>CM032345.1:11979924-14915226 GCA_019022885.1 Schlechtendalia chinensis | reverse complement strand
GTAAAGATAAATTAATCTCCTTCTAGATAAAATGTGTAACAGAAGAAGAAAATATTATAAAAATGAACTAGTTAAAAACAATTATTTGAGTTTACTATTGTATATTTAATAAAGTTCTAATAAATAAAAATTATTAGTCAGTTTTAAAATTACAATAAATATTAAAAACATAAGTGACGTATATTTTTAAAGACAAGACTTTGTATAACATTTTAAGTATTGATATGTAAAATTAAAAATTTTGTATAAAAAAAAAAAATTAAAACTAAGAGGACTTAAAAGAAAATTAATTTCACATAGATTTTTAATTCAAATATTGTATTTGTAAACAAAATCGAGAGACCTTCATTATTTGAATATAAATTAATATAATAACATACAACTTTTATCATATTTTGAAATTAAAATTACAAATTATAAGCAATGTTCAAAAAGCTTTAAAAATTTAACCGTATTAATATTTTGTTTTTTAATTTTTCAGACAGAATTCACTTGAAATAACTCATTTATATCATTTCATCTATAGAGATGTCGTTGTCATCAGAACGTTATTAGTGCCACATTTTGGACAGTATCTAAATAATTTAAACACACAATCAAATGAAAGTACTATAAGAAACATAATTTTGGAATTACTTTCACGTTATGCCATAAGAAATTTATGTATGATTGACTTAATACGGCCTTATCTTGGAGAATATACTGTACATTTTTGCCATGAACTGTACAATTATATTACTAGCCCATATAATATTATGGATTATGATCAATATGTGCGCTATATCAATTATTCAGATCAACAATTAGTAAGTGGACATGGATTAAATGTAAACAAAAAAAATATATATTGTACATTGTGAATTATTTGTAAAATATGTGTGTATATATGTTTTTTAGGCGGTAAATAGGGGTTTTTCACCATCAACATCTTTGTCAATTCCAGCAGAACTGAATCATGAGAATGTTATATTGGAATCAGATGATGAAATTCGTGAGCCTATAGCCACTAATTCACAAACAACTAATGATGTTTCTGGTTCTGATGTTGGTATTCTTAGATCATCGGCCAGTTCACCGACCCGTTTACCGTCCCGTTCACAGTCACATTCACCAATAAATTCACACTGTTCATTCATCTATATATCATCCAGTTCTGCATCCCGTTCATCATCCTGTTCATCGTCACGTTCATCAAGCCGTCAATTGTTCAATTCAATGTCCTGTTCATCGTCCAATTCATCATCCTGTTCATTGTCCCGTCCATCGTCCAGTTTATCGTCCAGTTCTGTCGAAACATCTCATTCGCCTTCTCGGGACCAACCATCAACGTCCACCGGTATTCAAACCTCATCTAATGAACAACATAATAAGTAAGCAATTATAAGTGTAATTGTCTATAATAGAATATAATAAATTTGTATTGATCTTGTTTAAATAGTTGCGATATAAAAAACCGAAAACTATTAAAATTGAATAAACACTCAATATTTAATAATGGCGGTAATCAAACCAAGCCCACTCCACGTAGAGTTAGCAAGAGAATACGGCAAAATAAACAAAACCTAAGAAAAAAAATTGCTACAAATCCTTTGTGTAAAAATCATACTCATAATAGAAATCAATCATATACAAGTTCCTCGTCTTCAGAAGATACAGATACTCGTTAGATCAAATAACAACTATTGATAATAATAACTAATAATAACTACTCTATGACTAATATTTCAATACAAAACTAAATCATATCTGTATAATTTTTTTTTTAATGGTATTATTTTTATTCATTACATTTATAACAAAAAAAATGTGTATACATAAAAAGATCAAAATAGTAAGGTACTAATTATTATTTAAATATAAATGATATACCATAAAAGATGGTTATGTACAAATAAGAATAGTGTATAATACCACTATTTCGATATACAAAACTAAAGAAACCAATTTATACATTTTTTTTTATAATATAATATTTTAAGTAATATTTTGATTTGTTACATTTAGAAAGAAAAGTTTTTTATCACAGTGTAAAATAGGTGCTAGTTATAAATTAAATTTTAATATTATAATGTACAAAATAGTCATGTATGTCACACAGTGGCAATATAAATGGTATTTAGATATCAACAACTGCCACCAGTTTCATTCATTGACATTTTACTCATACCAAAATATATTTAATTTGAATTTTTCGCACATATGTATCTGTGTACAATTATGTAACAAATGTTTTAAAATTATGTCTATATTTTTGCGTAAATATTGTCTGTGTAATTGATTGAAAACAGTGTATGCATGAAGAGATATATACTGTTACAAGTTAAAAGTATGACCAGTTGTGAAGAATGGGTCAGCTTTCTCCTCTATATAACTTTTCATAGACGTCCAATCCCATTTTTGTATATCACAAATGATTACAGTAACTATATTTTTCGAGCTCGGATTGGAAACCATCAACTCAAAATGAATGGTAAATCGTTTTTCGCAGAGTCATAATTTTAACTTGTGGCAATTATACTTTACTTTTTTTATAGAATAAATAGTTGTAAGAAAAATAATCATAATTATTTAAGTAATGTAAAATGTAACTCATAAATTCTAACTATTTTATTGACTATAAGTATCTGTGAAAGTTTACGAGTATTACAATTTTTTTTTAATTATAACTAAATATAATAATATTTGTAAGTATACCCAGTCTTATTGATATTCGGTGATCTCTTGTAATTAAGTTTATAATTTCTTCTTCAAGTTCGGCATCCAAAATTACGTCTTGTTCATTATATTATAATACTAAACCAAATTCTCACAGGTGCCTGTGAAGTGAAATAAATAATCAGTGCTCGTAAACATGCCTGCCTAAATATATGTGTCTATACTCATCCATTGCAGCTCGAGCATTTCTGTTACAAAATGTGTACACAAAATAAACATCAGCAATGTGAACGAATGGAAAGTCAAATAACCTTGGCATTTTGAGACTACTTAGTACTCATAACTTATTAGTAAGTTAGAACAAGAGACTAGATAAAGGTTAGGTATGGATAGTTAAAATGTAATAAAAATACTTCTCGTACAATTGTAAAATACTAAATAATAAAATGAAGAGATGCCGAACTATCAGTGATAAAAGATATTCTTAGAATTAGTCGAACACGAAATTTTCTTAAAGAAGACGATTAGAATAACTTAGGTATCATGTTTAACAGTGTATTTCTCGGAAGTTATGAAAGATGCGAAAATAAACTTTTATAGTATTATAGGCCTTTTTCTGTAGTATAATAAAAACAACAAAAAGGAGTTAGCTTTTTTGACGCGGTTTACTTCTACAAAATGGTAATTTAAAAAAAATTCTTTGACAAATCCTTTGTGAATTTTTTGTTTAATTATGTATGTTATTTGATAGTACGATAAAATTATTAGGAGTAATGTAAGAAGTACAATATTATGGACATTATTATAATTTGTAGTCTTCAAAAAATCATCTGGAGGAGAATCCCTCTCCCATAAATATACCATTATATTTGAGACGTTTTGCTTAACAAATTCATTAAAAATGATAGTACCCTGTGGTTAGATTTTCCATCGGAAAAAATTTTAACTTTCATCTTTATACAAATTATTTTTAGCAATTTTAACTTAAAACCTAATAATAACTGTTTTCTACGAAATTTCCAAGTATTTAAAATAGTGTATATCATTGCTTTTTAGTATATATAAATCTGAACCAGCAAACCCTAATTATAATTTTTTTATATATTTAAACGTTTATAATCTATAAAATATATTTATTATATTTAGAAGTATTAAAAATCGTTTTTCCTTTTCTCCATCAATTAATTATTAGAGACCCAGGGGTACATGAGTAATATAAAATAATATTACATTCGTTAGCCGACTATCGATCACTCTCATCGACGAGACCCTAAATTATATTGTGATAATACAAAAAAAAAAGAGGGAAAATAAAAGCGAATAAAAAGAAGTAATGGGTGGCAAAAATTATAAAGGAAATCTCTCGTCGTTTTCCTATTATCTTTATTTTTGTTTCGTGTCATTCGTGTCATTATCTTTATTATTAGATATTAGGTTTAATATCTAATATAAATTAATATTTATTACCTGTATGTAATATCAATTAAGTTGATGTAATTAATTTAATTAATTCAATTTACTGAAATGAAATAAAGAAGGGTAATGAATATGTGCCACCAAGATCACCACCCATTTTAATATAAATTTAAAAAGCATTAAAAAAATTATTTCCAAATGTAGATGATATAATATTTTTACTAAAATAAAATGTAAATTTATTTCCATAAATTACACTAAAAAATTACATTATAATCTACTTTACATCCATATTATATAGAACATGGTTTTTATTTATTTATTTAAATGATAAGTATTCAACCCACAACATGTAATGGGATTATCGTATTTATAAATTCGAATTCCTAATAGCTTTTGCTTAGTCGTAGTATTAATATTCACAATGAAAAATGAATATTGGAAATATTATCGTGTACGTTAACATTTTAACATTTAAAATCATTTCACCGTGGAATTTTATAATAAATTATTAACATTTCGATATGTGAAAATACACATTCGGTCATTTTTTATCAAAATATTCCAACTACTATATTTAATTTATAGCTGCTTCTTTTAAACTTTGTATTTATTTCTTCATCACAGCTCACGTATTCATCCAATATTTTCAATAATCTATAGATTCTGTTCTTCATTAATCAATAAATCAAAGTTTAACAATGATTCTGAAGTTGGATTCTTATCCCATTGAGAGTTTGGGATTCCTAAAAAAACATTATTAGCAATTAATTGATCATTAAAAAAAACCGAAAAGCTAAGACGATCGTTTAGATGAACATTTAACACAATATTTAATAATTTAAACATAAACTAGTAAACTAACTGTCAAGAATCAACTGATAGAAAAATGTATGTCATCATTAATTAATCAAAATTTACTAATTACTCTTCACATAATTTAGTAATGTATTAAGTTATCTTAAATGTTTTATTATTTTTACATATATAATTTACTTCACTAATCACTCTGAATATTATTTAGACAAAAATCAAATATTTGTCAATATTTTACAAATACCATTAGATAGTGGTGGTTAAATAATTCAGTCATGGGGGGAGGCTGATTTTTCAATATGAACTTTGATCATACTGTTAAAATAAATACATAGTAACAATAAGGTCAAGGGGAGATATATCCCCCTCAACCTCCTCGTTTGAACACCACTGTGCGGAGTAGAGTACACTTTTTTAACATAGTAACAATTGATTTCCATGTACCATCAGAAAAAAAGGGAGAAGATATCAAGGGAATTTTTATGAAAAACTAAGTGTAGGATCTAATACCCAATCATTGTGTCAAAATTGTATTTGGAGATATCAATGCAAAAGTGGGAAGAGGGGAAATGTACCGACCAACGATAGGTCACGAGAGTCTGAATGACAAGAGTAACGACGATGGAACACGTTTAATTAACTTCTGTATGACTAATGGCTTGATCCTAAAAAGCACATAAATATATAATAATAAATAGTACCAAATCGAGTGACAAAGAACCAAATAAATCATATAATGATACAAAATAAACAGAAAGGATGTATAAAAAATGTTAGAAGTTTCATAGGTGCCGATGCAGACTTAGAAATATACA
The DNA here is from genome assembly GCA_019022885.1 of Schlechtendalia chinensis. NCBI lineage: Eukaryota > Metazoa > Arthropoda > Insecta > Hemiptera > Aphididae > Schlechtendalia > Schlechtendalia chinensis. The sequence continues at coordinate 14,909,524 of CM032345.1, read as the reverse complement.
AAAGTACTAAAAGAAAACCTGGTTTAATGAATGGGGGTATATATCCCCTTATCCCTCTCTTCCGCCGTTTGATCGACACTGCCATCAGACACCAGTAATAAATATGTATTAAGACAATTTTTGGATTACGTAATGTTGTTAAATCGTTATATTTTTTAACGTTGAAAACGAAAATGTTTTTAATGTATCCGAAACATTTTTAAAGTAATGTACGGTTTGTAAAATGTGTTCGTATAAATTTAGAGAATCCGAAAGTTTCTGATATTTTAACTGATTGAACATTATTTAACATATAATTATTTCTACATATAATATTGTTTTTGGTTGAAATTAAAAAAAAACTTTAAATTATATATATATACAATAGTCCCTGTGGAAGAGGATCAGAATACTTCCACGGCCCCCTCAGCCAGTCGTAATCGACGACTAAACGAGGTCGACAGCCGATATAAAATGTAGAGTCTTAAACTAAACGTAGGTGGATTGTCCCATCTCGGATAAATGCAGGAACAACAGGTGAGGGAAATAACGTAGCGAGAGATGAAGGAGGCCTAAAGAATAAAGCGTGTGATACCAGCCGGACAGCTTGTACGGTAGCTGTTTCACCAGTCATATGTACAGGTCTACCCAACGTTTATAGTGTCAACCATGTAGAGACATCAACACTGAATTCTAGGATGAACTTGTCTCTAGGTGCAAAAGATAAGTATATAAGAAGAATAGGTACGTCGAATGTTAGGAACGTTGATTGATAAAAGTAAAGAATTAGTAGAAGTATTGAAGAGGAGGAAAATAATATTTGCCGTGTGCAAGAAATTAAGTGGAAAAGGGAGAAAGCAAAAGAAATAGGAGATAGGTATAAAATAATATATTCAGGTAAGACTAATACAAGGAATGATGTAGTAGTAATAATGGACAAGGAGATGAAAAGTAAAGTAGTAGACGTAGTAAGGAAAAGTGATATGAAAAGAGTAATAGTGGTAAAATTAATTTTTGAGGAAAAAGTTTTGAATGTAGTAAGTGCGTATGCTCCACAAGTAGGATGTGAATAAAGAGACAAGAAAGTGTTTTGACGAGAGATGGATGAGGTAATGGAAGGAATACCAGGTAATGAGGATGTGGTGTTGGCGAGGATATAAATGCACATGTCGATAATGAAAGGAAAAGATATAAGATAATACATGGAGGATATGGTTTTGGGGAGGGAAATGAGGCTGGAGAAAGAGTTCTAAATTTTGCATTATCGTATGATCTCGCAGTAGCTAATTTACTTATTTTAGGAAGAGAGAAGAGCATTATATAACTTATAAGAGTGGGGGTAATAAATCGCAGATTTATTACTTTATGTGGAAGAGAGAGAGTATAAAGCGAGTAAGGATTGTAAAGTAATCCCTGATGAGGGTGAAATAACATAACATAGAGTAATGGTAATGGAACGTGAATTTTATTCTGTGAAGAGATTTTGACGATATTTTAAAATATAATGTATAATTGTATGATTAATGGGTGTACCTAAAAGAAATCTATCACAGTAGACATTGATTAATTGATTTTAAAAAATGTAGCTATTGTATTTTCGCAAATGTGAATATTAAATATTACGAAAATGTTGAATTCTTTAAAAAATAACATTTATAAAATATATTTTTAAATTTTTTGTACCTGATGGTGGTAAGACAACAGATAAAATGCTATCGATGAGTTTGAACTTCAATATGTAATCCTCGGACGTAGTGCACACGAGCGATGGTGATGAATTTACCTCGATCAACGAAGGTTTCAAGTTCTCATCCACAATGATATCATAGCCATAGCATTCGAAACAATGTTTATCATGAGACATGATGTTGCTAACAGCTTTTAAAGAGTGTAAAACTATCCAGGAAATATCATCGAACAGAACTTGAGTAAGTTCTTCGCCTCGAGTACTGGTTAGGTATAATTTTAAATTTTCTGTTGACCACTTACCTCCATGTATATTATTGTAATCGACACCTAATATTATTTTATCATAATTATTATTAATAACATGATATCACACTGTAATATTGATAATTGTATATAATACTATAATTATATACAATAATCATAATAATACTATAATAATTCTGTCGTTACTATAATAAAGTAGATTTTAGAAATTATGGCCATACGTATAAACGTACCATCAAGGAATAGCTAAAGTTAACAATTACTACCCAACTATTTTTATTTAGATAATACAACTATAATTTAATAGCCTCACAATTGATTTGTGGAAAAATACAAAAACACAAAGTGTTTACTTTATCAACACAGTTGTACACTTCACCAAATGTACAAAAATTACTGTGCACAACACGAAGTATACAAGTCCAGAAACTTTGAACGTAGCATATAATAATACAAGATCTGAATTTATTAAAACTTTCGTGGATTAGAGTATTATTATTAATGTGTTTTTCGGATATATCTATGTAGTCAATTTTATTCTGAAGTTTCAAAACCATTGCAGGTTCCATCTTCAGAGAACGTAGTACACGTTTAGCTATCGTTACTATACTCATTTAGCGTAGTAGAACTTGACAAGTTAGACGTGTACTATGTTCTTTGAAGATGGAACCTGTAACGGTTTTGTAACGTCAGAATTAAATTGACAACATGGAAATATCCGAAAAACACATTAATAATTATACAAGATCTCCCAAAAAAATGGACAACTTTAAAATTGTGTTATCGATACTGTAGAGCAGGTAACTTGGGTTTCTAATTATCTTTGTTTACACATTCACATGCCATTTAGTAATTATGGACCAATGGTTCACAACGATTCGGTTCGACAAAAATGGCAACTGTGTGACCGTGGCTCGCAGAAAATTTCGGCACTACTACAATTTAAGGCGTCATGATTGCGTTCCATCATGTCACGCAATTAAGACAAAGGTTAAAAACTTTAAAGACACAGGTTTAGCTTTCAAAAAAAAAGCCACCAGGACGTAATCGAGCTCGCTGAAGCGCAGAGAACATTGTAGCAGTTCGAATATGGATTGGAAGAGTCCACCTAGTTCTTTAAAGAAACAACATTTGATGGACATTAATGTAAAAACATGTGATTTTTAACTTTTTAATTCTTAATGACATATTATATTGTGCGTGTTACGAGTACGCGTTTATGAAGTGAAACTTCTTTCAGAGTTATTCAACCCATAGAGTATTCGATTTGTATTGAAATAAAATAAAGTGGAAGTTACTAAATATTATTATTAAATATTATTTTTAATTTATAAAATTTAATTTAATTTAAAATATATATATATATATATATATTAAAATAATATATATTTAATAATATAATATTATTATTTTATATTATTTATATAAAACATATATATGTATTTTAAGTAACATGTATTGAAGATTTAATATTATATTACCTTTTTTTTGTATAGATACGTTGGTCAAATGAGAAAATAAACAATTTATGTCGACCTTTTGTGTATATTTGACACTGCAGAAACGACAGAAACCAAACTTAAATTGATAGGCTTTTAACGGGCGGAACGACGTAACCAAAACATACAGACGCAAGTCAAATTTTTTGCCATTTATCAACAATGGATTTTCAATATATCTGTTTATAACAAAGCGTGTTAAATTGCACTTCCAAAATGGTTTAAACAAACAAATATTTTAGAAATTAAAATAATTTACCTTGATATTACATAAGTTGCTTCTGTAATCGTCGAATTATTTAAAAAACATTTTTGATTGGACCATTTTTTTAATTGAGACAATTTGTCAATTAAAAATATTCCGGTCCCTTTCGATTGTCCACATGGTTTCATGATCCAAATACTCGGGTTTTTGTGATAATCTTGGTAAAATATATTGTAATCATGGGGTAATATATACGATGTAGGTATTAAATCTAAGTACAAGAACTTATCATGTGTACATTTCTCAATTGAACTATCACTTTTTTTCATTTTTTGGCGATAACGTTTTATGTTCCTAGAATAGAAATAAACAAGATTACATTCAATCAGTGAAAATAAAATTACCATTTGAGCATCAACTAAATAGGCGTTTCACTTTGTTAAATAAGGTAGGTTAAGTAACCTAGATAATGGTTGTTATTTGTTTTTAAGGAGAATTGAAGTGGTTATTTATTAAGGATCACGCGTATCGCAAACTCTGACTAATATACGTTAGTAAGTTTGTGTGAAACGTAAATAACAACTAATATGAGTACATCGTAATGATGTGGAAACACTACACCGTTTCAGATTCAACATAAAACTTCCAACGTACCGATAAATCTAATAAAGCGGTAAAGACTGAAAACATATTTGAATTTGTCGTGAATTCTACTTTAGATTGATTTTCCTATTTTCTCAATTTTTTTATCTTAACATCTTCAAAAATTGAGCATTGACAGTTCTTAAATTATAAAATTGTCAAAGCTTTTTTGGATTGTTTATCATAATAATGCTATTTTCGATAAAAATCTGTTTGTTTTCATAAAAAACTAACATTTCAGACATGTTTTAGTATCCATCTTCAGAGATTCTTGTTATAGATATCTTACGTTTAATAGTGTTGTTCAACTTTTGATTTCTTCCTTTCTAAAAATGGACAATGAAACGTGTCCAAAACATTGTTTTTTCAAAAAAACAATCACGTGGATATTTCCGAAAATGTTCATTGTAATTTTTAAATGTTCAAATTGCTTAATTAACATTAAACAGATTTATGAAGGTAAATTTTTTTAATGTGGAACTGTCGATTACAAAATTTCTCATCGAACCACTAGGTCGATGGTACGTTTGAAATAAAAAAACATCTTAATTAGTAATTATTATGTTTTGTTAGTGGTATGTATTAGATAAAACATAAAAAATACCACTTTTAATCCCTTCAATATATATGTATGTATTTGTGATTGAATAAATAAATGCATATACATATATAGAATTTATACAATATATTAACAAAGAGAAAAAGTTTTTAGATTTTTCTAACATAATATTATAGAAGGTTAGGCTATAATATTATAATAATATTATATAAGAATACAATTTTACCGTATCAGTAAATCTTTTCGGCAAAGTTCATAGTTGTTTGGAAAATGGTTTATCATCTGATTATTTTTTAATCTATAATTGAGATCACCATTAAACAAACGACGACAAGTATGTGAACTAGCCCAATAAAAATTCCATTTATCTTCAGGTCTTACGTGTATCCATTTACGTTTTTTAAAGTTACTTAGTAATACAGGACGGTCAAAATCTAAACAAAATGTTACTTTATTCATACTCATTATTTTAGATATGTATTTAACTGTAAATTTCTTTAAAAATTAATAATTGTTTATAATTTAATATATCTATGACAACTAAACTACCACAATAAATAATACTACTAATATGTAAACTACACAGAAACAAGTTACAATTTGTAAACTTTTTTTCAAAACAGAAAATAATAATATAGGTCAATAGAAAGGTAATGACGTTTAAATAACCATTTAAATCGGTTGTTTAAATATAGATACATTATACATTTTATTAATTTATATATTAAATTAATAAAAATATATACTAATTAGATAAAAACAAAAAAATACAATGCATTTGTTATAAATGCAAACGCTTAGTTTCAAAGTTAAAGCTATTTGAAAATGGTGAATTAAAAAAATTACGTGCTTAATTCCATACATGCCTACGTATTCTAAAGACTAAAATAGCACTGATAGCACTGACGAGGAATGTAATTATATGTTAAATATCGCATTACTTAAATAAAACTGACCTATTACGTTAGGTTATTCTTGGAGTTATATTTATTTACTCTTTCATACTATTTGTAAACCAGTGAGTACTATGGTTCCGGTTTCTAGGCTCTCTGGGAATATATATATAATATATATATATATATAATTTTAATTTTAATTAGAAAAATAACTGAGTCGTGCCACCCCAGTCACAATATCTTTATACAACATTAGTATATAAATAATTAAATTTTTTACTACATAACTTTTTGTAATAATCTATGCGTATGTTATTTTTATTTCATAAGATCGGTTCACTTGACGTCAGTAGGCGGATGGGACGTGTGGACGTTTGAAAATAATAATTTTTTTTTTTAAATTTATTTATATTTTTTTTAAATGTAGATCTTTATATAAAACTGCAGTAAATTAGTGTATATGTGTTTCAAACTTATTTTAGGGTAACTAAAATAACTGATATTTTATAAAAGTGTATAACAGCAAAAGAAACCGTACCCAATATTTAGGTACCTTTTGTAAAAATAAAAATTTATTGTTAGAATTTATGTTAAAATTATTATAAATACTAATTAATATATAATGAGGGCCCGGGTTTATTTACAGTATCGTAGTTGAAAATTTTACGTGGCGGCCTGCATGTCATTACAATAAATAATTCATTTTTCTTCATAAATGAATTTTACATACTTTTTATTCAAATTTCATTTGAAATTTTGAAATTCTAAAACCTAGGTTTTTACAACATCGAAATCGATAAATATCAATTCACAACATTTTGTATGCTATTTTCTGAGCCATTTAATAAAAATAACAATTACTACCCTGTGCAAATTATTAAACAAAAACTTTGACTATTCTACTCAAAGAATCTTATTTCATTTTATAGACTTGACATCGGAAGATATCGTCGTCATCTTTAACATGATATCACGATTATTTCCCAAATAACAATCGTTTGATGGTTCCCGAGTGTTTATCCGAAATCGTACAGCTGACAGTTTTTCGTTAACGTTTTTCATCCATAGACGCCGATAGTCGATAGAAGTCTGATCATTTTGTAAATACACTGAAATGTTGGAAATTGGTGTAATTTCTACTATTTGTTTAACAGTGTCTGTGGATCTGTCGGAAGTGGCATTTAACTTTTCTGGCATGACCATCATAAATAATCCTGTGTCAGCGTTTGAATTTTCTTTGTAATCGACGACCACTTGAACATAAAATTAAAATAAACTATAAATAACAAATAATAATAATTAAACTCCTTGTCATCAACTATTATTTAGTGTTGCATTATTATTATTATTATTATTATTATTATTATTATTATTATTATTATTATTATTATTATTATTATTAAAGACATTGGTGATACCTTTTTTATGATTTTTAATCAATTTTATAATTATTAAGTAGGTGTATTAATAAAAAGTTATGAGTATAAATCTCGTTAATTACCAAAAAAAATGTTACCCACTTAAAAAGTACATTTTTTATAGTTGTCATTAATTTAATTGAATTTGATGGATAGATTTATATCAAATTTATATTAAAACTTAAATTTTTGACTAGAACTTTAATAAAAATTCTGATTTTACAACATATATTATATATGATACGATATACCTTTTATTATGTCTTCGAGGAGCATAGGCGCTAGGTTAGCAATAATACTTGTGGATGGGTTCAATCCGGGAATGGAATTGATTTCAATCAAGTATGGAACATAGTTTTCGGTGACCACAAAATCAGCTCCAAATAATTGAAACGTGTTTTCGCGATAAAACGAAGTGCCTTTAGAAGCCTGTAGTACAGTGTAGATACTTTGGCTCATACCAGGAAATATCAATTCATCCCATACATATTCTTGACCAATGGTTCTGAATCGAGAAAAATGCAAAAATACTAACAGTATTTAAATATAAATAAAAATATTAATTAAATAACTATATATTTAAATATAACAATATATTTAGAATAATCAGAAACCCTAAATGTGTTAATGTAGGAATCACAAGTGGCCAGACGATTCCCCGCTTGATAATTCGCCAAAAAAACAATTTTATTCTATTACAGATCGCCACTCAAAAAATTTACTGTGAGTTTTTTAAATTTATAATTTGTGTTACTTCACAAATCTATGTATATTGTGTACAGTTTGTCTTACATTAAATAATTTTGTAGTTCTTTGTAGTCCCACATGCATTCTTCGGGTACGTTTGAACATCGGGTTCTTCGATATTTCATTTGTAGTCTAACGTTACTGAGATGAATGGATTCGTGCATATTTTTCATGGAAAAATTATTGGCACAAAATCTCACGTAGCCTTCTCTGTAAGACATTTTAGGTTCATAAAAACGTTTAGACTCGTGATGATTTATGTTCATAATTAACTAATACTCCTTAATATTAGTCGATTTTTTAAAATATTCTATAGTTGTAAATATTAATATTGATTTTTTAAATCATGAATATAATTCTTTATTTAATATACATATTTGTAGAGACTAGAGATTATTAGTTCTACATTGACACATGCGTAGATAAGTAACAATATTTATTATCTTTAAAATTAAGATTTCACTTTTGTTCACAAATTAATTTTTAGGATTAGATAGGAGTAATGCAGTAATGACCTTTATACCTAGTAAAATACAATTGAGTACGTTGAATTATTATAATATTTATATGTTACCAAACGTTAAACGTGCTCAATTGGCAATTCCTCCAAATATCGTAAAGCAAACGCGAATTTAGTTTACGGGATTCATTTTTATATAATATTTAATATAATATATATCCAATTCATTAGGAAATGCTTCTATTAAAAATATTTTCATTTACACCAAAATGCATTTTCAGATCCCCTGTCGAACTGAGATCATTTTGTATGATAAATTGAAGTTAATATTCGAGTTTCAAAGTAAAACAATATTTTAGATAAATAATATCATAGGCGCTTAAGATAAAACATAAGAACAACAACGTTTCAAAATAAATCATATTCAATCTTATTGGCTTTTTGGGTATAAGTAGTTCATTCTTTATTGTATACTGAGTCTGCTCAATTTTATTATAATCTAGTCCTTAATAAAATATGAAAAGTATAATAAATACTTTAACTACTTGACGAATGATCTGTCTTGTCATAGGGATAGGTTTTATTTTGAGTGTTAGTGATGTTTTTGGTATGACTATTTTATATTATAATTTATAATAAAAATCCATCATTTCTTAATACTTCTCTATATACTAATAAAGGTATAAATAACTAAATTTAAAATAATTAGATAATATCGGAAAATTAATATTTTTAACTTTTTATATTATATAATTATTGTTATTTTTATTGTTGTTGTTTTAATTATAATTGATATATATATATATATAAGTATTATAATTTAGTATTATAATATATAAATATTATAATTTGAACTTGTATACAATACTTGAAATTAAATTTTTTTTTCTTATAAGACTTGCTAAAAATATATATTTCTTTAAAATTAACGTTGGCTCTGAATTGAAATTTATTTTATAATAGTAAACCGTACTATACTATTAAATATACAAATTTTCATATGCTGCCAATTTTTCCAATTAATATTGATTGAAATACACATCTATGTTTACCAGTGGTGCACCCAAGGGGGTGGACTCCGGGTCCGGACCCCCCCCTTGACCTGTGTAATAGTTTTAAATTTATTGATGAAAATCCAAATTCTGATACAACGTTCATATTTTTCTGTCAAAATTTCATAATGTAGTTTTTTAGACCCCCCCCTTGAAAAAATCCTGGGTGCGATACTGATGTTTACCCAGACAAAAGTCGAAATAATATTTTTTGACCAATTGCCATTGATAACTTTATGATTAAGTATCTCTGAAAATTGCTCGATTTCAGCTTTTGCTTGTAGGTAATTAATATTAATATTAATATTATATTTATATTTTTATACATATTATTTATTTTACATTTTTTTCGTTTAAATTGTAATAAAAAAATGTTTAAAGTTTTAAAAATTAAAAAAAATGTTAGAAACAGAAAAACAGCATCAACGACATATATTGTATCACGCGTACAATGATGAAAGTTATAATTGTGTACAACGTCGCGTTCTGCTGTCGCGTTCTAACCCCACATTATCTTTATTGGCTCAATATGTTTGGTGGCTGATATGATTTATAATTAAATATAATAGAATGACCTCACGTTGTGTAATATGCGTATAGAAATGCATTCTGTTTGACAACGGACAGGATAAAACTACCGAGCAAATGTATAAGAATGTGCTTGTATTATGTTCCTTACGAGAGAGAACGTCTTACTCGCATTTGGTGTCTTCGTCTATTTAACAGATTCTATTGTTAAATAACATTATATTCATTTTTAATATGATGCTTTAGAGTTTAAATGCTTATTATATAATAAGCTATCTAGCTATACAGGCAATTATACAGCCTTTTTATAAAGTATCGTCTGACAAAATAGTTACAATATTGAACGATTTTGATTTTTTTAAACAACTTCTTTGTCAGACGATATTTTACGAGAACTTTATGAGATACATTAAAAAATATTCTTCTCTTAGAATGCATTAAACAATTATAAATCTTAAATTCATCTTAAAAACAACAATTTAAGTTCTATGTAATGCTTTTTTTTGCTATATTGCCGGGTAGAGAGACAGAGACAATAAATACTTGTATGGTGTTCTTTTAAGCACAAAAGTCTCATGGTCTATATATTACCTTCTTGACTATATAAACACACAAAAAGCAGTGACCAGGACAGTGATCGTTAATTAACTGCCTTTATCAGGATGTACATTCGTTGTTAGGCTATCTGACTATACATCTAAGTATTAAATATCTATATGTATACGTTTATGACAGATATGTTTAAAATTTATTGTAAATAGTTATATACGTTCTCTTTTAAAATGTATGATCACCATTTCCATATTCGTTTTAAATAGGGTTAAATTACATGAAATACTAACTTATACATCCATACGACAACAGGGTTCATATTCGTTACTAAAAACCATTGGCGTAAGTCAATTTTACATGTATACACCAAAAGGGGTTTTTCTAAAAATAAAAAAACCGTTATATACTTTTTTGAATCTTACTTAGATATAAAATAAATCTCTTTTACCTATATATTTTTGTAAAATATAACTGTTCCTTAAACCATTTGCTATAGTGAATCGATTTTTCATTGTCTTTAAGTCTCTAGATAATATAATTCCATGTCCAGAACAGCTCAATGTAGGTTTTATGATCCATGTATTCGTATTCCCGTCGATGTAGTGTTGTGGACAATACTGTTTAACGTTCTCGAGTAAATAGTTACATCTTGCGTAAACGTCTAGCTATGCGATATATAAATATAATAAATTAATATAATACTGTGACGGCTTAACTAATACTTCAAACAATTATAACATAAAAACAATAATAAAAAATAAATAAAGTTAAAAATTCTTTTCAATAAATTAATTATTAACTTAGTTAAAACACAAAGTTAATATATATATATATATTACGGAAGCTAATATTTTATTGTCAAATTATTTTACAAAAATTAAAAAGTAATAAATTAATTCATTGTTTACTTATATAATACCAATTTGGCTATAAATTCTTAATATTTCATAAGACATAACGTAAGAAGATAGTTACTTCAATCGTTACGATTTATTAATTATTTTTAATACCATATATAATTGAATATTGAAGTATATACACCTTTTAGTTGATAATTAAAAAAAAATAAGCATTTGATTTAGGCGTTTGCTCCAAATTATTAATTTAATGAAATATTTAATATTCCTTTAGAAAATATAGTAATTAAAAGAGACAAAATGTTATAAAATCATTATTGCATAATGTCCATAAACCATGTTTATTTCATAAATGGTCAAAATTAAGTAATTATAAATTTCGATTCAAAAGAAATCGAATTTTCGAAATAATACATTATTAATATCGAATATAATGACTGAATTGAATGGATTTTGAATTTTCGAATTTTAGTAAAAATATTCGTTTTAACGTGTTAACTAAATCATCAGCGTGATAACGTTATCTTAACTGTTAAAGATGTACTTAATACAATACGTATTTAAATTAGTCATGTTATTTATACAGTAGTCAAAATGAATTCACTAGTCAAAATAAAAAATTAACTTTTTAATTAGTTAATACACAGTGCACACACTTTTGTCACAATGGTACATATTTTTACTAATATAATTATATGTTGCAATTATAAAAACTTACTTCTAATTGATTTGTATACTCGTGATAAAACGTGACTTGGTCATCATAGATTAATTTAGTGTAATGATTCATGAATTCGTTCCATATTTCTTTTCGACTCTCAAATTTCCATATATCATTTTCCCTGCTACCGGTTCGTTGATTATTCAAAAATTGTAATACACAATTACTCACGAAATCAATCATTTCGTAGGGTATCTAGTAATCCATTGGTTATTATTATTCCTATATAGTTGATAGTTATTCAATTGCGACTTACATTGCCAGTTTCAGAAAATATTCTTTTATTTTTCTCGATTGCTTGTATAATAATTTTTAATGTACCAACCAACGCTGTTATTATGTAGTCTTCTAAAAACGCATCGTAGTCTACCTCGTTTCGAATATAATGGCATCTAGGAAACATCAAGTTCATCTCAGCGTTGTTGTAAAGTTCCAGACATTGTGCCAATCCATTCTGTATTTTAATTTAAACAATATGCATTGAAAAACTAATTAAATGGTCGTTATATTCAAATAGTTCTGTTTTTCAAAGGCGCCATTTAAACGCCAAAATTATTTGTATTCATGAATAAACGTTATATTATCAATATTTATTTTAAACATGTTTTGTATTAATGGTAGGAGGAAAAAATATTGAAGCTTAAAAAACTTACAAAACTTAAATTTAGGGATTCCTAAACTTGACGTAATATTAATAAAATATTACGTATAATATATAACATATTACGTATAATCGTATAAAAAATATTGAAATATACAGTTATAGAAATTACGAAAGTTAAAATCTCCACTGTCAAGTATGTAACAAATTGAATCATTCAAAATAGAACAATCCTCCAATATACATAATTATTCAATAAGCACATATACACATATGCAAGAAAAAATTACTAAGTATTAAATTGTTATCTAAAATAAACTATAACTAAAACATCCTTGAGAAAAACTACAAAATAGTGCTTACTTCTTCTAGTACGAAGTCTTACTTCTCACGTCTCGAGTGTTCCATGATACACGCGGTTTTTTTCGACTAATATTATGGTACTAGTTATTTACAAATATGTCGTTTTTAGTTAGAAATATTTTGAAAATTAGCTAAACGTTAATTATTTCTACAAGTTTATTTCATTAACGTATTATATGGTATTATTTTAAACAGCTTAAACTTATTTCATAGATACACGTAACGTTAATAACCGAAATTCAAGATCGAGAAATTTAGAAAAAATGTTGCAATTAAAAATATTGAGTGGAATATAATTATTAAAAAAAACTAACTGTATTATAATTGGTAAACCTAAAAAATCCTTAATTTATGTATTGGTTAGCATTATTGTACATGGTTAGTATATTTTAGTAATTTTATCTTATATCATCCTATCGGTACAATATTATACAAAGAGTTAATACATTAGAAAATAAGGAAAGTGATAAGGTCAACTATGCATAAAAAGATAACATTTCCAATTAATTAAAAGAAGCAAAAGAATACTTAAAACGAATACAACTACAGTCGAATGCATCTTATGAAATGTTCTTAAGAAATTTAATGTAAAAATCAAAATTCTATATGTTGATATGTCAAAATATCATTAACTAGATATTGGGGAAAAAACATAAGACTGATTTTATCGCTTATAAATAAATTTATTTCATTCTGGTCGTTACTTTTGTTGAGTACACATGAACATCAAGTTCGAGTGATTATTATTTCCTTTAAATACACTTTATAACCAATTTTACTAAATTAGTGTTGTTCAAAAAGTAAATCGAACTTTAAAGTGCACAAAAAAAACACCAACTATGGGTTTATGACTTATTTTATAAATTAAAAATTAAAAATTTTAATTACCATTTTCACACACAATACACATATACCTAACCAAAGAAATACAACGCCGCTCGTTAATACTAAAAAATCCATAATCAACAGATAACGCTAATTAATATAAATACAAAATCGCAATCACATCATTAAAAAAATGAAATATTAAACACTTATCTGAATGATTTATTTTTTATTCAATTGGACTCGTTCATTGAGCTTGTCTCCTAAGTCCAAACAAAACAATTTGACAAATCCATTTACAAAGCAAAATCGTTTTGCTCCGCATTTCAAATAACGAATCTACCAAACTAAAAGTCTCAATTACAACCTCAAATTTTTAATAACGTTTAAATTAAAAAAATTTCTGTGAAATTAACTTAAACTCCAAACAAAAATATCAGATACATATAGATAAATAATTGAATTACGCAAAGAAAAACTGAATTTCACATTCATCAATTGAAACTTGATAAACCTAACAAGTAGTGTTTCGTAATTTACATTACTCCACGCAAATTGATCTAATAGTTCAAAAATTAAGATATTAAAGATAACTGTTCGTGTTACGTTTGACCCCCCCCCCCTGAAAAAAAAGCTCATTATCCAAATATTAAACTAAACAATAAAGTCATCCCAACATCTGACCACATAAAATTACTTGAATACAACATAGTCAAATACAATTTGGAACAAGCTTCCAAAAATAAATAGAAAAGCAGCTAATATAAGACTTCAATAATTTCGTCCACTATTAAAATCCAAACTAAAGAATTTAAAAAAAAATCATTATTACACAAAACAATATTTGTTTATCAACAACCTATTTGCAGACTTGGGTAGTATTCGAAATACAGTATTCGGAATATTGTATTCAGAATACTTTTAAAATACTTTTTTGAAAGTATTTTAAATACAGTATTTTAAATATTTTTTAAAAGTATTCTGCATACAGTTTCCGGATACTTTTTACAGCTCAAACATATTTTAAATAGTATCTACATGATATTTCATATTATTTTTGTTAATTTCATATTAATTTTAATCTCTGTTTGTTTATATAAAATAAACAGTTTTAATGTATCAATTATGTTTATTAATATTATTTTATTATAATACAAATTATAATTAGTAGTGTGGAGTCATATATTTTATATTACAATATTACTAAATATTAAAAGACAAAAATTGTTTTGAGTATTTAGAATGTAAAGTAGAATATAATAGACTATAAGTCATTGAGAATTAGCTTTTATTAAATTTTACAAAAAATAATAACGTATAACTTTTATCTAAAAAATAATAATTTCAAAAAGAAATACAAGTAACAAATAGCAGTAGTAGACATTTAAAACAACGTCAATTATTTTATCAATAATCTAGCTATATTTGGTGTTTCAGCCCAGCTTTATTCAAACAATAAAGTATATTTGATTTCACTGTGTTAATATAATTATGTTATATTTTATAATTAGTTGATATTATTAATTTACTTCTTAGTCATTGTGTTAATTCCATTAAATAATAATAAAATTACTGTACTTGATATTCGTATTACTGAAAACTAGTAAAAAAAAAGTATTTTAAAAGTATTTGAAATAATTTTTGTGAAGTATTCAGAATACTTTTCACAGGTGCTCTATGGTTTACCAGCTATTTACCTCGCCGCAAATACCTCAACACCCTAA
The DNA here is from genome assembly GCA_019022885.1 of Schlechtendalia chinensis. NCBI lineage: Eukaryota > Metazoa > Arthropoda > Insecta > Hemiptera > Aphididae > Schlechtendalia > Schlechtendalia chinensis. The sequence continues at coordinate 14,893,943 of CM032345.1, read as the reverse complement.
CTGTTGTAGAATTAGCTTCTACTCATTACAAATGCTTTTACTCTCAAATAAACTTACACAAGAACCCACTTATAAAGTATATATATGTTATCTTTACTCTGTCAAGAAACTCCGAACGACGTCTTAAAAGGAACTGGTTACGTGCTCTTCTATAAATTCTATATTATAAATCTTAAAAAATTATATTTATGAGGGTGTGATCAATGGGTCTTTCCTCAATCATGTTAAACGTAATTTTATTGTAGATGTTAACAATTATGCCATTTATATATAAACTTATATCATTTATATCATTTAAATCTCATTTATATGTAACTAAGCAACTTAACTTAAACTTAAACTTAACTTAACGCTAAATCAAAGTTCAGTCTATGTGCAAAATATGTTCACTGAGCTGTTTATATGATTTTTCAAAGTGCACTACAAAACAATGTATATATTGAAAAAATAATAATTTATATAATTTTGAAAGTTATTCAAAAAATTTTTTTACAAATATAATATAAACAACATATCCTTCCCAGTGTATTTAATTAATTTAAATGTACAGCGCAAAATTAAACGTATCTAAGTGTAATGTCATTTTATACAAACAACTTTTTTTTAAATTGAATTGCCTTATACAATAAAATACAATAATATACATATTTATATATTATCAACAGTGCCTCAATTAGTGAAACGACCGGAGGAAGGTTAGGTTAAGGAGGGAAATCACTCAGTATCTCATTTGAACAAATTGGGTCTCTAAAATGTCATTCATTTACGTAAATCATAGTCTCAGCATTATAATAATATAAAAATATATAATATTTATGTTTATAATATAGGAAAATATAGGAAAGTACATATGTATAAGTGTATATTCTTCTTTTATACATTTAAAAATAAATGTTGTAAAAGGTGGGCCTATTGCTATAATGTCTTTGACGAAAGCAATAAAAAAAAAAAAAAAGGAGGGCCCCCAAGTAATTGTTTGCATCAAGGTTCCACAAAACCTAGTTGTGGCACTGACTATAATTATAACGCAATTGTAAATTTATATAACTAAATAACTAATTAATACATTTCATTTTGTATAACTAAAATTTCTTCTTATTTTATAAAATAGTCTAGTTACCAAATATGTTAACAGTATTTTATACATCAACGGTGATATATTTATATACATATTACTATGTATATTACTTATACTATATTTTATTATATCTATTTACTTTAGAGCAAAACACGTGTCTTTCTATTTGACTGACTAACGTCAATTTGTGTAAATTGGCCCAATTCAATAATCGTTTTCTAGTGACGAAAATCAAATCTGATCGCTTATCTTTGAGAATGCTCCAAGAATGCGCGTTCTTCATTCTTTCCCAAATGGCATCATTTTCTTTACTGGACGATGATATCACAGGAGGAGATTCCATTGCATTAACCATATTTGCTTAAATATATTCAAAATAAGAAAATTTAACTACTCTAAATAGACACATGTTGGTTATTAAAGTGTATTTACGTGCTGATTTTAAATACAGCGAATAATTGATAGGTGGTCTATACGGATCACGCTTCTCCACCCAGCCGCGTTTTTTCAACACTTCTGAAATTGTTGGAAAATATCCCAATATTGAAAACACTTTTTGATCCTATTTAATAATATAATTATATATTAAATATCGAAATAAAATTTATGTTATTATCATTATTATTATTAATGTGTATATACATTAATGCCATGGTCCATAATTAAAAATATGTATAATTCATATAAAAATGTTTCAAAATGAAATTTAATACAATTTGAAGACATAATTCAATTTTATATCGTAAGAATCGAAAAATAAATAATGGTACTTAGAATTTATAATGATATATACATATGTATTTCAAATGAAATTAAACAATTATAGGCAACATCTTTATAACAAACAAACAAAATTATATTAAAAATGATTTTTTTTAAATTTTTTGGTTTTTAACGAAATTGCGGAAAACTATGCCTAACTAAATCTTTTGGTCTAACTGAGATTTACTGAGAATTGTACAAATTCAATGATTTATCATTATTTCAAAATTAAAAATAAATATTAAATTGTGGATTATTTTAAATTGCTGAAAAATATTTTTTCTTATGTATATATATATATATATATAATACCTTACCTTTATAGCTTTCAAAGTACGGGTCGTAACATTTGTCAGAGATTCTAAATCTAAAGTTGCGTTTAAAGTACTGTAATCTAATAAATTTTCGTTGCATTCTTTTAACAGTGCTTTATGAAGTTCTGAAATATAATTTTGAACGTTTAATTGGTATCTGCTATTGAGACTGTTATCACAGGTCTTGATTTGTATGGAGTCCTGATTTCTTTTTTTTTTTACTGGACTCCGTATGGTCACATCTTCTGTGTCATTTCTTTTAGAGATTGTTGCAGTAAAACACTGTTTAACATCTTTAACGTGCAGATTACTCAAAATTTGATTATGTGGTTTTTCAATAAAATTATCCATTGTGTTTTCATGCATTTTTGTTGTATGCTATTTAATTTTAGCTTTAGTTTGATAAGTGTTTGTTATAGTTTTAATTGAATACTTATATTGCGGCTTACTTATATCGCAGTCCTTTGTTTACGTTGTATAATATTTTGTATATGTTTTTGTGTTATTTGTAAGCTTGAAAATGTTAAAATTAGTTTTATTTAACTTGGAAACGTATTATTTAAATATTGATTACACTGTGTATTGAACATAAAATATTTATCTATGGCAATGGATTCAATAAAAACGACTAATTAGTCATAATATTATTATAATTTATTTTATTTTAGACATAAATAAAATTCGTAGTTAAATAAATGTAATTCATAGCATTGAAACATAACAATATTACTCACAATATACTTTGTTTATTTAAAAAGATATTTTTTAACAATAAAAGTATACGTTAAATAATATATTATTTTATTTTATGTTAATTTATTTTTAAATTCATTTTATAAAGTTAAATAAGATAAATAAATAAATAGATTTTCAAATTAATATGTAATATTTAAACAATTAAATTGTATTTTGGAAATAACGGGCTTGAACTACTAGGTAACTTCCTATATATGACTCTCCAATTAAGAAGTATTTAATGTAAATATTTTCTAGTCATTATTTTTTATTCATAGTAAGGTGTGGATTTGAATGCAATGTGAATTTTGTTTCCTGCGTGGTTACTTTGTCCAGTAATGAGAACATACATTTTACAGTTATCATTTTGCATTTCTTGGCATTTTTCACAGTATTAGCTCTAAAAATGTTTTCTTCGTTTCAATTGCTATTACACGTATTACTTGTTATTGCCTAATATAAATTGGTAACCCAAATATGTATAATTATAATACATAAGAAGGGATCTTTTCCTCCAATGAACCATCAATACAACAACAAACCACCCCAATATGTCCACAGCAGGAGACGAAAATCTGAATTTGAATTTTGATACATTATGCTATTATCGTATTAAATAATTTTTGTATTGACAAATGGACAAATCGTTTAACCGTCTCGAATTCAACAAAACATCATTGAAATATACCCTCTAATTGGTACTCGCATTGGCAAACGAATAAAATCACAATAAATGAAATTAAATCATTTACACAAACTTCACTCTCGGACAAAATAAACTTCTCCCAGTCGCTACCAAATGTCTACAATTCATTACTTAAACCAATATGGACCTACGTCGTTCAGTTATAATACGTTTTCGAAAAATCGATAACATCCAAAAACATACAGGTCTTTCATTATATAACTCCGTTTCATTAGTAATGCCTCGTCCTCCGTACAATGTTAGTAATAGAGAAATTGAGATATTGAGGAATTGAGGTACAGAGTTAGCCAAGAGGAATTGAAAAGCAGACTTGTCACGCAAAACAAGTAGATAAAGTAAAACACAATATTGTTTTTTATTTTTCTTATAAGAGATACATTTTATTTGTGATGGGTTTTGTACATACTAACATATAATAAACATTCGCAATTTGTTTTATATTGATAAGAAAAGTGTCACTACAACATTATATCTACTATCTAAATTATAAAACGTTGAGCCTAATAGTGTATAGGCTATACAATATTAATGCAATATAAACTAATTCAATAAAAATTATCAGTAAAAATCATAAACCCGAACCGTGACAAGATCTTAGGGTATCTAATTCTATTTTGTACAGTAATTAAAAATGAAGGGAAGGCGAGAGTGTTAAGAAAAAAGACTAGAATTGTGAAAAAGTAGAAATTGAAATGTTTTTGACAAATATGTCGATTCCTCTATATTCATTAAGCTACTGTTCGCATAACAATAATATATATATAATGTTATAATATGTTATATCAAATTACTCACAATATAGGTATAAATACGAAAAAATTATTGTCAATGTGTTAGCGTTTAATTAAAATATCTCCGATATTATATATAAAACGTTAATGTTTGCGCATAAGTAAAACAAAAAAAAAAATTATATAAGCAACCGATTTATTTTCATTGTTTTAAACACTTTGGTATAAATACGCATCCTATTTGTAGACATTTACTGAGGATCAATCATTATTTTTTAATGTCCTCAAGTAATATATTACGCAAGGCTAGGCAAGATAACTCATTCAATTAAGTTAATTAAAAAGTTAGTCATATTCACATTATTAACTTTGAATAATTAAAAATGTCTAACAATAAAAAGAAATGGCGTAAAAAACTGTTCATAAATTTCTTAAATAAGTATATATTTTTGTGTAATCTTTAATATCAAATATTGAAAGACCTAAAAACTAATATATATATATATTTATACATATATTTATAACATAAATTGTTATATTATAAAATTTTTAATTCCCTGTGACTTTTTCAACATCTAACGCTTACTTCATCACATTTATTACATCTATAAAAATTGCCTAAACTAAAAAGTAAACGCCGCATTCGAACAAAATTTAATTGAATTTAAATATCATTGAATATAAAGTTAACATCTCAAGTTTTAAAAAAGGTTAACCCGTTCAATAACTTAATTAAAATGAATTAAATATTTTAGTTAATTGTAATTTTAAATAGTTAATGATGAGCCTTAATATTATAAATCAGAAGTGTTATATATTGTTACCAGACAGAAAAAAATCTAAAACTTCACTTTATAATAGTATGTATATGGCACATTGTTAAAATCAAAATTCAAAATGAAACATATCTGTATCCATGACGAAGTTTATTTATTTGAAACTGCGTGTAAGTATTACAATGTAATATCTTTAACAGATGTATAAAAGTACACTAATCAAGGAATCATATATTTTACAAAGTTTTAATTTATGTTTTTAAAATAGTTCCCAAAGTCAACATTTCTTTACGAAAATATGTGTAATAGAGACGTACAGTTAGAAATCAAACATTAAATAAGAATTAGATGCCATTTTATTTTAATAAATTTGAATACATTATTACTATTAAAAAAAAATCGTCAAAGTGTATTTTTGGAAACTACTAAAAATTATTGAAAAAAACTTAAATTATAAATGTCAAAATTGATAAAAAAAAATGTTAACTTCAATGTGCTCAAAATATAAACATATTGAGAATATTAAAACTACTACACGACAGTTTCAAAAATATTATCGTCTAGACAAACTTATTTTTTTCTGAATAATGTATTTTTAATAAATCACTTTATACACAAAAGATCATTAAACAAGAATGTCTTTTTAAATTTTTTTTATAATCATTGATTTAATAGATTTAAAAAAACTATAGTATAATATTGATCAAGATTATATTGTTATAATGCACTTAAAAATACTAAAAAACTATTTTCTAATCAGGGAAATAATCCACATAAAATAAATGCCAACATAAACTCATATCAGAAATACAATTATTTACGTACATACATTAACCAGATCTCAAATAATTTAAATTTACAACAAAAAATAAATAAAATACAAAAAATATATTAAAAATTAAATTATTATGAAAAAAAAAATATATATAATTGAATTCGTTTGTTCAGTTACTGAATTTTACACATAGATAATATAACAAATAGTACTGAGCAAAATATGACATTTTGTACAATAAATGGCAATTATTGTGATGACGAGTGTCCAAGAAGGTCATTAATATAACAATGTAGAAAAGGGAAATTATGCGACATTATAGTTCTCACCAAGTTAATACTGATAAATTGAATGATATTGGTTGAAAATGTAATTAGAAATTATAAGTGGTAACCAAAATTATTAAATTGAAATTTATTTATCACATAATCTCCCAAACCTAAAACAGAGACCTGAACAAAACATTTAAATCAACAATTAAAAAACTTATTATAATTCTTAAATGTACCTAATAACTTATGAATGATAATAACCAGTTCGATATAAAATGCATTAGTTTACAATCATATATATCATTTTTTTTTTTTTAATATATATATTTAACAATATTATTAAGATGCCTCATAAAATTTAGATCAATGTTAGTCTTTATAAAATAACAAATAATCCTTTGACACTTATCGTTTAAACATGTAACAACCCATGTGACAGTAACTACTAATTAACATTAAGCATACTACAAGTTATGAATTTTAATTAAAGATGTTATAAAAACTATAATGAAACCATAAAAATAAAAAATACATAATATGTATAATATATAATAATGTATATATGTATTATATTATATGTATATATATATATTATAATATGTATATATATATATATGTATATTATATATATATATATATATATATATACACACACATACACACACAAATACTAATCATATTATATTGAGGGACACTGTAGTTATGGCAGTTATATTCATTTATTATTGATAAATGGATATTTCCTACTTTTAAAGCATTAATATAAAATATATCAAATAAAACTAATTTGTGTTAAAAGATATCTTTGAAGAATTAATCATTACATTACCAACTCTAACAACTGGCCTGAATTTCTTAAAACCGACTATGATGAAGTTGATATCGCTATAATAAATGAAAATTAATTATTTACAGATGGCTTTGTAAAAAATGTGTTCAATGCGCTAATGATAAATATGATATGAAGAAAAAAAATTATACAAAAATTACAAATAAAAAAATATAGTAAGTGTATGCAAGACTAGATTTAAAAATAAATTTGAAATTAATGAAATACAATGTTTTGACCAGAACCGTTTAATAACAATAATATTATTTTTTTATTTGTTTTTTTTTATAGAATAGAGATATATAGTTTATTATAAAATATTTTATATATTTTATATTTATTATTTATGCACGTCTAACGAAAGATTGTTTGGACATTTCCATTAATACACATAGTTTAATAGATAAAAATTATTCTTTTTCAATGACGAAACGCATATTTGTCTTAAATTATCATAAAATAGCAGCTAAAAAAACTTTTTTTTTATGAATACTTTCAAATTTAACTAATTTCTTCAACAAATTATACGAAAATGATTAATAAAATAAAATGTACGTACTTAAACTTAGTTTTAATTTTTACATAATGTAATTTATTATATTCGCATAATATTGCATAACTCAAACTAAAAAAACAATAATAAAAAAAATGAAAATATAAATTGGAGGATTTTAAAGTCTCTTAATCATTTTTGCATAAATAAAATTATAATGTTTATAATGAAATTATTATTGATAATGATTATTAAAAAAAAAAATGTTTCACGTGTTAGTATACTACAGTATTAGTAAATAATACATTAAACTATATAATAGTTAAAAACCATCGTTAAAAAAAATGTATATACATATTTAACTATCATAACTAGACGATCCATGCTCACGGCTTGGACTCGGTGGTGTACTTGTATTACTACTGTTGTTTGAAGCTACAGAATGTCTTGAACTACCTATCTGATGATCCTATATGAACAATTGTATATAACAATTACACTATTGTAACGTGATATGTTCAAAGGGGTTTCACTCACTTTGTATTCATTTAGCGATGATATGCTGCGATTTAACGAATGACACATATTTGGAGGCAGATCTGTATCCGAATGATGATGTGAGTAATTTGAACCAAATGATTCTGGAGTTCTTGGTTGAAGTATTGTTTTCTTTTTAATATACGATCTTTTTGCAGTAGATCCTAAAAATAAACAAATATATGTAGTTGTTTCGTTTTTAAATATTGAATTAAGTAGCAAAACCATTATATTTTTTTTTATTATACAGTTTGTTTAGTGATCAAGAGATTTAAATAAATCACATAAATAATATTTTAAAATTTCATTCAGTTAATTGTAAAATGGCAACTAAGTAATTCACAAATCAGGAAAGAACATAAAAAATACAATTATTATGATCAGTTTAATATTTAATTGTTATTCACTATATGAACCAGTTGTCCATTTATTTTAAATGTACAATGTACATTATAATATGATAAACTTATAACTTAAAGGACTCATAAAATTCTCCAATAACAACCGTCCAGTATTATCATAATGTTCAGTTTACAAAGATATTTTTAGAGAACAATGATAATGTGATGATAGAAGAGTTCTAATGGAGTAACACTATTAAGAATTCATTGGACAGAAAGAATGGCCATTGTGTCGCTAACCTTAATTTGTCTCTTAACATTATTAAGTGAAAAAATTAATTATAAATTATAGAAGTTTTCAATAATTTTATTTTGATTGTAAATATTATAATGTAATTCAAAGTATAACATAAAAAATTTGAACTATTTCAAATTATATATCTAATTACCATCTACATAACTTTAAACACATTTTGGTGTAACTAAAGTTCACATAACATTTTTGTCATAATCAATATTAATTATCTACATAGTAAATCATGCTAAGCTTACCAACAACAGGATGGTAAATAGTTTTATTAACATTTGAGCGTAACATTAAATTTTTATTTTCTTCAGACGACTGACGAGTCATGTCAATCCCATATTTTGTTCTTGCCATTTTGAACTTGTCTAAATTACAATATTTAAATTGTAATAATAACTATAATTATTTTTTTATTTTATTGAAAAATTAATTTAATAATTTGATGATTATTAATATTTAATCTATGCGAACACCGTTTTTATTCAAAACATCTTGAACGTCTCATATCACATTATTTTAATGTTTGATATTAGTTATTTGATTCTTACATAAACTAAAAAAAAAAAAACGATTTTATCAGTAAAAATATAAGATCATTTTGAATGTTATTTTTATCGAAATACGGTAAAAATTACTCTTTTCAGATAATTAATTTAATCTAATATTTTCACTTTAACTAATTTATAAATTATATCAGAAAAACTTTTTACAGATGTGTACAAATTAATTTTTATGTATTAAAAATGTCATATATTATTATTATTTCAATTTATCGCTATATTTATTTATTTTTATTGTGAATAAATAAACAATTAAAACCAATTACCACTTAAAGTAGAAGGTTGTTGCGATGGACTTCGAGAAATCTGAAATGAATGTTTACTATTTGTGGAAGAAAATGGTTGTTGAAGAGGCTAAAAATAAATATATGTATATATTAGTACATATTTAAATAATTATTTGGTTAACTAATAATTCATAAACATTGAGTAACTGTTACTTTAGTCGGAGGCATAGAATCCGCTGTCTCAACTGTTGTAGGTAAATCAAGTAATCTTTGAATTTGTATACCATCTCCTGGTCCCATATGACTGATATGATTGAAATTAGATGGTGCAGATATAATTTTCGATCTGCGATCTGGCCCTCGAATTGCTTTTTGTCCTTCGCGTATAGAAAACCTTCTTCTAGTACGCGGGATAGACATAGTGCCAGTTATATCTCTCCATCTGATATTGATTAGTTCTCCTGTGAAAAAGATTATGGTTATGGTTTTTTTGGAAAAATTAATATTAATATTTTATTTTTGCCATACTTTGGTGTACATTGGATAAATATATAATACATGGCAAGTCATCGATACAACATACAGTCAATGAGCCTGTATTATTGATTGGATGCGAATTCCTTAAATTCAATGTCTGAATCCAATCACCACTATCGGCATTAAATATATTTATATGGGTATCACTATATATCAATAAATGACCATCACAATAACCTTAAATAACAATAAAAAAATACAAGATCATCAATACTGAATAAACATAATGATATTCGACATAATAATACTTACTAGCATCAATAAGATCACTAGGATACATGATCTCCCTATCTCTCGACTTCCGACCTTGTGAATCCACATAAATACCCAATGACTGGAAAATCAACAAGAACTCTCCTCTCGGTAGTTCAATTGCTTTTATAGCATCCATTGCGGAATACGCTAAAAATCCCATCATATGATTATCAGGGTGTAACAGAGCTGTGCAATCAAATCAATTTTACATAAGTAACGCACATATTATTTAAGAATAATAACAATATATATGTATGTATAAATATTTTACATATTGGATGATGATCTCCAGTTATATGGTAAACACTGAAACCGGAATGATAACCAACACATAATCGACCATCGGTAAATATTGTCAAACTTTGAGCTTGAGAGGGAAGCATTATTTCTCTTAATCGTCTGTGCCTCAACTTGGTCCTAGTTACCTCGTAAATAATCACCTGAGAAGTATTCTACAATGTAAATTAATAGATTTTATTCTAATTTAATTTATGATAAGTGTTATGCAAATACGGTATATACATTTATTTATTTAAATATCTTAGAAACAATTTTACAATGGAAAAATATTAAGTTCACATCTCATTGGTTAATATGATAAAATTTATAACAAACACAGCAGTGTAATATTTAATAAAATAATTTAAAAAACTTCAGTTGAAAATTTAAAAAAATAACTAGAAATGTACAACCATACTAGAGTAATATTAAATTGTAATTTAAGTATTTTGTATAATTAAGTTTTAAATTTAAATTTTTAAAAGAAACATCAGAAATTATGGTAAATAAAACATTTGTTTTATATTATTATCAATCAATGCTTGTCATAGAAAAAGTTTAAGATAATGTAAAATATCAATTATACACTGAAATTTTTATTTAAAACCTGTGTTGTTGTCAGATTCATAAATATATTCGTTGTTTAAAATGAAGTTTGACTCGAAAATGTTTACTTCGATTAAATCGAATTAGTATATTCAACTTAATTACGTACATTATATATTAAAACAAAATTGCATATTTCACTTTTTTTATCTAACATATAAATCCTAGTTTTAATGATTGGAAATAACAAATTTTACCTGTCTTTTTACAGCTATACATAGACAGTATTGAAGATTTGCTATTCCGGGATACTTTTTCATCAAGCCTGTGCAGAATGTAATACAACCTTTACTTTCTACAACTTTAACCCATTCAACGTCATCACCATCTAAAGCTCGCACCGGAATCAAACGAACTTGCCTTTGTTTACCAGATAACACAATAATTATCTGCTCTTCTGTTATGTAATCTATTTGATATATTTTTTTCGCTTCTCCAATTCTGGCAATTTCTATGATTAATAAAAGTAAAACAAATTATGTCAATCATCATATATTAGAGTTATGGAGTATAATTTGTACATAACAATACACACCTAACTGATCCAAGTCTATACAATATAAGCCATCTTCAGTTCCTACTACTAAGCGATCGGGATCTACTATAGCACTTGCCATAGCATTTTTAGTAATTGTAATAGTATTATCTACGAGCTCTTTTGCTTTAAATATCTATATTAAAACAATAATAAGAATCGAAAACGATTTTAGCGATAACTAAAATTAAAGTAATAAAGTAATAATATTCGAACTCTTACTACCGTCGTATTAGGTAAATTGTTCCGTTTCAGTATTCTATGCAATTCGCTTAACGCAACGATCCACTTATTTTTTTCACTTTCTGTATCAGCTAACATCAATGTTTGATTTTTTACTCCGGGCGGATCTAAAAGGGACGTGGTAATCTAGAAACATGCATACAAATTGAAAAATCGAACAATTACTTGTAAATTATTAACAATTTGTTTATAAATTATTGTACCAATAATGAAATACATACACGAAAGATGCACGGTATGTCCTTTTTTCCAGCATGAATTACGTCGGACTCTCTAACAGAAGAAACTGCAAATTCTGGATCACGCATATCCAACACTTGTGATACAGTTACCGCGGGTAAGGCATTACGATCTTGCGAAATATCATATAGAAATAATTTGAAATCGCATACAACTACAAATTGTCTCATCCATCCTTTTTTAACACCACCAGATCGTGGCACTTTGACATAGCCTTCATAAGCAGTACCTATACCTCGGGTGGGATCAATTCCTAGTGGTCTTTTCGCTAAAATAATAATAATTGCATATTTAACAAAAAAAAAACTATAACTATTGTTATTATAAATAAATATACTTTGATCGGGTGGCACTGGACAAAGTAATGGTACTTTGTCCGCGCAAATTGTGTGACATACAAAGCCACACACCTCGCATATCACGCCTTGCCGAACAAGACCGACCATCAATGAAGTACAATGATTACATTTGGTTGGAGAAGAAAATGTTCTGATGGTAAACTGATGACATTTTCCTTTTTCGGAAATTAAACTGTTTGGATTCTAAAATAAGAACATTAACTGTTAATAAAAATAATAATAATAAAACATAAGATACTAACTGTGTTATTAAAATCTGAAAAGCTAGATTTTCTAATTGATAGGACTTTATTATCATCGAAACTTCTGTCATAGCTATCAATACTATCATTTAAATTAGATTTATTACTATTTCCAGTTGCAGATTCATTTAAGAAGTGATCTAAATAGGATAATGGTGAGCATGATGATTGACCTAAAACTGTAAATAACAAAATTATAATGTTAAGTAATTAAAACATATACTTATAACTGTAAATTAAATTTAGTAAAAATTAAAACATATTTAAGAAACACGACTAAAAAAAAAATATATAAACATACAATTATTTTTCTAATTCTGTAATGATAATTTATTATTTAAAATGAATGATAGTAGGAATAAGAAATAAATCATATAAAATAATTTATGCTATAAAGTATATTTTAAGTATATAATTCATTACTTAGGTTTATGTTTTTTTAATTAAAATATTCAGAAAATCTACTTAAGTAATAAATAATACAATTTGTAATGCATCAAATAGTAATATGTAATAATTCCATATGTTCTTACTGAAAATTAAGTAGAATACCAAAATTAACAATGTTATACATGTATATTGTACAATATCTCATAATGGACATGAAAAGTTTGATTTATTTTTTCATAATTGTATTTAATATAATGCTTTGTTAGGATTAAATTATTTCATCAATCATTTAGATACATGAAATATATAACACACATAGAGTCTAATCACACCATAACTCAACACATGTTATGTTAATAATAAACATACTATACAAAATACTAACAATTATATCAATTTATAAATAACTCTATACTTAATTAGGTAACCACTATCAAACTTCCAATGGTGTTAATACAACACTAATGTTAGGTTAACAGCAAGATGGTTTCACACATTAATCTAGTCATTACAAACCTATTGAAAAAAGAAGTTCTAGTCAGAAATAGTATTGAAACAAGATAATGACCAGCCCCCAAACACAACTCGATAATCCAATAAACAAAGGCAACTTGCCTAATTAAATAAAACAAATTTTAATAATTGTTATATTATAACGTTTACTGGATATATATATATATATATATATATAACAACTTAAAAACATTTATGTAACTTAATTAACTAATCACTGAATTCATTCCATAAATCTTAGTTTTAAGCATATATAAATATAATTAATCTAAAAATTATATAAGATTTTTTTTATTATTTAAATGTTGTAAACCTCATCATTTTATCATAAAGCCATAATATCTACCTTTGACAATAGTCTGTAATTTTCAGTAATCTTTTTAATTTTTTCAAAATATTTTAAAATTAATAATAAAATAAAACAGTGCACTTTCTTAAAAAAAAAATTGAACGAAATTACTTTTGAGTAATTTCACTCATGATTTTTCTTGCTTTAAATTAATTAAAAACAGTTAATTGTAGACTTGGAAAGCACTAAAATTATATGTGTATATTTATATTATCTAAATTTCATATAATTTCTAATTTTAATATTGAAAAAAGACATAGCGTAAGGAAGATAAATAGTTTTTTTTTTAATTGGCATATAAATATGTTAATAAAGGAACTGTAAGCATTAAAAAATTTAATTCTAAAATATGGATTATTTTACTTCGAAGATAATACGTTTCAAATTTTTCCTACATTGACCATACTTGGCTAGTTAATAAACGTACTCTAATGTTGTATTGTGAGGTAATTAATACTAAAAACTGAACTGGTTTGAACGATTTGGTGGCAATATAATTTAAAAGAATTCAATTTGATGTCTAAGACATAACAAATCAACAACTAATTACAGGTAACAACAATAAACTAATAATAATAGTTTAAGGAATAACATATCAACACATCATGCTTTAAATATATTTAGTTAAAAATTATAACAGTATTTTGGTCAAAATATTTATTTTCTATTAAAAATGTACTCATTTTATTTGTAATTTATATAAATTATAATCACACCATTATGGTTATGATTTCAGTTTAACGTACAAAATTAAATTATTTTTTCAATTATTTTATACATCATTACTAGAATTTATAGTTTTTTAAATAAAATTCAAACTATATTACATATTATATATAAATATATATTTTTTTAAGTGAGCCAAAATTAAAATGTTTATAATATCAAAATAAATATAGTAATTTATAATCAAGGACTACAAGGGATACAATTAAAATACTATAAGTTTGCATATATAATTTTTCATTATACATTCATAAATTTATTGATTTCAAAAAATGAAAAAAATGATAATTTATTTACTTCAATAATCATACCTATACTTATATTGAGAAAGAAAACAAATTTAACATTTTTATGTAAGGTTTATTAATAAAATTGAGTACAAACTTCAATATAAAGTAACGAAAAAATTTAAGAACCTAAAATATTTTAAAATGAATGAAATTATTTAAAGTTTAAAATTAAAAATCTTTAGTCGTTAATCGATCGTTTAACATTACAAGATATCGTGATAAGGAGTTTGTTATAATTGGTTTTTTTTGCCTTATTCAGTACTAATAAAAAATAGTTATAATTTATTATTTTATTCCAATGATAATGTGTTCATATGTTTTATACCATACTGGTTTTGAAGTACACTACTCGTATTATTCGAAAGACAGATTAATTGTAAATATTAGTAAATGATAAAATCATTGGTACACTTCACCTAAATATTAATTAAACTTGAATAAAAATAAATATTGTATATATTTTCTTCAAAAGCAAAATTTATTTTTTTAACTTTGAACTATTTTCTTTTTAAAAATGTATTCAAAATATTATTTATGTGGGCTTTTGAAATGATATCTCTAAAATTTTATAAAAACTATACTACTAAACAATAACCAACTCAGCAATATTAATAAAAATTATTGTAAAGATCCAATAATCTATATAAATTGCTCAATTTTGCTTAAAAAACTGTTTGCTCGTACTAACGTAATTAAAAGTATTAAATATTATTTAGAAAATGAAAAAACTTAATTTTAAATGTATATAACTGATTATTTATTTATGGAGAATAAAAGCTTAGATTTTAACTAAGCTAAGACAAAGCACGTTAAATTATTATAAAATGTAATAATTTCAACACATTAACTTACATGATTGTCTTGCGTCCAACTGATTTTGTAATTCTTTTATCACATCATCTTTATCTTTCATATTATATACTAAAGATTCATACCGTTGATGAAAATCTCTTAATTCTCTGGAAATATAAAATAAAATAAAAATATATATTTCCTTTTTCTAAAAAATAATTAATTATAATGAATCTGAACAAAATAAATATGAACTTACTCAAAGCTTTCATGGATTGTTGATTTCCTGACATTGTTTTCAGATGTATCCACGTGTGTAACACGTGGATACATCTGAAAATAATGTCAGGAAATCAACTGACTCATTAATATTTTATTTTAATACAATATTGTATGAATATTATTAGTATTTAGTGTACAATGTAAAATCAATAACATGTTTATATTTTTTATATCACAAAATTTAATGAAATTATTTGATTACTTGAGTAATTTTAAAAATATGGTTCTAAATAATATTTATTAAAACTACAAAAATAAAAATGTATTATAAAAATAATAAAATACTTGAAAATGTATACAGCTATAATTTAAAAGATAATTGAAAATCAAAACCATAAAATACAGACCGTAATACGCATTGTAGATAACAACAGTTATCCAAACATATATTTGCATTTATAAATGTGAGTTTTTTGTGATTTGAGTTTATAATTTACATGAATTGCATCAAATATTTTAATGCATTTTATGTCCAATATATAAATACTTAATATATAAATCATACTTTTGCATTGCAATCAATTCTGATTGGGTCTTGCTTAACTCTTCACCTATTGATCGTTTAGCTTGAATTTCTGATTGCAATGAACTTTGAAGATTTAAAAGTTCCATCTTATCAAGTTTTTGGCTTCTTCTATTTCTCCAACTATTATCCTTTAAAACAACATAAAGATATTTTAAATATTATCTAATAATAGTTAAAACTCAATTGTTTAAAGCAAATCATTTACATTCTATAAGATAAAGAGCATTTATATTCATTGTCTTTTGTATATAAAAAATCATTAGCAATGAGTAAAATTTAAAAAGGTCACAAGTCCTCTAATTAATATTAAATTTTATTTCCCAACAGAAAAGTTGTTCATTGTATCAATCATTGCTGAAGAGAATAAAAAAATTAAAATAGTATAACCAACATAAATTGACTTTTAAAATAAAATGAAAGGTACAATTGCAAAACAATATTTCATAACAATAATTTACAAAGTTCTACAAATAATAAATAAATATAACATATAATTCATAACTGAAAAATTTTATTATTTTAGAATAAATAAAAATATTAATATGAAATATGTTTTACAATGATACAATAAACAACCCATATTAAACTATTACAGTAAAATCACTATTATGTATTCACTTTTTTAATCTGATTTTGTTTTTGTATTTTTATAAATTAACATGACATTATAACAAAACTATAAACATTCAGTCACAATAATCGAATTGTTTTAAATAATGTTATATTCATCTTTAAAGTTAATTAATGATATTAACATGTTTCAAAACAAAAAACTCAATAATTTACTATTGCTAACTAAAATAACAATGCTAACAAATAATTTGCTATTGAAGTAGTGTAAAAACATTATATAATATTCTATTACATAATATAGTAATAAAATGAAACCAACAAAATCAACATATGTAAAAAATAAAAGGAAAATATCTAATATATATTAAAGACGCAAAATGGATTAATTGCAAAAAAAAATATTCTTACTAAAGCAGATTGACCGTTATTATTTGGACATTGTTTTAAATACTCTAGTTCTTCCTTCATTTTCGCTGCTAATACTTGTAAATATCCCCGAGCATCTTTTTCATCACTAATCCTACATTTTGTAAAATATAAAAAAAATTTACTTACAAAATAAAATTTAAAAAAATTTAATAAATAAAATAAGGTTACCATTGAATTATGTCCGATATTTGAGATTCCAATTGGCTAATGGTCTGTTTTTTCACATGTAATTCGTCTTTTAATCGTTTATGTTCAAATTCAATTGTTCGAATAATTTCATTACTTTCTTTTTTCTACACAATTAAATTAATACACAAACAACATATTATTTACTTGCATATTGAAATTAACAACTTAAAATAATTGTTTGCTTAATCAAATCTTACACAATCTATTTTTTATGTATATTATTATGTTGTTAAATAAGTAACATAATACAATCAATTACGTACTATAAATTTTTAAAAAAGTGAATAATACAATGTTAATAAATAATAAACATTTCTTTATAGTATAGTAAGGGTGGATACAAACCGTATAAAAATTGAATTAAAATTAAATAATAAATTTGAAAAATAAAATTAAAAAATAATACTGACAAGACGGATATGATATGATACTTGTTTAAATAATAAACAATTGTGCATGTTACAATACGCGCGGATGAAGTGAAACTTCCTTCAGTCATTCAACCAATAGAGTATTAGGTTTATACTGACAAACAAAAATGTATATGGAAATTACTAAATATTCTCTATTTCGCTAGGTAAATAGGAACTGTACGAGCGGAGGGCGTTTATCAATATAATGCTTACTTCGTTACCGCTGCTATATACTTTGAAATGGGTTACTTGATTTACCAATCATAAGTCCGACCAGCCTGAGTGTATGTAGTAATGTAAATTAAGCAAAGAAAAGAAACGAAAAGAACACACAAAAAGTGGTTAATACAAATAAGACGGCCATGGCACTTTTGTATTTGGCCTGATGCGTGTACGTGATCACGACGCGTGCAGATACATGGATGCTAGATGCGGTAAAACTGGTGGGGACGGCCAAGCGGTCTGCTCGCACGCTATTGGCAGCAACTAAAATGAAACAACACGCATGCGCAACTAATCTCGAGAAAAAGTGTAGTGACGGGCAGATCGTGACACGCAAAAATCTTTTTTTGTATTTTCTATAAAGAAGTTTCACTTGAAAAAATAGTAATACAATCTTTAAATACAATTAGTTAAATAAATGTAACAGTTTTTAAAGAACGTTTTTTTTAACCTCATAATAATATGAAATCGCAATGAGCCAAGAAGTTAAAATAAAATTTAAATACTATTGTCTAATAATATGATTTAATTAGTATGAAAAATATTAATAATTGCTAAAATGGAAGAAAACAATAATATCTGGTCAGTATATAAAAAACAGTGTTTGATAAAAGTTCAATTCTATATTTAAAAGTTCAGGATGCTGATAAATGAAATAGTTTGATATATAGAATTTCTGTGTTCAACCTAACTTTAATATTAATATATATCAAAGTAAATAAATGATATATAAATGACTAACTACACTAATTAATTTAACTATACTTGATTAAAAAATAACTTGCTTCTTTTTCCAACGTTTTTTGATTAACATCATTTTCAAAAATTTGATCTTTCAATTTTTTTATTTCTAAATTGTATTTTGATTGTTCTTTGCTGATGTTTTCATTATATTCTACTTCCAAACGTTCTATTTCTCCCTTCAATCTAGTTAAAAGTAACAAGTAAAACAAATATTTGTTATAAGGGCAATTTAAGTATGACATATATTATATATTTAAAGTATTTTGTAGATTAAAAAGTATAAATTCTACATTATAGATGGTAATCGCATCTTTAAATTTGGTAATAGAACAATTATTTACAATATAGAGTTACCAATGTTGCTTTTTCAGAAATTGAATTTTTTATATTTACAGGCAGGATTAATGGATTGACAAAACAAGAAACCAATAAAATCTTGTTGAGCCTCAAACTATTTGGACCAATTTCAAATATATGTATTGTATACTATTGATAAGATGGAATGTATTATTTACCGCCAAATAAAATTATGTATTCTGAGAGAAAATAAATTGATTATCTTAATTTAACAATAAAGATAATAATTATTTTACGGACTATCAATAATTTGATATTTGTTTACCAAACGAGCTACTTATGTTACGCTTTTGTGAATGTCTCAATTTTATTTTATTTTCTTCAATAATGTAATATTATAGAAGAAATACATATATATCACACATCGATGGAAAACTGGTGATAGACATATCGTCTATTAGTATATAATTGAATTTTACTATTGCATACATACATTGATTAGCGGTGTAATGTTGATGTAATAAAATAATACAGATATGTAAAAAGTTATTATCAAATTTTTAATAAATATTTTATTCAAGAAATGGCAAAAACTACAGCCAGTTATTATCAAAAACTAAGAATTATATTCATATTCTATCAATAATAATAACAAGAACCCTGAAAGTAATACCCAAAAATTACATTAGAGTAGTAAAACAATTCGGCAGATTAATATTTATAAAAATATTTACATGTAAAGAACTGGAAGGAAAATTGAAAAATGTAAATCATTTAGAGTAGATATAATGTTAAGTAAAATGTACCATTACACATTTATACTGATTTGTATATAATTTTAAATAAAATTAATGAAAGATTATATAAAATACTATATTGATCCAAATACAATAGATACACCATTTATGAATATATATGTAATATATTTGTGTACATATTAATTCAATTATAACCAAACAATGTACTACAATATATAATTCTAATTTATTGCTTATACTATAAAAATAATGAATTCACTGAAAAATTAAAAAAAACTATTTTATATGTTGAAATTCTTAAAGTATAATTGGTTGCGAAAATTACAAAATATACTATAAAATATATATTGCTAAATCTATATATTCCAAATTCAGTTAAGAATCTAAGACATTTCTTCAATAGTTAAAATAAATATTGGTATATTCCAATTCGAGATTAACAAGTCGATTGTTATAGAAGTAATGGTTCATGGCAATAAACATTGTCAGCCAATAAAATTTGTATTTTATAATTTATAATGTTAACAAAAAAAAAAAAAACCCCAAACATGTAATTGTAATATTGTTATTGGCATTTTAAAATTTTCTACTTATTTTTTAATAAGTATTTTGTTAATTTAACAACTTTTTAGTTTAATTCATTTATTATATTTTATTAAAGTATTAAACACTATTCAACATTTATAATAAAGAGAGGTGGATCTTCAATTATTTAAAATTATATAAAATGTTATAAATAGCTCAGTAATCAAAAAATGTTGAGGAAATCTGCTCTAAAATAAGAAAAATAATACTTAAATATATTTTACATACCGAATTATTTCTTGCATAGCTGCTCTTTGATTTATATTTTCACTAGCTTCAAAAGTATTACCTGCATATGCAGGTGGATTAGATCTTTCAACTTCAACCTTATACTAAACAATATTTGGAAAATAAATATTACATAAATCACATAATCATAACATACATACTTGCTGACATATTTCTTCATTTTTCTCACGTAGTTTACGTTCATTATTAACTTCAGCCATAGATTCTTCTAATCGGCTTTCTAGTTCTCTTCGAACTTTTTCTGAACGACGAACTTCTTGTCGTAAAATATCTATTTTAGACATAGCTTCTTCAAGCTCTTCTTCTTTATCTCTAACAAGCCTAGATAATTTTTGCTTATGCTGCCTGAGTTCAGATAATCTGTTTAAAAAAGAATGCCGATTATTGACAACAATAATTATTAATATTATTCTAAAATTAAAATATTATATAAATTACATACTTATTAGTTACATGACCATATTCAGTCATTGCATTATTCTTTTGTCCCAGCGCATCCATCAACTCTATTTCTTGAGCTTTTAATTTTTCTTGTATTTCTTGTTTTTCCTAAAACAATAACAAATTCCACAAATATATTAACCTGTTTATATTTTAGACCCTTCCCAATGTTTGATTATATTTTAAAATACAATAAGACCTTAGTTTTATAAAAACACGTAATATTTATTTTTAATTCTAATTCAAAACAATAGTTTAATACTTAATGTATTTATCCAAAAAAAAAAAAAAAAAATGTATAAAGAACTGTACTTTTTATCAACATAAAAAAATTAATTTAATGTTGTACAGGTAATGAATGAGACATTCAATTTTATTCATATTAGTTGATTTTCCTTAGTCATGCAAATTTTGTCTTGTATTCTATAAACCATAAAAAATAAAGTCGATTCTCGTTCTAAAATTTAAATAGTAATTTATAAATTTAAATTAAACTATTCCTAAATAATATACTTAGCTAAATGTAAAAAATTAATGCTCTATATGCGCATTTGTTGTCGCCTTTTATCCAAAGTGAGATCATACTACATAGTTCTTAAAGTAAGGCTTTTAAGTTTAATTAAAAATTGTAATGACTAATTCTAAAGACAAGAATATTATCTTACTCCTTTCGTCAGGTTATTCCAAAATTATAATTAAAAACCGAGATCAATTAGAATTATGATTTTAGAAAAATTGGTCTTGCTTTTAAAATTTGATAAAATAGAAGTAGAAATTCTAAATTTAACTTAAGCACCACAATAAAAATCATTTAGATGGACTGCTATATATTGCTCATTACATAGAAAATAAATGCGAGAAGAGTATAGCATCTGATACAAAGTATAGCATTTTCTAAATAACGATGAAATACTTTGTCATTCAAATAATACACGTTTGACACTTTACCGCTTAAATATTATAACTAACCTTTTGGAGATCTTCTTTTTCTTGTTGACATTTTTTTATTATCATATCCAATTCTTTTTCATCACTAAAATAAGCAATATTATGACTTATTTTATTATCTTTATACTTCTTCAATTGATCTTCAGAGTCTAGAATTTATTTAATACAAAATTAAGTTACATAAATAAAGAAATCGCAACTTAGAAATTGTTAAGCAAGTATTTTGATCTCATTAATAGATGGTACATGTGCTTAGTACACTGGAATTGTTTTGATGTACTTGTATACTACTTATGATGATACTACATTTACAGCCCGCATTCTATAGAGATGTTCCATCTATTAATGTACAAAGTCTATAGGCAAGGTACTAAATAAGTATCTAAGTACCCCTGTACCACATATGGATTAAATATCAAATTGTTTTGTAGAGTTAAATTGAGACAATATTGTATACATGACTTGTACAACAATATTATTAATCAATATTCATGTTAAAAATATCAACTATTTGGTGTATAACAAACATTTGCAATCATTTTATTTATTTATTTAATATATGAAGTAATTGAAATACCATATTATTTTATTATTTTAATCTATATTTTTGTAGATGTTACAATTTTTTTATTAAATTAAATTTATTTTTAATTTTCATAAAATGTATTTCTGATAAGTTATTAATTTGTACTAGATTTGGAAAGCTGTGTTTACAGAAACAATGGTTCAGGTTGGTAAATACAAAATGCTATCAATAAAAAATGTGATATAACTGCTGAAAGTACTCCATATAGTACAGTTATTGTTGATAATTGATGATCGCATAGGAGTTTTGTTCATAGTTAACAGTATAGAGAGTAATGATCAATAATGAAGATAAAGTACTTACAATTTTATATGCTTTTTTAAACTTGTATTTTTATAACGAACAGATTAATGAACAATAGTAAATAACATAGTGAACAGAACCAGAATCATTTATTTCCATTTACCCTGATTTAATTTGTTTTTCACCACCCACAAATAAGACAAATTAATATTCATGTTTATTACAAAACAAATCTAAGAATGATTTTTTTAATTTGTCAAAAAATATAAGCTTTAGAAATTGTAATTATATGATAATTTATAAAAACGTTTCTAATATATAGGTGAATAATATATATAAAGGTATATAATAATCTATATAGGTATATAGATAAATTACTTGAAAAGATTTTGTCAATCTGATTTGACTTGCCTAATTTAATCAAAAGTTAAATTACTAATATACTAACATAAAATTAAACATAATTCTAACCTTCTATTTCACTTTTATCATCTTGTGTTCGCATTCTTTTAGTTGTTTTTCCTGTTGAAAGTGATTTTCCAATCGATCCAAGATCCGATACAAAGCTATTTTGAGTAAACGTAAACCCAATAAAAGGCAAATGTAAAGCAGAAAATATAGGATTAGTTGGATTAGGTGGGAAAATATCAGTTTTTATATCAATTTCTTCAACATCAAAATGACTTGTATCCGTCGGACTAGAAACTTCGGGAATATATGGTGCTACACTGTCCCTGATAGTGTCCCAATCAACTCCAATAAACCAATTGTGTTCCTGTTAAATGAGTTTTTGAAATTGAATATATTAAAAATAATATTATAATAATTTACCTTAAAATCATTAATTCCAGTTTGACCAAGTCTTTGTTCAGCACTACAAATAAGTTTTTTCATTAAATCTTTTGCTTCCTCGGAAACTTGTATTTCTGGGTCATTTGGGAAATCAAAACAATTCTAGAAAATAACATGATTTTTTAAAATTGTTTTATTATTTTAAAAAATTAAATACCATTAGATCATATTTTTTCTTGTTCTCTAATACATATGCTTTAAAGTATATGGAAAAATGATATTATTTTAAATGTTATTGTAATAATGAGTAATTGTTGATGTGTTAAAAAGATTAAAATTATGAAAAAAATTCCAGAATTTTTCTACCTGTTTTAATTTTTGTACTAAAAAAAACTATTTGTTTTCTTATAATACATTTTGTATACAGTGTTAATATCAAAAAGCAAATTAAAAATTGAATTTGTATTGCATTTTAAATTAATAAAATTGTAAGAGTTTCAATGTATTTAAACAAGGCAATTAATATTATTAGTTCAATAAACTTTTTTATTTATTGTTATTGCATTATCAGGCAAAATATACTTGACCTTTATAACTGCAATTTTAATTAGCATAAGTATATCACATCTGATAAAAAATATATTCTTTTTAAATATGTAGTGTATAATAGTGAATAACTTTTCAAAAAAAAAAATAATATTTCAATACTAAAGTTAAAAACTGAATAATTAAAATAAAATATTAAAAAAATATCCTAACTAACGTAATAAGTAATCTTTATAGAAAATATATTTGAGATATGATAAATTACATTTAATTGGATTTATAATATTGATTTAACAAAAACAAAATATTATAAACATATGTTTGAAAATGAAACTACACATTTATTTTTAATATTTCAAATGAAAGTGATATTATGTGATTATTTTTTATGAATATCTAATTATGCATAGGTACCTTATGATTCATTATTTTGGCATAAGTATGTACAAGGGATTCAGCATAAAATGGAGTTTCTCCATAAATCATTTCATACATGCATACGCCCAATGACCACCAGTCGCATTCACGTCCATAACAACCTTGTCCATCTTCAATGGCTTGTAATATCTCAGGAGATATGTAATCCGGCGTACCAACAGCAACATTACTTTCCACAAAACCATTAGAACCCACTTTCAAACATGATCCAAAATCAGCCAAGCGTATGTGACCATTAGCGTCTAATAGTACATTATCCGGTTTAATATCTCTGTAAATTAAATTAATAGATAAATAAACAAAAATGTTTATATTTCACAAGCACTCACTATTAGTAAAAATATTCAGTAACAACATAATTTTAGAAAATAGCTTAAACAATTAATTTTATAAACAAATATATGTAATATATATATATATATTAACACTTCAGAACAAGAGTTTAAATGTATGTATTTATGAGTAATAAGTTCTGTGTAATATCAATGTCACTTAATAAGTAGTGGCTTGTGCTTGTTGAGGACGAAGATACAACTTAATTACGAAGTTCTACACCCTTGAATAAAATGAAAAATAAATATCTATATTCATTAATATTAATATTTAATTAAAAATGCAAGTATATATGTTGTGTTAGAAACACTACACAATCAATATAAAATAGCAAAATAAAACATAATTCATCTTGCAATATTGCTGCCTGTCCATTTGACATTAATATGCATATATTTAAGACAACCAAAGGCCTTGAATAACAAAAAATATGTATCTTTGGACTTAATATCTACTCAGATGGAGTGATGCAAGTGTACAGTCAACAAGAAATAATGTTATTATTATAACTTTTTTTATTTTTACAATTTTATCATTTACTTTACAATCAATAATTATAAAGAAATCTAAACATATTATAAAGAAAATTATAATTATATTTTATTTTTCTTTAATTTATGTAAAGGGTGCAATTGGGCATAGAGGTTATAATCGCCACAATGTAAATAAATATAATTTATCCGAATATTTGTATATTATATGTGTTAACTTGCCTATGCACGTAATGTAGATCATGAATTGAATTGATGGCCAATATCATTTCAGCAATATAAAATCTAGCCATGTCTTCAGGAAGGCGATCGAAAAATTTGCTTAATAACGTCAGTAAATCTCCTCCGCAGTAATAATCCATTACAAGATACTGAAATAAATGTATAATTCATTTAAAACATCAAGTTGCATGTATTATTGCATATTTTTCAAATAATAATATAATAAAAATAATAACTTTAGACTAATTATGATAAAAACCAATCAAATAAAAAAATGAATTACTGAAATGTGTGTCATCAAAGTAAAAGGAGTTAAGTATTTAAATATGATATATATATAAAATCTAATAATACAATAAATTATAAATAGCATGGACACTAAGATAATTTATTTTTACTTGGCAACCATAAATTTAATAATTTCATTAAAACTACATATTTCTGTCTCATTATTCCTACCATATAAAACTATATAATTCATAGTATAATAATAACTTCATAAAACACAGTTTAACTTATTTTATACTGTATGAATATATATATATAATAATTAAAGATTTTTTACCAAATTTGTTTCATCCTGAAAAGCATAGTGCAAGTTAGTTATCCATCTACGATCACCATATACTAAAACATCTCTTTCCTCCTGAAAAAAACATTAACAAATTAAATAACAATATTTTACATTTTAGCAATATAAATATAACTAATTTACTTGAAAACAAGCTGTTTCTGCTCTTTTCAGCATTTCCCATTTGTTCAGAATTTTCATCGCATAAACTTTATCTGTTCCTTTCATATGTACAACACATACTTCTCCAAAAGCACCACGACCAATGACCTTGATAGTCTCAAAATCATCTCTAGTCAAACGTAATGACTTGACACATGTTGCCACAGGTTTTACTGCAAATATCATTAAAGCAAACTTTCAAAATATTGTAAAAGATTAATTACATTATAAATACTAAATGTATTCATCAGTAAAATTAAACAACAGATTAAATATAAGCGTACAAATATAATTTTTATCAGGGAAAGAAAGTTAAAAAATTTAAATGTGTTCTCATGAAAATTTTAAATTACACATTTAAAATTAATAAGTATATGTATTAAATTGTATTACATTTTTTGAAAATTATTAATAGTACTACTACCAGTGTTTCATAATTTAATAAAAAGAAATGTTAATATATTGTATAGCTACTAACCGAATTCTATAAATTCTGAAACAGTCTTTTCTCTGCGTAATGATGAATTGTTACATTCATCAAACAATACCAGCAAAACATCTAATAATGTTTCAATACTGAAACATTTTCCTTGGCCTTGTATTGGACCCCCTAAAAATAATGCTTCCAACTGCCTCAGTCGATTATCACCTAAAATAAAATAAAATAAAATAAATAAAATAAAATGTTAAATATTAATAAGATAATTTTAACATATTACCTGATAAAAGATTTAAATCAGCTACAGCTTCCGACATGGCATTTCCAGGATTTTAGCAATTTAAAAATCTAAAAAATATATATATATCAGTAAAATTTGTTTTTGTATTTTGAATAATATCTTACATTTTGAATTTTGAAAATTAAAAGTTATTCGTATATTTATATCTATAAAACTTACAACATTAATTGTTAATTGTATTCTTAATTAGTACTTAGATACTCTTATTAAAATAACATAATTTTACAATAACAATGAAATAACATTAATATACTTACAGTTTATAATAAAGCATTAAAATTAACTTGAATACTAGTAAATAATTAAACAAATTTATGTACCTTATCTATATTCAAATAAATTAAATACACAATAGTAAAATATAAATAGTACAAGTATTAAAATATTTACAGAAGAAAAATACAAACATATTTAAGTATAACTAAGAATAACAATAATTTTATAACAATTATTAGTGAAATTAGTTGAAAATTTGATTATTGAATACACCTAAATAACATTAAAACAGAAAATATACTTAATCTCATTAACTGTATTATAGCATTGGTTATATTGGTCTTGGACTTCTAAAATCAGTAGGTAATATTTAATAAGTATAACTAAACATAATAAACTTCCTAGTTTGTAAAAACTTAATTTTTATCAATAAGAATAATGAAATAATGAGGAAGTTGTATTAATTGAAAATACTATTCATCACTTATTTAAAAAATAATAATCTTTTATAACAAAACAGTATAATTACAATTTATACCCAAAACAGGTACAATAAGAAATTTAGACAACAAAACAAACAATGATTGAATAATAGATAGGAAATACACCCAGTAGTGTCACCTGAGCTTTACTAATTTAAATGACATTAAGGTAAATATCCAAACAAGCTTTGTTTGGATTTTTAGGGAGAGTAAAGTAAGAAATTGATAGTAAGTTAATTGATGGATTTTTGTGTGTTTTGTGAGATTTATTACTGACAACTTTTAAATACCATCTTGTACAATTCAGAATTTTAAAATGATATTAGTACCTAAATTAATATCAGCTGTATATATATATATATATATATATATATATATATATTATTAGTTAATCTAATATTCATTAATCTAATCAAAGGCATTGTGTACAAAAATAATTGATTGTAATGAATATGAATAAGTCTAGATGTTACTGAATTAAACTAAAGACAACAATAGGTGTGGTGGGTATAAAAAATAATAATTAACTATAAGTCAATACATTATTATTATTTTCATAGCAATAAAATGAAAAATAGAAAATATTAAATTAGCAATACCCTTCAATAAATTGAAAAAAACATAACATTCCTATAATTAATACATTTGCTTTCTTTCTAACTACATTGATCAATATGTTATGTCCACAGTTATTTTAGATTTTAAGCAAACAAATAAAAGAAAACTTCCATTATTATTATTATTTCTGCAACATATTTAAAAAATACTTAATTAGTTAGAATATATATAAATTAAAATTATTTTTATATATAAATTATTATATACATTATATATAGTATTTTATAACATTATAATTACCAACATAAAGATGTTCATTTTATTATAAGAAATATGAAAAAATGTATGCAATATCAGTTTAAAATAAAAATATTTCCGCTTATATTTCCAAATGTTGAGCAATAGTGTATAATAATACATGTAATGAACTTCATATTGAAATTTTAGATTTATGAAACAAAAATGTTTTAATTTTTATCGAAATCTAAAAAAAAATTTTAAAAAAATGTAAATTAATTATGAAAATAATATATTTTACTGTAAATCAAACTTTGAGTGTTTAAAAAATCAATTTTGTTATTGTTTTTTTTAATTGCATCTATTTAAAATAACATAATTGACATTGTATTAAATTTGAATTGTGTTCAAAATTGAAATAGCAAATTTTATAACATAAAATCAAGAAATAATAATTTAAAATTCTATATAAAAAATTAAATAAATAGTACTCGACTAAAATAAACAGTGTATGAACATTTCAAGTTTCTAGGATTATTATTTTTTAAATTTAAAATAAGAATATTTTATTTTTGTTTGTTTGTTGATAATAAAATAACATGTTTACTTTTATTATTAGCTTCTGAATACATTCTTAATAATTTATGATTAATCAGTGGAAAATTATTTTCTCAGTTTGTAATGTACTTAAAGTATAAACGAAATATTATAAGACAAAACAACAAAATTTGATACGGCGTAGTACTATTATTAGTCATTAGTAAAATACAGATGTTGATAACTTTTGTATTTTCTTCTGGTTGTGTAATACATAGCACAATTGGCTACAAAAATCATTTATAAAAGATAAAATAATAAAGTATATAAAATTTTAATTTTAATTTTTTTTAATACTTTTAATGTATAATGACAATTGTATCAATTTTACTATACCAATGTATTTGTCATATTCAAGTTTGAAAAATATAAAATTTGTTTTATCTTTTCACTGATTAAGTATGAGTTTAAAACATTTTATAACAAAATAATTACAAATGAGTATTTAAAAAAAAAATTGTTTGGAATTTTTAATACATTTTTTTTTCAGTTTAATACAGCCTCAACATCTATATCATAGTCATAAGTTACTATTGTAGGTATTAATTAACACATTTATAAAATAAAACTACACAAAAACTTGGTAGTGCTTAGCAATTGCTATTATTAAAATAATTATGTTTATAAGTACACACAAAAGTTGCTATAATTATGATTAAATATTATCAGAAATATCTAAATATTGTAGTCAAGTACATATACCTATAGAAAATGATACAATAGAAAACCTACATTAAATGATTGTATGTCGTGAATTTACTTAACATTGTCAAACGTACGATATATCATACCGATTGTATACTGATATTATATATGAATACTTATATTTTGGCGGAGACATTAGATTAACGATAATAATAACGCTAAGATGACATATCGTGTCACCATAATATACACCTATGTTACACAGATTCGAGTCGAACGGTGGTTAACAAGGGACGTTCTCTAATCATATTGAAGGTGTCGTGATACGACGACGTGTTCGAAAGCAGAAAGAGAATAAACCGAGACTGATGTGCAAACGGGCTAGCACGGGACAAACGTTGTACGTATTCATGGTAACTACTCACCGAAATAATCGGCCGTTCACAGGATGGACACAGAGCTCGGCGCTTTCGGCCAACGTTAATGTCCGACACTGTTCAAGTGTCCACAGTGCCGGGACGAGCGTCCGACCCGTAATGACCAGACGAAACAGCCATAGCCAGCGATGGCGACGATTCGTTTGATGTGCTCGCTAGACGACGGACCCGTAAACAACACTACCGTACACACCACGCTCGGTGTGTCCCGACCAACTGTATATAACGCAGCAACGTTCTCCTCTCGCGTTTATCACCGTAACTGCGGACCGCGGCGATATTATTATTATTATTATTATTATTATTATTATTATTATTATCGTCGTCGTCGACGTCGTAATCATTTTACGGCGGCGAGCGCGCCGTACGGTTTTCGGATCATGGTCTGGCGGACGGTAGGAGAAGGAGGGCGGAGCGATACGAAAATTCGACGAGGCGGTCCGCCTCAAATCGTTTCGTAACGGCGCGACGTGAATTCGTATTCGAGCACGTTGACCTTCTTTCCGTTGAGATAATAACAATAACAATAACGTTGCGTTTTGTTTCGTTTTGTAGTGCGCCGCCGCCGTCGTCTCAAATTACTCGTTTTGTACGTCGGACGGACGGACGCGGGACGGCAGCAGAACAGTTGTTAGTCTTGTCATCGTCGTTAGCGTGGCGAAAAGATTTTTAATTATATTTTAGGCAGGTGAGGGTGTTTGCAAAAACATAGTGATGACGTTATAAAGCGGCAAGTAAAAGAAATTAATTTCTAATTGAAGACTACATAATACGATTTATGATAATCATTATGAGGGTCAGTGCTTGAAATAGAAACATTATTGAACCGGAACGCGCTTACGATTATTTAAGGCCGTACAAAGGAGATAGAATTTATGTATTTTTATTTTGCTTTTTATTCGCTCAACATATTTGTATGAATAAAATATTTATAAATAATGTCAATATAATTCTGTTCACGCTGTTATAGAAATCGTCTTTTTAAATGTTATAAGCATGAACTTTCCGAAATTATCTAGATCGTCCGCTATTTTATGAAATAATTTTACATAGTGAAGTCATAAAAATTACATTTCCTAATAACTTCCATGGTGCTATTATTTAAAATTGTTTTCACATTTTGCGACTTGCTGTGTCAGGTTTTAGCAAACCACAGACATAAACATTATTCGAAATGAAATTGACCACCCGTGTGTGGTGAAACAATACAAATTATTTATTAAAGTATAGAAAATGTATTTATCTGAACTATTTTTCTTGAGACCACATACTATATATCTATATATCTATCCTTCACGTGTCGTTTTTACGTTTATGTCCGAATTATATTTATGATCTATTATATATGTCACAAGACAAAGTAAAATATCCGTACATTTTGTACGAAACTGAGCAATTTCGGTCAATCCGATAATCTCTTAATTCTTAAACATGTATATATATAAGCTAATAGAACGTCAGATATTGATTGCCTAGCTCACAGTGAACGTTTTTAATCATGAACCTTTTAATATTCGAGTAGTATTTTAACAAAGAACTTGTATGTTTTTATTTAGACAAATTCAATATCAATATATTTTCAAAATAATTTGTCTAATGTTTAAATTTTTAACAAGAATGCTCACTGAAATACGTATATTTATGTCTATTAACGCACATAACGTAGGGTTTGCATTTTATTTAAATTTGCTTTTTCTGTTTCGTTTTATTTTATTTAATTTTTTAATTTTATGAAACATTGTGAAGATCCAGAAACCTTGTCGATAAATCATGAAACGAATTAAAATATCATTTAATGAACTGATGTGCAGTAAAATTGATTAAAAAAAAATATTTACATTGAACAACTTTTGGTTTTTGTAAATTATTGGTATCATACTATAAAACTAATGTAACTTGCGACACATACAATCATGAACAAAAATGCTACATAAATTTAGTCATTTTGCAGATTAAATTATTTTAACTGAATTTTTTATTTAATTATTTTTTAATAAATTAAGAACTGTTCGAATACAGTGTGCGAATGTCATGTGTAATCTAACCGAAATGCTTATCGTGGACATTTGCAGTCCCAAGTCCTTCATCGTTTGATCTCTGTGTCTATCGGTAAAGTAGATATGTCTATGTGTTAAAATGGTTATGAATAATATGACCGATTAGTGATTTCCTTCCGAATGTAATAAACATGATAATTATATATTACGGTGTGATGACCATGACCTTATAGCTAATACGTGCGTATATACTTATATTCTCGTAGAAAAACAGATTTTTTCGAGCTGTGCTTATTCTACAAAATTTTCTCAACTGCGTGTATTTCTTACATCTTTCGAAAATATTTCATAAATGTCGTAAATATAACTTAATCAAAAAATGAAACAAAAAAAAAAACTGAAAAAACTCAGGACTCAAGACTCAAAATCCATAAATCTATACATTTATGTAGGCTATGGCGAAATGATATAGATTTATTATCTAAATTATACAAAATTTTACATCCATAAAAAGTGAATATATTTTAAATATTGCCATTTAAAAAAATAATTAGATTTAAAGTTTTTAATTTTAAATGAGATCGGTTAAATAATTATTTACTAAAATCGTAATCGAATAATGATAATAATAAAATACACAATACAAATTTAAGATGTTTTTCAAAATCTTAAAAATCCACCGGAACTGAACAAGTGTTTGAAAAATGTACATATAAATTAATGTGTTAACAAAATTGTGTGTGTTAAAAATAATGTATTGTGTAGTTCAAAATGTCATGCATCTTCTGTATGCTACAGTAAATAAATAATGATAATTGTTAATAATTATAAAAAGAAAATGTTGTTTACATAATAATTTAAGGTTATTAAATCATTTTATCATTAAATATCATATTAGACATAATCAATAATAAAATAATAAATAAAATAAAATAAAATATTGTTATAATATTAACAACTTGAGTAGTATTGAATTATTTATGAATGCATGCAATAAATCTATTGTTTATAATCATATACATTATATGATTTATCTAGACGTTGAAATTAAAATTTAAAAATAAATTTCATATCTTACGTAACATAATTTTGGAATTTTATAAATTGCCTAAATTCAACATTTTGCTGGCTGTTATTTCAATTTATAATCCGACATTAGTTGATGTAAATATTATAAATATCTCAATGTTTATCAAGGCCGTCGTTAGACAATATTTTGATTTAGGCAAAACTCATATTTACCACTTTTTCGATTTTTAAAAATATTGTTGTTGAATATATTGTTTTTAAACTTTCAAAAGCTACCTATGACAAAGTTTTTACAGACACTTTTATTTTTCAAAATTAATCACAAATAATTAAATTAACTATACATTACAGTGTTCATATTATTTAAAAAGATGCTATCTTATGCAATAGGCATGTGTTGCCTATGCCTTTCGCTAGCCCTGAGTTTTATATGAAACACGATATGTATACACGAGTGTAGACGATATGCCTAATAATTTATGGATACAAGCATTGTTTTACAAAAAATTATATTAAATAATTTCTTAAATGAACATTATGTTTATTGTTTAACTTGTTATGAATATAATAATAGCGACAGCATTGAAATTAATGGATTTTAATAAAATCTTAACTGTACTTACATGCGGAACGAACCAACCTTCAGATTGTAACAAAGCCCGAATCGCAAATCACAGTGGTAATCGAGGTGAATGTTCAATGGTAAAAAATATTAAATTAAACAAAGTTATACTTACAGTTAGGGTTCCTGGGCTATAATAATAAAATAGTAACAATTACTTTATTGCAAATTAATTTTTATACATATTATTTATTATTATGGAACAATATTATTGCAGTTTAATGATGATTAAATTCTGAATAGACAAGGAACGTATTCATTTACACTGATAAGTTGTTTACTTATTTATTTTTGTGTACACATGTAATCACTTTTTGGAATGTAGATAATCTCGATAAACTATAGATTGCAATTACTTACATATATAATCCAAAATACTCAATCAGGCATTCAAGTAGAGAATTTTAATATTTCTTAATTTAAATTTTTCAGTTAATTTGAATACATTTGTGAAGAATTATTTTTAAAAAATTATTCATTTTGAAATTAATAAATTTGACGATATTTTAAAATTAAAATATGTACAATTTACAATTGTCATTCCGAAAAATAGAGAATATAAACTCAACAGTTTTTAACGTATATTATTTGTCTTCTTATCATATTTTAGAAATTATATGATAATTTAAATATAAATTATTTTTAATAATTAATATTTAAATATTACTTTAAGCGTACCAAATTTGAATTTTAGTGAACTTTTAAAATTTTTTCAACAATATGATTTGTAATTTATTGTAATCGAATTTAAACTTTAAATATTATAGGAATTATATTGTTTTTAAATGTTCTAACTAACAGAATTTCAAAATCTATTTCAAATATCTCAAAAATGCAATTGAATGTTAAAAAATTCTTTTTAATAGCATGATGATTACACAGAAGACTACTTGTTTATTTCATTAAAATAATTTTCGTTCATTTTACATTTTGTATTTTCAACAATAAATACCTACATTTACTAAAGTAGTACATTGGTATATAATATATATGTAATACAAATATAACATCACTTAAATAAATATACAGAGGTTTTTATATAGTATTAGGTACCCTAACAAATAAATAAATAAATATCGTATTATATTTCACAATGTATATGCACATATGAATAACAACGTACATGTGTTTTTTTAAATTAATATTTTCGATGAATTTATACATATATTCAAACTAATTTTTTAAATAATTATTTGTTTATAATGTGTCAGTTAAATACTCTTTCTCAGTACTATTAGTCAGTTTAATTTAGCCATTCGATATGACAATATTTATACTTTATAGTGGTTATTTTATGTTCTCGTATATTATGTATATTATGTCATCGAGTATCGATAATGATTTAATTATGAAATAATGAAGTCAAATTATTTTAGGTAGATTTATGTATACTTAACATAAGTAAAATATTACAAGTCGTGTGTA
The DNA here is from genome assembly GCA_019022885.1 of Schlechtendalia chinensis. Classification (NCBI taxonomy): domain Eukaryota; kingdom Metazoa; phylum Arthropoda; class Insecta; order Hemiptera; family Aphididae; genus Schlechtendalia; species Schlechtendalia chinensis. Next base: position 14,858,119 of record CM032345.1, on the reverse strand, counting down.
TATATACATATATATATATATATATATATACATATGTTAAAAATAAAAAATTTGGAAATGCCTCTAATCGGCAAACAATTATATACGAGCAAATCAAAATTATATATTATTTCTAAAACATATACAAGACTGTATCCAATTAAGAGTATACATTTTTCTATAGATTTTAAAAAACTCTAATAAATTATAACAAACAATGATGAAATGTGTATAAACTTCCATCGTTTTGTCCTAAATCTACTTTGGTTTTAAAGGTTAGACTCACTAGTTTTGTTCGTTTTCAATAGAAATTATATTATAAAGAGTGCATACAATGTTTTCTATTTCTTCAAATTCGTATTTTATAAATATAAATAAGAGTAATGAATATATTATATTATATATATTTAAATTATTTACTGTTGAATTCAACTAATCGCGATTTGTAGAGATTTCTTGCAATCGTTTAATTGGATTTATAGACTTGAAACAAAAATGTAATTACTTAGATAATCTAATCTTAATCTTATCTCTAAGAAATAATATAATGAATAATAATCGACGGTTATTATATTATACACCTGCGCAGTGCCGTTACCAATGTAATTGCTGCATATCCGTAAAATGTACGTAAAATCACTATGTTGTTCTACAATATACGTACTGTATATTATATATACTATATATAGGAGTAAAGTATAGGAATTTTCATGTAATTACTATAACTATTATAAAACACGTTATTATCATTATTATTATTATTATTATGTTTAGATACATGCACAAAACGAAGACAAAGCTATGTGAGTCATTGAAGGATGGGGCACACCCCGAAGTTCACGTCCACGGTGAATGATTGTCAAAAAATAAATATTCAGTCGAGATACTTTGAATATAACTGGTACTATAATGAGATAATATATAGATATATCTAATAATATTAAAAGTTTAAATATCATCGTTGTCCTTATGTATTTTACAGTAATTGATGATATATATTATTTTAAATACTGTCCGCGCATACGACGCATGCTCAAGTAAAAAGTTCGTATGGATGCTACAAAATCATTTATAATAAATATAGATTTTTTTTATGTTTGTCTATGAACACTTTTTCGTGTAAACTAATGCTTCAATAATATTTACGTGCTTTACTTTCCGTTAGCAAAATAAGACGCGCGAATATTATTTTGTTTGATACATTTTTGATTTTCCAATGAGTTCTAGAACGTAAGAAAAAATTATTTGTATATTGGAAAAAATTGGTAATATACATTTGTAACATACGTTTGCCACTAAATTGGATTTGGACATAGAAAATGTTCATTTTTAAGAGCTTGAAAATTTAATACAAGCTTATAGAATATTTTAACAAATAACTGCGTTTAATAACAATAAGGAATTACATATTTATGAAGAAATTAAATACATTAAATTTAAAAATATCTTAAATATACAAACAGATTTTAAAAATAACATTCTATATCAATATATATATTAAATAATATTTATATCACACCATAGTTGCTTTCATTATGTACACAATTTCTTTGCTTTCGGATATATTATTATTATATAATTTTTTTTCTTCTAACTTTTTCTTCCACGTCGTTTTATTGTAATACTCATAATATTCTCTATGTAATGCCTATTTAATTTTTCTATGCAATTTTTTCTAAATAATTTTACTTTAAAAAAAAATTTATTTCTCAGTTGATGTATTTTATTTGTATTAAACCTGATGATGACATTTTGTCGAAACTGGCAGTATTAATACACATATACAACAACTTTTATATTTTCTTTTTTCTTTAATCAACGTAATACTCATTGGCTTTTTTGTACATTTAAGTATACATATTTTTAGTTTAATAACAATTTAAATAACATATTAATATTTTAAGAATATTTAAAAACACCGCACACATTGACAGTCACATTTTTATATGTTCAAATTTTCAATTTCAATAACTACAAAAATATACTAATCACAAAATAGTTTTTTGCAAAAGTAATAATTTGTTATAGCGTTGAAATTTAAAATAAAAATACAACCTTAAATTACTCAGTCGTGTAATTCACTCTCGAATCAACATTTACAGCATCCACGATTCGCTACCTTTTTTTATTTTATGTGTTTGCCCCTTCCCCAAAAACAAATATTTATAAAATGTTAAATGTGATCGAAGACTAAAGTCGCATTTTGTTCATCGTCTGAAAAGTGAACACATTCATGTGGATTGAAGATTAAATATGTTTATTTACAACGACAATTATTTTTCTATCAAAACTATCAAAACACAGGCACTTTCGGTATTCAATTGCTCAAATCTATAAAAAAAATTCCTTTTATCTCCTTTATATATTTCATAACTGATTAAAATCTACTTTGGCAAAATATTTATTTAACGTGTACTTAAGATTTGATTTCTGGCAAATTTCATGAATATCTTATTTATTATTACATTCTATTATAATAATTATAAGACTGCAAATAGTTGCCTCTAAAATTTTCTACCTATATTTATTTATTATGACAAATATATAATCTAATAACAGTAAAAAAATACACATAAAAATGGACAATATATTATTTTTAACTGCAAATCCGTTTAGTTATTTTAGTTAGTAAATTTATTTTATTTTTTACAATTCAGTTAATTATAATAAAATTAAAAAAAACCAATAAAATCATGTTAGATGTTTGTTCTGGATTTTCAATTAAATTTTACGTCTTATCTATTCGGATGAAATACAATCAGAACTTATTTAGTTTTTTTTTTTTATGTATGTTACGAAAAATGTTACATATTCATTCGTCATCGCACTATTCGTTGAACCAAAAACGTTCCTACATATAATTCAATATTTAATGCGTTATGTTTATAATTAGTTTATAACGCATATTGGTAAGTACTTACTGTGAATGATGCGTACATGACGCAACTACAGAAAAATGTTACACATTCGTCGTGCAGTAATGTTCGGTGGTTATATAGGTATTCGCCAGTCGTCAGCTATAAATATATATATATATTTAGGTGTGCGAGCGTTTTGTTTTTAATGCGAAGCACGACCAAACCAAAAGTAGAATATAGGAACGTGACATTATGAGAGCGAGTCAATATAAATATTTGAGATATCTGTTCAAACAGTTGATGTTGTGCAGAGTGAAACTTGTTTCAATTATAACAAACGTTGTCCATTATAATTCATTGAAATATAAGATGAATCCGGGCCACATATATAGGTACCTACGCGTTTGAAAGTCATGTGTCACGTATAATGTGAATCTCAACAAAATTAAAATATAATCGTCAAATATCGTAATCGTATTCACATAATATTTGTTTTGAATGCAATTGATTAGTCGAACTGCAGGAATAAAATTTATCATTACAATCCGTTAGCTATCGGACTACGGGAGAATTTAATGAAACCAAGTTTATTTTGAGTATAAAATATAAAAACATATCAAATAAAGTACCAGCAGCCAAATAGATACAATTTTCAATTGGAAAGAACGCATGTAAGATCAACACAAAAAAATGTTTACGAACAAAAAAAATTATAATTTTTAAATTGTTTAATTAATTATCTTTGATATATACTAGTTAACGTGTAGTTTATACTGGTCTTACAAAACATATTATAAACAATTATATATAATGATAGCATTCTTTGGATTTCTACTCCTCAATTAAATAATACAAACAAGTGGTAGGTTTCGATGATCTATTAAATGACGTGATTTTGACGTTTTTTTTAAATGAATAATCAGACATACAATATATTAACAAATTGGGTATTTATATTTTTAAATATAAATTAATTATAAAATATTATAATTTATAACTAAATCTCGTCAAAGAGAGTAGATAAATAAATGTTAATTATGTAGATATTATTAACTATAATAATATTATTATAATATATTATAATATAATTATATTGTTATATAATATTATATAATAATATAATAATATTAAAAAAATAAATTATTTTCTAAGTGTAATAATATAAACTAACGGGTATTATAATCCGTGTATCGATTTTTCTTTATTGCGAACATGTCATATGTTTCACAAAATCTTGTAAAGAATATTTTTGTTAAGTATTAAGAATAGACGAATTGAAATAAATAGAGAAAAAGTATTTATAATATATATTAAAATAATTTTCTAAATATATATTTAAAATATCTATTCGAATAATCTAACAAGTATTTGAATAGATACTTTACATGTTTTTGATAAATAATGTCAAAAATGTATGTTTTATGTTGGCGCTATTTAATTTTTGACTTTCAAATAAGGGTTTGACTTAATACGTGAACATAATAAAATATTTGATATATTGTAAAATCAAAGTGTTCCCTATACACGTCTATAGTCATTATTCATTATATCTCCTTCACAAGGACTATCATCTATAAATATATATTTATTTTTATCTTTTCAACCTTTTCTATATAAATATAGATAAGAATAAAAAACAATACATATTTTAAAAAGTATTTAAAATGGAATTTAAATACAAATTAATTAAAATGCTTCTATTCGAACAAATAATTTACAAAACTAGTTTCGCGTGTATTATATTGATTTGCATGTGTGCAATAACGCACAGTTATAGCATGGTAACGCAACTTGTTTATTATATTTTGCTTAATACAAACACTCAATTATAAAAAAAAAAACAATGTCTAACACTGAAAACAAAATGACTGAAAAATTAATGTCCCAATTTAATAATGAAAACAGAGACGAAAATACGAAACAAACTCTATTAAATAATTATGCGATCTTTGGTGAATACTATAACAAAGAGCTACTGTATCCCAATAACGAGTTGGAAAAATGGAAGAGAAGGTTAAAAATCATTAGAACGAGAATGGATAATAAATGTAAAATAAATCACTCACCACTCAGAAGACCTACGAACGATGAACCTTTGCACAAAGTGTTCAAAGACATAATGAATAGAGACGAGTTCTCCATATCAGCCGATGCAAAAGATACAACTCGGTACCCAAAGTGGCAAGTGAATAATTTTAAGTTAAGAGACAGTATTAGTCCTTATACATTAGATTCGTTGAAAGAATTTTCAAAGAATGCACATAAAAAAAACGTAATTTCAAATGAAATGCCTGGTAAAATTCAACAAACGAAATACCTTTCAGACAAAAAAATAGAAACTGTTCATGATAAGACAAACGATTTTCAAAAGTCCGATAAACTACCGAGTGCTGAGAAAAATAATCAAATAATCGTAAAAGGAGCGGGTGGAAATCATACCAAGTGCTTAAGCCCAAGAAAAGATTTCAAAATTAAAACAAATATTGTTCAGAATAAAAATACGTGGTTCTGGTCATTAAAGGAGAATAGTGTAAAGCCAAACTGCAACAGCGGACATTTGATCAAAACAAAAAAATAAATAAATATTTGTGACATTTGTTTACAATATAAAACAATATGAATATGAATATAACCTTTAGGTTAAAATACGCTAAAATTTTAGGTTTAATTGCGTCTATAATCACTTTTTAGTTTTCAGAACCAAATATTATATTTTATACTAATTGGAATACATTATAAAAAAATACTATCGATATACGAGAACAGTTTTTGCCTGGAAAAAATGTTAAGAATGTTTTTTTATTTTTATTTAAAAAAGTATACTTACATTTTTATTTTGAAAATGTCTAAAAGCTTAAAATCGCTCTCCAAAAATTGAATTGGAATTTTTTTTTCCCGAGTCTATGCCAATAAACTAGTATTTCAAAGTGACGTGTGCACGGCAAAGACTATTTATCTGGCACAGAACACTTATAAGATGTTGGCACACCTATTTAAGTGTATTTCATATTTTAGTAAGGTGTCAGAATGACGTCTCTTCATGTCGAGGTTTTATTATAATGGTTATAATTATTTCCATTTTACACGATATTAAATATTTTGTTATATTTAAAGTACATAAATATATATATCTAATAATGCTTGGGAACTTTTTACTGAGATCATTGAGCATTATCGTTTTAATAAATTAATAAACTATGCAATAATTATAATATAATTTTGCTGTATTTTTTTTTTACAATAGTTTTTTTATAACATGTTCTGAAACGTCTACAAAAGTCAAAAAATAGTTTGATTAAATGTATTTTAATATTAGATGTCTGTGTCTCTATTCCATTTAATTTCATGTAAATAGGTTACGTCGAATTTTCAACGAGGATGCTACTTTTACCTAAAAAAAATTATTATAAACATTCATACCCTTGGGCAAAATACCATTTAATCAAATTCAAAACAAATACAGTTCTGTTTATTGCGCGTTTTAACACGTATAGAAATTAGTATGTTTAATACATTTTTAAAAAGTATTTAGAACACTTTCAGAAATACATGTTTATATTGGCGAATAATAAAAATATGTTACATTTCTACAAAACATCAAATACCAAGGAGACATTGATTTTATTATTTTTCTTTTTATCATTACACTCAATGATATAAATTAAATATAATTAATTAGTGTTCAAAAATATATTGAAATATAAAAATGCAAATAAAGTCTAAAATAAACACTTCAATAATACTTACAATACTTTGGTTAGAACAGTCAGAATAGTACCCAAGATTATACATTCCTTTTCTTAAAACATGAGTTTTATGTCATACATCTCAAAAGTGTTCTAAACAAATGTACATTAATCATTAAATTGTAAATGAAAAAATAATAGTATTTAACAAATTATGTTACTAAAATATTTTACAATGCTAATAAACTTTCAAAGAACATGTTATAATAAGTCATGACTTATAATGTTGTACATAGGTTATAATGTATCATGAAAACAATTCAAAAAATTATAATTAAATTATTAATTAATTATTAATTAAAAAATTAATTTAAAAAAATTTAATAATTAAATAATTGCAGCCTTTGATTAAAGTTGTACTCACAATTTGGAAAAATAAAAATAATTATGTTAAAAATAAACTTATGGAAACAACAGACATCTGTTAAATTTATTTAAATATTCAAATATTTCAAAACATTTAAATCAAGTAAATTTACTAAAAAAAAAATAATAATAATAACACAACTCATTAAATTATCATCTAATGTATTGAATAATTTTGAATAATATGCATTATCAAACATTATACAATTAGTAATCATAAAAATCAACTATGTTATCAAATATGTTTGTTATAAATAATATTAAAATTAATAAATGACTAATTTCAGATTTCGGCACATGGTTAAGCTCAATGATATGAATATATAATAAATCAATTTATGAATATCAGTAAACAAACAAATACTTAATATTAATGAAAAATTATTTATAATCTAAATTTATTTGGATTTATTTCTATTTATTTTTAGTTTGTTTCTAAGATTCATTAATTTAATAGCAGTCGTAGATTCAGATCCAGATACTGATGTATTAACTTCATTCGAGCTTTTATTGCGAGATTCTTGACGATCTGGGGTTACTACTGGTTCCTTAGGCTTTTCTGTAACAATTTAATTAATAAAATTACACAAATAGAGTTTAGTTAGATAAGATTTAGCTATTAAATGATTTATTACTAACTTGTTTTCTCCAATTCGATTACTTTCTTTTTAAGTGAAGAGATTTCCTGTTTCATTCTATACACACTTAAAGCGGTACATTCATCTTGAAAAAGTTGGAAGCACAAGTGTAATTTATCTTGGTAATATTTCTTCAACCCAGTGCATTTTTTCTCAATTGACAAGTGGAACTCTTGAAAATTATTATTTAAAGTTATAATGTTACGCCTTTGCCTATCGTGAGTTTCCTTAAAATAATTATATTCAATTAAAATGTATTCATTGTTATATGTGTATGAAACAATAATTAAGTTTTCGACAGAAAAAATAAATTACTTACATCGAGTTTAGCTATTATATCATCATTTTCTTTTTCAGATTCTTTTAAATCCACAACTCTATTAAAATAATGTACTAATAATTTTTGTATTTCTTCTATATTTAAAATCGATAGAAGTTTTAAGAAAACTGTCGTTTCATTTGAATTCTGCATACAATTAACAAATTTATACATGTGTTAATTTCAATAGGTACATTGCAAGTCTACATTATTACAGTGTTATTATATTACCTTTTTAAATAAACTTTTTTCAGTTTTGCACGCTCTGTTGTTTTTTAATTCAAATAAATAATCTATGGAGTTAATTGTTTCGTCATTTTCAAAGTAACTTCGAATTTCTTCTTTCGTTAAACTATTTACCTTTAATAATTTAAAAAAAAAACATATCTAAAATGTGTAAGAATAAGCATTTTATTCAAGCATATAAATTAGCTCTTTGTTTAGTTATAATAAAAACAATAAATGGAAGATGATTAGGTTGAAACATTTAATTGATAAATGAACATCTTAAGGGGATTGGTAAGTGGGATTGACACATGAGAAACTAGATTTAGTATGTTACAGGAATTGAAATGTCATGGCGATTGTCAATAATTACTGTAAACACTAGGCAATATCGAGTAATAGATAATTCTAACAACATTGGCATATTATTTTTGGTATTGTCATACATTATTATTTACATATGTAAAATATATATATATATATATAGATTATTCTTTACTAATTATATTATAAAAACTATAAATCTATAAGTTATACTATTTAGGATATATACTATAGTATAGTTTTTTGTATTTATCATTATTTAACTGTTATTACCGAATAACTATGTTTTGGATATTTGGAGCACAAGATTTTAATCAACGTAAAATAAAGTGTAAAAACAATAGATGCGCTTACCACTCATATGCAAGAATATGTAACTGTAAGTGCCATGTAAATTTAACGTTTTACAATAAAAATTCTCAATAGACACTTACTATCTGTAAAGTATTTATAAAAAAAAAAAATGAGGGAAGAGTGGTGGTGTAATCATAATGAAATAATTTGGGTTTTGCATATGCTTATAAATAGTGTAAAAACGATGTGATTGTAAATTTATAGTTTTAAAAAGTTTTTTTTTATGGGGGGAGGGAGTGGAAACATACAATTCCTCCATAAATACGTCACTGCCTTTTATATTAATTTTAATTTTATTACTTTTTTCTTTAAATATTGATTACAATGTCAAGTTATTAACGCCTATAGCTAACCAAACTAGTCGTTTTCGTTATTGACTAGTAATTATTGACATTGATTGATTTTCATCATATTCGTTAACATATACATAACTTTATTTATATGCGAGCATAGTAAATGGTTATTAGTGTGTCACTTTACTATTATGTTATCATAATTTTAATTTCATAAAAAGTCAATCTCAAAAAAACATTATAACAAATTTCAAACTATTCTTATAAATTTTATCAGATTACTTTGTTACTTGATACAATTTGTAACAGATAGGCGTTTTGGTAAAAAATCAGTCAGTATACAATCCCCTAATTTAATTTTGTTATGATGAAAAACACAGCAAGTTATGAAATAATTTTTAATTTTTAAATATACTTAAAATTGTATTATTTAAATTTCTAATCAAAACCTTTTGGTATTTTGGATTGAACATTCCTTTAGGTCTTGAACTTAAAACTTCAGTCCTCAAGTTTTGCAATTCAAAAAATTCTTGTTTCAAATTTTCATCTTTCATAAAATTTGAAGATGTGTGGACTCTACTTTTTTCAATACTTGACAAGACCTAAAATTTGAAATTATGATTAAATGAAAATGGTATATGTTAATTACATCACATATTTATAAAGCAATTCGATTTACCCCCAAGTTAGATAAATTTGTTCTCAATTGATGAATTCGTTTTTCTTTATCTATTATTGATAATGTTAATTCTTGTTTATATTTTATTATATTACTCAATTGATCAAAAAAAATTTTTAGGCGATTTTTCGAAATAACTAAAGCATCTTTATATTGTTCTAATCTGAAAATAAAATATCATTATAATTTATTAAAATGAAAATTCACAATTTATATGTATTCACTTTTCTTCACTTTCAGTTGCAATTTGTATAACGCCATCCATTTTTTTAATTTTATCTTCATATTTTAGAAGTCTTTCATTTAACCTTTCTAAATCTGTAGTGATTCCAAAATGATGATTAACTCTATGTGACTTGTTTAATTGACTTATGATTTGGGTATATTTTTTATTAGTTTTACAATATTCTTTTTGAACTTTTTCTTTTGCATTACATCTAACTTCTGTGTAGTTGGCTGTCTCAATAATAAATTTTTCCTAAAATATTTTTGATTTAAGTCAATTATATGGTTATTTGAAAAATATATAATTTATAATACTTATAAATCATTTTGACATTATTATTTATTACCTTTATGGATATAATGTCTTCTAAGTGTTTGATATTTTTTTTTAATCCATCTTCATTTAATAGTGTTAAATTAATTTCTTTCCGTTTTGAATTTACTTCTCTTGTTAATGTTTTTAATTCTTGTCGTAATTTATTAATATTACTTTTCGTACCATTATTGTTAATACAAGATAATAAAAATTTATGACTTGCATGATCAAATGCAGAATCTAAAAATACAAGATAATCAAATAAAAAAAAAATATTTAAAACTGTATGTATGCACAAAAAACCATAATGAACTATAGATATATTTATAAATTAAAAATGATAAATTATTTGCTTGCTTTAAGTATATTAAACTTATACTTCTAATTAAATTTTAAAGTACCAAGTAAATAGTGGAAACAAAAGAATACAACATTTTTTTAAAAGGGATCAAAGTACTTATACAACAACATAGTTTTTGTGTAGTTTAGTGGACTTTTGTTTTTTAAAATAATTTAAATAACATTTTATTAAACATTTTAAATGTATTTAAAATGAATATTTAATTACAATTTTAATCATTTAAAATACATTTAAAATTTGGTTAAAATAAAGGTTTAAAAAGCAAAATAAAGTAAACTAATTAAAAGTTACCATCATTGAACCCGAGTATGGAAGTTATGAAATTAATAACAAATTTTTTCTTTAAATTTCACTTAAAAGAATAAAAACTGATGAAAATGTAAGTAAGAAAATTGACTTAAATCATATATATATATATATACTTCACTTGTAAATAAGGATATTCAAACAGGTCTGACTAAATATTTGTCATTTTATCTTAGGCTTAAATGATATAAACATATTTAAGTGACAATTGGTTTAATCCATTGATATAACTATAGTCTGATGTTTTTTTTTTTTGGTTTATAAATATTAATTAAAAATTAAATGTAAATAGTACAAATATATTATAAAATATAAATTGCCTATAGATATAAACAAACAAATCCCAACACCACATGAAATTTTAAAAGGTCTGTGCTCCTAAGTACTATATAAGTAAGTTCTGAAAGATTTATAGAAAAATGTTTATTCAAAATGGTATTTATGGATTAAGATATAATTTTAATTGTGTTATATTTTTTATAGATAATTTACATAAAAATTTTGGTGTCCAACATTTAAATTTTTGTCAACTATATCAATTAATTCTTAAGATATGAAAGTCATAATAAATGTATTCCTTGAGATACAAACTATTAAAAATAAAACATATTGATAAAATTAAACACACACATTCACACACACATATATATGTAGATTATATGTATATATATATTTATATATATATTTATATATGTACAATACATAAAACAAACATTTTATACATTATAAACACTGTTATAAATTCAGTATAATATATTTTCATGTATTGTAAGTAGAAAAAAATACATGACAGTAGTCAAATTATTTTGGTGAATGATATAATGGACTTATCGATTTCAAACTAATATTGCATACAAGATAACACTATAGAAGTGTACGACTTTGTTCGACGCATTTATTACACTACAGAAAAAAAAGACGTAAAATTGGCGTAATTAATGTTATTAAAACATTCTGACTTATACTCACAGTCTCCATTGTAATTGAGTTCGATTGGAAAGTTAGTGAAACTGGTTCGTATCACATAATCAAAACGATAATTTGTATACTTATCGAATGTGTTGTATACGTTCAATAACCTAGGGTCGTAATTCAATTCGTGTATAATACGTTCGGTGTTTATACCCATTGTTTTATTATTTTATTTCTTTCTCTTCTGTTAGACGAACGATTGCGGGCGACAATAGGCAGCGACGTTATATCATTATCGGTGATGACGACGGTGCACAATTAAACAGTGCGAGTCGATCATGACCGACATCCGACGCGCAAGTAGATCCGATTATTCGTAACGATCGAACTGTCGAAATCGAAACCAGAAAAAACATTTAAACGAAACAATAACGGTAACATTTGTTAGACGTAAAATGTAAATAATAATAATAATAATATTATTCTCGAGCGGATTCGAAGATACTAAGATACCGTTTTTCCATTTGTTTGCTTATCACGACCACGGTAATACTGTTATCACATTCATGGGAAATGTCGTGTTGACTTGGAAACGTTTATCGATAGCGATTGTACGCGATTTAGCCATCGCGGCAAAAAACATATTTAAAATTATCACTTTTTGTATAATAATAATCGTAGAGTATGATAAACGCGAGTGTGCGCGGTAAAAAATAATGCACGGCAATCGGTGTGTGGTGTTGGGCACATTTTAATTGTTTTTTCGGATTGGCGTCCGACAAGTCATTTCAGTCGTAGAGACGATACAATAACATTTATTTTCAAAAATAATGATAATAATACAAATGTTTACCTACTGCAGAATAACAATAATAATATACAAACTATTTTATATAACTATATATTGTGATCGAACGATCACGTCCGCATCTTTTTATATATTTAGTGCTCGTGAATATCGATCCTTGAATTTTATAAAATAATTTTTGAAACTATTTTCATTTTAATATTTATTATATGTAATGTACGATATTTATATTTTTTTAATACGAGATTACGGTACATGGGTGTATGTAGAATGCATCAAGTAATTTTTAGAAAAACAAATTAATAATACCAAACGAAACGACAAAAAAAAAAAGATAATAATAGTCATTAGGTACATTGAAATAATATTTTCATGATTCAATTTTCGTTTAATATATATTAATAAAAAAATAAAACTATTTTTTTGTTGTTTATTGATAACACGTTGACGATTGATAACGGAGTATCAGTTTGAATATCTATTCAATACATTCATTACGGGTAACAAGTACTTTAATTGAATATTCAATGTTTTTAATTCGATTTACTGTCATATTGTTGACGTTAGTGTTTGCTGTGTTTACGTCCAAAACCCGCTGACAAAACGTATTATTTGTATTTATTTATTTATTTATTTTAAAAACGTATTATTATTATTTTTTAACAATATTATAGTTACTCTATTGTATTATTTGTTTTAAAACCATAACATATGTGATAACCTTTGTGACATCAAAAGAACTGTGGTCGATAGACATTAAGTTGGTAATATATACATTGTATGTCTTTAAGATTTCAATAACTCAGTTGTTTTGTAATATCCTATGTTATTTACGCATATCTATTTGTTACGAGGTACAATCCACCCTACTCTATTACTACTGTTTTGTTTTAGTAGATTGTAAACATATAAATCCTTTTTAAAAAAAATCAATGTTTTTGTAATAGTGAATACAAATTGTCCAAAAAATTAATTTATTGACTGTGATATAGTATGCAATCTACTAAATATTAATTTTCAAAGCTTTGTACAATCAACTGTAGCATACTAATAACAACGAATTATGAGTACTTACCTATATTGACTTATTGTAATAGCCACTGTTAATGTATATTAATTAAATTTGACTTTTTATTTTATTTGCTGGTTGGACTAGTTTGTTCATCAAATCTATAAAAGCGAATAATATAATATGTACAATATACCTATTTGAGTTCATAGTTAATTCTCTAAACTTTTCCTAGGCATGTATATTATAATAATGTATCTCTAACATAATTATCTGAGAATTATTATGTTTTAGCATATTGAAATGTTAAGATATAGAGGAAAGAAATTCACCTTAGACATTGTAAAGGAATTGGACTCATTCCCAAAGGTGCAAGAAGAAGTTTACGAACCATCTACTTACAGCAATGTTATATGTAAGATTCACATGGATACATTAATTTTTATTAGTTAATTGAAATATATTGTAATCATTAAAATGTGTTCATAAGCATGCATAGAAAATATTTTTGAATTTGTTTATATTTCAAAATTTAAGTATTCATTTTCATATTTTTGATAGTACATGGTTGTTAGTAATAATTTATTACTAATAAAGCAAAAAAATAAGTCAATTTTTTTTCAGTGACTATTTTGGTTTCAATATTTGGATTATGGTTAATAATTTCAGAAGTAAGATATTTTTTGCAAGAACATTATGTTTATAAATTCATACCTGATATTGAATATGAATCTAAACTACCATTAAACATAGATATTACAGTTGCTTCACCATGCGATAGTAAGTGTGTTATTGTATTGAATGCAAAATATTTATTACAAGTTTGTTAATACATTTACAATTTTGCAGGCATAGGTGCTGATATTGTTGATACAACAGGGCAAAATATGATGTTGTTTGGTGAGATGATAACTGACGATACTTGGTGGGATATGACAGAGGAACAGAAACAATATTTCGACCAAATGCGTGTTATTAATGAATATTTAAGAGATGACTATCGGTCAATGAGAGATGTTTTATGGATATTTGATGATTATAATAAATTAAAATTACAAGTTCCTGCTAGGTATTTTTAAGTAGATTTTCATAATTATATGTGTATAATATATTCAGTAATTGTTTTACATTTTTATAATTTTTTTTTTATAATTATTTTTAAATTTTATACTATACTTGTTTGTAGTATATGAATTAAAATTGTTTACTTTTTTGTATTTTCTAAATACTGCAGAACAGAAAATATAGGTGTTGTACCTGATGCCTGCCGTATACATGGATCATTAATTCTAAATAAAGTGATCGGAAATTTTCATATAACAAATGGAAAATCTTTATTAGTGTCAGGTGGTCATATACATCTAACACATCCATTTTTCGGAACAGGAACCACCAACTTTTCTCATCGGATTAATCAATTTTCATTTGGCACTCCAGCTAAAGGAATTCTATATCCTTTAGAAGGAGAGATTCATGTAACAAATGAAAGTAAGAAATTCTAACATTACACTTTTTCAAATAATGAAACATATAGTTAGATACATTTTTAACTCATATAAAATAATAATTATCATTATTACAGATGATATTTCTTTCAAATATTTCATAGATGTAGTAGCTACAGATGTCAAATCACATTCCAATGAAATTAAAACTTATCAGTATTCAGCTAAAGACATACAAAGATCAATTAATAGTGATTCTGGTTAGTAAAATAATTAACTTCAGTTGTTACCTGACTTGATATATGTTTATATTCTCTGTGCTTGTAGTTGAAATGAAAAATCAGAGTAAATTATCCTAGATGTTTTGTAATTGATTTTTGGAAATCTTTTTTACTTTAATAAATAATATCTAACTATGGTAAAGTTGTAAATACTAATCCAAATATATGGCCACTTGTCGCAAAATGACTTGATAGTAACACATAATATCTGTATAAAGTTATTGGAAATAAATTCTTTAAAATAATTATTAAATCATATTTGTTAAAAATCGAATAAAATTCAACAATTAAACTGGATGTGCAATTGATCGGAAAATGAGCTAATATAGATACAATTATGTAATTGAAGAATACCTCTTATCTCTTAAATGTATTTTACAGTCAAATTGTTAGTTGTTTAGTTTGTAATATGTTGCATCCAGTTGTGCATATGTGTTTACTATGAATTTAATTTAACATAATTTTACATGTGCTTTGTAAATTATGAGAAAAATTAAAATTGTAGTATGACAGAACTGTTTTTGTAAGTAAAGCACTATTTTAGGCACATTTATCATATCTTTGTCCTGGAAATTTTTTTCAAAAAAAATTTAGTATCTTGTATATAGATACTTTTTTACTTTTTTTACTTAATGTATCTTATAATATATATAAAGTACAAAATATACTTTTTTTTTATTCGTGTTTTTATCGTACAATTAAAAGGTAGGGTGGCATCCTTTTAATGATTTATTACAAACTATTAAAAAAAATTTCTAAGGTTTCACCAGTTGAATTTCATTTAAAATTTAATACTATGGTTATTACAATGAAATTGGTAAATAGAATTAAATTCTTTCGACTTACCCGATATTCAACACTTGTAAAATAATTATGAATAACGATTTCCTCATTTATTTTTACTAATAATTATAATAAAATACTATTTGTCACGTAAAAATATATAAAAATAAATAAGCTTTATAATACTGAAGTGAAAAACAATAGTGAATTACTATGGTTGTGTTTCAGTAATTAATTTTAAATAATTTGTATTTTAGGGAGTAATGGTATGTCTGGCATATTTTTTCAATATGATATGAATGCTCTCAAAGTCATAATCACTGAAGATAAAATGACCGTATTACATTTAATTATTCAAATAGCATCGATATTAAGCGGTTTATTTTTATTATTTAGTAAGTATATTTAATGTAATTTATTTTGTGTAACTTCTAACAATATTCTTTTTTTTTCGCAGATTTGGTGAAGTTTCTATTAGACAATTTCTTACCAAAAATGTATTTTTTTTTTTCATTCTATAAAACTATTAGTTCTGTTTCAAGAGAAAAATCATGAACTTTAAAAAAAAATTCTTCCAAGGAAAATTAAATAAATTGATTTATTAAAATTATCTAGTTTTATTTAAACATATAAATTTCCATATAGATTAGAGATTTATAGTATTATAATCGTCCAGTAATATTAATAGAATGTTACCTAACAAATTCACGAAAATGCTGCGAGTCGTACTCGAGTTGATATAAAACAGAAAATTGTAAAGATCTTAGATAGTTTTTCATTTTTGAAGCAATGGAAATGATCTTTCTGTTTTGAACAAAGTAGCTGTTGAATTAATTTTTAAATTGAATCCTTTTAACATCTCACAGGGTTTGCTAGTGTCCAAAAATAAATAAGACTAAAATTCTTAAAAATCAGATTTTTTTTTATTTAGAAGAAAATTAACATTATTCTTTCTAAAAATAACGTCCCTTGTGTATAATGTATCAGTACCACCTCTCCTCACACTTCCGATATGCCTCTGATAATGATTCTTCTGGAAGTTATTTGAGGTACCCCTTAATACTTTGTTGAACCTCAGAATTTGAGTTGAATTTGATCTTTCGAAGAATGTAGGGGAATAGCCAAAAATCATAGGGTTCGAGATCTGGTAAATAACATTGTTTATTATTGTGTAACATAATTGTTGTGTAATGTCAAGTTGTTCGAAGAACTAATTTATTAGTTGTGCAAAATGAGAATCGTAACGCTTTTTTTCAAAGTTTAAGTATATGAACATGCGTTGTAGTTAGTTATATGAATGATTGCAAATGCAATGTGAGAGTGTACTCTAAATAATTTGATGCACATAAATTTTATTTTATCATAATAAGATGCAGTAGATGTAAATTTTTTTACATATAAAAAGTACTCAGAAATTAAACAGTATTTGAAATATTGTAATCTAACTTAACCTAAGTATTATTATAACATATGTAGTAGCAGTTGAATCGACACCTTATACATTTTCAAATGAAATGATGAATTAAAATATTCTTTATTTTCGATTGGAGTTTTTATGTTGTCCTTTTTTATTCTTCTTCACATCACGTGTTTTAATGTAGTTTAGGTATCTTCTGAAATGCATTTGGATTTTTCGAGCCGCTATCTTACGCTGGATTGCGTATAGTTTTTCGTGCCAAAATCGGTTGTTCTCATTTTCCTTCTCGATAATCACCTCATTGTAAAACGGCATTTGACGTGAAATTAACTCCTAAAAAACGATTCACACATGTTAGTAAGTGCCGCCTACCCGTTAAATATCTGTATCGTAGACAGAGGGGAATAGTGGAGTCAATGGAGGCTCGTAACCCAGACATTTTTATTACATTTTATTTTTTTTATCAAATTTACTTTTTTACTTAAATTTTTTTTTTTAAGTCAATTTATCAAAAACTACTTCTTACGTATTTATTTTGTACGAAAAAAATGATGGAGCTATAGATTTGTGCCATTTTACATTTCTGTTGTATTATAATTGATGTTAATTTATATATATATATATAAATTAATTAATGTTTGTAGGATTTAGCATAAATACAATTTATCACGTATTTTTACTATTGAATGTGAATTCAATTTACTATATGAACTAAATGCATTAAATCCGATTATTTAGATAATGTTATGATGTTTAATTTTTTTTTTAATTCTAATGGTATTCCAAATACATTTAAGAAATAATAATATGAATTTTTTCAAGCATTTTTCATTAAATAAAATTACCTAGTTTGAAAATCGTTAAAATAATTGACTACATTAATTAATAAAATTAATTTTAAGTTACTTTTTTAAAAATGCAATATTTTAAACTTAGTCATTTTAAAAATTAATAAAATACTTTCATTTACTTTCATATTTTTTTTATTGAAAAATGTAATGTATGATCAAAATATACCACATTTTTTCAGTAATTTTTATTTAGATTAAAATTAAATGTATACAACTGAATAATATTTGTAGTTGTAGAAGGAAAATATTGAACTCAAAATTTAATTTGTTTAAAAAAATATTCATACTTATTACATATTTACTTAAAAATTAGGTATTTATTATCTATAATGGTGTTATATATATAGTGGTTCGAAAAATTGCTCTTTTATTTAAAAAAAAAATATATTAATAATAATAACTTGAAATTAACTGAAATTAACGTTTAATTGTACAGTTAAAAATCAATTTAAATTAATAAACAAGTTTATAGTTTCGTATAACCCTTACTGAACTTTCAATATCTTTTAAAAAACGATATAATGATTTAAATTTCATAACATTTGTACTTGTAACATCTCAGAGAGACAACAAATTCGACTCGTAAAATAAAAAGTATTTGACTTACTTGTAATTGACAAATATTGTTTTCGAAAACTTCTATTTTCGAATCCAATTCGATTACGTTTTTATATTTGTTTATCATTTCGGAATCGTACACGTGAACTATGCGAGTTTTCCTGGTTTCTAACTTATTTCTGGAACAATATTTTTATTTATTTTTTATTTTTTATATATTTTGTATGTTACGCGGAATATGAATAATAAAAGTTCTAACCTGTATGGTCTTTTTCTGAATGTTTTTTATTTTTTACGTGATAATATTAATAATAATAATTATTATAAATAAAACAAATAATATAAATAAAACAAATAAAGAGTAAAAAGGATATACAAGAAAAAATAAATTAAAAAATTAAAAAATAAAGAAATAAAAAGAAAAGAAATAAAAGAATTAACGAATATAAATCAATTGAAAATGTTAAGTTAATATTTGTAAATAAACAAAAAAAAATGTATATATATATCCAAACAAACCTATATACATATAAATATATAAATTTATACTTAAATATGCAAAAAGCCAATGAGTATTACGTTGATTAAAGAAAAAAGAAAGAAAATATAAGAGTTGTTGTATATGTGTGTTTATTTAATACCGGTTTCGACAAAATGTCATCATCAGGTTAATACAAATAAAATACAACTGAAGAATAAATTAAAAATATATTTGATAAGAAAAAATTGCATAGAAAAATAAGAGAGAAATTACATATAGAATATTATGAATATTACAATAAAAAGACATAGGTGAAAAAAAAACAAGAGTTAGGTGAAAAGAAAAGAAATAATTATGATATAATAAAAATATATCAAAAAGCAAAGAAATTGTATATATAATGAAAACAACTATGGTGCGATATTAGTATTATCTAAAATATATTGATATAGAATGTTATTTATAAAATCTGTTTGTATATTTAGTATATTTTTAAATTTATTGTGTTTAATTTCTTTATTAATATGTAATTCTACCAAAACGGAATTGATATAAGTATTATGTTGTATATTTAAAATTTTTAAGTCATTATATATATTAAAAGTAATAAGATGAGTATTTTCTAAAACATGCTTTACAAAATTTGAATTTGGATTAGTTTTTTAAAATCTTATTTCAGAGATGTGTTCTTTATATGTTATATTAAAATTTCTATTCGTTTTACCAACATAAAAATTATTACAACTACATTTAAGTTTGTAAATACCAGGAAAATTAAATTTATTGAAATTATAATTTGGAAATTGTTTTATTTTATAATTAATTTGTTTGATTAAATTATTATTAGTATTGAATGCGATTTTAATATTATTATATTATTTGAAATTTTTGTGAATTTTTCTGATAATAAATGTTGATATTTCATACTACGAGTACAATAATTAATTACATTATTTATTTGTTTAGGCATTTTTATGTTTTCTTTAATTTTTTATGTATTCTATTGATTGATAATATTTGAAAAATTGTGACTTTATTAACTTTTAAAAACACAAAGTTGTGTTTTGCAATTCGTATAGATCATCATTGAAAATATAAATCTTATTGTCTCGTGTAGATTATATTTAAATATTTTATTAATGACGGAATATAAATTATAAATATTTTAGTTAATTAGTATTTCATTAATTTTTTAATACAACAATATTATAGAAAATCCAGAATTAAAGCAGGGAATTAGGAAAATATATTTTTTATTAATACTTGGTGTTAGCAATTACCAACAGGTAATATGCAACGAAAACCAATTTCGATGTTATAGGCAGTCATCGAAATTTTTTTAAACAAAAATTGTAGTTCAATTCTGCACATTTTTCAATCTAAAACCCGAGTACTTTTATTTGAAATTATATTGTATCGTTTAGAACCATTCGCTTCCAAATTGATTTAAACTTTTCCGAAATAAAATATATAAAAATAATATGCCGTTGAATTTGGATTTATATCTTAATCTAATAAATAGTTTGATTTTTCGTCCATGGGCCGTTGACGACACGAAAGAACCTGTACCGATATTTTGTTAGGCGTCATATTTAATGAAATTGTTGTTTTGCAAAAGTCAAAACGAATGACGTCGAATATAAGTATTGAAAAAAAAAATAATTGCGTAAATAGTCGACAAAAATGTATATTTGTTCATAAACTAATTATTTAAAAATACGGATGCTCGTGAATATAATATTAATTAATATTATGTAAATTATTGTCAGTGGAAGAATAAATGATTTATTACTGGTCATATTGTTATAATATGTTTATTGCTTATTTATATTTATTTGTTAATCATATTATCCTTAAAATCCGAAAGTGAGTCTCTTTTCATAAACAAAAAAAATCTGGATACGCTTCTCTCGCACACTGCCAATATATAATACAGCCAATAATAATAACTCTGGTAGAGGTATAACATATCAGTTGCGTATGTCGTATGCTCGCGATTACATCGCGTCAACCGAAAATCCATAAAACGCGAGTGGTTACCATAGCGAAAGGTTTGTGTACTCCGATATTTTCCGTTTTGGACGCGATTCATTTTAAGTGTTTCTCAATTCTAGTCTCGTCTCGCACGAAACAATAATCAATACCATTAATGCATAATTTGCTCGAGCAAACAATAGAATACAAACAATATGGTACACGACGATAAGATGATGATGGACATAATGAAAGAAATCGGTTGTGGCGAAAGCTTTCACATACCGATGGCCAACGAGGAAAATCGATTGCTCGAAAAAGAGGTATATTTATAGTCGTTTTTTCTACCTCGATTTAAATGTTGTAGTTTTTAAATAATATTGTATTGATATGTAAAAGTAATACCAAACCAGTAATAATCACTAATACTTTCGACTATAATAACGTTTGTGTATTTATAATGATTTTTGTCAGTTCTGTTCAATGTATTCTATTTATTTTCGTATTGCTATTATTTTATCATTATTAATTACTTGATTTTATTATATATCACAATAATTTATATACAATAGCCATGTTTTGTAAATATCGCGGAAGAAATGTAATGTTTTCTAGACTTTATTTGCTATGTGATAAAAATTTTAAACAGATAAAAGAATTGCTTCAAAAGAAAGCTATGTTACTTGCAACTAACGAATCGTTAGATAACGAATTACGTGAACAAAAAAATATCATAACAAATTTATCGACCCAAGAGGCACAAAATCAGGTAAATAGATTTAAAAACATTAAATTACAAATTTTTTTAATGTAAGCAACGCTGCAAAGTATTTATAAATGAGCTGTATTCAAATACGTTTTTCAATGTGTCAAAATAAAAATAAAAATAAAAATTTAGTAATTTTTAAATGTTTAATATTGTATACCCATACATTATTTTAACACGATTTTTTTCGTATTTGATGAACATTTGTACTAAATACACATACAACTTTTGTTTATTTTATTTTCAAAAGTTTTTATTTCACAATAACACTTGATTATAATTTATTATTAAAATTAAATATTCACCATTTTATAATTCAGATTTTGAAAATAAACAAAATAAACAAATGGTCGAAACTTTATCATTCCTTGCATTTGGCATATAAATATTATATTTATATAAAAAATTATTTTTATTAGGTATAATATTCAGAAAGCTGAATTTTTCATTCCAATTTGCACTGTATAATTTTTAAAGTACATAATTTAATAATGAAAATCAATTTTAATATATGTATTTTTAAATAGTATTATATTATATGACGTAACATATAATGATTTAATAACATTTAATTATATGTGTATTGTAGAAATTGATCACTGCGTATCGTCAGCAAAATGAAACGGAACAGCATATGCTAATAGCGGCTCAAAGAGAAAACGACAGTTTGTCCCGTGAATGTAAAACGGGTGCAATGATGCTCGGCAAACTGATTGAGGATCATAATAAATCGGAGGTAAGGATCAAGACGGAGATATACCTTGCTGTACACTCATTGTGAATAATTTGTAACAAATTGAAAAAAGCATTTATGACACTAAAATTTTCAAAAACTGCACTTATAACAATTACATTTTTTTAAATGTTAATGAAAATAGAATAAAAAACGTATGAACAGCATTGATCGCGATAAAATTAGTCATAAGATGTATTTGTACATACGTCCATAAGTTATGTATATAAATTAGTTTAAGACTTTAAAACCAATTAGTAATACCCGAAGGTTTTCTCATCAATAAATTTCATACATGATGGTACTTTTAGAGTTTAAATAATTTCGTAAAATGTGTTAATATATTTGTATGTAGCTATATGCATCTATTGTGTTTAGTTTTTTTGCAGTATTTTATCGTTTTCAATGTATCATTAAATTTGATAAAAATCAAAGAGAAAAATATGCTAATTCATTAGGGTTATAACTATCGAACTTAAATTTATAAACCCAAAATCACAAAATATTCACTTTAACCACGTATACGTATTTCAATAACTACGTATACGCGGTTAAAGTGTATAATATTTTGTGATTTCGGGTTTATAAATTTAAGTATAAAACAGTCATAAGTGCTCTATTATAATTTATTATAATTATCGCTTCTAAAAATCCAGAATTTTTAAAACATTAAAATCAAACAATAGATTAAAAATTTGATCATTTTATCGACATCAAAAATTACAAATATTGGCCAGAAAAAATATTAAACATACGTTAATGGTTTGATCTTGGGTCATTTATACAATTTTCTTAACTTAATGTATCTAACTTAAATTATATTTATTATTATTATTATTTTGTTCATAATTTCTAATTACATTGCTATGTACTATAGTAATAAATAATAATAATATTAATAATACTGACGAAAACAATTTTATACAAGACGTATGGAACAATTAATTTGAATAATCTTAAAGTTGTAATTTAAAGAATATATTTTAACGTTTTTTTGTTCTGAAAAATATGTATGATTTTCAATTACATTATTTTTAAACAATAACATTTTTTTTTTTAAATTAACTATTTTGCATAGACAAAAATATTCTATCCGTTTAAGATTTCCCTCCATAATTCGTGTTTATAACGTCTTGAAAGTTTCATTTAATTAAAAGACCAAAAAAAATTAATGAATACAAAATTAGTGGACAAGAATGTATGTTTTTTCATAATATGTGTTTATTGTTATAATTCCAAAATGTTGTTGTATTCGAATTAAAAACTTAATACTGTACATATTTACGTTTACTTTCAGGATGAATTGACAAAAAATGAAGAGCTCATTAATAAAATGAGGGAAACTATTGAGTGGGGTGAAGAAACGCTTTTAGCGTGGAACAACGACTTGTCTAAACGAAGTTCAGATGTCAATATACTCGAAACATATAATTTAGTGGATAATAATAAGTTTAAAGTAATAACTACATTTCTAAGTATTGCATAATTGTTTGAGTAATAATACGTATTTTGTAATAATAATTAAGGAATTAGATTTGAGAAGACAGCACCTCCAACAGGATGTGATCGATAAAGAATCTAAAGTGGAAAAAGAAGTCAGTGAGTTACTTCGAGTAGAAAGAGAACTGGAACAAACGTCTAAACTTATTAGACAAGCGCAACACGAGAGAAACAAACTTCTTGAGCAGTGGCAAAACGCAACTAATTTTTTGAATTCGAACCAAAAAGATACACATAATATCATAAAAGTCAGAAAACATTTTTTGTGTAAAAAAAACAAATAATTCAATGTATTTATAAATATATAAAAAAAATTACAGGAGATTAATAAACTCAGAGCAGTTGCTCGCGAAGTTTATGATAACATGAATGAAAATAAACGAAAATATCAAGATTATTTAGAGGCTAATGAAGAACTCGAATTTGAAACGAG
This sequence comes from Schlechtendalia chinensis, assembly GCA_019022885.1. Classification (NCBI taxonomy): domain Eukaryota; kingdom Metazoa; phylum Arthropoda; class Insecta; order Hemiptera; family Aphididae; genus Schlechtendalia; species Schlechtendalia chinensis. The sequence goes on along the minus strand of CM032345.1, from coordinate 14,833,179 downwards.
CAAAGCTCATAAAATCAATAATGATCTGAAACTATCGATCCTTAATCAAATATCAGAAAACGATAACGTGCAATCGGAGGTATGGATTTTGAATAACATTATATGTGTTTGTTATCTAAGCATTCTGGTAAATAAAAATGTCTACAGGTGTTGGCAACGCAAAATACTCTTAATACCCTTGGAAATACGTTAGCCAATGAATGCACAAAACGCAAGCATATGCAAAATGAATTGGTAAAATTGAAAATACAGATACAACAGAAAGAAGAAGAAACTGTGATCTTAAAAGAAAACGTGTTGAAAATAAAAAATAAGTCGATGACCACAGAGGAGAGATTAAACGAGTTGAATAAAATTTATGAAGTGAATAATATACGTATGATTTTGAGAAACGTTTTTATTAATGATTGTTCGTTTTATATTGTAGATTCAAAAAGCAATGGTGGAAAAACTTGTGTCTGAAAAAAATAAAACACTAAACAAGACATTTGACGTGAAAGATGAAATGAAACAATTGCAAACTAAAATTGATCTGTTGACCAATCAATTAGAATGGGGCCGTAACAAACAATTTACGTTGAGTCAAGAAGAATCGAAAACGAAACAGTTAATTATGGAAAAAAAAGAATTTTTTTATAACTTGGTAAAATATAATGTTATTGAGTCAAGTAGTAAAATCTTAATCAAAGATTTACTTGTTTTATAGAGCTATCAATTGGAAACGATACGTATACAAATCGAATCTAAAGGAACAGTGGACAAATGTGATATGCCCAAACTACAAGAAAAATTGCAACTGCTCAAAGGAGAATTGAGTCAGGCGAAATACAATAAGGGTCACTTAGAAAAGCAGTTAAAATCGACCGAAGTAGGTGTCAGCGAAAATCTACGATATATATAAATATAAAAATATGGGCTTTGAAAATTACAAAATTATGTTTTAGAGTGAATCCCGTCGCATAACCAAAGAAATTGAAAAAACTACCACCGAATTGGAAAGGTTGCGAAATCGAGTGGAAGAACTGAACGTTCACAACGAAGGAGGTTCGATGTACCCTTATCACTGGAGGGAACGGCATTTTTAAATTAAAAATTATTAATATTTCGTGTTATTTTGTCACACGTGTAGGTGAAAAACAAATCCAATCATTAAAGGGCCAAATGAACCGTAATCATTTGGAGTTTATGATGGCCAATATCAAACTGGAACAAATGAAGAAGTTGACAGACAACGAATGCGAAAAGGTGTACTCGTTGTCTCAACAGCGGCAAGAATTGACCGAGGTACGTTTGACTTATGAAACCTGTAATATGATATAAAAGAAGTTCAAGACGGGGAACCAAAAACAAAACACTTCACATCTATATAAAAAATAAATTTTGACTTAAAGCTAAAAACGTCAAAACATGAATATGTTTTCAGCCTTTAAGGATTTCAGAGCCAGCTGTTTATAAAGGAGTAAAATATAGACGATTTTTATCACAATCACACCATTTCAATGAGCAAAAACGACTTTATAGGAAAAACTCTCATGCCTTGTATAATGGACAGATTTTATTAATAAATGTTTTCCGTTTAAAAAAAGTTTTAAAGGTTTTTGATTAAAATTCTTTAAAATAACATCAAAAGATACATTTAAAAATACCAAAATTTGGAATACTCATTTCAGTCGTTAATAACAGTTTCTGAAATTTTAATTTTGAAAATCCGAATCATGTAAAAAGTTTTTTTTCATATAGAAAATATAGAAAATTAAATTTGAATACAATTCAAGAATAAAATAATTTTTGATTTTAATTAATTTTTTTAATTCTACGAGCAAGAGTTTTTCCCTGGAGGCAAGTTATTATACTAAAAACCTATCAACTCCGACAGCTTTTAATGGCGTTCATTTATTGAATATGTTACGTACATTTTTTTCAAATTACAAACGGTCGCAAACGAAACACACGAAACCGAATGTATTCTCGCAGAATTTTATTTCGTAAATTGGATATTAGAGGTGATCATTTGGATTTTAAAACGTTTACGTATCGATTCTACGGGTATTTCTTCAGAACTGATAATTTTGGCAACGTGAGTACCTTCTTTTTCATTTCGATTTTTTTCGCATACGGTATTTATCTCCTTAGATTGTTCGGCGTTTCTTTTTCTTTTATTTCCTTTCTTCTGACGATTTTTCGACATCATGAAACTGACTAATTTGGTTGTCAAATTTTTCTTCTCATCATATTCTTACATTTCTCTGCATTTGTTACCGGTTAAACCGTTTCAATTTTCACAGTTTCGGTATTCAATCTCACTTATTAAGCGTTTTGTTTTTTCTTCTGTTCTTCGTTCTTCGTTTATTAATTGAAAATGGTCCGCGCATCGAGACGAACATGGCACATTAATGTAATGTACTTCATAATTTGTTCGTCTCGTTTGCTTCATTAATGTGCACAACCTTTAGTTTTTATTGTAACACAAATTTATACCAGAATGAGAATCAGTTTAAAGGTGAAAAGATCGATTTCTCTTTTTTTACAATATATAAGAACCAAAATATTGTGCCCAACACAGAAACAAACATAAAATGTGAATAATATAATAAATATGTATATTATATAATAATCTAATATTGATTTAATCAAGTATTTAACTACGGAAAATACAAAGTTGTTCGTTGTGAGATTGATTAAGAATTTTATATATTCATTAATAAAATCATCAACTGGGACCGACAAGTATCAAATATAAGATGTGGGACAAATTTTTGAAAAAGTTTATTCTTTAGTCACCACTACGATCTAAAAATACTTTTTATATCGTGGGTATCCCAATATTTTTATTATCAAACATAATTTATAAATGGATTAAGATTTGCTAAGGAATAATAATAATAATAAAATACGTAGAAATATGATAAAACTATTACAAAGAATTTAAAATTAAATGGAAAGAGCCTTGTAGTTACACAAGTTTATGCACAGCAGAATATTGTAAATGAATTTGCTTGCCGTTGTTTGTGAATAATTTATTAAATTAAAATTTACATTATTGGCCAACCATTGTCAATCAGCTCAGTGGCATCGAATTAAATTTAAATTGGAGAGATAAAATTAACTTTGAAGTACCCATCACCTACCTACCTAAATACTACCATTATTACAACTAATAATAAGTTATAACTACTAAACTACTTGTGTTGATGAAATAATCATAACTATAGGTTATAATATTAGTTTATAAAAACTTACTAATAAAAATTTCATCACCTGAAGTTAAAATATTTTTATAAGTTAGTACCAAACGGCCACCCACCTCTTCGAGTTTAGGTTCGGCGCCACTGAATCAGTTCGTTGAAAACGTCAAGTGCACATGTTGCACCGATGGATCCACATATGTAGTTTGCGTCATGAAATTGCTTACATGATTTACTATTTGTCTTTAAAAGATCGGATTTATTTACTTGTCCGATATCGTTTTTTGTTCAACGAGAATTTTCAACTGATTCCCAAGACGAGAACATATTCGTGTTAAAAATACTAGTTGTACAGCTCAAAATCGTAGCGTAATTTTTGATTTCGTACAACAACAAAAATTTCGTTTCGTCAAATGTCCCGCGTTTCGGACAAAGGCGGGTTTCGCTGTAAATAATCGACTATATACTATCGACACGCGAAATCTGCGGGGCGATAGTATAAGACAAAATTGTGTGTGTGTGTATGTGTGTGTGTGTGTGTGTGTGTTTGTGTGCGTGTGCATGCGCAGGACATAAATAAGAAGAAAATCGAAGTGTCGAATAATTACGAGCGGATAAATGTCGAGAAAAAATTGTTGCTAGACGAGAAGTCGTCGATGAAACGTAAGCTGAACGCTCTGATCCAGTACATCGAACAGCGTCGGAACAGATACCAAATACTGTCGGCGACGTTGGGCAGTAATTCTGCGGACGGGACAGTGGACAAAGAGCGAGGTGGCAACAACGCCGACGACGATAAATTGTCGGTCACGATTAGCGAGCACCGAATCAGGATGGCTCGGGAGAAACTCGAGCTGCAGGACACGGGCGACCGGTTGGACGAGCGCGTGCAAAAACTGGAGACCGAGGTCAGAGCCATGGAGAACACTTTGCATGTGATGAACGCATCCAACAGTTGTTACAAATCCGGCCTGTCTTCGGTGGACCCGGCGAGTCAGTGGTGGACTCACGATTATATACGTCGTGGCTATTTCGAAACTAACTTTAACGCGTGTATGTTGCAGGTGACGAGTACAAGGAGAAGATAGAGCTGGAAGAGACGTATGAAAAACTCCATAGCATGTTATTGCAAAAAAACAAAACACTGAAAAAGCTGGAGCAAGAGATCCGAGTGAGTGTCGAACGTTGAAATATACCATAATTTCGATGATAAATTGTAATTAATGTCTGATGAATTTAATATAATAATCGATTACATTGTAATCGGTTACACGACACACGTGTAACATTTTGTATGTATACGAGTAAAAAACAACATAAATTGTGATATAATTACTGAAAACTTGACGATCAGCTCTTATCGATTCGATGTAAACCCGTGTAAATATAAAATACTGCGTAGGATCTTGAAGATCAGTACGAGGCCAGCAACGAAGAGCTAGAGAGTTTAATTCGTCTTCGAGATATCAAGGACGGCGAAGTCGAACGCGCAATCAAAGAAGCCAATGAACAAATGATGAAATTGAATCGAGCGAACAGTCGGATTCAATTCGATATGAAACAAATCGATAAGGGTTGCGATCCGGATAAACGAAGCGCACTTGAATTAATAAAAGTACGATTATTTACGAAATTACATGATAGATAATTGTAGTTCTGAATGGTTTTGAAACGTTCTGGTTTTCATATTTCCATGCATATACTTTATCATATAAATTGTAATTAGTAACGAATACGTTTTTCAAAATTGTGTACTTGAGCACAAATTAAAGTCGATATATTATTATTGTTGATATATTGATATTGTATAAAAAGAAATTTGCTTGAAAATAATTTTGTTGGAAAAATGAACAAATTTATGAAAATACTTATTACTATATACGTATCCGTAGTCCGTTAGTCACTTAAATATTACAGAAATATATTTATAAAACAGAACATTTGAACAGAACACAAAATAGATAAGTTATTATTTTTAAATCAGTAGTACATTGGAAATGGATTTCCTGTGCAAATTAATTTAATATAGTGTTTGTTTCACAAGGGTTTTCAATTTAAAGTAATTATTATTATCTTTAAAGAATAGAATAATATTGTACATATTTTACTTCACATCTAGAAATCTACTCCGTATAAATTGTATGTGATAGTTTACTTTTGCTTAAACAAACATTTGCGAGACATATTTGACAGGTAGTTTCATCATCACCCAACTAAAATTCAGATCCTTTTAAATACATATATTTTTTAAATGTCATAATAATAATTTTATTATTACCAAAAACGATATGTTTTGCTATAAATAATGGAACAAACTATGCATTATTATCATTATTCGAGTGGAAATGAAAAATTCAATCTGTCATCCTAACTTTAATCGTCTTTTATTTTATTTTATTTTCCTTTTTTAATAGTTGTTCTAATACGTTTTTTTTATCAATTATTGACTAAGCAACAGTTGAAGTTTAATTCTGATACGTTTCATTTGGAAAATTCATTTGTTTCAATTATTATTACACACTATGATATATTCACACGTCAAATTCACTTTGGTTCATCAGCCAAATAAATTGGTATACACACATATATCGCAAAAATGTCTAATATATTATTTTCGAATAAACGTACGTCAAGCTTCGTTAAATACTGGAAAATAAAAACAATTTTCGTTTATTTTTTAAAATTTTTTTTTGCACATTGTGTTCAATATTTCTTCATAATTTCAATATTTCAATATTGTTTAAACGGGCGTTTATGTTTCCAATAAGCTACGCAAAAAGCGATTCGTGCAACCAAATTATTAAGTAATAATTATTCATAAATGGAATGTTGAAAGTACTTTCATTTATGTATTTTAGTTCTTTGAGATAATATAGAAAACTACATAGCCATTTAAAAATCAAAAGTTAACATTTTTATTTAATGTATAAGGAAGAAATACGATTTTGAAAATGATCTATTAATAATACCTTAAGTGAATTAATAATGAATAAAAAACACCGAAATAAAATTCGTTTTAAATCTTAGCAGACGATCACTGGCTCGTGATAAAAACAATCACATTGTGTACAATAGTTGATTGCACTAGCTTAAAAGTAAAAAATGCTTTAGATCTTTTTTCGAGCAAGTGCGTCGGACACCGCGATGGACTATATTTTATACAACTGGCTGTTAACATAAACGAATTAAAAAGATCAGGCAAAAATAATATGACCGAAATCCGCACGCGTTAGGTTTTGTTTTTATTCTATACACACGCATTGAACGATATCATTTATATTCTGCTCGTATCATTAATATATCGTACGCAGTCGTATAAATACCGAAATTGATTATATGATTGTTTTTTGTTTTGTTTTTCGTTTGATGTTTAACGCAACTCACGTTTTTGCAGAGCGATATAACGGTGCGTATGACGAGAAAAGTGAACAGGTCCGTTTTGGAATCGTTGTCGGAAATGTCCGTACGGCACATCGAAGTCGAACCGACCGTCAAGCGATATCTGTCGGAAAAGAATTTGGAGCTGCCCGTCTTGTCCGGTCTGACGTTGAACGCGATCAAATCGAGTTGCGGCTCAAGCGCTGTGTCATTGAATAGCAGTAACAACAGTTTGAATAGGTGTGTGTGTGTGTATCGCAATTATAGAAATATTATCTCGCAACAAAATATTTTGTCTATAACGTGGCTAACGGTGACGAAATACAGCTCAAAAAATAAATTTGTAAATATTTACAACACGGTCGTTACAAGTGAGTTTGCGTGTTTTGCACCAAATTCTAGTTCAAATTTCTACCCGCGATTAAAAGATATACTACGTACGCACGACTTTCACCAAAAACGTTTGGTATGCAATTTGTTTGTATTCCGGGTCAATTTCCGAGCAAATAACGTATTACGCCAATTTACATTTTAATTGTAACATATTATGCTTGTATTTATATGTTACAAACAAAGTATAAAATCTGGTCAATGTATGGAAAGCCAAATATATATCGGATAACATATTGATTGCAAGCAGCATTAGTTGATCAGAAATATATATATTTTATGTGCTTACAAATTTGTGTAGCTAATAATTATTAATTAGATAGTAGTAAAAACGTACATTTTTGGTTATTTATTATTAAACAAAATGTTTCTGATATTTTGACGTATTTTTAGATCGTAGTTAAACCACCCAAATTAGAAAATCATTTTATATAAATGTGCAACCATGCGTCTTGTTATATCGTTTTGATTCATCATTATTATTATTTATTTATTCATTAAAAATCTAATGTCAAACATTGATGTATCCGAATAATCAAACCGGCAACAACATATGTGCAGTATGCAAAAAACAAATTGAACAAATGCAAACGCGAAGCATCAAAAATTATTAATCAAATTTTTCTAAATTCATTTGATTTTTTTTCTCTATAATTTGAACCGCACTTATAAATGGGCCTGTCCTAAATGTCGATTCTAGGCACGTCTTTGATTTACGTGTCGACATGTTGTCATTAATTAAAGTCTCAAGAGAGATGTTCACCACCATGATGGCCTTATATCTATTTAAAAACTTTTTTAGTGTTTATACGATACTATTATATACTGTCTATATAAAAGTGCGATTGCAAAGAGTGCGGCGTCTTCTCATCTTTCTAACCTAACGTGATTCGTTCAAATCGTAATTTTTTTTGTAATCCGAACACGAAATTACAACAATATTAGTCATTGTGCACGTAGTTATTAATAGATTTTTATAAATTTTTTTTTTATATTCTAAACAAGTTTGTATGTTCCAAAAAAGCTAAATATTAATCGAGTAATTACGTCAATTGAGAATTATTAAAATATTTTATACGAATGGTTTGGTTCGATATTAATATCCGGACGGAGCTGAAACCGGGTTTCATTATCATATCTCTCGGTACTATTCGTATTTAGTTTTACGTGTGATTGTATTACCCGGTACGCAAATATGTTATGTTATTGATAGTTAAAAGAAGAAGAAAATGTGTAGTTCGTAAAAATTTAATAAAAAAATGCAATTAATATAATAGTACATATATAGAGAGTACTTATATATAAATAGAATGAAATAAAATACATTAAACGCCATTAAAATATGTGTTAAATTATAGCTATCAGGATAATGATAAGAAAGTTTCGATGGTGATGTTGGAGCCTCCTACGTCTAACAAAGTCTTTACACGGAAACCCGGTAAATGATTGCAAACTTAAATAATATATTACGTGTAGTTTATGTTAATCTATTTTCTCTAAGCAACGAAATTATGTAATATTATTATATCTTTCGTTAATTTGCTAATTTGATTTTTTCCCGACAGGCTCTTCTTCAAAACACACGAAAAAAAAATGAAAAAAAAATGTATAACAAGTATTACAATGTGTTTATTCAACGATATGGTTTTAAAATAAAAATGTCTAATGTATGTGAATTATACTTATTTATATGTATTAATATCGATTTATAAACCGTATACTTGTAAGTAGGCGTGTATAATATATAAAATCGAATAGCTAGATTTTAATAATAATTCTTATCTTGTACAATATCTGCATACGATTCGCAAAATGCACAAACATTGCAATATACAGATGTGCAATTCCCAGAGTAGTTGTACATACGCATCACATCTTATGCAGGTGTGAATTTGTAATGTTTTTTACAGTGAGCCAGCGATAAAAGTCTTATAAGAATTGTGTAAGATTTGTATTTTTTCAGTGTGTTTTATTCATTATTAAATCGTTTATGGGCCATATCCTATTCCTCACAAGGCCGCCCGCAGAAAAATATTTCAAAGGGGGGCTATCAAAAAATGTATACCCTAATTTTTTTTAATATAATCTCAGTATAAGAACTAAAAATTATAAATCACAGATCACGAAGTTGGGAGTACAAATTATCACATGTTACAATAACTGTTCTATAAAATTATTTCCACGAATATGGTTTTCTATAGCCGTGACTGTGTCGGGCGGGATTAGTAGAACTAATAATCGATAACACGTCAAAAAAACATTGAAAATTATTTGAAATTTAAAAGGAATTATATCACCAATTTAAACAAATATCAAAAATCATGACCCATCTCGCCGCCCCTCACCCTGCGAGCGGCCTGATTCCTCATATCTTAAACAAATGTAAACGTTAGATTTTCAAACAGCACCCATGTATTTTTCTACATTATCTTATATAAAATGCTACGCTTACGCCTTTGCTCCCCACACCCTCTCCCACGACAAGACTAATTAAAAAAAGAAACTACATTTTAACTGCATACATATAAATTCCAAATATAATCCATGTGAGTGAATGTGAAATGATGTTCACCCAATTTTCTCAACAAATTCAAAAACAATGGTAAATGATAAGTGAAATACCTAGCAATGATAACTGAAACTGATAATATTTCGTTCAGCGAGGACACTAAACCACAGACACTAAACCTAACCAGGTAAAAATATAGTTAGGGTACACAAAAAAAAAAATAGTAGGGGGACTTCGTCTCACTACGCGCCCTCTTAATTTGAGCGCTGGTAATATGTACTTGAGTTATTATTTACAGTAATAAATTGATATTTGATACATGTTACATAGTGATCGTGACTGTCTTGATTAGAAGAGACATTAAATTAAACCAAATTAAATTAACTAAAGGAATTTCTGATAAAGCGTTTTCAAGAGGGTAAATTCTTAATACCTACTATATACTACCTCTCTATTTCACTGCGTCTTAAACTCAAACGCTCATTGCTCGGGAAATATTAAATTAACATTTGAAAATTAACACGTGTTAATTCTTACAAAATTATATTCTATATGAATATATAATTAAAATCAGATTTTTTGTTTAAAATCAATAGTGGGTAAAGTGATTATAAATGATGGGAGTAAAAAAATTATACGATATAAAAAAGAATGTACAAACGTTTTCTGTCAACAATTTTAACAAAAATCAACTTTTCTCTCTAGTTATGAGTAAATTCAATATTAACATGTATTTTACCTTTTTATTATTTGATTATTCCTTTCCACTAAATTATTTTTTGTGGTCAACTCGATTTCTGATAAAATATTTTTCGATTCTATTTTTAAATTTGTCATTTTGTGTTCGTGTTCTTTCAATGCTGCAGCGATAATTACTTCCGATTTTATTCTAAAAAAATAACAACAAATATGGGTACCTGTTATTGACCTTTATTTCATTCAGTACTGGTAAAGTCGACCAATTTTATAATTTGTTAATGTAAATGTATAATCAAAATTTAGTGAATATTGGGTTATATTTCTTTTGTTAATTTTTGCAATGTAAAAGTTAATTTGTTTTTAAAAAGTATCTAACTTGATAAATTGATATTTTCTAATAAGAAAAAAAAATTTTAAATGAAAAAATTTCTTTATAGTCTACTATAGTAGATTTATTAGTAGTATTAAAATTTATAATTAAAGACACTGATCCAATAACTAAGTACGTCGACTCCTTAAATTTGTACAGGGGACCAAAAAACCTTTTTTTTTGTTTTTTATATATATAATTTCTGTATAATTCTTGAGTAAATTTAGAGTTACAGCTATGTTAATTTATTTGAATACAATAAATTTAATATAAGTTATAAAATAAGCATAGTTATTTATATTAATAATCAAAAAAATTACTGTAAGTGGTGCAAAAACATGTCCAAAATGTAACTGGTTATCGTGTATCTAATTTTTGTTGTATTTTTAAAATACATAATGCATGTTATATAAAATGCATGTTTATATTTTTTTTAACTTTCATTATTATTAGAAATAATGCAGTAATTAAAAGTAAATTGTTTTATAATCGAAAACTAGTATGTTGTAAAGAAAAGTAATTATTTAAAACTAAAACTAAATTAATATTTAGTAATTCCTTTTTAAATACATTTGTAAGTCTATTATACATCGAATTTCATCATAATAATATTTAAAAAAATAATCTTTTATTTTTATTACATATATTTATGTATGTATAAAATAAACAAATATAAATATGATTTATAATAAATGTGTAACCAAGCACGGATTCAGTGAAGGTGAAGGGGGCAGCCACCCCTCAATAGGCCGTGTTTTACTTAGGAAAAATTCATAATAAAAATTCTGTTAAATATACTTGGAACATTACCAGCGAACCCTGTATTAGCCAAACGTAATTTTTCCTCTCTACGGCAGATAAAAACATAGATGAGATCAAGGATATAGAGAGATCGATTGAATGGACTGTCTTTATTATATGCTCATCGTGATATTATTATAAATTCTGAGGATGTGGTTGATGTGTTTGCAAAATCCAATAGATGACTAGATTCTGTAATTTAGGTTTAATGATTGTGTATGTTTTTTATTTTTTTAATATTATGTAATCAATATTAGTTTTATGTAAACGGACGTATCTTCTTGTACTCGTAATTGCACCAAACAGACATTTAAAAACAGTTTTTATCGGTTTTTTTCTGAAAAATATTAATCAGACGTATTTTTTTTTATCAATTGACAAAAAACTTTGTTACAAACATTTTTATATGGAATACATATTTTGGTAAAATATGGATACAACAGATTATTGTACCTGGTGCCTTCATTACAATTATATTAATGTTACTTAACATTATAATGTAAAAATATAAATAACATTATATTATATTAATAGTTCAACTTAATTTCAAAACTTTTCTAATAAAAAATAGTAACTTATTGAATAATTCAAAGTTAGTCCATATGTTTAAATAAAAACAAATGTAAAGAAAATCAATTGATTTTTAAAATTTTTTAAATTTTAACTCGTTAACGCCCAGCCTTGATTTAATAAATTGGAATGATAAAATATAACGTTCTATAGTAGGTAAAAGGTACGAACATTTTTTTTTTCATATCAAACTGTAACTGTCGATCAACGATATCGAAATAATGTTCGATTTGATTTTTTCTGCTGGTTTTTGTCTGAATATCGTGTTTGATTTGTTCGTAATGTTGCAGTGATTTGTTGAGTAACACGTTCCATTTGTAGTCGATTACATCTCGAAAATCGTTTTCCGAGTATCGTTTAAAACTCGCATTACCATCCGTTCTCTGTAGTTCATCAGTTATTCGTTCAATAAACTGAATAATAAAATCTAAGTTGTTTTTTCCACTTGAGGAATCCTTCGACATAATTAGAAATGTATATCATTTATATATAATTCGTATATAATATATTATATTCTATACGTTATATGTTTATTTACGAGATTTTTATTAAAAGAATAAAAGTGTGTTGACCCTATCCTTTTTATGAACGCCAAACACTTGGATAGGCAAGATAGTAAGAATTTCGAATATATTAATATTTAAATGAAATCTCGAATTCACTCGTATTTTTTAATCTGCCACGACAATTTGAAATGTATTTCACGTTAATGTATTTTAAAATAATTTTTGAATAAGGATTTCGTATAGGAATATATAAAACTTGTATTTAAATTGTTTCCATAACTTTGTGTAAAAATTGTCTTCATAATTTTCTAAGATTTGCTAAATCATCGTGGTTTGATTACAAATGATATGAAATGTTTATTTATGAAGATTGGACATGTGATTTGCGTTTGGACTAATTTTTGAAAATTTTATTTTTTAATATTTAAATGTTTATTATTAAAATACATGTTTTTAGATGACCTTGCATAATATTTAGTTTGGATTGTATGATTTGGTGATTTTTTTTCAATATGGTATGAAACGTTTATTTCGCGTTCGGACATTTTTGAGTCGTGTTTGAAGACTTGCCAACAATGGAAATTACGGTAATTGTTTTCGATATGTATAATTGAACTTGTTAACAATTAATATTATAATTATTATAAATAATCTAAACATGTGCGTTTTACTTTATTAAATATCATGTTACAGAAAAATAATTATTTTCTAAAATTCATAACTTGTATTAATATATCTCTGAAAATTTTACGAAGACTATATAATATAAACGAAAAGCCAAACTTAAGAAATATTTATAAAATATTTCTAAAATTAATTAATTAATAATGTTTCCGTATATTCACTCTTATACAAATATCAAATATTTGATAATTATCACGCGCGTGAGTTTTTTCTTATTTTCACGGTTGGTTCGCTGAATAATATCACGAAAATGTTGTAGATATGAATATTGTGTGCAATTCGTGACATACTTTTGTGATCATATTTTCGTAAACTATTATTAACGAAACTTACCCGATACAGATCATTCACGTTGGCGAGAAAATTATTCAAACTGGAAAGAAGAATCGTTTCTTTCGGATTGTTAAAGTATACTGTATTTTCCATTCTACAGTATATGTATCACACGTAAGTACACGTATATGGATTTTATCGGCTTACACTTTGTCAAAAACACATCCAATTGACGATTATTTTTAAAAAATATGTATATGTGCGTACATTTCGGATTGTTAAACAAAAAAGTTGAAAACGTTATGTTTTTTTATTAAAGATATCGATTTAATATGATATGTACATACGCCCGTCAAGGGTAGCGCCTACCAAGATTAGTATGAAAACTAAAACTAAAATATATCACCATGGGGATACAGCAAAACAGATTATTTGAGTGTATTATATTACGATTTAGTAGGAATCGGACAATAATTTATGAGAACGTACCAATCGTGTCATTAAGTGCGGTAGATCTATCCAGAGCCTTTTTTTTATTTCATTTTTTTTTTTTTTTTAGTGAACGATAATAGTCGGATTATTGTAAATAATTAAAAACAATATAGCTCCTAATTACTTCACTAGTTCGTACATGTCACAAAATCGTTGAAATACGTTTATGAAATCGTTATGAAAGTGTGCAATAAATAATTTTTAAACGCGCCACGGATATATTATGTACAATTATTATAAATTATTGATTGATTGTTTGATTTATGGGTATAGGTTTTTGAACAAAAGAATCCTACTCAATAATATTAATTTCGAACTCACTTATTTCACTGCCTCCAAAATTACTTTCGCATAATGCATCCAGGTAATTAAATTATGTTTACCGTATTGAATATTGGCTATTCAAAGCTCTGTCGTTATTATGATCGTACAGTTAATTACTATTGTTTGCGTTTATCGCCCACAGCTAGATTGGAACGCATACACACATTTATAGTTTTACATGTGTGTATATTTTGGGATCCAAGAAGAGGAAGACGCTGTGTACTATCGATATGTTCTATTTACGTATTTGGAATGATTACTATGATTCTGTCGTTGATACTATTTATCTTGAACAGTATTTAGGGTTGGTATAGTTTCAAAAAAAAAAAAAAACAAACGACCATATACCGAGGAAAAAAAGACATAAATCAAGTGACCGGCGAGTACAACACTACGATTAAAACCAAAATTACATTACAGACCCCTTTAACAAATTAGCAACATAGTTGTAATAACTATATATATATATGTACAAAAAAAATAATAATACAGATATATATAATATAGATAGATTATTTAGCATTTCGTCCGTAGGCTATAAAATTTGACTTTGGAAAGTTTATAGGAAAAAACATTTTTAATATATCAACGTACAATGTTTAATAGAATGCAAATATTATTACAGTTGTTTGTTAATAATAGTCCGATTAATACTTGTTCAAAGTTTTGCTATATTCGAATACCTATTCAGACTAATTTATTCTCGTCTTCTTCTTCTCTCTCGCCTCTATTCCAGCTATTTGGGTTTGGCTTACCTGTGTCCTAAATTTCCACTTGCCCGATCACCCACATCATTTGCTCACACACCAGCTACCTCATATCACACCAAATCACATACAACCACTTCTTCGGTCTTCCTCTTTCTCTTCTTCCATCAATGTTCATTTCCATAACATTTCTTACAGCTTCCAAATTGCTTCTTATAACATGACTAAACCATCCAAGTCTATTCTCTCTCATCTCAATCACGATCGACACCACTTCTATGCTTCCTCTTACATATTCATTCCTTATCTTATCTTCTTTGGTAACTTTAATCATCCATCTAAGCATTTTCATCGCTGTTATACTCATTCTCTGCTCTATTTTCAACTTAAATTACTTTATTCAGTAAATATAACACAAATTAAATTATTAAATACTACACATTTTTTAACAGTGATGACAGATTTTCATTATGTTTTTTTCGATATTCATTAATTTTTGGCATTCCTTTTA
This sequence comes from Schlechtendalia chinensis, assembly GCA_019022885.1. Taxonomy (NCBI): domain Eukaryota; kingdom Metazoa; phylum Arthropoda; class Insecta; order Hemiptera; family Aphididae; genus Schlechtendalia; species Schlechtendalia chinensis. Next base: position 14,817,780 of record CM032345.1, on the reverse strand, counting down.
CAAACTATTTTATTTGGAAAAGGATTATCAAACAATTTTGTCGGTGAAGTCTGCTTGTCTTCAAGTAACTTTTTATAGTATGAAGAAACAAATTTATAATTTTTTTAGCTTTATTAAACATCAATACATTCACACATACAATTATATAGGAATATGAATATTTATATGTAATTATACTATAAAATCAATAGTAGCATATCCACCATAAATTTTTGATCATGCAGATGTATTTCGATGAGGTAAGCTTAAAGTATTTTCGTTATTATCCAATGATAAACAGTTCCTTGACTATGATTCCATATTTTTATGATTATAGCCAGTATATGGGTTTTTAAACATCTCTCAATTATTTGATTTAGGTTTTTTTCTTGAAGTGAAAAGGTCAGAATTTGAATCATATTTTCTTTTCTCTTTATTAGGGTTTGTATTTAAAACAAAACTATCTAAAAAAGAAAATTTTAAATTAATTTTATTGAAATAAATAATAAAAAATGAGTACAACACAAAATATCGCTAATCGTTTACCATCAAATTCATTTTCATCGTTCGGTTGTTCTCCGGATAATGTCACTTTTTTATCACTTTCTTCTTCAATGATTTCACCTGAAATAATAAAAATAAAAAATACTTAATCATTTAGAAATCAATGAGATGAATCAAATTTCTTTTACTTTTGGTTGTTTTATTTTCATCGTTCGATTTTTCTCTGGATGATGTCACTATATCATCATTTGAGTCTTCACTGAGTTCACCTGTAAAAATAAAAATTAAAAATACTTAATAATTTAGACATTTATGAGATGAATCAAATTTATTTTACTTAAAGTGGTTCCCTCTTCACTGCTGGATTCTTCTCCGGATGATGTCACTGTATCATCATTTGAGTCTTCACTGAGTTCACCTGTAAAATAAAAAATAAAAAATACTTAATATTTTAGAAATCAACGAAATGTATCAAATTTCTTTTACTTTTGGTTGTTTTATTTTCATCGTTCGATTTTTCTCTGGATAATGTCACTATATCATCATTTAAGTCTTCACTGAGTTCACCTGTAAAAATTAAAATTAAAAATACTTAATAATTTAGACATTTATGAGATGAATCAAATTTTTTTTACTTAAAATGGTTTCCTCTTCACTGCTGGATTCGTCTCCGGATAATGTCATTATATCATCATTTAAGTCTTCACTGAGTTCACCTGTAAAATAAAAAATAAAAAATACTTAATATTTTAAAAATCAACGAAATGTATCAAATTTCTTTTACTTTTGGTTGTTTTATTTTCATCGTTCGATTTTTCTCTGGATAATGTCACTATATCATCATTTAAGTCTTCACTGAGTTCACCTGTAAAAAAAAATTAAAAGACACTTAATACTTTAGACATTTATGAGATGAATTAAATTTATTTTACTCAAAGTGGTTTCCTTTTTACTGTTCGATTCTTCTCCGGATGATGCCACTATTTCATCATTTAAATCTTCACTGAGTTCACCTGTAAAATTAAAAATTAAAAATACTTAATATTTTAGAAATCAACGAAATGTATCAAATTTCTTTTACTTTTGGTTGTTTTATTTTCATCGTTCGATTTTTCTCTGGATAATGTCACTATATCATCATTTAAGTCTTCACTGAGTTCACCTGTAAAAAAAAAATTAAAAGACACTTAATACTTTAGACATTTATGAGATGAATTAAATTTATTTTACTCAAAGTGGTTTCCTTTCTACTGTTCGATTCTTCTCCGGATGATGTCACTATATCATCATTTGAGTCTTCACTGAGTTCACCTGTAAAATAAAAAATAAAAAATACTTAATATTTTAGAAATCAACGAAATTAATCAAATTTATTTTACTTTTGGTTGTTTCATTTTCATCGTTCGATTTTTCTCTGGATAATGTCACTATATCATCATTTAAGTCTTCACTGAGTTCACCTGTAAAAAAAAAATTAAAAGACACTTAATACTTTAGACATTTATGAGATGAATTAAATTTATTTTACTCAAAGTGGTTTCCTTTCTACTGTTCGATTCTTCTCCGGATGATGTCACTATATCATCATTTGAGTCTTCACTGAGTTCACCTGTAAAATAAAAAATAAAAAATACTTAATATTTTAGAAATCAACGAAATTAATCAAATTTCTTTTACTTTTGGTTGTTTTATTTTCATCGTTCGATTTTTCTCTGGATAATGTCACTATATCATCATTTAAGTCTTCACTGAGTTCACCTGTAAAAAAAAAATTAAAAGACACTTAATACTTTAGACATTTATGAGATAAATCAAATTTTTTTTACTTAAAGTGGTTTCCTCTTCACTGCTGGATTCGTCTCCGGATAATGTCATTATATCATCATTTAAGTCTTCACTGAGTTCACCTGTAAAATAAAAAATAAAAAATACTTAATATTTTAGAAATCAACGAAATTAATCAAATTTATTTTACTTTTGGTTGTTTCATTTTCATCGTTCGGTTGTTCTCCGGATAATGCCACTTTTTTATCACTTTCGTCTTCAATGATTTCACCTGTAATAATAAAAAAAAATAACACATAATCATTTAGAAATCAATGAGATGAATCAAATTAATTTTACTTTTAGTTGTTTCTTTTTCATCGTTCGGTTGTTCTCCGGATAATGTCACTTTTTTATCACTTTTGTCTTCAATGATTTCACCTGTAATAATAAAAAAAAATAACACATAATCATTTAGAAATCAATGAGATGAATCAAATTTCTTTTACTTTTGGTTGTTTTATTTTCATCGTTCGCTTTTTCTCTGGATGATGTCACTATTTCACCATTTAAGTCTTTACTAAGTTCACCTGTAAAAATAAAAATAAAAAATACTTAATGATTTAGAAATTTATGAGGTGAATCAAATTAATTTTACTTTTAACTGTTTCATATTTACCAATCGATTCTTCATCGGATATAGTCACTATATCATAATTTATGTTTTCAATGATTTCATCTGAAATAATTAAAATAAAAAACACTTAATCATTTAGAAATCAATGAGATGAATCAAATTAATTTTACTTTTAGTTGTTTCATATTCACCAATCGATTCGTCGTCGGATATATTCACTATTTTATCATTTATGTCTTCAATAAGTTCACCTGTAAAATTAAAAATAAAAAATACTTCATATTTTAGAAATCAATGAGATGAATCAAATTAATTTTACTTTTAGTTGTTTCTTTTTCATCGTCCGGTTGTTCTCCGGATAATGTCACTATTTTATCACTTTCTTCTTCAATGATTTCACCTGAAATAATAAAAATAAAAAATACTTAATCGTTTAAAATTTAATGAAAAAAATCAAATTTATTTTACCTATGATTGATTCATCATCACCCGATTCATCTGATTCGTTTAACATCCCAAGAAAAACAAACTCAAAATTAAAGTTTTCCTCTGTATGAAAAAAAATTTAATTTAGAGTGGACTGTGAATAACCAAATTTAACTAATTGTTTATACTTACCATCACTTTTATAGATAATTTTAAATTCTGAAATATGGTTGCCGTCTCGTATATTACAAACAACAGCTATTTGATTATTTGACATTGAAAGGATTATTAGATGTTCATTATCATCAGTTTGTAATGAATTAAATGGATTCCAGGTAGGGTTGTTTGATTGTCCTAAAACATTTCTTCTACGCAATTCTCTTTCACATAACATTTTTATTTCGTTATTCATATCCATACTGCGTTTTCCTATAATATAAATATAAAAACATACATAATAATTTAGAATTTAATGAGAAGAATTGATTTTATTTTACTTTTGGATGTTTTATTTCCACTGTTTGAGTTTCTTCCAGATGATGTCTCCACTTTATTATATCCACTACCTTTACTGCGGTTACCTGTAATTAAAAAAAATAAAAAAAATAACTATTTAATATTGAACGAACTGAGTCAAATTTAACCAATTATTTAAATTTACCACCACTATTAAGACAACATTTTAGAGTGTTTATTAATGATGGATTTGCAGTTATAAGTCACAATTACTATTTGATTGGACGATAATGATTCGTTGTGTTTATTTGAATTCAAAATGTAAAGATAAAACAATTTAAATTTAAATTTTTCAGAATAAAAACTAACCAATTAGTTTTTTTACTGTTTAGTTATTTTAGTTTTTTAGTTTTTTAGTTAATCTAATTAACCAAGTAATTAAATCTTATTCTAACTATAATGATCAATCAAATTTTCATTAAGTGAATTAAATATGGCTGTACTTGAAGAAGTTACAAAATGCTGATCGAGCAATAATCTTGATAAGTTAAGTTGACTAACATTAGCTTGTACAGAAGTCTTATTTAATTGTTCATAGTTACTGGTTATAATTTGAGGTATATTATATTTATCCCTAACATAAATCTTTTTACTAATAGTAGCCCGTATTGTTTTACTATTTTATAGTATATTGTTCGGAATTTTAGTAGTATGTGTAACACATTCACACATTGTTTATTTTATAGCTGATGTTACTACATTTTTATACACATATTCTCCCATGGCCACAATTTAGTTATGATTTTCTGTTATTTTAGCTATAATGGAATACAAAGAACAATTATTTAATAATATTGTAATGATATGGGTCACATATCATTATTGTAATCACAGTTAACACAATCATTTAATGTGTTGATTTGTCCATGTAAAACCATCCGTGTCTACCACACGTATATAGTTTATATTTTCTTTGAATAAGAACTGACTAATCCTTGATCCTCTCGGAACCCCGATTATATTTTTAAATAATATAAAAAACTATATATTCAAGCCATAAAAAATAATAACGCGAGGGATGTCGGATCATCGGAGTCGAAACCATAAATTAACTTTAGATATAACGAATTCCATACGACTTTCCAAAATATCACTGCGCACCAGAATAAAAAATAAAGGGATTATTTATTTAAGGAATACTCGTTTAAGCTAATAAAAACTTAAAATAATAAAATAAACAAGAAAAGTAAAATACTGTTATCAAAACAGTTTTACCCAACTTTCTAAAATACCACAACGCAACAAATTAACTAATTAAAGGTATCACTCGATCGAGGACAAATCTGTTAAACTAATGGAAATATAAAATAAGAAGAAAAGTTATGTTATAGGACCAATTTTGGGCTTTTAAAAATAACATACACAGCTTAGACAAAGCAAAGCACACATGCGTGAGAATTGGTCCAAAATGAAAGGTCGTGATGCCGACTATCACGCGTGCTATAACGGCCAAATGGCATTTCTGTATAGCGACTGAACCATTAGTTAAACGAATCACCCCGTAGTCGGTGATGTTAAAATTTCATTCCTTTTAATAACCATTTCAAATTTTTCGATAAAGTGTATTACACCGAAGGTCCGCTCAGAATTGTTTTATCGAACGCAATGATTTATCATTGCTTTTCAAATGTATAGAAATAACAAAACTCTAAAATTCACTTAAACGTCATCCACAACACCCCGCGGCTCGTTACCTTTTTTAATTTTATAATTTAAAATAAAATTTTATTCTTCATAGAATTCATGTGACAATGTAGGTTGACAACCAAATTAACTGTAAGTGGGGATTTACGATTGAAATAGACGTACGTAAAAGATAAAATAAAAGTGTCGCGGTCGCTAATCACGGTACCCGCTACGCAGTAATTATTCAGTGCCGCAGCTGTCATGTTGTATTACAATAAATGCCCACTGCCGTAATGACAAGTTTGTTCTTTCATATTACCCAAATGACGACGTACTTTACATTAGCAAAAGGAATGTTTGACCATTTCGACAATAATATTAAAATATAAGAAAAAGTAGCTAAAATAGGTTAGGAATTAGAATGTTAGGTTATTTGTAATTATTTTTTTGTTGTGGTTAAAACGATGAAATTCTATAGTGTATATTATATACTAAGTTTATGTATACTAAACATATACCTAGTATATAAGAGACACTATAAAATTTCATTCACGCTTAAAAAAAGTATTGAGAATATCGAAAAATGACCTCTCTAGAGTACCAACTAGATGCAATTTGCAACCGGAAATTAGTGCTACACGTTAAAGTTCGAGCATTCTTTCCGGTAGAATTTTTGCATATAGACCTAAAAAAAAACACATCAATGTAAAAACCAATACAAAAGTAGGTGACTAATCTACAGCCGTTTGAAAAAAAAAAACAAAATTGAAAACAAAATATTATCATGTTACATATTATTGTTTTTCCTCGCATGCGATATTGCATAAAAACGAATTTTGTCCGTTATTACTTATTTCGTAATAAACCACCATAATTTCCGACCGCAATAATATGATTTCTGTCTGTACTCAATATTGATCATAGATATACAATTTTATATCTATGATATTAATTCTATAATATTGTGATAATAATATCAATCATAATTATTTTCCCGCAGTGATACTGTATACGCTGCTTATTGGTGTATTTCGCTACTAATTTAGCAGTTTCCATATAATCCATTGCTGTGGTGCTATCTATTGTAAATTTAATCAACTTCAATAACAGATCCGATAGTCGCTACTAAATTTACCGCTAGATTGTACTAGTTGTCGGAAATCCTCCGACGGTGCGGCGTAAACGGCAGAACGAGACGACGTGAACAACGACGGTCAGATGGCGCGACTGGCGTCACGGTGACGGGCAAATGAGCACAAGAAAACGAGCGGCACGCGTCTCCGGGCGAGTTCCGCCGAACGCAAACAACAATGGCCGAAATGTCGTCAAATCGAATATCAACGAATGCGCGGAAGACAAAATTTAAGGAACGTATCCAACCCGACCGTTGGCCCGAGAAGGGTGATGGTAGCTTAAGCTTAATAATAATAATAATAATAATAATAATAATAATAACAATAATGTTAACGATACAAATAATTATCCGAATTTAAATATACAAATGATTATTAAAAGTAAATAGTTATTAATATATTAATATTAATAATGAATACAAGCTAGTTAACCCTGTACTATTATATTGACGTTTTTGTTAATGGTTATATAATTGTATAGCATGCGTGCGAACAGTGAACACGGAGAGACTCACGCTTCTGCGTAATAAGGTCGACGAGATCTGTTTTTTATCATTTCGAAATTTTCTTATATTTATTACATATGTATTATTGATATAACAATTAAGTGATATTACAAATTTGTATGTTTTTGGTCTGAATCGCCTTCCCATCGGATGTCCCGATTATGAATTTACGGCCCGCGAAACATTGCAAACAAGCGTATTATAAGGGGGAAAAAATGGTTGACGATTATCGATACTGATTTTTTATTTTATTATTATTATTATTTTTTTTTTTTTTTAACGAAATTAATTATCAGAAAAGTGTTCGCCTATTCTTAAAATAAACGGATTTAACGCCGAGAAAAATCTGCGGGCACGGCACGACAATGATGTCGCATTCGGAAAAAAAAAATTGTCGCGAACGTAAAAAAAAAAACCCCCGGGGTGGTGTCGTAACAACCGGTTCTATACCGTCGCGACATTCGCGTACGTCAAGTGCAATGTAATCGATAATAAAAATGTTTTGTTACCACTAGACCGTCGCTGGTTCTGTGCGCTGTTCTTCGAATCTTTTTTTGTGTTGATTACGCACTACGGACGTCGTGCGGACACTGCGACCCGCGACACGGCACCGATCTGACCGGGAACTGACCCGGCTGGGCCCTGTGAAAACAGAATAATAATTAATTAAAACATATAGTTTCGGAAGCCACTGTCGTTGGACGGGACGGAGGCGAAAACAAAATACGAACGACAATAATAATATTCAGTATTTACGTACCGGTGAGCACCGACAACACAGTCACGCGAACGAGCAACGTTACTGTCGGCTGCGGGTTACGTTGATACGGTATACGATTGTCGGACGATGTTAAGGGATTCAACGTGTGTCGCGCGCGGCGGACGGACGAAAGACGGACGAAAGACGAACGAAAGACGGACGAAAGACGGACGAAAGACGAACGAAAGACGGACGAAAGACGGACGAGAGACGAACGAAAAACAGACGAGACACGTACGGCGTTGACTACGAACTGAACACGGTGACCACACGGCGTCGCGGAGGACGCGACCATCGGGCGCCAACCGTTTTACCGCGTTCCGAACGAACTCTGTCGGCCGGTCGACGCGCGGACATCGCGCACGGTGGTCGGTTCCGTAACTACGCACCGTACGATACGGCATTACCATGGCTACACATTTTTTTTTATTTCTTCCGAAATGTTCTTTTGGTTTTTGTTTTTGTTGTTTTGTTTTTTGTTCTTTTATATGCGGAGTCCAATCCTGTCAACGTGTTTTGTCTCGTCGAAATGTTCTTGTTTCCAAAAGATTTGTTTTTTTCGGAATTTTACGAACGTGTAGTATTTCGATACCGCGACAACATCAACTTACCGGATTCGCGTGAATCGCGGTCACTGTTAGTGCGGGGACGGTTTGGGCGCCGCCGAGCACGTTGTAGTGTTGGAGGACGGGGCGGTGACGAGGTAACCGTCGTTTTTGAAACGTTCGGACCGACCGACGTGTTAACCCTTTGACTACCAACGGGACAATACGTCCCAATAGAAATGCAATAAGCACCAGTGAGATAAAAGTCCGTTTAAACTGCACGGGGAAGCATCCCAACGGTACCCAAAGGTCTCCCCTGTGATATAAATCAGCTGCTGACCTTGGAAAGCCATTTTTCCAGTTGCACTTTGGTCTTGATGAAAATGGTGAATAGGTTAGATTTCAAATTTTGGACAAAAAAAGGTTCGGTAGTCAAAGGGTTAAATACTATAACTACACGCGGCGACGTACCCAAACGACGACAAATACGACGTACTTGCAAGTGAATGACGTACACCGCAGGCCGTCTGTGCCTCTCCGCGTTACTCACGTAAACAACATTACTCGTCGATTATTATTCGTCTTCAACGCCGATCGATTCGTTTAAAACAACCGTCAATTACAATTTGATAACAAAACGTAAACGCACTGTTAGAAATCGGCTGTTCATTGTCTCGTCACATTGAATAATTTTAAAGCGAGACTGCCGGCTTGTTCGATTTGTTTTTCACGTTTTTAATGCCTAACGATGTTTCGATCGTTGTGGAAATCTAATTAAATATAAATTGGGTACGTGCAAACATATTTATATTCAACGCCGTACGTCAACGAGTTGTAAGTTATGACTGAACGAAAACGTTTTGTTAATCTTAATTAAGCTACTAACGAAGTTAACTTCATTGACTGGTTGTCTCGTCTCATTTTCACGTTATTTAATGTTGATGCTAACTGGAAAAATATTAATCTTAAGCTAAGTTATCGCGTATTTTTCAAAATGCGAACTTTTAATTTTTGCAGTTGACGAATAAATTATTATAAGATATTGTTTACTTGACTTGGCTTTTTTTTATATTAATTAAATTTAACGAGTTAAACAAAGAGAATAGTTCACATGTTCAGTTTTCCTTACATTATTTTAAAAAGTACTGTTAAAAGCTACATGATTATTATTTGTTAACAATAATTGTTTCGTATGATCTTCGTATTCGGATTCAGCGGGAGACCGTTGCGAATAAGCACAAAACTGAGAAATGCGGAATAATATGTGAATGGACAAACGATGGACGAGAAAAACACCGTCATTACCGTTGTCGATTAGTACGGTGTGCGTTGCACGCATCATCCTAACACTGTAAGATTAAAATAAATATTATTGTGTTGTTTTTAAAATGCACGTCGATCACTTTTTATATTAAGCATAGATTATACATATTTGTCAAAACGCACGGCAGTGTTTTATCGACTGTACCGTTGAATTTCCGAAAAGTTCCAAAACAATGTATAAACACGTGAAGTCTGCCGTGAATACACTGGTTATTGCAGAAAAACCCACGTGGTTGTTGACATTGTTTATGAAATGCACTGTGACATAAAAAAAAGAAAACTGGCGGATTGGTTACTACGCGGTTGTTCGAACTCGAATTATAATTAACGTTCTTCGTACAGCGTTTTGCTATAAAAAATAACCGTAGCGGTTCATATATCATAGAGGGCTTAAGAGTTGTACATCTTTTAGTAACAAAATTAATTTACAATATAGGTAAAATATTTATTTTTTATACTAATATAAGTTATAACAATAAAATAATTACACGAACATGTCGTTAACTATATTATTTAATTGTATCAATTAAATCTATCAGTTATTTTTCTCTCTTTCTATAACTCGAATTTCACATATAAACGGGCTTATCGTAAATATTGATGGCGGTACACGCCTCTGTAATGTAATAACGTATAGTGGATATAATTCGTATAGTAATTTACAATGATTATAGGGACCGATATAAATCGTTCAAAATAATATATTGTGTTATTTTCTGAATTTTCGGTCTTAAACCGTATTGAACTCATGACATATTTTAATTGTTCATTAATTTTTTGCGACCAATATGTTAAAAAAAAAATGGTTAATATATTAATTAACAGATTTATTAACACTACAATAACAACGGTAAGACATATAGGGATGGCTGGCGACTGTATCTATGTTTCATTGGATACGCGGGCAGACTTATATAATAACTGGCATAGAAACAACCGCTGCGAGTTACTTGCCGATAACCAGTGGCGGATTTTCAAAAATTGTCTGGAGGAGTTATAAAAAAAAAATAGTACAACAAATTAATATAAAAATATATTTATTTTAGCATTAAAATACTAATTTTATTTATCGTGGTGGGATGTCACGCACGATGGAAATGTTGGAGTTTGTGATCACGAGCTATCTGTGATTACATATATATATATATGTGTCTTACCTTTTGAAATACGCGTGAGATAAAAACTAACGAAGAACGTCGAGCCGGGTCAACAACAATAACAACAAAAAACCCTTCGAGCATATACGTCCACGTTAACATAAATACGCTGCACGACAAGGAAGGCCTATACATTTTTTTTAAGATGATGAAGAACTCGTAAGAATAACACTGGCTTCAAATACACGTATATATAATATATATCTACCATATATGTGCCTTGTCACCAACACAGACGATTCAAACATAATAGAACATTATTAAACTTAAGCCAACGTTGACGACACTGCGAATGTATACGTCGGTTTTCTCAAACGAACATTTCACCTGCATAACCTAACCGAAATGTTTTCAATAAGCTAATTTATGAATTGTCCGGTACGCGGTATTTGATTTGTTATCATAAAACGATCATATTCACCAAGTCATTTGAATCATTAAAAAGAAATTAATAATAAACAGCCGCTGAAAGTCATTGATCAAAACGATCAAAATGATCAAACAGTCATTGATAGGTTAAAATGCAGACTAATTAAAATGTGGAAATTATTAGTAAAAACTGTTTATAAGCGTTTGTAAAATTGTTTGAAAAAATATTGATTATAAATAATAATTCAATAAAAATAAATTCGTATGATTTATTGTAATCGATGATTATAAAATAATTGGGTGTGGTAGTTCAGCTTAATACAAACCCTCAGTTATAATTGGTTTTACCGGTAAATTCGAATTCATTTCGGAAAATCACTGTAATGTATTATGCCCTGTAACGTCTGCAGTACTACTGGTCAGGTAATTGATTAATAATAAAATATTATAGTCAGAATGGTAACTCATCATAGTGTCATATTGTATTTTGGGCAACTCCAAAATAGTCACATTTTCTTGAGTTGTAAGTTGTGTTATATTTTCAATTTGAAATTTTATCTGTGCAATTCAAACAAGGTTCTCTACAAACTAATTTATTTTAAATCGAGTATATATTTATTTATTTTTTCTTTAATTTTCTAAAATGCGTGTAGTGACTATGTTTAAATTTTTAATCTGTTGGTCTCAAGAAAAATTCATCTCTGGCTCAAGAACTTCAGAATTTGATGAAGCCTGGTGATCAGGAAGTATTTACAAATTTATATTTAAAATTCAGAAATTCTCATTTAATATTTATGAAACCCGTGCATTCGTTTTTTAGTATAAGTACAAGAAAATATCTTAAGCAAAGTTATGATATTAGAAATAATAATAATAATAATATATCTTATGTGCGTTACGATATCAAACAACACTTCTTATACAGAGTTAAGCCGACATTGTGTAGTGTCTAAACCATAAAAAGTAACCGTAAAATAATGAAATTAAAAAAGTCACAGTAATTAAAATTGTAAACGTTCATAAAAACATTTGTATTTATTGTTTTAATATAATAATTAGACATTTAATTACATTTTAAAGTTTTAAAACTTAAAATTACACATTTTTACCAAAATAAATATTAGACACATTAACGATAATTTCGACGTAGGTATTTCACGAATTCAAATACTTTACGCAATATTTTAGAAAACGGTTGGAATAAGATCCATTATGCTACTTGACACGTATTTGAAATATACTATCAAATTAAAATTTTAAACAATATGTATTTGAGATTACAAAAACGTTTAAAAAAAATATAGCATAAACACATATTATGTAATGTCATTTCAAGACGTTTGGATGGATCACATTATATATGTATTGTCAGAGGAGGTTAGCTAACCTAACCTAACCTAACCTGTACAAACTCGAGCGGGAAACGGATTGTATCGCACCATTAAAGTAATATAATTTTCTATTGCGTGTTTGTTATGTTTTTCGAAAATGTTTGGCGAACAGCCGACGATCACCACAATAGTAGTACCGTACAGCATCCTCTTCTTATAATGGACCGAGATTAAAAGTTACTTATAAAATAATTTACAGCCGATTCGGTATAAATAGGTTAAATTTAAAACAATTCGTGTTAACAATATAAGTTATAACAATTCGTATATTATAATATTTCTTAAGATATAATTATATGTGTTACAAGTGAATGTGCGTAGTTGGTAAGTGGTGACCAAATGCCGAAATCATCGGCGAATGTAAAAAATATTAACTATACACGTACCAGTGAATGGAAACAATCACAAAGTGATTTTGGTGAATTTTGAAGGTGATATTTATTCATATAAAATGGATTGAAATTTATAATTTATGAACGTGGAAAATTTTTTTTTTTACACCAGTGTTTAAATTTTATGTATGCATTTTGATAAAAAAAAATCCGTATGCCTGATATTCAAATTATGGTCGTACATAAAATTTTCATAAGTCCCCATACGTGTATATCGAGACTACTCCTGTGATGTTTGCCATCCAATTTATCGGATTTTATTTCAAATTCAAAAAAATATTCCACTTGTTTACGATATGTTGTTCACAATACGATACATAGGTCGATTATTTTTTAAGGACCAGCTCCCGTACTTTGCCCGAATGATTTCAAACTTCAGCTAAAATGTCGCGACTTGTTGGCAATCATTAACGATTTTACTGAATCTGACGTTTTATTCAAATGCGTACGATAAAACGCTTGAATTCTCTCAAAAATCACTAGCCGTAGGCTCGCAAGTCCAATCGGATTAAAAAAGGTCAGATACCAACATTCACCAAAATCGTTATAAACGTCGCCGTTCACTGGAACGCTCAACGAACCACATTGAGTATAGAATTATAAATGTGCGTAAAATAACGACAAAAATTGTTTTCTAATCATGTATGAAAATTTCAGATTTTTAATATAAACAAATGCATGTTTTATAAAATAAAAAACCTAGAAAACGTTTTGGAAAATCTAAAATTTATCCGAAAATGGCCGACGTCTAAAAAAATATTGTGATACTAATCTAAATAATCGATCCAGCGCCCAATAGGAATGATTTTAAATTAGTATTTTACAATACGAATAAACCAAAAATAAGCCAAACAAGCCAAAAATAACAAAAGTCGATTTTGTTAGTAAACGATTCGCCAATGTGTAGTTTTAAAAGTTTTTCCACGAACTATCCTAAAGCGTTTTTGAAGTAGTGAAAGTTTCGAATAAAATATAGCTGTAAAATACTAATTGCGTTAACTTTTCAATCTATGTTTGAGTGAGTTATATAAGACTTTTTGAGTTTTTAAGAAAAAATCAACTGAAGAGAAAAAACATTTTCACTTAAATATCTAACTTAAACTATATCGTATAATATCTAGTGAAATTGAAAGTAATTCGAATTTGAAACATTTACAATTATGCAGAAATAAAGTGCACTTACACATATATTATTAACACACATAGAATTATATACGTTAAATCTAAAAATGAATCGTTTTTCATCCGATAGATTGTTTGAGGTTTGCATACAAAAATATCTATGAAAGTGTCCAATTGGAACTATCCGATTTTTCGTCTTGTTAATCCATTCCAGTTCGCATACACTAATATCTCTAAAATATTTCAACAAAATATAATTGCATAATAAATTTGGAAATCGAATTTATGCACTTATTTATATAACAAGTAATTATATAATAGTACACGTTAAACACCAATTCTTCACATATACATCAATTTCTTGTATTTTACGTGTTCGATTTTTTTTTATATTGTTATTATTACCATACATTTAATTTAAAAATAAAATTAATATTTGCTACGGCCGAAAGCCAAAATCAACCAAACTTCGGAAATATTCGATCACATCATAAATTAGCCAAAATAATTTCGGCAAATTGTGTTATTTCGGCTATTGTCCATGGCAAACTTAGTTATGATAAGATGGACGTCATTTGGGCGAACCAATATAATAAATAAAAATGTATAATAATAATAATAATAATAATACAATACGATCATAATTATCATACATAGGTTCATACTATAATATATGTTATATAAAAACGTTTTACCGATACAAGGGTATGCATTAAAAACTGGGTCTATAATTTAGTATAGACCCAATTTTTATTCCTTAAATTTTCTTAAAAAAAAAGAAGAAATTATTAACTTGAAATTATAAAATAGAATTATCTGTTGCTTATTAAATCGGTATTTGTTTTTAATTTTTACATTTATATGTTCATGTTATATTATGATATTAAACTGTACTATTGTATAAAATAGGTGCATTCAATTTTTCATAAATACAGGTTTGGCCAAATCGACTTGGCCGATACGGACATATCTAAGGTTTGTCCGATTATTTCACGACTTATCCCTAATATAGATACATAAATTATAAACACTTGGAATTTAATTCTATATGCCTATGTACTGTTATTTTATGCGACAGATGTCACAGAGACAATTTTAATCCGTCTGATATACGCGTCGGTTGTTATTCTGGACTTGCGTTTACAAACCGTTTCGCGTTTTCAACTCTGCAGGAAGAGTTGAATTTTTTATGTTTATATGACGTGTAAGCTGCGGTGGTAACGACGGTTGAAGTATTTTCATATCGATTCGCTTGCGGGAAATCACGTGAAAACGGTATTGCAGAAATGTCTGTCACATGTGCTATTGGAAAGTTTTCGTACAACGTATTTGGTTTCGGTGTCAATAATGTCGCCGTGCAGTCGACATGTAGTCTCGACGTATTTTTACTCATTGTTATTGGCGTGGAATTTTCGAATTGTTCATGTGAACATACGTGTGTTACGGGAATCGCCATTGAGGTGTTGTTCTCCAAATAAACGTGCACAGGATTCGTGCACATGGTTGTCGAATTCGTGTCGGCAACCATGTAATTTAATGCCGAGGACTTTGATGTTGGTCGGCGGAGAATATGTGGTGGAGTCGGTGTACTTTCCGTTTGATCCGACGTGGCTCTGAAGGAACAAAAATATTCAAGTGTGTCAACTTTGTTTGCATTGTAACGTAGAAATAAAACAATGTTTTGTCGTTTAGAGTAAATTAATCGATCATGTGACTACAACAGGGTCGACAATTTTTTGATTGTAATACGCACGATGTGCGATATTGTTTATCAATATTTGTTAGAAATTTAAATTTACGTCAATAATACAATATGCATTTATTTGTTCGTAGGTGTTTGTAAATAATTTTTCAAATAGCGAACCAATAACGAACAATATCAATAAAGCGAAGTCATTTATAAAAATTAAATTAAATTCTGTATAATGAATAATAAAAAACATATTTAAGTAATAAAATGAAGTATTTTACGCAAACCAACATTTGTTTTCTGTGAACCAAGTTCAATTAATGTTTGTTTAAAGCTATTATTTTATAGAACATCATTTTCAGATCTATGAATGATCTATGAATAAAGGGATCTATGAAAACAGAATCTATGAACGGCATACTCAAACTCACGGTTCGGCCTCGTCGTGTGCGGCGGCGTCGCCGTCGGTAGACCGACGATTGTTGTTGTTGCCTACCAACGCGATCAATTTGTCGATCGTGTCCTCGTTCAACGGGGACGGATTGTTACGGTGCTTCAGGTGCGAGCACAGGCGTACGTTATCGCACGCGTCGTCGATGAGGCGGACAACCGTGTCCACGTCCGCCGCGTTCATAATGGCTTCGGTGGCCGACAGGAAATGGGTCATTCTGAATACCGTGGGCGTGAAGAACAGCTGCCAGCACTTCACTACGTACGGGTCGGCGTTGGAACCGCGCTCGATCATCGTCGACAAGCTGCGGTACGACGAGCGGAACGCGTCCGACCTCAGCGTGGCCAGCACCCGGCCGTGGTCGAAGTTGGCGTGTTTCGCGGCCGTCTCTTCCCACCGCAACCGTTCGAGTTTCTTCAGTATCACGCAGCCCGTGTCGAACACCGCGCTGCCGAACGTCTTGAGGCCCGTGTACAGGCACAGGATGAACATGAGCAGCGCGTGCTCGTAGTCCGACTCGCCGAATATCGATATCACGTCCGCGCAGTTGTCCTTCAGCACGTCGTCGAGCGTCTGCACGTACTGCACGTACAGCGTGGACTGCGCTCGGATGTCGCGCGCCACCGCCGCGCGTCCGTCCGTCGCCGCCAGCTTCCGGTTCATCAGCGACACGCAGTGCATGATCGTCAACAGATTCATGAACACCACGTTGCCGATGATCACGACCGTGTCTCGTACGGACCTGTCGAAGTATTTCTCGTGCAGCTCCTCGAATCGCCGCATGGTCTGCTGATCGATTCCCAGCTGCAAGCCGACCGACGGCGTGCCACTGACCACGCACTCCGACGACCTATCCGCACCGTCCGCTCCGCCGCGTCCCGTTGTTGCCGGACAGCGACCGCCGGTCCAGTCGCGTTTTTCGCCCGACCGTCGCGACGGTACGACCGGCCCCGGCGGGCTGGCCGCGTACCGTGCCGTCGGTCGTCCGTCTCCGCGGGCCGCAGCCGTTCTCCTCTTGTCCCGGCGGTGTCTTTTCTTCGCTCTGCTACGACCGGCGTCGACTCCGGGTCCCGTTTCGCGCGACGAACGCACGGCCGCCACTTTGCCATGATGGTTTTCCGCCGCGTCCCGGCTTGTGAACTTGAGTCGCGACCTGAACGTCTCGCCGTCTTTCGACAGTATCAGTTTCGGAATCTCCAAGTTTATTTCTTCGGTTCGAAGTCTCTTACAGCCGGGCTCTCCGTTCACGCGATCGCCGTTCTTTTGGTACGTCATATCCGCCCATCTAGGATACTGTGCCCGACCGTTACACACGCCGTTCCTTTAATTGGACATAGTACTCCTGCAACAATATTTCCACGGCATTTAGACACGGGTTGGGAACACCGGCCGCAATGAGACATCGGTTTTGTTAAACGATCGATTCATTGTAACCACTGCTCGTCGTTTGTTTGTTAATTTACTTTATTTATACATTCATTTTGAAAATAACGATTTTCATTTTTGACGAAGTTACTCCATAAGCCACTAATTTATGTTGTTAATTAATGGATGTACTCAAAATTGAAATTAAATATTATGAAATTCAACGAGCTCTAATGATTACTATTGAAAGAATATAATATCACAAAGATCATCTCGGTATCAAAAAGAGTAATACAACAATTTACAACGTACACGTGTTATATTATACGTAATTACAATATTTACTATACGTACGCGATTTTATTTAACGAGTCCACCGGCGCACAATTCAAAACTTAATCGAATATTTTGTTTATCGGTCCTAGTCAATGCATGTTTAGTGAATGTCCTGTAAACAGAAACATTAATTATTTAACGTAAACGATAGATTAAAATGTATACAAAAATAGACATAAAAATTAGGTTTATTGGTCTAGAAAGTATTTTTGCAATTTGCAATCCTCGATGGTCACCCGTAACGTCAACATCGTAAATCAAAAGCCGTTATTGTGAAGCCAACGGAATATTGGAGGACGGTTGCACCTGTTGCGCGCGCACATTGCATATATTATATAAATGCAATATGACGGACAACGGCCACGACAATACGATCAAAAATAGAAAACAATAAAATAATGTCGACCCGTACATTTATGTGTAGTAATATCAGTTCACCGCGCTCGCAGTCAACCAACCACGCGTTCCCTACATTACGAGACTACAGAAACGCGTCAAAACACGTCACTACACCAGTATACAAATGGGTACTACTATGGTACGCGATAGAAACTGTACTACAGATAGGTTAGATAGGTTAGGTTTACTAGAAATAAACGGCAACTGAATCAAATCACATGCGATCACGAGATCGATGCGTGTCAATGTTTTCGGTCGCACGCGCCCGATACGTTACCGCACGCCGCGGACAAAGACGTGCGTGTTTCGCTGAGTCCGTGTACCTAGCGGGCCGGGCTCACGTTAGCACGTTTTTCACGCGCGCCCGCGACAACAAGAAAAACGATCGCACGAAACGTGGAAGTTAGCGTGGGTGATCGCGAAAAAACCCGACTATGGGAGCGGTAACACGCGTATAAACAAACGATAATGATATTACCTCGTGACGAACGTGACACGTTGACGGCGGTCACGGGAACAGCGGACAGGCGCACGGCGCACGTTGACCGCGTCGCGGCCGTTACGATTACGGTTCGCCCGTTGGAGGTCCGCGTCGGCGTACACTTTGCGGACGGCATCTCCGTCTCGCCGATCGGACATTTGTGTGTGTGTGTGAGTGTGTATGCGCGTGTGCGTGTGCGAGCGTGACGGACGAAAAGAACAAAAACGAGGAAAAAACCCGATCGAAACAAGTAACGGCCGTACGTCCGCGCGCGCGATACGTGCGCCTTAGCGGTCGGTTGGCGCCAATATAATAAACGGGGCGCGTGGCCGCCGATCGCGTTCCCGGGCCGCCGCCGTCAACCACCCTCGTCTCCGTCGTCGTCGGCGGCCCTCGCGCGCTTATCGATTTCCGTCCGTTTTTCCCTCGCAGACTCAGCGCGCGCGTACGTGAGAACGCGACGATGACGATGACGACGGCCACCACCGCGACGGCGAAACTTTCCGCGTTTTTACCGGACCCAAAACCGCTGCGGGTCGCGCATAACGCTGGACAGCGGCCACGAGCTATTCTCGTAACACCGTCTCGTCTCACGGTACCGACTTTCTGGCATTCAAATTGGTCGTTGGGATTTAAACGCTTTGCGTTTGTCTGCGGGACCCGTGATTGCGATCTCGGATGCGACCCGACAGGCGCGTAGTCCGTACACGTCACAGGCGTAAACAAGTGGGAACGATTCCGAGCCGAGATGGGAAACTTGTTTGCGCAGTATCGTTTTAATGTTCTTGCGTCTTTTCGGGAAATCTTGGTTTCCCCTTCGATTAAGAAATTCGAAAAAGAAAAACGATATCATATACTAAATAAATATCTCGTCGAGAAAATGATTTATGAAAAATATGATTGATCACAAAAACAGAAAAAAGAACAGGATCCGACAGAGGAAATACCTTTGGGAAGGCCGAGGAGGACGAGACGGATCGGAAAAACAATTTAGCGGTAAATACTGAAAGGTTGGCCGCGATACGGTTTGGTCTCAAAAGCCGAATTAAACCCGATGAAATAACACGGGAGTTCGTGCGTCATTAGCAATCACTTTTTCGCCCGTGTAAAGTGACTTCGGTGGGCTAGGCATGCTTTAGTGGGTCTAGAACGAAATCATAAAAGCAGTGATCGAATAAAATCTTTGCGGGAAAACACCACTGGAAAGACCCAAAACAAGGTGGGACGGTTTAATTAAAAATAATGTGGAATCATTAGGCGGTGGTCCGAATTGAAAAAAAAACAATGGATAGAGAAGGATGAAGGATTGGGTGCGAAATGGGATAGTCTTGAGAGGCCTTAGAACCAGAAGAAGAAGAAGAATGAAGTAAAGTAACTGAATAAGTGTATACATTTGCTTTAAAATGGCGAAGAATAGAAAAAATGTATAAAGTACTAAAACGGTGGCTATTGGACCGCAACAAGTTAGGTACTTCTAAAGTAGTCCACGCGAACATAGATGACAACCACGATTAGTAATTAACGTGACACCTAGAAGCGTGTACGCGTGACCATTATTAATAATACTTTAACGTCTCGTGATGACCAATAATACCGGTACCTAACTGATACCTAACCTGCAGGGCGCCGTCCGTCGTGTAAGTACACCACTCATGCTCAGACTGTAGTTATTTTTAAAACGCGTGTTTTTCCTACGCCGGTTTCGACTCGCTTCAATGAATTTCAAACACAGTCGGTTTCGGTGTTTTGTTTTGTTTTTTACAATACGATCAATTGTCCCGATAATAGTATATACGCGAACGTTGTAATCGGGTGGTTATTTCGGAGGGCGAATAAATTATAACCTGAGCGGGCGATTTCAATCTTTGGGAAGTCAACGTTTTTATGGTTATGTTCGCGTCGAGAACATAACCGGTTAAAACATCACCAACGGCGTCTCGGTTTAAGGGAACGGTTACCGATGGAACCGTGCAATCCTTAGCGAGCACGTTTCCAATGATTCCAACACATTTTTGTTGAAATCCAACTTCGTGTTGGTCTGTATATGGACATTCTGCATTTGAAAACGCACAAATAGAATTCATATCAAAGTGGTTTTTATTGAATTTAATTTATGAATTTACTTAAAACGATTCATAAAGGTGCCGCCGTGTAAGAATTATCGTGTAAGATTAAAATAAAGACGAGTTGAAATATGTCGAACTCGATTCATTCGCCGTATTTAAGTGTTAACTAATTAATTAGGTCTCGATATATTTTTCTATCCGTGTAAACGCTTTTGGAAAAATGTTTTAAACAAAGCATATTCCCGGCGATTTGAAATTAATTTATGGTATGAACATCGTTACAAAATTGTACTTCACATTGATCATTGTTACAGTATAAGCATTTTAAGAATCACATTCATTTGCTATTTACATACTTAGATATTAGACAAGTTTAATTAATACACATAGTTTGTTTTTCTTTATTTCGGACGAATTTCACTTGTTGCGGTGTTTATAATAATGTTAGACTTTATAAACACACCTTTAGTTTTACGTACGACGGCGATTTTCTTTTTTTTTTTACCACCTGATTGCTACGAATAAAAAAAATATACTGTTTATACCGAACAGTTCATAGTTCATGTGGTTACATCTATTACCTCATATTATTTTATAGGTACTGTTGGTAAAACTCGTCGAAACGAAACGGAGGACGTCGGATTATACTAATCATATGGTACAGTCAGACTATAAATCAAATATAATATTATCATACAGTACGAGTACATACCTACAATTACCTACATTATACCTGTTTATTGTCGACGGCAGCGTCTACGTTCGTTGTAATCGTATGACAGTTACAGCGGCCGGGTTGTCGAGAAAATATCAATACGCGGAGATTCCCTCCAGATACGGTTAGTGAACAAAGCTTGGAAATCGAATGTCCTTAATAAACCAGTGAAACGCCCTAAACTTTGGAAATAATGCAATTATAAAATATGCTCGGAAACTTTTTTTTGGTATTTATTCGTTTATAGTAAACACGGAGGGGAAAAACGTTTTAAAATGTTGATGAAAATATTACAATTCCCTTATACGCTATTAAACTTGGTCAATTTTCAGTTTTATTAATATTATATATATATATATAAACAAACAGCGTTGCTAAATTCTGTTAAAAACGCATTTGTCGTAATCGATTGGTAACGTTGAAAGTTGTATATATTAGACATATTGTATTAAACATATACGTTTTATTTATTAACAATTAGTTTGTTCAGAGAGTAATAACGGTTACGTCTTAAAATCTAAAAACGAGGAAAAAATCTAATTAGTTTTTACTAACACAATGTAATACATTATATGGTCCAATTGTAAACATTAAATATCACATTATTATTGAATTTATCATTTGTAACAATAGTACTGATAAAATTGTCCTATTTGTTTTTTATCTAATCTAACCTTGTTATAGTTGTGAATATTATTTATACATTTATTATGTTTTATTATTGCGAAATTTCATAACATCAATTAGCTACGATTGATTTGTAAATATTTATATATATTCAATCGTTTTTACAAAATTTAATTAATTTAATTTAATTTTAATAGAATTCCTTAAATAAACAAAATATACAAAATAAAATATCGTATTTCAATCATATAAAACAAATTTATATATATATTATATATATATATATAATATATATATATATATATATATATATATATATATATAATATATATATATAGTTCTGGTACGTTACAAATATGCAAAATTTAATAGGTCTCAAATACTAGTTACGAGTTAAATACACGTGAATGAATTAGGGTAAATAATCATTTGATAATATATTCTAATACACCGCTGTCGGTACCGTATATATATATGTAGTACTTCGGCGTCCTTGAGTAACTAAAATATTTGTCACCACCCTCACCATTTCCTTACCAACCATCATATGTTAAAATTAATATTAATATACATATTTTTATTTTAAGTAATTAGGATTAGGACTGCGTGCATGAAGGATGTAGGAGATCGACACCAAATAACTGGGATAAAGGCAAGGGAGAAGAAAAAGAGAAGAAGAGATTAGAACAACACTGCTTTTGTTTCTACACTTTTGACCGGATAGTATTTTACTCTCTTATAGCTACAATAAATATTGTTTACTTAATATCGTTTTCAAATTGATAATCTATAAATATAATATTCAAATATCTGTCATCCGTATGCATATGTTTAAACATATTATAATAAATTGAACTGTGAATTTCACACGGTAAAAAGCAAATGCATATTCAAGATCAACACTTAGAATAGGTCCCGTTTATAACTAACATTTTAATAACAGGCAAACAATTTTAATGTTAAGGTTGAGAGCTAATTAAAAGAATAAAATAATAGCAAAGCAAAAATCATTAGGATTCAATTATAAAGAAATTATTGGTATTAAATTAAATAGAACACTTGGATAGAGGTCTAAAATTTTAATAATTATTTTGAATTTAAAAATAATGATAACTCGTTGTATTAAAAAAAAACTATTCTGAGCGACGCCGGTAGGTTGTTGTAATTCATGAATATTATGATAAATATTGTTAAAATATTAAATATCAAAGATTATATTGCATTAAGAGCTTTTAAAAAATATAATATATATGTATATATAGGTATATGTACGAAACTACGCTGTGGTATGTATGACCAACATGGTTTAAGAGACATTAACTTAAATGGTGACTTTACACGAAATTACCGCCCATTTAAATATTATGTAGAACAGGTATACTGTGTTAACCGAATTTCGAAGTATTTTTATAAATTGCATTGTTATTATAAGTTGAATAAATTATAAACTATGGAAGGTCTACTCTTTATTCTCTACTAACGCGTTTGATATTATAATGTACAATCACGTTGTATTATGTAAAGACAAAAGAGAAAAAAAAGTGGGTAATTATTTTAAATATTCTATACGATCTAATAATTATTATTCGATCAGATAATCGACATAAAATACGGTGTTATTGCATTTTAATCATACAAGTTGATAATGTTTGTTAGCGTTCGTAGACTTTGAGTTTATTGAAAAACGAGTTTTGTCATATAGATATCGTGTCACAGTATCCGAGTTTTTGAAAAACCTTCGTAGGTATATATAATATAGTGGGATCAGCAAAGCGCCGTGAAAGTTTCGAGTCAACTGCTTGTAAATTTGTAATAAAACAACAACAGGAATTTTTCACGTCATTCACGAAAATTCTCGCCGAGACTTTAAGAAAAGTGAAAATAATTGGAAACTTTATTGTTTTTGTGCAAAATGTCATTTACAAAGTATCGAGTATTATTTCCAGTTCAACAAATTTTACGTTAAATTATAATCTAAAAACGATATTATTATAACGTAACTGTTATTTTTCGATTAATTACATAGTGTGTTATATAAACAATATAACTACAATAAAATCGAATTCAAGGACCGTATTAATTGTCCAATATATATATATATGTATATAAATCTATAAATATAGAACATGGAGTGTCAATCTTGCGTTCAAAATATCAAAACGATATGGCGTATGTTTTGATAATTTTTAGTGTTACGTTTTTTATAATTTTTCATAACATTATATATTATATTATATATATATTAAATTGAAAAATGTTAATATAAAAAAAAACTATTTGGCGTCAAATCGTTTAAATTAGTGGTGATAAAATATTCACGTTTAATGTCAGGGTTCATTAAATTGTTAAATTATAAATCTATACATTTCCCCAATGAGTAAATATAAAAAATATATATATTTTTTTTAATGAGTTTTTTGATTTTCGCCTTATTTCGGTTAACTAGATGAAAGTCTATATTACTTATGGTTATTTTAGTTATATGCAAAAATCCTGTTATCCTGTATCCTGTTTTCTTCCATTCGTCACCCGACTTCTACGGAAAATGTTGTTTACGATTCTTTTGCTCGTTCTTTTTTCTTACAGTTATTTCTCACGCATTTCGAAATTAATAGGAAAATCAAATAATAACAAAAGCCATATAATATTGTTTTTTCTTTTTACAAGAAAATAAAAACACGCCGTTTAAGACCAATACGTTTGTCCCTTAATCTCGTAATATATCGTTGTCAACCGTTCATGTAATTTATATAGTGCATGGACGACACGCATGAAAACAGGTTTGTCATTCTGTAATTCAAACAACAGCCAATAGATCGGCCCGTCCGATAAATCCTACACTTTATAGGTAGTTTTCCCATCGAAAAAAACAAGATTTAAATTATCAATTTGGGTTCTCTATAAAGACTATATGTCAGCTGTGTCCGCCCGTCCTTGAATTTCGTTGCTGTTGTTACTACAGTCGGCATTTATAAATCGTATATTATACAACATGTTTGTTATACTCGTAATATAAAATTAATAGGCGCAATTGGAACTACACTTTTGGGAAAGGGTAACTCATTAAACCGCTGGGGTCTACAGACATACGCCATAGGCATTACAATTATTATTAATATTATTGTTTAACGTATTTTTCGACAATCTCAGTAGTTTTCTTAATAGTAATTCGAAACAACTACAAAATTGCAAAAAAATCTGGTAAAATTATTGACACGTTTGAATTTTTTTTACATCAGAATAATATGCGCCTTTTCTATTCACCGCAATCTCCTTAAGTAATGAACTATTGGCAGCTGTCTAGTGAAAAATGTTAAACATGCCAATTAGAAATTTTATTATAATATAAAAACGTTTAATGAAAATGTCCGTGACTGTGGGAATTTTAAAAAGCATTTTTAACCGTTTTAAATCGAATAAGAATACCGGGAGCATGCTCGCCATGTAGATATTTTTTTACTTGTTTTCACTCAGTGTCGAATAATTAATTCTATGATTATAAAATTAAAATTAAATACTTAAGTCTTTATAGTTAGGTTAAAATAATAATATAATAATATACATTTTATGAGATATACGATTGGTTTGTTTGCGTGCGCGCGTATGTTGTATCTCATTGTGTGGGCCCGGCCGGGACCACCTTTGAACCGTTTTTCGATAAGAAATACGGCAACATTGCACGCGGCACGTAAATACATGAAAACGTCTATGAAAACGCACGTATATTTATTCATCAATCGGCCAATTAAATATTGTATGTTTCGTGGTAGATCATAGGCGTAATATACTTGTCAGTTGAATGTTATGAATACATTTTTAAAAAAACATAAGAACACCGATGAAATGATCGGAATCGACTTCGTGTGAAAATCTGTATCGCTTTAAAATTTCAAATCAAATCGGTAGCGAAATAATCATTTCCATTCGCACGTTTTTGTCTTAATTATTTAATTAAGTTTAATTTAATTTAAAATTAATTATAAATACACTTTTGTTCACACTTGTATGAATCGGGTGTTTTTTTTTTTTTTAATATTCTGATCATGCGTATGATTAATTATAGTGCAGGGGAGGAAGGTTCCTCCATCGCAAGCGTTTCGGAAGGGACAAAAATTATTATTTCAAATTATTTGAACGTATTCTTTTTCAAATACGGACACACAATGGCAGCAAATGGGAACATTTCTCGGATTCGCCGAATGGCGCAGAACATATGTTTTGTTCATTTTTTTTTTTTTTTTTTTTGTAGTATATAACTTGCTCTACCACACACCGCAATAGAACATTTTCAACACGTTGTGTCTTATAATTTATTATTTACATCGATTACAAATATTTAAATCACTAAACCCGATTCTATAGAAGTCGAATCGAAAATGAAAAACGCGAGTAGAAGCGAGTACCGAGTTTTTGGCCTACAGACCGCGACGGCGCGGAGAACCCTATCGGTGTTATTTCACGATCGAATTGCGCGCCTTCTATCGGTATCCGTACCTTTTCGAGGCAACAGCACGAGACTCGATTAAGCGCCCGAGTTGGTGCCGTTACTGTTACCTTCCGCTAGGTCTTGTGGTCTGTCTATAGCGCCGGTCCCGCGGCCACCGCGAGCTAGGCTCCTCGGCCTTGCGACGGGCCACTGTGTCCGGAACGGCCCCCGCGAAACGGTAAGCGGTACTAGGCTGGGTCTTAAACAGCGGACGCCACTGTTCTAGTTGCCGATCTGGTCGGTGGCGGGTCATTAAAATGTAAATACAGTACGGAAATTTGAATTCAAATTCAACCATTTACACGCGTCGCTGAGTCTATAAAAAAAGATACAATAACGATAATAAAAATTGTTTAATAATGAACGAACACGTGATGAAAATCAATTGCAACGACGTCGGTTATTAGATCGACACTAAGTTTAGTCGACGTTTTTACTTCGCTCAAGAAAATATGTGAAGTAAAGTAAAGTATGTACGGACGACGAATCGAAATTGGAATATTAAATATATTGTGCGTGATTTCTGTTGCAACTCGTAGTGATTTATACAATACAATGTAATCATACAACATTACTACACTTATGTCATTGTTGACTGATACGTGTATAAATTTTTGAACATTGTACAAGTACGTATGTACTTTTATTACGACAACCCGCGGGTACGATGATCATGTTCTCTAATCAGTTCAAAGTCATTATTATTAATAACATATATCACGCGCAATCATTGTTTTGGTCGATATCGTTTGACCGACAGTGGTTAGGTTACCGACAGTGTAACACGTTTTGTACATAATACAATATGTGTATATGAAGTACAATAATACGTACAACTTTTGAGGCCGCACGCCTTTTCGCAAAACGATTATTCATTTAGTAAAAAAAAAAAAAAAGTAAACCGGTAAATAAATATTTTATACGGACGGCATATATTGAGTACAGTATACTTATACACACGCGTCGTATATGTATAGCACCGTAACCGTACAGTATATACCCAGCCGTTTATTATTTTTATGCTCGTTGTGAAACTCATGTAGGTTAGCTATATATACCTACCTATTTTTTATAATAATCCGACGAAAAAATTGTACAAACGTATTTCATATACACGGCCGGTTTATGAAACGGATATGAAACGTAGTGTTTGTTGGCCAACTAAACCGTCCGATTTTTTTACAAATGCCTCTATAATATAATAGCGCCGATACTCGTGTAGCGCGTTCTTTTTTTTTTCAGGTAGTTTAGAAACGATATAATGTACATACGTATATACGACACGTACGAGACTATATAATACAACTATATAATATAAATTGACATAGATAAACTCAGTGATCCGAAATCGCCCGGGATACATTTATAAAAGAGATCGGAAATGTACTGAGAACTGTTTTATTATTATGATCTCGTTCTCTGCAGTTGTGTGTTGCTTTGGGGCCGAATTATACCTTCATGGCATTGTGTGAGTCGTATGAGGATCGTGACTTATCCGAAACAGTGGTAAATCATTGTTGTTGACGTGAATATCGGTATATTGAACGGAATAGAAAATAATCGATTTCTCTTTTTTTGTCGGAGCACGTTTTACACGCACCAGTTATACTCGTATAAATCCACGCTGCGTTATAATAACGTTAATAAAGAATAAAGTAGTGTGACACTGTGAATGCTGTTGATGTCGGTCAGGGATTAAAAAAACCGATGTTTTATATTTATGCTTTATATTTTCCTAACATTTAAGCTATCGCCGTTTTATAAAGCCCAAATTGGCGGTCTTTTACGATTTTCACTTTATGGGTCTTTTGTTGTTCGTGCAGATCAACGTACGTAAGAAACGCGAAGATTTCATCACCGCCATCGTGGTGGTGAATTTAATTCACTAGTTTTAAATTATTGTAATCAAAATCAGGTACGTAAAATATTTAAAATTGTTTCAATTAAATAAAAGTTCAGATCATATATTATGTGTAGGAATAAAAGTATATGATTTTTAAATACAAAACCTACATTATCATTTTTAAATTGAAAAAAAATTTCCCACGTAATCTAATGGAAATAAGTTTATTTTCAGTCTGTTTATACATCGGTCTAAGACACATGACAAAAAAACTACCACTTCTAAATCCCATTAAGCCTTAAGACGTCACGATAAGATCAGATATACAAAGGTACGATTATATACTCGTATATATGACAAGTACAAGCCTGCAAGTACCATTCGGAAAGATAAAAAAAAGCGATATTCAAGATAATAATTATAAATAGTTTATGTACATGTCCTCGCGCCGGATTTGGCCAAATGTAGAAATAATTAAACGTACACCAGCATCAAGAAAATTCCTATAAAAGTCGAAATCAGAATAGGAATTTGTCATGAATCAACAAATTATGCGTTGATATACGAGCAATTTTACGGCGATGGCGATTCGTGTCATCAACAGGTGGCTAAAATGTCATACGTGTAGCTTTTATCTATGCGAGATTTATCAAAAATAAAAATAAATACACATAATCTGCGCTTAACATTCAAACGAATATAATATCAAGTAGAATGTGTATCGTACTTAATTATAATATTATATGGTCCACGGATACGGCCGAGGAGGCTTTTAAGAATTGGAACGGAGAAATTCGGAACGACAAAACATGATTACCAACAATGCGAAATTTCGTTGGATACGAGCTGTTTTCATTCTGAAAGTGGTCTAAGTGATTATAAATATACCATCTAAACTGTATAGTTATAATATATAATTACAATGTAAAACACGTTTTTTTTTTCGTAGATGACGCATATTACATAAGCCCAGTTATACAGTTAGCTCTGAATCGAGTGGTATAACAATACGCAGGGAATTATTTGGATTTTGGAGGAATTTGTTTTATTCATTTGTATCCCCCTCCCCATCGCATAAATATAAGTCCACAAAACTATTATCTTACTGTAAAGCAAATTCCTATTTTTTATTAACGCTACTATAAAAACCACAACTAGTATTTAATATGCACGTTTACATTGCGATTTACAATAATATAACATCGAAACGTAAATTGTATGACTTGTACTGTTTTTAAGTTTTAAGTAAATACGTGATTATAAAGTTATTTTTTTTTAAATTCATAATTTTAATAATTGAAAATGAAAAATAACATGAATCGATAAAAATTGATTTTTGATCGGTTTATGAAAATATGTCCATTTCACGTCTGGAGGTGTAACGACATATATGCAAATATTAAGACTTTAAATATTTTCATTTCCTGTCAAGTAGATACTTGAATTATGTTTTGTTTATTGGAAATAAATTATAAATAATTATAACACTATTATAACTAGTGTTATAATATTTAAAGTACGCATTTGCATAAAATACGTTTCACTAATTTTTCTTCTTGTTTTAATCAAACTATAAAATTGTATCGCATATTTTGGCATTAATGTGAGGGAGGTGAAGACAAATTTTACCATTTTATGTTTGTATTTCATACGTATTTCTAGTGATTTTCAAATAGTAAAATTGATAAATATGTGTCGACAAATACCGAGAAAGAAATCAAATAGGGTCTATTCCCTCCCGCCTCTACTGCCGCCATACTGGCGTCGCTACCCTGCCCATAATCGAAGCGACAGCGGTGAATGTGATTGCCACAAACGACTCGTACAAGATAAAATGTATAATATATTATACCGGTCCCAACGTGACGTATACAATGAAAAGACTATACTCAATACACACCATGTGGCGTAGGTACATTATTAACTACCAACCGAATTCTTCTCGCCCGTGTACAAATATAACATATAAATATATATATATATGGTCGACTCTAAATGGTCGCGAAAGAAGGCAAAGGAAAAGAAAGAAAAGAAGAAAAAAAATATCTTATTATATATAAGAAGACTTATTATACATATCATATAAACTGTATTTTACTAAGAGCACGTTTTATATACATAAATATAATATATATATAGTATATATATTATAAATATTATATATAATAATATAATATATAATATAATTATATATATATATATTATATACAATATAAATATATATATTTATATTTATTTATTATATATTATATATTATATATTAATAATCGAAATAAAATAAATATAATAAAAATGTGTTGTAAAATTGTAACTCGTGAAGGATTCTATTATCATTTTATTGTTGATTTACATTACTCTTATAAACGGAATCAGAGTTTCACGGTGGAAAGCCCGACAATCGCTTAGAACTCATGGAAATGTGTGATAAGCAAATAAAAATTAGCAGAAGTGACAGGTCTAGCTTGCGACGGCTGTTCAGTGCAAAAACGCAATTTACCTGTGACATCTGGGTTTGAATCGAAAGTCAAGATGTCTACATAGCTCCACGAAAAGATGATGACCAAGTCGCAATAAGTACGCAAACGAACGAAATGGTTTTGAAACGTGAATAACGACGCTGACGACGCCGAAGACGCGAACGATTCAAACACTTAGATTTAACGACATGAGGGATCCGACATTCGTTTGTACCGCGATAGCTAAATTAAAGCAATTGTTTCGTACTCGGAGCGTGGCGACACTCTGCCAAACAGAGACAATAGACCATTGAGTCGTCGATCATTGCCATTCTTGATTCGATAGAGCATTGTATACGTCAGTTTAGTCTTTGGACCGTAACCGGATTTCACTATTATTTGATAAAACATAGCGAATCGCATCGCGTCTAATGATGTTTGTACGTTCATAGTTCATTCTAAATCTGCACGATTTTGCCCATGACATATTTAATGTTCTTTACAACGGATAATGTATGTCATATCCGATGATATTTATGTACTCGGTCTTGTTTAACTTAGATTGTATGCCGTCCGAATCACCTTTGGCCTACGTATTTACTAATCAAATTGACTTCGATATCGCCAAATGAGTCAGCGCAATTATATTTCACGTATAATTATTAAAAATGTCGTACATAAAATGTTCGATTCATTACTATATTATTAATGCTATATCGTTATGCGAATGTACGCCTATATACTATACGCGTTCCGTGACGTGTTATAATGGTTGCTGGGTCCCAAACACACACACACATATATATATATATATATGTGATAAAATAATTATCACTGGAATAAAAAGAACTCGGTTCGTACCGCAGGGGCATTTATATATCTTCGTAGTGATGTGGAAAAACGCGTTTTCGAAAACGTTTTAAAAAGTATCAACAAATATCGAGTGGAAAACAAAATACTATAATATGCATATGTACATTCTAAAACTCAATTATAATAGTGTGTTCGTAATGTTTAAAATATTAGTAGAGTACTGCATGGACAGTTCCAAAAAAAATCATTCTAAATCATTATTGTTTTATGCGGTTCGCAGATGACGGTCGGAAATTAAATCTCGAGAAAAAATCACACATTTTTGTTTTAAATCAAATTTAATTAAAGTTTAAAAAAATATACTCTAATAAATTCAATCACAATATAGTTCATATATATAATCACAATACTATGAATAAACTCGGTATAATATTTTATACATTTAGAAACACGAATATAACATAATTTAACTAGATCAACTAATTACTACTACATATTACGCAGAATCTTATTCTAAATCAGTTAGATCTACGAAACCTAGTTTCGAATACAGGGCCCCACAATGGGAGACTATGGTTCCGGGGTCCGGGGGAATAACATACTATATATATATATTTATTTATTATTTTTTTTTTTTTTTATACAATTCTCGACAAGTATTTTAAAAATCTTATATAATATTAATATGATTGTATTTTAGAATGTACAATATTTTTATAATGTTTTCAACTGAGTATTTGTTAATGTTTTCTGAAATGCTTTTAAAACGTATTTATATATATATAAATAAATAATATATATATGCATATGTATTAATACAGTATCGTTTTACGGTTCTTGTGAGTAGTATAGTCAAAATAAAAGTATGAGGGATGACAATCTTCGGATAATCTCGTTTTATTTTTGAATTTAATTGAACTAGAGCGTTGGATGCCACGACCATTTTTAAGAAGTTAAATTTAGACAATATTTTATAAGTACACAACATTATGTACGTAAGGCTGTCCTTGTCGATCGTGTGAACAATAAGCAATCATTAGCGCGTGTGTCGTGCACGTTTTGCCAACGCGCTCTGGACAAAATGTGAAAAGGAGAGGAACGCTTGTAAGTCGTTATCGCGCACGAACAACGAAATTATTGATCGTTATTGTGTTTATTTAATGTATCGATTTTTTTTTCATCAATCATAGTGATCGATCTAAGTTTACTTGGGATCGATTTACCCACATTTTCATTGTTATTAATTGATATAGAATTTAAATTACCAAACGTCTAAGAAAGGGTTTATATTTAAATTAAAAATACTAGGGAAGTCAATCTTAAGAAAACTTCACAACAAATGCATATCTGTTGTTTAAATACTATCGAATTATTAGGTCGCTTAATATAAAATAAATTTTAAAAAATGTATAAATAAATACAATTTTAAAAAGATACGATTAATGTGGCTAAAGAAAAACATATTTTAAATAATATAGTTAGTATAAATTTATAATCGTGAAAGAATAGAAAATAACAAATCTAAAATAATAAGACAACAAGGAATACGTTTGTTCTCAATTGCATTATTAAAATAGTCAGCCGATAAGAACTGCACTGTATCGATTAAACTTTGGTATAATGTGCAAGTTTAAAAATACCAACGCGAAGTACATACACTACTATGGAGGTCAGCATTAATTAAAACGTCATAAAATGGAACAAATTTCACCTTTAAAAATATAATTGAGAAATTTTGAGACGGCGAAACAAGAAACAGCAAAACAGGAATAGGCGCTCAAAAATAGTTTTTTTTACCATTCATTATAACAAGTAACAACTTTGACATTAAAAATCCGATCAATCGGTTCACCTACAATAAAAAAAACCAGTCTAACATTTCAAGATGGAGGCAAACATATTTTTCTGTGCTCATCACATTGCTTTCGTGTATAGATAGACTCGTGTAACCACCAAGCTTTATGCAAGTTTTTAGAAGTCTTCGTTGAAATCGTTGAATCGATTCGATTGCACCTGATTTCCTTCGTCGAATCAAAGGTACAAACAAATAAAAAAAAGGTAACGCAAGTCCTGAATTTGTCGGCTCGAGTGAGTAATTTAAAGAGAGATTTTAGAATTATTATTATTATTATTTTTACTTTTTAAGCAATAATCGTACTCGAAAAACTATTCTGAGCGACGCTAAAATAGTTCATTATAATTAATAAATATGTAAAATATTAATGTGTCTATAAATTTTTATTAAAATTTGAGCAATTAAAAAATACAAAAATTGTCAATGTCGACAATTGTATGGGTTTTACTGCAATTTTCGAGTTGTTTTCAATAACGTTTAAGAAAATTACCAGAATCGAAAAAAATGTCAAATAAAGTAGCAACTACTTTAATTTGCTATCAAAACAATTTGTTTGTACGTTTTGATATAAAATTGTACAATCAATTCAATACGGTTAATATATAAGTGTTTAATAAAAGGTGTTCAAAATTAATATTTTCCGAAAAAATTCATAATTAGTATTAAATTTTTTTCCTAATATTTTTTCGATAATTATATTATATAGCTTTTTAATGCATATACTATATTTTAAACATACAAACGCACACACGTGTGTATATATATATATATATAATTATCACTAAACACGTACACGTCGAAAATTGTACAGGCCGCGTGTACTATAATTATACGGTATCATTTAGTCACGCCCAGTTGCTCACGCGTTACAAACCGTAACTTATATATGGTTTCAAAACGATATCATATATATGGACTATAATTGAGTAAATTAAATATTAATATGATTATTACACTATTAGGGACACATTTCGATAGATATGCATCAGTGTTTGTTCATTTTACTTTTATACCGAAAATCAATACACTACAACAATGGCTCGGATCGGGTATTTTGATAAAACTGTAAAATATTTCAAATAATAATACGCTTGTTTTTCACACATATTCATGTGTAGATCTCTTAAAATGCTTAATACTGTTAACGGATAATAAACACGAAAATTGTATACGAAAAAATAAAATATATACGTAAATCGGTTTGTTTCGAATGGAATCACACGAAATATCGAAATCATATCGACCAGAATAATAAAATCTGAATCTTATATAAAATACATAAAACCTATAAGGACGCATACTATAAAGAATATTATTTAACCAATAATTTCCATGGACACACAAACAACCTATTTTTCATGTTTTAACTGGCTTTAGAAACCTAACACATTGTAAACTTAGTGGCCATTATATATGATCAAAGTAATATTTTATCGTCTAGTCGGCTGAGCCAGTCCATTAATAACATAATCAATGTCTTGTGTTGTTTTCCGTCGTCTAGTTTCAAAAAAAAAAAAAAAATTAAATGAAAAAAGTAATTTACCATGCAATTATATTAAATATTTGTTTTTGACTTTTTGTATACTTGAAAAGTAAAAATAGAAAAATATAAAATACTAAGAAAAATGATTGTTATTATTGACTTCATTTGCGTGTTCTTCAGAATGACGGCAGATGACGGATATTCAGTTTATATCTATTGATTAAAATAAAATAAACGAATTGTGCTTAATCGGGGAAACAGTTTTTAATCAAACAGACAACATATCGTTTCAAGTCCAAAACGTACTTATTGATATTAGTTTGACTTTTCTTTATTGAAATAAAACCTCTTGTGCCAACGTGCGATAAGAATTGAAATAGATATCTTGAAAAGGCAAAACGGCGCACGTACAAACATGTGTAAACACACGCACACACAATAAATATTACTTTGTACTCGTTTCAAACTATACAAGGGGGACCTTAGACATGTTATTCCGATTATTTTCGAATTACTTGCCGAGACTGGCGTCGGGTCGAATTTCACCGTACACAATATAAAACCGATTCGCTTCAATACAATAGTAATATAACCGGTGCAGAGGGTAAAGGTCCTCACCACATACACATTGTACGATAGGTAATACGAATACATATTAAATGGTAACATATTTAATATATAAGATCAATTAAATATGATATTCTAACAATATTAAAAAAAAATCCAAAATCGCGATAGTCATTATATTTTGTTACATACTTATGCGTTTGGTTTTTAAATAAAACGATTTTTTTTTACACTATATATAAAATGTGTATTTGTATTTAATACTTAATTGATATGGCAGTGGATACATTTAGTACCAGTTGATCAAGTCGTACAATTCACAGTGAGAGTATAGTTGTTGGATTGGTTTGATTTATGTCACAATGTAACTATTTGTAAATTCGACAAGCTATAAAAATCAGGTGAGTAAGATATGACAGTTTCAAGTTGACGAATTATTATTTCAGAGGAAACGGAAGTATAAACGTGGTCCACGTCTATGTGGTGGTCATTAGACATTGAAAGTGCAGAAGATAATGTCATAGTCAGGGTAGGATTTTGAGGGGGCGGCAATGGGCCTTGGGCCTCAACAAAACGGAGACTTCCGCATAATAATTTTTTTTTCACATCTCAATTTAAAACAAGTTACAACAAAAACTATCATTTTTAACACAGATTAAAATCATAATATTCGAATTAAAGTATCACTAGTGTATAGTTAAAAAATGTATGTATGGTGACGAAATCAAGAAGTGTACCAATATAATTACAATAGTTTACATTCATTAAGTACAGTATGAATATGACCATTGTTGTTTTGAAAATAAATTAAACATTTTTTATTATAATCGAAACATAATTAATTATATTATTAGTTTATTATTTAACATAGTTAAATTTTTTCGACCGTATTTTTGAATAAAATATTATTTGAAGTAAATTATAACATAATGGATACATGAAATGTACTAACATCAGATATATGTAATTTAAAAATAGCGCCACCTCTAAATATGGGCCCAGGGCCTGCACATTTCTAAATCCTGCACTGACCGTAGTGCACATAAACGAAACTACGGAAAACGAGTAAACGGGTTTTTGACCTTTGTCGCGAAAAACGTTTGGAACGACGTTCATTTACAGTTGAGAAACGTGATAGGGCAGGCTTACTTTCCACAATTAGAAACCAAGTAGGATCGCTGGGAACATAATGGTTCAGTGATGAAATCACCAAGAACGGTTTGTCCGCCCGGATACGAATGCCAATATAATAAAGAACGCGAGAAAGCGATACGAGTGAGAAAACGGTTCGCTTCTCTTTTAATACCGAGACAACACGAGAAGCAACGGTAATGATCTCTTCGTACGAACACAATTATGTTCGACGGATGCTTTTAAAAATAAATTATGGTACTCGACGCCTTCACAAGAGACACATACTTCTAGACGTTTATCCGTTTTAATTATTATTTAATCACATTGGACCGTTCAAGTACCAGTCGCCCTGCAACGTGGCGAGTCTACGGCTACAAGTGTTTCGACACACGACTCGAATGCCGAAGGCTAGTAGGCGCCGCACAAAAACGGACTCGGACGGATACATTTATTCGTAGAATCGTTCGAAACCTGTACGAAACATCGCGTTGGCTTCACAAAACGTCTTCTCAGAACGCACAATAACGCCGAGAATGGGCCATGACGGTGCGGCCGTCGCGGGTTAGTGGGTCAGAGTGTATGGTTTCCGCTCGCGCACAATGTACGGCGGGTGTGTTACATGTATTAAACAGGTATATACCTGGTCCCGTCGTTTGTGGCGTGTGTGTTTGCGGAACGCCGTTCCGATAACGCTGGGCGAGAGGGCCGGTTTCCCCCGCACCTGCACCACACCGGCGCCGAAACTCTGTCCGTGAGCGACGCGACGACCACGTGTGCGGACGACCGCCACAAACAGCACGAAGATAAAATAAAATACATGTATATATCGTACCCGCGTTCGGCATCGCGTTAAGAGGGTCAGTTATGCGCGTTTGTCAGCGGTTCCCAAACTTGTTCAGCCACGGAGCCTTTTTTCAAACAGTAGTTTCTCGTGGAGCCCCAAGACATATTTAATGTTAAGATTTATCTGCCTGTTTTTTATGACGCATGTTACACACGATATGTATACGGGGGTAAAAACAATGAGATATTTATTAATACAAGAAGCGATAATATTAAAAGAAATCTACAAAATGAGAATATAAGATTATTGAAAAATAATACAACGTTAGGTGTACACGTCTTGAAGTGTGAGTCTTAATGTGAACAATGTGCCTACTTTTTGGCGACTATGTCGTCAATGTCTGGTGTCACAGAAATCAACTGAAGACGTTGATGATTAAGCATATCTTAAGTGTCTTAAGCGTTCACACCGGCTCGATATTTGGTTTTTGTAGCTGTGTACCTCGAAAATGCCGTTTCACAAAGATACGCAGTGGCGCCGAAATAAATTTAAATTGGAGGGGCAAAATTTACTTTGGAGTACCACTAATACAACTACACCGTAGACATTAATTTGTAATATATATATTTATATACCTCGCTGTGTTATATAAGTATGCATAATAATATATAATAAAGTAGTGAAAATAAAAGAAAAAAGAAATAAAAAAGAAGAGAATTAAAAGAATTAACGAATAGAATTAAATTAAAAATTATAAGTTAATACTCGTAAATAATATATATATATATATATATTCTTAACTATACAAAAAAGCCAACGACTATTACGTTGATTAAAGTAAAAAAAAAAAATATAAAAATTGTTGTATATGTTGTCTATTATTACCGGGTTCGACAAAATGTCATCATCAGGTTTAATACAAATAAAATACAACAACTATATATTATTATAATAATAAATTATTTTATAAAAAAAATTATATACATATATATATACAATTTATTACGAATGGAAACATAACGATTTATTAAAGAATTTAAATTCGTATCATATTTGTACCCACATCATTATAATACCGATTTTTGTGTTGTTTACGACGTTACAAAAAAAGGTACAAATCGTGCCGAACGTGCTCTCCGACATTCCGCGGTTTTGCCAAATGAGTTGTAAAACGAGGGAGGTTGTTACACGCGTTAAAAAAATAGAAAATGCACACCGTACGTATTCAAACGACCGCCCCGGCAAAATTTTTATTAATTTACCACGAAAGGAAATATAGCGACGTTGAAAAGTGACGGGTTTCGTTTAATCGAACGCCGTTGTTTATAAATTCATTTACGGTATCGTTTCGCAGTAGACGTTCTGTTTTATTGACGACAATTCGTTTACGTACTCACGTGGTTTTTCTAAATATTAGATACGCCGCCCGGACTGGATGTTATGCATACGATTATTGTTCGTTCGCTAGGATAAGATCCGCCCCGTATGACCAGTGTTTGTTTTGGCTTTTAAACGGACTGTACAATATTATTTTGGCGAATCAATCAAAATAATTAAATACCGTTATGTTGCCCGTAATAATTACGGGCTACCATTTAAATATATTCATCAATAATAATTGCGGCACAACAGTGGCACCGAACTAAATTTGGAAAGTGAAATTAATTTTGAAGTACCCACCATCCACCGTCCACCAATACATCATAAACATTAATTTGTAATATATATTATATGTATAATGTTTTTAATAAAATAAATATTATATTATATTATATTATTATGCATACTCATATAATACAACGAGGTACATTACAAACACGTTTAATTAAATATTAATTCCTTTATTGATATCGATTACTATATTATATTATTTAGATATTAACATTTAATTGAAATTTAAGAAAATTTAACTTAATAAAACATTTTTAGTTTAAATGTTCTTGTATATTATCTTGTATTTAGACCATCAAAATGTATACATTTAACTAATTATAACTTCTTAAAACCGACCTGTTTGCCATCTCTTATTATACCTACCTACCAAATACCACTATTATTACAACATATAATACGTTATAACTGCTAAACTGATTGTGTTGGTGAATTGGTCATAGCTATAGGTTATAAACTATAATATTAATTTACAAAAACTTACCAACAAAAATTATATTACCTGAATTAAAAATATTTTTTTTATATTACTCAACAGCCGACCAACACCCACCTTAAAATAGAGTGGGTAGTTACCCCTTTTTAAATATAGGTTTGACGCCACTGAAGATACAATTTAACTTTTGAACTTATTATTTAAAGATCTTTCCCTAATTGAGCCCGAAATTCAGAAATTGGTTTACTTTTAAATGATATCCGATAGAAGCTGTCCGAAACCATATCTTTAAGAACCTCGTATTCTGCCGCATTAAGAGCTGCCTGTTCTAACAACACTAAAAATAGATCTATAATCCACTCATAGTTATTTCGAATCGATTCTTGAGCATCCCTTCGAAATTATGAATTCAAATTTTCAAGCAAATTATTGAGGTGTCTTTTAATTATCGTTAATAACGATTCATTCATGGTTAATTTGTTTTCTTGTAAAACATTTGAAGTCAATGAAAAATGTATCAGGTTCTTATTTTCGACGCTTTCCATGTAAAACGCTATTATTCTTTTTAGAATAATAGTATTAGAATATAGAATTAGTATTAGAGTATTAGTATAGAGTATAGAGTTATTAAAATTATATTTTTTTATCGAGATTTTAATATTGTTTGTACACATATCGGTAACTTATCACATACGCGAGTTGACGGAATTTTGTTAAAATATAAATGTTCGTTGTTTTAAATAACGAACACTCATGAAATTATTACATTTTTATGGTGAAACGAACGGAGACCTTTAGAGAAAATTGTGGAGTCCTTGGGTTCCCCGGAGCATAATTTGGGAACCACTGGGCATGAATGTATACGTATATTATGTAGAGACCATACCCACTGTACGACGTGTGGCGTAGGTTATTTATTGACTGGCCACCCTACCACGTTGTGTGATTCTCAAACTCAAATACTGTATGCTTCATTGTACACAATATACGTTTGTATATAAGTAAAAGAGCATATATATACATACATACATACATCCATATATATATAATGCGATATAATCGTTTTTCTACGAAAAACACGTTATATGGACAATAGACCTCCACACGTGAAACGCACTAGTTCCAAAGACTGGCCATTTCCTGTGCTGGTTTATAATAACGTTCAACGATATAATGAACGCGTTTTATCGTTTTTATTAAATCGCGAATATCATTCTACCCAGATGGAAATATAATATTGCTTTCACAACGAATTCAAATAATTTAATAATCGGTTTTAAATATAATATGGCGTTTTTGATAGTAATTTTGAATGTCGACGTTTAATAAAATGTGATTATCAACATTTTTAAGTACTTCTTCTGTACTAAATACAATACGGAATGATTATAAATTAATGTCAATAATTTAACAAAAAAATAGTTAATGCAAGCCAAAAAAGTTTTGGGTAATAATTGGAAAAAATTTAATTTCACGACACGATACTAATTTAGAAAAATATCACGTGTACAATAAAATGTACATTAGAACAAAAATGGTGTACAAAAATATTGTGGTAGTCAATAATAATATATTGTGACATTAATAATAATAATAATAATAATAATAATAATAATAATAATAATATGTAATAATGCATTATGTTTGCAATCGATAGCGGTTTAAAATGTAATCGCACACGTACGAGAACAAGCACGACTTCGTGTGTTTTTAGATACCGTAGTATGGCCGTTTAGATTGGACTAAATTATTTTTCTCAGGAAAAAAATGTATAATTTTTCCTTTCTTTTGATTTCAAGTAAGGCCTGCGATCATCCTGTCGCCCAAGCCACGGGCCGCCACTGATAGCTTGATTTCCCAACCGTTTTAAATTAATACAATTATTTAACTGCATTATTAAATCATTTCCACCGTAAAGGTAATCTTAATTTTAGAAATTACGATTCAACAAAATAATGTCCATTAGTATTAGGTACACTGATTATGCGTTTAGATATTATTTTTATGATTAAAACGTTCCTTACTGTTGTTACTGCGTGGGCGTTAGATTAAATAATTAAACGCGTTCCCGGATTCAACGTCATGATAAATAGTTATTGAGATTAAAATTCAACTAATTAAATTGTAAATGTCTAAATGTCACTTGTTCTTCGACTTTATTTAAATTATTAAATTGTTAAACCGAAATTTATTCATCGCTGTCCAACTTGTTTGAGAAACATATTTATGCACGGTCGAGGAACTTGATTCGTGTTTTAAGGAGGACGGCTGGGATCTTGTACCAAAGTTGCTCAAAAATATTCAGATATATAATAAACACAATTGCAATTACATACAATTACAAATATTTAATGGACCCTCTCAAAACATTTTTTGCAACTACGGCCGCGTATGGACGCAAAGTTGATTAAC
Source organism: Schlechtendalia chinensis (assembly GCA_019022885.1). Lineage (NCBI taxonomy): Eukaryota > Metazoa > Arthropoda > Insecta > Hemiptera > Aphididae > Schlechtendalia > Schlechtendalia chinensis. Next base: position 14,775,560 of record CM032345.1, on the reverse strand, counting down.
ATTTCTTTAATTTACATATGATGTATGTATAATGTATTTATATACCCTATAATTCACAGCAGCAGCGGGTCCTGGGGTGGATCTTAGAAAATGGCATTCTTTAAACGAAAATAATTTATCATCTACAAAATCGTCCGTTTCACTCGCGATAGCTTAGGTATACTCGTAAATTATGTTCTTGTATCCTGTGTATACCTTTGTAATCACTTTTAAATCAGATATAATATGGAAGACGATTTTTTCGTTTCAATGTAACACACTCAGCTCATGTGTAAGACAATATATTATTTATTATATATACATATTAATTTTTTAAAAATTAAATTAAATCAATTATTTCAATATAAATACATTAAATATTGTTTTAGTAGGCGCATTAAATAATGTATTACATAATAGTTTATTTAAAACATTTTTTCTTTGAAGAAACATTGTTATTAAAAAATACCATATCGTTAGGTTACAACTTTTGAACACGCATAATTAATAATCAACATACATTTTACTAAAATAACTAATAGTTAATTTATCATATTATATATACATATATATATTTTTTGAACTATGACTATAACTATGAATTATTTAATATAAAAACGCACTTGTGCATAATAGTTTAACTTGAATTTTTTTCCTCGCAGACAGCTTTAATGAAATGACAATATTCAATAAAAATCGTTTAATAAAACATTAATTATATGGTAAAAAAACATTGACATAAAATTCGATCATTTTAGCAAGCACTTAATGTTTTTTTTTAATAGACTGATTTTGTTTTTAATTTCTCGAGAAAATATTCAAATATATATACATATATATAAAGATATTATATGATAAATTACACGCATAGACTTAAAGAAAAAAAAACACAGACACGTTTGAACAATATGTCAGATTTATCCGCGTTGAACCCGTTTCGGAAGAACAGGCTGTCAAGTCAAATAATTATTGAATTTGATGAAGGTAGACACTGACATTGACAAAGTATAATCTGTGTTTTGAATACGTGTAAAATAAATATTAATTTCCCAAATACTCCCTTTTTTGTTTACTTTTTTCTCATTTTTACATTTTTGAAAAGTCGTTGGATTAACTTGAAATTTTTACACAATGTTGCATTTTTATATAAGAGTGTTTTTTATATACTTTTTATCCCAAAGTTCCCACGGGAACGGGAAATTCCCAGTGTTTTGCAGGGTTTAAATGAAAATTATTATATCTGACAAATGACTATATACAGTGCCGGTGCGACGGGAGGGCAAGAAGAGCCCTTGCCCGGGGCCTCGCGGCTCGATACCTGTACATTTTTTAAATATTTATTAGTGTTGTTACGATTCACACTAAATAATAAATAATAATCTATTAAAAATATGAATTTAAACCCTGCGAAACACTAGGAATTTTCTGTTCCCGTGAGAACTACAGGATGAAAAGTATAAAAAAGCACTCTTATATAGAAATGTAACGTTGTGTAAAAATTTCAAGTCAATCCATTGACTACTATTCGAATTTTGCAGATGCAAACATACAGAAGCTGAATTTTTATATACAAGATATTATATACCAACCGATAAATTATACGCGTAGGCTTATAGTAAACATAAAAACACGCACACGTTTGGACAATATGTCGGGGGTACGTATAAACGTATAAACGTATTGAGCCCGTTTCGAAAAAACTGGCTGTCGATTAGGATAATTATTGAATTTAATGATGGTCGACCTTGACACTGACGAAGCATAATCTGTGTTTTGAATACGTGTATAATAAATATTATTTTTCCAAAAAAACTCGCTTTTTCTGTTTAACCCAATGCGTGCGTCATCGGTTCAATCGAAAAAGGGTTAGGTTAGGTTAGGTAGGTACTATAAAAATAATAAGTTTGATTTATACGTTTTTGAAACGGTTTGGAAACAATAATGTTTTACACACAATGTAAAATCTCGTCATGACTGTGCGTTTACACAAATATATTATATAAATAATAAATGAAGATTAGTTTTTACACATGGTCGTCACAGGTGTTTATAAAATAAACATACATACCAGTCTTTCGAGACGAAAATGCTTATTTTTATTTGTTGATCCTTAAAAATGCTTTTGTATATTTTCACGAATATCTGACTCTTAAATATGTACACACGCACAGACACATATAGACACAAACACAGACACACACACACACATATATATATATATATGTATTTTTTTATAGTTTCTTCAAAACGGGTTTTTTCCGTCAAGTCAATTTAAGTGGTCGGGATGTTCGAAAAGTAGTTTTATTTATGTTGGAATGCAAGAAAAAAAATAACTGAAGTCATAAATAAAACAAGGAATTGAAAATCTAACAAAAACATTCAAAGTAAAACGTCCAAACGCTTCGTGATTACCGAACTTTTAATCGGAAAATAAGTAAACACAATACGAATAATAAAATTAATTATATTATTCATATCATTAATAATTGGCATACAGATGCATATACGTTGTTTACTGATCGTTATTACTTATCTAATTATTTTGTGTTGAACAACAACTTCTATACGTATTTATTATTATTATTATTAATATTATTCGATTATCACGCACTGTGGAATCTAGTGGGGGGGGGGGGGGGTCATCGAGTTTGTTTTAAACGTATATTATAATATTATAATTAATGATACATGTGGTGTATTATAATACACTCGTATAGGCTAGTAATATATTTTATTATAATAAGCATAAGTATAATACATGTGCACGATAACATTTTATCTACACGAAAATTTCTATGAAAAAATGTAATCGTGATTTTAATTGGAAAAAATAGCGCTCGACTAACGTGTTCATAGTTATAGAGGACGCTGTTTGTTGTTTCCACATACTTCATTAGGCGTAACGTTTAGGTCGAATTTAGAGTTTTAACAACCGTTTTACAGCTGGTACATATCACGTAGGTTTATTACAAAATTATAATTTTAAAGTGTCATGTCTGTATTTTAAAATAATTATTTTTCTGAATAGATAACTAGCTCGTTTTAGAATTATGATTTTTTTTCGGAGGTCGGGGAACGACACTATAAAACTGCGTAGTGTGATTTTGTTGTATTTCCCGTTAAATAGACGAAAACAACAAATGCAAATATCGTATTAATAATAATTTTCTAATTGTTCCAATAAATAACTCGACGGAAACGAAGACTCGTTGAAAATTATTCGACAACATGTGTATAAATGTGTTTATTGGATTTCAAATAGCCGTGCGGACACCATGTAAACGTAACGGACGGACACCAGAAGGGACTCGTAGAACACGAATATATTGTATTATATTTTCTTTGTGTTTGTCCTTTACGTGCCTAAAAACGTTCAACAGCCGACCAAAATAAGAAGAGACGACCACACGTGTTCACATGTGTTCTCTCGCGTATGTATTTTATGGACCATATGGGTCTAAGTCAACAACGCCACGATTGACCTTAACTACATTATGTGTGCTTGTATACGACTGTGAACGAAACCTTATTGTATTATTTATTGAGAAACTCGCGCGGTCGTACCGGAGTAGCCGGAAACGGTGACAATGTAGCGATACCATATCGGGCACACGTGCAGTATGTGAAACGATGATAATGGGGCATAAACGCTAATGTAGGAAATTTCGAAACCAAGACGATATATTGAAATCGGTCTTAGAGTACCTAACAGTCCATTTTTGATACTTGAAATGCTATTACAAAAGAATGTTATTTCAAACGATACTAGACGATAATATTACTTTTTAATAGCATTCGAATTCCTTTATACGGGTACCTATGCACACGTATGTTTTCGGTATTTAATTTAGTTATATTATTATTAATATTATGTACTCGTCGTCTAATGGTTTTCATTAATTACACGACATAGCGACGAATTTAAAATTTAAAATTTTTCGGAACACATAATCTATTAACAATTTCTGAGACGTAATTCATTGTCAAATTATAATATTCACGTGACGTTGCGACATGTCATGGATATCGTTCGAGATCGACTAGAATTGATTTCCGAACATGCCGTATGTTTATTACGGTCGTTAATCATTTTGATTCAAAAATCAGAGATTTAAATAAATGAATATCGTCCAAATCACTAACGATCAATAATATATATTTAGACACGGGTGGTATTTCAGATAAAATACATTCGACATACAAATCACAATAAACGTAGTACTATACGAGTAATCTGAGTGTTGTTCTTTTGAATTCTAAATGACCACCGATTTCTTCATTCAACTTAATTATTATCAATTTATTTCACGGCGGATATTAAAAAATTGAAACAATAAAATACTGCCTTTTAAAATATCTAAATTGTCCACCTGTGAGAAGGGCAGTGGAACGTCCATTTCCTGTAAAAAACTTCGACCGAGTTCCACATTTCTATATGATATTCTTTTGTCGTTTATTAGTCTATGTTGTATTGAAAGCAGATTCGTCCGTTACATCGAATTCGCATGATAAAACCGTGTTATATAATAATATGAAAAATACGTTAAACATATTTGTCATTTGTAAAAAATAGTTATGAGAGACAAAGTGTCAATACGATATGGGCTCGATTATTTGCTGTCATACGAGTCGAAATAGTAAGGGTGAGTGTGACAGGATAAAGCGTAGACTGCTATTCGATGTTGTAAAAAATACTTTTAGAATGTATTTAAATACAATATTTTAAATACTTACTAAAAAGTATTCAAAACATATTTTTAAATACATTTGGAAAAGTTTTGAAATACAAATACATAGTAAAAGTATTCAAATTCTATTTAAATATCTTTCAAAATATTATCATACCGATACCCACTATTTATATATTATTAATTTTAACTAATTCAAATGTCAAATACTGAAATATACAATTAACATTGTTATCTCAATGTTGATACGTGCATTAACAATTTATTGAAAAAACTGGATTGGGGGAATAAGAACATTTTATATTTATAACTTGATATTTCTTTGTTTATTGATATTATACCACATGTTATATCTTGTACCACAGAAAAGTAAAATATTTGGAATTTCCCGATATATTTGTGCATTCTTAACTATTTTCATATGAGAATGATTTATTAATAAATAAGAAACTGATAAAAATACTAGATTACCACAATAATCAGAATAATGACAATACTAAATTAAAAATTAAATTTTCTATATAGAAAAAAGTGTTTAAATAAAAGTATTTGAATTTGCAAAAATACAATAAAAAAAAAAAAAATTAAATACTTTTTGAATACTCGCTCTTGGTTGTATTTAAAAAGTATTTTAAATGCACTAAAAGTATTTAAATACGTGTATTCAAATATTTTTATTCAAATATTTTACAACACTGCTGCTGTTTAACGTTGTCACGGTAAACGTCGCATAGTTTTTTCTATTGTTGCGCATACGAGCCACGGTTTTTTTTTTTTTCGTTATCCGGCAAACAATTTCAATCGTTCGTATTTTTAATCGAAAACGAATGTTTAAAAAAAAACAAAAAAAAAACGCGTAATAATAATAGTAATAATAACAACATCATTTAAACGACCTCCGTGTCGTCACTAAGCTTTTCCACAACGGGCCTGTCGGTAACGCGTTACGATCGATACGTATCTTTCCACGTGCTCCGTAAACGATCGTTTGTTCACCGCGATTAGACACGTTTTTTCGTACCGGGAAAAATTGTAAAATGCCCATAGAACTAAAGGACCCATAATGAAACCTGAATCCCTATTTTAAACCTACCTAAACATGGGCGCCCATAGAATAATATTTAAGGGGGGGACAAAATAATTTATTATTTTTGATAAGCAAAAAAAAAAAAATAGGTTAGGTTCAATAATTTAATGTAGTCTTGTGTTATTTTATCAATGTATGATATTGATTTAATTCCCAATAATCATACCAAATTAAACCATTTATATTTAACTGTTGTATCTTCACTGTTGTATTATCACAGAAGAAAAAGAAGGGAAATTTGTTCAATAAACAAATATATTAATAATGCTTATTAATATATATAAAATTACTTAAAATATTTTTATTTATGTTAAAAAAATAAAACAGAAATAAAACGTCGACCTTTACAATGGCAATGTGAAAATACCAATTTCAGCAACTATACTTATTTGTTTACTATTACTTGCTCCCCCCCCCCATTGGGCGCCCATGTACCTAAATAAATTCCTATTTCCCCCTACAGGCCTGTCCCACCCGTGGCGAACGGTCGTCGCGTTGTCCGAATACGCGCGTCGCAGTCACTCGGTGGCGGCGGTGGGTTGGTGGGGGAGTGGTGAGGGAAGGCGACAGTCGGGACATTTGTGAACGCGGCCGAACAGCGCGGCGTCGCCGGACGGTCCCGGAACGTGTTCCCACGGTAAATGTTAGGTCTCCGTCTCGGTCTCTCTCTATTCGTACCTCTCGGTTTATCTCTTTCTTTATCTCCGTCGTGCTACTACGATCGGCGCGCACGTATACACGCACGCACACGCGTCTGTTACGGCCCACGCCCGTGTGGGGGGGGGAGGGGGTGGTTGGGTCGGGTCGGGTCGGATCGACGGTGTTGATTCCTACCACGCGTATACGAGTGTACGCAGAAACGTGGTACAATAACGTACGCCGTCTCGTTCAAGGACGATGCCGAACAGCATTTTACACGCGTCATTACAGACGGCGTCGGACGGGACGGTTGGTGGTATCCGATCACGCGTTTGCTAATACATCGCGGGGACACGTTCGACGCGGTATTTTTCAACGCGCATTGGACACGATTGTGTGAACGAGTAGCCTTGTCTGTCGATTGTTTTTTGACGGCTTCATCTCATCTGTGCCTCCACACGTTCCGCCGCTAAATAAATGTCGGTTCGCCGCGAACAACACTAATATACGCGCTCAGAACACGATTCGCCCGAGTCCGTTATAAAACGTCAAATCGTGGCGCGCATCGCCGGAATCGCCAAATTCGGCTTTACGGTTATGAATCGCCAGTCCGCGGTTAAATATTCGAACGAGAATAGAATAGACTGTAGAATTTCACTGAATGCAATTCGTACCTAATGTAAACGGCATTTATTTTAAAAATACGATTTTGCATATCGGTTTCCTAACGAGCTACACGCCTGGTAGAAATAGTCTAACCTATAACGTCCATTGACCATAGTAATACACATAAAACAACTAAATAATCGATTTCATTTGAATAAAGAATTTACTTTTTAGTGCTACGCGCTGATCGCCGGAAATTCGACAATATAGCTAATTATTAATCGTGCCAATTATTCTACTATTAGACATACCACAAAATATCGATTAACATATTTGGCACGGATGACCCCACCGACGGCCACTGTCGTATATTATTAATGCGTCGTACGTATTAGGTACTTACCGAATTCCAACGTCATTTTCGTATCTTAATGTTTGTTTCGTTATGATTTTAATTATCGGCTTTGCATTTTCTGATGTGGTTTTCGTTTTCAACGACTTGTTTTCAGAAATAAGGATTTCGATTTCGATTCGGCTTGCCGATGACATTCATATCGTACATATTGTACGTCATTCTTAAGTGATGTAGTGGACGGTATGCGCGGTAATACTTAAATTTTTAAGAAGTGCGTATATTAAAGAAAATAACTTAAGACCGTAGGTATGCAATAGAAAACGTGCGTATACCCACTCGATTGAACATTTAATAATAAAACATGTTAAACATAACAAACATTTAATAAATAATGTGTTGATGAAAAACTGATAATAAATCAATTTTTATATTCGGAACAATAAATTAACGATAATGCGAGTTTTATGTTCCATGTAATTACACACTGAATATTACTGAGAATCACGGTGAGGTCATTTGGCGGTTTGATATTTCTGTTGAATAGTTGTTGTATTGACTGGCATCTATTTTTAGAACAACTTTTATGAGAATTTAAACGGAGCAATAACAAAAGATAATAATGATATTATTATTTATTACGTCTTTGGTATTTTATGTTTGATTTTTGTTTTTTTTTCATTAATTCTGTGTTGAATTGTGCATTGTCATATGTCGTATTACACATTATGATAATTGACAATTGTTTAAAAGTTAAAACGTTAGAAACAAACAGATAAACATGGAAGGAATATGATCTGAAAAGGTAAGTCAATAATATACTTTAATAACTGTTAGATAGGTAATTATTTAAAAGTAAAAATATTAAAATATGTATAGGTAAATAAATTATGCGTTTCAATTATAACTGTAGTTTTAAGTAATAGAAATATGTTGACATAAGTCATCGAAAATTAATTTTTTTTGTATATTAAATTAAAGTATAACTTCTACGCGTTTATATATATTTAATTTTACAGGATTAAAAACTACTTAATGATATACCAGATCCAGATGAACTTCAGTTCCAGATAATCCAGTTTTCATTTCCATTTCCATTCAACCAAGATATCGGCTAAAAAAGTTAAATCGGTAAGTCTTAATTTTAAATTAATATTCTTGAACATTGTAGTTATATTATATTATATGCGAATATGTTTAAGGCATTGCGGAGGGAGGGTCCCAAATCCCTTCACTTTATATATTTTTTAGGATTTCGCGCATACCCATAAATTATTTTAGGACAACATCACTGGTAATACATAATACGTTTCTTAAAAGTAGCTTTTCAATGGCCGGCAGACGTTTTTCGGACGTTTTGACGGGAAAGACGCCGGACATAAAAATACCTCGGTCATCGAAAATCCATATAAATCTAGTCGTAGTGGATAAGGTATGTTTACGCGAAACGGCGAGGGGTGTGTCGGTCGACAATGGCCTCAGACATCAGAGACGACCAACATTGGTACGTCCATTAGTCGTCATTATTGTGACTGTTCGGTCGTGCGAACACGGTCGTACGTTTACACGCGACAAACGCGTTATACGAAACGGGTAGTTATTTATTTATTTTTTTTTTTTTGTAATATTATCACGTACGATAAATACGATTGTGCGTCAAGCGGTACACGAAATTATTGTTATTGATATCGAATCGCGAACAAAACAACGACATTTTGAAGTAGGGTTGTGATAAATCCCGGATTTTGGAGGCAGAGGACCGCCGCGTCTCCAGGGCCCACGTACGCGGACGGTTCATTGTGTTTTCAGAACAAAATTATAATTCAAGTAAGTGGTTAGGTACAATACTGATAAGTTATAATTAAAAAAAAAAAAAAAAATGAAAAACGATTACATCCATGTAGTGTGCTTAGTGGTACTCGACACCATTATTACTCCGATAGGTGTTTAATTACAAAATCGTATTATTGATTCGTTGTTTTAAATATTTTATGTTTTATTAACGGCAAATTGTATATCGTTATTAATACAGTTCTTTGGTAAAGAAACGCATTTAAATCGCAAACAATTTGGTATTATTTTATATTCTAGATTTATTATTTATTATACATTTAACATTTCATTTCTCTGAACCTAATCGGACTTTTTCGGAAATAATTTTGGTCATCCCTCATCATATAGATACAAAATTTGTACGTTGCACAAAAGATTATATACAATGTCGTGTTGGTAATTTGGTGTGTGTGTGTGTGTGTGTGTGTGTGTGTGTGTGTGTGTGTGTGTGTGTGTGTGTGTGTGTGTGTGTGTGTGTGTGTGTGTGTGTGAGTGCGTGCGTGCATGTATGTTTTTTCCTTAAATTCTTATAAATTTTATTGAAAACAAATTTACATTAGAAAAATAAATCTAAACTTTTGACATTTTATGTCTTTACTTTGGCACATTAAAATAAAAAACCGTCACGAAAAAGTGTCCACCAAAAAGTGTCCACGAAAAGCGTTACCTAAATTAAGATAACCCACTGGAAAAAGCGTTACAGAAAAAAAAACCTAACCTAAAAAGACATAAAATGTCTCACTTAACGCGGACTCGTATGCGTTAATCATTTTCTTCGGCAGATTTTTTTGTTTAATTTTTTCAACCACATCTGACGGTTAATATTCAATAGATATATTTCGTTTGAAACCGACGAATATGTGCTGTTGCACGTTTTACGGCAGTCCATGTACAATGTGTTGCATTGAAGACGTTCCGGCGTACAACACTGTAACCAACATATAACAACAAACAATATAACGTGTGGAAATATGTTTACAGACTGTCGTCACTCATCGGTATTAGATATATATGAGATACGATTTATTTAGTTAGTACCGTCGTTTTCAGCATCTTTGGATTTTTTCTTTCTGATCTACTCGCATAGCATTTACAATTCACTAATACACACAGTTGTTCCTATTTCGCAGAAGACGATACATATTATTAGATACGTTCATGTGTATACCTTTTAAATGCCTACCTTTGTTGTTATAAGTATAACGGTATATAGGACCATGCTGTGAGTGGTTTATGACTTCGTCGCAGCAAGATCAAACGTAGAAAGAAACGATTTTTTTTTTTGAGGGTAGTAAGGTATAAGCCGGATAAAAACATCTGCCCTCATATACGCTATTGCAGGCGGATTGATGAAAAGAATAATGCGATACACACTGGGCAATAACAATATATAATCGACATGTCACACAGCGGCGTCATTGGAAGAAATTGGGCGGGGTAGACAAAATGAAAAACACCTTATATTCGTTATTAATATTCTCTAGAAAACGCCGTTTGAATTAATTCTTCTTATAAATAAATTTTTTTTAAAACATGCGTATTTGCGTATTTTTCAAAATGTTTTAAATTCAATTATTACGAATACGACTCAAACGTATTTATGATACTACATTCAAAAACCACTTTCGAATGTAGCTATTCAAATTATAAATAAATAATTATGAATTCGTATTTTTAAATAATTTGTTTAAAAACAATTCGCGATATATTTGAATTACATTACTTAACATGTAATTTTATTGTTTAAGTTACGAGCCTATATTTTTGAGGTCAAACCGCAACCGAGCCGAACTTATTCAAATTAAAACGAATTCGAACCGCACCGATCTTTCAATTTTTTATTCGAATCCATACCGAACAATTTAAATATCGAACTCAAACCCAAACTACATAAAAATGTCTATGGATTTTAATTTATTTAAAACATCCAAGTACTCGATTGATTTAAAAATTGGTTAATCTAAATAATTTTTTTTGTAGGGAGATACCCGGTAGGATTATCCGTTTAATTATTTTGTGCAAAATATAAAGTTCGACATTTATAGTTAAATGTTTGATTTGCGAAGCGACCAGTTTGGACCGTTTGTGAAACACTTGATTACCAAAACGCATATTCCATAACCACACTTTATATTATAACGAGGAATATGGGATTCCTATAACCAACCGTTATATTCGATGTGGTTTAAATGTTTGCGTACCTAAACTTTGTTCAATAAAACGATATCGGTATATATAGTTAGAATCCTTGACGAAGGGATAATGTGAAGCAAGCAATCCTAGTTGAAAAAGGTCAATTACCTGGATTTGGGATTTAATTTGAGTTTGCGCTCGGCTCCACGGCTACATAGCCTGCGGTTTTGAAAAGGTGACCAGTGATTCGTTCTACCAAAGGGCATATATTTTCCACCGATAACCCTAATTAAGAGCAACATAGGAAAAATACCAAATTCAATGATGAGAACATAATATCATTATCATTATCATTATTATTATTATAATTATTATTATTATTATTATCATTATCATTATCTTTTGTAGGTTTTCTAAAATTGTGCAGAGTTTTATATACTACATAAATAGCTACATAAAGTGTTATAATTTAAAATTACTTGTAACCAAAGTCTCTAGGACTATATTTAAAAATTTAACACCCCCGGCGAAACTATGAAATTATATTTTGATTAAATCCAGTGTCGTGCTAAAAAAAAAATTGTAGATAATATAAAAACAAATACGTTTTTTAAAATGTGTATTACGTAATTTGATTTACATATTTAAAAATAAATATGTTTACTTTAACACAATTTTTCAACAATGACATGTATACTTTAAACAATTTAGAACGTTAGGTACTAAAATAATAAGTAAACGATTAAACTTATTATAGTATAATAACAACGAAAACGAAACAGAAATAATTAAAGGCAATGAAGATAATCGTTTTTTCCGAATGTAAATTATGAAAAATTAGTAATCTGTTAAAAAATTATAACCAATAATTAAATTCTTAGTCTATATAGTATATAGTCATCCTCGTTATCATTATATAATTTGAGTATAGACTTTGTATAAGGGAAAATGTTGTTTTCATAATGTATTTTTTTTTATTATAATTATGTGTATATATTTATTTTTTAAATCAAACCTTTACCGCTCCGTTATTCAAAAGTCCAAAATCAAATAACTTTAAAAATACGTAATTTGTTTTGTTTTGTACACACTAATTTTTGAGAAAACGTCGAGTATTCGTTTACTTTTAGAATAAGTCTGGGTACATTTCAAATTCTTTACCTACTTTCTTATTTAAAGTTTTCAAATGTATTCATTGAGACAATCCCAAGATCTTTGTCAATGCTTATCTCACGTGGGTAGTAAGTAGACTGTGTGATCTATTTATCAATGTATATATGTGTTACGTGTTCTCCAAGTGTCGACGTGGCGGACTTACACTCCCAACATCAAGCGGGTCCTTGTGGAAACCGGATGACGTGATCGGACGATAGCAGTTAGGTAGATAGCAGTGGGTTTGAGGCTCCGGAATCGATGGCTTTAGAACCACACACATTTTTTGCACTGTTCATTGAACTGAACCAATTACGCGGACGTCGTGATTTAAGTCTCAGTATTAAACTGCGTGTCGCTGTACCTCCTATTCGAATACTTTTCATATACATACGTATATATTTTGAAGTCGACCGAAATATATTGAACGTCGGCTTAATAAGGCAATATCCAAAATATATTATATTCAGAAGGAACCGTCTTTAAAGTTAGAGTTAAAAAATTGGACGGCTCCCTTTGTCTACTGACCAGTTTGTGACATTGTTGAACATTTAATTTCTTGCATTTAATTGACATTTACAATCGGTATTTCGTGTGATGTAGTATTATGTACTTTTTTTATGAAAAAAACCAATTTATTTCTATTCGCGATAATATGTTGCGCGTTATTTTATGTACAAACATATTCAATTCTAACTGAACCGATGTTAATGGGCCATCGCTAGCCGGCTTGGAAGCTAGGATAGTGTTAGGAACGTATCGCCCCGGGTTGACTTACCAACGTCAATTTAAAGTCTAGTTGGTACCGTGGGAATGGAGAGCTCTAATGTCACGTCGAACCGGCTTGCCGCTTCGGACGCGTTTCCCCGCAAGATTGAGAAACTTATAGGCGCTAGATAGTAAAAAAACCGCAACACCCAGGAGAAAAGATCAACGCGGCACTTAACCAAGTCGTACCGCCAACTTGACAGGGTACGGGCTGGAACCCGGTACTGGTGGTTCCTAGACGACCCAGGATTCGATCGAGTCCTGTCCTGCTGCGTCCATTGAATGACGCCGAGCGTTAATATTAAGTACGTGGTCAATACGTCTCGGCATAAACATTTCATAAACAGCTGTATGCTAGATAAAGTGTCGTGTTCCTTAATTTGTTTGTTTATTCGAAATTAGAAAAAAAAGTAAAAATCGATATATATAATTGTCTATACGACGAGTATACAAATATTGCTTTTAAAATAAACATCCGTTAAATTTTATATGCAAAATTATAAAATAATTTTTCACTTACGTCGATATTGACGATTCCATAAAAAATTCGAATAAATATTTTAAAATTTTATTGTGTTTTTCGGAAATATTCATGTTGTCAATTTTATTCTAACGTTTTAGAACTATTGCAGGTTTTATCTTCGGAGATACCGTGACTGTACTCTAAGAGTTAGGTTAGTTATTATTAGAGTACAGTCGTGGCAGTTGGAGGAGGGTATTGGTTCATCTTCGAAAATGGAACCTGTAATGATTTTGAAACTTTAGAACAAAATTGACAACATGGATATTTCCAAAAAACACAATAAAATTAATAGTTTAATCCATGAAAATTTATTAAATAAATATTTTATAATACTAATATTCGGATTTATATATGCCTCTAAAAAGACTATGATAAACATCGTCCATAAAACCTGCGCATTTAGAATACTGCACTAAAAATACCGTTTTATATAAGCAAAATTGTATTAAAAAAAATATATATGCTTTTTAAGCACAGCTTTGGTATGACATATACATTACACAATGTACGTACTGTATGATGAAAGCCATTATGAATAAATTATATTATGATTATTATACGGCAAAGTAATGGGTTTATTCAATACGACAAAATAAATACAACACTAATGTTATCGATAATGAGTTTACAATGATATTGTAATTTTCGACATACTTTAAGACCAATAATATTATGTCAACATTATTATTTAATCTATTTACATAATTTTCAAAAGCGGATGAGCCGTCATTAAATAAATATGAATATTTCGTTGCTATAAAGTCGTCGTTTGTTAAATAGTAAACATTTTCTAATCAGCAACGTTAATATTTCATAGTCTCATGAAACGATAACATTTATAAGTCCTTGTTTAAATATAATTATTTAACACGTCAACACATCTATATACATTAAATAGGTTTAGAAGCTGTTTTTATTCCAATAATGACGATTCCAATTTTGTTATGAAAAGTAATTATATATTAATATGTGTACATTTATATACAAAATAAAAATCGTATACGTTTTTAACGCGTATCATATATACGTCGTTCGTACTAAGTACAGGAACGTGCGCACGGGGAAAGAGGGAGAAGGTTTAGGTTTCAAACCTCCCATTCGTTTATAAAAATGTGATAAAGTGTATGTAAAAAATAAATTTAATAATATATAATTGAATAATAATAAAAAAAAAAACGAATTCACAATTACATAATAAACGAGTCCAGTTGCAGTGTACAATATACATTTATTCGGATCAGTAAATATCGAACGGAACTTTTTTTTCCTGGCACATTTTGTGCTATTCAGCGCATCCCACGAGACACATCTTATTGTATATCCCTGTTATATATTTAAAATTAAACTCTTGGTGATTCGAAAAACTCCATAAATCGAACTAAACGTTTGGTCCTCCGAGAAACCGTCTATAACTCGAAGAAAGCTAATATATTTCAATGCTCTACACAAATGAAATGTGAAGCGGTAAAGTGATGCTTTATAAAGTTTTTTGGCCTTTTTAAATTATTTTATTAATTAGATCTTTATCATTATTCGAACTTATATGACGCTCGTTTCTTGTCGAGGCTGTAATATGTGTATATATATACAAATTAAACATTTAAAAAAAATCGGTAACTATGACGGTGACGCATTAATCTAATGTTTATCAGTAATAATTTCCTAAATTAGTTTTATTTGTCGATTGTAGCCCGTTGGCTTATCAATGGACTCTAACCTTATTAGACTCGTAGGCTATCGATATGCAACGAAATATATACACGGACAATTATATGAAAATCTAAGTAGTCTCGTAGTGTTTATATTGAAATATTAAAAAAGGTTTCAATTACAAAAACATCGTAAATGATACCGTGTATAATAATAAATAGTATATAACAAAAACACTTGTAGACTGATATTCAAAAAAATAAATAAATAAATAAAAATAAAATGGTTAGATTTTATTTTACTTTTTTATTATTGAGCTCGGAGCTCACCATGTAAGTTTGATGCGATTCAACTAGCACATTATCGATATTGGTGCCGATGTAAATAAGACATTTTATTTTTGAAAAACTTGGGTTGACGGCATGGATCAATGAACGAATCCGACCGATATGTCAAAACCGATGCGACGATTTTGATAAAAATCAACGAGACGAAATCTTCTTTTGATAAAAATCAACGAGACGAAAGAAGAAAAAGCGTTTATTTTCCACCAGTGGAAAGTCGTAAAAAGTAAAAATATATTAAATTATGTTATATAAAAAATATAAAGATAAAAAGTGTAATATTTTATCAACATTCAGTCAAAACTATAATATTATCGTACATCCTAACTTTTTTTGAAGTGCATGGATTTGAGTTTCAAAAACTACAAAGAAAAAATTTTTACATTTATCAATTGTATAGTACGTAAATATTATTTCATTAAATAATTTTTCAAGGGGATCGGAGAAGGTATATTCTTTGTAGTATTTTATGTTTGGAAGCTAAATACAATTTCAATCACTTTAAGTAAATTAAATTAATTCAGGGGAAAAATTGAACTCATTGTCTTCCGATATCGGTCACTGTGGAATTTGATTTTTTATATTTTATTAATGCTTTGTTTTTTTCGAGTATAAAAAAAACGAAACATTTAATCGAAATTCTATTCATGCAACAAAAAATCAGACGAGTTTGAATTTTTTGTCAAAATTACATTTCATTCATTTTAATATATTTCGAATCTAAACACACTTATATTCATAGCTGTTCGCGTCTGTACGCATCGTATTCATTTACTTGAATCGATGTAATTTAAATGTACACGTGTTGGTTATCGGGTTACGTAACGCTTAAGTGCACGAGTGTTTACCTTTATTTTATTACACCGAAAACGTCTGTCACACAACTGTACGTTGAAAACCATTCGGTTTACACTGTAAGTACAAGAACGAAAAATAACCTTAATTTTATGTAATCGTAGTAGGCCTGTAGTCGGGTGAGGTAATTTAAATTCCCCCGTTTCAATAAAAACCGTATACATTAACGGTGTTTGGCGTGAGACGTTTACGGTTGAGTCTTATAATCTAAACGTACACCTTGTCAAGTCCGAAAATAGCTGAATTAATATCAACGAAAAAAAAAATATGTATCCTTCTCGTTTTACAGACTTGTACGTCACGTGATGTATGTAATGTTAGTTTTGATACGTTAATGATCAGACTCGAAATGTGTCGCGCGTGTGGATTATGAAAAATCAAAAATGTTTGACTGTATGTTAACGCTATCCAAGAGTTTTGGCTGACGTTTAAATTGTCCGAACTTTTAAACGATAAGTGACCTATTGAAATGAACTAGGTGTCGGTAACAGACAAACTGTAAATTCGTTTCTTACATAAAACTGTGACAAAGTTCCATCGGTCTTTTCTAGTCAACATCATAATTGGTTATCGATCACCGTGCTACTTTTATATATAGAATTTGGAAAATTGACTGTGGCAAATTCCTACAAAAAATAATTGATCCGAAATTACTCTCTTTTGATGCAAGATATATTTCCTCCTATACGTTAGATTGGTCCACTAAAAAACCATTACTCTTATGTGTCCACCTAACTGCGTTATGCAATCGAATGTACACCTTTTCTAAATAATTAATGTATATTTTTCATACGAATGTGATGTATTTTCGCTATATTCGCTATATTTTTGATATATCTCGCTCTCTCATTGTACATTGTAATGTACTCGTATATTTTTTGTTTATTCACACAGTTATACTCTTAACTCTCGGAACGTTGATATTTAATAAATACATAATCGATTAATTTTCCGATAATTTGTGCGGATAACGTTAGGTTAGTCGTACGTTATTTTCGGTCGTCTATAGTTTTTAGCTATTCAAGTACCCGTCGTTCCGTCACTACGCAATATCGAAAATTCACTGTGATTTATCGTGAAAAACGGTGTTACGCCCCACTTTCGCTTACGGACCGAACTAGTGAGTTTCGGGACAGGGAATACATCAAACGGCAGAATCCATACCGGATTGTGCGTTTTGTTTCGTGTCCGGGGCTGAACTGTGAATAAAGTTCTGGGCGAGTTCCCGTCTCAATCTTCGTGGATGCGCTGCGTTTCATCTAGAAAGCAATCGGACGGGTAAGCAATTTTTATTCGATTGAGCTCCGAATCTGAACAGTAAAAACTGTGAAAACAATACGGCCAGATTGTCGACACGTTCGTAGTCATACAATTTTTTTTCTTTCATAAAATCGAATTTGTTTTTTTATTTAAAAATAGCAATCCAAAACATCTGGAAACTCAACTAAATTTTAGTATTAAACGTGTATAATTTTTTAACTGAATGTACACCTTTTTTAATATCATGTTTCATCATTTTATTTTTAATTAGTTACCTAAAATTAATTTACATAATTCTTGTAGCACACGTTTAGAATAATAATTATTTATTTAAATTGTTTGGAATTTTGCCCTTCTGACCGTATCTTGAGGTACGGACCTGCGTGTTGGACACAACGGCTAATAGTTATTATAACATTGTTGCCACGTCGATGCAGTTTTAAAAAATATGGTCGTTGTCGTGTATGTTACGTAGGTAGACGAAACATCAAGAGCACAATTCTTGTTGTACATATTGTTAGAACTTTTTAGTGCACGTCTTATATTGAGTCTATTATAGGATTATCATGATAAAATTTTATCCGGTATAGACATTTTCCAGTTGTGAACAAAATTTTCGTATAACACAGATATTCCGATTTATATAGTTTTTCTAGTTATGTTTTTCGACACATTTTCCAGTTTTCGAATTTTATTTAGCAAAAGAAAAATTACCGAAAATTGCAAAATTTTCTAAGATTGTTCAATTGTCGTCCACATATTTCACGAAATTGAATTTGGTTTTTTTCATGTAACTCCAAAAATGGAAAATGCATTGGAATCGTCACCGTTTATATTTATTATAACATTTCACATGATGTATAAGAAAACCACTTTTTGTTAGTAAAAATATCTATAGATCTACCAGCAATTACCATAGCCTTTTAGAAGAATGTAATTGGGAAAACTGATCGCGATTATTTTGCACAAACGTGTATAATACAATCCAATCGCTAGGAGACACGTACGTGTTTCTCTTAACAAGATTACCCTTAAACCACGTCAGGGTCACACTCACTGGGTGGTACAAATGGCGGTCCTTGACAACATATGCGGTCCTTTACATGTAAATGTAAGTCTCCAATTTTTAATATTCATCATGTTCGTATAAGATAATTTAGTATTTACTAAAGCTATATTTGGTTCTGTGATACTGGGATCCCTCCTACACTTTGATGAAATCCGTTCGCGTATTATATCTATTCGTTTTAATTCACTTGGTACATTTGCTCGTATCGCTTTCGAGCAGTATATATGAATAAATAAATAAATAATATATATATATATATATATATATATATATTTTAGTAATATTGACAATTGTGTTTCTCATTAAATAATTAAATTGAGATTTTTAATTTTACTATGAAAATTAAAATTGTATCCGATTTTTAAATGTGTAAAAGAAAACTATAAATTTAGTGAATTTCGAGCTTTAAAATCGGATAATATTCAGTTTAGGTATATTAATAAAAAGTGTAAATTAACAATTACGGCAAATAACTTTTATAAATTAATCAATAAGAATAATAATAATATTGTTATTATTATTATCATTACCTATCCGTGGTTATTCAATCACTTCAATTCAAATACTGGACAATACGCTATATTTTATACAACTTAATAAAACTAATGATTAAATTTGTCTGAAATTAATATTTTGGGCGATCGTTTTCTTTGTGATTTGTGTATCAGTTTCTGATCAACTAATCTTGTTGTGTTAGTCACGTATTTCAACACGGACAGTTCTTTACCTATATATAAATATATATATATGAGAAATAATATGTGTGCTAGCGACTTCTCTGTTAAGATTTTGTTTTATTAAGAGACAAAATATTTGTACGAGTTGTTCTTTTGTTATGCACAGTCACGAAAAAGGCAAATGTACGTAAAGTACTCGGCTTTCTATTTTCGCCTATGTTTCCACTTACACAATACACATTAAACCGCTATTTCTCGTTTGAAATGTTAACGATGTTTGTACTCTATACAAGGAAAGCAAACATGGTTAGCGGTTAAGACTAGTTAAAGTTAATAATATTACATGTAGTACTGTATTCATGAACATCTTAAAGTTTGTGTCTACAAGTTAGTCTTAAAACTGTATTCATAACTAGCATGGGCTTCAAAAGCACTTTCGAATATAAGTGTAAGTATAGAAGAACATAATCTCAACGTAATGTCCAAATATTAAACATATCGCCGCGACCGCGGTAGCGATATCACTGAATTCCAATGATTCCCGGGGTCTGATCATTCCTCCAATAAAAACGGCAACGGGCTACAGTCTATATCAGATTTTCATTATTGTTTTGTATTATAAACTATCATTTTCGTAGCGAGGTCAGGTTTGTATCACGTCGGGACTTAAGAGTTGTCGAGACGAACATGGGTCGTATATCATTATGTACTTTCTAAAGGACTCGTGAAAACTAAACTACAACATTATTATATTACCGTTATATTTATACGAATTTCGACGACACGTTTCTAAAGACCGGTATTATTACAATAGGAAATAGCGCAGCAACCTACCGTCTTTCTATTGAATGAGATAAATACAGGTAAATAAATATCGACTGTCCCTTAAAACCGTATGAGAGCCAAGGCGATTCGTGATCTCGTCGTCGTAGCCTCGTCAACCGATAAGTATTCTCTAATTCAATTCACTTTGAACATTTTATTTTCAGTTGCTCGCCTGATACGGACAGGCACGACGACATTACATTAAACCCATGCATTTATTATAAAATTCGAAATGGTACTTGAATACGTGTATGTCGTAGTCATCCATGATAGTTGGTCACCCCACCAATGTCTGGAATGTGCCGAAGTCGTTTTTTTCTCTTTTTTTAACTACATCGTCGAAATCATATACACAACAACATATATCTTCATAATATTTGAACGTTTATTATTCAGATTCCAAGATCAGTCGGCCAAGACAGCCTATCATCTGCTCAGACTCGTAACGGATGTATCAGTCATTGTATTTCTATTCAATATAGAAGTTAATGTGTAAAAACTACGAATCGACCGTAAAGAACAGAACATATTTAATACACTTCGTTTTTACAAAAAAGTATGTTTCGCATTTAAAATGTTTACAATATTTATAAATCAATATCGGTGTATTTTTAATTTTTTTTTAACGACCTAAATTAAATGAAGTTAACTACATTAAAATATGGTTTTACTATTTAATTATTTATACTATAATTAATAATGATATGTATTTTTCAGTATGAGCGGATAAACCAAAAAGAAAAACTCATTATTTCAAATAAATCACAATGAAAATAGGTAAGAATACATATTTATACACAAGTTTAATATTAGTGAACTAACAAATAATTTAAAAAAATTAAAATAATTGATGTAAGATTATTTATAGGCTCATAAATTATATTACATTATTCAATAGAATTAAAAACTATTTTCACAGAGGAAAAAACAAAGTACTTAAATAATAATATAAGTATAAGTAATATACTCGTATATAGTTATGTTATATTATGTTTCAGTATTATATTAAGAATGTGAACAAATCACATTTTACTTAGATTTCGTTAAATAAAAACAAATATTTTTATTAATCCCACGTCGTAGGCACCTCATATTTTTCCTGCTGTCTCCAAAAATTGTCTGACAAATCTGTATAAATAATATAAACATTCAAAAACAATAATGACATACGGTAAATAATAAACATGGGATACTTTAACAGAGATTTTAGATTATTTTTTAGAATTCGAAAACAATGATAAATCATTGTGTACGAAAAACGACATATAAGTAAAATAAACGTGTAAATAAAATATTTTGGTACGAATAGAAATATTTTCGGACAACATTACTTAGAAGTGTAATTGTTTTTTCAGCAAATCCGTATTGTATCCGACTGTTAGTAAAATCAATCTGTTTGTTAATTTTCCTAATCGGTGCATTATGTGGTTATGTATCATATACTTACATTGTCACTACGATCCATTGCTGTTGTTCCGAAGACGCTAAAACACTTTCGTCAAAGTTTTCACACGATCCGGACGGACTTAACGAGCTCCAACGTCGATTGTACTGTAATAAAAGTTCGTTGAACAATTCGCATGTGACATCAATGGGAGTCGCGGAAGAAAACGATACGCAACATTCTCGTAAGTCGTTAGACCGTTATAACATTAGGTACATCGAAAAACTGTGTGCTTAACACTGTTGCAAATTACTTCAGAGATGAATCACGCGACCGAAGAACTTGAGAAGCGAATTCGAGTGATCTGTTGGATCACAATTAATCCTGACCGTTATATTGAAAATGGAAGTCATATAAAAGCCACGTGGGGTAAACGTTGCAATCAATTACTTTTTATGAGGACTGATAAAGGTATACACACCCATTTAATACTATAATTTTATCATACTGTCGTAGCTCAGAAAGTCAACTAATTATTGTAGTTAATTATTTTATATTTGATTTTGTATTATTTATTTACATATATATTAATTTATATATAAACTAATTTTAAATCATTTTAGTACGTCGAATTAAGTTTAGTTCAAAGTTACTTATATATATTTTTTCCAAAAGTTTAAAGTTATTACTTTAAAGAAAGTAATATAACGTAGTAAATATTTTCTCATTAGTATTAAAATAATAAATAAATAAATGAATAATGTCTTAAGTAGAGTTTATATGTTGTAGGCATTTGCCTTTTTTTCTATTGGTCATTAATATCAATTATAAAGCTTTATCAGTTATACATTCGAACGAAATTTTATGGTTTTTTAAGAATTTTTTTTAATGCTTTTTAGGTCTTTTTAGGTCTTTTTGATTTTTAAATTTCTTTTTATTGTTTTTAATAGTTTTTCTTGTAATGTGTAATGGTTCAAATCTGTTTTTTCTTGTATTTTTTGATTTATTGCTTTAATTTATCGATATAATCATTATTATTATTATTATTACGCATAATAAAAGTATTCAGTTGTTTTGTGTCCACCTTTTCGTTGCGTTATAAGTGTATTTTCTTTTACGAGCTGCAGTCGCTTTCAAGTTTTAAAATATTTTATACACTTACCTTTTATATATACTTTTGGCATTAAATTAAATTTAACTTTTTAACTTAATTTAACCTTTAAGCTTGTTAATGTCTGTTTTTAATAAAGGTATTAATGATTTACTCGGGTTTCAACAATTTTCCGATGAAGATGAAAGCCTACCCACTATTGATTCACCAAGAGTCGATGAACTTCAACATTGGGATGAAATGAAAGAAGCGTTTGAGTATATACACACACAATACAGCGATTACGATTACATACTGAAAGCCAACGATGACACGTATGTTAAATATTAGTTTGTATTTTACGTTTGATTGTAGAACATATATTTACTCTGTTTCCCGTAACGTTACAATCGAAAAATATGTTTTAAATATTAAACGATCACTATAAAATCGAAAAAAATATAAAATCATGCTAAATTATTCAATACAAAATAGGATTTCTAACGAAATCGTCGACTTGTCTACAAAATACAAACAAAAAATAAAAATGCAGTTTTTCATGTTTCATATTTTATTTCAATATAATAAGAGATCAGAGAGATCTTAGTTTACAATTTTAGGGTACAATCTGTGTTTCGTTTCAACTTATGGCCGCCTATATTATAGGAAATATATATTTCTCTTGTATTTTTCAGAGTGATTCCCTAAAGAAAGCTTACTGTTTTTAATGTTTTGTATGATACAAGTCATAAATGGAAATGTATATTATAATTTGAATTATTATTTTATTATTTTTATATTTATTTATAGATACGTTATATTAGAAAATTTGAGGTTAATGTTAACATCATTCGATCCAAACGATCCATTTTACATAAGTTGTAAACTTTCTGGTCGTGTTAAACTGGGACATATGAGTGGTGTTACAGGTAATTTCGAACAAATATTAATCTAATATATTTTACAATAAGTACATATATTTATACATTTTTTTAT
Organism: Schlechtendalia chinensis; assembly: GCA_019022885.1. Lineage (NCBI taxonomy): Eukaryota > Metazoa > Arthropoda > Insecta > Hemiptera > Aphididae > Schlechtendalia > Schlechtendalia chinensis. The sequence continues at coordinate 14,751,650 of CM032345.1, read as the reverse complement.
TTTATTAATAACTTTATTTTATTACTTACCTATTTTATTTAATATTGTTGTATGATGTATTTACTTGCAAAATGTCTTTACCTTTCTAACGATACGTTATTGGTCATTCACATCAGAATCGCAATCGAAAGAGAGAAAAAGAACCAGAACTAAACTGATTGCATACTCTGTTTAAAATGAGACTGTTCGAGTTATATGCCACGCGCGTTTCTATTAAAACATTCACATTTCGGCTCTATTGCAGTGGCAGTTAGTGAACTTAGAAATGGGAAGACGATTAAAAATTATTTATTTCAAAAGAACTATTGCCACAATTTTATTATCAGTCTTAACTCTTACGTCTACAAATAATATAAGAGAAATATTATACAGTTGGTATTGTATATTTAAATGCAGTGATCCTACTTCGCTCTTCTAACCTTTAAATACTAATGAATAATAATCTATTGATATATTAGTTTTAAAATTATAAATGTAGGTTACTAAAAAAAAAAAAAATAAAAATAATAATGTTCTTTATTAAAAGTAGAATTAAGTTTTAATACTTTTAACCCGTATATAAATAAAAAATCCTTAAATACGTAAATCAGCTTAGAAATTAACTGGTCGATGATCCAATTATTCTCGTTTACAAAATAGCGATGAATATAATTAATTTAGTATCACGGATCACGTGCATCTCTTATAAACTCCTTGTAATGTATGTGGCATGCAATGCAGACGTATTTTGTTTACGCGTGAATTTCGAATGCAGCGTATACGTCGATGTAAATAATTGTCTTCAAGACTGTTAAGTCAGAAATGACGTTTATCAAAATATTACTTAAAAAAATTGTCGTAATTTAATAAAATATTAATATTAATAGTTAACTTGTTATATAATTTATCGACATTTTCAGAATTTAATTTTAATTACTTGGCAAATAAATAGTTTGTATTAAATTAACGAAAAATATTGAAAGTCAATTAATCAAATGAAGTATAAAGTTTTTAAAATTAAAGTAAATTTTATAGCAATATGTTTGGATTTGACGATTTATATTTATTTCATAACATTTTCAATTTTAAATATTATCAAGTTGACCTAAATATTATATTTGTAGTTCCTTATTATTTATTCTTATTTTTATCCTTTATTATTTACGCACATAAGAATTCGAAAACAGTATTTGCAATTTAGTTAGGTTATCTGCAAGTTATGTTTAGAATCGTTTCATGGAGTAATAGCATAGTGCAACGATTAATCGTTACTTCATTAAAATAGAAATGCAATCATATTTTATATTGTATTGATAAAAGCCAGGTGAACCAATTTTGTATCGGATTTTTACTTTTTCTTCAAAAATACATATGAATATTTGACGAGATAAATAATTTCATGTGAAATCAGTAAATATTTTAAAAATATTTACAATATCTTACATTTTATATTATTTTATTTATGAAAATAATTGTAGATTACGTATTAAGCAAAGAAGCAGTACAGAGATTTGTGAGCGTATCAATTCCTCCTAAAAAATATCCGCACGATAACAACGGAGCTGAACATTTTGAAATTGGTTCGTAACGAGTCGTTAATTTTGTTGTTGTACTGTTTTTATGTCGATGTGATTATCATTTATTTCCATTTTAACTTTCAACTTAACTAGTTAAAATTGTTTATATTATAAAAAACAATTTTGAATAATTTTTGTTAAAAACTATTAAATTTTAACTGCTTCGACAATGATCATAGCTGAATATGATGTCAATGAATTATATTTATTTAATTATGTGTTTAGGAAAATATTTTGAATTAATTGGAATAAAAGCCGTTTCCCGAGATATTGTGGGCAGTGGACGTTTTCTTCCTTATCTTCTACAAGACAATAATTCACCCGAGCACAAATATCTAAATTCTTTATTCTGGAAACACGTTTACGATCCAATAAAAAAGGTATTGATTATACACTTAAATTAAAAATTCGATCAATTATTAAAATACACGTAAAAAAGTAGATAAAATGTATTTTAATGTGGTGTGGACCATTTTTTGTGAAGAGAGGGCAAAACAAGACACAACGTAACAGGCTCAACCAGGTTAACGCAGATAGATAATGATCGCCGACTGGATCTTTGTCTTTTTTATGTTTGTGTTCAGGTTCACGAAAAAATTGACCATAAGGATTTTTATAAATAGGCTTTTAAGTATCTATTTATTAAATATTTTATATAATAAATAAGTTATATATATATATATATATATTTTTTTTTTTTAATTATTATATTGTGCTGAAAGCTTTAGACCTGATGACCTCTACAAATGATAGATTTTCGATGTCCATTTTGTATAAGCTAATTAATAGTATATTGAAAATAATAATAACCATACTAGCAAAATAGTACCTACCTCTTTTTCGTTCAATTTTAAAATGGGAATTTGTTTCAATTTTAGCTAAATAATATACACGTGGAATTATATGATAGTATCTAAAAAAAAAATCTTCAAGGGGTGTGATCCATCCATCACCACCTCCCCAGATAACCGCCACTATCTGCAGTAAATTTGATACGAAAAAATGTTAAGTAATTAATAATTTAGAGACGGAATCGGTGTTCAGCAGGTGTAAATCGTAATAGGTGTCTTTTTCGTAGGTTCAATCTACCTACGAATTATACAATTTGATAAATCGTAATTAATAATTATTCACATTAAGCAATATATCAACTCTTATCGATTTGTCTTTTCCATTTTTAATCGTTAAAAATAAAATACTCAACCAATTTCATAAAACAATAAACACAAATCATTCACGATATTTCGATGAGTAGATAGCACTTTGAATATGTCTCTAAATTTGATTTCTATATCACTATTAATCAGTATTATTATTATTATTATTATTTTTACGTATTAAGCTAATAATTTTATAGTATTATCATTACAACATATTTGTGTAGAAATTTGGAAAAATAAATTAAAAACGTGATCATTTTTATCGTGAATTTAGTGTTTTAGGATAAATAAAAATCTATTTTTACGTATAACAGGTCCCATTTCAAACCCTGCAAAACCCTGGTTCGACCTATGATCAGTTATATACCTTTTTTGTTACGGGCTCGAAATCGAAATTGGTTAAGTTCCGAAACGTCGGAAATAAACAATTCTTTTGTCTGAAAGTTAAAACCTTAGTTAATTATTTATGTATAATTTGTATCCGAATAAGGCGTAAATTATAATATATTGGTAAATAATTGTATTTTAATAATATTTTAATGATATTAATAATATATTTAAAATGTGTTTATGATATATCGTTGTCCGTCTTAACAGAATTATATTTATATGTATATTTCATTAACAACTAACATTTTTTTGTAACATGGAATGTAAAAATATGGGATAGGAGAAAGTTGAATTCACATTTTAAATATCGAAAACATAATTGGTTAGAATAACTCAAATAAAATAACAAAAATTTAACCGTGCTGACATTTCAATGACAGTGGCGACATAGGGATGTACATAGAATCGGAGGACCAGGCCGATTATGAACGATAGGTAGGAGGACGATGGCTGGTTTCAGGGCAAAATATGTGGTAGACCGAGTGCAGTGAACTGGAATTGACTTGTATAGCCTAGTAAAGATAGAATGTATTATTTCTCGCGATCGTACATTTTAGATGGTCACCATTCTATACTTATTGTGTATCATCTTTTTCAGGATATAGATTGTTGTTCGAATAATGAAATTTCATTCCACGACGTTCCTTCTGGTTGCATGTACGTACTCGATTATTTGATTTATCATCTACGACCGTACGGCGTGTGTCAAAGCGTACACAACATAAATACGATTGACTCGAGAAAAAAAGATTAAGTGATTCGATTAGAAGCACAGCATGTACAATGAACTTGAATACAATATTGTTGACGCATATGCATTTGGATGATTTTTTTAAATCTCCTCACGAAATGTAATACAATTTTTTAAGGCGAGTCGAATATATTCGTCATTTTAATTTATGATAATAATAATAATAATATGTCTTATATTTATTATGATTGATGACCAGCTGCTTGCCGTTGTACAGTTATTAAATGTATATTTATTTTATGATAATAGTAATTCTCACTTTGTACAATATTGAAATTAATAATGGTTGAGAGCGTAATGCACGTTAATTGTACCTATTTATATTTGTTATCATCATGTTATCGTTTACAAGTCATACAACAAGTCCGTATACATATAAAATATATGATGAAATAACTAGATTTTAATAATCATACTTTGTTCAATATATGTACACGTGCCATGTATAAATGCACAATTCTGGACTTTGTTACATATTTGTATTTATACCAAATGGGTATGAAAATACATTGTTTTCCGGCGAGGTTGATTGTGAAAGTCATTTTCATAAGATCAATTGCGATAAACGTTATCCATTTTCCGTAATAGGCAACCAAAGTAATTGCATATACATATATGTATACAGAATGATTCATAAATTTCCATTCAATAATAGTTACTTGTTGAAAATGGAGCGAACACTCGAAATAAATGTATAAATGCATGAATGCACTCTGTATACATTTACGTTTTTGCACATTTGATACAACGAAAAATTATCGACTTCAAATCGTATCGTGTCTTCAAATATAATAACGTAAAGTGGTTTACACGTTAAGTGATTTGAATCGTGTTTTAAACGAGTGAAATTAAACACAGAAAAAACCTCCGATAATAAATATGTTTGAATAATACGGGAAACTAGTGACGTCAATACGATTAGGAGGGAGATAGGAGAATAGATATTTTCTTAAAAAACAACAACAAAAATTGTATTTTTTTTTTGTATAGTTTATAAACTATATATTAAACGTCAAAAATTATTAACCTATTGTCTAATTAGCAAAAACAATTTAATTTACAATAATAGCTAAATTAAAAACTCATAGTTGGTTTTGGGCATACGGAAACGAGTTCCTATAATTACGTTAATGTAATTACTATACTCGATTTACGATAGTTTAAAATGTAAACGTAAAAACGTTATTATTGTTTTAAGTGAATTATATATATATATATATATATATATATATATATATTAGTTTTTCTAAGACTAATAATTTACACAAATTGAAAATGAGGAATAACGTGAAATAGCCAATCGAAAATTGATGTAACGAACGTTAGGACAACGCGATATTATCGTGTGTGCAGGTGTTACGGTTGTAACGTCAAGTCGTTCTTCACAACGACCCGATCGGTCGTATTCCACTTCGCCTCCGTTCCATTTGGCCGCCAGGAATGCCATTTGGTTCCGAATTGTTTTAATTTCACGACATAATTATGATTATTATGTTTATGATTGTCGTATTCTGACGTATATATTAAAAACGATTAATTATTTTTGAAAAACGAATGCGAAACACGACTTATAATTTGTAACCTATACGGAGTGGCTCAATGGACGCGATATGGTATAAAATATAATTTACAGTGGAAACTCCGATGTAGGCATTGTCAATTTCAAAGTCACGATAATATAGTGAAATGGTTTAGATGATGTAGGTGCACAACAGTTGTTTAGGTATGTACGTAAACATAACGATGTATTAATGTCTGTACAAATTCGTGTGAGGACGTGTGTCCGGTTTTTTGGCCGTGTGTTCGTACAATTTATGATTTGGCTGAGATTACATGTATTTCGAACAGCAAAAGGGAAAATGTTTGATTTTTAAAAATGTCATTCATTGAATAGACTGCTGGATTAAATTTAGCAGTCGAAATAATAATAATAATTCATTATATATATATAACGATGATATCAATTCGGCGAAATGGGAAAATACAAAAATTGAAATCGGCAAAATGTGAACAGACCACGTCGTACACAACGTCGACCGTGAAGAATTCAAAAAGAAAACGGCACGACGGGACCGTCGCAGGCAATAGGAAAAAACACGTACACAAAGACCGTGTCACATTGTCAGTGTCAGCGTGGCACGCCAAAAGGCGATTTCCAAAATGTTGTTCGCGTTCGTGTGGCTCACATTTACGATGGAACGATTTCTTTTTCTTTCTTTGTTATCGTAACGTTGGTTTTCAACAAACTGACGCGTCCGACAATGACCGTATTAATATTATTATTTATTATTATATATTGTTATTTATACGAACTCAGTTTTGGCAGAACTACGTGTTTTTATAAAGAACTTGAAAAAAAATACATTTAATAATATATTATGATTGTACGTTTAAAATTTAATTCAAATAATACACGATTTCATTGCTCTTATCGGTTTAGTATTTAGTTTTAACTCGTGCGTTTTTATCGGAACGGTCGTAATTTTCTCCATGTGTTGTCGTTCACTTTGATCTTTTGCACTTTTGTCGCGCTTTCGGTTTCGCTTTATATCCGACGACGACTTTTAGTCGAGACCGGTAGTTAATAAATACATTTTGTTGTACAATAACCGTATACGTTTTAATTTATTTAATAACATTCATTGGCTTTGTTTTACAAATAACGTGGTTTTAAAATAGACCTATCTAACCTTGCGCGTGTAGACACACCGACGTCCGTTTGTCGATATTTATCGGTACAGGTATTTTTTCACAATTTTCGTCGCACCGACCACTGAAAGTAGGAGGCCCGATGCGCCGACGTCAGTGTGTGAATAACAAAACATAACGTGCTACTAATAAATACGAACAGGTCGCGTCAAATAAGAAATAAACGGCACTTTTCCGTGCACACGCACTGCTTCGAAACGGCTGTACGACAAATGGGGTGCACGGGGCGTTTGGTCGAGGGGTGGGAGGGTTGGGTCGAGTCTCCCGGCGAGCGTATGGACAATATGCGACCGTGACGAACACGCGTAATAAAAATCGAATGCTGTCGGGGATTTAGCGCGACCATTAACCGAATCACGTCCGATTGTTGTGATATTATTTTCTGAAGCAACCACGGTGCATTCGTTATCGACCGTTCGAAACGGCGACCGGTTCAGGACGGTCCAAAAACATTCGTCCCGGTCGCATTTGTTTCCATACAATTTTCTATACGTTATCACGTGTTTAAATTCAGTGTATTATTTTTCCTGCGATTTAACGATTTAAAAGAAATTTTCATGCGAATCAATGTCCAGTACGATTTACCAGTTATTCTGTCGGGCGCGAAGCCCATTTAAAGTGCGAGGCCCAGGGCGTGGATCCCTTGAACCCCCCCCCCCCTAAGATAGGCCTCGCGTGCGTTACATTCGACGTAACATGACGAACGTTCGACCATTCAAAGTAATCGTTCTGAAAAAAACATTTGACCTTATCAGACACTTCTCTATGTCATTGTGGAATTCGATTTTTTAACATTATAATTAAAACTTTATAAAAAAAAAAAAAAGTTTTTAAAATTTTTGAATATTTGTTCCGGTGTAAAACGTTTGTTGTCAGAATGAAATGTTGTTCATGTTGTAAGTGGTTTTTTTTTTTTTTTTTTGGTCTAACTTTACGTCTAAATCGTCATGCCGTGTACGTGACATTATTAAACTAACATTCATTTATCTCTCACACGGCGGACAAACGGGCCTTCACACACATTCCGAGAATTGCCTATACAATACTTTCGCTCTTTGGAAACTTCTTTATTACTTCGTCACAATCGCTATGTATCAACTCACAAACACGGCATTTCGACAGAACGTTCAAAAAAACCAATCACTGTAGACATTTTAAATTCGATTGTTAAAAAAATACACCAGCGGAACATCGATCAATTTTTTTTTCTTTAAATGCGTATTTCAATGGTAGTTTGAGAGTCGAACGCGTTGTTTCGTCACCCGTTGGAAAAGTCGTCGTATCCCATTATATTACCTGATGGGACGATGGCCAAAACTAATTTACCTGTAAGTCAGGCTTGGGCCGAAGTTCTGCAGCAGCAAGCTGTACAGAAACGTTTTTCCCGTTCCACCGTGCATGTACGACGTTCACGAAGAATACCTCGTTCCCAGTGCTTTTCTACACTGTCCAAGACGATTGTGTTCAATGATATAAAGTTATGAACGTCACTCATAAATAAATTAATACGTATCGAGCAAGAAACAAATTTTATTTTGTGTTACTTAAATTTAAATCTTAACATAAATATTCAAAAACCCATACTAAAATATTATGATAGTTATTGTTGAACCATGCGAATACACGATAATGTAAAAAGTCCTATATAAATGTATTAAAATAAATTACACTCCATGTATATATTTATAAATAGGACATAAGTGTAGGATGTATATATGTACAGCATTATCGTATAATATTGATTAAATGACTCACTTAAGTGTTAAGTCTAATATAATAATATATATGTATATATAATTGAAGCACTCAATTATATGTAAAATATGTAATTTGTACATTATTTTAGAAAAAAAAAATCGTTTTAAATGACGTTATAATCACATAACGTGTTACGCTCACCGTTTCGTATTTTCAGGTGATATTTAATTTATCAAATGTAAAAAAAGTTAATATAAAGAAAATTAAATGATAAAAAATGATTTACATTTTTTAAACGTACGAAAAATTTTAAAAATAAACTTAAACGCTAATACGACACACCGCAATATAGCACGTGTGATCTAATGAAAAGGTAAAACTACAGTTTTTTACAATATTAAAGCACATGTACAATAATCATAATAAAAAAAAACTTATTTCTATGAAAAGTATTAATTAGTTTTTAATATGCTAAACAATATTATTTTAAAAGCACGTGAGTAATTATATTCCGATCATTTTACAAACATATTATATTTTAAAGTTTGATCATATATTTTTTTTTTAATAAAAATGTTTATTTCTATGAATTTCATTCATATTATGAAAACACAATGACGAAATCATTTATGTTCTTATACCTATGATAGTTGATAAATAAAATGAACGATGTAAGACTAAAATATTTATTTCAATAAAATAATGAGTACAACACGGACTATTTTCGATAATTTACAAGAGGTGTATAACTAAAAAGCTTTTTAATTGCTATACAACTTGTGTCATACATTCCTGTAACTACTACGTATAGTGAGATAAACACGAGTGCTTTGAAACGTGTAAAAGCATTTTTAAGGAATTCAATAAAGAATGACCGATTGTCAAGTCTGTCGACTTAAGCTAATGAAAAACAAATGCTAAGCAGGTTATCGGCAAATCCTATGTTGTTTTGGCGAAGTATTCAATATTTACGGAAAAAACGAAAAATATAAAAATAAATTTAACTCACAAAATATTATTTCAAGCCTGTATCTCTTGATCTAGAACTAATCTTCGCTACTGGGGACGTTAAACAATCATTAATATGAACTAAATATAAATTTAAATTGAAAAAAACCTTAATTATTTAAAGCAAAAGTTACGCTTGAGCATTCTTGTCAAACGCTTAATGAACACCATACTATCTACGATGTAACTTATATGAGTTGTGTAATTATCAATCACAATTAATGATGTCTAGGAAAATCTGTAAAAAAATTGTAAAAAGTAATAATTATTATTTTTTTATTTATGAAAAAGAACAAGTATTAAAAATTCATTTGAGTATTAATTCTGCTACAAATACTCGTATACTTGTTTGGTATTAAAATTAGTAGAATAATTAGTGATCTACAAATGAAAGTGAAAAACAGTTTTAAAATAATTGTTCAAACATATACGTATATGTTTATAAATTAACAATTAAATTAAGTAAAGTCCGTAACAGTTACACGTTATTATTTGTTTATTATATTATAATTTCTTATGAAAACAACTATTTTGAAATACATTTTTGATTTTGTAGGCAAATGTCGGAAAATTGTAAATATTATACTTTATGCAAGTAAAAACAGATAATAATGACTTGTAATTATAAATTATTAGTGAAATAATTGAATCGGTTCTTTGACTTTTTATGATTAGGGCAGATGACTATTTGTAAGCATTTATGTATTTGTTTTACACAATCACAAAAACAGCCGAGTAATAAACGAATTGACAATAACCTAACCTAATCTAACCTTGACAAATAAACGAAGTTTTATGACAAGACTTGTAATTTAAAGAAAATATTATATTTACGACACGAAAACAATAAAATATTAAAAGAAAGAAAAATAGCTGTAATTAACTCTAAAATATAGGTGAAAATTAATTTTAAGTACATATTGTTGTGTTTTTAAGTGTACACGTGCTTGCTTATTGAATGATTTTTTAAAGCTACCAGTCTGCTGCCATACATATAATTTTATTGAACTATATTAAGTTAAAACTTCACTTTTTAGTAAAGATATGTGGATGCAGATTTCATATTATTTCATCATTAAACTAGTAAACATTTATATTAAATTTGCTCAATGAATTTAAATATTAAAAAATTAATCTTTAATATAAAGATATTTTTCAAACTGACATTATTGTCATCAATACTATTGAAGGAAAACAAACAATAGTTACTGTTTTAAATTCATATGAATAATAATAACGAATGTGTTGTTAAATTATATTTTCGAAGAATTTTATGAAGCATTAAGTCTATACTACGGAAACTTACAATAAGGATGAGGAACACGTAATGGTTCATGATATGATACATAGCGCGATGTCATACGTTGTTGTTGAGGTTGGTAGTAGGCCATTGAATACTGTTGATGAAAGCGTAGTGTTTCTCCATAATCATATAAACTAGACGTGCCCTTAAATACAATAGTAAAAGTATGTTTGCAATTAAATCAATTAACTAATTCATATAGAATTAATCAGCGAGAAATTTAGGTATGACTTTTTCCATAGTGTATGTTATACACTACACGTATAAGAGTACAAATCCATTCGAAAAGTTATGAGCAAAACGAGTGTAATTCTATCATTATTATTTTTTTTTCTTTTTATGAAACACGTAAGCAATTAATACGGATAAATAAGAACATTTTACGTTGTCATTACCGGTAGACAAAAGAAAATTGTATTGTCGGTTAGGCAGTTTTCTTTTCTCGTGTATACCCGTGTAATACTGTTTACAATTCGTAAAAAAATTAAACAATTAGATTTATTAATATTTATTTTACCAAAAAATACTCGACGGTCAAAAACCTACAGTTAATAGTTTAGTGTTAAATGTTTAATAAAATTAAAATAAGTTAAAAATATGATGATACAGTTTAATAACGATAAAATCGGCAAATAAAACGTTTATGTGCCTGTAATAATTTACAATGCTTATAAATGCTAAATCGAATAATTGTTGTTCGATTGTTTTGCATTTGCACGTCGTCATAACGTATACCTAACGAGTAACAGAAAATTGGCATCTAAAATCGATAAGTGATTCTATATAAATACTTTTAAAACAATATACGCGCGGAAAACACATACATGTATGTATGCTCATCGGTTCGAATTTAATTTCCACGTGCAATCGCGTATTATTGTTAAATGATTAATGATGAATAATTAAAAATTTGACTTATCGACTAAACATATTTATAATAAATTATAATATTCTTATAAAATTTACCTGTTCATTTATATTTGGTAATGGAGATGCAGAATCAGAAATGTTTTGATATACAATATTGGTTGAAGTTGTCCGGTTTTCACGAATAAATTGTGATTGGTCTCTAGACGTAGATGACGAGATCGAAGGTTTTGATGTGGTGGTTACCATTCGTGATGGACTTCTAATTTTACGGTTAGATATGGATCTACTTCGTCTACGAGTAGTAGCACGCTGCGGCGATTTTCGTGATCTTCGACAATACTTTGCATGATGACGTGAATGACTTCTGGATGGAGATAACGATCTCTTCGAAGATCGATTTCTATGTTCTCTAGATCGACCCGAATGATGATATCTTTTTCGAGTTCGACGATCATATGAAGAATCTTCTCTATCACTATAACTTGGAGACCTGGGTCGAGTAGCTGGAGGTGGGCTTTGAGATGAATAGTTGTTAGATGGACCACGAAAATGACTACTACGTATTGTTTGAGCTTTATTTTCATGATTCGACTTTGGAGGCGTACGACTATTAGAGCGATCTTGTGATCTACTAGGAGATGGAGGGCGAGACTGGAATTCAAAGTATTTAATTACAGATCGATACATAGCATTAAGGCGTTCTGACTGGTATTTACGTACCATCGAAGACCTATTTCTAGCTTCAGAAGTTTCACGGTTATAATCTGGCGATGGGGTCCCATTTTTAAACAGATGCTTTATTTGTTCTGATGCACTTATATTTTCAATGCTTTCATTCGGTGATCCATCAGGTGTTCTTGGATATCCTCTTTTAAACACCTCTTGTCTCATGTGACTATCTAAAAGTATCAATATTTAGCAAATATATATGATTATTTTTTTTTTTTTTAAATAAAATAAACCAATTAAAAATGTAATATTGATAAAACTAATATCAATTAGTATGATTTACCAATGAAAAACACATCTATAATGATAAAATAATGATACATAATGATAAATAAAAAACAAATATGGTTTCTTTTAAAATGAAACTATTTAATTCTGATGTGATAAATTCAGAGATTTTATCATATCTTATTATTTACACACAAAACGTCATTCGTACGTTATTTATATTTTTATCAACAATTTAAATGTAATTTATAAGTCTTTATAGAAAACAAAGAAATGAAATACATCAGTAAAGGGGTGTATCAAAAAAAAAAAAACATTAAGTTTTAAACCTAAAGTTTAAAAATCATGCTAAATAACACAACATAAACTCATATGTGTGAATTATTCAATATAAATTAAGTATGAGATATAAAATATATACATAGTATCGTTCGGTTCAATAACAGTACAGCGTGTAGGATAAAAAAATTAAATTATGTTTATATTAATATGTTTTTTATATTCCTAAACAATCTCTTGATTCTGTTAAACATATCGATTTATAGTATAGTATAGATATATAGTCTTTAATGATGGTTGTTTGGTTTTTTTTTTGTTTATTTTGAAGATATTAGATATTAGATAATAAGTGTTATTAGACCCTTGGGTTTTGCCTGGGTCCACCTAAAATTTACAACAACAATAATTACTGTCTTATGAAAGTTACTGCCTTAGAAATTTTATTTTACTGTGATATCTATATTTGTTGTGATTAAATTTATGGGCCCATTCAAAAAAAAAATTTAGTCCTGGATCCACGTCTGATCCTATGGTCTCATTCGACCAATATATAATATGTCAATATATCAATTTAATATGTAATTAAAAAACAAGCACAAATTGTAAAATAATAATAATAATAATAATGAAAAAGGTAATATATATATATATATATATATTATATATAATAATGTAAAATAAAGAATTTTCGAAGTATTGGCTTTGACTTTTTGACTTTTAGAATAGGTAGTTTTCAAATTTAAAAGCTCAAAATATCATATTCAGTTAGAGTTGTTATTAATATTTACCACATACATTAATCATAATAAATTAGCAGCGTTGTTCAGAATTTTTTTCCAAACATACAACGATTTATCGTTTATTCCAATTCAAAATAGTAATTAAACACTTCAAATCATTGTTTGATTTACTTGCTTGAGCCAATTTCCTCAGCAGCCACGATTCCCTAGATATCTTTTTAAATTTAAATAGCAATACAATGTTTACAACGAAACAAATGCATTATGGAATACTATTCGAGTTGTCTTACGAGTTAATTACTTAGTATTTTATTTTCCGAAAAAATAATAATAAATGTCACAACTCACAGCAAATAATGATATTATGTCCAATAAAATATTATTAAATTACAAATTCTAAAACCACATACTTAATGTCGCAATGTTGTTAGAAAATTTTATTTCGCATGTAGACGCGAATTATCGAACAACAATAATTGTTATAAATTTCAAAAATGTCCTATTCCATTTAAAAATAATTTTCATAACATTGTCAGACAATTAAACATCCATGAAAGTTTCAACACATTTATATTTTTGTTTTAAATATTTTAAGTACGTCGACCCGTACACATATTGTATATACAAATATATATAACCTAGCATGTTTCTGGCCATTGTTTGAAAACAAACGTAGAAACAGTCGTATGCGTATGGATTGTGCACAGAAAAACTACACGACGTAGTAATAAAAGACGAAATTATTGGGTCCATCCGCGGTGATTATCTAATGATGGTGAGGCGGCGGACTGGCGACGCGATAGAAATTAAAATGGATTTTATTAATGTAAGGTCTTATTTATGTGATCAATAGGTGAGTGGACAAGAGATAATAATATTGTCGCTCGCATCGTAAAAAATATATTTGTTTTCGACTGGCATTATTTTTTTAAGATAATATATAATATTTATTTAAGACTCGAGACTTTGAATGCAGCTGTTGGCTTATATTATAAATTTATTCAATTATTATGGATTCTAGAGTAGGACTCTTTATATCAAAAGTACAAAGAAAACCTATTTTGTGTAATAATATGAAGGATACAAATTATTGTACTCTCCATTTATTGGACGACAAAGCATGGAAAATTGTATCTGCAAAGGTTAAAATGACGATTAAAATCAGTTATAATATTGTTTGTTAAATTCTGTAATAAGTCACATTTATTATGGAACCGCGTTTTAAATCTCGAATTAAATTAAAATGAATAAAAACTAAAATCCTGATACATAACTATAGAAAGGTTGTATATTCTTGGCCCGTATTTTGCACTATTCTCAATCACAAATATATTTTCGAGCGAGAATTATTCGACAACACGTGCATGCGCATATGCATGATAGATACGGCAGGAATCACACGCACTAATAATCACTAATAATCACACACTAACTACCTAAACTAACACACCAGATTGCTACGTTATTTATAATAATAATAATAATACAATATAATACACAACTTCTAAAAAGTAGCATGCTGCAACCGCCTAAATATAATATTATAGTAAAATTAATTGTTAAAAACTAATACAATATAATTTTTTTCATTCGGTCAGACAACTTTTCAAACGATTACATAAATCCATTACCGAGTGATCCCAGTTGATTGTACGTAGATAGCATAGAGCACCTGGTTTACTTTCCGGCCTAATGGTCAGGACACATACCTCGAACCTTATATCAGCACGTGATGCTATTCAAGTGTCGAGACAAAGGACGCCTTTTTGGCGAGAAGCCAGTCGACATGGTGTGGACCAGAATCGGGGCCTCTGAGATCCTATACCGCATTTAAAAAACGATGCGTACCCACGGGTGCAGCTTGCCAGAGGGCTTAACCATCTTAAAGGAAACCCAGCCCGTACGAATTCAACCTAGACGAGATCGACTCGATCCATGTTGCTACGACCACCAGGTGGTCCTCGTGACGGGGCTTTAGCGACACCCGTACTACTATTCTTGCTCGCGTCATTAGTTGGACATACCTCGAGTGACCTTCGCCTCAGCCGCTCGTAGTTTTAGTGACACCAGTAATATAAGTACTTTAGCAATAAAAGTAGGGCTCTGATTTCCTTTTGATCTTAGCTGCGGGTTTTTATCACCCGCCTTAAAAAGAAAAAGAAAATGAAAATATTATGTTTCTTACCATTATTTGAATCTTGATATATTTCAGAATTTAGTGAGTCAATCAAGTTGCTATCATCTGACTTCACACATGACAGCAAAAATGTATTTAAACTTTTGTGACAGAGTTGAACTAAAAAATATAAATGCAAGTCATTATATTATGCACAAAAATAAACATGCCGGGAATTTTCGTCATTTTTAAAAATTATTTACCTATTTCCATAGGGAGGGGAAAAATTAGTGGAGAGTACCTACTCTTTTTTAAAAAAGTTTTAACGTACCCCTTCTAATTTTTCTGATTGGGCACCAAGAACGCCATAATCCCCCACAACTCAGTCGGTCAGTAGCGGATTTTCAACAATTTTCTGGGAGGGGGTCCAAAAAAAAAAATATTACATAAAAGTAATAAAAAAAAAAAGTATTGTAGTATTTTTGAAACTGGAATATGGATCACTACAGAGTGTCGGGGGAAGGGATCCAATACCCCTAGACCCCCCCCCCCGTAAATCCACCACTGCCGTCAGTCGTTTAATTTTTCAGGAACACGCATATTCGTTTTACACTTTTGCGTCCATCTTTCTAATTTTTTCCCAATTTAAGCGCACTACCTACATTACCTATACCAGATGCCTATCGTTTTTATCATACCATTTTGCGCGAATTTATTATAAGTTTAATTCCTAACGATATAATAATCAAGTCCGGTGCCATGTTTGCTGGCCCTTACGATCACACGAAGAAAGAAAAAAAAATGAAAGAGGGTTAGAGACCCTTATAACGCCACTGATTAACAATATCATACGGAGTAGCGTGGCGTGTACGCGCCCGGCATAAGCATACATAATGATTCAGACAAAACGAAATCGACATACACACACACGGGCACGGGGATAACGCGCTAAACGAGTACAAACGATACTATGAACAAATCCGGCGCCATATTTGTTGCCCTTGAAAATGACACAAAGGAAGATAAAGAAGGACAGGTGGAAAGACAGGTAAAGGAACAGAGAGAGAGAGAGAAAGAAAAAGAATCCCTATAATCTTCCCGTCCCCCACCCACACCGTTAACACGCCACTGATTAAGAATATCATACGGAGTAGCGTGGCGTGTACGCGCCCGGCATAAGCATACATAATGATTTAGACACATACACACACACACACGGATCCGACGTCATATCAGCCGCCCCTTGAAATGACAAGAAGAAGAATGAGAGCGATAGGCCTAACCTATAATCTCTCCCCCGCACCCAACCGCCAACCGCTCGCGTCCAATGAGTACGCAATGTGGATACGGCACGGCCCGGCATGAGCACGCCTGCGGGTGTACAACAGTGATAAGACAAACAAAAAAAAAGCCGACACAAAACGCGGTGCACGGGTGTAAACAATACGTGCGGCAAGACGTACAAACGTAAGAACCGCGAAAAACGAATGCTTAGACTACGACTGCGTATACTCACAATAGCGGTTCATCGATTTGCGCACATCGGCCTCGTCGGGGGCGTCCGGGGAAAACGTTTCGGCCACGTGTTGCGCCACCATGACATGGCGCAGGAACTCTTTCCACAGCGGCTGAGGCACGGTCATGGTTCGTGATGGACGGGAAACCGGTTACCACAAAAACGACAAAAACGACAAAAACGAGAAAACGAAAAAAAAAAAAAGTGTTTGAAAAAACGACGAAGTACGGGACGATTGACGGGACGACGGCGGAAAGCGCACGTGCGACTGGTCCGTACGACGACTGGCGAATGCGCGGCGACCGGGACGCGATCACCAGGCGACGGCTGTGCGAGCCGCCGGCGGTTGCGCGCGCACTTTCGTGCCGGCGGACGAGCAGGCGGCGAGGGCGACGGCGAGGGCGACCGCGGCGGTGCGCGCGCCGACCGTCGCCAATCGCCGCGTCACACTTGTTGCGTCCCACCGTCCGCCCATCGCCCCCTCGCCCGCCACAAAATAAATGTCGCCTACAACAATTGTCGCACGCGCATACCCCCGTCGCGGTTACGAAAACCCGCCCGACGGATTCACGCCGTTCCCGTCCGTTCCGTCGCCCCGCCGAACGCACACGGGTCGTTTTGGTCGCGAAACCGTTTTCGCGGTCGTTTCGCCGGACGATTCGGTTTGTTCGCAAGCTGGACCAAATGCGATCGTTCGTCCGTCGGTTGCACCGGACAGACCAGGCGGCGGGCACAGCATTTTATTTCGAACGCCGCGCTCGCCGCACATCGCGACACATGCCGCCGTTGTGGTTCTTCCCGCAGCCGTCACCGACCGACCGTTTGGTTATCGTCTCGACAATTAATTTTTATTTGCGTTTCTCTCGGGACGACAGCGCTCTGTGATTGAAACGAAACCGTAATCGGGAACCGCAGACGTTGTCACGTCGGAGGACCGAACGGTTTACAGCCGCTCGCACAAGCACACGCGTATTCGTGTGACCACGTCCAGAACCACACGCACGCTACTCTCGGGGCGTCGAACCGTTTACGTCGATGGAAGTTGTTGCAAAATGCCCGTGCAAACGTTTCGAATAATACAACCGTGGGATCGTGGGACCCGAAGCAAATGGACAGCAGAAGGTAAACCACAATTGGCCATTGACGATGATATGGTGCCACGGGCGAAGCGGAGTTTAAATTCGGATACGTCCGGGAACGGATGAGGGAAACGTGAGAGCAGTGCCGATTCGTGTGGCGAACAAACACGAGAAACGACATCCAGTGGCCAAATTATGTCGAACGCCTACGGAAGTGTCATCATCCGATATATATTCATTTTCAACAAAGTCCGAGAAAACGAAGTCAGTGTCGTTGTAGTTCTTCCCGCCGTCGTCACTCACACACACACATTCAATTCCAATCGTTTTGCCAATTATAATCTATATTTGCTTTTATCTTTGGCGTTACATTTTCGTCGAATAATAATAGACAAAACGAAATGCACCGTGTATTTTATGAATACCCAAACCTGAGCAATAACGTGCTAAAAATTTCAGGCTGCTACGTCTTGAATAATTACATCCGTGATAAATAATACGTATACGCGTAACTCGTACGACGTATTGTATGAGAACAGTTTTGAATCAATTTAGTTGCACATGGATTTTACATCAATTCTGCGTCAAGCTATTATTACAATAATAAATAATACATTCATAAATACAAATACCTAACTTTATAAGTTGTTAAAGAAGACAACAGTATATATTCAATAATAATAAACTTCATTATTATATAATAAACTTAATAATTATATAAAGTAATCTAATACTACGTAAATAAACGTATATTATTTAGAGTAGTAAGACATTTTCAAATTTCACACGAATACGGATTTTCTCCGATATGGGTCCTCGTGCGCATTTTCAAATTATAATTCCGTGCAAAGGATTTCATACACATTTCACACGAATATGGTTTTTCTCCGGTATGGGTCCTTATGTGCAACGTCAAATCTGTACTCAATGTAAAGGATTTCACACAACCGCTACAAAATTACATCTTTTCTCCGTGTGATCTCTCGGTATTCGTTTTTATGAATTCTTGAAGGGGATTTGTGGATTTCATTCTACACGTTTCCATATTTTCCTAAGGTTTAATCCAAATTACCATCCGTAAATGCCTTATGTCCATTTAAACGAGTCTCATTACTTTGCGAATTCGTAAATGTATTTTTATACGAAATTTCAATGTTTCGATACACAAAAATCGCTGAAATCTATAGTTTTAAAGCACTTGTTTATTTAATTATTGCTACTATGATAATATCACTTGTTTTGTCATATATATATATATATATATATATATAATATATAATAAAATTAATTTTTTTTCTATGTATAGAATAATATATTTTTATTATTTTTAATGATAAAATGTTCAATATAAATCTGAAAATATTGAATGATTGATATAATAGTACATATTTGAAATGTTTTAAAACCAGTATTATTATCAAAAACTTAATTATTTGTATTTTTCACAATTAACCGATATTTTTATTTAATAATTATTTCACTGATCCTTGATTATTCTTTAATACGATACCAATATAATGAATAATAATTTATAATTAATAATGAAATATGAATAACTAAATTAAACGTACAATAACTAATACCGTTTTCGTAATAAATAATGAACGTAAAGAAATGAAATTAATATTATAACGTTTCTTTTCTAAATATGTCATATTATCGGTTACATTACTGTTATTTTGATTTCAGTATCAGAAATTTAACTAACCATAAATTCGCTTTCTTGCATAGTTAGTTATTAGAAGTGAGTCGGGTTTAAATATTTTAGGATGTTTTTAATACTTGCAACTGAATAATATCTAAAATAATACTTAATAATAATAATAATAATAATAATTGAATATTACGAGTATATTAACATCTAGTCATTGATTGATGAAATGAAAAACAGAACCAGTTCTGAAAAATAAAAAATTTAACGAATAAAGAAGCAAAACCCATTAATTTCGAGATTCTTTTGAGTTCAAAAATAGAATCACGTATTTATCAAGTGAGACACATAACTCATTTATTATTAAGTCTAGTCAGGGCCAGATCAACTTATAAACAAAGTAAGTATTGCTTACGGTCCTTAATGAATTGAGCCCATAAAACGGCCGATATTTAAAAAAAAAATATTTTATAATTATGGTCAGTCGTTGATCACTCGTCCAATGATTGGCAATTTATCAATTATCGGCCTAAATATGATACGAGCATCTTAACATATCTGAATGATATATTTATAATGCATTTAATTAGGATCATCTTATTTATTTGCTTACAGCTCGCAAAATACTTAATCCGGCTCTAAGTCCGGAATATTAAATGTGTTTCTGGCCTATTAGTTTTTATTAGGATATAACGTGAAAATAATCAATTATCGTTGCGGAAGATAATATAACGTATTTTATTATTACACATTTTTAATTTTATATTTTATATTTATCACGCGATCGGCATTTTAAAATTTTAACGAAAAAACTTTATTTCCATCGAAACATCCGTCTGGAGATTAATAACATATTCACATAAACGATGATGAACACGAATATTAATGGTAATAATTTCGTATCTTTATACATTTAATGTGCAGCAAATTATATTGTTTGAATTCGTAACATTTTGTCTTCTTACGCACAACACTTACCAAAATCACTAAATTAATTTCTATTCGCATACTCCATTATGTAATGTGTCATACCTACTTTGGAGACATTATGCTTTGTATGAGATCTATGGTTCAGCCTAATATACTAACCACATTTGTTTACAGTAAGCATCGTGAAAGGAGAGGTGGTTAAAATATTCGGAATGAAAGCCAAAAACAAATTAAAAATGTTGACAAAGAACGTAAAAGTGTATTCGGAGTACGTGCCCGTAATATTACCCCTAACCGCTCAAAATGTTTTTAATATTTCATTAATTGTTTTAATTTTCTCTCGTTTAAATACCGTAACTATTATAACAGGATTGATAACTTGAAAGCGGACATCGAGATTTTAGCCGACAAATCAGTATTTGCCCAGCTGTTGATAAAAGAGAAATGGTATTTTGACAACGTTAAATCCTTTAATCCAAGTAACGCGATCGGTGAGATGGCATTCACAGAATTTGACACGATGTGTTCAACAAACATCGTATCTACCGTAAAAGCTATCCACGGAGTAAAAAACGACGTGTACCAGTACGAAGTACAGCTCAAGTCTCAAGGCTCGATGCACCTTGGATGGGCTACTCAGAATTGCGTGTTTTCCAACACGAAGGGAGTGGGTATTTATCATATTATTGGTTTTTCGATCAAGAATTATTTTCACTTATTACTTACGTACGTATTATTATATAATTATAGAACCAGATAGAAGATAAATAATAGAAAATATAATATTTGGTCATAAAAAAAAATATGTCCATATTTTTATCTTGAAAAATTACAGACCATTTACCATCCAGTATAAGTTTATTTAAACTCGTATATATAGTTTATGTAGGCTAATCATTTTCAATAAGTTTCGATTACTTGAGAATAATTTTAATCTTGGCGTTTAATTTTCCTTCATTTATTTTCTACTGATAGCGATTATGGTTCCCAACATTGTCATTTGATGTCTATTTTTATTTGTGAAGCTTTCATAACCTAAATTTAAAAATAACATTTTTCTTTTTATCACAGCGAATTTAGTATCGGCTCATTAAATGCATTCACTTATGCAATGTTATTAGTTCCTTTTTGACTTGCATCATTCAATGTATCAATTAAAAATCTGAATAATAAAGAATTCATTAGTATTAAGTACAAAAAATGTATTCAGTAGATAAATTAATTCTTCTGTTTATATTTACTAGATTAATTTTATTACAAAAATATTCCGTTCCGACACGGTTCGTATCGTAGTAAACAGTTATATAAAAAATTATTTCTTGTAGTATATATCATGCTAATCAAATGTTTTACAAAAACGAAATTAAGAATACTACTTAAATACTTTTCGAATAAATGGATTAATTAAATTTATTTGCGTCTTTCTTAAATGTTTTCAAAATTTAAACATTGGTTTATTAGTTATATTGATATACTGTATGACTATATTACAATACGCATGCAATGTTTTCGTCTTATTGTCACTTTTCTAAAAATTTGTTTTTTGTTTAGGCGAAACCAAAAATTCTTACGGGTTTGACGGTCATTATACGATCAAGTTGAACATGTCAAATAAAATGGTTTACGGTCGACAATGGAGAATTGGAAATATAATCGGATGCGTAATCGACATACCAAAAAAGACTATTGAATATTTCAAGTATTACTACAATACATTTAATAGAAAAATTAAATTAAAAAAAATTAAAGCATATTGAATAAAACATCAAAAAGCCATTCGTATAGTTTTCCGTGCACATTGCCTCCATAATACGTATTATTATTAATTATTAAAATTATTAATACAATCAAGGACGCGTATAATAATGCGTCAGGGTTAATGTTTTTTTTTCAATAGAGTACTAAAAACGGAAAATGGAATCGTCCAATGTGGCATTTACGTTATGCAATGACGGGGAAAGAAATAAATCCTTTTTTCTCCATCAAATAATAATACTACGATAGTAAAATTCTTGCAAATATTGTTAGAACGGTATAACTACTCATGTAATTTCAAAACTAATATTATAATTTGGTTTTATACTCTTACTTAAAAAACAATTATTAAGTTAGTAAAAAAACGTTTGATAAACGGATCAATTAATATTTAGTTTTAAATAATTTAAATTTTTATTTGTGTATTATTCAAAAAAATGTAATATGAATATTATAATATCGGTTTAACGTAGAAGTATCTTGGAACACTCATTTTTTCAATTGATTTTTGTGTTTATAATATACACTTTTTTAATTTAATTTAAAATGTAATTACGTATCAAGTATACATAGATAATATTGGTAAAAACACAAAAATGGGTATACAAATATATAATATTTTAACGAAATACTTGTTGTGCTTACATTTTTGTTTATACATAATTTAGTAACGGTCGATCACTAGGCGTAGCGTTTGAAATATTGAGCAAACCAGACGATACAACGCAGTATTTTCCAGCGATAACACTTTTCTACAATGAATACGTGACAGTGAATTTAGGCGAAAGGCCGTTTAAGTTTCCGATACCGAAAGCAAAACCGGTAATCAACAAACCCACGGTTGTAGTGAGTTATTTCAAACAACTTCAGCAAAAAATCATCTCTCTGGTCGACAGCAAAATCAGTCTGCAAACCGTCGTGAGTTTTCCGTTTATTTCTATATTTCTATACAGTCTTGTCGAGTATTCGAAAATGTTCTTTGCATTCAAATATTATTCTAAACGTATACATATAATTTTGGACATTTACAAATATTTTAATAATATTCAATCAAATTCCTCAATTATAGTAAATCACTATCGTCGCTTAAGATTTTACACATTAGATTAGACACTTTATAAGATACACATTACAAGATTAGACACATTTTAACCTAGTATAGTTTCTTTCTTCTTATAACACGAGATTAATTTTTAACCTTTGAAATTAATAAAAAAAATATATGAGTAATTTGAATTCAATGAAACCAATTATATTTTTTATATTAACTTAATGTGTTAAGTCTTACATGTAAGGTGTATAATATATATAATATCATAATGTTATTGAATATTTTAGAAGGAAAATATGCAACATTCCAATAAAGTCACTGTCAATAACGTTATGAGTAACGTATTATTTTATCAATTCGCGTATTTGCTCAAGTTTCGGTACGTCATAGACGGTTGTTTTTTATCGTTTTTAAATTACTTGAGCAAAAATTATCCGAAAAAGTTACAAGTGCTCTTAGAGTTGATGTGGGAAAATATACCCGTAAGTATGTTTTATGATATTTGAACAATTAACGATACATAAGCAACGCGTATTTTCGCTCAGAGCAAATGCTTTTTGGCCTTTCATATATAATCGAAAAACCGAAATTATCTGTTTGCATAAAAAAAAATAACACTCGGGATTTTGTGATTTTCATGTTTAGATATACTATATTATATTATTCGTTAGGGTTAACCTAACCCTGTCATTTTCTTACTAAAAATTAACACATAATATGACAAACCGTGATTGTAAAATTATATTTTGTTTCGTGATCAGTTTTTTCGAAATTTTCACAATATTCTATTATACATATAATAGAATAAAACGGTTTAATATTGTGTTCGGAAATTTGTCATTTGTGTTTTACATTGCTTTATTTAAGATTCGGACGTATACCTACAGTCTATTCTGTTTGATTACTTATCTGTTTTTACATTATACAGGAACACGAAATGATTTTCATCATGGATCACTTATTGTTTTGTATGCTCTGCGAATTCCAATGTATATGGAGAAGTGAATTCAATATATTACACCAAACAATGGTACTGAAACTTTTAATCGAAATTTGTCAAGAAACGACAACTAGGAAACAATTGATCGTAAAAGTCTTTTTCGATCGCATTAAGTAAGCATGTTATACATTAACAATCTGATTTGCTCCGGAACGGACACCATTAAAAAAAAAAATTGATTAATCCTATTATGATGCTTCGTTTGCGGTAGACCACTTACAATAAACTATGATTTTGTATCTTACGACCTAATCATTTATAAATATATAATTAAGTACTTTAAAAGTAATCGAGTAATCAGCTCGGTAACGACTGGATTTATAAGGTGACGTATGATTGACGACTAATGTCTATACGGATTTTTTTAGCACAGCTTACAAAATGTCAAAAAGACGGATTTTTGTGACTCTGTACGACATTTTTTTAAAACATAACATTTAGTGTGTCATACAAATTATTTCGTTAATTTTCTCGTACACTAATCATATATGATAATATATATGAGTAGATATGTCAAATTTATGAATTTTTGTGGTACATTCGTCAGCTCCGATGGCTTTGTAATAAGAAACGTTAAAACTTTGGACTTTAAAATATGTAATGTATAGTACTTAATATTTTATGTTACGAGATTGTAGCAAAACTATTGATATTAAAAATTATTAAAGTAATTAAATTAATTAAACAAAATTATAATTTAAATCAATATTCCAATTATAATTTTTTTTTGTCCAAATACACTACTCGAGTAGTTGCATTGAATTTCTTAACATTCTTTTCCTAGAGTAGGGAGAGGAGGGAACACAGTATTAATATTTTTTAACATAAAAAATTGTTGTCACGTGAAATAAGAAGAGAACCTTTCAATTTATAGCCACATTGGCAAGCGTTTTTATCCAAAAATAAAATTGAAGAATTAAAATTTTTGAACTTGATTCGATAGTAAGTGTTTTGTTGACAAAAAATACGTAAAATGATAAAAATGGAATAATTGTTAACTTAACCAAGTAATTCAGCTAGTATGGTGAATATAAAATAATTCTCTGACAAGAATATTCTAAAGTTTTCTATCATATAAATAATTAATAATACAATAAATAATAGGAACATGGTTTTTAATTTCTATACTTTTAAATTTTCATGTGATTAATTTTATTGTTTTCCGAGCTCGTTTAATTTTTCGTTTACCTCGTTTCGAGTTATAATATGGTGTATAAAATATATTGGTTTCGCTCCGTATCAAATAAATAATATAATACTAATATGTACGTTTTAATAAACAAAACCAAAAAATCATTTTACAGATTTGCCAATTTTTTACACGTTATCGCGCCCTCTGAAGAAATGTTCAGTTACATGATGCCAATGGTTTATTGGCATTTAGATGATCAAATTATTCCCGAAAATTTAAACGTAAAAATATCGAGATACTTTCCGCGGGAAAACTACAATGATCACGAATTGTCTTATAACATCGCATGTAGTCAAATCAAATATTCAGTGAACGGTAGAATATTTTCTGTACTTAATACGCACAATGTACATAATATGTTATGTTTCTTTCACACAGAATTAGTGAATCTTCAAATAGTGTTCTTAAAAACCTTATTGGACGACGACGATCAAACCGAGACAAAAGTAAGCTCGAGGATTTTATTCTCTCGACAATTTCAAAGATTCATCCAAGAGAATATAATTGCATGGAGAGTAAATATATATTTTGTTTTTATTATTTATGTTATAATACTAAAATCGTTTAACACGTTTTTAATGGTCTTAATGTTGTTAATTTTTGTACATTTTTCTAGTAAACTAAAAAAAAAATTAAACATTTAATCAAAAATCTACTGTAATAATAGCTTGGAAAAAATACTTTTGTCAGAATTAAATGTTATTTATTTCAAGTGGTTGAAAATTATTGTCTAGCTTTTAGTCTATTAAATCTTTAATGTATTTTATCGTGTTGTATGCGTAAAAATTAATTATTTGAATTATTGTAAATAATTATTGAATTATACGTGTACATGCACGTGTGGGCTAGTAGTTAAGTTTACTTTTCACATGACGACGCAAAGCGCACGCACACATTCCGAAAATCACCTATCCAATACTCATTCGAAAAATAGCAATCCTCTTAACAAAATCGTATTAGATTATTATTAAAAAAATAAAATAATTCAAAATACCAAAAACATTCAAAAATATGTATATTGTTTGTTATTAAATATTGTCGGATCAATGTTATATTTTTCTATTCAGAACAATCTCACGTTAAAGCTACCAAATCCGGTGTTGTTGAGCACGTTGTTTCGTATGTTGTACGTGGTGCGCGATCTTTGGAACGAAGAATTAAAAGAAGATAACATTGCTAAAGTGCATCAAAATATTTTTTATTTGGAGAACTTTAATTATTTCGGAATCGATCGTATTGGCGGCACGTTCTCGTATTTGAGATCGAAATATATTGACATGAATTCGAAACTCAGCGGACATGACTCTTACAGTGAAAACAACAGTAACACACATGCCGATACAATTGGAAATCAATATCACGACGATTCTTGTAAGTTTATTTCATTTATTTATGTTTAAAAAAATATCCTGTGTATGAGAAGAGGTCGAGAACGTGCTAGATATACACGTACCTACTTTCAAGATACGTCTTTGTTTATATAGTGACGACATTTTACATATTCAAAATGACAAATTATCTTGCTAAAGCGTGTTTAAATTTGACTTGAATAACACGTCGGGCATGTGTTTAATGATAAAATTTTACGAATTTTCTCGAATACAACTAAGAAGAAAAATGTGCACACCTTTTTATTTGTTAATAGTAAATAATGTAAAAATAATATGGCACACACACACACACACATATATATATATATATAGACGTTCGTTTTTCGCAATTTTATCGAGAATTGTAATGGAAAATTTTTAAAATGACTCTTAAATACCAAATATTTTGCATTTAAATATTTGTATATTTAAATGTATATTTATTTTTAATTTTGTTATAAACAAGTTGTTAAGACACACATCTAAAAATAAATAAATACGTTGTTGAATTTTTTTTTTATACTTATTAATTGATTAACGTAAAATTCCGGGATAGAGGGGTGGTGAGATTTTCTTTTTTGTAACTGGAAGGTAAGGAAAATAAGTTTGGGAACCCCTGTTCTATATAGTCCGCGCGCAGCTCATATGTACATAATATATATATATATACCCGTTAGATGGACACAAAATATTTGTATTCGTAAATTTTATTCGCGCGTTCAATGCCAATCATTCGACCGGAGACGACGACGAGTCGAAATCGTCACGTTTGTAAGACAACGACATTCGATAATTGACTTTACACATTTGGTTAATAATTTCGTGAATGCGGTTTCGTTGAAGCCGACGTAAATGAGGAGGACATGATGGAAATGAATTCGGCGGCCGGTTTGCTTGCCGTTATAACTGGAATACTTGGAAACGCGGCGTATAGAGACGGGAACACCAGCGGTGCCGACGAAACGATTTTTAACGAAATATTTTTGTTTGACAATTTGCCTACCGACAAACGACACGTACTTTCCGTTTTACTGAACAACGTTATCTGTTTGTATTACAAAGCAGGTTACAAGCAATTGATCGAAGTAAGTCATAAAAATCGTTTAATAATATTTATAGAATAAATACAAGGTTTTTTTTCGATTCCGAACGAAGCGAATATTGATTTTACAATGACGTGTTTCTTTGTTTTTTTTTTTTTAGTCTGTTATGAATTTTCCATATAAAAGTAGTACTTCGTCGATCTTCTAATGTAGCGTCGCTTTCTGATAGCAAATTGTATCTAGTCGGTGCTTTATTTGACACGTTTTTCGTTTTTCTCAATAGTTTACTAAGTATAATACACTCTTAAAAATATTTAATTAATTTTTCGAGCCAACTTATTAAATTTCAATAATTTTCTACGTCTAAAAAATTAATAAAATCTTAACTTCTAAACCCGAAAGTCAAAAAATTCAATACAAGATCTATTACATATTTTTTTAACGGCTATTTTTAAAATTGTTAAAACCGTTAGTCACAACTGTAAAATCGCTGTTTAAATGTCCCTCACTTGAACTACGAAATTCATAGCGTCCGCTGCTCCCTACCTTTTCGCCGTTTTCTTCAAACATTTCTATCTATATTGATCTTGATATGTTGAATGTATATATTTGTGTGTATAGTTCGTATCGTTGAAAGACAGATTGCCCGAATTTCTGTTGAAATACGCCTTGGAGGATTTCGAACAGAGAAATGCAACGGAAGCCAATGACGATATCCGACAAATACTCCAAGTACGTTTATCGATTTGTTTTCGTTTATTTGAATTTCGATATATAATCTATACAATGTGTGTGTATGAATATATATATACATATATATGTGTGTGTGTGTAGAACTATGAAAAAAAAATCACCGTGGCCTGTAGACACATAGCTTGGCTAATGAATGTGATATTTACAAACGCGAACGAAAACCTATTGGAATGGATACTGGCGGTCAACTCTAACACGATCAAATGTTGTTCACAAACCGAAGGAGAACTGTTCAGATTCGTACCGGAATATTACGTAGAAAACACGTTGACGTTACTCGCTTTATTGTCTAATTACCCGAACAAGATCGTGAAGTCGAATAGCATTATAATTGGTGATTCTACGCGGCTTAAAATAATAATATATATAATAATGACGATAATGATGTCATCAAAAACGAGAACAGAACGGAGTTAGGACGGTTCCTCGTATGGTATTCCAGGGTCGAATTTAAAGGGGTGGTTCGGCGGCACACAGAACAAATGGCTTCGGTAGCGAATTCGAAAAACGTGATTTTCGTAAACATCAACGAATACGTAAAATTAGGCTGAATAATTCCGAAAAACCACGAATACCATACGAGACATAACTGTCCTATTTTCCACACTGTGAAAAAATATGTAGTTGTCGACGATATAATATCGAGACGAGTATAGATTAAAAATTAATCGTTGATTTTGAATTTATAGAGAAAGAATGGTTGGCCACATTGATCGGCGAAATAACTTTTGAAATGTTCGGCGACACTAGAATAATTCACCCGAATTCGAAAAACATAATCATAAGAACGGTGATTTTGTATTTGATTCATCCAAAATCGGTCAGCGTTCTTCAAGCGGTCTCGGAAAAATCGTAACTACTTTATACGATTTTTTTGTTTTTTTTTATTTACGTGTCTTAGTACAACGTTATTTTTCTTTATATATGTAAATAAGAAATACGAGCTTAAATGCAAAGTTTTTGTTCCGCGTAATCTAAGACAATAACTGTTATTCGCATAATTTTTACAAGTTTGTCGTAGACACAAATAAAATGTATTAGCTATTAAAATAGTGTAGGACAAAAGGCAAATCGTTTTATCAAAAAATCCACAGAAAAAAAACAATAACTACACAAAATAATTAAACACATTTTTCTGTTTAAAACATATTTTTACATTTTTTATAGCATTTTTTGAGTTTCTTTTAAACAAATAATGCCAAGTACCCATCAAATTGCGCTTAGACGACAATGCTTACGGAATTGTCATAATAATAATGTTTTAGACGGTTGCAAGTGATTCAATCAATTTTAACGTCTGTCGAAGAGATTTTATGGTCCAAGAGATATATGGTATTAATGTTGATTTGGCAAGGTTCGGGATTTGCATATCGCTACACACAACCGCCTCACCTAGAACAGCAAGAGCTGTCGAGTGGAGTTAAATCATTCGAAGAAATCATATTTACCACCAAGACAATCGGTAATAATATAGTCTCATATTTTAGTGGTGTATTGGTAAATAAATTTGATGGTATATGCACATTTTTAAACATTCAACTATTAAAAAAAATTTTCTCACTCCGTCCGAAGAATGATTGTAACTTAAGTACAATATGTTTTTCGTTTTTCATATTTTCGTGTAGCCAACTTTATAGGTGTTATTTCTTTATAGACATCAGGTTTTCAAAAAATTATGTGGAAAATACTCTCATTTCCATATATATATATATATTTGTATGTGTGTTATATACAATCTAAGAATTTATATTTCACATTAAATTATCCTACACTTTTGAATAATAGGTCGTTCAAAGTGTGCACTAAAGTTTACACAAAATGTATTTTTAAGGTATTAATTAAATCTTTCCCCGTGTTATTTATTTATACCTCCAATTAGTAATTATAAAATTTTACCTCATAATTCTGTTAAGTTACTTTATTTTTAAATTGATTTTTAACTTTTAAAGTTACAAAAGAGAATAAAATTTCAACTTAATGGATTTAAAGAATTAGTTAAATTATCTAGCCTTATAATAAATCGTTTTCGATCTTTTTCAGAACGGCCTCCCGCGATCGTGTTACAAAACGACGTGCGAAAGATTATAGCCTACGATAATGAAATGGCGTATAATTTCATAATCAACTCATTGAATTATCTGAACTGGGCTTTCTCCGAGTTCATAAGCTTACTTCAAGAAGTATTAGTATATTTATATTTTATTTTATTTGCAACACACGCGCACAGTATTGCAAATTAAAATGGGCTCTACAGCTATAGACAATTGTTTTTATGTGTATTCGAAAATAAAATTAATAAAATGAAGTCCAAAACTCTGTCACAAAAAAAAAAAATGCCCACGAACTCGATTTAAAGAGTTTAATAAACATGATGATTTAATATATATAATGTATGTAAATATTTCGCTTTACTTCAAACATGTTTGAATTAACTGAAAAAGTCTCGTAAATATTAAATGTTATACGAATTATTTTCTAAATACATAATTGTAAAATGAAACATCGATCAATATTATATAAATAAATCATCTCTGCACAAGTTTATCTATATTATATTGATTATATATAACAAAAAACAATTGCTACCAAATTCATTATTATCTTTATCAATAATATAAATGTCTATTTTGGTACAATTAATTATTTTAACAATCATGTTTTTAAGTTTTCGGAAATTTGTACTTCTTCCAAAAAATATGTGTTCCAATAGTAACCCTCCCTGTTCAACCCTATTTACATTAAATGTATCAACAATATATACATATTGTGCTGCAGATAAATGATATATTAAGCGAAAACGATGAGTCGATAATATTAACGCAGGAAGAGGAGAGAAAATTGATAAGTTGCAATAAACATTTTATTTACACTGCCATGCTACTTCGGGTTATCGAGATGATAATTTCTTTCGACTGTAGTCTCATTACTGACGAAGAAGGATCGCTCGCCAGATTTTTTCAGGTATTAAATACTATAAACAATAAAAATTAATTGTTATTTATTATTATTAATATTTTATTTCGTTTAAATGCAAAATAATTTTGTTTAATATATTTATACATACTTAACACAAAGCTGGCGTTAACAATTTAATAAGTTAAAAGTTAAGTGAAAAAGGAAAAGTTAACCAATTTGATAACTCTTGGATAATTATTAACGTACGTTTTTATTTGTTTTGACGAATTAGTTTAATTTTTAATATCCTTTGTCGAAGGTTTATTTGTCAACATGTTTTGCACGAAATCGTTTGTTTTTTCGAATGCAAATTTGTATGACTCTTATTAAATTTGGATCAATAATATAATTTTAAAATCTCCGATCCGTTGATGTGCACATTCTCGCTCAATCGCTCGCGAAATTTCAGCCAATATTCATTATTCATAATATATTCACATCGTTTTTTACCGACTTCGGACCCGTAAACGATTACTGCATATGGTGCCAAAAGTGTATTGCGTACATTAAGATGTAAATTTAAAAACAATGGATTGCGATAATGTTATACGGCCTAGTATTTTGACGTATAAATAAAACGTCAAACGGGGTGTAAAAAACGATCTAACTTAAGTAGTAACTCACGTGACTTATAATGAAATGTAAGTAGAATTTCACGCGCGTTCAAGTTGTGTCTTTAATCATTTCACATATTCGACGTGTACCCTAAACCAGGTATGTGCATTATAACTATAACCCGTGCGAGATTTTTAACCACTGTATTGGTATTATTTGAATTTTAAATTTCCACGACGATAAGCATTTGTTGGTCACAACTTTTCAAAATTGTTTCACTGTTGATCGAATATTATATAATAGAATACCAATACATTCTTCGTCTCGCTCGGAATACAAAAAACATAATTAAATAAAAAAAAATTTTGTTTTTATCCTGCACACCTCTCTCGTTATAATTGGGTTTTTACAAAATATTTTTACTTAACATCTTTTATAATATATGACATATTTTATTTCCAGTTAATATGTCAAATACTCAACCGTGTACAGTCCTCGACGTCGACGTTTCAAAAAATGTTGACGTCGTTTATGCCGTATACGGAAGCCGTACACAAGTTCACGATACTCGTGCCCATAGTAGGCATACTGTTGATGATTTTAGACAGTGAAATATACGATGAGTGTAAGTACAATGTATTATACTTGTACACAAATTTCATTTCGATATAAACTGTCCTTTGTCAATAATGGCCACCGTGCTAAATTTAATTATACGGACCTAACCGCAGTAATCGTTAATAAGATAAATTTTCGAAACTTTCTTTAACAGACAATACGCATAGTTGTATTTCAGCCACAAATCAAGCTGATGGATAGATCTATATTTTACAAATCGTGTGATTTTTTTTAAGTTGCAAAATTCATAAACAATAACGATAATAAACGTTTAAGTGAAAGAATTCATGAAAGAAAACTAGTTTATTTAATTTAACCGAATTTCGTATATTTATTTGCGGAATAAAAATTTCTCGTTCGTGTGATTCAATTTTTGGTATTTTTTTGTGTATTATAATACTATACTTCAATAATATCCAGATCCTAAATAATAGTCAAATCGTTCGTGTTTTTTTTATCGCATTCGATTTCGACGCGTTTTTATTATTATTTATTTTTTTATTAATAAAGTACAATAATAATTTTCAAATAAAAATCTTTGAAACAATATTATATAAGGCATATTGAA
This sequence comes from Schlechtendalia chinensis, assembly GCA_019022885.1. NCBI lineage: Eukaryota > Metazoa > Arthropoda > Insecta > Hemiptera > Aphididae > Schlechtendalia > Schlechtendalia chinensis. The sequence goes on along the minus strand of CM032345.1, from coordinate 14,718,077 downwards.
AAACAAAACCAAAATAATTTTAAATTCTATATAAAAATTTGTTTTGAATAAATTATCAATACATTATTTTATTATGTTATAGTGACGACGGAGAGCGAAAATTTTGATAAAATTCACCATACCTCGGAAATTACAGACATGTTGATTTCGGATTCAAATTTCAATTTGTCTTCGTTAAACTTTATCATTATACCGGAACACCATAACGATGAACCATTCACATTTAATTCATGTAAATCCAATCGATTTTTGTTTTGAATTCTCACAAATAATTCATTTTTTTAAAATTATCATTTATTAGTTTATAAGTATATATCATATATAATTCATCGACTTTATATATATATATATGATTATATATATTTATGTATATATGTTCATGAACGCAAAAATCGACCGAGAAAATTACCTGTTGCACAATACATCTGTGTAATTTGTTTTTCTATATAAATTGTTGTAGACAAAAATTATATTTCCGAAGAAGAACTAAAAAAATCTGCCAACCTGTACAAACATTTAGACTGGTGTGCGAAACGTCACAAGTCGATGGCTTCTAGCATAAACGAGGACGATTTATGTACCATATGCTATTCGAAAAAAATCTCGGTGGTTCTACAACCGTGCAAACACTATTGCTGCAAGTAAGTCCGACTAAAATAACACTTCTGTCCACAGTACGTTTTATGCATGTAATAAATTTGAGTGTATTTCGATTTGGGTACATATTGCGCCTAAATCGAGTTCACCGCAACACGTACGAATATATAATATATACATTTGAATGACATCACTATTATCAATTTGACTAAACAGATTTGAAATTAAATTTCAGATTCTGCATAGACCACCACTTACTATATTCGCGTGTTTGTTTTTTCTGTAAAAGAAGAATCGAATTTGTCGAGGATATTAATAATTCGTCGACCATATTATATGATTTCGGAAGTGAACCACCGCCGTTGTTGTGATCTTGCGACGAGCCTATAATATATATTATACATATAAATATATATATATGTATATACACACACAAACACGAAAACCTACTACACTACATAATAAATATATATTTAAACACACGCGTATGAAAAAATATATACGAATTTCGACTAGATTGAAAATATATTGTTCAACGATTAAAATATATTATGTTATAAAGATGTGATAACGCGTGAAAAGAATCGATCGTGCGCTAGTACTTATATTGTTTATATCATGCGCGTTATTTATAGTCAGACATGCACAGTATTCATTGTTGTAGAAAAACACTATTTAAAATTATTACTAAAACGCCAGCCAAATAGTTTTCAAAAAATTACTTTAAAATACTAGTCAATTAAAAATATTTATTAATATTCAAATATTAAAATAAAAATCGTCAATAATTATAAAAATTAAATTTATTTCCAATTAATATCCACCATGATCGTAGTTGTTGGTGATGATTCAAGTAAATAAATTATTTTACACTTATATTTAAAATATCATTATATTTTAAATATAAATAAAAAAATATATATATATTTTTTTATTATTTATTATTGTAATAATACTTTGACGCAAAATTGATGTAAAATCTAAAGCAGTTATATTGATTTTAAGATCTTCTCATATAATCCGTCGTACGTGCTGCACGCGTATATGTATTACTTATTATAGGAATATCATAAATTCATATATTACAAGCATGAAATATTATCGATTCTACGTGAAACAATAAACCCAACAACAACATTCCGGAAATGTTATGTAAAATAAATCGTCATGTGCGAGATAGCGCATAATTGTGATGCAATTTCATATCGAGTATTAAAAACCTTGCTTGATTTTTTTCAATTTATTCTTTTTTCTAATCTTATAATCAATATAGGAAAAACAGCTTGTAAAATGACACAAGGCCTCCCTAAAGTCTTATACAGTCTTCAATACCATTAGATTTATGTTATTGAACACTACAAATAATATTATAGTATTATAGCTATAATAAATAATTGGTATTTTAACTTAATTTAGATGCTTTTTAATGAATAGTGAACTTGAAATTAACACGTTAAAAAACAAAAATTTGTTAAATTAAAAGTGAATATTTCACATTAATTTTTTGGTTACAATTAACTTTTAATGATTTTAGAAACAACCCAAATATTTTGTAAAACCTGATAAAATAAAAATTTTTATTAAACTAAATACAAATAATTGAATTTATTTATTTTTATTAACAGCGACAAGCTGTACAAATTAAAACTTTATTGTGTCCTAACCCGTACTAAACTAACCATAAAATGAATACAACCACAAAAAATAATAATTATAATTATTTATTTATTCTGTAATAATTTTTTTTAATTTGAATTATATTTATTGACTATTTAGTAAGATGCTCACAATGTCACGACATGGACGTTAAAAAAAATAAAATAATAAGAAACGCCGTGGTTTTAAGCAAATAGCCAACACACAATACACCATTCGTAACGTGCACCACGCGAACGCAGAGACGTTGTCAAAGAAAATGAAAAACAAAGAGGAACGCCGTAAAATATAGGCACAGACAACCCACAATGCATTTCATAAATACCCAATGACACATAATAACGTATTAAAAGTCAAAACTAAGTTAATTGTAACCAAAAAATTAATGTGAAATATTCACTTTTAATTTAACAATTTTTCGTTTTTTTAACTACACGTGTTAATTTCAAGTTCACTATTCATTCAATAATATTTAAATTTAGTTAAATTAGCAACGATATAAGTACCGTCAAATACTATAATATTATTTGTAGTGTTCGATAACATGCATCTAATGATATTGAAGACTATATAAAACTTTAGGAGGTCTTGTGCCATTTTACAAGGCTAATCGTCGCAATTTTTGTAACTGATATTATTTATAAAGACGTAATTCTTACGTAAAGAAAGTAACCTGTCTGTCGGTACGTGTCTGACAAGTGTGAATCGGCCTTAAACCCGAACACGCCGCGGACCGTCGCGCAAACGTATTCGCAACGTGTCAAATTACACACGTGTACGTTGTGTGGCCGTGCGACCGTTCCAACGGGCGAATATATTTACAAATGTGCACGATTTTTATGTCACAACGTCATACGTCGCCGCCGCCGCCGCCGGGACAACGTTTGTAGTTACGAGAGAATGGACGTACAAAAACCGCGTTCGGCTATCAACAACCATATCACGATCGAACGCGTGTTGATAACGGCGACCACAGTCGGTGTTATCGCGACTCTAGTTCGACTCGGACGTCCACACAGCGTTTGTTTTTCCGAAACGGGCGTACACGGATCGCCGCTACCCAACGGCCGATAGAATCTTTCCGGTTCTCGTTGTCCGACGGACGTTTCGCTTGGCGCGGTCGCTGTTCCGCGAACGAATCGCCGCCGTCGTGTTGTCACGTCGTCCGGACGGGACGGTGTCGGCCGGCCGCCATGATTTCGGAAGGGACGCATTACATTAAACGGTAAAGTTTCGTTCGAACTACTAGTGCCGTTCGCCGCACTCGTTTAGACGTTTCATTCGTTCATTCGGTTATTTTGCATCAATCACAAACCTCTGTGCCGTTTATTCTGTCGATTCGCAGGAGAGTCAGATCCGGAGCCGTAGACGCGCATCCGACCGAAACTGCTATTGTCGTCAACTACGAGTTGGACGCGTTCGTACTCGGTGAAAACGGAGAACCAGTAATAGGCGATCATAAGGTACGGACTGTTATAAATTATTTTAATGTCTTAAATATTATCGGCCGTACCTGAGTAATGTGTTTTTTTTTTTTTTTAACTAAAACAAGATTTATCGAGTTATCTGTAAACGTTGAATTCCAAACGAATCCCTCTATTATTCTATAATTCTAAACAATCGGAGCAACAATATGCAAATAACTCTTACCAACGCACAACGGTTGACCACATCAATTTGCTTTTACGTTGTGCAAATCAATTTACGTATATTATGTTTTACAGGAATGTCAGAAAGTCATACACTTGAAAAGTTTGAACAAGAATACGGATTGTCGGGCGTTAGCGAAAGAGGTGATACACAAATGTAACCTTATACACGAGACGAAACTGCACGACGTGGAACATTTAATTTACTATTTGCAAACGCGTTCGACTGCCAGTATGAAATACGAATTACCATGGTTTTTATTTGTATTTGATCACGATTTCATTGTAGATAACAAAATCAAAGAAGACAAAAATCAATTGGGATTGGAAAACAGTCCGACTAGTGCATACCACATATGCGGTTTAACGCCTGACGATAAAGCAAGTTTGGCTAAAATCGACGATTATATTGAAATGCTTTACGATGATATGCCTCAAAAAGTACGTGGTTCTGGATTCATACTGAAAGTGACTTGTGATAAAGATAATCTCGAAGAACTCTCATTGTCAGGTGATATATCTTTTTTTTTGTGTTAGGCGTTAATACAATTTCTTTCTAACATTCAAATATAATTCTCACCGATACCTGTCTAAGATATTTTATTATTTTATCTGTTTAGTTACATCATATTTTATTTAAAAAAAAATTATTTTCACTAAATTAGTTTCTTGTTGTCTATATTAATTTTTTAAAGTTCTTCTAACTTCATTAAATTATTTTATGTTTTTAAATTTATTAGTTGCTTTATTTTATACATTAAGAATGATATTTTGTAATTGTCTCATTTGAAAACTGATAAACTGAAAAAGTATGTTTAATGTTTTTACAGAGCCTACTATGAGCGCTTTGGCAAGAGTTCTCCGAGAAGAATATCGCAAGAGTTTTGAATTAAGTTCAAATATAATAAATATATTTCTGTGTTTTTCTGCCTATAAACTATTTCATAAGATGCTGATTGACCATAAAGTTAGTTTTTTTTTATATATATTTAATGTTTTTAAATGTTATTTACTCCTAACTGGTATTTATCGTTTTTCATTAAATAGATTTATTTACTTTGTGTGGACGTACTGGAATATGAATTGAATCGTTATGATAAACTTAAGAGTCAAATAGTAAGTGCTCCTCGAGAATCTAAGCCGTCAAAAGTACCGACAATTTCAAAATTGCCGGTTCCTAGAAGCGCTCCTACAACAAAAATAGTTCGAAGCCAAATACCTGTAAGTGCTAATTCCAATAGTGACAGTCGGAGGCATTCTGCATCTTTTGAAAGCGTAAAACAAACTGTAAAAGGTTTGTATAATTATTTATTTTTGAAAATATTCTAAACTTTATATTATAGGCAATATGAATTGATTTTCAATTTGGTGTAAGTATAGGTTCCTCCTAATAGTATTTATTTATTTATGCTGCGACTACATTTTCAATGAAAATCTTTGTCCAATTTTCTACACTTGTAATTAATTTGCTTTTTACAACTGAACACATATTATTGAACAATTGTAGCAGTGTATTCTTATGTTAGAAAGTTGAAAAACGTTTGTTATGAAATTCGTTTGGCTGTAGAGAAATTACAGCAATTAATAAAATAAGAACCCAACACACATACAATTTATAAAGTAACGTTTTACATATAAATTTTATTATAACAAATAGCCAGAAACTTCAAATTTTATTGTAAAAAATGAAAGTAAAATTTTCAAAGACTGCTCTGATTGTAGCATGTGTGGATAATTTAGCACAAAACTTAATTTACACTAGAGCTTGTTGACATCTAGACATTTAAATATAATAGGCGATCTTAAATTAATTTATTGCACTGGTTTATTAATTTATTACATATATTTTCAAAAATATTTCATTTTGTATTTATCAACTTACAGTAGTCAAGTATAAAATACAACTTCATTTCTCTGTACCATACACTGCATGCAATTGTTCATTACTAGAAATAGTTCAGGGAAAATTTCTGAAATTCGTTGCATAATTACTACAATGTAATATATAAAAACATGCACCACATAATTATTGTCCAGTATTCCACCACTCAAATCGAAATAATTTGACAAGACCATCAAAAGCTAACATTTCTTCTCTGGATAAACTTGTAAATGGCACAACCAATGCTGGTAATCCAGTATCCAAAAAACTTATCAGAAACAACAATCCATCAAAGATGAGAATTTGTGGAATTCACTTCATCAAAAACATAAAATAATTTATATGCTTATCACATTATTTTTAGTCCTGATTTTATTATTTGATGATAAATAAATTTTATTTTGTCTATGTAGATAAAATACCAAGGAGTTTAGACACAAGTAACATAAAGTCAGGATTATCCGCAAGAAGTCCAGATGAATTAGCAGTTCATCAATTGAGAAAAAATTTATTTAAATTAGGAAAAAATCAAGATCAAGCACTAAAAGGTCGGTTACTATAAAATATAATTGTCACCATGCAGTATGTTAAAATTAATTGTGTATAAAATATTAAATTGATATTTATCTATATTTATAAATGTGTTTATTATTAGAATTACAATGTTCATAATTGTACATGACTTTTAGATATCTCCTTTACACACTTCAATAGAAATTTATCATATATTATTATTATTATTATTATTTATTATGTCCATATTAAAGTATCAAAATAGTATTTTGAATATTTTCCAATTTTTATTGATAATGATTTATTTATATTATTTTTAGTCATATATTTCTTTTTTGCCATAAAACACCTTGCACTCAATTAAATATTATGGTAGGTACTTTATACTTTGATAGTTTTATATTTAATCTAAACGAAATTTTAAATTCAGTGCTTCATATGAATAGATACTAAAGCTTAGAAATCCATATTAATATATACCTTTTTAATATTATAAAATGTGAATAGATAGAATTTTAGTTTAAAAAAACAAATGCTTATTTTGCTATTTTCTTTTCTTTTCTTTTTTTTTTTTGCACATAGACATAAATATCATAAATCTACATTTTCTTAAAGAATAAATGGAAGAGACATCACATTTGAAATATAATAAATTTATAGTCCTATTTTGAAACAATGTATGGTTAGATAATTAACATAAGATAATTATGAAAATCAAATAACAGCTCATATATTTATATTGTGAAACCATAGTAAAAGTTTACCTGTTAAATTTACATTATTATATTATTAAAATATATTCTGTTAATAATGTTTAAATAATTTTAATTTTATTAATTAGGTGCTGTTGAACTGATATATAATATAACTATTGACAAAACTATGGAGGAAAAAGTTGTTCGTAAAGGTATTATAAAATTGTTGTGTCTTTTACTTGATAGAACAAGTACTGATTTACTCTTAATGAGTATTAAATTATTAATTCAATTATCAGTTTACAAAGAATATGTAGATAAAATGGTAAGTTAAATTGTATCACAATAGTTTAAAATTTAATTATTGTTATTTTGTATACAAAATAAAAAGTAATTTTTATTTTAATTATGTAATGTACATTTTATAATAATATCATTGAATATTAATACATACAATTGTACAGTTCCTTACTGATCATATCTATGTAAAATAATACCAAATTACATATTATAACATGCAACATATGTGTTTTACATATTTCAAATAAAAATTATTTATTCTTCAATGACACTAACAATAAACAAATATATTTAAATATTAATAGAATTTATTATTTTGTTTATGTTTTAGAAAAAATATTCAATAATAGAAAAACTACCTAAAATGTTCATGATGAAGAATCCTAATATAGAATGTTATACCGTTAAGTTGTTATACAACTTATCCTTTGATATAACACTGTGTGATGACATTTTAAAAGTTGGATTATTACCAAAGATAACCGAATTAATAGGTATTATTTTAATAAAATACATAACAGTTGACTTAATCATAAATTAAATAATATTAAAAATTATTACCATATTTTAACATAAGTAATAAATATTAGATGTTTAAAGGTTTTAAGTATTTTTTTTTTTTGTTTTGAAATATTTTATTTTGTCTTTTTAAAAAATTGCCTATTTTACTCACTATTTGTTGGTTATATAAGAAAATACTAAAACTCAATCTAATGCCTAACTAGTCTAATATCACATGTCACATAATTTGTACCAATTTTTAATTCATACTGATACTCCGAGATGCCAACAAACACTTAAAAATATTTGTGAATAGAATAGAATTTGAGGACGTGTGAGATTGTAAATAGCAATCGTTTTATTTTTTATTTGCAATATCAAACCCAAAAAAAAAATTATTTTAATGTTTAAAAAACAATTCATTTACAAATTTTGGTTAAGGAACAAAATATTTGTATATATTTTACACTTATATTTCAAATAATTTTACTGTTGTATAAATACTATTATAATGCAATAAATAGATATTGAAATATTTCAATTTGTATTTTCAATAACTCGTCTGTCAACTTTATTAACAAGGTACAAAAAAACAAAATTAAATATAAGATGTAATATTTGGACATTTCTTTTTTTTAAGCACATATTTTAAAATATTGTTTTCATCATTTATAAATAGTGTTTTGTAACACTACATTTTAAAAAATTATTAATTTTTTAACATGGATCTGACAAAAATATTATTTAATGATGTACATATTGATTAATCCATTATTTAAATTATAGGCACAGAAGAAAATAGTGAACTGGTATGCAGACTATGTTATCATTGTAGTATGGACGATCGATCACGAGCTTTGTTTTCGCATACCAATTGTTTATCAAAGGTTAGATGTTTTTATTATTTTGTGATTATTACATGTTATCTTAATTTTATTTTTGTTGCAGATCGCTGATTTGTTACTAACAGTCAATCATTACAATTTAGTGTTAGCCTCATTATGCACGAATCTAACATTAAACGAACGAAATTCACAACTTTTAATTGCAAACAAAGGACTGAAACCTTTCGTTCAGTTGGCTATCGATACAACAGACTTGATGTATTTTAAAATTCTTCATAACATGTCTAGTCACGAGTCTTTAAAACCTCAATTTGTAGTATGTATTATTATTATACTAATAATAAGATATGTAAAAAGGAGATAAAAAAAAGGACAATAGCAGCTAAATTTTATATTCAAAATATTAAAGAGCAAATCTTTTGTATTTACATATTTGGACTAACTATAAATTTTTTTATATATACCTACACAATAGGAAAAACATTATAATTTAATTAAAATTATTCATCATGACTTTGTAGATAAAACACATTGTATATAAATCAGTTATTTATACATATAGTCATTTTTATAGTCATAAACTCTATCAATAAGCCATTTGACCATATGTTATGCAAATATTTATATTTATTTTAAATAAGCATTTACATCAGTCAGAAATTAATCTGAATAATTCGTTAAACCAGTTTAACAACACAAAAATTAAATTTGTAGATACTATTAATAGGTAAAACGACAAAAAGTAAATTAATGGTATAGTAAACAAGTATCAAATCTTGTGAATGTTTTGATTTTTTATTTTTAATGATGATGACATTTGTGAATTTTAGTTTTGAAAAAGTAAAAATATCCAAAATTTATCAACTTGTTTAAAATGATTAATCTATAAGTACATAGTTATTCGAAATAATTTATACAAGTTGCAAATTCAAACTTCTTAATAAAAGCAGCTGTTGTACTCATTAAACTAGACAATAATTGTAAATATTTTAATTTTCAATAAATATTCTAGGAACTTATTGGACACTTTGCTCATTTAGTTACTATTGTAAAAGATATTGAATGTATTATCGAATGTGTTGGTATTATTGCTAATGTAAATATCCCAGAAGTGGATTTTAAAGAACTTTTGGAATCTAATAATTTAATTTCTTGGATGGTGCAATTTGTTAGTGATGGTATAGTATAATTATTATTATTTATTTTATTGATGTTTATTAAATAATATGCAGTTAATTAATTAATGATTATATTATCAAAATCTTTAAGCATATAAAATAACATCAATTATAATCTATTCCTAGACATGTTATATATGTGTATAAATATATATTATATGTTTAGCATGTAAACCAAATCAAGCGATGACTGATGCAAGATTATTGATAGAAATTATAAAACTCTTGGGAACTGTGTCAAAGGACGAAAATTGTGGTGAATTACTGTATGAACAAGGTACAATACAGCAAGTCATAAATTTATTAAAAAGTGAGCTTTGAATTATGTATATGATTTATAATAGACAATAATAAAAAATTATTTATAGTTATTCAATATATATATATATATATATATAAATTTTATTTACGTATATAGTTATGTATATTTGAAGGCACTAACCTTAGTGCACATTGGTAATTTACAATATCATTTTTTTAATAAATTAACTAAATACAAATTTTAAAAGTGGTAAATTTAATTATAAAATTATTTTTGTTCAAAGACATTATTGTTTTGAACTTTTTACATTATTTTTTATTTCATCAATTTAATCTACCTAATTTTCATTGGTTAAAATTTGTATTTTTATTTCATACTCAAATGACATACAGTATTCTTAAAATGGTTTGTTGTAAACTTATGCCTCTTGATTCAATAAATGGATATGAAGTATTTAATTGGAGAATTATGTTCTTGTTTGTAATAAACAATATTATTAGCTAATTTTAATACAAATGGTTTTGACTTTAAATTTGTTTTTGTTATTTCAGGTCAAAAAGGCGATGATGAATTGGCAATACAAATTATGTACCTTCTATATCAACTTATGTGTCATCCAATCACTGGAGATTATATAATACAAAATACTGGTAAAATATTAGTAAGACATGAATAACACTTTTGGGTTTGATTAATGAAGTATAAATATTTATAAAAATTGCAAATTAATATAATACAAATAATTTGTTCAAAATACATTGTGTTTTTATAAATTTACAAATAACAATTAATTAATTTTATTAAATAGTTTTATATAAAATAAAAATAGAATATATGCCAAGGTATTGTAACTGTTCAATATTGTATTGTAAATGCTTCATCTACAAGTCATAAATTAAAGATAGAAGTTAAGTGATAAATTTTGTTTTTTTACTTTCCAGAAATATATAATTAAGTTTTTTAAAATTGAATTGAACAGAAAATTAGTACTAGGTTTATTGTTAGTGTAACAAACTATTATGTTATGTAAATACAATTAGTAGAATCCAGACATTTATGCGCACAAAAGTACTTGAATATTCACATAAAATATAAATAATTACAAATTATCCATTTATGTTTAAATAAAATTTTATTTATTCGCTAAAGATTGATTCAAATTTTCAACAATGCATCTACATCTGTTTGGTGCAAGTATATTTTTGTATTTTTTCATTTATAATGCGTTACATACAAATTTCTTAAATTATATACACATATATATTAATTAATTATAAATTCTCTGGAAATAAAAAATTAAAATATTTTATATACAACAATTTTCTTTTAATAAACGATAAAATTAAATTAAATAAGTGTTTTTGTACACCAAAATCTTGTCAAAAATAGTTTTAAAATAAAATTTAAAAATAATAATAACTAAATGTTTAAAATCTTAACAATTAAAAGGATATATTAGAATACATTTATTTGCAATAACGTTTAGAGTAAAATAATAATGAATATTGTAATAATTGTAATCTGTTTTCAGAATGTCCAATTTATATAATCGGTTTAATGCATGATCCAAACATACGAGTCCGTAAAATGAGCAATTACTGCCTTGATATTATTAAGGTTTGATTTTTATTATAACTTTGTACACTATTCAGTAGAAATTCAATCATACGCCAAATAACAAATATAATTATTTAATTAAATTAGATTTGCTTGTTTTGTTTGTAATCAAAGAAAAAACAATTTAAATGATATTATTTTCAATTTTAATTAGTAAATTGAATTTATTTTACTCGTAAACAGTAATTATATTTGCACATACTATCTTATGAACGTACAACTTGATTTTTTTCAATATAACTTTTTATCCAAGTGAATCATTTTATAGATAATATTTTTAGTTATGTAGTTAACAAAAATGACAATCAGCAACTTTGAATTAAAACACAATATTATGTATGTACTGTTGTGCTGAATAATGTTTGAATTTTAATTCCAGGAATTCGACGAGACGTGGACTACAAAAATAAGAGCTGCAAAATTCTGTTGGTTTAACGCCTATTGGTTAAATATGATGAAAGGCGAATGTGATGTACCTAGTACAAAACCTAAATATGACGCCGGTAGCGAAATCAATTTGTATGGTTACGTACATCAAGCAATACTCATGCCTGAAGACGGTAAACAGTTAATCTGTTGTTTATCATTTCACCATGTCTGTATAATATGTTTTGCAGATTTCATGTTTGATAAAGACGATAATATTGAAATTATGTCAACGAGACCACAGACTGCTAACAGTAGTCGTTCGGAGAGCAGAAATTTAGACGATCAGTATGTTATTATGTTGTTAATATTTCATCAATCTAATTAATTCATTCGCTAATACAATTTTTGATTTTCAACAGGTTTGACTATGAAATGGATTCGTTCAATGAAGATCAGTATAACGTCGATGGTGGTGGTTACAATGAAGATTTGACGAATATGGGTGGACACTTGATGCAAAAATTCACAAACAATATTATTCATTTTACAGATTAATGTTTTGTATTCAATTACCACATTCCACACTCACATACACACACACACACACACACACATATTTCTACTCATAGTACTCAACAGATAGAACTACAAAACCTAAATTAATTTAAAATAGAAAACTAAAATAATATTATTGTATAATTGTCAAACTATTCGCACATTCCATGTTCAAGACTGTAATCATGCTATGTAGTGGCTAAGTCTAAAAATAACATATAGATATTTTTAATTTAGCATTATTAGGATTAAGTATTAATATTATATAAATCGAATATGAAGTATCAGTTTGGTACGTGTATGTATTTAAAGCTATGTGATGAGTATCAGTATCATCAGTATCACCTTCTTATTTGTATAATTTAATTAATTTGGTCAGTTCTTAGTTTTAGTAATTTGAACACTTTTTTTCATCTTTCTTACTGTCACGATATATGCTTATTAATGTGTTCAAAATATTTCTCTGTAAAAATAATTATTTTAAATTTATTTCCCATTTATAACTTACCAACAAGAAACCAAAAAACATTACCATTTTTTTTTAAATTCATGTTAATTTATGTTTTATTAGTTTGTGATAATAAGCATTCCTTAAATCGTTAACAGTATTTTAACAACTAACGGATACATTTAACTAGTTAGGATTTGTTTTGGTTTTTGTTTTAAATTTATATTTTATTTATGATTTACATACTAAATTACTATGTAAATTAATTGTTATTCTTGTACTAAGGGATAAGTAACATATATTAAACAGATTTAAACTGATGTTTAACAAAATAAATAATACAAATACATTGCTTGCTAACAATATTATATTTTACCTTTAGAATCATGAGATGTAATAAAACTCTGGTTATACTGTAGGGTTGTTCGATTGTAATGATCAAATTCTCAAAATTCTGAAAACTTTAACATTAAAATATCTGCTCACATCTTATAAAAACACTACTGAAAACGAAATTGAAAAAATTTATGAAATATTTAAATGATTTGTAAGCATTTGTAAGAAATTAATGATTAATAATAATTTGAACACTCAAATTTGTAAAATTGTTTTCAAACAAAATTCCTAAACTCACTGAAAGAAATGTGATTGTTAAATTATAAATGAATAAAGTGGTATTTTTAGAAAACGTTTACAACCATTTCAAACATGACCAAAATTATGAAATGTTAATCCTGTTAGAAACTTTGTTATTTTTCTATACTACACATAAAATGTTATGTTGTTAAAATTCGACCAATATTTTGTATATGGATATACTCATTTAAATTATTTTTAATTTAGTAGAATATAAAATTACTCCAAGCAGTTTACTTGTATTTGGTCGGTTAATCCAGAGCTATTGAAGTTGGTCGCTGCCCATAAAAATTAATTTTTATAAACCTTTGTCCACACATGGATTGATATTGCACTCTTAAGCCTAACTAAATCTAGATGCTATTCTCATTTTATGATGTTATGTTCCTGACTGATAAACTGAGCAAAAGGAGTTTATATGTTCGGTATAAAATCATCGTCTTGAAAATAATGTTAAACCGATAACTGTTAAGACTTCAAAAAACAAGTAAATATTAATTTTTTTTTAAATTACTTTTTTCAAATGTTTGTCACTTCAACAGTTAATAATCGTGATCATATATTAATATACCTGTTTCTATTACAGTCGGTGATATGAAAGTGACCAGCAGCAGCTCAAGTAGCCTATTTGTTCAGTGGGATGCAATGTATTCTACAATCCATCTTACGAAGTTCAAGGCATGATACAGAAATCTTGAATGAAGACACTTGTTCATCTATGAAGTTAAAAAATTAAAAACTTTTTTCTTGCGTTTATATTTATGCGCCTAGTCTTCTTTGCATTTCAGTTTCACAATATTTTATGTATATGTTGAATAGAATTATTGTTTAACCGGAATTTATGTACCTTTGTATTCGAACTGATCATTACAGTTTTTCAAGAATTGTACCAGTTTTTTTTCCAGTCAGTTCAGTAATATTATTCTAAAAATTCTTTTGGTACAACTAAAGACAATTAGACTCATTAAAATTGTTAATTATTGTTGTTGTTATTTAATTGTTTTCATATCAATTAAGGATTTAAGAATTTTTCGTTGATATTTTGTTTTCCATAATGTGATTGTATGGTGTGAGCAGATATTATTAATGTTAAAATTTTCCAAGTTTTGAGCATTTTATGTTTATTAGTGCGTGGCCCTTGTGGTATGCCAGCATTAATCAACTGATTATTGTCAACAACAATTTGATTTGGTATGCCAGCATTAATCAACTGATTATTGTCAACAATTTAGTTTTAAATTATGTAATAATAATATCTGTCTATTCAATTCATTTATATTTTCGTTGATGTATTCCAGTCATTCCTTGATTGCCTTACACATACAACTTAGTCGAGCATCATAAGTCTGTTTATATGTAAATATATTAAAAAATAAATGTAAAAATAATTTAAAAAAATGTTATTAGGTATAAATGATAATTTTAAATTTTTGTGAAAATGTTTTCCCGTGATAAGATTTTAACATATTTGTGTGTTAGTGACTATATTTCTATTGTCTTTTAGTTGTAACCATTTCTCATGATAATTTTCTTGTCCTATTCTTTGTATTCATTTAGTTAATATTTTTTATTTATTTTTTTATTGAAAATGTGTATTAAATGTAATTTTAATACTTATAGTTCGATTCCTATGTTATGTTAATTTTTTCTTGTAATATAACATTTATTTAATGATTTAAAAGAAAGGAAACTTAACATGCTTATAATATGCAGATTTAAACATATATTATATATATATATAAATTCTTGAAACAAATGCAAGTCTAATCCCATAGTTATTTTATGTTGGTTTTTTCGTTGTTCACTTGTAAACAATTTATTTGTTATCTGTCTACAAGGAAATTCATATTTGATGTGAACATCATAATTAACATCACAGTATATGAAATGCATCAATTAATTTTTTTTCTGTCTATAAATACAATGGTAGTATTTATTTACCTAAGGCTTGATAGTCCATAAGCAATTTTTTTTCGTCAAACATTTGTTATTTGATAGTTTATTAACAACAACAAAATAAAAAAACTTAACATACCTATAGTATGCGTTTTTTCTTTTTATTGACAATTTGTCAATTTATAAACTACCTATTTACAAACAAAATTCACGTATTGTGTATCGTTCCTTTTTTTTATCGTTCCCTATGAAATTATCTGTACATGTATATTATTATTAATTATTAAAAGTAAGAAATGCATCCACTATAGTAAAAATAACCGTGTTTTGTATTTCACATAAACTTGAATTTTCAAAAAATTATTTTCTAAAATTCTACATAAAAGTATAGACATTGACTTCTATGACATAACGATTACAATGTATTTCAATAATCGAACAACTAATATTCAGTTGCCGAATGATTGAAACGCCATTTGATTCACATCGTCACAAGACCGAAGTCTGGTCGGAGCAATAGCTGTCATAAATCGACAATATTTGTACACGACAATTATTCGTCTGCAAGTTTATTTTTGTTTTGTTTTGTTTTGTTTTAATGATATACATAGTTTATGGGCTGTGGTCGAACGTCGTGCGTGCCGTTTTTGTTCGAACATTCAACGAGATATATATATATATATCCTTATTGAAAATGTTTCGGGTAAAAGTGGAAATCTGAACATGGCGATATTCTCTCTAGGACAGATAGTTGTTATTATCGTGTCGGAAATAACAACGTTCGATCAATGAAAAATAAAATACTATAAATAAACGCTCGTTATTAACGAAAGAACACGGAATTATACATAAAAAACAATGTGCATAAAAAAAAGAGAAAAAACCGTAGAATCGTTGCATGACACGTATTTATTAATAAAACCGGATTCGAGTAAAAGTCATCAGTCAGACGTAAAGCGAAAGAGAATTTCTTCTCCGGGTATTTCTATCGTAACGTTCGTGATTTTCTCAGTGTGCACTTGTTCGTTTTTATTTTTTACTCAATACCTGCCGATGACTTTCAATAAACAAATTTGTATACAACAAAAATATATTTATTTATATATAACAAAAAAAAAAAAAAAACATGTGTCACGTGTAGTATTGAAAGCGGACGGTTCTCGAGCCGTTACACTTGTATGTTCTGACGGTAGTGGCAACATCGATATTTTTACACGAGTTCTTTCAAAAATGTACAACGTCTTAGGTCAGCCGTCGTCGGGTCGGAGATTGAACAGACGACAAAAAAACGTACGATTACATTTTGTGATATTTTAACGACGACATTAGTTCAAATGCCGTTGGACCCGACTTATGGACCGTGAGGTATTTTCTGGGCAGCGAGGTAACTTTTTATTAACACGAAATCGTGCCCGTTGGCGGGGACTCTGTTTCTTTCATTCCCCTCGGCAACAATCACTGGCCTAAGGCGAAAACATCATTCTGCCATTCTCGAACGTTTCGTTAAGAAACACGAATAAAAAAAAATTGTAATCGGTGACGTGCGTAGTGGTATGTGTGTGTGTGTGTGGGGGAGAGGATATCCCACTACGCTTTTTGTTCAACTTCTATTTTCGTACCGCCCGCCGCTACACGGGTCTGTCAAATACTAACGTTCCGTGTCGCGGGGGCGGCCAAACTTTTTTCGATAGCCAGACAATATGTTTTCCTCTGTCGACCGATTTTCGTAAAAATAAATGTATTATTTTATTTTTGAATGTTTATAGTCGTTGATTAATATTAACTGCTGGTTGATTAAAAATCCGGACGATTGTTGCCGACTGCTGAACGAAGACTAACCGCTCCGAATGATCATCGGAAAGTGTAGCTCGGTGGTGATTTTCATACGAGAAAACGTCGTTTCATACAAACCCGAAATGTGTAAACGTTGTAAACAAACACATTTTTCCTCGTTCGGTAGATTCCAAAAAAAAAAATGTCCGAACCTCCAGCTTTAAGAAATATATCCGATGTCGTTTTCATACAGTCCGTGTCAAACAAATAACTCGTTTGCGTGGAAATGTCGTCAGCACTGTTGGCTCCAGAGAATGGATAAGATGTATATAAGTCGTCTCTCAAATTCGTCGTTCAAACAACCTCGCGGCAATACATTTGACGTTTTCGCTGTTCGGCGGGCGGGGGTAACGTTTAAACGTGGAAAGTCTGTTCGACGATAACGTCCGTTATAAGATAAAGACGATCGAAGATTTGACGTTTATAACGGATTTTAATTTTAACTGTTATACCGACACATACAAATATTGAATTTCGAAACATACAACGTGTTCAATTTTCAGCTTTTAAAACACGTACGATTTCCCATGTTCAAGGATTTTGTAGAAAAAATCATTTTGCGCAAACTTACGAACACGTAAACATTTTTTTTTTTTTAATACCGTTCACATATTATGCGTCTAAGCTAATGATAAAACATGTTAATACAGACATTTGCGCGTGTCCGAAACGGACGTGTTGACAATTTAACTAGTTTTTTTTGGGAATCTGGTGAAAATGTTCCGTCGTTCTACTATCATCACCAACGGGAAAACGGAAAACGTGCCGAATAAAATCGCAACCAAACACGTTTCTTTTCACTGCGACGTAACTCGTGTGATGATTTTCGTCCGAGCACTCTGTCCACACGAAAAAATATTAACAGACAGACTAAAAAAAAAAAAACGCATTATACATCTTCCGTTTCGTTCAGAATCTGAAAATACATATAAAAAAAAGAAAATGTAGTCGAACAACAACGGAATGCCTGCAGCGGTCGATTCGAGCTTAAATCACTTAATCGGATTTTCGTTTACGTAATATACGAAATAGTTTCGCCGGATAACGTTGTCGATTTTCTCGGCCGAACTTTTTTATTATTATCATTATTATTATACGTACTCGTCGGTCGATATTTTTATTGAATATCTGTTTTCGGCTTACCTGCCGGGTTCAAAATTACGCGACGACAGGACTCATGGTGCCCTTTCTCGCCAACAATTTGAACACATTTTCCGGTAGCGGCAGCGCTCCGTTCTATTTTGGCGTGCCTACTCGTTTTCGAGTAATAAACTTTGCGGCGTAGACACTTTTTTTCCCCCTTCGATTTTTCCAATAATTATATTAGGCGTAGAAACGAGGAGGGAAAACGTGTACGATTTTCGACGCGCTTGATTTTCGCTAAATCGAATTTCGTTTTTATCCAAAAATAATAATTTGACGTTTTTACAGCGATTATATTATATTTAAGTACAACACGCATACGAGCTCACGTGCAAATGCGTTTTAAAAACATTTCGATAACCTTGTGTTCAATAAAACTACGACCGATTTCGTGTAATACGAAACCGTAAACTATTAAACGTAATTTTATTAATATCATTCTGTTTTGAAAAATGTTTCAAAACGGGTCTGCGAAAAAAAATATATATAAAAAACGATACTAACGATTTTCGAAAAGAATGAGTCGTTCATAAAAATTGTTGTCGACTCATTCGGTTGATAAAAAATATGTGTTTACGCGTGTGCTGCAACGGCTATTGGCACGTATCAACATAAACCGTTTGAAGTTCCACAAATGTGAAAATCGGGTATTTATTTGAAAACGAATATTTACGACGAGTGTTGTTCTAACGGGGTAAGTAACGTTATCCGGCGATATCGCAATGCGTTCCGATCGTATGTTCGTTAAGCCCACGTGGGTCAGACTTTAAATACATTTTCACAGACGTCCGAACACAAAAGTCCCGTCGAAACAGTTGATGATAAGTGTGCTCGCCGTGTATTATTTATGAACAAATTTTCACCGTACACGGTTAAAACGTATATAAATAATAAAAAAAAATGCGTTACATCAAAAGTGGCGCGCACGCGTCGTGAACGTTAAAAACATGCATATACAGCGAGCAAAAGGGAAATATTAATCGAAACGCTGGACCGCTGTCGAGGAAAAATATGGGCTCTTTGACAGAACGAACCTGGGCCGAACCCTTTTTATAACCGTCACGGACCGCATAATAATTATCGCCGTGTAACCTCAATACCGTCCCAAATGTGTGTGTGAGTGCGCGTGTGTGCTCGGTCGCAGCGCACGTCCCGCGCACGCCTATCGTATATTACCTATAGAAATTAATAAACATTTAAATTGCCCGCCCTTTAACATCGGTTCGTATTTTTTTATTATTTTTTTATTCCGTCGGTTTTTTCGTGACATTCGAATTAAAAGGTCGCTCCGTTCGATCGCGCGCGTTTTCCCGTCACATTCGGACGTAAACTTACCTTCGGCCAACACGTTACCAATATAACTAAAAAAGCTACTCGCGTCCGCGGTATGCTTTACCCCATGCTCAACAGACGTAGCCCTGTTCCAACTCAAACAAAACTCAACATTATTAAACTTTACATAACTCCCATTCTTACTTATGCTGGCTCCTCCTGGGCACCCTCGCACTGGAAACACATTGAATCCGTCCTGGATTCTCCCAACCATCGTCAAAAATTCGGTCCTCCTAAAGTCGACAAATTTCAAATCTATCCAAGAATCCATTCAGGCCCAATCAAAAACGATGTTCTATAAAAAACTCTTTTTCTGTTCACAATCACATCCGCCTTCTGGGGAAAACTTACTCCGCTCCGACCACCAAACTCATACTCAAACCATACCCATTATTTTCTCATTTAATTAGAAAATATATCGTTAGGCTCGTTTTCAATTTTACGACACTATAAATTGTTTTGCGGATATAATTTATACATTTTATTTGAAAAACGTTGTACGGATTAAACATTTAAATTGATTATATCTTATAACAATCATAGATAGAAAAACATATACGTGTAGGCACCTATATAGTACTTGGACATTAGTACAAAACTAAAAATAATTTCACATATTGATTGTTATCAAACCATAAACTGAATTACAATTTATTTTTTATTTTTTGCACTTTTTTAATTGTTATCAAACGAGTTAAATAACGTCTGATTGTCCTTTTGAAAAATCTTGTCGGAGGCTGTTTAGACGCCAGGCGAACACTGTACGAGTAAATTATTCAGAACGACTGCTTTTTAAACAGCCAGGTTTTTCATAAAGTATTTAAAACTATATTTAAATATTTCGAATACGTTTAAAAAACAGGCCTTTTTCCTTCGTTTTTATAATACTTCAATTTTTAATTTTAATTTTTTTTTTTTGTAATGATTTGTATGAACAGTAGACGTTAAAATGGAAATAAGAATTGACAACTTAATAATTGTTTTACACGTCGACACGTACTAAATAACACATATACCTGTTTTATTTTTAAATATTATTTCCTACAACATTTTAGTTGAGTATTCGAAGTGGAAACTGTTAGGTACGTCTTGTATTACAGAAGTATACACTTTAGTAAAAGTACTAAATTCGATATCAATTTTGGTTTAGTTTTCCAATATTGTTAAGATGGTTGTGTATAAAACCAACACGAAAATAGGACGATTTGATGATGAACAGAATGGAAATGAAGATAATTAGGGTTCGGACTACTGGTACTACGAACTATCAAAATATGCATACAACAATCAATATGCACTGACAATCGTCGAAATGTGCAAGACGAATAACGATTAAATATGCACATCAATGTGATTAAAGAGATGAATGGTCAAGTTATGTACCTTATAATGATTTTTTTATTTATTAATTAGATATTATTTTATTGAAATTTAAAAAAAAATAAAAATATCGTTGAAATATATTGGAAAACGTCTAAAACGTTTAAATACTTACAAGCACATAAAAACGTATTTAAAAAGTAAATAGACAAAACAATAATATTAATGGCCGCATTAAAAGGCTACCCGACTTAATCGAAATATGATTTCACATTAAAAATAATAAATAAATTTGATATGAAAAGTCAACGTTCGTTTGGATAAATGTTAAATGATAAATATAAATGATAAATGTTCAAGAAAAACACCGACAAATGCAAAAACATGCGAAACGTTTTTGGCGTTCTGGGTTTCGTTATGGCTGGAAACATGTTTACATTTCATATCGTAGAAATTTGTCGGACTGGCTAAGTACGCAAATTCAATATGTCGGCGGGGAGTCTCCCGGGGAGAATCTCACAAGAGATTATGCAAATTACAAGAACAGTGAATATGGATTGATAGATTTAGACAAACGTTTAGGCACACGCGCGCACAAATGTTTTTCTGCGGTGTTGAATTTTCCCGGTTTGGTGTAAATCTGGTTCTGGCGTTTTATTTTTGGCGACCGGTCGCTGCCAGTCGACAACGGGCCCGGACAATTGCGCGCCGAACGACAAAGACGGTTTGCCCCGGGGAGCACTTCGTACACGACGTTTTTAGTTGCCGTTTTCGCACGTAGATTCGCGAATAGATTACCACGCGTACACGACGAGCGACGGTAACAAAGACGCGGTTACGAATAACGGCGAAGAATATTGTTGATGTTCGCGATTGCGTTTTACGCTGTTAACAACTGTTTATATATGTATACATAACACGAATATTGTATATTTATGAGGCGGGACTCGAGGATGACGGAGGGTCGGTGAATTATGAATTTCCTGGTGGCGGACAGACGTCAAGCGAACGCGTTTGCACGGACCGACCGATTTATCGTCGGCGCGAACTAGCGCGTTCAATACGTTTCAACGGGGTGCAAAGCGGCGCCGAAAGTTTTAAAAGTTTCCGAGTACCCGTCCGATCGCGTGAACATTATGTTCACTAATTGAACGTTCCCGAAGAACGTCATAAGGCACGCGCGAATAGAATGACCCGGCAAAGTTTCTGTCCTAATCGGTGGCGTTTAGGTTAGGTCGTGTATCCGCAAATTCTATTGCAAACGTCCACGGGCGTACGTCCAAGCAGACGCGTCATTCGGAGAGAGGCGCGCGTCGTTGACATCGACAATTTTGCGTTGAACGCTGTTTTAGCACGCCATAACCGATGGGTTTTTTAGTTTTTTATTTTTTTTTTTTTGCTATACTTTGTGATCGTGTCACGGTCAGTACCAATTTGGGATGGGGTATGTGACAAGCATATTGTGGCCTGCGAACATTCTGGCACCAACGAGTACACACCCGAAATGACGCGACCGAGTAATGCAACTGTTATATATTGTATGTTCGTGTACAACTATAGGCATTTCGTTATATCGTATTCAGGTGAAATTCAGTGATGGGAAAATTAACGAAAAAAAAAAAGCCGAGAACACGATATACGACGTCAGTCTATTTCATTATTTTGTCAAGAATATATCGATGCGATTGTTGTTTGCAAGTCACAGACTCGGTCGTATAATCGGTGCTTTTTTCCGGAACAAATTTTGTTCTTAAACATTACAAAGAAATGATAATAATAATGAAGATAGCGTGGTCGAAAATTGACGGCGGAGGCGAAAAGGTGAAAAAAAATCCACAACCGATACACGCGCGTCGTCATCCTTTTTTCATCCCTGCAACACTTTTTAATTGATAAGAGAAAAAATGAAAATCAATTTAGAAATCCTTCTACCTGCACACGAGTCCCGGGAATCGTCTGAAATCCGATTACCCTCGTCGTCGTCGTCCTCGTATCCATATTTCTCGGCTTATAGATTATAGCATATTCGATACTTATTTTCATACTGTCCCAATCCACAAGAGTCCATCGTTTACAACGTACAGTGTCAATTCCGTTCATTAGTCATTAAAAAGTAACGGTGTACGTGAACATTTTTTCGTATAATAATATACGTGAATATATTTTTTTTTCAATAATATCGACTTGAAAAATGTTATGATAATGCTTTGCGTAAATAATTTTATCAAATTTTTGTACTTCAGTCGTAAAACGATATCTCTCAGTCAAAAATATTGTTCTTTTCTCGAAAAATTCCCTCTCCAAAAAAAAATGTTAACTTTAAGAAAATATCTGTTTTTATTGTTAAAAATCTCTTTTTTTTAGGTAATATCTTTAATATTTCGATTTGCACGATAAGGAAAATATCTAATTTTTTAGTCTCTTGAAATCGTCAATAATTCTTTACACAATTTTTTAACAAGTTATTTATAGGAATAACAATATAATCAACTTTCACTGGTTAAAATCATTGTTCTATCCTTTTACCAAAGTTATAATATATAATATATATATATTAATATAAATTAAGATTGTTTAAATAATATTAGTTTAATTTGTCGCATGTGGACTGCAAAAGTCAACGACTTCAGGGAGTTCATTTTGATACTTTGGTTTTTACGATATAGATCGCGACTGTAATAATAAATGTACGCGAATAGGATATATTTACAGACAACCGAAGATCGAATTTGAAATCATACGCGCGGTCGATCGTTCGGCCATCCTTAATATGTAGATCATAAGGTATCATAATGTTATTCGACGACGGCGAATAACAAAGTAATAATAAGGTTACGAGAATTCCGAAACAAAATATTCCGTCGATCGTGTTCGATCTATCCGACGCGCATTGATTTTGATCGACACAATTCTGGTACAACGTAGACGACGGGTACGTGTACAATAACCGTTTACGATTGTTTCGTAACCAAAATGTACTATGTTCAGCGAGTTAAAACGTCATGTTAAAACGTACAATTGATATTGTATAATATACTGTAATATAATGCGATACATCGCTGCAGAACGGTGTATTGTCATTAAATTCGCTCGATAATAGTGAGTATGACGTGTGTATAGTTAAGCCGTGCAAGTGTATATGGTTTTGGAAATCGACGGTTTATACGGGAATCAGTGTGCGCCCACAATTTGACACGAGTCCTCGAAATATTGGACCGATTTTGTGAAGAAAAGTGGGCAAAAATATTTCCCCTGTTAATTTCGACGGACCATAAAACCGTAGTACGTCAAATCACTACGCGTCTACGATAATATAATGATTACGTCGAAACACTGTCTAGAGTTTGTTTTTTTCTTTTTTCGTTCGTTTTCACAAATCTAGGACACTCCGTTTATAGAACGTCCGACAATACCGATCGATATTATTTGCGAGGCTCTTCCTTTATTTTCTTCGTGAAAACGAAATTCAAAACCGTCCGCTACACGTTTCTTTTTTAGCTATAAACATTTCGACAACTTTTACTACGGACACTTTTATTGAAATAGCACAAAACAAGTAAAAACCGTTAAATAGCATTCTCAGACTTGCAAAAAAAAAAAAAACTTTTATTTTACATTCAGTTTTGAATAAATAGATAAAAAGTTTTTGAATATTTTTTTAAATAATATATTCAGAATACTTATTCGTAGAAAAAAAAATCATGTTCTACCGAAAATAAAGAAAGTATAGGAAATTTAGTTTTTTGAATAAGATATTTCGTTATGATTAATTTATTCAAATGTATTACATAACATAAATAATTTAGTAATTTTTTTCTTCTTACAGACAAATACAAATATTGAAATTATTGAAGTTATTGCTGAATCGCAAATTAAAAATAAAATAAAAAACGTTGGGCCCAACTCATCATAAGTGATATAGCATGTTCATTTGTTTATCGAAAAATATTTCCACCTCGTAATTTGTATCATATCGTTAAAAACTGTAAACTGTTTGTCTTATTCAATAACATAAACATCGTTCGTAAACGACCTAACCTAACTCGTATAATTGATACAGGAATGGTTTTGAGTTCGTGATTTTCATCTATACTTCAGAATACGATATCAATTGAATATAACGTGGAAATTTTTTTTCTAAATTTCCAATTAAATTGTTGGACGTGATATCCAAAATGTTAAACATCGCTGTCTATACGTTTCTGCACTCTGACCGGGTTTAATAACAACGCAACACGGCCTTTTATCATACAAAATGTAACAGATCTAAGTGGCAAATCCTATAACTATGGTTTCGGTCAATATCTTATAAGGTCTCTGAGCAAAACGAATAATGTATTGGTTTTTACAACGATGCGTGTTTATATTTTGTCTGCAAACACGTTTTTGTACAGACGTGCGTTACTTTACGATAGCGATTTGTGTCCAGTCGGTACTTTATTTGAAACATTTTTCGAATTTCCCAATGGTTCCCTTGAGCGTAATACAATATAATAATACAAAATTTGCCAAAAAAAAATTACCTTAGAAACAATTTTTTTTTATACAGTCGAAAAAAACCATTTTGTTCGCTTAAATTTTAGAAAAAGATCGGTCGTCAAAACTTTTCTCAATATTTGATCATTGATTTTTTATGATTCTTTGATGTCTATATATTACATTTTGAGCTGTTAAAAAAATTTGAAAATTGTCCACGTCCAATAGGATTATGTCCAAAAAGTTTTGAATTTGTTGTTTTGAATTACAGGAAAAATCGAATAGTGCGTCGAATAAAGTACCAACTACATACAATTTGATACCGGACGTTGAAATCACATCTAAAACTCCGCCTGCACAAACAAATATTTACGGACAAAAAAACACATCAGTGTAGAACCAATTCGTTTTACTAGGAATTTCAAAATCGTCAATTTCTTTTATTTCCACTACGCTTACTTGTACGTTATATCCTGACGGTACGACACATTTGGATATTTAAATATTTTTATAAGTATTGAACACTCGTTTAAATACGTTTATTCTCAAGTATCCGATAAAATAGTTTAAATTACTCTAAAAAATACTCACTTAAAAAATAAAGAACCAACTATGAACTAAATTCAATTTATTATCGTAACGCGTATTATCCGTCCGAGCATACCTTCTACACGAGAAAGTGTTTACAGGAAAAAAATACATTTAAAAAAAAAAACATTCTTCACTTCACTCAGAATCTAAAAAAAAAAAATCATATGGAAAATTACACTTGTCAGAATATATTTGTAAAACACTTATATTGAAATATTTTCATGTTTTATATTCGATTATGTTTTTTTTTTTAAATTAATAGTTAACATTTTATTCGAATATTTTACGAAATATCTGAGCGTAGGTATAATAGATACGAAACGTAAACGTAATATCACCTCTCAATTATCATAAATACCGGTAACCGTTTTGATAAACGGCATATTGAATCCATAAGATAACGGGACACTAAATCATGGTTTATTGTACCCTATTGCACGCGCGTATTTTCAGCCGCCGAAAAACCGGACTCGAATCGGTTATACGATTTGAAACGGACCCGATCGTAATACGTCCGTAATTCACGACTATACCTGTAACCACGTGCATATGTGTATATTCGAATACGATGTTGTTATTACTACTATATTGTCTATATTCTATAATTGTACAACTGGCGCAGTGGTCCAGAAAAAGAAAACGGACGAAATTGTAGAAAAATGAAATAATGCCTCATAGTCTATAAAATATAATTTTAAATTGTTAGGTTGAATTAGTTTTAAAAGTATTTTGTTAAATAATTTATGTTTTCGCGAAATTGCGTTATTATTTAACACATTATTTAACATAAATACATGTTTATTATTATTCTACATCCATTTCGGGTATTCTTTCTCCATCGTCATTATCATCAACGTTATATTCTTATTCTTCTTCATCGTTATTAATATTTCCATCTTCGTTCTCTTTAACTAATTGTTTTGCTTCGTCACATAAACGACGTCATTTTTTTCTTCTGAAACTTGATATAAGCGGATTAGATGACAGTAGCAAATTGTCAAAAAGATCCTCCATAGAATTTTTTCTATACGTCTTTTTAGTGTGGTGCTCTCTGAAACGTTTTATATCCTTTATTACGTGTTTCTTGTACGTCATCTGACATGAAAATTTTTTTTTAGTATTTACTATTAAAACGAAACATAACATTTATTTTGAAAAAAAAAGTGGCGAGTAGTTGCATCTGGACATCATAAAATAATATTAACGACTACCATTTTAATAATGTTACGTTAATCGGTTACGCGATTTTATGTTACTTTTTTTTTAAACTCATTTTATATTATAGAAATTTGATTCTTGATTAAAACAATATATGAGCATATCGAAAACGATTTATTTGTTGTTAATATATAATTGAAATGCATATCAATATTATTTTTATAATACTTATCAGATAGTCGTTTCAGCCTGTATTGGCATATACTATACACGGACACAACTAGGACGGAATCGTTTTCGCATTCCACACACTAGACGGACTTTAAAAGAAATTTTTTTTCACCTGTATTACGCGAGTCAGATTTTGAAGAAAAAAATTTTTTTACATTTCACTAGCGATTAGGCATAAGACGTTTTTTTACATCCCTCTTCCGATTCGTTTCCAATTCGAGCGCTGTACGGTAATTTTTCGTCGGTCGAGTCGGAAATACCCAAAAAATTATAAGAACCCGTACAATTTATCGTTCATTATAGGCCCGCCGTATGTAATTTGTTTTAGATGACTTTAGACAATTTTTTGTTTTGTCGTTACGTCAGCGGCGCAACCAGGATTTTTTCATGGTAGGAGGGGGGGCCAGACCCTTTATCGGGTTATTATTGTTTTTAGATTGTTTAGTTGTTTTTATGTTTAGAAGATCAACATATTTACTCAGATTCAAAACGAAAATTACATATTTTATGTGACCCCGCCGTGAACCCGGAGAAACACGAGAAATTTATTCCACTCTGTATGTACACGTGTACGTATTTACCGAAAAAAACGAATAAAGCCAACCTTTTTTTCTAGCTTTTTGTTCGGCAATAGTTCATCTATAAACGCGTTAAAGTTAGTTTTGTATTTTAGATTTTAAGCGAAACGAGAAAGTTATTAGTTTTCCAATACAATGAGTTTTTTTTTTTTTTTTTGTTTCGGAAGAACTTTTTGTGTTGGTCGATTTGTGAACGTGCTCCAAAAGTTTCAACACTGCACGCCTATTGATTAGAAAGTGGAAGTATGTGTGCCTAAATATATACGTGTGTGATACTTTAGAAAAGTGATTTTCGCAATCTCAGTAGTTTTTGAGATAATTGTGAAAAACATCGTAAGACTGATCATTAAAATTTTCACAAAGTTTTTAAAATAGAAATACGGTCTGGAAACATTTTTTAGGAAAATAAAAATCAAAAAAACTTCCGTATTCCGCTTATGTTGGCATATGTCAATGAGTCAATCAGTTGATAATTGTACTTCGATTGGACGATTAAAAATATTCATATAGTTTGAAGCACGTTTCAACTGAAATTTGTACTTTGAAGACGTGCAATTTGAAAGCGAGTTTAAACGCGATAATATTTCATCCGAAATGTATACATACGGTATACTAATACATATATACATATTTACATAACAAATGTCGAAACTCGAACGTTCTTAAAGTGTATCATTTATTATGAATAACGAGCGCAGTTAAAATGTGAAAAAAAGAACCGTAAACACGTGAAAACACGAACGTAATGTTCTGATCGAAACCGTTTACACCGATTTGTCAACGCGCGTATAGCCATAATAATTATCCGCCACCGCAAATTTGAGCTGCGAGACGAGCAGAGTCTGTGGAATACGTTATTCGACGCGTCAGTACACGTTTTAAATAAAAATATTTTAATTTAATTATAATTTTATACGGACGAAGTGCAAAAAATAAAACGAAATAAACGGAGAGTTAAAAAAAAAAAACGAAAAACAAAACGAAACCAAATAAAACCTTTTCGCCTTATGCGTACAAGCCACACGTGGGTTGTTATATGTTTACAATACAGGCACGCGGTTCTATAACGTGAAGACTGCGTGTACACGGCTCGGAACTTTTCGAGCGAAAAAGTTTTCATATATTCATGCAAACAATGCATTTTATATTTGGCAAAATGCGCTCACAAACAAAATAAACTTTTTAATTTCATAATCGTTCACGTAACACACTACTTATTGTTGAGTACGTTACGGTGTTTGAAACTATGATTGTTATTGATAGTTTGGGACTGTAGTTAAAAAAAAAACCCCCCTCCGGTTCAACGTTTAATTGTTCCGATTCCGCGAAATTATAAAAGTAAATATTAAAAATAAAACCGTTCTCTTTCATTGTCTTCCGAATTGACGTTATTGTATCGAAAAACGCTTTCGTGATTTCTAATTAATGGGCAAATATCCAAAACGAATAAATTATCGAACACGTCCAACCGACTTCTTGGAATTGATTTCAAGCGAACGTATTTTTTAAATGGTTTTTTATTTTAATATGTGCTTGAAAAGTAAAAAAATATTTTTATATGCAATTACTTATTTAAAAAAACCCCCCCAAACGTAAATGAATGATAAAAGTTCGTTAATACATATTATTATTAATAATTTCTAGAAAAAAGTAAGTTACTCTGACCATTTATTAATCTGAAATGGTTTACATTTAGACGGGTTGTGACTCAATGTTGAAAAGTTTGAATATCGATTACGTTTAGTTAATTTAGCTTAAAAATGTGTTGTTGACAAACTATTAAAACCAATATCTACATTTCGAGTTTTCAATCAAAATATCGTATTAATACATTTAGAATTAATAATATATATATATTTATATAAATTACCGCAATTATCCCACGTTAAGGATAAGTGCATAATCGACTATATATAAATAATAGGACAACAACTATTTCATTACTTGGGAAGTGACCAGAATTATACGTTTTTAGATTGGAAACGTGCTTAACGGTTAACAAAAAAATCTACCATTTTATCTAATATATTTATTGTTTTATTTAAATGCATCAATGCATGCAAAGCAAACTCTATGATTTTATAACCTAATATAATACTTACAAAAATAATCGAAAAACCTAACATCGAGTATATTTAAATGAGTATATCTTATGGAACGCGCTTAATATCATATCTGCCTATCTTCCTCCCATTCTCCGAACTATATGAATTCAGGAAAAATATCCTGTGCTTGTCCTCGGGTAATTCTATTGTACACGACGCACGAGGGTGTATGTTTTTATTTAGGTAAATAGTGCAAGTATTTGCACTTTCTCCTGAATTTCGGAGAAATATAACACGAGTTTTGGGTAAATAACAATGAGATCCAGTCGAGCGAATTCGCCGGCACAGCAAATCGATGTGCCTAGTTCTATACCGCGAACGAATATTATACAATTCGACATCGATCCGCTATTATCCGCTAGTACTGTGTCCGTGAATCGCAGTTGTCTTTCTGTTAGTCGGTTCAAGACGTGGTTACGAACCAGGACGATAGATTTAAACGGATCAGCGTTATTCACGGACAGGAGTATACGTTTACGTGGATGGCGAAATATTAATACTTATTTTTAGAAAATCCGTCAATAATCTGACTTAGTTTTAACAATCGATACCCATTTTCGCACTATAAAACCGTTCGATATTTATCGGTTGTACTCCAAACCTTTTTATTCTCGTTTAGTTTAGTTGACTCTTATAGCCGGCAATAAGCGAGCAAATACGTTTGTACAAACAATATGTAATGTCTTGTCGTGTAAGAAAACAATATTTGTATTGAAGTTATTGTTTGCTTTATCCGTTTCTGGTTATCCAACATATCTAATCGATTATACACATTTCTTCGCGTCGTCGAAAATGTACGCCAACTGATCGACATTCGTGCGACGTCATCGTCCGAATAATCCGGGACCTAAGTAAACTACGAGTAGATAGCGACCGGACGAGTCAAATCATCGCGAAAATAACGTGGGGGAGGGAAAAAAAGAAAACATTATTGCGTTGTTGCCAAAACGTACGCGACGTTAGAACGGACAGTTCGCGTATACATATATATATATAAAGTACGCACTTATATAACCCCACATGTACTTACTTTTACGTCGGCCACGAGTAAGTGCCGGCGACCATATAGTGATTTTTACTAAAAAAAAAAAAATACGTATATACACTCACGTCTATAACGATCAAAGGATACCAAAGCAAAGAATATATATATATGCTCTTGAAAACACGTCAAAAGTTGTGATAAAATCACGATTTTTAAATTTTTTTTAACTTTGACGCTATTGTTGGTTAATTATTGCATTGTTATAACATAACAAACGCCATTTTCGTTTCAGTTTTTTTTTTAACGTCAGGTCAAATAAGATTTATCCTCGTGAATTAAAAAATAATAATAGTAAACGTAAAAAACACATATGAAATTTCGTACATTCAAGAACAAGTTTAACGTTAATATTTAGGTGATTCTACGTAAATTGTTATTAAAAACATTATTATTTGAATACGTATTTTGTTTTTAATGATGAGGTTTTAAAGTACCTACCAAACCCCATTATGAAAGTGGGAATAATATATATATATACAGTTGAAGCTACTTGAAATACTCATTTGTATGTCATTTTTGATAGAAATATGATTGATGTGCATTTCCGTTTTTTTTTTTTTAGAAACGCCCTAAGCTATATTTCGTTTTATTTACGCATAATGCGTGTATGTGTAAACCGAAGATGAATGAATAATGGACAAGTTTCTATTTCTATCACTAAACTAGGTGTACCCAAATTTCGTATTTCGAGATATAAATAACGTTATATTTAATTTCATAATCGCGTTCTGAATTTTTATATGAAATTAAAACGGTCGTTTAAATAATTTATCATTATTATATGTGTATTAAAAACTTAAAAAGATACCGTCGTAGGCGATTAGACTCGAGAAAATATCAAGATTAAGATTTATTGCATAGTTGCACGTATTGAATACTCGATTTGAAATCTTTCAATTTGGCCGTGTATACATCTGAACACACATAGGTACGATGTTTAATCATAGAGAACTGTGTTCTACAACATTGTCGGATACGATTTAAAATTGCGTTAAATAAAAATTGAAAATTTTTTCATTCAAGTGTATTCAAATATATTTATAACAGCTGAACATTTAATGTACGTTTGGATACGTAATATTTCATTTGGAAAAATTGGAAAAATATATGACACTTAATTTTTTGAACCGATATCGTTTTAATTTTATGTAATATAACGAGAGATATCCGAGTTCTCTTTTTCATTATAATGTATATTTGAAACATTCAATTTTCATATTTCTGACCCGACGATTTAATTGAAGAAAGCTAATAATACGTTATTCTATTTAAATGTAACACTGGTTTTCAAATTTCGAATACTGGTGTTGTGGTTTCGACTTCCACCGCGGACCGCATACTTACCGGCTGGTTATGACGATTTATTTCGTTTAAAACGTTTGATTGGGTTTTATTCTATGCTTTCTTCCGGACGCTGCGTGTCTGTGTACGAATAGTAATTAGTAAATTAGTGTGTAATATATCTCCAGATCGTTCGTACGTGTCGTTTGTAAATTTCTCATCTGTTTTGTCGATGACCAGGAGTGTCACCGTAATAATATAACTCCTTTTCAAACACATACATTTAAGACGACGGAATTTAGTTTATTTGATTTGGTATTAATGAAACCAGAAAAAAACGAATAAAAGTTTATTCGAATTTATATCATACAAATTCGGTTAGGTAAAATAATTACAATTTTGATTTTTTTTTAACGAACGTTGTTAGTTAAACACAAATATTGCTGTTGTTTAGAAGAAAAAAAAAACCCCCGTTGTACGCAAAATATGAACAAAACGAAAAAATAAATAACATATTTTACAATTTGCAAACAACTGTTAAGATAACATATGATAAACCTTGTATTTAATTTTTAGGACTTTGGTCCTAAAAGTAAAACTTTATAATTGTTTAAAAGTAGAAAACTATCTGAATTTTTAAAATACCATATTGAACCGAAATCGATAAAATTCGATATATCTTTGTATATTGCTAAAGCATAAAAGTGGTAAAATTTTCAAGGCTATCGAATTAACCTTTTCGAAATTACGGCAAAAAGAAGAAATTTAAAACGGATATGTTGACAGTTTGTTAATGGATTTTCGAATTTCAAACTTCAAACATTTGAATGAAAAAATTCTGACTCTCGATTTCAGGCTTTTTTGTCACTTCAATTATAATGTCGTATGGTGAACCTAGTAATTCATTTTCAGGCGTTCGGTCGTAAAATTGAAAATTTTATTAATTTTTTAAGATAAAAATACGGGAAATTATTGAAATTATCAAAATTAATTAACCGGTGAGAACGTCAGTCGTTTGGAAATATCATTTTGGCGATTTTTCGTCGAAACACAATCTTAACCTGCACAAACGTTATTCAATCCATAAACTGAGTATGGTGCGAATCGTTTTTTTTTCTCTTTTTTTGTAAAATCGCAATGCATGCTTCTACAAATTTTAGAATAACAACTCGTGTCTCTAGAAACACTCGATCTACACCGGTAACCACCACACGCACATCTACTACATCCGCTTAATTATCATACAATGATTAATAATATATTGCCGTCTACGAACAATTTGCCGTCTAAACGTCTAATATTACGAATAAGAGAGAGAGAGAGTGATGTCATCCCTCCGGTCCCATTATAAACTACTTCGGCGTGTCATTGAATTATAACACACACACGTACAGTTCGTTTTCAGTAGGTATACGAAAACACGACACATTATCGAATGTAATTGAATAGAGCCAGCGAAATAAATTGACGTGATCGTGTAAGCGTATTAAATGTAATGATAATGATTAAATATATCATCCGAATATCGAAGCGAATTTAATTATTATCCCGACATGAAAGCGTATACATAAATAAATTATAGGTATACGGTTCATTGTTTTAACAGAATTATCCGCAAAAAGTTAAAGCTCTATGACCAGGATTTTCGTTTATTCCGTGTATAAACTATTGCCGTTTCATTAAATGCGATCGGAGCGACTATCAAAGGGGATAATCTCTTTTAATTAAAAAAAAACTAGAAAAAAAAACAATAATTAATACTTTTATTTTGATTTCATATTTGATAATAACGCCAATGCGTGGTACATAAATATTAGTAGATACCCTATTGTTTGGTTTTTGAAACGAACGCGTCGGATTTAAATCGTAACATACTCGTGTACGAAAATTCACTGAGAATTTCGATATAGAAACTCGACGTCCGGTTATACCAGGTGTCCCACGGAGGTATGATATACGTGCGATAATTTTCGTTTTTTATCTTCTTCGAGAAAACGATATTTTATACTTTTGCGCAGATATACTTTTCATTATAAAGAAATTACAACATAACGGTTATGTTCCGTTTTGTGAATATATTTTTTAGAAAACATTTTTTTCGTTAGTTTACGTCATTAAATTTCGTTTAAATTGCAACGTTTTTCAAATGAATTCGTGTTATACAATAGCTCGCCCCTAGGCGATGGTTCTAGTAATTATAACAGAAACAAAAAACGAAATCGTAAAAGCATTGAGCGGAACAAAAGTTATTGCATTTGTCGGATTTCCGTTCGATACCGTGTGTGCACAATACGAGTTTTAATTGTAACTGCGCGCCATTCGGTACGTACGCGTAAATAACGGAATGCATAAATCCCGAAAACAAAACGCAGACGAACATAAAGAGCGATTCGGGACCGGCCGACGTGTGCCCGAAACGGCACCGACCGTTTACGATTGTGTGCGATCGCGATCGAATCCGACGACACGTCATCACGACTAAATTTATCGCGCGAACATTACGTGGCTAGGCGTGGCTATTATTAGACTATCGCCCCGATAGACAATTTTTATTTACGATTTTCAACGTGCGTCCGCTTCCGTGGACTCTCCCTCCCACCCGGGAATCCTTGATCTCGCAATACCTGTGGTCGATGATGGTCTTTGCAGCTTCGACTGACTGAAAACGTGTTCAATTGCACACGGAACGAGTGTACGGCGAATGCAAGTGGGTCGTTGTGCGCACTGTCGTCCGGTTTTCGGCCAGTAAACCGTTTAACGGATCAGGCAGCTTTCTGCTTGCCGGTGGTCCGAGTGTCGTCGAGGCGCCGCTTTATATCGGCACGACATCGTTTACAATCGTTTACATCGTGAACAAACGAAGACTTTCGGTCGCAGACGTGTGAAACCGACGAAATCGATCGACGCCGTTCAATCGCGAGTGACCTGCCGGGTACTATATTTTTTTTCGTTTGTTATTTTTTCTTGGCGCGATGACGTTCACAGTTTCCAAAACGCATAAAATCGGTCGTGAACCCCGTCTCGTTATTCGACCGGCCGTAACAAACGGGGACGGTACGAGAACGGGAATACGCGTCCGGACGATGACGGGCGACGACGAGACGTCTTAGAGTTGTGGTTCGTATCGCGAGAACGACTCGTCACGGTCGAAAAACACGTGCGACGGCGAACACGACGACGACGACGACGACAAACTGTTATGTGTGCGTCAAGAGAGAACGCGAAAACGAACGTCCGAAACGGCCGTCGGTGGGGTTTACACTTTTCGTGTTGTTTGAAACGCGTGGAACGAATGGAATAAAAATGATACGATTGTTGGAAAATGTTGGAAAATACACGGTTTTCCCTGTTCCTATTGGCCGTTTTCTGCTGTTTCTGTCCGTTTTACCGTCTCGTATAAAATAACCCGGTCGTTTGACTCGGTTCGGTACCGTTCGGCGAATACAGTGCACGCGAATCTTTTGTCGTTTATCGGACAAAGTGCGTTGCCGCGGTCGGCGGCGCGACAAACGCGGCGCGCACACCGCACACGCACGCACGTAT
Organism: Schlechtendalia chinensis; assembly: GCA_019022885.1. Taxonomy (NCBI): domain Eukaryota; kingdom Metazoa; phylum Arthropoda; class Insecta; order Hemiptera; family Aphididae; genus Schlechtendalia; species Schlechtendalia chinensis. Next base: position 14,681,842 of record CM032345.1, on the reverse strand, counting down.
ACGCGCGCTCCTCTTTCGCTCAGTCACACGCCGCACATCGATTTTTGCACAGTAAACTCCGGTACCCAGCCTTTCGGCCAGGCCGAGTTTTGACGCGGCGCACGCCGGCCGGCCGAGTTTTACGCGCGATGATTACCGTGTTACCGGCGTCGGGGTTTAAAAAAAAAATACCTAACCTAACCGCCATACGATATCGATGACGACGATAACGACGACGATAATAATAATAAACGCGCGCGCCGGCGTTTTTTCTTTTATCGTCGTTCGTCGACGCGTGATTTTTTCATAAAATCCTGTTCGCGATACGATACGTCGTACACGAACGACACCGCGTCTAGACGCGAGCGCGGCGGCGGCGGCGGCTGTTTGACAATCGTCGTCGCCGTCGTCGTCGTCGTCGTCGTCGTCGGCGGCGGTGGCCGGGGCGGCCGGGGCGACGGGGCAAGGGGGTTGCCATGGATACCGCGGCGGTGGAGGGTGTGCGAAGGGCGTTAAAAAAAAAAAAAAAACTCCCACCCACCCCCCTCACCCACCCGTCACCCCACCGAACGTGGGGAGGGGATGAAAAAAAGAGAGAGAAAAAAAGGGAAACTGTCAGTGGCACGCGGCCGCGGGGGCTCTCCGTGTTATAAATACGCGCGCGCGCGGACCGCCAGACACGCAAGCGCGCGCGCGAGGCGCTTCGAACGTTACCGCAGACCGTGTACTAGCGACGTAGTGTGCCGTCCGCCCGACCCTCATTCACGTTCGCCGCGGGCCGCGACACGCACGCGAGAACCCGGTCGCTCACACCGTTCGGCACCGTGCGCACCCACCGAGTGGTGGTAGCGCGACTCCCCGGGTTCTCGACGCCGGACGGCAAACGCGCGCGCGCGCGCGCACACGCGTCAGGGACGCCGTCTCCGGTGAACGCGTCTCAAACGTAAAACGCGACGGTCGTCCCGTCCCGTCGCGCGCTCGCGCCACCGGCCGACAACCAGCACGACCCCCGTCGCCCGGCATGCTCGGGCCGTCCGACGCGGCCGCCGTCGGTCCACGGCGACAACAAGACGATAAGACGATCGGAAACCGCGGCGCCGATGACGCGGACGGCACGCGCACGTTTCGTCGGTACGTATATATTGATCAGACGTTTGTGGACGGACGCGCGCACGACGACGGCGGTGGTTTCCCGTTTTTTAACGAGGTTCTCGTCAATAAACCGTCCGTTACGACTGTGCCGATCGTCTACAACAAAACGGTACTTTTTTCCCCTCTTTTGTCGATATCTCGTGACCTTCAGACGACGTCCGCGAATCGTATTTTTGCTTTTCTCTCTCTGTCTGTCACCGATGACGACAGTTTAATTAATTTCTTTTTACGCTTTTCAACGTCCGTTCTACACGTAAAATAACTCGAAACCTATGGCTCGGTTAGAAATTGAAATTTTCGTGTTTATTATTATCGTTATCAATTTGGTCCGTGGGAGGTTACGTCCTCTCCGCCGTAAAAAAAACGCCACCGTGTATACACTATCACATAAGTACGGTCGGACGATGACGATATCGTTTGAAAACCACAGAGATGATTTCTATAAACACACACGCACACACGCGTGCTTAAAACGCTCGTAAACCGTTAATGAAAATATCATCGCGTGTACATATACGATTATTTGGGCCAAACGTTGACGTGGCCTATGTATATGAACGACAGGATAGTGATAATAATCGTCATAATAATCGAAATGACGTGTGTTATGATTGATACGAGTAGACGCCTACACTATGGTACTCGTACAGCGGTTTTTCGATTGTGTGACGAAACAATAAATATATATATATATATATTGTGTGTGTGTGTGTACACGAGAATAAACGCCGGAAAAGAGGGTCGGGAGAGACGGACACTTTTGTAGAACGAGAAACATAAACACGAGAATAATCGAAAAATCAAATCGCTATCGTTTTTTTCATATTTCGGTTTATATTCGCGAATATTACTCAGACGTGTAATGTGTATACTTACGAAGTACTTTTGTATTTTCGTTTTTTTTTTTTTTCATGCTCTTTATTTACAACAATACGTCGAACGTTGTGGTTCGCGTCCATTGTCGTGTGTGATTACGACGATACGTCCGCGATAATGAATTACTATGGATTTAGATAGATACGAATGAAAACTGGCGATCGCGGTCTTATGGTTAACGCGTTTGACAAAAAAACAAACGACAAAAAAATAACAATACAAAACAGAAAAATACAATCGTGTGTCGCGTCCGGATTAATTAAAGTGTTGCAAATGACGATTCGCTTCCAAACGAAACTATTTTGTCAGGGTTTTCTGCGTTATTTTCCTTTTCTTTTTTTTTTTATAATATAATCACAAAACACGACAAGATTTATTTTTATGGCACGTCGTCGGTGGCTATATCGTATTTGTTGTAAATTGCATCGTGTCATTGACCGTTTGAACAAATGTATTATGAATGCTTTTCTTGTCGTTGTCGGCCGAAATAGGTATATTCGGAAAACCAGCTAACACACATACAATATACAATTTTCCATATTTATTTTGCACACATATATGCATGTACGTGCGATCGATTCACGAGATCGCACTACGCGGGGAAACGAAAACGCCGACAATAGTGTTTGAAACTCACGACGCTATCACCACCGTAATATATTAGCGTTATACAGTCATATGAAATAATACCCAACGAATCAAATTATGTACGAAAACACACAATCGCATACGTATCCAGTGCATTCGGCAATCGTCATGGTTCGAGATAGTTATATTAAATATATATGACAATGGCACCGACTCGAGTTTGATGAGAAACCGGCAATCGTTGTTCGTACGTATGTAACGTATACTGTAACTCCGGCGGCATTCATTTTGAAACCGTATATTTATTGCGGTGGCGTGTGAAACATCTATTTTCCGAAATTCATTAATGACATTATAATACGTATTGCAGCTATATGGTGTGACGTTTCAACGGCTTGCGCTTGATCCAGTCGACAATTTCGGTTCCGTCCTTCGTGGACGGATTAACTCAAAACTTTTTTAAACCTCAATGCAGGCACAGGGGAAATCGTAACACTTACACGAACGTTGTTCTACACACTGTACGCTAGACTAAAAAATATCCGTGTATGATATGAACAACAGGCACTTCGATTGGAAAGGTTTGCTGATTCTCAAGACCATGACGGATAAATATTTTGTCTGGTTAATATAAAAAATATAATTGAATTGAAAATTGCTAATGTTTTTTTTTTTAAATTACTTCAAAAGTTGGAATCAATATTTAAAGAAAAAACAAGTAAACTGACTGATGTTACCTAACGTTATAGAATATAAATACTAAACAATACTAAAAAGTTCTATTGAAGTTACCTGTATCGTTACTAATTTAAATTAATTTAGATACCTTTGTTTGTAAGCTTAAAACGAACACACTCACTTTGTATAAAAAGTAAATTTAAAAAAAAAAAGAGTAACGCGTTGAGTAACTTAATTTTAACTTTTAACTCGTTAACAACACGTCTAGCGTTGCCAATTCTAGAAGAATGAATCCCGACATACAAGTATGTTTCGATGGGGAAAACATTTGGAAAATCGCAAGCAAATTAACGGTTATTGTTTATGAAACGGAGGGGGGGGGGAGCTTTTCACGTACTTCGGGTATGCTGCGAAAAGTCCAATTACTTAGAGCTGCACGTTTTTAATACGCGGATAGTTCGCGAGAGCTCTGGCAATAACAATAAGTATACGCGATTATTCGTTATTATTTGCATTCTTTCGCCGTAAAACGTCTATACTTTTGTATGTGCGCGGTGTTGATCATAACATTATATGCGTACGCGTGTGCAGGGAAATGCACGCACGTCAGACCCGGAAGTGACACTTTCCGTACACGACGCGATTACCCGACTGCGTGCGTAATACGTAAGACCCTAAACCGTAAACACGCAGTAAAATTCGAACGATACTGTCGCGGCGTTCTCTCCCCGTGCACATTTGCATAGGTCCCCGTGTACCTGCAGCCACCACCGATTTGAATCTACTCACTTTTACGCGCCCGTTCGCCGTGCGCGAAATTTAACAGTCGGCGTTTAGATGTGCGCATAATATTTTATTTACATATTCGTTTGCATATATCCGTCCTAAAACGACTTCGCTCGTTTTTGCCGTCGGTATATTATTGTATGATTCGTCAAGTACGAAAGGCGAATTTACACGGGCCACGACACGTGCCGCCGGTCTGCCTACGCCGCCGAACGCAACAACAATGGAAATGATACCGTGTGAAATCGTTTTTAACACTCCGTGCCCAATTATTTCGGTCGCGTACGAGTTGTAGACGGAATTATTATTATTATTATTATTATTATTGTACGTTGGCTGTTTGTCGCATGAATATAACGCGTACACATAACGAAATGAATACGTTGACGACGCGAGTAATAAACGTTTTATTATAATTAAATAACACGCCCGTTTCTGGCCGATAAAATAATATTTTTACAAGCTTGTCGGAAAATAACATAAAATACGTGTAGAGAACGGTATTGAAATTTTGAAGCCCTAGTGGACAGACGACAATATAGAGTTAACAAAAAACTCACTCGGAATATGTAGCCGTTCAAACGCAATTGCAGGCATTTCTTTGACGAGTATAAATAACGTACGGTCGGAATAAACGTATTATTTCGTTTGCTTAATACGATGTAGTTATTATTATTGTCGGAGTCGTTGGCTTATATAATGTATTGCAGATCTCGTGCATGCACTCGCAATGAAAACGTAAACATATCCTGTATATATTAATAATTATGATATGGAAATGTATTCTTTATCTATTTTCAAAACGTAATACAAAATGTGGAAGTTCCGACGAATAATACATTATATATATATAGGACTTTGAGAAGTAAACATATTTTTAACCGCGTTACTCGAGAATACGAATGTAAGCATTTTCTCGTTTTTCCTATTTTATTATTATTATTCTGGAGGCGATTCTCGGTTTAGAAATTTAATACCTGCTCGGGTATTGTGTATTATCATTTTATACTTCGTGTACGATTTTTCTTTTTCAATAGATTAAAGATATTTCGACGGTAGAAAATCGAACTTTTATGTTGGTTCAAGACAACGATGATATAAATAAACATATTATTTCTCATAAGAATTTAATAAAGTAAAAACACGTAACACAACATGCAATCATATTCGAATAAACATACGAAGTTGATGTTCATATTAGCCTTTTAAACACCCTAACGGAACTACTCCGATATACGAATATGTATCATACCAACCGTCGTATCATTTTAGATTGATGTTAATGAAAATGCAACGACAAAGAACGAGAACGACGAATAACACGATTTATTATAGTAATTAATCGACGAACGTACACGAATAGACTATTTACGTAGATAGATAACTTATATAGATAGCGTATAACTTTACGTACGAGGGAGTAGTGATGTTTGAATGCTGCGGACGTACTATATTCAAAATGATGATAATGGAATTATAATAAGTTCATGTCCTTTTGTGTTGTAATAATACATTTATTAACCGTATTAACTCTATTTAAGAAACAAGGATTCAGCTCAATCTAATCTATTGTAATGCATTATAATATTATTATTATAAATATATCGAATAAAACAAACATTTTAGAACGTAAAATAAACGAATTGGTTTTGTTGTATAAAACGTGTATTCGCATTTATATTTTTCTTCCGGAAAAACGTTTTTAGCGTAGGTAATCTTAAGAAGGTTTTATGTAACATAATATATATATATATACACGTGTGTGTGCATTTTAGATTGGAAAATGGATTTAGATTATAGTGTCTCATATATAAATAACACGGTATAAGATATGCGTTATTATATTTTTTTCTGGAAATTGAAAATCTCAAAGAAAATCTTCTCTTAAAACAGTTTTTACAATAGTTTTATCGGTTCTATTTATATATATATAACTTTTATGTTAATAAGTAGATAAAAATCGAGCTGATATTTTACATATATTTTACAAAAGAAAAAATAACAAATAAATATGAATTTTACCGATAAATTTCGACAAGTGCGAATGTACCGTATATAAGTTTTTAAACAATTAAATGTGTGCATATATTTATATAGAAACGGTTTAATCAGATTTTACGTCACCGACATAAACCGTAATCTCCCGTTACTTTCATAACGTGAAATTTCAAATGCTCCGTGTGGTATTCCATTAATATATACATATATATGTATGTGTGTATATTATTATTATTATTATAAATATCACAAAATAACCAACAGTACTTTCGTTTTAAGGGACTATCACGAAATCTAATGATATCAACTTTTACTATAACAAGGAAAAAAGTGTGTATATATATATATTATTATTATTATTATTATTATCGTCATAAAAACATTTTCGAATGTACCCTAAAATAGGAATAAACCTTTGTTTTACGCGGACCCCTAGAAATCAGGACCCGAGGCGAAATATCTCCGTTTAACCGTTTCTCCGTCGTTGGTTTTATGCGCGGGCCGACCTATTGTTCCCGTTGTATCGCGCATTATACACTTCCAAAAACCTAAACTCATTAAATTTACACCGAGTTATATTGGTTTAGTTCATAACGGGCACGTGATGTATTCGACGGGTAACGGGATACACGACGGGAACTGCACGGCCACTTTGTTTTCGTTCGACGCGTCCGCGCGCATATCGATGACGCGGAATATCACGCGACGTCGCGTTTGTTTCGGAGGCATCACCTAATCTAACCTAACCGACCGCGGGACGTCGTGTCGAATATTATTCCCGTCCGAGTCCGGTGACGTCGTTTCACGCGTTTCACACGTTTGATAAGTTGCGAAATCAATTTACGCCAACTACCTTACAGCCGCTCGAGACGAATACACGCGTTTGTTACGATTTTTGTTTTTTTTTTGACGTGCTGACTTGTCGACGAAATAAAACGTGCGAACGTCTGATATTCAGTGGAGGACACACGTTTTTACCGACCGCCCGTGGAAAACCCGATAAATCGTAACGGTCTCAACTAAATTTTACGTGATATGCGTTTATGATTTATACTGTTTATGTACTGTGTGCTTACGTAAAAAAAAAAACAATTCATTGTGCACAACGACTTTATCGATAACTCGGGCAAAATGAACACGTTTGCCATTATTATTATACGTATATTTTTGTCGTGAGTCAGACTTTGTAACGGGAAATATACATAAATGTTGTTGTTTTTTTTTTTTTTTTTTAGAAAGTTTTTTCATGTCCCATCCTAAATTATTTCATAATTTTAATATGTTTGCCACCCCTATTCTTTATTAGTTACAAGTAAATCGATTTTTTATTCTAAAAAATAGCAATTTATGATTTTAATTTAAAAATTTAATTTTTTTCTACGAGAATTTAGTAATTAACACGTGTTGATTTTTGATAATATTTCCCGAGTAATAAGCATTCAACACACGGTGAAGTGGATGTGTATTGTATGTCCTGTAAAATCAAACGAGTTTCAATCAATATCTAATATCTATCAAATTATACATTCAGTATTGAAATAAATATACGAGTATTATCCGTTTCCATTGAACTACACGAAAAGCAACGCTTTGTGATCACATCTGTAAATAATAATTATTCATTACCGAAATATTGATAAGGTGTTTTCATTTATTTATTTTGGACCTATAAGATAGTGTGTAAAAAAAATTTAGATTTACATTTGTTTAAGATACAAAAAGAGATGATATAATTTTGATTATTATTATTTATTATTATTATCACCATGGTCATCATCATTACCACTATTATGATTATTATTTTACATATTCGTGGTTGTTGTGGTTTTATATTGCATTCATCCAAATATAAGCCAGTAATAAGATTTCAATTGTTTGTTTTGTGTATGCACGCGTACTATATATACGGTACACTGTAATTTCGTTGTTTCAAGGAAGGAGCTTTAATGGTTACGAAGATCAGAGTGTCTAATTAAAGAACTAATTAATTCGCGACAAAAAGCGTTATTAATCATTATTATCCTGCTTTTTTTTTTACCCCCGTTCGCTATGGGATACTATAATTTCTCGTCGCGATAAATCCGCGCGAACGAAACGCGCGCGTACGCCATACGCGGTTGACTTTAATTATCAAATATAGTTTATTAAATATATATATGTATGTGTTGGTCCTTATAAACGAGGACGAGTAAGGACTGCGGTACATTTACGGTCTTAGGGACGGGACTGACGTTCTTTGTGTGTGTGTGTATAAATATATATACTCGTATTATTATACATATTCGATAATGTAAACGTTCGGAGTAACTTAAATAATCTACAGCTCGTGTGTTTTATACAAATAATTATATGTTAAACTCGTGTGTGTGCGTCAGAGAAGGGTACGCCGGTGACGATTTTCAAACGGGTCGTATGTTGTATGGAGGCAAATTATTATTTATATAACGACGAGATATTATTACTGAGAAAAACGAAAGTGGGCCGATTAAAAGACCGTTTGACTGTGTTAAATTATTATGTTTTCAATATAATTTCCAAACAGTTTCGCCGGTATACACGCCTCCGGTATTGATTATTATGGCGTAAGCGTGTAATTTGTTCAAAAACACGTTTTCGCGGTAATTCCAGTGTTATTATTGTAAGTTATATAACTGTGTCGTTGGCTCACACTCGACTGAAAAACACGATTCAAAGAACTGTGGAAAATAACGAAGTTGTACAAGTGTTTCGTGCGGAAGCCAAATTTCGATATTTCAATTAATATACATTCGCCGATATCGTCAGATAAATATAATAAAGTTTCGCTAACGTTTAAATGGGCCGTCATTTTTTCCCCCATTTCAACACGATGTCTTGGAAATCCACTCCCGGCAAACTTCTGCGACTTGTACAACTTCTCTACGATTTATACTACTAACATATACACACCATAAATTTATTAGCTTATATAAATCATGACGATGACGTCGGTATCGCGAAATCTTATTATTTGCGTGCGATACGTCCTCTTATTAAAGGGCCTCCACGCCAATAGATTTTAACGAACATTATATACAGGCATTATATACCATACATATTCGCCCTGCGATTTTATCGTCGCGTTAGTCGTAAATTACCGTTAGTGTTGGTATCATTCTTGAATAAAATGATGTCCTACTCACCTCACGCACTCGCAAGCACCTATCAATACTCTGTTTTACTTTTGTGAAACAAAATTCTCCGTTTCAGTTTCTGTTTTACTCGAAACGTTTTGTTTTTCACTCTTATTCCAACAGAACGTCACAAAAACTATATCGATTTTATTTATGACGAAATAATCGGATTCTACAATAACACATGTAAGGCTAAGACTTATTTTTAAAAATATTCATAGTTCGTGAAAGATTTTCGAAATTTTACATCAGTTTTATTACAACTGAAAAGGCGAAAATCGAAAATGTGTCGCTCAGTCACGTTGGCTCGTACGTGTTATGAAGAATCGATATACACTTTCAAAATCAAAGTAGGCGTTGCGACGTTCTGTTGGAAACGGAACGAGAAGTTTCAAACATAATAATGGTTATGTAAAAACCTCTTGAAAGAATAATAATAATAATGTACAGAACGATCCAGACGTCTTCATCGGTATTCAGCGCTTTGTATTTATTTAAAAAACCGAGATGCCGGGATGGGATAGACATCCAATTACAGCGTAAAATATGTATGACGTGGAAACGATTCTCAAGACGGCGGCTGAAGCTTAACGAGTCCAAATCCGCGGCTGTCCGGTTTGTCCAAAAACGTCTAATAAATGGTGCACTCATCACGCGGTTGACCAGCGCGAGATACCATTAATCGCAATCTCAGCGTTAACGCGCACATATCAACGTTCAACAACGTAATCGAAAAAGCCACCCAAGCGAGAAGGTGGCCGTATCCTATTCCGGACAAAAAAGGGAAGCCCGGGGCCGCTTCGTGCCCGCCGAACAAACGGATCCTGAATGTATATATGTACATCACGCCGATTGTAACGTGCGCGGCGGACCGGCCTGTGCACCTTTCATCGCGAAATCCGATTGGAAAACCTCGTTAAGTCCGTCGCCAAAACGAACACGCGCATACACGGGGCGACGGCCGCCTTCTACAAAAACTAACCTAACCCGGCTGTCCTTGTAAAAACTCGCGACAAAAAACCGAGGTCGCTCACACACGGTAGCGTGACGGCCAGTTCGAGCCCACTAGAAACGTTGACGAACGTGAATCCTAGCAGACAAGTACGCACCACAACTGGCGTGTCTCGAAAAGCCTGGCCGGACAGCTACTCCCGTAAGCATTTGAAGTGTGCAGCGCGCGGTTTGGAAATGAGTCTGGAGAGCGAAATCGTGGCGAAATTCGTTGTCCATAGCGATCGACCGAGATTCCATAACGCACCGGACGAATCCGAAATAATTGTTACGCGTTTGCACATGATTGTTAAATGCATTGCCTGCTCACGTGCAACACACACTTCGGATCCCATATTATCATTGTACGTCGTAAAATATTATGTTTACGGAGCTTCAAACATTTCATGTTTGGCCGGTACGACTGAAATTGAACATATTCCATAATCTCCGTCAGTACCTCCGTTACTCGCGTACACTAAATATACAATAGGGTATTAAACAATACGTTTTAACAAACCGACAAGCGTATAGAAACAATCAATGATATTTACATAAAGCCTCACGATAACAGAATATATTATACTATTACGTTTTCATATCGAAAAGATTAATAATAGTACCGATTCGGTCAAGCGGAGTAAGCGTTTCGCTAAAACAAATTTAATCCGTTTTTTTCGTAAATCATACAAAACACATATGTCTAACAAATTTAATCTGTTGAGAGCACGGTTTTCGAATTGAACTATGATTGTTGTCGAAAACAACATTAAGGTATAGTTTCGAATAAGTGGGAACGAAACAAAGAAATCAAACATCTGTTGTCAAGGAATTGTAAGCGTATTGCGAATGTCCGAGATTTTTCAAAATTTTTTTTAATAATTATATTTTAAGTCTATCAGTATTGTTATTAGAAGATAATAGGAAATATGCAGGGGGTTATTATTAACTACAAAGCTATATTTTTCGTTTTTTATTGAATCCGGCAATATTTTAGCAACAGCAGCAACGTACTTATTCATGCATAAAACATTAGTGTCATCGTAACGCTGAAATATGGACTGGCTTTTGTACTTAATAACCATTATCATTAAAATAATAAAATTATCAAAAATATTATTCGGTTTTTTTTTTTAAATATATATTTTTTTTTTAATATTATAATATATAAATTGTTCGTTATCTACGGGAACACCTTTGTAAAATATAATTTATAGCCGTTATTCTGTTAACGCAATATTCTCAAAAAAGAAAAACGTTGTAAATTATTATTTTCAAAAACATTTGACTATTATGATATATTTTTGTATTTATGATAATTATTTGTTATCGTTCTACGAATTATAATGGAAAACATAAAATTTAATTATCGTTAAACCGGAACCTCGGGCGAATAATATAGTATTTATGTCCCCGCGCGTTTGTTTGTCACTCATGGCGATTAACATCTTTATTGATCATTTTAGCACCTATTCATAATATATGTAGTAATAATAGCTGTCATTAAAATTAATTCGTTAATTAAGTGTACGTTTAACCTGATACACAGCCGTACACAACTCTTTTTGTACCTCCGTTACGATTTATATGCGCGTCACGCACACGTTCGTATCATACAATGTTATAATGATGTTTCCCCGGTTCGTTTGCATTAAGTGTTTATTGTTAAAACTGTTACAAGCGTTTCCGCGTTTCGAAACTAATGTTCATAATTTCTCGCGATTAGTTTCAGCACACTCGTATTAGATCGTTAAATCGAACGTTTTCAAATGTAAACACGTATGACGTGCATAAAGGGTTTTGGAAAAATTGCGTTGAATCCAGTGTGCGTACACGTCGAACGTACTAGTGTTGTTATAAACAAGAAATCCGTTCGTTTTGAGAAAAATGAGTTACAATTCGATAAAGAACTATACCAAACCTTCGTGTAATATATGTATTTTAACGTTCTTTTCATACAAAACGAATGAAAGCTAAATGTGTTAACTATAAAATATAACCATTTCTAACATTAAAATAACTACGATATTATGTTATTTCAGTGCTACTGGAAATATAGCCAAGTAATGTGTGTGATTAGTTTCCGAAAATCATTTAAACCGATATCGGTTCGAGTGCGTTATCGAAACTGAGATGTCAGAGTTGTATTGTCAATTTGAATTTATAAACAGTAGTAAATGAAAAACGATTCTGAGCGAGGCTAATAACTTATTTTAATTAATCGATATGATGTTAAATATTGTGTTAAATATTATGTATATACGTCTTAGCTTATATTACACGTCGAACTCTTGAAAAATACTAAAATTCACCGACAACTATGATCATAGTGAATCGTCGGTTAGACCAGAATCGAATTTGTATAATTAACGATCATTTGTATTTCTATTGGCATGAACAGTTTTTAAAAATATCCGAATATTACTGAAATACTTGAGTTGTTGTATATCAAATACGTTTTTCGCAAACCGTTTGAGTAGTATTTAAAAAAGATTTAAACCGTATATTTTACGATGTTGATATGGTCGTTGACCGCCAGAGAAGACATTGTATTTTATGACGTATTGATACGAAGTTATATCGCCGACGGGAAACCTCCTCAATCATTGACGTTCAATTCGAGTTTATATCGACCACAGTCATACCGTATTATATAATATATATTCATTCGAATTACGTATTACTTGTAATAACATAAACATATTATTAGTATATAACTCGTGAATTCAGTACAAATATTTATATAAAATATATTCGTAATAATGAACGTGAATATGTTAATACTTGTTTCTTCGTGATTTCATTTCGTCGAAATGAATTTTTATGTCATTTCGAATTCCAATACAATAATAATAATCTTACAACATAATACAAACATGATTAAAGTTTTGAAAAGTATAATAATGAAAACGCAAACCGAATTCGAAGGATAAAAGATTGAATTCAATAAATCCGTTTTGACGAGAACTCTTAAAAACGTCACAGAATATAATATAATCATAAGTAATTTAATATATTAATATATTGAATACAATAATAAATTATATTCATACACGCAATTTAAATGGGCAATATAATAATAAATCAAGTATCGTTGTACTTATTAGGGTATACTTGACAAAGGTAGTTATTATTTTAGTTTATGAACGATGTACGTTTTTAACCAATAATTTTTTGCAGCGAAAACATCGTACCAGGTTTACTGCTATTTTCAAAGAGACGTGGTTTTTATTACATGCGCATCTAATCAATACGCGACAATGTAAACAACTATCTGATTTTCTTTAATCTGCAATGAATAAAAATTATGAAACATAATATCACAATTGCACGATAAACTGTAAAACGTATTATATTTATTAACTTCTGTTGTATTATATTTTAATATTATTAATGTATCTTTAATGAATTCGTGTATTAAAAATAACATATTATACTACACAAAGTGGATAACCGCCCCACATTGCGAAAAAAATATTACAAGATGTCAAATTTTAGTGACCGTTTTATGAAGAAATATCCAATATTAATGACATTTTTTCTTATTTCAAGGGGAATACAAATCGATTTCCATTGCATGAGACGGTCGACTTTTTACGGAATGAACGATTTCACTAAGCAGCTACAACATATATATATATATATATCATTAATGTAATGACATCCAATTAAATTCTTATCAACATTTGAACACAATATGAACTACATAGCATAAAATATAACGACGTTATTATTTCAGTAAGTTTGTGGGAATTTAATGTGAACGGGCAAAGTAAATTAATATTAAATTCGTTCCGTGGACAAGTTATAATGGTCTTAAATTTTTCCGAAGTTTAAAATCTTATCTACCGTTTATTTTATGGATTATTGTTAAGTTTATATTTACGAACGCTATCGTTATGTTTTGCAATCATATTTTCAACGAGCTGTTGCCGTTTAAAGTTTTGAGCAGACAAGGATAAAAACACATCAGAGACGAACAAATACAAAATGTTTCCGTCTTGCCAACCGTCTCTTCACGCCGCGGCAGCCCCGCCCCGCCCCGCAAACGTTTTAAACAATAACAGCTGATGAAATATAGTGAAAACGTTATACTGAAAAATAAAATAATAATAATAGCACTACTAAAGGACGTTAAAACGGTTCAATTCAGACTATATAGATAGGCAGATATAGCTATAAAAAATAATAATATTACATATCGCACGTAAGGATGCGCAAATAGCTTCATACATAAATATACGAGTATATATATATATATATATATATATATATATATGCGTATAAATAATGCGAATCGTACTCTTGTGTATAAATATATATCATAAATCATAATATATATATCTGTATGAATATATCCGTGTATGAATCAATATTATTATCGACATTTTGAGCGTTTTTCTTTTCTCTTCTAACGATCGAAAACGACATCTTTAAAATATCTCGTGTCTTCTCGCGGTGAAATGCGTGTTGGAAAATAAATTAGAAAACACAAACGTAATACTGTGTGTCTACTGTGTGTCCGGGACTTATTGCGCTGAAAATAGTTGAAACGAGCACAAAAATTGATTAAAAAAAAAAAAAAAACAATTAAAAATACAACAATGGTGGTGGCTGGTGGACATTCCGCGCGTACCGTCGATTCCGTCGAAATAGCGTGGAATAATCAAAAAACTATATTGAATATACAAAGTATCCCGTCAACTTTGTCAGTCCCGAAAATCAAATAAATGTTATATTTTTAAAATCGGTACTGTTCTGTTTTAATAACGAAATATAATATCGGGTGAATCGTTTTTCTGACAGACGACAAATCTACCCGAGGTCACCCGTTCACAGATATCTCCGTCAGTCTGGACTATCGCGCGTTGAATTTCTCTTTTCGATTTCGGAACGGTTGCAGTTTGACTAACACGAGTCTTTGACGTCATGTGCCTCGACAACAAAAATTCGCATGAGGTGATGCCTTGCAGGCCATGTTCGGTCACCGCCACGGAGCGAGATTATTCTTTTTAGAAATCTCCCGTGAAGCAGAACGATGGTATCGCGAGATTGTGTGGCAGGTTGCTCCGTCCGGTTCGGACCACAAATTGTCGATAAGTTGAATAGACTAGATTCACGAAGATATCTCGAACTTCATCGACAGAGTTGTTGCCTGTCAGGAAAACGGATGTTGTCGTATGTCCGACATTATTACTTGTCGTTGAAACATGTACTGATTTTAAAAAGAAAAAAGAAAACTTATTAAATTTGATGAACATTTGATTGAGTTATGTTATTTTTATATCCAGCAAAGTTCATGAGATACCTTGTATAAGTAAAGGTCAACTTTTGCTCGGATAAATGCACGTTTTCAAATAAATAACAATATATATAAAACTATGCACATTTTTTTTACAACCTATTGATCGCTTATACAAAATGAATATCATATATTATCCTAAAAAGAGCTCTCAGTTTATGAGTCAATGGGTGTTAGGGAAAGGTCGTCTCTAGTTTCGTCAATAAACTCGAAATAAACAATGAAATTTACATGCTTACGGAATCTCAAAGATTGATTTTAAAATTTGTTATTTATTTAAGAGTACTTTATGATTTAGGAGTCCATGAAGCTGATGTGGTCTCACATTTAATATCCGAAAAATTAAACAACAAGCATACATGGACAGTTTCTATAAAAGTTTTGATTTAGCTAAAAAATTAATCGAAAAAAAGTTATTTAACCGATGCTTTAAGATTAAATACAAAAATGACACCATAGGATGTAGTAAAGTCAAAATTAAATAAAGGAGAAACAGTCGCAAAGTATTCTCTGGGTGTTTATAACTGGAAAGTGGAAAGATAAAAGAGATGTTGCTTATCATTCAACAGAGTTTAAAAATAATATGGTTCCTTCTAAAACTTGAAACAGTAAGGAAAAGTTGAAACCTGACCCTTTTACAAATTACAACCGTTTTGCTAGATCGTTAGAACCAAATAGCTATTATTAACCTTTTACTGGAAAAACGATTCGATGGTACTCAAAAACTGGTATACAAATAATACAAATGTTATTGATGAATACGTTTTATTGATATAATCAATATCACGTTGGATCTAATATCCTGTACTTAGTTAACATTTGCCCATACACCCAAAATCAAGATCTCTCGTATCATCACAAACATATCATTTCCCAGAAACATATGGCGTTGGAAAAAACGAAAGAGCCGTTGGAAAAAGGCGTCACCTTTATTATTCAAAAACGATAAGAAATGTCCGAAACAGCTCAGTCTTTGTCTTGAATAATGTGTCGAAAACTTCCATCCAAAACAGCCGTAATTTCAGTTTTTCTAAAAATATTTTCTATATTGCATAAGTTAACTAATAAGTATTTACTAGTTGAGATTGTACGAAGAATTTCTTTTTCAATGTGAAAAAATTAATGAAAATGTATTGATTCGATACGATATATATTTATTGACATGTGCGACATATAAATATTGTATATTTTATTCGTGACGCCATTTGGCGTCAAACAGCATCTGATCGTAAAATATATATGTCGTGCGGATGATAACGATCGGCGTCAATAAAATAAAAGCTCCCATTTGCTTCGGCACGCATAAACACGACATAGCGATATGATCCGCAGCGAACGTATGAAACGAAAAAATAACAAAATATCATATTTCATATCTTACATAATTGGGCGATTTTTCGTACGTAAATCATAAACGTATCGATTGATGTCCGTATATCGAACTCGCGGCGTCATCGAGTTCAAAAGTTAACGTTACGAATATTGTGTATTTATTTATTTTTTTAATCATCATATTGTTTGGTGGAGTCGGGAATTCATATTGCTGTATGTTATATGCGAGTGTTTAATAACAATTCGCCCGAAAACCCCGTTTTAAATGCATGCTACGCTAATTCGACTCTTTTAAAACTTTCCCGAGCTACAAAAAGATAAAAGTATATTTCTAAATGCGAATAAGTTTCTTTCATATAATCAGGAAAATTATATTCATTAATTTCGAACAATCAGATGTCATTATACAAAAAAATAAACAAAATGTCATAGTACAGGCATCCGGACCGTCTTAGACTTGAAAAAATTAAAATAAATTATATCTACAAAAAGAAAAAAACCCGTTGTATATATATATACGCGTATTTATTAAATAATTATTAAACATTAGAAAATTAGTGCAGTTAATTCGAAATAATATGCTATGTAAACGTACAGATATTTGAGGAAACTATAGTGACAAAATTACTGACATTCACAAAAACCATAAAAGTTACATTAGTATATACAATTATAGATAACCATATAGGTGAAGTTTTTCTTTTGATATTTAATCGTTACGAAAAAAATTAATTTTACAATAATATTATACTTCTATTATTATTATACCTCTCTCTAGTTTTTTTTTTTTTTTTGCAACTTAATTGAAAATCGCATTTATTTTAGTTGCAAATAATAATAATTCTAGACATTTGAATATCGCCATAATTATGTATCTAGCATGAAAATCATACGATTTTACAATTTAGTATTGGAAAACCGTATACTTTGTTGATAATTGCTATAATCGTACATGGTTACTTGTTAGTTATTTAATAATATGATAATTATCAAGTGTTAAAATTAGAATTTATTGTATAACACATTAATAAAATTTGTATTGAAAATTTTTTTTACTAATAATTTGTTTTTTAACAAACAATTTTAAATTCGTTTAATAAATACAATAAAATTGTACAAACCTATGTGTTATGAACTCTAAGCAATGCGCTTATAAAATGCTTTACAAATTTTTATTATTATTATTGTTATTATTGTTATTATTATTATTATTTATTAAAAATAAAATACAAAAAAAAATTCTTTAAAAAATATTGCAGTTTAAAAAATTGCACATTTATAAATGTGTTTGATATAAACGCATTTAATATAAAACACTTGGACGTTTTATAGTTGAATAGATTTCTTTAGAATATTAAATAAAATATTAGTTAAATTTTATTAACTTATTATTATTTATAATCTTATAACGATGAAATATTGAAATAAATAATTGGAATCGAATTTTAGTGAATGACGCACTAAAAATTTAAAAATATCTTTAAAAACCTAAAATCAAAAAAAAAAAAACTAAATATTAATAATATAAGTACTATAACTATAACTAAATATAAGTAACTAAATATTCATCACATTGATTTTATAACGTTTAAGATTTACTCATAAACAATTGTATTATTTATAGAAAAGTCCCAAAGAAGCGAAATAATAACTTGTGTTAACATTAATTTTCGATTCCTATTATGATAAAGTAAATAAACAAAATAAAAAACACTAAACTAAATTATTGTTTTTGTTATTAGCAGGTGAAGAAATCAACGAGCACTATTGAATTGTTCAAAATATATCAAACTCTGACAAAATGAAGTCTAATCCTTCCAACCCTTTACTTTCGTACGCTTCTGGATCAAAAATTAAGGATTTTCTAACCTGTACTATACTTCTTCTCGTTTTAATTAGCGGTAAGTATGAAACATATAACTAAAATTGTTTCACAATACTGCACGTTTAATCCAAAATATTCTTGTTTGAACGCATTCAAATGTTCGTATCGTTGAGATTAAGGAGTATTCAATGTGATTTGTGTACGTTTAAATATTAGATGTTCACAACAAACATTCGCTTTATTTTAAAAAGCGTAGGTATACTATATTTGTTAATAAATAATCTTGAACAGTTAATTTAAAAAAATATTTTTTGTTTTGTTTGCCTTGTATATTTACTTTAAAAAAAATTTTATTTTGCTTTCAATTTTTTTTTTTTGATATTTGTTTTTAAATATTAGGATATTTTTTAATTGTTTTATTTATACAGCTCACTCGCTGTTTGTTATTAATTTTCTTTTATTAGATTTAGACAATGTTTCGAGGATTTTTTACTGTGGTTAAGGATTGTTTTTATTGGCTACGACATAGATTCCCGTGATATTTTAGGACACATTTACATTCATACTATAAGTAACAATGAAATACAAATTAAAATATAGATTTTATCAATAAACAATAATAGTTTTTCTTTCTCGGCACTCAAGTACGACCTCGAGTGTTATTTTGTTGTGTGTGTTTTTCTCAAACCGATACTAGACCATCCGCCATGTTATTAAATTAATCGACCAACATGTTTACATGGGCCTTTCTATATATATATATATATATATATATAATATATAGTATATTTTTGTTTATTTAATCTAAGTGTTCTCACTAACTTGATACAGACTATTAAGTACACATATAACGTATACAACAATAGAGTTCATAATTAAATGTTATTACTTTCAGGATAGAGTTACACTTGACTCTGCAATAATTAATTGAAAACAGACAACGTATATTAAAGACGTTCTCGTCTATTCAGAATTGTCGAAAAATCGACCATTTTTATAATAATTTAGATATTCAGAAACATTTTTCAGTTTTCTCTATTTTTACTGTTTTTAGGTACAGTTTTTGTTGTTACAAGAATTTAAATTGGACATTTCAATCCAAAATGTTTTGTCAATTAAAACGTGCTAACAATTATCATTTGTAATATTTTTGTAACTAAAATAGTTATTAAAACTTCGATACAATATTTTTATTCTGTTACTAAATTTGGTTTTGTTTTTAATTAACTTAGCAAAATAAAATACTGACGAAAAATTATGGAAATAAATACTCAGACCGAATCGGATTTCTTTAACAATATTCTAAAATGATTACAAAATACGTTTTATTCGATACGTGTTTTCCGTAAATCTTATTATTGTTATTATTTACGTTGCAGCTAGCTAGTTTTCGCTAAAAGAGTAAGATTGTACAAATCACCCATCTAAAGTAACATCTTTGTCTAGTTTACAATCGATACAAGTGTTAATATACGTATCGAACATTTAGAGTACTGCTAGATACCCGCTACAAAAAGTGTTTCTGAAAAATTGAAACATAAAACACACGGTGTGTTGTAAAACCAATAGCTTGTCGCTTAGATTCTGAAAATCATTGATTACCTACACTCACTTACAGTAATTAATATCACGACGACATAAAAATTAAAACATTTCATCACGAGCGCCGGTTTTTCGTGATTTTCAATGATTAATTCGTAATTTTCATGTTCAACCGTTGAAAAATAATTTCGTGAAAATAAATGTTTATTCAATTATGTCGCGTTTCACGCACTGGATGTCAATTTTAAATTGTGTTCCGTGGATTCGATCCATTGTCATTCAAATTTATAAGGAATCGTAATTTATATATAAATATTCTACAACGATAATTACAATGTAGACGTATGGTTTTGAATTGAACGTTTTCGATCGAGGAATTTCATTATTAATCGATCGATTAAATATCTTTCACTTGTTTGGACTCGTGAGATGTTAACGCAATGAGAGTATTATCATTCTCGTCTTAAACAACTGCAAGAAATCGACGCATAAAAGTCACGCGTTTATAGTGTAGTCGAGGGAAGTTTTAAATCTACTTTGCACAACTTTCTCGCAAACTTTAATTGTATGGCTCATTAACCTAATTTCTCTGTAACTTTTTCATTCATTTGCGCTACCTTCATGTTTCAAAAATGTACAATTTTTATTTATTTATTTTTTCTTGAAACTTATATAGCACTCTCTTCTTTCAAAACCTCGTTGAAAACACTTTCCCGATTTCCACTACACGCATCTACCTACCTACCCGCCGTACTTAAAAAAAGTTATTGTCCTTTACGTTCCACTATATTATACTCTATATACATATTATACGCGTACAAAAACCTTAAGTGTGATTTCGCAAAATTATTATTTTTATAACACGAACGAAAAAAAAAAACGCCCCTTCCCCCCGGAGTACGCATATTTTTGTTGTACGTTTAATTTAATATTATCAAGCCCACAATATAGTATGATAAAAAATATGTTAAACTCAATGGCGGGATTTAACAATCGCTTTGTCGTCAAAGTCCGATGTGACCCTTGAGCTGAATTTCTCTCCGTGGCCCCAATCGTAGTAATAAAGAAACATTTTTAAAAACTTTTCTCCCTACAAAAGTCAATGCCTATATTAACATTGCAGTCGTGGCGTGCTCGAAGAGTAGGAGGGATGAGGATGTCGTTCTCGTGACCTTTTATTTTTTTTTTTAATTTTTTTTTTTTTTAATCCGACTCTTTGATATCTCTCTGTTAAGAGTTAAAAATATGTTCGAATCTTTGCCCGTCCCAATCAACATACCATGAATTATTTTTATTTTCTCGTAATTTTTCTTTAACAAAAGTCGAGATAGTATTGTAATTGAATTGAAAAAAAGTTGTCACGTTTAAATTCAAATTTCTCCAAAAATAAAAATGCTAATTTTTAACCAAAATTGTACAATCGGAACCGAAATTTCATAAGCTGTCAACAAATATGTGACGAAAGTTTGTCAGAGTTATGAACGGCATTGTATTATTACTTTCTACATATACATATACGAGATGATGAACGAAATTTCCACGGGAAGTCAGTAAAAAAATAGTTCAAATATTTGAATTTCGCTAATTTTCTTTTGTAGATAACTTAATGATAAATGAAATCGAAAAAAGTCGAGAATATATTTCGATTAAAGTCCACTAAATCGACGTCAAAGTAAAGTCAACGTCGTCGAAGTGTGTAGTTAACGCTATTGATTTATTTCGCGCCTTCAATAATTAAATCTATGAAACATGATCAAATATCGTTGTTTGGAATCTCGGTCCTCGTAATGTAAAAAATTGAACACGCCATTATATTGTAATGATATTCATTGTTAAACAGACAAAACCGAGTAGGTATTTCAAATTGGTAGTTTTTTAAAGATGCCGATAATTTGTTAGGTTAATAATCATATTTAAACCCGATGCATGCGCGTCATGCGTATTTACAAACACGAATTATTATATATTTAAACATTTTTTCTTTTTGAAAACACACAAACGGATCAAACGGATTAAAAACGTATTTGAAAAAAAAAAAACGTTGAAAAATAGATGGCGATCGACAAACGAAATTATAAGTCTCGTACACATAACCACCCGCAAACGTGATGAACGTCTGCACGTGTCCTCCGCAAGTCTTCCCGTACCGTGGCCGTTATAACGGTGTAATAATAACGCGCACACGATTTTTATCGGAACGGGAATCCCGCGGCCGTTTCCATAAATTCGCCGTCCGACGGGTTCGACAAGATCGTCGCGACGTTCTGCGCGTTCGAATGTTTTCGTCTCAGCGTTCGCGGGCCTTTTTCCGTCGCGAACGCCGCCAAACACCCCGGGAACATGAAACGCGTACAACAACACCGTCCGGTCGAATTGCTTTCCGCCGAACTACAATGAAATCGCGTTCGGTCGTCTTTTACTATTCGGCGTGACGAATTATAGTTTTTATACGCGACGTCGCGCCGTCTCCGCGAAAAATCGTAAGTCCTACATTAACGATCGCGCATTTATATTTGTATATAAATTATATCAAAGGCGGCCCTCCCTCACGGCTGCGACCGTATCGGCGGATGATTAAGAGACGCGACACGAAACACAATATAAAATACTGGCAATATAAAAAGGTCCCTCGGGGCGAGGGAGTTGGGGGGGGAGTCCGTCCGGAAGACCGGAAGAGGGATCTCCGCGACGGTCATATTGTCGATACGAACAATCCAAACATCCGCTTTTTCCTCCGCACACCCCCCTACCTACATAGATTGTGACTCGAACATTTTATATTTTATGCTAAACCCGACGCGTCGTCGCGTGCACACGAATCCCGAGCAGTTTACACTGTGAAATCGTGTAGGGTGGTTTTCGTTTCGTTTTTTTGTGCGCTTTTCGAGGGAAACTTCCGCTAGTAATGTTTCGGATACCATTTTCAAATGGCATTGCCGGATGCGTACGACGGACGACGCGAAGCAGTTGGTAAAACCGAAAAGGCGAATAACGTTTTTCGATTCCCCCGTGTCTGTGTCACGCCGAAATCGTCTGTGTTAGGGCGAGTCTGCCAGTTTCCGGAAACCGGCGTCGTTACCGCGGTCACGACGAGACGGACGATGATTATTACGCGCGGCAAAGCTTGGGACGCGGTTTGATCTCAAACCGTTCGTATCGTCTGCGGACCGTTCGTCGACACCATAACCGTTAATTGTAACGATTCGACTCGACGCTTGGCTTATGATGAATTACGAGACCCCCTTTTTTTTTTAATTTTCAAGTCGCTAAGTCGATAACTAAGTACGTTGCCGGGCGCTGGTGCGTTCGCGTTCCGGAGCTCCGGGGTCGTATCTGGACTCGATGATTGGATCATACATAATCACCCCGAGGGTAAGGGTACCTAATAATAGAGGGCGCACAAAAGGATAAAACGATCAATGTGTAGTTAATTAATGTACGCGATGCCGGTGAATAGCAGATAAATAAACGTGTGTTGGACAATTTTATTACGAAATCTGTTTCACATCTGTTCCGTTTTATTAAACGGTAATTTTTACGTTCTGGCCGAAACGAACAAATCTATCACAATGACGTGTTTTTTTTTTTTTACATTTTTCCCCCCTTTTTGTCTGGGTTCGCTTTTTCGTTACGTTCCGGTTGTAGCACTTTGTGTGTTTAGTTGGTGTTTTATTCGACGCGTTTTTCGATTTTCCCGATAGTTCCCTGAAACGTAATTCAAAGCAACCCGAAAATCGCAACAAAAAAAAAACCGGTAAAATTATCGACATGTTCGTTTTGGACAATTTTCGAAATTACAAGTTTGGGCATATGACAGTATTTATTATTTTCATTAATTGTAATAGACTATTAGTGTCACTCGGAATCGTTTTTCGCATACGATATATTTCCAAAATTTATACATTTCTGTTCAATTACGTTACGGTGTGTGTAAAACAATGCGTTGATGATTATAATTATAAATTCTATAGAAGTTTCAATTATTAATGAATCGGTTCGAAACCAATAATTAGTATCGCGTATAACGTACGTACCTATTTCTAAAAGAATAATGTACGATGTGTCTGTGAAATATTGAAATTCGTTTTTTCCATCATTCTCAACGCGCTTAGTTTTATATGTTTTTTAGACTGTGTATCTGCAAAATTATCCGCAAACAAAATCACAATTCATATTTTCCTACGACTCTTACGGATTTCTCGTTACAGTCATAAACCGAGAACAAGAATTGAAGGATGTCTTGTATAAATAACGAGATTAAAAAATCAGAAAAAGCGATATGACAAACGTCACACTTATAATCATCATAATATATTATTTTAAATACTAATAATTCGGAATACAATCAACACGGGAGAACGTATAATTCATTAATTTTCAATATAACAATTTTTTTCTATAACCATTTATTTTCAAACCGAAAGAGCGTATACGATTTTTGTATTCTCCTAACAACCATGATATTATAATATTTTAATAGTTACATTTATAATTTGTCTCGTTTACATCGTTAAAATATTTCACCTCATATAAATTATGGATAATTAGAACTACATAGTTTGCTGTGTATTAAATGCAATACTTAGTTATTCAAATGAAAATTATTAAACGGGTACAATATGTACTTACATAAATTTGAATTCCATTTGAAATAAAACTGTAGACATTATTAGTGACTTTCGTCCATTGAAAGACAACCATCATTAAATAACAAGTGGTTTTAATCAAACAATGTCTGTTCAATTATAAATCTTCAACGCTGAACTATCAAACATTTTAAAACTGTCTAACTGTTTTTATAGCTAAACGTTTGATTTTTTTATTATTATTTATTTTACAAATATAGTGTGATCTATAGATAACCAAATTTATGTGATACATAAATTATTTTAATCGTTTATTTATTTCTTTATTCGAGAATATGATAAGTCCCATTAAAAAGTGCTCGTGGAATTTCATAGTTCATTAATTACAATAAAATAATTACACAACTTGTGTAATGTAAATGTATACAGATAGTTATTTTAAATTTATTCGACTTTATAAAAAAAATGAATAAATTGCAAAAACATTATTGAGACATTTGATTTATTTAATATTTTTTACAAGCAACGGATTTATATCTGTTGGTATATTTTCAGTAGGTAGGTTAGGTTAATAGGTTATTTTTAATATTAAAAAAAAATACTTTATTTAATGTCTAATGGGAACCGTACTATATATTTTTACACCAATACGATATAAGAAAGTAGATTGTGTTAGTTTTCTATGCATGGACGGCACATTGATATCAAATAATTGTCTAGAATTATTTCCACTTTCTATGGTTGAGTGAGATTAATTTTTATACTGTATAATAATTTTTTTCGTTAAAAAGGTATTTCGTGTACTACAATGGGTTACATAAGCTCTTCGTGTACTATGTCTAATTATATTTCTATTGTTTAAAATCATTATAATACAGTATATATTATATTTCTTGCAATAAAAGTTTTAATTTTAACTTTTGTTATGAATATTATAAAGAAATATTATTAGTCTATTAATGTAATTTATACTATGAATAAAAATATGTATACATACCTACATTTAAAATTGTTACTTATATAAATTTAACTATTTTAAATAAGTTATATTTATCAATATACAGTTGGAATATTAACGTAAAATATACAATTTCGTAAAAAAGTATCGGATAATTAATGGTTATTTTATGAAAAATGTATTCGTTCCAAACCATTACGACATTTAACATATGTTTAAATTTGTTGTTTATATAATTATAAATAATTTGTATTGCTCGTCGGTCGTATAATTAGATACGGATCGTGTCACTAACAAATATTGATGCGATCGAACGTAAAAATACATCACGTTGTACAAACGATTTTTATTTTATGCGATATTAAATATCTTTTAAATCGGATATTCGAAAGTAATCTGATAGACCGTCAATGTTTTTGCAGATGTCAAAACTATGACCCACATCTTGAGACATCATCAACAAAGAGATAGTACTGGGCTGAGCACTTTAAGCCCTTTAGAGCAATTAACTTGGCCTCATTCAGACGTGAAGTTACCATGCGGAATTTTACCCGCTTTAAATGTTACGTCCAATTGGTTACAAATGAAACTGAAGTGAGTGTATTTCTTACGGTACATATAACTTGCCACATAAATGTATACTATTCGCAATTAAATATAAATATATATATATATTTATGTAGACACTTAGGATTTAAAGGGGTGCATTTAATTTTAATCAAAAGAACTATACAACATTTCTAGACATGCGAATTATACATTTATGTGTGTGTATGTGTTATTCTATAAATTGGATAGAATCTTATTGTACGAATCGATATCTGGATTTAATACTTCGATATTGAACTAACGACAATTGAAATAACTAAAATCAAAATTATATTACAAGAAAACGTGTACATTTTCGATATTCTCAGTATATTCGACGATAACACATTTTATCGTAGTGTTGTGAAAAAAAATATACGAATTTTCTATCGTGTTTTATCGAATTGAATTCTTCACCACGTTTTTAAAATTGTTTATTAAATGAAATACCCGGGGTGAATAGTCAAAAAAACAATTAAATAATCAATCGATAATATCTAATTAAATAAATACGTATTTTAAGTGTGCTTTACAATATAAACCTAATAAATAATATGTATTTTTGTTTGAATTACAATAGATGGCTGCACAATGGGAAGAACGTCGATCTCGGACATCGTTATATCTTAAACCAAAACACAGGAGTTTTAGTAATTAATAATATTAGACTAGACGATAACGGGATATGGCAATGTGCAAACGAAAAACAATTGGCTAGAGCGATAAACTTGGTAGTTTTAGGTATTTTATAAACAATTGTTTTCTACCTACTATAGTGTATTAACGGCAATGAGCGCGAACAATAATTATTTATATGTTTTCGTTCTAGAAACTCCGAAAGAACCGTACCTGTTAATCGACGGACACCGTTTAGATCCTGGGAATTTATTTGTGCCAGTAAAAGAAAATATGGATTTAAGTATAGAGTGTGTGGTCGAAGGGGGAAATCCAATGCCGTCCTTACATTGGTTACTGTTTCCGAGTAACGCAAACTTAGAAAATGATGAGATGTCTTCGGGGCTATTGCAGTCGAACGAGTCTTTCCAGGAGAAAGATATTAGTCGTAGTTCAGCTAAAATCCAAAGAGTTCTTAGAGCTCATCACAATGCTACTGTGGCATGTATAGTGACACATGTCACTCTTGTTTATCCCTTGAATACTTCAATTCTTCTCGATGTTCAATGTGAGTTCATTGATTAAAATCAATATATACACGTATGAATAATATTTAGTACATAATATGCAATGCATATTATACATATGCACGTGTTTTAGAACACCATTTTTTAGAAAAGTAATTTTTTTTAAAACATATATATATATATAATACTAACAATTTTTTTATAAAACACGATTCTCAAAATACTATGTATTAAGTCTAACATGTTGAACTATAAGATTTAACTTATAAAGATACATTTACACAAAAATAATTTGAAATAAACACGTTGAGTAACTTCATTAAAATTAACATAATTTTTTAATTCAGTTTTTGCTTTTACTCGTTGATATCCGGTCTTGTCAAAGAGTACGTGTTTCGTACATAAATCCCTCTACGGTGAAATTTGTTGTTTATAGTATTTATACTCTTGTAAAATAATACAATTCTAAAGTATAGGAAAATATTATTGTTTATCAATACGTTTTTTTCCCTATTGATCGCCGCCAAAATAAAGGGAGAGATGGGTGCTTTAGATCGTTAACATCCAACCGAAAGTAATTCGATTTATGAATAAATAATATTTCATTTTGTTAATTTCATATAGATTTTACTACTAGCAAGGTGATTAATTTACTATCTCGTCACCGTCGTACACTGTTGTTAAAAAAAAAAAATATCGATATTCAAAAAGAATATAAGTACATACGTATGTTTTCCGATTTTCTAATCGCCCACTCCCTAGGCGACCTTGAGAAATCGATCCGGTCACGAGCCCACTTATTTCGCGACAAGCATTGTTGTGAAACGTACTGGTCTTGTGTTACAGATACGCCTTCTTTCGGAATCAGTCGAATTCCCGGATTTGGAATACCCATTAGGGAAGGCCTTCCGGTGTCTCTAAAATGCGACGTAGATTCAAACCCGCCGTCGTCTCCTGTCTGGCAAAAAGGTACGCTGACACACACGAGTTTGCCCGAAAAACGTGCGAATTTCATATCGAACGTGCGACGATAAACACAATACGCATATATTATACATGTCCGTTTGTGTACGATGAATTTTGTAATCAGATGACAGCGTGCCGCCCGTCCTGCAAACCGACGACGGTTTTTTGAACTTCACGTCCATCCGAAGGAACCACAGTGGCTGGTACAAATGCACGAGCAGACATCTGTTATCCGAATACTCGTCGATCGGTTACTTTTTGAACGTCAGATGTAAGCTGCGCGATTCACCGCTGACGCGCACGACAACTATGTTGTCGATCCGGTTTCGGAGCTTAAACACGAAATGTTTGGTCGCGTTGCAGACAATACGGAAGAACTGGAAGCGGTGCGCAAGGAGTTGATCGAAGAGGACAACGCCGGTTCCGCCGAATCGGTCGAGGTGACCGTCGGCGGCGAAGTCCAGCTGGAATGTCCGTCGGGGCCGAGTACCGCGATACCGTGTTGGGCCAAAACCGGCGTCGACAATGATCTACGGCCGATCGGGCCGAGCAGCAATCTCCGTATAGATCAGGTTCTGTACCAAGAAGCCGGCGAGTACAAGTGCATCGTCGGCACCAAAAACCGAAATCTAGAAAAACTCAGGGTGTACACACTTCATTTGAACGTTGTCGGTTAGTATGCGAGTTTATGGTTGTTTTCGTTCATTTTTTTAGTTTTTAGTTTTTTAGTTTTTATGTTTTCGTATTTTGAATGTGTAAACGACGCACGCGACCACCACTAACTTCCAGTGCAGTAACGTTATGTGGGCATAGAAATAAAATTAAAAATAAATCGCAACATATTTGCGCGGGTTTTGCGGGAAATCTATTTCGAATTGCCTAATACATGATCGTATAGTAATTGGCCATGAATTTATGTACAAAAGTTTGCTGAAAATCTAATGGGACGCAGTTAGTACGTATAAGACGACGTTTTGGCGACCTAATAGTTTAGCCGTTTTCAACAAGTGGTTATGAAAATACCGGAAATTAATAAATTTAAGATTTTTTTTTTTGTTCTATAATTACCGTTATTTAACTTTTTTTTTTAAATTTTAATAACGATTTCTATTTACATTATCAGTTACTTAAATTAAGTACGAAATCAATGCACGATTTATATAATCGAGACACAATATTGAATATATTATAATGGAATAACTGCTAATATTATTGTTGGGAGATCAATGTAATAATGTAGTAGCATTACCTAACCTAACCAATAATATTACGGTATTTGAAACGGCCTTTTAAAATGATCGACGAAGTGGACCTAAAGTGTGACCAGCATATAATATTTTACGAAGTTGTAAGTATATCATAAATGACTACATTATCAAAACGCATTCGATATTTCCTCAAAAACTATCGAATTGTCGTGTGTTTAGTGCGGATTATTATTTATTGACAATTCTGGAATTGATTTTAATATATATATATTTTATTGCTATAATGATTATCACGAAACATTATTAATGTAACTAGTATTAAGTTTATATTCATTCCGAAAAAATAAGGAAAGAACATATTTAGAAATTACGATCATTCGAAATTTCTCGGGCCATTCACATAAAACGATCTTATTGCAAATTTTTATTAATATGAAATGTATAAACTTGCTGTCCACTTTATATGTAATTAAGTAATTATATTTACAGGATTTTGTTCATAATGTGCAATTTATTTTATTTATATTTTCAACATATTTCTCCTCGACGTCTATCTATCTATCTATCTATTCATAAGGACATTTTATGTTTTATTTCGTTATTTACACGATGATAAAATAAAAAAACAAATAGCACGCATTCATACATTCGTGAACAATATTAATAATTTTAAAGTATTATAGACTTTTTTAAAGATGAAAACTACACTTGTGAGTGTAAATAAAAATAAAATATAAATGAAACTACCTAACTACTTAAACATAAAGCTAATGAATTTTTTTTTTTGAATTTCAATACTTGAACAATGAGTGATTTCCAACTGCTCTTTGAATGTAAATATGTTTAAACAATATATAACTTTGGCCAAGCAACTGGGTAAACGAAATGTTCCCAATTGCCGAAATGAAATAGAAATGTCTCTCAATAATATTACTATCAACTCAGTTTTCTCTTTATAACCGTCTCTTGGTATCTATCATTTAATTATTCGCAATAACATAAATTTCGTTTGACTCGCATTTTAACGTACTGTACACATAAGAACCGGATATTTTCGATTTCAGCTTACCGCGATTATTCTCATTTACATACTCTGATACAACTATCATTAAAATCTTAATAAGATTTATCGAATAGGTTATTTCATACAAATATTTAAATAACTATTAGTTCCTTATTTCCATTCCATAAATTTGCATTGTTCTCTATGGCTTTATATTATACAGATCCGACTTTAAAAATAAAACGGTGAATCATCCAATGAATAGTTTATCAATTACCATTTCTGTAGGAAATTCCATTTTATAGAAATTCTATAAAAAATGTTCTATCGTTTTTTCAACCGTTCGTCAATTATGTTTAAATAACGACAAAAAAAATAATTTTGTCAAATAAATAAAATATTTCGAATTCACTTTATTTTTACTTAGAAAATAATGGTTTTACGAGAAGTTTTGTAAAAATATTTTATATAGAAAATATTAAGTTCTAAAACTAAGGTTATATACATTTTTATGTTAATTGCTATATTACTTAAATTAAATTCGAAAAACTATAAAACTACCCTCTTCGTTTATTTTTCAACCCTCTTGTGGCACAGGAAAGAGATGAGTCATCATGACCAAATTTAATATAAATTACTTTCTTATGGTAATAAAAGAGATGGGGTGGTACTGCATCAAAAACATTTAAATGAAAAAAATAAAGACTGACCTAGTGGACATTCATTTCATGAAATATAATGTATTTTAATAGCGTGCTTAATTAAACTTAAAACTATTTTACTACTATTATATTATACTTGATTATTTCGTATTTTTTAACAATTTAAACATTTTTTAATAATAATAATAATAAGGTAACCTACGGCTACAGAAAAGTACGATGGGTTATTTCACTCGATTATTTTCACGCGGACGTATAAAAGTAGTTTGCGCTCTTATGATTGTCTTGTGTTGTAATTCGAACGCATTTTCATACATAAAATTAGAATTAAGTTTTTTTTAAGAGATGATTTAATAGTAAATATTTCAACAAATTTAAGAATATCGTTTGTAATTACTGACCAAGTAAAAAAATGAATCGTTCTCTGTACGTGAAATGATATATGCAATTTCAGGTTGACAGGGGTTTTTGTCATTTTCATGTCGTGACATCAACATATAATAACGAATAAAAATAATCGATGTCCTATTGATAGAAAATATTAGACTTTCTTCGACGAATTTAACTTCGAAGAATCAATGCTTATAGCACAAACAATAAGTAAATATAATACTATTGTAAAATGTGTAAACAACGTGTTAGAAAGTACAAAATAATTAAGTATAACGTAATAGCAATAAAAATGTTTCTAATTAATCAACCAATTGAAACATATTATTTCGTGGACTGGGATGTGTGCACATTCCGTAATTCTGTTAAATTTCACGATCTGGACATCCTCGGTTCTAGAACATAATATTTTTTATTATGTTTTTATCACACATAATTTTATTTAGCATGACCATTTCACTACACACGTTCTTCTTCAATGAATGTAAAAAACTGAATTCTTCGGGTTCATATTCGAAGTATGATGCTGTTAAATATAAATAGAGAACTTGTGTGCATAAAAAACCCCCAATTTAAATAATATAACGACTAAAGGAATAAAAACGATTTCGAAATCGTCACGTTCGCCTATAACGAAAATAATGACATCAAAATCGGGGTTTTTTTTTAATTATTAATATTAAAAAATAATGATAATTATTATTTACGATTTTCAGGAGGTCCGGTGATATACACGGAAAACAGAACTATAGTTGCACACGAAGGAGACGAGACTCGATTATCGGCCGAATTTTGTTCAAATCCAATGGTGAACAAAGTTTTTTGGATAGCAAGTGATCGTGTCGTTAGGCCAGGAACAACTATTGAGCAAATTACAGCTCATAGTATAACTGTAAGTAAAAAAAAAAAATAATAATAATAATAATTTGATTTCCGGTGTTTTCGAATGAATAACGTAGATTATCAGAACTCATTGTGGTTTTTCCTATTCGATTTCACTGAAAACTTTGACGAAAACATAATGATTATATTTTACATTCTTCGCATAATGTTGTTGAAAAATATTGAGAAATTCGCAGCACTGACTTTTTCTTTAAAAAAAAAATATATCTTCCGCATAAAATCAGAATACCGGATGAATTAAGTCTACGGGCGACTTCTTTTTTCTCCCGCTTTTTCTTTTCGATTTTAATTTCGTCAATCGCAAACATTACGTGTAACTTTTGAATTGTTTCCATTAGTCCGACACCTAACCGCCGAGAAAAAAAATTAATAATTTTTATCGATGTAAAATCAATTGCATACTCGTCGTGCTCAGAATGGTAATTTTACTGAAAATGATTTTTCCAAAAAATCATACTACGTTTTAAAAAAAAAAAAAACACAAAGTGCGATGCTCAGGACTGAACTCGGTATAAAAAAAAAACCCACCCTTTTTAATCCTCCACGCCAATCGATGTCGGGAAACAATGAACAATATAAGCAATTTCTTACTGCACAACCTCCGGGCGGCTAATTCGTTGTGTTAATCGCAAATGATCGTCAACGTTATAGTAACGCGCGTGATAGACTTTGTTCTGCTAACCATTTGTTGCTAACAACATCGGTGTTGTTCTATTTGACGATTACGAAACAACGTCTATTGTTCACTCTACGCGTTCGTATTCTATTTAGTATAATCGATTTGAATTCCAACAGGACTCGGGAACGGCTACCGCGTTTATAATTATGAAAAATGTTCGAGGTCTCCGTAGCACATACGGTATGACACGACGACCGAGCGCCCCGTAGTTTTATAAAGTTAATCGAAAATGTTTATTTGAATTTCACGAATTGCCGAAATTTTAAACCGTTTTTAACGGTCAGCGTTTAAAGGACGAAAATAACTGGAAGAAATGTCCGGTTTCCTACTTTTCGCTGTTTTCCTGCAGATAAGTTTATTGATTTTATAAGTTTTTGATTTTCGGGACGGACTTAGGGTTTCGGTTTGAACGAATTCGCTTTTTTTATTGTATCTTATTGTACGGACAGGTAAACATAAAATACGTTTCTTGCTGTTCCGAATTTAAGTACAAAATGAATAAAATACATATTCCGGCATTCCTTTTAGTTTCCAACATCGTGATTATTCAATACATGTTTTAATGATATCAATTTGACGCAACATATCAGTAAATATTTTTTGACAAATTTCGAAAGTAGAAAATGTACAAATAATTTATTGCCTAGTTAACTTTAGATAGAAATAAGAGCTATTTTCAAAATATTTTTAGCAATAATTATTTTCAAATAAAAATTATACATCTAAATGTTTAACATCCGATTTCTTTATAATAGTAATAAAAAAAACAAGTATAATGGTTGTCTATAATGTTTTTGAAAAAAATCACGAGAAATATTGAGATTTTGCCGGAATGTTACGTTACATTTGAACAATGAACACATTACGTTCATCGTAAATTTGATGACGCCTTTCTTTAGGTTACACAAAAAAAAACCCCGTTATATTTACACTAAAATTTAAAAAATAAATATCATGGGATGTTACACGCCAACGCTTTCGAAAATCACTGAATAACATCATTGTTGTTCCATCAATAACGTCTGTGTTTGTGCGTGCCACTGTGTGTTGTTATCTATTACTACAGTACAATGCAATCGACTGAACGGCGCAGACGATAAACTGTACTAGATAAAATGAGGGACGTCACGGACTCGTACTTTTCCACTACATCTGATATTACCATGAACGGTTTTGTTAAATCTCCCATAGCTTCTACAAAACAATTTATCGTCCGGTTGCATACGATTCTACGTCGTAATCTTATTTTAGTCGAAGGCACCGACGCCGGTGAATCCTAACGATTATATTTTATAATTCGATTGGGGGTTTTTTTTTTTTATAAATATTTTTATATTACAATTATCATGGTGACCATCAGCTGACGCGTACAGTGGCGTATATATGAAAAAAATTTTAAAACTACTAATTTACAATCACGTCTGTTGTATTGTATTTTCACACTGGTATAAGCCAAATTCTTTCGTTACCATTTACACCGCCCCTTCACTCCCTCCACAGAAATTTTTTTTTAAAATTAATACGCCACTGTATCCGTACGTACCGTCCATATGTATGTAACTGTCGACGTTCGTGCGAATGTTTCAGTCGTCCACGTCTTCGTACTGCCAAGTGGCCACGCTCACGATCCAGTCGGTGACGCCGGCGCACAGCGGAGAGTACAGTTTGATCGTCGGTTCCGGTAAAACGCTAGTCGAAGCTACGGTCATATTGAGTGTGACGAAGAGTACACGAAACAGAGATCCCGTCCAAACATCTAGTTCGCGTTCAGTTTGCTCAATAATGTTTGATTATTACATAATTACGTGTTTAGTTACGTCAATTTGTACGCATTTAAAATATTATTAATAATGATAATAATTATTATTATTTATATTAAATTATATTACGAAAAGGGAAGACGAGAACAGGTTGTATAGAAGTTCTTATTGTTGTAACGATTGTTGATTAATGCATGTCGCAGATATGTTTAGGTAATATATATTCGTAAATACATATATGAATATATATATATATATATATATACATATATTATACTTAAAAAATAATATTTTGAAAACGATAACGTTTGACACCAAATATTATATATATATATATATGTGTGTGTTTATACATATGTTATATATATATATATATATTTATATTTATATTGTAATACCGATCCGTCTATACATATATATATATATATATATATTTGTGTGTGTGTGTGTGTGTGTGTATAATGATAGCAACTGTAGATATACAAAACGAATACAAATCGAGTACGAGATTATTTTATATTCCTAAAATAAAAGTGATTAGAAAAAATATTTACACTGTCTGTAATATGGTATACACGTATTATTTTGTGATACGACATATGAGATCATCCGGTTCTTATTGTTTCCTCGGTGTTATATTAATGTGTACGCGTACAAATTGTTCCGGTAGTCAAATATATTACAATATTTATGTTCCGTTAGAAAATCTCGTTAAGCTGTGTAAAACGAAACGAGTTACAAATATTATATTCGAAACTCTTGTGACCGGTATGGTTGGCAAGGGGAAATATTTACTGTGAAAAAACATTGTAATAATTATCACTGATCATAGTCTTGTAGAAACGTACGGTCTATTTTCGACAGTAAAGTCATGTTTTCAACGATTAATAATCTGTTTCCGATTAGTTTTCGTTTTATTTTTAATATTTTTATCATTTGTGAAAATATTAAGCGAGCGCCGAAAACTACAAAAGTTTAATATCACGAAAAAAAAAGTATCATGTTGAAATTTTAAATAGAACATTTTTTTTCTGTGAATATATTATTTTTAAAACGAACATTTCTTTGTTATTTTTAATGCATGCCGACCAAACGAGAGCCTATCTTTATTTTAAGGCGTCGGAACAATCGCCGTTTTTCAGCAGAAGAATATAGGTGATGTTTTATGCAGGCGTGTCGTGTACAAACTCAAGTCAACGCAAGTGCACAGGATACGCACGTACTCAGCCCCCAAATTTTTGAGGCGTTTATTGTCTTGTATTCAACAAACAAAACAAAATAATAATACTAATAATAATAAATAAAATGCAAAGGTTTCCTAAACCGAATTATTAAATAATTAATATATATTTTATAAACACAAAAAATAATCATAAGGAAACCATTTGCCATTGGACTGGAGAATTCCAATAGTATCACCGCCTTACGACATTATGTCCTACATACATTATGATTTTAGCAATTGGTTTTAAAAGTATGCTATCTTTAACAAAATATTTCACCGCACTATTACAAGTTACAGCACAATATACTATTGTGAGCAACATCAAAATACTTTGACGAGCAAATTCAACCAACCGCACTTATTATTTTAGCTGAATGCGATCGACGTGTTTACATTTCGGCGTTGACGGAAACACATCAATAATCTTACATTTGTCCAATAATTAATTTTCATATTCTCAACTAATTACGACTTCACCTTCAACAAATTCCATCGACTAAAACGGATGTCTATTAGAAATGGTATTTTATCCATAAACAATACATTCATAGCTTCACTCAGAATCTTAAATAGATTTCTTAACTATATTAGTTTTTTTTTAAATATTTTACAGCACAAATTGACAACATTTAAAAATTTGAATGTAGTATAACTGAATATTTTACAATCACAACATAATTTCATCTAAATTATTATTGTTTTTATTTTTTATTTTTTTTATTGCCAGTAGTGTTTTCTAAAAATACAGACTTCATACATAAAAATCGATTTTTACACAAATTTTTTGTTTATCATCTCATCGAATATAATATTAACCAGGCGTTGTATTGACCAATGTATACCGCGATATATTATTATGCTTTTTATCTCTTATTGTTCCATAAACCGCGTTTAAGTATCCAGTCAAGGCCGTCGTTTTGTCTCGCACGTCGATCTATTTGGTCAAAGTAAAAGTGTACCTACAATAAAATCGAATGGTCTCGTCCACTTATTCATTGGTATGACTGTTTTTCATTCCTTGCCACAACGGTTTCGGGTACTTCAACTTTATCGCTCGTCTCCAAATGCCATTGGAACATTTAGAACCGGAAACATCACATTCGCCTGTCTCGTATCCTTCGGAATCAAGTAATAAAATAAATGTTATCTTCGTGATCTCGTGAGTTGTAAAAATAGTAACGATGTTTTTCCGACATCTTGAGATGAAACTGTATAAAATCAGTGGCGTCGTTTCAGATTTTTAATGCACCAATGTAAAACAGACCAAACGACATTTTAATACTCATAACAACAATACGTATTATATACGTTTCGCTTCTTCTCTTCTCCTTTTTGGCGTGTTTCGAATGTTTTCTAATGCCGCGACGACAATCCATCGTCCCGTACACAACTCTTCGCAGTTTTGTTATTTGCGAAAAATCTATTTAAAATTATCAAAATCTCAAAATATCGTAACTTCTTTGTCGGTCAATATTTCACAAGAGAGCTATGAGATAAACTTGAAAATATTCTTCTCTTCGAGTTTGGTAATTAATTTTTAAAATCTAAATTCAACTTAAAACGAATAGGTAATTTTTCGTTTCAATTTTTTCAACAATTTCCATCGTCGATGTCATCGGAAAAATCTCGTTGAAAACACTTTTACATTTGGAAATGAGCTAGTTTAGTTGATTTTGAAAATTATTAAATTAATCTACATAACGATAATAATAATTGTCTACATAAGACCAACATCTGGTAACCCTACTCGTTGCACAAATTACCGTATAGATTGTGTAATGTTCAAAATGAAAATTGATAAAAAGATACCAAACTCAAATTTTGTGTCTTCAACTTAACTCGACCACGAGCAAAACACGAAAAATTAATTTTTAAAAACTATAACCGGACGTGATGAAATCGTAAAGGAACCCCGCCAACGTATATGCTTTCGGAAACCATGCACTAACAGCAATTACACGAATTCTAACATTTCTCGAAAAACGACCTCCAATGACATAATATTGTGCGTTTAAAAATGTTGACGGTATTGGAAATTTGTTCGAATTTCGTACTAATATCGAATGATGAAAGATTTTTGAAATTGTACTGTACATTTTCATTTTCCTAAAGTCGAAACGGTCTTCTTGTATCAATTCTTCCCGTCGAATACTATGACCACAAAGCGAACGATTTCGCAATGTTAATAATTATTAACATTTTGAAATTTCAAACGTTCACCTTCTCTGACTTGGGAAATACGTCATTCAGAACGAACAGTGTCTAGAAAATTTTTTTTTATTATTAGCTTTTAGTACAGAGTATTTAGCTCGGCAGTTATAAGCATATGCATATACACACATACACACATACATAACAATAATAATAACAATAATAACAATAGGATATAGAAAAAAAATGGGTGGTTAGATAATAAAGCCAGCTTCCTAGACATATGAAATAATTAAATAAATAACTGGTTCGGATTTAGAGTTAAGAATAGAAGAGAAATCGATTGAAACGTTTAAAGATTTAATCGAATTAAATAAAGATAAGCGCTGGATGGATAGACATGGACAATTTAATAAGATATGGGGGAGGTCACAAATATATTCATTTTGGTGCAATGTACATTAATGGGGAGTCGTTGAGATTAAGTTTACGTGTATAACCGAATGCGTAACCGAATCGACGTTATCGTGTTTAAAACAAATAGTTTATAAAAAAAAAAAATAATAATAATAATAACATCTATAGAAACGATGTTTTTGTTGATTAAACGCACGTATTTTTCGTTCCGTATGCGTTCGCGTAACGTGTAGTCTAGTTTGATCGATGTGTGCGTGTAATATTGCAACTCTTCACTGACCGACAACACGCAACGGCCATGTACAATGTTCGCTTCGCTGTGTACGACGTTCGCTATACTGCAGTTTTCCGCCGTCAGCTGTCAACCGATAAACCGTAAATTCGTATTCTCCTATCAGACACTATAACAGGCAGGCAGCTCGTATAACGTGGAAGTTATGTTTAAGACTAATGTTTTCTTTTTTTTTAAACAAATCAAATTGTCACTGTTTCGCGGTTTAGCGATTTGATTTTTTAACCGTCTAAGACTAAGCGTCGAGACGGACAAATTTAAAACTTCGATTCATACGCCACGTGGGGTTTTACAGACACGATGTTGTCGGTTCCGTCACACCAATCCACTGGTTGCATACACGACTTCGCATATTATTGGAGTGGTCGCTTATCGAACATTTCGTGACGCATGCGATTACATATATTCTAGAATGAATGACACCGGCGCGCGTTTTCTTTCAGCTTTGAAGCTAAACGTCAGCAAAAACGATCAACCGATGGCCGGGAACAACGTGAACGTTAAGAGCGTCATCCACGACGGCGCGACAATGGCACATAATCCCGAAGGCACTGGACTTTTTAGGGATCCGCTGGATGTGTTAGGTTTGAATATAGCGATTAATAGTAATAAAACAGTAGTCGTCGTCTCGTGCGTTACCGGATAAAAGGGAACAAATGTTACACATTCTGTGCGGGCCGGGAACGTAAAAGTATTTCCACCCGAATAAACAGCTTCGCGAACAACAATAAAAAATAAATAAATATATATAACAAATTGTTTTAAGCGAAAAATCTCGCACGCAATATTAAATGGCGTCTGCCGCAACCTAAACTGAATATATGCATAAAAAGGATGACAAATACAATCTAAAATAATTCAATTAAATGTAACAATACACGTTCAAACTATCATCAGCTATTATAGTCAAAATGAAAACGGATTTGCTATTAGAGCTAATAAGATTTGAACAAAAAATATTTAATTATTCATAAAATATTACGCGACGACGTCGACACTTTTCGCACGTGTTTTGAACAAAACATACGCGACGCGACGGTGGTTTTACGACAACACGTGCGTTGCCCTCTTACATAAGACAAATAACTCGTGAAAACACATACTAAAAAAAAAAAAATAATACAATTTAATATAATTGCCAATTGATTTCGCGACATGTTAGGCGCAAACACATTCGTTTTCGGTAATCATATACCAGGTTTACTATTTAAAATCCCATCCGCTCGGGATAACCGTATCTCGGCCGGCCAATAAAAATATATACGATTTCTACATGTTATTATTAACGTTTAGTGTTCGGCAATATCTATTCATTTTAAGTTTCTCTATGCATACACGTTATAATATACATTGTATTTTTATTCATATTGCGTTATGTTACGAAAGCCGTAAGACGTTTAGTAATTAAAAAATAAATAAACGTTTTACAAATAGATTTACCGAAATCAGTTTCTCGAGTTAGACGTAAGCATTTACACGCGAATCCTGTAATTTCGTACGTTCGGAGTGTGGCCTATAAGATCTAAGCCGGTATTTTTTCCAGCGTGGACAAAAACGCGTCTTATCAAACGTCATATCAGTGTATGAGTATTAGTATAGTAAAATAAACAATATTATAAAATAGTTTTAATAAAGAAGATTAATTTCAATTATTTTCAGTAATAATATGTAAAAGATATACCTAATTTTAGCTTAAATATTACTGCTATAACAGTATTTTGAATATTTTGACATGTGCACATCACAAATGTTGATGAGTATGAGCACTACTGCGCTAAAAAAATCACTGTCACAACAGTTATTAAAAAGTGATGTTAAAAATGGAATGTAGACCGTCCATCAACGTGTCAAAAACGACGATTTTCGTTGCGACGCGTTATAAAATTGGGTTGTTGTAAAAAAAAAAAAAGAGAAGAGAAATCCGGTGCTGCGCTCGCCGGACGTGTGGTATAAACCGCCCGTGACGTACCGCGCCGTCGTACCCGTTGTTGCAGGACCGAAGTTCGTGTCGTCGGACACGATCAACCTGTGCGCGCTACACCTGTACGTGTACGCGGACGTCGTGTCCAAGGTGGAGTTCACGGCGGCCGGCAAGAAGATGTGCACGGACGTGTGCGAACAGTACCGCGTGAACATGATATTCGACGGGCCGGTGGACGTGACGCTGTTGCAGGGATACTGCGACTACACGGGCGCGTCCGACCACATGGGCAAGTGCGCCGACAACGACCTGACCGCGACGTGCACGTGCGCGTTCAAGGTGCGGTGCAACCGCAGGACGAAAATGGTCATGTACACGTTCCAGACGAACTGCGCGGGTTTCCTGAAAGTCTCCGTCGGCGAGTCGAACGCGGAATACCACATCACGTGACCCGCCGACAACGGCCGCGGAACGTTTCGCGTCCAGTTCATTTCGCGCCAATTTACGGTTTTCGTTTTCGGATTGCGATCAGCAAAAACAAAATGTTATCGTATTAAACGGGGAATTTTTCGTGAAAATGAAAATACCCGCTCGTGACGATATTACATTTTTTTTTTTTTCGTCGACAGACAGTGATCATAATTTTAGCACTGGTACACGTGTATACAAATATATTCCTCTTCCTCGGCTTAGCGGTTCTCGTAGTCCTATAAACAATTATGCATAAAATAATTCGATACATTGTGTTCAAAAAATTAATAACATGTACATTGTCCGTTTACATCGTTAGTCACAATTTTTTTTTTTTTTTTAAGTGTTCAAACTTCAAATTTTTAAAAAATGATCGACGTTAATAGAATAATATATTCAAGGCGCACAATTCCATCACCAATACTCGGTAATGATTTCAAATTTTTTTATTTTTCTCTAAATTGTATAGCAAAATATAACTGTTCGTCAATTATAACAAATATAAGGATAACGTTTTTTTCTATTTTTCAATAAAAATTTGTTGAAAAATCTACATTCGACAAGCCCACCGCCTACCATTGATGGAAAAAGTGTAGTAGTGACATTAAGAATTTGATGCCAGTAGGCACAGAAATCCAAAATACGACTTTGCAAATGTAGTAAAGATACAAGATAAATTAGTCTTAAAGTTACACGAAACAAACAATTGGGACACATTCAATATTTTTCATTATATATACCAGAGTAAATAAAAGATTATCTATTGAATATTTTTGACAACTCTTCGTGTGTACTATTTAAGTCATACGTGTTCATACATTTTGATTCTGCTACAAACATTATATATATATATGTATCATTCATACACAGATAACTAAAAATATCTTATATTTACAATACCAAAATGTAGATAGTTGATATGAAATATGAATATAATGAAAAATCAATATTAAATTTAATTTACATATCAGATCGATTTTTCAATAAGCTTCAATTCTTTTTTTCCCATTAGCAGCTCATAATCATATACATTACGATAAATCATTATCATAATAAGATATCTATTTTATAACAATGATCAAAATCCTATTTCGTTTATTCAACATTTCTAATTTTGTACTGTCATACACTTCTTTTTTCCAATTAAAATTGTTTATATGATAGACTTCGATTTTTTTTTAATAAATGTCAACAAATTTGTTTTTTATATTGGCGCTATTTTATTTTTCACTTCTGAATAACGGAATGGTAAAAGTTTGACATTAATGATATATATACATAATAAA
Source organism: Schlechtendalia chinensis (assembly GCA_019022885.1). Taxonomy (NCBI): domain Eukaryota; kingdom Metazoa; phylum Arthropoda; class Insecta; order Hemiptera; family Aphididae; genus Schlechtendalia; species Schlechtendalia chinensis. Next base: position 14,639,034 of record CM032345.1, on the reverse strand, counting down.
AAAAAAATATTAAATATTATATTTTAAAACTAAAATCGTTCTTTATAACATAGACTATAGCCATTATATAATGCTAACGAGAACGATTATCGTCCATCAAATATGTTTATTCTTAATTTCAACCAGTTTCTAAGTAATAAAAATTATTATTTTCTTGTAAATTGTATACACGTATGTATCTTTTAAAAAGTATTCTACAAGAATAAACAAAAAAAAAATTATTTATAATATACTTACTCGAGTGTAAGTGTATAGAATAGTTTTCGATTATAGAAAAATGAATTTCATTAACACATATAACACTTTTATTGGGGTATTAATATATTCGAATACTTTACAAAACTGCACTAATGAAAACACACCGTAATATAGTAAGTGCACTCGTTCGAGTAATCATAACAACCACAACTATCATTGCATTTACAGTTACTACTCAAAAGGTCTCCACATCAATCGGTTTTAAGGAACATTATACATATTACATATGAAGGCAATTTATACGTATTTACGAATATTTTAATAACAATTGGGCACGATAAAATATGTCCATTAGACGTGACAATTTTCCGTCATCAGACTTTCGGCGGAGGCGTCTCGTTGTCGGTTATATTTTTTATCGGTCGTCGTTTGTACTGTGTGTTTTTTTTTAATATAAATAAACTACCCGACTTTGTTCATATTCGACGTCAATGGTCGTATAAATAAAATATTATACTGTAGTTTACGTATTTTTATACGATGATCAGAAGGAAAAAATGTTTTTCGTTTGTATGTGACATAAGACGCAGCGCACAAAACCGTATACTTTTTGTAAATTGTTTAGTTGCAGTCCGCGTGTGCAGTTATTTATGATTTATATATATATATATATATATATACTTTTCTTTTAGTTGCTTCTGTACGTATTGAGCAAAAGTGATGCGTATAAGAGGTAAAATGTAAAGAAAAAAAATTAGAAAAAGAAATGTAGAAGCGGCTGGTAGGCGGTGTGTTTAATTTGTCAATACAAACAGTGGCTATCATAATGAGTTCAAATGTGCAAAGACAGACGGAACTGATCGAGTTCAGGGAAGACTTGGTTTGGAAGGTGAAACGGATTCGTCGAAGACGCATTAACTTCAATATTGTTACATCTTGTTTGGACACTAAAGAAAACGGCCATTTCACACGTTAAACCGTAGTGCTATTTTACAATTGACGTGTTCGTGTTAAAAAAAAGAACAAATATACGGAAGAAAGTGTGTAAAAGGATTTTGGACACTAATTGAACAACAGATTTATTTATTCGTGAACGTCGTGTACGAATAAAAAGCGCACGTGAAGACCGTATTTTATTACGTACGACGGCGGCGGCGGCGGCGGCGGCGGCGGCAGTCGTATACACACGCGCGCAGACGCGTGCGCGCGGATACGATGATACGGCAAAACGGAACGATGATCGGTTATCGCGTCGGGGAAGGCGGTCGGCGCCGTACTCTCACACACCGCGGGCGTATAATCACGGACACCGCGGTTACCACCATTAACGAACCCGGTGAGCGGTGACCGGTATACGGCGCTCGACGACAACAACGACGACGACGACAACGACGACGACGACGTCCGCCGCCCGGCATTTATCGCGAACGTTAACCGAACTCGTCGTTTGATCGCGAACGCGCCGCTCTCGTCCGTCGTTTTTCACGCCGTTCCTCACGTTTCCCGTCGTCCGCCGCCATTTAATCGTCGCGCGCCCGTTTTCCCGTTCGTCCGGTCCGTCGCGCCCGTTTTGTGTCTCGCGACGACGACGACGACGACGACGACGTCGTCTCTGCGTACACGACCCGCCGTCGTTCGACCGCCCGCCCGCCCGCCGCGCTTTGTCTTCGTTTTACGTCCGTCTTCGCGCGTCGCCCGTGAAACCCTTCGACCCGTCCGCCCTTGTTTTTGCTTGGATTTTTTTCCATTTTTCGTTGTTCTTCCAACCGTCGTGCGTACCCCAGTCGTCTTTCGGGTCGGTCGCCGCACGAAAATGGCCAAAGATTCGATGGAAGTCTTGTAAGTATATCGTCAACGTCGCGCGTTACTTTTACTTTTTCACCGCGACATTTCATCGTCATTGTTTTAAACGCGTCGGCGTTACGTCAATGAACCGTACACATGCACTCGGCCGCATTCAAATACGAATAGCTCAACATCTACTCGTATTACTATTCTAACGCATATCATTATTCAATTTTCTCGTTCAGCCGCCTACCTAGTTGTATTCACAATTTACTTATAAAGTTAATGAAATATTATTGTATGTTATGCTTATAAGTTCACACTGATGTGATATATTTTTTCATAAATCAACAATTATTTAGTTAATGCATTGGGCCGAAATATTATATGAGAACTCTTGAATTGGTTTTCGGTGACATTGTTTTAGAACATTTATATATTACAGGAAAATAAATGAACTCCTGCAAACGTTAAAATGCTTGTCTTAATTAAACAATGTATATAGTGTCTTATTTCGTCTTTTGTTCAGTCACATATTCAGCACATGGAAATTTGAGTATTATACGTAGTATGAATATTTAATATAGTTTATTATAGTAGAACTAATAAAAATAGTTTTGAAACAAAGACTTTTCAATTATATTGTAAGGCATTTAATATTGTACTGTTACTTTTTATATTTTATATTTAATACAAATAATATGCAATATAAATTTATAATAGGTAATAGTATTAATAATAAATTTTATAAAATTATAATAAACCAAGTAAACTGTTTACGCACAATATAAAATGCTTAAAATTGCTCATCATACAGATTTTCTCTAATGACATGACAGTCACATCTATGTTTTTGCTCAAGTATAAACCAAAGTTATACATTTATGTTCAAGTGCAATTGACAGTTTTGAGGCCTTATCTTCTACCTATAACATGCATTTTATATTCATATACCTATTCCTAAATGTATAGTAGAGTAGGTAGGAAAAACATTTTCGTTTTGGTTTTTTAAATTTGATTTAAAAATATTGAGTGTTTTGTTTGGTAGATACACAATTATTTTTTTGTTAAATAATGAAAAAGATGTATTAGTAGATTACCAATAGATTCGAAATATGTTATATTTTTTCTTAAATATTTTCCGATTGGCGAAATATAATATATACCTATGTATACCGAAATGTGTTATTTTATATTTTACATATAATTTTTAATTAAACATATATTAGTCTGCCAGGACATCAATAATACCTTTGTTGATTGATATTAGTAAATCTTATGTTCAACTTATAATTATTTTTTATTATTATTTAAATGATAATTTGTTATAATTTAAAATCTCTTGGTTAAAAAATACACTAAAAATGTACTTTTTTATTTATAAGCTTATTTTAATAAGTATACATTTTAAAATCTCAAATTGTTACATTACATTTTTATGACTACAAAAGCTTGAAAATGATTTAAATTTTAGATAATTTTAACTGGATAATTAATCCATGTCCCATGATATATAGCATTTTGATTTCTGTATGAATGTGAGTAGTATCATAAAATATATATATTTAAATATTTGTCTTTTTCCTACGTAATCACTAATCAAACTTCAAATGGCTATATAACTGAATTTTCATTGATATTTTCTTTTTAAAATATTTAATAATCTAGAAAAATCTAATCAAATAAATTTCATAAGAAAATAATACACATTTATTACGAATCTAGATAGGTTATAATATTATATTGTTTATAGTTATAATATAATATTATAATTGTATTAAAACAATTAAATGTTTTATGTTATCTTCAATGTTACCATTATATAGTAACTTTTTTTAATTTAATTTACAGGAAATTTATTGGGAGTGACGAGGAATGTACACTATTAGTACAAGAAAATTGTACTGCTGTTTTTCCTAGCAAAAGATCACATATTAAAGGAAGTTCAAATTTGACACTTAAAAATGTTGTTGATTTTAAATGGGATCATCGTTATTATCGAGGACAATTGATTGCTTTACACATAAATGAAAAGTTTATGGCTTATGGATTTTTTAAACGTAAGTATATTAATTAATAAACATTATTTTATTTTAATTTAATATGCTATTTTATTTTAATAGCGGGCACCTCTGAAGGACTAGTCCGTGTTGTCAAAAGAGAGACTGATGAAAGAGTTTTAATCAAAGGATTTTCCGGTATTATCGAAGATATTGGTTTTGCTCATCTTTATGAAGTTACAATGTTAGCTTGCATTGATCAATCTGGAACTGCACATGTATATTTAGTTAAAGAAGATGGCATGCCTAGAAACTTAAAAGTTTTTCCAATATTTAAAATCAATGGGGTTAGTATATATAGTTAATTTTTTTAAATTGACTAAATAAAAAAAAATAATATTTAATTATATAAAATAATAAACTATGTTTAGGAAAGGTAGTCCAAACTAATAAATGATAATACTTATTTCCATTATTAATATTTTAATGTGTCAAAAATTAATTAAAGATATCTTATAAAATAAATTATACTTTATTATTGTTTATTTAAGGGAGTAAGATTCAGACATTTTTATTGCTAGAAAAGTTATTTTTCAACAAAAAAATTGTTATCAGACATAAAAAAAATTAATATTTTACTAAATTTAAATTATATGCCATTATCTATTTTATTTTCGAGTTTTAAAATGCTTTTACTATAATTAATTAAAATCAGTATATTGATCATTATAACCATTCGAAATAAACATATAACATTTACTTTTGAAGTTGTGATCTCTATTTTTATTGTATGGTGTTTAATTGTAATTTAAGAAATATTAGACTACAATATGTTTACTTTAATTATAGACATTATATATACAATTTTAATGGTTTAATTCATAAGATTAAATATGGTATAATATATTAAAATAGTGTAGAATTTAAGTTACTTCCCAAAAATGCACTTTTAACTATTTCAGCATGTTTTCATTAGACATCATACAGTTTTATGTATTGTAGTATATAGGTTTTAAAAAAATATATTATAACATTTAAAAACAGTTAACATTAATTGATTAATTATCTATATGTTTGATTGAAGTTAATATGTAACCATAATAATAATAAAAGTTTATGTGATGTTCAAATTATTTATATTTTAATTTAAAAAGTGAACTAAACTATTTACCTAGTTTTTATTGATAAATTATTTATTAAATGTATTATGTATAATATATATATATTATTTGTTATATGTATTTTTAATTTATTTTATATTTGTAGGATCCATCATTTTCTTATCAAAGTAAACATCTTATATCTTGGTGTCAATTTATTCCGGAACAAGTAAATCATTTGAAAAATCTAGAATATGAACCATCTTATAAAGGCAAAATGTTAGCAGTTGTGCGTGGACCAGAAGTAAGAATAATGTTTTATTGGTGAATTAAGAATAATTTGAACTAATATATCATTTGTTTTTGTTATTAGGTTGAAATATGGCATGTTGGAATCGCATCCACTTTTACAACTGGTCCAGTTAGTTCAAATTTTGAATTGGCCAATTCAAATGATTCAGTTATTGTTGATTCTATTAAAAGTACATTGATTAAAATTGATTTAAAAGACTCTGATATAATCAGTGTATCATTTTCCGCTGATGGTTCAAACATATCATTAGCTTTAAGCAATGGATCTATTTATTTTTATCAAGTATGTAATTTTACTTTCTCAGCTCTGATTATATTTATTAAATTAGAATTATGTAAAATCGATTTTAATCAAACTGTCATATTTAAGTTTCAATTTGAACATAACATTGAATCTCCAAAATGTGTGTTTACTTGGCAACCTCAAGAAGTATACATGTCATTAAAAGCAATGTCATTTTTAGACAACCGTAAACCAGTGGGTGGAGAGTATGATAACATTTGATATATATTAAAAATATTTATTTTGAAGTGATTGTATGAATATAAAATAATTATATATATTTTTTTTAGTGTTGAATCATGGAAGTATGTGGTGACTTTTTCTAGTCAAAATGAAATTATTTTATGGTCTTGTGAAACATGGCAATGTCTTCAGAAATTAAAGTTCAATCGTAGTTTAATTACTGGAAATCCCATGAAGCTAATAGTTGACGAAACTGGAAGATATATATTTTTGAGTGACATAGATAATAATGTATGTAATAAACATATATATTAATTTAATAATGAATAATATTTTTATTGTATTAATTATTTTTTTAGTTATTATTTGTTATGGAAGTAGCTATTGATATTAACTCTTCTAAAAACAACATGAAAATTGTTAGCGTTACTGAAGTTTTGCTACAAACTCCTATGTTAAATATAATAATCGTTAATGCTAAAATTGATCATAATGAAGTAAATTATGTAGAACAAAGCTCTAGTAAGTAGATGCATTTGTAATTTATAGTAAATTCATAATTAATAATTGTTTTATTATTTAGGTAATAATCTAAACAGTTTAAATAGATATTCAACAATTATCAATCTATTTGCAATTCAGCCAAAGTCAATACAAGAAGGTCAATTAATCATTTCATCTCCAGAACAGTCTATTAAAGAACAATTAGTAGAACAGAAAATTGAACTTAAAAATACATTTCCAAAACCACCTTCTCTGGATACTCTTTTGGATGCAATTGATATTCGCCAGGATAATACAATAGGTAAATATATGAATAAACTTTCAAAAATCAATTTAAACTCTAAACCTAATAGGAACAACTTCAGTTTTATTTTATATTTTTAAATTGCCATGCTTATATAATTCTTTAAACTATATTTCACAAATGTTGTGACATCCTAATTATAATTATAATATATTTATATATTCACATGGCTATAGAAATATGATTATCATTAATAAAATGATTGCTTGTCAAAATAAATTATATTAAAATCATCATATAGACTTCAGAAAGTAGAGCAGTCTTTTGTTATATGAATTGTCAAAATAATTCGACGTTTAACTTTCATTCCAACCATCTTTGCAGTCAAGGCTTATCAATGTTGATGTAGAATACAGTGTTAAATACTATATTTATTTTATAATTTCTGGTCTTTCATTCTATGACCCTCACTGCATTTTGGTGTTTTTTTATAGATAGTTTTTATATATTTATTATTTTATACAATATTCCTACTAGTTCAACAACCTAAAACTCGAGAGAAAAAGAAAAGCAAATTAACAGAAATGAGTTCAATGGAGGTTCACAATTTAGTAAAAGCAAAACTGAAATTAAGAGGTGTAAATTTATTTCAGAAATATGATCAACAATCTGCAGGACAGGTATAATGTTTATATATATTAAATTTTATTAAAATTTGTGTCTTGTGTATAATTGTTTTGTATTTTATTGTATGTTATAGCTTCAAAATAAAAAAACCAGTCCACTTATATTATTACAAGATTCCTATGAAGTATTTATTATATGTTAATTATAATAAATCATAAAAATAATATGATAATATTATTATATCTTATATATTATTAATTTTATATTGATAATAACTAGCGAGGTCACAAATTTAATGATTATGTCTTTAAAAGATATAGTTTTTATAAGTGAAGTATTGTGTTCAAAAAATTTGATATTCCAATATAATAATATATTATTTATTTAAATGTACAAATAATATGAAATATTATTCAAATCGCTGAATAATAAATTATAAATTCTCAATTGATTTGTTTATGATTATATATTAGCCTAAAATAAATTTGATGCGATGTTTTCTTACTTTATATCCATTATTAGTTGTTTACCAGTATATTTTGAATATTCTTTATACATTGGTATTTGTTCTTTAATTTATTTAACTTCAACAAAATGGTATTGACAAGATAAAAATATACATCAAATATAAATTTAATATGTTTACCATTGTGGATCTCACCAGTTTTCACTTTTTTATATTTTTAAAACAAAAATTATTTCATTTAAATACCATTTCCTTGAAATTATTTGTTATAAGACCATTACATATTTTATAATTTAATATAAATGTTAACAATCAATCAATCTATTAATTTGAATCAAATCAATTAGTTATTATATATATTTTTTTTTTCTTAAACACAACTTATCAAAATACATCACTTATACCTATCAAATAATAAATTACAATCAATACTGATTGAAATACATTTAATTAATAATATTATCAATATTATTTAAATTCATTTTTAAAGATATATTTATGTACTGAACAAAATTGTTTGTATACTCATATCTTAACAATAATATTATTTTAGAATAAATATGACATGGATAATGTCAGAAAATGCAGTCCCAGTAATAATGAAGTTCAAACAATCTTAAAGCAACCTAAACAAGAAACACAGTGAATATTTTATTATTTTGAATGTGTATACAAATGTGTAATATTTTTAATTTTCTATAGGTACAATTACGATGTTTCAAAAATGCACACCGAACGTTTGGAATCTGTTAACAATTCTGGAAAAGAAGAAAATACTAGTTTTGCTGGTAATTCTGTGTTCAATGGTTCAGACATTTCAGCTATTAGACAACCTATAGATCCACCGCAAAATGCTAATCAATTGGACCGAATTTACGCCTGTATACAAGACATGAACAGTCAATTAAAATGTCTAACTAAAAATCAAAACCAAATTGATAATCTTTCTTCCAATTTGCCAATGAACCCATCAGAATTATGTAAAATTCTAGAACCCGTTTTAATAAGTACACCACAATTAAATTGAATTTATATATAAACATATTTAATTCATTAAGATTAATTTATTAAAGGTATTGTAAAAACGCCAATGAACAATTGCACAGAAAACTTCAAACATTAATTGATCAACAAAAGAAACTTGGAGATTTGATCAAGGAGTCTTCGAACTCAAATAAAGTATTATCATTTTTATAATAAGACACATTATTATTGATATGTTTATTTATTGGCGGTTTTGACAAGGATGTGAAATATAGGATTATGTGGAAAAAAGTGTCTGGTGTTTTATGCGATAAGAGAATTCCAATGTAATTGCAAGATAAATTCTATAAGAGTGTAGTGAGACCAACTATATTGAATGGTTCAAAGTGTTGGGTGATTGACAAGAAAATAGAGCAGAGACGAGAATTTTTAGATGGATGAATGGAGTGATAAGAGAAGACAGGATAAGGAATGAATATGTAAGAGGAAGCATAAGAGTAGCGTCGATCATTGATAAGATGAGAGAGAATAGACTTAGATGGTTGGTTTGGTCATGTTACGAGGAGAGAAAATTCAGAAGCTGTATTTACGGTTATGGAAATGAAGGTGAAGGAAAAAGAGGAAGGCCAAAGAAGAAATGGCTGGATACGATTGGGTGTGATATAAGGATTGTTGGTGTGTGCGTAAGATGATGTAGGAAATCGTGTCACTTAGAGATTTTGGACACAGGTGGCCGACCTCAAATAGATAGTATAAAAGCGAGAGAAAAGAAGATTGATAGGTTTATTTATACACTGAAAAAACTTTTAGAATAATTAAACTGGTCATAATTAAAGGTTTTTTTTTTTACTTAGATTTTACTTTGACCTTTTTTGCAAAATTATGACTTATAAAATAATGTTGAAACTAACAATTTAGTTTGGATAACGCTATTCATAAAACTAATTAGTGTTAATTATATTTTATTCGACCGTTGATTAATATTAAACTATAAAATAAATATTGGATATGTGTATTAAATTTTAAAATGTATTTTCAGATTGATACAGAACTATTTACAAAATCTGTGGTTGCTTCATTGAATCCAACTCTAGATGCTATCTTAAAAGACCTCTTCATGAGTACAGTTATACCAAAGTTTGAACATGCTTGTTGCTCTATGTTTAAGCAAATCGATGCATCATTTACTGAAAGGTGGTTAGAATGTAAGTGTTGAGTCATCATTTTCTTATGTTTAGGCCTATATAATTTAAATTGAATTTACATTCGCACTTTTAGACCAAAACGAATTGAAGCTGCTTATAAATGAAGAAGGTAACGGCCACTCCAAATTCGAGTATGCCTTTGAGAAATTCAAAACCGATATCAGTAGCATCATCAAACATACAGAAAATAAAATCTTATGGTATAATTCATATAACTGACAGAATATAATAAAAACTTGTATTGAAACCATTTTTAAATTTATTGTGCAGTTCTCAAAATGACATGCAAAAGCAGTTTGCATTTTTACTTAAAGAGAAATCACTGTCGCACGTAGAATTGTTTGTAAAGGATTCTGAGAGTATTGCTAACCAATACATGATATTAAATCATCTTATAGAACATGGAGATTACGCCTCTGCTTTCGAAAAAGTAAAGTATAATAAAGTATAATTGTACCCGTTTTTATGTAGTTCAAGTATCATTGAATACCATATGAAGAACAAAAATCATTACTAGATTATGTGTAAATGTAATAAATGAACTTGCTTACTTAATGAAATTAATATTCTGAAAATTATCTATTATTTTATAATAATTTTTTTTATTGGTTTTTATTTGTAGGCATTGTCCGCATCAAATTTAGACTTAGTGATCTACGTGTGTGAGAAAGTAACGCCTGAAGAAGTTTTTCTGACACAAAATGCAATAAGTACTCCCATTGTCCTGTCCTTGATTCAACAGTTATCTCATGACCTAACAAACAACACCGAATTAAAACATAAGTAATTACTAACTACATAATTTGTAATAAATATTACATTAATTCGTGCGCTTTTAAAGGTATTTAGATGCTGCAGTGGGAAGTCTGAATTATACTACTGATGTTCATAAAGATAACATTAACTTAGTTTTAATTAAAATGGACTCGAATTTGGAGAAGTTTATGCTACAATGTCCAAATCACACATTTAGTCGCAAGATGAAAATGTTGCAGTTGGCCATTAAGACTATTATAAGCTTTAATAATCAACCTGGTAACAACTAATTTTTTTAATTGAAAAACTAAGTTAAGATAATGGGACTGATATTATGATTATGGTTTTTTTTTTTTTTTTTTTATTCATTTATAAATGTTTGTCTTTCATTCTGCTAAGATTCATTTCAATTAATTTTATTATTTTTAATAGCCGTATTAAACTAAGACATTTACTATAATTTTGTTTGTATTACCGTTCCACAAAATGTGAATGGCTTACGCATTTAAATTTAATTCATGTGTATGTTTCAACTATTTTTTTTTAAACTTTTTTATTGATTTTAGCTATACACATTTATTACTAGTATTTATCAATAATAATGATAATAATGATGTATTTTACACGTTTATTATGTTGAAAATGAGAGTATATTTTATCAAGTGTTAATATTGTAAGATTAGCATTATTATTACTATTACTACTATTATTACTATTATTATTATTATTATTATTATTATTATTATTATTATTATTATTATTAACCCCATAAAAATACAAATAAAATATATAAATGAAATTGTTAACTAGTAAGATGTAAACAGCGGTGTATATGTCTTAAGCACTTGGTGATATTGTGACAACTTGTCGAGCTTTTTAAGTTTTAAATGTTCGAACAGTGTACAAACTATCTACAGTGACGAAAGAAACCGTAATTACATGTTTTCCTAGTAATAGTCCTTTGTATAATAAACAGTCTTTTTTTTTTTTTAAGAAAATTGAACTTCTCTACTACATTATATACGTATACTTTATTACAGTATTTTTTGACTTGCGTACGTTTTATGTATTTTGCTGAAAATTAATATCGTATTTTATTTTTTCCCTTTACTCTATGTATATTATGATATAAAACAAAAAGTATCCGACAAAATAAAGATAACTTTCCGTTGTTTTTATTTTAATATTTATTTATTTATTTTTGTCCTACGCAAAAGAATCTTTGAACAGACTTTTGATCATTCTGAAGATGTTACTATATCTGACCTTATAGGTCAGAATATACAACTTGGAAAAGATACGTATTAAATATGTTATCAACGCGTAGAAGGAAAAATCGTTCTGCTCGCTGCCCACTGTTGGCGTTCAATAATCATTTCGAAGAGTTGAATAGTACTTAAATTCTAAATTATGATTGTAAATTATTTATTTACTCAAAAACGAACTATACTAACTAAGTGTCGTTGTTACGTAAAAAAAAACAAAATAATTATAAACAATAAAGACCGAGATAAAACACCGCCCGAAATAAGTAGTTTCATTTACTGAATTAAAAACAATTTGAACGCGCATATCCATATGCAAAGTATTGGTCGAATTGCATTTTATGTACGTCATAGAAAATTACATAGTTTAAAACAGAATTAACATTCCATAATTTTGGTCATGTTTGAAGTGATTGTAAACGTTTTCTAAGGATGCCACTTTATTCATTTATAGTTTAATGGTTGTATTTCCTTCAGCGGGTTCAGGCATTCTGTTTAAAAGCTCGTTGATACAATTCAAGGCAGTTTTACAATTTTGCGTATTCAATCATTAAATTTTTACAATTGTTTACAAACCATTTAAATATTTCATGGTTTTTTTCAATTTCGTTTTCAGTAGTGTTTTTACAAGACGTGAGCAGATTTGTCAATGTTAACGTTTTCTAAACTTTGTGAATTTGATCGTTACGAGCGAACAACCCTACAGAATAATCCGTTGATAACAATTGATTGGCGTCAACGTGTTTAATGATTTGATGAATGGTCGATGAGAAGTAAACGGGTGTTTGAAGTCGGTCTTGTTTTAGTCCTTATGGAAAATCCTCGGCGCACCCTTAAAAAAAATAAAAATTAAATTATAAAGTCCACGTTCTCGGGAGAATAAAATTGAACGTCTTTCGAGTACAAATTACCAGAGACATAAAATTTAAAAAAACATTATTTTAATTAAATATTGTTGTCTAGTTCTACACAAATAATAAAAACCATGTGTCGTTTAAGTTTGTAACAAATTGTACAAATATTTTAGGCACAGAATATAAATTGAATGTTTTTATAAAAGTCTTCTTTGTCATTTTAATTTATTGGTTTGGATTATTTCCAAACGATTATTTGCCGACGATTCCGATTTGTCTCAAGACTAAACAACTCGTGTTCGATCGTGTCATCATTCATCAATCTTCATCTTCTTCCTCGCCTTTATCCCAGCTACTTCAGGTTGGCCACCTGTATCTTAAGCCTCCGCTTGACACGATCTCCCACGTCCTCTACACACACACCCGCAGTCCTCATATCACACCCAATCGCATCCGTCGCCCGTCGGCGATATGTTTTCGTTTCGGGTACGGAGCGGTATAGAAAGAGTAATGCCGTCGCAACGAAATAAACGTTCGGTACTGACTCATACAAATATTTTAACTTCGGGCGATATAATTTTTGTTGATAAGTTTTTATAAGTTAATATTATAGTTTATAACCTATAGCTATGACCAATTCGCCAACACAATCAGTTTGGCAGTTATAACGTATTAAGTTGTAATAATGGTGGTATTTTGGTTAGTAGGCATGACACAAGAGATGGCAAACACAGGTCGGTTTTAAGTAATTATAATGAGTTAAATTTATAAATGTTGATGCTCTAAATACATGATAATATATAACAAGGAAATTTAAATTATAAATTGTTTTATTAAGTTAAATTTTCTTAAATTTCAATTAAATGTTAATATCCAAATAATATAATATAGTAATCAACATTAATAAAGTAATTAATATTTAATTAAATGTGTTTTTAACGTACCTCGTTGTATTATATGAGTATGCGTAATAATACAATACTATACTTATTTCATAAAAAAAAAAATTATATATATTACGAATTTATGTCTATGGTGTAGTACTGGGTATTCCGAAGTTGATTTCGTCTCTCCAATTTAAATTTAGTTCGGCGCCACTGCGCTAACTAATACGCGTAGGTTCTTTACGTAATCTGCGAGCCTGTACCGAATGCGTTTTATATGATTTTTTTTTTCTAGTACAATTTTTTTGTTAATGTTTTCATAACGAAACGGATTAGTAAGACCCGTGTGATCCTGAGGCCCAAAAATCTTGTGTCAATTGATGTTATATTATTGTATTACTATAAAATACGAAAAAATACAAAAACATTTCAACATCATTATTATAATTGTCATCGTTTAAAATCACGCGATTAAAAGTACATCGTACAACGTTTTGTAACATAATTAAAATACTTGCAAACCTTATTCTAACTGATTGCACGGACAGTTTTTAAATGTTGTTGACAAATACGAGCAGCTTACAAAAATTATACAATCATATTACATTTTTCATATAATAATCGTATGACATTAATGTTTATAACTATTACTAATCTACTTTTTTTTTCTATTACACATTAAAGAATTGAAATCTTAAAAATGAAATGATTCGGATAGGCATATTTGCCTTGTGGAAAGTGCGTACCTAACATAAATAAATAGATATTATTAAACAATTTTTAGATTGTGCTAAATACTTACAGATAACAATATTATTGAATAAAAATGTCTGTGTAGTAATATCGTTTATGAAATATTATATTATATATTACGTAGATACATTCAAAAGACTATTATTATTCTACAGTTTTAGTGCATATAAGTGTAATTACACGTATTACACAAACAACAATTACATATAAAATTGGTAAGTTTTTACTTTAAAACTATATAAACTAAAGCATACTAAACGGAGGTCCGTATAAAAAAAACGAATACATTAATAATAATAATAATAATAATAATAATAATAATAATAATAAATGACAAGAGAAAATTGAAATGGTAAATTAATTTATCTATTACGTTTATCATTAGATATTATGAATAATAGATAAGATGAAATATCGATTACATAGTCTTTTTTACTTGCAATATCTCGGTCAAGTTTGTTGTGACCGCAATTGAAGTTTTGATAGTTAGTTAAATGTAGATTCTGACTGTGTAACTTCCATCGTCTGGACCTCACAGTTCTGTTCATTATTTTTGTCGTCAGACGTCAGATCAATAATATGAGTAGTACTGTCTATTTCAATTCCTACGCCTCGGATTGAATTATTCATATCGCTTTCTGACTGTATATCAAATTGTGGTTCTAAGTTAATTATAGATTCTGATTGCGTGGTTTTGTCCACCTGAACTTCATCTTTACTTAAATTTGTTTCGTTGTGCGATATCAGATTATCATCAATCAGTTTTAAGTTGGCTTCATCTTTCTCATGATTTCTTTGAGAGTTCGCTGGGTCATTATTGCCACAATGTTTATCCACATTCATAAAATTAATCAGATTTTTTGTAGAATTATCATTCATGATTATTGCTACCTCGTTGGTATTTGTGAAATATACTTTTAGTACTCCGTCATTTAGTATTTCACGTTTTGTACGTTTATTTACGATATTTGCCTTTGTGATGATTTCTAAAACGTAGAAGTCTATCCGTAAATCGCCATAAAAACAAATCTTGTTACAAACAGGGCATTTCCACGATGGAGATTTTTCATTCGTCGAAATATACATACGTGCGTCAAAGCATTGTAAATGATCACATTGTAAAGATTTAACTGGTATTTTGATTTTGTTATTGCTCAATGGACATATCAAAGAAACACGATTCGACATACATTCTAAATCCGATTTGATATTTGATATTCTTTTAATAATGTCATTTTTCGACGCTTCCACACTCTGCTGAGATCTATGTTTAAGTAGTTTCATTAATAAATTATTTATACTCCGCTTTTTTACAAGATACATCGCCATTACATAATTTAACCCGTCTGATTTCCAAGTAACTGTGATATCGTTTTCCTCGCTTGGATTAAGCGTGAGAAATTTGGTGCAATCAATTGGTTTCAATAGTATTCCTCCAATATTGTTTGTTTCATCTTTGATTAACATTTGTGGTGGCAACGGACAAATCTTATTATTAGTCAGAAAGAAACATGTACGAGGCAGGCAATCGGTTTTTTCGAACTGTAGTATTAATTGACTGGCTCGGATATGCACTTGATAAATGTATTCATCTTTTTCATTGTCCTTATTTATCATGATGTCATTGCACTGTTCGTATGACAATTGAATTTTCTTTTGTGTCGTTGTTAATTCTGAAAATGAAATAAATAATAAATATTATAAAAATAATCAACTAACGTAGTAATGATAAAATCCATTTTTACCATATTTTACGGTATTATCGCCACTTAACACAAATGGCGCAAGAATCACGTCGATGACTTCATACATTTTTGAATGAACACATCTTAAAATGTTCGAAGTCTGCGGTGGCAGGGTGCCAGGCGTAAGTGTGAATTTCATCAAATACGTCTCGCCTATTATTGATAAATAATCATCGCAATCAAAGTTATTTGGCGGATAGCTTATTAAATCGATTGCCCGCTTTAGTAGCTCAGATTTGTCACCTATTATACTGCGATCAAACGCTAATAATATTCTTTGCAAATCAAGAAACTTGAATGCGGACAGCATACATATATACTTCTCGGTAACGAATGCATTTATATCTGTAAACAAAAAATCAAAATACATTTTAATTAATTAATTGTAATCAATAGCTTTTTTTTTTAATTAGTCATTAAATCGTTATTAAATAAATTACAACAGTAAACATAGTGATATTATTTAAGATGAAATTCTAAAAGATTCGTGTGTGCTATGTTACAAGAAAGAACACGTTAAAGAACTAAAAACATACGTCAATCATTAAGGTTTTTATATACACGCGAAAATCTACGCAAAAATGTAATTTCACATATTCAACGCATAACCACAACATTTCAAATTTTAAAATATATATATATTTATATTTTCTAATCGAAAATAGGCATCGTCTGATTTTGTGTATAAAACCATCATAAGTATTAAAATTAGATTATTTAAAAATTATTATTATTATTTTTGTTGTTGTCAATAGCATTGCATCACGAGAATAAATGGTAGAAAAAATGCAAAATTTTAGGTCAGAGGAGTATCACCCGATGGTGATTTCTTGTCAAGAAATTTAATGTTAATAAAAAAATCCATATAATTACTTACTGTATCATATTTTTATAGATTTTTTTTCTAATAAAGAAAAAAAGAAAATTGTTTATTCATTAAACTGATGTATGATAAAATTTAAAAATGATAATTATAAAACTTATTGTAAAATATTACAAAATGTAAATCTTTAAATGTGATATATATAATATAAATGTATATATTGATATATACATGATAAATATATTTTAATCTGATTTTAATTTAAAGATCTCACTAATTAGACAACGGAATAAAAAAGTTACCCTCTTAATACGTTCAATGGTTAATTATAATTATGTTTTTCAGAAATATGGACCATTTAAAAAAAAAAGTCACAATTATAATTAAATTCAAATTTTATTATGAAATATATTTTATTACAAGTTATATTTGTTGAGCTTTTTTAAAAAAGCTAGGAGATAAATTAATTGTATAATTTATAATTTAAATGTTATGACTTTAAAAGTCTGAAATTAAATAATTAATATATTTTATATTTTCGAAAAAAATCAATATTCATATTGTTGAACAAATTGGCCTAATAATATACAGTAATATATACTGTCCATTAATATGGGCCGTAAAGTTAAAGTTCAGATAATTAACGTTTTAGCTGTTTTGTGTTTGATTTTTTTCTTACTATTTCATTATTAGATAATTAAGACTATATACATAATTTTATATAGATAATAAAATTGTCATTTTTTTATTGTTGACATACCGTGTCTTCAAGAAGGTTGAGAATAAAATCGAAAAGGAACTTATTTTAAGTGTTTCTTAAAAATATCCGTAAAACTTATTAATCATATCCGTTAGTTTAAATGTTAGTTCCAAAGGCAACATAAACAAAACAAAACAAACAATACGTGTTTAAATAAAGTATTTCAATAGAGTCAAATACGTTTCATTGATTAATTACGTATAATCTCTTGATTAATTAATGATTCAGGAAAGTAAATATGAACACAATAATTGTATATCTACGTGATGTTATTATCGTCGTTTATAGCTATTGTTGTTCTGAAACATGAATGAATTGATAATTGTTATTTGACGTCCGTAAACATTTTACGACACGAAGCGTTCATTATATTATATTAAGGGGCCGCACATCAAAAGTAAAACATATTCAACGCGCCACAGATGGCGTTGCTCTCCGTACTCGGCGGCGGCAGTTCGCAAGTAGGTAGTTCTTCGGTTTTGTGAAAACATATATCCGTACTTCCTTCGGTTTGCCTCATAGAACAATTTCGGTGAGAAATACTTGAGAATAAAAATTAAAGAGGAGATGTTAAACAATGCATTGGTCGGACGATTTTCAGAGATATCGATTTAACTCGATTTTATAGCCGTTGAAAACCGCGTAAAACCAAAAACTTAAATAATTAATAGTTCATTTTTCAATCAGTATTTCAGCAAATCATCCGGTAGACGCGAAGCAGACACATCAGCGAATTAATTTATGTTTCAAACAGTAAAATCGTACATGATTAACACCTTCGAAACACGGAAGTGCGGAAGAGGTCTATAATACATATATAAATATGAGTGTTGCGGCCACTTAAGTCTCTAATTAATATAAATTCGCATGTGTTGCACAATTATTTACTCAAAATTTTTTTCCCGGCTCCAGATGCACTCCTGATTATAATTTTTTTTTCACGTCAGCCTATTACAAATAATTGAAAATCAACACACCCCCGCCATGAATAATCTATACCTACAGACCTGACGGCCGTTCCATTTGATTACGCGCTGCCGATTTCGACCCGATATATTATCATCTCGGAACGTCAACAGGCGTACGGTTTGTTATCGTACGGTTTGTTCGTAGATCTGGCGCGCCGTTTCTCGAACAGCGGGCCGCGGCAGATTTCTGAGCGCGAGAATCGTGGATCGCGGTCCTGAACAGATTGAGAACCACTGCACGTCCATCGCGATCGCGCGGACGTCAACGCGGAATGGAACCCGGCGGAGGAGCAAATTGGTTAGGTCTAGGAGTATGACTGCTCCTACCCGGCCGCGTATCGGTGCGACCGAATCGAATTTCAAACGAGAGAGAGAGAGATAGAGAGTGTGAGTGAGTGAGAACGATGACGTTTCGAAACGGGCAAACGCGGCGCGAGCATGCCGCGAAAAATACAACGTAGTGAACCTTACCCGCTGTTGTCGGCGAACCGGACGGGACGGCGGACGTCATCGATTCGTCGGCGTCCATTTCGTGCGGCGAACGTTGTTGGCGTCCGCGCGGCGAACGTTGTTGGTGTCCGCACGGCCAAGGCGTCCGCACGGCGTAGGCGTTGGAATCACACGTGAACGTGGCCGTCGGAATGGGGTGCGCGGCGCGAATGAGACCGGACGCGACCGACCCGCGGCGGGGGACTCGTGAACGGCCGTCGGCGATCGTCGCGGTGGGGGATGACACACGACCGTGCGGGGGGGACTGGGTCGCCGCCGCGGCGGCGGTGGGGACGAACCGGTCGCGACACGCAGGGGACTGCGGTAGTGTGCACAATAGACGCGTGATATATTTCGTACGAACGATGTTTTAAAGGACGGCGTTCGCGGATCGATAAACATTATCATTATTATTGTTTTTTTTTAGCCATCGGTCTTCCGGCGCGTTCGTTTTTTCGCATTCCTACGCGAAAGCCGTGTTTGACTAGCCACTCTGTTGCGGACCGGGGAAAAATATTTTTAGTAACCTCTCTACGTGACTGATATCGATCGTCCATGATGCAATATCGCAATAATATTAGTTCATACAGTATTTATTTATTTTTTTTTAAACTATTAATGCATTTTTTAACACAGTACTTTGCTGGGCCACTTCGTGAAGGATTGCTTCGGAGATTCCAAAACGTCTTTGTTTAAACTCATATCAGTCATATTAAGCCGGTTTTCTCTAATGTTTTGGTATACTTAATAATCTATCACGTGAATCTATATTTTACACCCATACGCCATGTTATAAAATTAATCATATATGTATACGTACGTACATGCATCGTCGACGTTCCCAAACGGTAAAATGACAATGAGAACAATGTTTTTGGATACCGACAATATATTAAACTTCCTTAAGGGGCCGCCACACCAAGAGTTAAAACGTATTCAACGATCCAGAGATGGCGTTGCTCTCCGTAACTCGGCGGCGACAGTTCGTAAGTCGGCAGTTTATCGAATTTGCGAAAACATATATCCGTACTTCCTTCGGTATGCCTCTTAGAATAATTTTGGTGAGAAATACTTGAGAATAAAAATCAAAGAGGAGATGTTAAGCCATGCATTGGTCGGACGATTTTACGAGATATCGATTTAACTCGATTTTATAGCTGTTGGAAAACCGCGTAAAACCAAAAGCTTAAACAATTAATAGTTCATTTTTCAATCAATATTTCAGCAAATCATCCGGTAGATGCAAAGCAGACACATCAACGAATTCATTTATGTTTCAAACATTAAAATCGTACATGATTAACACCTTCGAAACACGGAAGTGCGGAAGGTCTACAAATACATATATAAATATGAGTCTTGCGGCCCCTTAATAATGTAAATTTAACTGTATGTTAGTGCGCATATCGTACAACTGTAACGGCGTAAGACTGAACTGTAATGTGTAATATACACACGCCTATTGTTTCGCCATTGTCGCACAACTTATCAATTTTTTGTTTCAAGACGACACATAAAGTACACTTCCATTTGTCCGTACAGTCAGCGCACAATATTTGATGCGTGCGAAAATTATAAATTTTATTTTTTGACCACCATAAATGTTCTGGCTTCACCGTGCAAAACATCGATTCATATTCGACACAATAAAATATCATTTCGAAATATTATGTGATATATACGATAAATCACCATAATATCGACTATTTTTTGGACCGTTTGTTCTTAGTACCTCTCCGTACCTTTGGTTTTTTTGAACTGCGGACGCTGCGGGTCCACGCCGACGGCACGACGGGATCATCAAAAGATCTATAAACAAGAAACGCGTATCGATATAGTGCGATTTGTTTCAACTCGCGTACGCATTATGTACTACGCGACCAGCGTAGGTTAGCGAACTAGTTAATTGAAAATACGCCCGTAATCACGATTCGGGTCAAATTTCGGAGGTGCTAAATTTTCACCACAAAAAATTTACAACTCTTTTTGTCAATACCGTGACAATTCCGAGAAATGCCTTAAAAACGCACTCGAACAAATTTCGACGGTACAAAACATAATCGTTTAATAATTTGAAAAATGCCCAAACAAAAGCATTTACGGTCTAAACACACGCAGAAAAAAATAAAAATTATTATATACTCTATGTATTGAAAAATATATATACATATTTAAAATTTAAAATTAGTCGAATTTTTATTCATATCCCTTATAACTTTAAAATCAGAAAAAAGCAAAAAATGTCCCAAAAACAAAACAAAAATCTTTATTATAATAGTATAAGATTAAAACACATTTGTAGCTTGAATTCGATCTAATATAATAATTTGGAAACTACGTGGTTATGAAAGTATAATAATTTTACGATTTTACATATGTTGAAATGTCTATGAATGAGAGTAAATTGTATTCCGTTATAATATGTCTCCTTCGTTTGACATACATATTTTTTTATTAGAAATTTATTGTTTATTCAATTAATTTTTGCTTATTACAAAATAATTCGAATTAATTTTTACATTCACGTGAATTTATTTCTTACACAAATTAATTATTTTTATCTAATAGTATTATATTATCATTATTCATATCATATCAGCGTTGACTTCTCATTTTGATATTAATATAATAACCTTAAATGGTGAAAATTTGTCTAAACAGTTGCTACTAAACGCCTATAATAAGTAATAAATTATTCGTTCATTATTTATTGTTATAAAAAATTAATATTACAAAAATTTAAACCATACGACCATATACTATAAATAAATACAAAATCGACTTAAAAAATGAGTGTTTAAAAAAAATCATACTTTACAAAGTATGGACGAACTCGTAGAGTTTTCTAACAACATTACTTTTCACGTACCTAATATCTACAAAAAATTAATTAATTAATTAAAATAAATTAAAAAAATACTGGTTTTGTGATTGCTGTTGAGTATTAAACTGGCTATCCAACGAGTTCACTTCTGATATCACGGGCCGGTGACTAAATGGTTTGGCAATCGTTCGCTCGAAATGATTGATCTGCTCCAAGTCTACTATAGGTGTTTGATTCACGTACGACTTCACAACCTATTTACACAACATTAACCCTAGTAGTTTTTAGTCTTGAACGTAATAAGAGCATTGAAAATAATTTCCCGGTGACATGTTCGTGTCGAAAACGTAAGACGACGTTAGGTTAACGATTTTATTACTTTTGCGGTCATGAAACTTAATGACATTCCGGTAGAATTTTAATACGTTTTCATCAGACTATAGTAATTTTATTGATCTATTAATAAAAAAAACTAATTTTTTTTAAATTATTGACGCAGACATTAGTAATATACTTTAAAAAAAAAATGTTTAATCGATAGATCTTGTTAAACGGCGAGTGTTCTTTTCACTTTGATAGGTCGACGACTTATATAATTCGCGAAAAATAACACTTTTGTAAACGAGTTCTCGTGGAGAATCGTTGTCGGAATTCAATACGATGCGTTTCGAGGCCCAGCGCAGGGATCTTGCGGGATTACTATATTAATTTTATTTTAATTTCATGAAAAATCATGCGGCAGATAAATCGCAATTCGCGTACGAGAAAAAACTTAAATAACGATTTGTTTTTTTTTTATCGTGGTATGAAGTGTGGTTAAACGGCCTGCGGGCCGTGTGTAGATTTTAATTACATTTTTTTCAAACTCGTAAAATATTCGAATTATTTTCACTGTAGTGAACATTTTGTATATGATGCAGCTGAAATTAAATTCGAGATCTGACGTTTTTATGCGTAAATGTAACTGACTTTTTTGGGATCCGACGTGACGTCGTTTACAATGACCGCAAATACGGCGTTCACATTCCTGCGAAACCATTCGAAAAACACTTCCACGGAGACGACACCGTCTAGGAGCATTATCGTACCGGACGGCGCGGGCACCGGTATCACGTAGTACAGACGGTGCGTTTTGTGTTTCAGTATTTTTGAGTTGGCGACCAAATGTTTAGCCAACAATCCAGGATGGGCAACGTCCGGATCGATTTGTTCTCGACAGTGCACGTGCACCGTATCCATGTCGGCGCGATACTCGAGAACGGTCAGTTCCAACGGGTCGGATTTCCGCAACGACCAAACGTTCGCCATTGTGCTCACAACTGTTCGAGTAGCTTAAGATCGGATATCTTATTCGGAAGTGTTCAATGAATAACAATCGAATGAGCGTTTGCGCGTATCTATGAAAACGATTTCAACACGCATAATTATTGCGTTTGTTTTTATTCAAATTTAAAATTGTCGAATATTGTTTGATTTCACAGTTATTGAAGTTTTTTCATTTTTTAACACCTATGTTTGAATCCTGAAAAAACATGATTCCCACATAAGCACAACTCTTTTTCGCGTAGATAATAATTAATAATTCGTAACTCATTAATAATTAAACGCGTTATTTGGAAGCAAAACATGTTAGTGAAAATATATAATATTGATAATATAGAAAAGATCTTTTAAAAATAGTATAGACGGAAGTAGTTTAAACCACCAATCGTAACAAGTAACAATCGGATAAATATATTTCAATCAACAAGTTTGAAAAATACGATTGATAATGGTCGAGTATTAAAATTAATTCAATACAATTATTAAGATAATTTTTTTTAATGTTTTTATAATTTATAAAAAATAAATAAATAGTAAACTGGCCTACTAAATTTTTAATTTGTTCTAAATCATCAAAAATATTAATTTTAAAGTTAAAATTTGATCACGAATATAATAACAACAAAACTACGAATATCCATGATAATTTATTATGTTGTCAATGTTTAAATTGAAAAATGCGTTTTGTAATTATAAGATATTATTATATTGTGCGTATACATTTTTTTAAATGTAGACGATATGTGGCCAAGGTTAAAGTGTTGTTCATATAGATTCATATACTATTTGTTCTCAAAGTTTGGAAAAAAGGTACTTGGCACGTGTGTTCATATTGAAAATCACAATTTTAATTTTAATTATAGTTTAATAGTTTCGCTTCGCCATACACTAGTACAAAGAATTGTATACAATATTAATAAATAAAATACAAAAGTTGAACATAAAATTTAATTAAATATATTATATAAATATATAATAACTACATACAAATAGTGATGATAACGTCTGTTTAAGTTTTCCAAACACAAATACAAAGATTAGTTCCAAAAAACCCGAACATCGTCGTATTGATCTGGTGTACCGCGTGCACGCCGAACGCATCTCCGACTACCGCGTGCCACTTAGGTCCGTATTTTTTATCTAGTACTTCTTTAATTTCTTTGGGTGCTTTCTGTTAAAAAATTTACATGGAAAAAAACGCTGTCACGTCATACAATATTAAATCAATATTATTGGATACAGACGTATGCAAGGCTGTATAGTCTGGATCCAATATAACATTTTGTTTTTATAGTAATTACTAATTATCATTAAACATTTTCAAACATTTCTCTAGGAAATTAAATTAGTCACTGTGACAACGAGCTTGAAATAGGACGATATGTAACCATAATATCGACAATCATGGTGTAACAAGAATATTCGTATTATTTTTAGTTTGAAGAAAACTACAGATGGACAATATTTTTGAAATTTGTATAAGCTATTATTTGAAATGTGTTGTAAAATCATTAAAATTTAACATCGGAAATTGACATTGCTGAAATTATAGAAGAATTCAAAACCCTCAAGCTGGTAAAGAAATGGCTTAGACTTGATAAAATCTAATAAAATAAAGTGTATTTAATGATTTTTTTTTCCTAGAGAGGAAGCTAAATAATCAAGGGAGGCCGAAATGTTTGTTTTGTACAATAAAATTCGCGTACATCTATGTTATTAAATATTTCAATCAAATGTATATAATATATACATTTTTTGTTTTCTTTTTACAAGTTAATTATGTCCACGTAAATTAACTTGTAAAAAAAAAATGCAATTGTATTTGTAATGTTATAGTAGGCATGTATATTATATATTCCACAGCATTATGTATCACAATGTGGCTTAAACACAGAGAACGTACTTAAAAAAATAGCGAATCGAGACCAACCAAAACTATAACATAATTGTATGTTACGGTTTATTTGCAATCGAAATTTCATAAATCTAAAATCTGAAAATATGAGTTTTTGAAATTGAAATTTTAAATTGTCCACAGTTTATTTCAACATGACATAACAATTTGTACGTATATTATTAAAATTAATATTATGTCAATTAATTGCATATAATTGATCATTATTAAATGGTTTAGTCAAAATGAAAACTCTTTAAATGATTTTAAAATACGTACAAACAATATGATTAAAATTGATACGACAATGAGATGTTGATCACGCAATAGGTACACCTAACGTTTAGTGTACATTTAAAAATGTTAATGAATTCTTTTGGGCAAGAAATAATCTTACGTAGTCATTTGTTCCGAATTTTTCACAGGCATTCGTTATGATTTCAACCGTCTCGTTCCGCATGGTTTCCGACATATCACATGACTGAAAAATTACAATACATATTTTTTAAGTAGATATTTGTATTGAAATAAATGTCTGGCTTAATAAATATACAAGGCCTACGCTAACGTGCAGTTCTACACAGCGAGTCACGTTTGCAGTTCTAAATACGGTTTTGTGTCGTATGTACCTAGACACTAAAACAAGTATAACAGGTATAACCCTTCACCTCTCCATACAAAAAAAAATAAATAAATAAATTGTCTTAAAATATACATCGATGATAAGCATCGGACTAGCTGAATGAAAGTTAAAACAATATTAACTTATAAATATAACGAGTTGATTTGGTGTACTGTTAACTTATTAAATTATGCAGATAAGATATTTGTGAACAAGTTATTATCCAATTAGTTTGTTTACACAAAGTTAAGTTAAAGTAAGTTAAACTAAAAAAAAAATATATGTTCAACGCTTATAGCAGAAAAATCAATAATAAAAATATTTTTAATGATACACTATTTACAATACACTGTTTTAGGTATCCGCCTATTTTTTTCTAGATTAATTCTTCATCTGTAATTTTAAATAAAACGATAAAATAAAGTGTTTGTATACGAAATTTAAAACGTGCAAATCCTACATTGAAAAAAAATTAACTTGAGAGAGAGAGAGAATGAGAGAGAACTACAATCTGGTTTAAAGCATTTAACAACTATTTAAAAAAAACTGTTTCTTATGAACTCAATATTATACACTCAATATTATATCATGCATAATTGCCCGTCCACAGCAATCATCTTATATTTGTTCAATGATTAAATAATAATACAACTGAAAATAAATATTGGAAGTACAATAGGGCATCCGGCTATTTTATCGACTAATGTTTCGTTTGGTGTAGGCAAACGACCGAGCAAAATATGTCCTACGACACACACTTCGAGAAAGTTACGTCGTCGTCGTTCGTCTAGGTCACCGTAAAAATGGTATCAACGTCGTTCACTCACGTGCACTAGTGTATAGGATTGAACTGCTTTCTTCTTTTTGTCTCCGTTGTGCTTTGTTAACGCGTCCATAATATTTACAATTCATGTACTATTGAAGAAAGTATACGAAATCAATTACATGTAACAAAACCGTTTTGTTCGACTATTAATTCTCGGAGTTGCTACGACACAACGAGAAAATCAAATAGATACTCTTCACTGTTAAATAAATAAATAATATATAACACGAAAAAGCGATCACAGACAAAATGAAAAATATAATAATCACCAACATTCTATATCGTTCAAAAACATTTAGGACTGAATATTTTAAATCTCATATAATACAATTTCGCTTTACTATTGTTAGATAAACTTTCAATTACTTATACATACATATATATATATATATATTTATTTATAAAAGGTTAAAAAAATAATACAATTAATAATTGTATAACATATTATGTTTTCCAATACTTTGCTAAGTAGTTTTCTTATTTTTACTTATATAATATGTATTTGTAAATGTAAAAACAAAGTTATACTTAACACATTAATCGTAGAACACATCACACGTAATCAACACTCGAAAACAAAATATTCTTCAATATTATTTTATAGAATTTTGGTACTACAAATTTACAATCGTAAATATAAACGTATTTACGTATAAAATATACTTTTACACTATTTATAAACTTAAAAATAACCCAAATTATTTCATTTTTACCCAACCATACCCATTATTTTTTTTAAATATGCCATCAATGGGTCCTGCCTATAAACATAGTTGGTATTCAAAAACAAATAACATACAAATTAGATATCTAAATACTATTTAACAATAGTTCCGTAACATAACTATATATATATTAGACTAGTAAACTCTTTTTTTCACTTTTATCCTTATTAAGTAACCTCTCTCCAGATTCAAATCACCTTCTCAACACCTTTTCTCCTATATTATTAATTTCATCTATAATGATGATTTTCTAATTTCACATTGTGTGTGTGTATGTATATATGTTTTTTTTCTTTTCTTTCACGTAATTACCTTATTTTCTTAATCAAAACAAAATAAATAACAATATATATATATATATATATGTATATACACATTAAAGTAAAAAATCTTTATTTTTTTAATTTTGACTTGGAACTACTACAGAATGTGCTGTAATATGTAATAAAAGCAATAAAAAAAAAAAAATACATGACATGCCTAACCCGTTTCCTCACTATCAATAAGTTGACATACGATTTCGATGGAAAATATTTACCAATCTTAACATTTGGAAACACTGTATGACTTCTTATCAATAGTTCACATCGATAATCGATATAATATCTATATATTATTGATAATATTTCTATGATAATAATATGTAATATTATTTTCGTGACAAAATAAAGAAATAAAAGTCATGTTCAATAAATATTAGGTAAGTCATGCAATTAGTTTACTAGCTTATGAAGTTTATTATATTATTTTAAAATTGATAGTAGTTTTTTTTTTTGTTACTTGCTAGTAAGATCTCACTAAGCATTCTCAATTACATACATACACAAATTATACATTAATTTTATATAATTTAGAACATAATAAATAAGAATGTATATAATTGTCTTTATTTATAATTAAAACGTCAATTGTTTTATTCATCAGTCTTATAATATTTTCTTTGGCGGGCATCATAACAGTAATTTGTATCATAATGAATATAATCGATTTTAATTTAAATTTTTAATTATTTTCTAAAACCTAATTGTTTGTGCTTATATGTTATAACAACTACCATTGACTTTTGTTATTTCACATATGTATTATCCATCCAATATAATATCTATTATCTAAATGCATTTTGCTTAATCAAGGCATTCATGTGACTTTCAACAACTTATATAAAATAGCTATCCAATAATATTTTTATGTGATATGCAATTTATATAGTGATTTCAAGTCCCTAGAACAATTCATATAAAACTATAAGATTTTGGAACCTAATCTTTGTGAAGTATATAGTCTTGCTATACGAAATACCATTATTTGGGCAATCTTTGTTTATTTTTGGTAGTTAAAATGATATGTAAATGTAATAGTAATATAATCATAAATAGTCAAGATAATATGTACAAGTATCTTCTTGTCTTTCACCTATGTCATTAAAGCATTAAAAGCTAAGACAAGTCGCCTACTGTAGGTAGTAATGAATTAATTTTATTAAATTAAATTAAATTTTATTTGTTTGGTAATTTATTATAGATAGTGCATAGTATCAATACGATTTATTGATAAGAAGTCATGGCATGAATCCTCAGTTGTTCAGTCATAACATCAGCCAGCAGTCAGATTTTTTTGTGAGTTTGCTGTTAAGGTAGTAATGAATTTATTTTATTTTATTTATTTGGTAATTTATTATAGGTGTTACATAATATCAATATGATCTATTGATATGAAGTCATAGCATGCATCGTCATAGTATGAATGAAAATTACAAGTTCATGCCCAATGGAGTAAAAAGTTTTTTCCCCTACAAAGGTCCATTCGTGTGATGTTGTTCAGTGTACAGTGTAATACATGATGTGGTATAACACCAGTCGGCAATCAAGTTTCTGTTGTGTGTTCGATGTCTGCTGTTTCATAATAAGTACAGACTACAGATATTAAACTTATTATATAATCTCTCATATAGAGGAGTACATTAATTCTCATGCCAATTTGTTTTATTGCATTTAGATACTATCACAGAAATCTACAATCTAGCAAGTTAAGAAATGTACTCAGCGTCAACTCAGTTTTCAACAACAGTGGTTAGATAACGCCTATCCCTCTCTCCGCTTTGTCAACAATCCGTTCGCTTATCAATGATGTGTGGGACCGTTGTCAAGATCTCCCAAAACAATATGTACAGCAATCACTTGTGTTTCCATTGCATTTTAAGCTATTTATTCATGTTACTTGTTAAAAAGACTTATAAAACTCTTTCAATTGCAGCAATAGTCGAGGCTTGTGTATATAAGTCGGCTAAAAAGTACTGTTTTTAACTTGAATAGACTGTAATGTATAGACATTTATTAAAATATAATACATTGTCACTAGCTATATGCGACATATCATAAATATGCCAAAATATATATAACAGACTGTAGTTAAAGCTGTTTAGTTGAAATAATGTATTATTTTTCAACACATATTAACTTATTCCTCTTATTTAGGCTGGTCACCTATTTGTATACAGTACTGTGATGTGAGAAGTCGAGGCCAACTTACGTCTGCCAGATGTCCTCAAACCGCCTTCATGAAAATCAGTACGATGGAGATACTTCATTAAACTCGAATAATGGGTTTGTGTACAACCTGATTCTAGTAGCAGTCGAAAACATTCCTATGCCAGTAGCGAGACACACATTGGACTCATTGCAATAATTTTTATGATAGATATTATTACATTATATTATAAACTTCTGCAGTTATCTAGTAGAGAAGATACTTTCATTGTAATTATTATTTTCTTCTTCTTTTAAAAATGATGCTAAATAGTATGTTTTAAATGTCTCTAGGTCGTTATTAAGGTTACCAAAAACTTTTCGATCAATATCTGCTGGGACACTCTTTGTTAAGTTCATTCGAAGCATTTTTCCAAAAAGTCGATATTTAATTTTTCACTTGAAAAAAATTTAGCTTTACGGAAGCAATTTTGCACACATTCTGGTTTTAAATTGTTGCAAGCCAAATTTATCCAGTTGATTGTATTTCAGACATTTATCAATTTAGTAAACTGGTAGACAGAAAAAGATTCATACGTCTTACATACCAATGACTGTAACATAAATATTTAGATTTGCTGATAACCATAGGCTTTTTTATTTCACCAACCAAACTATCACATATGAGCACTGATTGACAATCCTTTGCCTTTTTCCTCAAACATTAATGACTTAGTAGGGATACCTTGAAAAAAAATTAGTCTCATCTCCTTTGTACATGTCTTTCGCTTTATATCCCGCAACGAGAATTAAAAGTTTTCTCGACTCGACTTGACACGACTTGACTCGACTATAGTTTCATTCGTCTTATCACTGACTTATTTCCAAACAATGTCATGTCGACAGCTTTTTGCCATTCGAAGCTTTGAAATTATTGATATTCACTTTTCCAGCCTGTTTCATAGCAATGTTTGTAAAATCAGACCGGAAATAGGGAGACTTTTTGACTGTGCGCTGATCTTTATTTTTTATTGTGTAGCATACTTGAGTTTCTCCACATTTAAATCTAATAATAAGTTTCTTCATATATAGATTTCTTTGTTCCTTCAACTCCATTGATTTAACTTTATATAACAACGATAAAGCTGTACGAGATATAATTAAAACTGCGTAAAAAACAACAAAATCACTGCAAAATAATAAAATACAAGTAGATGCATACATTTTCATTAGACATATTAAAAGTTTTTTGTACATTTATTACATTTAAAAAATATAGGCATGTGAATATATATTTGGGTTCATATACAGTACATAATTTCTGCTTCCACTATTACCAAATCAAAGCAAGCACAAGAGTGTAGTTAGTTCACTCGTATGTTGTCTTAGTCTGTTCGCTTTTTTTATTTTGATTGCGAGACGGTATTTTAATCATGAGTCAAAGGACACCAAGGGAGACATACCACTAGAAACAAGTGAGTTAGACGCAAGAGTGTAAAAGATACATTCCCGCAGCTGCCTCTCCTTGTGTAAACCTTGCAACCTTATGGAGTCACCAAGCTTGCAAGAGTGTAGAGGTAGCAAAATATTATAATCTATTTTTAATTGTAAGCAAAACCAAGAACGTATGGTTTTAAACTAGCCAGTATAAAAAATGACTATATTATAACAAGTATAATAAGAAACTAAATAAAATTATTTAACAAAGTGACCATGTAAATATAATTTTCAAACTTGTCATACATTTTAGATTCTTTGTATTATTTTTATTTTTTTGTTGAAGTAATGTTTTTTACTTTACATGTTTAAGTTAGAAAATTGTATCTAGTTAATAAATAATATTTTATTTTGACGTTTATTGATTTTCCCGTTAATTTGATTAAGCAAAAAGAAAAACTACCTAAACTTTACAAAATACATGTGAAACTGTGGGCACATTCAATTTTTCACTAAGCTGAATTTGGTTATTTTTGTTGAAATTCCAAAAAAAATGAAAAACACTTGATATTTTAGATTTTAAGCTAATTTTGTTTTTTTTTTTTTTGGTCAGTGAATACTTTTTAATACAATGCGAATGGCCAGATTATTACATAATGTTGATTTGACACGTTTATCGATTTTCTCAAAAGTTTCCTTAAGCGCATTCAAAACATTTTCACCGTTTTATTTAGTTTATGGATATTCACATATTTAAATGTTTATATTTAAATGGAAAAAGTTCAATTTCGGGCTGAGCATTTAATTAAAACGTTTGCAATTTACCTCCGAAATTCTAAAAAAATTTACGACAAAGTTAATCATAATCAAAACATTCAGATGCAATAACGTACTATCGTCGTTTAAAATCGTTATTCCAAATTATGCGATCGTTATTTTTAAATTAAAAATAATAATAAAACTACCTGATCCGCGACATCCGACCGCTCGCTGCACCGCCACCTTTTTCATTAGTCACACGGATGATTATTTCCCGTTCCCGGCTTCAAAAACGGATATACGCAAATTCGATAGGAAACTGAAACACACATCGCTTTTGTCGGTATTTTAATATTGTCAAGTTTTCGTACACAAAACTACAATCGCACACAAACGTTCAATCGACCGAAACGCGAACGACCGGCACGACGAGTAGACGACGTAGAACACACTGAACGGGGACAACCCAAAACACGTAACGACTGCGATAATAACAAACGCAATAAATAATATTAATAATAATCACGGAGGGTATTTCCCAATAATCGCCGACTTTGTGTACGTTAGACGCGGGCTTTGGGAATTTTGTGTTTTTCCCGTGTTTTGCTATATATATATATATAAATAGAATACATTCGTCCCGCCAATTAAATATTCCAATTATTCGATCGACCGGACGATCCGTTTGAAATCGCGTTCAAAAAACCCCGTCGGTGGTCCCCCGCCCCCTCCAGCCACCAAACCATTGGTATAAGGTTTCCGGTATTTACAGAGGTAAACGTTTAACATGACTATATATGGTTACGAAAAGTTATGCCAGGTGACATATGTAATTTCCATTTTTGTTCATATCTTATCCCGGAACGTCACGATAAGCGACGACCTCCTAATATTATCGTCGTTGCCACGCAATACGAGATTACCGTTGTATTATTGAAATGCGGTCCTATTAATTTATTGTGCACTGGAAAACGATTCGTGTAAGTGTTATAATTCAAACTGTACGTCGTATGTGCGGGAGAGGTGTTATCGTTCGTTCTCCCCGCGGTCGTATCGTGCTCGTTATAGTTTTGTTCATTTACGGTACACTACGTGCTCACGAAACGCCTGAACACGTAAGAAGTGTGTTTTTACCGGCAAACCAAATGAAGAGCACGGGTTTCAAAATAGTAACGACGACCGCGCGGCGATCGTTTCAATTTCGAATTTTCTGTGCAGCGTCGAGGACACGGTATTGCACGTATTGACTAACACGGGCACGAGAATCGGTTTAACGAAACAACACAACGTCGGTTCGTCTTCGAATTTTGTCCGAAACGGAACTTTGACGTCCGGTCTAAAAACATTACGGTTAGGTAGGACGGATATCGCGAGAAAATTTTGTGTTCCTTTTTTTTCTTTTTTTTAACACCGCCCGCCGGCGGTCACAGTTTATGGTATGCACACGATCCGTCCGGTTGGGAACATAATCCCAAGAGCAAAATAAGTTTAAATATAAACATGGTTATAACGGTGTGATGACGGTCGCGGGCGGTTAAAAACGGCGAATTCAACGTCAAAACGAATTCAAATGACTCAAACCCGGCACACACGGAACGTAGCGGAAGTATATGTTCCGTACCAACGTTGTAGTAGGTCAGGTCCCACACGACTCGTGTACTTTACGAGCGTGTACTCGCCGAGTTCGTACAACGTACGATGTTCGCAATAATTATGTTGCTCGTCACACGACTCGTAATCGCCAAATATATTTATTTATAAATAGTCTATTTCGGGGGAAAATCCAAAATTAAATTCCTTATCGGCACGAGTCACTCGTGTTGTATCCGACACCGGCGGGAAACCGCGAGTGACTCTCGGCGAGTAAAAATGATCGTCTTGCTCTACGATTAAATACCTCCCCACGCGACTCGTAAAGTAGTACGATTGACGAATATTCGCCGATTACACGAGTCGTGTGGGACCGGCCGTAGCAGCGCGATAAGACGTTTGAAAACGGGATTTGTCGTGTACTCGAGATCGAAATTTCCCGCCGCCGCCATAAATACCTCCGAAATGAATTGAAAAAAACCGAAAAAAAACCGAAGTTCAGAACGTATCGCATCACTAGACCGATCGGTACGTCGGGAGTACGGAACGTCTATTTTACCGTGTTTCTCGCGGTGTGCTAGACAAACACGTAAGACATCGACTTCGCGTTTCCCGAAAAATGTTCTAACGGATGAAGTCGTCCGGTTATTGCGGCCGTGTGTGTTGTTTACTATGCTTCAACCAGAATGTTTATAGGTTCCCGGGTACGTTTCGAAATCGTAAGATACAACAGCAAACGTTAATCCGGTAAAAAACTCGCACCAGACGTTTGCGTTCCGAATTCGAACGGCTAGAGCAGGCATGTCAAACTCAAAGTAATAAAGTGGGCCAAATATAGTGAATAATTTACTATGCGGGCCGCTCATAAACATTTAATGGAAAAAAATATATTTTATACAAATTTTTCAATTTTATTCTTTACAAAATTACAAATTACAAAACAAAATCATATTAATAATTTAAAATAAAATAAAACTTCTTCTCAAACCTTTATGGCTATATGGCATACAAGTTTGGGGCTCTGCAAAAAAATCAAACCTGGCAAAACTGTAGAAGAAACAATCAGTTACTTATATAACCGCTACCACTCCTCACTCCAGAACCATCCAAATCCACTAGTCGAAAAATTAGCCGCGGAAACTATGCCTGAAAACCCACCCCGTCGCCTTAAAAGACGATGGTGCCGTGATCTCTTAAAATAAAAAATTAAATTAAATAAAAAAAAAAAATAAAAAAAATTAAAAATTTGAAAGTGTCACTAATGAGTGACTTCTTTCTCACGTTATTTTACTGCCAACAGTTCTAACATCACATACGCTTATTGTACATATTATGTATAGATTGTGTATTTCTTATGTAAAATAAAAAATAAAAATAATAAATTTGTTAAAATTTTTGTTTATTTTGTCCGTTACTATTGGTGGCCACGGGCCGCGAAAAAATTGGCAACGTTCGTAGCTTATGACGGGACACTTGGCGTGGGGGGCGGAGGGGGGGCACGCGTCACGGCGGCCGGGTGAAATACAATAGAATAGTTTTTGCCACGTTTATTTTTATTTTAACAAACGCGCGTCAACGCCGTCAACGCAGTCAACGCAGTCCCAGCAGCACGTTTCTGGTGTTCTTCGACCCCTCGCCGAACGTCTGCGCCACGTTGAATTTGTAACCGGGTATGTGTCCCGCGTAGTTCTTGATCATTCCGCTCTCGTACGGCAACGTTTGCGACGCCGCGCGCTTCGGCCGCGCGGCCACCGCGGCCGGCACCGGCCGCCGCCGGCTGGACCTGAGGCGTTCGCGACGCTCGGCGAACCGGCGCAACGCGCGACTGGTGCCCGGCGTGTACGAGCAGCCGTGCACGAACAGCAGGTCGGGCACGTGGCCGCCGTAACCGGCCACGAACTGCTCGCGCGGGCGTCCGTCCGCCGGGAGACGGGGCGTGTAGACGCGCGCGTCCCGGAAAGCCGCCACGCCGCCGGCCACCTGTGCGCGCGGGCGCAAACGCAAAAAAACGACCACGTTCGGACGAGCAGAGCCCGGTCCGCTTAGGGGGGTGACCGCACTGAAGTCGCATTATCATGACCGATCAAAATATATTATCGAATTACTTTGTATATAATTAGAGAGAGAGAGAGAGAGAGAACAGATGAGTGACAGTCGGTAGTTTTTCTATTTTGTTAAAACATATACCCGTACTTCTTTCAGTATGCCTCTTAAAATAATTTTGGTGAGAAATACTTGAGAATAAAAACCAAAGAGAAGATGTTTAACTATGCATTGATCGGACGATTTTACGAAACATCGATTTAACTTGATTTTATAACCGTCGAAAATCGCGTAAAACCAAAAACTTAAATAATTAATAGTTAATTTTTCAATCAGTATTTCAGCAAATCATCCGGTAGACGCAAAGTAGACACATCAACGAATTCATTTATGTTTCAAACAGTAAAATCGTACATGATTAACACCTTCGAAACACGGAAGTGCGGAAGAGGTCTATAAATACATATATTAATGAGTGTTAAGGCCAACATAATAATAATAATCATAGAATGTTCATGGGACGTTTCACCATAAACGACGGGATAATCCAACTGATTTTGAGTAATAATAATAATTATTATTATGCGTTCGTTCCCTGGCCAGTATATATATATATTATATGTATAATGTGGCACGTGTACACTTGTACGTGCGTGCTCGTCAATTTTTATTTTCATAAATACATTTTGATGAACAATAATTTCAACGAGATATAAAACATTAAATTTGGCAAAAGCACTGGAACTTAATACCCTCAACACACAAACTAAACAATATTTTTAAAAACAACTAAAGAATGGCAATTTACGCTTCCCAATTTAAATCGAAAACAAGACATAGCGATTACTCGTATCAGAATTGGACACACATACCTAACATACTCTTATTCAATAAGCAAAGGGAATCAATCAATGTGCGACACATGCCTCAAAGCACCGACAGTAAAACACATATTTGAGGAGTGTACAAAATACAACACTACACGTTTGAACCACAATATGGCCACTCAAAACAGCAGAAGCCCTCAATGAAATACATATATCGACAATAATTAATTTCTTAACCATTAATAAAATTATAAACAAATTGTAACTCCACAATGTAAAGACTTTGTATTATATAAACTTTTTTTTTAAATATATATATATATATATACATATGATGTAGTTCGTAATTTAGTATGAAAAGTATAATATGAAATAATATGATTTAATATAATGTAATTTATTTTAGCCAAATGACAGGCTAATAACCTTTGATGTTGAAGCCTTAATTTTTAAATAAAAAATAATAAAATAAAAACATTTAAGACCGGCTATGTTATTATATTTGTAACGGTTAATATTTTTCGAGAGCGCTCGACTTGATTTGAGCTAAACACTAGACAGAGCAAATGACGCCACTGGTCTACACTTGTTCAGTCAGACTCGCCTTTGCCAATGCAATTCGGTAAAAAATAAATAATCGAGCCGATTATCAGATTATTATCTCTTGTGCATTACGATGTTGGTAAATACATTTATGTCGAATAACACGAAAATATAATCAAGTAGTAAAAAAACTGAGCACAGTTTTATTACGACCTCGAATGTAATAGAAAAATATGTGAGTGTATCGATACAAAACAAATAAATAACAAAACTATGGGAGTGCAGACTTGAATAGTATTCCGAATACTTTTTACAGCTCAAACATATTTTAAATAGTATCTACACGATATTTCATATTATTTTTGTTAAAGTCATATTAATTTTAATATCTGTTTGTTTTTGATGAAATTAATAGTTTTAAAGTATATATCATGTTTGTATTATTATTATTAATATCATTTTATTATAATGCATGTTATGTATACATAACAGTGTGTGGTCATATATTATATTATAATATTACTAAATATTTTAAGACAAAAATTGTTTTGAGTATTTAGAATGTGAAGTAGAATATAATATACTATAAGTCATTGAGAGTATAAAAAGCTTCTATTAAGTTTTGGAAAAAATAATAACGTATAACTCTAATCTAAAAAATAATTATTTCAAAAAGAAATACAAGTATCAAATAGCAAATAGCAGCAGTAAGTATTTAAGACATCAATTATTTTATCAATAATCTTGCTATATTTGGTGTTTCAGCCCAGCCTTATTCAAACAATAAAGTATATTTGATTTCATTGTGTTAATATAATTATGTTATATTTTATAATTAGTTGATATTATTAATTTACTTCTTAGTCATTGTGTTAATCCCATTAAATAATAATATAATTAATTCAGCAAAAAAAAGAGATCTAAGTACTCTGGAACCCATTCACAACCAAGGTATACGTCTGGCCACAGGAGCCTTCAGAACGAGTCCTATAGATAGCATACTTTTTTACGCAGGAGAACACCATCCTTCCACCTCGGACGTCAAAGTTATATTTTAAAATATGTAACAAAAATCAAAAATTTGTCTGGCCACATCTCCAGAAATATCCTTCACAACACTCTATCTACTAACCTATACAAGAGTTATTCAACATCCATCCTACACTTCAACAGGCCCTCAACGAAGAGAACACTGCCGCAATCTGTATATTTTTTCATATTATAAACATAAGCAACAAACTGTAAATTTTCAAAAATATGTTTTTTTTTCTATTAAGATATAATATATATTAATATTTATTTTTAGTATTAAGTCAATGTAGGCTAAAAAATCAATGCTGTTGAAGCCTTCTATCATATAAAATAATAATAATAATAATAATATAATTACTATATTTGATATTCGTATTATTGAAACTAGTAAAAAAAAAAAAAGCATTCTGAAAGTATTTGAAATACTTCTTGTGAAGCATTCAGAATACTTAGGGAATACTATTGTCATTAAACATTCGAATACATATTCTGAATACTTTTTTTTTAAAGAATTCGGAATATGTAAACCAAATATTTTAAAAAAGTATTTTCCCCAAGTCTGTAAGAATGGACCGAACTCAGGCGAACCAATCGTATTATACAAAAATCACAACATTAAAAGCAATATATTTACATATCGAAGTGCTTACGTTCAGGCCACGGAGCCGTCACTGAAAGTTTACCTGTTTTAATGGTCGACCACGTTCGTCGATATTATATTCCTTCGTCGGCGTACACTCTGAACACAAACAGGCACGTTTTATATTTTCGGACGCGCTGAGTCCCATGGCCACACTCGCTGCAAATCTTTTGGACACACGACATTTTTACGATTCCGATCAAACCGAAAATACTCTGCCACACGTACTCATTACGCTATCGTCTTAGAGATAACACGCTACGATAATTTAAAGATCATAACAATCGCGTAATAAATCATAAAACTGCGGCATTTATGTACGACGCGTCGCGCCCATAACTATCAATATATCGGAAATAAACATTTGTCTCCTACTCACTTGTTGCCGCATAAGAAATTGTGTTGAGGCACGTGTCCGGCATAACCGGGCGTCATATTCGTGCTGTACTTACACTCTCTGGCATCGCATCTACCGTCAATGATCGCCTTTTTTTCCGGAGTCAACCAATCATTTTCCACTCTGGTCAAGTCCGTCAATATTGGCGTCGACTCGATTCTCCGTTCCAAGAATAAATCGTGAGTTAACCGACCGTAGCTCCGACCACAATGAAACTTATACCCGGGCACAAACCCGGTGTAACCGGATAAATAATGCGGTTGTGGTGGTAAGATCTTCTTGATTGACGCCATATTAATATTATTAGTTAAAAACGTAAACTAACTGGAAACTGCTTAAAAAATGTTAAATACTAATTAACAACACGGTCCCCCGTCAACAACGCGAGTAATCCGAATGTTTTCTATGAACGGTCGATTCAGCCAACTAATAAATAACACAATTAAATAAATTATAAATCGTGCGAAATCGAATGTTCAACATTTTACGTTCGAATGGTATTTTATGGTTGTATTCGAAAATGTATGGAAAAATAAAAGAACGTATCGGTGAAGGGTGGGCTTGCAAACAACCAATACGGATTTCGTAAGAGACGATCCACGGAAGATGCAGCCATTAAGGTGCATAATTCAGTATTATATATATTTCAGCCTCATAGAGTGGATTACCCTGGCTATCGAAGAATGCACTCCCAGGCGAGCTGAAAACCCTCGGAAGACGCCGGTCCCATGGTGGAATAACAATATCTAGCACCTCCGCAGAACTGTCTGAAGGCAAGAAGGACCATCCAAAAAAAAGAAGGAGTCTGGACGTGGCCAGATGTAATCCGATCCAGAAACGATGGAGGGAGCTTCGGAGATTCCTGTCTGTGGCAATTAAGGAAGCAAAGGAGAAATCTTGGATTAACCTGATTGGCGGCGGTGGATGGGGATGTCTGGGGGATGTCTGAAATGTACGGCGGGTACAGTAAAGCCGAAGCCAGGAAAAACCTGGTTGCGAGATGGCAACAAGAGTGGGAGGTTGACCACCAGGGGAGGTGGACACATAAGTTGATCGCAGATCTCGACCAGTGGCTGACTGAATACTTCAATCATTTGGTGTAAAACTTCGCGTACTACTTACCTTCCTACCATAGTGTGCTTGGATATTGCATGCATTGTGTTGATATAGTAGTTCAAAATTTTTCTGTTTTGTATTCCTTATTTTTTCTTTTGTAATGTTTAAATGATTGTAATACGTATTTGTTGATGTATTGTAATATCATTTTTGTTGCATTAATATCAATAAATGATGGCGGCACCCTGAAGAGGTTTTGGAGGAATGTTCCGGGAGGAAGCGACGAGTATAGCCGATTTAATATTAAAAAAAAAGAAAGTTGCGTGGACGGTAGCACACAGTGGAGCGCCAAACCGGGCCGAAACCGGCGGCATAGAGAAAGTCCTCGCCACCGGAAACGAATGCGGCCCTTGTTCGAAGCGGGTCCCCCGAACCTCTGCGGTCGTCATAGATCGGCCGACCGGTTAGGGGGTCACCATCACCTCTGTGATGGAACTGGGTCGTACACATTTCACTTATAATTGTTATTACTTATATATATATGTAATATGCATGTATTTACAATGAATAAACGATGGCAGTGGGGGAGTAGCAATGTGCAAACAGAACCCCCCCCCCTAAATTATCGGTGCAAAGGGGAGGGGAGGGAAGAAAAAGGGTCAGGTTCGTGAAAAACCCATCGTGTCCCTACTATCGGTTATCGGTACCGGTGTAGTGACGGTGGTGACGACTACGACGACGTACGAGTGTAGTCACGATACTCAGACGTGCACTACATACTCCGATGATGGAACCTGTAACGGTTTCGAAACATCAGAAAAATAAAAACCACAACATGGATATTTCCGAAAATCACACAGATAAGTAATCATGTTTTCAAACGAGTTTTGCCGAATAACTTAAAAATCTTTTTATTTGTCAAAAAATCTATAAGCAAAAATGTAGCTTATAAAAAAACAATTGTTTTTTTTTTTATTGCTGTAAGCCCAATACAAACCGAGTTATGGCTTATTGTAGGTTGGCCTAATATATCGAACGAAAAATTTAAAAATCAACATTAAACAACAGGAAAGCGATCAATTTTACGGGGAAAATATCTATATATTATATAAATATAATTTATATAATTACATTAAAAACCATTTAAAATGAGACTTTGTTGAACTCTCTAGCATAAAAATTAAGGAAGTTATAACAAAAATAAGGTCGATTCCTATTTTTTTCGTGAAAAAAATAACAATGCTATCCTTGGTATTACTACCCAAATTGAAATTAAACGTAATCCATTGACAATTCACATTACTTAAGCACTAAAAAAGTGATACAGAAGTTTGACCGGTTTAGAATGCTTAATTTTGAAAAAAATTATGGTTATAATGGAAAAAGCATTTTTGAAATGTTTTAAAAAAATCGTTTTTTTTTTCAAAATAACTAAAAAATTATCGAAGTTACGGAGAAATTGCTAAAGAACAAAAAGTTAACAAACCGATGTACTCTACTAACTTGAATAGAGTATATAAACATTAAATCAATCGCCGATTTCTCTACTAATGTCGTGTGTACAATTTTAACCGCTACCCGCTGTCACGTTAGTGTGCACAATATCGTTAAAATAATGTAATATCGAACATACTAATTGAAATAATAATAATAATGATAAATAATAATAATAAATAATAATGACATAGTTGTCATTTCTTCAATATTAGGTTGTCGTGTTGTTTCGACAGTGTTGGCGTTCCATTAAAGTGTTTACAATATGCACAATTATACAACACAATATATACAATTTTACGTTTATCGTCATGAAAAGACACACGACAACACGAGATTATTTTTCTGCTAACAAACCAAAAACACTGAGAACACAACTTTGGACACATATATTCAAATAATTATTTTGAAAATATTATTGAAGACGGCACGGTTAACAATCCAGGTATGAATACGTATAAATTACGGTGATCAGAAATCAAATACTTACCATAGTTATGATTTGATAAATGTGTCCGAGCCAGATTTCAAAAATCATTTTTAAATATGTTTGAGAACTTGTGACTATTTCATACTGTACAGTATCAACCCAAAATCACAAAAATAATAATATATAAATGCGAATACGTATTTCGACAAGTATGTTGTCATTCTTGAAGTAATAGAGTAAGTAATAGGTTGGTTCACGCTAACAACACGTAGTTTTCGAAATACGTATTCTCAGTTGAAGTGAATTATTATTTTTGTGATTTTGGATTTATAATGTATAGTTTAAATGTTTTTTCTTTATTAAATTACATAAAAGACATACTAAATGTGTTGTGCAGACTAAATGGTGTTCAAAAATTTTCTTGGACCTACACAATATGTGTACATTGTCATAATCATACATAACATTATTTTTTTGATTTGTTCAATGATTTATATATGTTTTTGTGTCAGGTTTGGCAGTTCATTCGCTTTTCGTTGACATACAAAAAAAAAAAAAATAATTAAAAATCAATTGTAAAATTTAAAAAAAAAATCCTTTTAAATAGATAGCATAAGTTTTCACATTTATTCTTAAAAAAGGTTCATTGTTAATTTTCATAATATCATAATATCATAATTTAATAAAGTTTAATTGTGGATAGAGG
Source organism: Schlechtendalia chinensis (assembly GCA_019022885.1). Classification (NCBI taxonomy): domain Eukaryota; kingdom Metazoa; phylum Arthropoda; class Insecta; order Hemiptera; family Aphididae; genus Schlechtendalia; species Schlechtendalia chinensis. Next base: position 14,596,213 of record CM032345.1, on the reverse strand, counting down.
TCTTTTGTATTAAATTAATTTTATATTTGTAAACTAGATTGTATTTTCCAACATTATTAATGTTTAAAAATTTAAGCGATTTCTTATAATGCGTTACAGCTGAAATGCCAAAAAGTACAATATTAATGAAATAATTAATAATGACATTTAAAAATATGAGAACAGAAATTCCACTACCCAATGAATAATTATTTTATAAATAATTCATTGGATTAAGTAATTATAAATGTTTTAAACAAATGTATGAGGAAGCTTTGAATATTTGTAAAGTAAATAATGTACAATTACCATTTGAACAAGTACAAACTATGAAAAAAAAACAATTTCCTCAAAAGCTTAAAATCATTTTTTATTTATAAAAATATCTTGTTATAAAATGAACCAGACCAATTAAAAAATTTTCGTATAAAGTGTTAATTTAATAATTTTAGACAAAATTATTAATAAGTTAAAGAAATGATATTCAAATAATTCCAATATTTTATAAGCTATTGATTATTTACATCCAACTAATGCCTAATTTTTAAATATGATAAACTTAAACCATTACTGAAACATACAATAAATACAGAAACATTTAAAGCTAACTTAAAATATTACCAAACAATAAACATTTATCAACAAGAAAATAATGTAAAAATTATAAACTTAATGAATATTGTCAATTTATTGATAAAGTATAAAATCCTTTTTAATGACTGTGACAGAAATCCAGATGTGATTATGATACTACCAGTAGCACAGATAATTGCAGTTATTCCAAATCAAATACTTCCCAAATTTATGATTTAATTATTGTGTTGGAGTCAGATTTCGAAATCATTTTCCTAGTATCTTTAAAATTATTCAGCTATTTTATTAATATTTAAACTTAAACAACCAATTTGAACATTAAAGCTGCCAAACAAATGGTATACAAAAGTTTTCTTGTGCCTACAATTTATGTCCATTGTTATAATCATACATTAAATTTAGTCATTGCAGATATATGAGTATGTAAAAATAGTAGATGCAAAATTATTTTTTGATTACGTCAATGATTTATGTTTTTGTGTTAGGTTTGGCTATTCATTTGCTTTTTGATGACAAAAAAAAAATTAATTCAAAATCAGTGTATACCAAATAATCTGTCTTACAGCACACATTTTCTGGGTTGCTATTAAAAAAAATCTGTTGTTAATTTTCATAATTTCATAACTTCATAATTTAATAGACGATAAATGAGATCAATTAAACAGAGTTCAATATCGCTAAAAATCTGTTAAATCAAATTTATTTTATATTTATATAAACTTGGTTGTATTTTCTAAAATTATTTAAAGTTAAAAAATGTTAGGGATTTCTTACAATGTGTTACAGCTGAAATGATAGAAAGTAATTGAATTTTTAATTATGACATTTAAAAATATAAGAACAGAAATCCTACTAACGAATCATTTAATACATTGGATGGATAAAATAATAATTATTATATTTTGAAGAAATGTGCAAAGTAAATAAGTACAATTACCATTAAAACAATTAATAACTATGAGATAAAAAAATAATTTCCTCAGAAGTCGTAAATATATTGTAAAAATCTTCTTATTCAATGTCTTAAAAGTCAGATGTTAAATCAATCACAATGTTCTCATTTTTGTTTGAAGGGTTAACAACTTGTCGGGACTGACCTGGAGCTTGTGCATCACCCATCTGAACATTATTTTGTATAATATTTTCTCCACTGTCTGATGTCAAGTCAATTATAGTTATTGTTTCATTTACTTCTAAATCCATAGAATCATTATCTAAATCCATAGAATCATCATCTAAATCCACACTACTTATCACTTGGTTCTTATTCATAGTATGACATTGCACACTCCATATACCATCACGTGATATTTCAATATTATTAGCGTCATCAGGAAGATCAGGACTTTTGAGAATTTCCAATAAATAATTTTGTATCTGTAAGTCATTTAACTTACAAGGTTTATAACAAACTGGGCATTTCCACTTAGGTTTATTCTCATTCAATAAAATGTATGTCTCTGCATCAAAACATTGTAAATGCTTACAATTAACTGATGCCACAGGTACTTTTATTCTAACTTTAGTTAGTGGACAATTCAAAGAAATACAATGATTTATGGTTAGCAAATCTGAATCACTTTCCATTATTTCAATCATTTCTTTTATGGTTTTTGTAGAAATTTTCTTTATTTCATTTCGACAATTATTTACTTCACAATAATTCATTTTATTAGAGTTAACTTCCCCCGGTAGTTTTATATAATATACTGCCACACCATATATTTTGTAATCTGGAATCCATGACAATTTGAGTGTGCTTAAACTGTCAATTATTTCAACACTGCCAGAAATATCAATTGAATGTTGTTTTATCACAGATAATCCATGTTCATTACTTACAGTTTTAAACGGCAACATATTAAAAGGAAAGTAATTAAAATCAATCTTAAGATCTTGAGGCATATAATCAATTTCTTCTTTAGTACTTGGTTCCAACAAACAGATTCTAATATGTAGTTGATAGATGCGATTATTTTCTATGTCTCTAACATCAGATAAAATATTAGAGATTTGTTCCCTTGACAAACGAAAAAGAAATTTTGATTTTCTTTTAGCTGAAAGTAAACACAAAATTAATCAACTTAAGAAATAATAATAATTTTTTAATTGAATTTAAATAAGATAAATCACAATTATTCGAAATGCTTTTGAAAACAAACATTATTATAAATCGAAATTTTTATATTCAAATGGCTAAAATAAAAGTCGGTTATAAATCAGTATGCTGTTGTATCATCTAACAAACGTTAGCTTTGTGATGGTAGTATTCATACAAAATTTGGTACAAAAATATTTTAAAATTTCAATTGCAAATCATTAAACAATTAACATTATTATCTGTCTGATATTAGTTAATCAAAACTATATTAGTTGTTGGTAACTGTCCATCCAACATTAATTTAATAATAAAAAAAAACTATTAGAATAGCAAGCAATATTCGAAAATTGTATATTACTTATTCGATAAAAAAATAGAATGGGACTATTCTCGTCAGTTTGACTTATGATTGGGCACCCGGCACAATAATTTCAATGGGCCCCTTAACAAGATTGTTTTTATTTATTTAAAAACGTGAATATTTACAATTTGTAGCATATGTACAATAAGCACATTTGATTTCTTTAGTAATTTACATAACTGGAATATTATGAAGAGGGAGGCAGTCTAGTATTTTATTTTTTTTCCTTATAGCGTTGGGCCCCCATTTAAAAATTATATCAGGAGGCCCCCGTTGATCGCTAGGTAGCAAGGTGTGCCAGGTCGACACTGGGCTATTCCTAAGCGATTTGTCCATATCTGATATTTTTGCTATAAAAGATTTATAAATTTACAATCTATACAATGAGTACAATAAGTAAATGGTTTTTTTTAAAGAAGTATTGAAATAAAAAATGTGAATCAAAATTTTTGACATGTGTTGCCACAAATATATATAACATGATATTTTTGATAATTTGCATAATTTAAAAATTCCTCAAATATGATGAATACATACAAACCAGGTATAGCTTAATGAAAGAGAGCCAATTTTAAATTCATTAATACTACTATTAGTGATTCAAAATTCTTTACATCGAAATGAAATATGTTCCACTCTATTCTTTAGTCATAACATTATTTAATTATTAGCCTGTAATATACCTAAATAGATAATGTGGTAAATATTATATCAATAGGGGATCACCAAAAACAATTTGTACAAGCTTATTAATAATTACAATTTATAGTTATTTGTTGATTTAGTATTGAATAAAATGAGAAAAAAAACACTTTTGTGTTTACTGTCATAAATAATTGTACAAGTAATACATATTTTCGAATCACTGCTTAATGCTTATACAAATAAAACAATTTAAAATAGTTTATATACACGTTTTTCATCAAAATGTACAAAAATGTGTTTAAAAAAATACAAAAATGATAATAAAAAAAAATATGTTTTTAGTTATAAAATAGTTTTAATTAACTTGGAATCAAATGCTTTATGCTTTTTTATAGTTTATAAAATGTAGAAAATGGAGAAAACTACACTATTTTTTGGTTGTAATTTCTGTGTGGTTATTTAATTAATTTTAGGTAATCCTGTACTAGAATAAAATGATAAGGAACATTATTCATTATAACAACATATGGATCTTATAAATTGTAAAGCATATTTGTATGAACCATCTTTTAAAAATAGTAGTGTTAATTTGTTAACCTCAGTGTGTTGCAAACCAATTCGTAAGTTTTTAGAATTTGAAATCTATTTATCTGCAAATATACCTTATAAAGCACTTATTCATCTATAATGAAGTTCCAAACATTACAAGCATAAAATTGAAATGTATTGGCATCCAAAGTTGTTTCAAACAAAGTTGACAACAAATTATTTTTATAGGATGTATGGCCAAAATTTGATTAATTAGTTGGAATTAAATGTATTAAATCGCATTTTGAACATTTTGTGATTTTCGTTATTATTATTATCATTATGACAAAATATATTTTTACCTGGATTTTTTATTCCAATTGCATTGCCAATTAGAACAGATGGGTTTAAAAGACATTGAATATTTTCATATGGTATCTTCAAATGTATATTACTAGTAGGATTTAAACGTACACGTAATACAAACTTGGAACAGCCTGCATCATAAAAAACTAGTATTTTGTTTCTAAGACTGTGTGGATCTTGAGCCGATATATTTATATTTTTTTTTATATCATTAAAGATCTCTGTTATTCTCTTTGAGTATCTTTGAAGGTCAATTTTGACTTTGGAGTCTTTACCTAATAACTTTACTGCTTGAATTAGTATATTTTGTCTAAAAATACCCCTCGGTACTATACCAAATTCTTCTAACAGGGGTTTTAAAGAATCATTTTCAAAATAACATAGCATATAGCATATAATAGGATCCATAATTTCTGAAAATATCAAACAAAAAAATTGTTAATAATTATTTCAAATGTTAGTTATCTTATATAAATATAATTTGCTTATTTGCCTTATGGAATATTTCTTTTAATTAAATACAATTTTCTAATAAATTTTGTTATCACGTTGAACATGATTTTAGTTTAATTGTATTATATACTTTAAACTAATGAATAATAAACATTCCACACCTCACTGAATTATAAGTTATATTGATAAGATGTATTTAATTCTATAGAAATTGAGTAAAAATAAAAAATAAAATAAAATACAAGTTAGAATTTTTTTTTTTTTAAATTGAAAGTAATGATAAATAATTGTATACGAAAAATGATTTAAAGTGAATTTAGTATGTTATCATAATTAATTAATTAATACGAAGTAGCATAGAAATTAGGATTAATGATTCAATTAAATTTTATAATAATATATAGATATAATTACAAATTAAACTTTGCTTTAAATAAAATTTTAAATACTTTTTTTCAAAGCCTCAATAATTTTTGAAATAAAATCTTGAAATTTATATAATAAAATAAATCTTTAATTTAGTATACAATTTTCAGCACTTAAATAAAATACTGTTCCTGTTAAGAATTTTTATAAACTGGTTGTATTACACAAAAATATTAACAAAATATTAAACTTTAAACGCTTGTAAAAATATGTTCACTAATAATTTTAGAAATATTTAAACTTATGTTAGAATATCATATAATAAATTTTGTATTAAATTGTCAGAATACTGTATTTAACTTAAGAATGTATCTAATAACTTAATGTATCAAAATAATATTTTTTTTTTTTTAAATAATTATGTATATATATTATTAAAACAAATAACAAGTAAAATTATCAAGTATTTCAAAATATTATTCTTAGAGTTAAAACAAAAACCAAAATTAGGTTTAGTGAAAATCCTGTGTTGAAAATGTTCTGGTTATTTACAATTTTTGGTGTGCTTAAGGAAACTATTGAGATAATTGGAAAACATATCAGATAAAGTACCAACTATAAATAATTGTTTACCTATTTTGTTCTATATGTAATGATTGGAGGATTATATATATATATATAAAATACACATTGTAAAAAACCAATATATATTTGCTTCACTCAGAATCAAAAATGTTTTTCTATGTCTGAAAACTGACAATTTGTAATATAAACTTGAAAACTTAAAAAACATATAGGTACGTTTACACTACAACAAATTGTATTTATATTGAGTATTGCTTGTTTTTGTTAATGATATTGGAAATGGTCATTTATTAAGAGTCGTGTATAGGCATTTCTAAAACATTAATAATAGTTTTTGCAAAACAATACCTTTTCTGCCATTTCTAAAGACCAATTTCATATCCGGCCAAATAAAAAAATATACTATTTCTACTAGAGTATTTAATTAATTTTTAAATAATTTAGGTTTGAAGAGTTTACAAGAAATTAAATTTACTACATACTGTGTAATATTTAGCAGCAAGTGACACGGATTACTATCCGACCATCACATAGCTGTTTACGAATTGAATGGGAACTGATAAAGCAATAGACCAATACAAACCTTTTTTCAATAATAAAAAAAAATATTTTAATTGTAGCAAGAAAATGTTGTGCATATAATATAATGTCTAGGAGTCTGCAGCCTTTGTCGCAGTGAATGTTATTTCCAGTAAAAATAATTCAATATTGTTTAATTGAAACCTTTAATTTTGTTACATGGAACAAAATTTACTGAGCTGTATTGTTATTATTCTAAAATGTATATTTTTTTTTATTTATATAAAAGTCAAATAATTTGTAATTTTATTGATTATTGTTAGAAAAACAATTGAAAAAAAATAAAAACAGTAATAAGGAGACGACTTATGTTCGTCCTCACCAAAACAGTCCAACTATGACGTACAATTTAGGATGCATATTTATTTTTAGACTAAACAAATACTCAAAATGTTTATTTGGCCGAAAAAAGAATCGTTGTTATTTAAGACGGAAAAAGAAAAGGTACGGTTTTGGCAGAAACACTATACGCACCTTGCGGGAATGCATATCAGCAGTCGCAGGTACTGTTGAGAACATGAAATCTCACACATCTAACATACCGATTGATCTAGAAATGCGATTCTGAAAATTTGATTTCAATACGTCGGGGATATGACTTGAGATCGAATTTCCAGCTATATTGATTTGTTTACGTTAAGACCTTCACAAAAATTTTGTTGATTTTGTTGAATGAATTTCTTAGAGATTTACATGGTGATCGGTGATCGATTTAATGACGGGTACGTTGAAAGTAGAAAACGTCAGACGAAGACACGGAAAACGCTCGTTTCCACCCCTCCTCCCACCCAAAAAAAAAAAACATTACATTAAACAATAATTAAATACCTGTTGTCAAACAAACGTGTGTGCGGGATGTGAACAAAGGACAGCGTTTTGCACTCGTGGCGCGTGCGGTCCCGCGGCGAAGGCGGTTGGAACGTCGGAAACACTAAAACGGCGAAAACGTGGAGCGACGGAGCGGACGTGTGTGAACGATATTCTAATTGAAGTCAAACAGACGCCGGAAACTCAGTTTACGTAAAAGACACGACGCCCGTGGGATAAAAAATTAAACAATGACAATGCGACGTGACAACAAACTTCCCTTTCGCCCCGCGCACGCGCATATCAAACGGTTTACAGGTTACCGGGGTAGCGTTATGTGGCTGCGTCTTTTCTTCGACGACCGCCCAACCGTTTCACCGAAACCGGCGCCGACCACCCGTCCGATTTCACTACCGTACGAACATATCACACCGATCCGATATCACGAGCTTATCCGTTTTCACGCAAAACGAGTGACGGCCGACGGGGTCGTTGTGGGCGCGACTCTGCAATACGAACCGCGCGATTTCCTCGTGACACTGTTACCTAACCGCGATTCTCACACGGCGTCATACGTACGGAGACGATAAGGCTGCTGCTCCGCCGGTCACAGGTATAAGGACACGAACGTTTAATGATAAGACGTGAACACTTGTCATGCGTAGAAACATACGGCGCATTTCAATATGAAAAAAAAAAAATAAAATTTTGCTCAGCACGTAAGTCGAGATACAATCATTTACTTTTGATAACGCAATGCATATTATATTTCTAGTTTCTCTACGTCCTGCGGAGATCGCATTATTTTCGTTAACGTCCAAACGAGAGCGTTATGAATTGAACGTATACGTTAAAATACAGACTGTTCGACTGCTTTTTTGTTTTGTTTTTTTGTGTGTGACAAATATTCATATTGCATTGTAATGAATCCAATAGGCAAAACAGCACTGCCTGCTGGTATTGACTTCTTGTTTTTACATCCGATGTTTCAATACGTAAAACCTAAACCCTTGTTCTATACATTTTTGGGCTCACACGTTACGATTGTTACTTATTTATTGTAAGATATTTTATTCTCACAGTTCTATAATAGGTATGTAATAGCTGTATTACGTACGTATTATTATGTAATCAATTTACATAAAGTTTATTTTTTTCTGTTTTGTAAATGTTTTATTTTTTCAGAAAGCTGATGAACTAGAGTATCGTTGATTAAATGATCCTTTTGGACCGTTAACCGAAAACAGAATGAAATGATCTTGATTCCACATTTCAGGAAGATCTTCTATTTCACCACTGTTGCATGTCGTAAATTCATTATAATGCTTGTTGGTATTGTACGATTACCTGAATTTTTTCTAATAACCGGAATTACACGATATTGTGTAAGTTGACATTAAATAACTCTGCAATAAGGCTCATGATATTTTTGTCTGTTTCACACTATGTGTAATTAAAATTATATTTATTTACAGCTATAGATTAAGAAAATTAAAAATTATTTGATGTCATTTCCAAGCTTAAATATTAAACAATTTTTTCTAAATATTATCAACGAGTATCAAAATAAGGTAGACATTTAAAATCATTCTTATCCATAATTAATATTTTTGTATATACTTCTATTTAAATTAAACTTTCATTTATATGATTTTAAATAAATAATGACCTTAAAGTGTACCTTTGATTAATTTTATATACAGACACCCAAGTTGTAAAATGTGTGGTTAAAAGTCTTTACATTTCCACATGGGGAATTAGACACAATGATGCATCAGTACACATTTTTCTATGTAATACTAAAATGTTTTGGTTTTGATCTAAAACACCAACAATCTCAAGCTCTTATTATGGCTTCATATATGACTCTGTGTTTTATTTTCAGATGTGTAAGTTTTGACATTAAATTATTATTTTATCATTCCGACATTTGAGTAAATATTTGTTGATTTTTAGGCCTCAATAGAATTCAAGCTACGCTCAAAATTAAAGACTTGACTCCAATGATAATTTTTCATAAAAAATCAACCTGTTACAGAGAGTACTTAATTTCATTGAAGAACTACACATTATTCAACATGTAATCCTTGTAATCCTTTGCAGTCAATTTGGTTTATTTCATCATCATGAGTAATTATTTAAAAGTTCATGTATTGCTTACTATTACAGTGTTTTTGAGAAATATATTTTTAAAGTTTTTAAAATAAATTTCAAATACTAAAATAAAAGATGGAGTATTTAATTAAATTAAAAAGAGTAACTAATACAATCTTAATTAATAATAAAATATTTTTCTGCATTAAATGTATTTAATCTGGAACGTGTATTTTTACAGTTTATGTAGATTGATAATATTATGTATATTATTTTTTTTTTAAAAAAACGTATTAAATACTAATAGAAGTACTTCTCAAATACATTAAATTAAAATCCTGCATAATAACTTCAGTGCATTGGCAACAGATTTTGCTGTTGGATGCAAAAAAAACTTATGGAGATTTCCTATTTGCAAATTTGTTTTTAATTTATAGACATGGTGAAATACATTTCGATATTCGAAGGTTTTCTTTAAACTGTTATTTATATTTGTGCACACTATCTAACATATACAACCTTAGTAATAAAAAAATGTTTTTTTGCAAATGAAATAGGTTACATGTATTTTTATGATACGTTAAAAGAAATCACACCATTATTAACAACATTTTTATTGCTACTTGTGTTTTAAGACTGTTTCCTGTACAACTTTTACCAAAGATAAATACTAAAACTATGATATTTTTCACTGTCCCACACAACTTGATATTAATCGAGCATTTAGGAATAATTTACTAATTTTGCCATTGTGTTTATATTCTGAAAATTTAATTTTTAAAGCTTTAAAGATTTATCCATTAATCTCTTATCATCATTTATTTTATAGTTGTTGCATAATGTAAGAATAAATTCTACAATAATTATTCCTCAACAATTCCACCTAGGTTCTTTAGGCCAAAAAAATGTAATGTAGATACAAGGCTCTCAATTTTTGTGATAGTCATTTTTCCAATTATTCTTATATATATATATTAAATATTTTAATTACAATATTTTTTTTTTATATATATTTTATTTTCAACCCTATATTGTGATATATTATATGATTTGTAATAATTAATATTTAAACATGGAAAATTATTTTATAATTACTTCAGTGCTAATCCCAACTACATTTTTCAGAATATTGTATTGTATTTATTATATATTTTATTTTTACTACAATATAACTGTGATATTCCTGGATTTCACTTAAATTAGATACAACTATTATATATTTTATTTTATTTATATAAAAATATAATAATAATTATAATGTTCTTGTTATGTAAATTGTGTTAATGTTAATAAACTTTTATAAAATAGTATATAATACAAATGTGTTATGCATAATATATATAATATCACCCGTATCCTAAACCACTAAACACACACTCTATATACTCTGTCTTACTTTTACTAATCCTCAATTTCTTTCCTTCAAGAACTATTCTCTATACATCAAGCATTGGTTAACTTTTAAGAAGTTATCGTTTCAGAAGGCTTTAGAAAAAAATTAAAAGATAAATATGAGTACAATTATATTGTAATTAATTAAATTTATATTAAAACTATGTATAAAAATCTGAAAATTATTTGTTTAGTTTAAAAAGACAGAGAGTGGTGAAATTCAAGAAATAAACAAATACCTGGACTGGATATTATTTTGTGATTTGAGAATTATTGTTAAAATTAATGTTGTTCATTAACAATTATTAAATAATAATTTTTGAATCCTCCACCTGTCCAATAATGTTTTTTATGTAATTGTATAAATTAAATGTACACAGGTGTATGTTGGTGATACAGGTTGATTGAGTTTCTCTATATAATAATGTAACTGCGGTGTTAATGTCTATGCGCATTATCACATTATCCTATGGAATGTTCTTGAATGGATTGAAAGCTTCACCACTTTACCTATTCTCTCTATCAATGACAACATTGTAGAGGGGTTTGACAAATGCATACACATGGCTCACAAGACTTGTGTTCAATAAAATGACTGTGTGTATGTGTGTGTGTTTTTATTAGGATAGATAGAATTATTAAACCTTTGGAGAAACTATGAAGCAAACCATTTCTATAATTAATCATAGAGAGTAGTTAAAAATTCAGGTTGGATTATGACCAATAAACACTAAAGTTAATATTAACTGCTTTAAACCGTGTTTCAGTCCATATCTACCACTATGAAACAAACAAGCATTCGATCAAGAATCTAAAAAATCACTAAATATGAAAACATGTATGCTTTTAAAAATCAGAAAATAATAATTTAAAAATCAATTTTTAAAACATGTTTAGGTAAATTATTTACAATTAAAAAATATATATATATTGAAGAAAAATCATTTTAAATGTTTCAAAAAATTAACGCTAAATAATTTTTATTTTTGTATTTAATAATAAGTACATGAAATAAATAGGGTCAATAAAATATTTTTGCAAGTTTGTTATAGAAACCATCTCTTCTTCATCCATGGAATTAATAAGAGACTTTAGAATTGCATGGTGTTCACAGTAATAAAATACAGCTTTAATTCATGTCCCTCACTTTGTTAAAATAGGTTCCAGAAGACGTCAAGATGATTGGGCTCTTTATCTTTAAATATTGTTGTACGAGAAAGCGTTTTCAAAAAACCTTTTTTCATATAAAGCAATGAATTTATCTACTTTAGAGTAATGTCCAGGAATTTGTTCTGAGCTACGGTGAAACAATACATGTGAATTGTCAAACAGTTTTGCAACTGTCAAACGATTGACTTTAGTCAGTATTTTAGAATTCAGTAAAAATGTATCAGTTTTGAGTGTACCAATAATAATGTTTGCAACACACCGACCCAAAGAGTAAGTTGTTTCATCTATTGAAACAAAATTGTTTTGTTTATGACAGCATTTCTAATTTCATTCAAAGTTTTGAATTGTAACAGTAATGTAGTAACAGCTAGAATTTTTTTTTCCAGTAATAATTTAAATACTTCATTATTTGGCTTGCTTAACGGCACGATAACATAGGCGTACACAAATCTTAATTAAAGCATGATTTTCACTCACCTTTTTCTTGACCTTAGACTGTTGTACTGTTTGAGATTCGAATACAGTTCGTCGTTTTTCGGATAATTGATTTATTGTGTTTACCCGTGTGTACACCTCCGCGTATACCTCCTACTTTAACGTCACAGAGTTTGCAATATGAAAGTTTTACAGTCCGTCGAAAACGCATCGGGACGCGTAACTTTTCAAGCGACAATCCACATATCCATCAAAAACGGTGCGGTTTAATTAACACGATCTACAGAAAACGTTATCGAAAATCGGTCGTAGAAACAAACGCGACTCGGACGGCGGACGAGACGCGGCGAAACCCGTACCGTACCCGACGGACACCGAACGACTGAACCGATCGGAAACATTCGTGAACGTGCCAGCGTACGGGAAACATATGGAATATTATCGGCGCGCACGTCCCATGAATTCGGTCTCGTACGAAATCTATAAATAACGGTCCGCGTACGTTCACAACCACGTTAAACGTGTAAGTGCTTCGTAACCACGAGAATCGGATGGCCCCCCCCGTGTCGGTAAACGATCGTCGCGGTACGTTCAAATCCAACGACCGACGTACCACGCGGGGACTGCACATCGTTGTTTAAATAATTTTTTGGAATCATTGTCGACGATCGACAAAACAAAAATTGTAAATAAGTTTTGAAATCGAGATATACGCTCGACAAAAAAAAATGTTTTATGCCTTTTTTTTACTATATCCGGCCTACTTCGTACCCACTGACCAGGTAGACGCTGTAATAATAAATACGTAATATACATTTATATCGATGATCAGTTTACGCCGATGGATAATGCTGTTACGTGATTTTAAGAGGCCGCAACACTCATATTGTAGACCTCTTCCGCACTTCCGTGTTTCGAAGGCGATAATCACGTACGATTTTAATGTTTGAAACAAAAACGAACCCGTTGATGTGTATACCTTGCATCTACCGGATGATTTGCTGAAATACCGATTGAAAAATTAACTATTAATTGTTTAAGATTTTGGTTTTACGCGGTTTTCATCGGCTATAAAATCGAGTTAAATCCGATATCTCGTAAAATCGTCCGACCAATGCACAGCTTAACATCTCCTCTTTGACTTTTATCCTGAAGTATTTTTCACCCAAATTGTTCTAAGAGGCAAACCGAAGGAAGTACGGATGTTTCCACAAAATCGAAAAACTACCTACCGCGAACGGCCGCCGCCGAGTTACGGAGAGCAACGCCATCTCTGGAGCGTTGAATACGGTTTTTTTACTTTTGGTGTGGCGGCGGCCCCTTAAGAAATGTGTTTACGGAATCGATTATGTAACACTCACACCAATGGTCATTTACTTTTACACACCGAGGTGTCGATACTATTGCCTATGCAGTACTCCTTGATGAGTTTTAGCTACCTCAAGAGTTATATATTAGACATACGTAAGTACGTAAGTAAGTTACGTTGCTATAGAATACACCGTGCGTGTGTATACGAAGATCGGACGGCAGATGAGAACGAAAGAGGATTTTTAATCGCCAGGCCTGGCGATATTTTATTTTTTCTAATGAGGTTTCGTGAAATCACGGGTTTATCACAGAAAACCGGGGACCACTCTAAACGATTTGAAGGAAGTAATCCGACGTGTTGTAGAGGTGTCGTCGAATAAACGTTCCACGGACTCGCGTTCGTTTGTCGTAAATTATTCGCCTGACGAAACGTACCCGTGCGTTGAAGTGTGGCCCGGCCTATGTTGTTAAAATGGTCAAGGTTCACGAGCAATAATAGCAGCAAGATATTTGATGCGTTGTCAAAACGTATTGTTATTGTATTAGTTGAAACCAACTGTGGATAGATAAGGCCGCACTACGCGACAGTCCGTCAGCCGTCCTTCCACATTCCAATCGCACAACGGCGGACGGTTCGTAGTTATGATTTATATGACTCATCGCCGATTTCCTTCCGTTTAAATTCGTTTTTACCGCGATCCACCGCCACACCACGACGCCACCTCGTTCGTGTATTTATTACTAATATCGTGTAATGTCAAAGATTTTATATCACATCTATTTCTTATCAGTACTTGGGCCGACGGCGATCGTGTTTCCGCGGTGTTCGCCGTTCGACAGTTCGATGACTGTTTAAATGTGTCGTTCTAGTCGCATAATATTATAATACACGTATGTATAGAACTTCATATTAATTATCGTCGTGAAAAGACACACGACCGCTCCAGATTATTTTTCTGCTAACAAACCAAAAACACCGAGAACACGACTTTGGACACACATGTCCAAATAATTATTTGGATAGTAATATTGAAGACAGCACAGTTAACAATTCAGGTATGAATGCGTATAAACTACGGTGATCAGAAATCATTTTCCTAGTATTTTTAAAAACATTCGGCTATTTATCAATATTTAAACCTAAGCAACCTGTTTGATCTTTAAACCTGCCAAACAGTTAAATGTTTTTTTACTCTAAAATATGCTTGAGAACTTATGACTGTTTCATACTGTACACTATCGACCCAAAATCACAAAAATAATAATATATAAATGCGAATACGTATTTCGACAAGTATGTTGTCATCCTTGAAGTAATAGAGTAAATAATAGGTTGGTTCACGCTAACAACACGTAGTTTTCGAAATACGTATTCTCAGTTGAAGTGAATTATTATTTTTGTGATTTTGGATTTATAATGTATAGTTTAAATGTTTTTTCTTTATTAAATTACATAAAAGACATACTAAATGTGTTGTGCAGACTAAATGGTGTTCAAAAATTTTCTTGGGCCTACACAATATGTGTACATTGTCATAATGACAATTGATTTGTTCAATGATTTATATATGTTTTTGTGTCAGGTTTGGCAGTTCATTCGCTTTTCGTTGACATACAAAAAAAAAAAAAAAAATTAAAAATCAGTTGTAAAATTTAAAAAAAATCCTTTTAAATAGATAGCATAAGTTTTCACATTTATTCTTAAAAAAGGTTCATTGTTAATTTTCATAATATCATAATTTAATAAAGTTTAATTGTGGATAGAGGTCTTTTGTATTAAATTAAATTAATATTTGTAAACTAGATTGTATTTTCCAACATTATTAATGTTTAAAAATTTAAGCGATTTCTTATAATGCGTTACAGCTGAAATGCCAAAAAGTACAATATTAATGAAATCTTTAATTATGACATTTAAAAATATGAGAACAGAAATTTCACTACCCAACAAATCATTATTTAATAAATAATTAATTGAATTAAGTAATTATAAATGTTTTAAACAAATGTATGAGAAAGCTTTAAATATTTGCAAAGTAAATAATGTACAATTACCATTTGAACCAGTACAAACTATGAAAAAAAATACAATTTCCTCAAAAGTTTAAAATCATTTTTTATTTATGAAAATATCTTGTTATAAAATGAACCAGACCAATTAAAAGACTTTCGTATAAAATGTTTTTTTTAATAATTTTGGACAAAATTATTAATAAGTTAAAGAAATTATATTCAAATAATTACAATATTTTATAAACTATTGATTATTTACATCCAACTAATGCCAAATTTTTAAATATGATAAACTTAAACCATTAAAAAAATTTTATATATCCCCTTATAGAAAAATTAATTTATTTGATTATTGAAAAACTATAGGTACCCATTTTTTTTTGGTCAAATAACTCCTATATATTATTTATTATATTATAATAAAATGTTTAAATGATGTGTTCCATATTAAATGGAACATATTAAGATGTAGTTTATTAATTTAAAAATTATTATCCATAACTCGGTAAATAATGTCTAAAAAATTCTAACAAGTTTCTTTTAACACTTTTAAGACTGTTTTCAAAAACTTTAAGGTATAGTGTGGTGCTACTGTGAAGTTGGCACCACGCCTGTATAACTCGGTAAGTAATGTCTAACAAGTCTTAAATATGTTTGAGTTAAGTGTGCAATGAGTGTGGTGCTAACTTCACGTACGTATAGCAGGTATATAAACGCAGCCCAAACAACAGTCCATGTTGACTCGTACGGTTCAATCCGTCCATTTCGTCGTTTTCATCACCTAAATGCTGCGAATACGTTGTCTCATACTTTGTTGTGGTGTGGTTCAAGCGTTTGTTTCTTATTCGTGTGACTTAATTGTGTTGATGACCTCAACATGATATTGCAGAGTCTACAGAACTATGAATACATATATTTTTTTTTATATTGTATATCAGCATATACTTGCGTATGCTAGATGTTAGATTTAACAAATACGACAATAGTTCATGAACGTTTATGCTACCTACACGTATTATGCTATAACACGAATTTTAAACAACAAAGAAAGTGAACAATAATAATAATAATTATTATTAATATTAATTAATTAATTAATTAATAATTATTATTATTAATATTATATAACTAATATATAATAATAATAATAATAAGAGGAATACCTTTGTACCGTATGCGTAAATTATAACGCAGGCTTTTGATGTCAATGCACCACAACAGGCGTCCTACAGTATTCGGCTCAAATAATCAGAACAACAAGAATATTGTTAACAGTTTCATGAGCATACTATTTTACGACTTACAAGGTTATCTGAATGTAATCGTGCGCGTCCTCGCCTATCACTCTTTTTAAATGATAATGTTTATCAGTAGTACTATAGTGTGTACTGAGTGTACTGTGTACACGATTCCATGCGTACAGTGAGTTTGGTTTGCTACATTGCCCCCGTTGGACAGACAGACACAACAAAGGTGCGCGTGACATCGTTTTCAGATATAACCTCAAAACTTATCGTATTGTTTGTAGATGTAGTTCAACACGCTAACGGGGAAAACGTAATAGTCTTTCGCATTCGTATTTCGTGATTATCAAACAATTGATTAGTCATTGTAGCCGTCTGTAGCTGACGTTTTGTCTACACGTATAATTTGCAGGAAATTAGATTTCATACAGGACAAGTAAATTCAGGTATTTATCACGCGTTAAGAAATACATTATTGTCCGTGTTCCATTGTGTTTTGAAAAATAAAACGCTCGATATAAAAAATTTATTTACTGTACATCGTAGGTTAGGTATTGAACGTATTGAAGGTACATTTGGTCAGTACTTGGGTGTATATCAGTTTTTTTTACTTTGTTTTGGTTTTTACGCATTGCTAACGTGTGTACACACCGTTCATTTTTCAGTTTTAAGTTTATCGACAGTTCTTAAATATGATACCTATATTGTTGTAAATATAACCAAAGATCAAGGTTGAACTGGTTCTTCGAACCGGCCTGCGTTAAACATTTTCATCAGCTTCTCCAAAGTTAAGCAATTATATTGTATTCGTATAACGGTCGTTAAAATTGGATTGGAAGGTGCTAAATCTCTATTATTATTCTTGTTTAAAATTAAACACACAAATTACAATAGAAGTGTACATTATTCAGTTTAGTTATATACAATTGTCAGCCGTTTATTTAAGATATCTACAAAACATACACTAGGTATTAAGTACAAATAGATATTTAAAATAATAATACTCTTGTATTTTTATTTTTTTTTTTTTAAATCATTGATTACTGTATTTTAACTCAATTTGTTGATACTCAAACAAACACTTATTTATCATAATTTTTGTGATAAAATAACAATACTGGCAATACTTATAATTAAACTAATTTAAATTTTATACACAAAATATAGTATTTATCTTGCTTTTATTTGATTAATTATGAATTAAATTTATATTTATTAGTCTTTTCATTAAATCGTTGCTTTGCATGACATATTTAATAATATCTAGATTATGTAAAGAATATAACATATCATTTTTCATATTAAAATAAATGCTTCCATATGTTCTTAGCTTAAATTATTTTTTAAACCAATTAATTTTAATACTTTGTTAATAGCGTAATAAGAATAAGAAGAAATATTGTACTGTTGTTGCGCTGTTGTTTTTGTGTCAAATTGTAATAACGTTTGGAAGTACATATTAGTAACCTTATATCAGAATTCATAATTTCTGACTTCGAAATAGTATAAAATGTTTAACATATTTCAACAAAGAGCAAATTTTTAGAATTATTATACGATTCAAAAACTTTTTAAATGCTTTTAGTTTATTTAAAAAGCTTATGTATACATTAAAGCTTAACAATTAAAAAGGAATATACATCTTACAACTAAATAATAATACATTTAAATAAACCAAATTAAAAACCCGGATCTACAGAAAATGTAAATTAATTTTTTTTAATAAGCTGAGAAAAGAAGGAATTAATAATATAGCAGGGATTTAAATCAGAAGAAGGTAGGGAATTAAATATCTGAATAGTTTGAATGGAGAAAGTGGGATGGTGAAAAAGTATGTGATTGAAATAACATACTGCAATTTCATCATGATGGGGACAGAAAGAAGAAGAATTTAAATTAAGTTTATATTTTAATGCTTTGACTTTGGATTTGGTATTCAATACGAATAAACATATTTATTTTTACGAATAAGCGAATAAGACATGTAGTAGTTTCTTTATCTTGTCAATCTTCATTCTTAGAATTATTAAATTTGTTTACATTTTAGAATTTGTTTTCATTTATGTAAAAAATGTTGGTATAAAAGACAATTAGAAAAATTTATTTGTGACATCAGGTCCACACCAACAGTATACATACCAATAGTAGACCGGTACAGACCGGCCTACTGAGCTTTGCCCGGTGTCCTAGTCCAACCCTACTAATGATATTATCATACATTTATTGTTACCTAATACCTAGTTTTAGTTGTTTTGCAACATATTTTGTAAATAAGTACTATTTGTCAACTGACTTATATTTCACAAAGAAGAAAACATTGTAACATAGTTCAATAGTTCAGTATGATTTCTTTCTCTAGCTTTATAATCAAATTAAGATGATCAAATTATGTGTAACAAGTTTTATATTAGTTAGGTTTTTTAATCTATCTGAACTTATTCTAAGGTTTATCTGTCAGTTATTATGCATAATTTTTCCCTAAAGGTGTAGGAAAAAAATGATATGATATTATTATATTATATTATATTATATTATCACTAAAAGACTATTCGAACATAATGAACTAGTGAAAGGCATAATCTCATAAACAAACAATTGTATTTACTCAACAAAATTAATCACTTATGCAGACTTTGATTGCACTTAGCAAGTATTTAAAAGTTGAAAAAGTTCTCATTCATGGACCTGAACTAGATTTGTTCATTGAGAAAATTTATTTCTAATCGTTTAATTATTATAGCAAATTTGTTTAATTAATTATTCAGTAAGATGCTGTGCATGACAATATCTTTATGAAATTATTTTTTTCTTTTATGTATTTTAATAGTTTATGTAGAAACAATACTAGAATGAAACAAAATCTGCCTAATATGGTAACAAAATGTACTAAAAGGTCATATTAAATTCAAAATATTTTATGAAATTGAATATTGCAAAAAATTGTATTATTTATTATTATATCAGTCATAACACAAATATATTAAAGTTAAGATGATTTTCTGGTTAAACACTATTGTTAAGTATAGG
Source organism: Schlechtendalia chinensis (assembly GCA_019022885.1). Lineage (NCBI taxonomy): Eukaryota > Metazoa > Arthropoda > Insecta > Hemiptera > Aphididae > Schlechtendalia > Schlechtendalia chinensis. The sequence continues at coordinate 14,576,163 of CM032345.1, read as the reverse complement.
TTAGAAGCTTGCGCTGATGATGACAACGTAGTTGTCGAAATACGTATACGCGGTTATTGTGTATAATTTTTGTGATTTGGGTTTCAAACATTTTGTGTATAAAATAATCACAAGTTCTCTTATATATATTTTACTATTGTTAACATAGTATTATATATACATAATTATAATAGTAATGAATTATTTTGCACAGACTTTATTTTTTAATATATATATATATTTTTTTTTGAAACTTTGTTAAAACAATTAGTTTCAACAATTACAATTTATACAAATAAAATATATACACTAAGATAATAATAAGTAACTTAAATAAGAGAAATTTGTTTTTACAATACAAGTATTAGATATATATATATATATATATATATATATATATATATATTATTTATATATAAATTTATTTATCAAATAATATACTCATTACATTTTGCAATATATACTATATAGCAGCGGTTCCTAAAATTTTGGTTCACGCCACCCTAAAAATAAAAATAAAATAATTGCGTCTCCCATGAATAAATTAATTACATTTTGATATTATTTAAATATTTCAACATTTTATACTACTACTGCTATTGTCGGACAATATATATATATATATATGGTTCGAGAATATTCGGGTGACGCAATAACACGCTGGGTTTTCATTAGATAAACGTTTCAACATAATTATCGTTGATCTAAAAATAATATCAATATTTACCTCGCGCTTCACAGTTTGGAAACCGCTGTTATATAGCATATTTTACAGAAGAAAAATGAGTAGGAAAATAATAAACAAAATAAATCTATTTAACTATTCAAAATATTAATAATTTAATATAATGTTTAAAAGTAGTAGTTATTCTTAATATAAATAAAAATACTTATTATTTATATTTGCATTTAGTTACCATCTATTTGGTTTCTGAAAATTATTCTTAAGTTATTTTTGGATTCTGCTAAAAAAAAAAATAGAAAAAAATGAATAAATAATAATATTGTTTTATTAATTTTAGAAACAATGATTTCCACTTATTCAATGTATCGGATGTTACAATATTTCCGTATCAAAGATTATCAAGAACTATTCAGAGACTTTGATTATAGTTTACCAGATAAAGTCGAAGATTTGCATGCTGAGACATTGAGTATAATAAAGAAACAACCACTTAAATCGCACTATGAAAAATATTCTAAAAAAATATGGGAGATCTATAATAAGATCCAAACATCAAAAACCAATAGTGAAACTGGTCAGTTGCCTAGTTCTAGTGAAATATCTCGAAGAAATATAAATACTAGTACAACTTCGTCTTATCAGACACTGGCCCATGTCAATTTTATTAAATTACCATTTTATACAATTGTTTCGAAAACCATCATGCCAATAATTTTAATTGGAAATACAGATGATTCATTAGAAAACATTCTTAAAAGTAAAAATATATTTTGTAATAAATTTTATCTTTAATTGAATAGATCAGTTTTATAATGTTTATTTTATTTACAGATGTAATGAAAATCAATCTACAATTGTCATGTGAAGAAGTTAAACTTGCTATAAAGGAAAGAAACGAAGCTACTAATAAGTGTCAAATGAAAATCCGTATTGGTGTGTTGAAAAATGATGATTCTGATATAAAGGATTGTCTGCCTCTTGGACTTTCCATCAAAATTAATAACAGTGATTGTCCATTGCCACCAATTTTGAACGAGAATTGTCAACCATATGAAATCGAAAGAAAACCTATGCAGATAGATTGTACACATTATATCAAACTTGATTCAAACGTTCTAAACAACATTATTGTAAGTTGGACTCCAGATGAAAAAACTTATGTCATAGCAATGTGTCTTACAAAAAAGAAAAATCCGGATAATTTAGTAAAAAAAATTAAGAACCGCTCTCCAATACATACTTCAAAGACAAGAAATAATATTACCAGTAGATTCAAGAACGTTGATCCATTTAAACCAGCCATATTATCTTATCTTGTTTCGTTGAATTGTCCATTGAGTAAAACGAAAATGTTTCTACCTGGTAAATCCATAAAATGTATTCATTTGCAGTGCTTTGACATAATTAAGTATATTGCAAGCAACGAGAAAAAACCGAATTGGAGATGCCCAGTTTGTAATAACCCTTGTTTGTACAAGGACTTAGCTGTAGATTTATATTTTGCTAACATTATCTCAAAGTTAAGATCCGATAGAAGGACAAATATTCAATTATTACCTGAAGGTACATGGAAGTTATTGTGAAGAAACAAAAGGCATGAATTGTGATGACAAATTCTAAAAAAATCTAATAGATAGTAAGAACTCATTTTTTGTAAATATGGAACATTAAAAAAAAATCTGGTACCAAGTTATATTAAATTTTGGCTTTGTAAAAAACTAAAATAAAATCAAATAATAAACATACAAGATAGTTTGATAGCAACATATATATATCTAATATATATATGTTTAATGTAGGCATAAATTAATTAATTAATTAATGCTGTAAAATAAATATTAATGGATATACACCTAAACAATTATTGTTCTTAATAGTCAAACAAATTATTGTATTTTTAGAAATTTAAATTTAACTAATTTTATTTTAGAAGTTTAATTACATTTTATTAAATTTAATACTCATATTAAAAACAAATAGTCTAGGACTATTAAACTATGTACAGTGAAATATGAAAAGCATGAAGTCATTTGTTGTTTTTAATTTTAATACTTTCAGTAGTAATTTTCAATGTGAATTCATACAATATTATTTATTAAGTTTACATAATTTTGACTTCAGTATTTCCATTTAATTACAAGAACTTTGTTATTATATCACAAAATTGCCCACATAAATTAAATGCCTATTGGATTCGGGAGAGTTAAAATACATAAAAACCAGTTGAAAAATAAAAGCTTTAAGTGAGTTTACTACTTTATAATTGGGGGAGCTTACATGCTACCATAACAACCTGTCAGAAGTTAAGGAGTACTAATTGAATAATTTAAAGTTTATACAGTTCAATACATTTTTTTTTTAATTTCTAGTACAAACTATTTAGCTATTATATTATTACTATATACAAATATATGTAAGTATGATTTGTTTTGCTATTTATATTTATTGTATCATCTTATTCGTAACTTATGAGTCCAATTTAAATGTATTTTTCTTATTATATTTAATTGATAATATTATATTCATTTTACTCAACTTAAGTTTTTATTGTCACTTTTATGATCAACTAAGAAAAAAAATATTATGTATTAGAAATGTAAGTTTTTTCCATTATTGTATACATTAAGTAAAACCGAATTTTTATCGTACTAACTTTAGGAATGCTATGAATCTGATATAAATTTCCTTTGTAATGAATTTAATAATTTGTGTATAATTATAAAAATATAATAAAAATAAAAAAATATTCGTTTAATTTATTTATGATAATAATGTACCGGCATCAGGTATAAAACCATACATCTATAATCGTAGATTACAGGTCATATGTCAAAAGATCGAAGAATATGAGAAGTAACAATGGCCTGGCGCTTGTGATTAGCTTCTAAATTATATGAACAAATTGTTACGTTCGAACATGATATGAATTTATCATTTTCATATACAAAAATCTGAAAAAAAAAAAAAACTATTTCGTGAAGACCAAATAGGTATTCATATTATCATAAAGTATTTTGTAGATAACGTGAAAGTTGATTTATATTTAACAACGAACGGAACGTTTTGCTTGCCTTTTTCGACGTCACAGGAAATCTGTGGACAAAACTATTGATATAAGATCGTCCTTAGGAAAAAATTATATTCAAGCAATTTAATTTCAACAAACAGTATTTGAAATATAATAGGTGCCTAAACTTTAAATAATCTAGGTTGTTTCAAATTCAGTTTATACGATTACTAAAATAGCAATAAAATGCCACAAATAAAAAAAAAGTAATTTGGACATTTTTTTTTTTTTTATAACTGTATAATTGCAAATTGACAAATTAGTAATCGAATATTATAACCCGATTGTTGAATAGTGAATATTAAATATTATAATTTTAATTAAATCAAAAATTTTTATTTTTAACAATATACTTGTTTGTTGTAACTAACATATAATTAGTTTAGCCGTACAGGCAATTTATTTTAACATTTTTAATTTAATTTCAACATGAAACCCACAAAATTTGGTTACATTTTCAATACAAAATCACTCAATTACCAATTTGATTACATCAAAATTAAAACTTTTTTAACTTTTATGATAATTCAAAATATTTATATTTTTATTATTTAGGAATTCAAATTGATATAGGTTTAACAATTTAAATCGCGAATCCATTAAAACTAAATCGTATTAATGTTATTAATTACGATTTTAAATTAAAAGAGAGTTGGTACAAGTAAGACTTCAAATTTTATTTCACCAAAAAAATGTTAAACTTTTATTTACGTTGTAGTTTTTTGAAATTTTTTTCAGCAAATTTGTCAAAAATTAAAAAAATTAACCTAAATTTCAACCAGTGCTTTGTTTCTAGCAATTTAATGTACTACAAAAAATTGAAATACCGTAAACCCTACCAATGGCTCACAGTCATTTAAATTTAGAACTAGTACGTTTATGACTACAACACAAAATTATGTTTGTTTGTATGCTATTTTTGAATCAACTCGAATAAGCGAATTGAAATTTATTGTACTGGCATCGGGGCACGACGGGGGAGGTGTAGACAGGGGTGGTTTGCAATCGTGTCTACTTTATCAGGGTACATTTCAGGGATTTTGCGATTTCAGCGCTGCTGGTGATTTAATATAATATCTTATTCTTCGATAATGCGTCGACGTACTGTATCGACTCCCTCTTAAATTACAAAATTTAAAATCAAAAAATCATAACCGCGAAACACGGCCGCAACAAGAACACAATTTCGCGGTAGGGCGATGTGGTGATGGAGGGGGGTATACTTTCGACTATTAGATTTAAACACTAGACTATGTTGCGTGTAAGATAAAATCGTGTCTGAATTCGGGTTAACGTGTGACGTGTAAATAGTGCGTTTCTAGTTTAATAAATTCAATTTGTTATAACCGTTAAAAATATTCGGGCGCGTTTGTGTGTTGGGTGTGGTGGGGTGTGTGTGGACCGGACCTGGAGTTCAACCCTTCGGGGTGCGTCATTGTACATCTGTACATCAGTAATACCGTGGTTGACGAAAAATCACAGTCGATAATATTGTCCACGTGAGGGCGGCTGGCCTTACGGTCGAAACCGATATTATTTTTTTTGGTTAAATAATTGTTACGCGTACAGAACCGTTAATTTTTTTATTATTATTTTTTTCGTTTCTTTCTTTTAAGGAATTGGGCGCGCGCACTTACGTGTCGCCATCGCCCCGTGGAAACCACGTCCGCGGGGCGACACGGTTACCACCCAGAGCCAAGCGTTCTGTCATCAAATAGTTACAATAGTATCCCGTACACGTTTGTAGTCACACTGTAAATGGGCGGCGTACCAGTCGTCGCCCGTGTCTATCTGCGACGACATTTCGCGTTTTCCTAGCGTGGTCTCCGTGTACGTGTGCGTAGGCGCTACTACATCCCGTTTTTTTTTTGTCGTTAGTGATTGCGTAACGCGCGTTCCGATCTCCGACCGTTCGCCCCGTACACGCTTATTTACCCGTCGTGGCCGCCGACAATTTTCTGAACAGACGCGCGCCTCCTTTTGCGCCATTGATCGGTGTTTTGCGTTCGCGTTAGTAGTTTTTACCGTCGCAAAACCCACCTACCCACCTACCTACCTACCTACCTATTTGTGAATACACCGGAGATTTTAACCGGCCGCAAAATGAATACAGGTGAGTTATTGCGCGTTATGCTCGCCCGCGTCGCTCCGTTACGTTGATGAGTCCGTGAAAAAACGCACAACGTCGTGTTTTGTTCGATGTGAAATGGCCACTTGCCTACGTGAAATTTGCCCGTGTAAAAAATCAAAATGGCGACTGCCGTTCGCCGCTCCCTTTCGTTCTCGACCGCGATACGGACAGTTGACCGTCGGCTACTCTGAACGCAACGTTTGTTTTAAACTGGACGAACGTCATTGTAATTCGACATACCTATGCGAATGGATCGTTAAAAATGAATCGCACCGTTTGTTTAGAGCAAAGTACACTCGCGGTCGGCTAGAGAAATGTTCGATTGTGTAACATGACTTGAAAATAGACGTATCAGTAATAGTGAAATTCCAACATTTAGTTCAAATAGTATATATATATATATATTTTTTTTTTTATCAATTACAACTTTAAAATATATATGACAATTTCAGCTTGAATGCAGACAATATAGTCAATATTCTTACAATTTATTCCATATGTTATATTAACCATTAGAATTTTTATTAATTTTATTTCTGTATTATGAGTGATATGAGTGCGAATGTCAATCTTTTTAGTATTCGTTAACTGTAAATCACATTAATTCTATATTATTCATAAATATAAAATTAAAAAATTAATTAATTAAAAAAATTGTAATACTCTTATTAAAATTATATAAATGTTTATAAAGAAAATATGCCTATAGTATTTAATAAATGTTATCATACATATATATATATGTCAGTCATCATAATTGATGGTAACCTAATGATGAATTACAGCCGAAACTAGTTGATATTTTTCTGAACATTTATTAAATACTCTACGCATAATATTTTCTTTATATTTATATTATTTTTATAATTTATAATAATTGTTTTTTACACATATTAAATAATATAGTAGTGAAAATAAAAGAAAAAACAAATAAATTAAAAATTATAAGTTAATATTATTATTAATAATATTAATAACATAATAAATATATAAATGAATATACATATATATATATATGTATTCATTTATATATTTATTTATGAATATTAACTTATAATTTTTATTTTATTTCTATTTGTGAATTCTTTAAAATTCTTTTCTATTTGTTTTTTCTGTTATTTTCACTACTATATTATTTAATAATATTTGTAAAAAACAATTATTATAAATTATAAAAATAATATAAATATAAAGAAAATATTATGCGTAGAGTATTTTCTTTATATACATATATATAATTTTAATAAGAGTATTACAATTTTTTTAATTAATTAATTTTTTAATTTTATATTTATGAATAATATAGAATTAATGTGATTTACAGTATACGAAATACTAAAAAGATTGACATTCGCACTCATATCACTCATAATACAGAAATAAAATTTCTAAAAATTCTAATAGTTAATAACATATGGAATAAATTGTAAGAATATTGACTATATTGTCTGCATTCAAGCTGAAATTGTCATATATATTTTAAAGTTGTAATTTTAGCGAATTTACTTTGGTCGTTGTTTATTTTCATAACCTTTAGATTTGTTACGAATTGAGAGACCGATAAAAAAAAAATATATATATACATGTATACATTTATAATTGGTCATCGTATTACAGATACGTTATTTATAACATATATTATTTTATCTATGTTATTTAGAAATTAACAATTTGTTATTTTCTAATTGTTTAGTAATAATTATTGTTCACAACAGAATCTGTTTAAAATGGTTTCATATTGTTCTAAAATCAAAATCAAACAAAATTTGTCTAATGTGATAACAAACCAATAAAAAAATATTACAAAATTATATTTATTGGCATTAGTGAAAATACTAAGTAGGTAACATTAGGATACACTAATGTCTTGTTATCATGAGCTTTTGGAATTTGGTTTTAAATTAGTTCACTGTAAAATTATTGTATTTAAAAATTAAACTTTTTGTTTAATGACATTGTTTTATTATTTTCAGAAACGTTAAATCCAACTAATACATATAAAGTGTATTCGTCCATGCTGATGCTTTTTCGGTCTGTTGATTTACAAACATTATTGAGTTCTTTCAATTTCGATATATCAGGATCCAAATCCCAGCTACTAAGTCAAGCGATGGCTTTATTAAAAAACCCACAGAGGTCCTTTTATCATACATATTCGTTAAAAATAATCGATATATTCAAATCCTACCATATGTACTGTTTCGTGGATAACGATGTGACGCAAAACGCAACACCACAGCATCAAAACCAACAGCAAACGCTATCGGTTGTGCAGGCCCAACAATATTTAATGCCAGTAAATACACAGGATCAAGAACAACTGCAACAACTGCAACAACTACAACAACTACAACAACAACTACAACAACAACAACAACAACAACATCAACATCAACATCAACATCAACATCAACATCAACATCAACAACAACATCAACATCAACATCACCATCACCATCAACATCAACAACAACATCACCATCAACATCAACAACAACATCAACAACATCATCAACAACATCATCAACAAATCATGCTTATGAATATGCAGGGCCAACAACCAATGACTGGATCACTATGGCATGATCAACAATATATGACATCGTCACAACATGCTAATAGTTTCCAAAAAAAATTCCAAGAACCTAAGTTTGGATTGAATGTGGAATTGAACAACAATTTGCAGTCAATTGATGCTTACAACAAGAACTATTATCAATATATGTGTAGTAGACACGCAAACATGACATCTCAAAATCAACAGTTAAATTCATTGACACCGTCCAACCACACGGTTACAACTGATTACAACGCCCAGCATTTCGCAACTAATTTTACATTTAAAAAAACACCGTTTTACAATATTGTTGACGAGATCATTAAGCCAACCATTTTAACTATTCAAGATGCAAGTCTCTTTTTAAAAACCATTATTTCTAGAGGTATTGTTTGGAAATTAATATTTTTTTAATTGTTAGTCTTAATTGTTTTTTTTTTCAGATTTAAAGTCAAACACGTTCAAATTTAAATTGTCTTTAGAACAATCTTCCAATATCACGATGAATACGATACTTTTAAATGGAAATATTGAATATACTTATCAATTGCAAATGCGGATCGGTCGTGTACAAGCAAATTCTACTGAAATAATTGATTGTCTACCCATGAGATTTTTCTTTCAAACTAATGACCAAATCAATGGATTGCCAGAACATCTCCAGAGATCAAATCCAATCGACTGCACTCGACTGTTCAAACTTGATCAAAATGCGGTGAACGAAGTGGCCGTACACTGGGATCAGGACGACAATACTTACGTAATGGGGATGTATCTTATACAAAAATTGAGTTTGACAACTTTATTGAATAAAATTTTTGCTAAAAGACCAAAGAGTGTCGAAGACACTATAGCTTTCATTAACAACAAGATGACAGTGTTTGATCCAGATGTACACACCACTACATCATACCGTTTTTCTTTGATATGTCCATTGAGTAAAATCCGAATAAAAATACCTGTTAACTCAATCAACTGTAATCATTTACAGTGCTTCGACGCAAGTGCATTTATTTTGATGAACGAGAAAACACCGACATGGAAGTGTCCTTCTTGTAACATCCCTTGTTTGTTCGATGATTTGCAAGTAAATTTTTATTTCTTGAACATTCTCGGAGATCCTCATCTCTCCAATTTCGTCGAGGAATTAGAATTATTACAGGATGGTACATGGAAACAATTCGATCCAAGAAGAATGATCAATACTGAGAATGCATCTGGAACAAATCGTACACCTATTGTAAACAATGGGTCTCCAGACGAAGTTATCGATCTGACGGAGCAGGACGAGGAAACCAGTGTCAGCCAACCAGCACAGTACTGTTAGGTGAAACTTTTTTTATTATTTATTACAACTACTAGCTCGAAATGCAGTCATTACAAAATGTTTAGGAGACAAAATGCGTAATTGCTGCAGGTAACTTACATATATACTACAAATTTAATACAATTTATTGTTTACCATTTAAGTGTATATACACATATTTAAAATTGAAAATAACCAAGATTTTATTTCATATAACATTTTTTTTAATTAATTTTTTAAAATGAAAATCGTATGTTTTATATTAATGCACCACTATTGAACATTAATAATTATTGACCAGTTCAAATATTTTATCAAGTTGCAATAGAATTGTTTTAAATAGATATTATTATATTTTGTGTAATTGAAATGACGAAGAGTAAGTAAACTAAAAATGTGGTCAATACTCTTAAAGGCTTTTGTACTGAATTAATGAGCTCACCAGCTACTCTCACACAGTATTTTTTTTTTTTTTTTAATTTTGCAATATTAACATTAATATTAAAAATGAATGACTTATTTGTATAATTTTTTTTTTTTACATAAAAACTATCATTGTACCAGAAACTTTTTTTCAAATGTAAAAGCATGGATATTATTAAGTACTATCTATTATTTATAATATTAAAATCATGAAATTGCGATTTTTTTTTTTTACTTAGCATTAAATCACAATAAAGTATTAATTCGTATAATTTTTTTTACATAAAAACTATCATTGTACCAGAAAATTTTTTTTAAATGTAAGAGCATGGATATTATTAAGTACTATCTATTATTTATAATATTAAAATCATGAAATTGCGATTTTTTTTTTTTTTACTTAGCATTAAATCACAATAAAGTATTAATTCGTATAATTTTTTTTATATAAAAACTATCATTGTATCAGAAAATTTTTTTTAAATGTAAGAGCATGGATATTATTAAGTACTATCTATTATTTATAATATTAAAATCATGAAATTGCGATTTTTTTTTTTTTACTTAGCATTCAATCACAATCAAGTATTAATTCGTATAATTTTTTTTTACATAAAAACTATCATTGTATCAGAAAATTTTTTTTAAATGTAAGAGTATGGATATTATTAAGTACTATCTATTATTTATAATATTAAAATCATGAAATTGCGATTTTGATTTTTTTTTTACTTAGCATTAAATCACAATAAAGTATTAATTCGTATAATTTTTTTTATATAAAAACTATCATTGTATCAGAAAATTTTTTTAAATGTAAGAGCATGGATATTATTAAGTACTATATATTATTTATAATATTAAAATCATGAAATTTCGATTTTTTTTTTTTTTTACTTAGCATTAAACCACAATAAAGTATTAATTCGTATAATTTTTTTTACATAAAAACTATCATTGTACCAGAAAATTTTTTTTAAATGTAAGAGCATGGATATTATTAAGTACTATCTATTATTTATAATATTAAAATCATGAAATTGCGATTTTTTTTTTTTTACTTAGCATTAAACCACAATAAAGTATTAATTCGTATAATTTTTTTTACATAAAAACTATCATTGTACCAGAAAATTTTTTTTAAATGTAAGAGCATGGATATTATTAAGTACTATCTATTATTTATAATATAAAATCATGAAATTGCGATTTTTTTTTACTTAGCATTAAATCACAATCAAGTATTAATTCGTATAATTTTTTTTACATAAAAATATCATTGTACCAGAAAATTTTTTTTAAATGTAAGAGCATGGATATTATTAAGTACTATCTATTATTTATAATATTAAAATCATGAAATTGCGATTTTTTTTTTTTTACTTAGCATTAAATCACAATAAAGTATTAATTCCTATACTTTTTTTTAAATGTAAAAGCATGGATATTATTAAGTACTATCTATTATTTATAGTATTACTATTATTATAATATTAAAATCATGAAATTGCGATTTTTTTTTCTTTACTTAGCATTAAATCACAATAAAGTATTAATTCGTATAATTTTTTTTTACATAAAAACTATCATTGTACCAGAAACTTTCTTCTAAATACAAAAGTATAAATATTGAAATTGTTATATTACGATATTTTTGTTACTTAGTGTGAAACCACAATAAAGTATTCACTTATAACTTTACCTAAAATGTTAGTCTAAACTATAAGTTTTTCTCGGTTTTTCTATGGGTTCACGCACAGTTCTTTAGTACTAATACTGTCCATATATTACACACTGCTCATTTATTTGTGTGTACCAATTAGTAAAATGTGAAGTATTTAATTTCAATGTTTTCATTTTCATTTTTTTTATAAATTTATATTATAAATTACATAAATGTATATAAATTTTAAAATGATAAAAAGTATTTATATTGTTAGGCAATTTTGTTACTGTTGCGATTTTGGATTCTAAAATTACTATAACCCATGTTTTGGCATGTATAAAGAAAATACAGTGGTCAATCTAACCTTTATGTTTGCAATAATATACTCGAGTCTGTTTGAACTGTTTCGTATTTAAAATTATATCATCTGGAAATACAAAAAAAAAAAAAGGTGAAAGACAAGTAAATTTTAAAATCTACACTTTTGGGTGACTAATATAATAAAAAAATGGTTTTGTTTGTGAAGAAAACAAAATTTTGTTAGATTTAAAACGCTTATTTAAATTTTTAAATTTTTATTGCAACATTACATTAAGTTAAATCTAGTTAAATTTTGACCGTGGTAAGTGAATGTATTAGATTATAATGGATTCACAGTGAATTAATTGTAATTGTTTGTATTAATGAATGGAAATTAACAATTTGAAATGTATTACATTTAGTTCAGTCGTATTGAATACTATTGATTATGTTGTATATTAGGTGAATTATGTGTTTTTTTAAGTAGAACATAAATTTTTGCCCACTATAGTTTTGTAAAGGAAATACTAATTGGAAATATTTGTCCGAGTATTTGAATTCTAATTGTTTGACAATTATTTTTTATTGTATTTTGTTAATTATTAATACAACCACCATAGTTGGCTCAAGTACAGTTATGAGATACTTGATTACGTTATAATAATTAAATTCAATACTAAATATATATATGCAACATAAACGTTAACGTGAAACCGGATAACTGATGGTACATAAGTGCTTTTTAGTAACGAAAAAAGTCTAATCCAGATTAATTTCCCAATCTCGGATATATAAGATTATATTGATACATAAAAATGAAATGTTTAAACATTTAGAAACGTTTATGCTTAATTTAATAGTTGTTTAATAATAATAGTTTAAACCGAGTTGAAATGTTGGCAAAGATATCAATTCGATAATACGGATTTCATGTTATGAATACTGAATCAAATGCTTTTGGAAAATCGGTGTAAATAACATAAACCCGGTGACCGTTTTCGACTGGTTCCGATATACATCCGAATGGAAACAAAGAAGATTCGTTTCAGTGCGTTTCAGCCGGATACAAAAACCGTGTCGACGAATAGAAAACAAATGTTTAACGGGTATAATCTGATAAAGGTTAAATGTTTAATAAGTTCGATCAAAAATTTTAGGCGAGCAAGAAAAAATATAATTAATGATTGTATCTTATTAAAAATTAATAAACAAATAAATAAAAACGCGTTAATTTCAAAATGTAACCACGATTTCTGTGCTATCACGGGGGGGGGGGGTGGTAGTCGCTCTCGGCGATGAACTTTTTGTACTTTTTGTACTAAATCGATTAGTAACCGTTCAATAAATGTACATCGGCTCGGCTGGCCGTATTAAGACGGATAAATATTCGTGTTATCGATAACAAGGAAATTCGGCCAACGACCGTTACAAAACCAAAACACACGGAGAGAGTACCGCGCGACTTGTGGTGTTTGTTCACAGAGAAACGTGAGAAACGTGTATCCATTCGCGCAACGTTTTGGCCGTTCCGACCCGAAAATGATCGATCGATCGTCACGGATCAGACGGACGCGGCATGAGAAGAATGATTGAAGTCGCACAGCATCCCGAAGCGCGCGTCCCGTGACAAACACGCGTTCACTTTCACGAAACGTGTTTTGAACGTGTCGCGGGAAATGATCGTTCGCCGCGCGCGCGCGCGCGCGCGTTGGGGCGGGGTCGCCGAACTGGACGGTGCGTGCGTGATCCACCCGCGAGAGCAGCACTCGTAAACACAATATTCCGACGTACGATAACGATGATAACGACGACGACCACGAACGCGGTTCGCCTGCTCGGGCAGATAACGTTTATCATCGGGATATCGGTCGCAATTTTTTGAACGCTATAACGCTGTGGCGATCGTTTTGGAAACGTTTGTGCGCCCGCGGGGTTCCTTAGGAAGCAGCAGTCCGTTCGAAACGAGAAGTCGCGATTCGGAAATGTCGTACGCGAGGAAATCATTAGTGTCGTTGGGGTTTTTTTGTTCTTCTAATTATTCGTTTTACGCGAGCTACGAATCTGATCTTAACGTCTTAATAAACAGACATAAACACGTTTCGCGCTGGAAAATACTAGATCCGACTAGTAGAACGTTCACCGACAACTAGGCGCTGTTGCAATAATAATACAAACGATACACAGCACGGGCGTTACACACGAACACGAGACAAACCTGACACATCATCAGTACTGGATACGTATTATCTGCTGGCCAACTAGTCGTACGACTGTTGCGAATAACGATCCTGTTTGATGGCTGGTGAAGACGATATCAATTGACGATTACACACAGAATGCATTTCACCGACTTGCTTTGTAATGGTAACAGTACACTCGGATAACGTTAGCTTTCGTTATACATTTAATCTTATGAAACATTCTATGATTAGTAGCGATTCAAATATCAGTCATACAGTAGCGGCGAACGGATTGATTCGTCACACATGATCGTCGTCTCCTTCGGTGCAAAAAATGCGCTGTCCACGTAGAAGATATTATAAGTTCTTGGATCTATTGTGGGCACAGATCTGCTATATTTGGTTACGCACACTGTTATTAGACGACCTGTCCTCAAAAGACATGTAAATATTTTATTTTATTACATTTTCAATGTTTGCGCATTCTCCTATATATTTTATTACGCACATCAAGTTGTCACGTGCTGTAACATGATCACACTCTCATCGATGACGCTAAAACAAAATAAAAGCTGCCCTCGAGAAATACAAGGACGATTGCCACAGGATTATAAATTAGTTTAACGTATTTAATAAATTGCATTAGGCAATGTAATTATATTGAATATTTTTTTTATAAAATTCACAAAATCTGATTTAAAAAAAAAAATCGTTAACATGTAAATTTCTTTCTTTGGCTTATAATTTATCATTAAAACTGAATAAAAGTATTGTAAAAATATAAAATTTTTAAGAACTTGTCTGTCCACATTAAAAATTGGAAACAAGCAAATGTTTTGGACAATAAGAATAATTTATATCATATTAAAAAATAAAAAACAAATTATTACATTTTTGTCTTTGGAGATTTAGTTATATAAATGTTATTTAATTATTATTAGACATTAAATGTTTATGAACCATTTCCTCTTTGCTAATCAAATGAGTAGTGTTATTCACCAGCTTCATAAGGTTGTTGAGTCCAAATGACCAGTCGTTCAATATTTCATTTGAAGATTTAACAACAGAGAAATCGATAATTCCTGAGGGACGATCAATTTTTGCTGTTACGGATTTGTCGACAATCATATTAGACAACAGTTCTTCAGTATCCTGTAAGGAATATTTTAGTTTTAGTACGTTGAAATGACTTTTATATAATGAAAAAAAAAGAAAAAATTATTCTTATACCTCTACAGTCATATCTAATAGTTCAGCCATGCGTCCAATTTTAATCCTTGAATAATATGTGGCCAGTACACATATGTTCTGTAAAAAACACAACAGCAATAGATTATTAATTATTAATAATTATAACTAATATTAAATATTTAAGCAGTTTTCCAATTCATCTCGTAAAAAATATACAACCATTTTCCGCTTCATTGAATCGATGATAAATTTTGATTACAACTCTAAAAAGTCAATCTCACATATTATATTTATATAGATTAGTACATAAATTAGTATAGTACATGTATGTGTGCAGCTAGTATTTATAGTATTTGTTATATTTTTTTAACTCAAATTTTACGAAAATTCAAACTCTATTAGAAAATGCCGCATAACAAATACTGTTAATAAAAAAAAAAAAAATACTTTTATTAAGGGCCATGTTACAAAATATCAGACTGGTAAGATTACAAGATTTGATTTTTTAAATTTAACATTTAAGAATTAAACAAATGAAATAAATTTATAAATATGAATGAAATCAAATTAAATGATGCATATTAAAAATATAAACAAACCCAAATGTTTGTAATCCAAATTCAATAAATAATAATTAGGTAATACGGTTATGTTAAATGGTGTATTATTAATTATGGGTTCTAATTATCACTATTTAGGTTGTTTAAAAATCACAAATTTTAATACATGTTCTGAAACTCTATTTTTGAGGTGAGTCCAACGTGCAATTCCTTTTTCAGTCTCATCTGAAAACACATTTGTTACCAACGGTCCAAATTTTAGTTCATTTTCATAATCTTGGATCAAATCTTTCCATTTGATTAATTCCACTGTAGTGAATAGTTGCAAAAACGATCTAAAAAATGCATTAAAAAGATAATACATAATAATATACAATGAATAAAATATAAACATAGTATAAGTAAATAAAAAATAAAATAAATAAAATACATACTTGTATTTGGGTAGTTCTTCTAAAATTTCCTCTTTAAGAATTCTATGTTTCAAATCAGCTTGATGGTTATCGTGCGGAGCCAATATGAGATACAAAATAGCGTTTTGCAAAGCAGTGTTACGTTTTTCTTTGTCGGCATCAATTTCTGGAGTTGCTTGAATGGCTCGGTAATGGAGACAAATATTCAAGTATTGGTCACTGTGTTCACACAGATTAATCATCAATCTAAAAAAGTTTAATCATAAAAACTGTTTAATAATAAAACAATAACATATTCTTACCTATAGTATTTTAATTTAAGCTGTTGTACTTCCGGCTTTTCATTATTGAAAAAATTTATATTTATTTTCTTGGAGATAATCTGTGTGCGAGTATAATCCTTTATAGCCAAACACAAGCGCATTTGTTCCAAGATCAGTTCAATTTTTTCTTGTTTATTCATTGAACCATATGTTTCCACCTGCAATTCCTGAATGATTTTTGCAGCACTGGTTATGTCACCATCATCTTCCTTAATTTGAGCTAACTTCTGTGTGAGACGAGCTCGATCTACTTCTACATATATCTAAATGCAATGTAAGTGTA
This sequence comes from Schlechtendalia chinensis, assembly GCA_019022885.1. Taxonomy (NCBI): domain Eukaryota; kingdom Metazoa; phylum Arthropoda; class Insecta; order Hemiptera; family Aphididae; genus Schlechtendalia; species Schlechtendalia chinensis. The sequence continues at coordinate 14,559,099 of CM032345.1, read as the reverse complement.
ACATGTTTTCAACAGTTTACTAAGAATGTTGTAAAAAAAAAAAAAAAAAAATTGATAGTAAGTTAGGTGTAGTAGTTACCTTTCCTTCAGTAATATTTCTAAGCGAGTCGATTAATTTCAGTTTAGTCTCTTTATCCGGAATTAGATCAATGTATGTACAACATTCTTTAACCATAGCGGCAACTGCGAGTTTCAACTGTGATCGTCTTTTCGTTAAGAAAACAATATACTCATTAAGTAATGTCCATTCTTTAGTGTTAAAACACATTTGTACGATAGTAACCAAAATACGACTAGTCGAAGCCATATCGGATCCCTTGAAAATATAATAATAATAATAACAGTTGTACAAACGAATTAAATTTTCTTAAAACGATCAATATCTTAATGATGAGAGTAAATGGGTGCTCACAGTTCTAGTCAGTTTTTCCAGCACCAACAACCCGTCTATTGCTTCTTGAAGTTTGCCTTCGGAGGCCAGGCTTTCGGCGATGGTAATTTTTTCATCACACGTAGTGCTGTAGTCCACATCCATTTTTATTACCCGTCCGCCGTCGATAGCCAAGGCTCCAAGTTGTCCATCATCTTGATCAGTACAAAAATAAATTTTTAACTATTGAAAATCGAACAGCACAGTTGTATGTGATTTGCACGATTAATTCGATCGTCGTAGAAGCAAAATTCTTTGCAACGCACGCTTTTCCCGTTGTAATTACTGTTTTCTTCACGTGTTTTCTGCTACGTACAATAATGCGCGAAAACTAACACACATTTCCCACAACAACAATAAGCGCCTTTGTGCGTCTCATAAAAGTGTGAAATCACGAAAGACAGTACTTTTTTCCATGGAAGAATAACTAGCGGGTTATTATTATGTTTGATAGGGACAGTACAGACAGGATTTTGATGACGTCATATTGTTAGTTTTTTTTTTTTTTTTTGGAACATTGATACGGAAGATATTTCTTGTTTTACGATATGGATAGAGTACTTAATTTTCTGATTAATTAAAAGTTAATACGTTTAATCGATCACGACTATACACTTCTCCATGTATGAATTATGAACAGGGCGTGTCACAAAACGTTTTACGTGAGATAGATAATGCATTGTAGTACAACGAAATTTGTTTATATTACAACAAAAACATAGTTAATTGGTACAATTTTACAGGCCAGTCGCAGTACAAAAGCCATTAGGTGTATGGTAGCAAACAGCAGCCACTGACACGACATTGCCGGGATGTCTGGCTAGTCTTCAGTTTACATGCACGATTTAAGCTGCGTAAGTATTACAAACACATCGGCCAAATACAATATAAAATGTGAATACAACCACCAGTCTCTAATTATTTAGGGTGAACTGATTTATTCAAAATTATAATTAAATAATTGTTTAACTCTTTAAATGTAGATAGTGATGAAAATCGGATGAGAACCAACAGACATCATAACCATCTACTTACAACGGTGGACATAACTATCGCACTCTTGAGAAAATGTATTAAGAATGTTTAAACAAGTTCACAGAAAATTTTTAATTCTGTTAGACAAATATACAACAGTGAAGTATATACGTAAGTCAAATGACTTATAAACAACAACTATGAAATTTCCTGACATTGTTTTCAGATGTTTCCACATGCGTAGTTTCGGGCTGACGTTTCAGAGTCCATCTTCAGAGCGTAATTACTTGGTCAAGTGTTGTAACTTTATTTTTAAGTTAATGTTAGTAGAAATCAATATTTAATTTTTTCAATGTACAGTAAGGTATACTGGACATACATTTTTTTCTATGTCATTATAATTAATTTTGTCATTGTTAGCTTATGTGATAACACTATATGGCCGGCGGCTGTTCGTCACGACATGGCCCCCAGGACCGCTCACCTCGAGAGAGTAGTTGTTGTTCGAGACCATTGAGCGACATGTGCTGTCCGGACGAATAAAACGCCTTTTGTTATTAGTTTTGTATTATTTATTTTGTAGCAAACATCATTTTATATTTTTACTGTAATGCATGTAAATGCAGTTAATCTAGTATTATTAGTAGTATACTTGATATGTATAAAATTATAAAAGTATAACCTAGTATTTATAGTATTGTATCATAAGCAATATTATTATTAGATACTATATACAGTCGTCACTCAATAATTCGAACTAAACGATTAGTTCCTTGAGAAAACCTCTATAATTATAAGAAAATACATGTATTCCGTCCCCTCGATAATTCGAAATGTCTGTCGGTCAGACACACTCTATAATTCGAATTTCCTTAAACGCTTTATGTTCATATGTATAAAGAATATGCATTTTAAAAGAAAAAACTAAGTTGTTTGTTACCAACTTAAGTATCACAAATTTTCAAGTTAGTGAGGGTTGGTGGAAAAATTTTAAAAAGTCAGGATTGCATAAATTTTTTGAGCAATCTAAAATAGATGAAAAAAGATTCGATACAACTTTCAATGCTATCAGTTAGTTAGATAAAGCTATGGACCAGATTGTGGCCAACAATTTATCACAAAAAAAAATAACAGATTTCTTTAATATGTAAAATATAATAATATGAATAACAAATAAATGTAATACATACAATTTTTCATCACCCTTTAATTTGAATTATTTTTTTTTCCTCGATTATTCGAACACTCAGTAAATCGAAAACCTCTATAAATCGAATATTTAACTCGATCCCTTTAATTTCGAATTATCGAGTGACTACTGTATATATATTTAAGACACTAGAATAATTTTCAATTACATCAAATTGATTTATATATACTTTTCTCAGCAATAAATAATTTATTAAGTAGTTGGATTTGTTTTTTTTTTTTTTTTTATTCGTATTTCGTCATAATTATTTATTATGCCCACAGTACAGATTGTAATTTATTTATTTTTCCTAATAACAATCTACAACTTGAACTAATGATATTCGTTGTGATTGTAGATTACAAAATTGTATTACTTTTGTTAAACATAATTTCAAAGCTTTAAATAATGTATTAAATAAAAATATAGAGAATTTAATGGACCTTAATGTTTCCCAGACAATAAATAAAATTTAATACATTATTTTAATATCAATTTCTATTATTGTATAATTAAAATTTCAAACTGATATTAAAGTTCTATTGGATGACTAATGTCCAATGAATTGTTTCAATAATAAATACAGCTAAATTTATTTTTCACGTCATTATTTTAGAAGACGTTTTACAAACTGTTAACATATTAAGCGTTCAATTACAGCACGAAAAACCTTCCGCATTAGGAAAGACAGTAATTAATGGTATAATAGAAATCGAAATAAGTGTTTTCTAAAATATAGTAGTATGTGGTATTTGTTCAAAATTGTATTATCTTCTCAAACTAGCTGTTACGATCCCTGTTAGTTATACCCAACGTGAACGATCGTTTTCTACAATGTGCAGAATTAAAAACTGACTGCGTGATTCGATGGTACGAGACAGACTTCTCGATATTTCATGTCGAAAGAAATATTTCCAACCAAATATTACAAGACGATACACCAAAAGAATACGCGAAGAGAGATCATAAACTACAATCGTAATATACTACTGAATAGTTTAACATGAATGTCACGGCCAATGTGTACAACTACAATGGTTAGGTTAATCAATCAATTCAATGTTGATAATTATTTATATTGTTTCGTGCGTATTGTCCAAACAGAGTACATAATAAATATGCTTCGGTCACATACATCACATTATTCCAATATTTTTACAATACGTGCAAACAATGATCAAATTATAATGTTACATATTGTGTACATATTATGTTATACAACGTAATCGATATGTGTACCGAGCAATTCACTCAAAATATACAAAATGTACTCACGGACTGTTCGCCAGCTGACCGGTCACTCGATAGGTCATTCATAGGAAGTCTTTAATGCACACACACACACAGACACAAATCTAAATACTTAATATCGAACTACACGAATCGGTAAAGGCATTTAACCGATACATAATAGAAGTATTTAACACAATCGGCCTAAAAACAATACGAAAGAAAAAAAACATCGAACGATAAACGATAAAAATATAATTATAAACCCAAGACTAATCCGAGTGGCAAAACCAAAGCAATAACAAGTAAGACCGAAACGCGACAAAAAAAAATTTTTTTAACACAACGCGACGAGGCGACACGGCTTGCGGACGACGACTACGTTGGCCTCTTATAGGTAATAATAATAACATACAATAATCAAAAAAAAACCACACACTAACAGGTAAGCTATTAATAATTAATACGTGTGTGTTTGGCGGAACGTTTTCGTTATCGCAGGTAAGTCTAATGTAATTTAGGTATGTCCAAAATAACCAATTTCAATTACGAATAACAATTGCGATTGCCGCCGTGACCGAACGTTCGTTGGAGGGACAACAAATGGTCAAACGTTTTTTTTTTGAAATCGCGCGTTGCGTTGCTCTTGCAGTACAAACAAAGGTTTTGTCGATATAAGTCTTCTGTGCGTGCGTGCGTGCGTGCTTTTTATTGAAGTTTCGTGTAAAAAAACAAAAGAAAAATTTACCAAATACCTATTTAATTAGAAATTATGAATTAAAATTCTAAATGCCTATACACGTTTCACACAAACTGATTAGTTGAAAAATATGACTATCATTTGTATATGTACTCGTATTCATGTCTGTTCCTATCGAATTGCCTGTTCGGGCGTCTGATAAGTAAATAAATTATTAATTATTTTGTTATTGCTCAAATCGGTGTGGCCGCAACACAAACGTTACTCGACATCGCGTATTTTCCAAACGTTCTGTCCTTATCGACGCGAGCGTGAATACGTGCCGGGATTATTCTTAAATACTCGTATGTACAATTGTATATTATGCTCAACAATAACACTGAATTGTTGCTCCTAATTGTTTATATTTTTCTTTTACGATTGTGCAATATGCCTACAAAATATTGTCCAACTGAAATGCGACTTTTCCGGTTAAAGTAAAATAGAAATTAATTTATAGGCCGACAGTCGGTAACGTTGAAAATATTATTTCGTCGGCTGTGGAAAAGCGAATACGCCGTCCTCCGCGTTCCTCTTAAAAAAAAGAAAAAAATAGAACGGGTCCCCTTACAAATCTCTGTCCGCGTGATCATAAATCGCAAAAAAATCGCCAAACGAAAAACCAAAAGACCTAACCGCCTCTACCTACTCCATAACGGATTTCCTCGATTCGCTTTCGAACTTTGCTTACGCATTAGTTCGACATTTATCACTAAACCAGCTTCGCCCGCGAACAGTCAAAATCGTATTTTAGCAAATTTTTCTTTTTTTTTTTTTAAAAGGTGCTTAACAGACCGCCCCACCGGTGTCGACCGGGTTCGAGCGAATCCGCCAGACGGACACGCGTGTCTTCCAGAACGGACGTTGTCGTCGATCGACAATTCACAGTTTAGTTTTATTAATTAGCGAAGTGCGGCGCGCGTGAATCACGACGGTCGGAGAAGAAATTTTATCGCGTGATAACCGGAAATAACAAAATTCGCTTTCCCGCCATATATAAGCTCGACGACTCACATTCTCCTCCTCCTTTCTGTCCACGTCACGACGGACGCGCTCGGCACGTGTAATCGATTCCCGACTTCAACGCCTGCCAACGAGCTTTTTAAATTTAACGACGAACATAACCAAAAGAAATTCACGATAACGTACGCGTATACGCGCGGGGCGAATTCAACGTGTAATAAGCCGTGTTGCTGCTCGGTCCCGATTTATCGACGAGATCGACGCGATAAGATCTCGTCGTGTCTGATCTCACGTCTACGACCGCCGGGATTTATATTACCGTGGAGGGAGGTAGGCGAATATTGTACATAAATAAAGCGTGTGTGATAATTATATGTAATAAAGGGTCGTGGTCGTGCGATATCCTTAATCTCATCCGCGTTTCTTTGTCCGTCGTAAAATTTCGTTTTGCCGATGCAGTGATCGCTAGTAATGTCACGAGTATATTTAACGGAATTTTCATTAGGAATTTTTCCTAATATTGCCCGAAATCGATTGCTTAACAGCCACGACGTTTCTCGGCGAACGTCAACCGTCGACTACGATGAATCGGTAAAATGCGAGCCAAAAACCGATCACCGGCAATCGTCACGCGTGTGTGCCGTAATTTTACCGAAACGCCGGAACATGAAATTAATTTATTACGGTCGTTGGCCCGAACCGTTGATAATAATTATTGTTGATTGTTGTACGCAACGTGGAAACGTCTCGCCGAATCGAACGGTTAGATTTTTATAGATACGTTTTCACGAACGATATCGCGACGGTTTGTTTACGACGAGGAATTGTTTACGCGCACCGAAACCCATTAAAGGTTTATTATTGTGTGGCGTCGAAATAATACCGTTTTCGTGCGGGCGACCATTTCCAATAAGACAATAAATAACCGCTTGAAATCGTCCAGACCGATTTGGAAAAACATTGAATTACCGTTTCCAAAAATAGTTACCGAGCCGGCGAAATAATCGTAATGAGTTTTCTTCAAGACGCGATCGGACGTGTTTACTATGTCTACACGTCCGGATTCTGATTGTTCGTACGTTGTTGGGGGTGTACAGGATTTGTATACGATACACGAATAATACCGGAATCGATTGAATAGCGCGGACAGATCAAAATGGTCCGCAAGTGTGAATTACAACGGTGTCTGACGGTGCCCGACGAAGGGTTTGTGAACGATTTTGAAACAACGCACGACCATAACGGTAATAATCGGTGGGGCGGCTCGCGCGGTTAGCGGTAAGTTCGTGTTATTCATGTGTACGCCTGAAAAATCGATAAAAAGTCCATAAATTTGTATACGTTTATCGGGCACACTAGTGTAAAAAAGCTGTGATACGAATGATTTTATCGACGAAAATAATATAATTAGGGATTTTCAAAAAAATGTAAATAATCGCCATGCAACGTAAAATGTATTCGGCGGTCAAACCGTAGTCCGGCCGGACGAGTTTTCGCCGTCCCTTTAAGTTTTTCTAACGTACAAGCTACCCGGGCACTGTACGACGAAATGAACGTTTTGTAAATAATATTTTTACTTTGTCCGACTGATGGTGTTCACATTAGCTGTCTCCCGTACGTTGACGCAATGTCTTACACGCCTGGCCTCGCCTTTACCCAACAGACAAACCAAATATCCAAAAATCCAACTCGCACGCACGATAGTACTCATTTTAACTCCATAACACAACCCACCCATTTGATTGGAGTGGTCGACCTTTAACGTGTGTATTAAAAAAAATTATACATATAGTTAAAATTTTAAAAATATTAATGAAATACACGCGAAACTTTAACTTTAGATGTTAAAATCCTGTGTTTTTCCTCGCTGTTAATGTGATTGGCTTTTGAAATTTAATCTCTACGACGGTATTTTCGGGTTGTTGTTTTGACCGTTTCATTTTTCGTACACGGTATTACAATAAAATTAATAATGTTACCCCTCCTACCGGTAAAACGATGTCACGTCCGTTGTCGGCGACGTACATAATAATATTAGCATATTTGCACGTCGTTTTTACAATCCCGCCGGCCGGTTTGTCGGCCTCGAGATCCGTATCAAACGAAAAAAGCTCCTCGTTTGCGAGAGCTCGCGAGTCAGTCTTGGCCGATTAACAAAAAACCACCTCTATTGACATAAAAAAACAGTACCATTTTACTATCCATTTTGCCTATGCGCATAAAAAAAACAATTCATTATTGTTGAATATTGAATGAACATTCATAACACTTTACATTATATATTCACTACGTCTCGCAGTTGTCGACGCGCTCGTAAGTACGAACGGTGCAAAATCGCCGGAAACGACGGGCGAAATTGTCCACAAAATTAAAACGCGAAAACCGAACGTCACGTCGACACGTTCACGGTTGAAAACAGGCGCGGATCCCCAAGGGGGTGGGGGGGAATACTTTTGTTAGTATCGTTTTATAATTCTAACTCTTGTCTATGATACTATAGAAAGACAATTTAAAACGAAGTCGTAGCTATGGGATTTTTCGGTGTATCGCAAACGATTTCCAATAAAACCTTTTTGGAAAATATTTTATTATTCGATGCGACAAAACGAGGATTAAAGTTGTTTTGATTAAGATACGGCCCCCCCCCCCCCGTAAATAAGTTCTGGATCCGTGCCTGGTTGAAAATCATTGTGGATTTCTGTAACCACTACTTTCGTGCCGCTCTATCCAACTGCGTACGACTGTACGCGATCATCATTTGAATATCTAGTTAAAAAATTACTACAAGCAAACTGTCTCGGTTTAATAAATAACACGATCACGAGAATAAAATACGTTACTCGGGCCAATAACAAAACTGCACGGCCTTAAACGGTGTACATTCAATAATTATTAACGGGTACCGTCATGAATTGCATCGTCATTGACGACAAACCTCACAACTGGTCTCGTTACAACCGCTGAAAACCCGGAACCGAACAGAACAATCTCACTGGACGTTTCGTTGAAAATGACCAAGCATAAAAAACAAGTGCGCCGTCTTACTTGAAATCAACCGACGTTTCAATGTTATCGATTGAAAAAGAAACGCGAAACGAAATCGATTTCGATACACGGATTGGTGAATTTGTCGAAATAAAAGTCAGAAAAGTAAAATTTTAAATATCTTTAATTTTTTTTTTTTTTTACTATTAATACATTTTTAAAACGAAGAAGTGTATATTTTTTATATATATATTGTATCCAAATAAAAACAAAGAGTTTTTTATACAACGAACTGTTTAAAAATGTGCGTAATATATTAGAATTTTTTACTAATTATCGATTAATGAATAAATCAGATACGGATAAACCACAACCGTCGCGCGGAAAAAAAGCTATTGAAAAGTATTAAAAAGTATCAACTTGCAAAGGAGGTCATTGTGTGCAGCTGGTTAAGAAATTGATTGAAGAATCCAAATGGATATTCCGTAGTAATGTATATAAATACTTGCGCTTCGCACGAATTCCCGCGGATTGAACACACAACGCAATTGGATATCAATATTAACATGATACGCAAAGGTGTTCGTTCAATTTTTGAAGATAATGCGAAATCCCAAAGCAAAGTGTCGCATATTTCGGTACAGGTCTTGAAACTCTACGACGTGGTTCGGGTATTTTGTTTTTTATTCGGCAACTCGCAAATTCTCGCAAAACATTTGTGTACGTTATGAATGTACATGTATAGTTATGTTTACTTAGTGTACATCACGTTTAATTTTGTTTTTTTTAGCGTGCAGTATTTTCATTTTATTTTTACGGTCACCCTACACTACACAGGCCGGAGAAAAAGAAAAAACGAGATCTTCGTCACGATTAATCGGTTGACGTGTGCATTTTATGCTGTCCGAAAAACGTTTAGAGCTACAATCGGTAAAAACTTCGTTTCCGTACACGACGCCCGTCTGGACAGTATGAAACGTACTCCGGACCAAGAATGGTGAGTAAAGGCGTGTACAAAAATCATCCGACGTACCGGCCTCTGGTCTCAAGTCCCGCAAAAATGCCGTGGCAGTGTCGACCAGTTAATAATCAACAATGTCGTGAGTTTATTGTTCGGACGACGCGCGTTACCGTTTTCGTCTCGTTACGACGTCGTTATCGTAAACTTTTTTTTTTTCTACGTTTACAATTCACTTCCATTATTCGGGCCGAGCGACCATATTTACGCATTTACTCGATCCGATATCAGCGATATTCGAACAGACAATTCGACTCGTACGTTTTTTTTTGAATTAAAGAAGATTTGTTTTACAACATTACACTTGGACAATTAAACTAAATTAACACTGGACGGTGTGTAATATGTGAAAAAAAAAAAAACTAAAACTAAACTAAAAAGGAGATTAAAAAGGAGAAACCAGAAAACCAGAATTTACAATAAAATTGAGAACTAAATTAACCACCAATGGGGAGGGAGAGCTTAAAATCGAAAAGATATTATCGGAGGACACATCAATCAAATTATTGAGTAGGGCTCGTCTTTTTGTTGTTAGGGAGGGACATAAGAAAATTATATGTTTTAAATCGCATTTCGCGGGGTATGAATGACGAGTGCACGGCGGAGAATCGTTTATTGCGAGAAGAAATGCATATGGACAGGAAGGCCGGTTGTGTCCAAGACTCGTACGTTTAAAAATGAAATTGTAATCTTTTCATTCCTCCGACTCCGTACGTGGAGATCGTCCGAGCCGGTAATTGTTATCGTTGTTATTGCATTCGGCTTATCAGACATCGTTGCGATACCGACAAGACTCCGTAGGAGAACCGTCGCGGCGAGTGGCAATACGTCCGCCCGGACGGGAAGACGACCGTACGGCCGGTCGTGCGAACAATTGGAAAACGGAAGCGTCCCGCCGTTATCACGACGGTACGATATCGTCGTTCGTTACCGCGCGTTGTCCGGGGACGCGACCGCGGTTACGACCGAACGTACCGTAATGTTTATAATGACGTGGGGACGCGCCGCCGCCGCGGCCGGAGGGGAATCGTCGTCGTCGGTTGTTAAGTCACGCCCACGGCAGCGAAATTGCCGTACGTACACGTTTCATCAGCCGTCGCCACGTCGCCGCGCGCGCACGCACGCACACGACCGCGACCGCTTACGCACGATTTCGGTACCGCGCGCTTTTCCTTTGTCTCGATAGTGTTTTTCGTTCGACGACCGTGTCTGGTGCGTGGCCCGTCCGTTATTATTATTTTTTGTCCCCGTTTTTTTGACTTGCACGGCGTCGCGTTCCATCGTCTTCTACGACACTGCGGTAAGTATAGTGCACGCGTCGGTGCACGCGTGCGTTACTAAGACCGTTTTGTTTTGTCGTCGTTTAGCGGGATTTCTCCGAAGCGAAGTCGTCGTCGTCAATAGCCGAACAACTCGTGCTCGTGCGGTGCAGTCGAGATCGTCGGCGTTCCCAACGAACACACAATGACTACGGGCAAGACACTCACCGAGAGTGAACGACAAAAGATCCTCGCGTATTTCGACCAAGCCGAGGCGATAATGAAATCCCTGGACATGCATAAGCCGGAAGATTACAGAACGGGTATGTACATTTTGAGGAACTTGGAGGACAAGAATTACAACAAGAGTCCTACTTGCACAAAACGGAAGAAGGGTGTCGTCCACCCTTACATACATTTGTTAGGGCCGTTTGAACACTTGATGAAGGAAGCGAAGCGGTTCCGGCAACCGATACCGTTAGTGCCTACAATACCGTTCAACGTAGTATATAACAGGTCGTCAATCCGTTTGCTAATCGAAAATGGACGTGCTGCATTATCTAAAGCACCGTGATACTCATGTTTTTGCACAGATTTATCATCACATTCAACACTGATTTAAAATTCAATTACAATTTTTATTATATTCACCATTTAATATCGTAGTTTAGATAATATTAAGTTTTAAAAATAATTCATATCACTCTAAACAATTAATTTAATTAATAAAAACCAAATGCGTGTTCAAGTAACTAGTAATAAATAATTGTAAAATTTTAATGTACTATAATAACTATAATACACTACAAACCCAAAGTCACAAAACATAATAATACGTTTTAACTGCGTTCATGTATTTTTACAACTACACATTGTCATCCTCAGTACTACTAAACGACCACTACTTTAGTACTACATATATCCAGTTAAAGCGTATTATTTTTGTGACTTTGAGTTTATAGTGTATAAAATGAATAATAGGCTTACAATTCAATTTTGTTCAGAAAATGTTTATTAAATTATATTAATGATATAGTTGACTGATGTTATTGACCTTCAAGGTTTATGTTACATTAATATAATTGTAAAGTCTTATTAAGAAACATGAAACAATTTTTAAACACTTTTCAATTACTTATTACATAGGCAATTACATTTATTGTCTAGTAAATTTTTTAGAAATATTTACAAATATAATATTTGATATTTCTTTATACAGTAAAATAATGATAATAATAATAAAAAAAAAAATCAACATAGAAATCTTAAGTCTAACAAAGTAACAAATAATACATATATTTTTGTCTTTTTTTTTTTTTTTAATGTAAACAAAATATTTCTTTTTATTATATTATATTAAACTGTAAAAATTGAATGTTACATTTACTTGGATTATATTATACGCATACAATAGACTATATTACACCACCGTGTTATATCATGTTATTTACCTATACATCATTTGGCTCCAGGTGTTATATTTTTCAATGAACTACTTTTTAATGTACATGCAAGTATGATACATGTACGTAGGTCATAATAAGAGGCTCTTATGTTAACAGAAGTTTAATCGATATCATCTGTTATACTCAAATCAATAACACTGTAACGCACGTAGGTAAGTAAGAACGTAAACTAGTAAAAAGGAATTTTTTTTCGCTCGGACGTATAAATCGTTGGCATTTTTTATAATTCAATCAAACCAGGATGGCAAATGGTTACGTAATAATTATCATTAGAGAAGATAAAGACATAAGTCTTTAACATTGTACACCATGTTAAATACATTTAACGATAAACATTATCGACGAACTTTATTAATTGTTAGTTGTTAGTGTGTCTTAGTATCTAATCATGTACGTTAGCAGTATGGCTTGCATTTATACAATTTATAGAAGATACTCAGAAAATCACCTTGGAACGGTTTTGACTAAAGCGCGAATCGGTGTTTAAAAATCAGATTCAAGATGTTTGCTAAGAAATATCCGAGTTGAATTGAATGAAATCCTAATGTTTGGCGTTTATAAACGTCACTTTAAATAATAATTGTAGACATAGTGTCTAATGGGTGTCTTGAGAAATCGGCCCTGTGATCTCGTGATTACGAAATTGTTTCGAACGCGCTTTTGTACGTTGAATATTGTTTTTTTTTTGCGATTTTAAAATACGGATATCAACTAGTTTGGTTATTATCTCGAAGCGGATTCAACAAACGATTGGCCCAATGAACCTCAATTCGTGTCCTACAACTTTATTAAATGGTAAGTTCTCATAAATAACTAATGTTACACATTTAACTAACAGGTGCGAATTCGTTCGTAAATTGTCTTTTGAAAATAATCGTCGGTAAACATATCTAGTTATCGTGTTTTTAGATTTGCCATTTTCCCAAACGGTTTACGTGCGATTATAATAAACGTACGTACGTTGCGTTTTTTGATCCATATTTTCTTCTTCCGACCGTTCAAAATAGTTGCCTGAAATTGAATTTCAGTGGAAATCGTTAATATTTGGTCGTTATTTTCTATGAGTTTTTGAAGTTAATTGATACATACGAGTGATTGTTCAAGTATGTATATATATATATATGATTAGTATAGTAGGTATACTACACAACCGCGCAGTACTTTCATGGAACTTAAAAATATCTTCTAAAACTTACCTTAACAAAATGGCCACTTCGAATTGTACGGAAAAAAATTTACTAAAACACATTTCACATTATTTTATTTCTTAGTTTATAAAAAAAAAAAAAAATTCATAAAATAACACCTGGATTGACAGCATTTGTCAGTTAACGGATCCGTTATACTCTGTAACGGAGCGTGTTGCCGATATATTTAAAACTATCCGAGGACACGGGCATCAACAGATATATAGGGATGATATTATTATTCGCCCGTCGTGCTAGACAGTTAGCAGGCGTATTCAATACAAACTTTACAATTTCGTTGCAAACTGACGACGTAACTAAATCAAAAGTCTTCGTATTTACGAAACGACTACATTCTGATTAGTAAAAAAAAAAAACATTTCTCACCTTTTATTTTATGATTGACTTTTAATTGAAAATACATTCATCATAGCGTCAAAACTTTAAAATATTGATCTTATCTTTCGGTTTCCTATACATTTTACAAATATAGTTCGACCCCATGGATATCTCGAGAGGGTTGAAATGTCGATAAACTAGATGATTCTTCGTTCTTTTACATACGTCACGGGAAATATTGCGAATTGTCGAAAAATTCAAACGACGCAATTTATAGAAAATTAAATGTATATTTAACAAATCCTATAACTTTAAACGTTTTCTGAAAAAACTATAAAACACCGTTGATTTTATAGTTTTTCAAAAATCGTTTTTTTTTCCTTACTTTTAGGTTACTCGTAAATTATTTCTATAAGTAAATATATATATATGTATATTGTGCATTATTTATTTGGAAAAATATTATAACGTACAAAATTAAATGTATATAAACTAGTCGTTCCAAATAAAACCAAATGAATTCGTTTACAATATTTTTTATACGTGTATTCCGTTTTGCGTGACCTATTGTTAGGTTGAACTTATTGTTCAACTTAGAACAATAGCCAACTAAAACTGAAGGTAACTAAGTCAACAATTGCCTAAGAATTCAACCAAAACCGTTGGTGATCGAAACCAACTAGAAAAATTAAACATCAACAGAAGAATTTATTAGTGTAATAAAATTATAAAAAAAAAAATAATAATATTCGCTATGAATTTTCCACCATATTGTAACAAACAAACAAATATTTTAATAGATTTTTTTTTATTATTAAAAATTAATTAAGCAGTTTTTTAATCTGGGAACGGCTGTTTGAACGTTTCGAAATCAATTCAGACGAATCGGTAATTTGAGCACATTAATATTTTTGTAGAAAAATTAAACCCAGGCAAACCGACCGGAGCCTAAAATATAACGAGATAAAACCAATATCACAGTGTACTAGTAGATCGATCGCTAACTATTGACGAAAATAACGACAAATAATGTTGTCTTCGTGTTCCGAGGCTCGGCAGGACCCGAGTCGCCAACGATCGTTTGCTACTGCGTCGCACGTCCCCACGCGAAAACAATGCGTACGACGTTCGCGTGCGTTTAACTCCATAGCCGACCCTCTTGATTATTTTAGCGCACGCATCGTAATTGTTGAAAACTTATCTCATAATGTCATTAAAAATTGGCTCGAAAACGAAATACAAAAATATTTCTACACGTTTTATTTTTTTTGGTCCGCACTCGTATAGCATCGAATGTTCAGGACACGTCTCTGCCCCGCCGATTACACAGATATATATTTGGTTTTTCGAGAATTACGACCGACGGAACAACGCGTGTGTTGTTCACGTGATACGTGGCTCATAGACTGCGGCGTCGAGCAAGTCTTTTCGGTAAATCGAAGAACGGTTAGGTGTTTCTTTGCGCCGGCCCGAACGAACACTGTCCTTGACCTCGCCCGTGTTTGTTAACGAAAAAACCCCCCAAACGGGTTCGACGATCCCCGCGAGAAATATCACCGTCGCGCTTGTTGCGGCCTCGTTTCCCGTGGGCCACGTTGCCGCGAGAAACGCAACTGCAATAAGCAACGGACAACGTTCACGAAAACTGCAACTGTTCAACCGGCAACGACGGCGTGTTTTCCACTTTCCAGACGGGCGGGACATCGTACGAGTGCAGCCCGTCAACGAACGTCCGTTTCGGACGCAGTTACGAGCACAGGAAATACGTTCCCGATTGACGAGTGAAATGACCGTCGTGGTCCAGACGGTGTCGTGAATTCCCGTGTGGTAACAGAACGTGTTAACTCCCCCCTCCCCCCCACCCCCGACGACGAACTTCAGTATACGTTCAATGATGTCACTCTTTCAAACACCGTTTTATTGCGGACGGGCGAAGGGGGCGATCGTAAGATTTACATATTTTCCGTGTGCTGTATAATGTTTCATTTTTTTTTAAAATTTATTTTCAGCGCCTGTACAACAGTGGCGTGACACCTTGAGATACACGGTTTATTCGATTTTTATTTTTATTACGTAACATCTATTAGTTTCGCATCCTGTTTTTCAAATAGAAATGTGTCTAACGATTTGTTATTCCCGTTTACAACGTTGAACAATGACAATTGTCCGTCCTCCACACCAGCGCATATTATATAATATGAAAGTTGCTTTTTTTAAGTGTTTTTAAATATTATTCAACCCACGGTTCTTCAATGCTTCGGCACCAACACTCATAGCGTTACAATCTATACACTGATACGTTACGCTATTATTTATTATTTTTTATGTTGTTTATGACGTCTTCCGAGAAATTACGTACAGCGGATTTGTTATAAGTCGCGTCACTACAAGATAACTGCAACGTGGTAAATAAATAAATAAAAAAAAATAATAATCCGTGTTTACCGACTGCACCACTGCTCTCATAACAGGAAAAAACAATTAACGAAATATTATTCACAAATCCTGTTTTAGGTACTTATATATTTTTGTCTAAATTAACATTTCTTTATCATTCGATGAAAATGTACTTTTTTTTACGAACAAAATTAAAAATATCTAAGAAAAGATTTTCAAAAAATATTTACTTTTGCATTAGCTGAGTGAAATCTGGGTTTGACGTTTAATTATTAAATAATCGATCTTATTAATTTAAGCCTACCTATTTAATTTGATCGTTTCAGCCGGTTCTCGCTATTAAATAGGGTAGTAGCATACACGTACGTACGGTGGAAACAACCGTCATAATTAATAACGTTAAAAAATGCACGCGGGTTTTTCACATCCCCGACTTGTGCGCTGTTTCGACCAATAATTCGCATACTAGAAAAGCTGATGATGATTCAACGTAGTTGTTGAAATACGTATACGCGGTTAAATTTTTTTTTGTGATTTTGGATTTGTAAACTTAAGTATTTCGCATACTGATTCGTAACTTTTTGTAACCTCCGTAAAAAAAAAAAATCGCAACAATACATGTTCACCGGAATCGATTGTACGAATGCGGCGCGGCAAAATCCATGAAACCGTACCACTTCATCTTACATACACGAACGATTCGGCGTACTGCCTCAGGAGTTACGTCCAAATATCCAAAATCACTGGACAGCGTACGGACACCTAAATGGCGAAAATAAACAATATTATCAATTAACTCGAGGTTAAATATTTAAATAAACGTTTCAATAGTAACCTAATTTTAAAAAAAAAATTTTTTATGATTTTCTTTTACTTTGTTTTGTTTCTCCAAAACTCCAAAAATTTTACCAGATCAAATACATTTGTTTCGCAGACAGAGCGTTGTGTTGTACTCCGAACGTTCGCTAACACAAAACCATATGTCGGGCCGAATATTTTTAATCGGACATTTATCGTCTGAAACCTTTCGACGTTGAAATGGCTCGTTGAAAAACGTACAACAAACTATGCACGATGTCCAAACATATTCGAACGAAAATATAAACGTCGGCGTGAAACGTTAATGGGTTTTCGCAACGAATATATTTTATTTAATATATTTTAATCATTGTGGCACAGTACTAAATCATAAGTAATTATTTTAAAATGTTTTTTCAATTATATTTTAATATATAAACAAATCGATATAAAAAATGGCCAGGTATCTTAATTAAAAAAAATTTAAAAAAAAAAAAAAAATATGACCATGATTCCCTCGTATATACAGATTTCCGTAAACTGCGTTTTTATTAACGTATTATTTTTAGGCGGTCGTATATTTGATATATAAATGAATAATATTAAATTCTCCTCGTCACACACAAATCGTTACGTATTTCCGCCTCATCGTCCGTCGTAAACATGTTGATTGTATTAAATGTTTTTTTTCGCCGAATGCAATAGCATTTTAACATTACGTATCACGTGTATTGCAGGTGTTTATTTGTTGTGCGTTATTTTTAAACACAAGTTCATAATATTAAATTATACGTAAACGCGTTGCATATTTATCGTAGTGTTGATCTGTATGCAGTGGCGCAGGAACTATTTTTCACTTGGTGGTGGTGGTGGGGGGGGGGCAAATATTATCATTATTTTTATATTTAGTATGTAATACATAAAAACTATTACCAATATGTTTAAATATAAAAGTACAATAATTTTATAAAATGTCTAAAAAAATGTGAAACCAGTTACACATAAAAATATATGTGAAAAATATAATACTTTATAGTTTTTTCTTTATATATATATTGTGGTAACATATTTACAAAGTTAATAATTAATAAAAAGGAAGTTGTTTTTTTTTTAAACAAAAATCTGTAGGTATACTTGATGACTGACAAATTACTAATGTTGATAGTACCTACACATCTTTGGAACAACATATTATTGTTAATGAAGTATACATTTATTTTTAGATGTTGATTAAATGCACAATAATTTTACTATCCTATTATTATTGTATGATTTATAGAATTATTTTGAGAAAACACTTTTTGGTTCTTCCTAATATTGTATTTATTATTATACAGAGCGTTATAAGTAAATGGAAAATATGAATACAGCATGGTACAAACAAACAAATTAATAATTAAAATATACAAGTATAATATAGGATAATGATAATAATTGATAGATTACAAAAATGTAAACTTTGAGTATTATTTTTTATTATGTGTTACAAATCAATCATGCATGTTTACATTGACGATGATTGTTTATTTATCCACGGGGGCAAAAGTATAACTTTGCCCTCCCAGAATTATATCTGGGGGGCAACTGCTCTCTCTTCTCCGACGCCACTGTCTATATAAATACATATATGATGCGATTGGAAACGTGTACGACTTTATTACACGGCCATAAATACGTACGTGAAGTGACGTGCTTACGATTATACAAAAACAGTGTTTTGGACGAGGCCGTTTATTAAAGATTGGATTTTCACTCGCCAAAAAAAAAAAAAAAAATCCAATATGATATACGTAAATAAAAATAATTAACCTAAACCCAAGACTGCAGAACAAGTCGTCTAATTTTTTTTTAATTTTAATTTGTAAAATGAAGTCAAGTTATTTAAATATTTTGCGTTCGGTTAAAAATAAGTTACTCGATTAAGTTAAGAGTTAACGTTTTTTAATTAAAAAAAAGAAATATATATTTATATATGGGGCATAAAAAATGCGAAAAAACTACAGCATGTACTTTTTGCCTAGTTTTTAACATAAAATGACGATTCCAAGTAAACACACAGGCGACATGCAAATTATTTAAAAATGCAATTTCAAGTAGTTTCCAGCCATTTTTAAAAGCGGCAGAGCACGGGATGTTAATAAGCTGATAGATAGACAACTATTGATTGCGATTGCCATTGACGTTTGTCGAATAATATATATATTTCAAAGTGATTATGAATAATTTCGAGTACACGTATTTGTACTCAAACAATTTTTTATCGTGTATTTATTTAAGTGCACGTGGTAAATACTTTTCAATGTTTTTGTGTCTGTATATTAAAATACTTTAAATGAGTATGTGTGTTACAATACTAGAGCCTACAGTGGATATTTATAATGTAAATGACGCCGTACGATCGTATCATATAGTCTCGCCGGACGATTTTTTATTCATTCATTAACCGGTTTATGAGTTTTTCGACCCAATTGAGAAAAACGTTTCCTGTGTGTACAAACTTGTCGGCATTTTTATATTTTACGAAGACGATATCGAACAACTCATATTTTTAAAAGACAACTAAAACATCGAAAAAAAATGAAAGAATGCACGAATTTTTGAATATTAAGTTCCTTTTTTCATTTCGGTAAGCTATTACGTTACTCTTTACAAAATATAATTTAATTACACGCCCGTCTCTATTGTCTATTCGAAACAATAGTCAACGACCTACTCGATCCATACGGTTTTAATTTTAATACATTTTTTTTGTTTTATTAATTTTATTATTTATTTAATTCCGAAAAAAAATAATGATAATAGTTGCTTTTCATGGTAATGACTAATCAAAGTATATTTTTATTAGTGTTATGTCATAATTTATAGTAGTATTCGTGTATTGCATGTCTATTTTATATTCGTATAGTATAAGATATATTATTATTATTATTATTATTATCGTAAATGTTTACTAATCACACTTAGTCGAAGCTGAACAAATATGGTTTTTATTTTTGTTGATAGTACAAGTTATATATTACACGGGAAGTATATTAATTAAGAAGTAGATAATGGTCGGAGTCGATTTGTAGGCGTTCATAGTTTGAAAAGGAATAAACGTCAATGAAATTTCAAGTCGTAAATGTATTGCGATTAACATATTTTTTTTATAGATACGAATATATTAAAAAAAAAAAAAACAGTTTCACTGTCTTTTTATTAGATTTCTGCGATTGATTTGTTCTCGATATAAAACTCTAACGCGATTTGTACGTCTCACAATGACACAATGTGCAAAACGTATTTGGCTTCAATGGGAAGATGGTAAATTCGCGGTGACGTCATCAATGATAGATCGGCGGCGGAGGTCTATAAATCATTAAATTTGATTTGGAATGACTGATAAATTAAAAAAATCGTGATGACTTCCACGGAAATGTGAACGCCACCGGGTGACGCGCATAAAAAGTTTGAACGTGATCTAAATGCGTTCATAGTGCTAGCTATACGTATAATAATTGATTATGAATTAAACAGATAGCCCATACAATGATAATATTTGGCGACAGGTCGTTGGAAGCACAAATGACAATGATAGTGGGCTTAAAGCACCATCAAATAGTTTAAATAATGTGATTAATAAAATGTTAAATGTTTTTGAAAATAATTATAAAAACCACTTTCATAAAAAGAAGATTAAATCTCAATTAGTTGAGCGTATGAAAAAAAAATACAATTATAAAATGGCTAGACGAAACAATGGAAAACTGTATAGAACATAGAATGTATAAAATTGAACAGCTTTTTAATATGTAAAATATTTAATAAAACAAACATTTGTTCTACTTCATCAAAACTAACAAAACTTTCAAAATTAAAAATATTAAACCACATTTGAATAATAATACTCGGGTAAATCAGTGGCGTGACGTGTGGTTAAGAAAAGTAAGCGCTTGCCAAAAAATATAGCCACCAAAATAGACGAAAAAGATGATGTCACAATGTCATGGATGAACATAGAAGGTGAAATCCTGTTAAAACAAAAAAAAAAAATAATAAATGAACTCAATACTTTATGACAAAAAAGAAATCTCCGTTTTTATTCGTTATCATCAAATATAATTAATACACGACCGAGACTAGGACCATACTGGGTGCAAACAATATACACAGACACATTCGAAATTCCCGTATTATTATATAGAAATTCAATTATAATTATTGTGCAACAATTCGAGATGATTTGACGGGGGACTCGCTGTCTTCGTCACGCGGGTAATTACGACGACTGATACGGGTTCCGCGGACATAAAGTCTAACAATAATTTATTTCTTTTCTCGCACACCGTTCAGTTTACAACATTACCCACGATTACATGAAAATTGGCATCTCAAGAAAAAATATTGTTTGTGCGTTACAACAACGACATCTATCGAGCACCCGCGTAAACAAAATTTTCAGTCGCCGAATATCCCTCCTACACCACGATGATGGGCTACTCTATCTGTGTATTTTATAATCGATCCGATGGTAATGATCTCACGTCGGTCTGAATTTAAAGGTCGTGGTTCGACATTCCGCGTGCTCTCTGCCGTATCGATACCGTAACAAGTCTGGCGTTTCGCGTTTATCATTTTTTTTCTCTCGATTACGTACAACAGCATCGGACGTTTTTGTCCGATATACATTGCGGTCGGCTATCCAGTGCTCGAATTGGGAGGGTACGCAGGGGGACGGAGTTCTCTACTATTTTTTTTTTTTTTGCGCACTCTAACTACATTTATTTTACCGTGTCGATGGACGGTAGAAACTACGCCCGAAATAATTTTTCTTGAAATGTAAATTTAAATTGTTGTCAGTTTTACATACTTTTGAATCAAAATTTGTTTATACGATAAATTATTATATGACACTTGTTCTGTGCCTAGTGCAATAGTTTCAGTTATCATTGCTAGGGTTTCCACTTATCATTTATCGTTGTTTTTGAATTTGTGTTGAGGAAATTGGGTGAACATCAAAATTCACATTCATTCACACGGATTATATTTGGAATTTATACGTATGCAGTTAAAACGTAGTTTTTAAACTTTAAAGTCTCCCACGGGTTTGTATCAAATAATTTTGTGCTTGGAACGCAGTTTTTAAATCGCATGGTTGAGTTTCTCTACTTATTCTTTCCTAATTCGAACACTGCAACTATCCGAATCGATTCCAACGTTTACCCGAGTGCAAAATTACGTACATTCACTTGAGACGCCTGGGCGCAGGAAACATCGACGAAAGACGTGTCGAAAAACGGCATGATAACGTAATTTCCCGGCCATCGTCGTAAATCAATATTAAAAACGGAAATCCTCAACGATTTATACGACATTAATCTAGCGAATCGGTAAATCGGTCGTGTTTTACATCCGTATGGGCCCCAATAAATGTTCCAACAATCGTTCGGTTTTACGAAGACGTATTTTTTCAGACGCTTTTTTTTTTAATCTAAAAGGAATATTATACAGTCTTTCAGAGAAACACACCATAATCCTTTAAAATAATTGGTTTCCTACAGTGGTTTACTTGAACGACAAGAAAATTGAACGAAAAAACGAAAAATCAAACGGAGGATTTTTTCTTGTAATTAAAAAAAAAAAATCTAAAAGATTTCCACCGATCATAAATTAAAATATACAAAACACAACGCAATTGAAAAATAGTTCAATTCGTTTCGAAGTACAACCGATCCAAAAAAATGAATTACCTGAAAATCGAACGTTAAATTTTGTTTTAAAAATGTATACATTTCAAATATTATTAAAATGGATTATTTTCGCGCACGAGAATTTTTATATTCAACACCTGCAACTGTGATAATAATAATAATTTAAAAAATATATATATTCAATTCGACGGAGAATAAAGAACCAGCGCAGGATTAACCAATATTGTCATTTGGTGACGTGCATTTTCGGTAATTAACGTGAATACGAACCAGTGGCGTGGGTGGGTGGGTGGGTGGTGGTCGGTAGATGACGTATAGTAAACGATTATGAATAAATTATTATAACTCGATTTATTAGTGAAAAATGTTGGTTAGAATTAAAAAGATAGAACTTGGAGGAAAACGAAAGCCAGAAAGTATTTAAAAAACGATACATATTTTATTTTTTTACTTATTTGTCGTTTTTATAGAAGAGGTAGGTGTTAAAAAAAATAGTTCGCTCCTTGTCTTTAAAAGGTTCGCCACGCCACTGATACGAACTCGTCATATTATTTTTTTATGTTAATAAAATGTTAAAAAAATATTTTTTTATATTAATTGTTCGACAGTCGTTACACTCCGTATATTCGTATTTATGTATACACAAATATTGTGAAAGATGAAAATTAAAAAAAAAAAAATTTATAAAAATAGTTTTGACGATAACACACACCCGCTTGTATATATATACAACGGTGTCCATTAGGAATCGAATACATTGGAATGATTGTTGAAAAAGCAAAAAAATTGTTAAATTCTGGAAACGAAACGAAATTCGTTTTATAACTTTCGACTCGACCTTTGAGAGATTTAACCAATACGTGTAAGAAAAAAAAAACGTTGAGTGTGCGGAAATAACGCGAAAATAATGTGGTGATGGCCTGCGAAGGTTTTGATTGATGGCCGATATACATAATTTTAAAATTAAAATTAAACGATGAATATATATATGTAGATTTTTTTTTTTTAGAGTAGGGAATGAAAGGAAATACGTTTCAACAACTCATGTTGGTATATATAAAATGCATTCGTTAAATACGTACGTATACATGGGAAAAAAATAATGAAAAAAAAAATAAATAAATAAAAAAACAG
Organism: Schlechtendalia chinensis; assembly: GCA_019022885.1. Lineage (NCBI taxonomy): Eukaryota > Metazoa > Arthropoda > Insecta > Hemiptera > Aphididae > Schlechtendalia > Schlechtendalia chinensis. The sequence continues at coordinate 14,535,300 of CM032345.1, read as the reverse complement.
AAGAAACATAATATGTCTAAAGAGAGTATATAGGTAATTCCTACTACGATATGTTTATCTTATAACCGAACGACCGTGAGGGGAACGGTTTTTTTTTATTATTATTATTATTATTATTTTTTTTTTTTATGGAAACATTCTTTTATATAGTGGATTCAAAGCGATCGTACGGCTTATTCGAAACAGTCGTCGGCACGTCGTGAGTCGTCGGTTGGTTCTGAACAGCGTCGTTTCTGCATTGAAAATGGACCGAAAACTCGAGTATGCCGTGAAAGTAAAAAACGCTTGCAAGATATATCCTCCGAATTTCGCAGTGTTAAACGGATTGAGCATAAACGTACCTAATGGCTGCATGTACGTATACAATATATGTTTAGTTTCGTTGTTGGATATAATCGCACGTTTTTATATTTGATTAATTTTAATTTTGTTGTTGTTGAAACACGGACCATTTTGCATTTAATGTCGTGAAACACTATTTTAAAATGTTCTTATGGTATATATGAAAAATGACGAATTTACTATATAGTCTTAAAATTGTCATTATTTTAAAACCGTATCGAAATGTATATTTTTCACTGGTATGAGTGTTCATGTTTTGTTAAGAGAGTCGCTGAGGTTACCGTTACTATTATTAATTAATATATATATATTGTGTTAACATATTATGAAATAGAATTTAAAAAAAAAAAAAACCATCAGATAGCAAAATTATAAATATTCAATCGAAACATCAAGTTTTTATGACCATGACTAATTTCGATTAAAACAATTTTGTTTAGAATGAATACCATAATATATATTATATTTACTACCAATACATAACATAGAAAAAATATGATTGAACGTATATGAAGGAAAACTCTAAAGTATACCGTACGAATAAGAGATTCAATGAATGAATTGTATATTTTTGAATCTAGAAAAATTATATAGTTAGTTTTGTAAAATTACAAAAGGAATAAAAGAAAAAAACTGTATTCGCGAGTATACAAGTTGGGGGACGAATAATTGTCTGAGACGTACAGAAAACTGATGAATACGTATACTTAAACAGATAGGCGTAATTTAATGTGCTATACATAAAATATCAGACCGTGTTGAATGACTATGACGTATTTACATTGAAAAAATACGCATACAATTATAAATTTGTACGTGAATGGTTTTTTTGCCGTTTAGCGTGTATAAAAAAAAAAAAAATACCGCGAACACACGATGAAATAAAATATAACACGAATCGTTTTTTTTTTTGTCAATTTGGTTTACGAATTTTCTCGTACAACCGGAACGAAATGTTTACGTTCGCACAAACGCTGCTGTTCTACTAGTTAAGACCGGCCACAACAGAATATCGCGTGAACTTAACGAAACCCTTGTTTATTTCGTTTATACGGTTCAAGATTCGTAGAGACGTATGGTCTTCGCATTGAAAATATTCGTATCGTTTTAATTCGATTTTGCCGATTGCATCCGCGGTCGAATCGTTTCGCGTTTTTGTTTTTATCTTTAAGACATTTACGCCGGGCTTGCACTTATTGCGTTTAATTGCGTTGATTCCGAACGGGTCCCAAGGGGGAGGGGGAGGGGTGGGTCGACGACATTGATAAAGCATTTCGGTGTTATCCGGTCGGATCACATAACGCGTACCGTCTACGTTCGCACTCGAGTCCGAGCGGGTTATACGTTACTCGTATATCTTCGTTTTTTTAATCTCGCAGTTTTGTATCACGCGTATCTTGGTAGTTAGGTTAGGTTAGCTGAAGGGGTTCTAGATATACTAGATATACTAGATACACGGCCGCGTTATACAACGTACCGTCAACGTTCGCACTCGAGTCCGAGCAGGTTATGCGTTATTAGTCGTATGGCTTCGTTTTTTAATTTTATTGTTTTGTTTCGTGACGCGTGTCGGTAGTTTTTTCTGTTCTCGCTAAATGGCTTCTAAACGCGTTTTCGAAATGTTTACGAATTCGTACATTCTGAAAACATTTAAATTACTATCGGTGTGCGTGAAACCATTTCCATCGACCTACCGATCACTATTGTATTTTGGAAACGGGTGCGGTGTACATTGTTCCAGTTTAGACATTTGGCTCTGACGGAATCCCGAGACCAGAGCTGGCCCGATATCAATTTTTCAAAACCTTGCGACTCCTCTAATGTACGTGTTTTAGAGAATAACGGAGACGTTTTTATTCGACATTCAACCTAACACGTGCCACACATAAGTCACAGGTGAAAATATTATTAAACTATGCTGATGTTGATAATTCGATAAACCGTCTTCGCCATTCTGTAGGCATGAACATTTTTATATATATTTTTACTGAACTTAAAATCGAACCAGCCGAAGTCTTACGATTTTGTCAGAGCGAGAAGTCTCGAAACGTGGTTTTTTTCCACCGCTTTAGAGCCGTCTAAACGTTTAATAACATGTGAGTGTATAATGCGATCAGTTTCATTATTTGTAATTATTGGATGTGTTTGAGTCAACTAGCGTTCGATATATATTATAGACGCATGACGAGTAGTCATATTTCCAGTTTATGCACTTAACTTATTTCTGCATTATGTGTTTTTTTAATAATTGTCGATTTTGTTTTGTTTTTTTACGGCACAAAAAATATATTGCATGTCGATTTCTAATCTCATTATTGGCATACACTATAAGTACGACCTATGTTGAACTGTGGCAATATTCGCATTGTAATTCGTTTTTTTTTTTTTTTTTTTAATCGGCCAAAATTCGGTCGTTCATTCTGTTTATTCGAAGTGGTATTTCTCCGACAGTTCTTAGGTTGTTGATTATGACGATTTTGATTTGGGACTGAATTGAAGTTACGGTTTCAGCCTGAACTAATGTTTCCTAATTATAGATGTGTCGTTGTATTTTATCGTTAGAACCACTACAAAGTGGTTCGCGCCATAAATTGTCGCCGGGAAATCGAACCGTTCGACCGTCTGACAACTGATGGATCCGTATTTTCTTCCGCCATTTGGTTTTTTAAATGTTATATTTGAATGTGTACGTATGAATGCATTTTTTTGAAGTATTTGTACTTTTATTCATATACTTTTCAAATTAATCATCTGTGTTCATATTTAGACAAGTCAATAATAATAATATTGTCATTCATAATTATTTTATTTTAAATTATAATAATTTTTGCGAAAAGAAAAATAATCATTATCTACTCATGGTGAATAAGCGTGCATTCGTCTATATTTATTAGTGACAGAATTTCTATGTTACTGATAGTATTCGCAATTACTTGTGATACCGTTGATAGTATCGAGTACTTCTCAACTGTAGTATAAAAATGACAAACCAAGAAAAATCTCGTTTCGCGAATTTTCGCGTGGTTGATAACAAAAATACGATTTATTTACGGCAACGTTGTTTAAAACATCATGCAACGACGAAAACTGTTTTAAACAATAACACGTGATCCGTATGAAGTATTGACATCCGCGAGCACCATATTTAGCAAACGGTACGGGTAGACATGCCTAAAGAAATAAGTATGCGGCAGTGAACTTGAAATGTACAACGGAACGTGATAATCGTACGCACGCCGTCCGCCGTTGTCGTGACGGAGTAACGGTCGTTTTTGTTTTTCTCGAAAGTCGATTTGGTCGATTCGTTTTCCCCCTTTTGCCTACGATTTCTCGAACAATTCCTAGTCCAAACTACCGTTGGTATTGGGTTTATCGTGAACTCCGAAACGATTTCATTCGTACACGTGTGTTGTACGTTAGCGAAAAGCGTTCGTTTCCGTGAAAACTGACGGGACAAGGTCCGAGCAAACGATATCGTCGGAATTCCATCTTACGGACAGACTTACATATCAAAAAAAAAAAAAAAAGCTACCAAGGAAATTCCGATTTCCGTTCCGTACTATAAACGGGTTTCAATATACTAATAAATCCTCTTTACAAACGGTATTATCGTCCGGTAATCATCCGTTCGTACGCAATGTATTATGATTTTCGTGACTGGAACGGTGTTGTTATTCTGTTTTTCGTACGTCGTGTTTAAGAAATCAACGCGTTTTTGTTGGACATTAGTAATACGTTCAAAAACAGAATACTAAAAAATAATAACGACCGCGGCGAATAACGTGCAAATAACGGACGCGTTTAGAGTACGGGCGAGTAACAGTGCGAATATCCGTAACACGATGGAATTTTGTTTGTTTCCCCAAAAAAAATAATTTTCATTAATTTATCATGTAACCGGCCAACTTTCTCGTCCGTTATACGAATTAATGATGGGCATATTCGAATTATTAGTAATCGATATATTCTCATAGTCGACTAAACACTGGAATTAATCACTCGGAATAATCAATCGAAATAAAATTGTCTATAAATCATAATCTCATTTTTAATTTTTTTATTCTAACTCTAACCTGTCAAATTATTTTGAATTATATATTTGTATTATCATTAGAAATATTAAAATTATTCTATACATGTAAAATAATAATTATTAAAACTAATTAAAATTACTAATTTAAAAAATTATGCAATTTAGATTTTTAGTCTGCTTTTTGTTGTTTACCGCCAGGTCTCATTTTAAAATTTTAAAAAATAAATCTAGCTTCTTCACAAAATAGGTTTTGAATATCAACTGTTCAGTGTTGAGTGTTCACGCTCGGAGTAGAAATTAATGAATATTTATTGTTAGGCTATTAAAATTATAGTGGTCACTTTATAATATATGTTTCAAATTAAATATAATTTATTATACTCGTATCCGATGCATAAAGTATATGAGTGTATATATTAATAAACATTTGACAATAGGTTTGTAATATATACTCGTGTGATAATAGGACGATTATTGTCAAACTAAAATTATACCGATCCAATTCGTTGGGATATTTTGTTTCGTATAGAAAAGCGTTGTCTAAAAAAATAACAAAGCAACAACTTGCACGACGACAATAATTATTATTCATGTTGTAAAATGATGTTATGAATAAGGTACCTCTCCCTCCTACTCGAGTAGTTCGAGTTACTATGACTCGAGTGAAGAATCACTCGGTCACATAATCGATTATTAATTTAACAATCGAGACATATCGATTGTTTTCACAGGATTATGCCCAACACCAACACGAATACGCACAGCCGTACGTGGTGAGTGGTGCGGGTCCTCCGCCGAGGACAGTTATTTTCGACGTGCGCGCGACGTCCGTGACCGGTACTTGGACTGTCCGTGGTCGACGTCGTCGCCTCGTTACGGGTTTTTTCGTCACGCGAGTCGCGAGATTTTCAACGCGACTAATGAAACACGAATAAACGACACCGATCGAGTATTCTAATGACACGATTTATAATTGGACCACGGAATCATTAGATCACTGATATTTACGTTTAACGCGCGTGTTGTTGTTCTCAGATTATCATAACAATTATTGAACGCGGCGTGACAAACAAACATCCATTCGTTTTTACATAATTGTACAAACCATGTAGATTGTGCACACACACACACACACACACACACGCGAAAACTGGTTTCATAAATTTTTAAAGCATCGACTTTGGAACGACCAAGTTCTTTAAAAGGCAACACTTAATTAATAATCGATTAGCTTAAAATAATTATAGTTGTTTACAAAAAAATATTAATGATATCTCTAAACGTAACGGTTGTATTAAAATGAAATTCAAAACGATATAAAAATATTATATGAAAATATGAATATTATAATATACTCCGTTTTGCTCGATCGTTGGTTAGTTTTCACATCGTTCGACCTGTGAGATTAACGATTTTCCGCAACGAATTGGAAAAAAGTTGATAGTTTTTTTTGTACAATGGTCGAAGAACTAATACATTTCGTTGGTTTGTTTAAGAAAAAAAACAGAACAATTCGAAATAATCAATACGCATGTTCAATGGAAATAATTTCTATTTTCGAAAATATAGAAATCGTATAGTTTTCCGGACAAAACGTATGTCCGGAAAGGTTTCATTGATTAATTCGATACAACCGCACCATACTGATCATATCATCAGTTCTAGTTACGTTTTTTAATAAATATATATTGTCGTGAAACGGTTACAAAAACGAATACTCATTATTCATATGTTTTTTTTCCAACACGTGAATTATTATTATTTATTTGAAATACGGTCGAGTAAAATATATTTTTTTTTTTTTAAACGAAAAATCAAAAAAAATCCTGCACTCCGTTTGAAAACAAAAACCTGTACGCTCATGCATACCGAACGATAGAACAGGTCGGGTTGACTGAATTATGCGTGTAACGAGCGGATTGTTGATTACAAGACCTGTCGCCGTGCCTCCCCCCCTCCCCCACCCACCCACAAACGTCGTTTACGTGCGTTCTTCGGTACGGCGTCGAAGTCCGTTTCGAACAACACACGGCGGAAACAAAATTATCTCGTCCAGACAACCACTACTCGGCCCATTTACGGTTGTTACGTGTCGTGGAATCGACGGGGGAAGAAAACGAAAACACAAAAAACCGTCGTCCAGACGTTTGGCGCGTCCGAGAACTCGGCCAGGTCAGGATCGGACGTTCGATCGGACGTTTTAGTGTTGTGTCACGCGCTGTTGTTCTGAATTTTTGAACATCCTTTTTCGTCATAATGACGACTTGTGTGGAATAAACTCAAATATGCAAATGTATACCTGTATATGTGTATGAAAAAGAGTTTTTAAAACGATTGGAAATTATGAATCGAACTTGTGTGTTTCATTAATTAATGCATCACGACGCGCGTTTCGCATAAAATCCACCAAAAAAACTAATCCACAAGATCTACCCAAAAAAATTACGGGGACTAAAAATATTAGTATCTCTATAATCGTCAATTGTTATTAACTTTATTTATTACAAATCATAATCATACTTGTGCAAAATGTAAAGTTACGTGTGTTTTTGAACAATTGCACGACAATACAATGTACCCGAGTTAGTTTTGATTAAAATATTATTCATTAGATAAAACGATATTAAGAACTACGATGAATGTTCAAATATCAAACATTCGAGAGTTGAGGAAATATATCCGAGTAGAAGACGAGTACATTTCGTCTAATGTTGGAAAGACGTACGAAAAACAATTAAATTTAATAACTTTTTTTTTAAAAAAATTTCCTACGACGGATATTGAAATTTGAAAATTGATTGAACACGGATCGTGCACAGCTCAATATGTGTGATGTGTGTGCGTGAGCGCGCGCGCGTGTTTACAGACGACCTTTTCGAATGAAAAAAATCGTTCGAACCTTGTAACGAATTTGACGTGTACGACAAACAGCCTAAAAATAGATACGTTTTTTTCATCTCGTTTTCACTCGTTTCGCGTACCCAAACGAGTCCCCCCACGGGCACGGCGGTTCGCTCGGCCGATCCGTTTGCGTAGTTTTAATCGTGATTAGCCCGGACAAGCACGCAGACGGATCGATTGGTAGAAAATCGTGTACGTCGAACTGTTTCGACACAATAGTGAAAACGGTTTTAAGAATGGCATACATACATATATATATATACGAACATATGCAATAATAGCACGCGCGTTAACGGTTATGTCGTAACGTGCACGTACGAGACCTAGGCCGCTGCGAGACGGCATTTCATCGACCGCGCGCGTATATTGTGTTGCTCGATCGTCGCGTAATATCCGCCGGGCCAATTTTTTTTTTATAGTTTGTTCACAAAGTGATCGGTGAATGACAATGTCGTTTGCGCGTATTCGCGCGAGTGAAGATTTTCATTTTATTTATTTTAATTGTTTTACTTCACGTCAACACTAATGTCGAGCGTCCCGCGGCGCGCACACGTGCATTGTCGACCATCTTATTGCACGTCGTTTAATTGTTACACGACGCGTTGCCTTCACTCAACAAATAAATACATGTTTCGACCGTTACGAGCGCGACGAAATAGAAACAAAACTATACGTGTATTTTTCGCCAAGTAGTTGTTGAAAGTAATTATTTCCGACACTAGTCGTGAATCGGTATTAAGTTTTTGTTATTTTTGTTGTTACATTGTGCAAGAAAACAATAGACGTGAACGCACATACGATCGATTCGAGTGTTTGTGGTATCAGCATTGTTATTTTTTATACTTTTCCCAACACGATTAATAAGCGATAATTTAATTGCCTAGGTCTACATTTTTTTTTTTTTTATTTTTTTTTTGTCGTTCATTGATTACATTATAATCTTTAAAATTAAATACAAAACGTGTATTAATTATCTACGATAACACGTTGTCTCTTTAGATTACGATAAAATCGTTACTACGAACGATTGTAATACTGTTAAAGATTATATATAAATATAAGTTTTTTAATAATTGTGAGATTTGAAATTATTAAACATTTTTCGTTCTTTTACAGTGACGCGCATTTTATATTTATATTATAGTACGGTGGAATTCATAAATACGGTGGGAACCTGTTATTTGTTTTATTCATCTGTCAGATCTGATGTTCATACGTCATGTTTATGGATATTAAACTTAGGGTTACTGATGGATAATAAATAATAATCGGTTTAGTTGTAACCGAATAAAAGACGTGACAAATATATACGAGTTTGGAAATATCAGTGTGAAATTTTCAGTCGAGCGAGACTAGTAATGGAGAACGGTTTCTACGCATTAAAACTATACAAACGAATAATAACGATAGCAAATCGTAAATACTAATACGTTTTCGCATCGTTCAGAATTTCGGAAACGACGTCGAACGCTACCGAATTTCAACAATACAACTGATGTTGTCGCTGAATTTCGTCTTCTTACCGTCTCGTAAGACACGAAATAATAATACGTAAAACGTAAACGTTCCGTCGGACATATTATACCGGTTCGTAATACGCGTATTATTAAAACGCGTTGTAAAATTTCACCGTCGTTCGCTAGCGGCCACACGTGAGTTTTACAATAGAAATCCGAAAGTCGTCCTTTTCCATAATCGAATTTTGGCACTGACCGATTTGTGCCAAATTAAAACACGCGCCGACTTATTTCGCGCTGACGTGTATTTTTTATATACGTAGAATCGTAAAACGACGCTAATTAATACACGTTAGACATTACACACACACACACTATATATTTATATATACATAATTTATATTTTAAAAAATGTCCAATAAATTATTATTGCGTTTCTTTGTCCTTCTCCCGTCCCCGTCAGTATGAACGATGAAATCGCATAAACGTGTGCATTTAGTCCTAATTTATCAACGTCTACATAAATATAATATACACACATATGTTGCAGTAAATACCGGATACCCGTTGAAGTCAGAATTCACTAGTATAAACTAGTCACACCTAAGGGTGTTCGTAAGAACGCAATTTTACTAGGTACACTTAGTTTTTTTTTTACTAATAGCTACGGTAAAAAACCCGAACAATTTTATTTATACTTAGTTTTTACTAAATTTTCGGTAAAAACTAGTTTTTGCACATGACCTCACAATAAAAACTAGTTTTATTCGTATTTTTAGATTGACAGATATCTTGTTGACACTTTCTCAAGTATACGAACAATTATTTTAGTTATTAATTTAATGTAAATATATTTGATAAAAATAATTGATTATATATATATATATAATATAAATGTTTTCGGTAAATATGATATTTAAAAATATAATAAACAAGTTATTATTCATTAATACACGGTAAACTGTTGTGACATTTTGAGTTGCACAATAATTCACTTGATTTTTACAATTGCACAAATTGGTTGAAAAAAATAAGAATCTGTTATATTTATAACTTTATTTAAAAATCGTTCTTTCCATTTTAAATGATCACGATTAATATTTAAAGAACTCACATTGAATACGCGGCGATCGAACAATACTAATATAAATACTAATAATAAATAAATCAAAAATTGTGTTACGTCAAGCTAAATCACTTTCAATTACACCAACTGTCAAATCGCCACTGAACACCTATAGTAAAAATAATTAACTTAAAGCCCGCGGTACTATTTATTTGATATTAATCTCTGTCTGTGCGTCTAAAAATAAGAATAAAACTAGTGTTTACTGCGAGGTTATGTGTAAAAACTAGTTCTCGCTGAAAATTGAGTAAAAACTAGGTGTAAATAAAATTGTTCGCATTTTTACTGTAAAACTAGATGTACCTAGTAAAATCACGTTCTTGCGAAATACTTTTAGACAGTGCTTAAAATGTTTGCGTTTTGCCACTGCACACGCAATATTTTCTTTGTTATACTTCCTCCAAAAGATTACTATAAATATTAATTGAGTTATATACGAGCATGGACCCATATCAATAAAAGTTCAGGGCGTCACGGTAATTTTTTGTACGAACGTCACAAAACTTAACTACGAAATTATAACATATAAATAAATGTTAGATATTAAAAATAATGAAAAAAAAATTAGCTAAAAATGTACAGCGCGCTTGTCCATTTGTTTACCGTGTGTAAACTACCGTACACAATTTTAGGTCCTGCCCCCTTAGCTGTGACTAGTTTACACTAGTGAATTCTGGTTTTGACGGTTTTAATCAAATACACTAGTATCGTTATTCACGCGGAAAAACAATGCGAAACGGTGTATTTTTCGTGCCCCGTGTTTTCCCGTCGGAAAACTTTTGAAAAGTTTAAACCTTCTACATTTGTTCGTTCTGATGGCGTGACGGTTGGACGGATTCGCGCCACGTCCGTCTTAGTTTTTTCAGAACTTTTAGGTAAAAAAACTTTTTAGACGAAACATACTTATTTTAATGTAAAAAAAAAAATTCGTTCCGAACGTCAATTGTTAATATCTCGAAAGCTGTTCATCGCGGGCGTTAGGTTAGGTTAGATTCTTCCGGTTGAAAACGGTGTTTTCCCGTTGGTCCCCGCCGAAGTCCGTCACCACGTTCGTCATTTCGAAAAGCGCGGGGTTTTTTTTACAAAAGACCGTACGTATCGAAAAAAAAAACCGAAGAAAATTCACATAAAAACAGTCGCACATTGTCGACGGCGGGTCGCGCGCGTTCACGTGTTTCTCGCGGATTCGCGTCCAAGGACTTGGTCGGGACGGACGCGATCGCGACAATGTCGTTCCTCGACGGGCGTATACGCGATCGGGGACACGTGACCGGCGTGCGCGATGTGCACGGCGCCGGGCGCGAGCGTCGTTAATTTTTATTGAAACAAAAAAACCATAAAAAAACGAACCCCGTTTAATATTCGCGGGACGGTACGGACGACGCGAACCTTCGGATTCGTGTCCGGCAGCGGGACGGCGTATAATAATAATAATAACAATGATTCGTATACGTCTGCAGACACGGATAGAGACGTTCCGTCGTGCACGCGTATGTGTACATATTATACGTGATCGTTTATTATTATTATTATTATTCGACGAAACAGCAATGCACTTAATATGTGATCTGACGTCGGAATCCAAATGGGCGTACAAGGATGGTTAATCAATTTTTTTTTTTTTTTTTTAACTCGTTAGTTATTTGGAAAAACATGTTACTTATATATATATATATTTGTATTGGGTTTGAGAAAAAAAGCATCTCGATTCGGTCGACAGTTGAGATTTTCTAACTAGCAATGAAAAATACGAAATATGAAAAATCTTTAATAAATGTCTTGGAAAAGTTATGGCCGTACCAATATTTACGTTCGATAAACACGTTCGAGTAATCGTAATGTTCACGATTTCCGATCGATCGCTTTTTCAACAGAATAGCGATCATAATAACAATGATGATTGTTCGATAAATAAGCACTCGACGGGTATTTTCTATACGTTACGGTGTGTACACGTGTGATATCGTAACTAGGAATGTGGATTATACATTAATTTTACGGCAAATCGGTAAATTATAAAAAACAACTTTTTTTTTGTTTATAATTGAATAAAAAGTTTCATTCACTATTCGGGACCATATTATTCACTACTTCTACGTAACAATTAGCAACTGATCACGTATAATTAAAAATTATTAGAAGTCATTTGATATCGTCGTGTTCCACGAGCTGTGCAGTTATTAAACATTTTTTTTTTTTTGTACGTTATTATAAAATACTGTACAAAAACGAGTAAAATTTCAAATATGCTAATTCGATGTTTTTTCTACTATTCTAATAAAAATGAATTGATTTTTTCGCATATAAAAATGTTGTACTGTATTATATTAAAGTATTGAACTATTTCATAAATGTCTCCAAATAAAGCGAAGCACGATTTCTAAGTTCCTAATACATTTAAAAAATGTCTACGCGTGAAAGCTGTTGATCATTTTCAACATACCGAAAATTATACACAAATGTAGTATTTGAAATAACTATTTGCTCCATTCAAGCCAGTTAGAAATGACACAAATTTATAAAACAAACCGTAGTGCAAACGTAAATGTTAAAAATCTTAAAAAATAACAAAATACTTGTAGAGCTAGTAAAAACAAGTTATACTACTGGTTGTATAGTAACCTATATAGTTCAAATTTTTTGTTGAGGTAGTTTGAATAATGATTTTTTTTCGTCAATAAAAAAAAAATTGCTGGTAAAATTTACCCAGTAAATTTACTGAACTCGAATCTCTACTCATAACAGCGAAGAGTGGAAATATAAATAAAAAAAATATATATATATGTGTGTGAGTGTGTGTGTATGATTATTGTTTATCACACGACATTCATAAACGATTCTTTGTATAATAAATTCGATCGAAACATACTACACGTCAAGGTAACCACGAGGATACGCATCTGCCGAATTCTTTTCTGTTTTGTAAATCGATCGGTTGACGAAATATTCGTTCAATGTAACAGTTTTACATTCGTATAGTGGATAAGCTATGGCGAATACATTTCGTTGAATTAACCATACGTGGTTTACGATTTAGTTTGTAGAAAATATCAATGAGCCGTTGCTGTATAGTATATATTGTTCATACGACGGCACGTTTACGGTACGCGGTCTGGGTCAAATCCGTGCCGAAATCACTGATTTAATTGCAAAAAATGTCGTTCGACTTACGGGATCGCGAAACAAATCTGTATTTTGATCGACGTTATGTATCACGCACGTACAAAATAACTTTCTCTTTGTTGCTTTGAAAATACGTACTTTGATTTATTTCACGAGAAAAACGTGTAAAATTTTTCTGCTGATTTTTCGTGCAAGACCTTAGGGATTCCGAGTTTTTTTTACGTTAAAATTGTTGTCTTCTAAAAATTATGATTCGTTGAAAATTTTAATCGTGTGTGTATTTTTTTTAACAGACGATGACGCCTAAATCCAATAAATAGATCCCTGGCTTTGTTCTGGATACGGTATTCGTTTTTTTTTTTTTAGACCTGTTCAGCGCTCGCGCAGCCCTCACAAAGGGCTGAATGCATTCAGTCCACTGTTATTAATAGATAGAAATACAATCAAAGTGTCTTGGAAGTTTAAATTTTCAAATTGTTTTTTTTAGACCTACACGACTGGGGCTTATGAACGCGACTAATTTTCATCCAAAAATTGAAGTTGATTTTTCTACCAAAAATTTAAGACGTGTATCCCGTTTTCGACCGGTGATTTTATATGATGTTTCGTTGAAATTAGATTTTTGTTTTGTGAGAAACCTTCAGCGGCATTTACTTATAACGGTAAACTTTACAGATAACAGATGTCTGTGTTAATTATTTTTCAAATAATAATATCGAAGTAATTATGGTACTTGCTCAAAAGTCGTGTAGTGTGTTTCGTTATTCGGATAAATAGCATATCACAAATAATACATAGTAAATAATATGAATCGTAATTAATTATTTTATTAAATGATGTAAATAGATGACCGATAGTTTTGACGAAACGAAATGAAACTCGACTGTAAACCGATAAAAAATATAAAAATTATATAACTCGTTGAAACGTTGAAAATAAATATGTTCATATATAATTGTCGAAAAATAAGTTCGTTATTAAAACGGAATACGCATTTTAACAATACGAGTGTGGAAAAATGGTTAGGCATTATATATATATATAACGTAACTCTCATCCACAGATACGTTATATAATGATAAATTGAAATGACGATTTTTACAGTCAATCGCGATTCGAAAAATATCACGTACCTATCGTATGTATAATTTCATTTTCAAGGGCAGCGTACGTATTTATTTCTAATTTCCATTTGTTACTCACCTATATTTACTTTTATAGTTATGAATTAATTTTATTGGTTTTCAAGAAACGTGTCGAATTTATAATACGTAGTCACACGGATTAACGTGATTTATTGGCAAACACTTTTTGTTTTTATATTTAACGACTAATAATTATGTACGCGTCCTGTGTATAATAAACTAAATCGTATAAGGAACTAAAATGGAAAATATATCACGAAGTTACGTTACACGTTTTCAAATAGTTAACTATTGGGATGTTAATAATTGTTTCAAATGTGATCGAAAGTTCATCATATAAAAAATATCATGTTTTGAAATAATTATTCTTGAATCGCAATTGCTTTTTTTCCTACAAAACCTTAAAATATACACAATGTGTGATTTATGTTGGATCGCCTCCAAAGTCGTCGACTCGAGAGTCTCGAATATTACTAGTAATCGATACGAACTAGTTACAGTATTTATTACAAAGTATAATCGAAACATAAAAACAAATACAAGGAAAGAAAAGAGAAGGAAAACATATTAAGAAAATAAATAGAAAGAATGTTAATAAGCGACAGTAACAGAACTAATGTATAATCGTAATTAAAAGAAATGGTTTTTTCAAAGTGCAAACAAAATTATGTGTATTTAGTTTACTATGAATACGAAATTGAACACGTGCATACGTCCAAATTGGTCAGAAATTGTTCTAAACGGCGGTAAAATAATGTTTTTATTAATTTGTTATCCAGTACTACTCGTATAATTATTGTACTTTAATGTACGATAACCTAACCTAACCTAATCTCCGGAAAGTTGTGTCAATAAGTCATAAGTTAATGAGATCTCATTATTGATTGAACTAAAAACATTCGTATAAATAACGTTTTTCAGACGATCAGTCAATGCATTCGTAGGGTTTTAAGATACAAACAAATATTTCACGTACTGTATTCGTGTTAATCAATCGACGGTATATCTACTTTTTTTTTTAAAAACACCAGACGTGTTAGAGACAGAGACAGTTTTTTTCTTTAAACAACTACACTTGTTATATTTATATTTCTGTATACACAACTAATTGATTTTCTAAATACATTTTCGATACTAAAATAAAGGTTATCTGTTCGAGACGACGCGTTGCAATGGTGCGAAAACCACAACGGTCAAATTAGCGACAACGAGAATCGAGAATAAGATCAGCCAATGTCGTATTCGTTAAAAAAACTAGCGAAATGAAAAATGAAAATATATTTAATTCGACAGCGAAAATTATTCCGAAATGATAATATTGAATTTGATAGTAATGACACATCACTGTATTCGAAAAATGATTCTGAGCGACGTCAAAAGTTTATTATAATTACTGAATACGAAAAATACCTATTGTTAAAATACAATATATTTATATATCGAACTTGTCCAAAATGAATATGTCGACAATTTTGTCGGAAGGCGAATTTTTATTGTTGCGATTTTCGGATTGTTTTAAATTACGCTTCAAGGAACTATCGGAAAATCGAAAAACGTGTGAAATAAAGTACCGAATTCGTACGATTTGTATGTAACGGAACGTGACGCATGTGCACTCTTTCTATACGACAACGTGTTCACGGACAAAATCAAAAATGAATCATTGTAAGAATCTAGAATTATTATTCGCTAGTATACACGGTAACCATTTTTATAAATTTAGAAAAAACAATTGAAATCTTTAACAAAAAAATATATATATACGTATAATAATAATATTATAATGTTCCGAACGGAAAATTATTTTTGAAAAGAGAGCTAATAGTTTACTTAACGTTTGAACGTATATTTTTTTATCGTCAATTTGTCGATTAGAAAAAAAAAATATTATCGACTTGTTCAATCTTAGAACATAAACAGTCAAACTCGATGTGTGTGTCGTACGAAAAAAAGAACAATTTTGATTTCCGATAACATAACATACACATGTATATATATATATATTTGATACCCGTTATTCACCGACCAGATGTGTGTACTCGCAAATATAGTAATACGACGGCCAACAGTGCGTTTATCGCGGTCAAAATCAAACTGTCGTTCCAATTGAAAACCGATCGTTTTCGGGTTCGCGTAAGCCGCTTAAAGTCGAACACGACCAAGAGTTCGGGTACGGAAGCACGGTCGTCGTACACGGTCGACACATCGTCGAAAACGCGAACGGGTTACGTAAGCGTTGTGCCGTGGTGAATTCTATTTTTTTCACGACGAACGTCGTGTTTGTGCAGTCGGCGCGTGTCCTTGCACAACGAGCGCGTCCGTCGGTTACGCGATTAATTCCCCGTCAGGAACGTTATTGTAACGTGTGGCAGAACGAACGGATCGAATAACAATCATAATAACGTCGTTCCAGTCGAAAACTACACGACCCGCGGGTCCAACGAGAAACGTTTCGCGCGAAGTTTTTTTTAAAAAAAAACAATATATATATATTTTTATAATCCCTTCCGAAACGAATGAATGAAAGACCCCCTCAACACGCGTTTTTCCCACGTAGTGTTATCTAAAAGATATCGTCAAACTGTTCACGTGAAACTACGGCCGATGATCAATACACGTTTCCGACCGGAACGAAGCGTACACGCGCTATAAGCAACAGAAGAAAAACCGAGCCGTTCGGGGGGACCTTTCGATTCGACAAAATCCATTGGCGCCGAACCCGTCGAAACATTATGCGATTTTATGTCGCGTTCGGCGTGGAACGTTCGCATAAATAGGGTTTTCGTTTATATAGTGCTCACGGCCATATATATATATGTATACGTGTATATAACGGGAATTACTGTTTAACGTTTTGAACGAGCGCAATGGAATCCAACTCGTTGCGTAGCGTTTTTCGCGGACGAAAACGGACACGTATTGAAGAAAATCTCGAACTGTACAAAACATAAACGACGACGTCGTAATATTTACGCGCGCGCGAACGGCCGCCGCCCAGGCGGTTTATGTTACACGGAATGTGTGCTACCGGCACGCTGGTCGGTCGACAGGCTGAATAACAATAATAAAAACCATAAAAAAATTGCGCGCAAACAAACGACATTCTTCGATAAACATTGCGATCACGTAGCCGGGCCGTAACGGCGCGCACGTATTGAAACGACGTCGGGCGGGCGCGAATTCGCGAAACGATTCGTCGTGCGCGTAAGGTAGTCGGTGTCAGTCCGCGATTACGTTGGCGCGCCGCGCGTCATCCGATTTTTCGTCGTCCGACTTTTCGTCGTCCGACTTTTCGTCGTCCGACTTTCCGTCGTCCGACTTATCGCCACGCCGGTCCCTCTCGTACGCGCCACCAACGACCAAATCGTCTCTACGCCGTCTCCCGAACATTAGACGATGTCAACGTCCGCCGTCAACGAGGCTCCGGCCGCGGACCCCGTCGTCCACAACAGGCCTTCGTCCGCGGTGGTCGTGCGCAGCGCGTACAAGCAGTACGGCCAGACGGCCATACTGAAAGACCTGAACCTGACCATCCCGGACGGGAAGATGTGAGTACGGCCGGGAGAGAGACGGTTGTCCGGAAACGTCGTTTTTGTTCTGAACCGTGATTGTACTGTTATCGATTTGACTGCGGAAAACTCACACCGACAACGCGATATCGACGACGATTAACGTTCTTACGCGCGACCTGAATACCGTGGTGGTCGACCAATACCGCGCGCGTATTCGCCGACGGTCCTTCCACCAACACGTCCCCGGTGTTTCGACCCGGTCGACGAGTCGTCGTTTGTCGTCGCGTTTTCTAAAGAAGTTCGGTTCGTGGACGAGGACCTAACCTAACCTGTGCCGGTGATTTATCGAATAACGTCGAAATCCGCGACGCCCGCGGCACCGCAATTTTTTAATTTCAACGTGTGCGTTTTATAAGTGTTTGTGAAACACGAAAAATTATCATCGCGAACCATTTTACGACCAGTGACGTAGTCGTAAAGTCAACGACCGTTTGTCGCGTGTGAACGTCCAGCCGTGTTCTCGCACCGCCCCAAATTAACAGTAACGCAATAACGACGGCTAACTAAATGGACGCACAACGTTTGTCCGAGGCCGTTGTCGACCGGACACACCACTCGCGCCACATCTCATCCCCGACGACCGAGGCCTTTTCATGTCCGGTGAGGCGAGGCGTCCGAAAAAAGTCTGCCCGACACTGAAAAGATCCTTCTGAGAAACGTATTATGCATTACCAGTGATGTGGTCCTAAAATTATTTACGGGCGTGCGCGAAATCCTAAAAAATATATAAGGTGGGAGCTTTGGGTCCCCCAACACCCCCTTTCATCATCTTAAACGTGTTCGCATGTAACGTAACTACTATATTGAAGAATTTTTTTTTTTTAAAATTAAGACTTACCAATTTAACTCTTGGTTGATATTGACATAGAAACTGGATTATCGGCATTTGAAGTCTCATCTGGATCTGGTATATCATTAAGTAGTTTTTAATCCTGTAAAATTAAATATATATATATATAAACGCTCAGGAGTTATAGTTTAATGCGTACAACACACAAAAACAATTAATTTCCGACGATTCGTGTCAAAATATTTCTACAATTTAAAACCACAGTCGTAATTGAAACGCATTTATTATATATTTACCTGTATATATTTTATTATTTTTACTTTTAAATAATTACCTATCTAACAGTCAATAAAGTATATTATTGACTTACCTTTTCGGATCGTATTATTCGTATGACAAGTTTATCCATTTGTTTCTAACGTTTTAACTTTTAAACAATTTTCAATTATTATAATACTCAATACGTCAAATAGTGACAATACACAATTCAACACGGAATTAAAGAAATAAATCACACACTATTAAACACGAAAGACGTAACGGATAATAATATCATTTCACTGTACCACTACACACTACAATAATATCGCTTGTTATTGTTCAGTTTTGAATTCCCATAAAGGCTGTTCTAAAAATAGATGACTGTCGACACAACAACTATTCGACAGAAATATCAAACCGCCAAATGAATTCACCGCGATTCTCAGTAATATTCAGTGTGCAATATTCATGGAACATAAAACTCGCATTATCGTTAATTTATTGTCCCGAATATAAAATCTGATTTATTATCGATTTTTCATCAACACATTATTTATTAAATGTTTATTATGTTAAACGTGTTTTATTATTAATTTTTTTTTTTTTTTTTGAATGGGTTTACACACGTTTTCTACCGCGTTCCCGCGGTCTAAAGTATTAAATGTAAGCATTTAAAATATTTTGGATAATCGTATTGTGTGTTTGCGTGTTTATACAGTTTTCTGAAATAAAATAACGAGTATGGTTAAGATAATTAATGGTTAATATGATTAATGTTTGTACGTAATCAATAATACTGTACGTTGGCACATAATGGTTGAAAAATAAAAACTAATAATTTAAATTTTTTATCTACTTTTTCAAATTTGTTCATTGAGATGACCCGTAAGTCAATACTTATCACGAGTGAGTAGTAGGAAGATCATGTGATCCATTTATCTACGTACGATACGTAGCACGACACTACTCCCTTTTTCCAGGCGGAGACGTGTGCGGACTTGCGTGCCCAGTGTAGCGGGTCGTAGAAGTTCAATTTAAAGCTGAATTCTTTACGTTGAGTTTTAATGCCCGGCCACAGCGTGACATATAACATAACTCGTATTTTTTCCAAACATTACTATTGATGATATTTATTTTTCAGATACGGACTTTTGGGGCCAAGTGGTTGTGGAAAAACGACCTTATTGAGCTGCATTGTTGGCCGCTTACGTTTAGATTCCGGAGAGATAAAGCTAAAAGGCAAACACATATCCGACATCGGTTACATGCCACAAGTAACGATTTAAAACGACTTATTCGAACAATGGCCTCATCGAAATCATATTATTATAAATACGTACAGACATTGCACAGACCTAACGTGGTAGTTTGTTTTTATTACAGGAATTGGCGTTGCACAGCGAGCTGTCCATAAAGGAAACGTTCACTTACTACGGTTACATATTTAATCTGTCGGACGATGTGATCGAGAAGAGAGGCCAAGAACTAAAAGAGCTATTGAAATTGCCGTCGTACAGTTTGAGTCTGAACGAGATAAGGTAATATTAATTTAAATTAGTAATCCACACGATTTTATCGGCACGTGCGGTTTAATATGATCAAAATGTTTTTTCACATAGTGGCGGCCAACAGAGAAGAGTGTCTCTGGCAGTAGCGATGCTTCATGACCCGAAACTATTGATCTTAGACGAACCAACGGTCGGATTGGATCCTCTTATCAGCCAAAGGTACGTTATGATGAAATCCGTGTATCGTGTTCTAGACAGAGTGATTATGTTACAAAGCACGTGAATGAGGACCAAAGTTTCTATAGTTTTATCGAATCACAACAGAATTTCTCCCTTTTTTCCATTGTTTTTCTCATAGCTTTTTTCGGCTGTACCTTAAAATAAAAGTTAGAATAAATCGAAAATTAATGATTTTTAACCACGTCGTAACGTTGTACAAATCGAATGTTATTTCTAAATGTTAGAAAGTTTATTTATTATGAAACACATTTAATTTTGGAAAGTATGCTTACGAAGCGAGTTGGTTTTTAAATGGTTTCCTCGTATACCTGTACAAGAGGGATCTGTGGTGAAACGACTCGAATTTTATTTTATATCTGTTATATGTATTATACACAATTTATAAATCTATCCGTGTTGTTTTTCTATTAAAACAGAAAGGACGTGATAAAGTAATCGGTGTTGTTGGGTATTGCTAATGTTAAAGCGGAATTACGCGTTTTCACATTTCCCGCGGATTTTAATCATTTTTAATACGAGTGTTATCTCACGGTCACGAAAATGTAAATCGCATTTACCATTGACGTGTGTTTCTAGCATTTGGGAACTGTTGTTGGACCTGACGTCGAACGAAGGGAAAACGGTGATAATCACCACGCATTATATTGAAGAAGCAAAACAATCACAAATGGTAAAACGAAATTACTTACACGGCACGAACTGATTAAGATTATTGTTCTTTTGAAAATCGATTACAGATCGGACTGATGAGAAAAGGTACACTCCTCTCCGAGGCAACGCCTACTGAGCTATTGACTTCGTGTAACTGTTCGTATTTGGAAGAAGCGTTTTTGAAGATTTGCCAGAACCACGTGGCTAAGACGAACAGTTTCAAAATACCAGTAAAACAAGTACGAAGTAACGTTAAATAATCAGAAAAACATTATGTTTGTCCGTTTTATTTTCACAGACGTTTAATGGAATGACTAGGAAATATCTAGTACTTATTCTACGCTGCGCTTAGGACATTTTCGAGATTTTTTTTTTAAAATTTTTTAAACTTCAAAACATATACTATACAGAGTGGCCCAAAAGTGAGTTCCCGTTTTTTTTTTATTTAACACGGGTCCACGTTAATTTTGTACAAATACGCCTGCGAAAAATCGGTCTGCGGCCACACATACCTTGCCGAAGACCATGATGTATTCGGTATTGTACCTGTATTCATATACTTTTTCTTTTATTCATATTTAATACTCAGAAGTGTATGGCTCATGCTTTTTTTTCATCCATTTTTATTTTTTTATCAAAATAATGCGGGAACGGACTTTTTTTGCCACGGCAACTGACTTTTGGGCCATTCTGTATATATCATCGAACACGAAATGGCGGTCCGCATATAATACACAAATTAAATGATGTTTTCATTTAATTATTTTAATTTTACCATTGCTTTCCTTGGTTGTACTTTGAATTTTGGCGGCACGCGAAAACTTTCCGGATTCTTAATGCGGTCCCTCGAAAATATTAATTAGTGACCCTTGCTATAGGTCACTTACATAAATCATGACTACATATATTTTCATAACAAATATTTTACTAATGTTTTAACTAACAACGCGTTATGAGCCCCTAACGCGTGTGATCGTACTGAATTAAACTATTTAAGTATAATAGCTATTCCTCTTGTCGAAGTAAATTATTTAATTAAAAATATTTACATTTGGTTAATAATGAGAACAAATATTAGAATATATATATTTTATTGTAGAACATTTTTGAAAAGGATCAAAAGTTGTCAACATTTTAATATTTTGGTGAATAACAATCAATAATTTACAAAACTTCTTTTAATTAAAAAAAAAAAATTACCAATAATAACCATATAATTTGGTTTGTTTAATTATAATTTTTATAAAATTCCAAGTTTATTAGATATGTAATATCGCGGTGTTTTTATACGATTGTTAAACTGTTGTTACCATTACTTCGTCGTATTTATTTGCTTTTTTGCGATTCCCCTTACTTTGAGTTATATCATTCAGTTATAGGCGAAGTTTCGTGATCAAATCTTGGTATTTCGTTGTCCGGCAAAAAAGGCGTTTCAGTTCCTGTTGTTCCGATTTTCAATATGTTATTCTTAAGGTCTATACAACATTGATGTCTCTTTAACACGTCTAATCCTAAGATTATGCACATCGGTTGATTTTCGAGAACAGAGAAGCTAGACGTCAGAAAATCGTTCTCAATTGATAATTGCACCATATGTATCCTGCCGATTATTTTTTGTTCACCGACACCTTTAGCTATCCCAGCCCATCTAGAATCAACTAGTCGCATGATATTGCATTCGTTTGCACAAGCCGATGACATAATTGTGATCTGAGCTCCTGAGTCGATGAACGCCTTTACAGGATGACCGTTTACTTTACAATTGATATAAAGCATGGTGACATTTCCGAAAATTTCCGGGTTATATTCTAAAGCCGCTTCCATGTTAGCTTCGATGTTATTTTTTCGTATTTCGTCTTCGATTAACTGTTGTGTTTCAGTGTCGAACGAATTTGATTCCTTCATCGTTTTGATTCGTTGTTTGTTGCGTTCTTCTATTTGTTCCGCCATGATATTGGCGAAATCTTCTATGTTGTCCGAGGACAAAGCATCGGCAAGTCGCGGATTGTTTTGTTTCAGGCGAGCTAGCTGTTCTGGATTGGAGAGAAATAAATTTTTGAGATATTCTGCATTTTCTATTTGCTGTTGGCTGCCAGTGTCTGAGCTACTGTTAAGTCGGTCGGACGTGGTAGGAGTTCGATTCAAGTCCAAATGTGATAGAACATTGTTGCTCGACGTGTCGTCTATTTCAGCAGTGCTATTCGCAAGGCTCTGAATCATAACGACATCTTCATTTTGAACACCCAATGTTCTCATTGTCTTAAAATCGTCGAACAATAGCCGACCCTTATGTGTCAACTGAGCCTGTTGCGATGGAATGCCGGTTTCGAATTCGCATAGTTTTTTGAAAAATATTAGCTTCGTGTCCTCGCTCACGTCGAGTACAAATAAACGATCGTCGTGTGTAACGACAGTAATCCTCATGCCGTCTGATTTATTATGTATTTTTAAAAATCGATTTGATAATTGTTTGATCGTACTTACTTCTGTAATGTAATATTAGTGTTTGAGTATAAAAAAAAAATCACCAATCATTCGTTGTTATTGTCGTCATGGCCGTGTGCTTGTTTAAAAACACGTATGCGAATAATCCAAAAAAAAAACAAAAATACACACATACGTTATGTTTGCACGTGCATACGTTGAACAAAATGAATCGGATTCGTTTAAAATTGTAAAAGTCTGATTACGCGTCGCCAACTAAAACTTAAATAAACCAACTCAAGCTAACGCGTCAGTGGCAACGTTATTTCCCCCCTCCCCCATAGCGGTTTTCGACGTTCGCGAAACACGTCCGGGAACTGTATACGGCTCGATGTGGCACCGGTCAGGTTAGGTTAGGTTAGGACCGACGCGGACGAAAACGTTAACCGGCCGGCGTGCGCGTTTGAAATTGTTTGAACAGCCGACGCGGAGGTTTTCGTACGCTCGGGATTTGCCGCCGCCGCCGTTGCTGAACAACAAGCTGTTCACGTTCGGCCGTTTCAAGGCGCAGGTGTGCAAGAACGTTTACCTGCTGAGAAGGAACATACCGTGAGCGTTTGTTACGTACGCGCGCGTTCGCGTCTGTCGCATTCTGACCGCATTGCTTCCGAAAAGGTTCACCCTGTTCGTGTTGTTCCTGCCGTTGATACAAACGGTGTTGTTCAACGTCGCGTGCGGCCACGACCCCAGGCACTTGCCGTTGGGCGTGCTGAACGACGAGCGCACGGACGGCGTGGCGGGCGCGTGTTCGCTGTCCCGGACCACCAGCTGCTTTCTGGACGGAGGCGTGACGGTCAGCTGTCTGGTGTTGGAGAGACTCAAACAGAAGACGTTCGAACTGGTAACTGGAACGACGGCGCGAAGCGTATACGGGACGTACAACAACACCGTGCGCGCGCGCGCGCGCGTTTTTTTTTCTTTGCCGCGCCGCAGGTGGAATACTCGAACGCGGACGACGGGCACTTCGCGGTGAACGAGAACAAGGTGTGGGGATTCCTGTACTTTTCGAGAAACTTCAGCGAGAGCCTGGCGACTCGTTTCAACGGGGCGACGGACACCGACGACAATGACGCGCTCGTCGCCGGGTCGATCGACGCGTTCATCGACAACAAAAGTAAGCGGCTCGGACACCGTGCGAACCGAACAACACGCCGGTCCGTTGTCGGAAAACCGCTTGGGCGGATAACGAATTGCGAATCGTGATTCCTGCGCGCGTGTTGATCAAGAGGCGGTCAGGTTAGGTTCGCGGCGTTCGATCCGGAAACGGAAACATCCCGTTCCGTATTTTGGCCACACGAGGAAAACGATCGTTTCGACGGAAATCAGGGGCGTTCACTACGAGAAAAGCGTTTTATTTCGTTTTAATCGATCACAAATTATGTCCAATTGAAATTGGCCGTGGCTTTTGTTTGTATGGGTTTTAAGTTCACATTTCGGATGTAACGAATTTTTTTTCCCTATTTAAGTTCAAAACATAGAGAATTTTCACATACAACAGCTGAAAATTGTATACGATATTCATATAAACTCCGTTTAAAACGGATTTCATCACAATACCATGTCGTTCACAACACTCTTTGCCATTCGAGTTGTTTCAACCGATTTATTCGTTCTCCTGCACAATATTTAACATATATAGTATGTGTACATATTAAAACAACGTTAATATTAATATGTATGTTATTGTTTTGTCGTATTTAGATAACTACATGTACAACATGATTAAAAGAGACATTTTGGACAGTTACACTGACGTTGTCGATTCCCTTTTCAAAAAATGTAACTTATCAGAAAAAATCGGTAACATTCCTGTTCGGGTAAGTAACACTGATATTTTTCAAGGATTTTTCCCAGAGTTCCCTAAACGAGTTGTTGAAAGTTTTAACTTCTAAATATCGTCGTACTTTTGTTTGACACAATTTAATTCTTATTAATAATTTCGTCGTCCCGTACAACAGCGCTATAGCTCTTCTCGTACTACGACGTGTGAAATTTCAAAAAAAAAAAAAAAAAAAATGGTCATAATATTAATAAAAGAAATTTTCTCCAAAAAATTACGGTTTACTTCTTGTGCTGAGCTTCTTATACGCGCGCAACGATTGTAGTTTTTATTTTTCAATCGACGAATAACCAATAAACATGTTTTTTTTTCATAATAATGTTTTTTAAAGATGCTCGACCCCGTTTACGGAAACAAAAATCCCAGTTTCATACATTACGCGTCACCGGCGATAATTGCACTGTAAGTACAACATTTCACGTTGATTCCGACTTGAACTTCGTGTTTAAACATTTAATAATAACCGTACGGTTTTCATACATAACAGATGTGCGTTTTATCTGCCGGCTATCTACACGGGATCCACGATCATTTCGGAAAAAGAAGGAGGAGTTATTGAACGAGTGGTGTTATCAGGTACCTTCGTTAGTCGTACCTAGTTCTTTAATTTATATACTTTAACTTTTCAATATACGAGTAGGACGTGACGAGCGACAATGGACCGTCTGTATAGCCGTTATTTCTCATCGAAATCGTCTGTATTTCATAAAATAACCGTCTCCCAACACCCTTAACACTCAATTTGTTTTTTTCGAAATCAAAATCTCGTCCTCGAACAATTAAATTGTATGAATTGATACATATTTTTCCATCGATCCGCGGAATTGTCCAATATGTTGTTGACCGTGTTGTACGCAATAAAATTAATAATATATTGACTGTGGACAAACCCTCGTCAGGGATGAACTTCATCGAGATCGCGTTGGCTCAAGTGTTGGTGCAGACGATATTCATCGTCATCCAAACCACTCTGGTGATGATCGTCATGTTCGTCGTTTTCGACAATCCGTTCGTCGGCGACATATCGCCGTCGTTTTTACTCTTGACGTTGATCGGATGCGGCGGAATGTGTTTCGGTACGTATACTATTCAGCTATTCAACAGTGAAACGACGAAAACAATTGATGACGTCATTCATTGTCGCGTTTGTAAAACCACTCGGGATCTTGCACTTTGTTCTTTATATATATATGATTCTTGTATGTATTCTGTCAGTGTCCGTGTAACATTTGAACGGCTTATTGAAATCATATCCATACAACATGTTTAGTCTTTTTCCGGATCCGTTATGTAACGCCACACTGAAGTTATTAACAAATTATGATTTTGGTATGTTGTTTTTTCCTAATAAGGTGAGTTTAAGTACGCCTTTATGTGGTGAGGGAGGGGGGGGGAAGGTGAGTATATGGCCGCGTCGGGAAAATTCGGGCAAAAAAAAAATTTTTAAAAAAATGTGCTCATTACAAATCGAATTTCCGCTAGGCGACAGCGTGAAAAAGGAAAATTCGCCCGCCTTGTCCCGTGGGATTTCCCGCACAATTTAAATTTATCGCAGGTACGTATTACATTCGTCGATTGTTATTGCAGGCCGAATTTGATCGGGACTTGACCACTTGGGAGAGCTATTCTAAATATGCGATCAAACCGTTGCAGGTTCTGCGTTTAATTTTGAAATTGTATTATTGTTGCGAAAACGTGTCCCGACGCTTTATATATGATATGATATTACGTTGTTATCATAAAATACATGCCTTAGCAGGGTCCCCCACAAAGGGGGAGGGAGGCCAGTGAGTACTATGGTCCCGGGGTCCGGGGAAAAAATATAACATATACATATTATTAATTTAAATTAGAAAAATAAAACGAGTCGTGCCACCGCCGTTATCATATCTTGATACAATATAAATAATTTGATTATTTACTACATAATTGTGTGTAACAATCTATGTGTATATTAATTTTATTTCATGAGATCGGGCCACATGGCGTCGGTAGACGGGTGGGGCGTACGAGAGCTTACAAATAATAATAAATTTTTTTTTTTTATTATTCATAAATACTTTTAAAAAAATGTCGATTTTTCATTTTAAACCGCAATAAATAGGTGTATTTGTGTTTTAAACATATTTCAGGGTAACTAAAATAATTGATATTTTATCGAGGTGTATAACAGCAAAAGAAGCTGTGTACCCAATATTTTAGATACCATTAGTAAAAATAAAAAATAAAATGTTAGAATTTATATTGAAATTATCATAAATACAACGAGGGTCCGGATTTATTTACAGTTCCAAAAACCCACGTGAAGGGTAGTGGGGCCGCGCCTTAGCGTGCAATACAATTGAAACCTAAGCGAACCAACCCTTGTCTCGTGGACTTTTCCCATGAAACCGTAGAACAATGAACCAGGTGACACAGTCTGACGACGCTGTGAATTTGATTTGTTCGCAGGGTTTTTCACGGCCATCGTTTGCCGGACGACGACGGAGGCGGCGTTCTTGGGCATCGGAACGAATTTCCTGTTGAAGTTCTTATGCGGTAATTGTTTAACGACGTAAATCACACCGGCTCTTCGCGCGACGACGCGTTAGGGTCAGACGGAACGCGCGAACCTTTTTTTTTAGTGACCGGCCGTGCCGAAATTGCGCACACGCGCGCCCGTCGCGACACTGTGCCGCGTGCCGAGAGCGCTGTTTATATCGACATTGAGTTCGGGAACTTTTCATGCGCACCGCGTTCCGGCGCGGTCGTCGTACCCGGTTAGGTTAGTGTGCGTCCCTCCCGATGTATTCGTTTGATTTATTCGGCACGGTTGTCGGCGTATACGCCAAACCGTCAGCAAAAATACAATCACAGCGAACAAAACGAATTCAGAACTGACGCTGGGGGTCCCGTGTTAGGTTCCTGCGGGTTCGTTTTGCGTACAGTTGGTGGCGCCCGATGGAATATGAAACGTTGGAGTGTGAGACGAGAGTGTGAGAGGAACGTCGGGACGACTGAACACACGCAATCAGCCGTCGGACGACGAGCCGCCGTGAATTTGTCGACTAACTCGCGTACGCGTATTTTGTGCAGGACTGATGTGGCCCACCGAGGGCATCCACTATCTGCTGCGCAGCGTCAGCGTGTACCTGCCGCTGACAATGTCCACGGATAGCCTGCGATCGTTGACCGCCAAGGGCCTGGGCCTCGGCCACCCGTCCGTGTACTTGGGATTTTTGTCCATAATCTCTTGGATACTGGTCTTCTCGCTGGTGTCCTTCGTCATGTTGAAACTCAAACGCGACGTGTGGACGAAGAGCTAACGCGCCGCGATCGCGAACGCGTCGCTGCGCCTGTACATACCGTAAATAACGATTATATTTGTTGACCTGCCATGAGATAACAGTCGTTTTCGTTCCCCGCAACGGGACGTCGTCCGCGACCATTCCGTTTCACTTACCCCTCCCTACCCACGTTCACACGTAGTAATTTTATGAGACGTTCGTATTATACATTCATTACACCCGTGTCGTATAAATACAAACAAATCAATGCTCTTTTAAATATTTAAATTATTAAAAATATTTGTACTTTTACCAAATTACGGACGAGAAACGTCTAGATTACGCGAATTTATTTTCAAAGTTGCGTGACGAGCGATTACGATATTCCGGACTAACGTGACGATAATTATTTATCTACCCTGAAACAAAGTATTTCGTACGACTCGTGTTGTGTTCAATGCCCAGAACCCGTAATTCAAAATACTCAGTTGAACGTTCGAGGAGAGTCTTTTCTTTTCTTTTTTAAACGCATTCAACACTGCCAAGAAGCGTTTGAATACTGTACATAATCTCTGTAAATAACTACAATGTGCGTCTACCGGACGTTTTCGTATACGAGGTACACCGTACGAACATGTCGAATTCGGTACAGACATTCTTTTTATGAAATTTGTTTTATAAAAAAAAAAAAAAACGTTACACGCCTATTTAAATATAAACTTAAAAAAATACCGAGTATTTAAGTCGAACACGAAACGAAAACCATAATCATGTTGAAATCACTATTATTCTTTAATTTGTCTGGTAAGCAGCACAGGAATGCATCGAGACGATGTGTATTGACAACTCTAACAAAAATCACTTAATAATTTGTTATTGTGTTCGTTACGCGTGCACGCGGACAAGACGACGAAAACACGCCGATATATATATATGTGTGTGTGCTCTTAATGTTGGACTCCGTTTAATGTACGATATCGAAAACATGTAATCGCTCGTCCCGTTCCGAACCGTAAAACATTTACCGTTTACAGACGACGGTTTTGAAAATATAGTCGAACCACGTGCACTACGTATGAATCGCCGCGTTCTACCCGAACGGTCGACTTATTCGAAACAGTCGCAGATTATATTTATTTATTTTTTTCTAACCCCACCGCACCCTTACCCCCACCCCCACCCCCACCCCTTTCCCTTCCTTCCCGGATGATAAATAATTGATAGGCGTACATGTAAATTGGTGTTATGTAATATTCGTTTTAGAGTAATTTCACCACTAAACCATGTTTACGCTTTGGAAAAAAAAAAAAAAAAATGTTAACCCCGTCGTAAAAAAAGGCGCTGTACGTTTTACACGCGCGCGACCCGTACAAATCAAACGCATAATTTACGTACACTTTAACGATTTGTTGTAATGTTCTTTCGACGTTGTTTTTATTATAATTACGTTTTGGCCGATATTTAAATGTATATTTTTGGTACACGCAAATACATAATATTACATTATTATTTCCGACGAATTGTGTTTCGATTGTACCTTTCAAACATGCATAGTTTCCGAAAATTACCAATAACTCTCCGGCAAATATTGTTTCCAGTGATCGTATTTGTATTTATAATTGATTATAACGTTTATATCGTACGAATAGGTCAGGTTCGGTCATCGCTGGTCTTGCGAATAATTTAACGTCGTGGACGACTATTTGTTATTTTACATGCAAATGGCTAAAATTTAATATAACCAAGACTTGATTATTATTTTGAATATTATTGAAATAATAAACAACGAAAATTATTTTGATACAAAATAATGATTTCGGATGTCTATAATTGTAATCATAATATGTGTGTAGATGAGAATAAAGCAAATAATTGTATACGCGCAGAAACATCGAGATGACGACAGCAACATCATCGTTAGATTTGACTGCACGTGGATGTACGGACGCGGACGAAAAAGTCATCAACATTCACGAGTATCTACAATATTCGAAGACGCATTTCGAAAATCGGTTGAACGATCATCTGAACTGCGTGAAAGAATCCCACGTATCAGACTTCGTTTTGCATAAGACCATTGGTATGGGTGCGTTCGGACGTGTGTTACTGGTGCACCACAAATCGGACGATACGAAATGTTTAGCCATGAAAGTGAGTCGTTATTGCAAATAGTCCTACGCGGTATTTTTGTGGAAAACACGTAAACACGCGTATAGAGGTTATACACGTGTATTGGAAACTTGTTCGCACACAACACATGTAGGTGATGAAAAAAGAACACATTTTGCGCAAAAAGCATTTGAGGTACGTGATCAACGAGAAACGTTTTTTGGCCGCCATCCGACATCCGTTTATTACGTACATGAAGTATCACACGAAAGACCAATGCAACCTGTATTTCATCATGCCGTTCGCGGTTGGCGGCGATCTGTTCAGGTTGATCCAGAAAAACGGTTTACTTGGCGAACTGAAGAGCAAATTTTATTCCGGACAGATGGTGCTGGCTCTCGAATATTTACACACGATGGATATACTCTACAGGTGATACATTTGATGTGGATCGTAGAAACCTATAACACGGTCCACGACGACTTTCCGACCGTACACGCATAGACACGTTGTCGGTGTCCGTGCAACAATGTAAAATCGAATTTATAAATGATTTAAGAACCGGTCGTACTGCGCTGGAAAATTATGTGTTGAGCGCGGTTAGGTTAGGTCGCGTGTCTCCCAAACCGGGCGGTTCCGGGACCGTCGTTGACGGACAGGACTGTATCTAAATTTTTTGATATTATGGTTGTGGCTTGCTTGGGGTTAATTCCATACAGGTGCATACGAAGGTTCGATAAAAATCTGTAGGGTACGTACGAAATCGTAAACATTTGTCTCGTACAATAATGAGCTTGGTCGTATAAAATGATATTAGATAGAACAACGCGGTTCACAGCAAACTCCCGGTGTCTTTTACGTTTCCGATTCGTTATGCAAATATTGACGATTTCTTTTGAATGTTGGAAACCTGCGTTTCGAAGTTAAGGAAATTAAAATAATAATAAATAAATAAATAGATAAACCTTTACAAAGCTGAATTGATCGCCACGCAGTAACGGATGTAGACACACGTTGGTGTGTTTACTACCCGATAACACTTTTTTGATAATCATTATTATTTCCATTTTGTAAGGGATTTGAAACCCGAGAACGTATTGATCGACGAACGGGGTTTCATAAAACTCACAGATCTCGGGATGTGCAAACGCGTGGAGACACGTACGACCTCCATGTGCGGTACGACACACTACATGGCGCCTGAAATAATCTCGGTAAAAGGGTATGGCAAGCCGGTGGATTGGTGGGCTCTAGGCGTCATCATATACGAAATGGTGACGGGAAAGGCGCCGTTTAACGCCATCAACGAAAGAAAGATGTTCAAAGACATATTGAACGGCAATTACAAGATCCCGCTCAGCTTTTCGCCCGAACTCTCGGATCTCATAAAAAACCTAATACAAAATGATCTGACGAAAAGATACGGCAACTTGCTCGGCGGAGTCGACGACATTAAACAACACCGGTAAAATAGTTAATTATTTCGTAGCGATTGCGGAACGTACATCACAACAAACTAACGGTCGATGTTCTGTTTTCCGTTTTTCGTTACGTCGCGCGTGAAATAAATTAAATTTTTTGTTCAAATAGACTTTAATTAAACAAATCAACAAAATCCGTTTGTTTCGTGAACAATTAAAGTTTGAATTACAAATTTAGAATTCAACAACCTTGCAACGTTATCATTAGTACTGTTGTTGTTGTTATTATTATTATTATTTAAAAAAATTTTGTTTTAGAAACACGTAAAACACCCGTGCTTAGAATACTTAACAGGATTAATTCGATGTGTGTTGTGCTGTGCACAGAAATATATTTGTATGTAACAATCAATTGATGTTAATCAATCTATTCCGGAATAGTTTAAACCAGTAATATCATATATTATTGAGTACACCTATTTGTGAATCTTTCAATCGATCCCTACGAGTATATTTATTTTCGAACAATAGTAACAAATAATTATAGAGTGGCTTCATCGCTGTGACCTACACGATGTCGAAATAGAATTATTTATTTTCGTTACACTTCGACTTACCGCAACTAGCTTGACTTCGATACTTGTTTACTATAGTCGAATACTTAACGCAACACACGTTTATTATTATATTCGTCTCATATTAACGCATTGTATCGTGCGATCAATAACAGTTCATAACTATATAATTGTTATAATCTAAAACAATTTGTAGCTGGTTTAGCAAAACAAATTGGTTGATGCTGTTTAATAAGCAAGTTGAAGCCCCGTTCGTACCAACTTACAGTAGCCTATCAGATACAAGCAACTTCGACACTTTTATGGATGAAGAATCTACGACCATGTGTAACGACGTTGACCAATCGTATTTTGAGAAATTTTAGAAACTGAAGATTTCAGTGATGTATATTTGCAGTCGTTGGCGTACAAAGTTTGCGCAGGCTTTTTTTTATCTTTTCAGTGAAAAATTGTTCGTGTTGATGGAGAGATCGTGCAGTTCCTTTTCGTTGGACAATTTTATCTAGTTGTTCATTTATTTGACACGTTTTGCGATTTTCGCAGTGATTTTCTCACGCAAAGGAAAAACTACTGAATAATTGCAAAATATAGGTGAAATGTTCACAAAATCCAATTCCGAGTTTTTGTTGTAATTCTAAAAAAAAAAAAAAAAAAATGCAAAACACTTGACATATTTATCAGTTATTTATTTTAATAATATACGTATATGAACTTTTTTTTTTGTATGTTGATAATTTTAATAATTGCAAGTCATTTAAAAAAAATACAATATTAATACAGGGTTAATTATATGATATTTTAACGGTATTTAAACAAATTCAAATATCGTTGATCACGATTTCATTTTTAATCGAGTTCAGATTATTTAATCATATTCTATTACAGTTCGTAACGCGAGTAATTTTGGTGTTTAAGAGACGGAAATTAATAATATAACAATATACAATAACACTACCCATACGTATATATGTTTTTTCGTGCTTTTACCTAAAAGTGTTTTGTCAAAACCGACACCGACATCTACATCAGGAGAGACCGTGTCCGACGAGAGCGATGACGATGTCATATCCCTCCCTGTGACGATTTAATCCGGTTCTTAAAAATCTTTTAAGATTTTTACCCAGCCTCGTTAATAACATATGATATGTAAGTTTATTGACGCGGCTTGTTTTTTTCTGACGAATTGTGGAACCCATAGACCGGTTTTTCATTTTTGTTAACTATCCGTATGTAATATTATATAGTCAATAAAATGTACGTGTGAATGAGCTCGTTCGAGTTTTTTCTCGGTGTTTGTGCAACGCGTATATTATTGTTGTAGAATAAGATTAGACACTTCTGAATACGACTCGTTTTCCTGGTAGCGATAAAAAATATACCGGGTTTCACAGCAGTACTCGTTTAGTGATATCACGAACTCATAATCGGAAATATTCGAACCAAGGTAAATGAAATTTGTACCGAATTTGTAGAAAAACGATAAAAAAAAAAAACTATATAAAATTAAGACGATAATAAGTATAAAGAATTAGAAAAATAATATATATATATATAATAATTTTTTTATACATGTTATTATTTTATTTAAAAAAAAAAAAAAATGTTTGAATAAATAAAATTCAGTTTGTGTTATATTTTGTAGGACGGATAATAATTTCAATACGAATATTAACGACGTGTTTTTCCGTTTTCGTTTATCAACATAGCACATATAGTATACGGTGCCAGTACAACGATTATTTACAAACGAACAAAGCGCGATCGTTGTTGTGTACGCAGATTTGTCGAAGTGTTATCGATACCGATTTCCGGTGTCGGAAGCCTAACCCACGAGGAAAACGTCCATTTAAATTATTCGTACGCGAACACTCGCAGCGTTTTGATCCGAATGCATGTCGTTTCGTCCCGTCGATCATTTCTCTGGCAATATCAATTACAACAATACATCGTGATCGCCGTTATCGGGGTGCTGTGCGTGCGTCGGTAGTCGTGGGATTGTACGCAGGCGTTGTTCGTGCGATTGCCAAAAAGTCATTCGCACGAGTTATTCACGTTGCCCAACGGATAAACATATCGCTTGAGCGCAGTGGCGCTTGAGCGTTTACAACACCGTTGACCTCTTGATCCGCATCGGCACACGATACGGCAAACATCGTACGTGTGTATTTATTTGATACACCGAAAAACGGTTGAATCCGACGCCCGCGACACGGATCGCATTGTCTAACACATCGAACCGACAAACGTGTCGAAAGTCAAACAACAAAACATACATTGTGTAATTTTTACGCGCTTGTCGTGTACATGATCACTATGCAATTTACTGTTCGTAATCGATTGTTTTTTTTTTTTTTGTTCGAAATTATTCGTGTTACACAGTTTTTACCGATTATCCAAAACTGTTAATAACAACTGACCGGTGTCGTTTCTGCGCATCGGTCGGTTTCTTGGGTTGGTCGCATAATGTAAACGTATCTAAAAAAAAATATTGAATTCATATGACGAATTGCTTGTGGGCCGAACTGCTTTTAAATCAAACGAGTACTCGGATGTTGGAAATTGATCGGAAACCGTTGTATTTTTTAAAGTTCGGGTTCTCGTTCGCCAGCACTCTCGTATATTGTTTTTTATTGCGCGTATAAACGTGAGCAATACATAGTAAAATATATATGTATATATATGTACATATCGTGTGCGCGTGAACGTTTTGTTATCGAAAGCTAACGGTGCGAGTTTGTTCATCTGCCCACCGACGTTTCGGTTAGTGCCGTTAACCTCAGAATTGTTCTACCGTTTCGATCACGTTTGATTTGTTTGTCCTTTGGCTTTCCGTTTGTATTCGTTCGCGACGCGATACCGTGTTTGTCCGTGCCCGATTAACATTATAATATTTCCATTACAGTTCGGTTCCGTGGGCGTTTTCCGAAAGTCATGATATTTCGTATCGAATACACAAGTCGCTTACGGTCTCACTTAAAATCGAGACGAACAAAACCGAACAATACACACTACGCATCGTAGGAAAGGACAGGACAACGGCAAACGTTGAACGTGCTCAGACCACGTCCACATTGGTTAGGTTTTTAAGTAAATCGACACTCGGCCAGTCTATGTACGGTACGTCCGGTAAAAATCAGCGAGGCCTAAAGGTTTCGTTGTTATGGACCAACTACCCCGATCGTCGGTCAGACAATATTGTTATCCGTTCCGACGGTTTTCCGAACGTCATCTGGCGCCGTCGTCGTTGCTAAGTGGACGTTTTGCGACCGCCCCACACATTTTCTCCAGTGCCTACGAACTTCGGATTGCGTCAATGCGGACCGAACGGCCTGAGTTTCCATACATTTTCCTCTGGCCGAAACCACTGTTCTGTAAACGTACATACCTTTCGTCGGACGTCCGTTATCATCGTTGTCACTTGATAGTCTAATTCGCGTACATCACTTTCGCATCTCGTTCACGAGGCTCAGTGAACAAATAATTATATAGACGTTTTTGTGCATTTTTCGATTTCCCTTCTTAACTAACTGAGACCGTTCAAAATATCTCAGTCGTGATGTCTTCGACGACATCTGTCTGTTAAAAACTATTTGACACGAATTGTGCGTACTTCATTAGAATTATTACCCAATACGGAATTGTTTTACACGGGCTGTACCACCTATAATTGTGTATTGGGTACATCCTGACAATTTTTTTTTTATACTTGAAACGTATAAAATATTAAATAAAAGATTAAACTACTCATTGTTTATTTTTTAATCTTTTTATTGCCTTTTTAAAAATATTAAAAGCGTTTTTTTTAAGTTTTAAGTGTACTCGATGTTATATAAGATACCTTTAAATACTCAAAAAAAAATCTTCCATTTTATCAAATACTCAACAACACCGAAAACACTGTAATTTAAAAATGTTTTAATGCATCAGTCAGATATTATATCTGTTGTATCTGATAGGTGTTCGACTGAAACTTATTTGAAAACCAACTGTACAGTCTAAACGATAACAGTTAAGACTGTTATTATTATTATTAAAAATTATGTAAAACGTGAAAAACAAAACAACGTTTTATCGAACCCGGAACTGCCGAAGCGAATAACCGTGTACGGTACACGATCGGACGGGACAACGTGCAACTTACGATAACCGCGGAGCGAAAATAGCGTTTTGATTGGAAAATAATCGCAACCGAAACGCTTTTCGAACGTCAACCAAGCACGTATCGAAGCGTATTTGCGCGCACGCGATGCGTTTTGGTCCTGAATTAAATTTTTTTTATTTTAATTTTTAACTTCAACGACGCGATTATTGTGTTTGCGACGGTCGTGTACGCGTCGTGAACGATCGATCGGTCGGAATACGAAAACGGACGTTCCCGTGTACACGGTTTGTCGACGAGACGACGGGTTGAAGAACGTTCGACGTCTCGGCGTTGTTTTCGTTTTATTTTCGTCCGCTCGTACCGCCTTGAACCGTTCAAGTGTAATACTGACGGACGTCATAACGTAAGCGATCTGTTTTCGTAAAAAAAAAAAAAAACGACGTGCGACGAGAAAAAAATAAAACCGGAAAAATCGTACTACGGAGGTAACAACACGCCGTGCGGTGGCGGCGGGCGGGGGAAGTCGAAAGCGTAGATAATACAAAAACTGGATAGGACGCGCGCGTGTGTGTGTGTGTACAGCGGGCAGCGTTCCCGAATACAGGAAGAGAGAGATGGCGATGTTAATAATCATATCGTCCGTCCTACTCGGCAACAAATT
The DNA here is from genome assembly GCA_019022885.1 of Schlechtendalia chinensis. Classification (NCBI taxonomy): domain Eukaryota; kingdom Metazoa; phylum Arthropoda; class Insecta; order Hemiptera; family Aphididae; genus Schlechtendalia; species Schlechtendalia chinensis. The sequence goes on along the minus strand of CM032345.1, from coordinate 14,497,693 downwards.
TGTGTTTTCGTTCCATGAAAAAACTTACTCTGTTACCTTGTTACGCATACACTGTCGTGCACGCATCTGTTATCTGGACGTTTGCTGAGCGAGACAGTGAAGATCCGGGACCGCCTGATAAAACGTACGTGGCCTGTCCATTACGTGTTTATCATGAATGGGTGAAAGCGACGACGACGACGACGGGCGACACGGCGGTGTGCGTGCGTGCGCGCGTCCGCTCATTGTCAACGCGTGCGCGCGCGTTCGTCGCGTGCGTGCGTTTGATACGGTATCGCGCACGCAACGCACACGGACTCGCGCGCACACGCACACGATCCGCTGTAATCGCCCGTGCGCCGAGGACGACGCCGAACGGTCCCCGCACAGCTCGCAACAAAAGTTTTAAAGAAACGACCACGACGACGATATCGTTGTGCGCGCGCGAGCGCCACCGTGTTTGTCGTTTAAAGTCCGTCGACGGGAAGCGTCCGCGCGACTCTTTTTGGTCTCTGTCGTCGTCGCAGCCGCCATTGTCGTCGTCGCCGCCGCCGCCGCCGCCGCCATCGCCTACTAATCGTCTACTATCGGTACCGCTAGTCCAGGTAAGTCGTACACCTGTCGCGGACGGACGAACGGAACGAGAAAACGATTGTGGCCCGTTTCGTCCCGTCCGCTCGCGAACGCCGTTGTTCGACCGCCCGCGGTCGAACAACAGCAAATTGACAATAACAGCGCGTCGCGTTCCAGGACAGATGCGCGCTTGATACGGCGTCCGAGATGGGACAAAAAATGAGCAGTCTCGGGGCCGTCTTCCCGTGGAGGAACTCGTCGAGAAACCACGGCGACGCGGCCGCCAAGTCGGCGGCCGCCCGTTGTTGCGAGTCGAGTGCTGCCGATGGCGCGCCCGAGGAACAACAAAGGCTTTACGAGAACGTCGCCGTCTGTAACGGGACGGACGCCACCGCCGCCGCCGCCGCCGCCGACAACCGTACGTCCGGAGCCGTAGAGACGACCGCGTCGAAAAACACGCAGACGTCGTCCAAAGGTTCGGGCGGTTCCAAGAGACTCAATCACTGGGCGCAGCGGTTCATGTCGAAAAACTCCAAGACTTCACCGCCGCCGCCACCGCCGCAGACTTCACCGCCGCCGCCGCCGCCGCAGACTTCGCCGACGCCGCAGTCGCCTACACGGCAGCCTTCGCCTTCGCCTTCGCCGTCCCCTTCACCGACCATTATCGTCGAGAGCGTGCCTGTAACGGCCGACGACGACGTGAACATGTTTTCGTGCGAGCCGTGCGTGTGCACGCGTTACCGCCGTTCCGACGACTATCACATGGACGCTGACATGGATTTCGACGACGACGCGAACGACATTCGGTTGGCTGACGACGAGGACAACGACAGGCCGCCGACGCGCGGCAGGTTAGAATTTGAAGGTACGTTCGATGCCTTCACCAATTTCAACGCGTTCGAACATCGCAGCCGGCTGGTGTTGCCTTCTTTCGACGAGGGCATGATGGAACTGCACATGACCAACGACGAAGACATTGAAGACAGGGCTTACAAAGAACGGGCAAAAGAAATCCAAGAAGGCATCGAACCTCCGCCAGGATTCAAGCCCGGATTGCAGATACAACTGCTGGAATTCAATCTGCCGAAAATGACCATAGACAACTTGACTTCGTTGTTCCATAGAGCTGCCATTTCGGCTTTGGCTACACCGCAAGATATGGAGGAAAACAGTCATAGGATACACACGTCTATTGATTATATTCACTACTTAGTTCCTGATCTGCTTCAGATCACAAATTGTTCGTTTTATTGGGGCAAAATGGACAGATACGAGGCTGAAAAACTGTTGGAAAATCGACCCGAAGGCACGTTTTTACTTAGAGACTCGGCACAAGAAGAATATTTGTTTTCCGTAAGCTTTAGGAAATATGGCCGTTCATTGCACGCTCGTATCGAACAGTGGAACCATTTGTTCAGTTTCGATTCAAGGGATCCTGGCGTGTTTGCGTCATCAACAGTTTGCGGACTTATCGAACATTACAAAGATCCTACTTGCTGTATGTTTTTCGAACCAATGCTGACCATACCGTTAAACCGTAATTTCACATTCTCATTGCAACACACATGCCGCGCAACCATCTGTAGTAATATTACGTACGATGATGTCATTCAAATGAAGATTCCCAAATTAATGAAATCCTATTTGAAAGAGTATCACTATAAACAACGTGTGAGGGTACGTATTTTCGATGCGGAAAGCTAGATTATAACCATTCTTACAACTCATTTAATTATAGGTTTACATATATATATATATATAAATAAAAATAGTTTGTAAGACCTCATTTATACTATAAAGATGAAATGTTCTCAAATACTTAAAGAAATACCACAAAACTAACAACACACATGTTTCAATAAAATCTGATTCCTTGAAAACGATACAAATAACCATTTTACAATACCATATACTTCAATCTATTTTGACTGTATTTAATTCGAACGGGTAAAAGAATTTTCAAAACTGATAATCATTCGAATCAAACATAAATCCACCATCGTCAGTTAAAATAAAGCATACTTACTTTTTTACATTAAATTCATTATTTATTTATTTTTCATGTAAAAAAAAAATATATATTTTTTCATATTTTAGTTTTGATGGTAACCAAAATCTACTTATCATATATTAGTAATTAATCATTATTTTTATTATTATACTATAAATTGAACATAATTCTAAGATAAAATAAAATAAATGTTGAAACCTTATTTATAAAGATTTATAAAAACATGTTTATATAAATATGTATAACATGATATGTGATGAATTATTATTATATATTTTTTTTTATTATTATCATTATTATATATATTTTTTTTTCTTTAATGAGAACTCTGTAAGATAATATTTTTTTTTTTTTTGACATAATGGACTTATATATTATGTATTTACATTTTTAATGTGTTCATCAATTCTCTATATTAAAATGTTTATTTAATTTAATTATTTTAAAAAAAATTTTATAGAAATATTTGTTAAATTTGAAAACTTGATAAAACCTTGCACCTATAAAATATTTAAATGTGTATAGGTAAGCGAGCGGTTTTCTTGTTTTCATTACTTTATAATATTATAAATTAATTTTAAAAACAAAATAGCTGAGAATCAGTCTTAGCATAATATAGATCAATATCGTTTATCGTATTTACAATTATTATAATTTATAATGTTATTATTAATATTAATATAATATTTTATACGTGTTGTGTAGTAAATACATCATGCTCTAAATGTATGAGGTGTAAAAAATACATTTATTTATTATGCAAAAAAATACAAAAACAATACTTAGGGCATTTGGATAGGCGTAATTAAATAATAATCATTGTAATTCAATAATAATTTTTTGTGATATAATTTGTATGTATCTGTCATTTAAAAATATTGTTAAAAATTACTTTTTAATCTTGCCAATTCATTAAGTTTATATGTCTAATAAACCATTTCTGTAACTCATTTTGAAATATTTCATTATATATTTTATTGATATTATTCTATGATTGTGTTATGTCTGTAAAAATGTATCCTTCGTTCAAATATAATAATAGCTTATCATATTTTATATTACGATAACATATATTTTTGTGTAATTTTAAAATTATGTTGTAAAATGGCAGTTCTATCTGTAAGTGTAATAATTGCAACCTAACAAGTGTAAAAACAAATTCAAAAAACCCAAACAAAAACAAAACAACTAGTAAATGGATTAGAAATATGTTTCAATATATTTGAGATATGATTCTTTAATTTATATTTATTTTTATGTATAGGTGAAATTTTTTGTAATGTATTACTGTTAATAATGGATAATAGGCTGCAAACACAATGTTTATTTTATAGTTGACTTGTAGTAAAACTATCATTTGAGTTTGCAAATATTCCATTCGTACTTTACTCAAAAACAAACCGACATCTCTGTTGTCAAGTATTTTAAATACTCTTAAAAATTATTGCTTTAAACTGTATTTGTATTTGAATATAAACCACTTTGAACAAATACGTTTATAATTTAAAAAATTAAATAGTTTTTTTATATGTGTATAATAATAAGCTAGTATGGTTACAAATATATGATAACATATGACTTGCCGCAGTGTTATAAATAAATAGATATTAATTATGACTAAGGAAGAAATAATTTTTGTATGTAATTAGTTTGAACACTTTTTGGTACGTTTTTGTTTTTATGTACTTCCAAATAAGTGTTTCGTTGAAGTCAATAGTAGCAACATAGTCGACACTGAACTGTTGTGATTTCTAGGTGTGCTGACACAGAATTCAGACATCAGCTTCAGAACGGTCGACTTGTCGGTTACGTCACGTTTTTCCAAAGTAACTTCATAAAATACATTGCAATTAGAACCATCCGATTTCGAACACGACAAATATTTTCGTACTAATAAGCAATACGAATAAACTTGATTATCTGCCGTTTTGCTTTTAGCGAAATCGAAATATACGTGACAGCACATACGTTTTAATGTGCGTTCGTTGATTATTTAATTTGTGTTTTTTGTGTTTCAAGTACAGTTATGATTTGTAGCGATCCAAATTAAATAGCAAAGGCGAACCAATGTTTTTGTTGTTAATGGTAATACGGACGTTAGGTGTCTTACCTTTTGCTATTTGTTCGGAACGTACAACGGTTGAATGAAATTAATGAAATATGAATGAATTGAATGAAACGAAAGTCCGAAAACGGTAAAACGTTCGGGTAATCGTTACGGTCCGTCCGCATGACGGTTTAATTGATTTCATCAAAACTTCGGTACGACATTTTAATTCGCTAATTCGTTAACATTTCCAAAACCGCGCGTTATTACGTTTACTTTCGTCTACAACCCGTTCTTCTAGAAATCGTTTTATTTATTAACCGTACGCGCAGACGTTAAAATATATTATAAACCAAGACGATTTCTTGTCGGCGTGTTATCAACTGTCCTCGACGACCTACAAACACGTGGTCGCGAGATAATATTTCGATTATGACAAAAAAAAAAAAAAACCAATCGAGTAATCGAACGATTTCGATTACGAGTAGAAATTGTCGTCGAATATTGCCTCCCGGTCTGGAAACGTTTCGAACCGTCGACCGGTAATTGACTGTTACTAGTTCGGTATTTCGAATTACGGTGTACGCACGACACATTCACGTCAGTGGCGCACCCAACAAAGGGTGTGGACCTCGGGTGTTTCCAAAGTGGAAAATTGTGCAAGATAATTGTAATTGTTGGCAACGGATAAACGTCGATTAGATTTTTCATAATCAACTTTGCGGTTTCTTTTGTTTTATGGTTTTCAGTATGAAAAAAGTACATATATATTTTTTAACTGTACATTTAATCTTAAAAATAAAATTGTCTTTGTTGTATAAATCGGGTTTTCATATTATTCTAGGACCCATCCCCCCCCCTTGAGAAAATCCTGAAGTGCGTTGCTGACTCACGTTAGTACATATTTACCTTTAGTCATAGTGTTATTTTTAATTACATTAAATACGCGTATTTTATTCATGATTTAGAATTTTTAGTATTTTAAGCAGGCGGATTAAGTTGTTAAATTTAAGACAACAATTGTTAAACTATCAAAAGAAAAAAAACATATTGTCATTTAAGACACCTGATAATAACGCAGCGTCAATGTGGCTAGTACAAAACTGATTAGTGGGTGCACGTTTCGAGTCATTCGGTCAGTAAAAATAGTCGATTATTTTTATCAAACGAACGGCCGGTTTAAATTTCGAGTTATTCCTCGAGAGATTCTCTCGATTATGCCCATCATAGTAGAAATACTAAATAGATAACAATTCGTTAGTTTTATAACAACGTAACTTCGATGATTATACTTTTCGTACGAATAACCACCATTTGGTTATTCATCAATTGCAATTTGGATTTAATATTTTTCTTCGTATTCGAGTTGTTCCTTGCCTTTTTCGAATTATTGAAGTACGTTTTAAATTCCGAGTTTGATTTTACAATGGTTGAAAAAAAAAAATTTATATTTATTTTGACTGTGAACACGGTTCTCGCGCAGGACGATCTCGACATGCTTTGGTACTTTATTTCACGCGTTTTTCGCAGTGTTTATTATATATACGTATTGAATTTGACGTATAAAATATTTTTGTTTTTGAAAATTTCATTTTTCAATTTTTAATATTTTTTGTATTTAGTAAAAATATATTAGTTATAAATTATAGAAAAAAAATCTATTTGTTTGCGATTTTCTTTTCTCATTCTTTTGAGTGCCTGTCTAAACAGAAAATAATAACATACTGCTACAGACACAGAGTATATTGTAAAGAAAAATTTAAATGTTACTAAGTTGGAATATGGAATATTTTATATAATAAACGTCTTTTTCCATTTCCTTTGAAACTTCTTGAGTTTTTATCAAATATTAAAAAAAAACAAAAAACAAATAATATACGTATATAAATTATAAACACATATAATTTATCCATGTACAATTGTTTAAACTTAAACTAGAAAATTAACTGATAAATAATTAATACCCGTTTGATGAATTTTGATTTTTTTCATTCAATTTAAGTGAGTAGTAGATACTTAATCTGAAACTTCGCACGACGAGAACAAGGCACACACTAATATATTACTACATTAAATAGTATCATATACACTCTTATTTTTCGTGTATAATTTAATAACTTGACCCATTAGCGCCCGGCGTTAACAACAGTTATCGAATCTATTCATAACTTTTTTTCCAAATATTATTTATATCTGAATTTTTATTTGAAACGTACATAAATACGTGTTTTATACTAAAATATTATACGCCTCATTATACGTTTCAACAATGGTTTTTCGATGCAACCGGCAGTTTCCTTAAACGCAATCGAAAAGAACTCGAAGAGTGCCAACCGATAAAATTTTCGATACGTTCGTTTTTGTATTTTGTTTTTGTTTTTGGTTTTTTGTTTTTTAGAGCTCGAAATGTAATACAAGCGCTGTCAATATATAAACAATGTTAATCGCAACAAGCCGTTTGTGTCGCTCGGAATCGTTTTTTTCGAATACATTGAACGTTTTGATTTGTAATCCTTTCCAGTATTATTATATTCTAGAAAACCGTACGTATTTTACATTTGTCGTTTGTATGCTATTCGACTTGAGATAATTTCGGACGTTTGGTTGTACAATGGTTGTCGTGTCAGATATTTCGACTGCATAAACCAAAGCATAAATAAATGTACAACTATAAGTGTCCGTGTAATGGAAAACTTGATTTTTATGATTGCAAATAGATTGCATTTGTATATCATGTTCATCGTTTCCACTAACATTAGTGACATTGACAACAGAGAGAACCGAACGTGCTTCAGTTTTCACAGCTAATTTTCACATTTGTCAACACGTACCAGCGGCGGATTAAGTAATTTTCCGCCCCTTCATTTTCATGAGATTTTTTTTTAACGATTTGTTTATATTATTCATATTATATGTATAAAATACGCTGATCAAAGTGTTACATTTTTCTAAAATCAACTTTCGACTTCGACAGAGTTTGATATATTTTAAACAAACGAATGTATTAATTAATTGTGTTTAAGGTTGTCAAATCTCATAGAATTATCAGATTTCTAACATTTTTGTTTTTTATTTAAGACATTTTACAAGTAGTGTTCGACTAAAATTTTAATAATTCGAATTTCTGAAACTGTAATAAACGTCTGAATAATTTCAAACGTTCGTGTTTTTTAAACGTATCTTCCTGACGTTATTTTAAAGTTTAATCGAAAATCTAAGCCCGACGTGTCTCGTCCCTCCGAATAACTAAAGTATGAATCGAATTTTGACTGTTGCACGGATAGTTCGTCGTCATTGAAGTCACGCTATTCGCGATGCAATTGTCCATACTTTCACTTTTTAATGAATAGCCGGTTTCACCCTTTACACCGGTTGCTGTATTATGTAGGCTTTAATGTGTGTAATAAACCTTGACGACGCGACTGGTATTATTTGCAGTGTTTAATTGCGATCACACTGTTTAATTTTTTATGTTTATGACATTGTTTATGTTGTGAACGCGCTTCTTAATTATTATTTATTATTATTTTTTTTTTTCGAAAATATGTCGAGTGGGTCGAAGAAATCGAACGGTGTCGTCGATACGACGCACAATAAACGCACGACTTCGACGAAGCCAAATGTCCGTAGGCGAAGAATTAAGAATTCTGAAAAAAAACCAGATCTCAACTCGTTAATCAAATACTTGAAGAATACAGAGAAGCACGGCATTAGCTTGTAAGGACTAACGTACTTCACGGGCAACTATGTCACCGCGTGATTTGATGTTATCACAGAAACAATTGAGAACGTGTGCGTTTCGGTTTTCCGTACAGGTACACGCACGTCCGAATGTTAATCGATTTGTTCGTGTTCCAAAATCCCATTCAGCCGATAAGATATTTCGAATATTACAGTGAAAAGGTCAAGGAATGCTATCGCCGGCCGCGGCACGACTTCGACACGGATTTTCTGAACAATATCGAATTGGAAGTCTGCGAAAAGATAACGAACATACGCGTACGTACATATGAAGTCAGTGGCGGTTAAAACCGGCCGCGTTTAAACGCGTGTGACTGTTTTTCATTCGATCTGTCGCACTAAGAAAATAATTCGAAATAATGTGTAAGCCCGTTTGTAGCGGGGACGGAGTTTCTACGTTTTAAAAACTAACCCCACCTAGAGACAAATCGTCGTATCCGCCACCGTGCAGGACGTACGATAACCGTTTCGTGCGATAATAATAATGATCCAAACGAACAGAACAACAAGATCAACACCGAGGAAGACCACCGGCCCGGTTATCCGTACGGAGACGACGACGACGACGACGACGACGACGACGGCGGCGACGGCGGCGGCCGTGAGGAACACGACGTCGACGACGACGACGCGTATTTGCGGTACGGTGACGAGGGTGGCGGTAACTATTATTCGCACGGCGGTAAACGCGAACCGGACGACATCGTCGCGCAAGACCTACCGCAAATCAACCGCGTGTTCAACAAGGCAGGCTGCGGTATAACGGACGACGAGGCGTATCTGATCGAGACCACCGTGAACCATTTGTCGAACGACGCGAAGTTCAAAAACATCAGGTCGGTGGGGTTGCGCGGTCACCCGGCGGCTCGGGCCGTTTAAACACGCCTAGGCGAAATTAACGTTTGCCGCACGTTTACAAACGCAGTTTTTTCTAGTAGTTTATCGTCGGAATATAAAATGCCGAAGAGCATTTAATCATACAAATTATTCGACGCGTCATTCCATGTAAATATTACGGCAAAACAATTTTTGGGTTCGTGTTTTTTTATTACACAATTATAATGTGTAATAACTTTTACGAATGTCACGTTTAAACGCCAAATGTTGAAACTAACCGCCTACCCCTTGAGCCGGGCCCGTGTGTATCCGTTTGTTTCATCCGTGTGTCCGCCGCAGATATTGGGGCAAAATATTGGGTCTGAAACGCGACTACTACGTGTTGGAGTGCGAATGGCAGATCAAAGAAATCGAGTACAGACTGAGAGTAAGTTGGCGTGCGCCGTGCAGTGGGATCTGCAAACGCGGTTTTCCGCTTGTTCCAGAACGCAATGCATACGTTCCAAGTCACGGAACTGCACTCTTTACCGTTTTCTCCCGGTCCTTTTCCGATATGTACGAGAGACACCTACGCCGTCCGTTTCTCAAAATGTGTTTTACAAATATTTTTAGATGCTTACTTTATAAAACGTTACTGGATAAAACAATACTAATAACAAAAGTATATTATCGGGGGAAATATTATTTCACATAAATCGGTCGACTTTTAGTCAAATGAAGTAATTCGAAAATATCAAGAATTTCCGGGTTTCGTGCGTTTAAACCGATTAAAACCAATTTTAATTTTAATAATGGAAAAAAACCAGAATTTTTCATTTTAAACGTTTGAAGTTCAATTTTCGGACGAAACGTAAAATATTGAACGATTTTTATTTTTCAATTTAAACACGATTAATTTTGGTGTTTATAAGCTGATATTTTATTTACAACATTAAATATATACCATGGCTTCCTTCATTGGCTATATCAACGTATTTACGTATTTATATAGTTTATCTTATACGTTTGAAAAATTTGCTACGGATTAGTGATCTTAATTCTTATCAATGTGTTTGATAGTAACTTGTCAAAATGAATGTTATTAAATTAAAATATTTAAGTCCAAACAATTATTATCAAACTTGTTGGTTTTGGCTCCCCCTCTCCCCCCATTTAAAAATCCTGGCTACGCAACTGACTATTTAATTCGTACAATATCAAAAAATTTCTGCCGCAGGCCCTCAATTATTTAGCGACTATGACGGACGCGACGTTCGGTTATGACAACATGTACGAAGGCGAGGGACCGACAGACGAACTGGATGACGAAATGTTTTTCAATGAACAATTGGACGACGAGTATGTAAATGCACCGAACTCGATCCCACTGCTACCTAACGTTGACAGCATCGACGAACGGACTGCGCGCGATTCGGACACGTTCGATTGTGATTTATCGAAATCGACGTGTTTTCCGTTATCCGCAGAACAACCCACGGGCGATCAATTACGTTACGAAATGTTCGGATTCGGAGCTAACAAAAAGGTTCGTCGGTAACCAACTCGTCGTTCGGTGTGCGTAATATCACATATTCAAAGCCCAGACGTTAAGTCGTCACGTTTTTTTTTTTTTTTTTTTTGACTCGTTCAATTTTTCGTTGACTTCAAGAGTTAGCGATTAATTTTTGAAAATGTGACTATTAACTCGGTCGCAAGTTGACATTTTCTAGTTAGCAATACAAAACAAAAAAAAAAAACACGGTAAATGAGATAAACGACCTTCCCCAGCGTCGTCCTATACTTATAATATTTAATCGTGCGGTATTAATGTTTATCTGACGTTTTAAAAATCTCTAGTTCGCCTTAATTTATAAACCTTCATGCCGCGACATTGATTAACTCTGAGTAAACGCGTCAAGTTGAAAACAAAAAAATTTGCTCAAACATTAATTTTAATAAAATATTAACGCGCTAAATAACTTTTTTCGTTTTTTTTTTTTTAATGTCGTCGTTCACGTTATTTAGTCGTATTTTGTAACGAATGAACCGTACGGCGAATGGATCGAGCTGCCACCGCTCATGCCGCATCACGTTATTCAATCGCGTAACATCAAACGGCATTTCGTCGGAGATTTGAATTCGCCGGTAAGACTCTAGATCAGCGTTTTTCAAACTGTGGTACGCGAAAAAAAAATGGATAAAGGCGGAAAAATGTTGAATTTGATTTATTTAAAACGGTTCGTTTCGGAAGCGTGCAATTGTGTAATATATGCAATAGGGTCGGACTGGCTAAAAAAGGCTTGCCGTGCAAATTAGTTTAAAAGGCCCAACAAACCAAAAAAAAAAAAAAAATGAACAATTTCGACAAATAATAATAGGATTTTAATTGGTATATAAACTATAAATCACAGAATAAGAATGTACTCGTAGATAGATACTATTACATTGTATACATTATAAATGATAAACCCGTATAGTATTATTATGCGTATGTTCATTGGTTGCATATATTTTCTGACCTCAACAATGAAAAACACCAACAATAAATAGAATAATATTCAATCCGTTAAATTAATATTTAGATTTTTAATCACCGTGCGACTGCACGTCAATACCATAGGACAATCCGACCCTGATACGCAATCAAAAATGAAATACTCTGTCACACAAATGAAATTGAACCATCGACTCATATCTTATAGACACGGGGAATAGAAATCAGCATTGTAAAATAATAATAACGGTAATAAAATGTAGTAGATGACGGCGACTGCGTGCAATGAACTCGTTACAAGTGTATTTACTATTTACTATTCCGCTAACCTTCCCGAGCACTGTACTAGTGGACAGGGCTTTTTCTCCTTACACTCGCATAAAAAATAAGTACTGAAATCGACTTTCTGTGAGTTCGGACTTGAGGCTTTATTTGCCTTCTGTTGATCGAGATTTTAAAAAATCGGTAAAGTACAACCTCAAAGTTCATTCGTTAACTCGTGTCTTACACAATAACAATGTATAGTTAACATTCCAATTGATCATAATAAAATTCAAAAAATCTGTTACAAATAAAAACCGGCGGGTTTTTTTTAAAAAAAATGTTCATACCGTAAGTGTAACACCTACTTCAACGGGTCAAGGGGTGGGTACGTGAATGAAAACGGTTGGGTAACGGCTGCTGGTCGTCAACACCGGACATTGTCTACGCATATGACGGCGTTAACACGGTTCGTTCACGGGCGGCGTGTCGTGCAGGTCGAGTCATACCCGCCGTTCCAAGGTTCGGAGAAACACTATCTGAGGGCGCAGATCGCGAGGATCACGGCCGAGACACGGATATCGCCGCGCGGTTATTTTTCGCTCGGCGGCAAGCAGACGACGGTCAGGACGAACAGGCTGACACCGTTCCAGTCGAGAGTCTTGTCGCGGAAATGTAAGCGTCTCCCACGACATTATCACATTTGGCCGGTTCTGTCGACCGTGGACTGTGTGTCCCGGGAAAGTCGGGAATTTAGTGACATGCGCGGGCACAAGTACCGTGCGTACGTGTCCGGCTGATTCCGAATCAGTTTTATTGCGTTTTCATTCCGGGAAAACGCCATGAAATGTTTAGTTCGATCCGCGAAAGTTCTAACGAATTGCCTTTTAAACGTCGTCCGTCGGCCACTCGCAGTGTAGGTTTTTCGCGTCATTATGTTGCATTATATACCCGTCGCGTTTTTTTTTTCGGTCGGTTTTTTCGTCATAGACGTTCACGATTACGCGATAAACGAAAATTACGAGCCTCCGTCGGTACACGCCTTGCTGCAGCCGAAAAACTGGGTGCACCACACTCCACCGATATCGGACGGGGGAGTGACGAACGAGTGGACCGAGATCACAACGTCCGAAGAACACGACGGAGAAGTAATCGTTAAACATTCGTTAAACAACGCGCGTGGCCCGGTGCCCGACGATAAGATTCTGACGGTGTTCGTGTTTTCTCGTTATCGCCACGTTTTTTTATCGCCCGACGGCCGGGCGGCGTATAAAAAATATCAATGTGATTACGCAACGCGAAAACCGCCCGGGACGGTCCGTTTCGAAAGAAACGTGCGATCTGGTGCAACAGCGCCGAAACGTTTTTCTCGTCCGTTCCGTCACGTCGATATGATCGCAACGTCGTCGACAAAACGGTTTCCGCGCTCTTCGGTGAAATTAGAAAATTCACCGGGGAGACGTAACCATTAAACACCGATCGCCATTGATTGTAGTGAAGGGACGGGAATTTCTTTTCGAAGATCCTAGTGCGGCGGCTCCGTTTTTATACGTGACCCAACGCGTCGCGTTCGCAGGAGCAGCTGGAAGAGGAACGGCGGGAACGGCGGGAACGTGAGACCGCGGGTGGCCGCGAGCCGGCGTTCGCGACCGTCGCCGACGGCCCGTGCACCGCCGAGGACCGCTGTCCGCCGTGGACGTTCCGTCCGATCAATCCGTTCGACCGCCGGGCCGCGTACGTGTCCGCCACGTCGAACGTTTGGCCCGGAGCGTACGCCGTGGCCGGCAACAGGTGACGCGCGCGCGCGCGCCAACCCTCGTGGGGGGTTTGAAAACATTGTCGTTCAATTTTTTGTGATTGTTCGCACGCGATCGCTGATATCTACTCCGCGTTAGCATGACAATGAAGTCGTCGTATGCCTTCGACCCTGCGAGTACGGACCAAGGGGGTGGATCTCGGGTATTTCTAAAGTGGAAAATCGTGCGAGATAACTTTAATTTTGTTGGCAACGGATTTTATTGTATTATTCTAGGACGACCCTCCCCCACCCGCCAACACCTTGAGAAAACCCTTAGTGCGTTGCTGCCGTGACCGCCTTTGACCACTCGCATTTACCTTGGTTTACGTTCGTTCACCGTCACCGTAGTCTAGCACACTGTCAACAACACCGTCTTATTATTATTATTATATATATATACGTTCGAATTGCATTGTCAACGAATAATATTTGTGTCCCAGTGGCGCCGAACCTATACTCAATGAGCGGACAGCCCCCCCCCGTCCTATTTTAAGGTGGGCGGTGGTCGGCTGTTCGCTACTAATTTTAGGTGATACAAATTTTTGTCGGTAAGTTTTCACAAATTAATATCATAATTTATAACCTAATGAGCTATGACCAACACAATCGGTACTACACGTTGTAATAATGGTGGTATTTTGACGTATAATAACAAGAGATGGTAAACACTTCGTTTTTAAGTAGTTATAATGAGTTAAATTTTCTTAAATTTCAATTAAATGTTAATATCCAGACAATATAATATAGCAATCAATAAGTAATTAATATTTAATCAAACGTGTTTATTAAAGCTTTCATGGATTGAAATTGTATTGCTTGTGTGATTTTAATGTATCTCGTTGTTTTATATGAGTATGCATAATTATATAATATTATATTTATTTTATAAAAAAAAATTATATACATTATAAATCAATGTCTACGGCGTAGTGGTGGGTACTTCAAAATTAATTTTGTCCCTCCAATTTAAATTTCGTTCGGTGCCACTGTTGTTGAATTCATTCAAATGGTAGTCCGTAATTATTTCGATTGGTTCACCAAAATAATACCGAACAGTCCGTTTAAAAGCCAAAACAACCAGTCCGGGCGGTCTACAATATTTAGAAAAACCACGCGAGCACGTAGACGAACTGTCGTCGATAAAACAGAAAGTCTACTGCGAAACGATACCGTAAATGAATTCACAAACAACGGCGTGCGATTAACACGCTGATGGACATTTCATTTCATTATTTTTCTACAAAACCGTCCATGAAATGTCATTTTTTTCATTACTGCTATAGCTATGTACAGACCCACCCAACATCACATTTTTTATCGAAAAATTACATTCTAACGTTAATCATTTAAATTATTATCACGTTGAAAGCTACGGTTTATTTTAGGAAATGCATATAAAAAGAATTTAAAGATATAAAAAAAATACACTACAACAATTTTATTATTAATGGAAAATTATACCTATACAACGCGAACGTACTAATCTTATAAATAATTCGTATTGTATTTATCAAAATCGGAAACGATATTAACTAACAAAATATAAACTATAACTTGTCGACAGAAAGAATAAAAATGGAAAATACGTGTGTACAATACAAACGTGCATGAACTAGTAGCAAAAAACAGTGTCCGACGAGATTTTTTGTTTCATAAAAATGCAATAGCAGTAATATTTAAAAGTGACTCCTCCTCCTGACGTCGATATTATAATTATAATTTCTTATATTAATTAAAACTGTCGGTCACTTTTCGACGACACTATATTTCCGTTGGTAGTAAATCAATAAAAATTTTGCCGGACAGGTCGTTCGAATTACATTACGGTTTACATTTTCTGTTTTTTGTTAAACGCGTGAATCGCGCCCTCTCTGGTTTTACAACTCTTTTGGCGAAAGCCGCGGGGAATGTCGGAGAGCACCGTTCGGCACGATTTGTACCTTTTTTTTCTTTTCTTTTTTGTAACGTCGGGAACAACACGAATATCGGCGTCACGATTATGTCACGAACAATGTTCGTCGTAGTGAATCGAGAAAAATTTGTCCGCAGAGGGGACCCGTACGGGTCTGCGTACGGTTTACCATTTATCCGTTTGTTTTTTTTTTAACTACGGGTCTCGTCGAAACGCCACGATGCCGTCCACAGGCTATCGGACTGCACTTACTACGGCTGGGGTCACGGACGGGACGCGGCCAACGGGATCGCGTGTCTGACGGCGACCGTCGACGCGTTTCGGTCCGAGCGTCCGTCGGCGGACGCGTGGAACACGACCGAGGCGAAGGACCCGACCCGCGCGGAACAGCTGTCCTACGTGGAACGCATGAGGGCGATGAGGGACAAGAGGCTGCGCGAGAAGAACACCGTCATTGCGCCGCTGGTCGACGGGGTCGAGGAAGAAGAACGGGTCTTGTCCAGATACAATTACGATTGAACGCGCGTATTATACTACACGCCTGCCCAAACACCATTACGGCTTGTTATTCGTTTTCCCCTTTCCGAGACTTTCCGACTTTCGAAACGGTAAGGGTATACCGAAACTTAAACGCGCCGCACTCCTTGAGACGGAATAACTGACGTCCGGGACGCGTACAGTGGGCGGGAAGACATCGTCGGCAGAAGTCGCGACGGGCCCGCGAAGGGAAAACAAATACCCACCGAAATTATAACACGCACGTTTTTGCTGAGGAGGGGGGAGGGCGGCGACGGCGGCGGCAAGTTCTAACCGGCCGTTTAACGAAATGTAAATAACAATGGAAATCCATTACTTTTTCAGTTAAAATCATTAATCGTCGATGACTAGTAAGTATTACCTGAGATTGAAGTTCTGAAGTTGCTCTTCTTAAACACGTTATAAATGTTTTGTGAACAGCTCCGCGCAGCTTTTTACGCGCACACAAAACGAAACAATTAACACGAAATGCGATCAGCTGTCGAACGGCCCAAACACTAAACGTAGAAACCACCATGGGTATGTACTTTGAATCACGGTCAATCATTTACACACTGCCTTTAATGATAACCGTTACCATGTTAATTGAAAAGCACACAACCGCGGTAAGTCATAACTACGATCTAAGACCTTATTATCGTGGTTTTAATCGTACTTTTGATAAAGTTTAACTGATATTATTTTATTTTATATCCACCGTTTGCCATTAGGTTCGTTATTGCTTTGCGTCATATAATCTAAGGTAGGTTAAGTATTATCACTATAAATTGGTTTAGAACATCGATGAAAATAATATGATGTATTTATTCAATAGGTAGAATTAGGATAACTTATATCACGAGCAAATGCCCTCCCCTCAAATGACGCCACTGCTTACAGTCAGGGCCGGCGTGAAGTGAAACGGCGTCCCTTTTTAAAGGTGATAATAGAAAATAGATCACGACTTTGTGTACAGACACATAATTGATTTTATTGAACAAAAGAACAACGAAAGAACTGGTAAACTTCATTCGAATAATGTTGTTATTATTCGTGGTAACTGTCGGCCCCTCGCACTATAATCGAGATTCGATATATATATATACACACACACACAATATTTTAATCGATTTATTTACCAAAAACCTAATATATCTCCATCAGCGAATAAGCTTAAATAGGTTGGCCACTGTTAATGGAAGACTGTCAGTAAGTACAATGTTATCATTATTTTCGTTAAAAAATAAACCATTGTCGAAAAAAAATACTTTATGTACGCACGTGGACGTATTAAAAGGCGACTCGAACACAACGTAGTCGCAAAAAACTGGATTAAAAATAATATGCAAACCACGTGTGTTTAGAAAGAAATACACTTTGTCCATTCCAATATTCAATAAAGTTATATTAATTCAAAATTTTAAATATCAATAGCAATTATTTTTGTTAACCACTGCAAAATACAACTTATTAAAAATAAATAAATAAATAAATAATATTAATATTATGTGTTTCAATATATTGTTACTAACAACGTAAGAAACAATATAATTTATGGATAAATTTATAATCGAAAATAGGAATGTAAAATAAAATTTAAATTAAGGAATTCGAAACAATTGTTAGCCAAAAAAAAAAAAAAAAAAAAATTAACAGTAATAATAATAATCATAAAATAAATTCCTTCCATAAAAAAAAATGCGTTTCTGAAAGTAATTCACAAGAAAATATCGAAAAGAACACATTTCAACATGTTATTTAAAGTTAATACAGTGGCGGTCAAAAAGGGAAGGGGATGAGGGCATATATCCTCCCACCATGACCTTTTTGTTGTTATGTATACAGTATGCTGTTTATTGTCTATTTATTAATATAAAAAAAAAAATTGTTTTTAAATAATAAAAAGGGACCTTGCATTCGTCCCTACCAGAGATGAAGCATTGAATGAATGAATTAATTTAAAAAAAAAAAATAGATTTAATAATTTAATAACAGTAAAATTAGTTAATAAAATGAACTTATATCTTTAAATTATTATTTATGTTTTCAATGATATAAGTTCATGTTGAAAAATCTGCCTCATTCACCCCCCCCCCTGACTAAATCATTTGACCGCCACTGAGTCGATGTGATATATCATACAAAAATGAGCATAGCGAGATATTAATAAACGAACACTAATGTTGTTTAAAATCCGATTCCGGATGAAAAAATGTAAAAGTAGAAAAATACATTACAAAAGTAATTTACAGCTCATAAAATTGTTAAAGCTTTTCCCATTGGTCTGTATTAACGAACATACAAACTACAGAGAATTTATATTGTAATAATTTACACTTGACAAATATATATATAGATATATATATATTTCGTCCATAAGTCAATAATCCAGACTCTATTGTTACACTCTATCCCAATTATATGTTTCCAAGTAAAATGATATTGAAAAAATCGAGATTGTATAATAATTATAGTAAATAAACAAACAAGATTTTTTTTAACGTTCATTTCACATTTTACAATTAAAAAGAAAAACAAATAAAATAAATTAAAGAAATGTCATTAATAATAATGTTTAAAGACCACTACAAAATATCAACTTAAGTGCTAGTGTTATGGCGTGCCGCGACTAAGCATGAACATTTTTTGCTCAAGTCTATTGCTAAATTATTTTTAAGCTAATATGATCCGCTTTGACTAACTTTAGTATTGATTGGTCATTTTTTGATTAGTAAAATGATTTAATGGAAAAATAAATAGATTGATAATAACTAGCACAACATAGAAAACGAAATTATTTAAAAAATAAATAAAATAAACGCAATTTAAAAACTATAAGTATATGGAGATGACAGAAGAACCATATAACTATAGTGACTTAAAACATTAATTCTAAAATTAATCACAATGTTGGTGACATTCACATTGATAAATGCAAAAACACAGTTAGGTTACTTTTTAAGACAATATAGCAACACTTTTTCGAGCAACTGATGTACTACTGCTCATGTTATCTAGACTAGACCATTTTTTTATACCATTCTTCAGAAATTCTGCCGTTATTTTATCCTCAAACACCCTAGACATGGCTTCTAGTTTCTTGGCGCGTTCTTTGCTTAATGGTTCTGCGGGGAATGTCAACTCGTTGTCTTCAGCTAAGGAACGTAGATCAAAATAATATTTGGCGTATACACTCGATGGAACATTTATGTTAAATTGTAGCATCTCCAGGAATTGTCGTTCCAATTCATTCCTAAATGAAAAACAGTTTATTAAAGTTTTTTTTTTGTTGTTGTTGTTGTCTATGGTAAACAATTCATAGTTAAAATAATATTATGGAAAACAATATAGATTATAATAAATTGGTCACCAATATATCAAGACAGAATTGCAATAGCTAACGAGAATTTTTTGTTTTAGACACATTGACAACCATGTCTTTTCAACCACAATGAGAGCATTTCGAATAGAGCTTTGGATTTTATTCGGTTGAATTAATCATTATCATATATAGTTATACAAGTAACTGATAGATAATAATGATACAAATAAAAACAATTTAAATATAAATCAATACATACATATCTTCTACTGTTATATCCTTTAAAATTTGACAATAATCTACATTCCATACAGCTTGATCATCCCACACTTTAGATGATAATAAAATAGCTCCAAGAACAATTCGTTTCCAATTTGCAGGCGTTATGTCTATTTCCGCATAAGTTAATAACCTATACATAAATTTAAATCAAATTAACAACATCATAATACAATTATGTATTAGAATAAATAAATATCGGTACCTTTCTAAATAAACTAATGTTATAATAGCACATTCAGCAGTTAATTGTGCAGCATTAAATAACGTTCGTACAAATTTATATATTTGACGATGTTCTGGACTATGGATATCATAATTATCCGGTACTCTGTCTCTCTAATTAAAAAAAGAAAAGAAAACAATATGAAAAAATTATATTTCTATTAATTATTTAATTAGTTAACAAATAAGAACTTACAGTTAAGGGATGTAATTTTTCATCAAAAATTTCTATTTGTCTTTCAGAAGTTCTATTCTTTATATGATAGTAGATCGCGAGTGCTACGCATTTTACTGTATTTTTTAGGTTTGGCTGAGATACTGTACTATCATCTAAGTATATAGTAGAACACGAACTACTTTTTTTTAGAGATCTGAAGTCCACAATCTGAAAATATTCAAAAATGTATTAAGTAAAATTTAAACTTAATCAATTGAACTGTAATCGAACAAACACGACTGCTTTCATTAATTAATTAAATTAATGAAAAAAGTGATACAAATAATGGTTCAATTTTTGTTTTCATTTGAAATATTTGTAATAATAACAATATTTATTTCAATACAAGTCGATACAATTTGCTTTTTAGATTTAGTTAGATTAGTAAACAAATTCATGTTTAAAATGATATTTTTATTATTTAGAAATATCATTGAAAACCAACAATATACATAACTAATAATTATTTAGTTAGTTTTTTTTATTATTATTAAATATAATATAATTATTTTAATAAATTTGAATTTAACAATTATTACTAAAATATAAAAAGCATCATTATTACAAAGTATGTAATATCCATATTTTAATCAATAGACATCAATAATATCATTATAAGAAGTAAATAATAAGCAAATTAAAGATAAAAATAATTTATACATTTTATCTCTTAAATGCAATATTTTAAAAGAACATTTGACAACAAGTGTTCAATCGATTATTAAATTATATAAAAATAATAATAATCAGGAACCACCAAAAACTACACTATAACTGTGAAGATACACATATGTCATACATTTAATACTTACAGTGTTTTTATTTTGTGGTTTGGAATTTTAAACTATTTAATAATGAATTTAATTTTTAGTAACTAATCAAATAAAAAATTATAATACAAAAATGTAAAACCAACCTGTGATTGACTTTGTTTCCTTGTTAAACCATCTGAAAAAAAATTAATGGTTTCACTATTAGATTGAAAAATTTCATTTACCTACTCGTTTTATGCGCAAAATTCTTTATTATAAAATATCTCTGTTGCGAACATTGATGAAACCAGTTTGTTGTTAATGTAAAATTATTTATTATTCACAAGATTTTTAAATTTTTTAAATAATATAATTCTTTTTGAACTTCCAATCACAACTGATTTTAGAAAAATCAAGAGAGTAATTTTATGCACCTATTATGTAGTTACGTCTAAAATCTTATTTATAAATTTAAATATGACTCCATATATTAGTTGTTACTATTTATTGTCTTTTAATTTTTAAGTTAGATTTTTTATTACATTTTACATATTTCCACATATTGAAAATAAAACTTTAAAAAAATTTTTACCAAGAGTTAACTGATTTTGAACATTTATTGAAAACTACATATTTTGAATACCTAATTTATTTGGGTTCCCTAAAAAAAAAAAAAAAATTCAACATCATATTAATCTAGTCTGCCATATTTTAACTGTCTACAATCAAGAGACAGTAAAGAATGGTGGTCACTGTGAACATTAATAAAATATACTCAATAAATGCATAAATAAAAACATAGTGGATTTTAATGACTTATTAAGTTAGGTAAGGAAACACATAATATCACATAGATACTAATCTGATACTTATTCAATTTAGATCAAAGATTTTTGAAAACAAAGACATTTGTTTTCTCCGACTACCTTTTTCATGTCAATTACAACAGTTTGATTTGGTTCTACCATGTACACATTCATATTAAGAAGTGTATTTTGTATTATTTTCGGGCCAATTGAAAATAATGATCGGATCAACAGTTAAATATATTTCTTAATCCAAATTTGTTATTAATTTATATAAATACTTAAATGGTAGTTTAACAGTATTAACACGTAGGTTACCTTGATCATGTCTGGTGTCTCACAGCAGTACAACAATCATTGTCTACCGAATTATATTTTAGAAAACTACACTAGTATATTAAACTCATATTTAAACAATGAAATAGAATAAAAAATTCTAGCTATATTCTTGATCCAGATTACACAAGGAAAAATAATTTATCAATTTTGTCATGGAAATATTGGTAACTCTGGTGATACAGAATGAATAAATTCCAGTGTTTGTTATCATAATACTTTTAGAATATATTATTATTCATAAAACAAATATGTTTATGATGGTTTTCGCATAGTTAACTACTAGTAGTAATAAAATGTAAGAAGACGTTAAAACCATAATGTAATTGTAAGTCAGAATAATTTTTCATTGTGATATTTTATAAACTAATATAGAAAAAATGTTAGAGAATTACCAAAAGATATTTTAAATGTTAAAATAAAGGGGAAATAAAAAGAAAATGTGAGGATGATTTCGGAGAAAGACAGTTCGGTGGTATTATAAAGTGAGTTTTCATGTTTTATTAGGGACATCAGTAATAAACGCCATACAGGTGACAAGATTAAGTATACAAATTTTGGCAGGAAAAATACAAGAATTATGAAAAATTGAAGATTAGATAACATTTCCAAGATCTAATAAACATAAGTAAGTTGAGTATTATGAATTTAAACAATTTGGAAAAATGAAGTACAAAAGATATGTAAACAAGTAAATATTATATGTGAGTTATGTGATAAAAACACTTTCTTTGAATTGAATGATTTCAAAAATATCATTAATGATTTATTGTTTATTATATTTTAAAAATTATTATTCACAATAAAATGTAGTTATCATAATTTGTTTTAATTTCAATATTTTCATACATTTCTAACATTTTAAAAATATTTTCAATATTATTTATAAAATAAAATGATTTTACAATTATATTTTGTTTGTATACATGTTTATTCTTTTAATAATGACAATGAAAAAAGGAATATTTTAGAATTTGGTTATAATCATATGATGTTTTAATCAATGTTAACAAAGATTTTGTTTGATAATTAATTTTAATATAGTTATTAGTATAAAAATGCGAAAAACTGAGAGTAACCAATGCTTCCCACTGCAACCTAAAGTTAATAAAGTCAGAAAGAATTTGTTTATTATTTTTTTAGAGTGTTCTATCACAAATAATGACTTTTCAAATTGATTGCAAGCTAAGTGTCACAGATCACTAACGTTTCATGAAATATCCCATGGTACCCGACAATTAACAAATAAACCTAAGATTACAATCACTAGGGATATGTGAGCCACTGCGAATAAAAATGTTATCATTATATCTGTACCTAACTATGACTTTTAATCAAAATCAGTAGTTAATAAATACATTTTATACAGCAATTCTATATTTTCAAAACGAACCCGACAACACTCATTGGCTTCGTTATATATAAAATTTTTTATTATAGTGTTTGTTGGCAGAGCTACGTTGTTAAAATACATTCATTACACGAAACAAACATCGGCGGACAGCAGTATCGCAACTCGGACGAATACAAAAGAATAAAATCATCCAACGGCCGTCACGCGACCAACCGAAAGCAAAAGACTACGCGACGCCGCGATCGGGTGGAGAACTCACTTTCGACTTTGGACCTCTCCAAGAATATCGTCGCGACCTTCGGATGAACGGACGGGTCGGTGTTCCAGTCGTCTTGTTCGCGTTCGCTGATGTGCTGCAGGTTGCCCACGCTCTCCTCGCCATCCTGCGCGAACTCGTGCACGGCGCCGTTGGCGTCCTTGCGCCTGGACAACGGCGTGGTGTACGTACAACAGCTGGTCAGGTTGCCCATAGTTTTGGCCGCGCAGACGCTTTCGTCAATACACATGAAGTCCGCGAGCGCGCGTAGTTTGCGTCGCTGCTCGCCGATGTGTAGCTGTCGCGGGTGTCTGGCCGGGGACGTCGGCGGGATCAGAGACGAAGAAGACGAGCGCACGACGCCGTCCTCGAGATCACAGACCTTTGGGTACGCGTAACCGTCGGCGCGCGAGACGAAAACCCGTACGCGGATATCACGTCGGTCGACACACGCATATCACGTAGAAATCCAATATTTGCGCAAAGGGTGTTTACGTGAAACCATTACGAATAACCAACAAAACGGCGTTATCGGTCGACGGCGGCCAGCGATTATCATCATTTTCTTGATAACAGATGACTGCGGCGGCGGCGGCGGCGGTGACGGACGGGGCACAGCGATACGCCGTCCGTATCACATCCGTATCACATTTGCAAATACGCGACCGATTTCTCGTCCACGATACGTTCCGTTTACGATACGTTCTCCATTTGGGCGTTTCGCCTAAACACACTTTTTTGTTATCGTTATCAGTGTTTATTTTTTTAATCCAATTTTTTTTATTATTCTCAAAATCAAAAAAAAAAACAAAACAAAAAAACAAAAACACCTTCCGTACCATTTTTTTCTTTTCTTTTCCATATTAGCGTATTTTGTTTTTGTTTTATTATATCGTAGATGTAGTGGATTCAGTCTAAACGTTCTAGTCCGCACCCGTTCCGCGTGCGCGCGCGCAACAATAAAATCGACACGACAATCGCGTGAGTATCGGTACTTGCCTACAGAGCATTTTTGTTTTGACTTTCGTTGATTGTCGTTTCGTTGCAGGATCGCAGGTTCTTGGAAACGGGTCGACGCCTCTACGTTACTCGGAGAATGCACCGGTAGTGTTCGTCGTTTCGTTCATTTAGAGAATCTTGTCGTTAAATGATGAAAATGAGTGACGAAACGCCCGTCAGTTCTTTGGTCCTGCCAGTGTTGATCAGGCCGATCCTGTCGCAGGTATTTACCACGGTCCATTCGAATAGCGTTTACATGTGAAACCCGCGACTAATCTAAACTTTGTTTTCACTTTCAGTTAGAGAAACGGAGTGTTTCCGCCTCACAAACATTAAGGTCGGCATTGTTCAAAACCGAGAATACGCATCCAGGGTTTGTGTACAATTTGGTTGCTGGTATAATGAAACACAGTGATATTAGTGTTAATATGAACGAGAGTGTATTGAGACTTCAAGGTACAGTCTCTGATCTAGAAGGTAAGATTTAATTATTGCATTCAGTAATTTATGTTTTGTATGTCTTGTTATATACATATATATATATATACACACAACTGTATCATCAGCTAGGTAATACTTAGTAGGTTTAATAGGCGTTTTAATTTTAAATGGAACACAAAATGTCACACCTAAAAATCTGCCTATTGTAATTTTCTTATGTTGCCTATTAAACAGAGATAACAAATGCTGCTTTGACACCTCTTAATTGCTTAAAACACATTTTCTCTATCCATAACAAACAGTTAAAGATGTTTTACTATATGTATATTTTATTATTTAATATGGTATTCATCTTTTTGAAGTGTATAATATTAATATAATTTATTAACTTGACTATTAATAGTAGTAAGGACAATTATTAAAATTTATAATATTAATTATACTTTAAAAAAACTGATAATCATATATATATATATATATGATAACAACTTGAAATCAAATATAAATTATGTGGCTAAAAATTAAAATCCAATTTACAAAATAAAATTGTTTTAATTCGTTTTATTTGTTATGCATGCAAGATGTAGTTAATGTTCATTTCTAATATTTAAAAAAGGTGTTGGAGTATAATTTAAACTATAATATAATATAATTTATTAACTATTGACTATAGTTCATTAAACACATTTTGACTACCTTGTAGATAATACGTCTTACAAAATAATATTAAGTAAAGCTATTTATTATTATTAGTTATTTGTATTACTACACAATATAATTGGTTTCAGGAGGAATCCATTACTATGGTCATCAACAATTTTGTATATAATATGATTTATTATGATTAGAAAATATTACTTATTTAAATTTTTAAATGTGAAATGAAATGAAATTAATTGTTTCATGAGTTTTTGCAAAATTAAACTATTAATCAATGGTAAATTATTTGTTTCTATGTTATAGATCCATACCAAATACCAAACTGAATTTTTCCAATCTTGAGATCTGAATAAATTACTTTCTCATCAACATTTTTCATAAAAAAAATCTTTTATTTATATAAATTAAGTATAATGTTTGTGTCTGTTCATTGTTCGCCTTTTTTAAAAAGTTGCTGGACTGATATTTCAATTTTTACTGTTACCTAAGAAATATGCAATGAGTCTGTCTTTCTGATACATCATATATTATTATGAATTCCTCAATATTTTAGAAATGTATTGGTTATAGTAAGTAGGAAATAGCTGTACTTTCTATAAATAAATAATACAAAATTCTTTATTTAAGACTGAATAATGTTTTAATAGTATTTGTGTAGTAATGGAATGTGTAATTACTAAAATTATTGATTGATAGTTAAATAGCCATGAATTCCTAAAAAATTCAAAAATTTAACTATTATATATTAAGGTTTATTTCTAAATGCTTTTATACTCTAATATATTCATCAAAAAAATGTATTAAATTCTTAAGTATAATTTTCTGTTATATATATTTAAATTATAATATGGAATGTTAAATTGTGTTAGTATAAAACAATTTTTTTTTAGGTGGTGAGTATCGGTTGAATAGATCTGAAGATGCCTTTCAAGAATTAAATAAAAAATCTATGGCTCTAAAAAGAATATTGAGTCGTATACCAGATGAAATAAATGATCGCAAAACATTTTTGGAAACAATTAAGTAAGCTATTTATTTGATGATTTTTTAATATAATAAAATATGGGTATTTATAATATATATTCAATGTTATGTCAATAATGTATGGTTAAATTTTCAATTATCACTATTATACTAACTATTATATGTAGCATAATATTTTCAATGATATAGTTTTATTCATATTTATTTTTGTAAATTTTACATAGAAGTCTTATGTGATCTTATAAAAGATGGCTTTTGATTGTATTAGTAGGTACTTTAGTTGGTTAGAATACTCCTATACAAACATATACTGTCTATTTCAAAGTGCATCAGGTTCAGGTTTAAAAATAGAGAAAATAATGTGATGCATATTATAATAAGTGTATGAATAGATGTATTAAAATTGTGCGCCTAAGACAGTCAAAATACAGAAGAAAAAGTATATAATAATTAATAATTATGTGTAGGTTGAGAAAATAAAAATATCTATTTTTATACTAGAGTACCACTGTTTGAAGTTCTAAGCATATTATTGAATTAATTTCTTATTTTGTTCAAAAACATTTAATTTTGTTTTTCTATGTATAACCAAATTTTTTGTCGGATAATTTATATTATATTATAAATAAATATGTAAATATTTTTACATACCTATAAACATTATTTTGTCCTTAATAATTTGGGAGCCACCAAAATGTTGAGAGAGACAAAAGGAATCATGGGTTGAAAAAGTTTGAAAACCTCTGGTATTTATTATGGTTGTCAAAATTACAACATAAAATTTTCAAACGCAGTAAAAAAAAATGTATAAATAATTCTAATAAATTCTATTTGACTATGAAATACACATAAATAATAAATAAATATATTTTCTTTAGTTGAAATGCAAATTTCAGGTATTTAATGTTTAGTACTTCAAAAAAATACTTTTACACATTAATTTAGTTTTTTTCATCACATTTTGTAAGGATTCTAGTAAAATATTAAAACAGTTACAGTTTTTCAATTAACATTATTGGATAGTTCATTTTGTATAAAGGAAAACAAGTAATTTAAATACATCAATGGTTAATTCAAAATAAAAAAAATATGATGTATAGAATTTTTATTTTTTTAAATAATCTAAATTATTGGAGTTAATTTCCTTTATAGATAATGTTTACTATTAAATTAACATAATGATAATGAATAAATATAGCTAAATATTTGATAATACATATATCTAACATCTATACATAAATAACATTTGAGTATATTATTTTAATATATTATAAAATGTAAATGTTTATAAGCTATAACTTACTATTGTAATTGAATTTAAATATAAGTAATACTAATAAATTGGTTTTATTTATAATTACAGAGAAATAGCTAGTGCAATAAAAAAATTACTGGATGCTGTAAATGAAGTATCTGCATATATTCCTGGACCCAGTAATAAACAAGCATTAGAACAGAGAAAACGTGAATTTGTTAAGTATTCTAAGCGGTTCAGTAATACACTTAAAGATTACTTCAAAGAAGGACAGTAAGTACATTTTATATTATAAAATAAACAATGTATTCAAAAATTGTATAATTTGTGACATTTTAAATCAAAATAAGATTAGTATTAAAGTTTTTAGTTATTCATTGATATTGTAAAATTATTTTTATAATAAGAATTTTCTTGCATGTACAATATTTAAAAACTAAAATTAATTAGGAAATATATTGTCTAATGTTGTGTTAAATTTTTAAAATTGTAATTAAAGGTCACCTTTAAGCTATTAGTAAAATATTGTTATTAATGTTTGAAATCTAAAATATTTCACATTGATAGCAATTTTTTTTTAAATATGTAGACAATTTTTTCTAATAATCTTTATCATAAGCCTGCCTAGATCAATTTTACAAAATAACCATATTTTTTTAAACATTCTTTCCACTTAAGAATATATAAATTGGTAGACCTTTCATTTGAAAAAATCTTTAATTTTTTCTTTCATTTGAATATATATATATATATATATATATATATATACTATTTTAAATAACTATTTAATGTTAATATTTTATTTTAATAATTATGATATAGATAACAACTTTTAAATTGGCAATTAGTCAACTAATACATCTATATTTAATGGTATATTTTATCAATTTGTTTTTTTTTTAATAACTTATCCATAGTAATAACAATGTTTAAAAGATTATTAAATCTTTCGGTTTAAACGGTTTAGCTAGAGGAAACAAATTTTATATTCTGACACTTTTTTAATTTGTCAGAGGTACACCAAAAAGAACAGCTAAAAACTGAATCAAAATGATGTTATGTACAATCAAATATTTTTTGTTTTATTTTTTTTTTTTTATATTGAGTTAATCCCAATTAAAATCTGTTATTATCATATAAAATTTCTTTTTTCCATTTTATTGTTGGTTCAATGAATCATCACATTCGTTTATTATAACATTCAATTTATTTCACAATATTATATTTAATAACATTATTAAACATTTTCCCACTTGTGAATTATTGTTTATCAAATAATATTAATATCATTGTCGATATGGTTTTAAACACATTAGGAAAAAAATAAGTATGATTATCTTCTAATATTTGTATACACTTCATGTGCACACTTACAATCTTAACTAAACTTGACTTTGTACTAATAAAAAATAAAATTTTCAAAGGTCAATTTATATCAATAGAATGAAGAAAATAGTCTTTGTATTACATATTATATTGTATATTTATAATATATATTTTTAAAAGAATAAAATATTTTTTAATAAAATTACATTTTAGTGGACAATCTAAGTCACAACCTGAATGTGTTCAACGAATAAAAAACCGTATATTTTTTTTTAATGTAACAGAATATATATATATATATATATATATATGTTATTATGTAATAAATAATAATTATGTGAATTTGTTTTTTGTTACAGTGCCAATGCAGTATTTATTAGTGCCTTATATTTAATTTATCAAACAAACCAAATTATGGTAACCGTAAAAAGCAAATGTGAATAAGATTAACAATTTTATTTTTCTTATATTTCAATTAATTAGTAAGATACATATAAATTACAATACATTCCATTACCAATTATTTAAATTACTATTGTTCTCATAAGAAAAAAAGAAAACAATGTTATATAGTTTTAAAGTAATTTCGAATTTATATTTTTAATATCTATCTTATATTTATTACAAAATATGTCTTATTTAGAAAATTATTTACTATGTAATAACATTATTTTTTACGAATATTCTATATTAATCAATTGGTTGATGGATGAACAATGTTAATTGTATTTGAGTTTGTAAACACACAAAAATGTTTATTTTCTTCTAAACAAATATCTATAGTATTTAAAATTAAATATATTATTAAAGTATAGAAATAATTATGATACGATTATATTATACCTAAAAGCACATGTCCAAGAAAAACAAATATTTTTCTTTCATTAATATTATGTTGAAATGTAATTTGATAAATCTGTATTAGTGTATTAATATACTTATTGATTTTGTAAATTATTAAATATTCATTCATGTTATTTTTGTATGCACAGTATTATTATTAAATATCAATGTGGTTAAGTACAAGTTGTAATAATCAATTCTTATACCATAATATATTATGTATATCAAAATATAATTATTAATGTTATTTAAATATATTATGAGACTTAATGTTTAAAACCTTTAAAGTTCTATTTTTATTCGTGAATTTGTTAATATTTATCTTAAATATTTAAAAAGGAATAATCTCTTAAAACTGTATTATTATTATTATGATTATTATTAGTGATAATGATTTTAATTTATTTTCTAATGTGTTTTAATACAATGCATGAATAGAACTATATTTCTTCTTATAGAAAATTTTTTGTTTGGAATGTAATACATTAATTCTTTATTATAGATAATTTGCTATATATGTGTGTGTGTGTGTGTGTGTGTGTTCATATTTTTTTTCTACAAACTAAGTTTGAACTTTATGGATAAAAATATTTAATTAAAAATCCATCAATTCTGCGATGATATGTGAACAAATTTCTTTAAAATGTTGGGACTAATTTTTCATTGTTTTGAAAATAAAAAATCAAGGTATATTATTATTAATATTCAAAAACCACATGTTTTTAAATTTGGCGAATTGGCTGTGTATAATTATTATTTGTTTCCAATTATAACTATTGGCAGATACTTTAGAGGGATCATTGCATTATTTTCTAGTCTGAAACTTTTTTAATGGTTACCTATGAAACTTGAATGAATCTAATTGAAACCATAAGATTCAAAGAAGTATGAGTGTTGTAGGTATGTACACTGTTAAATGATTTAAATATTTTAACTATCAGAACTAGAGATCTAGAGATTTCTAAATTTTTGTTGATCTGCTACAGACTTGGCTGCTAAATTTACAAACATGCAGAGTCTGATGATTAAGAAATGAATACTGTATTAAACAACTAATATAAATTGAAAAATTTTAGTACCTGTAAGTTATAAGCTCAATTTAAAATTCGATAAGATATGAATTAAATTATTGTATTTAATATAATCAAGAAATATGAAAATGTAATATTTTCCTAGCAATGTGAAACAAAATCTTACATATTATATATATATATATTAGTATAATACATGTATTATTTCAAGTATTCGTCATATTTTTTACAAACAAAATGATTTATTCTTATTGTTTTAATATTTGTGTTGGCAAATAGAAAATATGTGTTAATGTATGTCTTGTAATGAATTAAATTAGATTAAAATATTTGTTTGGAAGCACACAACTTGTATAAGAAAAAAAAAAACTTAACTGTTTACTTAGATATAAGATCTACAGAGAATAGTTAAAATCAGTAGTATTTTATTTTAGTTATTATATTCAATCAATTAACAATAAAAATATGAATAAGCAATTTCAATTATTTATTTTAAATGTAAAATTGTTTGCAATATACAAACTATTACTTATAACTAGTATATATATTCTATTGTATTTTGGTTGAATCCAAGCATTTAACATTATATATAATAATATGTAATTATGCCATGAACATAATATTATAAGCCACAACATGTACTACTGTCAATTTTCTAAGCACTATGACATAACTGGTTGTAAACATTTCTCGCTTTAAGATGCATGGATGCAAACTAAATGCTAACCTATCATGAAACATTAAAAGAAAAACATAAGAATAAAATTCAGTTTTATTGTATAAATTAAATCAATCGAAACAGATGAAGAACTACCAATGTGAAACACTTTGTTTTCTTAAAAAAACTAAGATATTAAGAACAGCATATTTATGTTTTCTTTTACTTGGAAAATTATCATTGAAATGTGTTGTATAATCTGAACCGTATTGATTATTTAGCGAACAACTATACAATCACTTGTTTTTTGTGCATACACCGAACAAATATTTACAATTAATAGTATCTCGATTAGGGTGTCTGATCTCAATCAAAGTGAAATATCGTACTGTGAGCGTTAATTTAAAATTATTCGTTTAATATATGATCTAGAGCGAAAACCTATTCAAAATCTAATCTAG
Source organism: Schlechtendalia chinensis (assembly GCA_019022885.1). Classification (NCBI taxonomy): domain Eukaryota; kingdom Metazoa; phylum Arthropoda; class Insecta; order Hemiptera; family Aphididae; genus Schlechtendalia; species Schlechtendalia chinensis. The sequence goes on along the minus strand of CM032345.1, from coordinate 14,465,340 downwards.
CAACGGGCAATAAATTTTTACGAAACACTCATATGCCGAATACTTTGAAAAATACATCCGCGGCAAGTAATTTAAGCGAAACGTCGGGACGACATTCTTATGACTTCTAGAATAACATTTAACATTTGTAGAATGTTTTACGGTTAACGACACAGTATACGATTGTACGTGAAACACTGGGGCAATACCTACTGCAGTATTTACGCGTTGGTTGGACATAACAAATCCGAATTGTAATATTTGACGACCGTGTGGTTTTGAACGGTTTTTTATAAAACGTGCGTAATACAAGCGGAAAGGTCGTGTACGTGAAAAAGAAACTTACCTGGTTTGATGGGAGCAGGTCACGTCGGTTACCGTTACTTGAGTCGAGCAAATACGAAAGTCGGAAGGGCGCAGACGACGGACGAATTTTTCACAAGCACACGCGCACGCGATAATCCGTTTTTCCCCCTCGAACCGTTTTCAGACGTACGTTTTCACCACGACACACGCACGCAGCATAACTTACGACGACAACCGCAAAACGGATTGAAAGCCCGTCCGTCCGACCAGTTTAAAATCTAATAATAAAACACACTGTTATCATATTGCGTTACGCGGAAACCCGGACGGGCGTTTCTCTTTCCAGAATTCCTGCGAAACCTGGCGCATCCATGTCGCCCGCATTTTCCACCGTTTCACACGATAAACGATTAATCTCGAAAAACGAAAACGTTCGGCATTTCGTCGATCGCCGTTTAATTGCCGTTTGACGTCCGTTGGGGCCATTGTGTACGGTGTGACATTGTACGCGCGGCGGACCAGACCGACGGCCGTTTGAATCGGTGAGTACCTTTGTTTTTATAGTCACGCGTTTCCTTCGTTCTCGTAGTAGTTGGTAATTCTCGTCGAATAACACGCCCGTGATAATCCGTTTGCCGGCCGTGGCGACCGCGTTTCCGAATGTTTGTTTGAACGCCCAAGAACGTAATGCAATCGTGTGTGCGCGTGTGCTTTTTGTTTTTCCTAAGCCCGTTCGTTCGGCACGAGTGCTCCGATTTTCGCGCGTAGTTGTCGGTAGCGATCTCATCGGGTCGAAACGTTTTCCGTAGGTCAGACCAAATTTCGCAGGACGGTTTTGATATATATATATATATATATAGTTAACAAAAAACGTTCAAGTTGATTGGATCCTGATCGTTGTATATAATACCGTTTTACCGCGTCCGTCCCCCGTCAACGCTCTTGTAGGTAAACGTCTACGGGGCACGTTCGCGCCGTTCGTCCGCGACCGGGTTATGGTCAATATTCTCTCGTCCTCCGACCGTCAGCCGACGAACACCCCGAAGCCGTCGTCTTTCAGCGCGTTAATTGGTAAATCCGTTTTCGTTTTGTTTTTACCGACCGTGTCCGACGAGGAAGAACACGAAACAAAACCTCCTGCGCGAACACAGTGACAGTGTACACGTAATTTGTATACAGAAGATAAGCATTTGCGTGTGTGTAGAGTTTGGCTGTTTCGATGATCTACGAGTCGCCACCGCGGGGTCAAAATGATCATGTAATTTTTTGGTTTCGTCTTCAACGTATCTTTCGTCCATCAACGTAAAACGTTGTTTTTCGCAATTCTAAATGCACGTACTTTTTTTTTTTTTAATTATCCGGTCGGTACGCCATTTTATGAACTATACAATTATCGAACCAGATGTATAAATTTAATAAGCTCGTAACTTCCATAACTTCCTCGTGTTGTTTATAATTTTTTTTTCTTTTTCACGACGACCTACCGTGTCTAGCCGAACATATTTTTCAGTATGAAATGCCGCGAGTGGCGGACCAACACAATTTCTGACCGTTACGTTTAATTTTGATTGTGTTTACGTTATGCGATATCGCTGTGATTTGATATTGATGTTTTTTTCTTCGTAATATTATTTGCCTCGCGAAACCGGAGACACGAGTGACGTATTTTATCGTCGGCAAACTGTGTGTTTTGGGCAATCGAAGGGATCGTACAAGTAATTTATTGTGTTTTACAATTTTTTTAAATTTTTTTATTTTTAGGAATGGAAAGCACGTTATCCTGTTTGAACGAGTGCGGTGAAGCGACAGGCAAATATTTAATCGGCGTTGAGGGCCGATCGTTCGAAGCCGGTCTGGACACCGACATGACCGATATAGTACCGTTACCAACGCCGGACGACGATAAAAATGATTACCGTTCTCATTCAAACGGAAACGGAAAAGTCTGTCTCGAATCGGACGAGAGCGACTACTATTCGGATTGCAGTTTAGGCTCGTTGAACTCTCTGTATTTGAATTTAAAACACAAACGTCCGAATTTAAATACAACGAACGGAACGAATGAAACACAGTCGCGGAACGAAAATAGCGACACGAGTAAAACCGACGGGACAACAGTAAAGAACGTAGTCGCGATTACAACTCGTATTGCAACAAATAGAAAGTTTTATAACAGAAAAAATTACGAAAGGCCAATAACGAAATTGAACGTGTTCTATTTTTATGGCATGCAGGTAAATATACACATATATATATATATATATATTGTATACATTTGAAAAACGAACGTTTGGGCGCTCGGAAAACTTGTTTGCTGTTAACGAATTAAACGAGACCATTTGACAAAATATTACGGCCATTAAAAAAATAATCAAATCAAAAACTAAAAACGGTGCCATTGTGTCCGTTATTATCCGGGGCCCCTTTCGATGCGTTCGAGAACATAATTTTTTGATTTCGGTAACAGCCGTCTTCTAAATTCGAAATCGTTCTAAACGTCACGAGTATGAGTTCTCTGCGCCGTGTTAACATGCCGTGAGCCGTGCCTCCTGCTCGATATTACATTTAACCTGTTAAATCGTCCTGTGCGCGCGGGATTTATCGTCCAGACGACACCTCGACGTCGGTAGCAATCGATCAATGCTCACAATCGTGTTCCGTGATTCAAAACTAAACGATTTGAACGTGATGTATCCACGGTCCGTTTGGTTTTACGCGCGATAGGGTCGGGGAAGGAATTGGAAAAACGCGCGTAATACACACGACGTTATGTATCTGACGTTTTCATTTAAACGCGCCCGTCTGGTCGGTCAATCGCGTTGTTGTTAAACGGCGTGCTTAAAAAGTCGTGAACGTACCGACCGGAATGACGTCATTTCTAATGTTTCCGATTAGGAATATTTTTTTGGTTTTTTTGGTTTTTTTTTTCGTTTTTTTACCATAGAACACACACTCGAGGAAATCGTGCGTACGTCAATTGAAAAGAAAACACCATCCGGCCGCTTCGAAAATACGCGTAACCAAGTCGTCCGCTGCGGTTTACACGTACAAACGGAACGTCAATAAACTACGCGCTTGGTCGGCGAAACGGAAGCATAGGAAATGCATGACGGACAAACATTTGATTCGCCATCGGCTGAAAGAAACTATTCCGTTGTTGAAGTGGAACGACGACGGCCAAGTCAAGAAAAATCGTAAACAAGATAACGAGATGCAGTTGACCAGCCCCGTCGATAAGTCGCAACGAAATGAAATCGAATTTATTACGTAAGGATTTTTGTGTTATGCAATACCGTGGGCAAACATCTCGTCGGTAAATACATACTTTTCAGCATGATGACGTAACGTCAAGTCTTTAAGTACGTCGAACGTGCCGGCGTGTTTCCGCGATAGCTCGTGAGATACGAATTGATTACAACTGTCCGGTTAAAAACATAAATAGTAAATACAATTGCACGGACAATAAGACCGTTTCGCGTACGTTTGGTGGTTAGTTATGAAATGTGAAACGATAGAGTTCAGCTTACAGAGTTGTTTTCGTCTCTTTTTAAATTCTAGTCTAACGTTTAACTTGAAGCGTTAAACTTACCAATTATACGAGATTTAAAAACTATACGTGTTCAATGGGATTGGGATGTTTTTTTTTTTTTTTTTACCAAAACATACCTATTTTTCGTCAACCGTACGGAACAATCAAGTAAAACGATGAAATGTATGTGAACAGGTTTGAATTTGTTGTGTGAAGTCTGCTTGAAAATCGACTATTCCAATTTTTTTTAATTAAATTTAAAAAAATTTAAAAATTAAAACTGCAATAAAAATACGAAAAAAGTTTGTTGTCGATCCCTCAAGCGTATTTCACGTCAAACACGAATCTGGTCTCGGAAATTGTCATCGCACATAAGATCGACGAGGAAACCGACACCAGAAATAAAACAAACGCTAAATGATTTTGTTCAGGCGCGCGACATCGGCGACTCGTGCGCGGGAGGGTTCCCATCGTTTTCATGTTCTGACCCCGTCACGCGAACGATATTGTCTGGATGTTGTCGCTTTTTAAAACGTACGACAACGCGTCGTCAGGTCTGCCGAACAGTGGTTTTTCGTTGCGGAGGGCGATGTCAAACGAGCGTATTTTAAGACACGTCAGGAAAAACGGTAAACGCGTGTTTATCTTTTAGTGGCCGCGAAACCGGTACGAGCGAGGCAGGCCGTTCGTCGCGTACGGCACACACGGGCGTCCCCGACGTTTTCTCGACACGCGATTTCACGGACTGGACGGGTAAACGCGTGTGTGTGTGTGTGTGTGTGGCCCGGGTTTTCAGGCACGCGCGGTACCTGACGCCGTACGATTGTTCTCGTGTTCGCAGACGATTTCGAGGACGCGCTGATGATCGACGACATCGTCGACAGACTGTTCGACGAGGACCACGGGGATCAGTTGATCGGCGCGCGTGTGCCGGGACAACGGACCGACGACGGGCGAACGGCCGGAGAAACGACGCAAAACGTGCGCCGATGAGTGTTCGCGATTATTCGTCGTCAAAACAATCCAACCGTCGTTTTCTTACGTGACCAATACCCGTATATTCCATTGGCGTGGGGGAGGGGGTGGTGGTTTCGTATATACATATACTCGTACATTTTTTTTTATTTCAAACTAACCTCATCGTTCTTTTAAGTTTCACATTAGTGAATCGAACACTAGACGATTAAATTAAATCCAATACTATTTTTTTTTTTTTTTTGCAGTTCACGGTGAACATTACACGTACACTCTAATGTGTTTTCAAATATTATGTCAAAATAATTTTTATACGCTATTTGAGATAGCATTATTAACTTTTGATTTATTTCGTCGACTTGTTGACTCGTTGAATTATTTCGTGCGAGACGCCGTCGTTTTGCATTTTGTTCTTATAAGTACTCGTAGTTAGTTTTAAGTACTGCGATTAGTCATTTTCAGACGATTAGTTCTAGAAAACGTCGTCGTGATAACATTATCTTGTTTGTCGTTTATATCGTTTATGCTTTCTATCAAATAACACGTCTAAAAACCTCTAGAAATTTAAGCAAAACCCTTTATATATCGTTATTTAGTGTTTTTTTTTTGTTTGTTGTTTTTTTTACTTATAAAAATGTTAAATCAACTACAATAAATATTTATACGAAGTGAAATCGATTTTGTTCGGTGATTCATAAATGTTAAACCGTTGATAGTGTTTTGTAAGGAGACAACCGAGCGTCGTGTAGAATAACAACGAATTCAAATAAAACGCGTCGTTAAGTCAATAAGATCGATAAGATGAAATCAAATGTCCAGCGAGATCCGTGTCACGAGCCTTTTTAACCGTCGGTCCGGTTTTATTGGATTTTCAGTTACGTTAAATTAATCGGTTGTTATTAAGTCATACGAGAGTGGCCGCGCGTCCCCGTTTTCCTTCGATTTAATTCTTCCCGTTTGAACGCGCCCCGTTGCGTTGCCGAACGTTTTAAACGATCTCGTTCTCCGATTCAGTAAACAATAACTCCGATCCCGAAGTTAGGAAACGTTCATGTTCGTATCAGCCAAAAGCGCGGTGGTGGGTGGGGGAGAGGCAGGCCTTACATTACACTTGTAATCGGTAATTTTCTTTTCGAATCCGTCCGACGACGATTACCGCGATAAAACGTGGAAAAAAAATAGACGTTTTGATGTTTTGAAGAAATGAAATCACGCGCTTAAATCGGTTATCTAACGTTGTTGACACGGTCACGAGTTCAGTTTTCATAATCGATACTTAGCGGACGATTACACGACGTTAAGTAATCGCGGATTACGTGTAGTACGGCTTTCGAGGAGTGGTGCGCGTGAGATATCGGGTCACGCAAATTATTCTACCGCGTCAACCCTCCCCCATTAACCCTATTAAAACAGTGGCGCACCCAAGGGGGTGGACCCCCCCCCCTCAACCCTTTAATGCGAGTAATAGTATTAATTATGGTAAAAATTCAAAAAAACCTTATGTCAACTAAGAGCCAAAGACAGAAAAATTCACACAAATAATATAGTTTGTGTATCAAATAACAAAATAATTTCGCGCTCAACACGTTTACCGATAATTGTTCCATAACCTATACTCGATGAGTGACGGCCGCCCCCACTCTATTTTAAGGTGGGCGGTGGTCGGCTGTTCGGTATTGACTTATGAAAATATTTCAACTTCAGTTGATACAAATTTTTGTCGGTAAGTTTTTTTAAATTAACATATATAACTTGTAACCTAATGAGCTATGACCAACACGATCGGTTTAACGGCTATAACGTACTATAAGTTGTAATAATGGTGGCATTTAGGCGTATGACTAGAGACGGTAAACAGGTCGGTTTTCAAGGAGTTACAACGAGTTAAACGTATAAATTTTTATGGTCTAGACACGAGGAAATCAAAATTGTAAAATGTTTCATTGAGTTAAATTTTCTTAAATTTCAATTAAACGTTAACACGGTAACCAATAAGCAATTAATATTTAATGTACCTCGTCGTATTATATGAGTATGCATGATAATACAATACACGATGTTACAAATCGATGTCCAGTGGTGGGTACTCCAAAGTTAATTTTGCTCCTCCGATTTAAATTTAGTCACCGTGGAAAAGCGAATACCGCGCCTCGCTCGTTCCTGTTCAAAAAAATCAAAAAAATCAAAAAAAAAATAGTGATGGTACGCTGAAATATTTGAAGAAAAAAAAAAAGAAAACGGAAGGGCGTACTCAGTCCCGCGCACACCCTCTCGCCGCCGTCGACCGCCGTTATATTGCGCCTTGTCACCCCTTGTGATTTGTTCGAGCGTCCCGCCGTTTACAAGGATCACCCGCGCGCCGTACACGTGACTTCTTCTGTCACGTTGCGCGGGAACGTGACCCGTTCGGAAGAACGTCATTAAATACCCGTCGCGACCGTCCCGCGGCGTCCAGTCGCGCGGCGCACCGTTCGCGTCTTCCGCCGGGCACGTCCGTCTCGCGTACGCCACACGACAGCGCCGGGGACCGTCTCGTCGGCAGGTGAGTGTGACGTCGTCGTCGTCGTCGACGTATCGTTTTTTTTTTTTTAATTCCCGCGATTTTCACGATTCTCGGACCGGAAAACGTTTAGTTTTTCCTGTTCTGTCGATCGTACAGATCCCGAGGGATGCTGTAAAAATGTAAAACCGTGGCGGGCGGCCGGCCGGACAGATTTTCGGACGGGAATTCGGCTCGCGGTCCTAACCCAACACAACCCGCTGTCCCGTCGTCGTCCGGACCGACAGCCCGTGAAACTAAATATTACTGATATGATAAATGCCTCAAATCATTACAATGTAAAAGTCCAATAGCAATAGATAACCTAATATTAAACGACAAAAATAGATATCGATTTTCAATTTTAAACGATTTAGATAGACAACATCAGCTGTCTTAAGGTTTGAAAACGTCGATAAAACAGTTATCGATAACGTCGTTAACCTTTACTTCTAATATTAATTTGGTAAAATTATGATATTTATATGTTGATATGAAAAATCTATAACCGAATATCCACACGATTATATCGTGGAAAACAAAATTATGTGATCAAAAATAATTGTAGATATACCTATCACGAATCGTCTCGAGACGACACCGTGGCTGGTCCATTCAATCGATCGATTTAATCACTCCTAACTTATCTCGCAGTTTTTAAGTCACGACGTCAACGCGTGGGGACCATTTTTCGTGCGGCCGATGTTTGGAAGTCAACGAAGCGTTCCATTGATAAACGCCCTCCGCTCGTACAGTTCCTATATTTGTTTACCTGGCGGAATAGAGGATGTTTAGTAACTGCCGTGTACGTTCGTGTTTATTTAATTCCAATACAATCCCAATACTCTATCGGTCGAACGACTCTGAAAGAAGTCTCGCTTCGTCCGCGCGTACTCGTAACACCACGCGCGTTTTTTTTAAAACCGATCGGTGGTATCACGTACTAACCCTCGTGCTTTTCGACTCCGATTAGCCGATAACGTTTTCAGAAAAAATGGAAAACCGTTTTTACTTTGGACAGTGTATCACGAAAATCCACGACAATGTAAATGCAAACGACTCGTAATGTGTTCCATTCAATTCCATATGGCCTAGCGGCTGACGTGCAACCTTTAGTCGCGCAACAGTCGGTTTCACGACGATGGGGGGGCCGCCGCTCACATGTTCAACCGAACTATCACGTAGCGCCGGGCTACGCTAACACGCGACAAAACCGATCAGTGCGAAAACACTCCGAACAATCAAATCCTATCTACGGCGACCGTTCAGTGTCACAGTGGGAGACGAGACGAGTCTCGAAACGTTTACGTTACGTACTATATAACACGTGATTGCGCAATCCAACGGTTTTCGGTCAACTCATTCGGTTGCACGTGAACGCATTTTCACATAATCCCGTATCTATCTGGCACACTCGTGCGGTCGAACTGTTGCCGCGACTAGCCTAAGACTTATATGATTGATGAAAATTTTAGAACGCCCCGCCGCCGCTGCTTGTCGAAGTACGAACATGTTTATTCGATATACGAATTTATTTTGACCTAATCCAATACGAATTGTTTTAATCGAATCACATTTGGTTTTAAGAAAACTGCGAGTGTGCAAATAGGTGTGTAGACGACTAGCCACTAAAATCGTTACTGTATAAATATATAACATCGCGTTGCGAAGTTCCCGAAACGATACGAAATATTCTGGAAAAAAACATTGTTTTTCCAGAATCGCGGCTCTCCGGCAATTATTATCGTACACGCCTCGACGAGAAATTATCCGATCGTGAAAAACAATCGATTTTATTTGCCCGGAATGATATCGAAGCGATTAATTGCGTTAAACGTTTTCGCTGGATTTTTATTGATAATTCCGTCGGAGAATTATGAATCCGAATCGAACGACATACGAGCTGGTTTATATATGTCTGCGTCTAGGCAAATGTTTAACTCGCACGGAAGTTCAAAACTCGGAAAAATAATCCTTCGTTATGTAAATGTATGGGAAAACACGAGTACGAAAAACGTGAGTTTCCGTTACGTAACCGTACACGCAGTTTCAACGTGACACGTCAACGTCGGTCCACCGAAAACCTATCGTAATTTTTTTTTGATTACGGTTCTTATAACTTCCTCAGAACCCGAAACTTATTTGGTCGTTCAATGAATATGTGAAATCGTCAAACAATCAAGTCGAGTGCGTCCTAAACGCCGATCACCATAAGCATTTCGCGTCGTTTTATGAGTCTCCTCGGTAAACGATTTACCGAGTTTCACACAACATTTTTTGTTGGTACGTTGTTCGTGAATATCAGTCATCTTGAAAATCGCCGCCAAACACGCACGACTCGTCCATATTAAACGCGCACAATAAACATTTCCGGTTTGTTTGAAAATACAGTGGCTTTGTTTTGTTTCAATTTAAAAACATTTACGACGACACGATTCGTCGTCTATTTTTAGCAACGATTTAGTTCGGGAACTTTTTGAACAGACCTCGTGTATACATATTCACAAAAACGGTTATTTGAGCCGTTAACATCATAGTTTGAAAAATACGAATAAAATATAGAAAGATTATAATAGAATTCGGCTGTTAGGACCGCCACGTGTATGGAAAAGAAACATTAGGCTATTGCTGGGAAAGTACAAAACTTAACATCGATATTTTATATACATATCACGAAGTACGAACGCGACGGATTATAAACGACGACAGTCCGCGGAAGACAACGTGCGAGGTCGTTGCCCTCTTCGTGATAATTCACGAAAATTTAATGCCAAAGAAGACAAGTAAAAATATAAATGAATCGGCAAAACGATAATTAACCTTTGACGTTATCGGCGGCGACAGTAATAATCTTACTTCACGAGGGGGTCTCGGAAACGAAAAGACGGACCAAAAAGTGGACGGGACATAAACGTACTTTCAATAGTCCGAGTTTAATTTGCGTTATGTAGAAAATTCGTTTTTCCTTTTGGGACGCTTTTAATGTACGTGTAAAAAAAAAACATTGGATTACATTAAAGCACTGATGAGCTAATTCAATAGGCTTTTCGTGAGTGTCGACCGTTGACTGAACGGTTTTTTAGTGAATCGGACAAAAATGTTCGCAAACAATTAACGGTCGTTTCTTATTATCGTTTTTAAAAACCGACTTTTACAACGACCTGGAAAACAATTGAATCAATTATTATTTCGGGAATGAAATCCGGTCGAGTGGTGGTCGCGTTTTCGTCTAAATTTTAGGCCTGTAAAACTTATACACGATTTCCGTCATCGTCTCAAATAAACGATTGGTGGAATTTGAATCGAACAAACGCCGACGAATTCCGAAATGGTTTTCGAAATTCACACCGGACCGCGGGAAGTATAATACGATGTTCGGTCCTTTGGCGTTTACACATATAATATCGACCGGGCTTCACGTGTCTCACATATCAAACGACCTAACCTAACGTACGACAATTGCCTAGAATTTGACGACCCTTTAAAAACAACTCTGCCGACCGTTTTTATGGACGCGTACGGCACGGCTCGGAGATTTTATACGACAATCCGTATTCACTCGTTTTGAACACTCGTCCGTATTTGTCCGAGGCGGGCTGACTTACGTCTGTTAGTTCCGATCGTTTTAATTTCGACGGCACGTCACAGTACGTCGCAACGCGTTAAAATTGATTAAAAATAAGAGGAGGGGGGGAGGGGAGAAATACACGAATTTTCCGTACGCGATTTTTCGCAGATCATTCAACGAACGTTTTAAAATATTGCGGATAATCACCGACGAAACGCACCGTGAACGGCCGTACCGTGACTCGGGGGAAGTTTCATCGTTTAATCGTTCGATCGCGTTTTCAAACGTATCATTAACGTATTCGTTTTACGTGAACACAAAACGGACGTGCTGTTGTTGTCCTAAGGTAAACGTTGTGTCGCCGCGGCCGTGTACTGGTATACTGGTCTACTAAAAAAAATGTGCCCATCATTCGTATTCGAGTACGTGTTGTTGCAACTTGTTTTGTTTTCCTAGATCACATCGCGTACCGTTCGAACGAATCGTCGGAAATGGCGGATTTATTAAAAAGCAGTAACGTGCAAAACATATTTACCCAGCTGGGAACGTTTGTCGGTGACGAATATGTGCCGTCCGACGATTGTTATCGTGAGTAATGTTTGAATAAAGTACTAGAGATTATTATTATTATTATTATTATTTTTATTTGCTTCTTTGGATAAATGCGTAGTAGTGATATTGCGCGTCAAGACGTTTAAATAAAATAATCATTTAGTAACGTTCGGATAAAAACGATTGTCTTATTTAGAAACTAATAAGCAATGTGCGAGTTCTGTTATCATTCGGGTAACGGAAATAAATCACAATTTAAACAATAAAAGGAATGACTCGCTGCTGCATACGTTGGCACATATTAAAATGTTACGCCAACTGAAACGAAAAATCCGATCGTACATTTATAAACATTACTTCGAAGGGCTTATTTAATTGAATAAAATTGTACAATTTGTTGTCTGATATTTTCAACGAATCGAGGAAACAATTATATTGGTTTTAAAATTGTGATATTTATTACTGCTCCTAAGGTAGGTTTTCACAAGACTGAGCGAGCACGTTAATCATTTTTTATACTTGTAAAAATTAAGCTAATCAATTTTTTTTAACCTAGTTAAAAATTAATGTTAATTGAAAATTCAAATACATCATTTAAGTTAACAGTGTTTTGGTAACTTAACTTAAGATTTTTTTTAAATCGTTCGTTTGATTTTTTATTATTAAAAATTCAATCATTAATTTATATAAATACATTTTTCAACAACTCATATGGAATCTGAAACTATTTGTCTCTTTACTAGTTCTAGGTATTATTTTCGTCTCGAAAACGTTCCGTTAAAATACCTTGGCAAATAATACTTGGACAATGAAAATCAAAAATAAACTAATTTATAAAATTAATTAATAAAAAAATTGTTGTAAATACGTTAAGTCGACCTTAATGCGATGGAAAACGAGTTAAGATATTCCATTAAATGAAAAAATTAAGTGAAATACAATTGTTTTTTAGCTTGACTTGTTAATGTCCAGCCTTGGTTTCTTACAATTACCAGTTTCAAAGAACATCTGTTCTGCCAAGAGGAAAGGAAAGATTTTAATGGGACAGAATATTATTCTTCGTCTGTCCCACCCGTTTGCACACGTATAAAAAAAATAATTAACCTATAAAAACGAATGACCAACGTATATGTTTATACATATTTTTTCGTTGCCATTATTTTTTAGTAATAATCAACACTCTCCAGAACGATTATCTGAATATTCGATATTGCAATTAGGTACATTCAGTATTTTATTATAATAATAAACAATTCGAAGTCATATGTTTGTGTTTCGTAAAAATTTTCAGCTATACTGTTGCACATATATGAAGAACTGAATACGGAAGACGCGAGTTCCAGACATTTTAGACAGATCATTGGATTTTCACAACTTGTAAAAAAAGTTTGTATATTTCTGTGTTATTGAAATTTACGGTGTGTATGTTCGGATGTACGACCACACAGCAGTGGCGCTTGAATTTGGATGGTGGTGAGGCACAGGATTAAAATTAAACATTTTTTAACGTAATCCCTTCTAATTTTTTTTAATGGGACGCCAAGAACGCCGTAACTCCCCCCCCCCACAAGTCAGTTGGATATTTAATTTTTCGGGAACGCACATTTGTTTTAAATTTTTGCACTCCTCTTCTAATTTTTTCTCCAATTTGGCACTGCACAGTCACGAGTGCTGATAGCCGCCGTCAATCGTTAACGTTTTCCAACAATTTTAGTGAACTTTGACATTTTTTTATAAACACCGAGTAAAACGTTAAAATGCGATCGAAATTATTGATGGTATGTTAAAAAAGAAAAATCGTATTGAATTGGAGATAAAAACATGATCGGATAACTTCTAACTAGTATAGTAATAATTTTGTTAATATATTAAATGTAATATATAAACGTTTAGGATCTAATACCTATGCTGATTACGGTGAAAAACGACAAAATATTGGACATTTTGATCAAGTATGTACAGTGTTCGGTTCGGACGAATATTTGTAATACAGGTTATTGTTAATTGATTTTCACAGGGTTCTCGCAAACATCATGACACCGATAGAATGTTTGATGCCGGTTTCAGGCCGATTTGCCGAAGAGGATATCGGTTGTACTGTGACATTCAAACTCAACTGGCTGTTGTCGACAAGTAAAATCGCATGTGCTAACGTGAAAGCTATCAAACGGATTACGCAGATTATAAAGGAAAATTGCATAAAAGTAAGACATATTTATTACATAAATTATTTTCGTGCTAAAAAAATATTCGTAGGCAATAGACAAACAAATCAACAATTCATTTACTAATTTGAAAAACTCGCCATTTAGTTGCATCATATTTTGTTACTTTTCTATAGTTAATATCAGAAACAAGACATATTCATAAGCAAAATTATATAATTTCATATTATCGACGTTCTACAATATCTAGATGAATGAACTAGCTAATAATTTAGCAAATTAGTATTTATATCTTATCTAGATAAATAGCCTATAGTTGATGTTTGTAGGTGTTGTTAATTTTATTTTATGCGTTTTTAAATTATCATAATTATCATTATTAATTGAACACAATTAAAAAAAAATCTAAATAATTTACATCGTTGTTTACTATTCCCCTTCCCGTATTTGATAATTCTTCTGGTTTCAGAATAATCAGAATAATCTGTATTGAATTATATTTTTACTGATTATTATTATTATTTTTAAATATGATAAATTTTAACTATGCATGTTTAATATCTCGCCTGTTCAACCTACGACTTTAAATTACCTGAACTCAAAACTGAAAGATAAGTCGCTTATAATATCATACATAATATAATAGAAATATCACTTCGACTGACATCATGTTTGGTTATAAAGTATAACCGATTCACCTTATCAAATTCGTTGACTCACCGCACTTCACGATTTCAAGTTCAGAAGAATTCGACCTGAATATAAACTATAATTATTTCAAAAAGCTCATTGGTCAACAGCAGAGAAATATGGACAAACATTTCTATTCTATTTTGTACCAATGTAACTAACAACTAATAACCATCTACTATACGAAACGAGACGAGTTTTAATTAATTTTTTTGGTGTGTTTTTGTTGCATTATAGTTGTCTAGCTGTCAAGGATGCTCTAGAAATTGTTCAGCGATAAGTGACTGTTTACAATTGATTAAAAATATTCTTCATGTACCCAACGACCAGTATCAAAACCACATATTGAGGATGCTTTCTTCTGAAAATTTCGATGAGGTAATACACGTGCTTATAACATGAATGTGTAATTAAAGTTGAATTCATTAGAATATCGTATGATTATAGAAACACTCGTCGTTATATTCTATAAACATATATATATATATTATTTAGGTGTATACAAAATAACTAATATTTTCCTCAAACTTCATCTAAAAATATATAATATGATTTAGAGCGAGGGAGACAGACTTGTGTTTGAAGGGTTGCACGAACAAAAGAAATAAAACTATTATTTTTTCCATATCTTCATGGTGTCATAATTTTACATACATATATAATCACGTGTTTCATACAAAATCAATGTTCGATCGTTTATGTATCATAAAAGGAAAGAAATTTAATTCATTCTTCCCGTAAATGTTGAGCGATAGAAATGCTTTGAGTTGTTTTCGTAAAAGTATATTTATAAGGTGATATTACACGATAAATCGGAGTTGATTTCAGATTTGTGGAGCGACGAATGCCATAACAGAATACTTGACTACCTATTGCGAAATTGTATAACATGTATATACCGTATATGTGTGTATAATAAAAACTTTTAAAATTGATACGTTATTCACGTTATACACACGGTAATTGATAGCGTAAATAGTGTACTTGCCGAAAACAGACACGACGATTGAAGTTGTTGTTGCCCACTAAAATAATATTCACCGATTTCGTTATTTCGATATTTATAGATTCTCAATGACTTGATTCTCAACGCGAATCGAGAACAATGGGCAGTGATAATCATCGAATTAATTGCACTGATATTCAAAAACCAACATGTTGATCAGATGTCTAAGCTATTGATTAAAATGAACGAAACGATGATTAGTGATAGTTCCGAAGACAATGAAAGCAATACATCGCCATATCCGGTAATTATTATTATTGAAATTCATAGTCCGAAATAGGAGGATATGTTTTTAACTTTAAAATATGTTATTTAAATCGAAACGCCGATCGTGGTTTGGATAAGTCTATATATATATATAGAAAAATATTTTTAAAAATTTCAGAACAACGGAACAAGTTCTTCTCCGGAAAATCTATCCGAATCGTCAAACTCAGACGATAACGATACTGATCAGCGTTTAAAAGTGGTAATTATAACAAAAATACATTGTTTTTCTTAAATGTACAATATCCATGTGAACTATGGACTACTCGATGTTTTTTGTAATTTGTATTTCGTGATTGCCTTAAAAGATTTAACGTGTTTAGTTTCAGTCACAGTTCAAAGAAGAAATGTGTCATTTGAATTCGACGGATAAACAAGATAAAAAAACTTTATGCGTTTTAGAAGAAAATGTAAACGAGAAATTAGAAGACGACGAACTCAAAACTAAATGTGTGTTTAAAGAGCCTTCTTCATTAAGAGTTATGGATAATTTGAAAAGGTATTATTTATGAGTTATATATAGACTATAAGGTTTAACAATAAGTTTGTTTGTCTGTAATAGAAGATTTAAGCTTTAAAATACTGTAAAAGTTGTATTATATTTTCTTTGTGCTGGATAGTTAAGACATTTCAAAGGACACTATATTTTACTATAAATAAACATTACAGAAGAGACAGTAAGGAACAGACCGAGTTAAAGAAGTCGCGTTTGGAACGAAGAAGAAACTCTATTGAACAACTGAAAAACAAAATCGAAAATCAACTACACAAGACCACTACGTTAAACCCTACTATTTGCAACAGGAAATCGAAATTACGAATGAAAAAAAATACAAAAACAAAGTAAACATAAAGTTTCGATTTTCAACGCCGCAGCCGTGCATTTTTGACTTTTTGCCAATTAATTGTCAATTTAACTTGTTATCAGATTAAATTTTCAAGTTTTACCAATGCATATGTCAAGCCATGTATGCATATCACACTTTCTTCAGAAATTCACCGTACGTTTTATGCGAAACGGATTCAACACTTTAGTCGACGACATTTACAATTTACTAACGTCTAATTCACATCAATACATTGACACTTCACTATACTTCTGGATTTTAACGTATTTTTGTAGATTTTGCAAGTTGAACGGCATCGAGTTGAAATCAGTCAGGTGGGTAGTCGTTTTAAACTCGTTTTTGATTTGAATATTTGTTTTCTTTTTTTTTAGCTTTTAATTCTTAATGAACGTACATGTAATACTGTGTTTTCAGACGTATAGTATCATTCAAATTGATTTCATATATTGTACACGAAGGTTTTAATGTATCGGAACAGTTAATGATCGCTAAACGGCAACAGTCTCACAACATTCATTTGCAAGTCAGACATTTACACTTGGTACGTCCGCGTGTTTTATGTAAAATGCATTTTGTTTGAATATTTTGTAATTTTATTTTCTTACGCGTAAGATGCACAATTATATTTGTTAAAGGTTGTTTTGGCCATCAAAGAAGTAATTAAACTTATTGAGTTTTATAGACAATCCGCTATTGAGTCACCGCTGTACGTAGAGCTGATAAATCATCTGAAATGTGAGTTATGCATAGTACATAAATAATACGCTTTCATTCCCACAGTAGATGTACGTCTATAATAAATATGATAGAGTTTTGTATGTAAAATTATGTCATTCTTACGGGTTTTAAATTAATCTCGTTTAGTAATGAAACGGAAAATAATTAGAAAATTAATTAGTGTTATGAAATGACAGTAAACTATAAATATTAAAAAAAAGTCTGAATTAAATATATAGTTATCATGAATTAATTAATTACACTTATAAAAAAAAAATCAATTTCTAATTCATACTAGTTATTAATAATAAATTGTTTTTTTAAATATAATTGTCAATTTATTTTTAAAGTAATTAAAAAGTGTTTACAAATTATTATTAATATATATATATATATATATATATATATTATTTGTGTGATTTATATTTTATATTATTTATTTCTACATGCCTAGTATAACCAAAAAAGGGGGCAAAGAAAGGCATGAGATTTTTTTTAAATTTACAAGGGGAGACGTGAAATATAATAGATCGAGAAACAATGTTTAGTGGATAGTTCTCTTGAATCGATGATAAGAACATATAAATATATATATATAATCTCTACAGTGACTTTTCACTAATCCGCCACTAGACTGTATCCACAATTCTGTCAATTAAAAATAATATTCAAAACAATCTACAGAAATGATGTTTAATTCAACTCAATTGTTCGGTAGACCATTTTGCTATTTTCACGTATAAAATATAATATCGTGGATGCTGTTTCTCGTTTAAAAACCGTATTAAATTTAAAAACGAAATGAATTTTCAATCTGTGTGCAGATTCGGATAATAGCTCGCCAGAATCGACTACTTTTGCTAAAGGTCTCAAGTCGATATTCGCATTACTCATTCGCCAGTACGACAGCAATATACAAGCTATTGAATACTTGTACGACTTGATAGTCACGAATCATATGGTATTGTCGTTGTTCGACAACATCAAAGATTGTTGGCATTTACACGATAGTATAATTGAACACATTAAAAAGTAAGATAAATTTCACATTATCGTACAGATGAAGCATACTACATAATGTACTGTCAATTTTGGAATGATGTAATAAACTATTGTTATAGATTCGCTGCTCCTGATATAATGTTTAATTATGGCACTGTTCTACAAAACTATAAGAAAAACGATGAAATAGTCAACGAAGCCGTATTCACTATGATGCATCACATAATTGGAGAGGTCGAAGACACGACAGTACTCTTCCAGCCAATTATTTTGAAAATATTTTTGAAAGTTTTCGAAGAGAAAGACAATTTGTACGAAGTAAGTTTGACGTTACTTTTGTTATCCTTTAAGTCTATATTTTCCTCTTTTTTATTTTTCTATAGAGGTGGTCTGATTTGATAGAATATGTGATCAACAAGTTCCTAAATTTATCGCAAACAGAGTTTTGTCCCATGAACGTGTCTTCGGAATCTCGACGTGCGTCTAAATGCTAACTTTAATATTATTAATTATTTAAAAAAAAAACACATATTTATAATATTTATTTTATATTATTAATATTAATATTTATTATTATTACGCATATCAACTTACTTGTCTTAATAAAAACTAATTGATAGCATGTCCCACACGGCCATTTGATTAATATTGTAAAACAAAAAAATTGTTTTTTGGTGAACAGTTATATCTCAGATTACAGTTTTATTCAGGATAAAAAATTATCCGTGTGATGTCAGTACATTTTAGACATCGAATCAAGCGAAGAACTTTTACAATGTTTTTATTTATTTTTATTTATACTAGTTGATACACATAATTTGACAAATTTTTCTATTTTCACAAAATAACTGAAAATTAAAAAAAAAACAGATAAAACTGTTCATAAATCCGTATTAGAATATTGATTTCAGATTTGGAATATAAATTCAACTTTAACAACACCCAAACAAGGCATACACTCGAAAATCTTTGCATTTTTTTCGGTTTGGGTTCCGGTTCGATTTTTGGAAAAACATTTTAATTCGGTATCGGTTTCTGTTCCTATTATTTTACTTAATTCGGTAAAATTTCACTTATTTAAACTCCATGATATTAAAATACACGTAGTAAATAATTTAAGAGCTTTTATTTGTGTAATGTTAATACAATACTAGACGCATTAAAATGTAAATTAGCAAACTGAATTTAGTAAGAAATCTATTGATTTCAAAAGTTTTGAAATTATTTTACATTTTCCCCCATTGAGATGATATAATAATAAAATGTATTTGTAAAAAAAAAGTGTTTGCTGTTATATTATGAAACTGTAACATTTACGGACACTTTCGTTTTAAAAAGTTTTTGTGATAATTAAGATCAATAAATAACAAATGATAATAATATTAATAATAATAATAACAACAATTTAAAATTAATTTATTAACCATTGTCAGTCGTTTTTCATAGACTACTGTTTTTTTTTTTTTTTTTTGATTGTATTGTATTTTAATTTGTGAGAAATAGATGTAAGTAATACTATACACTATAAGCTCAAAATCACAAAAATAATAATTCACTTTTAAAATGTAGTATTATTTTTGTGATTTTGGGTTTATAGTGTTTAATATAAAACAGTCACAGGTTCTCAAGCATATTTTAGATGTAAGTAATATTTTCTAATATTTATTTATCGTATATCGTCAGCTAAACACAGCTTTTAATAAAAATCAAACATGTAATAACAAAAAAATATTCGTATCACTTGCTAGATGGCCGGTTCGGAATAGAACGTGATATTCCCATATTTGTGATGGGCACACTAGTCAATGTCTTTTTCGCGTCTACGCATTATAACCGCAAGGCCGCACGTAAAAAAAATATTTCGGTGGAGGGGGCATCAAAAAATGTACACCCTAATTTTTTTTTAATATACTCGTAGTACAAAAACTAAAAAATTATAAATCACAGGCCACGGAGTCGGGAGTACAAAAATTATCACATGTTACAACAGTTGTTCTATAAAGTTGTTTCCACGGATATGGTTAACTTTAGCCGTGACTGTTTCGGGCGGGATCAGTAGAAATAATTTTTTTATCACACGATTATTTTATCACACGTAAAAAAAACACTGAAAATTATTTGACATTTAAAATGAATTATATCGCCAATTTAAACAAAAATCAAAAATATAATAGCGGGGGGGGCATGGCCCCTTTCGCCCCCCTCCTCCCTCCCGTGCGGGCGGCATTATATAGAAAGACAGTATCGTCCAGTGGCGCCGAGTTCAATCAAAAGAGTTGGTTCAATTCTAACAAAGACCGACATTAATTTCTACTGGCGATGTTACTGTAACTGTTCGACTACTGTAATAGTTCGACAACTAAACACAAAATAGTTCGATTCGAATATCGAACCAGACAAATTAACTACATCTTTTTATTAACTCAAAACCAAGTTCTAACGCGGACAAATTAGATTTAAAATACTAAACACTTTTATATTATTTATTTTATGAATCGATAATTAATCATTTAGGTTAATCGACTTTTAGATCAAACGAACACCCGGATGTTTTAAATCAATTTAAATGCTTTGAACTTTTTATGACGTTCGGTTCGACCCAACAAATCTGGTTTTGGTAACAACATCATTAATTTCTATCGTTCGATTCTGATCAACGGACAATAAACAACGAAATAAGTCTGTACGCGTATTCGGTACAATGTTTTCTACGCGTTTTCTAAAAACTATCGTCGTCGTCACCCGAGAATGATAAGGTTTGTGTCGTAATTGAAATTGTTTAAGGAACGCATTTTAAAATTCGTACATTATATACACATATATATACATGTTTCTAATAGATTGATTTATCGAAATGAGCAAAACAATGTTGACTTTGTAAAGGTTCAACACCTTTAAAGTGTATTTTTCGAACGGAATCTCATATCGTAGTATTGAAACACATCGATGTTGAATTCTCGCTTATTGTTTTTGAAACGTCATTATATATCATTACGTACTAGTTATTTTACCTTCGGAAAAACTATTGTAAAATATGTTATAGGTTTTTTTTTTTGTTAGAATATTGATAAAAAATAATTAGTACTATTTGATGCATTGTGTGTATTAAATGTTTTTAAAAACATACCTAATATATATATATTATATAATATTTGCCAATTCTAATGACAATTTAGTGCGTTTGCGACGAAAGTAATTATCGTCATAATGACTTGTATTATGTTACTCGATACTGATTGTCAGCTCATGAATAGTGTTTTTTTTTTGTCGTTATGCGTCATAAATGTAAGATGAGAAAATTCGCGGACCAATGACGAGGGAAAATATTACTTAAACAAAAACAAAAATTCTATACGGAACGAAGTATTATTTACTTTTCACGTTGGGATCGTTGTCGTAAGTTGAGTACGTCGTTGATGGGCTTGAAAAGGTGATTCGAATTGCCATTGCACCGGTCCGTGTACAATGTCGCGTCGTACGACGTACGAGACGTGTTAACACGGTTCGTCCATTAGATAATGGATAGGCCGTATCCACGTTATCAGGCGCGTTCCCGTAACTTCTTTCGTACCTAGCAAATATTCAGATAACAGATACGCGTACGACAATGTGTAGTCCGGTGTAGTGTGGTGATAAAGCTATTTCATGGAATAATTCATGGAACAAAAATTAATTTGTCGCCCGAGTGAGTTAGAAGATACGGTTTTTGATTGTTGCTATCTCTCTTCTTCATTCAGCGGACGCTGCCCCGCTACACACACGCACACTATATATTTGTATACACGTGTACACACACGTCCCCCGTCCATTGTGTATTATCCATGCAGACGGCGAAAGACGTTATCACTGCGACTGTTATCGTAGTTTGACGACGGCGGCGTCACTGCGTCCGCGGTTCGTTCCCTCGTCGTTCGTCCGCGCGCGACCGAAACCTTTCCTGTGCCACGGAATTCGCGGTCGTCGGTCCGTATATTCGTCGTGTCGACGGCATGTCGACCGGAAGTCGCCGCGCGCCGAGACGGAAGACGCCGGGACCGAAGAAGCCGGGACCGAAGACGCCGGGACCGGAGACGCCGGGACCGGAGACGCCGGCAGCCGACGGCCCGAACGGGACACCGACGTCGTCCGGCCTGGCCGCCGTCGTTCCCGCCGTCCTGTTGTCGGCCGTCACGTTTACGGTGTTGGGGCACTTCGTTCAGCCGCTGTTGGGACCCGACGAGCACTACATAGACGAAGAATTCCACGTGCCACAAGCGCGACGCTACTGCCGGTCGGAGTTTCGACAGGTTTGTTCTCTCTTGTTAACACACACGCCTTTCTGTTCGGTCGTTCCACACGTGATCGCCGTGTAGTACACCGTTCTTGTTTCATCGTTCCGACGACGAACGATTTGGTCGCTACTCGATGCGTTTGTGTGTGTTTTTTTCTAATAATGTTTTCGTAGACATTCGATTTATCCAAACACCATCCAAACGCAACGTTTACAAGTCTGTATCTGCTTGTTGGTGATATTTTCATTTTTATCTTTAACAACTTGTCTGCAAGTACCTATTCGCTTTCTTATCGTTTTCCTATATTGACATTATATCCGTTATCGAGTCGTAAGAACATTTTGCCAGTTGGGTTTAATTTTTCAACGTTACATTTGTGATTGACGATATGTGCTGTGTGAGTGTGGATGTGCCTGAACGTTTATTGACTGTTGTGACTAAAAAAAAAAATAAGACAAAATGTTTTGAAAATGACAAAATACAAGATTTCTGATAGCTTGCGTTTATAGGTGTTTGTTAGTTAATACAAAAGAATAACATTTTTTTGAAAGCAAAAAATTTACCGTTATTTATATATTTCTAAAATATACTTGTATCATGTTGAAAAAAAAATAAGTTAAATGCTAATAATGATTTTAAAAAAGTAATTTTAACAAATTCCTAGACCAAGTTATTACTTTTATTTTACACTAGTCATCAATAATAATTACTTCATGATCACGGACAGTCTTATAAAAATGTCAAAAATGTGTTGCAGTTCTGTAAAAATCTTAAAATTAAATCATTTTGTTTTTCAAACCACTTTGATTTAACCGTTAGTTTCAAAACTAACTAGGTACAAATAATAAAATTCCAAAATGTTGAGAATTATAATTGGGATTTTATCTGTTGCCATTAGCCGACATTTCGGTTGTTTAAAGTAATCGAACAATTATTTCTTAGCTACCATTTCAATAAGAGATTGTCACAAACAATATCTTTTTACATTGTATCAATTTTTTATTATTGTTTTTTTTTTTTTACAGTGGGATCCAAAGATCACTACACTGCCTGGGCTTTATTTGTTATCGGCTGCCATTCTAGTACCGTGCACGAAGATCTATAATGCAATATTATCGTCGATTGGTATTTCGGACGAAGACGGATTTAGCGAATACGATCCGTGTTCGTTGTTTGCATTGCGGGCCGTGAACGCAGTTGGAGCTCCAGCATGCTTGTACTATGCGTACAACCGTTGTCAACAATTATTGTCACAAGTCGGTTTTCACTTTAAAGCGTCGGTTTGTTACAGCGAAACTATGAATATTATTGAGAGTTGCTTCTTGTTTTTGTTTTTGTTTTCTTTTACAGTTTTACACTTTACTTAGTAGAGACGTGTTAAAACCGTTTTTACACGTTTTTTAACGTTTTAAAACTGATATTTTCGTTTAACAGAAAAATGTGTGTGCAAACAAACCGGTGTAATTAATTTCTAATCATGTCCAACAGCACACACTTCACTTAAACTTCATTTAAAAATCGAAACGGCACGAAAATTAGCTACCAAACACTATTGTAGACTGCATTTCAAAGATGATATTTGTGACGCTGTAGACTGTAATGGTCGGATTCTGTCACCGGACGGTCGTGTCTCCCCCCATGCCTGGTATATATTATACTGGTAAAAATTCTTGCTTGTTGAGCGAGGCACGGGCTCTGTCAGTACGTCTTGTATTGTAAAAAAAAAAGTAATCGATCCCGTTGGATATTCATGGATTTCGCGGCAATACCATTTATGTATTTGACGTTTCTCGCCGTTTCGCCAGCGCTGCTGATGTTCACGGAATGTGTTTACAGGACGAGAAAAACAAATCGCCGTACAGAGCACGGACAAACATGATCACGGCGACGAGCGTGGCCACGTTCCCGGTGATCTACGCGCCGTACGCCATGCTGTACTATACGGACGCGTGGGCCACCGCGTCCGTTTTCCTGTGGTACGCCAGTCACCTGAACAAGGGCGCCGGCCCGTGGCTGGAAATCGCGCTGGGCGCGTTCTCGGTGCTGTGCCGTCAGACGAACGTCGCGTGGATAGCGTTCGCGTCCCTAGTGGACGTGTGTCGGTGCGCCGAACGGTGTTTCCCGGAAGTGAAGCGTCGCACGTCCGCGTGTTCCTACGTGAAAGTCAGTGGGTCTGCCGGCCGCGCCGACCCGTTTTTTTGTAACCGTTTTTTTTTTTTTTTTACCGCAGGCGTGCGTCACCGAGCTGTACGACTGTTGCGCGGCCAACAACGGCAACGACGTGGCCAAGCTGACCGGCTTCGTGCGGACGTGTTGGCGCGCGACCGCGCCGAACGTCGTGGTCGTCGCGTCGTTCTGCTCGTTCGTCGTGTTGCTGAACGGCGGCGACGTGGTGGTCGGCGACCGGCGCGCCCACGCGCCCCGTTTCCATCCGATGCAGCTGTGCTATTTCGCGCTGTTCGCGTCCGCGTTCTCCGCGCCGCGGCTGCTGTCGCGGGCCTGTTACCGCGGGCCTGTCTCCGCCGTCGTGCCGTCGTTCCGCCGTGCCGCGCGCGCCGTGTCGACGATGGCCGCGACGGCCGCGGCGCTGGTCCGGTCCAACACGGTGGCGCATCCGTACCTGTTGGCCGACAACAGGCACTACACGTTCTACGCGTGGCGGCTCGCGTTCGGCCCCGGCAGACCGGCCGTAACGCGGTACCTGCCGGTGCCCTTGTACGCGTGCGGCCTGTACCTGATGGACAGGAAGCTGTCCCGGTCCCGGTCCCGGCCGTCGTCGGTCGCGCGCCGACTGGCCTATTGGATCGTCACCGCCCTCGTGCTCTGTCCGCAGCACCTGTTGGAGCCGCGCTATTTCGTCGTGCCGTACCTGGTGTACCGGTTGCACGGCGGCGACGCGGACGACGGCACGGCCGGCGCTCGCGTGGCCGCCGTCGTCGAGCTAGTGGCGTACCAGGCGTGCAATTTTCTCGTCATGTGGACGTTTCTGTACCGGCCTTACGTGTCCACCATGGACGACACCGGTCGGCTGGACCGGTTTACCTGGTGACTTCTTGTTGCCGGCGCGTTGTTCCCTTTTGCCGCGACGTCGACGCGACGGACACAACGGCCAACGAAACGACAATCGCGGGTGCTCGCGTATTCTAACGGCGCCCCGTTCGATTCCGTTCGATAATTACGATCGTGTTTTGAAATCCGGCAACAGCTGATGGCCAGTTAAACTCGAGCCGTTGGTTGATATTTTCGTGACATAATATTAACAGTTGACGTATTCGGCCTGTCAATGTCAACACTGCAGTTTTAGTGGCATGTGCAGCATATTATGTCACTTTAACCTTTTTTTTTTTTTTTTTGTAATAATGGATAGGGTTTTTTTTTTGCTGTGTTCGATATTAATTTGTGCGTTTATATTGTCTTAAGTAATGGAATGGGGTTTATTATATGTATATATATATTTTTTGTTTTACAGCTGTAATTCTAATTTCATCGGTGAAGATCAAAGAGTAACAGATAATTATCGTGCACCATTATATTTTTAAGAAAATCTATTCGTATGTGCTAAATTATTCTGACATTCAGAATGACATGGTTTATTTAATTTTTCGACCGTTCATATTATTTTTTTTTTTAACACCTTTTTTTTTATAATAAAACAATTTTAAATTTGTTCTCGGAAAGGCACTGTAACAATATTACACGTTTCATAATGTATTAAGGCAGTGATGGCCAGGAATGTATAAATTACCCGGACGTACAAATTTTACCAGTGTGCTTTTTACGTAAATATGCATCGCATATTACATTAACATGTACACGGTTGTTTATTTTATTTTATTTTTTTATTAACTGAATATGTTAAATTGTGTACGATGAATGTGAACAATATAAAACGTCGCTAGCATAGACAATATTATTTTTTTTTCACGGTGTGAGTAAAATGAAAATCCTACGAGTACAATTCGATGTGTAATGTAAACAACGAAAAGTGAAAACATACTTTTGGAGTAAAAATTTTCTAATAGTGCGTCTGGATGTCTTGTTCAAACTGCTTATTTGTATATTAAACTTCTTCAATGACGTTCACGTCGCAACGTTCTCAGTATTGTTTCTAATCGTGTGATGTTTGGATAAGATACGACCGGTGTTTTACACGGTACGTTCAACAGAGCACGTTCGACACGCAAGTCACGCGTTGCATTAGTTTGGTTATTATTTAGGTACACATTAATTGTGCGCACACGTGGACAAGACGAACGGAGCCGAGAACGTTTGGACGGACGAGAGAAGGTAGGACAAGGAATGAGTATGTAAGAGTGTAAGCGTAGGAGTGCCGTCGACCGTGGATAAGACTAAGGCTGTGAGAACGGTTACGGGAAGTAAGGAAGAGGAAGACCGAACACGAGGTGGTCGGATGTGATATGAGGACTGCTGGTGTGACTGCGTAGACGATGTGGGAGATCGTGTCAAGCGGAGGTCCTAAACACGGGCGGCCGACCACAAACAGCTGGTATGAGCTGCTATGAGGTGACGGAGAAGAAGATTAATTTTACACACACACACATATGCATACGTCAAGAGAAAAAAAATATATATAATGTACGTGAAAATGTTGAAAAGAACCAAAACGGTATTGTGAATACAAATATTTGTTGCTCGATTGAAACGCGTTGTAAATAAGTGTTGTTCGAACGTCATGGAACATTGATCGTCAGGAAAAACGACGTTGTTATTGTTACTATTGGTTTTCGGTTTTGTAAATATTTTACGGAATCGAGTTTTCTGTTTTTTTAGTATACGTTCGTATGATAAGGTCGCTCCGAATAAAACGGTCGGGCGGAGATAAAACCAAAAAAAAAACTATCTTCCTCGTTTTTCTCGCGGGAAATTAAATACAGGATGATATTCAATGTACACGAACGGGCCGCAGCTACACATTTTGACACGGGTGGCAAGCTCTTTTTTATCACTTAACCGGCGATTTTCAAATAAACCTGATCGGCTTGTGTGAAAAATTCTGAAATATTTAATAGGCAACATAACTAAATACGGTCGGCCAATCTATGTAAAGACAGAATCGCAGCTGTATGTACGGGCCAGCGATATAACGACTTGATATTTATATTACAAAATAAAAACAATCGATAGACGGCGCGCGTTATTGTCAATACCGATGCTCTTGCACTTTGCCGAGTTCCTCATGTGTTCTATCGGCCATTGAAGTAGGACAGTAAGAACCGACAAAAATGAACTTATCGTCTACGTATTAAAAGTCTGAAATCGGTTTAGAAACATTGAAGCGTGTCCGTAATTTTGCCGCCCGGGACAAATGACACCCCCTGCCCACCCGCTAGCTGCGGCCCCGGTGACCGCCGTAGGTTTAACGGAAAAACGCGATGCACATCGTGTTATACCAGCAGTGCTCGAATTTCGGAGGGCACGGGAGAGTACCCGTTCGTTTTTACGTTTTTGTTTTTTCGCCTACTCTTTTTGATTATTTTTTTCTTCTCTCTTTTGAACGGCACCGCCATAAACGTTGCCGTCCGCTCGCAAGTCGGCGACGCACGCATTTTTCGTTATTGTGTTTTTCCAATTCCAGCCGCCGACCGTGATCGCGGTTTTAATTGACGACGTCGGGTTCGTCGTGCGCCGCGTAAGTCTGCCCCCCAAGTGGCGTACGACCAGTGTTTCTTTCAGGCGTTTCTCCGGGGGGCTCAGCCCCCCCCCCCCGGGGAAAACTTGAAGAATAGTAAAGAAATATCAAATATTAGAAAATAATTTGATATCACGGAGAATAACCTACAATCGTCAGATAAGGTTCAACACGACACTGTATTTATAAAATTATTTTTCCCGATTGAAATCAGTAATGACAGACAATATTGTCGGGCAACGATGACAAAAAAAAATTATCGAACACCAAAAATAATATCGGATAAACATTTCATTGGTTTGTCAAAAGCGTATCATTGTTGTTGACTGTCGTAGTGCGTTTATTATTTTACTATCTTCCAAACGGTGAAATGTGTTGACCGTTATTTGTATGTATCCGATTGCGATTCGTACTACACGATAAAAAATCAAATTATATTTGTTTGTTTTTTAAAATTAATTGAAAAGTGCCTACCTCCTACTGCGATAACTCTGATCTTCAGGTATCGGTGTTTCTTTCAGGCGTTTCTCCTTCCCCATCCGGAAAACGTCCAACGTCCTCCTCCCGGGTGAAAATTTGAAGAACAGTAAAGAAATATCAAATATTAGTAAAACGTAATTTTGACATCACGGCGAACGACCTACAACCGTCACATAACACATAACACTATGTGCCCCTCTCCCCCCCCTGGAGAAAATTGTCCGAAAGAAACACTGCGCACGTTCGCGGCGTAATGATTCCGATAATCAATTTGCATTTCGATTGATTATTTTGCGCACGCGAAGAGTAACCGACGACGTGGAGGGAAACGAAAAACCAGCGCACCGAATTGGAATCCCCGTTGAAACCGATTGTCGATAACACGCAAAAAACATTGTCGTACGGAATTTTGTTTTGTTTTTTTTGTAAAAAAACGCTAAATACACGCGTGATACAACGATGGATATGACGGTTCACTCGGTGACAGCACGATCCGTTTTTACGGCGTCGAGACCCCGCGGACGAAACGCACGTCGCGCTCACGGCTTGTTGAGATCGATTTCCAGGCCATCGTTGTCCAACACTATTCTGTACGCCCGGTCCGTCGCGTGTCGGTTTTCGTGACGGTCGTCCGCGTTCTCGTTCCGGTTGGCCGGTATCTCGAAGGGGTTGGCGCCCATGCAAAACTGCACCGGACTCTTGATGTACTGCTTGCCTATGGGGACAAATGAAACGCGCGAATGACGGTCGGACACCATCCGCACGCGTCGAACGTCCAGCGGGTGGGGTGGGTTCGACTTAAATCGACTAACGACTCGGAATCGGTTCGTCAGTGTGACGTTACGGTTTTCTGTTTTCCCCCGGACGTCCGACCCGTGCCGCGAACTCTCTCGATTCATTATTCCGGACATTTTCTAAAACGTTCCGACGGATCTAGATCGGTAATCAAAATGAACAGGGTTTACGAAAATCGGTCGACCCGAATAAATTGGTTTCGAACTCATCGGACGAATAACGTCCGGGCATTCGATATCGTCGAAATCGAATTCTCCGTTGGTCGTGACCGAGAATCGGGTTTTAACGTCGCTGGAATGCGTTAATTATTGACATTGGTTATCGATGAGCGTTTGATACGTACACAATAATGGTTTGTACATGGTGTAGATGTACTCGAAGTACTCTTGCGTGTAAGCTGGAACAACCGGTAAAAATTACATCACGTGCATGAGCTTCAGAAACACATTGGTAAACAGCTCTCGACGGCGGTCGAAAACCGTTTACGCGCGTGTCGACGAAAAACCACGAGCGCCCCCCCCCCCGCGTTATCGTCGAATGTTTTGTTACGTTAAAAAAAAACCCAGTTCGAAAGCATACACGGGTTTCTTTTTTGATCAGTCGTTGGTTTAGTAATATCCGATCGTCAGCACAATAATTATCGTTCGGAAGAACGTACGACATACCGTTGTTAAATTGATCACAGTTTCGGTCTAGAAAAATATAAAAAAAAAATCCATTTTAAGTTTAATTTAAGTTGTCCTGCCGGGATTTTCATTACGTTACTAATCGATTCGCCGTTTATTATTCGTTGTTTGTGTTCACGGACGATTCAAACGGCCGGTTTTCTCTCTTACCGCGCCGTCTTATACGATTATGACAAAAAAAATCAAAAAAACATGCGACACGTAACCAGTCGTTCATTTTCCCGGAGTCGTGTTTTTCGGACAGTCCGTGACGGCAACGGTGTCGACGAGACACATGCTCGTTATCGTTATCACGATGCATTTCGATCGACGCGTGTTTTTCGCCGCGTTTACGACGGTAAAGTAGTAGAAATGCGCGCACATCTACACGAACGAAAACGTTCGTCGGGACCCTAAAGCGGCGCGTTACAAGACGCCGGAACGAGACGAACGTACGTGACCACGTACACGGCGGTGTAGTCGCGAACAACGTTTGAAACTACCTTCGGGAAATGCGTTGCAACAAATTAACGTCAATAGGTTAGGTTACACTGGTCGAAGTTGAAACGTTCAAACCGGCCGTACGCTTGCGGAAAGCACGCGTTCGGTCTGACGAGACTTTCGCCGAAACGGCCTACGTCCTCAGGACTTTGACTTCGACTGCCAATGAACACGCAGAAAGCTTCGGATGATACAACTGTAGCTCGTCTCGATCTCATGCAAGGCGTCGGGACGTAGGACAGGCTCGGAATCGGACGCGTGTGGTAAACGCACGGACACGAGACGCGACGAACCGGATCAGTGGTCGAACTTATATATATATGTCCGAAAACCGTTGCGACTGTGACGGCGCGGAAAAGAGAAACATAATTTTGAATAAATCCAAAAAACCGCTGAACTCGTCTTATCACGTTATGTTTTTGAAAATTCTCTATATCGTTTTTACATTTCATGTAGACTACTGTTACTACTACCACGACAATATATTTCGATTTATTCCCAACATGTTCATAACGGTTACCGGATTAGTAATATTTTATAATGTACTCACAGATATTGTGATACGATTGTTTCAACGCTTCAATGCTGGACAGTTCTCTCAACACACCGTTCTCCGTAACTTAAATACAATCAATTACATTTGACGGGTGCGTGTAAGTTATCATAAATATACGAAAAGAAAAGAATTCACTACGAATTATATTTATGTGGATTTTAAAATATATTGGTCGAGAAGAAAGTTGTAGCGTACAACTTACCTACATAATCTGCGTCGACCAAAGCATCTAAAAAATAGTTTTACTCGACATCACAGTACTTTGTATAAATTAAATGAGATTTATTAATGTGCATATGATATATATATATATATTTTTTAAGATACGACAAAAATAAAGAAGATATGTTTTATTCAGCTATAAGAATTAAAGTGTGGTTTGGAACGAGAACAAAATTTTCATTGTAATCAAAAATATGTCACATCAGTCTATGAACAAATGATAATAAATTTAAATCAAACTTGTAAGTAATTCGATGTATTCTTACTATAACATTTTGAATCTATTTCAATACAACAATTAATATACAATAAGCGCGAATATTGTTTTTTTTTTTAGATTTATGAAAATTAGACTTCATATCTCTTGTTGTAATCGAGTTTTGAAAAAGAAATCGTACATATTTATTTTTAAAACATCAAAATACATGAAGTATTCGTTAATTAATACAAACCATTTCCATAATATTTATTACACCAATTTATCGGAGGTAAGAGTACGTTTTCTATACAATCTAAAAATTAAACGGTTTTATAAATATTCAAATAATGCCGTTATATCAATCGTAATCCAAAGACGGTATGTATTTATAGTGATACAATGTGATCATCACGTTATGATTATCATATTTTTGTAATTTTTATATTCGAATTATTTAAGTGTTCGGCATACTAAATACATACCTACTGTAGCCGAGTTGATGAGTTCTTCATAATAACTCAGTAAAGTGTCTAAAAGGATTCATATTTACCGATTAAGATACATTTTCACGACAATAACAATTTGGCATGCCATAAAGTTTGTACTAAAATAAATTATAAACCATCATTATTATGATGTTAAATCGTAAAAGATTACCGCAATTTGTCTGAGTAATTAATTCTATCGCTAGTAAATAAATAAATAAATCTTGTTAAACAAAATTAATGTTATTATAATTTATATTCACATATTTTTTTACTAGTTCTTGTTCAATTAACTATTAACAGTTATTGATATTTTCTTAGACACGTCTAACGACAATTATTGTAACGTTTTGTTTGGACAAAAAAATGTCCAAAAATTTAATTTGGGTCGAAACTGTTTTATGCGTAACCGGATTTTCGCCGGAAAATGGCAATAGGAAATATACTCGTGTGTACATGACGCCGTCAATGATGATAAACGTAGGCACAGTCAGGATCGTCTAAGTGTAATCGAAATCATTTGTTTCACGTATATTATTTTCTATTCATCGGCATATTGGCAACACAATTTCAAACAAAATATCAATATTGACCTGACATTGTCTGATGTATTTTCGGCAATAAACTCGTGAAAAAATACACGCAACAAATCATTCAAGGTTGAGTGTCATCCACATGTCGGTATCGAAACGTGAAATCCGATGATACATAACGAAACAGTCGCTGTTAAAATCCATTATTGTTATTGCGTGTAAATACATGTGTGCAAACTGGAAATCACATATTCATTAAACCGCTGGTATTTCCTTATGGGTGGTGTAAACAATTTACACGATTTTTAATGTTTTGAATATTGAAAATTGCTTTCGTGTTTCTCTATAAAACACGACAATGTCGTCATTTTTATATACGGAATGTAGTGATCTCTTCACTTATCATCATTGTCGTTATCTAATACATATATAATAACTCATTCAAGTGCGTACGTAATTTTAATATTTCCTATTATTTTGTTTCATTCAATATGTCGTAACGCGTCTAAATTTTTTTTTGAATTTTAATTTACCAATGAGATTTTTTTTACACTTATGGAATAATCGATAATTTTAAATTACTCACTTAAATCGAAATATGCAATCTCGAAAGCTTCTATACCGCTGTCACCCTCTGCCAGAAGAAAACGTACAATGACTTATTAGATATATTAGACTTTGTAATACACATTCGTAAAAACAGAACGATCATGATATTTCGAAACGTGTTGTTTATCAGTTGGTCATTCGTACGTTCTGGTTTACACGTTGCGATCGGACAATTTGAATACGAATCCGATCACGTGCGTTCAACACGTAACGAATACACATACTGCACACGAGCCGTGACATAATTAAATATTTACCGTAAAACGCCCCAACTGCAAGCTTGTCTAAACGGGGTTTTCGACAATTAAATAATTATCGTCATACGTTCAATTCGTCGTTACGTACTATTTACTATATGGCAAAATGTAATATTGTACAAAAGGTAACAATCAATCGACGTACAATGTTGCGTGAAAAACCGGTGGGAACTGTTGGGGGGACTCAGACAATTGTCGTGCGCGGTACGGTCACCAGTTGATACGCGCGTTCGACAGTTATAATGTTCGACAAAATCGAACATTTGATTCGTTGAAAATCGGATGTGACGGCCGCTTTCTCCGCATTTTTTTACTAGTTTTTCCCGATGACCGATGAGACTGATTGGATAAACGGGTGAAATAAATTACGGACCGGGTACTTTAAAAATGACGTTAGTGATTTTACTTTTGCTAAACAAAATGGTTAAAAAAAAATATATACTTATGAGGAGTCTCAACGTTTTTTCATTTACTAAACAGAACGCTACAATAATTGTACGTACAATTCAGACAAAATCGATAAAAAATTCTATGAATTTTCGTAAAACGATGCACGCTGAATTTAATTATATCATTATACTTACTTATACACTCTTAAGTTTTAAGAAAAAAATAAAATTCTATTAGAATAAAAAAGTTCACACGCACATATTTTTTCACTTTTTACGTGTTATGTGATGTGATGAAAGATTATTAAAAATAAACACTAAACATTTATATCACTTGTCTACTCTAATGATATTTTATTATTATTTTTTTATACTAAAAACCTTATATCATTAATAGTAATCAATGAGCATCGCATGAAACTGTTTAAACGTATGGACGCAAAAAAATTAAGGTACGATTTTTTATTTGGCTTTATTGACATTAATTTGACAATTACATCAATGGAGATTTAAACGTGATTAATTAAAATTTTTTAAATGTTATATATATTTTGTTAACTTGCGTTATCATAGTAGACGAGTGTGTAACGTTGCTACTACACTGATATATGACATATTTAACATTTGTAAGAAACATTTCTGGAACGTTTCAACAAATGAAATAAATAACGTTCTCTTTAATGTATATAATACGTGTGATTAGTGTGAAAAAAATAACATAAACATTTTTGATCCTAAAATAAATTAACAAAAGCAACGTATTTAATATGCGAAATATGTATTGTAAGCGTGAATAATTTTTGCGTTTACAACAAAAATACTGCGTATTACTATTTGGTGAACAAATGACAGCGACCATTGGTTCTTGGATATCCTACTAGGGCTCGCGGAACACTTTCACAAGTATCTCTTAACCTTTGGACAGAATTTCTTATTTCAATAACTATTATCTTATCTTATTTTCTGCTCTTAAGCTCAGTGTATTCTTTTTTACCAGCCCCGGGCCAAGCGGTTTTTAAAAATAATCGTCGTTTTTGGACAATTTTACTGTTGGAATTATTGACCGGCATAGTTGTTTATGACCAACAATAGTCAACATATTAAAAAGAAACGGTGCTAACGGTCTACTTGCGGTTGTACTCGCGTTATAAAGTCTCCGATTTGTTTGATCTAGTCCTTTAGTCGCGTTACGTAAAGTCAATCGTTACCGGTTTCTGCGTTTCGCCCGTAGGATACCATATCGATACCGTACATGAAACGCAATCGCGTCAGTACGTGACGGGCCCAATAACATCTGTCGGCCCGATTTGTGAATAGCAAACTATGTTAGACGCAATCGCGACAGTCCACTGTAACGGCCCAAAGGACGACAAGTGTTTAACGGTGGCAGCCAACAACGAAACGCAAATTAGAAAAGAAAATCGTAAATTAATTACCGTCGTATGAATCTGCGTAAAAATCAAACGGTAAAAACATATAAACAACGTTGGTTCGTGTATAGAAAATTAGAACGGGTTTTTCGGATTTACAGTGTTAAATGTTCGACATCGCATCGAAATGTATATGTACT
This sequence comes from Schlechtendalia chinensis, assembly GCA_019022885.1. Classification (NCBI taxonomy): domain Eukaryota; kingdom Metazoa; phylum Arthropoda; class Insecta; order Hemiptera; family Aphididae; genus Schlechtendalia; species Schlechtendalia chinensis. The sequence goes on along the minus strand of CM032345.1, from coordinate 14,430,015 downwards.
CACCGTTCTTGGAATCTACGGACACGACCGCAACTGCAAGAATTAAAACAACACATTTATCCATGTCGATCAACAGTTTACTGAAAATGTTTCTCTATAACGTCGAACGAATACAAGAAGCGATTTGTTTTGCGTGAACACTATCCGGCGTCGTTTCGCACGGTATTTATTATAATAGCGAGCAAGTTTTTTTGTCTACAGACGACGTTACGTTTACTTTATTGACCCAGGTGTTTCATTCACACTTGTTAATACAATATTCACAATCGATTGAATACAAAGCGCGTTCGACGATGATTCCACAATAATTATCATGTCTATGTTACGTACGTTTCCAGCTTGTAAACCATTTGTATTTACGTGTCTATATAAGTGACATCTGGAAAAAGTCGCAATATCGAACGCGTAGGTTTTCACTTTCAGTTTGTTAGCTGCGCGAGAAATCCTGTCTAAAAGTCGAATTTTAATCGAAAATCGTATAGCAACGTAAATTTTCAAGGCTGGACATTAACGAGTTAAACGTTAAAATTAAGTTAATATTAATTAAGTTAATTGACTAGTTGGTTTTTTTCAAATAAATTTTTAACTTGACGTGTTTACTTTATGTTAACTTTTTACAAAAATATCCAAGTTAAATTAAGTTTTATCCGAAGGACAATGTAAATTTCTGAATGATTTTGAATATAATACTTATTTTTATTTTATAATATGGATAATTTTAAAATAGCACATACGTAATGTATAGCATGTATGACGTACATAAAAACCCAAGTCATGAAATTTTTATTGAGTACAGTATCTAAATATAATAATAATAATAATAATAATAAGTGTGGGTTTATAATAAGCAAATCCCCGATATCGACGCAAACAAGCCAATTAGTCGTTAACCGTTCGCGATGAAAAATAATTTTAATATAAAACATAAAATAAATATATATAAACGCATAAACCGTTGTTTAATTGTAGTTTTTTTTAAATTCTGTGTTTATAAATTAACACAATAACTAATAGTAAGTAAATTAATAATACCAATTAATTATAAAATATAACACAATTATTATAACATTGTGTAATCAATTATACTTGGTTATTTGAATAAGGTTAGGTTCAAATACCAAATTATAACAAGATTATTAATAAAAATATTTATGTTGTTTTAAATACCTATTGCTGCTAATTGCTACACATATTTTTCTGAAATAATTACTTCTTACATTTAAGTAGTTAATAAGTTATTATTTTTATGTAGGTACTGTGTAAAATATGATTGAACTTCAAGAAGTATTCGGAATACTGTATTCAGAAAACCTTTAAGAAGTATTTAAAATACTGTATTAAATACTTTCGAAAAAAGTATTCAAAATACATCAAAAATAATCGGAATACTATCCCAGTCTGTTATCCATTTAATGTGTGGTAATTCAATAATTCAGGCCAGTACTATATAAGGACTACTTATAATTTTTAGGAACAATTGAAGTGTTAACATGTAAATTAAAGTATGTAACCAGAAATTTTGGCAGCTTTCTCATTTTATCTGTTGATCAAGGCCGTATCTGAGGGGGGGTCTAAGGGGTCCGGACCCCCCTCGAAATTTTTTCAATATTTTACTAATGTTTAAAATAACTATTTTTAATTTCAATATAAACATGCAGATCACTAAATTGTAACGTTGCGTACTTGTTATTTTAGACAAATGCGCGTTCAGATATGTTGCTATCAATTGATAACTTGTTTACAACACTAATGCTGGAACAAATCTGATATTTTAAATTTTTATTGTAGCGTCTAATAATAGATTGTTTGCTATTGATGGACGTTGATAATAAGAAAATTTTAACTTTTAACTAAGTTAAGTTGCTTTTCAAAGTTAACTTTTAATTTTTAATGTTAATAAAAAAAAATATTGGTTAGATTTGAACTTAATTTAACTTAATTATTTGAAATTAGCGTAACTTAACGAGTTAAAAAAAATTGTTAACTCGCCCAGCCTTGTAAATTTGTAATTACATTTCAAATTATTTTACCTATTTACTATTTATTGTGTTTTGGCGTTTTATTTGTTTATATAATATGAAAAGGAACGTATCACTAATGACCGTGTTGGTGCAGGTTATGGCCAACTCGAGTTCCTGTCAAAATTATCGTACGAAATGCGTACGAATCGAATAAAAAACAAAAATAGATTGATTAATATTGATATCGGTCTCGCACATTCGCATACGATTGTTAAAATTGTTGAAAAAAAGTATTATACAACTATGAAGGTTATGAATAATCGTTCCAAGACAAATTTCTCTTGAAAAAAACGTCTAGGTGTTTTTCAAATTATGTTAACGATCATGTTATATAATATTCAATATGTACACACATGTGCAGTATTTGTATGTGTCTGCCTCAAAATATTCTAATTTATATCGATCATAGCGTATACAAACATATACTTTTATATTTATCCAATTACGTATAATCAATTAGAATATAATAATATAATAAATATATCAATTAAAACACTATACAATATGTACGATATTCACTATCTGTTAGATATCATGTACGTGCGTTTCGATTGATATTTACAAGTTGTTTTACAACTTAATAAAAAGTGATGTAATTTGAACCAATAAAATTAAACCATTTTATACTTGTGTAGTATAATAATATTTTTTTGAAAATAATTCAATAATTTTACAGCTAAAGTCTACCTACTCAATTTTAAGATCATTGTGTATTATTTTTCGTTTTTTTATCTTAATAACAATAATTATAATTACAAAATATTTTTTTTATGAGTTTTGTCACTATCTTATAAATCATGCTCTGATTTAAAAAAAAATGTTTTATTCGTTCTTTTTTTTAAAGTTCACAAATTTTGTTTTAGTTTGACAAGTGCAAAATTGTACTATGTGAGTTCATTTGATTGTGTCGTTTCTATACGCGTTTCATATTTTGTGATATAGCTACAATGACAATATGTCTTATTGCGTGTTAATTATTATTCTTGATATTTTACTGGCATAGGTTGTCAAAGGCGATCGCCCAGTGATCGCCTGTCTCTTGTGTTCTGGTCGTTGCCCTGTGATCAGTTGCTCGAGAAACCATGTTCTACATTATTATAATATATTTCGTCTGTTAATAACCAATAGCGTTCTCATCTAATTCTAAAATGCATTTAAAATTTCAATCCAAACGTACGAATAAAACGAAATGAGATATTGTTACGAACCATCGATTAAGACAATATTAGTAAGTGTATAACTGTACAGTATTATATTTTTTGTGAACCACTGTCGGTCTAAAGGAATGTCCTGAACAAACCCTTTAGACCGACGGTAGAACTGCTCGCTGCGTATGAACACCAGTGGAGCAGCGCTGGTTAAGCGCATTAACGTCCTTCAGAACCTTCACAGAGCATTAAACATTCAATTCAATAATCGTATTAGTTTTCTTTTATACCAAATATAGTTTAAATACTTGTCGTCTCTGTAGTAAATGAATGGACTCGTTGTAATTGTTAGTTTAATTGGTGATGCGGTTAGGCCAAAATTATATTTATAATTGCTATGAAATACAGATACTTGAACAGGTATTTTTGACCCGTAGTTTACAAATTTCCGGCTGGCCCGTGAGTCTAGCAGTCCGTTCTTGGAGGTTACCATTGAATACATGTTTTCTACAATTTATTTGTTTTCTTACGAAAACAATATTTTGTAAGATAAAACTTCTGAATCGTAACTTAATCGTTAAATTACAACTTATAACATTTAACGGAGTTTTTCGTCATAATAATTTATTTCGTATAATAATATTTGAATTTATTTTCCTGTATCACACACGGATAATTGTTTTTATGAAAAACGAAAAAAATGTGTTTGTCTTAGTCGATTTTCGTGATTGTACTACATTTGATATATCGACGATATTTGTTCATCTGTACAAATAATATTGTATTCAATTCTACCGAGTGAGGAGGGGGGTTACAATATTGCAAACGAGGGTAATCTAGAGTTTCTTCACAGGTTTATATGAGAAAAAAAACGTATTCATTTAAAAAGTTATTGTTTATCGTATTTCGATAAACATCATTTGACATCACATACGTCATGTTATACGTGGTAACAATAATAATACGTTTAATTTCAAATTATTATATTATTACTACTTTACTGTTGTAGTTTGATATTATATTTTAGATATAATATAGATATGTATAGAATATAATTTTAGAAGACCAAAAACCTATAACGGTTCATCATACACGGTTATAACAGAACCTTACCGATGGCTTATAACCTGAAAACTTAATACAATATAAAAACATGACCATTATCGCGAGATTGCCGTCAAACGTTTTTTTTTTTTGTATTATAATACGGTGTTAACCTAACCGCATAAAATGAAACAACTGGGTCAATAAATGAACTATGTCTTCTACAGGCAAATACACTGGTAAAACGTATAAAACGACGTAGAATAGTGATGAGGATGTGTGATAAAGTTAATCGTATCGATATAATATGTCCGTCGACCTTCGTATTAAACGATATCATCACGGCATGAGTGTATATTGCCGGAAGTGTTTATAGAACAATAATAATTGATTATTGTAATCAAAAATATATTATAATAATATTGTTGATTTCACGTGCGATGCGTGCTTATATATGTGTATATTAATGCTGTCGGGACAGTTTAATGGTTTTAAATAATAACAAAACCGGCGGAAAATATTTTAAATACCTACGTGGGAAGAGGAGAGTGGATGGGATCGTATACACGGCCAGGCGGATGTGCTAATACGTATGAGTGGCGTATTAATCACGTTTGTGTGTAATGTTTTCGGGGAAAAAAATTCTTGGCGTTTTTCTTTTATGTCGGGATGTTATTAACCATCCGAAACAGGTGAACGGACGCGAAATCGAATAAGGAACTCACGATCGTAGTGAATTTTTCGGCAGTTTTGTCGGTTTTACGACCACGTGTTTCGTTTTTCGTTTCCTCAATGAAAAACACATTATTATCTTAATCGCTATTGTAGACGCTATCGTACGGAATTTGTCTTAACGTTCAATTCATTCCGCCCGTGCAAACCGAGTCTCAGTGAAAGAATCTACGACGTCGTCAAACGGGAACACCGATATTTCGGTAACGACGGTTACCACCCGATTCGGATTTCGAAGGGACTACGTCAGTAAACGGACGGGTTCGTCGTCGTGTTCCCCCGAGGAAAACGCCAATGGATATCGACTGACGAATTCGATTCGTTCGGCGGCGGCGAGGGTTTGCATCGGCAACGGTCGTCGGTTGAACGATTTCTTTTGGGCTTCTTATTGTTTCTCGCCAGTACCAGCGCCGAACACGCCGGATAAATAGGGTGTGCAGTGACGTATAGGGACGAAAGTCCGGGTCCGTCCGTTTTTTATCCAAACGATAAAATGACGGTATAATATTGTTGGCGGGTCGACCGCCACGGTATATTTCGGGACTGTTAAATCGTATAGACAATAATGGATAAAACAAGTACGAGCAGTCAGGGCAATTACACGCGTTATTGTTTGCGTTTTATCGAAATGTTAAACAACCGATCTATATATTAAATCAAATGTTATTGAGGAAATTTGTTGTTTTCGTATCGTCCGTGTAAATAATTATAATGATTTCTATTTCCAGTGGCGGCTCGTGGTTTGGACGACAGGACGAAATTATTTTTCAACGTATGAATAATTTAACTGTTGATTCAAATATTATTGCAATTGGACCAAGTGAATAAATAATAATATCAATATTTTTCGACGTATTGTTTCTGGGGAGCGCCAAGGTGAAATACGAATAACGCGTGTGCAGCGACGTGTCGAGACGAGAAAAGTCGCGTCGTCCAAACGATGAAATCACAATATAGTACTGTTAATCACCACGGTATTTTTCATGACTTTTGAACTGAAGCCGTACGAACATATGTTTTTACAAACCTATACGCGCCGTTCATGTTTTGGTGTACGCTTGATTGTAAACGCGATATTTCAACAAACCTATGTCCCGTACAGATATGAAGTTTTCGCCGATTATAGTTCTAAACATCAGTACTAACTCCCGAGATGGCATAAAACATTTTCATTTACGGACGTTACTTTGTTTACAAAATAATGTACACGTGGACGTCGACTCGTAAATATCAACGATAATTGGCGGTTTCCGGCACGTACGATTCGTAAGCACGCAGAGCGTCATTTCGGTCGATTAGAAGAAAAGAGAAAGAAGGAAAAAATACGTCTTTTTTTTTGGTTCGAAGAATATTTGAAATCGAAGGAAACAAAAAATTATAGTTTAACACGTATTATAATACGTATATATAACGTATAAATAATGATTTATCCACACGTATTATTGGAATTCGATCGTACGATCTTTTTTTTTTGGACGTCGTATCGTATTGTTAGTTATTTGTGACTGACATGGCCGAACGTACCTACAAAATAATAAATCACGATATAGGGACGGAAACGTCGTGACGTCCGAGACGTTTTACGGGCGCGTCTGAACCGGCCTGTTCTCATTTCGCCGAATTTATATGATCGTTGTTCGTAACGAATTATTATTATTATTGCTACGACTATAAAATTAAACTGAAATATATGTTAACAAAAGTATAAAATGAATGAATATAGAAAAAATATTTGTCGTTAAAAACGTATAAGAAGTATCTTATAAATTTATGTCGGGGGGGTTTTTTTAAAAATAATTAACGTTCGTTTTGAACAGAGGCGTGCTCAAGAATTCAGAACGAGGGGAAGGAGGGGCGGTTGAAATGATTTTTATTATTATTCATATTTTGCGATATGTCTTGTTATTATAGTATAATATAATAACAACCTAACCTAGAAACAATCGCCCCGGTCTTCTTATCGTCGGAAATAATGTTCCACGTGTTTTTCAATCGGACAGGACGGGGGGGAAAAAAAAAATTATCGTCGACGTACATTATGATTTTATTGTTTGGACGACGCGGCGTGTATTGCTGTGTGTTTAGAAATTTCACATTTAGCCGTCGTTCCGTTTCGTCGCTAATGTAGTGCGTTTTCGTTGCTCGGAATTTGGACCCAAATAGCTTCTATTTCATTACGTGATAGTATTGTGTTTATTATATTTATCACGGTTGTATTACAAACGAACGTTGATTATTTAAAAAGGGATCTCACAATTCGGACTCGGACATAAAATTGTAAGATATTTCGTATGCGTTTTTAATGGCGAAATTTCACATTTATTAACATATATTTCAGTTTGATTTAGCAGTCGTAACAACGATAATAATAATTCGTCGCATACATCGATGACGTAAACTCGGAGAGATGTGAAAAATTGAAATCGGCAAAACGGGAACGGGCCGTGTTCAGACGTCCCCGTAAACGTCTCGGGCGACGCGACGTGCCGTCCCTATACGGTCGATTTTTTTTTTTTTATGCGTGTTCGGCCTTGGCAGTCGCAAGAAACAATAATAATACAATACGAACTCAAAAACAAACAATTATTCTCACGTTTAAAACTAAAATTTTTCATTTCCTTTTATTTTAGTAAGTAGGCGTCGTCCTTTTTTTTCCTTTTAGACGTTACGTCTCCATCGACCATGTCCATAACATGTATAACTACAAACGTTTATACTATAGTAACAGGGTCACAGCAACGTTTCACTCAGGTTAGGGCCACGGGCGCCATTCGAACGCGTGTTCGTCGTACACTTCGCCGGATACCGCCGGGTGGCGCGATTGTCAGTTTTTTTTTCCGAAGACCGTGGGCAAACGTTTTGTGATGTGCCGAATTAAAAAATATACCTCCCTCCCCAAATTACCGACTTCAAAAAATGTTTTCCAATACCCGTACAAAAAATATACATCGTATATCCGTTCGAAATTTGAAACTTACCCGACCGATAGATACTAAAATTAAAATTCGAACACGAAACATGGTTAGGTCCAAGATCGGATAATTTTATTGATATATGTCAAAAACGCCGACTCGACATCGAAGTCAAGTACTTGACCGGTCTCTCCCGCCCATCAATGATGTCGCGGGAGAAACCACGTGCACGTTCGCTGTCCGTCGGCCGGTCGTTTCGTTTATATATGGATAGAAATGCGTTTTAAAAAAAATATATATATATATTTACGTCACGACAACCGACGTAATGCGGTTTGTTGTTCGATTTCAATTGGTTTGGCGATATACTTGTAAATCGTTTGGTCTCGGCCCTATCTGGAAAATCTGCCGGTCTGTGTGTTCAATGTTTAAAAATAAATCCGAAATCGGGATTTTTTTTCGAATCACTCGCCGGCCTTTCATTGTTCAAACCCGGCGAGGACGGTTAGTTTTGTTCGTACGATTTCAATCACTGCAGCTTACCGAAATATAATTTTCTAATTTTGAAATATACGCATAAAAAATATACTGCGCACTTCTACGGGCGATGGCAGACTCAACCAAAACTCGTGAGTATTAGCCGAGGCCGGCGATATCTTAAGAGAACTCGATATTCAAAACGTAACAGAAGATTTCGTACAAATAAAATCGAGAAATGTTTGATTTCGACTATTACTCACGCCGAGTTCTTGCCGATTCGCAACGCGAATTACGATAATATCGTAATTACCTACGCGTTTCGATTGTTTAAAAAATGTGAATAACACAAGCAAACAGTACGCGCTGCAGACTTTAGACATTAGATGTCATTTAACGAGCGAACCGTGTGTTCTCGTTTATTTAGGGGGCCCCCTTCAGCACATTCCAAATCGGACGCGTGCCACGTGACGTTGTTGTCGCCATCGCGAGCAAAAGCGAAATCTTCCCGGTGTCCTGTCCTCACGCCGCAGACGAGGAAAAAAAAAGAAAAGAAAAAAGAAAACGTACGACGCACGCCCGACAACAACAATAGATCGTTTTTTTTTCGTTCGCGGTCTGTTCTCGTCGTTCGACGTACACGCGCCCGTCCGGCCGACCGCGTGCGGTTCGGTTCAAAGGACGTCGTCGAAACGTATCGCGAAACACGACGGCCGGATAGAAAGTCGCGCGTACTTAACGCGTTACCGGACGTGTCAGAGAGGATCAACATTCGTTTGACGAGGGTCAAAATCGACCGATATACGTGCGCGTTCGAATTTCCGTACGACAAGACGACATGTAGATGCGTGCAGGTAAGAAAGCGATTATTGTATCGTTATCCGGTCGGGCTCGGCGCACGCGTCGTAGTCATCGAGATGGACACACGCACAAAACAAAAAAAAAAAAAAAAAAAACGTTGTTTCCCTTGGTGTTTTCGAACCGACGGTCAATGGAAATAAAATTCGAAAATACCATCTCATGGCGTGTATATAACGCGCCCGTATATCACTGAAAACGCCGACGGATGTTTGCTCGTTCAACAAGAAACAATGCAATTATTCACCGTGTTTACGTTTGTCGCGATGATTACGGCCGAAACGCGGTTTATTTAAACGTCAAAGTCGAGCCCGAATACGACCGTTCGTGTGTTTGTAAAGGCATCGCGAACGGATCGATGTCACGTTTGTGCGATCGTGTCATTTAACGCACGGAGATCCCCCCTCCTCCCCCACCACCGCCACCACCACCACCACCCCCACGAAGGCCCGGGCGGGCGTGTTCTCGGGGAGGCGTTAAACTGACGTAATCAACGCAGACAAGCGATCTGATGTTAGGATTTTGAATTTTTCGTAAAAAATACACTAAAAAGCGCTAGGTGATAATTTTTCCATCGGGATCACGTGGTGTTTTATTACGGCCAACGATGTACACGTGAATCAACGTTTCTGTTCGTTAACGCCCCGACGTGCGTTAAGACTCGAGTCCGTAATATCATCGAACGGTCGTTTCCGGCGATAAGACGCGCGGTCCGAGAATTAGAAAAAAAAAATAACAAACAAATAAACAAATAAATAAATAAATAAATAAATAAATAAATGACCGACCGGTCGGTGCGTCGGGGCGCGCGGTCCAATACGCGGTACCCGGCAGGGGATTGGGCGTCGCGTTTTACCGCCGCCGTAGAAAACCGGTCGCGCACGTCGGGCACCGGGTCCGACGGAAACCGCCCGGACAGGTAGCGCCCTCCCGGGGCGCGCGTCCGGATCGCGCGTCCGGCGCGGTCGCGCCCGGCTAATAACGCGTCGTTAGCCGTACGCCATTAGCCGTCGCGCCCGCGCCCAGGCCGCACACCGACCGACCGCGCACCGCGTTTCGAGCGTTCCCGCGTCACCGGTTCCGCGCCCTTACCGCGCCGCGGCCATGCCGAGAAGACCGAACGAACTGTCGCTGCGCGACAAACGGCAGATGTTGACGTTCTACGACACCGGCGGCCTGCGGGACATGTGCGAGAGCAGCGCCGCCCGGCTGCTGGACGTGTCGAAGAGGACGATGAAAATGGTGTTGGCGGACCGCCGGGCGATCGAGGCGGACGGCGACCCGCCGCGCGACGCCCGGACGGACGGGCTGCGCAAGGAGCTGATCACCGACCTGAACAACATCATGTTCCAGTGTTTCACGGAGATGATCAACCTGAACCTGCCGCTGGACGACACCATACTGCTGGACCGGGCCCGGCGCCTGGCCGCGCAAATGGACGTACCCGACTTCGTACCGGACATGGCGTGGATAGCGTGCTGGAAGGAGACCAGGCGGATCCCCGCGGAGCACGTGTACAGCCGCACCAGGGAGTCGGTGATCGCGGAGAACAGCACGTGGCACAGGGGCCTGGTGGAGTACGCGGCGTCCAACTACGGCGCGGACGACGTGTACGGGCTGGTGGAGATCGGGCTGCATTACGTCGCCAGCGCGCCGGCCGAGCCCGGCGCGCCGCCGTTCGCCGAGCCCGACTACACGGTGCGCAGCGTGTGCGCGGTGTACGTGTGCAACGTGACGGGCACCGACAAGAGGACGCCGCTGGTGTTCGACAGGAGCCACCGTTTCAACGGCGTCAGCCCGTTGCCGGACAGCAATCACATTAATTTCCACATGCTGAAGACCGGCGAGTACAAGTCGTACATAAGACAGCTGGACATGAGCGTTGCGCCGCGCAGGGTGCTGCTCGTCCTCGACAACTATTCGGAACATCCGAGAATCCGGCTCCGGAACATCGAGCTGCGAGTGTTGCCCCGGGGAACCATTCATCCGCTGGGCGTTCTGATCGCCGACGTCAGACGAGCGGACGACGACGAAGACGGCCTGCCGCCGTCGCTTCCAACGCCGCCTCCGATGCAGCCGCCTTCGACGCCGCCTCCGATGCAGCCGCCTTCAACGCCGCCTCCAACGCAGCCGCCTTCAGACGCCTGGGACGCGCTCGGCGACGCGTACAGACGGTCGTTCTTGCGCGTCTGGGACACGATCACGCCCGCGATGATCCGCGACTGTTTCCGGACGCTCCGCTTTCTGGACGCCGAGGCCGACGTCGGCGCGGGCCTGCTGGCCAACCAACAGCGTCAGACCGTCATCGCCCACACGTCGTCGGCGCAGAGCACGTCGACGTACGACCGGAACGCGCCGTCGCGATCGTGGCCGGCCGCGGGCAACAGCCGCGACAACGACGGGCCACTCATACCGACGTCCGTGCTGAACATCGACGGCAACGACGTGTTCGACTACGGGCACGCGTACGGCCACCGCGACTGCCGTTGAATTTCGCGTCGGTACGTTTTCGCCCGTCCATTTCGATACTTGCCAACATCGCGCCCGACGCCAGAACGAATTCTATTATGTTCTCATTTATATTACTCGACCTATTATTATTATTATTATCATACTTATTCATCATCCGTTTCCAACGTGTCGATTGTAAAATTATATAAAAATTTCGAACGTTTTACTTTCGTAGTCGTTTGATTTTTGCAGGCCGTCGGATGTTAACAAGCGCACTTAATGCGAGAACAATTGTTTTTTTTTTTTTTTACTTTTAACTGCATGTATTAATTTATATTACTCAACCTTTTATTATTATTATTATTATTATACCTATTATTCCTATTATTATTATCATATTTATTTATTATATTTATTCATCATCCGTTTCCAACATATCGATTGTAAAATTTCACTTTCGTGTATTTTTATAATTGTATTTATATATTCCTTACTCGCTTAAATAAAACGATGATTTTTGAAAGAAAAAGATGTCTGCTGTTATGTTTTTGATTTACACGCCGATAAAAATCGAATATAAATCAGTCGAGTGACTTATATTATTGAATTACACACAACATTAGTTCAAATTGAACAATGACACGAGTTCCACAATAAACTGGTATGTAAGGTACAGGTAAAATAAGGTAGAATGATGTGGTGGTGTAAACAACCAGTTTTTCGTATATTGTCCGCGAAGTCAAATGCTCATATCGATAGTGTGTACGCGTATATTTTATGCGTATAATGTCGTACGCACAGTCTTGTAAAGTATACTTTTAAAATTCTATTTAAATAGAGATACAAATACATTGATATAAAAAGTATTTAAGACGTATTCCAAATACTTAAAAAAAAGTATTTAATAACAAATACAGATACTTGGTATGCATTTAAGTACAAATACAAATACTAATTCAAACGGGACTTAATTTTTTTTTTTTTTATTTAAATTATATTTTTTATGGGTCTTCAAATCTCTCTGCCGCTCAACTTCAAGTTTTCAATTATTTGATGTGATTAATTAATAAAACAACAAATATTTGAATTATTACAAACATTTTAGCTTTTACAATAACTTTAAAATTAAAAATAACTATTTTTACTAAGATTTTTCATAGTATACGTGGAAATATTTATGTTACAGTGTTACGCACAGTGTATCACATCCGTTTAATCTTGATTTATTAGATATGAAATATAAATTATGATGAACAGGTATAGGTAAAGAGGAACAACCCTAACTACTAAAGAAGTAATGAAGCCAAGAAAATTAGAATTTATTTTGTAAAAAGACAATGAATATAAATTTGATGATTTTTATAATTTTATTATCAAATTAGACACAACATTTTGAAAAACCAACGTGTCAGGCCGAGTCCTGAAGTTATTATTATTACCTATTTTTAGACACATTTCACAAGGGCGATTATCATCCGTGCGCGGTTACGATATTTATCGACTTTACACGCTTTATACACGAATACATATATATATAAATATATAAATATCCGTCTGTCAGACGTAATAGTAAATTTGAAATTGCATCACACAAACATATTTTAAAATTTATTTAGGTTGAACAAAATGTATTAACATTTTATTTAAAAGTATTTAAATAAAAGTATTTGTAATTATAGTACAAGCGCCTATGAAATAATACTTAAATACTTTATTTAAATATTAATTTTTAAAATAATAAAAAAAAAATTAATAAAAATAACAAAAAATAAAAATAAATAATATATACATTAATGCAGTACTATTAGGCGAAAACGTTCAGTTTGATGATACTCATCGAGACCCAACGATATAACATTTTTTTAAGTACGCCCCAATGACTTCAGTTGACGTCGAACGATCTCTCTCAGTACTTAAAAATATATTAACAGATAGACATTACAGCTTCACGTATTTTGCGATGAACCTGCGGAAATGAAATTTTTTTCAAACAAAATAAATTTATAATAAATAAATGAAATACGAGTTTCTATCAAATATCCATTTCACATATTTTATTAATAGAATGTGTTGTTTTGTTCACTTTGTAATTTATGGATTTACCAATGTTCCTAAAATATTTTCGCGACCATGGGTATTTTAACATTTCCTCGAGAATGGTTTTAATTTAAATTAATGTGCGCTTGTGGAGAGGCAATTTTACATTTTTAGTTGGAAATCAAATGAAACATATAAACAGCTAATAGGTATTCTTCAAAAATAGGCATACGTAGGTTGACCAATGGTATCGTACCGCGAGGTGCACACGGATTTGTCGCGAGTATCATCGTCTCCGTGTACACGTACGATATTTGACTCCATAGCTGACCGGGGAATCCTGTAATCGACGCTGTAATTAAACATGTCCGGCCTTGCGACCTGTTTGACGAGTAAAAATAACCGTATACCCAGAAGTGTATGCGTATACAAAAAACAACGAATGCATATTTTTTTTTAAACACGATTTTCGTCTAAAATAGTAATAATAATAATAAAATTAACTACCTCACACACACAACTCGTCCGATATTTCCATTTTGACTTGTGTTAATCGTATTATATTGATTTTTCATTGTCGTTTTATACACCGCGCGTATTACGAATCCATCTGAGCTCAATATTCTCGCGAACGTGTATTTATTCATACTATAATACGTATGCAGTCAAAAAGTTTTTATTTGTAATTTGTACTATATCAAACCGGACGACAGGTTAGGTTAGGATACAAATAATTTACTATTAAACACACTCAATACAAAACGGACGTCCAGTGTGGTGGCGATGAGTTATTGCGCTAACGATTTTATACGTTTTCAGCGAAGGATCGCCGTTTCGTGTGTGATGTGTTCTTATTGTTTAAAATCATTATTATTTTTTTTTTAAATATTTTACTTCACGTCACCTAAAATATCGTTTCTAACATTAGTATGCATTTATATGACACGTAAAAAACCGCATATGTCTCGTGCAGCGGCGTTTTGGAAAAAGTAGCAGATGGAGATTACTGACGGAGTGAGTGCAGCTTTAAACGTGAAATAGTCCTTTTTTTATATGACTTTAATCTGTTAGGCCGTTCAAAAGTTCATAATGTCGTCGGCAGGAACGGTGACGTGTTGTCGCTTCTACATAATACGATCGGTTGTAGACTCGACTTTGACGTCTAAATAAACCGTTTTCGGCCACATTTATAACAAAATGCATTTAGTTAGTTGTTCAAGACAACGTGGACACGACAAATAATTAGTTTTAACATTTAATTGGGGTTTTTTTTTTTGTTAAAGTAAATATCTGTTAGCGTTTTAAGAACGGAAACGATAATTAATTGTACGTATTGTACACACACTAACGCTTGTATGGGTTTTCAGAAACATACGGGCGCGTTACAAACCATAAGATGGTATTTTCGAATTTTATATCCATTGGTATTATCGACCGGCTAATCGTTTAGGTGCAATCACCCGATCGTCCTATCGCATGGCCGGAAATGATGCACTACGGGCATATGAATCGTATAGGCCGGGGAAAAATAATTCTCGTTGGTATTGACAGGTTGAATGCCACGTATACATTATTTTGTACACAAAGCAATGTCCATATAAGTATTGTACACGAAAATTTGTTAAGCTATCCAAAAAGAAGTTCAAAATTATAATTGGCAAAAAACTTCATTTCTGTACATGTCCCTAGTTTGGTAAACCATCGCGTGTTCACCAGGACAAGATTGGTATGCAAAGGTGTGTGTTCAAAAATCTGTACGTACGGCCTTTGGTCAAAAGTATCGAAAAATACTGTGGCAGTCAAGCTGTTAATAATAGTAAATTTATATATTTATATTATATATTTTATTGTTTGGACGACACGAGTTTTCGTCCTTATACGTCACTTTATTCAGAATATTCGGCACTGGAACTCGCAAGAAACAATAAGAAACATGTATGTTTTTTTTTTTTTTTTTACTTTATTATTATCTATTTACTTGATACAATTTTAGTAATATTTGAGCAAAAAAATTAATTATTCACACATTTTAAAAAAAAATTATAATTTTTCCTTTCCTTTAATTTTAAGTAGATCATCGTGTCGTTCAAGCCAGTAGTCACCACTGATTGGAAGGTCAAACGCGTATACCAAAATCTATATTTTCAAATTGTCACGAATAGATGGAACAAAATTCGTAAATCACGGGTATATGCAGATCACAAAATCATTGTATCCAAATAAATTGTAGCCTTTAGAAATTTTCTAAATAATTATTAAATTGTAAATTTGAATTTTTTTTTTCATTTTGGCGGCCAATCGTCACCCATTTCCATAAATTTCTATTTAATCAGTGTTTTTGGACTACAATGAAGTACAATCAACAAATTCGACAACAATATTTTAATGAAAATCGACGTTTTTAAAATTTTCGGACGATAATTGTCATTTTGAATGTGTATCTATTTGATCGTGACAATTCGTTACTTACTAGTAATCGTTTGAACGCAGTCACTTTATTATTGCAATCTTAATTTAAATGTAGTTAGGTTACAAACGATGGTGTGTTCTGTTGTTTTTAACCGGCCCGGGAGAATTTCATTTCACTGGTCCAAAACACCATAAATGCAAACAATTTAGTGGAAATGTAATAAAACAAAAACAAAAAAATTAACAATCATAGATACGAAAAAAATTGCTCCGGTTCATCGGGAAACTTCCCGGCCTCTCGGTGGTACAATCCACCGCTGTATACAAAGAACATTAATCAGATACGAATTATATGTACGTTGTACATACGTATTAAAAATGTTAAAGTAAATACGTTTATTTTAATGTCTTTACATATGCATATGAACACTTATTTTACTTCTTGTTTATATAAAAGAAAAAAAAATTTTGTTCGAAAAAAGTGTATTTATTTAATAAGTTGTATTTATGGGTTTTCTTTCAGTTTTTAGTGATATTTTTGAAGTAGATAGAGAAATCGACATTTGTTGCAAGAGCTGACGTCAGAAGGATCGCTGGACATTATTAGAAAATAATAAACATTACATAATACGTAATTAAAATTAAAACAAAATATATATTATCTATATTATATTTGCGATTTAAATGCGAGTTTGAAACGTTTTAGCGTGTGTGATTACAAACAAATAATACGGTCGTTTCGTTGGTAGAAGCCGACAATAAAAAAGAAAAACACGTTTATTGATGGTTCCAAACTAATTTTTGTGATATTCATATCGCGATGTTCAGTAAACTACTGGTACACCGGCTGTGGTCGAATTGTCGATTCCGCATTCGTTTGTGCCCCGACGGATTTTGAAAAGCCCGTTGTCGCCCCAATCTTCGTTCCACGAGTTGATCATCAACCAATACGGAACGCCGTATTCCTCTCCCCATCCGATCAATTTCACGGCATGACCTCCTAAATACGACGCGTTCTCCGACTTCACGTAAACGCCTAAACACATAATATTTATGATCATGTTTTATAGACGTCATTCGGCGATCGCGAATACGGTTTCCACGTACGTTACCGTCACAAAGTCTTACGCGTCACATTAATACGCAGCTGATCGCACAGTTATATACATACCTGATTTATAGTCGATGAAGTCATCGTAAACGTCGAAAGATGCTTCAATAGGACCGTAAGCCATAACGTCTTTCTGGATAGCGGCGTATGTCAGGTAATACGAGTCTCTGGCTACAATAACAAGGTGGATTGTTAATTAAACGTAGAACGTATATAGATAAAACATACTTTTGTGATGATCTTCATCGTAATCGATATTAGTGTCTCCATAACAGTATCTTTTGCATTTGTGATTTCTTTCCATCGGTTGGCCGGCGCATGTGTTATTTCCAGACTCTTCGTCGTAAGGACAAGGCGGCACTTTGTACGGTTGGCATCCCTAAACACGTTACGACGCGATTTGATTATGTCAATAATAGATTTCAAATGAAAATCGCTCACGTCTGTTGTGTTAAATTCTCCTCCCGTGACTATACCGTGTCTCTTAAAATATCCCCAAGCTTTTATTGGATAACCTCCATGACAGCCGAAACCGCACAAGTGACAGCAAAACGCTGTTTCCTCAATGGATAACAGTTGATCGAAGTCTCCCTCGTAAGCAATACACAAACGATCGGCAAATGCTGAACTCGTTGCTACGGCCTAAATAGATAATCCGAAAAATAAAATATACGGTAATGTCGATACGTCTCTGTTTATACAGGTAGATGTATACCCAACAAGAACCACAATGTCCTTGGTCACGGATTGTTCCAATCGTTTTACAATATTTCCATTTTCTCCTCGCGTCAAATTTTCTCGGGATATTATTGTTGTCGTATGCCGCGTCATGGGTTTTGTACATGTGATAGTTGGACGGGTTTGGAATTTGCACTCCTTTGGATCCCAATAGTTTCAAAATATGCTCCTTTGGTGTGTTCGGGTCGAAGTTTACACCGGCCTAATAACAATTAACGTGAATTATACAAAAAGGAACATACGTACGGACTTTACATTAGATTAGATATTTTTTCCGTAAGGCCTGAACATGTTATTAAAATAATGTAAATACAATTAATATAGAATATTTTTTCTTTTAATAAAATATTTACATCCTACAATTATGTAAAAACGCGATGCCTCCGCGACGTTTCAAAGACACGTAAATTATAATGCTTGTAATACTTGCCTAAAATGAAAACAAAAACCGCATTCAAAAACTTTGCATTTCTCTTCGGATAAAATCTTATTTAATTCACATACCTCAATAAAAGATTAATTTGAAGTTAATGCCTTATATTTAATTAACAGTGACTTAAAATGTTTAGAGTAAATCGGTAAAAAACACACTTTAATTCTGTAAGTTATCTAATTTTAAGTCGCACTATTCGTTAATTTTAAATCTTCATTATATAGCACGATAATAATATCATGCATCAACATTATCGAATTACGAGGATTTACAGAAAATGGTATCTATATAATACATTACGTAATATATTGCTATTTCGTGTATATTGTGCATATTATGTTTAATATAGAGTTATTATTATTGTATTCATATTTAAAGGATTTGTTTAATAAAATGTTAATCATTATAATATACAAAAAATAAAAATAAATAAAAAAAACTGAAAATTATTAAGATTAAGTGCTTGCGTGTGTCAAAAATAACGTAAAACTGATAATGAAAAACTCACTAAAGGTAGGTATCGATAACAGTACGTGTCCGACGTATGAAAAATTTAATTAAAAAAAAAAATTGAAATAGTAAAAAAAAAAGGAAAAACGTCCTATCACTAATTATAAATACGTTCCGGATTTACTTATAGTGACAAAAATTGAAGCAATACAAATCAAACGTGTATAGATATTTCCAAAATTATTATTGTTATTGCGCTTTTATTATGATTACTATTAAGTATCATTATTTATATAGTTTAATCGTAAATTGCGTGAATTTTATTACCTTCCAAGTGGTAGCTTCGCTGTTAATTTTGTCGATGAAGTCCTTTTGCAAAAAGTACGACTGTTCCGTCACGTAGACACTGAACATAATCACGGACAGTAAAAGAAATACTCTCGCCATTTTAAAGTATTTAATTATTTAAAAAATAAAAAAGTGTTGCAGAACGTAGTACAACGCCGCGGCTCGGCGAAGTCACAACTGCGAGTGATGAATTTCACGTGTACGATACGAACTATATGTAACTACTGCGTATCTGTACGAGGTAGACCCTCTCGAATGTGTTACGCTATATTGCACTCGAGTGTCTTTCAACAGTATAATAATTGTCATCATAGTTCAAGTGTATTGTCCTTTGAATACCGCCTTCTTGCTTTTATGCGATATAAATAATATTTAAATAAACAATTCACCGTCGGGAATTGAACCTATCCCGGTTATCAACAAACGATATAGTATGATTGTTTGCGATACACTCAAAGATTAATTATTATGAACACTTCGCATTATTTCCACGAAATGTCGAGAAATCTTGTATTGATAATCGTTTAGCACCTACATTTTATTGCCAATTAAAATGTTTTAAGAGGTGATTTTTTAACAAAAAAATAATATACATCCATTCTACTTAAGTGTTTTTTTTTCATACAGTATGTCGTAAATTGTATATTTATCATTCAACATTCTTTTTTAAAGCTAAAATTATCGGCGAACGAAAAATAATCAGTGTGATACATATTTTTTTTTTTTTTACAAAAATTCGATTTGAAATTGTTATTTCAGGATCTTATTGCTATAAACTGTCCAAATATTACTTACACTAACGAAGAAAAATTCATTGACAATTCGTCAGAAATATTTTTAAATTTTCGAGTTTACAACATATTAATTATTATATTTTAACTAACATTGAAAAGTATACATGTATTGGATGAATCGAAAATAACGAATAAAAATATTTCTAGAGCATTTTATGAGTGTTATATTTTAATGGAGTTTTTTTTGGGCCTTTTTTTTCTTGTCTACATTATGATATATTACGTCATACACATGATATAATATACAATACGTTTTCCTGTATTGAAAGTAGTTTGTATCAAACCGAAGAGTACTTATGATTATTGTTCTTAGATTTCAGACGGGTTTTCTCTCAGGTGTGATTTACGATGAATTATTCGCAAAATAATCGCTATGCCGGCAAACATTTAAAGCAATACTCGTATGTATTACGTTACGCAGCCTGATAACAACTAAAGCGTATTTAGTCAAACCACTTTTAGTTGTAAAAATAATACTATTAACAAATAAAATATATCTCTTGATTTATATTATAATAGAAATTGGTGTAAAAATGAGGAGGTGCTAGAGGTTGTTCAAAAAAGATGCCGAAAATTAAAAGATTTTAAATAATATTTCTATTCTACAAAATGATGTTGTTAAAATTATAGTTAAAAAAAAACTAGATGATAAAAAAAACTGATTTATTCTCAGACAAATTATAATAAATTGTTTATGTTGATAATACGATATTCGATATTGAAAATGTTTAACCGTTTTTTTTTAGTAATTTTTACGTAAGGCAATCAAATATATAATTATTGAAGCATATTTTGTTAAAAAAGAAAAAACTTCAGTATCTAATTCTTTTATGTTAATTAATAAATAAATATTCATTCTAATAAGACGTATTGAGTTAAAAAAACTTGGGAAGATACAGGTAGTGTGAGGGGCCAAGTTTTCACCAGTCCTTACGTCGGTACGATGTTTTCTTAAAAAACTTGTTTTTGATAATATTGAATATTTATCGATTTTAAGATGTATTCTCGTAAACTATTTAATACTTTACTCTTGTCACACTGCTTATCTCCTCCTTCGGTATTTTTTACCAATAATTGGGTGTGTAACAAAGAAGAAAACTAGCGATAAATAATCGTACAATGTACTCGAAAAAATAGATCAATTCATACTATTCAAAAAACATTCACGTTATGAATACAATTTTTGAAAAAAAGGAAATTGAATATTTGCAGATATTACATTAAGATCATCATCATGCTGAATATAATAATAACAAGAAAATAGTCAACGCGTAAACTTATATTCACGTATTTTTTGAAAATCTTTTTCAAAAACTGAACATTGTTGTACTTCAAGTTTTAAAACATTTTATGTTTTCCCGCTTTCAATGTCCATTTAATTTCCAGAGTTTAATTTTTAATCGGAAAAAGTATATCTTAGTGTAAAGGGCTTAAGAACATTTGTATTTCATAAAAAGTAAACAAAAACATTTTTAAAAATTTTTCGAAAATGATGTAGTTTTTCAAGCAAAAACCGTATAAAAAATATACGTTCAAACTCTGAATTGACTGATTGTCCATTGAATTAAGACATAGTACAATTAGTATGATTGAGCAGTACTGTATATTAATCGACAATTATACTTCAATAAAATATAGTCTACGTTACTGATCGCGAGTACTTTGTTATTGTTCCACGGTTTTCACGTACACTCGAACAGCCGACTCATTTGAAATCAAACTGGGTTATCAACTACACGCAACCACGTATCAGATTCAAATACACCAGTCTTTCGTTATATTTTATTAAGAAATGTTGGACGTAGATAACTGCTTTGAAATGACAAGGGGCGACTAATGTTTCGGCAGTGAGTTTTTTAATACGTTTCAATTAAACTATGGTGCACATCGCAATAAAATACAATCGATTTTGTGGAAAATTAAAAATAAAATTCGTGTATCTAATATGACGTTCTTTATAATAACTAGAGAGTTGTAATAATTTTGTAATTTATTTGTCTTAAATATTTGTGGAAAACACGTATTCGAGTTCTTGGCTACGTTATTATGTATATGCGCCTAATCACGGCGAAACGACAGCGACTGAACTTATTGAAAATAAATGAGCTCAGGATACATACGCTTATTGCCGTGGACGTATGTTCAATGGAATTATAAGGGACGGTCAGAGCTAATATTTTAGCAGCGAGGTGTTTTGTAATGTGTCAGAACTAGTTTTAACTTTAACGAACAAAACGCAATAGATGGTAAAATGGACATTTTTCTTTTTTTGATTTTATATGTCGACATGTAAATTGTGATAAAAATCATACTGTGGGACAAATACCATTATGTTTATACGTTATACAAATGGCGTTGGAATCTAAAACGCATTTTATCATCATCGTCCATGGTCAGGACGAAGACGTTCAAAATGGATACATATAACATGTATTGAAATTAGAAGAGCAGAAATGTGCGTTTGTTCTGCAGCGACAACGAAATACGACGAACAAACACAACTGACGAACGACAAAAGAAATAGCACGACAGACTAATGTTGAGATACGAATCAATAAGTTTGAAAAATTGTATAATAATTATTGTATTGTTGCAAATATATTTTAGTATTACTATTGACTGATAAATATTATTTACCAGTTAATTTTAATTGTGTTTTTTTTTTGTATTGAAAAAGGTTAATTTGATAAGAAAATTTAATATGTTTGATACAGAGTTTAAATCGAATGACTAATCGCACTTTTATACATCATTATCTGATTATTATCTTCATAGTTCAACGTGTGTGCGTTATATATTCTATTGAAGTTTATATATATATATTTATTATCATAAAAATATATATTTGTATATTATTATTTAAATGAAAATGTTCGCTTGTTGCAGTTTACACACATGATACACTTTAAAATACAATCAATTTAAAAAAAAAAAACACAATTCGTGTCGTTGTGTATTTACAATGACATTTTATAAACGATTAAAATTTAATGATTTCTCCGTGTTTGCCGCGTCCCTTCCCTAGGGGAATTTCCGTCTGAGCTCGTGCTGTAGTTGAAATCGTATAAAACAGGAAAACTCAAATATATTTGTTACACTTATCATGCGTTAAGGATATTGCGTTACAATATTCCTAATACTTTTTACAGCTCAAACATTTTAAATAGTACCTACATGATATTTCATATTATTTTTGTTCAATTCATATTAATTTTAATATCTGTTGGTTTTTGATGAAATAAACTGTTTAAATTATCACTTACGTTTGTTAATATATATTACCATTAGTATTATTTGACTATAACACATATTATAATTAGTAGCGTGGCGTCATATATTATATTATAATATTAGTAAATATTGTAAGACAAAAATTGTATTGAGTATTGAGAGTGTAAAGTGGAATATAATAGACTGAGTCATTGAGAGTATAAAATGTTTCTATTAAGTTTTACAAAAAAATTATAACGTATAACTTTAATTAAAAAAATAATTTTAAAAAGAAATATAAATAGCAAATAGCAGCAGCAGTGAGTATTTAAAACAACATCAATTATTTTATCAATAATCATGCTATATTTGGTGTTTAAGTCCCAATCTTATTCAAACAATAAAGTATATTTAATTTTACTGTGTTATATTTTATAATTCATTGGCGTTATTAATTTATGTCTTGGTTATTGTGTTAATTTATGAACACAGAATTTAAAAAAAAATTATTAGACTCCCCAAATACGTATTAACGATTGTTTTTATTCCATTAAATAATCATATAATCGCTGTATTCGATATTCGTATTACTGAAAACTAGTAAAAAAAAAAGAAAAAAAATCATTCTAAAAGTATTTGGAATATTTCTCGCAAAGTATTCAGAATACTCAGGGAATACTGTTGGCATAATGTATTCGAATACATATTTTGAATAATTTTTTTTTCAAAAGTGTTTTGCCCAAGCCTGTGACAAAATATTATTATTATTATTGTTATTATTATTGAAAATACGCCGATTTACCAATCCGCGCGCGAGAGAAACTAGTCGGGAAACAATTATTACACAGACCTCAGCGTCACGGTTGGCAACTGTGATTTCGCCACGTCGCCGACAAAGTGTCTAAACACGGCGAAACGTCTTCTCTCGTTCGACGCGTTAGGTTAGTTGGTTTGGGCGTTTACCTGGTCCCCGCGCACGGTGTTGTAAAAACGACCGGCGCGCCCGCATCGGCTATACAACACGACGCATTGTTCGCCGAGGGACGTCATCCCTTATTGTATTTATCTCGACGAACGGCGCGTTCCTGGAACCGGCCGCCGCGCCGCCGCGTTCGATTGCGCGCGGCCGGACGTGCCAGTTTGACCAGTCCAGCGCCAACCCAGCCGACGTACGCACGTGCGCTGTCCGCCGCGTTTTCGGTCCGTCCAGCGCGCACCATTCGGCCCGTCCCGTCCGAGAGGAAAAATGTTCACGCTGGCGAAACTGGCGTACGCCGCGTGCGACAAAGAGGCCAAACGGTACTACAACAGCCTGGAAACGTTGGAAATCCAGGTGAAGTCGTGTTGCATCGACCGGCTGCAGTACATGAGGAACGAGACGAACCCGAAGAGCAGCAGGCGCAAGCGGCGGGCAACGCGCCGCAGTAAGCGGCGCACGAGTATGTCAATCGCTAACGCACGTTTACGTGCCGTCCGTTGAAATTACGTTTAATCAATTTTCTTTTTTTCTTTTCGTTTTGCCCGCACAGTATACATGAACCCGGTGCCGTCGATGATCGACAAGGCCGCGCGCCACGGCCACATGGACTGTCTGATGTTCGCGGAGGTACGCGGATTCCCGGTCAACGGGTTGATGTGCAACCAGGCGGCCGGGTACGGGCAGCTCGAGTTTCTGATTTACGCGCGCGAACGGCTGGGCTGCCCGTGGGACGTCACGACGACGACGCACGCGGCGGTCGGCGGCCACGTCGAGTGTCTCGCGTACCTGCGCGCCAACGGCTGTCCGTGGGACGAGATGACGTGCGAGGTGGCGGCCCGCGCCGGCCGGCTGGACGTGCTGCGGTTCGCCTGCGACAACGGCTGTCCGTGGGACCAGATGACGTGCGAGATTGCCGCCGGCGCCGGCCAGCTGGAGGCGCTGAAGTTCCTCCACGAGAACGGCTGTCCGTGGGGCTTGGACACGTGCTGGGAGGCCGCGTACAACGGCCGCACGGACTGTCTCGTGTACCTTTGGGCCAACGACTGTCCGTGGAACGAGGACACGTGCTCTGCGGCCGCCGGCTCCGGCCATCTGGACTTGCTGCGGTTCGCCCACGACAACGGCTGTCCGTGGAACGAGGACGCCTGTCAGCTCGCCGCGGGCCGCGGCCAACTCGATTGTCTCGTGTATCTGCGCGCCAACGGCTGTCCGTGGGACGAGTACACGTGCGACGCGGCCGCGTTTGGCGGTCACCTCAACACGCTGCGGTTCGCCGTCGAGAACGGGTGCCCGTGGGAGGCGTATAACATTGAAGCCTACAAAAAGCGTTTCGACTGCATGTGATGCGTCGTCGAGAACGGGTGCCCGCTCGTGTACATCCCGTGAACGTCAAACCGATCGACCCGATTTTATATAATCGTTTTTTTTAAATTTTTTTTTTTTTAAATTTTTTTTTCACCGCTTTTATTTGAGCAATTGATTTGCATCTGATGACCAATTATAATCTTACGCAATATATTTTTTTTTGTTTTTTTTGTACTACGACACTCGTGTGTTTGTTTTTTCCAATTTTTTTTTTTTAATATGCATGTAATCTACGACATTTTTAAAATACGTTTATTGTTTCCTACGCAGTTTCGACCACCAGCGTTGTCTTGCGCTAGGCAATAAAAACAATCGCCTACTGAAATTGTATTATTACATTAGACAAACGCATTTTTTTATTTACAAATATTAATTGTTACTTTTTAAATACGAGATAATGTAATACGTACCATTTTACAGTGATATTGAAAATAAAATTTTGTCGGAAAATAAATTGTTGGTTTTATTCCTTTTTTTTTAATATGCATGTAATCTACATTTTTAAAATACGTTTTTTAATATGCATGTAATCTACGACATTTTTAAAATACGTTTATTGTTTCCTACGCAGTTTCGACCACCAGCGTTGTCTTGCGCTAGGCAATAAAAACAATCGCCTACTGAAATTGTATTATTACATTTGACAAACGCATTTTTTTATTTACAAATATTAATTGTTACTTTTTAAATACGAGATAATGTAATACGTACCATTTTACAGTGATATTGAAAATAAAATTTTGTCGGAAAATAAATTGTTGGTTTTTTTCCTTTTTTTTAATATACATGTAATCTACGACATTTTTAAAATACGTTTATTGTTTCCTACGCAGTTTCGACCACCAGCGTTGTCTTGCGCTAGGCAATAAAAACAATCGCCTACTGAAATTGTATTATTACATTTGACAAACGCATTTTTTATTTACAAATATTAATTGTTACTTTTTAAATACGAGATAATGTAATACGTACCATTTTACAGTGATATTGAAAATAAAATTTTGTCGGAAAATAAATGGTTTGGTTTTTTCCGTTTAAAAATCATTGTTTTGTTTTCACGAAACTAAAGTCGACATATGGCGTAATGTTATTCTATTACCCTTTGGAGATCGTATAATTCCGACCGTTGAAAAAACTCGTTCTGACGAAGCAGAAGATGCATAATATCGCTAACATAGCGCTGTGAAAATGTTTTCATGATATTTTCCCCATAAACACGGATCTTCATTATGACTTATTTTAATTTCTGGTATATACCTAGAGGACTCATCTGTATAATTATTTGGACCTTCTTCAAGTAATTCTTCTAGTGCTGTGCGTTTTGCTGTAGTTACGCGTACATAAGTATTTCATGCTTAAAACTATTATTTTTGAACGTACCGTCTCTTTAATTCGATTTCGCATATTTTCGGAAGATTCAAATAATATATTTTTATATCTAGGTCATCAAGTATGCTGGCCATTTCAGTAATATAAATTTCTCTTTTACAATCGTTGTTTACACCAATTTTAACAGAAAAACGTGTTGACAACTCGTAAATTATTATTTATGTGGTTTCTTCGAAAACCGTCGAAAACTACAATCGAGGTTGTTCGGTTTAATGTGTCTAACAGTATGACATTTACACAATGCAATAACATATTTATACGTTCTTTATTTACGTTTAAGATGTCGAGGAGGGCGTCTGGGACTATCTATTGTTGTCATGATTTGATTTAGTAGATTTTGGCGAGTGTTGAGGTGAAAGTAGAACCTTTTGTTATAATTGTTTGCCTCTTCCTGTATAGTTTTTAATTTTAAGTGTGTGTGTGTGTGTGTATGGTTAAATACGTATGGCGGGTTCGCTGTATTTTATTCAGGTTGAAAATGTTGGCGGTTAGGTCCATAGCTGGAAGCCCTATGTCAAAATCGGCTTTAGGAACGATTTTGTAGATTAGTAGGTTGATATTTAATTTCGAGTGTTGGTATAATATATACATATAATAATATAATACAGCAGAATAAACACACAAAACACTTTTGATAATTGAAATATGGAAAAATTAACAAAAGACAATCGTCAAACACGATACATGAGTTAACGATGTTACTATCAAAATCAAATGTGCGATAATGATTAACGATAATCATGGTTTGGTAAGCCTAACGGCCACTCCGAGCCACCGGATACATAGACATATAATATATAGACCGCGTTTAGAGAGAGAAGTAAGGATCAAAGATATGTGCGAGAGAAAAACAACTATAAGACATTTTTTCATGGATGAATAAATTTTAATATTTATTTTTCGAGTTTTTGTGCTGGATAATACAAACTAATAAACATGATATAAAATAAATTTATCATGATAATAAAATATAAAACTAAAATTAACATAAATATTTACAATTTAATAGTCATTATATTACTACAATTTAAATACTTTTATGGTATAAAAAAATTATAATTTTTGTATAATACTTATTAATGCCTAAAACTTTGTGTAAAATGTTCCTATTTTTTCATTAATGGCGTTTGTTGAAGAATTTATATGATGCAGTCTGACTGTGATGTATATATTTAAGATTATTTTAATAAGTTGTATTAGATGATTGTTGAGTGGTTCTTGTTCCAGGAAATGACTTGACAATGAATAAAAGTATTTGGATATATTGATTCTTTTCATACATTCTATTGTTATTTTTTTAACTACATTAGATTTATCTAAATTTTTATATTCTCTTATTACAAGTTCTGCTATTTTACATATTTAAATGACATCAAAACTAGGCTTAATCAAACCGCTTATATTTTTTCTTGAAAATACAAAAACAATGAGGATAATGAAAAAAAGTACAAA
Source organism: Schlechtendalia chinensis (assembly GCA_019022885.1). Lineage (NCBI taxonomy): Eukaryota > Metazoa > Arthropoda > Insecta > Hemiptera > Aphididae > Schlechtendalia > Schlechtendalia chinensis. The sequence continues at coordinate 14,401,657 of CM032345.1, read as the reverse complement.
CGCGTACAACCATTCGACACATTCACACAGAACGCGTGTGTATTCGTATCACATATTCTGTGATATCACTTCAAAAAAAAAAAAACAATTTTGTTTTATCATCCGTGAAAAAACCTCTTCTATGTCTATCTCTCTCGCACATATCTTGGCTCTAGTGCCTTACATGTAATATACTGGTTGTTCGCGGTGCGTATATTATATGTTTATGGCCGGATACGATATCGGACGTTTTCGATATTCCATTGATAACATTCGCCAATAAAACTGTTACAGGATCACTACGTTGATAATTATTCGACAACGGTCGTTTCGTCAGATCATCGAACTTAAAATCGATGGACGACGAGGTCGAGTAACGAGCAATCGATGTGCGCAGCGGCGCGAGGGCACGTTGTCCCCGTCGAAAACCGGAAGACGTCGACGGCGGCGATTGGCGTCCGTCGCTCGCGGTCGCTCCGCCCACCACCCGCATCACCCTGCCACGTCGGCACGTTTCTATCGGCCACACTCGATCTTTCTTTGAAGTGAAAACTTCATTAGGCGCACCCTGGACAGTGGTCTCGCTACTTAGGCCTAACCTGGGCAGTTCATGTTAAAAGTAAACGGATCCTTCTCAATTCGAGGCGGAAATCCCTTCATTACCTAATCGGTAAGTATTCTAAACTCAGTATAAAAACTAAAATACTCCTTTATAAAGCTCTTTTGATGCCCATTTGGACATATGGCGTCCAACTATGGAAGGCAGCCAAAAATTAAAAAATATCTACAAAATTCAAACTTTTCAATCCATAACTCTCCGTATAATCACAAATGCACCAATCTATATCTCAAATCACACCCTTCATACCAACTTAAAAATAAGCACAGTAGAAGAAACTGCAAAAGCCCCGTATAAACGGTTCCGTTCCCGTTTAACAAACCATCCAAATCCCTTAATATCAGCGCTAAATTCTGACTCCATTCCTGGAAATCCTCCTCGTAGATTCAAGAGAACATGGTGCCGTGACTTAGCCCTATAAATGCTAGTCATAACTAAACAAATCCCGTTATAAAAACGGAAGAATCAGTAAGGCGATTCCTATATTCATTCTTCGCATCTTTTGTTTCGGAATATGACGATTTACAATGAAATGTTGATGTGAATAAGGTTAGTAAATAGGTGGACATGTTTTTGTAAATTTTCATTCGAGCACTTAGTTTCAAAATTATAAAAGAAAAAACGGTCATACATCGACGTTGTTACAATTAATACTGTCGTTTCAACGTGGCTCACGACCAATACCCACAACGCAACAAAATCACATGATAATCGGGGCTTGACTACAGACTACGGAGACTATAACAAAATTAAAATGTCAATCTACATTCTAATCAACAAATTTAATAAATTAAATCACATCATTTTCAATAATACGATAATAGAAGAGTTGACACGGTGCGAAAATTCACGCAAGTTATACGATCAGTGGTGTGACGAATCTTTTAAAGACAAGGAGCGGACTATTTTTCATAACACCTCCCTCACTATAAAAACAACAAATAAGTAAAAATAAAAGTAATTTCAATTTTCCTTGAATCAAACATTTTATTTCAAGGGAACAAAAGTTCAAGTTGCCATTGACGATTCGTACACCGTCACGGAGAGACACGTTCAGGTTATTGTGTAGTTCCCGTCGATGATACGGGTTGCCGGGTGGTGGCTGAACACCGTAAATAAGTTGTTCTTATTCTTTGTAGGACCGCGATTCGAATTCTCCACCGAAAACCTATCGCCACCCACGCGGTCTTACATATACGGTATAAAAGTGTTTGAAAAAATTAAATTTCTATGTATCTATATAATTTAAAAAACTTTTCGCGATATCGCCAAAAATTGACTAGGGACTTGAGAATTTTAGGAGCGTAAAAACAATATTAATATTTCCTAATTAGAAGAAAAACACAATTTTTTATTTTATTACTAATAAATAATTGATAATTGAGATTTATCGTTATGTTCATTCAATTATTAAGTAACATAACGATATTGATTTGTTTTCAGCATACGTTCTTAAAATATAATAACATTATCTCTTCACATTTTTGAATAAGATTTATGGAATCATGCCCGCGTTAAAATTTAAAACATGTAAAAAAAATTAAAAAAGTCGTCAAAGTTTTTTACGCTGTACTTAATAATCACTTGTGATCTGTTGAAATGGTTTTACGTTTGTTTCAAAAACGAAATCAGACTTTACTTTACCGAACTGACATTCGGTTGAATCAATAACACCCAATATTGGGGTTAGCAAGAAGTATTAAAATTAACTCTTTTATTTTCGATAGGGTGCTGAATAAATATTGGTTATATTGTTTATGTTTTTTCCTCGCCAATACTCATTATTCATGTTTCCCTATATAAAAACTCGGTCGGCTTCGAATGCAAAGTGGTAAATTAAAATCGCGTGTCGCGTATGATTATTTTTGGAATGTGATGATCCAACATCGTTTTAATATTCGAAATAATAATACAACTCCGAAACATTTATTTGGATGTGTGTGCAGTCATTCGCAAACGCAGCTTTTACTCAAAATTCTTTTTCATAAATGTTTTACTTTACACGTTATGCATATTGAATTGTATTTTTTAATAAATAAATAACTATTTATTAGAAAACAACACAAATACAATATGAAAGTTAATGTATGAAAAAACAAATTAAGGCAGATCAAACGTATACAGAATACAATTCTTTTGTTAAAAAAATACACTGGAGTCAAAACAACTTTGAAAGTGTTTTTATTGACAATTATACTCAACTTGTAGATTACAAATATAATACAAATATAAAGTTTTTTAAAATAATTTGATAGAGGATATGTTTATATTATAAAGCAATAAGTGTATCGCAGTCAATAATATACTTTATTAATAATTAAATAGGTTATATAATATTATGATGCAGATGACTAATTCTGAAAACTATTATATATTTGAGATATTTTCGAGTGTACATTCTCATTACTCATTCAAGGATTTCCTGTGTTATTATAGATACGTATGTTACTATATATTTTTTTACTATATATAGTTCATATCGAAAATGCGAAATTCTTCATTCGCCGTTGTGACTTCATGTACAGCTGCGGATTTGTACTTCGTTTTCTATCACTTTTAACTAATTAGATATTTTAAAATGGCAAGAGTATTCATTTTAATGTCTGTGATTATGTTCAGTGTCTATGTGACGGAACAGACGTACTTCTTGCAAAAAGAATTCATCGATAAAATTAATAGCGAAGCTACTACATGGAAGGTAATAAAATTCATACAAATTTATGATAAAACAATATAAATAATAATATTGAATAGTTATTATAATAAAAGCAATGATAATAATTCATACAATTTCGATACACATCAATATATCTGCTGATTTTTATTACTTTAATTATTTTCACTATGAGTGTATCGAATTTATAGTTATTATTAATGATCGGATGTTTTTATAATTTGTGACTTTTTATTGACTGCATGAAATTTTTTTTTATTTCAATTTTGTATACGTTGGAAACGAGTTATTATCGATACCTACTAATAGTGAGTTTTATTCATTATCAGTTTAAAATTATTTTTCTATTATTTTTTATTTTTTTGTTTTGCATTGTTTATTATGTTACTAAATAATTTCTTCGAATATGTAACTAATAGTAATTATATATTATGTATTATGTACAATATACATAAAATAGTTATAGTCCGTATTTATATTATAATATAGGTACTATTTTCTGTAAATACTCCTTATATGATAATTTCGATGCCTGATATTATTATCGTGCTATAGAATGAAGGTTTAGAATTAACGAATAACGTAAGATAAAATTAGGTTACTTAAAGAGTTACAGTTTGTTTTTGTCAATTTACTTTAAAATTAATACGACAATTGTCTTTTAAACTTACCGCATTAACTTCAAATTAATTTGTTCATATTGTATCTGAATAAATGTAAATTTTGTCCGGTGGGAGATTCCATTTCACTCTATTTTTTTAAATCGTTATTATATGTAAATCCTAACGTTTATTTAATGTGAATAACTTTTAAATGATAGTGAGCCTCTAATTTAATTTAATTTAATTTTATTAAATTTAATTATCTAGTTAAAACGTAATGTTAAGGGTTTAACATGATACCAAATATCGTATGCACTAAGAATAATATACTTCAAAAATTAAATTATGTTAGTACAATAAATATTCTATAATATTTTGTGTAGTTAATTGAAATATGTAAAATAATAAATATTACATTAATTACAATAATAATATAAAAGGATTTTTATATTTTACATACAAATTTTATTATTTAATTTTCTTAAGTTTTTAATTTTCAACTAAAGTTAACATAATTTACAAAGTAAATAGATAGATTTATCAAAATAAGATGTTTAAAAAGTTTTTTTTTATAATTGTAATTTTTGTTCTAATATAATGTCCGAGTTCTTTTTATTTGTACGTGTTCGTTGATTATTATTAGGCCGGTGTTAATTTCGATCCGAATACGCCAAAGGAGCATATTTTGAAACTATTGGGATCCAAAGGAGTACAGATAGCAAACCCGTCCAACTATCATATGTACAAAACTCATGACGCGGCATACGACAACAATAATATCCCGAGGAAATTTGACGCGAGGAAAAAATGGAGATATTGTAAAACGATTGGAACAATCCGTGACCAAGGACGTTGTGGTTCTTGTTGGGTATACATCTGTCTGTATAAATATAGACGAGTCGACATTTAAGTATATTTAATTTTTCGGATTTCCTATTTAGGCTGTAGCAACGAGTTCAGCATTTGCCGATCGTTTGTGTATAGCTACCGAAGGTGAATTCAATCAACTGCTATCCATTGAAGAACTAGCATTTTGCTGTCACTTATGCGGTTTTGGCTGTCATGGAGGTTATCCAATAAAAGCTTGGGGATATTTTAAGAGACACGGTATAGTCACGGGAGGAGAATATAACACAACAGACGTGAGCGATTTTCATTTGAAATCTATTATTGACATAATCATATCACGTCATAACGTGCTTAGGGTTGCCAACCGTACAGAGTGGCACCTTGTCCTTACGACGAAGAGTCTGGAAATAACACATGCGCCGGCCAACCGATGGAAAAAAATCACAAATGCAAAAGATACTGTTACGGAGACACTGATATCGATTACGATGAAGATCATCACAAAAGTATGTTTTATCTATATACGTTCTACGTTTAATTAACAATCCACCTTGTAATTGTAGCCAGAGACTCGTATTACCTGACATACGCCGCTATCCAGAAAGACGTTATGACTTACGGTCCTATTGAAGCATCTTTCGATGTTTACGACGATTTTTTCGACTATAAATCAGGTATATATATAATCGAGCGATTAGCTGCGTATTAATGTGATGCGTAAGACTTTGTGACGGTAACGTATTCGGATCGCCGAATAACGTCTATAAAACACGAACATAAATATTATGTGTTTAGGCGTTTACGTGAAGTCGGAGAACGCGTCGTATTTAGGAGGTCATGCCGTGAAATTGATCGGATGGGGAGAGGAATACGGCGTTCCGTATTGGTTGTTGATCAACTCGTGGAATGAAGATTGGGGTGACAACGGGCTTTTCAAAATCCGTCGAGGCACAAACGAATGCGGAATCGACAATTCTACGACCGCTGGTGTACCAGTAATATACTGACCATGCATCGGGCATGTATGAATGTTGTGAAGTAGATTTCGATCTTAATACTATATGTTTGTTTTAACCATTTGCTTTTACCGACGCATGATATTAAGTGTTTGTAATCACCGCATTAAAATGTTTCCACATTATATATGATAGTTTTTAAATCTGAATTCCGTGTTTTGTTATATTTATTTTTACTTAATAGTGTTCAACGATCCCTCTGACACTAGCTCTCGTGTTTTGAACGCATGTCGATTTTTTCATCTTCCTCGAAAGTATCATAAAAAATAGAAACGAGGTTCACTAATGTCGTTACATTAATACATAAACACACACACACACACACACATACACACACACACACACACTTAAATGACACTTTTATTTCTAAGTCTTTTTTCTTCTAATATACGAGTATATACTCGAGATTTAGTCAGGATTTCCCGGAATAGCGGTATGTAGTCAGGTTAATGTAAACAATTTATTTATTTGTAACTTGTAATTTAATTTATGTAATGAATTTTTAAGTAACATTATTTTTGCTCAATCACTAATATTGTGTAACTTGTTTGATTTGATGTTGAACCTAACCTGATTTGATGAAAATCCAACCGAATGTTATTGATAAAAATTTTTAAAGCTTCACTTTTTGTTTTATTATTGTCGTCAGATATGTTTAATGTATTTCTATGTATATTTATTACATCTATAATACATACTGAATGGAGTAAAACTTGTCCCTCTTTCAATGTCATAATATAATATTTATGACATGGGTTTTGTTTTATCGATAGTCGGTTTGTTATGTGATTGTATAATATATGCAATAATCTGTTATTATCATCATGAGAGATCGGATTTGGTCTTCAAATTGTTCTAAAGAAGTCTCGATTAAGCAAATTCAAATTAATATCGTGTAGGTACACAATAAAAATAGAATATGTTCATTTAGAGTCTTGTCAATCGAATATTCGAGTATAAAATGATCATGAAAAGTTAATAATATCGTATATATTTGTATGTAGAGTCATTTAAGAAACGTAATGTAAATGTGGAATACTATCTATTTTAATGGTACGTACTGCGAAAATGATCGACTAGTATATATAAACACGTATTTAGAAAATATTTCTGCGCACATATAGGTGTTCATTGGTTAATTAATCGTATAGTATGTTTTATAAACAGCAATAAGTAATACTATGCAATGTTACTATTGCCATTATATTTAATTTATGATACAGTATAAAAATGTTTATTACTTGTATATCATTTAATTGTGTTATTATTTGTCCGATCGAGATAACAATAACTTAAATGTTAAAATATTAAAAATTTTTTTGCACTTTCACTCTGTGTATATGAATATTATATACACAGTATGTCTCAAAAATACCTAAAATTAATTTATGTAGTGAATATAAAACAATAGCATTATCGCAAATATAATTAATGCTTTCTGTAGTATAAACTTTAACGAGTTTGTGTACAAAAAGTCATATTTGGTGACTTCAGTCTCGATTTAAGTTTGGCTATGTATGGTGTGTTCATGATACTTTGTACGAGCTTGCAATATGGAACAAAGAAGCGCATCGACAAATCACATTAATTTTATATAAATTTGAAAATAAATTTGCCAAACGAATCATATTAGATGATTTATTATTATAATATTACACGAAATAAAATAATATTCATATTTGAATGATATTATTCGCTATATTAATATTATTTTATTGTAATCACAGAAATCAATTAAATCATATTCATTTTGTAAAAAACAAAATTTATTGTAGTGACTTAAACAGAAAAATGTGTATTTTTTTCTTGCAAGAAAATTACTAGACAGATCGTACAGACAACTGGCCAGAACTTTATGTTTATATAAATTAATTATGATTGAGGAAGTGCAAATGACGATCAAAAATATATCATTATTAAAAATACAGCATTCATAATGTAAAAACGTTAATTCAATTAGAAAAAAAAATTAAGTTAAATTTTATAAAATTTTAAGTTTAAAGTCATGGACATATCCCCTTTCTGCAGCAAACATTTGAAACATGCAATTTTTATAATATAAAATGTTCTTTATTAAATAGTACAATTTACTAAAAAAGATTGTAACGTTTATTCATTAAATTATGAATACACATTGTAATAATAAATGATAATGAATGAATTAGAAATTCATGAAATTTCTTCTAATATACATTATAAAAAAATAAAAATTGTCAAACAATTGCATTTAATAGCGAAATACATTTACGGAATATCGTGGATAATAATAATAAATGTTTGAATATTATAAAATTAATATCATTAAGATTTGATAATTTACATATTTTAATGAATATGATATAAATGTAATATCATAATTTACATTGTTCCAAAATAAGTTTTATCATATAGTATAATTTACTAGAAATGAAGGGCTTAGGTTAGGTTACTGCCTTTCATTTCTGTTTGTAGTATGCTGAACACAATTTATTTTTATTTCGAATTCTCAAATACAATTTAAATCTATTTGTATTATGAATGAAAATCAGTGATAATAAATATATTAATTAATTAAATAACTATTTATTTATAACAAATCACGCTTACGGTTGTTACGGGTTATTCTCAGTACATCATCAAGGTGAGTATTGAGTAGTAAGGAGATTCCTATATATTTTCTTCGCACATTTCATTTTGGAATATGACGATTCACAATGAAACGTTGATAGGAATAATTTTAATAAATAGATGGACACATTTATGTATATTTTTGTATCTTTTAGGCACTGAATTCCAAAATTATAAGAGAAAAAACGGCCACACACCGATGTTGTTACAACACATGATGTTGTTACAATACTGACATTTAACGCAGCTCACAGCAAATACTCATAGCGCAACAAAATCACACGATAATCAGCTTGACACAACACGTATACACACGTTCATGAGCTGATGACATGACTAAAATGGGTCAACCTTTTTAATTAATTAATTTGATAAATTCAACCACATAATTTTTCATAATACGATAATAGACGAGTTAACACGGCTCAAAAATTCACGGAAGTCATACGATCAGTGGCGTGGTGAATCTTTTAAAAACAAGGAGCGGACTATTTTTCATAAAACCCTCCCTTACTATGAAAACGACAAATAAGTTAAAATAAAAGTAATTTCAATTTTCCCTGAATCAAACATTTTATTGCCGTCACACCTCCCTTCTCATCAGATTTATTGTATAAAATATAAATTATATAACTATAACTATTTTATTTTAATTCCGTTGTGATTTTATTAAGCGTGTGGTGAAATGTTGCCACCAGCTACTGACGACCTAAACAGCGAAATATTGGTATTTATAAAAAATACAGTGATAGCGATTGCGTAATTGGACACTTTGATATTGCTCACCAGTGCTTCATAAATGTCGATATGAATATTAATATTCCGAATTACGATAAAATACGATAAGCTGCGAACGACCAATCTAGCCGAACATATCTTACTCATAAAACCACCGTCATCATCTTCAATTTCGTTTCATGCACACAAAATAGAAAAAAATTAAACGCAAGAATATTGAACGGTTATTTGTTCTTATAAATAATAAACAGTTGTAGGGGTTTCTTGAATCGTCGCAAGCTTTTCGTGACCGTTTGACACAGCCGTGAATGCCTACACGATTATCACAGACGAAAATCACTTTTCTAAGCGATTATACATGTACTAAGTGCATGATTTACCTACCATCAACTACTGGCGACCTAAACAGCGATATGATGGTAGCGATTCTCAGTGGCGGCTCGAAGGAAATTATTTGAATCCTGTGATTCACAAAAATATTAATAAGTGTTTGGGTGTCCTGAGTACTGGGATTAGAAAAATAAGTTGGAACAGTTTATTAAGGTTTATTTTATATGACCTTCTATGTATGATCATAAACTTTAATCGTATAGCTCTGTATCTCAAAAATTCTTGGGTGGGTAGTTTAAACATATTTTATGTGGTTCAAGGAAACAAACGTTCAAGTTGCCATTGACGATTCGTACACCGTCACAACGTACAGCCCGCGCGACCATCGTTTGCCAGTCACGGAGAGACACGTTCAGGTTGTTGTGTAGTTCCCGTCGATGATACGGGTTGCCGGGTGGTGGTCGAACACCGTAAATCAGTGGTTCTTATTCTTTGTAGGACCGCGATTCGAATTCTCCACCGAAAATCTATCGTCACCCACGCGGTCTTACATATATGGGATAAAAATGTTTGAAAAAATTAAATTTCTAAGTATCTAAATGATTTAAAAAACTTTTCGCAATCCTTATAACGCTCATACGTCGTATATTTTATTTCATAACAACTAGTCAAGAAGTTTTATTAGAGAACAACACAAATACAATATAAAAGTTAATCTATGAAAGAATAAACTAAGGTACAGCGAACTTATACAATATATAATTCTTTTGTTAAAAAAAAAAACAGGCATCAAAATAATTTTGAAAGCGTTTTTATTGATAATTATACTCAACTTGTAGATTACAAATATAATACAAATATAAATATTTTTTCAATAATATGATAAATGATATGTTTCTATTATAAAGCAATGAGTGTACCGCAGTCAATAATATCCTTTCTTAAAAATTAAGTAGGTTCCGTTATCGGCAGTCCATTGTTTTTTAAAATGACATTAATATATCATCTAAAAAAGGTGTTATATAATATTATGATGCAGATGACTAATTCTGAAAACTATTATATATTTGAGATATTTTCGAGTGTAGATTCTCATTACTCATTCAAGGATCTTCTATGTTATTATAGATACGTATGTTACTATATATTTTTTTACTATATATAGTTCATATCGAAAATGCGAAATTCATCATTCGCCGTTGTGACTTCATGTACAGCTGCGGATTTGTACTTCGTTTTCTATCACTTTTAACTAATTAGATATTTTAAAATGGCAAGAGTATTCATTTTAATGTCTGTGATTATGTTCAGTGTCTACGTGACGGAACAGACGTACTTCTTGCAAAAAGAATTCATCGATAAAATTAATAGCGAAGCTACTACATGGAAGGTAATAAAATTCATACAAATTTATGATAAAACAATATAAATAATAATATTGAATAGTTATTATAATAAAAGCAATGATAATAATTCATACAATTTCGATACACATCAATATATCTGCTGATTTTTATTACTTTAATTATTTTCACTATGAGTGTATCGAATTTATAATTATTATTAATGATCGGATGTTTTTATAATTTGTGACTTTTTATTGACTGCATGAAATTTTTTTTATTTCAATTTTGTATACGTTGGAAACGTGTTATTATCGGTACCTACTAATAGTGAGTTTTATTCATTTTCAGTTTAAAATTATTTTTCTATTATTTTTTATTTTTTTGTTTTGCAAGGTTTATTATGTTACTAAATAATTTCTTTGAATATGTAATTAATAGTAATTATATATTATGTATTATGTACAATATACATAAAATATTTATAGTCCGTATTTATATTATTATATAGGTACTATTTTCTGTAAATACTCCTTATATGATAATTTCGATGCCTGATATTATTATCGTGCTATAGAATGAAGGTTTAGAATTAACGAATAACGTAAGATAAAATTAGGTTACTTAAAGAGTTACAGTTTGTTTTTGTCAATTTACGTTAAAATTAATATGACCATTGTCTTTTAAACTACCGCATTAATTTTTAATTAATTATTCATTAATGTATCTGAATAAATAACAGTTTGTCCGAAGCGATATGCAAATTTTTTTATGCGAAATTATGTTATTAATTGGTGCGTTCAGTATGCTTTATATTTTTAGTATTAGGGAATATTACAAAAATTTGATCATTGTGTCTTGGTTTTTCATCTGATGGGAAATTCAATTTTACACTATTTTGTTATTGCAATTATTAGTAAATCCTGAAGTTTAAATCGTAAATGACATATGAAATAACAACGTAAAGAACATCTGAATGAGAGTCAACTTCTTACTTAACTAAATTTAAACTTTTTAAATTGAATTATATTATTAAAACGTGACGTCAGATTTCAACATGATATCTAATATTGTATGATTTATTTATGCGTCATTAAAAATGTATGCGTTGAAATATAATTTATGTTTATACATTAATTATTTTATAATATTTTAATGATAAATTATAATATGTACAATAATACATATTACATTAATTACAATAATAATAATGATAAAAGGTTTTTTATATCGTACATACAAATTTTATAAGTTAGGTTTTTTAGATTTCAAAGCTTAATTTTCAACTAATGTTAAATAATTTACGAAATAAGTAAATATATTTTTTGAAATGTGATATATGTGATAAAATGTATTTATTTTTTAAAATTGATACTTTTCTCAATTTAATGTATAATCCGTGTTTTCATTTTGTAAGATTTTCGTTGATTATTATTAGGCCGGTGTTAATTTCGACCCAAACACGCCAAAGGAGTATATTGTGAAATTGTTGGGATCTAAAGGAGTACAGGTTCCAAACCCGGCCAACATTCATATGTACAAAACACATGATGCAGCATACGAAAACAAGAATATTCCGAAGAAATTTGACGCTAGGAAAAAATGGAGATATTGTAAAACAATAGGAAAGATCCTTGATCAAGGACGTTGTGGTTCTTGTTGGGTATACATCTACCTGTATAAACAGAGACGTATCGACATTACCGTATATTTTATTTTTCGGATTATCTATTTAGGCCGTAGCAACGAGTTCAGCATTTGCCGATCGTTTGTGTATAGCTACCGAAGGTGAATTCAATGAACTGTTATCTATTGAGGAACTAACGTTTTGCTGTCGCTTGTGCGGTTTCGGCTGTTATGGCGGTGAACCAATAAGAGCTTGGGGGTATTTCAAGAGGCACGGTTTGGTCACGGGAGGAGAATATAATACAACAGACGTAAGCGATTTTCATTTGAAATCTACTATTGACATAATTATATCGCGTAATAACGTGCTTAGGGTTGCCAACCGTACAGAGTGGCGCCTTGTCCTTACGACGAAGAATCTGGAAATAACACATGTGCCGGCCAACCGACGGAAAAAAATCACAAGTGCAAAAGATACTGTTACGGAGATACTAGCATTGATTACGATGAAGATCATCGCAAAAGTATGTCTCATTTATATATTTTCTACGTTTAATTAACAATCCACCGTGTTATTGTAGCCAGAGACTCGTATTATCTGACATACGCCGCTATCCAGAAAGACGTTATGGCTTACGGTCCTATTGAAGCAACTTTTGAGGTTTACGACGACTTTGTCAACTATAAATCTGGTATGTATAAACGTGCGATTAGCTGCGTAATAATATGACGCGTAAGACTTTGTGACTTTATCGTTCGTGGAAGCGGTATTTCGATTTCTGAATGACGTCCACATATTAAGAACATAAATTCTTCTGTTTAGGCGTTTACGTGAAGTCGGAGAACGCGTCGTATTTAGGAGGTCATGCCGTGAAATTGATCGGATGGGGAGAGGAATACGGCGTTCCGTATTGGTTGATGATCAACTCGTGGAACGAAGATTGGGGTGACAACGGGATTTTCAAAATCCGTCGGGGCACAAACGAATGCGGAATCGACAATTCGACGACAGCCGGTGTACCAGTAATATATTGACCATACGTCGTGCTATGATTATTGTGAATTAGTTTTCGATCGTAATATCTATGTTTTAATCGTTTGCTTTTACCAAAGAATCAATAATATTAACTGTTTTTAGTCACCACACTTAAATGTTTCCACAAGGCATGAGTAATATATATGATAATTTTTAAATCTGAATTCCGTGTTGTGTAATATTTATTATCACTTAATGGTGTTCAACGATCCTTTTGATGACAGTTCTCGTATTTTGGACGTACGTCTATTCTTCCATCTTCCTAGAAAATATCATTAAAAAAAGAAACGACATTCAAGAGTGTCGTCATATTAAAACACAAACGGACACTTTCCATTCTAAACATTTTTTCGATTTTTGCTTTTATATAGACACAAAATTTAATCCGGGTTTCTTGGACTAGCGGTACGTAGTTAGATTATTGTGAATAATGAATTTATTTAAATTTTCGTAATATGAATTTACAACGTACGTACTTATATGTTGTACACTATTGTGGTTACATATACATCATATTTCGATTACTACTATGTATATATTTTTGAAAAAACTATCTAATAACTTATATTGCATAGTTATGGATTACAAAATAACTACAATGTTACTCTAAATATAGATAATATTAGTATATAATAATAGTTATAGTAATAACTTACATATAACTTAACTTTCTTACTCTTCTTAATTTTGTAACTAATCATGTTTCACTACTCTTCCGATATAATAAGTTATTATAAAGGGTAATTCTTATTTTATACGGGATCTTTAATTTAATATGGAAAATAAAGAAAGTAATCCAGTAATTTATCGCACGTGTACAATAAAAATAAATATGGCGTTTATTTTCTATGACTGTATTGACTATATTTACATGAACGACGAATGTGTACAACATTGTTTTTTGAGATGGATTTCAAGTAATAAAACATACTTAATTGGTGCTGGGGTTTAATAGATTGCCATTTAAATTAATTATTGCAACATACCGAACTAATAATTTTTGGTATATGCAGGGCTGGGCAAGATACACTAAAAAAAGTATCTCGATACTAGATACAAGATACATTTATTTTTAATATCTAGATACAAGATATAAAATACTTTGGTAATTGAGAAAAGATACTAAATACTAGATACAAGTATCGGAGATACAAAAAAAGATACAAGATACACCAAACTTTCATTTAATTTATGTAAAATTTATTAAAGTTTAAATTTACCATTTTACATGATTTCATTAAATAAAATTGTACAAATTAAAAAACTAAAAGTTTTGAAGTTAGCCAATAATTATCATAAGTATTATAAATTACATGTATTTTTCACCAAGAATAAAAACTTGGTTATCTTATTGATATTATTGATATATTGATTAATTTTCCATAATTTTTAAACTATTTATTACTGCATCTACACAGACGAGTCGTCAGTAAGTGAAATAACGTTGTCATTTTACTTAGATTGGGTCGGACTACTATAATTATAACTAACCGACCAAACAGGTCTAATCGACGATAAGCTATCTACAACCGCTATAATCTTGTATTACTGAAGTCATGGTAATGATAATTAGAAAAAATGTTTTTAAATAAAACATCATAATAGTTGAATGTATATGGTATCTTAAAACTTTAAAAGATACTAGATATAAGTAAAAAAAGTATCTAAATACAAGATGCAAGATACATTTGAAAAATGTATCATCATACAAGATACAAGTTAAAATTGTATCTTAGTTACGTATCTTAAATACTTGTATCTTAGATACTGCCCAGCCCTGGGTATGTGTATATATAATACAGAATAAAAATAAGTCTATTTTCATAACCGTATAGAATATGTGAATACGACTGACGTATTGATTTCAACAATGTTTCATAATTTGCTAATAATTAAACAAAAATATTTCATACAACAAATATTTAGATTTCACCATGAAATGTCATTTATCCTCTTCTGAACTATTATTTGTGACGTTTACTAATATTAAAATGTAATGTTTTGCACAATTCACAATTACTATTATGATGTTTTTTAAATTTTGAAAAAAAAAATCATTAATTTGTCGATTTTCGTAACTATACATCTTATAAATTGTTAATGTTTATTTATTTATGCAAACAGTAACCTATAGTTCATTTTTGTTTTTTAACGCCACACATGCATATTATTCTTATATATTCTAATATATTAGTTTAGCTCTTGTTATGCATCAGTATTACAATAATAATAAAAAAAAAAAAAATAACGAAAATTGTATCTACTAAAATTCTTAACGTATTAGCTTTTGTAATGTAGTTGAGTATTTGAATAATAATATATATAGTAATAATATAATTATAATAATAGTTAGTATTTGAATAAATTGGAAGGTTTATCTTTGCGTGAGCATACCACATAGAGCTGACCTTGCGAATAGCATGAATTTTCTAAATATATTCCATAAATTTGTAACGATCGTCTTTGAGCTTTGTTAATAGTCATTGCAAAGGCGAGCCATACTGGAAACTTCAAGCGTTTGATGTCAAAAGGTAAATCTGTTGGAGTCTTTGGAATTATTGACAACAGTAAATCTTCTTTTTTAAAATTTCCATTTAAGATTGTTGCCTCTATGATATTATTCATCATTTTTTGCATCGTAAGCCTGATTCCATTGCAAAGTCATGGTGGATTGATGTTCCGGAGATGAACGATAGGCATTCCAATTTTCAATGTCAAAATGTGCAGTAGCATTCCTGAAAAATCAAGTGAATTCAAAAATTCAGTTGGATAATTGATTACTTCATCTTGATTCATTACAATATTGGTTGAATTATTCGTAACCTGTAGCTTCACCTAGTATTTTATCATGAATACAGAAATTGATCACATTTATATAGTTAATTTTGGCTGCTAATATAACACGTGCACTGAGTCACTCATGATATTTGTAGTTTTTTGCAATATTTGAGAAAACCTCTTTGATTAATTTGTCATTAGATGCTGTTATTTTACATTAGTTTCTTAACAAAGTTATGTATTGTGTGTGATTATCGATTGCTATTTTCGCGTTCCAATATCTAATAATTGCTTGACGTAACTTTCAGTTGAAACATCATGTTATAGTTGTACACACATATTGATCGTCAAAGTCAATTTTCGTACATTTTGCTATAAAAAAAAAGAAAAGATTTAAGAGATGTAATAAGTTAGTCAGCGGAACGTAACTGTAAATAATCTGTCATACGTAAACTGTGAAGGATGTCTTAACTCATTTAGTCTTTGTATTTCTCCCAAAGTTCTTTCATCTTGGATGGAAAAAACATTGTCAATATTATTGCAAATAATGTACGTATTTGCTGTGGTCAGACAGTGTTCAATGCATCAGCAATTGAGTTGTCTTTATGTAAATGGTTTACATGAAAATTTAATTTTTGGTGATACATAGCATATATTTGCCCGTTAACTGTTTTAATTATTTGAAGAATGTTGGTTCACTTATGTTAATTAAGAGTAATCGCAAGTAAAGCATTCTGAATTGTTTTTGTGAACAGTGTACAGATGACCTAACGCATCAGTTGAATATACATTTGGATATTCTTCAATTGGTTTACTTTGCTTACGATGTTGATATATTTTTAGATTATATAGTAGTGAAAATAAAAAGAAACAAATAAAAAATAAAAAGAATATGCAAAAAAAAAAAAAATAAAGAAATAAAAAAGAAGAAAAGTAAAAGAATTAACGAATAGAAATAAAATAAAAATTATAAGTTTATACTCGTAAATAATATATATATACTTAAATATACAAAAAGCAAACGAATATTACGTTGATTAAAAAAAAAAGAAAGAAAATATAAATGTTGTTGTATATGTATGTTTATTACTACTGGTTTCGACAAAATGTCATCAGGTTAATACACAAAAAAATACAACAATTGAGGAATAAATTAAAAGTATAGTTAATAAGAAAAAATTGCATTGAAAAATAAGACAGAAATTACATAGAGAATATTATGAATATTACAATAAAAAGACATAGAGTTAGATGAAAAGAAAAAAAATTATATAATAAAACTATATTAAAAAGCAAAAAAATTGTGTATATAATAAAAACAACTACGGTGTGATATTAATATTATCTAATATATATTGATATAGAATGTTATTTTTAAAATCTGTTTGTATATTTAAGACATTTTTAAATATATTATGTTTAATTTCTTTATAAATATGTAACTCTTTCAAAACGGTATTGATATAAATATTATGTTGTATATTTAAAATTTCTAATTCATTATGTATATTAAAAGTAATAAGATGAATTTTTTCTACATGTTTTGCAAAATTTGAATATGGATTAGTTTTTTTTTAATCTTATTTCAGAGATATATTCTTTAAATCTTGTATCACAATTTCTATTCGTTTTACCAACATAAAACTTATTACAACTACATTTAAACTTCTAAATACCAGAAAAATTAAATTTATTGAAATTATTATTTGGAAATTGTTTTATTTTATAATTTATTTGTTAGATTAAATTATTATTAGTATTGAATGCGATTTAAATATTATTTACATTATTATTTAAAATTTTTGTGCATTTTTTTGATAATACATTTTGATATGTCATACTAATGTAATTGTATGTATATAATTGTAAATTTTGAAATTAGCATGAAATATCAAAATTTATTAACATTAAAAAGGGATATCGCTACAAGTTTGTGGACTAAATTTGGAAAATCCATACGTCTCGCATGGACAGCTCTATATGGCATGCTCACGCATCGGTAACCCTTCAAAAATGTTTGTCAAAGCACCAGAAGAGAATAAAAGAAAAGAAGCAAAAATATTGTGTATCTAAAACACTTTATATAATGAATTCTCTTCATAACCATTTTTGTTGGAAGCAAAGCAATACAATATTAACTGTTCTTGGACGAAGCTAGGTAATTCAACATGGGACACACACAAACAGGCATAAGACAGAAGGTATCATGTTTCTTCGAATATACAAATTTTGAAAAATATGGTTTTAAGTAAAATTTAAGAAAATTGTATTTTACTAATAGTTCAGATGAATAAATATATGATGCAATACAATAATTGTCAAAAGAGATTTTTTATATAATTTTACGAAGTAAAATAATATTCATGGGGCAATAAACAATTAACATACGATAAATATTCAATATTGCATAATCACGAAATTTTATAAAATTATTTTAATTTTTCTAATAGAAGAATTTAAAAAGTGATTTAAAGAGAAAAATTTATTTCATTTTTCTTGCACGAAAATTACTAGACGGATCGAATAGACAATTGGCGACACTGATATGAAAACATAAATTAATTACGATTATGAGTGTCAATAATGAACCAAAAATATATCATTATTGAAACTACTCGAATATTAAATATAAATTTATGTAAATTATTATCACTTTATCTATCATTACCATGTCAATACTATAATATAACATATATGTACATAAGAAATATTTAGTTTTTGTGAAACTACGGTCGTTATTCTTCTTATAAACTATCATTTGTATGGTTTATTAATACTCGAATAAATTGTTTTGTACAATTCAATGATAAATGCTGTGTATTTTGAATTTTATACAGTAACATTTTATTTTTCGATTTTTGTAACTATACATCTTATACATTGACAATATTTGTTAATTTTCGCAAACAGTAACATATGGTTCTTATATTGTTTTTTAATGCCATACACGCCTGTGATTCGCATTACGACATCTATATGCTTTAGTTTTGCTTTTATTATACATCAGTATAATAATTACAAAAAAAAAAATGAAAATGGTATCTACTAAAACTGTTAACGTATTAATCTTTGTAATAGTTGCAATAATTATTTCTATCAACAATTCTAATGCCGACGGTAAGTATGATAAATACGTTTAATGCAAGATAGAATTAATTACAGAATTTAAATAGAATAAATTGTTTTCTGATATTTAATATATAAATATGTTATTGTATTATAATGAAAGTTTACGGAAAGTTAATTATGAGACTTTTCCCTTGTGACTAATAATAATTTATAATGTATTATATATTATAATAAAGTACGTTTATTCCTTTAAATATAGAATGCATAGGTAAGAATATGGATTACTTATTTTCTTAAATTTGTTAAAATTGTCTTAAAATTCACACTATCATAAAATAAGTTTAAATAAAATATAAAAAGTAATATAATAGTTACTTAGAGATAATAATTAAGCGTATAATTCACTCGCAGACTGACCAGCTGCTTACTTTAAGTTATATAATATTACACAAAATACACAAAAATAATGAAAATAAAAGAAAATGTGATTATATTATAGTCTGGGATTTTTGAGCTAAGTAAATAATGTACACGGTGATAAGATTAAAAATCGGTGCAATTTGAGCAGTATGCTGTTACATGAAAGTAATTTTAAATAAACATGTGGCTAGTTGAGTTGACAGAAACTAGGTTATAGCATTACCATAAAAAAAATTTGTTTATTTTAATCTGGAGGTCATTAATTAAAATATTTCCCCTATTACTAAAAAATCAAGATTTATGCGTAACACCTTTAACTCCTAATAAATAATAAACCATCCATTTCGATTACGATGAATAAAACGAATAAAATTAAAATCATTCAGTATTGATGTTTTGACTATACGTAAGAATATGATATATATGACAAATCATTATTTAGAACAGCTTACATCTTCAAAAAGGTTTGACAGTAAGTTTTTATGTGTTTAATATAGTGATTTGTTTACATTTGTAGCATGTTGAACATTATTGACTTATATTTTAAATTTTAATTTACAGTTGTAATGTATTTATTTTATGAATAGAAATCTAGGACACCAAATATATTAATTAAATATTAGTAATCATATTAATTATATATTATCCCCCATGTAGTTAACTTCAGTGGTAAACAAGCATTCGAACATGCATTTCGTCATTGTAAGTCATTTATCGTGAAATTTGCGATACTTAACTATAGATTAACTTATATTATTTTCATGAACAAATATTGATTATAAGATAATATAGATTTTTTAAAATAAATAATGGGATTAAATAGTGTGTTGATAATTTATATTCAGTATTAGTTTTTCTTTCTAAATTATATTAAACTAAACATTATTGAGCACATAACGATTACGAGTAAATAGAAACCAAACAAATTGATGACAAGAAAACTACAAATAGGAATCTGTGTCTGTTTATGATCGTGATTCTTACGTTAATCGCGATGCACTTCATCAGGAAACTATTAAGTTAAGTCGTATGTACGCAAGGAATTATTCCAACGTCAATTGTATTTGCATATCTATGAGACAAGCGGAAAACTAAAGTTTTCACAAAGAAGACAAATCATGTTTATAAATAAAATAATAAACAATTTCATGTTAGAAAGTTATAAATCATTATGCACTAGTGGTGGTTATATCTAAATCTTGAAAGGGGCGAATTTATACTCAATAGTGAGCTAACGACCTCCCCATTCTCGATCACGGAGTTCTATCTCCACCACCTATCCATTATCGGTACGAGAAGTTTATGACTTCAATTAAAAACGGAAAATACGGATATTTTAGATATTTTAATTGAAAAAAAGATTCACATCCCCTTCCATCAACACTTTGTGAGTTGGCCTGTATTAAAAGCTAATACCAAACGGATCAATATTTGATAGATCATAATTATGTTTTTTCTTGTACACATATTTATTTATTCATTGTTGGTAGTACTAAATTCTTATCTACATTAAGTTCTAATCATTGTGTTAGAAAAGGGACCTCATCCCACACGCAAAAACTATGCAGGATTATACCCAATACTGCTTTAAACCACAAAAAAAAATATTTTATACAAATGAATAGGAATGTACTTATCATTTTATAATATGAAGCCAGTAGGGAATAAAAAAATATATAAAGTGAAGAAAGTTCTAAGGGGGGACGGAGTGATCCACCTTTTGCGCCCCCCAGATATCTGCCACTATGATACGTTATAAATAAATCAATTTCAAGTTCTTAAAAAAAAAGTTAAATGATAGACTATACAGATATTATCCTCTCCCAAAACTTAATTATACCGTACAGGGAGAACTATGTATGTACAAGGAATCAAACTCAAATAATTAAATAAATATTCAGATATCAAAAGAAAAAATAAATAAAATCGTATAAGAGTAAACAATACTGTGAAAACAAAAATTATAATAATGTTAGAGCTCCCAGCGCATAACTGAGAAACTAAATTTTGACTAGTGAAAAGCCTAACGTGGGCAATTTCTTTGAACTGAAACAAAGCATTGTTATTCCAAGTATCAATCCCGTAATATGAATAGTAAGAAACTAAATTTTGGGTCCAAATTATTCATTATGATACAAAAAACAACGAAACAACTTAATATTAAATATCAAACTAAAAATCTCTAAAAGTTATTTAGTAATAAATTATACTGAATAACATTTAAGAATTATGGATATCGAAAATTAACATCTAATAAAAGTACACATTTTGTTATTAAGCCTTTTGAGGCAGTCAACCCTTATATGTCATTTTGAAGTGATGAATGTAATTTCAAAATTATCATATGGTGTGTTCGTAAATCAAAGTAAATGAATTATCAACCGAATTATTTAATGTCATTTAAAAACACAAAATTTCAGAGAAACGAAGTACAGTAGAAACTCGATTAACGTATCGGTAAAAGTTTTT
Organism: Schlechtendalia chinensis; assembly: GCA_019022885.1. NCBI lineage: Eukaryota > Metazoa > Arthropoda > Insecta > Hemiptera > Aphididae > Schlechtendalia > Schlechtendalia chinensis. Next base: position 14,379,502 of record CM032345.1, on the reverse strand, counting down.
TTTTTTTTGAATGCGTTTTGTTGCAGACTAACTGTCTAAATAATTAGACACTAAAAGTAACTGTTTGAGACATGTATATTTTAATGAAATGACAATGACATGAAACAGCAAGATCTAGAAATAGAAATACGAGAAATAAAGAGGCTTATACAAAATGAGAAAATAATAAAATGTTGGAGTTAACAGGATAATAACGATATACATTTTTATAAAGCCATGCGTAACAGCTAAAATTTCGTCAGTTTTATAAATAGTTTTAACTGTAATAACTTAGGTAAGGAGAAGTCTAGTGAATAATCATACTTAAATTACAAAATATGAATGTTTGAAATGTGTAAAAGTTGACATAATTTCTAAATCTAAAGATATTGTTTATTGCTAATATTTTCTACATATTTTCTAAAATTAGTTTATTTTCAATATGTGGAATATCACAGATATTAAAGACTATATTATGATTACTTTACATTATGTACACATATAACATGCAAATATAAAGTGTTGCTTGTGTAAACATATTTAATGTTATTTTAGACAATCTTCGTAATACAAGAGGAGTTAGAAAAGGTAATTATTTTTTCACCACAACATAGCGCATAATGAATTAACGTTTAATAATCATACCATACAAATACTTACAAAATATGAATAAAAAATAAATATTTATTTCATACATTATAAATGTGTAAACAATACCGTCATGCGCCTAACATAGATACTAATAAATCTCTTACCTATTACATTTTTTTTTATAGTTTTTCTATATGAATATATCAAATCATTATATTCAACAGCTATTAAGAGTGAGTGATAGTGAGTGATTGTACAAAAATATGTTTTGGAAATAATCGCATATAGCATCAATTTTCTTCAAATGAAATCTAAATTTTAGAATTCCCAGTAAACAAAATTTATAATCCTACTAATTGGTGTTGGCATCATAAAAATGGTTTGCATTAACTCCATTAAATTTATTTTTAAATATTTTATTATAATATTTAACGGTTTTTATATAACTCAACTATCGTATGATTTCAAATTAACGGATAGGCTATTCATAAGTACAAGAGGAAAAAATGAATTTATTAAGATTGTAATTTGTTAACATATTTAAAGTACATGAAATCATGTATAATGTAAATTGTATTTTTATATATTTTGATAATTAGTATCATTTAACAATATATACGTGATATTTATTGCAGAAATAAAAATGATATTATTTATTATTCTATATTACGTATGTTTAAATAATTACAGTTGAATACAACAATTGTCTGAGTACGTTTACGGATGAATCAATATTTTATATTTATAAACAAAGAACATTTTATGAAAATGAACTGAGTATTGCAATAATAATATTGCGTTATTTTAAAGCTACCTCAATCTTTATTTACGTTAATACTATATATTTAAAATATGATGCCACTGGTTTGGTTTTAATCATTATAATGTATAGTAATCTATTCTAATTGAACATATACAAATTAAGAATTAGATACATAGTATAAATTGTTGAATTTTTACTTGCACAATATTAGAACATGGAATAGATTATATTTCTACATACTTTAATAAAATAAAAATCAAATCAATTCAATAAAATTTTTCTAGATTCATTGAAAGCCTTTGATTTTCAAAGTAAGTAATTTGTTCATACATTATCACGAAGTAAATGTTAACAACTGATTTAATATAATACTATTTATATATCTACATCTTGATTTACTGTCGGTTTAAAGGTGTAAGAATTGAATATTTATTCATTTTTATTTTTTAGTTGAAGCCGATACAATGACCGCATTTTCTTTTGGATATAACTATCTTCGTATGTTAATAATATCTGATTATTATACAAATTAAATTATACGCATTAATCCTTTTTCTTTTATTATAAATAACTCTTACTAATCATTTTACTAAGCCTATTTATGCGACTTTTGTGTTTGTCTATTTACATTCAATGATTCTGGGAATTAAATTAGTGTGATAACAATATAAATATTAGAATAGTATATATTATTTGCGGTGTTCATATATTTTACAAATGATATTAATATAAAAACATTATTTGAGAAAATCTTATTTATTTTATTTGAAAATGTATATATTACCAAACTAAGAATATTATTTTCATTTTATATCATCTTATTTTACCTATTCTGAAACCGTATTATGTACCCATGGAAGGATAATTCCAAAACAAAACTAATATTACTTAAGATTGCCATGAAATTAAAAATTATTTAGGTGTAGCATAATGTACCTATTTATTATTATAAAATTTAATATACGTTAAATACACTAACTTTTTTTTCTTGAAAACGAAAAAGTTTCTTCTCATTTTCCAGAAGGTATGTTATAATTTATTAGTATGTTTCAATAAAACACGGGATGATAATTTCATCAGTTGTTATAACTACACATACGGAATTTTAAATTTAATTAACACGTGTGTTATTTATTGGTGGTATTTATAAGAGATTTTCAAAAAGTATATATATTGTGTATTAAATATGTGAAAATAGAAATTATTTATTATTATTAATTCTTATATTTTTAGGTTTTGCAAAAGAATATTATGAGTACTTGCTAATGACTTTTTTATCTAATTTTAGTATGTATATTGAATTAAATTAAATATTGATATCATGAAAATTTGTTATTTTCAAGCGTCTGAGAAATAATAGAACGTACATATAGTAATATATGTATGGTAATTAGTGTTGAATATTTCAATACTCTATCTCTCAAACCACATTTTTTTTCTCGGTTACTGTCAAACCTAATCATACAACTGCTTAAATATAACTAATAAAATAATTGCATATAAAGAGAGAACAACTTTTATCTAAAAAAATTATAAAGCAGACGGTCTGTCTAACAAGTTGACTATAGTGACATATTTATCAGACATTCTGTTATTAGTTGTAATGTATAAAGGGGAATACAATTTTTAACAATAAATATTTTAAATTCATGGGGACTATAATACAACAAATATTCAATATTAACTAATATTAATCTGTTTTTATGGGTAATTGACTGTAGTGTAATCATAATTGTATTGTTGTTTTTTATTAGATTGTTCTGATTTTGAAGGACCAAAGGAGTATTGCGAAAATTATAGTCAGCGCTTGAAAGAAAAATTAGAACCAATACAAGATATAAATGACTTAAATGAAACGGAAGGTAATGAACAACACTACAGTAAAAATTAATATATTTAGGTTCATAATAATGATTTACATTGCATGCTTATAATCGAATTTTCAATAGGTTCACTAGGAGAGTTTTACTCTTTGATATTTTTAATTCTGATGAAATTTCAACGTATCTGCACTACTAATATTTATCATAACAAAAATATTGTTCACATTTTAAAATGTGTATTTATTCACTAATTGCTGACGTATATAATACAAATGTATGTAGTAGTATATTTCAAATTTCCAAATATTATTAAAATCTTATGATTTTGTGTTAATAAGCAATTGATATTTCACCACATTTGAAAATCACATAAAAGTAATGACCAAGAAAGACAATTATTAGAAATTAAATTAAAAATTGAATTTTATGAAACGTCATCATTTTAATTACGAGTTGTAATATTAATTTATTTATAAATTACTTAACCATTTGTAAAATTCGTTTTTTTCAGATTTTGACGATGATGAACCAGATTTTACTTTTGATACAGGTTTTGACTTATCATTTGCGTATAAATAATCTGATGATTAATAAAGCACCGTCGAATCCAACTAATTTCTCTTATATATCAGTTTAGTAGTTATTATTAACAAAAATAAAGACAAATTAAATCTAACAATAAATTTTAGCATAGAATTATTACATTTAAACATCAAAAAACCGTCACATTGGCAGCGTCAATTAACTTAAACATTTAAAATTGTATAGTAAAAATATATTATATCATGGCAATAAGATTTAATATGTTGAAAATTTCGTACAAACTCATATGGAAAAATTAGGAGTCTATGTTGGTTATTTTCTAATTTTTTATTTACTATAACTAGTGTAGGATTAATACGACGATTTTCAGTTTATAAATAATTTACTGTGGCAATTATGAAGTTCCTTATTTCTTTTTTTAGCTTATAGCACTGGAATATATACAAACCTTACCTATTTAAGTAATAATACTCATTAAAATTAAGTCATTTTTTTTATATATTTTTAAAATCGCAATAATTAATTATATTGTTTTCTAATATTAAAATACAATTATTTTTTAATGGTTCCAAGGGTTTGAATATAATATTTTATTTATATATTTTGTAGAACTAATGTATTTATACGAACTTCTTTCGAAATAGTATTCGATTTTCAATAAATTAAAATATACTTAGGAAAAAAAAGAAAGGGAATTTCGTTTAGTAATTCCAAAATGTATTTATTGTAACAGTAAATACAACACAATTTTTACTAAAAATAATATGTTTATTCTCAACATCAGTCTCAATATTTTTTATCTTGATCGTAGACTAATATTTATATAAAAACCACTATTAATTTCAATGTTGATAATATATAAATTGTTAATTTACCATGGTAATTAATATGAATCCATTTTGCTTGTAATTGAATTTTGTGTCTTCATTGAGATTCAATCAGAGTCATTTTTCTTGATCTGATGAGTAAATATATTATATATCAAATGAAAATGCATTATAAACGCAGTCTATGGTATAATCATATGATTTTCTGTCAATAAACGAATTTATGCACAGCATATTTTGAAGTCAGAATCCAACATTTGTTTGTTTTATATTTTAAAATAATGACTTTGATATACGTCGACTAATTTCTCTTTAGAAATAACTTATCAAATAATTCAATAACTACTTATAAATTTGTAGTTCATGAGATACGTTAATTTTTTTGAGTTATATAATTGTTAATATTAAAATAATTTTCTGATGTCCCTATAGATTTCCCATAAACTGATTATAATAAGAAAATTATGTTCAGTGAATTCTTTCTATAATACCCAGAGATCATTAATCAATTTATTAGAAATATTTTATGTACGTGAATGTTTACAAGAATATTAACTGTAATTAATTAAACTTAATTTTTTTACTTAACATAATGAATATATTTTTTCTGATGTAGGAAACAGATTTTTAAATTTTTGTTTTGTTTTCAAACATGTGTTAATTATAATTTATATATTTGTGCATATAAAATCTGAATTATGTATTTATTTCAAAAATATTTTTTTTACATTTATCCATAGGATGCACAAGTAAGATTATTGATTACCTATTTTCTTAAATTTTAGTATATGTTTGAAGACACATTAATAACACAGTATCCCGTTTAAAAATGAAAATGAAACTTAGTAATGCGATCAGATGTAATTGTTAAATTATAATAAATTAAAAAATATAATATGTTGAAAAGAGCTTAATACGTAAATATTTTGGATAATTTCTATCTAATGGGCAATTATAAACAAAACACATAAAATTAGTTAGTCCAATAAAATTGTTTACATTATTATTTATTTGATTTTCATCAAATTATTTAATAACTTATTTTCATTAAATCAAATAGTATTAAAAATCACTGTTTCTATTAAAAAAATTTGACGTTTTTCTTTAATTTGTGAATATTATAATGATTAACAATAATAAATAAACAAAAATTAATAAGAACAATAATAATTTATATCCGTACTACACGTTCGATTCAAATGGTCATAATGAGCAATGTTATCTCAAATTATTAACATCATTACGTGCAGGACCAATGTTTTTATTGAGAAAAATTATTGAACCAACCAACAGTTATTTCGGTTGATTTAAAGTCGTAATTACAAATCTTTTATATTATTTTGTAGCCATTTTCGTTGCGAATAGCCTCGAACCAGTTGGTGAAAAACCTCCTTCAAGACCACTCAATCGCACAGTAGGGATCTTTTACGTAGTAGCGAATAATCAGAGACTACCTATGTAGTAAAATTCTTGTAAGCTAGACACTAGGCATGCATGTTGGCTTAGAGTGGCATCGATAATGTCTATTCCAACCTCCGAGAGCATTGGAAAATATGCCTGTGTTTCCCTGTCGCTATACCGGTGTGGTTACGACACCGGAGGGTAGGAGTATTCCATAACATACCTATTGCATTTATAGTGTCGATCCTTACTGTGGGTTTGATAACTTCACATGATAGTAGTCATTGATACGGTACGAGGCGAGTACACCGATCGGGGGATCGGGTGGCCGGGCAATGATTTGCTGCTCGTGGCTTGGTCAGATACACGTGAGGTTTTAGTGAAAAACAATAACTACTTTTTTGATGGCAAGATCGTTTGGTTCGAATTACGCTCATTTACTCACGTCTTCCGACATTAGTCCCTAGTACTAAAAATTGGTTGATAGTGTGAACCGGGCCTCGAACCTGACTAATAAGGATATTCATATTTTAGCAGCAAGGGCATAATATGTCTAACAAACAGAGTCGTCAGCAGTGGTCAGCGTTGATAAAAGTTGGCCTGAGGTCTTTGGTTCCAGTGAATTGTAATTGTAATTGAACAGTATTATTATTTTCTTTTTCTTATACAGTTTTAGGGTTTTTTGGTTTTTTAGCTTCGTTTACCTCCATTTTAATTTCTATCGTGTTTTTATGTCTGATCGAATTGTTTTCCTAGTCATCTTTATTTCAGAGTTTTTGTCAATATTTCACGACACACCCCTGAACAGTGCGTTTTTGTGAGGCAGCGTAAATAGAGTGATTATATTGTATATGTGCTAGCCAATGCTTCCTGTGTTGGCCTACACGCTAACTTTGAGAACCATATCCTTCAGACTCTCATAGTGCACATGTGTGCAAGGTCGGCAAGTCGCATATTGATAGTTGTCATTGTTCGTTTTAATAATTTCATCACCTTCTATTGTTTCAGGTTATAGGCAAACGCCTAAGTAAAAATACTTATCATTGTCGTGTTAGGTTAGGTTAGGTTCAACAAAACTAATGTTGAATATAAAAAAAAATAATATTTCAATACTGAAATTAAATATTTACTGAAAGTCATTATGCACAATGATAAAAGAATAAATACTATACGCTTTATATCGCTAAGTGTTGTTTTTCTATGAATATTATTGAAAATAATATAAAATTTAAATCATTATTTAGAAGAACTATTATGTGAAGGAAGGTTCAATAGTAAGTTTTACATTATAGACTTTTTTATTCATTTCAAACGTGAATAACATAAAACATTTTTATTTCAAATTCGGTTTTGCAAGTTAAATTTATTAATTTTATGAATAGAAATCAGTGACTTAAAATACATTATTTATTTATTATACATTACAAAATATAAATTTTACTCTCCATACAGTCGATATGAACTTTAAAGAGGCTTTCGTCCATGCATATCATAACCGTAAGTGATATAATATGAAGTTTTCCAAAGTTAAGTATCAACCAATTTTCTCACTTTTGATAAAAATTAATTATTGATGAATTGAGTAATCAATAAAATGTGATTATTTAGTATATTGATATATTTAATTACTTATGCGGGTTTTTAACTACTACAAATTTAGTATTGAAAATTCTTTTCCGATAAATTTATATTAAGTATTATTGAGTATATCATAATTATATAGAAACAATCAGTGCGAGAGAGAAAGATCCATTCAAAAGACAAGAAAATGAAGGATATTTTGTGGAGTTTAGAGTTCATAATGAAATTCATTGTTTTAACGTCGTGTGTAGATGCTAACCAATCTACAATTTTATAAATAGTTTCAGTAGCAAAAGTCATATTAAGGAACCTATCACTGAACCAATATATATAAATTACCAAATATTAAATAAAAAACGTATATATATTTGAAGTAATTTTAATGCTTATGAAAACATATTCTACATATTTTCTGAAACTAATTTTCTGTCAATATATTGAATATCACTTATATTTAGGAATATTTTATAGTGACCATATAGTGTGTACAAAAATTTAGTCAATATAAAGCATTGTTTTTGTATACACATTTATTGATTTTTTAGTAACTTGTAAACGAACAAAAGGACCTGACAAAGGTAAATTTATTTTGTCACAAAATAACGCGTAAATTTTAAACGTTTTAATAATACCATGGAAATACCTACAAAAAATTAATAGAAAATTAAAATATTTCACATCAGAAACGTATAAATAAGATTATCATTCGCCTAATATAGTTAAATCACAATCATAATAGATAATTTGATTTTTTTCTAGGTGTATTACATGCGTATTTCAATGAACTTTTTAATAAAGTAACGATGAGTGAGTAAAAGTGTAATTTTATTTTGAATAAACAACTAAATTTTTTGTATACGATTATCATATTCAACATGAATCAATGAAATATGCTTGAGAACTTGACTGTTTTATACATACTTTAAACTCAGTAACAAAAATAATAATAAAACCTAATAAATTATTTTTCAACATTAATTGTTTTCATATGAAATGTTCTATATTTTAGAATTCCCAGTTGACACAATTGAAAGCCCAAAAGATTGGTGTGAAAAATATAAATCTGGTTCGCATTAATTTCATAAAACATATTTCAAAAATGCTATTTTACTTTTTAACGTTTATTTTAAAAACTTTACAATTACATGGTTTGTAAGGAAATGATTGTTCAAAATGTTAATGTAAAAGGATAAAAAAAATGAATTTTTTCAGAATGTAGTGTGAAGTTATATTATAAAATATATGAAATCATACGTATTGCTAATTGGATATATATATATATATATAATATATATATATATTCAGAAAATTATTATCATATAATTATATATTGATGTTGATACATCATAATTGTGAGTAATATTATAACGATACTAATTATTCTTATAATATGTATTAATAATATCTCATAATATGTTCAATTAAATGCAGATGACATCAGCAATTGCCAGAGTATGTTTATGAATAAATCAATATTTTATATTTACACACAAAGAATATTTTAAGGGAATTAACTGTGCATGATAATAATAAAGTGTTTTTTTAATGCGCCTCTGAATTGTATTTATGTTTATAACTAATATGTATAAGACCGCAAAAATGTAGTAATTGATTTGATTTTACTCATTTTATTTATAGCAATCTAATCTTATTTAATATATATATAAACTAACAATTTGATATATACAGAAAATCGTTAATTTTTTTACATGTACAAAATCAAAATATGACAATGATTATATTTGAGTGATTTTCATAAAATTGACATTTTTTATTAAATTCAATTATTTTATTAATATGACATTTTTCTAGAACATCTAACTGGTGCTGGATATTTAGGTAACTTGTTTATATATATATAACTTAATTTTAAAAATGCAAACAAATTAATACTTTGACGATTAGTAAGACTTAATTTTATTTAAATTCATTTATAAAATTTATGAATTAACTATTTTTTCATTTGTATTTTTTAGTTAATTGCGATGAAAAAATTGCATTTACTTATGGATATTTTTATTTAGGTCTGTAAAAGATATTTGATTTTGATTTTCAGAAAGAAAAAAAAATTATTTTTTGTTTTCAAAATAAATAACTTGCACTATGCACATTGAACGTAACAAGAGAAACTGTAAATGTATAACATATTTTGTTAATGACCTTATAGTCAACGATTCTGCAATTATAATTAGTATAAAGTCACATACTCTTTGAGATATTAATAAACTTCACTAGTGGTATTTAGATAAAAACTGTAATCAGTAAAATATATTTAGCTTAGTAGTTTTACAATGTATTAATTAATTTTTATCGTTTACAATTGTAAATTGTAATTTACTTATATATTACAATTATTAAATTTGGAATCCTTTACTTTATTCTTAAGTCAGTAAATATCTTCATATATCCATTAAGAAAATGAATTATGTTCATCATTACTAATGATATAATTTTTCAAACTTATCATAATTCAAATTTACAGTGAAAATAAAAAAATATTTTGTACATACTGGACATAATGGACTTTTCAAACATATCCTAAACTATTGGAAAATTTATTATACGTTGATATATATTAATTTTTTTCTTGAAGATGAAAATATATTTTTAGGAAGAAGTATGTTATATTTGTTTAAATATAGTAATTATTATATAAGAAATGAAAGTTTCATCAATTATCATAACAAAACATACAAAATTAAAAAAATTTACAAATGTATAGCGTAATACTAAAATTTTAAAAAGAATCGTATTCTTTAATGACCGAAAACTATATGTGTTGTATCTTATATTTGTAAAAAAAAAAAGAAATATAACATTATTTAATTAATATTTTTTTAGATTACGCAAGAGATTATTATGATTACATGATTGAAATATTTTCATCAAATGTTGGTATGTATAATGAGGTAAAACAAATATTCAAATAAAAAAAAAATCATCGAAAGCGTCATAGCAATTAAAATATCCAAAGACATACTTATTGTTTTATCGTATTAAACATAATAGAACAAGCATTGAATTTTCCATTAGCCTCACTCACAAACATTTTTTCAGGTTTTTTCAATCCAAAACTTTTATATAAGTTTCATAAACATTATTATTTCATAGCAGTTAAATATATTATCAAACATATTTTCGATTCACAACAATTATATGAGACAATTTAATATAATCTAGTATCTATCTTCATATCTACTAAATCCAGTTAATGACTAATTTAGTCAATCTATTTTTAAGAATAATAGGCTCCGGTGTAGTTTTCACTATTTTTTTTTCAGAGACTTCTGATGCAGAAGGACCAAAAGAATTTTGCACAAGAGTCAGCGCACTATCCGTAAATCCTATCGACTCTAACCAACATTGTGAAGAACTACATCAACATACCGGTAATGATTAATTGCACAATAAATATACATACCAGCAGACTAATGTTTTCCGTGAATTAAAATGTAGTCTCGTCAATCTACCTGATCTAGCAACGGTCAAATATTCTAGAATGTTATAAAAAATTCGATAGCTCACTTTGTCCTATCCATACGATAACGTCTTATTTTGCTGCGGCAACAGTACATTTGCGGTGCATGGTCTCCAACATGTCGTGATTTCCTTTTTTACACTTCTCATGCACGTGTGTCGAAAACGAAAACGTCTCCCGTTGTGCCGTCCCTTGACTACGTGCGTGCCGCTAATTACTTTGCAGTTGAGGGCGCTCCGCATGGGTCGTCTTCTTTCTGATACTTCGGATTCTATTGTGCTACTGGTTATTGCATCGTCTAGGTTTCCTTTGCTATTATTTATTCATCACTGTATATTATAGGGTACAAAGGTAATTCGCTTCCACTTAGTGTATCCCGAGCAACGTTATAGACGGCCAAAGAATTATCACTGTACAAGCAGAAAACCTAAAGATTAGCTTTAAGGTGCACACCAAAATGCCTGCAAACCCAAACCACTAATTTTTAACTATACATAAACGACAAAAAAAGCAGTTTTTAGAGCCAAGCACCAAAACACTAAAAACGATCTCATTAAACATTGAGGGACTATCAGAATCAAATGAAAACCTACTGTCAGCGCTGTGTAAGTCTACTGCATGCAATATTCTTTACATACAAGAAATCTATCGGGTAGCTAATAGTAACAGATCAAATGTTAAAATCATGAAGATTATAGTTGAAAGACTACAGGAAAAATATGGCAGTGTAGTCCTGGTGAAACCAGAGTTAAAAATCTACACGGAGCAGTCCAATATAGAAATCTTAATTATCGAATTAAGAAATTGTTCAGTGATTTCAATCTATAAGACCCCTGCTAAATCTTTCATCTTTCAGGATACACAAATTTTGGCAATCAGAAAACAAAAATCATAGTCGGGGATTTTAATAGTCATAGTACCACATGAGGTTACAAAGAAAACAAAGATGATGGTGATAGAGCGGAAAAATGGGCAGAAATAATTCGATGACATTCAATAAAAAAATATGTACCGATAGCAATTAAAAATAACGAATAAACAACGAAAAATTAGATGAAAATATATAAATTTTACAATAAAATATATATAAGAGAACTTGTGATTATTTTATACACAAAATGTTTGAAATCCAAATCACAAAAATTATACACAATAACCGCGTATACGTATTTCGACATCTACGTTGTCATCATCAGCGCAAGCTACTAATATATAAGTAGCTTGCGCTAGTAATATAAGTAGCTTGCGCTGATGATGACAACGTAGTTGTCGAAATACGTATACGCGGTTATTGTGTATAATTTTTGTGATTTGGGTTTCAAACATTTTGTGTATATAAATTTTACTTCAAATTTATAACTTTTTAAAACGTATTTATATTAATATATTGTCCATTTAATACATTTATTTGCAAAAATTAATTACTTAATTATAAATTAAAATTTAAATGAGTTATTCTATAATAGCACAATATTATTATATATACATATATGCTTAACTCTGTGCTTTATTTCTATCATCCAACACCATATTATTCGTACTATATACAATTTATGATGAATTCGCCAAATCTATATTCTTGGTTATATTTACTCACGGCAAAGTTTTTATATTATTTATTTAAAACGTTTAGTTTATTCCGATGGACCATCTACGTCCCAAGGCGGATTTGATCTCAACTACCCAGGTAATAATGAATATTTAATTAAAGACTTATAAAATATTCAATTATTGATGAATTTATGGAATATACATTCATCAGTTATAGTCACGCATAAAGATGTGTATACTTTATTTTATTTTTAGTATGTACCGGCGGAACATCCAATTACGAGGACAACACTGACTTCATCAATTCAGATGATGATGAATATTAAAGTGAATATATTTTTTTTTGTGACTAGGGTCTCGATAAAGAGTCGAATCATTTGCCAATTACCGAATATACTTTATAAAACATTTCCATGATTTCCATGAAGGGTTCCTCTAATATTTTATATCAATGTTAATCCGTTAATAAATCTAGTCAACCAATACTCGTCGTGAAAAAAATATGTAGATCATATATATGTTCAATATGTCAATTATCGGATTTTCTAAATATTTTTTTTAGAAATATTTTAAAATAATCAAGTATATTTAACGAATTTTTTACAATCAAGGATAAATCAAACTTCTAAACTTATTATATAGAATAAATTGAAAATCAAATACAAACGTATTTGAGTAACATTTACGTTGTCCAGTTAAAACAAAAGTATATATAAACAATTAAATCAATTTCAAAAAATTAATTTTATCACGTTATAAAATTGTTCTTTGTTTATATGTATATAAAGGGTGCATGTATATTTAAATTATACTATAAAATATTTATTCACGTTATCGTATTTCGAAAATTACATACTTATCATACGACATTTGTTTATGTATAATAGTTATTATTATTTTAGATCGTTAGAATATAATTTGGATCGAAACATTTTGAAGAAAATAACTTGAAATCTATAAATTAATATTATTTATACTTTATGTTCGTATAATTGATATACAACTTTATCATTATTAATTTTTATTCGTATTTAATTAGCTGAATTAAAGTAGAACTTTAATTTGTTATTAATTGAAAAGCACGATATTCAGAACCGCTAATCAATACGGATAAACCTCTTTCACCATCTTCGTCAACATATGAACCGTATCAAGGATACATTATTGAATATAATTAAAATTATGACCAATCTGGTTACAATTAATAATCAATAACATTTTTTTTTAATATATACATTTTCTATGTTTGCTATAATATTGTGTACTAATTTTAATATTTTTCTTTCTGAAATATTGTCATTAAATTATAATTTATCTTAAGATTTTTAAAATTAACTTAAGAATATATATTGACGATGTTTGTAATTGTAAATGTGACAGTTAGCATGTTACAAGTAATTATAAATGTTTATTTTATATCAGATATTTTGGTTTTGTTTTTATTATTGTTTATTACAAATGAAACTATAATATACAATTTAACGATATTTATATTTACGTACAAGGTTTCTATTTGAGCATTTCGCAAACATAATACATATTATAAAATATATCTTATACTATCGAATAAAATATTGTTTATAATAAAAAACAATGCTAACTCTACCGGATTGAATATTCTTACAAATTGAATTTTTTTACGAGAACATTCGTATATTTCGCTATCTTTCAAGCCAAGCAGAAATATATCCCGATAAATTTTGCTCACTAGAACAGCATTTATTATAATATCGTTTTAAAATCAACATGTTCAGTTTTAAGGTTGAAATATATTATCTACTTTTATTTCAGATATTTTTAGATATTTGTGATATTGAAATTATAATAACCTAGGATATATATAAGTTTTTAAACAGTTTTAGAAAATAGACCACAATTTGAGTTAATGTCACAACCAAATTGGTTTGAATCTTTAAGTCATTAGTACATTACATGTCTTATTTAATTTACCGTTTATTGTTTTTGCATGCATATAATTAATATGAACATTTCAAATAATATTTATACTTAGGTTCTCTATTCTGTTATAAATATATTCATATATTTAAAAATTGAAGGAACCAACAATATACGTTTTTAGATTATGGAATAGAATATAATTATTTATTTACACTTTAATTATGATATCTCTGATATTTTCTGACTGAAAAAGATTTAGATTTAGTGATTGAATATTTGTTATATTAACAAATCTGTTTGCACCCTCGCACTTTATATTCACCGACATTTACATTAATATAGACAGTTATAGTGTAAAATCGAAAACTGTTCTCGTAGAACTAGTACTTAAATGGAAACATTCTAATTAAAAATTAACCTTATGTCGCTAAATTCGGTGCCAGGATTTGATATTATATCAAGTCGATAACTGCTTATTTAATATGCAGCGAATAACTTGTGTATATAAATTATAACTCAAAACGGTAATAATTTTAATTAAATGAGAAATCTTTACATGTTTGACAAATGATTTTTTAGGCCATTGCTTTATTAAATATCAATCATACTATTATCTGCGAATATCCGAATTTCGAAGATATATTGTCGTAAGTAAAATATAGGCGATTCGTATTTTACTAATTGTTCAGGTGAATTGTTCAAAACACATTTTCTTATATTCCTACACAAAATAAAACAATATTCATGTTGCGAATATTATCATTGATGTACAATACATACTCTATATATTTTAATACGGAAAATGATATTGAATCACATTCATTTTAACAAATAAATAATTATTATATTGATCTAAACAGTATAATGTATTCCAATGCTCTTGTAAAAAATATAACCAGATTCAAGCAATTAGACAACTAATCAAATCGCTATGAATACGTATATAAATTATGATTGTGCAAATGATGGAATATAAATATATTATTATTAACAATTGTTGTATATTAGTTTCTAAACCATTAAATGACTAGATAAAATCTATTAAATATTTATTCTTGGTACGAACTTGAAATTAAAACATTAGAATAAATACAAAAACGTAGCTATTTATATATGATGAAATTCAGATTTTAAAACTCATACTGGTCTGTATATCCAGTGCAAACGTCAGAGTTAAATCTATATTAAATATTTTGGTCTAATGCGTGCAAAACTGAAAAATATTACATAAGTATTGATCGTTTTAGGTATTTTACCAGTTTTAGGATTTACGTAATTAAATTGGAATGATGTTTTAAACAAAACGAAAAAAAACATTTGTGTTTCTACATAATTTTTAATCAATAAAATTGTTCTCATTGGGAAAACCCGTTCACTGTCCTGTTTCACCGGTTTTTTTTTATTAATATAAGGAATTTTCATCAACATTATACTATATTTTTGGTGGTCTAAGGATCACAATTACCACAAATTTTAAGTATCAAACGATTTCCACTATTTGAGAATTATTAATTGTTGATTAACAGTTGATTCAATTTTTATCAATGAAATCTTCTCAGATTTCAAGAAGTAAAATATATTCAATTGGTGCTGGATTTTAATATATTAACATTTAAGTTAATTATTGTGATAAATCGTACCAGTAATGTATGGCTTGTGTATATATATATATATATATACAATATAATAAATATTAAACTATTTTCTATAACCGTATTGACTAAATAAACATAACTGACTAATTTGTACATTATAGTTTCATCACACGTTGATAATTAAATGAAAATATTTTATGTTAGAAATATTATTTTTTGTGATAATATAACCATTGTTCGTGTTTTAAATTATCGTTTATTCTGTTTACTTATATTCGAATACATCGTTTTGTGCAATTCACTGATAGTATCTGTACTATCTTTAAATCTTTAAAAGTATTAGAGTACAAGTATTACGTACAAGGTTTCTATTTGAGCATTTCGCAAACATAATACATATTATAAAATATATCTTATACTATCGAATAAAATATTGTTTATAATAAATAACAATGCTAACTCTACCGGATTAAATATTCTTACAAATTGAATTTTTTTACAAGAACATTCGTAGATTTCAACGTGTATTTAGGTTTTAAATTTTTAAAGGAACATGTATTTACTGATTTTTGTACCTAAACATCTAATAATTTGACGATGTTTATTCATTTGTGTAAACAGTTGCATATGATTCTTGTATTGATTTCTTTAAATTACACATCCATTTTATTCGTATAGCGTTAGACGTAGGCTTGGATTTAGTTATTATTTTGCATCAGCATAGCAATAAAAAATAAAACAATGAAAATGGTTTCTTTTAAAACTGTTAACGTCTTAACATTTGTAATAGTTGTAATGTCTATTGCTATCAATAATTCAAATGCCGACGGTAAGTATGATAACTATATTTGAAGCAAGATAGAATAAATTGTAGGAGTTAATTAAAATAAAGTACTTATTGTTATTTAATATTTAAATATGTTATTGTTTTATGCTGGACGTTTATAAGTATAATATAGTAGTGAAAAAAAATAAAAAAAATAAAGAGTAAAAACGATATGCAACAAATAAAAAAATAAAAAAATAAAGAAAAAAGAAGAGAAATAAAATAAAAATTATAAGTTAATACTCGTAAATAAAAAAAAAATATATATATATATATATATCATTTTGAATTATATGTTTTAATAAAATATGTTTATTTATTTAAATATAGAATGCTTAAGTAAGAATATTGAGTATTTATTTTCTTAATTTTTTTATATATAACATTTGTTAATATAATAAGTATTTTTAAATAAAATTATCCATTATAAATTACAAAATATAATAGTTAAATTGGGTTAAAAGCACTAATTTATAACTCCATTTTGTATAATAATAATTTTAAAGACATATGTTGTGTTTAGATAATGTACCCGTATATATTGTTTTATACAATATATATATCTATATATATATCTATATACTATCTTTGTTATGACGGATCATAACAAATAAAAACACAAATAGATACGCAATAAATAAAATTCGGAACACCAATATGCAGATTATTTTGTGTTTTATCGAAATGTTGAAAAACAAATTTTTAAATTCAAACATAATTCAGAAGTACTATATTTTACTGAGAACTTTTAATCTTTTTTATTTAAATCATGTAGTTAATAATTATGCACAGTGTTTTAATTTATCGATTGATAATCTGATATTTTTTCTTTTTTAATATCGAGTTACCCAAAGAAACTTTTACAAATATTGATAATATCTAATTAAATAAAATAGAAGAATAAGCCAATATGTTGATACAACTTAGTTACCTATTCTTTAAATTTATTTATTAGTCAGTTTAGTGATTCTAGTTTAGAATGATATTGTTATTTTTTATTACTTTGAGACTAAATGACATCATTTGGTGATATATATTTTAACTCAGCTCATATCGTCTATTGCTAAAAAAATGATTTATATATTATTTGAAATCACGAAAATTGTGTTTATGCATATAGGTACATATTTAGCTCCAAGCAAAAATAATGTTTATACACAAATTCTATATTAGAATGTGTGCAACAATTTTTAGGGCTTCTTTTGGCACTTAAAATTTAAGGGACTAAGGCGTATAAATACCACCAGTTGATGAGCCTCTATGTTCTATCATCATTTCAATTTTCCTCGACTATGTTGATACCTCTTTCAATCTGCCAGTAGATAAGTATGATTCTAGTTTTCCAGAGCTATATGAATTTCAGCCAGTATCACTTTCAAAGACGGCCGACGAGGAAAATATTGTTCATTTTTCAATATATAATAAACATCGTAATAGGGATTATGAATATCTCTTGGTCAAAGTTAACTCACTGAATGTGCTCAATAACTTTGTTTTTTTCTCAATAACTATTGTTGCTTCAATAATCAATTGTGCCAATAAATATTGAGTAATCCATGTATTGTTTAGGATACTCTGAAGATCATAGTGAACATCGTTCCCTTCTTACTAACATTAGGAAACGGTTCTTTCTGTGAATGTTCTTGAGGCTGGTTAGGGAATGCTCCACTAAAAGACCACTTAAAGTTCATAATTTATGCGTGACACGTTTAATTCACAACTTAATAATAAACTATGTATTTCGACTATGAGGAACAAAACGCGGGTTGACTCAGTCTTTAAATTTGCCACTTCAGAAATTTGCATACTGTAAATTAAATTTCATACTTAATTTACAATAAACTATTTCATGGTTTTATTATTGTACCTGGTTATTATTTTTACGTTAAAAGATATGTTCATTACCCAATAAGTCCCTCTTGGTTTGGGTAGATAAATTTTCTTTTTCTTATGTATATTTGTTGAAATTTTAACAAAATTTAAAAAACGACCGTTTTTAATATTGAAATATATTTACCAAATATCATAGATTATTATAAATGTTTAAATATTATAATTATATTAAAACTAGGGTTCGATGTTTTATATACTCGTATATTAATAAATATAATATATCTGTCAAATTACATTTTAGGACAACTAATAGGTTCTAGAAGGTTCAAAAGTCAGTTTTATCGTGTTAATATAGTCAATTGTTTATAATTATAGCTAGTTGAATAAATTTATTTTTATTTCAAATTTACATTTACAATTATAATCTATCCATTTACGAAAAGAAATCAATGACAACAAATATATTATTCAGATATTATTAATTAAAAACTGTGTATTTTTTCCTATATGTAGTAAATTTCAGTGGGAAAGACGCATTGAAATTTGCATATCGTAACCGTATGTGATTTATTAATGAAATTCTTCATATTTAAATGTAGATAAATAATTTACTTGGCTAATTTTAATGAACAACCATGGTGAATTGAGTAATTTTAATGTTGCAAATGCATAGTAATGGATTGATAAATAATATTCTGTATTATCATTTTTTTTAAATTAAATTACTCTAAGCATAATTAGCACATAACAGTTAAATCGAGATTAAACAAATTGATGACAATAAAATAAAAAATGAAAAACCGTGTCTGTTAATTATCATAATTCATACGTTTGTCACAATACCTTTCTCAGAAAACTATGATGTATTTTAGGTATTATTTACGTTACTCTTATTTGCATATATGCAGTACGAGGCCAAAAATTTATAATTTTCTTATAAAAGACAAACCAAGTTTATTAATGAAGTATAAAGATAGTTTTATTTTTGAAAATTATATGTCATCATATGCTATTAATAAATCAGTCTCGATTTGTTAAGAAAATAAATCATAGTCCCTACAGATACTGTATTATCTAATAACTTAATTATATAGTACAGAAAATACTAATTATGTACATAAAGTTAAATTATTGATTTATGATACAATACATTTTGATAGCCAAAACCTTTTTTGTTTTTTTTCTTTATGTAATTATTAACAATATGAAAATAAAATAAAGGAATGTGCATAAAAATAAACTGTACCGTGAAGACGTAAATTATAGTATAGTAGTTCACCGCTGATAAACTGGTAAAAAGCCTTAAGCGGGAAATTACCGTGAACTAAACCGAAGTACAGAGGTTATAAGTAGCAATCCCGTATCACGAATGGTAAGAAAGTAAACCCAAGGATTCATTAAGTTGTAGGAGACAATGGAAAACTAGTATATGAATTATCAAATAAAATTCCCATAAGTCATGTAGTCATGAGCAATACTAAATTGCAGTTAATGATGATGGATTTCGGAGACTAACATTCGATAGAAATAAATATTTTATTATCAAATCGTTTAAGGTAGTTCACTCTTATAAACCTTCTCAGAGTGAAGGAAAGAATTTCATGATCAGCATATGGAATATTTGCAAGTCAAATCAAATGAACAATAAAGCATTATAAAATCATAAAATCTAAAAATAAAAAAACATATGGACATTTAATGAGACATAATGAAATATTTAATGTCATTTCAAAATAGAAAGTTTTAGGCAATAGAAGTATCGGTAAAGTTTTATTTTTTTTGTAGTGTTTTGTGTTCAGATTAATTGCTCAATTTATTAGATACTAAAAGTAACTGCAGAGACATGTATATTTTAATGCGATGACAATGACAAGGAATAACCTTTAGTGAGAAGAAAGAGGGCTATGTAACATGAGAAAATAATGAAGATCGCGTTAGAATGAACGGGATTATAACCATATAAATTGTTAGAAAGTCATACTTTACTACTAAATTATCGTCAGTTTGATAAATAATTTCAGTAGCAAAAGCCATGTTGATGAACTGTTTACTAAATTTATATATTGAAATTACAAAGTATGAAGATATAAAATATGTAAAGAGTTTACATTTTTTTAAATCGAAAAATTTAGTTTATTCTAACATATTCTACATTTTTTCTTAGACTAGTTTATTGTCAATATCTGAAATATCACAAGAATAATTTAGTATTACCTTATAATATTTACAAAAATACCATTTCAATATAAAGTGTTCGTTTAAAAATATTTAATATTTTTTTAGTTAATATTAATAAAACAAGAGGATATAAAAAAAGTAATTCTTTCTTCACCACAATTTATCATATAATGAATTAATGTTTTAATAATAATATTATACAAATAGTTACAGAGTTTAGCTAGAAAAAAAAATATATTTTACATTTGATAAGTTACTCAATAAAACCAACAATATCGGTAATTAATAGTATAAGAAATAAAGACATTTTTTTTAGATATTCTATTCACTTATTTCAATGAACTCTATACTGCAGCAATTCAAAGTGAGTGTAATTATTGTCTTTTTATTTTAAATTAAATAATTAATTTATGTCTATGAGATGATCATTAATGAAATTAATTGTCATTAAATAAAATTTTCCAAATTATAGAATTCCCAAATGTTACAATTCCTAATCCAAAAAATTGGTGTGAAAATTTTAAATCTGGTTCGCATTACTTTCATAAATTTTTAATCAAAATGCTTTATTTTTATATTTCTTTAATGTTTAATGTTTAATTTAATTTTTTGATACTCTACTATTGACATAACTTTACACTAAATGATGTACATTTACATAACTTTATACTAAATGATGGTCAAAATATTTGTAATTTCAACTCTCAAAAAACTTATTAAGGCTGTAGCTAAAAATAATAATATTTATATACGAATATTTGTATATTTCGTATATGAAATCATATATATTTTTAAATGTATTTGTGTAAACGTTTGAGAATTATTATCGTATATTATATCGTATACTGTTATACGTAAATTATAATAGTAGATATGTGAAATTTATTAATGAAATTAAATACGATATAATTTTATAACCTTATATTATTTTTGACTAAGTACAGATAATAAGATCGTCTGTCTAGGTACGTTGACGAATAACTTAATATTATATACTTAAAACAACGAAAATTTTAAGGAAATTAACTCTGTATAGTAATAAAAATTATGAGATTTTTTTTGTAGAACCCCAAATTGTATTTATGTGATTAATTAAATTCATTTATTTTAAAATACCTTAAATATAGTGGTGTAGATATAGCTAGACTAATTGTAATATATAAAAATCTATCGCGATTGAACATATACTTAATAACAATTTGATACATAAAACAAATTGTGAATTTTTTCTTAAATGAAATCAAAACGTGACCAAAATTATATTTTTACTATTTATAATAAAATAATTATTCCTCTAAATGAAATAATTTAATTATGAGAATTTTTTTTTAGACTCAATGATAAAATTAGGCTACGAAGGTTTGTTTGTTTTTTTGTACATTATCACAACTAATGTTAAAATTTGAAACGATAAAATTACGCTTATAATATAATAATAATATATTACGATTATTATAGCTACATTTTTGTTTACACTTTGTTTAAAAAATGTACGAATGAAGTATTTATTTATTTATTTTCTTTTAGTGGAAGCTGATGCAAAGACCGCATTTTCTTATGGATTTAATTATCTACGTATGTAAATGTAATTTAATTATTTTTCAAAATAAATTATACGCATTATATATTTTTCTTCCATAATTAATAATTTCACCTAAACATTTTGAATGTAACAAGACAAAACTTATATATATATCAAGGTTTAGGTTATTGATCATTACGATAAACGATTCTTTAAATAAAATTAGTATGCAAATATATACTAGTTGTGATTTTAATATAAATAACTAATAATATTCACATAAAAATTGTATTTAGTTTTTTTTTATTTAGTTAAGTAAATTCAAAATGTATGTTACTAAATATGGAATCCAAACTCTTCATTCATATGTCAACAAATATCTTTAATTATTTATTAAAAATTGTAATTTTTACTTCATTACCTGTGACATATAATCCCATAGTGAAACTAATATTAATTTAGATTATAGTGAAACTAAAAACAATAAGTTGTAGCAAAATGATATTTTTAATATTTTGAATTTATAGAAAATTTAACATACTTTGAAATATACTAACTTTTTTTTTCTTGAAAATGAAAAAGTACCTTCCCATCTATCAAAAGGTATGTTATAATTTTTTAGTATTTTTACCAAAGTTTAAGGTGGAGTAGTTTCATTAGTTTTCTCAACAAAACATACAAAATTTAAAATTTGACAAAAGCATGTGGAATTACGTTAATATTAATCGGTAGTATATAAGAGATGATTGAAAATCATAAGTATTGTATATTATATATTCGTATGTTACAATAAAAGCCATATATCGTTATTATTTTCATGTATTTTTAGATTTCACAAAAGGTTACCATGAGTATCTTCTTAATACATTTTTACGAAATATTGGTATGTATAATGATTAAAAACAAATATTAAAATCATAAAAAATATTGAGTTCAAAAGTAGCATATTTATTTTTGTCATTTTTAAAGTCGCGCATATTTTATATAAATTCAATAAATAGTATAATTCCATAGCAAGAGAATATATAACAGATAATATGATTTTTTTAATGGCCTTTTATCACGAAAACTAAATATTTGTGATATTAAATATTAAAATATATATGTTTTTGGAAACAAATTGCTTTTTCTGATCGATTTCGAGTAAAATCATGTCCACTGACACCGCCGTTACTATTATTATTATTACCAAATCCATTGCCACTGCTGTCACGTTACAATCGCTGCCTACGCGAATCCAACACCAATGCTTTGGGAATTATGTTTACTACTTAAAGATTCTTCAAGATGGCATAAATCATAATTGACCACAACGAATAGCAACTCCCATAAACATATATATCACATTGACGGACAGTACTGCCATAGCAGTAATATTGCATTTTGTTGTAGTGTTCTGAAACCATGGTTATTTTTTAGTTTGATATATTATTGTAAGAGTTATATTGTAAAAACGAGATACTATCGGATAGCATACACAAATATTCTGTTGAAGCAGCGAATTTTCGCTTATGTTGGCCAACAGTGCCTCGTCACTCGGAAACGCCCGTTCAGTGTTGTATTAACCGAGCATCTGACAGAACCTCAGTATATCTTAATATTTGTATTCTTATAATTTAATCTTTTTCGTAGTGTGGATTTAATAAAAATAGTTTGGGTTTAATTAGTATATTTATTTCGTTGCTTATTTTTCTTTTAAATATAATTGCTTTACGGCAATAACAGTAACGTGAATAATTTTATATTTTAGTATTACATCTATAGCAGTAATATTTTAAATGGTATAAAATGATAGAGGACATTAAACTGCCTTATTGCGTAACTTTATATATTGGGGCACTGACATATTTCAAGGAATATTTACCGATTAATAATACATGTTTTATTTCTAGTATTTTGGTTTATTTGTTCATTTGTCATTTATTTTGTCGACGCTGATAAGCCGATACGTAATAAATAATAATGCGTTGTGTAATATCACAGAACAATATTATAATATATATATCCGAATAAATAAATATATGTACAATTAAATATACAAAAAGCCATTAAGTATTACGTTTATTAAAGAAAAAAGAAAGAAAATATAAAAGTTGTTGTATATGTGTGTTTATTACTAACGGTTTCGACAAAATGTCATCATCAGGTTAAAACGAATTAAATACAACTGAAGAATAAATTGCACAGAGAAATAAGACAGAAATTACATAGAGAATATTACAAGAAAAATACATAGAGTTTAATGAAAAAAAAAAAAAATTAAGTTAATAAAATAAAATAAAAAACGCAAAAAAAATTGTGTATATAATGAAAGCAACTATGGTGTGATATTAATATTATTTAATATATATTGATATAGAATGTTATTTTTAAAATCTGTTTGTATATTTAAGACATTTTTAAATATATTATGTTTAATTTCTTTATAAATATGTAATTCCTCCAAAACGGTATTGATATAAATATTATGTTGTAAATTAAAATTTCTAAGTTATTATGTATATTAAAAGTAATTAGATGAATATTTTCTATAACATATTTTGCAAAATTTGAATTTGGATTAGATTTTTTTTAATCTTATTTCAGAGATATATTCTTTAAATCTTGTATTACAATTTCTATTCGTTTTATCAACATAAAACTTATTACAACTACATTTAAACTTGTAAATTCCAGGAAATTTAAATTTATTGAAATTATTATTTGGAAATTAATTTATTTTATAATTTATTTGTTAGATTAAATTATTATCAGTGTTGAATACGATTTAAATATTATTATTTAAATTGTTATTAAACATTCTTGTGAATTTTTGTGAAAATAAATTTTTATATTTCATATTACAATAATTAATTACATTATTTTTTTGTTTAGAATTTTTATGTTTTCTATAATTCTTTTATGTATTCTATTGACTGTGTTTAAATTACATTTATTTTTAAGTGCGATATCTTATATAATATTAAGTTCATGTTTATAACTATATTTATTTAAAGGTAAGCGCCCAAGTCTATACAAAATTGAGTTAAAAAATTCAATTTCTTGTGAAAAAAGATAATTGGAATCATAAAGAATAATAAAATTAGTTTGTGTAGGTTTTCTGTAAATATTAATTTCAAATTTATAATTAACTAAAAAAACCGTAAGATCTAGGAAATTAATCTTAATGTTTAATTGTTTCTCTTGGGTAAATTGAATATGTTCATTAATTTTATTTAAACTATTTAACCATAATTTCTGCTTGTTTATTTATACCTCTGAATACAAATGAATGTATCATCTACATATCCGAAACGAGCTTTAATAAACGGACTGTATAATTTGTTGGAAAATATATTATTTGTTTCATAATCTATCAAGTATAATTCCGATAAAAGTGCACTTAAAGGACCACCCATTACTAGACCTTCTTTTTACGTATATGATATACTATTATATTGGAAATAGATTTGGTTAATAATAACATTGATTCATTGTATAATTTCACAAATTTCATTTGGATTAAAATCACTATTAAGAATAAGCTTATTTTTGAGTATACTTAATGCATCGAATTTAGGAATAGATGTATATAAATTGTTTACATCAATGGAAATCATTCTACAGCCAGATATAATATTAAAATTATATATATTTTTTCAATAAAATCATAACAATTTTGTATTGATGTTTCATTAGTAAATTTTAATTTTTGTTTTATTAGATGATATAAAAATTTAGCTAAATTATTTGAAGGAGCTTTTTTAAAATTAATTAATGGCCTGATTGGAAGATTATTTTTATGTAATTTTGTAAAAGATTGTAATAGTGGAGCTGTAACATTTCTATTATTTAATAAAAATATTTTCTGGTTTTTAGGTATAATAGCGGTTGCTTTATTAATTTAAGTAATAAATTTGTTTTGAAAAATTGTAGAAGGGTCAGATGTTAAAATATAACTTTTATTTATAAAATCTAAAGTTTTGTTTCGAATATTGTAAGTATATTCAATAACAATAGAATTTGATTTGTCTACTGGAATGATCTCAGATTTATTTTGTTTGAGTTATTTTCTATATTTTTAATAATATTATTTTGTTTCACAATTATTTTATTTTTTTTCATTATATTATCTAATTTATTTTTATAATTTTTATTGCAGTTTTCTATAAAGTTAAATCAATTTAAATCTAGTTTTTTCTCATTACGGTATTAGATATAGTTTAAAACTGATTCACACTGTGTTAATTGTTGTTTTAATGAAATGTAATTTATAGAGTTAGATCTCTATGTATTTTTATTGTAATATTCATAATATTCTCTATGTAATTTCTGTCTTATTCCTCTTTGCAATTTTTTTTATTAACTTTACTTTTAATTTATTCTTCAGTTGTTGTATTTTATTTGTATTAACCTGATGATGACGTTTTGTCGAATCCGGTAGTAATAAATACACATATATAACAACTTTTATATTTTCTTTCTTTTTTCTTTAATCAATGAAATACTCATTGGCTTTTTGTATATTTAAGTATACCCACATATATATATGTATACATATTTATATATATATATATTTGGATATATATATATATATATATATATATAATTCTTTTAATTCTCTTCATTTTAATTTATTTAGTTTTTTTTTTGCTCCTTTTTACTCTTTATTTTTTCTTCTATTTTCATTACTATAGAACAATATTAGTCATATTTTTTCGTTGTAACAAATAGGTCTATGTAAAGGTGTACGAGGTTCCTCTTTCAAACCAGTTAATTTAGGTGGAATTTAAGATTTGTTTGGTAATTGACTTCTTAAAGACGCTATCAAACTTTCTGTTATTTTGAGATATGTTTTTTCAAAACCCATTATATTACCATTCAATTTTTAGTCAGATTATGTCTGGCAAAAGATTTGGTCAAATACTCAAATACTTCAGTTTGAAATATACTAATCGTCCTAATAATGAGATAGTGAAGTACAGGGACCTATGAAAAAAGTCTAACTATTTTCTGATATACTATTTAAAAACTTTA
Organism: Schlechtendalia chinensis; assembly: GCA_019022885.1. Taxonomy (NCBI): domain Eukaryota; kingdom Metazoa; phylum Arthropoda; class Insecta; order Hemiptera; family Aphididae; genus Schlechtendalia; species Schlechtendalia chinensis. The sequence continues at coordinate 14,352,096 of CM032345.1, read as the reverse complement.
TAAAAGCATATAATCGTGCACCGTAGTCGACTTTTATTTAGAGAGTATATCAAAGGCAAACCAGCTAGGAAGATTGAAGATTTGGTTATTTGGTTAGTCAAGTATGACATTTTTATGGTTTTTTATTAAATAAAATAATTAATTAATAAATAACAAAGAGTTGTAATAATTAATTAATTTAGGTATTAATTATTCAAAAAATATTATTACTAATATAGCAGTCATCTCAACTTTTGTAGTTTTTTTGATGTATGTATAGCGTTACTACATAATACATAAATACACACTACTACACATTACTATACTATAACAGTAATATTTTTATTACTACCATAGCAGTGATAGGAAAATGCATTCTTATAAGTGGTTTGGAACATTTAAAAAGTGTCCGTCAATATGATATGGTTCATTGTTTTTCCGTGCACTGTAGAAAATATCGAGTACTGCGCTACGTTTTTGTATCAGAATTGCCTATCTGATGCGCCGTGTGGTCTACGGATATTATATTTATTTAGATATCGTCAAAACAGTTAATAAACAATAATAACAGTTACATAACATAACTTGTTGGTTTACCTACTTTATTTTTAATAATCATTTAACTATGTAACGATGCTATTAGTTTCTTGAAGCTTTACTTTATTTTATTTTATTATCGTTGCGTGATGATACTACATTGTACAAATCGCAAGGACAATAATAAAATAACTATTCGATATAAACTTATATTTTATTTCATATTTATTATATTCCTTTAATGTATACCATAGTAGTTTAATTAATCTATCTATATGGATAATATTGACTTCTGTGTAATGATAATTTTTTTTTTTAGAGAGTTTTGATGTAGAAGGTCCGAAAACGTATTGTGAAAGGTTCAACGCACAACACGTAAACCTGGTTGAATCTAACCAACATTCTAACGATACATATTTACTCACCGGTAATGATTATTAGCATACTAAAAACTTAAAATTTTAGGGTTAAGATAATGACTTGCGCAGTATGCTAATAGTCGAATGCAACTGTTTGTCGCACAAGAAGAGTTTTTCTTTCTTATACTCGTATGTTATAAATTTGTTAAACCACTAGCATTTTATATTACTTTTATTCGCCATAAATAACAAATAAGTATTGTTTTTTGTTTATAATGGTGGTAATAACTTCCGACACTTCGTTTTCAGCTGACCGCTGTGTGTGGTCGAATTTGCGAGTATCAAATTATACGTGTATTTAAATATATGAAATAAAAATAAAATATATGTGTGACATCATAAATTGCAGTGTTTTACGTTATAACGTAATAACTTTGTATATAATTGGTATATAATAATAAGATGCAACAACAGAACACTTTTCATGCATTAGCTATTTTTAGAATATTTATATATTATTTGATATGGGATTTCATATTTTATCAGTTGCGAGATAATTTAATCGTTGTAACTATTCTCATTGGGCCAGCAGCCTAACAACTGGTGCACATTCCGCATATCCTGATGATGCCGATGCACTTATATCTATTAAACGCTTGTCGTTTCCGGCGAATGTTTCGTTTGCATGATTTTGCATATCATTGCATATTGAGAATAGATCTCAGGAACAAACATTTGCTGCTGGATATTGACTTGAGAAAGGTCTTTTGAGAATAGACTTCGAGAAAGGAAAGCTTTTCCATGGAAAATTATATGTTGGCTTATCTCGAGTGGGTTCTCCTGATAACCAATACATATTAATACCGGGAAAAAATATAACTTCAAACATATTATACAGAAAAGTTTTGGTATGAAGTACAAATTATTTTACTTACTGGAATTTACCTAAAACAATTATAACAATAACTTGAGCAAATAGCTTTATGCTAATTACAAGCAAAGTTTTTGTCCTTAGTATAAATAAATGTTTTGATTAATGTGTTAAAAAAAATAAGAATCAAAGTTAAACTTAAATCTCTTTTTTTAAGTTTTGAACATCACCATACTGTGTGTATAGTGAATAATAATAATAATAATATTGAATTGAACAAAGTTTGAATCATATAAGTGGTGGCATTTATTTACGGGCAGGGAAGTGCACGGGGAGAGCTAATAATAAAAATAAAATGTAAAAAAATACTTATGTACCTATATGTAAAAATTTAATTTTAGCTATATACAATTATCGATATCAAAACTTTTCACATTTTCAAATTTATAAATATAGATATTACATAGATAAATATAGATATACACTGAAATCTAGCAATAGCGAAGAATTGCTCGGTCAGCTAGTATATTTATAATTTTACCCAAATGAATAAGAGAATTTCTATTCGAGTTCATATTATTTATCTTTTAGAATACTTTTTAATTTAATTTTCTTTTCTCATCACATTTTTAGCTGCTTTGATAGATAATTTGAATCTACCCCTCAAGCTCAGCTATCATGAGTCGTTTTCACGAACCAAGGGGTAGCTTTTTCCCTTAAAATCTAAATTTAGTTTGAAAACTTAGCAAGTTTATTTTCTAAACTCACATTGACTTTATGTATATTAACTAAGTAATTATTATATTCACAAATGTTTAAAACCCGAAATTACAAAAATTATACACAATAACCGCGTATGCGTAATTGTCGAAATACGTATACGCGGTAATTGTGTATAATTTTTGTGATTTTAGGTTTTAAACATTTGTGTATAAAATAATCACAAGTTCTCTTATATATTTTATTGTAATTATTACATTCATGAGACATTCATAATTCTTTAACTAATTCCACGTTCACTGTATGCCAAACTGCTATGAAGTTTAGTAACAGGACCGTTATATGAATCGTATATTACAGAATGTATTATATTATAATATAGAATCACGTATATTAATATTTGAAAAACGATTTATAAGAGAATGCATGAGAATTCATAATCCATGATCTCCGTAATCGTATTAATATTTCAAGTGAAAGGTTTCGTGTAATGCATCTTTTCATAGTTACACTGTACTCTTATACATACTTAAACGAGCATCATTGAGCATAAACAAAAACATCCAATTTAATATTAATATATCAGATACTATAAGAATAAGACTCGTAATTTTGTTTCTTGTATGCATGCTGATATTGAGCATTTTCGGTTCGGGAAAAACAACTTCAGTTTATTTTTAGTTTGTCAACTAGAAAGAACTACATGTAACTAATACTTCAAGAAATTATAAAAAAAATTCATATTATTGAAAGCAATTAACGATGATATTGATAACATTAATATATTCATATTCTTTGAAAACATTACAGTTACTTCTCTCTTAAAATTTTGTCTAATTCTATGTTAATGTTGGAAGTAAAGTTAATTTTTTTTTTAGATTCTTCTGGTGCATTAGGAGAAGGAACATCTTATCTTCCTGTTACAGGTTTATAATCACCAGTTTCATACACTAGATGTATAAGAGTAAAAAACTTCCATCATATTTAATCCATATTTATAATACATATATAAATAAATTCTTAATAGTGCATATAAAATGAAAATATATGTACTATTTTGCATATATTACATCATTAAACGACATCAATTTTGTACAAATAAGATATAATTGTGTCAGCAATAAAGTATATTAAGTCGATTATGAGAATTAAATTATAAATTGAGGCTTATAAAATTTCACAATTACTAAATCCAGATAAATTTTGATTCGCGAAATTCATATTTATTGATGAATTATCAAGTTATTTATTTTTTTTATTATTTTTATTATGGAAAAGTTTGTGAAAATCATCATTATACTTCTAAAACAGGTTTTTACTTACCATTTACATTTAAATATATTGAAAGTCATTAAAACTTCTTGAAATCCATTTAGTATTTATAATATATCAATAAAGTAGATAATTATAATGAATTTAAATGAAATATCTATCTATCTATCATGAAATGTCACTATAGAATTATTATATTTTCTGTGTCTATATTCACTAAGTCATATTTACAACGTTATTAAACTTAAAAACATATATTAATATAATAAATAAGCTATTCTATAATAGAAATATAATATAATAAATATAATGAAAATTGCATATAAACCCATTTAGAAAAATGAGAAAATTCATATAGAAAAAACTTTTATTCAATGTTGGCTACTATCTAACTTCGTTTTCCTATATCTAGTTTAGAATTAAGATTCTGATTATATAACTATAGGTCATTTACTCTGGAAATTGCATAGTTAATTTTTTTTTTAGACTATTTCAATGAATATAACTCAACTAATGATTATCCAAGTAATAATAATTGTTAAATTGAAGATATTATTTCTATATTTTCAATATCACAATAACGATTTGCTTTGTAATCTAATATTGGAACACAATTATTTTTCAATGGTTCCAATCAAACATTTTATTTTATATTATTATATATTATATAATTTATATTATATTATATGTGTTTAAAAGCTTAAAGTATTTACAGAAATATCGTAACAATACTATACGATTTTCAATAAACTTAAATAATAATGTTTTCTTCAAAATAATTTAAATAACCATATCTGATTTAATTCACAATTAAGAATAATCATCGAAAATGTTGTGTAGCGATTCCAAACATTTTTTATTATAACGTAAAATACTAATTAAAGAAAAATATAAAATATTTTTTATAACTAGATATGTATATATATTTATATATTTTATATATATATATATATATGTAATTATATAGAAAATAAAATAATTTGTTTTGGATTGTTTATTTATAATTAGCGACTACTGTGAGATTGGCCATTTGCAACATGTGAAATAATATTTGACTGAATGGATACCTGCAGTTTTCTTAAATTTCATTTTTCACAGGTCGTGGAATTTTTGTTGTTGATATATGTCCCATAAAAAGAATTTAACTTTATTTTAAAGTTGAGATTATATAGGTTTTTGATTTATCAAAATTATAACCATGAATCCATTCTGTTTCAAATTGATTTTCACATGTTTATTATAATTCAATTAGATCAATTCTTCTTCAATTGATGATTGGATAAATTTGGCATTTGTTAAAATACATTATATAATCATTTTGATATAATGAGATCATTTTCTGTGAAGATACCGATGTGTGCACAGAAAATTTCAAGTTAAAATCAAAAACTTGATTTGTGCTTGATTTTTTAGAATATTGATTAAATAAATGACGTTTACTAATTCGTTTAAAAGTAATTAATCAAATAATTTAATAAATATTTATTCACAAATGTCATTTTAATAATTATTTTTAATTAAAAACAGTTTTCTGACGGGTCTATAGATTTCGCATGAACTGAACGTCATAAAAAAAATTTTGGAAAAATAATTGTCTACTTATGAGTTTATTAAAGTTTTCATGGATTGGAAATTTTTTATTTGTGTAGTTTTCGGAAATATCCATATGGTGAATGTTGTTGTTCTGATGTTTCAAACCCGTTACAGGTTCCATCCTCGGAGTGTGTAGTGCACGTCTGACTGTCGTGACTATACTGGTGTAGTAGCAGTGTAGTCACGACAGTCAGACGTGCACTACACACTTCGAGGATGGAACCTGTAACGGTTCCGAGACGTCATAACAACATTCACCACAAGGATATTTCCGAAAATCACACAAATAAAAAATTGTCTACTAATTTTAAATAAGTAAATTCATTTTTGTGATACTAATCAAAGATGATTAATTGATTTTAAAACATAATACTTATAATGTATGATGCTCGTACAAATACTAAATATATTTTTGTTGATATAACCAATCATGTTTGATTGACAATTTATACACTTATGCAAATAAAATTGGAATAATGTTTATAATAAGATATGTTGGTACATTTAAATATAGCATGCATAAGTAAGATTATAGACTACCTATTACACTATAAATTTTTATATATTTGAATACATCCTTATTAAATATAGTATCCCGTAAAACATATTGTACCTAAAACATTGTAATTTTTAAAAGTTAGAAAATAATTAGTTAAAAATATAATGCATTGTAACGAGTGTTACTCCTTAACATCTTGGATAATTTCTGTACATTATAATTAATCTAATAGATAATAATAAATAAAATGTATTTAAGTAGGTAGTGCAATAAAATTCTATGCAATGTACTTTTTTTGTGTTTTACCGAAATGTGGAATAACCCATCTTTATTAAATCAAATATTATTAAGAACATCCGATTTTTTATTTCACTCGTGCAAATAATTATGATTAATATTTATAATTATCATTGTACCAGAGTTCATGTCATTATTTCAAGACATTCTTCTTCTGCACGGGGCGTTCAAATTTAGTTAGATAGCGTAAATAATGTGATTTATATTAGATAGGTATTAACCAATGTTAATTTATATGCTGAATTTTAAAACCATCTCCTTCACACTATTTCAGCGCACTTGTTTGCATGTTCGGCATGTGATTTAGTGATAGTTACTATCGTTCGTTTTAATTAGTTCGTTAATATCATTCGTGTCTGTACTTACTTTCTCACTCCGGCAATCATTGTTTGGTCATTTGGGTGAGTAGAATATATGGTGATAATTCGTTTTATAAAAACAGATGTATGAGCAATAAAATAATGCACATGGTATCTTAAAATTAATAAACCTTATAACGCATTAAGCGTTCCAAATGTTTGGCTCTGCGTATTGCAAAGTTTGTCGTCGCATCCTGCACAGTTACTGTTTAAGTAAATAATACCATATTTTTGTCCATTGTCGTATGAACTATTCTCACATATGGCCATGTATGAATAATTAGAAAAATTATTAATAAAAAAAATTATTTGATTGTTTAATAAGGAAATACACTATTTACTACATGTAATTAGACATAATAATAGAAATTTGAGAATTACTAACATAATATCAAGTATAGTTACTGTTCTATGAACTCTACTAATTATAATTTAATGCCGAATTACTATCTAGAACAACTAACGGAAATTGGACAGTTTGGAAGTAAGTTTTTCCGTATAATCTTTCGTTTATATATTTGTAATATGCTGAATACAATACAATCTTATTTTTAATTCTCATTTACAAGTATAATTTAATTACATCATAAATATAAGTGATATCAATGCTATAGAAATACAATAATATATATTTATTAATAACAAATATTGTATATTTTATTCTCGATGTAGTCAATTTTAGTGGTAAAGAAGCATTTAAACATGCGTTTAATAAACGTAAGTGATTTAATATGAAGTTGTAAATAATTCAATACAGAATAATTTGGATAATTTCAATAAACAACTATTTGATGATGAATTATACGATTGTAATACTGCGAATTGGAATACCTGGAATTCCAAATGGTCCCACCAAAACAATCGCGTCGCAGTCTGGCATAGAAGAATTTGCTCTTCTGTACCTAAGAGACCGTGGTTTGATAAGTTAGAGATTTCTAAAGGTAGTATACAATTATTTTGTCGTCTGAGAACTGGTCATAATTTGCTTCCTCTACATGTTTTCCGGATATTTTTAAGTTCTTCTTTTTATACCAGGTACATTGAAGAGGATGAGTGTGATGCTCAACATGTGTTGTTAAAATGTTCTGCCTTGTCGGTCGAAAGAAGATATTTATTTTTAGCTCTTCTAAAGAGTTCCTTAGAACCTGGAAAAGATTTTAAGATCCGCTTCGCTCAATGTAATTTTTGTCGTCCTGCAATATTTTTCTAGAGTTGGCTTCTGAATATAATCGTGTTTTTACTTAGTTTTATTTGATATTCAATTTTTCTTAATTTTACTATATATATATATACATTTTTTTCTCTCCTTGTTTTTTTTAATATTTAAATAGGTAGTGTTTATTTATATGTTATTATTATTATTATTTTTTTGTGTTTTTATATTTATTTGTTAAATATTGTTTATTATGCTGTCTATTGTAATTGTTGAGCCATAATGCTCATTGGCCAAAACTGTTTTTTCCTTAATAAAAAATAATAATAGTACGGTTGGCAAATGCAATAAGATATTTTAATTAATATTTGGAATTTAATTACTAATAGTTAAGTATTGTATTTTTTATTTCTAAAATCATATTTATGCTTCTTCTTGTAAATAACAGGTATCTTGGTCACGCTTCAGAATACATCTTGAAATATAATTTTAATGGATGTCTTCCGTTGAATTATATTGTTCATATGATGTATTGCACAATGTGTTAGGGTCCTTGTGTCCCTAATGTTTTGCACATTATTGTACTTGATGAGTCATCAATTGATAAACCGTTGGGTGTACCTTATTAAGCCTATTACACATTCCAGCAAAAAAAGTCGTAAGAATTGTAGATCGAGATTACACAGAATAAGCAAAACAATACTTGAGGCAAGATTGCAAGCAAATATTTTACAAACCTTATTTCGTAAATAGACATTTTTCAAAACCAGATGTTAGGTAACCAACTAGACGTCGTTAGTTAAGACAGAAGCATCGGAACTACAGTGGTATTGTTCGATATGAAAGAAATGGCAGATTAAATATTTTGAATTATGTGACAGTATAAAATCCTGATGAACTTTATAACTAACAAAATATTGAAACCCATGTTCTGCAGCCACAAAGATAAATTACTTGCATTACAGATACCAGAAATATATATATATAGAACAAGCAAATAGAGCTCTACATATATATATTGAGCATACAAATAGAGCTCCACCTATACATTTATTTGAATATGAAATAGATTTAGACAATGAAATGGTTAAAAGTCATATGTAAGAGATGATGCTGAAACAGAGAGAAACCACATTGATTCAAAGAGCTATATGATCATCATAATAAAACCAAATGTACGATATGAAAAAGGTAAATGAAGCAAATGAATGAAATAAAGGCATTAATAAATGTGTCAATAATTTGTGTCAAGAAAATGGATTAAAATTAAGTAAATCGTGAAATCCATTTATATTTTTTCTCTAACATTATTTCAATCTCCAACACCAATGTTTATGCTTTAATTCCCAAAATGTTAATTTTTATTTTTTTAATTATCAGCCCATGTCAGAGGAGAAAATAATGAGCATTTCTTGGAAGTTTAGAAAAAGATCGTCATGGTATAAATAATGACGTTGGAACTCCCAGATTGTGGCTGCTCAATTATCAAAATATTTATAAATAATTATCACATCATAAACACATTAAGGGCTCTATTACTGACCAAATAGATCAAGATTACAAAATATATAACGTATTGACACACATGATGTTTCAAAAATTTTAGTTTATTAGTGCGCAATCTAAATCTATTCACCAAGCTTAAATTAGTGTCATAATGTATAATGATAAAATTTCAACATTAATTGTTGTAGATGTAAATACATTAATTCTTTGTTTTAGTCGATGAAAATATAACGAACAAAAAAAATAAAAGTAATTTTTTGTTCATCATAATCTAACACTTAAAATATCATTAGTTGATTAATAATGACGTACAATTAAGATTAATAAATGGAAAGAGCATAAATATATTTCACATTTTATAAATGTATTTATAAGACTATAATTCAATTATTGACAATAAATTACAGTAACATTCTAAATATTTGATTTTTCCAGCTATTTTACATGCTTATTTTTATAAGCTTTATGAAGCAACAATTAAGAGTGAGTTCAGTTTTCTCATTTTATTTTAAATTTAATAACTAAATTACGTCTATGAGTTAATCATATACAAAATTAATCGTCTTTAAATGAAATATTCCAAATTTTAGAATTTCCCAAAGATATTGATAAACCATTATATTGGTGTGTGAAAAACATGGAAGGTATGCATTAATTTTTAATACATATATTTTACAATAATGTATTTTGCTATTTAGAGTGTGTTGTAATAAATTTGTCGTTACACAATACTTAATTGAAAATTTGGATAACTTTAATATATGAAAAAAATCATTCAAAATGTAATTTAATACTCAATGTAGCTTTTAGCAACTCATATTTGTTGTCTATTTTCTTGTGTATGTGTATGTGTTTTTTTTAAGTATTATTTTCGTAAAATAGTAGACACGGTGTTTTTAAATAAAGTTGATAATAATTCAAATAATTATTATCCTATTTAATGTTGTATTAAATACAGGTAGAGACAAAGAAAAAACCTGTAATGGTAAATTTACAAATACTCAAATCAAATACATAACATTTATGCTATTTCATGATATTTTTTATTATAATAATGTTATTTAATAGGGTTCTCAATCTGTATATAAAGCTCGATGGTCCACGACGCTTGTTTTGCCGATAGTTTCCTTGCGGGGAGCTGTGATAGCAAATGTGTTGGCTGCAGTGATTAAAAATCATGTCACTGTTAGCTTCGTTGCGTGAACGCGTGCTGGATTTTAATAATTGAACATATGCTATTTTCCGTGCTTGTTTCTTTGGTAGATTTGCGCGTGAACCAATCAGAAGACAGTATCTTGTCACGTTGGTCATATAAACCCCGTTGGTGATAATATTTTAATGATACTTGTAATTAAATATAGTACCGGTGCTCGTTTAACGTTATTAAAAAGACAATATTTTGAAAAATAGTGGAAAATGTAGAACCAATAACTTGAAAAGTGGTCAGTTGATCAAATAGAGACTTTAATTGATGCCTCTAAAGAAAAACTATGCTTATATGCAACAAATCTAGCTAGGCACTATAACAAACATTTTTGATACGAACAGTCACTATGTGATAACATTTGTGAAAAATAATCTAACCAGCTAGAAGTCTAGCCTGGAAACGCACAATGTATGATGCCAAGATCACAAATAAACAGTTAATACATCTAATAGTGTATTTATAATTTCTTTAAATTATTTATATTATTAATATATTTATAATAATTGGGGCTAAGCGGGAAATCAATCGAGCAACACAGGAGCAAGACAAGCGTTGTGTACGCCAGGCTTAAGTGAACAATTTTTGTTTAGATCAAAATCAATACATCGTCATTGATTTGATTCTATTCATTAAAATAATCATTAAAATATAGAGAAATCTAGACTGATTAGAAATATTATAACAAACAATAAAATACAAAAAATAAATTGTTGAATTATAATTATTTGAATGATATAAGGTGCTCAGAAATCAAGCCGATTAACTTAAATTTGTTCAAATTGTGAGTAATAACATGATTGGATTATAAAATTGAATACTTTTTTATGTATTTATAAAGTGCTAAATATATACCCTTAATTGTAAGAAAATAAATTAGTTTATTCAAAAATGCTGAAAACAATGCTGAAAAAATAATTGAGTTTTTATGGATAAATATCTTTAACTCTTTTTACTGAAAAATATCATTTGATGGAGTTAATCGGCTTGGCTTCTGAGCGCCTCACATAAAAAATTTGACGAAAATATTGTTTTAACCGATTTTCATAAAATAAACGTAGGATATTCTGAATACAATTATTAATAATAACACACAATTTTCTAGAAGCTTTGACCTTTGCAGGTATTGAAAGTAAGTAGTTTTTTGTATATTGTCATTAATAAATTTTAACAATTAAAATGATATGAGTCTGTAAATGGAATTATAGAAATATATTACGATTATAGAGAGCTATTTCTTCATATACAATTTATAGAAAAATATATAAATTCGGAAAAATATGATTGTTTTTATTTTAAGGTGATGGAAATGCAGAGGACGCTTTTCACTACGCATACTTCTATATAAGTGTGTAAATAACATTTGACTAATTTACAGAATAAATTAAATATTAATATAAATTAAACTGTTTTATTTCTAAACAAAAATATCTACTAAGCATTTAGAATACAACAAGATAATATATAAATATATCAAGTATTTTTTATTTAACTTCATATTCAAATATTCAGACAAACACAAATAGAAATAAATTAAAAATATAAAACTCAATGTGGAAAATTTAACATAAAATACAAATTTATAAATATCATAGTTGAATAATTTAGTTACTTATAACTAGTAATGAATAATCTCAAACATTTTACTGAATCTAATACTAATTTAGATTAAGAAGAAATTAAATAATGCCTAGTTATAAAAATTACATTTTCGAAATTCCTAACTAACGTCAAATTATACATAAATTAATTAATTTAATGATATATTAACTTTTTTATTCTCGTAAATGAAAAAGTACCTTCCAAGAATTTAAGTGGTATGTTATATTTTTCTGATACTTTGATCTCAAAAATAATAATTATGATTAAGTATATATATATATATATTATATACATGTATGTCTTAAAAAATATATATCCTGATATTTGAATTTCAGCTAGAAATAAAAGATATATGTAGACCATCTTGAATTCGATTATATATAAATTATATATTTTCGATACTTGTTAAAATAATATTAATATGACAAACGTGGTTAAACAGGCAAGGTGGACATGAACTTAACTGTCACAGTTAACTATAACAGGCATCACCACTGCCATAACTGAGTATGGTACTGCGGGAACCAACTGATGCTGTTTTGACCTCTATGTTATGGTTGATTTAGAAACTGTAGGGCAGTTTCCTCTTTATCCTCTTTGTGGTTGTACCTCAGGACTTTACACTATGGAGCTCCTTGTCATTTTAAACTATTAAATTTTAGACAATGATCATGACAAGGCATACTTAATTTAAAGTTAGAAAGAAGATGTGTGTATTACATTTGTAAAAGGAAGGTCTGTGTTGGAGCTGATCCAAAATAAATAATATTAAACAACATAAATATATATATTTATAATGTTTTTAGGAATAATAAAAACGTACGCTAGTTACATGCTTAAAACATTTTTACAATATGTCGGTATGTATAATAAATCTAAATAATACTTAAAAAAAATTAAAAATAAGGATTTATAAAGCGTCATTTGTAAGTGAATCGAAGAGACGATTACAACTTTAGATGAAATTACCCATCACTATGTTGTATTACATACATTATAAAATACATAGAGTATTTGATTTTAAATTTTCTAGTACTCTCTCCCAAAAAATGAAATTTCTTTTGTCGAGTACTTTCGAACCTAATGACACTTCATATGTCTTTTATATAAATATAGTGATTATTATTATGTCATAGCATTAAAATATATAGCAAAAAATATTTTAATAATGACAAATATTAGGAAACTATTTAATATTAACTTGTATCTTCCTATTTACTATACTCAGTTAATTGATTACTCTGATATTCTGTATTAATGGGTAATTTTTTCCATTGTATTTTTCATTATTATTATTATTATTATTATTATTATTTTTTTTTTTTTTTAGAGGAATCTGATGTAGAAGGACCAGAAAAGTATTGTAAAAAGTATTACCTGCAATTTAAGGAATCTGTTCTTTCTAATCAAGATATCAATGACTCATATGAAATGGGAGGTAATTAATACTACAAAAAATAAATTAAAATTTTTGGTTTCTTACGAAAGATTTTCGAATCATTTCATATAAAATAATAACTAGTATTTCATAGTATTTGAAAATTATATTTAACAAAAAATTTTCCTATAACATTGATAAATTAATTTATCTATATTCACTACGTCATATTTCGAACGTTATTGAACATAAACAACCGAGATTTTATATAAATAATTTATTATATCATAGCAATATAATATAATATATTAAAAATTCGTATAAACATATATAAAAAAATGATTAGATTTAATTCTTATTCAATATCAACTATTATATTATCTAACGTCAAATGTACTATACCTAATGTAGGATTGACATACTGATTTAATATTGAATTAAAATTCAATTCATTTTAGAAAATCAAAAATTACTTTTTTTTTTAGCTTATTCTAGTGAATTTTATACAAACATTAACTATTCAGGTAATACTATTTATTAAAATTAGGACATCTTTTCTACATTTTTAGGATAAAAATAAAAATTTGCATTGGTATCTAATATTGGAATACAATTATTTCTCTATGATTTCTAGGGAGAAATTTCAATCTAATATTATATATATATATATATATATATATGTATACATTAGCGTGGTCTTTATTTATATAGGTGGGATTTTTTTCGAAATATTTTAGACAGTATCTTTGAATTTTGGTAATATAAAATATTTCATTTATTTGACAAGTTTGATTTTTTGACGGTTAAATGAAAAAAAATTTACTAACGTTAAAATGATTCGATAAAATCTTGATCACGATACGATAAAAAGTTTTGAATAAAAATGTAGATTTAATTTAATTTAATTTTCTAAAAAAAATATAATGAGTTGAAATTTTAATGGATCTACCATTGTGTTATTACAATATAATTTATATAATATTTAAATATATGGCCTATACAATAGCCCTTTTTCTGTATATTATGTTATATTAGGGTGGACATTTTTCAAGTTTATTTTAATAACTGTAACGTTTAGCTTAAAAATGTATGTCTCGAAAATTGTATAATCATTAATTTTTGATAATATATAGTTCATTTAGTTTTAGACAATATTTAAAGTTACAAATAACACTTGTGCATTAATATACTTATACAATTAAAAGTATATTTTATAAATCATCGAAAAACTATTAATATACTCGTGTGTTATATGGAAAATTTCTTCTAAACAGTATTGTGTTAAAAATTCGAATCGTTATCCTTATCGTTCCACGAATTTAATTAGCTCTTGTCATATATATTATATTTAAGACAATTTTATTGATTGTTAAAAGTCTTTAGTCGTTTGGTGAACAGTCGTGTTTTCAATGTGTTATTGATTCAATTTTACTTATTAAATTCTAACTATAGTATATTATTTTAATTCAATTTTGATGTTTATTCTTAAATAAAGCATTTTTTTTTAAATAATGTCACTTGATAGTATTTTTCTTATATGTAGTATGTGTAATCAAATTACTGGAGGTAGATTACCTTCAAATAGTAATTGCCTTCGTGTACTATTTTATAACATACGCATAGTACGGTTAAATTTACAAGAATGTTTGAATCTTGTTGTTGATGAATGTATGATATTTTGGAGATAATTCCAAATAATAATTAAATAATTGTCGATTAACATTTTGTTAAAAAGAATTAATCAGATGACTTATAACTTTTTATTCATAAATGTGCAATTCTTGAGATACGTAATACTCTATATGAATTAACTAATTATTTCGGTTGTACATTAATTTTCTGATTGGCCTACAGTGTCTCATGAACTAAATACCATTAAAAAATGTTTTCTGAAAAAGTATTATTTTATGTGAATAAGTCTTTTGTATTATACTGACCCACAGATCATTAATTAATTTAATCAACATTTAATGCTTATGATTGTTTAAAAGAATTTAATAGTTATTAATAACTATAAGAAAATGTATTGATATTATTGCTCAATATAATAAAAAAATATAGTATAATGTTCAAAATGTTTAATACCTTCTTGTTTATATAACCAAATAGGGGTTCATCATAATTTATGTACATATAAATATAATATAAGACTAAAGATTTCTAATAAGATATCTTTGTGTATTTAATTATAGAATGCATAAGTAAGAATATTGATCACTTATTTTCTTTAAATTAATTATATATTTGAATATATATTCATAGAATTATATAATCTGTTGAAATATATGAAAAGGATGTTATAGCTAAGCAACCACATTGTAATATTACAAAATTATAACATAATAAGTTAAAAAATACACTATATTGTTACAAGTGTTACTCGTAAATATCTTAAATAAGTCCTATATAGCATAGCTAGTATAATGGACAATAATTGATAAAACACATATATAAATATGTGATCAAATAAACGTATACGCATTGCTGTTTATTTGTGTTTTATAGAAATGAGGAATAATTGATCATTATCAAATCAAATTTTATTAAAAATCTTAGTATATGATTATGAGTATTCAAATTTTTTAAATTTTATTTGTGAATATCATTAAAATTAATAATAATAATTTAAATATTAATAATAATTATACTATTAAAAATAATTGTTATAGTAATTACAATAAAAAATAAAAAAATTTTATATTCATACTGCTCGCTGACGCATATAGCGAACAAGATTAGTTCAAAGTATTAGACTTTCTTACACTTTTCCATGAGGGTTAGCGTATGTGTAAATAACTGCCGTATCACCAAGCAGTTATTCAGGTTGATCTGAAGACAGCTACAGCGCTCTTATGAACTATTGAACAACCATTCTCGCTGTGAATACTCTAAAACCAATTAGTGAATTACCTATTTCAAGACTACTCAAACACACAGTCCCTCATTTACGTAGTCCTGTTCCCAATATTCTTTTTGTCCGCAGTTGCAACAGTTTTCGGAGTGAATTTGTATAATCTTTGCAGTCGTGAAAATCATGAGCGGAGCGATTGGACCTGTAGCATAAAATGAGTATTAAATAGCGTGGACGTAACTCAAATTGCATTCACTCTTTTCAAAATCTAGTAAACTTCATTCATCACAGATTATCACATCGCAGATTATCCGAACTGGTCATGTTCTCAGTACTCCTAATGAAGACGCGAAATTATTATACTGCTCTCACCATTGCTGATATATTAGATTCTTAGGGCTATCCACCATAGTAGTAGTCGGCGTTGATAGAGAGTTAATTCAAGGTGTTTGGTTCCAGTGAGTGGTTGTATGTGACTATCATCTCTTTCATCTGATGTTTAAGAATTAATCGTTTTTTTTTTCGTTAACATCTATTTCAATTTCCATCGTTCGTGGTTTCACGTCTGATGGAAATATTTTCATGGTTTTCTCTGTATCAAAATTTGTGTGGTTATTGCACGGAATTTCTCTGCACAGTACGTCAAATTTAAAATATCAAAGAGCTTATTATCATTAAAAGTAGTTTTTAAATAAATTTTAATGATTATAACGTAAATGTCAAATTAATATCTAGATGAACTAACATGTGATGATAGGTTTGATAGTAAGTATTATCGTATAGTATTTCATTTATATATTGGTAGCATGTTGAACAAAATATATTCTCATCTTAAATTATTATCAATTTACATTAATAATGGAAATCAATGATATTAAATATATAATGTATAAATTATAAATTCAAAATTATGTATTTACACTCCATATAGGCGACTTCACTAGCACACAAGCATTCGAACAAGCATATCGTACTCGTAAGTGATTTCATATGATATTTTCCAAGATTAAATACAGATTAGTTTACCCAATTTTTGTCAATAAATTTATAGTGGTGGATTGACTCAATAAATTATGCAATGAATTATACTTGATTATAGTGTGTTTAAATATATAAATATATTAAATTAAATACTATTGAGTACATCATAAATACATAGATTATTTGAGTATGTATATATGTGAGAGAAGGAGATAGAGAGAGAGAAAGAAACCTATGCAAAAAGAGAAAATAATGAACAACGCGTAGAAGTGAACGGACTCATAAGGATATACATTGTTATATGGTCATGCGTAACTCCTAATATATAGGTAACTTTATAAATAGTTTTAACAGCAAAAGGTATACTAAGGAATCGTTCACTGATCTAATATACCTAAATTTTAAAATATTAATATGTAAAATGAGTAATAAATTGACACTATTTATTTTGAAAAATCTAGTATTCTATAACTATAATAAATCTAATATACATATAACTTGAGACTATTCATTGTTAATTTGAGGAAAATCGAGTGTAGAAAGGAATATTTTATAACAACCTTACACTATGTACTTATATTACATACAAATATAAGGTGTTGATTGTGTTTATTTTTTGTTTTTTTAGTTAATATTAATCGAACAAGCGGGCATAAGAAAGGTAATTGTTTTTCCATCACAACATAACAAATAATGTCTAACGCGTAATGTTACACAACATTAAATATTAACATCACAATGATAAAATCATACAAATAATAATAAAAAATTAAAATAAAAAAATTAATAAGAAAAAAATTAATTTCACAATTGATAGGTATTTTAATGAAACCATCATTGTACTGGTATATAAATCAAACCTTAATAAAAATAAAACGAATTGTTTAGATATTCTACGTGCATATTTCAATGATCTATATAAAGCAGCAATTAAAAGTGAGTGCATTAATTATCATTTAATTTTAATATTGTAACTTAACCGTTATTGACGCGTTCTATGAACCGTCACCAACTTAATATCTTGAAGTCACCATACTGATAACGGAGATATTAGGATTTTTATATTTACATAAATTAAAATATTATATTAATATATCTCGAGCCTCGGTTGTGTGAGGGGCCGACGAACGCTCGTAGATGTCGTTGGATAATAACCATAGATATTAACCATATATATACTTTTATTTCAAAATAATGTTAAAAAAAAAAATATTTATTTATATATATATACAAGAATAATAAATCGTCACCCCGGCTATCAAGAAAACACATACCCAATACATTTAAAGAGTGCTAATCAAACATGAAACTCATTGTCTTTAATTAAATCTTCCAACTTTTAGAATTTCCAGTTGATATCATTAATAAACCAGAAGTTTGGTGTCGTAATCACATATCTGGTTTGCATTAATTTAATTTAATTTATTTTATATTGTTTAAATTTAATATTTCACGTTCATTTTTTCAACTTTACAATTGAACAATTTCAAATCAAAAATTTGTTTATTCAAATGTAGTGTGAAATATTATTATAAAATATATGTGATCATATATAATACTAATCATATATATATATTATATATATATATATATAAATATATATATACATATATAGAGAGCGAAACATTTTTGTATAATTGTAGATACGTCATATTTGTTAGTCAAATTTAAAACGATATTAATTATTATCCTATATTATGTTTCATTAAAAACAGGTGACAGGATCAACTGTTTGGGTGCGTTTACGGATAGCTCAATATTATATATTTAAAAACAACAAATATTCAAACTAAACTCATTATACATACTAAGAATAATGTGTTACTTAAGTATCTCGAACATTGTTATTGCATTTAAAATATGTCGTTATTGATTTAGTTCTACTCATTATAATATACAGCAATCTAACCCATTTGTACATAACCTAATTAATAATTTGATTCATAAATTAAACTGTTAAATTTTTACATTCACAAAATCAAATCATGTCAATGATTAAATTTTTATTGATATTTATAAAATAAACGTTAGGTTCATTACATACAGTTATTTAAGTGATTAAGAATTTTCTAGTGTCATTAAATAATGCAGGATATTTTAGTATGTAATTTATACATAATTATTATTAATTGTTAATAACATACACGTAATAAATGCATAAATAATAAAATAACCATAACTAATAATTATCTTTGCTGCATTACTATTTACAGTGTAATGTATAATGTATGAATCGAGTATGTATTATTTATTTTTCAGTTGAAGCTGATGCAAAGATCGCAATATCTTATGGATATTTTTATTTACGTGAGTAAATTATATTTAACTATTTTACAAAATAAATTATATATAATATACATTTTTCGTCCATATTAAATATTGCCTACTATTCATTTTAAAAGTAACCATAAAAAACGTTAATGTATCAAGTTTTTTATTATTGACTATACAGTTAACGACTCTGTTAATAAGATTAGTATGAAAACGCATACTAATTTCGATTTTAATATATATTATATATACTATTGATATTTTTATGAACAAATTATTTAGGAAAATCTAATTGGTTAAGTTATTTAAAAATGTATATAATATTAAATTTAGAATGTATAGCTTCATTTCAAAGTCAACAAATATCTTTTTTTAACCATTTATGTTCTAAACTGTATTCTTTATAATCTGTGACGTGATACTTAACAATACTTCTTACATATTTTAAAATAACAGTGAAACTAAAAAAAAGTTGTAGCCTAATGAATTTTCAATAATCCAAAATATGTAATATATAACAAATGTTGAAGTATACTAACTTTTTTTTCTCTTGAAAATGAAAAAGTACCTCATGAGCTTCAACCAAGTATGTTATAATATATTAAACATATTTACTATTGTATAAGGGTATGGGATTTCTTCAGTTATTATAACAAAC
Source organism: Schlechtendalia chinensis (assembly GCA_019022885.1). Lineage (NCBI taxonomy): Eukaryota > Metazoa > Arthropoda > Insecta > Hemiptera > Aphididae > Schlechtendalia > Schlechtendalia chinensis. The sequence continues at coordinate 14,332,006 of CM032345.1, read as the reverse complement.
CATACGAAATTAAAAATTTGACAAATATTTGGAATAAAATATCAATAATGGGTAGTAATATATAAACAATGATTACTATTATTTATTAAATTTGTCAGTAATAGATGCTATATGACAATATTATTTTCATATTTTTTTAGATTTTGCAAAAAAATATTATGAGTACTTGCTTGAAAAATTTTTACCAAATATTGGTATGTATAATAAATTAAAACAAATACTTAAACCATTAAAATATTAATTTTAATAGCGACACAACGATCACACCTCTATATTACACATGTTTATATCCTGTTTTAAATATTGAAACATACTTATAGTAATATGTGGTAATGAATTTTGAATATTTCATTAATATGCCTCTCAAATGATTTAAGCGTTTTTTTTTTTGGTAATTTCAGACTAAATCATACATTTTTTGTATTAATATCTTAAATTTATTATTTAGGAACAATTAAATATAAAATAAGAAATATTTTCAATTCATAAGGATAATTACAAAACATTTTTTAAATTAACTAATGTCTTCCTTCATATCTACTAAATACAGATAATAATACTAAGCCAATAAATCTGTATTTAGGGGCTCCGGTGTAATTTTCACAACTTTTTTTTTAGAGATGTCTGATGCAGAAGGACCAGAAAAGTTTTGTAGAAGAATCAGTACACCATCCGTAAACCTCGTCGATTCCAATCAAAATTGTAACGAACCATATCAGCCTAAAGTTATTGATTAACAGCACAATATAAACATATTTTCTAGGCTAAAATAATTATTTGTACTGTTTGCTAATAATCGAATTCAGTGGTCCTATGTCTGACAGAGAATGGTTTTCTTTCTAGTACTCTTATATTGCACTCTTATATTGCACTTTATTTGATCCCTTTTAATATCAATGGCCTAATGTTCGCCGTAAATTGACATGAAGTTGCGTCAATTTACAAGTAGACAAAACACTCGAAATAATTCGAAAATATACTGAAAAATTATATATTCAAATTTTCATTTAAAAGAAAGAATATAAAATAATTTAAAAATTAGACAAAGAATTTATAATTTCATAAAGTATATTCAGTATATTTATATTCAGTATATATTTTGATACATCATAATTGCAAAATCAAATACTAAATTATAACTTTGTACAAATGAGTTATTAATATTTATTAAAATTAACATTTTACTAAACTTCAAAGATAGTAGTACCAATTCATTAAAACAATTTGTCAATATAGTACAACTCATATGCAAAATTAATTACTAAATATAAGACTAAATATTCGCTAAGACAATGATTAAAAATATATGCAATATTGATAATTATCCAACTTCGTATTAACTCGTGTTAAAACCAAGTTTAAATTAATTCACCGTTTATATACATTCATATATTATATTACCACATAAGAAAATGTATATTTTTTATTTATATTTTAGTATATTCCGGTGGACAAATCACATATGAGAACGGCTTTGATCTAAACTATCCAGGTAATGATAAAATTAAAAGTCAAGATAACTTTTCTATGTATTCAGGAAACTCAATGATGAGTTAAAATTTTTTCAATTATCGAATATAACTATTATATATTTGTATTTCATTTTAATGGTTCTTCTAATATGTTAAACTTCTATTAAACCATTAACAAATCTAGACAACCAATATCCGTCATAAACTAAAATATATATTTTTTTCAATTATTAAAATATCTAAACATTTATTATAACGTAATTTTATCATATTCAAGTAAATTAGATGAGTTGTTTATAGTCGAAAATGAACCAAAAATCTATACATCCAATAAAAAATAATTTGAATGCCTTTTTATATAAGTGTATTTGAATAGCTTTATATGAAATTACGTTATACAAAATATGTTTTATTTACAAAATATATATAGTGTACATGTATATTGAAATTAAGCAAATACAAATTTATACATGACATCGTTTATGCAAAAATATAAATTAATCACGCAACTATAATTTATTTCTAATATTACAATTATTATTTTGGAGAACTAGAATGTAATTTGGTGTAAAACGTTTTGATAACAATAATAATAAGAAAACTTTAAAACTAATATGATCCTTATTGATGTTCATATAATGTATGTACATATATGTAATTAATTTTTATTCATAATTAATCCACTTCAATAAAGTATTGACTTGTTTTTTTATTGGTTAGCCCAATATTCAGAGTAGTTATTCAGTACTACAGATCAACCTTTTCCTCCATCTTCATAAACAGATGGATCGTATCAGGAATATGGATTTTAATATTATTATTATTATAACAAATCACATTATAATAAATAATTAATGAAAAAACATTTTCAGATTTGTCATAATATTGTGCACTGATTTTAAGATATTTATCTCTAAAATACTGTCATAAAATTATAATTTGTATTCAGGTTTTTAACATAATTTAGGGAATATATATATACTGTATGTATGTGATTGTAAATGTGAAGATCATCATGTTACAAATCAATAAAAATATTTATCTCATATCAGATATTTTGTTATTTTTCTTATAATTCTTTTTTATAATTGAAATTATGGTATAATATTTAATGACATTTGTACTTTTTTTTTATTTAGATAAAATTTTTCTAGTCAAGCCGGTTGCGAACATAATTTATATTGTTATAATTGCATGAAACAACACAAACTTTACGGACTTGAATTCCATCTGCTTATTTTTATGAAAATATTCTTTTCCATTCGTTTTGGCAATCCAAATTGGTTTTCAGAAAGTGTTATTATACTATAATAACTAGATACTATAATGTTATCAATTTTTCTACCATTTTTTACCTCTGATGATCGTAGTTTTTGGATTGAGATATTGACCAGACCAACACAAAATATTTATAAAAATATATATACAAATTTGTATATATATTCATGTATCGATAACAATTCAACTTAATGTCAAATCCAAATAGGGTTTCAAGAGTATTATCATATTATTTAGTAAATTGCAAACAATGAAAAAGTTGTTACTTTTAAAATAAAGTAATAAAAATAATTCGTTAGTAATTTTAATTGAGAATGGATGTATTGTCCATTTCATACTCAGTCAAATAGGCTTGGAAATATTGAGTGGACCGGGGAGCACAAAATCTAATTATGATTTAATTTTGACAAACATGAAAGAAAGCTATACACGTGTACAATTAGGTATAAGGTATAACTAATTATCAATTTATGGTATCTAATTATTATGATAAATGTTTGAATTTGACTATTTTGGGCACATAAATTAAGTCGCAGATTCAAAACACAGAATGATCAAAGAATCATCGCAAGTATTTCAACATTATAAATACTTTTCCAAAAATATAATTACGAGCATTTCGTAACCCTACGCTAGAGTCGTCATGCTTGTAAATCTTTTAATAAAAGTTTAATAATGATAATTCATGACATTCGATTAAATAATCTACTAAAAAATTACGTATATATTCTATTCAAACTTAATAGTTTAAAGACATTGTACATTTTTTTTATACATTCTTAGTTAATTAACTAGAATATTCAATTATACAGAATATACCAAATATAGCCTGGACATAAGGAGAGTCGAGTTATAAAACACAATTACATGAAAAAACTAACCTTCCATTTTAATTAAAGCACTTGATTCTGAATGTTTAGTGTCACTTCAAGTTGTAAATGTAAACAATGAATATTTTTATTTTTAATTTTCTTCTAAAACTTGTTCATATAAAATAATAATTTATAGGTATTATTTTTTTATACGAGATTATATTTACATTTAAATAAATGTTTATATTTCTGGTACTTTACTACTGTAAGATATTACAAAGTAAAGGAATTGACTTGAAAAAAGCTATAGATATGATGTAGATGATAATGTTACAATGCTTAAAAACATAAGAACTAATATTAACATAGAGTTTAACAAAATGTTTGAAAAATCATAGGTAATTCATATGATTTATTTTATTTAACACTTATAATTACATTTAAATTTGACAGTATAATATTTTAACTACAAAATATTTGCATTTTAAATTTTAATTAATTTTAATATTTGATAAGAAAATGGCTTAATTCTTGGATTATAATATAAAAATTAAACAGCTTAGCAATAAACAAACATATAGAGATAATCCAACTCAAAATGATGATGGATTTTTGATCCAGAACAATATTATTAATTGTCTATGTGTATTCTTTATATTGATTTCTTTATAAATCAATTAAAAGAAAGGTTTTTGGCTCACAGGAGAATTTTTGAAGATTTTTTTTATATTTGATAAGTAGCTTCAATCAATAAAACCAAATAACTAAATCAAATTTAACAATAATTTTTAAGGTTTCCAATGTTTGTTTTTAAATGATAACATTTTCGAAGAATTTAATGAGTTGATAAATTTATATCTTACAACTGATGATTAAACTGTAAGAGCAGAATTGCAGTTATGGAATATAAAACTTTCACGCATTGAGAAGTCACCTAAAACTGGACACCAAGCTACAAAGTTATGCAATATTCAACTATTTCCTAACGTCTATAAATTATTACAAATATTTTGCATGCTCTCGGTATCTACAACTGAACCATAAAGGATGTTTTAATGTCTAAAACGGTTGAAAATGTATTTACGGAATACTATGATTGAGGTAAATAATTAACTATAACTGGAAAACAAAATTAATTAACAGTTTAAACATAAAACATTTATTTTATTCTACAATGTTAAATTAAAAACATGTTTGATAATCTGACCTCTATTACACGCTATAGTAGGAAAATATCCTGTAGACTGTAATATGTAAACGAAATTGCGTTTAAAATAACAAAAATAATGATAAACCAAAATAATAATTGAAAAATGTTGTAGTATATTCCTTTTAAATTAATGTAATTAATAAAAGAATGTTGAAAAATTTAAAATAAACAATTTAAAAAATCATTATAATCGTAAGACGCATATAAATACAAAAAAACCAAATTATAATTATAATTTATAATGTTATGGAAAAGATTTAAAAATATTTGAATATTTTTTAATAATGATGTCTCACGCTTGACAGAAATTACAGCAATTAATAAACATTTTGCACTTTGTCACGGTAAAGGTTAGGTTAGGTTAGGTTTGCATCAATATTTATAAATCTGGCAATATAAATCTGTACATGAAATCAATCATAACCTCGTAAATGAACTAGTAATAAAATGAAAGCAATTAATGTAAAAGTCCGACTAAAATAGCTTTCAAATGACGGACCAAACATCCAAGTATATTATTATTTAGAAAACACGTAAATATGTTCCCAAAACATTAAATGATTAAATAAAAACTAGTAGTATTTTATTCTTGGTACGACCTAGAATATAGAAATACAATATTAGAATATATGCAAAAAAATAATTATTTATATATGATGTAGATTTAACGTAGATTTTTCGTTGTGTATCCATTGTTAAATTTTTCTATAGTTTGTGGAATCCTTAGATTCGGTCAATAATGTAATAGGTAATAAACCTTATAAGTCAATGATGCATAAACTTTTTTCAAATTAAAAAATTATAAAAAAACTATATATGGTATTTTACATACATTAATCAACACACAAAATATTCGTGTTAACTTTGATTGTACTTACAGTATGTGTATAATATATTTCGCCATAAGATTATCACGGCATTTACTTCTTCCGTAATAAATTATTTATATTTGAAACTAATAAAATAGTAAATTATTAATTAGAAATTTAACTAATAATTCATATATTTTTATATTTTACTTGATTGTAAATATTAGTATAATTCTTATCAATAAAAAATATTGAAGTCTGAATTAAACAATTAATATGTAAATATTTTTCACCTTCACTGAAATTGGACATTATAAGTTTGTATCCAGATAGCCTATTATATATTCTTCTGTACCGTGATAAAATGACATCATTTGTTTTCAAAAATTTATTTGTTTCAAGTAATATAAGTCGAAGACATCCTTCAGCGTATATCACTGATAATTGTATTATTTTTTGTAATTTTGAAGAAGTTCATGTATTTGTCAATTTTCGTGACTAACATTAAAAATTGACGATGCTCATTTAACTACACAAACAGTATCATGCACTTGTATATTGTTTACTCAAGACTAAACACGACTGAGTTTTGTAAAATGTTAACGAATTTATCTTGGATGAATTTTTATATGTGAAAATATACCTATAACAAAAAGAACTATTAAAATGGTTTATCCCAAGATTATTAATTTAATTATTTATGTAATGGTTATGATAATTCCTTTTATTGATAACATTAATGCCAACTGTAAGTACGATACTTATATTTAATTTAAATCAGAAAATATTAAATTATAGAAGTCAATTAGAATACATAAATTTTCATTTTATAATTATATACTAATCTATTTTATTTCCTTCTATATAAATTCTTTGGTATATTATTGACGACATTGACGATTTCTTTACAATGTCGTCATTATTAGATGTTTTTTTTACTTCATAACAAATATCTATAGTATATGTTTTATTTAATAAATGGATATGTATTTTAATTGATTCTGTAGCGTCAATTCAAAAATTAAATTATATAATAATAACTAATTATTCAAAAAATTGTTATACATCAAAAATATGACTCTGTACGGTTATATGAGTCGAATAATTATTTGAATTGAGAACACATTTTCTGGTATTCCAACCAATATGAGATGATGAATAATGTATTTAAAAGTCGAATAATGAATTCTAATAAAATATTTTTGTCCGTTTAATCATAGTCTGCTTAGGTAAGAATATTGATTAAATATTATTTTAAATTTAAATAAACATAAAATAACTATGTGTTTTATTAAAATACTAGAGTCAAACTAGGGAAAAGGACAAAACATAGTTACATTTTAAATTATAATAAATCCTGAAAAGAATGTTGCAACGAGTTACTACTATATTTTGTTCATTGTGTGAATATGAGTGCGCACAAATTATAACTAGTCATTTCCTAACGCAACACTGCAGATTATGATAATTGTGTTACTGTATATTTTTTCTATACAGTGGAATTAAACTTAGAATCTACTGGACTGAGTAAAAGTAAAAGAGAGACTAGAATTCTTATGTTATATTCTATCAGTGGTTGTAGACTCAACACCATAAATATCTGATCGAACATAATAAAAACACCCGAAGCAATATTATTAAAATTTTAATGAGCTAACATTCAATTTTTTATTGACACAATCGAATTTTTAAAAAGTTCATAAAATTTAAATTAATTTAAAACATCCAAGTAATCGTTTGATTTAAAATTATGTTATCTTAAATGTTTTACTATTAATTTGTAAAAAAATAGTATCGGTATTAATATTTAAAATAAAATTCTATTGAGTAATAACAAAAAATTGGATGTCTGAAGACAAATTTGGTACCATTTTTTTTTCTTGTTAAGATATTCGAATTAAACTTTTTTGTATTTACTTGCATTCTATTTTTGAACCGTAACGTTCACACCATTCTCGCTTCGGCTCAGTTCGAAAATCAAACAGCTCGCTACATCACCAAAAAGTTACCTATAAAATAAGCATTAATTATCACAATACAAATGTGCAAATTATTAATTCTCTGTGATTAACTGAAATATAAGGACTAATTCATTTATTCTTATTTATTATGTTTTTATTAAATTAAATAACATTAAATATTACTCGTTATACATATTTTGAATTTTGATATCTATTATTTCATTTATGACATTAATTATGATTAATGATAAATATATTATTATTGTTAAAATAAAAAATAATAACAATAATAAGAATTAAAATTGTTATAATAATAATATTATATCGATTGCCTAAAATAATCTGACTCTATTGTAAATCGCATGCTCTAACATTTTCAAATATTTCAAATACTTAATTAATCTAAATACATGAATGATAAATCGGCATTAATTATTTGCCAGACTTTTAATATATATATATATATATATATATTATATTAATTTTATAGCACTAACAATTGTGATACTTTGAGTATTTATAACTAAAATATAAATATAAAATCTCTATCTAGGAGAACTAGCACATAAATGGAATTTCAGCAGTAAGTTATGCTATATAGTCTTGTTTATAAATTTATAGTCAACAAACTATAATCTATTTATTGTATATTTTAAACTGTTTATTATATTATCAATATAGTCACTTTTAGTGGGAAGGAAGCACTTGTGAATACATATCGTACCCGTAAGTACGATTTCATGTGAAATCATTCATAATAAATATAAATTAACTTGCCTACTTCCAATGAACAATTATTTTATGATGAATTGACTGAATAAATCAATGTCATTGTATTGTATGTTAATATATACTATTGTATATTTGTAACATTAATAACTATGAATTCAGTATTGAGCTTCCCTTCAAAATAAATCATGTTATTCATCGTTGATAACACAATAATTACATAGAAACTATGATCATTAAAGAAAGAGAGAGCAATGTAAAATATCGAAAAACATGATCAACGTGGCCTTAAGTCATCAACTTCTTCACGATTCTCACGAAATCGTTTGTGCCACTTAAAAACATGTAATTGTGATACTACTTCATTTTCATATATATTTGTCAACAACCGAACAATTTCTGTTGCTGAGTTTTTGAGATTCACTAAAAATTTTTAAATAATACAGTCAAATTTTTTCGTCTGACATAATTTCGATGTGAATAAGGTTAATTTAACCAACACTTACAAGTGAACTATTGAATGTAGACTGACTAAACTGGTTTTGTTTGAAGCAATGACATTTATTATTTACACATACAACAATTTTATTCCCTTATCTGTACCCATATTATTGCTAGGTTTAGGGCCTCGTTATTTAATTTTTATACTTTGTATGTGGGATATTAATTATATTATGAAATGTTTTATAATATCCTTGCATTATTTATAAAAATACCATGTTAATATAATGTGTTGTTGTGTAAACACATTTATTGTTTTTTTAGTTAATAGTCATAAAGTTGGTGGACCTGAGAATGGTAATTGTTTTACGGCAGAAAACAATGTAAAATATTAAAAGTTAAAATAATAATACTATAAATATGATTCCAAAAATGGATAGAAAATAAATATGTTTCACATTTCAGAAATGAAATAATAAGACTATCATTTGCCCAGTATAGATAAATCGCAATCATAATAAAAATTGGATTTTTTCAGCTATATTACGTGTTTATTGCAATGAACTCTATAATTCAATTATAAAGAGTGAGAATAAATATTGTCATTTTATTTTTTACCAATACCAATTGTGTTTAAATAAAATCTCCTACATTTCAGAATTCCCAGTTGATACAATTCAAAATCCACATAAGTGGTGTCTGAATCACAAATCTGGTTCGCATTAAAATTATTTTAAAATAGTTGATATTATATTTGACGTTTATTTTCATAAATCTATGATTTTACAATCTCAAATTAATCGATACACAAAAATTTATATGTATAACGACCAAAAAATTATTATTTTTATAATTATTATTTAACAATTATTTGGAAAATAATGTAAAATAATATTATAAAATATATTTAACTATATCTATTGAAAATTGCATTTATATTTATTATAATCATTCTATGGTAGATATGTAATATTAATTATTAAAATTAAGAACGGTATTAGTAGTTATTTTATACATTATGTTTAATTAAATACAGACGAAAAGAATATCTGTTTGAGTACGTATAAGGATAACTTAATATTATACAATTAGTCAATAAAGATGTTAAAGGAATGAAGTGAACACATATATAATTAAGTGTTATTTTAAAGCATCACCAAATTTTATTGATGTAAATAATAAATTCTTAAATGCCCGCAAAAATATTGTTATTGATTTAGATTTACTCTTGATAATATACGGCTACCTTACCTGATTAAAGAAAAACTAACAAATTTTAATACATGTAAAAAATTGATACATATTTACTCGAATAAAATAAAATCATAACAATAGTTATATTTTTACCGATTTTAGTAACATAGTCTTTAAGTCCATTAATTTTAATTATTTTAACAATACGGGATTTTATAGTATCATTACATGATGCAGGATATTTAAGTATGTAATTTATACATAATTATTAATTGTTAATAACTTACACGACATAAATACATCTTCTTCTTCTCCTTCTCTTCTGTACTAGCTATTTGGGGTTGTTCACCTATGTCCTATACTTCCGCTTGACATGATCTTCCATATCATCTACGCACAAATCAGAAGTCTCTATATTACACCCAATCGCATCCAACCATTTCTTCTTCGGTCTTCCTAATCCTCTTCTTCCTTCAACGTTAATTTCCATAACCATACTTGTAGCTTCCAAATTTTCCCTCCTCATAACATGACCAAACCATCTAAGTCTATTCTTTCTCATCTTATCCACGATCGAGGCTACTCCTATACTTCCTCTTACATACTCATTCTTTATCCTATTTTCTCTTGTCACTACACTCATCCATCTAAGCATTCTCATCTTTGATACATTCACTCTCTCATCTATTCATTTATCGACCACCCAACACTCCATACAACATAGTTGGTCTCACTACACACTTATATAATTTACTTTTCAGCTTTATTGGAATTCTCTTATCGCAAAAAACACCAGACGCTTCTCTTCAGTTGATCCACCCGCACTTAATCCTATGTTTCACTTCTTCGTCAAAACCACCGTTCTATTGTACAAAGAAACCTAAACACTTAAAACTTTCAAATTCTTTTACCTCGTCCCCGCTTATTGTCACTACACTCCTCGTTTCATCGACTGGTTCTCTTTCACCAAACTCATACTCTATGTTATTTCTACTAATCCTTAATCCCTTTCCTTCAAAAGCTAATCTCCAAACGTCAAACATTTAGTTAACTTCTTTTATATTTTCTCTTACCAAAACTATATCATCAGCAAACATAATGCACCATGGTACCTCCCCTTGTATCATTTTTTGTAACCCCATCCATTACTACAGAAAACAAGTAAGAGCTTAAAGCAGATCATTGGTGCACACGTAATCTTACACTAAAAACCTCTATATATAATAAAAATTAATAAATATTATAATAACCATGACTGATGATTATCATTGATGAACTACTATTTAAAGTATATTGTATAATATTTGAATTGAATATTTATTAATTTTTATTTTTAAGTTGAAGGTGATTCAAAGAACGCATTTTCTTATGGATATTACTATCTATGTATGTAAATGACATTTAATTATTTTATAGATATAATTAAATATAAATAGGTATTAAAAATTTTCATTCAATATGAATAATTCCTACTAAGCATTCTTAACGTAACGAGACAAAACGTTGATATAGAGTCTTTCGTTATTGACAATCAACGTGTGAGGTTCCCGTGCTCATAAAGGCTCAGCACTCGGAACCCACAATGACCAACCCTCTACAAATGTTAAAGAAAAGGGTCACCAACCCGCGACTGAGGTTTAAAAAAACCAGAGTACACGGGATTTATTTATCATTATGTGGAATATAGAATCTTGGTGTAAATTTATACATATTTGCATATTATAATATGCAAAAAAAAAAATAATAATAAAGATAAAATATATATTTACACAATTTATTAAATAGATGTTACTGGCCAAGGTTAATGATTTTATACATATTACCCATTTGTGTGTGGATGTACACATGTTGTCCACAATTGATCCTTCTTCAACACCCAACCATAGGTAATAGATTACAATGTTCTACTCCATTATTTGTCTTATTTAAAATGTAAAATGAAATAAGAGTTTTTGAGAAACCGACACACATTATCTTATTTTTGCAAGATGGGCGGAAAAGAGAGAGTAACCAAAAGATATTAATTAATAAATATCGCCCTACCGCAATTACCATTATCATAATACAATCGTCTATACGAAAACAACGACGACTCTTTCCCTGGCTCCGTTACGTCACAAATGATTCATTAAACTAAATACATTTAAAAAAATAATTATAGGAATTAAATTGTAGCACAGTCAACCTTTCCATATTCATAATTACGGAAAATCCAGCATACATTGAAATATTTATATTTATATATTTTTTTTTTAATGAAAAAGTACCTAACCACCTGCCAGAAAGTATGTTATAGTTATTTAAGTATATTCACTATTTTAACTTTATTCATTGTATATAAATAGTTAATTAATTAGAATTTTGTCATTTATCACAACAATACTTTACGTCATTATATTTTTGTTTATTTATAAATGTACGAAATAATTTCATATTATATTAAACACGAATACACCAATATATAAAATGTTTTGTTATAGTTATTTAAGTATATTCACTATTTTAACATTATTCATGTGTATTCTATATAAATAGTCAATTAATTAGAATTTCGTTATTTATCACAACAATACATACAAAATTTAAAAATTCGACAAACATATGAGATCACACATTAATAATGTGTTTTATTTTTATTAACAATAATGGGTGATAGTATATAAGGAATATAAGTTATAAGTATTGTTTGATGTACTTGTCATAAAATATGCTATATAACAATATTATAATCATATTTTTTTAGTTTTCGTAAAAGAATACTATGAGTACTTGCTAGAAACATTTTTACCAAATGTTGGTATGTATAATGAATTAAAACAAATATTTAATTAATTTAAAAAAAATTGATTTAAAAAGTTTCATGGCGATTAGTACTCCAGAGACATACCCATTGTATATCGTATTATGAATAATAGAATTTACTTATGGGCAAATATGGTAATGAATTAAAAATTTTCCTTTACTCTTTTTAAAACCATTGTCAATATTTTTATATTTCTTCAGATCAAATCATATATCTTTTATATACATTCCATAATTATAATTATTTGATAGCTATAAAATATTTTACAATAAAAAATTTTGATTAATGACAATTATAAAAAATTATTTAATAGAAGCTATTATCTTCCTTTGTATCTATTATATCTATTTAATGACCTACTTAATCAATCTTTGTTTATAAGTTTTGATTCTTGTATAGTTTTCATTATTTTTTATTAATTCTTTCAATTTTTTAGATGAGTCTGATGCAGAAGGGCCAGATGCATTTTGTAAAAGAATTGTCGTCTACCAAAATTTTAACAAACCTTATGAACTTAACGGTAATGATTAATAGCAAAATAAAAACATATATTTTATAATAATAAAAAAAAGTGAAAAAGGAGAGTTATGAATAAAATAATTATTAAATATTTAGAACATGGGACGTGGGTCAGAAAATTGTCTAGATAAAAAAAGATTAATATAAAAATAAAAAAGCAGCATAAAAATCGAATAAATTATAAAGCAATGTACTGCGAAATAAGATATAAAATTTTATATTTGCTTATCATATTGTCTGTACTTGAACTCTTTATTATTACGTAAACACGACTAACCATATAAAGAAATTAAAAAAGGGATAGGTTTGATCAATGTCTTAACTTCGAGAGCGAATTCATCGACAAAATTAAATAAGCCAATATTTGCTTTAATTGGATGACAAAACTAAATTTGTCCTGTGGAACACAGATTTCTTCTAAAGTAATGGTTTGTAGCTGGAATGTGCGTATACTGTGTGCTTGGAGAGAGCACGCGCAATGTATGGAGAAAACATACACACTGACCAAGAGACGAGGTCATCGAGTGATCTAGGGTATTTTTTTTTTAATTTTATGGTGACTTTAATGTATCTGATGGTGGTCCGGTCGATTGACGGCTTAGTCGCTATTCAAAAATGACTTGGCTGTTATAATACACATGCTAGTCGGCATTATGACCTTTTACATTGGGTTAGTTTTCATGTATTTAAGCTTTGCTCTGTCTTTTTAAAGCGTACAGTTATTCCTTTAACAGTACTTTTTCTTCGTATTTTATATTTCTATTAGTTTAATCGACTAGTTTAGAACGAATAATCGAAAAAAAAAAAAAAAAGATCTAGTCCTAGATCGAATAATCCCTTTATATGTTATTCTGCTTCGTTGTAGTATTTTAGAACACTGTGTAGAATTCGTCATATCTAAGGTTTATTTTATAGGTTCAACTTCGATGATCAGCATCTTTCGCTTGTGTTAGTTATTTTTTAGAGTTTATATATATATATTTTTTATTATTTGAAAATATAATCGGTGTTCCGAGAAGATCAAATATTATTATGTATTTATTTAAAGAAAATATAAAATATCTACGTATGGTATTTTACATGAAGAAATAATACATTAAATACTTGGGTTAACTTTGATTACAGTTACGAAATATGTGCATATCCTTACAGTTTTCAGAGTTAAAATAATGATTTTCACTGTCTGCGAATAATCGAATAGAATTGTTCAATGCATCACAGTGAGAGTTTTTTTCCTAACACTTGCATTTTTTTCGTCTGCTGAACCCTTAGTAAAGCAATTGATTAATAATGCTCAACGTAAATTTAAATGAAATTTTCTCAATCTACCAATAAACAAACAACTCAAAATAATTTGGCAATATTTCTGAAAAAATGTATTGAATATTATACTTTTCACTTGCAAATTTAATTACTAAATTATGATTTTCTATAAATAAGCTATTAATAATTAGTAATGTTAAAATTTAAAAAAAAAATAGTACTTATTCACTAGGACAAGAATTAGAATTCGATACAATATTATACAACAATACTGCTATAAAATAACTATTGTACAACTCCATATGGGATCGTTTTATTTCCAATTTATGATTAATTCGCCGAATCTATATGTATAGATTATATTTACTCACAGATAAATGTATATTTTTTCTTTTAGTATATTCCGGTGGCATTCCACAGGACAACATTGATTTCAATTATTCAGGTTATGATGAATATTAAATTAAAGTTATTTTTTCTACATTTTAAAAGTTTTAATTACTAGTTTAATGTTTATTCAGTAATCGAAGATAATTATTATACAATTGTTTCTCATTTTAATGGGGATCCTTTAATATTTTAATCTATGTAATATCTCTAATATCTTATACTTTTGTTGAACCATTAACGAATCTAGATGACCACCAATATATATCATAAGCAAAAATATGTATATTTTTAATTATTAAAACATCTAAATATTTATTTTAACGTAATTTTACAATGTCTAAGATGTCCGATGTGTTGTTTTATTTATTTCTAATAATATTAATTATTGTTTATTATTGTCAAAGTATTACTTGACAATTTTTATAGTTTATTCCCTTTATATAAATGTAATTAATGAAAGAATGTTGGACAATGTAAAATAAAAAAAACTTAAATCTTAAAGTTGCATATAAATATAAAAATCAAATTTCTAGAATTATAAATTATAATGTTTTAAAAAATACTTTAATTATTTGAATATTTTTTAATAATGATGCACATTGCCTGACAGAAATTATGACAATCTTAGTAGTTGAATTATGTTATATTAATTAACATTTTATACTTTCATACAGTATATCTATCAACATTTACGTAACTGGTAGTACTAATCTGAATCAGAAATCTGTCCTAACCTCGCAACTGAACTAATACTGAAATGAAAGTAGTTGATGTTTAAATCGTTTTTAATTGATGATATAAATTTATATTGAATAAATTCGAGAACCGCTCATTCAATATACAGTAAATATTGCTTGAGTATGAAAATTACAATTTGGGACGTTAATAACTTAAATAAAATCTATTTTTATTTAATTTTTTATATGGACTATCACGTCATTCAATATAAATTTTATCGTTTAAATATAAATATACAAATTTCAAAAAAATTTGGTCCTAAGTTCAATATATGAAAATCGTATGTTTATTATTCAGGTGAATAAATATTATGTAACATGATATATTTATAATATAATATTTATTACAATTTTTGATTCACAAAAATTAATTTCGAATGTCAAGTTTACTAAATAACAAAATATACATAATTATATTTAATAGTTTTTTCCTATAATGATCCTGTGAATTTACAAAAAAAAAAAAAAAGGAATAATTAATGTATTATTTAAAATAAATTAGCTTTGTTATAATATAAAGATTAACGTAAATATGGCGATAATGAGCCGCTGATGTAAATTCGAGAATCGTATAAGAAATAAGATAAAAAAATAACATAAAGCAATAATTAATTTAATCAAAACAGAATAAGTAGAATTTTGCTTTCTCACTTGATTGTAAGTTATTTATTGCCGGTTGGGCTGGCGCTAAGTTAAATTAGTTGCTAGTCAAATTACCAACATCTGACCGTTATAGTATGCTTGATAATTAACGTTATTTTTCATTTTCGATTTGTTGTTCATCGTGGATCGGTTCCCATGCGTATATATATTTCGTTTTATCTAAGTTGTGTACATGCTATGCAGAGTGTGAACTTTATTTTTTAGGGGTATTTTATTTTTATTATTATTAATTCTTCTTATAATTTTTTTTTTAATTTAAGAAATATACTTATTGAACCTCGTAATGTTTGGTTGAATTATCATTTCATTTGTTATTATATTGCTTTGTTTTTTTTCAAAAAACGTGTAAAATTTGTATATCTGTGGTTGGTTAATTTTTTGGCTTTGATTAACCAGCATCGCTCGTATGTGCTGGTTATTTATTACTCCGCCTGTATTCGAATCAACCGTAAATGACTTATTCGACGTGAGTGTTATGGCCTCAATATGATTTGAAATATAATCTATGTTACAAGAGGAATAATAATAAGTAATTTTTTATTTAAATGAAATATAAAATAACTTCGTATGGTGTTTTACAAACATTAATCTACACACAAAATATTCGTGTTAACTTTGATTGTACTTACAATATGTGTATAATATATTTCGATGTAAGATTTATCACGGCATAAAATTACTTCTTCCGTAATAAATTATTTATACTTGAAACTAATAAAATAAAAAATTATTAATTAGAAATTTAACTAATAATTCATATATTTTTTCACTTGATTGTAAATATTAGCATATTTCTTATTAATAAAAAATAGTGAAGTCTAAATTAAACAATTAATATGCAAATTTTTTTCACCTTCACTGAAAATGAACATTATGTTGGTATCAAGGTTACCTATCAGTTTTCATGTAAAATGAATTGTTCAGCGATGAAAGATCAAATGTATATAATACCTAACCTAACCTCACAATGGACACGGAATTTTAATATATTGTTAGTTCTATTTATTATTGCCAACGTCAAACTAATAATGTATCGTGCTTGTACCTATAAAATACAAATAAATATGTGGTACATTTTTTATGACTTCATTGAAAACAATTTAATTTCAAAATCTTTGGTATCATGGTAAAATGGCATTAATTGTCTTCTGAAATTTTACTTGTATCAATTGATATAATTAAAAAATATTCTTCAACGTATTTCACTGATAATTGATTTAATTTTTTAAGTTTTGAAAATGTTCATCTATTTGTTAAATTTTGAAACTAATATTAAAAAATGGCAATGTTCAATCAACTATTCAAACAGTATCATGCGCTTGTATATTGTTTACTCAAGACTAAATACAACTGAGTTTTGTAAAATGTTAACAACATTATCTTCGTTGAATTCTTATTTGTGTATCTATAACAAAAGGAACTATAAAAATGGTTTATCCCAAGATTATTAACTTAATTATTCACGTAATCATTATGATAATTACTTTTATCGGTAACATTGATGCTAACCGTATGTACGATACTTATATTTAAATTTAAATTAGAAAAAATGAAATCCTAGAAGTTAATTAGATTATAAGAATTTACATTTTATAGTTATATATTAATTTGTTTTATTTTCTTCTACTTAAATTCTATGGTCAATTCATGACGACATTAATGTTTTTTTTTACTTCATAACAAATATCTATAATATATGCTTTATTTAATAAATGAATATGCATTTTAATTGATTCTGTAGTTTTAATTCAAAAATTAAATTTTATATGATAACTAATTAATCACGAAACTATTATACATCAAATAAATGACTCTACACGAGTATATGAGTCAAATAATTATTTAAATTGAGAAAATGTTTTCTGGAGTTCCAACAAATTTTTCATAAGCTCAACGATATGATTAATGAGTAATGTATTTAAAAATCAAATAATGAATTCTAATAAAATATTTTTGTCGGTTTAAACATAGATTGCCTAGGTAAGAATATTGATTACTATTGTCTTAAATTAAAAAAAAATAAATTTAAATTTCAAACATTAAAATACATATTTTATTTATTAAATTATTTAGAGTCAAACTAGGGAAAAGAACTAAAGCATAGTTACATTTTAAAGTATAATCAACTCTGAAAAGCATGTTGTAACGGGTTACTACTATATTTCATGCATTGTGTGAATATGAGTGCGCAAAAATTAAAATTAGTAATTTCCTACACAATGCCGCTGATTATGATAATTGTGTTACTATATTTTTAAGCTGCGTCTATACTATAGGAACACAGATCAACTTGAAGTTGACAATTGTTTCCTTTTGTCCTAGAACATTTGGAAACAACCGTAACATTTATAAAAATACTTTGTACACCAAAGCAACACATTTATGATAAAATTCATATAGAAACAATTAGAAACACGTTGCTCCAAGTTTCTTGCGGCCAAGTGTCTAAACAGTCGGAACATGTAGTTAATAAATTTAATATAGGCGATATATTTGTGTTTTAATAGTTTTTAGTACGTGTTTTGAATTTATTTCGCGTGCAATTTTGTTAAATAATAAGCTATTGAATATAATAATTTGGCGCATAGAAGAAATAATTTTAGTAGCAGCTACTTACGTAGTAATTAGTGTAAAACAGAAAAAAAGGTGTAAACGTAAATGTTGGGTTCAACACTCTTTACAAGAAAGAATTGAATACGGAGGATAAGGCTTACTATAATATAACATTTTTCATTACTTAAGGGACAACTGTTTTCAAAATTATTGCAACTTCGTCTAGGCGTCTTATACCGTTTTCGGCATTTTTGTTTAGCACATTTTGGGTTCCAAATTAACTCATTTACTTTAAATTACTCCAGTTATGTCATAATTCTATCATTTGTCCAATTAATATATATTTATATTAATTAAACAAACAATGAAAATTAATATAGTATACTTAAGACTAATAATACATAAACAATATATAATAAATTTTTATTAACCAAAATAACTAACAGGTGACAAATTGACAACTGGAAAATGAATCAATTCGTCCACATATAATCAACTAACAGTTTTATTGAGACATGTTAGCGCTTTGTCGATAGTTATTTTTTCCATAAATATGGAAAAACTAAACGAATAACAACTTTTGTTTCTTACAACAGAAACAAATAGAAACATTTAGAAAAACACCCGACAACATTTTCTCTGAAACATGTCGCAAATACAAATGTTGCTCGTTGTCACCTTGGTGACGTGACTTTATGTTATATTCTTTCGATGATCATAGGTTATATACCAAAGTTAAGTTATGATTAATAATAATTATACTATTATTGTTATAATCATAATAATATTTATAATAATAATAGTCGTCTTAATAATAATATATAAATATTACCTAATCTAGCTCTGTTGTGAATCGCATACTCAATGATTTTCAAACATTTCAAATACGTAATTAATCTAAATAAATGAATAATAAATCGGTATTAATTGTTTGCCAGTATTTTTAAATATCTAAGAAATATTAAATTATAAATGTATGTTATTATATCGAGTCATATATAGAAAGTTATTTGTGACACACGCGTTATAAATCTCGTCCTATATTTTACATATTTAGTACGTCAAATATAAATGTTATTTTTTAATTTTTTTATAGTTAGAAATAAAACAAAATATTACTAAAAGTTACTAATCCTAAAGTAAATTGAACTTAAATTCCAGATTTAATTCATAAAAAAATAATAGTTATAGTTAATAAACTAATTAAATATAACTCCAAGTCGAAGTCCATCGACGTCGCATCGACTATCAGCCAGCGGCCACGTACCGACGATTTATAACCTCATCTTATTTTCAGATATAGGAATATAAAAATGAAATCGAATAGTTATTCCTCTCCCAAAACATTAAAAAAAAAACAAACAACACCTGGTTTAAATAATGACCAAAACAATTTGCGCGCTAGTCGCCAACAAAGTATGCTAATTGATGTTTTCAAATCACCCGCAGAAATAGATGAGAAAAAATTCAAACTTCAAAAAGAAAGAAACTCCTCCAAACGTAACCATTCATTGACTACACTCCAAAACCTAATAAAATGTTCTTAATAATAAACAATTTTATTATAAAATTTAATTATATTCATAAAACTTCATTCGTAGCAAGTAATGTCGATAGTAAAACAAATTTCACTGGAAATTAAAATAACTCACCAGTTCATGATGTTAATAATAATGAAGCCTCTGTCAATACGCAAAATATTAAACAATAACTTTCCCCTTCAATATTTGTCCATGGTATATTTTACTTAGTTGGTTTTCGAAACAAATTAATTAATTTGATTGGTTCAGAAAACTTCTTATTCAAATCATTCACAAATAATTTAAAAATCCAAACTGCTATACCTAAATCGTATCAAAAAACAATCCACTTCCTAAACAAAAATAATGCATAGTACCATATTTACCAAACTCACGGAGATAAATTGTTCTTAGTAGTAATTTGTAATTTGCACTTGCCTATTCCAACAGTTGAAATCGGAATTGCTATAGAGGAATTGGGTGTCGAATAAAAATTGAAGAACCGCATAAACGAAGAAATATAATACAACATCTGTGCTGTCAGGACTATGGTTATTCAAAGACATATTGCTCCTACTCTCTAAGATGTTTCCTTTGCGGAGAAGAACACCCATCTTCCCAGTGCAGTAAAATCAGAGATACTTGGCCGGCGAATCCCTGGTTTTACTTATGAAGATGGGTGTTCTTCTTTGTATTCTTTGCAAGAAAGACAATCCGGCTAATAAAAACGGTTGCCAAACATAAAAAAAATTCCAACAACTTCGTAAATTCGCATCAAATAAAAATAATGTTTTAAACAATGTAAATTATATTTAAAATACCAATTGTGAAGCAACCCAATAGCTAACTTTTGACAGTTATATACTTCCAAAACTTTCTCAGTCATATGCACTGGCAACCTCTCCGAATAACTCAGCTTAAACATAAAATAATCCTATAAATTACAATACATTCTTAACTTCCTTAATGAATTTAAATCTCTTATAAGTACATTATTATCTTTCCTCAACACAGTTTTCGACTGTCTTTTAAATCAAAATATCAAATATATAATTTATTCTCAGTCATTAGCCATTTTTGTGTGGAATGCTGACGGCTCAATTAATCATAGGAATAAACTCATCACAGCATTAAATGAAAAAGGATGATAGATTTAGCTCTGATTTCTGAAACACATTTCATAACGAACACTAAATTTCAATATCCGGTTACAATATAATTGCATCAAACCATCCGGACAACATTTCTCACACTGGAGCCACGATTACCATCAATTCCTAACCTCTATATACTACCTGCTAGTGTACAAGGAAACTACTTACAAGCCGCAATTTTAACTATCGAATTGAGTCTTGCGCCATTTACCACCGTAGCAATATACTGCCCACTTAAACATAAAATCACACTAATACAATACGAACATTTTTTGATTCATTGGGTCACTACTTTATATACCTCTAACCTTAAAGGACTCATTTTACTTTAATTAGTTAACTTAAAGGAATATTCTATATTATTTCCCAGATCCAATGTTAATAAGAAAACACACTAATATATTAACATATTTATAGTCAATATTCCTACCAATTTCAATAATATTACAAATATTTACTCGAAACATGATCAGACCATATTTTTGTTCTCCTATCTTTAGACGTCCAAACCCTAGCCGTTCTCCTTGAAGTTGCCCAAGCGTTTGATAAAGTTTGGCATACTAGTTTCTTGTACAGATTAAAAAAATCCTACCACAAACTTACTACTTATTTTTTAAAACATACCTCGAAGACCGTTAATTTCATAACAAAATTAAAGTTAAAACTCTTGTCTTTGGCTTCAATATTAGAAGGTGTCCTCCAAGGAGCCATATCCTTTTCTATTATTTTCAATCTATACTCAGCAGATCAACCGATGACCCTTCACACTTCCGTTGCCAATTTTTTCGATGACAAAATAATCTTTTTGTCACACAAAGACTCAATAACTGCTGGTTATAATCTTCAAAATCATCTAGGCCTTATTGCCTTCTGGTAAACTTAATGGAAAATAAAAATTAATCACAAGAAATCTTCACATTTGACTTTCACTAATAAAATTCAAAACTTACAATTCCATAACTCTTCGTATAAATGCAAATGTTTATAAATATTTTTATTAATATTAATATTATAATATTAAATATTTATAAATATAAATGCCTTAATCTATGTTTTAAACCTTACTCTGCATACAGATTTAAAAGTAAATACAATAAAAGAAACTCCTGTATTAACGATTCTATTCCCGTCTGAAAAATTTCTCAAATCAACTAATACCCGCTTTTGGATTTTACACCATTTTTGGTAATCCTCCTCGTAGACCGAAGAGGAAGTGGTGTAGAAGTTTAAATCTTAATTAACATAAATTCAAAACCAAATCTAACATAATCATCTTATAAAGTGTCGCCATTGGTAGCTGCTTTATAATGTGCATCAATACCATAAAGTAGATTCGCATACATGTTTATTGTAATATTATTTACAGATTGCATGTTTTATACATAAAACTTTAAAAAAAAACGTTTCTATACGTTTAGCATTTCAATTTTTTAAATTAAGCGTGAAATAAAAATAATAAATTTAAATTATCGTTTATACGGACTTACATTTTTGACTAAGAGTCATTATGCATAATAAGAAACGTATATATATTATACATTTTATATCATTAAAAGTTGTGTTACTTTGAGTATTATAAATGTGAAATGTCTATCTAGGAGAACTAGCACGTGAGGGAAGTTTCGGCAGTATGTTATATCATATAGTTTTTGTTAATAAATTTGTAGTCAATTTACTGTAATCTATACATTATATATTATAAACTGTATATTATCGTATCCATATAGTCAACTTCAGTGGAAAAGAAGCTTTTGTGCATGCATATTTTACCCGTAAGTATGATTCAATATGAAATTCTTTATAATTAAATATAAATTAACTTGTCTATTTTTAATGAACAATTATTTAATGATGAATTGACTGAATAAAATATTTGCATTTTATTGTATGTTAATATAGGCTATTGTATATTTGTAACATTATAACTGCGAAATCAGTATTGAGCGTTCTTTTAAACTAAAATTATACTATGCATCGTTGAATAAAGTATTATGACATGGAATCTATGAGTATAAGAAAGAAAGAGAGAGAGAGAGAGAGAGAGAGAGAGAGAGAGAAGAGAGAGAGAGAGAGAGAGTGAGGAGAGAGAGAGAGAGAGAGAAAGAATAAGAGAGAGTGAGAGAGAGAAAGTATGCAATGTAAATGTAGAAAATAAAATACGACACGTAAGAGTGGACGGGATCATTACGACATACATTTTTATAAACTCATACGTAATTGCTAAAATATAGTCAATTTGAAAAACAGTTTCAACAACATAATACATGTTGTGGAGCAGTTTACCAAATTACTATATTTAAATCAAAAAGTATGAAAATATCAATCACTTAAAGAGTAAACAGAATTTACTCAAAAAATCTTGTTTATGTCTTATATTCTAAATATTCATAAATGCTAAATTATATCCATAAATGGAATATAAATTATGAATCGACTCAAACTTTCATGGATTGGAGTATTATTGATGTATTTTTCGGATATATCAACGTTGCCCAAGTTAGGTTACACACGGATATATCCGAAAAACACATCAATAATAATATCAATTAGATTAAGATATGATTTATAATATTGTTCTACTATTTACAAAAAGAACTTGTAAATATAAAGCATTGTCTGTATAAACACATTTATTATTTATTAGTCGATAGTCATAGGGTAAGTGGAGTTGAGAAAGGTAATTATTTTTTAATATAAAATAATGCATCATGTTGAATGTTTTAATAATAATCCTATATAAATAAATACAAAAATTTGATAGGAAATATTTATGTATCACACTTCATAAGTGTATAAATAAGATTATTATGCGTCCAGTACTGATAAATCGTAGTCATAATAAAAATTGGATTTTTTCAGCTATAATACGTGTTTATTGCAATGAACTTTATAATGCAATTATAAAGAGTAAATACAACTATTGCCATTTTATTTTCAATTTATAAACTAATTTATGCTAGGTGAAAATCATATACAAGTTGTATTTAAATCAAATCTACTAAATTTCAGAATTCCCAGTTGATACAATTAAAAATCCACAAGAGTGGTGTCAGAATCACAAATCTGGTTCGCATTAAAATTATTTTAAAATAGTTGATATTATATTTGTCATTTATTTTTATAACTCTATGACTGAGCAATCTCAAATTAATTGATAGACAAAAATTTATATGTACAAAGCCAAAAATATTTATTTATCCGAAAAGTAGTGTAAAATAATATAAAATATATTTAATCATATCTATTGACAATAGTAATTGCAATAATAATTGTAATGCAATAATTGCATTTACATTTATTATAATCGGATTATAGATACGTGCTATTAATTATTGAAATTAAGAACAATATTAATAATTATCCTATATAATGTTTAATTAAATACAGGCGAAAAGAACAATTGTTTGAGTACGTTTACGGATAGCTCAATATTATATATTTAAAAACAATAAACATTTTGACTAAATTCACCATACATAATAATAAGAATTTGTTACTTTGAAGTATCACGAAAATTGTATTTAAATTAAAATTATGTCGTCATTGATTTGGTTTTACTCATTATAATGTACAGCAATCTAACTCAATTAAACATGTTTTAACCAACAATTTGATTCATAAATTAAATTGTTAAATTTTTACATCCTCAAAATCAAACCATTACAAGGATTAAATTGTTTACTAACTTTAATAAAATAGACGTTAAGTTTATTAAATTCAATTATTTAAGGGATAAAAAATTTTCTAGTGTCATTAAATGTTACTGGATATTTTGGTATGTAATTTATACATTATTATTATTGATTATTAACAACTTACACGATATAAATACATAAATAATTGATTGATTGATTGATTGATAATTTTCATTTCTACATAAATATTTACAGTATATTGTATAATGTATGGATCGATTATTTATTCATTTTTATTTTTAAGTTGAAGCTGATGCAAAGATCGCACTTTCTTATGGATATTATTATTTAAGTGTGTGAATGATATTTAATTATTTTATAGAAAGTATTAAATATAAAATATATTAAAGGTTTTCTTGTAAAATAAAAAAAATTCCTGTTAAGCTTTCTTAACTTAATGAGACAAAACGTTAATATATAAAGTATTTCATTATTGACCATTATATTCAAAGATTCATTAAATTAAATTAATTTTTAAAATTAATTAAAATAATTTAACTATAGTACAATTAATCTTTTAATATTCAATATTACCGAAAATTAAACATACATTGAAATATATATATTTATATATTTTTTTTTAATGAAAAAGTACCTAACCACTTGCCAGAAAGTATGTTATATTTATTTAAGTATAATTACTATTTTCATATTATTCCTGTGTATTGTTTATAAATTGTAAATTAATGGGAATTTCATCATTGTAATAATACAAAAATAGGGTGAAGAGTTGTATTTAGTTGTAATTAAAGATAAGATAAGCGTAAGATAATTCGGTGTCCAAGTCCGGGAATTGTTTAAGATAAAATTCATAAAATAAATAATAAATTAAAGGTGAAAAAAAAATTAAAATTAAGGCGAATTAAATAAAATATTTTTTTCTTACCTTGCTGCTCGTACTTGATTCCTGTATAATGTCTGTTAATATGCAAAAGAGATTGAGAAAATAGTTTGGATCAGTGCCTTCACTTCAAAGTATAAATTACCAAAAAATTAAACAAGTCAATACGTAGATGTACAAAACCGAAGTCATCCTACGGAAAACCGATTTTGTAGCGTGTAGTGGCGAGTAGTTGGAGTGTGCACACACGCCAGTAACGTGATCATCTGAAAGGTATATAGGTTATTCATTGATATTTTTTGTAATAGTTTGTTAAAACAATTTGTTACCATATGTCAAACAATTACTGGGTGACCTAGCTGTTTTAAATTCTTCACGCATTGCCCTTGTATTAATGGTGATACTCAGAGTTATGAATATTCGTCTTTGGTTTGTTCTCACGCATATTTTGTTTTGTTCAATTTGAATGTAATACGTTATATCTATGTGGCAAGTTTATATTTTTTTGTGCTCCAATGACCAACATCTCTCGTGTGTGTTGGTTGCTAATTAATTCATTTTTATTCGAATATAATGTGAGAAAGTTATTCGATATTCGTATTGTGACTTACATATTTTTTTACTCGCCAATTTAATCGGTGTTCCAAAAGGAGCAAACGTCATTATATTTTTATTTATTTATAAATGTACGAAATAATTTCATATTATATTAAACACGAATACACCAATATATAAAATGTTTTGTTATAGTTATTTAAGTATATTCACTATTTTAACATTATTCATGTGTATTCTATATAAATAGTCAATTAATTAGAATTTCGTTATTTATCACAACAATACATACAAAATTTAAAAATTCGACAAACATATGAGATCACACATTAATAATGTGTTTTATTTTTATTAACAATAATGGGTGATAGTATATAAGGAATATAAGTTATAAGTTTTGTTTGATGTACTTGTCACAAAAGATGCTATATAACAATATTATAATCATATTTTTTTAGTTTTCGTAAAAGAATACTATGAGTACTTGCTAGAAACATTTTTACCAAATGTTGGTATGTATAATGAATTAAAACAAATATTTAATTAATTTAAAAAAAATTGATTTCAAAAGTTTCATAGCAATTAGAACTCCAGAGACATACCCGTTATATATTGTATTATGAATAATAGAACTTACATATGGGCATATATGGTAATGGATTTAAAGTTTTCCATACTCTCTTTAAAAAAAGTTTTAAAAGTTTCAGATTTCTTCAGATCAAATTATATGTATTTTATATACATTTCATAAATATAATTATTTGATAGTTATAGAATATTTTACAATAAACATTTTTGATTCATGAGAATTATAAAAAACTATTTAATAAAAGCTATTTTTTTTCTTTGTATCTATTATATCTATTTAATAACATACTCAATCAATCTTTGTTTATAGGTTTTGATTCTGGTAGAGTTTTCACTATTTTTTGTAAATTATTTCAATTTCTTAGATGAGTCTGATGCAGAAGGACCAGATGCATTTTGTAAAAGAATCGGCTTTTACCAAAAATTTGACGAACAATATGTACCTATAGGTAATTTTTAAAACCACAGTAAAAACCTTTATTGCGGCGTTTAAATAATAATTTTCACTGTACGAGAATAATCAAATAGAACTATTCAATGTCCCACAAAGAAAATTTGTCTTTCTAATACCCGCATTTTTTCGTCTATTGAACCCTTAGCATAGGAATTGACTAATGTTCAGCGTAAAATTAAATTGAATCTTGTCAATCTATCACTAAACAAACAACTCAAAATAATTTGAAAATATTCTGGAAAAAAACATTATCCAATATATCACATCTAATTTTAAAATGTAGTTTCTAAATTATGATTTTATATAAATAAAGTATCAAAAATTAATAAAAAAATATTACAATTTGAAAAAAAAAATATAGTATATTTTCACTACGACAATGATTATAACTCAATGCAATATTGACCACTGTCAATCACCAAATTACATTTAAGCTCTACATAATATTAAATTTTATTTGAATATCATACACTATAAACCCAAAATCACACAAATAATAATACGTTAACTGCGTATACGTATTTCGACAACCATGCTGTCATCTTCAGTGCAAACCAAATATGACTTCTATTTTTTTTGTAATTTTTTTTGTTGTAATTTTGGGTTTAAAGTGTATATTATAAAACATTCACTGGTTCTCAAGCATATTTTAGTATTTATTTGGGTACTTCTACATTAAATGATGTTGTAAAATTGTGTTTGACTTATAAACGTTTATATAGTAAAGTAATGAAAACAAAACAGAAAATAAAATTAATACTCGTAAATAAAAAACAAAATATTTAATAGTTTGAAAAATAGAAAAGTTAATGAATATTACGTTGAATAAAGAAAAAATAAAAATAAAATTGTTTTACAAGTGTGTTTATTTAAAAAACGAACAAAAAACAAAAATAAACACACTTATAGAACAACTTTTATATTTATAATTTTTATTTATTCAACATAATACTCATTGGCTTTTTTGTATATTTAAGTATATATATATATTTATTGTTTATATAGTGTACACGTAAATTTAAACTAAGCAATTATTGATTTATACATGATATCGCCTTTAAAAAAATACAAATTAATTATGCAACTTTAATTCACGTCTAAAAGTTATTATTTTTTTGGAGAACTGGAATATAATTTCATGTGTTACATGATATTGATATTGATAGTAATAAGAAAACTTAAAAAATAATATTATCCTGCTTTATGTTCGTATAATGTATGCAAACCTATATCACTAATTTTTTATTCATGTTTTATTTGTTTTAATAAAGTCACAACTTAATTTTTTGTTTCATTAAGCAGCACAAAATTCTGAGCAGTTATTTCGTTCTACAGATCAACCCATTTCACCATCTTCACCAATAGATTGACTATATCATGGCTATTGTTTTGAATATAATTAAAATTACAATCCACCAGGTAATAATGAATAATCAAAAATGATTCGAATTCATACATTTTCTTAGTCTTCGGAATATTGTGCATTGATCATAGTATATTTATTTCTGAAATACTGTCATTTAATTATAATTTAAATAAGATTTTAAAAAAACTTTGGAATATATATATATATGTATATATATGTATGTATATATTGTACACTGTATATTTGTATTTGTAAATGTGAAGATTATTGTGTTACAAATAAATAAAAATATTTGTCTCATTTCAGATATTTTTTTATTTTTTTTTTATTACTATTTTTTACAGTTGGAATTATGGTATAAGTTTGAATGATATTTGTATTTAAGTATAATTTTTCTATTCGAACAGGTTGTGAAAATAATAAATATTTTCATAATATTACGGATCCATTCAAACCTTAAAATGCTTATTTTAATTTCTACGAAACATGTTGGTATAAGATTTCTGTCTTTTTTCACTAAAATCAGTCTAAAATAAAAGGGATTTACGGGTGATTCGCAACCTTCCCAAAAGTCCTCTTTGAAAACGTCATTTGAACGAATCACACCAAAACAGTATAATAGAGAACTGGGATTGAGTAATTGTATCCATTATATTTAAGTAATTCGGAAGAAATGCATTCGCTTGCATTCTTAATTGACTCAAATGTGATTTTAAATTGGTTTAAACCAACTGGAATAATGGTGAGTAACGTCTCGAAATTTTTTTGATAAAAATTTTCCAACTGCCACTGGATTAATTTTTATACTGTTATCATTTGAGTGCGAGAACGAAATTGTAACGAGATGGAGACCAACATAGTCAAAAGGAAATCACGACGGTAAATTGGTAGGCCTACCTTGTAGGTCGGAAGGCGATGTGTGACTTGCTTAAGACTTAAGCAGACTTAAAACTTGCTGTGTGACCGAAAAATTATGTAAAGACCTATTAATATCGAAAACACCACAACGGTATACCGACATCGTGTTAGCGATAGACGTCCGCACTGAACGATATATGTGACAAGATTTGTAAGCATGTTGAATATCAATTAAACGTAGTAAAATTTTAAGTAAATAATTAATAAACAAATATTTTTTTAATTCAGTAACAATGAACATTATATAAGTATCGAGTTTTCCAATAAATAGTTATATAAAAGGAAAGTATGGATTTCATCGATGAATTTGCAAAGAATATGAACATTGGCCACTGAATTTTATAAATTGTCTCTCTTGTTAATTATTGCGAAACGTTGAACAAGTAATGATTCGCGTATTTACCTATTTAATGAAAATAAATATGTGATCTATTTCCTATGATTTTATTTAAAACTATTTCATTTCAAAAACATTGGTATTGTGATGAAGTGTCATTATTCGTCTTTTGAACAATTATTATTTTCTTGTAATATTACTCGAACATATTTTTTAGTATACTCGTGTTTTAGTGATAATTGTATTATTGTATGTTATTTTGAAAAAATCCATGTATTTGTCAATTTTTTGTAGTTTAACATCTTATGAATTTGTGATGTTTATTCAACTAGATAAATAGTAAAGTACACTTGTTAACATATTATATTATATATTAGGACCGAGTTTCGTAAAATTTTCGCCACGTTACCTTAGTTGAATTCTTATTTTCATCAGATTATTAATAACAAAAACGACAATAAAAATGGTTTCTTCAAAATGTATCATCGTTATTTTTCACGTAATAGTTGGAATAATTGCTTTTGTTCAAAACTCTAATGCCGACTATACATGTATGATACTTATATTTAACTTAAGATTAAATATATTGAATATATTTAAATGTTGGCTTTTGTAATTTAGTATTTATCTGTTTTATTTTCTTCTACTTAAATTATATTGTTTGTTAATAATAGCACAGCAAATTTCTCTACTTCCTAACATGCATTTTAATTGATTCAATAGTGTGAATTCAAAAATTAAATAACATAATCATTAATTAGTCATAAAAGAGTAATTACATAATTAGATGATATACATGACACTATACGAGTTCAATAATTATTTATAATGAGAAATTACTTTCTGACATTCCAACACATTTTTCATAAGTTTAAAGATGTAAAAATAATTTTCTTGAAAAAAAACAATAATAATTCTTATGACTCTTTCTATACTACTGACTACAATATAATTTATTAATTAATTAAAAATAACATTTACGTGAATGCATACACTAACTTCAAAAGTTATTAATCATGACGTTTATACAATATTAAATTTGAATATGTGAAATAAAATATTTGTGAGAATAACATTGATTTTAAATATGTTTTCGTGTATTAAATAACCATTTATGAACATTTAATTAATCATTTAATAACAATTTATAAATATGTGTATATAAAATTAGAAATATATATTCTATTAAAATATTTTCGCTCTATAAAACATAGCTTGCTTAAGTAAGAATATGAATAAACTATTTGCATACATTTTAATATATAAAGTAATATATATATATATTTTATTTGAATATCCTATATAAAATATGAGAGTCAAAATAGGTAAAAGGACTAAATTAATATTACTTTTATATTACAATGCATTCTGAAAATTATGTTGCAATAAAGTTGATCAGTATACATAAAGAACTCTTTCTACATGAGTGTACAAGATCTAGTCGT
This sequence comes from Schlechtendalia chinensis, assembly GCA_019022885.1. Taxonomy (NCBI): domain Eukaryota; kingdom Metazoa; phylum Arthropoda; class Insecta; order Hemiptera; family Aphididae; genus Schlechtendalia; species Schlechtendalia chinensis. The sequence continues at coordinate 14,300,299 of CM032345.1, read as the reverse complement.
TTCCTACCGCAACGATTCATATTATGATTACCTTATTACAAAACCGTTGGATTACCGATATAAAAATATGCATCTTATAACTTCATTGTGCTTAAATAAAACATCGAATAACTACTCGTTATTCAACTAATTGCTATTTAAGCTTACTTGTAATATTTTTTATTGAAAATTGTGCTATTGTTTCCTTTACTCACAACGTAATGATAAATAATTATAACATATTAAGGTAAAAATAATAATAATAATAATAAGTTATAAACACGAAAAACTATAGAAAGTACATACTTAAGGACGACACAAAACACGACACAACATACCGATATTGCCATATAACATAAGAAACAATACAACATATCACATCAGGATGTAAAATGCTAGCTCAAGCCGATTACTTACATAGACATAACCAAATAACAAACATCATACATCAACAGCTTGCACTAAACCATAAACTTATACATAAACAAACACCATATTACAAATATGTCCCACAAACAGTATATGAAAATAAAACTCACAAACTATATTACGACAGAACATAGATGATTATAGATAAAACAATATAATAACTTAATGTAACTAAAAGTTCTTGCTCTAAAAATATTAATGATCATAATATAAATGTCAAATCACTATCTAGATGAACTAGTAGAATTTGGAAAATTTGAGTGTAAGTTTTAAGTATATTCTTCATTTATATTTGTAGTATTTTGAATTGAATTAATTTTTATTTTAAATTCATATTTACATGTATTATTTATTTATATTATGAATGGAAATCGATAATCTAAAATGTAAAATGTATTTATTGTATATTGTAAACAGTGTATTTTATTCTCCATTTAGTACACTTCAATGGTAAACTAGCATTCGAACATGCATATTATACACGTAAGTAATATGATGATAAATTGATTGATTCGAATAATACGATTATCACAGTATTTTCATACTTATATATGAAAATTGGACTTTTTTATTTCTCAATTAAATTATAAAATCTTAAACTTTGATGGGCTTGTTCATAACAATGCAAAAAATCGGTAAGATCTGTTTGTTTTTCAAAAAAACTGAAACTTTTGACATGTTTCAATATTTATTATGAGGTGATTTTTTTTTTTTTAATGTCTTCCGTGAAATAATGTTACGCATTTAACGTCTCCGTAAGTTGGTGTGAGCGCTAGTATTTTGAGTGTATTGCGCACAGGTGTACTTGATGTGTCATCAGCCGTTGTAGCAGTGCGAATACCTAACTAGGACTATTACACATACTAGCAAAGTAATTGTGTCGGTGTACGATTCAATGGCTCGCACAAAATCACTACAACTATTTATCGTTTTTACGAACAAAAAACCGCTCAGTAGTCTTATGGTTAATTTCTTTTATTTTCGAAAAATAAAATAAAATTCATGTGAAACTATTTAATACAATATTGAATATAAATGATGATAGTTAAATGGTCGTGTGTAATGTCAGTGATATGGCTACAAATGGACTGAACGAATATATCGATTCGATAGATTCTACTCGGTCGGTTGTTCGTAGGTAATCGTATTTTATCCTAATTCGAAATACTCATATTTATATCAACGGTGAAATATTGGCGGACGATATTAGATCGTAAAGGTCTAATAACCCTATCGCCATTGCTGCGTTCTTTATAAATATGAATATTTCACTATTTAGGTCGTCAGTGGCCGATGATAACTTTATCATGCGCGTAATAAAATCATGACCGAAAGTATTTCGTCTGCGCTAGTCGCAGCCTGGAGAGACAGTTGATTATTATTGGCTCATGAACGTATAAACGCGTCGTATGTATAGACATTCACAGGCCGTGTAAATAGTTGTAAGAATTGCAGATCGAGATATTACGCATAAGAAGAAGAAAATACTTGAGGCAAGTATTGCTTGCAAAAAGTTACTAGCTAAAATCCGTAAATAGACCAATTTAAAAATCGGAAAACAGTTCAGACTCAAGACATTAGTCAAAACGAAAATATCGAAACTACAGCGGTATTATTCAATATGAAATAAGCATCAGATAAAATTTCAAGAATTATGGCTCCCTGTTAGTGTCTGCTAAATTATCATGAACTTTATAAATAGCTTGGACAGCAAAACTATATTAAAGAATCGTCCACTGAAATAATATATCTAAAATACAAAACATTAAAATATAAAATGTATAAACAATTGACACAATTTATCTCAATAAATGTTGTGTTATTGTCACATATTCTTCATTTTTTATGACTAATTTATTTACAATATGTGGAATATTACGTATATTAAGAAACATATTAATAATATCCTTACATTATTTACATTATTTACAGAAATAATATGTAAGCCTTGTTTGTGTAAATATACTTATCCATATTTCAGTCAATAAAAATAAAACAAAAGGAATTAATAAAAGTAATTATTTCATCGTCAATGTTTTTCTTATACAATAAGCATAATGTATCAAAGTTTTTATAATAACACGATATAAATAATTTTTAAAAATGGCTAGAAAATTAATGTATTTTACACTTCATACATTTGTCAATAAAATTATCATGCGCTCAATGTAGATAAATCAGTCTATTAAAAACTTGATATTTTAGTTTTTCTACGTAACTATTACAATGAACTCTATAGAGCAGCAATTCGGGGTGAGTCCACTTATTGTAATTTTATTTTAAATATTATAAGCAATTTATGTCAATAAATTAATCATATACAAAACCATTTGATTTTAATGAATTCGTCAAAATTTTAGTATTTCCCAAAGGTATGATTGATACCCCATTAGATTGGTGTATAAATAACATGGAAGGTACGGATTTATTTTTAATAAATATATTTCCGAATCTTACTATTTGGAGAGTATTTTTATAACTCTACCATAGTACGATCTATAATTAAAAAATATTGCATATCCTAAATATGTGACAATACAATATTTTAAAATGTAGTTCGATACTAGATGTAGCTATTCTTATTTGTTTTGTTTTTTTTTAAATTTTTGACGTCAGATAAAAGATACACGATGTTTTTAAATAAGGTTAATAACGATATAAATAATTAATATTCTACTTAATGTTGTATTAAATACAGGTGACAACAAACAATTGATCTGTGAGAGTATGTTTATAGATATTTTAATATCAATTAGTTAATATTTATGAAATTGTTTAATAGTATTTCTTAGTAGCGTCTCAAATCTGTATTTAAGTAAACAATTTATGTTCAGATCAAAACCAATACGTCGTCATTGATTTGATTATACTCATTATAATATACAAAAATACAGACCGATTGAATAAATCGTAACAAGATATTTAATACAAAAAATAAATTGTCAAATCATAATTATTTTTACAATATAACTAACATGAAAGAAATTATATATTTTTTTCATTTTCATAAAATAAACAAAAGATCTTATAAATAAAATTATTTTAACCAAACGGAATTTTCAAGGTGCTTTGAAAAATTTAGGTTTTAATAGTGAGTAATTTACTAAATATTAACAATTAAACCATACAAGTTTTTTTACTAAAGAATAACAATTTATTACGATTATAAAACGCTACAATCATGATGAACTATGATCTTCGTGGAATTTTAATGGCGAAGTGTATGAATTCGAATATTTATTTATTTATTATTTTTAGTTAGAGGCAGTGTGGAGAACGCACTTTATCACGGATATTTTGTTTTACGTGTGTAAAAGAAATTTCATTATTTTATAGAATAAATTAAATATTAACATAACAAGACAAAATATAAATATATCAAGTATTTGTTATTGAACATCATAATCATAGATTCGTGGAAACATAAAAAATAAGTTGACCAGATAAGATATTATCAGTGATATTCACAATAAAAATATATTAGAAAATCTATTTAATAAAATGTGAAATATTAAATAAAATGTTTAAATTAGTTTAAATCACAAGTCTACAAATATCATCATTATTTTATGATGTTACTTATTACTTGTGACGTATAACCTCAAGTATTCCAACTCGAATACTAATTTATATTAAGGTTGTACTAAAAGTATTTAGTTATAAAACAATGCACTTTTCAAAACTCTTGTTTTACTTTAACTTTTATAAACATTGAAATGAATGATTTTTTTTTTTTTTGGATATGAAAAAGTACCTTATGTGGAACTAAAAGGTATGTTAAATATTTTAATCTAAAAAATAAGAATTCTGATGAATTTTACACAACATTAAATCTTTAGAAAAGAATTTTAGCTTGAGATAAATGTTACGTATACATTTTTTTGAATATCATCATTTGTGAATTGTATATTTTAAATTCTATTTGCCATAATATGAACGTGACAATTAAAATTAATTGAAATTAATATAACAAAGGTCTTTGCTGAACATGGTTGAGTGTGGGTAATCACACTTGATGCAATCACAATTTTATTATGTACGTTCAATGAATGAAATAAAATTCGAATGAAAAAAATCAATTCGTTGAACGAAAAAGAAAAAAAAGTTAGAATGTTTTTTCGCGTTGACCATCGCTGGTTGAGATGTGAACTGAGAACAGAACACAGCCACCGGATCAGTTCACTCCCCCTCACACCAGCTCTTCCTTCGCTAAGTAAAATATACGATGGACCGGCTGATGCTGTCGCAATCTCTTTTACTATGTGGGTTCTTTGCCACACTAGATTATTCGATTTTTGTCAGTGATCCTGACAAGACATAAAACATTTCAAATTTTACAATGTATGTGTGTAACACATTTATAAAAGAACATATTGTGTCGGGAGTGATCCGAAATCAAACATATTTTATAACATTATTATATACATATATACTTGTATATTTTTAGGAATATTAAAATCATATAATATATACATGTTTCAAATATTATTACCATATGTGGGTATGTAAAATTAATATAATTAATCAAACAAAAAAAACAAAAAACGATTACAACTCCCCAGAATTATATCCATTCCTAAAACATATTACACATTTTATAATAAACATAGAGCATTTTATTTACAATTTTTCAATACTCTCTCTCTAACCAAGAAACTTTTATATTGAGCATTTTTAAACCTAATTATATATATACATCTTTTATATAAATATAGTGATAATAATTATATTTTTATAGCATTAAAATGTATAACAAAAAATACGTTGAATTCATAATGACAAATATTAGGAAACTACGTATTTAATATTATCTTGTATCTTACTTAATATTTACTAAACCCAGTTAATGAATAATTCTGATAATCTGTATTTATTCATCATTTAATTGCTTCCATTGTATTTTTAATTATTTATTGTTTTTGTTTGTGTTTTGTTGTTGTTTTTTTAAGAGAATTCTACTGCAAAAGGACCAATAGAGTATTGTACAAAATATAACCTACATTGGAATGAACTTATGCTTTTTAATCAAAATACCGATGACTCATATGAAATAGAAAGTAATTAACACTACAACTAATAAATTAAAATGTTTGATTAAATACGAATCATTTTATACGAAATGAGAATAAGTATTTTATTGCGTTTGAAAATTATATCTAATAAAACATTTTAACATACAATTAACAAATTCATTTATTTATGAAGGCTGTCTATAAAATAAGGATTCCAATTTTTTAATAAAGAAAACACGTTTACTTGAAATAAATTATACATTGTTGGAAGCCTAGCCCCTCTATATTTGTTTTATATAATCTCCATTGCGATTGATGCATTATTATATGCAAAACACCATTTTTTTATAACCGTGTCATAGAAATCTTCCGACGCGACCCGCAGATAGCGACCAGCTTCTTCTTTCAACTTTTATTGGGATATAAAGGGGACATTATTGTGTAATTTCATGCCAACTGGGAGAAAAATAAACGCTGATTGTTATTGTAAAACTTTGATGAACCTTCACCGTGCAATTTAAAACAATAAAGGTTCATGCTGAAGAAGGGAGTGTGTTTTCATCAGGACAACGCTCGTCACCACACTAACCATGGAACAGCCTACTTCATCAAACAATATGGATGGGATAAAACCAATCACTACCCCCTTAAATCCTGGACCTAGCACCAATTAATAATCAACTTTCATACGTTGAAGTCTCACTTGGGTAACAAAAGGACCAACGAGAAGCTGAAAGAGGTCATATGTTACCTGCGTGCCGCAGCGATAGAGTTTTATAACACGAGTTTAAAAAAAATGGCGTACTTCATGCAAAAATGTATCGATCGCAATGGAGATTATGTCGGAAAATAATAAAGAGACTAAGCTTTCCAATACTGTATAATTTATTTCAAATAAACGTGTTTTTCTTTTGGTAAATAAAATTGGAGACCTTATTTTACGGACACTTCTCGTATAATCACTACGTCGCATTTAGAACGTTATAAAACATAAACAACTGAGAATTTATATAAATAAAATATTATATCATAGCAATAAAATATAATATATTAAAATTCATAAAACTAATATAGACAAATTATTAGACTTTTATTCAATATCATTTATTATCTAACTTCGAAATTACTATACCTAATGTAGGACTGACATTTATTAATAGCCTATTCATTTTAGCATATTAAAAATTTCTTTTTTTTTTAGATAATTCTAGTGATTTTTACACAAACATTAGTTATTCAAGTAATACTACCTATTAACATTAGGCAATTTGTTTTATATGTTTAAGATCAAAATAACAATTTGCATTGATATATTGTATAGGATTAAAATTATTTATCAATGATCCCCAGGAAGAAATTTCAAACTAATATTATATATATATATTGAATAGCTATATTATTTACACGAATATCATACAAATAGCTATACTATTTTAATCCATTTAAACACTTACGATAAATTTTAATATAATTTTAACAAGTATATATCCAATGAGTTATTTACTATTAAGAATAATCACTGGGAAATTTCGTATAGTGATTTCAAATATTGTATATTATAGTTTCAGATATCAAATAAATATAAATACGACAATATTCTTATTTAAAAATAATACATGTACATGTACAAATAATTATAAAAAAGAAAAAATACTTTATTATGAAATTTTTAATGATAACTTGCATCAATATTGTAGTTGGCAATTTGCTACTAGTAAAATCGTATCTGAATAAAATGAAGCTTTATCTGTTATAAATTGCATGCTCGTATATCATAGATTGTGGAATTTGTTGTGTTGATATAAATAATAAAATTGAGTGCTTTATTTTATAACTGAAAATATATAATTGATTAATTATTCAAAATAATGGATATAAATCTATTCTGTTTATAAACGAAAATTAGCATTCATTAAGATTCATTTTTCCTGAACTAATCAGTGAATATTTTCTATATCTGTTAAATATGTATCCTACATGTGCCTAGTCTGGTATACTCAAATTATATTCTATGAAGGTATCAAGGTTTACACGCTATATTTCTAAATTAGAATCCAATATTTATTTGTGCTTGATGGTTTGAAATAATAATTAAATGGTCGTCGACTAACATTCTGCTTAAAAATAATTAATCAAATGATTTAATAACTATTTATTCATAAATGTGCAATTTGTGAGATATGTTATATTCTATATGAATTAACTAATTATTTCGTAGTACATTAATTTTCTGACTGGCCTACAGTTGTCTCATAATCTGATCATCATACAAAAACGTTTCCTGAAAAATACTTATTTTATATGAATAAATTTTTTTATTATACTTTGCCACAGATCATTAATTAATTTAATCAAAATTAAATTGCATTGAATATTTACAACAATTTTAATAGTTGTTAATAAATATTATAAAATGTATTAATATTATTGCTTAAAGTATAAAATATAATATTTCTGATGTATGTTTAAAGTGTGTAATATATTCTTTTTTATATAACCGAACAGGTGTTTTTCATAATTTATGAAAATTAAAAATATATAATATAAATATAAAATGAAACTAAAGATTTTATTTATTATTATTAATTTATTAAACAAGATACGTGTGTATTTAATTATAGCATGTATGAGTAAGAATATTGATGACTTATTTTCTTTAAATTAAGTATATATTTGAATACATATTCATAGAATTATATAATGTGTTACAATATATATGGAAAGGAAATAGAGGAAGGCGACTAAAATGTAATATTACAAAATTATAGCATAGGTTTAAAAATACAACATGATGTTACGAATGTTACCTGCAAATATTTTAGATAATTTCTATTCAGCATAGCTAGTTTAATGTACAATAATTGATAAAACATATACATAAATATATGGCCAAATAAACGTGTACGCGTTTTTATTTGTTTGTGTTTCGTGGAACTAAGGAATAATTGATTTTTATTAAATCAAATATTATTAAAAATCTCTGTATATTATTATGGGTATTTAAACTTTTTATTTCATTCGCGATTATCATTTTGATCAATAATAATAATAATAGTAATAATAATAATAATAATAATAATAATAATAATAATAATAATAATAATAATAATAATAATAATAATAATAATAATAATAATAATAATAATAATAATAATATAATAATTGTTTACACCCGTAATAAAGGTTAATTAAAACCGAACCTAATTAAGCTATCGATGTTCTGTAAATAGTTTTTGTTATTATATATTTATTTTTGTAATGTCCCCATATTATTGCCCATATATGGGCATAAACTTATTTTACTATGTAAAAATAGCTGGTCTCGACCATATATAAGGGGAGTCAAAACACAAACAATTTGACAGTTCTCAACCTTCTCTCGTTGTGCTTCGACGCTGTTCCAAGACCCACCCAGGGCAGACTTGGTCAGTTTTCAGCACAACGAGGAACCATTTTATAACCGTTTCACTAATAATAAATGTTATATAATTTTCGCGTACACAGTGTTTATTTCTTTCTCTTTGATATTTCTTGTAAATCTCGTTTCGCAGTAATCGTTGATATTACGTCTTTCCACACAAGGGCTTGATCGTTCTCATCAGGCAGAATTATCTTGGAATACCTGTTAGTACTTACGTCCATTGCGCACGTAGGGAAAGATAATAGTCGGATATTCTTCTGGTGAAGGTCGTCAGTGGGGAGTGTGATATCAACATAGCTGGGAAACTATAAATTTGTTTAACTTCCCACGTTTTAATAGTAAATGTTTATTTCGTCCGGGTAGTAAATCCAATTTTCTATCAGTCATTTATGGTCCTTCGGTCGTCTGGTAGTAATTTACTTATTATCAGACAATAATTTTAATAATAATAATAATAATAATAATAATAATATTAATAGTAGTAATTATACTAAAAATAATTATAATAGTATTTATAAAAACAATAATAACAATTTTCCATTTCTACTATTCCTATGACACAATACGTCACGGGGAACAGGATTAACTCAAATATGTATATAACCCAACCATTTACCTTTTTTTTTTATATTGGCCATACACCCATTGCACCCACTTTTTTATTGTAAAAAGAAAACAATCAATATTACACTGTAATGGATGACTGGACATCCCGGCCACTCCATCCCTTGCAAAAAATATACATATTTCATATTTATATTCAGTACCTCCCGCTTCTCCCCTTACAAAATACAATTACTAAAAATTTTATAGGAAGGCCCTAATCACCCTCCCTCTACTATAGCGCCGCGATAGAGCTATCCCCTACAGAGACTGCCTCTCGCGCTCAGATTCATCCTTTGCGCCTATCACGATCGATGCAAATTGGCCATCGTTTCACATTAGACCGAAGACTCCAGCATGTGGGTGACGAGATCGCATTCACGGAAAGAACCTATAACGCGCATAAGGTCGTTTCTGGCCCACTCGAACCCCTCGCAGTGAATGAGCGTGAGACGCTTCGTCATCCTCCTCGTTGTAAGAGTGGGGCGGTACGCAATGGGAATACCTACTCTCCGGAGCAAGGCCAATCCATTGTAGAAATCGGTTGAAAGAGTCGTGCCCCGTTAACAACTGAGAGAAATGGAACGTCATCTCACTGTGCGGACATCCTCACCTACCGTTCGAGGAACGAAGGGGGTATCAGAGTCCGGATCCGCTCCTGGTCACTTCCGGCAAGAACATTCCGTCTCACTAACTGGGATTCGACAGTCCCGTAATAACTCGTGAACACTACGGCTTCCATCTTCTCGATGGCAAGCCGTAGGCCGAGCACTCATATGTGCTTCGCCGTTGTTACGAGCACGGCATTGGCGCGGTTCTGCACCACTCCCACCGTGTCCCCCACTACCATGATCAGCATGTCTTTGCGTAGCCGACCTTGATCGTTCCCCTAGATCTAACCCAATTAACCTAATTTAACCAACGTATTTTGTGCTAGTTACGGTCGAATTACCAAACAGTTATTCAGAATGAATTTAAAACATAGCAACAGTCCTCTTACGAACTTTTAGACAACCATTATCATTGCAATCGATCCAGTCAGTGGAAGATCCTTTTTAAGACCAATCACTCATAACAGTTCTCCTGTTTCTTCTCTTCCCAGTATTATTTTTGTTTTACCTCTTTCAAACTCCAGTAACTTTCACTCGTCATTATTCGCGTAAGTCATATCCTCAGCGCTTCTAATGAATACCGGAAAATGGTCATGCTTCTGTAACCGTTATTTTTGTATTGAATACCAAATTATATCCATCATTCCTTAAAAGTTAAAAACCTATTTCAAAGTCGTTCCACTTACAGTCAAAAACAGGGTTGATAGTGGTTAGCGTTGAGAGAGAGTTGGTTGGAGGTGTTCGGTGCTAGCAAGTCGTTGGAATTGACCAGCATCTCGTTCTTCTTCTTTTACTATTCATGCTTTTCCTTTTTTCTTTTAGTTTTGTTTCTCTCGATTAAAATTTCAGACGTTCGTGTTTTCACGTCTTATCAAGACGTTTTCATGATCATCTATGTATTAGAGTTTATGTCATTAGTTCACCACATTTGATTGCACAATATATCAAATTTTGTAAAACAGAATAAATAGTGTGAAGTATATAAGGGATGCTAACCTATGCTCTCTGTATTGATTTATATAAGGTCTGATCAAAAAGTTCCGGAACTTTTGAATTTACGCGCGACTGGAGGGTCGCAGAAACTCCCTGATGGTCTCAGCTGTTAACATTACTTTACCTGAGTCACGTGATTTTTTTTGTTTGTCGCTCTGTGACCTACTTAGTTCTCGAGTTATTGCATTTATTGTGAAGCGCAATTTTCGTCCGCGGCGCTTTTGACGATGAACGCGAAATAGGAGCAACGAGTTTTGTGTGAAATTCTGTGTGAAACTCGGAAACTTTCAAACTTTTGACTGAAGCCTACGGAGATGAAACCATGGGTCGTTTAAGGTGTTACAAGTGGTACCAGCGATTTAAACAAGGTAGGATGTCCATTGAAGATGACCATCGTTCTGGGAGACCCTCAACTACAACTGAGGACGCTCATGTGGCCCAAGTGAACGCCCTGGTTCGTTCAAACCACCATCTGACGATCCGTGAAATGGCTGATAAATGTCGGATATCCTTCGGATATGTCAGGAAATTTTGACCCACAAATTGGGGATGAGAAGAGTTACAGCGAAGTTTGTTCCAAGGCTCATGTTGGACGATCAAAAACAACACCGTGTTGCAGTTTTCCAGGAGCTTCTGAAAATGGCCAATTCTTATGAAAACTTCATGACAACGATTATAACCGATGTTGAAACGTAGGTTTATGGTTATAACGTTAAAACTAAGGTGCCATCATCACAGTGGAAGTTACAAATTTCTCCAAGACCAAAAAAAGCTCGTCAGGTGAGGTCGAATGTGAAGGCGATGCTGACAGTTTTCTTCGATTCCAAGGGTGCTGTCTACCATGAACTCATGCCACAAGACAATTAATCGATTTCGTTATTTGTAAACCCTAAAAAAATTGCGTGAAGCTGTGAAAAAGAAGAGGCCAGAAATTTGGGCGAGCAGCGAGTGGGTGCTTCACCACGACAATGCACCTTGTCACACCGCCCTCCTGATTCGCCGGTTTTGGGCCAAAATCGCGATTACTGTCCTTCCCCAGGCCCCGTATTCACCTAATTTGGACCCTCCAAACTTATTCCTGTTCCCCAGGCTCAAAAACCCAATGAAAGGACAGCGTTTTGACACCGTAGACATCCTGAAACAAAAATCGCTGGAGCGCCTGATGAGCATCCCGTCTGAGGCTTATTCCGACTTCATGAACTAATAGAAAAAAACGCTGGGAGAAGTATATGCGTAACCATAGGAAGTATTTTGAAGGGGATAGTATTTGAAAATTGTTAAAAATGTTTAATGTTTAATAATTCAAAAATAGTTATTGAGAAAGTTCCGGAACTTTTTGATCAGACCTCGTATGCTGAATTTGGTTACCACTTTCCTCTTGGTGAACTTATTTGCCAGGCTGGCACTTTACATCCTGACAACATTATTGTTCATTTTAATAACTTCGTCAATGTCGCGAATATCTGTATTTAAATGTTAACAATCGCTCTCAAGTTATAGCGTTTCGGGGAGTAGGATTTATGTTGACATTGATATTTCAGTGACTTGAACCAGATATTTTCTTTTATTTTCTTTTTAAATTATTTTATATAATTCATATATATTGTTATTTAGAATGTCTTAAACAAAATGGACTGTAGAAAAAGAAATTCTTAAAATGAAATTTTTGGACATACTCGTATTAACTCAAATCACGAAACAACTATTTTGGTATAAAAAATTTACTAATAAAAAATAAATAAGTTGGGCACAACTTAATTACTGGCCAGTATAGGGGCTCTAAACAAAATATATTTAAAAATGTATAAGAAAATAAAATAACCCGTTTTTTGACGACGAAGGCAGTGACGGCGATCAAACGGTGGTAGTTATTTCGATGGTGACTGCCGGCGACGATAATTGTGACAACGATGATGTAAAAATCTAGAAAACTCGACGGTGACCGACGACGGTGACAATAACGCAAAAAAAACAAACGGTAACGGTAACAATGGGTAATAAAAACGGATACAGTGTATGTACGAAGACGACTCACCGACGACGGACTAGTAAAACGATAAACGGCGGTAATGACGGTAATTAATGATATTAGGTGCATCAGTCAACACACCGATAGTATGATAGCAATACGCCCGAATATAAATAAATAAATAAATAAATATATATATATGTATATTATATATATATATAATATATAAATGAAATTGCTGAATAAAATAATGCACATAGTATCTTATTTTATCTTACAACTTATGCAGAATTTAAGATTGAATGCGTCTATCAAGTTTGTTCTTGCATTCTCTAATGTTATGGTCTAAGTAAATGATATAGTAATTCGTTCCTTATATATGACCCATTCCCATAAACGCCTTTGTTCTATTGTTTGTCAATTATTGATCCCTAATTAATATTGAAGCCAACAAAAATCATATGATCGTTTAATTTAGAAACAAATTATTTACTAAAAGTCATTATGCCAAATAATAAATGCATAAATTTTATAAACTAAATATTGCTAATAGTTATCGTTCTATAAACATTAATGATTATAACATACATTTGGAACAATATCTAGATGAACTAACAAATTTTGGATCTTTCTCTTGTAAGTTTTATCGTATACAAAATAGTTTTCGTTTTTATATTTGTAGATAACATACTATAATTTTTATATTATATATTATAAACTATTTATTTTATTATTTATATAGCCGACTTTAGTGGGGAGAAAGCATTTGTGCATGCGTATAATACCCGTAAGTGATTTGATATGAAATTCTCTACAATTAAATACAAATTAACTTGCCTACTTTCGTTGAACAATTTTTTTTATGATGAATCGACTGATTAAAATAATGTGATTGTTTTGTATGTTAATATACTAATGTATTAATAAAAACTACTATTGTATTTTTGTAACATTAATAATTGCGAATTTAGTATTGAATTTTTCTTCAAAATAAAATTATATTAGGCATCGTTGTGTACACTAATATTATATAGAATTTATGAGTAATGAAGAGAGAGAGAGAGAGAGAGAGTAATATAAAAGGAGAAAATAAAGAATATCGCGTAGGGTTGAACGGGATTATTGCAATATACATTTTTATAAAGTCATGCGTAATTGCTAAAATATAATCAATTTTTATAAATAGTTTCAACAACATGTAATGTCACATAGAAATGGTGTACCCTAAAGACGATAAGGTTTCACCACTGCTGTTTAATTATACTGTAAACAGATGCCTTTACTTTACGTTACTATCACCTTCCCCACTATGCATGCATCGTCGAATTGCGCGTTGAACCTTGCATGTTATTCGCGTTTTGCAACAGGTTTTCAAGACCACTACCGAAGTTTCAAAAGAAACATTATATATTTTTACTTCATCGTAATCAAATTCTGCATCTCAGAATGAAGTAGTTAGTAGACGTTTTCCTCGTAGCGGTCAGCGTAATATAGGTACGCAATAAATATATCGGTAAGATGTATAAACAGAATGTAAATAACTGTATAAATATTTTTGCTAGCGTATGATTTTATTTGATTGCCTAAAAAATAGTAAATAGTATGTGTTTTTTTTTGCTCTCTTTATAATTATTTTATGTGATGATAATATTGGTCTAATGCTTTCGTACCTATCGATCGATGTTTTTATTTCGCCGCATTTCATACCTTGTTCCCTTGCGTAATCTCTTATTGGATAAAAAAAAACCATATGGCTGAGACCACTTCCCGGTCCCGGCATGTGGTTGGTGACACATGGTAAAATGGTCGGTCATCACAGCACACAAACCCCAGCTGAAGAGTCACGAACATAATTCACTTTGGGTAACGGTTTACTAAATTAACATATTTAAATCACAAAGTATGAAAGTATCAAATGTTTAAAGAGTTGACACAATTTACCTTGAAAAATCTTGTGTTTTCGTCACATATTCTAAATGTTCATTGACGCTAATTTTTGTCAATAAATGGAATATTAAGTATATTAAGAAATGTTTTATAATAACCTTCTTATATTTATAAAAATAACATGTCAATATAGAGCGTTGTTTATATAAACATTTATTATTTTTTAGTCGATAGTCATAGAATAATGGGAGCTGATAAAAGTAATTATTTTTCGACACAGAATAACGCAAAATATTGATTGTTTTAATAATAATACCATATGAATAGTTACAAAAAATGGATAGAAAATAAATATATTTCACATTTCATAAGTGTATAAATAAGATTGTCATGCACCCAATATTGAGAAATCGTAGTCATACCAAAAGTTGTTTTCTTTTAGCTATACTACATGCATATTACAATGCAATCTTTAATACAGTTATTAGGAGTGAGTGCAATTATTGTCATTTTTATATTAATTTATGTATATGAGATATACAACACTAATTGTGTTTAAATAAAATATTCCGAATTTCAGATATTCCAGATAATATAATTCTAAATCCAAAAAAATGGTGTGAGAAATACAAACCTGGTTCGCATTAATTGAATTAAATTTATTTTTAATGTTTTATTTTAATATTTACCATTTATTTTTGTAACTCAACTATCGTATGATTTCAAATTAAATGATAGGCTAGCAATTATATGTACAAGAGGGAGTGAATGTAATTAACAAGATTGTAGTTTGAAACATATAAAATATATGAAATCATATTATTGCCAACTGTATATATATTTAGAGAATTATTATCATGTATATATATATATATACGTATATACATGATAATTTTTAGTAAAATTGTAAACTATATTTGTTATATCCTATATTGTGTTCAATTAAATTCAGATAACATCAGCAGATGTCTGGGTACGTTTACGGATAAATCAATATTATGTATTTAAAAACAACAAATATTTTAAAGATGCACCTTTTTAACTGTGCACAATGCTAATAATACGTTACTTCAAAGCATCCCTAAATAATATTATTGTAAATAATTTATATTTAAAATGTGTTGCCATTGATTTGGTTTTACTCATTATAGTATATACCAATCTAACCCAATTGAACATATACTAACAATCTAATAAATAAAATTTTTTTTTAATTTATGATTGCACCCATTCAAAACATAACAATGAATATATTTTTACTGATTTTAATCAAATACAATCAGATAAAATTAATTTAAAAATAAGGGATTTTCTAGAATGTTTATATGAGGTAGGATATTTAAGTGAGTATTTGTACATATTTATTACTAAATATTTACAATTGAAATGGTGTGAATATGCCAATTATATAATAACAATATATTAGGATTATTACAGTTACATTTTTATGTATATTCAGATGAAAAATGAAGAAATCGAATATTTATTCATTTTTATTTTTTAGTTGAAGCCGATGCAAAGATTGCACTTTCTTATGGATATTATTATTTACGTATGTAAATTATATTTGATTATTTTACGGAAGAAATTATATATTAAAAAATATTATACATTTTTCTTTCAAATTAAATAACTCCTACTGAGCATTTTAAACATAACGAGATTATATTTTTATATATATATTATCTTTCATTATAGACTATTGTGTTCAATGATTTTTCAAATAAAATTGATATAAAAACGAAATCTAGTTGAGATATTACTATATATTATTAGTAGTGTTTCAAAAAAACTGTATTTAGGAAATTCTATATAGTTAAGTAGGTTCAAAATGTATGTATTACTAAATTTGGTATCCTTAACTTAGTTTATAAGTCAATAAATATTTTCTACTCATTTAAGAATTAAATTATATTCCTCATAACCTGTGACATATTATCTCACAATGAAAGTTATTTAGACCATTTAAAATTGCAATGAAACGAACAAAATGAAATTCTAATGCAATGAACTTTTATATATTCCAAACTATTGTGTGTATACATATGTTGAATAATCCTAACATTTTTTCTTTTTTAAAACAAAAAAGATATACCAAACTGTACGTAATAATTTTTTAATTTATTTACTATTATACTATATAAGTTATCATAATTTCATCACTTATCATCAAGGAATAGCATACGAAATTTAAAATTTGTTAAAAGTATTTAGTAATACATTTATAATGTTGGTAGTAGATCAAGGATGATTGAAATTTATAAATATTGTTTATTATTCTTATAAGAAAAGAAGCTACATAATATTCATATTTTTAGATTTCTCAAAAAAGTACTATTTGTACCTGTTTGAAAAAATTATGCCATATGTTGGTAGGTTTAATAAATTAAGACAAATATTGAAACCGTAAATAATATCGAGTTCAAAAGCATCATAGTGAATTCAACTCCAGATAAATACCCATTGATATATTGTATTATATAAATAATAACATAGATTTAGTATTATATTTTAATGGATCTTGAGTTTTAAATTTTTCTCTCTCAGCCCATGTTACATTTTTCGGATACTTTAAAACTAAATCATACATCTTTTATATAAATATCTTAAATTTTATTAATTAATAAAAATAAAATATAAAATTAAAATATTTTCAATTCACGAGTAAAATTTAAAAAACTAATTAATATTAACTAGTATTTTACTTCATATCTGCATTATTCAGTTCATGACTAACGCAATTAATTTGTATTCTTTTGTAAATGACTTTTGTGTAATCATCACTATTTTTCGCTTAATTATATTTTTAGAGATGTCTAATGTAAAAGGACCAGTTGAATATTGTGTAGAAATCAGTGCACAATCCGTAAGCCCCGTCGACTCTAACCAACATGTTATCGAACCATATCAACCTAACGGTAATGATAAATAACACAACATAAACATATTTTCAAGATTAAAATAATGATCTGCACTGTGTGCTAGTTATCGATTAATAACTATTTAATGTCTCACAAAGAGTGATTTTGTTGGTAGAAACACATGTTTCATCACACGAGGATTACAGGTCGATCCCAAAGGTAGTCAATGAAATTCTTTGCGTTGGTGGCGTTAGGTCTCTGTTGCAAGCCGGCTATAATTACCTATCCCCGTTTATCTTTGGTTTGTTCAAGAACAATCTTACACTCCCCTAATATGTGAAGGATGCAATCTCTGAGCATATAAGTGTTTGAGGGAATAAAATGATGAAAAACTATATTGACTGATTAAATAACTTGTATGAAATAAAAATGAAAGAATATAAAATAATATATAAATTTTACATCGAACTTATAACTTTATAAAATTAATTTACATTCATTATTTCTCAATTTAATACATCACAATTGCTAAATTAATAAACAAATTATGATTTCGTAGGAAAAATCTAATTAATATTTTATGACATTAAAATATTATTTAACAAAAAACAAAAAATAACAAATACATAAGAAAATTATTAAAACTCTAAACAATATTGATTTTCGTTCAACTCCATATTAAGTCGTACTATAGCTAATTTATGATGAATTCGCGGAATATTCATCTTATATTTACTCACAGATAAGTGTATGCTTATTTTTGATTTTTAGTGTATTCTGGTGAACAATCCACAACCAATGGCATAATTGACCTCAATTATCCAGGTAATAAATTATATTAAAGTAAAGTTATCTTTCATTTGATTTCAGTCTTAATACTGAGTCAAATTGGTTTTTTTAAAATTATCAAATATAATTATTTTATAAATAGTTCCCAGAATAATGGTTCTTTTAATACTTTATACTTATGTTAAGCCATTTACGAATTTAGATGACTAATATCGGTCACAATTAAAATATGAACAATTTTTAATAATTTAATATTCTGAACATTTATTTTTGAACAAATTATACTATATTCAAATATGATCAATGAGTTTTTCACAATCACGAGTAAACCAAAAATTTAAACATATAATATGAAATAGTTTGATATTTTTGTATACATATGTATTTGAATAGAGCCTACAATATCGAATTAAAAATGAAATTATACAGAAAAAATTATATGAATTATAAAAAAAACAAGATATACTACGTATTAGTATATTCATTACATGATATCATAAGAACTTTATTTTGCTAATATACGTGTATATAATTGTATAATCAAATTATTAAAAATGATCTATTCACCATATTGTATTAGCAAATCTAAATACTAATCATACGACTTTAATTTATCTATAAATTATTATTAGCGTACGGACCGGGAGCGTAAAATTAAAATATAATATATTTAATAATATTATATATAATAAAATATAAAACGTGCGCTCGGATACCGAAGACTTCGTGAAAAAAAATGTATTAAATAATTTGTGGATACTGTCCTAAATATGAATATAATAAATAACACAAATATAATGTAAAAAGAATAAAACACAAATATAATATAAACTTGGCACTTACTGATAAATTTACAACGGTAAACCGCAAGAATAGGGTATAATACAATACATAAAACAATGACTATTAGAGCCTAAACATTCGCAATCTTAACTGTTCGAGCCAAAATGTAATTTAAATAAATCTCGCTTAGTGATGACAAAGCGGAAGAAATATTTTGTACGTACACGAAAATCGGCGTGTTTGCACGACAGTAAACGAACGAACTTAAAACAAAATTACAAGGAAAACGAAAACGGTATAATTACAATGAGCATACAACAGCGACTATGTAAAAAGAAAGACAATAATTAAACGCGATGGTGATTCACACACAGTGACGAGTAAAAAATATATAGCAATACACTAATTTCGAACGACGACGATTTGCGTACATCGACTACACATACGACCCAACACATGGACGGCGACAAATTCGTGGCTTTCTCGAACATTCGCGAAAGAGACCAAATATACAAACACAGTCATTGCTCTCTTACGTAATATTATAATTATGTGTATATCTAATAATAATAATAATAATAATAACAATTACGATATACAAACAAAAACAACGAAATTGATATTTGCGCGCGTGCACCGCACAATCGATCGACCACCGCGACGTATCGTCCTAACTGGCGTCACCAATTAGTTAGGAACGTTATATTATAATTTAGAGTGAAACATTGTTGTAACGATAATTTTAATTAAACGTTACAGTTTTGTAATTTTAACAAAACTGTAAATAAATATTATCCTATTTTACATTCATATAATGTATATACAATTATATTATTGGTTCTTTATTTGTGTATAATTTGCTTTAATAAAATAGCAATTTAGTTTTTTTTTTTAATTGAGTAGAACAAAATCTAGAACAGTTACCCAGTACTACAGATCAATCGTCTCAACCATCTTCATCAAGAGTTGGACCGTATCAAGGATTTGAGTTTGATTATAATTATAATTATTATCCACCAGGTTATAATAAATAATCAAATAAGATATGTATTGAAAATATACATTTTCTGAATTGTCATATAATATATTACACTGATTTTAATATATTTAATTCTAAAATATTATCATTAAGTTATAATTTATAATAAAATTTAAAAAAAAAAATGTACATATACATACTTTTGTGATTGTAAATGTAAAAGTCAGTATGTAACGATTCAATAAAAATATTTACTTTATAACAGGTTTCTTTTTTCATTGATTATTACAATTGAAATTATTATAAAAGAATGAAAGCTATTTGTATTTTGATACACTTTTTCTATATGAGGAAGTTCTGAACATAATATTGTCATGATATGTTTCATATCATCAAATAATAAATAAATAGATAATAAATAGAAAATAAATCAAATAATAATAAATAGTACTTACTCTATGGAATTTCAATGCCATCTGCTCGTTTAAACATTGAAATAAAGTAAATTTTTCCAATTTTATCAATTAAATAAGATCCCAAAAATAAAATTAATCCAGAGACCCAGATGGAATTTTAATAAAGCTAACTGGAGCAGATATAGTAAACTACTTGACGACTGTGTCAGATGGATAAGACCTAAAACTAAGAACTACGAACGTTTTATAGGCCTTATGATCGGGATAGCTAAGAAACATATAACCAGAGGATACAGAAAAGGATATATTCCGGGTTGGAGTCAAGAAAGTGAGGATTTATTCAAGGAGTACCAAATAACGAATAATAAACATGTAGCTAATGAATTTCTTTCCTCTCTTTCTTAATTCCGCTGTGACAAACGGATTAAGACTGTAGAAGGAATAAATTTTAAAAAGTCAAGTAGAAAATCCTGGAACTTACTACGAAAAATAGACCCAAACACCAAACGAAAACATATTGCTGTGAAAATCAAGGCAGACCAATTTGCAAACCGCATTATCAAGCTATCTAGAACAAAATTTGATAAAAATGCGACCATAAATATTAAAAAGGTGCTTAGACAGCTGAAAATGAATGCAGAAACGAGAACAAATTTTGCGAATGCTTTTACTGTGCCTGAAATTCATACAGCAGTCCACGCAATTAAAACTGGTCAAGCAGCGGGTTTTGACGAAGTTTATCTAGAATTTCTAAAGCACTACGATCTTAAGATGTTCCAATGGCTAACATAGCGTTTTTCACAGATATGCTGCATACAGGAATAATTCCTAAGCAACTCAAGATAACAAAAGTCCTGGCTATCTTAAAACTAGGGAAACCGAAAATGATGTCAAAAGCTGCCGTCCAATATCCCTACTGAGTGTTAATTACAAGATCTTTGAAATACTTATATTGACCAAATTGCAGAAACTATAAATAAAAATGTTCCAATAGAACAGACTGGTTCTAGGCCAAATAAGAATTGCTGTGACCAAATTCTATTGCTGACCGCAAACATCGAAGATAGTTTTGAAAATGGTTGAAATCCGCTAGTTTTTAAGTTTAAGGCAGCGTACAATACAGTATGGTGAGATGGATTCATTACTAAACTCCTATGGGTCATTCCATGCAAAACAATCAATGGCATCATAAACAGTGTGCTGAGTAATAGATTTTTCACTGTAGTTATAGTTAGTAGGAGAATTAAGCAAAGAACCCTAAATAATGGACTGCCATAAGACTCTGTATTAGCCCCCATACTATTTAACTTATAAATTAGTGACCTACCAAACACCAAGTCGAAAAAATATATTTACGCAGATGATATAGCTTTCCTATGCCAAGGAAAGACATACAAACTCTGTGAAAAATACCTCACAGATTAAAAAATAAGTAAATTAAATAATTACTGTAACATCTGGAGGCTCACACCAAACCCAACTAAAACTGAGGTTACACTGTTTCATCTCAACAACAAAACGGCAAGACAAGAAATAATGGTGGTCTTTATTGAGCAACAAATAAGGAATAGTCCTAACACAAAATATTTAGGAACAACACTGGATAGAACACTAACATACAAAGAACATCTAACCAAAGTGTCAGCTATGATTAAAACTCGAAACAATATAAAACATAAACTGGCCCAAACTACTTGGGGTTCAGATGCTAATATGATTAGAATATCTGCACTCAACCTAACATACTCGGTATCTGAGTGCTGTGCCCTAAGTAGTAACGTGTAGCTTAAAAATTCACATACAAACAAAATAGATACCTAACTAAACGCAACGATGAGGACAATATCTGGAACAATTAAATCAACACCAACCTCTTGGCTACCGGTATTGTGCAATATAGCGCCCCTCACCTGCGAAGATACAGATTTCTAGTCCGAGAATATAACAACCATACCTTAAACAGAATTTACCGGTGCACAAGTACATGAATAATAATCCAGGACAGGGATTAAAATCTCGTAAGCCTCCTTGGAAGATAACACAAAAATTAATAAATGAAAAATTTGACCTTAACTTTAAATGGATTGACGAATGAAAATTAAATAACCCAGACAATTACAATATCATTGAATGACCTACGGAAAGAGTACCGGAGTTCCAACTACCTAGGAAAAAATGGGTGATTCTAAATAGACTTAGGATTGGTTACGGAAAAACGGGGAAATGCTATATAAATGGGGACTCAGAGATACACCAAAATGCGATTGTGGACATTACACTCAGACAGCCAATCACATTGTAGAAGTATGTCCAACACGCAGCATACAAGGCAAATTGAAATACCTACATACAGTATCATTAGCGACAACAAATTGGCTAATAAATCTAGACATTAGAATCTAACGCAATGCAAATACAATCCCGGCTCTGTCAAACTATCATTATATTTATACACATTTTATCTATTTAACTAACACTAATAATTATTATTTTTTGTATGTATTATGTTTTATTGTAGTATTTTCTATTGTTGTCATATAATTATTTACTTAATGTTGTTAGTATTTGAATCATACGATTAATAAATAAGTTAATTCCTTTTATTTTTTTCCGTTTGAAACAGTTGGTAGACTTCCTTTAATTTATCATTAGCGCCGACGAAGTTAATCGCATTATCGAAGTAGATCGCTACATTTTTTCCATGATGATCAAAAGAATCTATTCAAGACCTTTAAAAAAGCCGGAGTCATTAGGTCATTGACTAACTCAATATGGACCTCTTTGGTAGTGAAACATACGTAAATGTGATCATAAATTCAAATAATTGGTTTCTTTACGTATCAAACATAATTTTATATCAAACGGTTCATCGAAATCAATTCTAACATTTTAGAAAATTGTTCGACGCGATAGCGAGATAAATTTCCATAATGGGTTTTCATTTTTATTTCTAAGACAGAAAATCGACAATATAGTGTATAACCCTAGGTACTACGTTTCATCAATTTAATGGCCAATATTTTAAAAGAGTCGCTGTTAACACTGCATGAGGCCTTACATGCACGGGACGTTTGTTTTGGTTATGAAACAAAATGTTGGTAAATGTACTTTCTGCCGATAACAAAACCAAGTGTTATTGATAAATATCAATAGATGTAGCGTTATACAGATGACTCCCGTTACGTATTACACCATTTTCATCCAGAAACAGACGTAAATAATATAATTTACTTTTCGATAAACCATAATTAAACGATAAACCACCTTTTCAAATTAAGTAATTCACTTGAAATATATGCAACTTTAGCTGTTTTAATAAGAACACATTTTGCTTCTTCTATTTCTTTCGGATTTTGCCGATCGATTATTTTTGTATTTTTACGTACGGCATTGTGTTTTTATTTAGTAAATGATGATTATTGTTTCAATAGTATATCTAGGTGTTTCGTTATGTGTTGTACATGCTTTAATCATTTCCTTGATTTTCGGTATGTTATATTCCGATACGTGCACTAGACTGACCGTTGAATTTGCGTATTTAGGACAATGTCAATCACGCATTTTTAACAACATAGAACCGAGCCCATTATTAGTGATCATCGAATCTATCTAAACATATGTTTTCTCAAATTTATTCCCACCATTTGTATTTGATTAGCAGTTAACCGGGCTAACAATGCAGCACATTTTAATCGTAGTAATGACAATGCATTAATGGTATAGCGCTTACTTCGACTTTGCGATTGGCGAGGTGGTGAATATTAGTTTTAAAGTACAAATTATATTATGTTTTAAACAAAAAATAATAAAATCTGAAGAACACCATAAACATTTAAATATTTTTCACGTACACTGACAATAAATTTTACATAAGAATTGAAATTTTCTTTAAATTGTCATATGAGTTGAAACTATGAAGTTCATCGATAAACTCGTATTAACAAATGAACAATGGGCACTGAAATTTGCTGTATTTTTTCATACGTTAAATATTTTGAAAAAGACCAAACAACTTATGTATTTTGTGTGCATCTGTATGATATAATTTTATTTATGAATGTACAAATAAAATAAATTGAATTCTATTTCCTATGACTTTATTGACTACATGGATGTGATTGAAGATTTTGTTGGGTATAGTTTTATCACACAATGATAATGTTATTAAAAAATTTCATTTCGACATCTTCGGTGTCGTATTAATATTAGGCTATTCGTTATCTGTACTGTAGTATATTTATTTATTTCGTGTTATATTTTTCAAATATATTTTTCAGCGCGTTTCACTGATAGTTAAATTATTCGTTGTAATTTTGAAAAAAATCATGAATTTGTCGAATTTCGTGACATTGTATCTAATAAATTAACAATATTTATTCAGCTACGCAAACCGTAGTATAAAAGTGTTTATTGTTTATTCAATATTAATCATGGCTGATAATGGTAAAATATAAGCAAATGAAACTCAATACTCAATTGAATCAGTTTATCTAAAATAAAAACTAGAAAAATGGCTTTTTCTAAAATTATTAACTTAATTTTTCTCGTTAAAATGTTGATAATTACTATTGTTGAAAACTGTAATGCTGATCATGGTAAGTATGACACATATTTTTAACTTATGATAGAATGTTTTGAAATTTAGAATGTAAATGGAATACATAACTTTTGCTTTTTGTAATTTTATACTAGAATAATATTTTCAACTTTTACTTAAATTACATGAAACGCTAATGACGAAATTGCTATACTCTTTTGTTGAAGCCGTTTTGGTTGAGGTGGCTGGGAGAACCATGGGACTTCTACTTAGGCGCGACCTTAGAGTCTCAGAATTATACTCGGATTACATTCGCCTGGGGGCGGCATAGGTATCAGTTAATAATTAAAACGGAGAAATTATTGTCAGCCGTTCCAGTAGATTTCTCACAAGTTCAACGATATAAAATAATTTGCCCTGAAAAAAAATATAATATATGAGGAATTTTATAGTAATCAACAAAAGACAATTTATTAATTTATTATTTCTGTGAATTTACATGATAATTCTATAATTATGATTATTAAATTTATGTAATATAATATTCAAATACAATAAATAAAATATTCTCGTTTATAATATTCGCTGAAGAATCCCCAGCAGAGGGTACTTAACTGTATCTTCGGCTGGATCAGGATTAGCGTCGGCTTATGTGGGCACTTGCCTGGATAGGTCGGGACTATGCACTGCCCCATGCACCAGCGGGCGTCCGTAGTTGGCAGATAACAGAACAACCCTGTCGCGGGGTTAACCACAAATATTCAAATAAGTGATCGCAGGCCATGGGTCTCCTGGCAGGCGGCTTAAAGTACAACACGAACCTGCTGGACGGGTCGTCCGTCGAAAAATCCATCTCCTGGCAGGGGGAGGATGTGAACTTGAATGCTAAATCCCTCTGAGATGAGCGTGGTCTTTAATATGCTGTGCACGGTCGGGTGCATGAGGTGTCCACTTTGCCTGATCAAAATCCTTGTGGGGTGCTTGAGCCAGATCCACCGTATTGGCTAGGGTGGGTGAGAGAACTACGGGTCTCTCACTCGGGTAGGGCCCCAGAGTCTCAGAGTTAAGACTTGGATTTCACTTCCCGACAACGCCACGGGGGCTTAAGAGTACGAGCAACTGATGTCTGGTGTCGATAAAAACTATCTTAAGACGATAGAGTGGCTGAGGCGAAGTTCGTTCGAGACAAACGGATATTAAGAGTACGGCTGTCCATAAAGCCCCGTCACGGGGATCACCCTGTGACCGTAGCGACACGAATCGAGCCTAGCTCGTCTGGGTTGGATTCCTACGGGCTAGTAGATTAGGTTACCTACGCTTGTAGGTGCGCATCGACGTGTAAACGCGATGCGAGATCTCGGAGGTCTCGGGCTTGATCGGCGTTAAAACAATTGACGACTCGATTAGGGATTTATTGCAGCGTTCTCTGCCCCGGCTTTTGAGTAGCATCACGTACTAATAAAAGGTCAGGGGTTATATGGCTATGGCCGCCAAATATTTTGGGTCTGTCTGTTCTAAACTCAATAATATTGAGTTTAAATACGTTTTCATCTATTAATTAAACCATGGTTAAAGAATAATTTATGAACACATGTATATAAAATTAGAAATATATATTTTAATAAAATATTTTTGTTCCTGTAAATGTAGTTTGCATACGTAAGAATATGGATAAACTATTTTCTTGATTTATAGAATATATTGCAATTCATATCTTATTTAGAAGATGAAAGTTAAAATAGAGTAAAAGGATTTAATTATAAATTCTTTTTTATTATGATTTATGAAAATTATATTTTAACAAGAGCTTCCCGTATACATTACAGATTCTTTATTATATCTATTATATAAATATGAGTGTATTAGTACAAGAACTAGTCGTTCCCTACCGCAATGCTATACATTTAACGCTATATCATATTTAAAGACATCGAACTATTGAAGTACAAAAATGTGCAATAATACTTCTTTTTGCTCAACAGAAACTTTGACTAATTCTTCTTTATTTAATTAATTATCATTTAAACTTACTAGTAATATATTTACATAGCAAATTTTGATCTCATTTATTTAATTTAGAATGTTTATAATTAGAACATAGTAATGATTATAATAAAAATAATAAAATATGGATTTCCAAATCTGATAATTTTGTAAATATACTCAAATTTTAAAAAATATTTCAACTACGTGATTTAATCAAATAATTAAAAGATAAATCGGCAGTATATATTGAGCACTATCTTTATAGGATTCTGAAATAACTGATGTATTTTTTCTATACGTTTAACATTTCAGTGTTTAACTAACTATGAACTATTCATATATAAATATTTTTAGAATAATATAAATTTCAATTGACTATCTAGATCAACTTGTAATAACTGGACAATTCAACAGTAAGTAAGAACTGTATAGGCCTACTTTAATATTTGGAATATTTTGAAGTCAATTCTTTTTTATTTCAAATTTGTATTTGTAATTCTTATTTTAAAAATAATGAATTTAAATTTATGTATTGAATGTTATAAACTGTATATATTATTCTTTATTTAGTCCACTTCGATAAAACGCAAGCATTTAAACATGCATATTATAAACGTGAGTGTTTTAATATGACATTTAAATATAGCTATGTTGCCTAATTTTATTTGATTACGAATTGACTGACTCGAATAATACGATTGCCATGATGTATTTAAATATACATAAAATTGGTTATTTTTATTTCTAAATTTAATATCAATAACTGAAAATTTCCATTGGTTTGTTTAAAACCATTTCGGTAAAATATATGTATGATTCAATATTTATCATGAGAGATTTTTGATACTTTTCGTCGAATAATGTTCAACATTTGATGTCTCCCATAACATGATGGAAGTGCAATAGCTGTACCAGTGTATGAACATAACTAAGCCCAATACACACTCCAGCAAAAAGAATCGTAAAAATTGTAGATGGAAATATCAAACAAAATGAAAAACAGTAATTTAAACAAATGTAGCAAGCAAAGAGTTGCAAGCTAAAAGCCGTAAATGGACCAATTTCAAAATTAGAACATAATTTAGATGACTAATTTCAATTCATTAGTCAATTGAAAATATGGATATTATAGCAGTATTTCTCTATATATAAGTAATGAATATCAATGAATTCAAGAATTTTGAGAAACCATTTTCAGCAATGCTAATAGCAAATTGCCCGAATAACAGACATGAACTATACACAAAATTCAGGCAATGCTATAAAAATATGATTATTCATTATATTGACGCGTTATTATTCAAATTCTAAAAAATTCAATTGATACTTTACCTATAACGATTATCAAAAGTTATAAAATAGAACATAATCTTCGAAAATAAATACACACATAATTATCTTATAGATATCAAATTTAATCTTGACTTTGAAAAGAATAAATAATTTAAAGTTAAAAATTCATTTTTTTTTTTTTTAAATTTAAATTTTAAAACAACTGAGTAACGGAACATTACACAGAGCCATAAACATATGAGAATCGGGAATTAGTAACTAAGGAATGGAAGGTTGACTTTCTTACCTAACTACCAATTGATCACTGGTACCGAGACAACCTGAAAAGAACCCGAACTTTGGAAGTGACCAGCATGAACAACAACTCAGTGAGATTAACTGAGGACCAAATATATTCTGCACTGCAAAGACGCGTCAATTTAAGGCGTGAACAAATAAGCAACTAAACAATGTTTCAATACATATTATCTGTCGAATCACCAATGGCCGGTCACTGAAATCAGCTTTCCCGGAATCAAAATTCTGCTTTAGTCGGTTATTTAATAGTGCTGCACCTACAAAGGCCACAGTGATTTAGCGTTTATAAAATATATAACGTGTTGACATGTAATATATCAAAAAAAATTAATTTATGTTGAGGAATGTAATTTAATAATTTCGAACTATTAATAAAGACAAAATTAAAAAATTTGCTTTTTAATATGGAAATATATTAATTTTATGTTTAAGTCAATAAACGTAAAACAATAGGACCCAATAAAAGTAATTTTTTATCAAAATTTGACTATAAATAGCATATGAATATTATATGATATATATAAAGGATACAAGAAATACAAATGTATTTAAAATTTCATAAATGTATTTATAAATCTATCATGCACTCAATAAAGATAAATCACAGTCATAATAAAAATTTGTACTTTTTTTAGCTTTTCTAAATGATTATTTCAATGAACTCTATGAAGAATCAATTAAAAGTGAATACAATTATTGTCATTGTATTTTAAATTGTATAACTGAAGTATATCTATGAGGTAATCATATATATATAGCCATTTATTTTACATGAAATCGTCCAAATTTTAGAATTACCAAAAGACATTTTTGAAAACCCCCTTAATTGGTGTATGGATAATATGGAAGGTTCGCATTAATTTTTTATACATATATTTCACACTTCTATACATAACTATTAAGAGTGTATTGATACAACTCTACCAAAGCACTATCTCGAACCGAAGGTTTGGTATGACTTAAATTTTTAAAAATAAAATACTTAAAAATATATTGTGACACTATATAGTGTCAATGGCTTAGTTAATAAATGTCTCGACTAATATTGATTGCCTATTTTTTTAAATTTTAAATGTAATTGATGTCAAGTATTAGATACACAAAGTTTATGAATAAGATTATTGATACCAATAATTAATATCCTACTTAATGTTGTATTAAATACAGGTGACAACAAACAATTTATCTGTGAACGTATGTTTGCGGATATTTTAATATTAGATAGTTAATATTTAAGAAATTGTTTAATAATATTAATTAATTACGTCCCAAATCTATATTTAACTGAATAATTTATGTTCAAATCAAAACCAATATGCTGCCTTTGATTTGATTTTACTCAATATAACATACAGAAATACAGACCGCTTGATTAAATCGTAACAAGAAATTTGATACAAAGAATAAATTGTTAAATAATAATTACTTCTGCAATTAAACTAACATGAAATAAATAATATTTTTACTCATTTTTGTAAAATAAACGAAGGATCTTCTAAATACAATTATTTTAATCATATGGAATTTTCAAGGTGCTTTAAATGATGCAGGTTTTAGCAGTAAGTAATTTGTTTGTATAACATCACTATTATAAATAAAAAATAAAAACGATATATGTTCTTAAATAAAATATGAATAATATATAACTATTTATAGAACGTTACATTTTCATTTATATTTAGTAGTGAAATGTATGAATTTTAATTTATTAGGCACAAGCAGTGCAGAGAAGGCACTTGAGTACACATATTTTGAAATAGGTATGTATATAAATTATATATTAATTTAAAACCTTGATTACAACATTAAAATAAATACAACAAAAATATTAAAACATTTCTGGACAAAAGAAAAAAAAAATTAAGTTTTAAGAATATAACTAGGCAAAATATAAATATTCCAAGTCTTCTTTATTGAACATCATAATCAATGTTTCGAGACAACACAAATAGTATAAATAAATATACTAGATGAAATATTGGTACATATTTATAGGGATAATGTATAACTGTATTAGAAAATCTATTGAATTAAATTAAAAATATTAAACTTAATGTGGAAAATCTAACTTGAGTCACAAGTCTTTAAGTATCATAATTTGCCAATTTTGATATTTCATTAAGTTACTCATTAACCGTTTTGTGTTAAAGTTATTCTCACAGAAAGGAGCAGAAGTGACATCCAGATAATTTGTAACGTCCCATTAATGATTTTGGAGCTGGCCAAAATTTTATATTGTTCTATTAAATGTTGTCTAAAAATACTTTTTTCTTTTTGTAGTCATATGTATCTTTTATATAGAAAATTAGTTTAATAAATCGATTTTTCATGAACCTGTCTTATCCAGGGTCAATCTTCCCAACTTTGAGCTTTTGTTACGGGTTTTCTGTGAAATTTCAAAAAAAAAAAAAATTTTAAATTTGGTCATAATACTTCTGCAGATTGATAAATGATAGCTCTTTGATTTATAAACCAAAAGATTATTTTATTTGGATGAATATATGGGCGTCCAGAGGATTGCCATCATGACCCTGTTTAGTTTTGGTTTTCGAATTTTCGTGGTCACAGTTATTTTTCAGTGATTTATTTTTCCCGTCAATTTTTTCCCGCGCTTCTTAGCTACTGAAAACATCGATTACCCTTGTGATCCATTTTATTTGTGGCCTTCAGCTTGAGTGTACTAGGTTTAATACGTTGGTTGTCGTTCACATCCTGTCATTGGCCTGTACACTTTTTTAAAGTGAGTATTCAAACAAATTATTTTTTTGCTTTTTATTCCATGTAGACTGAACGGACTAGTTTCAATTTATATACCAACTTTTGGAATAAGCTTGCTACAAGAGAGAATCGTCTAGAAATAACCATGTTTCTTCATGGACCTTTCAGTCATGGCCCTGTCCTTTCCAGTAAATTCGAAAACAGGGCTGTGACAAAAATATAAGGGCTTTGTTGTACAGGATACAATGGGCTATTTGCATGGTCATTTTTTATTTTTTTAGATGAATTGTCTCAGCAAGAGCTATTCAAAAAGGTGCAATATGTGGGGTATCCGATGAGCGAGAATGGGTTTAAATAGGTAAGGGATTTTGAGGTTTGCTCTATGCACTGCTTAACAGGCCTTTATGGCAGTGGGTGTAAACGCCGATTTTTAAAAAAAAAAAAAAAGGGATTTTGAGGTTCCTACATCATCCTACCCTACGCCTGAGATGCCAAACTTTGTAGGATTTTGAACTAATAATTGGTTTTTGAGGATACTAAATCCGAATTGGAAGTCAAAAATACAAAATTCCTATCCATGTAAATATTCCATTTTGGGTCTTGATTAATAATTTTGAAAATGGCCTCGTTAGACATTAGGCGTTTTTAACACTCATCGAAAGTGACGCAAAAACTTCAAATTACATATTCTTTATCATTTTCCGTAGTGTTTAGCTTGCATAATTTAATGATATTGCTCTCTATTCCAACGTTATTCAATTACTTCACAATACTATGTTGGGCAAATGTTTTAATAATCCTTTTGCTAGCAAAACGAAAATAGAACTAAAACAGACGTATGTTTTCTTCTGAAGAGATGATCCCAAAAAAAAAAGAAAAAGAAATCCTGAGTAACAAAAAATTCAGAAGAGGAATGCTGAAAAATTTTGTTACACCAAGCTGGAAAGTGGCACTATCAAAGCGGAGGAAATGAGGATCAAAAATGAGAAGAAGAAAAGAAGAATGTAAGAATAAACCAGTTATTGCAATAATGCAGAGGGAAGACAAGCACAACAGAAAAATAATTTTCCAAGGATAACCGTTTGAAGAAAAAAAGGAATGAAGTTCAAGATTTGGGAAAGGAACACATTGTGGAACCTATGGATGACAATTACACGAATATAACTGAACCAAGTTGCTCACCAAGTCATATCAGGGAAAAGAGAAGAAGGAACTAATTCAACTTTGGGTTAACAATACCATACTCAGAGCTTAGAATATTGTACTTAAAAAGACGATACACTACATGAGAAAAAGATATGAAAAGGACGAGACAAAATTTGAAGAAAAAAACCCCAACTAAATTCAAATCACCAAATACAATAAAATGAACGACATTCAGGAACTAAATGATCCAACAGTAGTTTGGAATTAAGTTACTTTTTGGTGAATGACTGTACTCCTGTACTCCAGCTTCACTGATAGATATTCGCTCAATTTGAGACAATCTGGATCACAGCCATTTGAGCGCATTTCACTCTAATATTTGAATTTTTACATGAATTAAACATTCCAGTCTCAAAAATCTACTTTTTATCGGATAGGTCATCAAATCAATACAAGGAATACATCATTATTCTTCATCTATCAGTACAAACTGAATGAGACTTATAGAGCTCTAAAAAAGCCACATGGAATTACTATTAGACGACGGAAAAGGTGTACTAGATACGATAGAAATGCACGACAGACCGAAATATTACTCAGTGTAAAAATGCTGTGAACATTGATACATTTATTATGGTTCTGCAAAACAGCATCAATAATATCTGAATTCGTGTCATTGAAAGTTCAGCAATTGAAGCTATGATTTCATTAGAACTCATCAATCTAACACTCTAAAGAATTTCCTCAAAGTGGTAAAAAATAAAAAAAAATGAAAAGACCATCGATTTATGATCTCTATTAACTTATATTTTTATTTATATTAAAAACGTTTTGTGGAAGCCAGCCTACTTTTTCTTTACCAAACCCACTAAAGATGGACAGAAAAGTAGATAGGGTTATAATGTGAAGACAGGGCTATGATGCGGGTGGTATGAAACTCTCGGTAGCATCATGGCCCTGTCGTTGCATCATCGTTCTGTCCATATTCCATTTTAATTATTTATTTTCTTAATAAATAAAACGCCTACTGTTTGGATACGCATTGAACTTTAATCTATGGGATCAAGAGAGTGCTCCATAGGAGCACTTTTACATTCTTGTCAACTCACACTTAAAACTGCCCTTTTCTGTGAGAATAACCCATTATATATTACAATAAATAAAATGTGAATATTATTAAAGTATAATACCAAGTATTAATTAAGGTTAGATGACCCTAAAAAATATATGATTAAAACACGAGGATCTTTTAAACATTGCTTACTAACGTCAAATCAATTATATATTAAAATACATTTATTATTTTTTTCTTGGAAATGAAAAGTATTTTCAAGAGGTATAAAAGGTATGTTACTTGATGTTGTTGATCTGATTAATATCAATTTCGATAAGAATGTAATAAAAAGTTTAAATCCTGATATTCGAATTTCAGCTTGAGATAATAGTTATGAATAGAATATCATGAATATCATCATATATAAATTATACATTTTTAAATCAGTTCACTAAAATATTGACGTGGCACATGTGGTGGACAACGAACGTTGTAGGTCGTGGCTATGCGTAGGTAACAGAATTTGACGCGTTCGTAATTAGACTTTGGGTTTTAATACCTAGACTATCATGGCCTTATCTCCACTATTGATAAATTGTATTTTATCAGTGATAATGAAAGTACATTAAAACTTTAAAATTTGACAAAAGTATGTGGCTAATAAATTTTTAGAAAGAAGTGTTGTGTGAAGGTGCTTGGAAATTATAAATTGTTGAATGAGACTTATATAGGAATAAATATATATATTTTAAGGAATAATAAAATCATACATTGATTACTTGCTTGAAATATTTTTGAAATACGTCGGTAAGTAAAACTAATTTCTTATAAAATTTCAAAAATTAAAAATAATGATATCTATAGCGTCAAACGCTTAAGTTTATTGAAAAAAACGATTACAATTCTAGAAAAAAATACTAATTGCTATATCGTAATATATATATATTATCATATCCAAAGGTTATTAGATTTGGAACTTTATAATACCCTCCTCAAAACACAAAATAATTTTATGAGTATTTTCAATCCTAATTATACATCAGACATCATTGAAATAGATACATTTATAAATATATTTTAACAATAATAGAATAAATAATAAAACATATTTTCCATTCACACCAACAAAAATAGAAAACTATATAATATTAACTTTCATTTCATTTCATATTTACTATAACCAGTTAATTACTTAATTAAACTGTTTTGTGAATGATTGGTTCCAGTGAAGTGCTCATTGTTAATGATTTTTTTTTTTTTTTTAGCGAAATCTAATGCAGTTGGACCAAAGCAGTATTGTGAACAATTAAATTCACCCCACCAATTTCAAATGGAAGGTAACGAATAATAATAGAATGAAGAACAGTAATTACAAGTTCAAAATATTAATTTGTACTGCATTATAATAATCTTCAATGCAGTGGCGTAGATTATGTGAGGGGGCTATAATATTCACAAAACAAATTAACACAAATCAAGAAAAAAATTAATCAACAAATTGACTGAGAAGCATAGACAATTTATATTTTTTTCAAAATATCTCAAAATAAATACGACATCATAAATAAACCAAATTTCTCTAAAGTGATATTTTGAATCTAATCCTCATTTTATTTTAAAATAAAATATTTAATTTTTTTTTTTATTTATTCATTTTTTTAACGCGTGATTATTTTATTGTACTACGCTTTGCCTTCATGGTTTTCATGGAGTGATTTACTTATTAATATTTCTCACTTATATTTATTTAAGAAAATATATTGTCATAAATTAACGAATAAGCTATAATAAAACTAAATATTAATTTATAATAATAAATAAAGAATGAAAAAATAAAAAATAGTATGGAAAATTCACACCAATATTATAACATTATAAAATGTGCCTATACTCACTACTAATTGACGTTACACATTTCATACTTCCAAAATTAATTTGAAAATATGAAATTGTGTAAATAAGTAATTAATATATAAAGGTATTCAAAATAAATATCAAAAAAATAATACCAGTCCAGAAAGACAATTATTATAACTCAATGAAAACAAACTCTAATCCAATTTCCTAAGAATTATACTTAATTTAGGTTTAACTCACTGAATAAATAATTATTCAAAAATTTGTAAAGGTCATTTTCTTTTCTATTATTCAAATGGAGTAAAAGCATCAAATTTTATACCTTATACCGATTTTTACTTACCATTTGAATACAAATAAAAATATGAACGTCAAAGTTACCCCATTAAATCTAACCAATTTTATTTTTGAAAATATTACGATATCAATAAATATCAACATATTACAATACATTTAATAATATGTGTTTAAATACATTACGTTTATTTTCAATATTATATTTTTTTTTTGACATTTGTGTTTTTGTATAGATATTAAATAATTACAATTAAAAATAGAATTATTCCAAATACATATTTGAATTTAAAAAATATTGATTATTTTCCATCTTCATTTTACTATTTCCAATATATTTTTCATTTATAGATAAATTACTATAACTAGTGTATATTTTTTTGTATAGATATATCCGATGCAGAAAAGCAACTAAACACTCATGATGAAGTTAAAGGTTTTTATTTTTGTCATTTTCATATACATATATCGAAGGTCAAAGAAACTGTTAAATTAAACAAATTTTACTGATGCATTAAATATTATAATTAAATACAAATATCAATTACGTTTACACATATCAATAAATGTGAACTTGATAAAACACACTTTATAATTTATATTTATATTTATAACGTAGCATTAGCAATAATTTTTAACAGTTGTGTTTTTAAAATAATTAAGTCAATACTACGAGTATAGCATAGTTGAGGGTAATTATGTATTACCAAGAATATATATATACATTTATAAACCCAAAATCACAAAAAAATTATACACTTTAACCGCGTATACATATTTCAACAACTACGTTGTCATCATTATACGTTGTATAATATATGTATGTCATATGTAATATCATAATAATATGTATATACGAGTATTATATTACGTTGTCATCGTTTATAACTTTAATTATAAAACAGTCACAAGTGCTCTATTACATTTTAATACCAAGAATACATACAATAATTTATTGAATTTTTTATTGATTTTTGATTTTATTTTTTTTGATTTATTATTGATAAAGTTTATCGACTTTAAATAATACATGACGTATTTCTGATATATAATATTGACTTTAAGTATTTTTTAGTGTATTAATTAAAACGTAGTTGAATAACAATTTATAAACACATGTATATAAAATGAGAATAATATATTCAAACAAATATATTTGTTCATTTAAATTTAGATTGCATAAGTAAGCATATGAATTACATATTTTCTTGCATTTTAATTTATATTGTTATACAAATGTAATTAATAAAATTATCTCATATAAAATAAAAGAGTAAAACTCGTATAAAAAGACAAAATTATATTTACATATTATATTATAATCAATTTTGCAAAGTATATTGTAACTGGAATTACCCGTATACATAATGCATTATTTCAACATTTCTTCCACCGTATGAATATGAGTGAGCGCAAACCAAATATAGTCATTCCTTACCGCAACATCGCAGATTATGATTACTGAAAATAGTTTGCATAATGTGGAATCGATCTGAGAATAAAGTGGTAAAACGATTTGCATTCTTATGCACGAAATCGTCATATTCCTCGATGGACAGAGGATTCACTCATATGACTATATTTATAAAAAAAAGTTAGTTTAACTCCAAAAAAAGACCTTCGAAATGTGTGTAATAATTTTCATATTTTAACACGTGTTTCAAATAACAATTAAGTTAATTTTTAATATAACAATAAAACGTTTGTTTGCAGTTTCTTTGCAGTTCTGTCTGAAAAAATTGGTCGAAAATATTTTCTGTATTATAGTTTTTTGTGTCGTATTTTATCGAAAAACTAAATTAGTTTAAGTGTTTTGGCTATTTTAATAAAAAATTATAAAAATCATTATACGAATATTTTTAAGAATTTTTAATATTTTAATTTTTAATATTTTTTAGAATTTCAATTGTTTTAATAGTAGGAATAAAAAAGCGATTTTTGCTGTTCGTTTATAAAACAATTTTGACAGAAAATATTCTCTCTATTGCTACATTAATTCATGATATTGCTAAAGAATATTCTGCAACTAACTAAATCATATTGATAAATGTATTTTATCTTAAATTTTTAAAATATCACACCATAATTTTTCAACATGAATTCAATTCTGCTATTTTTTAATATTATCATTTATTACATTAATTACATGACTATACTCGTCAATACACATATTACCATCTACATTCTAGTCTTTTTTTTATATATATTATTTAGTGAAATCAATGGTAATATTTTTCTAATAATATCCCATGTTGGGCAAACTATTAATTGGGCTAACTAAATATTTTTACTCCTTCAAAAAAGTTTCCCCGCTATTAATGTACAAAAAAAAAGTCATAAATTTAATCAATATGTTCTGTAAATGGTTTTTTAGGTATAAAATGATTGTCTCTAATTCTAAGAGTAGTGAGTTTATATTCGAAGTTAAAAAGTGTTGTGATTTTCTATTATTACTTTTTCCTCATAATATTTCTAATTATACTGATACTTCACTAACAGATGTGTTGTCGATCTCTATTTTTAATATAATGTCACAGATTTCAAATTGACTTTGTATTAAATAAAACAATATTATTAGTACGATAATACTCAATCCCGTGCACAATCAAAAAGATTTTAAAATATTCGGACATTAATCTTGAGATTAGATTATAAATCAGAGTACAGTTCAATGATTCTGGAAACTTTCGGTTTTAAGAATAGCTATCATGTCTTTATACTTCCAAGTACATAATTGTATTAAATATTTGTCTGATTACAAAAGTATTTTAACGTTTTAACTCAATCAGTATATGTGTGAAAATACTGATATATTTTGTCAACTATATATTCGACGTCAATTGGTAAGATATTTGAACTTTTTGCATGCATTTTGTGCAATATTAGTTATTGTATCAATTCTACAAGTATAAGTTTTTTAATTATTTTTCAGAATAAAAAAAACATTTTTGTTCCTTTCCTTGCAGCATCTTCAAAATTACTATTAAAAATATCCCCCAAAAATACACTAATTTTTTGAGATAATTTATATTTTGTTGAAACTTCTATAATATAAGACAACATTTTATCCAAATTGTCTTCATTCAGATTTGTTAATTTTAAAACTTTCATTTGAACTACCGTTTTAGTATCGAAATATCGAATAAGAATGGGTGCAAGTTTAAAATTTTTATAATTTGAAATGTGAATCATAACTGTCGCAAAATTAACATTCTTTAGTTTATAAATTATTTAATTCATTATAAAAAAAAAGATGCCTATTTATTCAAAATAATTAATTCAAATATAGTACGTATGTAAAAAATCATTTTTTTCATGGAGTTTGTTTATAAATGTTGTAGATAAATTGACTTGAAATAATGAATGTGTATTATTGTTTTAAATGCAAACATCCTCTCTTCTGCTGTAATGTATAATCCCTTATTATTAAGTTAGATGATCCTTGTTTGATGAAATATTATATTATTTTGTCATTTTTTGAAACACTGAATAAGACCGAAAAATATTTTTTTCTTTCCACATGCTGTTTCATATTGAAACTACCTAGATACTCGAGTGAAAATATTGCTTTGTGAACCGTACAAAACTATATGCCTATTTCTATAGATTCTTTATGGAAATTTAAATCGGATTGTAAAGATATAGTGAACGTAAATATGCCCTTTAACATTAAAAAAAAAGTAATGTTATAACTAACGAAAAATAAATTAAGAGAGCTGATAAACTGTAGTGACCCAATAAGTTATAAATAAAACTGCTCTACTCTTAATACAATTTCATATTATCGTCCAAAATATTGATTAAACGAATCAATATAATATTAAACAATATCTAATAAAGTATATACATATATTAGCTGTTAGGTTTTTTTTCTAATAATTTCTCAAAAATCGTATGAAAATAAACATGGAAATAACTATGCAAGACGACATGCCTCATGATTATTGCTGACAATTGTTTGTTGGCACTCAATGTTGGCACTCATCGATAACTATTATTCATAACTTTGATTTCAACGTAAAACTGTAAATACACTGTTTTGTATTAGTTTTGTGTATAGGTTTTTTTTTGTACACACATAACATAATAATATGAAGTTAACGTGATTAAAATGGGACCATTTTCTAATAACAATACAAAGCGTGTCCTGACCAAATTTTGTCATGACAAAGGGAAATAATGATAAAAAAAAACAATGTTATTTTAAACAGGACATATGGTTATCATACTATACGCCTTAAATATCTGATCGCTCATAATGGAATTAAACACATATAAATAGGATATTATATCCAAATTACAAATATACACATTATATCTTTTTGTGTTTAACAGATATATGGACTAACTCTTCTTAATTCAATCAAATATTATTCAAAATATTTTATAATATATTTTATTGAGAAATTCTGATCACTTTTATTTGATTCAAAATATAATTTATGATTTATAATAATTTTAATGATAATGATAATGATAATAATAATAATAATAATAATAATAATAATAATAATAATAATAATATAATAATAACAGTGATATAATGATATATTGATCGTCTAATCTGATACGTTTATGAATTGCGCGTATTCAAACATTTCTAAATATATCAAAAACGTAATTAAATTTAATTAATTAAAGATAAGTCAGCAATAAGTGTTTGCCAGTTCGCTCACAAAAATATGGATTATTGAATTAAAAATATATATCTTTATATACATTAAACATCTTAGTGTTTTCAATTCAGATTGAAAATTAAATTAAAAAATCAAATGATTGTTAATACTGAGATACATTTTGGCTTGAAAGTCATTGTGCATAATAATATAAATGCTTAAATAATATAAAATTAAAATTTTAACAGTTCTTGTTCTATTAATATTAATGTTTGTAATATAAATTTTAAATCTAGAAGAACTAACTGAAATTGGGAATTTCGAGAGTAAGTTTTAATGTATCTTCATTCGTTTATATTTGTTATATGTTGAACACAATACATTTGTATTTTAAATTTGTATCAGTAATTCTCATTTAAAAATATAATCCATTTAAATTACGAATGAATATTAATGATATCAAATGTGTAATTTATATATTATATATTATAAACTGTATATTTTATTCTCCATATAGCCCACTTCAATAGTACACAAGCATTCGATCATGCATTTCGTACCCGTAATTGATTTAATATAAAATATTTCATTATTAAATACGAATAAATTTACCTAATTTTAATTAAGTAATTTACCTATTTACTTTAATTTAGCCTATATAATTAAGGCTATTATTTTGAATGATCAAAATAATGCGGTTGTCTCAATGAATTACATTATTTTAATGTATAATATGTTTCTAATCACAAAAATTTAATTATTGAACTTTTTATTCCTAAATTAAATTATTAAATTATTAAAACTTCAATGGGCTTGCACATAACAATACATATTTTCGGTAATATCCATGTTTAATTTTGTAAAAAATTGATATTTTTTCAGTATTTATCTTAATTTTTTTTTATATCATCTGTAAATAATGTTGCTCAATCAATAGTATTTATCTTAATTTTTTTTTTATATCATCTGTAAATAATGTTGCTCAATTAATATAACATCAATCTTATGCGATCGACAACACGTCAAGGAGCAGCTTGTTTATAATGTTAATTTAAAATCTAAAATAATTCCAACTTTCGAACATAAATATTAGCATTTGATTTTCATTAACATAACTAAGTTTTTGTCATATGTACTTATTTAATACGAGTAACTTGTAAACAATACTGAGTTAAACAATTATCAAATAGATTTAAAAAAAATTAATTTTGTAAACATATACGTTAAACAATACTAATGAAATAATAACACTAACGTAATATAAATTGAAGAAAAATATTCCAATTCACTAATTATTCAATCAAATATTTATTACATTCTAAACTGTTAATCACATAACTGATTATGTAATTAATCATGTTTTATTAACATTCTCAATTATTCATTACTATTGCTAATAGTGAAGATTGAACAACATTTTACCTGATTTTATTTTTAAATAAACAGATTTCACATTACGTTATGTCCTAACTGAATCCGTGCGTTGCGATAAATACGTTCGTGTGTCAAATGATATCTCCATACAAATAATAACCATATTATAGACTTTAAATATTAACATGACTCGTTAAAAAGCAAATAACTTTAACCTGAAATCAATTTTTTTAATTTAACTTTTAACTTATCTAAGTGTGAAGAAACACTTCACCATATATATATGCAAACTGCGCATTCGTCAACCAGCATCACCGCTGTTCACATTGTCCACCGTTGACATATCGAACATTCACAAGCACGCAATCCTAGAAACTCGAAAATTGATCAATATTTACTGGTCGTATTCAGTAAGACCGATGCCATCAAAGATCTGTTGAATTCAACAATACTACTCATCTGTCATCTCTACGAGAAACCGAACATTTGAAATGACAAGCCTGATTACCGATACATCAAAACTAGCTGAAGACTGTACCTTCGCGGAGTCCTGCTGACTCGAGACGAGAACAAATAGAATACCAAGAAATCTTTTTCGAGAATTTTTTCTATCGAAACACCCATCATTTTCTACTGAAGTTCACTTTCCCGGGAACACAACTCTGACTATATAAATTGTTGGGACTTGACATAATAATAATTTTAGTTTTTTCGTTACACATTCTACATTTTGTCACTTAGCACTAATAAGTGCTATTTTGTGGAATATATTAGATTTTAAGAAAAATAATTTAATAATAATATCATTTCAACATTTGTCGGTGTATATCTAAATGCATTCATTTTTGGGTTTTAGTCAATGCATATACATTAAAAAGATATGATAAAAGTAACCATTTTCTCGCATCCTAACACATATATATATATATAAACATCATATTTATGATAGCATATGAAATAATCTTAATAAATGAACAGAAAATAAATGTATTCAACTTTTAATACATGGATTAATGATTATCATGTGCAC
This sequence comes from Schlechtendalia chinensis, assembly GCA_019022885.1. Lineage (NCBI taxonomy): Eukaryota > Metazoa > Arthropoda > Insecta > Hemiptera > Aphididae > Schlechtendalia > Schlechtendalia chinensis. The sequence continues at coordinate 14,257,365 of CM032345.1, read as the reverse complement.
AATGTAGATAAATCACAGTCATATTGAAAATTGGTTTTTTTTTAGTATATTTATTAAGTTATTATATTAAACTCTATGGTGCAGCAGTAAAAAGTGAGTGCAATTTTCTTCATTTTATTTTTTATTTAATAACTAAATTATGTCTATGAAATAATCATATGTAAAACCAATTTTTTTGAATGAAATTGTCTAAATTTTAGAATTCCCTAGAGGTATCATTCAAAAACCAATAGTATGGTGTACGAAGAATATGAAAGGTTCGCATTCATTTCTAATACATATATTTCACAATATTATATTTTACTGTTTATAGCAGGAGTGATCAATATGCTCTTATCTGGTTTGGTAAAATAAAATACTAAAGGTCCGTCTACTGAATAAATGATATAGGGCCTGGTGGCAGTAGTGTGCAAATATTTTCCAACCAGGTCCTATGTTCAACCAGGAAAAAAAAAGGTCCATCCACTAAGGTCAAAACTGTCTGTTTTCAATATCAAATCTACTTCTTTTCTGATGCACTCAACATAAACGGAAAACAAACAATGGTAAACGAAAAAAGACATCGTGTTTTTTTAACATCTTGTAAGGATAAGTTGAAAGAAAAATATAACTCACCACTTCTACGGAATGAAAGTTTTATTAAAACATATACAACACTGGATACAAAAAATACTGACTTAATATTATACTTAGAAGATACGCGGAGGTGATATTGTAGCGTGGATGATTTCGATGTGTAACGTGTCCCGAGCAGATTCAAACTAGTCTTGTAGGATTGCATTGCATTACATGCTTGTTTAACCTAGATATCCAAGATGTTGCCACAAGTTCGGGTAGGTTTTCCCATATCTTGGAGTGAAAAGTATTATCATAGTGTGGTTATTTAAGATGGTTATTAAATATCGTTTAATTAGTTCTATTGGTTGTTAGCGTTTCCATTGTCATGATGGAATTGTCCAATTACCGATTGGTGTTTTTCTAAAACCGATCTCATGCATATGTTGGTGTGCAGATGAGTGTTCGATGAAACATGTTTTTGTGATGGATGTAATAGTGCTTCTAATTGTTTTGATGTTAGTTAAGACATGGACATACACGTTCTTCACTAATCATGGACTACCAGCAATGGTCCTATGGGAGGTGTTCTGGACAGCCTCTAGTTTGTTCCAGTTGGTTGTAGAGATTTGTGCTCTCCGGAGTAGTCCGGCATAAATGAGTATTGGCACTATGTACATTTTGTGTATGATTAGTTTCGCCCGGTCTGGTTTATGCTGAATGGTGTGGTTTATATAAGCGGAAGAAACTTCTAGAATCTTAATAATACAGGCGACATGACGTCGTGAATGTTCTCGACGCACGTCATTAATGCAATATATAAATAGCTACGCGAGAACACTGGCGATTTCGAGAACATTCTCGTCAGACGAGTTTTTTTTCCTTGTCTGTGGCCCGGATAAAATGAGATCATGGGCCGCTATTTTCGATGACTGGTAATTTCTAGTGTTATAACTCTACCATTGCACGATATACAATTGAAAATTTAGTGTAACATATGGGTATAAAGATTAAATCATTAATAATATAGTTTAATAATAATATATGAACTATATCAATTCATATTTACTATGTATTTTAGATACAAGTTGTTTATAAATAAATACAATTAATGATGATTGTTTGGGTATTGCTACCCAACTATTGGAGCGTTGACCGATGCACCTAATGATATTCTAATATCCATCATTACCGTCGTTTATTGATTTTGTTTTGTTTGTTCGTCGTTGAGTCATCTTCATGTGCGCTCCGTATCCGTTGGCTCTTGTTTATTGTTACCGTTATTACCGTCACCTTTTCGTGCTATTGTCGCTATCGTCGACCACCATCGTTTTTCTAACACTGTTGCACTATCGCTATCACCATCACCGTTCCAGAGTCGTCGTCAAGTTAACTACACACGGCTTTATTACATGTTATTTATTAATGTTATATGTATGTTATATTCTTTAGTATAATTTATATTATTTCTTTTTATTCTTATCCCTAAACTGGCCAGTACTTAAGTTGTGTTCTATTGGTTTTTTTCTTTTTATTAATAATAATTTTTTATACCGAAATATTGTGTAATTATTGATTTTTCATTTTTAAATTGCAAGATAATATTTTTCTTTTTGTACATACCATTTTATCAAAATCCTACATAACAATGATACTAATAATAAATATATTGAATATTGTACCAAATACAGGTGAAAAAAATGTATCGTTGTGTGAGAGTATGTTTACTGGAAAACTAATTATAAAATATTTAAAATTTCTACAATTTTATTATAAATTTTTAATAGTTTTAAAGTGTATATAACAGCATTACTAATATATATTTGAACAAATATATTACGTTAAGATTTAAAGAAATACGTCGTAATTGATTTGATACTACTTATTTTAATATATAGAAATCCAGAATAGTTAAAAATATCGCAACATCAATTTAATTAAAAAAATGAATTGTTAAACCAGAAATATTTGAAAAGTATTTTTAAAATAATAAAAATTATGTCCTAACTGTTTTTAATAAAATGAACGTAAGATAGTTTAAATACGATTTTTTAACAATACGGAATTTCCTAGCTGCATTGCTTGAAGCACATTTTGAAAGTAAGCAATTCGTTTGCACAATAACACTACTAAATTTTAAAATTAAAATGATATTAATTCATAAATAAAATAATAATAATATGTTACGATTGTAGACAATTGCATCTGCATGTACGGTTAGTGACGAAATATACGAATTAGAATATTTATTCATTATTCAATTTTTAGGTAGAGGCAATGCAAAGAAAGCACTTGATCACGCATATTTTAATATAGGTATGTAAATACCTTTTGATTATTTTGATGAATAAATTATGTATTCATAATAGTTTAATATTTCTATTCCAAAATAAATAAATTCTACTAAGCAATATGCACATAATTAAACAAAATATAATGACAGATATATTAATCCTATGATATCGAACATCATAATCGGAGAATGAAACAAACACAAATAGTATAATGAACTAAACTAGATGAGATATTTGTATATATTTTTAATGACATTTACATAAAAACTGTATTATAATATCTATTTAATTTAATTAAATACCCATGTGGAAAAACTAACTGCAATCATATGTTTTTAAATATAATCATATGCCACTTTAGCTTTTTAACTATGTTACTTAATACCTATGACATATCAAACATTTCAATGAATTTAATATTAATTTAGGTTAATGTGCCGCTAAAATTAGTTAATTAAATCAAAATTAACTTTTCAACATTTCTAACTAACATAAATATAAAAATATTTTTTTCTTTTTGAAAATGAAAAATTAGATTTCTATAATGCACAAGGTTAGTTACATTCTTTTTTTTATATATGTTTATCTGAAACATAATAATTTTGAATGTTTTCCCAAATGTTTATTTGGATGAATGAATTTCAGCTTGAGATAAAAGTTATGTATAGAATACCATTAATGTCATCAAATATCACTTAAATATTTTTGAACCATAATATTGACGTGGTACATTCGTACAGAGTTGACAATAGCCGGTCATGATTGAGCGTGAGTGACTGCACTTCACGCAGTCACAGTTTAATTACGCATGTATAGTGAAAGAAATAAAATTCGAATGGAAAAAATAAACACGTTTATAAAAAAAAAAAAAAAACATACAATGTTCGTCAATTGGTGATCGCTGTTTAAGCGGTAAGCCGAGCGCAGAATACAACGAGTCGCCGGGTCAGTTTATATGTCGGGCCAATAGATTATTGATATCGTGATTAAAATAACATATGTATTTTAAAATTTGATAAACCTATGTAGATAATATTTATAAAATTAATAATTTATAAACTGAAGTCATCTGTGGGAGTATTTCGGAATTAAAAATATTAATTAAGACTATAACATAAATATATACATATATTGGTTTTTTAGGATTATTAAAATTATATATTGAGTACATACTTGCGAAATGTTTACTATATGTCGGTAAGTAAAATAAATTTAAATTAAATTAAAAATAATGATTTCTAGAGTATCGTACGTAGGTTAACTGAAAAAACGATTACAACTCCAGATAAAAATACCTACCGCTATATTATATTGTACATATTATATATGTACAATATACACAGTGTATTTGATTTTAAATTTGCCATTACTCTCTACACACCATGGAATCTTTTAAAATTAATAATTGATTCTATTGTAATGTTCATTGTTTATTGTATTTTCTTCAGATAAGTCTAATGCAGATGGACCAATGCAGTATTGTGAAAAATTTAAACCCCATCAAATTGACTCGTATCAAACTGGAGGTATTGAATAATACTATAATAGAAGCTAATATTTTTAAGCTTAAAATAATGGCATGTACTGTATGCTAACATTCAACATTTTAATAGTTCATCGAGAGAGTATAACTTTATATATTTACATTTCTATTTGAAATTGTATGAATAAGCAATCAATTAATTAATATTTCATAGAATTTAAATATTACATATCAAAGGAATAGTAAAAATCTAGAATGACAATTACTAGACCTCAATTCAAAATCGACTCAAACCCAACTTTTTAATCAATGTACCAATTTTAGGTTTAATTCATTAAATTGTTATTTATTGGTCACAGACATTTGTAAAGGAAATTTTATCATTTTAGATTATTCCGGTGAAAAAGGAGAAACATCAAATTATACTCCTTATACAGGTTTTAACATACCATTTGCACTAACTACATTTAAGATTAATGAAACCCCGTCAATCCAACTAATTTTTCTAATAACGAATATAAATTAAATATATGTCTCACAATAAATATCAACACAGAATTAATACATATTATTTGTTTAATAACTAGGTCGTTTTTCAATATAATTAAATTTAAACAACTGAGATTATTTATAAATAAATTATTATACCATAGTTATAGAAAATAATATAACAAAAATTCGAACAAAATTAATAAAGCAAAATTATTTGATTCTTATTACATATTGACTATTAGTTAATTTCGTATTCATCTAAATTTCTATTTATCACTAACACATAGACGAGTGTAAAAATAATGTTTTTGTTTTATATAATTTCGGTGCGAATAGAACAATTACCATTTTCCTCTCAAAATACAGGTTTTTTAACTTAAATATATAATAAAATATTATTTAAATTTATAACTTAGGTCAATATTACCACACTAGATGTAATACATTTTACATCTCACTACTAAAATTTAATGAAAAATACCAAGCATATACACATATTTTATATTCGTTATAAACGAATATCGAATATAAACGTGACAGTAAATTTATGTGGATGAGCTGAACGCCACCATGTTATTTATATAGCTTTTTGTGTTATCTACTTAAGTATAAGTCATTTTATTTTTGTTCAGATAATTCCACTTCACTAGATCAATTATATACTTCCACTCCCAATACAGGTTTTTATTTTACCATTTGCAGCATTATATATTAAAAATCACAATACTCACGAAAAATTAAATAATTTTACATCTAAAAATTAGAAATTAAAAATGACTGATTTAAACATAACAATAAATATCAACATGGTGAAAATTTATATTGTAATTTGTAATTATATTCATTACGTCACATTCACAATATTTCTTAACAACTGCGGTTTTGAAATAATTAAATTATTATTATAATATAGTAAAGTAATATATAATATTAATTATTTACTATAATATAGTAAAGTATAATATAGTTTAATAATAATATTTATTAAAAAATTCTACAAATTCATTAGGCATCTCTTATTTTTCTGTAAATATTGATTATTTGATATCATCACATTTACTATATCCAGTAAAAAGTTTTTAATACCAGTGCAATTCTCATTCAGGTATAATTTCCATTAAGAAGTGTAATGTTAAGTATTTTTTTTAGATAATTTCAGTGCAGCAGAACAACTACCAACTCATACTCCATTTACAGGTATTTATTTTTACAATTCACATCTTCAAAAAATTAAGGTCTTTTGACTTTAAATTCAAAATATTTTATTGATATATTACATCTAAATATAAGAACATAAAAATAAATTTCAAATACAGATAAATTAACGAATTAACTCGTAGATAATTTTAATACATTTTAAAATAATTATTTATATTTACTACGCAATTGTATTCACAATACTTTTTTTATATGTTTAATAACAAATATAAAATTTATATATATATATATATATATGTATTGCTGTCCCGACAGACGTTGTCTTGTCTAATTTTCAATAAATTTATTTTTATAATTTTGTGAATTTATGAAAAACTATTGGAATTGTGATTTAAATTTCAAATCACAATGAATGTCAAGATGTTTTATTTACATTTTTATTTCGATGTTCAAGTAAACAATCAGATGCTTTGTTTTGATTGGTTTGCTTTAACATCACCCTTCCTTTCATTGTAATGCTTTATGATATATGACAATTATTGTTTTGTTATCGGGTGCATAATTACTCTGTAAATGCGACCTAACGCATCAATGGAAAATACATGTGTATAATCTTGAACTGGATTTCCTTGTTTCCATCGTATTCATGAAATATCTTTAACGATTGATTCCAAATATAATATCTCGACATATCAGTGTATAGCAGTATTCGGGCAAAGTCATCATTCTGGCACATTTCAAAAAAGATGGTCATTATTGTAGATGACGGTCGATCGGCTCGTTGAAATGTGTTCTCTACAGTGAAGTATTCTCTTCTTTGTTACTGCTAACATAGTGGTACATTTGATATTGAGTGACTTCATCATTGGAATTCTCCGCATCAACTCTAATCACATCCATATCACTTCTTTGGTCACATACATGTAGATTTATTTAATTGATTTTATGGAATTGCAAGATTCAACGTTGATGTGCGCTTTGAATGTCTTCGAGAGTAATGGTGAACGAAGAACAATCCAACGAATATCAACGTCAATGTCCTGTTGATCCACTTTGACAATTGTTGATCTTCCATTGTCCGCAGTCGAATAGCGATGATACAGTGGATAGATAACCTTCATTTCCGGTAATTGTTTGAGCTACTAATTCCCGTGTATAACATTTCGAACACTTTACTTCGACAATACCCGGAGAATTGTTATTTAATATTCCACGTGGACCATAAATTATATGATAATATGAATCATACAACCTCATGCAATCAAGCCTGTATCTTTTTGTTCATCGGGAATTTCCGCTAATATCACATTATCTATTTAATTCAGTCTTACCATCTCAATTAACCAAATGAGAATATGTGAATGTGACAATCCGCACTGAAATCAATTTTCACATTGTAACGGAATGTAACTCGGTGATTATTCAACTCAACATTTGTCTTCTAACATGATTTTTCAAATTCTCTTTCAGATGTCTAATTCGAAGCATATCATCTGTGTTTGAATTTTCTTTTTCATCTTGTGTACGTGCTAAACGTGTTTGTGATAATTTATTCCGTTTAGTTTCATTTTACTCTTCGCGTTGCTCTGCAGTACAATTATTTCGAAAATTCGATTGTTTTGTAAATTTCGAATTCCACCACCTAAATTGCTCCATCTTATTGGCGGAGCTGCAGTGTGATTCAATTGTGTCAATTCAATTTAATTGTATGAATTGCATCGATTGAAAATAATCTATATAAATATAATTATTCTGGTGGGTTTCGTGATTTTTTTAATTCTATAAACTCTAAGAAAATTAAGGTTTTTAAACATTTTTATTCTGTAAATGTCAAACAATATGAATTGCGATAAATTTTTGCGGATGAATTTAGGTCGCGGTCCCAAAAAGATTGAGAACTACTGATTTAGACCATTATTAAGACTTTATTAATATATAAACTAATATCAAACTTCATTTTTTCTAAATCTCTTGTCTATAATATAATTTAAACTTTCTAATTTTTCTTTTGTAGTTAATTTACATTGAGAAGTGTAAAAATCATTTTTTGTTTTAGATGATTTCAGTGCATTAGAACAACTACCATTTCATTCTCATAATACAGGTTTTCAAACTTAAAAATATAACTAAGTTCAAAAAGATCATATCAGAAGCAATACATTTTACTCATACACCTAAATACGAGAATTTAATGACACATGCCCAGTATATACCAAGGCTGGACAAGTTAAAAACAATTTTAACTCGTTAAGTTAAGTTAATTTAAAATAACTAAGTTAAATTAAGTAAAAGTTAATATTTTCTTATCTAAAAAAAAAAAAGAAAAAAAGATAAATGATAATATAGCCCTGGTCTGAATTATTGAGTTACCAAAAATTAAACGGATAACAGATTTGGATAGTATTACAAATACATTTGAAGTATTCTGAATACTTTTTAAATATTTTTCGAAAGTATTTAATACAGTATTTTAAATACTTTTTAAAAGTTTTTTGAATAAATTATTCCAAATACTTCTTAAAGCTCAATCATATTTTAAATAGTACCTACATAAAAATAATAACTTATTAATTACTTAAATATTAAAAGTAATTATTTCAGAAAAATATGAGTAGCAACTAGCAGAAGTAGGTATTTAAAACAATAACAATTATTTATATAATAATCTTATTAAAATTTGGTGTTTGAACCCAGCCTTATTTAAATAATCAAGTATAATTGATTACACATTGTTATAATAATTGTGTTATATTTTATAATTAATTGGCATTATTAATTTACTTACTATTAGTGATTGTGTTAATTTATAAACACAGAATTTAAAAAAAAGTTCGAAAATATGACAAAGGTTTATGCGCGGGTAGTTATATATATTTTAATAACTATATTCTATATTAAATTAGTTTTCATTGCAAACGACTAAAGACTACGTTGCTTATGTGCGTCGATATCGGGGATTTTTTTTTTTAACCGTCCATACACCCGCTGCCCTGAAAGCCTGTTAAGCAGTACCTGAGACAGTGGGTCGTCGTCGTTTATTTAATAAAAACAAACATATTTCACTGGGGTAACCGGACAATCCCCGGCCATTACACACATTACAAAATTATATATACAATTTTGCGCAGTGCGCGCGTAAAAGGAGAAGTGTCTCCCGTTCCTCCCTTTACAGATTTCTAATTACGAATGGACCATTACCGTCCTTCCCCTTTTCCAGCGACGCGATGAAACTACCCCATGAAGCAACTGCCTCTCGCGCTCGGCTTCCTCCTTTGCACTCATCACGACCGATTCGATCCGGTCCGCAATGAGAACACTCGATCTCCGGAGCAAGGCCGATCCGTTGTAGAAACTGATTGAAATAGCCGTGCCCCGTTAATAACTGGGAAAGATGGTTCGTCATTTCACCGCGCGGACCTCCTCACTTACCGGTCAAGGAACGAGGGGGGTATCAGCGTCCGGGTTCACTCCCGGCCGCTTTCAGCAGGAGCGTCCCATTTCGCTACCCTCCGTGCCCACTCGTCCGTCGTCGAGGCTCTCGAGTTGCCCGACTTCGCCGGAGTTCCCGAAGGCCGTCCGTCCGTTACCGGCGGTATTGCCCTCCTCGCGTCGTACGCGAAAGCGCGCTCGACGGCCAAAAGTTCGATCGGGGGCGTCCGCGCGACGACCTGTATTGCGTGATAAAAGACTGTGCGGTACGCACGGGCGCTCCTGATGGCCACCCGACGCTGGACACTGGCCAACGTCTTCACGCCCCACGGGTTGTAAGCCAACGTATGCGCCCACGTTGAAGCGCCGTAAAATAATATCGATTGCACGACGCTGATATCGGGGATTTGCCTATTACAAACCTACATTTATTATTATTATTATTATATTTAGATACTGAACTCAATAAATCTCGTGACAGGTTTTTACGTACATCGTATATGCTATACATTACGTATGTGCTATTGTAAAATTATCTATATTAGAAAATAAAAACAAGTAATATATTCAAAATCATTTACAAATTTACAAAATTCACAAATTTGTTCTTCGGATAAAATTTAACTTAACTTGGATACTTTTGTAAAAAATTAACATAAGGTTAGGTTAGGCTATATATTATAAGGTACAAACACGTTCTTACGAAATACGGTCTGACGGCTTACCAGGGGTGGTAAAGAAAGGAGGTGGTTAAAAGAAAGTTACAAACACGTTAAGTTTAAAAAAGTAATTTTTCAAGTTAAAAGTAAGTTTGAAAAAAATAACGAGTTAATTAACTTAAGTTCATATAATTTAACTTTCTAACTTAGTTTTTAGTTTTAACTCGATAATGCTCAGCCTTGGTATGTACATATCAATTAATATCAACTTGAAGATATTTTATTGTAAAATATGTAATTATATTTAATAACACCCATTCCCAATATTATTTTAAACTGTGATTTTGATAATAATAAGTAACTACCAACTCATATTACAATTACAAGTTTTTCTTTTTATCATTTGCATAAATACATAGCAAAGATTAAAAGACTTGCGTCAAATTTAACAAATTTTACTGTAAATAATGAATTTAAAAAACGAATATCAAATATAGACATATCAATAGATATCAATATCATATCATATCTTTTTTTGTGTTTACATTCATTATGTCGCATTCGAAATATTTCTTAGCATTTCAGCATTTGCGTTTTTGAAGTATACTCGTAGTTATGGATAATTATATCTTTACAAATGCATCAGACATCTCTTAGTATTCTGTAAATATTGACAATTATCTATCTTCATATTAACTTAGTCCAGTTTAGGATATTTTATTACTGATAATGTTTCATTCATTAATAATTTGCTATAAAATATAATTTTGGTGCAGTAGAACAATTACTAACTTATTCTTATAATACAAGTTTTGATTTTAACTATTTGCATGTATATAAACAAAAGATCAAATAAATCACGTCAACACAATAAATTATCTGTTACATCTTAATATTAAAATATAACGAGGAATATCAAAAATATATTATTATATATTTCAACTTTATAATAATTCATTTCGTTACATATTTTTATGTACATTACGTCACTTTTGCTTTTTTTTAAGAACTATTGTTAATAACTATGTCATTGTTAAAAATATAAATCTTATTTATAAGATACACATATTTAAAAAAATAATAAATTTATTAGACATTTCGTATAATTCTGTAAAATATTGGATATCTTATATCTTCATGTTTAATTTATCTAATATAGGTTTTTAAACTAATTGATATATTACTTTAGCAATAGTATAGTAAATAATTTTACTGTTTAGATCATTTTGGCGGGCTAAATGAAGTACCATTATATAGTCCAATTACAGGTTTTTATTTTTATTATTTGCATTTACATAAATTGATGATCAAAAACTCACGTCAATTGCACCAAATGTTAACGTTTATTCTAAATATCAAAATTTAATAACGAATATCAAATATAGTTTTTAAATTTTTGATTACAAATACAAACTAAATATATGTTTAAATTTTTTTATATATCTATTAATTAAAAATCTAAAATTATAGTATTTTATTTATAATATGATCATAATCAATACAGCACATTAATATGTATTTATGTCTACAGTGATTTTTTATAATTATGGTTATCTTGATGCTAAAGCGTATTAAATATTAACATACATTACTATTATTAATATTTATACATCAGTACCTAAAACATTAATGAGTATTCACTTATGTGTTGAAAGTATACAATTGTGATTACCAATTTTGAATTTTTCAATATTGTTATTCTTAAATGGTTCTCTGAGATCTGAGATTTATTTATTTTTCGTCAGGTTATTCTGATGAACAATATCCGATACAATATTGGAATTATTCTAGTTTTGACGTTCCATGGGAACCATCATATGCTACAGGTTATATTGATCCCGTGAACACTAACCAAATCTTTGACCCAAATCAACCAGGTAATGATAAATAAGTTGTATTTACTTTTCAGTTACATAAATTATGTCAACTAATTTAAAATTGTTAGAAAATGTATTAGAGGGGGGACAATTTTTTCGATTTTCCTTTGTTATTGTTGAACCATTACCTGAAATAACGAAAGGTAATACAAAAATAAATAACGAAATATATATGATACGAAATAAATTAAAATCTTTTTTAAACACATATATTCGAATAGTATTCCACATTAACGTATTTAAATTTGATGTACTCGTATATAAGTAGATAATACCATTAACGAAAATAAAAATTTGATTAAATATTAGTACATTCATAGTATATCGTTTTCAAAACTAATTATGCAACTTTCTTGTACAAATATATGGTGCATATGTATTTTCATTTATTGTGTTAGAATTTAATTTGGAATGAAACATTTCTATGACGCCATTAATTGAAAAAATATAAATTAATATTTTCCTACTTTATATTCGTATAACTTATATATTAATATACTTAAATATATATTTACTTATATATATATATATATATATATATATTATATATTTATTTTTTTGAAATGTTTAGTTAGTTTTATCAATGTAGAAACATCATTTTTTTTTCATTAAGTAGTACAAAACCAAGAGAAGTTTTCCAATACTACAGATCGGGAACCATCTTCATCAACAACTCTACCATATGAAACCAATGATTTTAATCATAGTTATAATTGTGATCCAACACATCATAATAAATAATTAAGGACAATACATATTGTCTATAACAGTATAAATACTACTGTAGGGTATCTACAATATAGTGCTCAGATTATAAATTATTTAACTTTGAAATAATATCTTTAAATTAAACCTAATATAATTATATTTTTTTTTTTATTATCTACTAGTAAATTAATAATAATATTTTTAAAGTAAAGTTAAGAATAAGGCAGTTTGATAGGAAAATGATATTTTTGTTATTGTGAGTGTGAAGGTCAACATGTTAAAAATTATTTCAAATATTTATTGTTTATCACGTAGTTTGTCTTTTTTTTATTGTAGTTTATTATAATTGAAAATATGATTTAAATATAACAAATACAAAGGTCTCTCGGTAATTAGATATTTTATTTTTATTTAACTAACCATCAATCTTGTGTGAATGTGGTGTAACACGTGTGTTCTCTGTTAATTATATTTAAATTCATCACATTCATTATTGAAAACATCAAACAAAATGGAAACATACAACATTTTTTCGAACTCAGAAGCTGATAAATTTCCTAATCCGATATCTGATATGTACACATATAAATTCGAACTAGTAAGGTAATACTAGTAAATAGTTCGAAATATTATTACACATTCTCTTGGTGACATACCAAAAATGACCTGATATGTTTGTTGTAGAAACAGATTAATAAATCTGAAACAATGAATTCATAAAATGATATGTACTCGTAATAATAAAATAAGAAAAAAAATAACAGTAACTTTGAATAAGATAAAATAACTATTTTATATTGGGATGTGAGTTCCAGAATGTTTTAGGTAATAAAGTTCATATAAAATTAAAAATAAAACAAATATCAAATAAATTAAAGAAAATAAATTATAATATATCTAATTAATATCTTGCTTATCTTGCTGCCCATACTGGAATTCTTTATTAATTTTGCAAACACGATTGGTCGTATACAGAAGTTTAAAAAAGATATGTTGGTCAATACTTTTACTTCCGAAACAAAATCACCGACAAAATTAAATAAGCCAATACTCGTGTGAATTGGTGGGTAAAACTAAACTTGTTTTGCGAAAAATCGATTTCATTTAGAGTAGTGGCTCATAACTAGAGTGTGCGTATACTGACGAGGAGAAGAGAACATCGAAGTATGTAGAGTGTAGTTCTTTTATGTTTTATGATTCATTTGGTATGTCAAACTATGGAGATGGTCTGGCAGACTAACGTTTAAGTCGCTCTTTAAAAATGACATTTGTTCGTTATAGTACGGCTGGTAGTCGGCTTTATAATTGTTCATTTTGGTTCTTCAGTTCCCACGCATGTGTATTGTGCTTTGTCTACGCTGTGTGTGTATTAATTTCAAAGTGTGAAATTCATTCCAATAATTTTTTATGGCAACTTTTTCTTCTTATTTTATATTTCTATTAGTTTAGCCGACTAGTCCTTGATCGATTGATCCATTTATTTGTTACTTTGTTAAGTTGTGATATTTTAGAAAGTCGTGTAAAATGTTTTGATAAGAGCATTCTCTTTTTCTTAAATATTTCATTATTTTATGATTTAATAAGCTTAACCAATTAATCTTTGACTAAATAATCCCTTTATTTTCTTTTTGTTCTGTTACTTTGTGTTATTTTAGAATGAGTCGTATGAATTTTGTTATGTCTGGTTAAATGAAATGGGAATGAAAATGGAAATGGTTTTTTTCCCAAGTGATTTAGCATATGCTAATTATTTAATACTTCGTACTTGTATTTGAAGTGTCCGTGAAAACTTATTAGACGCATGTGTCATAACTCAAATATAAATTTTTTTATTATTTAAAAATATAACCGGTGTTCCGAAAGGATCAAGTATTAGTATGATTTTATTTTATGAAAATATAAAAGAACTAAGTATGTTATTGTACATTAAAAAATCAAATTATAAAATACTTGTGTTAACTGTGATTATAATAATGATATGTGTGTACACTATAGATAGATATTTATTTTCGAAAATGTATTCGTCAAATATTTAACTTTCGTCAAATGAGATGTAAATTCGCAAATATAATTTTAGAAACAAATTTTCATCTAAATTTGTGCGTATTCAATCTATATTTGAAAACATTTGTCTTAAATTCATTGCAAATGATGTATGTAAGCAGTATACTCGCACAATATTTTAGTTGTCAAGCTATTCCTGCATCTTAAAAAATTGTAATTCTGGCTAATTAAATTATGCCAAACCATTATCTTTTCGAGTCTATTTTTAATTATAAATAAATTTTTCTACATTCAAATATATAAATATATTTGCAACTTATATAGTAATAATTAATAACTATTATGTTTTAAACGAATAATTGAATATATTTCTAAATGCAAAAGTGATGTTAGCATGATTTATTTTCATAACATTTAGTCAAATCGAATGTAAACAATAACTATAAACAAATTTTTGTGTTTCACTGATAACCAACTTTAAAAATAAGTATCAACATTTCCTCTTAATTGTCATATAAAGTGAAAAAATAGAGTTCATCGATGAATTCGCAATAATATATGAACAACGGGCAATACATTTTAATATATTTTCTCACGTGTTAATTATTGCAGAACGCCGGACAAGCAATGTATATATAGCGCGTGTTTCTTTACAAATAAAATAAATATACAATTAATTTTCTATAATGTTACTGACTATATTGATAGAATACAAATTTTGTTGGACAAACTTTTAACAAAAAATGATAAAAATAGAAAACTATTTTATTTCGATATCTTTTTCATCGTTTGAAGATGTTATTATTCGTTTAATGACCTATAATTTATTTCATTTAGTATTACTCGAACATTTTCTTTAGTATATTTTACTGAAAAATCTCTTATTTTTTATAATTAGAAAACTGTTCATTTATCTGATACATTTTATGACCATACATTACATTATTTGTGGACAATTAATAAACTACTAATCAATATTATGAGTATACACTTGAACATTGTTTACTCAAATTATGACTCGATATCGTAAAATCTTCGCCATATAATTTTTGTAATAGTTGTAATAATTAAAATTTGTGAAAACTCCGATGTTTTTTTTAAAGCACAGCTTATTTCTAAAATAAAATTAATTTTCATTTAAATATTACTAAAAGAATGTTGAGCAAAACTTTTTTTGTTTTTCGTCAACTACAACAAATACACTTACCAAATACACCAAATAACTTACAAATACACTAACCTAACCATCTAGAAATATGATTATAAGTCTTAAAAAAGTCAATACACCAATAAGTTAACTTATTATGCTACAAAATAGACTATCATAATTTGTATATGTTTTTATCGTAATATCAGTCTTAGTAATTGAATATTGTACTTTTGCATGTATTTTTAAATTTCCACAATGGTAATAATCTGTACCATAATGCGGTCCCAAACTCACATTATAACTAGTACTTAAATGGAAACTATATAAAAATCTGGATGTAATCGCTAAGAATCAGGGGCACGAATTGATATTGTATCAAGCCAAGAACCGTTTATTCAATATGCAGTGAATTGCTTATGCATTCAAATTACCACTCTGGACGTTGATATTTTATGTAAAATCTATGTTCATTATAGTTTTGATATAGTGAGACTGTTTAGTTATTAAATACCACAATTACATCTGTCTACTAATATACGTAATTCGAGAAAATGTGGTAGTAATTTATATATAAACAAATCTATATTAATATTTATATAGGTGAATAAATGTCGTTAACATAAATGAATAATATAACAACAATCGACAAAAAAATATATTTTTCAAATTCTCACACTACATAAAACAATATTCACATAGCGCATAACATTATTTAAAATAAAAAGATATTAACATTATATTCTAGATCCTACTTTGAATATTAAGCTACAACATAAGAATTTATACAAAAAAATGTATTTATATATATATATATATATATATATAAATATGATAAATGTTGACTATAAATTTTGCCTAACCGTAAAGATTTCTGGAATCTTATTACGCTTGAATTTGTTTAATTTTTTTTCAGTCAGTTAAGCAGTACTGAATAAGAAACTATATTTTATTTATAATTTTTTATCATGTGTTATTACGAACATCATAACTTATTCGTTTCAGTTTTATCGGGCATTATTCTGAATATTTCGTCTAACAAACGACGAAAAAAGAAATTTAAAATTGAATAATATTTTTTCGTTTACAAACCTATATAATTTTTAAATCTTGTTTAATCACTTTTCATATTTAATTTTCTGTATCAAGTAAATACACATTACTAGTCTTAATAGTTTTATTTTTTTTTAATCGAATTAATAATGGAAATTTCTAATAAAATTATTAAAACCTATCCATAGATATCATCTACTTTATGTGAAAGTTATTAATAACATTGCTAATTGATAGTCACATGCTCATAGATGAGGCATTTTTTAAAACACAATTTTTAAATTACATAGTATTAGCTAAACGAAAAATGAAAAATATTAATAAACTTTTTTTTTTTTGTAAGCATTTTACATATTAAAATAACCAAAAATATAAACTCTGAAGAAAATACATTTAAATATTTTCCAAGTTTACTAATAATACACTTAATATAAGTATTTAGATTTACTATTAATTTTTATTGGAAATGAATGTATGGAGTTACTACGATTAACTCGCAATGAGCAAAGAACAAACAGGTTAGGTTAGATTTAAGATTTTAAGGTTTTAAACAGGATTAGCAACACGAGATTTAAAAATTTTCACTCATAATAATTATTGCAAAATGCCGAACAATAAAAATATCCCGTGTAATTAAACAAATTACATAAATAACATATTTCCTATAATTTATGATTACATTGTAATAACTAAGATTCTGTTGGCATAGTTTCATCAAACGATGATAGCGATATTAAATTAATACATTATTCATTATCTGGGTTATTATTTATATCGTGTTCAGGGGCGGACTGAGACTCTGAAGGCCCAGGTGGGTAAGTTTTTAGGAGGCCTTAAACTAACGTAATTAATACAAACAAGCGACTTGATAAAATAAATAACTTGATAATGTATCATATAAAAAAAATTATTGGATCAAAATAAAACCGACTTCGAAAAAAATGAACTAAAAAAAGTGTGAAATAATTCACAAAAGTTTTGATTTTTCGATTTCGGTTATCGACATTTGGCAACGATTACGGTGTGATATGTGAAAGATAACAAATACTCGTGTTAAAAATCTTTTAGAATATCGTAATAATTTTTCTATTAGGTATATTATTTTTTGTAAGCCAATAGGCCATAATAAAATAAATAGCTTAAGGCCCAAGTACAAAATGTCTAAAGGGCCTGGGCGGGTATGGCCTCTTACCCGCCCTGCCAGTCCGCCCCTGATCGTGTTATATTATTGAAATATATTTTTCAGCACATTCCACTAATAGCACAGATTCTACTATCTTATTCATTGAAACTTTGAAAACGTTCATTAGTTGATCGATTTTCATGACTGTATATCATATAAATTGGCGATGTTTATTTAGCTACGCAAACAGCAGTATACGATTATTTATTCATATTCTATAGTTTACTCATGATTAATCATGACTGTGATTCGCAATGTATTAGGGAATTTAGCCGATATAATGCTCATTTGCATCAGTTTATCTATAAAAACAAAAGAAGTATAAAAATGATTTCTTTCAAATTCGTTAATGTTATATTGCTCGTTAAAGTTTTAATAACTACGATTGTCGAAAACTCTAATTCCAATGGTAAGTATGATTACTTACGTTTCAATAACAGTAGAACAATTTAAAAATAAAAATTTAAGTAGAATAAATGAATTTGCTTTTTGTAATTTCATATAAAAATAATATTTTTTTACTGCTTAAATTTCAAAAAATGTCATTGATAACACTGTTATATTATCTAACTTTTATCAAATATTAATATTGTATGATTTATTCATAAATGGATACAAATGAAAATTATTGTAATCGTTCTAATAGATGTATCATACACTCAAAGATATAAATTAATTTGCCAAAAAAAAAAAAAATCATTACATATGACTTTTTCTATAATGCTGTTTACTACATTAATAAAAAATACATTTCTGGAAATGTATACGATAATTCCAATAGTTACTAATTATGATTACTGCATTTATATAGTATAACATTTAAATACAATAAATAAAACATTTTTGTTCTAAATATTCATTTTAAATACTTTTTCGTGTTGAATGAAAGCCATGGTTCAATGAAAATGTATAAAAACATGTAAATACATTTAGAAATATATATAATAATAATATTTGTTTGTCTTTAAATATAGCTTGCTTAGGTAAGAATATAGATAAACCATTTGTTTCAATTTTAATGTACAATTTAATGCATATTTAATTGAATTAAACATCCTATATAAAATGTACGAGTCGAAATAGTTTTAAAGGGCTAAATTAATATTTCATTTTTATTATAATGCATTCTGTAAAATATGTTGCATTGAAAGTTATCCATATACTTATAGGATTATTTCTACATGTCGTCCACTGTATAAATATGAGTGTGCAACTATAAAAACTATTCGTTTCCTACCGCATTGCCACACATTATGATTATCGAATACAAAAAAATCGGATTATTGAATTGCAAAAATATGCAAAAATACTTCTTTATGCTTCACAGAATAGTTGACTCACTCTTCATTATTTAATTGATTATTATTTAAACTTAATCGTAATGTATTTTCATAACATATTCTGGTCTTATTTTCATTAATGACGTTACTTATAACAAGACAATAAAAATAAAAATAATAATAATAATAATAATAAAAATAATAACAATACAATTTATATTTTCATTGCCTAATATAAGAGTTGTGCTTTTGACATAATTAATCTTTTCCAAATATAAAAAATACGTATTTAAATAAATAAGATCTAAATTAATTAATTTATGATAGAGCAGCAGTAAATTTTTACTGGTCATTTTATATAAATAAGGATTCTTAAATAATTGGTGTATATTTTTTATACGTTGAACATTTAGTATTCTTAATTTAGTTTGAAAATAAAAAAAAATATATTAAATGATCGTTTCTTTTGACATACATTTTTGTCAGAAAGTTATTGTGCAAAATAAAAAAAGCTGAAATATTTAAAAAAAATCATTAACTGTTGTTCATTTTAATTATGTACTGATAATAATACAAACTTCAATTGAATATCTAGACCAACTAACAAAAATTGGAAATTTCAAAAGTAGATAAGAATTGTAACATTAATTTATATTCGTAGCATGTTGAACTTAATTCGTTTTTTTCAAATTCTTATATACATGTATTACTTATTTATATTATAAATTAAATAAAATGTATAATTATAATATTTTATTTTATAACAGTATATTTTTTTTTCTATGTAGTCAACTTCAATGGTACGCAAGCATTCAAATATGCATATTACAAACGTAATTGATTAAATGAGAAATTTAAATACAAATAAATATACCTAATTGTAATGAACAATAATTTGATGATGAGTTGGCTGATTAAAATAATAAGGTTATCACGGTATAATTTTATATATAAAAATTAAAGTATAAAAACTTAAAATTTCAATTGGTTTGTAAATAACAAAACAAAAATTTCGGTAAAATGCATGTATGTTAAAAAAAAACTGAAATTGTTGTAATGATTCAGTAATCATCATGAGATTTTGCTTTTATTATATCTTACGTAGAATAATGTTGCTTATTTGAAGTCTTCCATAAGTCGTTAAGATCCATAGGTGCAAATAGTGTTTGAGATTTGGAGGATTGAAGTCTAAATCTATCCCGAAACACTCAAATGAGATTTTTACACCAATCAAAAATTCTCAAAAAAATTTTAATACATAACAATATTAACTCATAAGTGACAGTCATCAATTTTTGTGGGACTACACAAAATGAAGGGGGGCTTAGCCCTATGGCCCTCTCTATTTGCACTTATGGTGAGATTTCTGGTGTTCAGAATGTAATTTTCACAGTTTTTACTTATTGTGACATGAATGTCCCCACTGTATGGGTGAGTGTACATAAATAATACAACACACTTCAGCAAAAAAGGTCGTATGAATTGTAGATCGAGATAACGCACAAGAAAAAGAATGGGACATGAGGCAAGTCTCATAAGCCAAAGGATACAAGCATAAATATATAAATGGACTAGTTTTTAAATCAGAAAATAGTTAAAAAATACAACTCTAAGCCATTAGTCAAAACAAAAATATCGAAACTAAAACGGTATTATACTACAGAAATGTAGTGACAGATAAAACTCAAGGATTATGCGAAAATATAAAATCTTTAGAACTTAGCAACTAATAATTAATTCGAAAACATGTTCCACAGTGTCAAAGGAATATGAATAAGATTATATAAACGAGGAATATACGACATTTATTGCTCATTTAGGCAGAGCAAAAAAATATTAATAACTTCTTACATTGAAACATAATCATTCAAACTCTGAGACGTTTCATTGATACCCAACCTAAAACGAATATCGATAGTCATAAAAGAAAAAGAAATCTCCAAAAAATAATAACATTAGGAGTGACAAAAAGCGAGCACCGACCGAGTGAAACTGATTGTATACCAGCCATATTGGGCGATGCAGAGACGCACCATATCAAATCGTGAACAAAAAAAACCCAAATAGTGTTTTTCAATATATTTATTCTGTATAACCACCAAGGCCCGTCCACTGAAATCTGCATCGCGTAACCACAGTTCTGATTCCGCTACTTATTTAAGAGCATAATAGCACTGCGCCTACTGGACCATTGCGATTTTATGTTTGAAAAATATATAAAGTATATGACATATCGAACATTTTAATATAATGTATGTTAAGAAATATAATTTAATAATCTCGAACCATTTATAAAAATGAAATTTCAACATTAATTTTTTAATATGAAAATATATTATTTTGTGTTAAGTCAATGAACGTAAAACAACTGGACCCGATAGAAGTAATGTTCTTCATCACAAAATAAAACAATTATATCAGCATTTGATTATTAACAACATATAAATATTCTTATTTAAAGTATAGGATATAAATGTACTTCACGTATCATCCGTTCAATGTAGATAAATCACAGTCATAATGAAAATTTGTGTTTTTTAGCTATTCTACACACATATTTCTATAATATTTATGAAGCAGCAATTAAGAGTGAGTACAAATATTGATATTGTATTTAAAATTTGGTAACTAAATTCTATGTATAGGATATTCACATACATATATTATGTAAACCATTCGATTTACATGAAATTTTTAAAACTTTAGAATTCCCAAATAACATTATTGACAAACCACTAGATTGGTGTATGAATAAAGTGAAAGGTTCGCATATATTGTTCATATATTTATTTCATAATCCTATATTTAAATATTTAGAATGTAGTTATATAACTGTATCAAAGCACTACCCGCATCGAAGGTTCGATGTTTTGAATATTTAAAAATAAAATCATTATAAATATATTGTGATACTAATAGATTAAATGTATTCGCTCACATTTAATGTCTATTTTTGTTTGTTTATTTTGAATGTTATTGACGTCAAATAATAGATACATGATGTTTATAAAGAAAATTATTAACTATAGTATGAATTGGTATCTTATCTAATATTGTATTAAATTCAGATGAAAACAATAAATTTATCTGCGAGTGTAAGTTTACGTATAGTTCAATATCGATTACAAATATATAAAGTTTATGAAATTGCATATTATATCATATTATACTTTAGATTAATGTTACTTTTTTCTTATCAGCCATACTTGATATCACCCTTCCTCCCCCCCCCTGTAACTCGCTATACGGCATTACTTCAGAGGGTGTGGCACAATCATCGTTTATTGACAAACAAACTGATGTACATAAATGCTCGCTGACAAGTTGCCGCGAGTCGACAACCTAGTTTTAATTCGGCCGGCCGGCAACCTCTGCCTGACCATCTTCTTGACTTTGTAGCATTCCCAAACAGTATTTAAGCAAATAATTTATATCAGATCAAAAAAATACATCATGATTGATTGTATTCTACTTATGATACTATACAGAAATATAGACCAATTGAAAATATCATAACTAGCAATGTTATACAAAAGCTAATTATTAAAACATAATTATTTGTACAATATAATAAAAGTGAATATATTATATTTTTCTCATTTTCATAAACATAGGATCTTCTAAATACAGTTATACTTACAATACGGAATTTTCCAGATATTTTGGAGGAAACAGGTTTTGAGAGTGAGTAATTTATTTACATATTATGACTACCAATTGTTAACAATAGAAACGATATTAATTATTTAGTAAAATGATTATGATATTGTAGAAATTATAACATTTGTAGAAATCTACATGTTCATTATTACTAGTAAAATGTATTAATTTGAATATTTTTTTATCTTTTAAATTTTAGGTAGTGGCAGTACAGCAAACGCAATTGAACACATATATTTTAAAATAAGTGTGTCAATTATTTCACATAATAAATTATATATATTATTATATATATTAATTGAGATAAAACGCTTTTGTTCCCAAAACAAATACCTAACTAACAACAAATTATAAATAAATTAAAATGCATGCATATTTTTTCTTGGAAATGAAAAAGAACATCCCAAATGTGAAATAGGTATGTCATATATTAAATATTCTGAATTAAATAATAATAATAATATAATAATAATACAAACGAATGTTGTATAAAATTCAAATCTTTATGATCAAATTTAAGCTTGAGATAAAAGTTATGATTTGAATATCACGAATGTTATCATATATCAAAAATATATTTTTAAATCAATTTAACGGACGTAGTCGGATCGTGGCTAAACGTAGGTGACCGCACTGACGCATTCGTAGTTAGACTTTGGGCTTGAACTTTAGTGCCTAGACTCTTTTGGCCTACATTTTATTATAGATTAATTGAATTTTGTCAGTGATTATGATAAGACATACGTACTTTAAAATTTGCCAGAAGTATGTAGTTAATAAATGTATAGAAGAAAGTATTATGTGGGGGTTTTCCGAAATTAAAAATATTGAATAAGACTATTTTAAAAATAATTATATATATTTTTTAGGACTAATAAGATCATACATTGAATACATGATTGAAGAATTTTTACCATATGTCGGTATGTAAAATAAATTAAAATAAAATTTGAAAAATAAAAAATATTCATATCTATAGCATCGTGCGTAGATTTATTGAAAAAACGATTACTAATTTAGAGAATAATACCAACCACTACATCGTATTGTTAATATTATAATTAACGTAGGCTATTTGATTTTGAATTTCTCATTGCCCTTTTCCAAACCATGGTGTACTTTTTCGAGTATTTGCAATCATAATTATACACTATACATCGTTTATGTAAATATATTAACAATTATTTTTTGATTGTTATAGAATTAATAACAAAAAGTATATGCATTTCACACAGAAAAGGATGGAAAAATATTTAAAATTAATTTGTATTTAAATTCAAATTTACTATACCCAATTAATGTCTAACTCAATTAAACTGAATTTATGGATAATTGAATGAAACAAATAAATGAACATTACACCAGAACCAATTGGTTAGGTTCTGATTAGTGTTCATTACTTATAGTTTTTTTTTTTTTTTTAGAGGAATCTGATGTAAATGGACCAAAGGAGTATTGTGAAAATTTCAACTCAAATTATCTATTTCAGATTGGAGGTAATGATTAATAATAGAAAAGCATTTTCAGGTTCAAAAGGATGATTTATACTGTATGCTAAAAATTCTAAATACAGTGACGTAACAGTAGTGGACTATAAGTTCACGAGTTTAGAAATAATTGAATTTAAATATTTATTTGAGACGTTTAAAGAATTGATAAAGCAATGAATTTGAAAAATAACGCCACAATACAAGTGTTTTATTGATTATCCATAGAAAAATTAATATTAGGGATGAAAAAAATTAGTAATCAATAAGTTGGTGGTGAAACAAAGAAAATGTAATTTGTATTTTTTTTTCAAACAATTTGAACATGAATATCATAAATGAATAATATAAAGTATCATAAATAAACCAAATTTTGCTGAAGTGATTTTTTGAATCTTATCCACATACCATATTAACGAAAAAATAATTTAAATAGGTTATCAAGTTTTTATTTTGAACCTCCATTATTTTGTATTACTAGGCCTTTGTACTTATGGTTCACTGGGAATTATTTAAATATGAGTATTTATTCTTTTGTAAAATTACTAACGTATTCACATTACTAATAATCGTTAAAAAAATTTATCATCATCAATTAAAAAATAAACCATATTAGAACTAAATATTAATTTAAAATAATGAATATAAAATGGAAGGATGTAAAATAATATGTACAAGTCATTCTAATATTATAACATTATAAAATGTGTTTATATTAGCTTTAGTCGGCGTTAGAGGACGTTATGCATATCATGATTGCGAAATTAATTAGAACGTATTATTTTCTGTTAATAAGCAATTAATATATCATAGCATTCGGAAATTTAATATCAAAGAAATAACAATAATTCAAAAAGATAAATATTACAACAAATTTCAAAATCGATTCTTATCAAATTTCAAAATGTATTTACATACTTTTAGTTTAACTCACTAAATTTCCATTATTGGTTAATTACTCAGCTATTTGTAAAGATCATTTTTTTTTTTATTCGAGTAGGAGAAACGTCAGAATATACACCTTAAATCGGTTTTCACCTACTATTTATATATGAATACAAATAAAAATATCAACATAACCCTATTAAATCCAACTATGCACATCAACAAATATTAACATTGTAAAAATATTTTTAATTATATGTATTGACTATTATCCATTTTCACATTTATTATATCCAGTATGGAATTTAATAATATCAATCAATTTTCATTAATAAATTATTCAATTTATCAAGGTAAAATTAATTTATTTTGGGAGTTTGGGTAATTTCGGTTCAGTAGAACAACTACCAATTTATACTCCAATTAAAAGTTTTTAGTATATTTTATATCAACAATAACAATTAAGTCTAAACTAATTGATAAATACATTAATATTTTTCACTTCATTGATCTCACAATAATTTTATCTTATAAATATTGAGATTTCATACTAATTGTCATATAAAGTTCAGCTTCGTCGCAACCCGCAATGAAATATGAACAACGGGAACTAAAGTTAAATGTATTTTTATACATGTTAAATATTGTGAAACACATAACAACTTATACACTTTGAGTGTATCTATATAAATAAAAAGAATATAATTATATTTCTTATGATTTTATTGACTATATTTAAATAACTGAATATTTTGTTGGACATAGTTTTATCACGCGATAATATTAAAGAAATTTTATTTCGACATCTTTGGTATCATATAAAATATTACATTACACATTATCTAATTTGTAATTTATATCGATATATTATTATTGAAATATATTTTTCAGCGCATTTTATTGATGGTTTATCATCTTATTTATTGTAATTTTGAAAAAGTTCATTAGTTTGTCGATTTTCATAACATTATACCCTATAAAGTGCCGATGCTTATTTAGCTACGCAAAGATTAGTATACGAGTGTCTATTGTTTACTCATGATTAATATTGTTTGGGAATCATAATATATTAGCCAATTTACCTGGCGGATTACTCATTTATATCAGTTTATCTATAATAATAAAAAAAAGTATAAAAGTGGTTTTTTCTAAAACTGTTAAATTACGAATTCTCATAAAAATTGTAATAATTACCTTACCTTACCCTAATATCGATAGTTATTACGATTTATATATATATTTCAACTATGGAAGAATATTCTGAAATAAAGAATGTAAATAGAAGTAGACTAAATGAATATGTATAAACAAAAATATATAACATTAGAAATATATATTATATTAAAATATTTTTGTTACTTTAAATAAAGTTTGCATAGGTAAGAATATTGATCAACTATTTTTTTATATTTTAATATGTAATGTAATACATATTTTTTTATTTAAACATCCTTTAAAAAAATTGAAAGTAAAAATAGAGTAAAAGTACTAAATTACTATTACTATTATAATATGAGTTCTGAAAAGTAAGTTGTAAAAAAAATTATTCGTAAACATAAAAAATTATCTTTACATTTCTTCCAATATATAAATATAAGTATGCAAATACAAGAACAAGTTGTTCTATACCGCAACGTCACACATTATGATTATCAAATAACAAAAACATCAGATTATTGAAGTGCAAAATATGCAAAACGACTTTTTTGTGCTTCACAGAAAAGTCGACTAACTCTTCTTTATTTAATTAATTATCATTCAAACCTAATCGTAATATATTTTGATAACATATTCTGATCTCTTTTATTCCATTCGTAACAAGATAATAAAAATAAAAATAAAAATAATAATAATAATAAAATTTATATATTCATTGCTTAATCTAATAGTTGTGCTTATAGCATAACAAATTCTTTACAAGTATAAAAAATACGTAATTTAAATAAATCAATTAACGATAAGACAGCAGTAATTATTTACTGGTCATTTTTTATAAATAAGGATTCTGAAATAATTGGTGTATGTTTTGTATACGTTAAACATTTCAGTGTTCTTAATTTAGTTTGAAAATAAAATAAAAATATATCAAATGCTCGTTTATACCGACATACATTTCTGACGGAAGGTTGTGCATAATAAAAAAAAGCTAAAATATTACAAAATTTAAATCACTAACAGTTGCTTATTCAAAAATATTATTGATAATAATATAAATTGCGATTGACTATCTAGATCAACTAACAAAAATTGGAAACTTCAAAAGTAAGTAAAAACTGTAACATCTATAATTTATATTCGTTGCATGTTGATCTTAATTCATTTTTTTTTCAAAATCATATATATATATATATATATATATATATATTCATATTATTTATACATCAATAAAATCAATTTATAAATATAATCAATATATTATAAATTAAAACTGTATATTTTGTTTTCAATTTAGTCCAGTTCAATGAAGCACAAGCATTCAAACATGCATTTTGTAAACGTAAGTGATTTAATATGAAATTCAAATACACATATATTTGCATAATTTTAATAAAAACTATTGGATTATGAATTGAACGATTAAAATAATACACTTGTCACGGTATATTTAAAAATAAATAATATTGGACTCATTAATTTTTTTAATTAATTTTAAAAATTTTAAATGACCATTGGTTTGTATATAATAAAAAAAATGTCGGTTAAATCCATGTATGTTTAAAAAAAATTGAAATCGTTGTCATGATTTAGTAATCATTAAAAAAGTTTTTCTTTATATTTTCCATAATGCAATGATGCACATTTGATATCTTCCATCATCCATAATCTAGATTCGTAAGAGTGTTGGTGATCAGAGTGTATTGTGCACAGATTTACTTGATGAAACATCAATCGCTGTATCGATAAAGTACCGGTCTAAAGAAGTGACAGATAAAAATTCAAGAATTATACAAAAATATAAAGTCCTGGTGGACATATCGACTAATAATAAATTCAAAAACATGTTCCACAGTGTCAAAATCATATGACTAGAATTATAGAAACGAGAAATATACGACATTTATTGTTCGTTAAGACAAGAGCTAAAAAATAAGATTACACATTACATTGAAGTTTTATTATTCTATTTACAAGCCATTTAACTAATATCTAACTTTAAAATAATATTGAATGTCATAAAATACAAAAGTATCACCAAAAAATAATAGACAAAATATTGTATTATATATTTAAAAATTAATTTTGACTTTTACAACAACATCAAACAATAACTTAAGTTAAAAATTCAATTTTATTCAAATTTAATTTTAAATTTTACTTAGTTAAACGGAACAAAACACAATGAATATAGGAACATGAATCCACCTGAAGTAATAGCTTCCCAAATTGCCCACCTCTGGCGCATCGAATAAGTCAGCTGAGTCCGGAAACCCCAAAAATGGTATAATATTTCCAGGTCATATAATAAGTCGATTTCAACAATAGCAGTACCTTCCAATTTCCATTTAATTCAACAATACTTTTAATCAAATAATTTAGAAACTGAAAAACAATTTGGATGTAATTTGGATGACAATTACTACCAATTGAACGCTTGAGACGAACCGACGAAAAATTGAATCTTAGGAGCGACAAAGTGCGAGTACTGACCCAATAAGTAGATTGTAGACAAGCTATATTCGGCATTGCAAAGACACGCAGAATCAGATCGCAATCACATAAACAACCAAACAATTTTTTTCAATACGTATTTTCTATAGAACCATAAAGGCCAAACAACTGAAGTCCGCATTCCCGGAACCACAGTTCTAATTCCGCCTACTTATTTATAAACCTATTAGAACTGTGATTATACTTCAATTCCAATTTCACGTTTATAAAATATATAAAGTGTATAAAAGCGATATATCGAACATTTTAATATAATGTATGTTAAGAAATATAATTTAATAATCTCGAACCATTTATAAAAATGAAATTTCAACATTAATTTTTTAATATGGAAATATATTATTTTGTGTTAAGTCAATGAACGTAAAACAACTGGACCCGATAGAAGTAATGTTCTTCATCACAAAATAAAACAATTATATCAGCATTTGATTATTAACAACATACAAATATTCTTATTTAAAATATAGGATATAAATGTATTTCACGTATTATGCGTTCATATGTAGATAAATCACAGTCATAATGAAAATTTGTGTTTTTTAGCTATTCTACACACATATTTCTACAATATTTATGAAGCAGCAATTAAGAGTGAGTACAAATATTGTCATTGTATTTGAAATTTGATAACTAAATTCTATGTATAGGATATTCATATACATATATTATGTAAACCATTCGATTTACATGAAATCTTCAACATTTTAGAATTCCCAAATAACATTATTGACAAACCACTAGATTGGTGTATGAATAAAGTGAAAGGTTCGCATAAATTGTTCATATATTTATTTCATAATCTTATTTTTAAGTATTTAGAGTGTAATAATATAACTCGACCGAAGCACTATCTCAGTTTCTCTATTCTAAATCGAAGGTTTGGTGTAACTTTAATTTTAAAAAATAAAAATCATTAAAACTATATTGTTATACTCACAAATTAAATGTATTGACTAATACTTAATTTTTTTTTTTTAATTTTTACATGTAATTATCACAAATAATAGATACATAATGTTTATTAATACAATTATTAACTATAGTAAAAGTTAGTAACTTATTTAATATTGTATTAAATTTAGATGAAAACAATAAAATGATCTGCGAGCGTAAGTTTTCGGATAATTCAGTTTTAATTACAAATATATAAAGTTGATGAAATATCATACTAAATCATAATATATTGTTACTTAATAGCCTCTCAAATGTGAATTTACATGAATATTTTATATTCATATAGAAATATGTACGCTGTCACTGATATGATTCTATTTATGATAATATATAGAAATATAGTAAAAAAAAAAGAAATGTTTCCACTGCACTTAGAAATACTGAATTATATATATTTTTGTGGGTGCTTAGCTGTTATGGCATGAATAGTAATCAAGTGAAATGACGACGAACATTTTTCATTTTCTGTTTTTAGCGGGAAAAAATAGTATACAATTTAAAATTTCTACAATTATTTTTTATTTACATCTGTTAAATACGGTTGTGGGTGTGAGTGCAATATAATGCAAAATCTGTTACGCAAAATTGGTCACGAATAAAGAGTTTCATCTAGCCCAAAAACATATATATGTTAAACAATTTGAAAATATCGTAACAAACCAGTTGATATAAAAAACTGAATGTTCCACCATAATAATTTGTATAATATTATAAAAATAAATAAATGTATAGTTTTACTCAACTTCATTAAATAAACGTAGGATATTTAAATACAATTATAGTCATAATATGAAATTTTATAGAAGCCGTGAAGGAAGCTGGTTTCCATAGTAAGTAGTTAATTTGTTTTTATTACTATTTATTTCATTATTATTTATGATATTAGTTTTTTTAAAATAGTAATGTGTTAGGATTGTAGAAATCTACATTTAAATTTATAATTACTGATGAAATGTATGAATTTGAATATTTGTTCATCTTTTAATTTTTAGTTAGTAGCAGTGCAAAGAACGCACTTGAACACGTATATTTTAAAATAAGTGTGTCAACTATATTAAATAATTAAACATAATAGATGAAATATGATTTAAGATTTATTATGTCTGTACCAAATAAAATAAATTAACTAAGACTGAATATAACGTGAAAAAATATAAATATTTAAAGTATATTTTAATGAACATCAGATTCAAATATTCGATGAAATTCAAATAGTATAAAATAGTATACTAAATTAAATATTTAAATATGTGATTAGTAGTTCACAATAATTCTATAAGGGAATCTATTAAATTAAATAAAGAATATAAAAATTAAAGTGGAAATTCAAACTTAATTTAAATGTCTTTAAATATCATACATTTCCAAATTAAATACTTTATTAAGTTACTCATTACCTGTGAAGTATAACAAATCGCAAAAAAATATATGAATATTACCAAATTACAAATCCTATTACTTCTTTATGTGATGTAATCCTATAAATTATTTAATTATAACCCAATGATCTTTTCAAAATTGTCTAACTAATGACAAATAAAAAAAATTAAAATACATGAATTTTTTTCTTGGAAACGAAAAAGTTTTTTTCAGGGGTATCAAAGGTATGTTATACATTAAATATTATGATAAAATTATTGTATGAGAAATAAATCGTAATGGGCAAATTTATGCTTGAGATAAAAGTTATGTATACAATATCAAGAATATAACCATATATCAAATATAAATGTTCGAATAATTATTTATAGTAATAATTTACGTGGTTTTTGTTTTTTATTTGTCGGCGGTCGTTGAACGAATTGACCGCACTTAACGCGGTCGTGTATAATTTATATACTCATATATATAACAAATGGAATAAAATTCGAATAGAGGAAATCAAATTATTAAACAAAGAAAATAAAAGATATAATATTCGTCAGAACACAATGTGCCACCAGGTTTATTTAGGGTCTTTTTTTAGCGTCTTTTAGCATCTCTAGTGTTTATTTTTCCATTTCTGAGTAAATACTGATTGCTGCTGTTTTGATCAATTTCTATGTTTTGGTTGATCTAGAAGCTGTAGCGCAGACCAATATTGAGCTTATACCTTAGTGTTTAGACTGTCATGGATCTCTTTTTGCTTAATTAATTGCAAATTGTCAGTGATTATGACAAGATATATGTAAATAAAAATTTAACAGAAGTACATGGTTCAGTGGCGTAGCTATGGGAGACTAAGGGTGCTATAGCCCCCTTCAGAGCTGTGTTTATATATGTTTACTATTTTACGATTTAAGTGTAAACTATAAGTATTTGAAATATTTGAAAAATTTTGTTTGACAAGCGATAAAAGATAACAATAAAATTTATTACTAAAAATAAGACATATTTATCATCCATCCGTATTTTGTTAGTTTTTAATATATCCAAGTAGATCTATATCACTACTTTCGTCATGGCAACATCGGGCGTCACGAGCGTTTTACGGGTGTCAAAATCGTGTGAAATTAAGCAAAAATGATGTGATATGTTGTCGTATAAGAGTTTTGTAGGAAATATCATGGTGTATTTATTTTTACATTTATATCAAAATTCTACAAATTTAAAAACTTTGATTTTAATGGTAGAAAAAAAATTAAAACCTTTTGTCATTGGATTATCCCACTGAGTATGTGTACGGTTTTCAATTCAGAAACATTCTATATATACATATGTATATATATATATGTATATTTTATTTTGTTCTAAATACATTAATAAATAAAATCCATATTGACGCTAACACTTTATATATTTTGTTGGGATTAAGCCCCCAAAACCATTTCTTACCTACGCTAATGATTCATCAAAAAAGTATTAACCCCCCCCCCCCCTCTTAACTAAAAATCTTAGCTACGCCTGTAGTTTATACATAAATATGAGAAATTATTTTTTGGGAGTGTTCAATATTAAAAATATGAAATAGACTACTACATTAATTAATACATATTTTATTTAGGAATATTAAAATCATACGTTAAATATTTGCTTGAAACTTTTTTACCATATGTCAGTACGTAAAATAAATTTTAATAAATTTAAAAAATTAAAAATAATGATTTTTATAGCATTGCACGTAGGTTAACTCGAAAAAAGATTACCACTCTAAAAAAAAAAAATACCAATCACAATATCGAATTATGTATATTATAATATCCGTAGTATTCTGATTTTAATTTTTGATTATCCTATTATCCTATTACCCTTTTGATTAATTTTGATTTTTGTTTCGAATATTTTGAAACCTCATCTTACATCAGACATCTTTTATGTGAATACATAAATAATATTCATTTATACTTATAGAATAAATAACAAAACTTATTTTTAATTCACACTAACAAAAGATAAAAAACTAAATAATATTAATATGTATTTCACTTCATTTTTAC
The DNA here is from genome assembly GCA_019022885.1 of Schlechtendalia chinensis. NCBI lineage: Eukaryota > Metazoa > Arthropoda > Insecta > Hemiptera > Aphididae > Schlechtendalia > Schlechtendalia chinensis. The sequence continues at coordinate 14,223,969 of CM032345.1, read as the reverse complement.
TATACCCTAATAATTCCAGTGTAATGTTCATTGTTAATTGCTTTTTAGAGAAATCTGATGCAGTTGGACCAAATCGGTATTGTGAAAAATTTAGCTCGCATTACCGATTGCAAATTGAAGGTATTGTTATTATTATTATTTTTTTTTTTATTATTATTGATAAATAATAAAATGAAGAACAGTATTTTCAGGTTCAATAAAATGACTTGTACTGTATGCTAATAATTCTCATCGCAGTGACGTAGTAACAATAGAGTAGTTATAATATTCACGGGTTTAGAAAAATAGAATTCATCCAAACAAATATTTGAACTCAATAAAATATTGACTATTTTTTATCTTTATATTTACTATATTCATTATAAGATTTTTATCTACCGGTTTATTTTGCATTCAAATGTAAAGTTAAATCTAGTTTTTTTTCTTAGATAATTCCGAAGGAGAAAAGCAACTACAAATTAATACTCTAATAACAGGTTTTTATGACTATTTTTATATACATACCTTGAAGGACAAAATACCTTAAATTTAACATATTTTACTTTTACATCTAAATATTTGAACTTAAAAAACAAGTACCAAACATATCATTAAATATCACCATGATGACAATACGTTTAATATTATGTGTTTATATTAATCACGTTTCATTTACAATATGTTTTTATATTTTTTTTTTAATTTTTTTTTTTTTTTTTTTATAAAAAAGTAATAACTATAATATAGTTGGGGATAAATATGTATCAAAAATTACTAATTCAACAAATTCATAGGAAATATTATTATAATTCAATAATTGATTATTATCTATCTTCTTATTTACCATATCCAGTTGTATATTATAACCTGCTTATTCATTCATAGATAAACTATTATAGTAAGTATAGAATTATTTTTTGTAGATAATTTTGATGCACCAGAACAACTACCTACTCATAATCCAACTGCAGGTTTTCATTTTTAAATTATGTTTTAATATTTAAAAAAAAATTAATAATGAATATAAAATTAATTTATATTTATATTATATTATTTTTATTTATTATATTATATTCATTATATATTTTTTTATTATATATATTTCAATAAATTTCAAAATAGAAATACCACATTTTTTACAATGTGATAACATTCAATTCAGCATATCATCAATATTTTGTTCAACAGTAATTGTCGTAATAGTTGTAGTTTTTAATGTATATTAAAATCATTTTAATTTTATATATACAATTATTTGAAAAATATCGAACTTAATGTTTTCTATTTCTCTAGTCTATAATTTAAATTTAATCTTGCTAATTTTTGGTTTGTAGTTAATTTACTTTGGGAAGTGTAAAAAACATTTTTTGTTTAGATAATTTCAGTACAATAGAACAACTACCAATTATCTCTCCAATTACAGGTTTTTATATTTATCATCTGCTTCAACATATACCGAAGATTAATCGAGTCACGTCAAATTTAAAAATAATTAATGGTACATCGAAATAATGAATGTAAAAACGAATATTAAATACAAAAGTATCAATATAATAGTATTTTTTTTTTTTTGTTATTTTTTTTTTATTCATTTCGACGTATTTGCAATTTTTTAGCAATTGTGTTTTTGTATAAATAAGTAATTACCATATCATTGTTGTACACATTTATATACAAAAAAAGGGCTTTAAATTCAATACACACGTATTATAATAATCAAGTAAAATATTGACAATTGTCAATCTTCGTATTAACCTAATTCACTATAGAATTTATTAATACTCGTAATTTTTCATTCATTACTTTTTTTTTTTTAAATTATTTCGGTGCAGTAGAAAAACTACCAACTTATTCTCATAATAGAGGTTTTGACTTTAGCAATTCGCATGTACTTAAATATAAATATTAACATTATTAAACATGCTATTGTTAAAGATATGTTTATAAAGTCGAGTCTCGATAAATCTAAAACCTCGATAACTCAATTTTTTTTCTTATCCCTAGAAAATTCCTAAACATTCAATGCAATATTTTGCGCGATAATTCGAATGTAAAAATAGTTGTTTATAGATAACAATATATGACAAGTATATCTTAAATTGTATCATTAGAACCGGTTTACAATCATAAATGTACATATGAAACTATTACTATATACTCTTGTGCTGTAAAATAATTAACAGTTTCCGTATATCTTTGTTGTGTAGCGTGTACAATTTGTAATTTCTTTTGCGTTATTCGTTATTCCTAAACGTCAAACTCTTATTTTAATTTATTTTTCTAATTTGTAAGAATTATACACATATTGTGTTTTAAAATGTAATCTTTTAATTATAATTGTAGTTAATAAATACATACCTAATAATAGCTATTTCGAATTTTTTTGTTTAAAAAAAAAATCAAGTTATGTAACTTGAAAAATACATAAGTCAATTTAATTTTTACCTCTCTTTAAATTCGAGTTATCGAGACTCTACTGTATATATTAAAAAAAAAAAACAAATTCATTAGACACTTCTAATAATTTTGTAAAATATTGAATATCTTATATCTCCATGTTTAATTTATTTATTATAAGATTTTAAACAACGCATTTTGAACTAATTGATAATTTACCTTAGCAAGTAAACAATTAATCTTTTTTTGTTTAGATAATATCGAAAGCCTAGATCAAGTACCATTATATAGTCCAATTAGAGGTTTCTATTTTTATCATTTGCATCAACATATACCAAATATAAAAAAACCCCACGTCAAATATACCAAATTTTAACATCATATCTAAATATCAAAATTTAAAAACAAATATTAACTATAATTACGAATTTTTGACTACAAATACAAACTAAATATATGTTTAAATATCCCTATATATCAATAAATTAAAATTTAAATTATATTTTTTTTTTTTATAATATGTTCATAATTAATAAAGCATATTAATACTTATTTCTACAGTGATTTCTTAATAAATACAATTCAACCTAATTTCTCCAAAGTCTAATGTATGATATGAGTTAAAACTCACTAATTTTTCACTTGTAGGTTAATTTACTTTATGAAGTGTAAAATTAATTTTTTTTTCGATTTTTTCGGTGCAGTAGGACAAGAATTATACAATACTAATTTACCAATGGAAAATAATCCATCTATCGAAGGTCAAAGATAATTTTTTCAAACGACAAATTTTATTAATATTTTCAAAATATGATTTATATTAACATATTTAATATTAAATTTAACTAGGATTTTTTTTTTAGATTATTTTGTTGGACATTCTACAAATCAGTCAGATTTTAACTTAAGCCAACAAGGTTGGTTTATGAAATAATTAATATTAAAATGAAAAAAGCTTATTCATGCCTTGGATAAAGAATTATGATTTGCAGTTTTCTTAAATTTCCCAATACTGTTGTTTTTCAATGATCCTAAAAAAATTTTTAATTAAATATTTTACACAACTATTGAGTCACTTCCACATTGATGCAACCAATGTCTGTCGTAAGAAATGCAATTTAATTTATATAAAATTAAATGTATAAACATAAATTTCTAACTAATTTTAATATGTCCGGAAAGAATTATAACTAATGTGTAATTTATAATCAACATTAAACAAAGAAATGTTTAGAACAACCAATATACACAATTAATTAATTTCATCAACAATGTATATAATCACTTAATCGTGTTTCAATATTAATTGGCAACAGTGATTTTGTATAAAAATTAAATTACATTATAAATATATATATTTGATGCATAAATTAAAGAGGACCAGTAGCGTGGTGAATGTTTTAAAGAAAAGAGCGGACTACTTTTCCTAACACCCCCCTCTCTATAAAAACGAAGAATAAGTAAAAAATACATACTTTTTTTAAATACTTTCTAGCTTTTGTTTTCTTCCAAGTTCTATCTTTTTAATTCTAATCAACATTTTTTACTAATGAGTCGAGTAATAATAATTTATTCATAATCATTTACTACACGTCATCCATCGACCACCACCCAACCACCCAATTTGAACTAGGAGCGACCACTCTAAAATTACCCCTTCGCCGCGCTAATGAAGAGGACTATTAAATTATGATTATTATACTATACTATATTATATAATATTATATTATCCAATTTTATATTTAATATATATTTATATTCAATTATGAATTTTTTCACATAATCGTTGTTCGTAATTAATTGTTTGTAACAAAAAGTTATTTTCATATTTATTTACCTTTTTATTAGGTTATCCTGATGGACAATATCCAACACAATATTGGACTTCTTCAATTTTCGACGTTCCATGGGAATATTCATATTCTGCAGAACATATTGATTCAGCAAACACTAACCAAATCATTCACCCAAATCAACAAGGTGAAGAATAATGATGAACAAATCGTATTTACTTTTCAGGGCTACAAAAATCAAATTTTCTTATCAAATCAATGCATTGGATGGGGGAAAAATCTTTCTATATTCATAAACTATAATTTAACTACTACAGGAAATAACGATACGTGAAAGATTTGTATACAGAATAATCAATAATACATAAACAAAACAAAATGATTTGATATACCATATTCAGAATACTCAATCAAAAATGCATATATATATATATAAAATAAAATGACTTGAAAATCTTTTTTTAACAAGTTTATTCGAAAAGTATTCTATATTAACAAATTACTACAACAAACTATATTGAACACACACGCATATATAAGTATATTGAATATCTAAATATATTCGTTTATTATATTAGAATTCAATTTATAGTAAAACACTTTTATAATGATACTACTGTCGCAACACTAAGCTGTCCCAACAAACGTTATCCTGTCCGAATTTCAATAAATTTTTTTTATCGTTTGGAGAATTTATGAAAAACTATTAGAAATTTGATTTAAATCTTAAATCACAATGAATGTCAAGTTGTCTTATTTACATTTCTATTTCGTAAATCAAGTAAACAAACAAAACAATGATATGCTTTGTTTTAATTGGTTTGCTGTAAAATGGCCATTTCGTTCGTTGTAATGCTTTATGATACATGCCATTATTGTTTTGTTATTTGATCTTCTTGTTCATCGAGAATTTCCGCTGATATCATATTATCTAATTCATTCGGTCTTATCTTCTCAATTAACCAAATGAGAATTTGTGAGTGTGGCAGTTTGTGTTTCTACCACTCCACTGAATACATCCAGCAGTGCGTCTTGCCGAGCATGCGATGCTTCACAATAAAATCCATCAGTGATTTCATTTTCTGTTTAAAGATGGGTGATTGACAAGAATATAACTCTTGTCGAATTTCTATCCACTGCGGAATGCACATAAACGTGATGAACAAATCTTGTGTGCCGTAATGGCGAACATATTACATGGTATTTTAAACATATTCATGCATATGTCGTGGAATTCTTACATACGTTACTGGGAGAATCGTCATTCAGACGACATTCTGTTTCAGCATTTATGATATGTCGAAATTGAATATACTATTCGGAAAAAAGTTTTGTCTGGTTCAATCTGATGGATGTCACTCGCTCAGTTTCAATATTGACGAACATATCGACAGCATAATTGTAAAGAAGACGCCAACATTTTAAGACGTGGTTATTTTAATTTTCACGAACCATCAGTCGATATGAACAATATCGTTCATTGAACTAAGTTTTTGTTCGTTTCAGCGCCTATACATTAACTTTTTTAGACAATAAAAATATTAATCTTATAAAAAATAATATTAATAAACACAATTCATCTGTGAGCGGATTTATCATCTTAATCGAGATTTGATAACTGTTTTCACCTTGCCAAAATAAAATGGTATATTAAAATGCATCATATGATCGGTGCGTTTCGTACACAAGCTGCAGTCGTTTATTCCACCGATGTAGAACGATATCGCGACATTTTCACCAACGACGACAATTTCATCAACTGTTGGTGCATTGAAAGGTCTCGCCTGTTCTCGCGCAGGTGTCTTATCGTGACTGATTACAATTCTGTAATTATCAGATGGCATGCGGTCCAGTGCCATTTTAAACAATGCAATCAATTCATTGTATTCACGAAAAAAAGTTTGCAGTTTTTCCACATTTTGTCATTTCACCGAACTGTTGTGTACACAACGCTGATCTACTTCATGTGGTGAATTGCCCATTAAGTACATCTGCAGGAATTTATATTCTGCATCCGTCAATTGCAATAGATAACCTGCTCGATCACATATTTTACATTATATTTGTAAAGGTTAATACATTTTTTTTTTCGAATAATCATATTGCGTGGAACCAATTTGACGTAAATTTGATTTTGCCACATGCGCAACACAATCCATGGCTTTCATTTCTGTATTTCAATGCCTTACAATATAGGTACACAACGCAAATCGATCCAATAGCAACGAATTTGTCTGCACTGTGATCAATTGTCACGTTGTAACGGAATGCAGCTCGGTGACTATTTAATGCAACATTTATTTGTTTTCACACAATTTTTCAAAATCATTGTCGCACGATTGGTTTCTATTGACCGATGATGTCTCATTCGATGCATATCATCTTCGTTTGCATTATCTCTTTCTTCTTTTATGGTTGCTAAACATGTTTGTGATAATCTATTCCGTTTAATTTCATTTCATTTTTGCGTTGCTTTGCAGTACGATTATTTCGAAAATTCGTTTATTTTGTAACATTCCGAATTCTACGACCTAAATTGCCTCGTCTTATTGGCGGCGTTGCAATGCGTTTAAATTGTGTTAATTCAATTTAATTGTGTCGATTGCGTCGATGGAACGTTATCCACACAAGTATAATTATTCTTATTTATTTAAGAAAGAAATTATATAATTATCCACATTAAATGAAACAAAAACATACAACCAATTAATAACTGTGAAAACTACATTCCGCATTGTTATCAATAATAAAAACCAAAATAACTATTATTTAATTTTTCCCCTGTGAAACAATATTCTGAATTAATCACATTTTCACCACCAGACGGATATTTTTCAAATTAATCTTATAACTTTCTGCTATACAATAATCTACATATCAAAATCAGATTGCATAACATTGGGTAAGTATTTCTTAAGATAAGCCGTCACCAACAATACTTTCTCGAATTTTCCAATTTCTCTGGGAAATATCCAATTTTTCTTTTCCAAAAAAACCATACTCGGTCTATTGCCAACACTTAAAAACAAAGTTAGCCAAATTGTCAAATTGAAAAAAAATCAAGCCGTTCTCAAGTAATGCGGTTGCTAACGAACAACATTTCATTTTAACTATAAATTAATATTTTCCTATTCTATGTTGTCATTATTTATATATTTTAGCATCATTTATCTTCCTACAATCCTTCATTAATTTCATCGAAGTTAAAACTTATTTTCGTTTTTCATTGAATAGCACCAAATCCAGATCAATTATCCACTAAAAGAGATCAGCTCCTCTGAACATCTTCATCAACGACTCTACCTAATTAATTTCGTGATTTTTATCATAATTTTAATTAGGATCAGACACATCTTAAAAAATAATCATGGAAGATATCTATTGTCTGTGAAAATATATAGGGTTACTTTAATATAGTACTTAGATTACAAATTATTAATTTCTGAAATAATGTTTTTAAATAATAATTATAATATTATTTTTTAAATAATAATTAATAATATTATTTTTTAAATAATAATTAATAATATTATTTTTTAAATAATGTTAAGACAAATACGGTCTGATAGGATAATGATATTTTTGTTATTGTGAGTTTGAAGGACAGCATATTAAAAATCAATAAAAATGATTGTTTATTATGTAGTTTGTCTTTTTTCATTGAAATTCTTTTGCAATTGAAAATGTAATTTAAACATAACAAGTACAATGGTCTCTCGGTAATTAGATATTTCATTTTAATATAGTTTACCAACATTTGTGTGGGTATGTAGTATATCACGTGTATTCTATGTTAGTTATATTTATATTTCATCACATTCATTTTAAAAAAAATACCCCAACACACAAAACGAAAACATACAACATTTCCTTGAAATCACTAACTTATAACTCTCTGATCATTTTTGTTTTACGTGCATATGTAAATTGGAACTAGTCGAAGTTAAAATAGTACTACACATTCTCTTTATGATATGCTAGAAACAAATTAATATAACTAAGTTTGTTGTAAAAAACAGACTTGTAGATCTAAAACAGTTAACTCATATCATAGATATTTATTTTCGAAAATGTATTCGTCAAATATTTAACTTTCGTCAAATGAGCTGTAAATTCGCAAATATAATTTTAGAAACAAATTTTGTTGTTTTTTTGTGTTTCACTGATTATCAACTTTAAAAATAAGTATCAACATTTCCTCTTAATTGTCATATAAAGTGAAAAAATAGAGTTCATCGATGAATTCGCAATAGTATATGAACAACGGGCACTACATTTTAATATATTTTCTCACGTGTTAGTTATTGCAGAACGCCGGACAAGCAATGTATATATAGCGCGTGTTTCTTTACAACTAAAATAAATATACAATTTATTTTCTATAATGTTACTGACTATACTGATAGAATACAAATTTTGTTGGACAAACTTTTAACAAAAAATGATAAAAATAGAAAACTATTTTATTTCGATATCTTTTTCATCGTTTGAAGATGTTATTATTCGTTTAATGACCTATAATTTATTTAATTTAGTATTACTCGAACATTTTCTTTAGTATATTTTACTGAAAAATCTCTTATTTTTTATAATTAGAAAACTGTTCATTTATCTGATACATTTTATGACCATACATTACATTATTTGTGGACAATTATTCAACTACTAATCAATATTATGAGTATACACTTGAACATTGTTTACTCAAATTATGACTCGATATCGTAAAATCTTCGTCATATAATTTTTGTAATAGTTGTAATAATTAAAATCTGTGAAAAATCTGATATTTTTTTTAAAGCACAGCTTATTTCTAAAATAAAATTAATTTTCATTTAAATATTACTAAAAGAATGTTGAGCAAAACTTTTTTTGTTTTTCGTCAACTACAACAAATACACTTTCAAACCATCTAGAAATATGATTATAAGTCTTAAAAAAGTCAATACACCAATAAGTTAACTTGTTATGCTACAAAACAGACTATCATAATTTGTATATGTTTTTATCGTAATATCAGTCTTAGTAATTGAATATTGTACTTTTGCATGTATTTTTAAATTTCCACAATGGTAATAATCTGTACCATAATGCGGTTTCAAACTCACATTATAACTAGTACTTAAATGTAAACTATATAAAAATCTGGATGTAATCTCTAAGAATCAGGAACGCGAATTGATATTATATCAAGCCAAAAACCGTTTATTCAATATGCAGTGAATTGCTTATGCATTCAAATTACCACTCTGGACGTTGATATTTTATGTAAAATCTATGTTCATTATAGTTTTGATATAGTGAGACTGTTTAGTTATTAAATACCACAATTACATCTGTCTACTAATATACGTAATTCGAGAAAATGTGGTAGTAATTTATATATAAACAAATCTATATTAATATTTATATAGGTGAATAAATGTCGTTAACATAAATGAATAATATAACAACAATCGATAAAAAAATATATTTTTCAAATTCTCACACTACATAAAACAATATTCACATAGCGCATAACATTATTTAAAATAAAAAGATATTAACATTATATTCTAGATCCTACTTTGAATATTAAACTACAACATAAGAATCTATTCAAAAAATGTATTTATATACTAATTAATTCTCCTGTTGATGATCGTAATTATCTCTGGAATCTTATTACGCTTGAATATGATTGAATTTGCTTGCTGTCAGTTAAGCATTACTGATCAATAAACCATAATGTGTCTCTCAGCGTACATTATATTTCATTGCGAATATTATAACTTACTCGTTTCTGTTTCACCAGATTTTTTCTGAATATCACGTGTGAAAAACGACAATGAAAAAAAAATGTATTATTCAATAATATTTTCTCAATTATAAAACCATATAATTTTTACGTCATATTTATTCTTTTTTCATATTTTATTTTCAGTATCAATGAAGTGTATATGTAATTATATAGTTATAGTGGTATTATTACAACTTCTTTTTTAACCGACTCAATTTCGAAGTTTGTTTTCGAAATAATTTAATAACAACATTCTCTAAATATTATCTGTTTCATTAATAAATTACATTGTCAAAAGTTTTTTCTATTTTAATCATTTATTCATATATTAACTATAATGAAAAAATTCATTTCAAAATACAATTCTTCAGTAACATACGATTATCTAAACGAAAAATGAAATATATTTTTTAAAATTAGAATGTCACGTATCAATAATAATAGTAAATTCTGAAGAAAATAAAATAAAGAAATCAACAGTTTTAGATCCCCTTATTTCTCAAACAATAACAATGTATACAGTGATTGCACCCCTCCTTCACATGTTAAGGGAGTTGATAAGGATTCATAGACAAGCCAAAGAATTGATGGGACAATGGGTTTATGTCCGGCTTGTACCAGAATCCTGACTCCACCAACACGAAAAATCTCTAGCGACCCTCGAGATCAAACCACAAGACCTTGCGCGCTGGAACGTGTGTTTTTACCCACTTGATCACAGTCGAACAACTCTAAAAAAAATTATCAACATTTAATATTGTTCACGTTCATTGACAACAAACATTATACACTATTGTGATTCTTTATTAATTGTTATTTGAATTGAAAATATGGAGTTCAACAATAAATTCACAATAACATTTGAACAAAGAACAATGAGATTTAAACATTTTCACTTTTGCAAAATACCAAACAATTAATTTATCTCGCATTTTTCTATACAAATAAAATAAATATCATTCTATTTTCTATGATTTTATTGATTATATTGAAATTATTGAAAATTTTGTTGAACATAATTTCAGCCCGCGATGATAATGATGTTAAACTATTTTTTTCTCCCTTTTTCTGACTTGAATTATTTCTATATTTTTAATTTCTTCTCTACTCCATTTATTAAAAAATAAGTTTCCGTTTTGTATAGATCTGGTTTTTTATTAAGTTTATTAAAATAAATTATTTTAGATTATTCATTTTATATTATTAAAAAACTATTTCATTTATGAATATTCATCATACTATACACTATTATTATCATTTTTATCAGAACTGTAATTTATTTTGCATTATTATACTCATTAATATTTTTTAACCGGTTTCACTTATAATTGTTATATTTATTGTAATTTTGAAAAAATCATTAGTTTATCGATTGTCGTAACATTATATCTTATAAATTTCCGATGTTTATTTAGCTACGCAAACAATAATGTACAAGTGTCTAATGTTTACAAACAATTTATAAAGACTAGTTATGGTAAAATATTAACAGATTAGACTGGTAACTTATTTGAATCAGTTTATCTAAAAGAAATAACTAGAAAAATGATTTCTTCTAAAATTATTAACTATATAATTATCATTAAAGTTTTGATAATTACTATTGTTGAAAACTCGAATGCCAATAATAGTAAGTATGATACATATATTTCAATACTGCTAGAATGTTTTGAAATTTAGAATATAAGTAGAATACATAACTTTTGATTTTTGTAATTTTATAATTACAAAAATATAATTATATATATATATTATATAATATATATATATATATATATATATATAATTATGACCCGGCTATATAATCATATATTATAATTTTTATCAAATATTAATATTGTACTTTTTATTTAATAAATGTATTTTTATGGATATGTATTTTAATTATAATTTACATGTTTTAAATCATTATGAACATGACATTTTTATATGAGACAATTAATAATTAAAATCAAGGAATTATTGTCTGCCATCTCAATAGATTTCCCACACGCTTGATGATAAAAATAATAATGAAATTTACGAGTACAATATAAAACAAAGAATAAAAATCATTACATATGTGTTCTTCTATGACACCGAACAAAAGACGGGTTAGTGCTTTACTAAAAAGTACATTCCTATGAATGCATACGATAAATTAAAGTTATTAATTATGATTACTGCTTAACCATAAATAAAATATTTCCGTTCTATAGTATGAATTTTGAATATTTTTTATGTGTATTAATTAAGTAATGGTTAAATGAAAAAGCATAAACACGTGTATATAAAATTAAAAATATATATTCTAAAAAATATTTCTATCATTTAAATATAGCTTGCATAAGTAAGAATATGGATAAACTATTTAGTTTTTATAAATTGTAATGTATTTATAATGTAATACCTATTTTATTTTTATACTTTTATATTACAATGCGTTCTGAAAATTTATTTCATTGAAAGTTATGCATATACATAAAGGGTTATTACTAAATTTCGTGCACTGTATAAAAACGAGTGTGCAAATATGTAAATACAAATACTAGTCGTTCTCTATCGCAATGCCACAGATTATGATTATCATATTACAATAACATCGGTATATTGAAGTACATTTATGTGCATTAATATTTTTTTGTGCTTAATAGAATAGAATGTGTTATGGGACGCGCAATCTTCGTAGTGTGGCCCGTTACGTGAAAGAAAATACCCCGTGTGCTTTCTGTTATTTAGCAGAATTTATTCTGGTCAAATATAAAATTATAAAATAACGGGAAGTAAAAGGCCATCGCCGAGCAACATGGCTTATATAAGCAGTATGACACGGCTAGGTAGTCGGCGTGACCGTTTCCTAACACAACAAGTGAATTATATTATTTAATGTGAGTGGCAACAATCGTCGGGCGTGGCGGGTTCTCCGTTCAGACGACTCCCTGAAATCAGTGTCGTGTTTGAACGTCACGAACCAGGAGCGGAGATACTTAAATAAATGACCATGGGAAGAGGATTACGGGAGGTGGCATTGGAAATGGCCGTTTTGTGTCCTGCCCGTCGGATTCAGTACGCGGTCAGTGACACCACGGATCCGATACGATATGTGGGTCATCGTTCCTGTCGGCAGTCGTCGCTCCAATGCTAGGATTGCAATTCCTCGTTATTGATCCGTTTCCTCGAAGCCACTTACGATCACTGCTCCGTTAGTCGTCCGGATATTCACTGCGAGTGTTGTCGTCATTGTCGTCGATTAAAGTCTTGTCGTAGCTCGGCTTGTGTTCTTCAACCTTCGGTTCATCCAATGTTCAGTAGTTAAATGAACATTTGATGCATATGAAGGTATAAAAAAGAGGTTGTGTCTTATCAGATCGGTCGTTTATTTGTTCCGGTGTTCGTGCCGACTAGTGAACTCATGTCGTTATTTCTGTGATCCGGTATGCCTGTGTCGCGTTTACTTTTTTCTCTCATTTCGTGTCTGTTCTCGGGTTAGGTACGGGAGAATGGTGTTAATGGGTTGTGGCGTATGTCCTTTATTTGATGACACCATTTCCTTATGTTATTTTTTGTTTATTATCTCGGAAAATGTCAATATGTCGGTTTCTATGTCAATGTGACATTTTCCGGCTCACTCATTGGTCGATCTTTCAATAGCATAGACTCGCTACCATACTCACCGACGTTGTTCGTGTTTGTTCCGTTACAAATTTCAACTAACTCCGTTTTACTTAATGCGTTTTCATTCATGACGTTAATTTTAACAAGTTAATAAATATAATAATAATAATGTTAATATTAATATATTGATTGCCTAATCTAATAATTTTGTGAATATGAAAATCAAACTTTTCCAAATATATCAAACATGTAATTTAATTTAATTAATTAATGATAAATTAACAGTAACTATTGACTGGTCTTTTTATAAAAAAAAAAGATTCATAAATAATTGGAGCATATTTTCTTTACGTATAACTAACGCATTTAGCTTGAACATAAAAATATTAATTAAATTACCGTTAATACCACCATACATTTTCAACAGAAAGTCGTTTTGCATAATAACAAATGTTTAGACAATATAAACTTTAAGTTATATTATATTTATTTTAAATGATTATAATATATATGTCAAATCATTATTTAGAAGAACTAACTGAAATTGGAAAGTTCGAGTGTAAGTTATACTATGTGTATATGTTACGATAAATGTACGAATACCGGCGAAACCTAGGATTTATCGGTAAATTCTAGGTTTCGCCAAATGCTGTCGGTAAAACCTAGGATACACAAAATAGTTTAGTCAAACCTCCAATGATTTTTCAGACTTTTACAAACGAGATTTAGTAAATCTTAGAATGAACAATCGAAGTTGGCGAAAGTTCGAAGTTATTTACCAATTGTGTGATATATTTTCTTTGCTTTATACCCGTATATAATTACAATATTATACGTTAGTTAACTCAAAAATAATAATTTTATATTAGGTATATTTTTATTACCAATCTTATTAAGTCGCTGATACTGAATTGATTTTTTAACATTAACTGATTTCGATTCTTTAACTTCATTCAGTAATAAATTATATTTTCACTAGTTATGTATAAAGTATTTTTATTACTTACGTTTCGACAATACCATTTAAAATTTTGTATAACTGTATTCTAAGTGACATATTAAATACAATATACTACCCGTGACAACTGTAAAACAAATTACGATTTATGCTCGTGAAATAGCCCTAGATATTAATATATTACCAAACCTATTCTACATCATAAACTAAATTGTGTTTACAACATAGTGTTAATTACGAAAAATTGTATCACATTAGTAGGTACCATTTTGGCCAATTGATTGTATGGGTAGGTACACGTGTCAAAATCCTCCATTTTCATGATTTATATTAAAGTGAAAATAAAATTTTCCAAAGTCAATCGCAAGAAAATTTCATTTGCTGCATGTCTGCCTGCAATAATTTCAATTTTTGCAGTAATATAAAATAATAATATAAATGTGTTGTCATATTTTATACTTATAATATAAATGTGTGTATCTAATATATTAGTAATATATAATTTAGTAGCTACCTTTTATACTTAGATAATAACAATTATTATTTTTAAGTTAACTAACGTATAATATTATAATTATATACGGGTATAAAGCAAGGAAAATAATATCACACAATTGGTAAACAATTTCGGACTTTCACCGGCACCGATTGTTCATCCTAAGATTTACCAAATCTCAGTTGTAAAAGTCCGAATTATAAAAATTATTCGGGGTTTGATCAAATTATTTTGTGTATCCTAGATTTTACCAAAATCAATCCGTAAATGTCCAAAATTCGGACATTTACCGACTGCAGTCGGCGAAACCTTAAATTTACCGATAAATCCTAGGTTTCGCCGGTATTCGTACTTTTATCGTAACATATATATTAATAAAATGTTGAACTCAATTGATACGTGTTTCAAATTCTTATTTATATGTATATTTATTTATATTATAAATAAAAACCAATGAAGTCAAGTCTATAATTAACATTTAATATAAAATATTTTAAACTGTATATTTTCTTCTGTATGTAGTAAACTTCAATGGTAAAGAATCATTCAAATATGCATATTATAATCGTAAGTGATTTAATAAGAAATTAAAAAACAAATAAATTAGCGTAATTGTAATAAACAATTTTGATGATAAATAGACTGATTAAAGTAACATGATTATCACAGTATACTTTAATATATAAAAATTGGACTTTTTTCTTCAAAATCTAATTATAAAAACTTAAAAATTCCATTGGTTTATTTCTAACAGTGAAAAATGTCGGCAATTCTCATTTCTCTTTTTGAAAAACAAAACTGAAATCGTTGATACGATTCATTAATCGTCATGAGGTCTTCCTTTTCTTATGTCTTCCATGAAATGATAATGTTCATTTGAAATCTTACGTGAGTTGGTAGGAGCGCTGGTGTTTCAAATGAACTGCGCAAGGTTTTACTTTATGAATCGTCGTCTAACCACTGTACAGGTGCGTGTACCTAACATAGTTTATTAAACACTCTAGCGAAAAATTTGTGAGTATTGTAGATCAAAATGACCATAAGATGAAAAACAGTACTTTATGTAAATATAACAAGCAAGTAAAAGATTAGAGGCTAAAATTCATAAATGGATTAATTTAAAATTCAGAACATGATTCAAATAACCAACTCAAAGTGATTATTCGAAACTAAAACAGTATTGTTCTGTAAAAAAATAGTGACAGATAAAATTTCAAGAATAATATGAAAGTATAAAATCCTGATGGTCTAAATAATTAATAAAAAATTGGAAAACAAGTTCGGCAATGTCAATGACATATTAAAGAAACAAGAACTATATGACATTCATTGTTCATTTATGCAGAACAATAAAAATAAGATTACTCATTACATTGAAACATTATCATTCAAAATTTAAAATATATCATAAATACTTAACCTATAATAATTATAAAAAGTCATTAAATACAATAATATCACAAAAAATTAATCGACAAATAATTGCATCATGTATTTGAAATTTAATCATAACTAAAAAAAATGAACTTTACTTAAGTAAAAAATTTTATTTTTTTTAAATTTACTTTAAACTTAAACGAGTGTAACTGAACACTTCACAAAAAAAAATATGGGAATCGCTTATTAGCCACTTGAGGGCATCATCGCCTATATTGTTCACCAATGATGAATCGACCAACAACAAATCTGTAGCATTTCCTGAAACCTCCAAGATTATCATAATATATCCAAGTTACATAATAGGCAGTGCTCGAATTAAAAAATATACAGTAGCTGAGCTCAATTGGAAATTTAAAAATAACGTTTCAAATAAAATATTCTATATCACAAACCTATAAGTGCTTCACTCCCCCCCCCCCCCACATCACAGATTATTACTAATATATAATCTAATTTCTAACCGTATTCTTTTTTCTTTCAATTAAAATAATTTCCCTATACAATTTTTAGTTGATGAATATTCTACAATGTTTTATATAAATAAACAACTAATAAACCCATTTCAATTTAAGTATGAACAATAATATGTAAACATCAATTATGTGATAATATACTATCAAAACTAATATAAAAAAAAATAAAATCTACTTACGCTATACAGGGATAAATCGGCACATGATAACCACTAATAAAATATAATTCTCAAAACAATTTGCCAATTAAAAAATTAAAATTAATTAAAACAAACGACGTTGTTTATCGGCAATTTATACTACCACAGATATAGAGTCTTATAGCATATCTGTCGGTAAATCAAAAAGTAATTGTTAAATTATATATAAATAATATTTTAGGTATTAATATTAGAGGATTTTTTTTATTATTAAAGAATAAGGTATCAATTATAATAAAAATATTAAAAATACTATCAAATATACAATTTGTTCATAATTTGTTACTTATGGTCCCAAGGTATACCAATTATAAGAACTCCACCGCGTTCCTTTGGAAATTATAATAAAGAGATGCTAATTTTTTTTTTAATGTAGTAGAGCTCCGTCTTCGTGTGTCCATCCCAAACACCCACCCTCCCCACAGGCGCGGATCCAAGGGGGGGGCCAAGGGGCGATCGCCCCCCCCCGTAGACTCTTGTTAAATTTTTTTATTAGTATCGTTTTATAATTCTAACTCTTATCTATGATACTATAGAAAGACAATTTAAAATGAAGTTGTAGCTATGGGATTTTTCGGTGTATCGCAAACGATTTCCAATAAAATGTTTTGGAAAATATTTTATTATTCGATGCGACAAAATGAAGATTAAAGTTGTTTTGATTAAGATGGCCCCCCCCCCCCGTAAATAAGTTCTGGATCCGCGCCTGCCTCCCCACCACCAAATACGAGCACATTACATTTAACTTTTAACTTAACTGAGTTTATCGAAACACTACATAAATAAACACATACTACATAGAAAATGTGTGTTAAGCACACGGGGTATCGAACAAGTAGATAGCGTTCCAGGAAACCCCTAAAATTGTATATTTCCAAGTAACATAACAGGTCGATTTCAATACCAGTACCTTCTAATTTTCATTTAATTTAACAATACTTTTAATCAAGTAATTAAGGAACTGAAGAATGAACAACACTAATAATTGAACACTTGAGACAAACCGACGATAAATTGAGCCTTAGGAGTGACAAAGAGCGAGCACCGACCGAGTGAAACAGATTGTAAACCAGCCATATTGGGCAATGCAGAGACGCGCCGAATCAAGACGTAAACAAATAAGAAACCAAACAGTATTTTTCAATATATTTGTTCTGTTAAACCACCAAGGTCCGTCCACTGAAATCCGTATCCCGGAACCACAGTTCTGATTCCGCTACTTATTTAAGAGCATAATAGCACTGTGCCTACTGGGCTATTGCGATTTTATGTTTGAAAAATATGTAACGTGTCACATATCGAACATCTTAATATAATGTATGTCAAGGAATATAGTTTAATAATTTCAAACCATTTATAACAACGAAATTTCAACATTAGTTTTTTGTATGTAAATATATTAATTTTATGTTTAAGTCAATGAACGTGTAATAAGAGGATCTGAAAAAAGTAATTTTATTCATGACAACGTTATACAAATATATCAGAGTTTCATAATTAACAACATAATATAAATAAAATAATAAAACATTAAATAAAAATATTAAAAATATTAAATAAAATATTTTTATATAAATGTATTTTACATATCTTGCGCTCAATGTAGATAAATTACAGTAATAATGAACATTTGTGTATTTTTAGCTATTCTACACACATATTTCTATAGTATTTATGAAACAGCAATTAAGAGTGAGTACAAGTATTAACATTTGATAACTTAATTCTATGTATAAGATATTCATATACATATATTATGTAAACCATTCGTTTTACATGAAATTTTGAAAATTGTAGAATTCCCAAATAACATCATTAACAAACCATTAGATTGGTGTGCGGATAAGATGAAAGGTTTGAATTAATTATTCATACATTTATTTCATAATCCTATATTTAACTATTTAAGGTGTTGTGATATAACTCGACCGAAGCTCTAACTCGGTTTCTCTATTTTAAATGGAAGGTTTGGTGTAACTTTAATTTTAAAAATTAAAATCATTTGAATATATTGTGACATTCATAAATTAAATGTATTGACTAATATTTAAGATTTATTTTTTAATTTTTAAATGCAATTGACGCAAATAATAGATACATGATGTTTATAAATACAATTATTAACTATATTACTAGTTATTAACCTATATAATATTGTATTATATGCAGATAAAAACAGTAAATTAATCTGCAACGGTATGTTTATAGATAATTCAATTTTAATTACAACTATAGAAAGTTTATGAAATTATATATTGAACCATAATATATTTATGAAATTAATTTTTGGAATAATTATATACTGTTACTTAATTGCTTCCCTGATGTGAATTTACACGAATATTTTAAATTCATGTCGACATATATACACGCTCATTGGGTTGATTCACTTTATGATAATATACAAAAATGCAGACCGATGAAAAATATTTTAACATGTAATTGATACAAAAAAATTTTTTAAATCATAATTATGTTTACAATATACTAAACATAATTTTCATAAAATATTCGTAGGCTCTTCTAAATACAAATATTTTAACCATACTGAATTGTCTAGATACTTTGAAGGAAGCAAGTTTTGAGAGTAAGTAATTTGTTGGTATATTATCTCTACAAAATGTTAACAATAACACCATATATGTATTTTTTAATGAAATAATAATAATATGCTATGGTTGTAGAAAGCTGCACCCTCATTTATAGTTAGTGGTGAAATGTATTAATTTATTATTAATTAATAATATTTATTAATCATTAAATTTTTAGCTAATGGCAGCGCAGAAAATGCACTTGAGCACGCATATTTTGAAATGAGTGTGTTAATTATATTTGATTATTTCACATAATAAATTTTATATTAATTAAAATAAAATATTTCTGTTCCAAAACAAATTCCTAATTAACAAAAAACTAAATGTATATTCAAAGTTCATTTTTTTTTTATTGAAACGAAAAAGTATATTCCATGTATATAACAGGTATGTAAAAATTTAAATATACTGAGTTGAAAATAATAGTTTTGATAAGAATGTTATATGAAATTTGAATTCTAATGATTGAATTTTAATGAATGTTTAAGATAATAAATGACATCATATATCAATAATACATTTTCGAATTTACTTACCATATATTAACGTGGCATACGTGGTAGACAATGGAAGTTGTCGGCTGTGTTTGAGCGTGTTGACCTCATTGTCGTAGTCGCAGTAAATTTATATATGTATAACAACAAATGGAATAAAATACTAGTATACAAAAATCAAATTGTTAAGTAAAAAAAAACATAGCGTTCGTCAAAAGAACACAATGAGTTGCTAGGTCAATTTACAGTTCCTCGCACCTCTTTTTCCATCTCTGATTAAAATACTGTATGTGCCGAATGTTGCTATTTTGACCACCCCAACATTTTGGTTGATCTAGAAACTGTAGCACAGTCCGACTTTTGCCATGTACTATCTATGTAATATAGTATTTAGACTATCATGGCCACCTTTTCTCTTAGCAAGTTATACATAAATTAAAATGCATGCATATTTTTTCTTGGAAATGAAAAAGAAAATCCCAGATATGAAATAGGTATGTAATATATTAAATATTTTGAGATAAAAAATAATAAATTTGAAAATATTGTTGAATAAAATTTAAATTCTTATGATCGAATTTCAGCTTGAGATAAAAGTTATCAATTGAATATCATCAATTTCATCACATACCAAAAATATTTTTTTAAATCAATTTAACGTACGTAGTCGGTTGTGGTTAAGCGTATGTGACCGTACTTGACGTTAGATTTTGGGCTTATACATTAGTACCTGGACTCTTAAAGCCCACATTTCCCTATAGATTAATTGAATTTCGTCAGTGATTATGACAAAACATACGAACTTTAAAATTTACCAGAAATATGTAGTTTATAAATTTGTAGAAAGAATTATTTTTTTAAGGTGTTCATGTTCTATTCTATATGTATTGTGTTAAATTTCGATATTAAAAATATTGAATAAGATTTTTACAAACATAAATATATATAATTTTAGAAATAATAAGATCATACATTGAATACATGATTGAAGAATTTTTACCATATGTCGGTATGTTAAATAAATTTAAATACAATTTTAAAAATTACAAATACAAATTTCTAAGGCATCGTAAATCGTTATAATGAAAAGAAGATTACAACTCTAGAGAAAAATAATAATCACAATATCGAATTATATATATTTTAAATCCATAGTGCTTTGAACTTTTGATCACCCTCCCTTAACCACAGAATTTTGATTCGAGTATTTTCAAACCTAATCATACATCAAACATCTTTTTTGTAAATATATAAATAAATATATTTTACACTTATAGAATAAATAACAAAAACTATTTTCAATTCATGCGAACAAAAATAAAAAACTATTTTATATTAATTTATATTTCACTGTATGAAGTATACTATACCCAATATAAATAATACCAAATAATGACTAACTCAATTAAACTTAATTTATGGATAATTTGTTTCGGCTTAGTGTTTATTGTTAATTGTTTTTTTTTTTTTTTTAGAGATATCTGGTGTAGAAGGACCACAAAATTTTGTGAAAATTTCCACTCAAATCACGTATTTCATATGAGAGGTAATGATAGATAATTGAGAGAAGAACAATATTTTCAGATTCATAAAATTATTTATACTGCATGCTAATAATCCTCAATGCAGTGAAGTAATAACTATAGGGGGACATCACAGATTGTTCACAGATTTACAAATAGATATTTTTTAAATATAAATTTGAAACGTTTAAATGATTGACAAAATAAAAAAATTGGAAAAGAAGAGCTCAACGCCAGTGCTCTTTTGAATAACTACAGAAAAATTGATATTACAGATGAAAAAAATTAATCAACAAATTTTCTGAAAGGAATAAAAAATTAATTTTTATTCCTTAAAATAAGGAATTTTTATTTTAATTTAAGGAATTTATTTATAATAAAATAAATCAAAAATTTTTTTTTAACCCCGTAAATATGCCTTACTATGGTTCTGTTTAATTGACTCACAAGGAGTGACTAACTCTTTAATATTTATCCTTCATTTAAACAACTAACACCGCTAATAATTGTCCACAATTATATATAGTAAAATAAAGTAATAAATATTGATTTATTAACGAATAAACTATATTAAAACTAAATATTAATTGAAAATAATAAATAAAAAAATAGAAGAATATAAAATATTATAGCAAATGTACACCAATATTGTAACATTATAAAATTTGTTTATATCCACTACTAGTTGACGTTATACATCTAAAATTTGCAAAATTAATTAGAAAATATAATTTTGTAAATAAGCAATTAATACACCATAGCATTCAAGCATTAAATATCAAAACATATCTATAATACAAAAAGATAAATATTAAAATGAAATTCAAAATCGACTCTTATATAATTAAAAAATTTATTTACCTTATTTTTACATTTAACTCACTAAATTTTTTCAATAATCAGCTATTTGTAAAGTTAATTTTTTTTTATTCCGGTGTAGTAGGAGAAGTGTCAAAATATACACATTAAACAAGTTTTCATTTAACATTTTTATATGAATACATATACGCATAATATATATAAATAACAATATAATAATGTATATATTATATTAAATATAATAATAATATATAATTATGAATAATTTCGGTTCAGTAAAGCAACTACCAATTTGTACTTAAATTAAAGGTTTTAGCATGTTTTATATTAATTATAACCGTCAAGTCAATGAACGATAAACATAAATTATTTTTTTCAGCTTCACTGTCAATAAACTTACTATAAATACATATATATATATAATTATATATATATATATATATATGTATGTATATATATGTATATATAAATTTCGAGATCTCATACTTATTGTCATATGATGTGCAACTATGAAGTTCAGAGATAAACTCACAAAAAACAACGGGCACTGAAATTTTTTTTTTCACACATATTTGGTTAAATATTACAATACACCAAACAATTAATGAGTTTCATATATATCTATATAAATAAAATAAATATAATTCTATTTCCTATGATTTAATCGACTATATTAGTAAATATTTTTCAACGCATTCCACTGATAATTGTATTATTCATTGTAATATTAAAAATGTTCATGAGTGTTGATTTTCGAAAATTTTATCTTATAAATTGCCGATGTTTATTGAGTTACGCAATCAGTAATGTAAAAATGTCTATTGCTCATTCAAGAATTAACATGACTGAGAATCATTAAATATTAGCCAATTTACATTGTTGAATACTTATTTACATCAGTTTATCTACAACGAAAAACTATAAATACGGTTTCTTCTAAAAATTGTTAACTTTATAATTTTCATAAAGTTTTAATTTAATAATTACTATTGTCTAAAACTAAATACCGATAGTCATTATGATATTTATATCTCAATAATGGTAAAATTCTTTAAAATTTAAAATGTAAGTAAAAATAAGTTAAATGGAAATTTATAAACACATGTATATAAAATAAAAAATATATATTGTACTAAAATATGTTTTTTTCCTTTGAATATAGCTTGCATAGGTAAGATTATGGATGAACTAGTTTCTTAAATTTTAATTAATAATAAAATGCATATTTATTTTGTGTAAACATTTTATATAAAATGATATAATCAAAAAAGAGCAAAAGACTAAATAATAATTCCTTTTATATTAAAATGATGTTTTGACAAATAAGTTCTAACTAATATTATCCGTATACATAACGGATTATTTCTACATTTCACTCACAGTGTGGATATAAGTACGCACAAACAAAACCTAATTTTTCTATACCGCGACGCCTAAGAATATAAATTAGTGTATTACTGTAAATGCTCTTTATACAGTGGAATTTAATAGAGAACTGAGTAGAATGAGTAAATGGTAAGTGACTCACATTCCCATGTCAAATTTTCTTAATGGGAAAGTGCATGCATATTAAATATCTGATCGATCATAATAGAAAAAAATACTTAGAAGTAGGCAAAAATTGCCGATTTACAATTATGCACATTATTAGTCTTCTGTACTTAAACAAAATTTGGACTAACTCTTCTTAATTTAATTAAATATATTTCAGAATTACTCGTACCAAATTTTAATTAGAAATTCTAATTTATAATGTTGCATGACGTCAGTTATGATGTTATGATTAATAATAATTATAATAAGAAAAAATTAACAATAATATAAATAATACAACGATTACCTACTTTAATAGTTTTTACTAATAACATACCCAAAGTTCCCCAAATATTTCAAATACCTAATTTAATTTAATTAATAAATGACAAGTTAGCAGTAATTGTTGACCAGTATGTTTATAGAAAGACTATGAAATATGTGGTACATATATCAATTACATCACATATTTTCTATAATTTTAACAATTCAGTGTTCTTAATTTAGCTTGAAAATAAAAACAATAAAATTATTGTTAAAGACTCAAATATATTATTGACTGAAAGTCGTTGTGCATAATAAAAAAAAAGCTAAAATATAACAAACACAATATGATTAACAGTTGTTCGTTTATAAATATTATTGATAATAATATATATTTCAATTGACTATCTAGATCAACTAACAATAATAGGATATTTTAAAAGTAAATAAAAACTGTAAAGTCTTTCGTTTATATTTGTATCATGTGGAACTCAACTCATTTTTATTTAAAATTCTTAATTGTATGTAATATGTACCTACAATATAAACGAAATGACCCCGGAGCGCTGGTCATTTTTTGAGTGGTCATTTGAGCCATGCTGATTTTCACCTATTTCTTAGTTCTTATATAGTAAATAAACAAAACGATATTTAACCACCATATTTGCGCAGGAGATGGGAGTAATAGAGCCATCCCGCGTTGAAGAACGCGAAAAAAAAAATAGTAGTCAAGCTAAATTTTTTTTATAGTTAATTTATAACAAAAGATAAAATCACCTTCAGCTGGCAAAGTGCAAATGGAAAATGCTTCAGTTAGAGCTATTAACCGTTATTCTGGTAACTAGCGGACAATGCGTTTCAAAAAAATTCACGGCTATGCTGAGCCCGTCAAAAAAGCGAGTTGACTAATGTTTTTAATAATATCATGCACTAAGCTGTAATTCTGCAAAATTTGAACATGGCTAAAATTAAATAATGAAGGTATTTTGCAATAATGAATTGTAAAAGTATATTTATGATGAAAATACGTTAAATTATTTATGAAATTTTTTTAACTAAGTGACAACACGGATAATGCGGATTTTGATTTGATACCACACATTTTGACATTGAGTGCCCATACCATTAGAATGCTTATCATTCTTCTCCAGAACAACAGTCGACAACGACTTTACAATGGAATCGAGCTTATAGTGAAAAAGATGATGAACAATATCATCAAGGTCAACAATCTTAAATGTCCATTTTACAGGAAAAGATTGTAATAAAACTAAAATAACACACGGGATGTGTAAAAATACAAAAATAATTAACAGCGTGAAAGGATAAAGTAAATTAGATGAATAAAAATAATAATTGCATATTATAGATCACAGAGTGTGAGTTCGAGAATTGTTTAGGTAAAAAATGTAGAACCAATACTCGCTTAAATTGTTTCGCAAAACTAAATTCATCCCGTGGAATATATATTTGGTCTGGATTACTGACTTGTAGCTGGATACGAGATCATCGAGGATCTAGAGTATAGATTTTTATATTTTATGATTCCTTTGATGTGTCCGACTATGGTGATGATCCGGTCGACTAACGATTCAGTCGCTATTCAAAATTGGCATTTGGCAGTTACCATATGCGTGCTGGTCGGCATTACAATCTTTTATCTTGGATCAGTTCTCATGAATGTATACTTTGATTTATTTAAGCTACGCTTGTTTTGATTTTTTTTTAAGCGTAAAATTCGTCTCATAACGATATTTTTTCTTCGTGTTTTAAATTTCTATTACCCAATAGTCCTTGATCGAATTATCGCTTTATTTATTACTTTGCTGTGTTGTGGTATTTCTAAAGTTGTGCAAAACTGTCATATAACGGTATTCTTCTTTTACACGTTTATTTTATTATTTTATGTTATAATTAGCTTAGACTAGTATTTATTGAATAAAAAATTTCTTTATTATTTTTATTTTTATTATTGCATATTGTTATTTTATAAAATTGTGTCAAATTCGTTATGTTCAAGGTGTATTTATGATTTCGACCATCGGGGTCAGCATCCCTCGTTTGTGTCGGTTATTTATTTTAGCTTAAATATATATTTTTCGTACCAGAAGGACAAATAAAAAATATTATGTATCCTAAAGCACTTCAATGATATATTCAATACCATTCTCTTGATATTCGATTTATGTTGGAAGAGAAGCAATACAGTTTTATAACTGTATAACCGGATTTGACCAAGTACGACCATCTGATTTTCAAAATGAACTGAAAAATATAGAATTCAAAGAAGCTTTAGTTCGCTTCTTAATCGATTTCAAAAATACACACAAATTTTAATAGCGAAGAAGTGCTTAAACTACCGAAAAAACATTTTGATGGTTCAGCATTATCGCCATGCAAGACTAAAATACAACAAAATTTTCTAAGAGCATTCTACATTAAAAATGTTTGGGCCAATATACATTACTATGTTCCAACAGATCTCGATTTATTGAATTATGGCTGATGGAATTATGTTGATAACAAATATTGATTCAAATAGTTCATTGGCCGTCAGCTACCAATTCCACTGGTAGATATTACACTTGGATCGGAAAAAGAA
Source organism: Schlechtendalia chinensis (assembly GCA_019022885.1). Classification (NCBI taxonomy): domain Eukaryota; kingdom Metazoa; phylum Arthropoda; class Insecta; order Hemiptera; family Aphididae; genus Schlechtendalia; species Schlechtendalia chinensis. Next base: position 14,197,031 of record CM032345.1, on the reverse strand, counting down.
ACCTCTGATGGTACTCACATAATATTATTCAATTTAATTTAATTAAATTCTTGAAATTTTGTATTTCTTAATTTTTTGCAGAACAAAGCAAGAAGAAAACATAAATTTGGATTCAAATTAGGAGAAATACGACAATGACAGAAACGAATAGTATATTTAACATATTACTTACTAAATTGAATAATAATAAACTGAAATGAAAAGTTGTTCGTGCTTTTATTTATCCACATTATCCGTGTAGTCACTTTTTTTAAAAAATTACATATTTTTTTGTTGGATGGCATAAATAATTTAACATATTTTCATCAAAAATACACTTTTTTAATTCATAATTGCAAAATACATTAATTATTTAATTTTAGCCAAATTCAAATTTTGCAGAATTACAGCTTAGTGCATGATATTATTAAAAACATTGATCAGCTGGCTTATTTGAAGTAGGACAGTCTTAGTTGAGCTATAAATGTCTTTGAAACGCACGATCCGCTAGCTACCAGAATAACGGTTAATGGCTCCAACTGAAACATTTTCCAGCGGCACTTTACCAGCTATAGGTGATTTTTTATCTTTTATTCTTATAAATAATTATAAAAAAAAATCAGCTTGGCAACTACTAATTTTTTTTCACATTTTCAACGTGGAGGTGGCTCTATTGTCCCCTTCTTTACCCAAAGAATGGCGGTTGAAGGTAATTTTGTTCATGTATTATACAAAAACTAACACATAGGTAAAAATCAGCGTGATTCAGGTTGGTCACTAGAATGTACCATGCGTTCCGGGGCTAAAAATCAATTAAATCAAATCTATAATTAATATATTATATTTTAAAACTGTATATTTTCTTCTTTATGTAGTCAACTTCAGTGGTACGCAAGCATTCAACTATGCATATTATGAACGTAAGTGATATAATATAAAATTTAATTATAGATTAATCCGCGTAATTGTAATGAATAACTAACTATTTGATGATAAATTGACTGATTATAATAATATGATTTTTACAGTATATTTGAATATATATAAAAATTGAATTTTGTATTTCTAAATTAAACGATAAAAAATGTAAATGTCCGTAGAGGATGAAAAAACTAACAATTAAACACTGGTACCATAATTCTGAATTAGGTTTCTGAATTCGCCGCTTATTTAAAAACATTATAGCACTGCGCCTATAGGGCCATTGCGATTTCACTTGTGTAAAATACATAAAGTTTCATCTCAATCATTTTAATGTAAAATATGTTACGAAACATAATTTTATATTTTTGAACTGTTTATAACGATAAAACGTCAGCATTAACTTTTTATGTGGAAATATAATAATTTTATGTTTAGTCAATGAGCGTAAAACAAGAGGATCCGATAAAAGTAATTTTATTCATGACAACGTTAAACATACATATACATCAGCATTTGATGATCAATAACATAAGAATATTCTTAACGAAAGAATAAAAAATATTTGTAATTTACATTTCATAAATGTATTAATAAATCTATCATGCGCTCAGTGTAGATAAATCACATAATGAAAATTTGTGTGTTTTTTTTTTTAGCTATTTTATATGCTTATTTTAATGAACTCTATGAAGCAGCAATTAAGAGTAAGTGGCAATTATTGCTATTTTTAATGATATTTGATACTTAAATTATGTCTATAAGGCAATTATACATATATATAAACCAATTGTTTTACATGAAATCATAAAAATTTTAGATTTCCCAAAAGACATTGACAAACCACTTAATTGGTGTATAAAGAAAATGAAAAGTTTGCATTAATTACATATATTTAGTATTAATATTATTGTATTAACGTACATATTTTTAACGGTCTTATATTTTACTAGTTAGGGTGCATTTATGTAATCATCAGAAAACTATTATTATACTATCAGGACTATAATGTTTGGATCATATTTAATGTCTTATTTTTGTGTTTATTTTGGACGTAATTAACATCGTATAGTAGATATACTATATTTGTGAATATAATGAATGACGATATTAATAATTAATATCCTATTTAATGTTGTATTAAATTCAGATCACGAAAATTTCTGTGAACGTAAGTTTACGGATAATTCATTATCATATACAAATATATAAAGTTTATGACATTTCATATTACATCATAATCTATTTATATTTTATTTATTTATATTTTTTTATATTTATAAAATAATTTAGTATAATGTTACTTAGTAGTATTCCCAATCTGTATTAAGACAAATAGTATACGAGGTGAGGCTATTTAAAAACAGGATGATTGGCTTATAAGTTCTTGAAATAAGGTTAAGTTGTTTGTAATGAGACAATTATGAACTATAAAGGTTTCTACATTAGATCATTTTTATTTTTGTATCTGTTTTGGTTATTTAGTTTGAATTCACGCGATGTTTGAGTTAGATGCTACAGTACGATATTGCCGAAACTATGCCAAATTTTAAAATCGAAGAACGTGTTAATTTGAAATTTCTGAAGTGAAGACGATCCTTATTGTTTTCTTCATAATTATTTGTATATTATAATAAAAATAAAAAAATTATAGTTTTACTTAATTTCGTAAAATAAACGTAGGATCATCTAAATACAATTATGGTAACAATATGGAATGTTCTAGAAGCCTTGAAGAAAGCTGGTTTCGAGAGTAAGTAGTTGGTTTTATTTTAATCGCTACTAAATTTTATCATTATTAATGATAATTGTTTTTAATAAAATAATAATAATATATTAGAATTGTAAAAAGTTACATTTTCATTTATAGTTACTAGTGAAATGTACGAATTTGAATATTTGTTCATATTTTAATTTGTAGGTAGTAGCAGTGCAGAGAACGCACTTGAACACATATATTTTAAAATAAGTATGTCAATTATATTAAATAATTTCACATGATAAATGAAATATGAAATAAAATTTATCATGTCTATACCAAAAAAAATAAATTAAACTTAGTATTAGAAATATAACGTGACATAATATAAATAATTAAAGTATTTTTTAGTGAACATAAGATTCAATTATTTAATGAAACTCAAATAATATAAAATGGTGTACTTTATCAAATATTTGAATATATTACGAATGATACATAATAACTCTATAAGGAAATCTATTTTATTAAATAAAGAATATAAAAATTAAAGTATTGAATCTAACTTAAGTTACATGTCTTTACATATCATAATTAGTAAACACTTTATTAAATTACTCATTACCTATTAAGTATAATATATTGCAAAAAATATTATGTGAATATTACCAAATTACAAATTCTATTACTTCTTTAGGTGAAGCGATCCTATAAACTATTTAATTATAATACAATGATATTCTCAAATTTCTTAACTAATGTCAAATAAAACAATTTTAATAAATTATAATACATGATTTTTTTTTCTTGGAAACGAAAAAGTTTATTGCAAGAGTATCGAAAGTATGTTATATATTAAATATGTTGATCATTAAGATAATGATTTTAATAAAAATGATATACGAAAATTAAATCTTAATGATCAAATTATAGATTGAGAAAGATGTTATGAATATAATATCACAAATATGATCAAAATCAATAATATATTTTCGAATCTATTTACCGCAATATTGACATGACAACCGTGGTGGACAACGGTCGTTGTTAGCTGTTGTAGAGCATATCGACCACACTTGTCGCGGTCGCAGTTAATTTATATATATATATATAAATGAATGGCTTAAATCTCGAATAAACAGAATTAAATCGTTAAACAAATAAAATTAAACATACAACATTCGTCAAAAGATCACAATGTGCCGTCGGCTCAATTATGAGTCTCTTACACCTCTTTTTCCATCTCTGATTAAGATACTATGTGAATTAATAACTGCGATCTTGACCCATCCTTAAATTTGATTGATCAGAAGTTGTATCACAATCCCAAAGTCGGCTTGCACTTCAATACCTGGACTATCATGGACCTCTTTTCACTATAAATTAATTAAACTTTTAAAATTATTATAAACTCAGTTATTATAACAAGATAACTTATTTAAAATTTGATAAAAGTATGTGGTTAATATATTTATAGAATAAATTATTCACTAGGAGTGTTCCAAAATTAAAAATATTGAGTAAAACTATTATATAAATATATATTTGTAAATATTTGTTACTTAGAAATAATAAAATCATATATTGAGTACTTGTTTGCAACAATTTTACCATATGTCGGTGAGTAAAATATATATAATTAAAATTTTAAAAATGGAAAATAATGAGTTCTAAAGCGTCGTAAGTAGGTATACTGAAAACAAAAATCACAACTCTAGAGAAAAATACCAATCGCACTCTCAAACTATACATATTATAATATCCATAGTGTTTTGATTTTTAATTTTTGATCACCCTCTCTTTAACCACGGAATCAAGTATTTTGAAACCTAACCATACATCAGATGTCTTGTATGTAAATAAATAAATAAATATTCTTTTATACTTACTTAATAAATAACAAAACTTATTTAAATTTCACACTAACAAAAGATTAAAAATTATTTAATATTAATATAAATTTCACTTCATATTTACTATACTCAAATAATGACTAACACAACTAATATGTATTTATACATAATTGGTTCCGGTATAATATTCATTGTTAATTTTTTTTTTTTTTTTTAGAAAAATCTGATGCAGTTGGACCAAATCAGTATTGCGAAAAATTTAACTCGCATTACAGATTACAAATGGAAGGTGTTGTTATTATTTTTATTAATATTCATTAATAATAAAATGAAGAACAGTATTTTCAGGTTCAAAAGAATAATTTGTACTGTATGCTAATAATCTTTAATGCAGTAATGTAGTAAGATTAAAGTGATTATAATATTAACGGGTTTAAAAAAAATTAATTTAAATTTAAATTTGAGTGGTTTAAAGAATTGATAATGTAACATAATTTAAAAAAAATTCCTCAACACAAATACTCTTTTCAATATCAACAGAAATTTACTATTATGCATAAATAATATTAATCAACATGTTGGTAGAGAAGCGTAGAAAATTTCATTTAATTTTTTTTTTCAAACAATTCCGACATAAATATAATATCATTAAGAAACAAATTTTGATGAAGCGCATTGTTGAAAATTATCGCCAATTCTTTTTAATATAAAATAATTCAGGAAGGTTATTACATTTTTTTTAAATACGTCGAAAATGTGTTTAACTACGCCACTATTTTTGTTGATTTACTTTGTTTGATACTCATTATTATTTACCAGACCGTTAAACCAATAATTCGTCTACACAACTAATATTTATAATATCCATAACACAAAGACATCAATTAACGAAGAAACTATACTAAAACATAATATTAATTTAAAATAATGAATAAGAAAATAGAAGAGTATAAAATAATATCGAAAATTTACACCAATATTATAACATTATAAAATTGGTTTATATTAGTGGTCCTTATTACACATGTGTGTTGTAACACGTGTAGTTCGTGTAGTTTGTGTACACGTGTATTTAAAATACACATGTATTAGTTAGTGGCATTGAAGTTACACGTGTATTATTATACGTGTATAAGTTCGTGTTATTTAAATACATGTGTAAATGTGTCATTAATAAAAAGTTTATAAATTTGTATAAGTTTATCAGATATAGTAATCTGTTAGTAGTGTAAAAAGTATATTCAATTTTAACTGAATTGCCAGAATAAATTGCATCTTTCTTGGATCCCAGGTATAAAAACTTATAACATGAAATGTTATGTAGCTCTGAGGCGATTCGCTGTAAAGTAAAAGACATAATTAACCTAAAAAATTCTCTTGATTCTAACGAAATAACTACAACGTCTCAAGAACAACAAAAACAACATCGAAGTGATCTTGAATATATATATGGGATTGGCAATAAAGAAGATACTGATCTAACAAAACAATTTCAAAATTATTTAGCAGAACCACAGTTAAGATTTACATTAGATCCCTTAGAGTGGTGGAAACACGCTACTCAAAATATCTGACATTAGGACATTTTCCTAAAAAGTAAATGACGATTCCTGATACTTCTGCGAGTGCTAAACGTTATTTTCAACAGCTGATAACATAGTTGCCAGAAAAAGAACTTCTTTATCACCCGAAAATGTAAATTTACTTGTATCTTTGCATCAGAATAAACAATTATTATTCTAAAATAATTTATTTAAATATATATTATTATTCATTTACAATTTTTTTATATGTATTTATTTTTTGTTAAATTAATTATTATTAAATATAGTTATTGTTGCTAATGTTGTTATTATTATTAATTATTGTTGTATAAAAAATAAATTATATGTAGTTATTATGAAGTGATATTGTTTAATAAATGTATCACCACTGATAATGGAGCATATATATTTTTTTTTAAATAATTAAAGTTTTAAAATATTAAAAATGCACGTGAAATTTTAATTACACGAATCAATACACGTGTATTTTAAATATACGTCTAAAATCGTTGCAACTAGTTTATATTCACTACTAATTGACGACGTTACACATTATAGATTTGAAAAAAATTATTAAAAACATAATTTAATGTAAATTAACAATTAATATAAAATAGTACTGAAAAATTGAATATCGAAGAATTCATAATTCAAAAATATAAATATTAAAACCAAACTATAATCAATTATAATATATTGACTATAATCAAATTTCAAAATGTATATACCTACTTAGGTTTTACTCGCTGAATTTTTATTATTTCGTTAATTACCCGACTATTTGTAAAAGTCCAGAAAGGAAAATATCAAATTATACACTTTATACAGGTTCTCGCTTGTCATTTGCATATAAATATATTACGAACGTCAATGTTATGATGTTAAATTCAACTAGTTTTCCAAAAATATATACACATCAACAAACATATAAATATGTTAACAATCTTTACTTCTCATTCACAATATTCTTGAACAGTTGATTTAGTTTAGTTTAGTTTTTTGATTTGTATAAATATTAATAACAATATTACAATTGTAGATAATAAAAATCAAAAATAAATTGAATACAAACATATATTTGAATTATATAAAATATTGACTTTTTCCCATCTTTATATTTACTATAACCAATTTAAAATTTATAATTACCTATTCATTTTGTATTCATCAATTAATTACAAGCAAGTGTAAAGTCAATTTATTTTTTATTTTTTTTAGATAATATTGAAGCAGAAAAGCAACTAAAAATTCTTACTCCAGTTAAAGGTTACTATTTTTGTCATTTGCATATACATATATCAAAGTTCAAAGAAACTCAGTCAAATTAAAAAAAAAATACTGAAACATCAAATATTAGAATTAAATACAAATATCAAGCGTATATGCATAGCAACATATATACGCATAGCAATAATCTTCAACTTGATGATGATACATTTTAAAATTTATGTTAACATTTATTATGTAGCATTCGCAATACTTTTCAACATATGTATTTTTGACATTTTAAGTTATTACTATAGCATAGTTGAGAATAATTATCTATCGAAAAAATTCTACAAATTCATACGACATTTAATAAAATTCACTAAAATATTGACTATTATCAACCTCCATACTTTGTATATACAGTATTGGGTTTATGAATATCAACTAACTTTTCATTCATTTTTTATTCATTTTATCACGGGCAAAGTTTTTTTTTGTGTTTGGATAATTTCGGTTCAGTAAAATTACCAATTTGTACTCCAAATAAAGGTTTTAAGATGTTTTATATCAATAATAACAGCCAAATTTTTCACTTTACTGAAAATAAACTTTATATATATATATATGAAGTGGAAATTTGAAGGTCAGCGATGAACTTGCAATAATATTTACATATTGGTCATGTTAATTAAACTACACAAATAGTATTGTACTCTTCTTGTCTGTTCATTCAAGACTAATCATAAATTATTTTCGTAAAATGTTAGTTAAACCAGATAAATGCCTCATTATCTGGTTGAATTCTTATTTATTTTTCTATAGAAAAATTAACTTAGAAAATCGTTTCTTTGATAATGATTAATTTCATAATTCTTGTATTAGTTGTTACTTATATTTAACTTAAGGAAGAATATATTTAATTTTATAAATTAACTATAGTACATCATTGTTGTTTTTTATAATTTAATATTAAAGTATTATATTCTTTTCTGCTTAATTCGTATAAAATATTATAATATTTTCTGTTATATTCTCTATTTCCTAACAAAAAATTTTATTGTATTCTTAATTTAATAAATGGATATGTATTTAAATTGTTTTGTAAACTATATAAGTCATAACGTGCATGACACTGTATATGGGTCAATTAATAATTAAAATTGAGAATATATATTTTTGGCGTTCCAACAGATTTCTCACAAGTCTTTCTATAATGATAAACCAAAGATTGTTTACTTTGTTATTAAAACTACATTACAATGAATGCATATAATAATTTCAATAGTTATTAATAATGGTTGTGGCTTATATATAATGCATGAAGTATTTTTGATATATAATATTGATTTTAAATATTTATTTGTGTATTGATTAAATCGTAGTACAATTTACAAACACATATATAAAATATACGTATATAAAATTAAAATCATATATTTGTTTGTTTAAATATAGATTGCATAAGTAAGCATATGAATTACTTTTTTGTATTTTAATTTATACTGTTATACACATTTATTTAAAAAAATTATACCATATGAAATATAAGAGTAAAACTAGGGTAAAATGTGCCACGTCTCAATCCAGATTTTGCTCGGATAAACCCTGTGTGACGGTTCCATACCCGAAGCGGATGGTTGCCGACCCATGACCGAAGCTCGAAAGTCAGAGCATAAGGGATTTTGCTCAAATGTTTAAGAAGGAAAAAATACAAAAATTATCAACATGTATTATTAAACTTGCCACATAAATTTTAGACCTGCAAGGACATAAAATGATACATATTACCATATGTCCGCACTGATGCGCGAACACATCCGTCCGTTGAATATCGCAATCAGCGATCTTCGTTACAGGGAACGAATGAAGGACGACTACTTCATTTGTCTCTCTATCATACATAACAAATAAAAAATATCATAAAATGTTTAGGTTAGCTAACCATAAAAATTTATATATGAAGTTTAATGTTCAGCGGACGAGAAACTCAACAAGACATTGAGCGAAATACCGATACGCAGCCCGCTGAATTAATATCGCTTTTAGCATTGGCGGGCTTCGCGATAAATGTGCGTTGCATCGTTGAAATAGAAGACTAAGGCTCTCATTAATATTGAACGTCACAAAAGACTAAATTATAATTCTATATTATATTATAATAAATATTGAAAATATGTGGTAATGAAAGTTACCAGTATATATAGCGGATTATTTCAACATTTAGTCTACCGTGTGAATATGAGTGCGCGCAAACAAAAAGTAGTGGTTCCCTGTCGTAACGTCAATGATTATGATTACTAAAAATGGTTTGAATAAAGTGAAATCGATCTGAGAATAGAGTGTATTGAATAAAAGATAGGTGAACAACTCGCATGGTTATGCTCATAGTAGTCATATATTCTCGGTGGACAAAGGGTATACAACTTATGTGACCATATTTATATTAAAAAAATGTTTAATTTAACTCCAAAAAAGACATCCAAAGCATATATTACAATCTTTATATTTTAACATATATTTAGGATAACAATATAGATCATTTTTAATTAATTAAATTTATTTACAAAAAGTCTGTTTGCACTTGTTTTTAATTCTGACTTTGAAAAAAATTGGTCGAAAATATTTTCTGTATTACAAAAAACTGTTGTATATTTTTTTGAAGAACTAGTTTAGTTTAAGAATTTTGGTTGTATTAACAAAATAACAAAATCATTACACAATTTTTTTTAAATTAATTTTTAGAATTATAATTTCTTTAAAAGTAGGAATAAGGATAATAATAATTACTTCTATTTATCCATAATACATTTTTGATAGAAAATATTCTCTTAATTTCTATATTAGTTCCTTGAATTTCTTCATAATAAATTTATTTTTTCACATAGTATTTCTAATTCTTCCAATACTCAACATACAAATGTGTTGTCAGTCTCTACTTTTAATAATGTGAAATAAACTTTAAATTAAATTTTAATTGAATAAATTAATGTTATTAAAACGGGGAATACTAAAAATATATTTCTATTTATAACTGCTCAAAAACAAATATGGAGATAACTGTGCAAGACAGATATGTCTCATGTTTATTTCTGACAATTGTTTATAAGCACTAGACACTTATTCTTCGAAAACGGTTTTTTATAACTTTGATTTCAACATAAAACTGTGAATATACTGTTATGTATTTGTTTTTTGTATAGATTTTTTTTTGTTTTACGTATGATAATATGAAGATAACGGGATAAAATGGGACCATTTCCTAATAACTATACAAATAATGTTCCGTCTGAATTAAGTCAGGACAAAGGAAAATAATGATATAAAAGAGACAATATTATTTTAAACAGGACATATGGTTACCTATATAGGCGTTAGTATACGCCTTAAATATCTGATTGCTCATATTGGAATTAAACACATAAATAGGATATAATATCCGAAATACAAGTACGCACATTATATCTTTTTGTGCTTAACATATATGTGGACTAACTCTTCTTAATTCAATCAAAATATCTCATACTATATTTTATTGAGAAATTCTGATCTCTTTTATTTGATTCAAAACATAATTTATGATTAATAATAATTATAATGATAATAATAATGATAATAATAATAATAATAATAATAATAATAATAATAATAATAATAATAATAATAATATAATAATAAATAATAATAATAATAATAATAATAATAATAATAATAATAGTAATATAATGATATATTGATCGCCTAATCTGATACGTTTGTGAATTGCGCATATTCAAACATTTCTAAATATATCAAAAACGTAATTAAATTTAATTAATTAAAGATAAGTCAGCAGTAACTGTTGGCCAGTTTGCTTACAAAAATATGGATTATTGAATTAAAAATATACATCTTTATATACATTAAACATATTAGTGTTCCTAATTCAAATTAAAAATAAAAGAAATATACCACATGATCGTATATACTGAGATACATTTTTGGCGGAAAGTTGTTGTGAATAATAATTTAAATGTGTATAATAATATGCTTCTTCTATCAGTCTAGCCTTGTAGTTTAATATAATTTGTATTTTGTATATTACTGTTTTTCGTTTTAATATAATTGTCGAAAAAAATAGTTGTATCTAATGTTTCAATAAAAAAATAAAATTTTATATTACTAACAGTTATTGTTCTATGAATATTAATGTTCGTAATATAATTTTTAAATTACTATTTAGAAGAGCTTACAGAAATTGGAAAATTCCAGAGTAAAATTTAAATTTATCGTCTTTCGTCTATATTTGTTATATGTCGAACACAATACACTTGTATTTTTAATTTATATCTATAATTCTCATTTAAAAATATAATCAATTTACTTTACGAATTATAATGATTGATGTAAAATCTATAATTTATTTATTGTAAATTATAAACTGCATATTTTATTCTCCAATTAGTTCACTTCAATAGTAAAGAAGCATTCAATCATGCATTTCGTACCCGTAAGTAATTTAATATAAAATATTTCATTATTAAATATGTATACATTTATCTAATTTTAATAAAGAAGTATTTGATGATGAATTGACTGATCAAGATAATGCGATCGTTACAGTGAATTAAATACTTTAATGTTTAAAGATGTTTTATCAATAAAAGTTAATTACTGGATATTTTTATTTCTAAATTAATATATAAATTTGTTAAAACTTCAATGAGCACGCTATAACAATACAAATTATCAATAATCTTTATGTTTGTTTTCGTAAAAAAATTGATATTTTTTCAGTATTCATCTTGAAATATTTGTTTGTCTTCTGTTGATTATTGCTCATTTGTCACAACATCAATCTTATGCGATCTAAAACACATCAACGATATTCTTGTTTATAATATTAATGTTAATTCCAACATTTTAACATAAATATTTACATTTGATATTTATTAACTTAATTTAGTTTTTGTGATATGTACCTAATAAAATGATTTAAATTAATTATCAAGTAATTAAAATGTTTAAATAAGTTATCATTCAAATTATAAGTTAATTAGTTGATAACTTATACCAAATTAATAATGACTGTCGAAAACTTGAAAAAGCCGAAAGTCGAAAAATATAATGTCCCCATACAAGTAATGCCAAATGTATTATAGACTTTAAGTATTATCATTACTAGTTAAAAAACAAATAACCTTAATCTGAAGTCAATTTTTTTAAATTTAACTTTTAACTTATTTGAATGTGAAGAAACATAACACAATCTCATAGATGTGAATATGTGAATCGTGCGTTCGTCACCCAGGGTCACCACTGTTCACATTATCCACTGTTTGGCGCATCGACAATCAGAAGCGCGCAATCCCGAAAACCCACATATTGGTCATTATTTATAGATCGAATTCATTAAAACCGATCATTTTATATATCCGTTCACTTCAACACGATTGATTCACCTGTCGACTCTTCGAGAACCCAAATATTCGAAACGACAAACGCAAATATCGACACACCAAGACCAGCTATGGACCGACTATATTCACCAGTCGCGCTAATTTGATGCATGAACACAGACGACCAAAAAGTCATTTTTAAAACTAATTCTCTATCAAACCACCTAGGATCGACCACTGAAATCCGCTTTCCCGTGAACACAACTCTGACGTAAACGCTTATTTTAGAACTGAACAGTCAAGTTGCTTTTCAACCCAAACCATTATATAATTTTTAATATTTTAAAATTTTCCCTTTAAATGTAATAATAGCACGACTTGTAAAAAGCGACTTTGGGTTTGTAAAATATATAAATTATTGTAACTTAACATAACGATAATTTTCGTTTTTTGTTGCACATTCTACATTTCTTCATTAAATTTAAATTAATTACATTATTTGGAATATATTATAATTTAAGGAAAATCATATAATAATAATAACATTTTGATAATTGTCTTTGTATATGAAAATGCATTAATTTTTTGTTGTAGTCCATAAACGTACATCAAAAGGATATGATAAAAGTAACTTTTGTTCCTTACATCCTAATACATATTTATTAGCATTTTATTAATGACAACATATAAAATAATCTTAATAAATGGATAGATAATAAATGTATTTGACATTTAATATCTGGATTAATAAGACTATCATGCGCTCAATGTAAATAAATCACACTCATAATGAAAATTGTCTTTTCTAGCTTATATTTTTAATTATTATATTGATCTCTTCGAAGTAGCCAAAACGAGTAAATGCAATTTTCTTCATATTAATTTAAATTTAATAATTAAATTATGTCTATGAAATAATCATATACAAAATCATTTGTTTGAATACAATCGTCTACATTTTAGAATTCCCCAGAGGTTTCATTAACAACCCACTAGATTGGTGTATCAGTAACTTGAAAGGTTTGCATTAATTTCTAATTTTCTTAATCTTATATTTATATATTTATAGCAGTATTGATAAATAAGCTCGTATCTGGTCTGCTAAAATGAAGCAATAAAAGTCCGTTCATTAAGGGTAAAACTGTTTGTTTTCATCATAAAATATTATTTTTTGATGCATTGTATGCGCTCAACACAAACGGAAAGCAAATACTTTAAACGAAAAAGAGAGCCGTGTTTCTTTAACCTTTATTTGAGGGATTTAGTTGAAGGTATAAGTTGATATAAAAATACAACTCACAACTTCTACGGAATGAAATTTGTATTGATACTTATACAACACTAAATGCAAAAACACTGGCTCAATATTAAACTGAGGGGATAAACGAAGATAATATGGTACCGTGAACGGACTCGATATGGACTGGTCTGGTGTATGCTGGATAGCGTTGTTTATATAGACCGAAGAAACTTCATAAAATTTGATGATACGGGTAGTACAATGTCATGATTGTTCCAGACGGACGCCATTCATCCGATATATAAATAATATATATATATATATTTATGAATAGCTATGCGAGCACCCTTAGCACCCTAGTGGCTTCGAGAACATTCTTGTCGGACGGTTTATAGTCTGCGGGCCGGATAAAATTAGCTCGCGGGCAACCATTTGGAAAATTGGTGATTTCTGGTGTTATAACTCTACCATTGCGTTACCTATAATTGTCAATTTAGTGTAACATGGGTGTGAAAATAAAATCATTGAAAATGTAGTTTAATATATTAAATGTATCAATTCATATTTACTGTCTATTTTTAATTTTAAAAATAAATGTCTTAAACCAGAAGATACCCGATGTTTATAAAGACAAATAATGACGATAATAATAATTAATAACATTGAATGTTGTATCAAATATAGAAGAAAACAATAAATTGCACTGTGAAAGTATGTTAACGAAAAAACATTTCTAAAATTTTATTATACAATTTTTAATAATTTTAATGTATTACATAATAGTGTTACCAATATATATTTGAGCGGATATTCTATTTTCATATCATATTAAATTAATGCTACTAATTATAATATATAGAAATTCAGAACAGTTAAACATATTGTAATAAGCAATTTGATACAAAAAATTAAATGTTAAATTATAATTCTTTAAATTCTACAAAATATTTTTTAAAAAAGATAAAAGTTATGTTTTTACTGATTTTAATCAACTGAATGTAGAATCTTCTAAATACAATTTTACAATATTAAATTTTCTAGTTGCATTAAAAGCAGCAGATTTTAAAAGTAAGCAATTTGCTTATACAATAACACTACTAAATGTTAAAATAGAAGTGATATCATGTCTTTAATAAACTAACAATAATACATAACGATTGCAGATAATTAAATCTGCATGTACAGTTAGTGGCAAAATGAAATCTAATAGTAATTCATTATTTAATTTAGGTGAATGTAGTGCAGAGGAAGCATTTAAGCACGCATATTATAATATAAGTGTGTAAATAACTTTTGATTATTTTAAAGAATAAATTATATATTCAGAATAGTTTAACATTTCTATTCCAAAACAAATAAATTAGACTAATCAATAGGAATACAAAAAGACAAAATATAAATACATGTATATCAATCCTATATTATTGAATATCATAACCGGAAATTCAAGCAAACACAAATAGATAATGAATTAAACTAGATCAGAAATTAGTATATATTTTTAATGATACATAAAAACTCTCTTAGAATATCTTTGGAATTAAATTAAAAATGTAATATTTCATGTAGAAAAACTAACTTCAATCACGAGTCTATAAATATTATCATTTGTCAGTTTAAATACATATTTATATTATTCATTACATATGACGTATCACACATTTCAATGAATCTTAAACTAATTATAGATTAAGGTGACACTAAAAGTACTTATTTAAAATACAATGAACTAACGTTAACATTTAAATAAAGTGTTTTATATATTTTTTTCTTTTCGGAAATGAAAAATTAGATTTCAGGAGTGCAACCGGTTAGTTACATTTTTTTTTTTTTAATATATTTATCTAAAAATAAGAATTCTGAATTTTTCCCAAATTTTTATACGAATGATCAAATTTCAGCTTAAAATAAATTTTATGTATGGAATATCAAGAACGTCATCGTATAGCAATCATATATTTTCGAATCTATTTACTCATAATATTGACGTGGTAAACGTGGTGGACAACGGACGTAGCCGGTCATGATTGAGCGTGAAAGTAACCGCACATGAAGCGGTCACATGTGAATTATGCATGTTCAACGAATGGAATAAAATTCTAATAAAAAATAAAATACAACGTTCATTAAAAGGATTCAATTTATAGCTCCCGTACCTACTTTTCCATTTCTGAGTATTATACTGTGTGAACTGACTGCTGCTGTTTCGACCCATCCCTAAGTTGTGGTTGATTAGAAAACTTTAGGGCAGACTGATTTTGCACTTGTACCTCAGTACTTACACTATTTCGGGCCACTTATTATTATTGATTATTTGATTTCTATCAGTAATCGTGAATAGACATATGTATTTTAAAATTTGACAAACATATGTGGCTAATACATTTATACACAGAAGTCTTCTCTGGAAGTATTCCAAAATTGAAAATACTTATTCAGACTATTACACAAATATATACATATTTATGTAATATATTTGTTTTTTAGGAGTAATCAAATCATATATTGAACACATGCTTGAAGTATTTTTATTATTTTTCGGTAAATTAAATTAAATTAAAAATAATTATATCTAATGAATCTCATACGTTTATTAACTGAAAAACAATTCCAGACAAAAATACCCATCATTATATTCTAGTATACATATTACATATATAAAAATAATATCGAATTTAACTTATAATTTCCCATTATTCTCTCCAAACCATTGGAATTGTTCAAAATGAATGATTAATTCCAAATTAAAGTTCATTGTGTTTTTTCAGAAGAATCGAAGTCATATGGACCAGAGCAGTATTGCGAAAAATTTAATCCACAATTAAAGAAAGTTGATGATTCTATTCAAAATAAAACGTACTTGTATCAAACTGGAGGTATTGAATAATACTATAATAAAATCTAATATGTTTAAGCTCAAAATAATGATACGCCCTGTATGCTATTATTCAAATCTTTAATAGTGCACAAGGAGAGTTTCATTTTAAATATTTGAAATTTTGTATAACCATTAACGTACCTATACCAATAATATTTGTCACAAAAAAAATTACAGATATAAACCAATGAATAAATTATATTTTATATAGGTTTGTAAACTAAACCCTCCAAAAAATTGGAATATATTCATTAAAAATGTTCAACTGAATATTAATTAAAAATAATGAATAATAAATTAAAAAACATAAAATAATATAGAAAATTCACATCAATTTTGTAACAATATAAATTATGTTCATTAGGGTGTCTGTTAATCTACAAATATTTTCGGACTAACTTCGTAACCCCCTAAATTTTTTCCTATTTATAAAGGAATACTTGTCCTAAAATTTCAAACGTTTATGTTTACTTTAAACCATGCCGCCAACCCTCTTAATTTTGAAAATTCGTGTTTTTTTGAAAATGTTACTTATTTTTCTATTTTTTTAACTACACACAATCTATAGAAAAAAATAATATATTAAAATTATCATTAAATTATGCTCTATAAAAAAATTTATTTATATTTTACCCACTACCCGTTTTAAATGTAGGAAATAATATAAATATGAAAAAAATACAAAATAATACGTATTTTGGAAAAACATCATATTACCTAAAAATGTATTTTTCATGTATTGTGAAATATAATTAACTATTTGGTTATATTAATTATACAAATATAAAGTATGAAACTAAATGTGTTTATCATGTACTAAATTATTATTGTTGCTGACTAAATTGCCTTATGAACGCAAATGTCAACATATTACGACAGGTCGCTACAAACACAAAAATTGAAAATATTCAAACAAATATCGTTATATATCATAATATAATAGGTACAGTATTCGAGTTTTCATGCACATTACATATTATAACTTTATTTTTTCATTACAAATTAATATTACTCTTTTTTATTACCTTATTATACTCTTACTCGCGCATTATTTTTTCTTTGAAGTTCTTTTGGGAACATTGATATGAAAACATCACAGAAGTAAGAACGATCTAGAAAACGAAAAATTGTAGAAGATGAAAGACAATCCCGTGCCTCAATTAAAACTATACCAAAAATTAAGTCTAGTACGGTTTTTTCATGTGACGAAATTTCGAGTATTAGGGCTGAAAATGAAGAAGGTCTTGAAACAACCAACCTGGAAAATGAATTGATTTCAGACATTATAATAAAATAATAACATATTTATAAATTAACGGACACCCTAATAGTTTTAGTCACTAACTAGCTGTTCCGATAGATATTGTCCTGTCTACATTTCAATAATATTTTTTTTATCATTTTGTGAATTTCAATAAATGACAAGATGTTTTATTTATATTTATATTTTGATGTTCAAGTAAACAATCAAAACAATGAAATGCTTTGTTTCGATTGGTCTGCTGTGACATCACAATTTCATTGCTTTATGATATACGGCATTTATTGTTTTGTTGTCTGGCGCGTAAACAAAACTATGCTGTTGTTCTCTAACACGAAAACAGGCGACCCACAATTGACTATGCCAGAAACATAGATTTTTAAGATTAAAGCCGCAAACACTCAATAACTTACATTGTTATTTGTTTATTGGCATTACAAATGCAAACCGTACCGGAAACTGCAAATGTTTAAAATCGAATATTATGTCGATCGGAATCATGGTGATGCATGGTATCAAAACGTCTTCTCCTTTGCACTTTCCCTTAATAATTCTTACTTCAATGACGTTGTTCATTAGTTTTTCATCGCAAGCTATGTGTCATTACAAAAACGTCGTTGATTGATATTTCGCAAAATTATGATTACCGATCTGACTTTCAATTTGAGATTGTAAAGCAGCCATCCGGGCAATTCCAGCAAGTTTAAAAATTCTGTTGGATAGTTTACGACATCTTTAGCATTGGGAAAGTAGCGTCCCCATCACCCATACATCACATTATGCATTGCAATAGCCGTCATATTGACTTGAAATGGTTGATGCGATTTGATTCTCCAGGTTGGAGGTTGGGCGCATGGATAATAAACCTGTCTTGTGAAAAAGCACTTGTTACGAGATCACCACGTAATCAGCCTCGGACACAAATAAATTGATTAAAAACTGGACGCAGAATTCAGAAAACTGGACTTAAGACCGCGAATTCGAACATGCTGAGTCTTTATAGAACTGAACAGTGACGCAGAACTAAATTTAAATTGGAGGAGCAAAATAAACTTTGGAGTACTCACCACCCACCACTATGCTATAGAGTCTATAGGTTGTGCGCTTTGAATGTCTTCGAAAGTAATACGTAAAGCAAATACGGAATACTCCAACAATTATCAGCTTCAATGTCCTGATGATTCTTTTTGACAATTGTTAATCTTCCATCATTGTCTACAGTCGATCGGTGACAGTACAGTAAATAACTGTAATTTACGGTAATTGTACGTGTCAGAAAATGTTTGGAATCTGTTCCTGTTCCAGAAATCAATGATCGCAATGACTCTGATGGTGAACTCAATGACGTTAATTTGATTTTGCCACTTGTGCAACACAATCCATGGCTTTCATTTCTGTATTTCAATGCCTTACAATATAGGCACACAATGCTCATCGATTCAATAGCAACGGATTGGTCTGCACTGTAATCAATTGTCACATTGTAACGGAATGCAGCTCGGTAACTATTCAACGCAACATTTATTCACATTTGTTTTCACACAATTTTTCAAATATATTGTCACACAATTGGTTTCTATTGACCGATGATGTCTTATTCGATGCATATCATCTTCATTTATATTTTCTCTTACTTCTTGTGTACGTTCTAAACGTGTTTGTGATAATCTGTTCCGTTCAATTTCATTTCGCTCTTCGCGTTACTCTGCAGTACCATTATTTCGAAAATTCGTTTGTTTTGTAATATTCCAAATTCTATGACCTAAATTGTTCCGTCTTATTGGCGACATTGCAATGCGATTAAATTATGGTGATTGCGTCGATGGAAAATTATCCACACAAATATAATTATTCTTATTTATTTACGAAATAAATTATAAAATTAACTACATAATATCAAACAATAATAAACAATCAATAAATAACTTTGAAAACAAAATTCACTGTTAAAAATTGTTAGCTGCATTGTAACCAATAATAAAAACTAAAATAACAAATTACAACTATTCCTCGTGTGAAATATTCTTCTGAGTTCATCACTCTTCACCACCAGATGAATATTTTTCACACTGCCTATAACATTTTACGTAAATTCATCTACAAATCAAAATCAAACTGCCTGACGATTGGATAGGTTCTCCCCAAGATTAGCTATTACCAACAAAATTTACCCAAATTTTCCAATTTTCCCGTCAAATGTCTAGTTTTTTCCCCTAAAAATCATACTCGGGCTATTACGAACATTAAAAAAAAAATTTACCAAATCAGTCTAGCTGTTCTCAAATGATGAGGTTACCAACGAACAGTAATTCATTTTTATTACATAAATTGTCAATATAATACAATACAAATTCACAAAAATAATTATAAAATTAAATATTGTAAATAAGCTATAGGTTTTTCATAGCATTTTAATACTATACTCGTATATCAAAAGAATATATATAATAAATATCTAGAAAGATAATTATTAGACGTCAATTCAAATTCAACTCTTATCCAACTTCGTAATTTATATACCTCATTTAGGTTTAAATCGCTGAATATGCGATAATGTTACACAAACATTTGTGAAGGATTTTTTCTTGTTAGTTTATACCGTTGGAATAGGTGAAATATCAAATTATAATCCTTATGCAGGTTTTTGACATTTTATGCCTTTACTTTGGCACATTAAAATAAAAAACCGTCACGAAAAAGTGTCCACCAAAAAGTGTCCACGAAAAGCGTTACCTAAATGAAGATACCCACTGGGGACTATCATGAAAAAGCGTTACAGAAAAAAAAACCTAAATCTCCCTTATGGTTTGTTTCCATGGCAACCATTGTTTCGGTTTTGAAAAAATTTAAATTTGAATTTGAAAAAAAAATTTTCACACATAAGACATAAAATGTCTCACTTAACGCAGACTCGTATGCGTTAATCATTTTTTTGACCTCTTCCTCCTCTCTGCTGCCGCCGCGTTACCTGTTCTAAAACCTCCTCCTACTCCTTTTTGCCGCCGCCGTCGTCACATAAACCTAATATAACCCTTTCTCAAACCCCACTTTAACTGTCAATACTTTGATATACTATAACATGACCGCCGTAATTTATACTTTTATCTATGATACCTCTTATCATATATCGCTATCATTTTACATATCATTTGCTTACAAATATACTGAAGATCAATGCAATTCCGCCAAATCCAACTTATTTTTCTATCGTAGGCGTAGAATTTAATGTAACAAAAATTCCTACAAGTTTACATTAAAAACTTATAAGATTTTTAATTAATATTGACTTTCAATTAAATTCGTATTTATTCGATTTCCTATTTAGCATTAACACAAAAACTAATGTAAAATTAATGTTTTTGTTTTAGATAATTTCGGTGCAGTAAAACAACAACCATTCAATTCTTATAATACAGGTTTTTATACTTACTATTTGCATAATATAAATACAGAAAGGTAGAAAAGCTTCATTCGTTGAACAAATGTAACTAATACACCTAAATATTAAAATTTCATAAAGAATATCAAGTAAACATTTAATGTATGACATATATTAATTACGTCTAATTCGTAATAATTTTTATTGACAGTATTTTAGAAATAAATCAGTAATAAATATAACATAATTATATATATATATCGAAAAACATTAACTTAAGTCATTAGCATCATGTCAGGTGCAACAAACGTGACTGATTCATCTCACTACTAAAATTTAATAAGAAATTCTAAGTATTTACATGTATTTTATATTTGTTATAAATGAATATCAAATATAGACGTGTTAGTAAATATACGTGGACGGGCTGAAAGTAATACCACCATGCTATTTATATAGCTTTTTGTGTAATTTACTTAAGTATAAAGTTACTTAATATTTCTTTAGATAATCTTACTGCACTCCAATTACAGATTTTTAATTTTATCATTTATAATATAATATATACATATACCGAAGATCAAAAAGAATTTAAAAACAAATATAAAATATAGACACTAATAATATACTCGTAAACAAGGATAACGCATTTTTAAATATGTGTTTATAATCATCACGTCACATTCACAATATTAAAAAAAAAATTTAATAATGAATATAAAATTAATTTATATATTTATGTATATATTAAAAAATTTCAAAATAGAAATAATAAATATTTTATGTGATTACATTAAGTTTAACAAATCAACAATATTTTGTTGAACTGTAATTGTATATAAATAATTATTGTTTTAGATTGTAATGTATATCAAAATTATTTCAATTTTATATAGACAATTATTTGGACTCTACTAAATATGAACAAATATGAAATATAATTCTGTTTACGTACCTATATATAATTAGCGTTTAAACTTGCTAATTTTTAGTTTGTAATAAATTTTCTTTGAAAAATGTAAATTTAATTAATTTTTTTTAGATAATTTCGTTGAAGCAGTAAAACTTCCAACTTTTACTCCAATTACAGGTTATTTTTTACTATTTTCATAAGCATACATTTTAATTCATTTAAAACACATGGAGTTCAACTAATTTGTATAATACATCTGTATATTCATTTATAATTACGAATATAAATTAAAATGATACCTAAGAGCAAACATTAACATAGGATTGTAATAAACTTAATTGTGAGAATGTATTCAACACATCATACACTCAATATTGTTTTTCCATGTAATTTTCAATGAATTTATTATATCATAACAATATAATATAATCTATAAAGACATAAAGAAAAATAATTAGATTTTTATTCACTATTCACTAACTTTGTATTTAATTGATTTCTCATTTATAAATAATAAACATAAACAAGGATAAAATTAATATTATTATTTTTTTTAGATCATTTCGGTGCAGTAGAACAACTACCATTTTTTTCTTATTCTTATGATACAGGTTTTTATACTTACCATTTGCATAATATAAGTACGGAAAGGTAAAAAAAAATATTGGTTAATTCAACAAATGTATCCTGATACAGTTAAATATTATAACTTAATGACGAATAACAAGTATATACACACCAATAAACATTAACTTTATGCTATTACATTTATAATATGTGTTTTATAATATATTGTTAATATATAATTTATTATGTCCATTACGTCTTATTTGCAATATTTGTATAAAATATTCATTACCATCCAGCTTCATATTTACATACATATTTTCATATTCATATTCATTTTCATTTTCATATTCATATTTTCATACTTACTACATCCAAAATAGGATTCATTAACACCGTATAGTTCTTCATTCATAGGGAATTCATTTTAGCCGATGTATATTATATTTTTTTTTGTAGATAATTTCGGTGCAGTAGAACAGCTACCAACTTATAATCCAAATACAGGTTTTTAATTTTACAATTTGCATAAACATATACCGAAAATCAAAGGAATCGCATGAAATGCAACACATTTTACTAATATATCTAAATATTAGTATTTAACAGCGAATACCGAGTATATCAATAAATATAAACAAATTGACAATATATTTTATAATATGGATTTGTAGTATAACCCATATAAACTTTATACGCATTACTTTTCATTTCCAATATTTTTCAACCACAGTGTTCTTGAAATAAATCAGTAATAACTATATAATGGTTGTGAATAATTATAAATCGAGAAATACTACAACTTCATTTAGTCACATATTTCAGTTCTGTAAAATATTTATTGTTATCCATTTTCATAATTGCTATATCTAATTTAGGATTCATTATAACCGAATTTTTCATTCATAGCGAATTTACTTTAGCCATTGTATAGTAATTCTGTTTTTTTGTAGATAATTTCGGTGCAATAGAACAACTACCAACTGATATACTAATTACGGGTTTTTAATTTTATCATTTGCATAAACATATACAAAAGATCAAAAGAATTAATATTAGAATTTAAATGCATACCTCATTTATACATATCTATAAATATAACCTATTTTCAAATATAATGATAATACATTTTATAATTTATATTTATATTTATTACGCCGCTTTCTCAATTTGTATAACAATTGTGTTTTTGTATAAATAAGTAATTACTATAATATTGCTGTTAGATAGTGCTAGATCTAGATGGTTGTAAATGGGTGCCTTGCCCCAGACATTGATTATATGAGAGTGCCTCGAAATTGATTAAAGAATATAATATTATGGTATAAACTCGTATGTCACATTTTCAAACAGAATTTATGAAAAAATGATAATAATATACATTTCTGATTAAGTTATAATTCAGCTATAGTTGTAATTTGTGTTGTATACTATAGTCACTAATTGAACTGTGAACAGAAAATTATTTATCTAAATTCTCTAAAATATCAGATAATTCCGATTAAATATAAAAATAGAAGAAATGTGCTTTCGTAATATCGTAAATTGTGTTTTTATGAATTCGGTCTTCAAGTGATAGTGACGACTGGCAGGTTGTGTATTAAAAATGCACTTTAATGAAGTACACTAATAAATATCGATAAGTAAAATGTTAAAATAATATTATACTGATAATAATTAAACCATGGTATTATTCTCGTTGTTGCTTGTTTCTAATAATCAATAGACTGTTCAATGTTCATTGTTAAATCATAACAGTGATATAAAATTGAATTATAATTTATTATTAAAATGAATTTATCAAGTTAATATAAGTATTAACATGAAACAGAACAAGGATATTTCTGATGAAGAAGAGGGTAAACTATAAAAAACCGCAAATTTTTATCAGCCCAAGCCACCAAATGTTATGGATACAGCACTGGTTGCAGATATTTATATATCAAAATATTCATTGAATTCAATGCACAGTTATCATAATTAAGTGAACTATTGTCTATTGTCCGCTTTCAAATAAACTCAATATACTATAGGATTTAATATAACTGATATTTTATTATCATTTGTAATTTATGTTAGCGAGTTTATAATAGCGAGAGAATAATTTTTTTTTCTTAGATAATTTCGGTACAGCACAACAACTACCGATTTACTCTCCAATAACAGGTTTTTATTTTTATCATATGCACCTACATATACAGAAAATCAAAAGAATCGCATGAAATGCAACACATTTTACTAATATATCTAAATATTATACACAAAATGTTTAAAACACAAATCACAAAAATTATTAATAATAATTAATAATAATTTTTGTGATTTGGGTTTTAAACATTTTGTGTATAAAATAATCACAAGTTCTCTTATATATATTTTATTATCTAAATATTAGTATTTAACAGCGAATACCGAGTATATCAATAAATATAAACAAATTGACAATATATTTTATAATATGGATTTGTAATATAACCCATATAAACTTTATACGCATTACTTTCCATTTCCAATATTTTTCAACCACAGTGTTCTTGAAATAAATCAGTAATGACTATATAATGGTTGTGAATAATTATAAATCGAAAAATACTACAACTTCATTTAGTCACATATTTCAGTTCTGTAAAATATTTATTGTTATCCGTTTTCATAATTGCTATATCTAATTTAGGATTCATTATAACCGAATTTTTCATTCATAGCGAATTTACTTTAGCCATTGTATAGTAATTCTGTTTTTTTGTAGATAATTTCGGTGCAATAGAATAACTACCAACTGATATACTAATTACGGGTTTTTAATTTTATCATTTGCATAAACATATACAAAAGATCAAAAGAATTAATATTAGAATTTAAATGCATACCTCATTTATACATATCTATAAATATAACCTATTTTCAAATATAATGATAATACATTTTATAATTTATATTTATATTTATTACGCCACTTTCTCAATTTGTATAACAATTGTGTTTTTGTATAAATAAGTAATTACTATAATATTGCTGTTAGATAGTGCTAGATCTAGATGGTTGTAAATGGGTGCCTTGCCCCAGACATTGATTATATGAGAGTGCCTCGAAATTGATTAAAGAATATAATATTATGGCATAAACTCGTATGTCACATTTTCAAACAAAATTTATGAAAAAATGATAATAATATACATTTCTGATTAAGTTATAATTCAGCTAT
The DNA here is from genome assembly GCA_019022885.1 of Schlechtendalia chinensis. Classification (NCBI taxonomy): domain Eukaryota; kingdom Metazoa; phylum Arthropoda; class Insecta; order Hemiptera; family Aphididae; genus Schlechtendalia; species Schlechtendalia chinensis. Next base: position 14,171,008 of record CM032345.1, on the reverse strand, counting down.
AGTTGTAATTTGTGTTGTATACTATAGTCACTAATTGAACTGTGAACAGAAAATTATTTATCTAAATTCTCTAAAATATCAGATAATTCCGATTAAATATAAAAATAGAAGAAATATGCTTTCGTAATATCGTAAATTGTGTTTTTATGAATTCGGTCTTCAAGTGATAGGGACGACTGGCAGGTTGTGTATTAAAAACGCACTTTAATGAAGTACACTAATAAATATCGATAAGTAAAATGTTAAAATAATATTATACTGATAATAATTAAACCATGGTATTATTCTCGTTGTTGCTTGTTTCTATTAATCAATAGACTGTTCAATGTTCACTGTTAAATCATTACAATGATATAAAATTGAATTATAATTTATTATTAAAATGAATTTATCAAGTTAATATAAGTATTAACATGAAACAGAACAAGGATATTTCTGATGAAGAAGAGGGTAAACTATAAAAAACCGCAAATTTTTATCAGCCCAAGCCACCAAATGTTATGGATACAGCACTGGTTGCAAATATTTATATATCACAATATTCATTGAATTCAATGCACAGTTATTATAATTAAGTGAACTATTGTCTATTGTCCGCTTTCAAATAAACTCAATATAATATAGGATTTAATATAACTGATATTTTGTTATCATTTGTAATTTATGTTAGCGAGTTTATAATAGCGAGAGAATAATTTTTTTTCTTAGATAATTTCGGTACAGCACAACAACTACCGATTTACACTCCAATAACAGGTTTTTATTTTTATCATATGCATCTACATATACAGAAAATCAAACGTTTCACGTCGAATTTAACTAATTTAACTAATACGTCTAAATATTGAATTTAAAAAAGAATATCAAATATAGACATATCAATAAATATCAACATGATGATTATAACTTTATTTGTATTTATATTAATTATGTCGTATTAGCAATATTTCTTAACATCTGTGCTATGGAAAAATATTAGTTATAACTGAAATATAATTGTAGATTATAACTGTGTATATAAACTATATATATAAAAAAAATTCTACAAATTCAATACACACTAATTACAATAAAGTAAAATGTCGACGATTGTCTATCTTCGTATCTACTTAGTCCAATATAGGATTTATTAATACTGGTAATTTTTCATTCATTACTATTTTTTTTTCATGATATATTTCGTTTTAGTAGGGCAATTACCAACATTAACTAATAATACAGATATTTTTTTATTTCGTTTCGTTTCTACATATACCGAAGATTAATAGACACGTCAAATTCAACAAAATTTACTGCCACGTTTAAATATTATTCATTATTTAAATGAATATTTCATGTATACATATCAATAAATATCGACCATTGTCAAGTGTAATAATAATAATACATTTTGTTATGTGTGCTTATATTTTTTTCGTTGCTTTCCCAATTTTTTGTTTGAATAAGTATTTACTATATTATTGTTGTAGATATTTGCACATGTGTATATATAAAAAAAATAACTTTGAATTCAACACATTAATTATAATTAAGTGAATTATTAACTATTATCCATTTTCATATCAACTCAATCCAGTGTAAGATTTAATACAACTAGTATTTCTTTTATCATTTATTATATACTGTAGCAAATGTAAAGTAACTCTTTTTTAGATAATTTCGATGCAGTGAAAGATGCAATGAAACCACTACCAACTTACACTCCAATTACAGGTTTTTATTTTTATTATTGGCATAGGTGAATATACCGAATTATATTGGCATTTATATAAGTATATTGGCATATACCGAGAATCAAAAAACCTACGTAAATTATATTACTATTTTACCGTTCCACTTAAATATCAGAACTTAAAAAAGAATAACAAATATATTTTTGAATTATTAATAATGAATACAAAATAAATATATGTACTCGTGTATATATATTTGTTTCTATATATCAATAAACTTTACTATAGAAATTATAATATCTTTTTTATAATGTGTTCATATTTAATACAACACATCAATATTTTTTTCTACTGTGATTTCTTTTTAATTATGGTTATATTGATGTTAAAACACATTAAATATTAAAATATTTTATTACAATTAATATGTATATTATTATGTTATTATTAATGTTTTAGTTTATAAAAAAATTAATAAAAATTCTTTTAAAAATTCTATTAAAAATTTACCTTAAATTAAAGTATTTTTTTCTAATTTACCATTAGAAAATACATCTACCCAAAGTTAATGAAACTTTTTTACTTTAACTAATTTTATTAATACTTCCAAATTATGGTTGATATTGATGTATTTAATATTAAATTAAATATAACTAGAATTTTTTTTTTTAGCTTATTCTGACGCACACTCCATAAATCAGTCTGGCTCTAACCTTAGACTGCCAAGTTGGTTAATCATATGATTAATATTAATACGAAAGAATCTTTTTTTTTATTTCAGATATATAATAGTGATTAACAGCTTTTTTTAATTTTCCAATATAATTGTTTTTGGATGGTTCTCAATAAAGGTTTTTAATCTAACATTTTACACAACTATTGGGCAACTTACGCATTGATACAAATAAGGGCTAACGTAAGAAAAGATATTAAATTTCTGAAATAAATTTCAAATATATATTACATATCCGTTGAAAAAGTGTGATGAAAATTGTATTTACAATCAAGAATAAAAATAATTATTTTTAAAATAATAAAGATCAATATACAAAAAACAAATGTTTATAACTTGTTTTGTATTTATTTAGTTGCGTTTTAATATTAAATGAGTAACCATGTTTTTGTATAAAATATTAATTCACTGTTAAAATATATTTTTAATCCATAAAGACCTGCATTTAATATTGACTATAATGTTATTTAATGATTATCATATGCCAATATTCAATTATGAACTACTTTGCATAATCATTAATCATAACTTATTTTTTATGGCAAAGTGTAGTTTTCATTTTCATTTACTTTTTTGTCAGGTTATTCAGATGAACAATATCCGATACAATATTGGAATTCTTCAAGTTTCGAGGTTCCACAAGAATCTTCATATGCTGCAGGTCATATTGATCCCGTGAACATTAACCAAATGGTTTACACAAATCAATTAGGTAATGATGAATAAGTTGTATTTACTTTTCATTATCACATAAATCATTTGGTCTAAATTTAAATCATCTTATAAAATTAATGTATTGTATGAGAAAAAAATCCTTCCATTTTCGTAAACTATATTTGAACTACTACCAGATATTACCACAAGTGTATGATTAGTAAATAAGTAATGCTCAGAATAATCAGTCAAATCATATACAATATGAAATGATTTAACATTACATACTCAAAATAATCAGTCAAAAATTTATACATATGTAAAATGAAATGATTTTAAACAAATTTATTCGACAAGTATTCTAGTATTCATGTAAATATATTCGTTTATTTCATTAGAATTATAAATAAAGTGAATCATTTTTATAATGATATTAATTACAATACTATGAATTAATATTTTCCTATTTCATGTTTGTATAACTTATATATAATGGTACCATTCAATTTTCTTAAATACTTAATTGGTTTCAACAAAGTAAAAACTTAATTTTTTTTTTCATTGAGTAGCACAAAATCTAGAACAGTTATCCAATACAACAGATCAGCCACTTCTACCATCTTCCCCAACAACTCTACCGTATCAAGTCTATGATTTTAGTCATATATATAATTACGATCCAACACATAACAATAAATAATCAATGAAGATTTGTATTGTCTGTGTACATACATTAAGTCACCATAATTAAATGCACAGATTATAAATTATTTATTTCTAAAATAATGTCATTGCATTATAATTAGTAATTACATTTTAAAAGTTAATTTAAAAATATGATCAGATGATACGGACATATTTTTGTTATTGTGAATGTGATGGTCAGCTTGTCAAATCAATAAACATGTTTATTGTTTATCAAGTAGTTTGATTTCTTTTGTCGTTATAATTTATTAAAATTAAAAATATTATACACGATTTTACGATATTTGTATTTGCGTATTATTTCTTTATTCATCCCGGTAGTGAACATAAAAGTATATTGCAAAATATGAAATTGTTTGTACCTATAGTTCATTATTACAAATCATATCAAATCATATTTATGTTTAGATCTTGAATACTAATTTTATTTGTACTATTACGTACATGTATAATTTAAACATAAATACAGCTGTTTCTCGGTCATTAGATATTTTATTTTTATTTAACTTACCGACAATTGCGTATGCATACAACATACACACGCAATTGCCAGTAAGCTTCACATGCGTTCTGTGTTAATTATATTTAACTTCATCACATTTATTTAATGAAAAATGTCACAACAAACAAAATGGAATCATACAATATTTTCTCTAGACTAGAAGCTTGTAATTCTCCTAATCAAATTTCTTTTATAAGCACATGTTAATTCAAAATAGTTTAAGATATTGCACATTATCACAATAATAGACCGGAAACAAATTAACATAACTAAGTTTGTTGTGAAATAGATTTGTAAATCTGAAACAATTTACTCATACCGTTGATACTTTTTTAGGAAACATATTTGTCAAATATTTAATTTTTGTCAAATGAGTTCTAAATTCACAAATATAATTTTGAAACAATATTTTCATCTAACTTTGTGTGTATTCGTTCTATATTCGTTTAGTTTTTGTCTTAAATTTATTGCAAGTAATTTATATATGTGTAAGCTGTATAATCGTACCAAAGTTTTAAATCATAGTGTGCTTCTATTAGGAACCCCTACTAAATGTATTAGTATGTCTTTTATGTTATTGTCATTATATATGTTATTATATACAGTGTCACATAATATTCCACGAATCGGTCGCCAGCGAGTGAGCCGAGTAATAAGGAATTTGCTGAGATAAGCCTTTTCGGCTACGGCTAAACCCGGTTGTCGACAGACGACCAGTAGTGTCATGACAGTCCTAGTGTAGCGTATTTTATTCAGAGCCTCATTGTAGCAAACCATCCTTTTTATTATTATTAAATAATGAGCATCATTTCCGATAATAATTTTTATTCTATTGTGTAAAAGTACCGTTTGGAAACGAACAAACAATTGAATGCAGAATTAAGTACGCGCTCAACACTTCCATAATTTATTAAAATTATCATTTTGGCTAATTGCACTATGACAAACATGTAATTGTTCGCATGTGTCTAAAATAAATGAAAATATATAGTCTAATATTAATTATGAATAATTTTTTCTACCTTTAAATATATAAATTTATTTGAAACTAATATGGTAACAAATTAATAATTACTATGATTTCAAGGAAAAATTTAATACATTTTTCAACGTGAGTGATAAATTTCGCATGTTTCATTTTCGTAACATTCAGTCAAATCGAAAGTAAACCATAAATATATAAATATTATTCCTCTTCAATGATAATCAACATTATATAAATACCGACATTTTTTATCAATTATTATATGATGTAAAAAAATCAGGTTCAGTGATGAATTCACAATAATACCCGTATATTAACAACGAATATGAAAAACTAACGGACACTGAATTTTTACATATTTTCATTCGTGTGAATTATTGCAAAATGATGGACAAGGAATGTATCGCGCGATCCTATACAATTCAAATTAATATATTATATATTTTTATGACATTATTGACTATATTGATAGGATAAAGATTCCATTGGACAAAGTTTCATCACACGATATGTACTATAATATATGAAAACTATTTTATTTCGACTTATTTTATATCATGCAAAAATGTCATTATTCGTCTTATGTACTTTAATTTATTTCTCGTAATAATACTCCACCATATTCTACAGTGTATTTTATTGAAAATTCTCTTATTTTTTTGTAATTTCAAAAATGTGCATATGTCCGACATTTTTTGCGAATATACATTGTATTAATTGTCAATGTTTATTCAACTACAAAACAGTATTATACAATTGTCAATTGTTTACTCAAAACATGACTCAATTTCGTAAAATTTTGGCCATAGGAGCTGGTTGGATTCCGCGCCGGTTATTATATTGAAAAAAAATGTATAAAAATGGTTTCTTCTAACATTATTTATGTTATAATTTTCATAATAGTTGTTATCATTAAAATTTTCAAAACCTGATGTTTTATTTTTAACCACAGATTATTTCTTTGTAAAAATATGATAAAGAATATCGAACAAAAACTATTTATTTTTTTTACGTCAACTACGACAAATACATTTTTAAGACTTGAAATATGCTTATAAATTTTAAAAAAATGAAAACAATAACAAAATAATTTATTATTCTATGGATCTGACTGTAATAATTTGTATATGTTTTAATTGTGATATCTATGACCTGACAGAGATCACATAAATCTTAGAAGTGGAATATTGTACATAACAGGTATTTTTTAACTTTCGCACAGCGAATCAACATTTACAAATATACATTCAATTATAATTTGTACCATTAAACGGTCCTAAATTCACAACGGATTTAGTACTTAAATGGAAACAATCGTTTCATTTCAATCGGAAACATCGTATGATGTATCCACTGTCTAATTGGTCGTCTACGGTTTCTTGAATCAAATTAAGACGATTATTATATTTATTTCAAAATCGGGTTAAAATATAAAATCTAAACTATCTAGGCAATTGTGGGTTAAGCAACATCGACCAAGTAATGAACTCTTGTTCCTAAGGCTTCACTATACGTCACTACTAATTGTATTATAAATGATATTTATACAATCAAAAATAGTTATTTAAAATATGTTAGTCCAACGCTCCACAATATGAAAAGATTACACAGGTTTTTTATTATAGGTAGCTTTTACATTTCTACTTTTCGGAATTCATTTCAAATGTTAGGTGTACCAGATGACAGAAAATACATTTTTAAAATTCAAGAACATTTTTCCAATTATGAACCTATATAATCTGAAATCTTATTTATCTTCTTTTCGTATTTATTTATCTATATCAAAGTAATGAACAATACAATTTTTATGACTGTTGTTATTTTTAAAAAATTTTAAATGCCTCAATGTCCGAGGTGGTACTTGAAATAGTTTAAAATCACTATCTAATAGATTAATGAACAAATGCTTTTGTTCTCTTAGCCATTAATCCATAGATTAGGATTAATCATCAAAGATATAATATATTTAAACCTACATTTTTTCAATGAAATTTTAATATTTAAGCGAATAATGAAATATATTTTTTAATGTTAGTGTGGAAATGAATATGTTACATTTCACTAAAAATTAGGCAATTTTAATTTAAATTATAAGAATATAAATATTTTACACCTTTTATGACAATAAATTTTATATAAATACCGAGATTCCCTCCTAATTTTCATATTGAGTGAAACTATATAGTCCCTTATATTAATTATAGCGAAATGCCGATCAAGTAATGTATCGCGAATATATCTATACAAAAAATAAATAAATACAATATCAAATTTCTATGACTTTATTGGCTGTGTTGAAATAACTGAAATTTTGTTAGACATAGATCGATCACACGATGATATCGATAAACACTATTTCATTTCGATATATTTGTTATCGTGTAAAAATGTCATAATTCGTTTTTTGAACTGTAATTTATTCTACTGATAAATTTATTATACTTTTAAATTTTGAAAACGTAACAATTTCAGTGATATTTGTGACTATACATTTTATAATTTGGCGATGTTTATTCAACTACGCAAATAGTATCATAAACTTGTGTATTGTTCATTAAAGACTAAACATGACTAATTCGCATAAACTATTAGCCACGTTACCTAGGTTAAATTCTCATTTACGTTGGCTGATCTATAACAAAAACAACAATAAGAATTGTTTCTTCCAAAATGATTAACGTTATAGTTCACGTAATAGTGTTAATAATTATTTTCAATAACTCTAATGCCGACCGTAAGTATGACACCTATATTTTTTTTGCTTTTGAATACATTCTGTAAAAGTTTAATAATTTATTTTTTAATAACTATTCATAATGTGTTCTCTAATCGATAAACTAATTAATTCAATAGAATAAATTGAAAAATTAAATTATAGAGTACAGCGTACATTTTTATTTTTTTGAATCGGCAATACACCCACTACCCTGAAAGCCTGTTAAGCAGTAATTGGGGTAGTGGGTCGCCATCGTTTATTTAAAATAAACAATATTACACTAGGGTGGGTGACAGGACAATCCCCGGCCACTCCACCCATTACAAAAGTATATATACAATTTTGTGCAATGCATGCATACGGAGAGGAGCGGCAGGTCAGTGCCTCCCGTTTCTCCCCTCACAAATACCATTTACAGGCGGACTATGACCGCCCTTCCCTTCTTCCAGCGACACGATGGAGTTATACCCGACAGAGACTACCTCTCGCGCTTCGATAACGCGCATAAGGTCGTTTCTGGCCCACTCGAATGTCTTGCAGCGAACAAGCGTGTGAAACGCGTCGTCATTCTTCTCACTGTAAGAGTCGGGTGGTCCGCAATGGGAAAACCCGTTCTCCGGATCATGGTCAATCCGGTGTAAAAACCGGTTGAAACAGCCGTGCCTCGTTAAAAACTGGGAAATATGGAATGTCATTTCCCACCAATTGAGTAGCAAGGGGGGTATCAGCGTCCGGGTCCACTCCCGGCCGCTTCTGGCAGGAGTGTCCCATCTCGCTAACCTCTGTGCTCACTCATCCGTCGTCGCAGCTCTCGGGTTGCCCGACGTCATCGGACTTCCCGAAGGCCGTCCATCCACTGCCGGCGGCATCGCCCTCCTCACGTACGTGGACGTCTGCTCGACGACCAGGAGGTCGATCGGGGGCGTCCACGCGACGTCATAGGAGACTGTGCCGTACGCACAGACGCTCCTGATGACCACTTGACGCTGGACCCTAGCCAACGTCTCCACGCCCCGCGGGTTGTAAGCTAACATAGGTGCCCACGTCTGAGTGCCATACAATAATATCGATTGCACGACGCTCACGAGCTGACGCCTACGGTCCTCCCGCGGGCCGCTGACGTTCGGCATAAGTCCGGACAGAGCGGACATCACCCGCTCGGCTTTCTCCGAGGTGAAATGCGCACCGAACATCGTCACCTTGTTCTCTAGGATCATTCCTAGGTAATTAAAGGACGCTCCTAACCGTCCGGTCTGACCCTCGAGTCGTAATTTGGGTTTGACTGGCCCGTCACGGCTCGTGAACCCAACGACCTAAGTCTTCTCGACGGCAAGCCGCAGCCCGAGCTCCCGTATGTGCTCCGCTACCGTCACGAGCATCGCGTTCACGCGGTTCTGCACCGCTTCCACCGTGTCCTACTCCACTACGATCACCTTATCGTCCTTGTTGCCGACTGTAATCGTTCCTCTAGGCAGGGTATAATGGAACACGGCGTCGTACGCAACATTCCAAAGGAGAGGCACGAGCACATAGATCTGCGGCAAGCCGCAGGTAATCTCCATTGTGATCGGCTCTCCCCAGTGGTCGTCGCACAGGTGCAGCACCCTACCGCCCAGATACGATTCGAGTATCTGCCGGAGGTATGACGGGAAATCCATACGCTCTAGCGCCATGTGGATAACCACCCAGTCCACTGAGTTGAACGCGTTCCGGGTATCCAAACTCACGGCCACCGCCTCCCGACAAGCGTCGACAAAACCCGTATGCACCGTGCGCAACGCGTCGTCGGTCGACCGTCCTTCCTGTCAGACAATAAAATTCCGGTTCCGGATATGAGTTTCCACCCGGCTCACCAGCAACGATTCCAGGACCTTCCCCACGAGTATAGAGTACCTAACCTAATCTAATTATACAGAGTGCAGCGTAATAGACTCTCACATTTTCGAGGTGAATTTAAAGAAAACAGTACTGTTTTAAAAATAAATTATTTATAGAAAGTATATTATATAAGGTTTTTTTAGTTATTTGATTTTTCACAAAATTGTATGATACAAATTATGGCCTTGACGTACGATGCACATATGATCGCCAACATCTCATGTGAAATTCCGGCGATTTCTGTATGGATGGCCTCCTTGGTCCTCTCCTATTCTTCTTAGGACGATGTTTAAAAACTTCAGCTTTAAAAAGACACAGGGGCTCAAATCAGGAAAACAAAGAGTCCATGCAACGTCTTCCCGTAAGGAGACCAGATGACCATGAAATATTTCTTACAAAATAGCGCAAGAATGACGGGCCGTATAGCTACATCTTGTTGAAATCCGAAAACATCAGTACTTTCGTATTCTTCCATTTTCGGACGTAAGAAGTTCTCCAATATCTCGCAGTATCGGTTGAAAGTCACAGTAAAATTACGTCACCCTCTTAAAAATATAAGGTCCCACGATACCTACCGAGGACAAAGCAGTTACCAAACGGTAACGTTGAGACTGCAAAGAGATCGTTGGTGTATTGTTCGAGAGTTTTCAGCTGCCCAGTAACGAAAATATTGTATGTTTACTTTGCCGAAAATGTAGTAATTTACTTCGTTGCTACTACACCATTGAGAGGCACAATTGTAAGAATCGCATTACAGCAATCTTTTCGTTTTCCCCAATCTGCTGGCCTCAATTTCTGACCAAACATAATCTTGTTTTATTGTTTATTCAAAAAGTATAGAACGTTTCCATCTGATGCCGCTAGGTTTTCTTGTTTACCGCCGATTTTCATTTGTTTCCAAGAATGAAGATCTGGCTAGCAACACAGCGCTTTGTCGACGACGAGGAACTCCGAGTGCACGTCATTGAGTAGCTGAGATCACAGGCGGCAGATTTCTACGACTAATACTCTTTCAGATATAATAATTTTTTTTTTTGTACTTAGTGTTATTTTAATTCCAAAACGTTCCTTACTTTCTGAATAGCCCTCGTAATTTAAGATAACAATGAAAAATTCGCCTTACTATTTGATCCGATATCTCAAGAGTAGAGGTGCGTTTCCGAAACTGCTCTATCGATGTTTTGACTGCGACAATATTCTCAAGTGTTCTCACAGACTTGGAATATACAGCTGATTTTTTAAACATTGCAGATCCTATTGTCCTTACATTTTTATCTAGTTCAAAATCGTTTTCCAATCAGGAACACTATCTTTTAGATTTAAACTGAACCAAGTGTTAAATGCTCTTTATGTCATAGTTACACACTCGGCGCTTTTGAAAAACAACTCGATAACGAAACCACGGCATGGTGACAACTAAAAGCATTATTAATTACCCAACTTAACGAGATAAACTGCTCTAATCTAATCGGTCTGATCACAAGTCAATAATAATTTTAATTATGGGAGTCCATTATGCTGCATTTGTATATGAGTCATTAAATATTTCAATAAAGAAATTATTTTCTGATATTTCAAGACATTTCCCATAAGCTCAACGACATAAAATAATAAGCACATGTAAATATTAGTAAAATTAGAATAATACATTCTAAAAAATATTTTTTCTCGTTTAAATATAGATTGCATAAGTATGAGTATAGACTATTTACTATTTTTATTTTTAATATATATTTATTTTATTAAAATACGAGAACCAAACTACAGTAAAATGATTTAATTATAATTCCGTTTTATTTTATAATTATTAATAATTATTATAAATTATGTGAAAAGTACGTTGTAACAAAAGTCACTCGTATATATAACGGATTATTTCTACATTTCATCCATAGTGTGAATTTATATTGCACTTATGCGCACAAATCAAACCTTGTCTTTCCTCACCGCAACGCCAGAGAATATAGATTAGTGTGTTAATATAAATTCTGTAAGTGACTCGCACTCCTATATAATATTATCTTAGTTGGCGGAGTGTATACACCATAAATATCTGATCGATCATAATAGAAAAAAAATCACATATAAGTATACAAAAATTACCAAAATACAAATTTTCATATTATTAATTCTTTGTGCTTAACCGAGATATGGATTAACGCTTTTTTATTTAAAACAATCGTATAAAAAATACTCGCACTATATTTTATTTAGAAATTCTGATCTCTAATGTTTTATTCGTGATAATTATTATGATTAGTATTAATTATAATAAGACAGAAATAATAATAAAAATGATATACCGATTGCCTAATCTAATAGTTTTGAGAATGACAAACTCAAACTTTTCCAAGTATTGCAAATACTTAATTTAATTTAATAAATTAATGATAAATTAGCAGTAATTATTTACTGGTCTGTTTATAGAAATAAGGATTTTGAAAAAATTGGTGCATATTTTCTATTCGTTTAACACTTCAATGTTCCTAATTTAGTTTAATAATGAAAAATACAAATCAAATGGTCGTTTATACTGAAATACATTTTTGACTGAAAATCGTTGTGCACAATAATAAATGTTCAAATAATATCAACTTAATATCACTAATAGTTATTGTTCTATGAATATTAATGATCATAATATAAATGTAAAAACACTATTTAGAAGAACTAACAGAAATTGGAAAATTCGATCGTAAGTCTTACCATATATTCTTCGTTTATATTTGTAGAATGTTAAACGCAATTCATATGTACTTAAAATTCTTATTTATATATATATTTTTTATTTACATTATGAATGAAAACCACTGAAATAAAATCTATAATTAATATAATATATTTTATTTTATAACTGTATATTGTATTCGTCATTTAGTCCATTTCAGTGGTACAAATGCATTCGATCATGCATATCATCACAGTAAGTGATTTAATATGAAATATTTCAGTATTAAATACCCATTAATTTACTTAATTTTAATAAAAAACTATTTGATGATGAACTGACTGATTAAAATAATACGATTGCCACAGTAAATGAAAATATTTTAATGCATAATAGGTATTTAATAACTAAAATTGTTACAATTTTAATAAGTATATTTTCATTTTAAGATACCCTATTTTTAGATAATTCCCATTGAATAATGTTGTTCATTATATGTGTTACCTAAAGTGGTGGAAATGCTGGTGATCCGAGTGTGTTACACACATGATGAGGTTAAGTTAGGTGATACATGTGGATGTACATGATGAGTTATCGATCGCTGTACCAATATGAGTACCTAACTAGGTTTGTAAAATCCTTTACCTAATAACAAATTGGAAAATATGTTCTGCAGAGCCAAAAGACAATTATCCGAATTACAGACACAAAAAATTTATGAAATTCATTGCTCATTTAGGCAGAACTATAAAAAAAAATATTACTCAATACATTGAAGCGTTCTCATTTAAACACTATGATATTTAATTGATACAGAACCTATAATGATTATCGAAAGTCATAAAATACAACAAGATCACCAAAAGTTAATAGACAAGTAATTATATTATAGATCTAAAATTCAATCTTGACATTTAAAAGAATGTCAATAACCTTGACTTAAGTTAAAAATTCATTTTTTAATTAACTTTTAACTTAACTGAGTATAACGAAACATTACATAAAGTTATAAATATAGAAAAATCACGTGTAAGTCACCTGGTATCACCATCGCCCACATTGCCAACCGCTGACGCATCGAAATATATAACGAAAAAATACAAATCTGCAGTAATCCCCGAACCCTACAAAATTGTCATAAGATGTCCAAGTTACATAATAGTTCAAATTCAACAATACTCGTACTTTCAAATTTCCAATCAATTCAACAATACAATTTAACCAAGTAATTAAGTAACAGAAGGATGAAAAACTATCAATTGAACATTGGTACAGAGATGAACCAACGAGAAATTGAACCTTGGAAATGGCCATCGCGAGAACTGACCCAGTAAGATCACCCGAGTACCAACTATATGCATCAAAGCATCAAGAGATCCGCGGAATAAAGACGTGAATAAATAAGCAACTAAACAGTGTTTTCCAATAATTATTTTCAATCTACTACCCAGGCTTGGCCACTGAAGTCTGCTTTTCCGGAAACACAATTCTGATTCCACCGGTTATTGGAGAGTTAAGTCATCCTGGTCTTCCCAACCACAACCGTTACAACTTTTATTAATGTATAACGGTTTTCTATTTAAATATAATAATAGCACTACACAGTCCTACAAAGACCACGATGAATTCACATTTGTAAATACGTAAATTATTTGAAAAATAAAGTGTTGAAAAATTTAATGTTTTCATTGAACATTCTACATATAATCATTAATCTTAAATAACAGTCATTATATTGAATAAAAGTATGTTAAAGATTATAATAAAATATTTTTTTCAATCATGATAACATTTCAACTTGAGATTTTATATATCTAAATACATTCATTTTTTTGTTTTAGTCTATACATATAGAAAATTAAAAATGGATAAACGTAAATTTTTTCATGATAACATAAAAATAATCTTAACAGATTGATAGAAAATAAATTTATTTCACATTTCATAAATAGTTTAATGAAACAATAATACGATCAATGAAAATAAATCACAATCATAATGAAAATATTGTTTTTTTTTTTAGCTTTTCTATATTCTTATTACAATTACCTCTATAAAGCAGCAATGAGGAGGAGTGAGTGAAGTTATTATCACTTTTAAACTTTATTTAAATTATAGAATTAAATTATATCTATGAGATAACCGCATACATATCTATTTGTTTTAAATGAAATCGTCCAAATTTTAGAATTCCCCGAAGGCAAAATTGTCAACCCACTAAATTGGTGTATAGATAACATAACAGGTTCTCATTAATTTTTAATACATATATTTCACATTTTACTATTTAAGGTGTTTTTTTATAACTCTACCATAGCATTATCTCGAATCGAACGTTTGGCGTAACATAAATATATAAAAATAAAATCATTAAAAAAGTAGTTTCACACAAATTGATTAAATGCATTGACTTATATTTACTGTCTATATTTATGTTTATTTTGAAAATAATTGACGTCAAATAGTTACTACTCGATGTTTATTATTATAATTAATAACGATAATAACAATTATTAATATCTTATTTAATATTGTATTAAATAAAGGTGACTACAAACAAATGAATTGCAAGTGTAAGTTTACAATTAACTCATTATGAAATATGTGTATAATATTTATGAAATTATATAATAATATATTAAACAATAATATAGTGTTACATAATAGAGCTTCTCATCTGTATCTAAGTAAATAAGTAATGTGCAGATCAAAACCAGTACGTCATAATTGACTTGATTGTACAAATTGTAATATATGTAATATTGTAATATTGTAATATATATAATATATAGGATCCAGGCCGATTAGAAATTTCGTGACAAGCATATGATACGAATGATAAATTATTAAATCATTTTTATTGGTATAACATAAAAACACAATAAAAATTAAATACGTATTGATTTTAATACAAAAAAAACTAGGATATTTTAATACAATTATTTTAACAATGCGGAATTTTCCAGTGGCTTTAATAGCAATAGGTTTTAAAAGTAAGTAATTTATTTGTACATTATATTTCCTTAATGTTAACAATTGAATCGATATAAGTTTGTTATTAAAATAATAAGAGTATATTACGATTATAAAAGCTTAATTTTCGTTTGAAATCAGTGAAGAAATATATGATTTTGAATATATATTTATTTTTTTATTTTTAGGTGAAAGCAGTGCAGAAGAAGCATTTGAGCACATCTATTATAATATAAGTGTGTAAATAACTTTTAAATATTTTAAAGTGTAAATTATAAAATTATAAATATTGAAAATTTCTATTCCAAGACAAATAAATTCTACTCAGCAATAGGAACATCACTAGACAATATATAAATATATTAAGCTTTAGTTATTGGACATCATAATCAAAAATTCCAGCGAACACAATTGGTATAACGAATTTAACTAGAAGTGATACTATTATATATTTTAAATGATATTCCAAACAGTTAGTATTAGGAAATCTATTTAATTCAATTAAATTGTAATACTAAATTTGGAAAATCTAGCTTCAATTACAGGTCTATAAATATCCCTATTTTGCTAATTTAAATACTTTATTATGTTACCTATGACGTTTCACACATTTCAATGAATTTAGGTTAAGATAATACTAAAAAATATTTAATTATAACACAATGAATTTTTCAACATTTCTAACTGATGACCAATTATACATACATTGAAATATATTAATTGCTTTTCATCGTGAAAATAAAAATATAGATATCACGAATATAACAGGTTTGTTATATTTTCTTTAAATATTTTAATGTGAAAAATAATCATTTTGTAAAGAATGTTATGTAAAAATTAAATCTTAATCGAATATATAAATCAATATAATATAAAAAATATATATATATTAAAATAATATATATATATATATATTATATATATATATAAATACTTTAATATACAAAAAGCCAATGAGTATTACGTTGATTAAAGAAAAAAGAAAGAAAATATAAAAGTTGGTGTATATGTGTGTTTATTACTACCGGTTTCGACAAAATATCACCATCAGGTTAATACAAATAAAATATTGTATACACAAGTATATTTATTTAAATATATATATATATATATATTTATTTTTATTTATTTACGAGTATTAACTTATAATTTGTATTTTATTTCTATTCGATAATTCTTTTAATTCCCTTCTTTTTTATTTCTTAATTTTTAAATTTTTAAATTTTAAATTTTATTTTTCTTATTCTTTCTACTCTTTATTTATTCATTTTTTTTATTTTCACTACTATATTATCAATATAATATATCGAATATATATTTTTGAATCTTTTTGCCATAATATTGACGTGGCAGACGTGATGCACCACGGAACGTGGTCAATCATGGTTCAGCGTGGGTAACCGTACTTAACGAGGTCGCTTTTAAACTATGTACGAGTATGTATAACGAATGGAATACAATTCGAATGGACATAGCAACGCGTTGAATAAAGAAAAAAAAATTATTGATATAATGTTCGTCAAGAGAACACAGACAGCCACCGGGTCATTCCGTCTTCCCTCACACCATTTCCATCACTGAATTAAATACTACGTGAATCGACTGATGCCGTTTCGACCCACCCCTGAGTTTAAATTGATTTAGAAAGTATAACGCAGACCGACTTTGCGCTTGTACCCTTACTAATGCAATGTCGTTGGCCCCTTGTCACAGAAGATGATTATTTGAATTTCGTCAGTTATCAAAATAAGAAATACGTAATCTACATTTTGACTAAAGTATGTGAGTAATATAACTACGAGAAATATTCTGTTATAGAGTGATCCAAAATAAAATTATTGAAAACAAGTTACATTTTTTTTTTTTTTTTTTTAGGAATAATAAAATCATACATTACGTACATGATTAAAATATTTTTACCATTGATCGGTATGCGAAATAAATTTAAATAAAATTTAAAATAACGATTTCTTCGTCATGCGTAGATTAACCGAAAAAAGCTATTTCAACTCCAGATAAAAATACCCGTTGCTATATCGTAGTATATTTATTATAATATATGTACCTATATATATATACATAGGGTATTAGATTTTGAATTCTCTATTATACTCTCACAAACCATAACATTTCAAATCCAAATACACATCATACATCTTTTATACAAATATATTCAAAATTAATATTTCATAACAATAAAATGTATAACGAAAAATATTCTCAATTCATAATTACAAAGAATATAAAACTAATTAATATCAACTTATATTTCTACAACTTCAATTTACATTGTTCATGTATAATTTACCAGTTAATAATTTACTCAATTAATCTGTATTTATGTGTAATAGATTTCTATGAATTCTTCACGGTTTATTGTTTTTTATTTTATTTTATTTTTAGAAAATTCGGGACTATATGGACCAGTGGAGTATTGTAAAAATCTTAACTCGCGTTACCTATTTCAGATAGAAGGTGATGATTAATAATATAATGAAGATGAATATTTTCTAATTCATAAGGATGATATTGTATCACAGTATGCTAATAATTGCATTTTCAATGTTCCATTCTTTAATATTTAAACTTCTGCAAAACCGCAAACATATCTAAACCACTAATAAAAAACAATGAAAAAACTGTACGAAAACCTCAAAAAAACTACAACATATTCTTTAAAAACAAACCTATGGAGTAATAATTTTAAACAACGAATAAAAATGAAAAAATATAAAATAACCTATCAAATTCACAAAAAAGTGTAACTTTATGAAATGTGTTTGTCTTCATTAGTTGTCAACGTAATACATTTAAAATTTGCAAAATTATTTAGTAAATTATGATTATGTGTAAATAAGTAATTCATACTTCATAGAACACGAATATCATACATCAAAAAAATAGTCAAAATCTAGAATTACAATTATTAGACCTTAATTCAAAATCGACTCTTATTCAACTTCATTATTACTTTATCTAATTTAGGTTTGAATCACTGAATTTTCATTTATCGGTATATTACACAGAAATTTGTAATGGAAATCTTCTCTTTTTAGGTTATTCCGGTAAACAAGGAGAAACATCAATTTATACTCCTTATACAGGTTTTTACTACCATTTTCATACAACTACATATACGAACGTCAAGTTACCCTGTCGATTTCAACTAGTTTTTTTAATATAAACATATCAACAAATATCAACATGATTACAACACATTTAATAATATTTGTTTGTATGCCTTACGTTTCATTTGCAATATTTTTTTGACATTGTGTTTTTGTATAGATATTAAATAACTATATCATAATTATAGATAATTACATATAAAAAATTCTAAGAATTTATCCACACATATATTTGAACTCTATAAAATATTAACTATTTTACATCTTCGTATGTAATATAACCAATATATTTTTCATTTATAGATTAATTACTACAGCAAATGTAGCGTTAATATTTTTTTTTGTGTTCAGCGATGAACTCGCAATAATATTAAGAAATTGGTGATGTTAATTAAACTACGCAAACAATTTTACATAGACATGTAAAGGAAATTTCTTTTTTTAGATAAATTCGGCGGAAAAAAAGAAAAATCAAATAATTCTCCTCAAACAGGTTTTTACACACTATTTAAATACAAATATTCTGAATAACAATAAAATATCGTCAAATCCAACTAATTTTTATAATATATCTATGTAGTAGATTTTAATAACTATTATAAATTAAAATGTTGTCTAACAATAAATATTTATTTAAACAAAGAATTGTTTATTATATGAGTCGCATTTTCAATATTATTAATTAAAAACAATTAAGATTTTGTATAAATAAGATACTTTATCATAGCAATAGCAAATAATATGCCAAAATCTCTTACAAACTAATGAAGAAAATTAATAGTTTTGTATTCAATATTCACTATTAACTAATATTGAAATTCAGCAAGAAAATAATTTTTTCTTTCTCTCGACTCAGATTAGGTCACACCGTGCTTTTAACTCTCAATCCATTTTCTTCACAATATTCTCCCATCATCATTTCCCTCATTTCTTTTTTAATCAGAATGGTTACTTAATTTAAGACCTTTATTGTAAGACTTAACTGCTTTTTTCTTATTTTATTTCATTGTATGTTATTTTATTCATATGATTTTAATTGTGGTAATTAATTGTATTTACAAAATCTCAATAAATAAAACTAATTTTGTATTTATAGGATTTGTTATTTATAAGCAATAAACACAAGCAAGTGTAAAATTTTACGTTTTTTGTTTTAGTAAATGTCAGTGCAGTAGAACAACTACCAAGTAATTTTCACAATACAAGTTTTTATATTTACTATTTGTATAATACAAATACTAAAAGGCAAAAAAATTTCGTTAATATAATAAATGAACTTGATACAGTTATATATAATAATTTAATGATAAATACCAAGTATATACATATTAATAAATATCAACTTAATGATATTACATTATATATTATGTGTTTATATTAAATACGTCACTTTCGCTAAATTATTTAACAACTGTATTTTTGAAATTATAAGTAATTACAATAACTTAGTTGTAAATAATTATATATAAAAATTTTTTACAAATTTATTTAAACACTTATTTGAATTCTTAATACTTTCCTTATTAATACTTGCTTATTTTTCATTCATAAATAAATAACATTAACAAGTGTAAAGCTAATAATTTTCTTATAGACAATTTCAATGCAGTAGAACAACTACCAACTTACACTCCAATTACAGGTTTTTAATTCCACCACTTATATATACATATACAGAATGTCAATGAAAGCACGTCGAACCTATCTATATTTTCTTGTATATTTATGTAATCAATTATAATTACGAATATAAATTAAAATGATATGTAACAGTAAATATCAATATAACTTTTTTTTTGTATTTTTTTTTCTGACAATGTTTTCAGATTTATCCACGTGAATATATTTCTGGGCTGACGTTTCGAACTCATTTCAGAGTCCATCCTCAGAGCGTAGTTACCTTGTCGAATGTTGTAACTATATTGAAACGTCAGCCCAAAAATATACACGTGGATAAAACTGAAAACATTGGCAGAAAATTAACAATCCATGAAAGCTTCAACACATTCCTTTTGTATTTATATTCTATACGTCATATACTCAATATTGTTTTTATATGTAATTTTTAAGATATTTGTTTGTTATATCATAACTGTAAAATATAATCTATAAATTCATAAAGAAAACTTATTAAATTTGTATTCAATATTTACTACTAACTAATATTGAAATTCAGCAAGAAAATAATTTTTTCTTTCACACGACTCAGATTATGGCACACCCTACTTTTAATTCTCAATCCATTTTCCCCACAATATTCTCCCATCATCATTTCCCTCATCTCTTTTTTTAATCAGAATGGTTACTTAATTTAATACCTTTATTGTAAGACTTAACTGCTTTTTTCTTATTTTATTTTATTGTATGTTATTTTATTCATATGATTTTAATTATGGTAACTAATTTTATTTACAAAATCTCAATAAATAAAACTAATTTTGTATTTATAGGATTTGTTATTTATAAGTAATAAACACAAGCAAGTGTAAAATTATACGTTTTTTGTTTTAGTAAATGTCAGTGCAGTAGAACAACTACCAAGTAATTTTCACAATACAAGTTTTTATATTTACTATTTGTATAATACAAATACTAAAAGGCAAAAAAATTCGTTAATATAATAAATGAACTTGATACAGTTATATAATAATAACTTAATGATAAATACCAAGTATATACATATTAATAAATATCAACTTAATGATATTACATTATATATTATGTGTTTATATTAAATACGTCACTTTCGCTAAATTATTTAACAACTTTATTTTTGAAATTATAAGTAATTACAACAACTTAGTTGTAAATAATTAAATATAAAAAAATTTTACAAATTTATTTAGACATTTATTTGAATTCTTAATACTTTCCTTATTAATACTTGCTTATTTTTCATTCATAAATAAATAACATTAACAAGTGTAAAGCTAATAATTTTCTTGTAGATAATTTCAATGCAGTAGAACAATTACCAATTTACACTCCAATTACAGGTTTTTATTTGTTGTATAATGTTGTTTTTACGTAGGCTGTTCAAAAAGTAATGATAAAAACGCAATATTGAAAAAAATATTTACTCAATCTTTTAAATTTACATGCTCTTTTTCAAAATAACCTCCCTGAGTTTTAATACACTTTTTCCACCGTTCTTGCCACTTTTTAAACACGAACGCCAGACCATCTTTCTCAAGCTCCTTGCAACGCGCCTCCACAGCTTTGATCACTTCTTGATTTGTATTGAATTTCTGTCCTCTGAGCGGAAACTTGAATTCAGGAAACAACCAAAAGTCGCATGGGACCAAATCTGGACTATACGGAGGTTGGGGTACAGTTGCAATACCACGAGCGTTCAAAAAATCCACTACAGTACGGGCCACGTGAGATCGCGCATTGTCATGATGCAGTAAAGTGTTGTTAATGTTTTTGTGCGGCCGTTTTTTTTTTAAATGACGCAACATTATGATCAACACCGATTTGTAATAATCTGCCGTAACCGTTTGGCCTTGGAAACGGAATTTTGATATAAAAAACCCTCAGAATCGAAGAAGACTATCATCATAACCTTACCGGCGCTGCGACTCGTCTTTGCTTTCTTCGGAGGTGGCAACTGCGCTGTTTTCCATTGAAAATTTTGTTGCTTAAGTTGAGGTTCGTAGTGATACATCCACGATTCATCCACAGTTATGATTCGATTAATTTCTTCGTTTGCTTCCCCTCCAAACCGCGATAACAGGTCTTGACACACAGAGACACGATGTTCCATTTGCTCCGCTGTAAGCAAGCGCGGCACCCACCTGCAAGAAACGCGTCGCATGGCCAAATCATCGTGCAAAATCGAAAACGTGCTGCCAACTGAAATGTCTAGCCATTTAGCAAGCTCTCTAATAGTAATTCTTCGTTCTTCGCGGACGATAGCGGCAGCTGTATTCTTTACAACGTCGTTGCGAGACGTTGAAGGGCGTCCCTCACGCGGTTCGTCATTAATGCTCTCTCTGCCATCCTTGAATGCTTTATACCACTTGTAGAAGGTTATTTAGTTCATAACATCTTCACCATATACTGCACTTAATAATTCATACGCGTCTCTACGATTCTTCCCAAGTTTCACTAAAAATTTCACATTACATCGTTGCTCCAACTTTTTATCCATGGTGGAAATAATAGGCGAATATCAAACACAAATCGACACGTGCATCCACTCTTTGCACCAATCAACTTGAAACGTAATATATAGATAGCTAAAATGGTAAGCAACACAATAGTATGCAGTGTTACAACTTTTTGCAACTAATTTTCCCTCGAGGTCACTATTATCATTACTTTTTGAACAGCCTACGTACATGTAATTTTTAAGAAATTTGTTTGTATAAGTATATACATATTAATAAATATCAACTTAATGATATTACATTATATATTATGTGTTTATATTAAATACGTTACTTTCGCCAAATTATTTAACAACTGTATTTTTGAAATTATAAGTAATTACAACAACTTAGTTGTAAATAATTATATATAAAAAATTTTTACAAATTTATTTAGACACTTATTTGAATTCTTAATACTTTCCTTATTAATACTTACTTATTTTTCATTCATAAATAAATAACATTAACAAGTTTAAAGCTAATAATTTTCTTGTAGACAATTTCAATGAAGTAGAACAACTACCAACTTACACTCCAATTACAGGTTTTTATTTCCACCACTTATATATACATATACAGAATGTCAATGAAAGCACGTCGGACCTATCTATAAGCACGTCGGACCTATCTATATTTCCTTGTATATTTATGTAATCAATTTTAATTGCGAATATAAATTAAAATGATATGTAACAGTAAATATCAACATAACTTTTCTTTTGTATTTATATTCTATACGTCATATACTCAATATTGTTTTTATATGTAATTTTTAAGATATTTGTTTGTTATATCATCACTGTTAAATATAATCTATAAATTCATAAAGAAAACTTATTAAATTTTTATTCAATATTTACTATTAACTAATATTGAAATTCAGCAAGAAAATAATTTATTTTAATAATTTTATTCTATTGTATATTCACTACTAACTAACTTTGTATTTATCTAATTTATTACTTATAAATATAAACCACAGGCAGGTGTAAAATTAATTTGTTTGTTTAAGATAATTTCGGTGCAATAGAACAACTAACATTCAATTCTTATAATACAGGTTTTTATACTTTTCATTTGCATAATATAAATACAGAAAGATAGAAAAAACTTCATTAATTCAACAAATGTAACTGATACATCTAAATATTATAATTTAATGATGATGAACAAGTATAATATAATTAATAAATAAACATTAAGTTTATGCTATTACACTTTTATAATATGTATTTTATAGTATATATATACTTGTTTATGTATAATTTATTATATCTATTATGTCTTATTCGCAATGTTTTTATTAAATATTCCTTATCATCCATCTTCATGTTTACCACATTCAATATAGGATTCATTAATACCATGTAGTTCTTCATTCATAGGGAATTCATTTTAGCCGTTGTATATTATATTTTTTTTATAGATAATTTCGGTGCAGTAGAACAGCTACCAACTTATAATCCAAATACAGGTTTCTAATTTTACAATTTGCATAAACATATACCGAAAATTAAAAGAATCGCATGAAATGCAACACATTTTACTGATATTCATATATCAAAATATTAGTATTTAACAACAAATAACAAGTTTATACATATCAATAAATATAAACCAATTGGTACAATAAATTTTATATGTGTTCAACACATTACGTTTCATTTCCAATACATTTTAACTACAAACTTGAAATAAATCAGTATTAACTGTAACATCGTTGTAGATATTTATATATCAAAAAAGTTCTTAAATTTATTTAGACTTATATTTAAACTGTATAAACTATTGACCAATATAAATCTTCATATTTTCTAAATCCACCACAAGATTTATTATTAGCTGAATATTTTTCATTCATAAATAATTTACATTAGCAAATATAAAATTAATAATTTTTTTGTAGATAATTTCAGTGCGGTAGAACAACTACCAATTCACACTTTAAAAACAGGTTTTTATTCTCACCACTTACATTTAAACATACCGAAGTTCAATGAAACCACGACTAGCCCAACTAATTTATCATTTACATTTATAATTACGAAAATAAATTAAAATTTTATCTAACAGTAAATAACAACATAAAATTATTATTATTTTATTATATTTTTATTGTGTCTTGTTCTTCTCTCTCGCCTCTATCCCATCTATTTGGGGTCGGTCACCTCTGACCTAAACCTCCCCTTGAAACGATCTCCCATATCATCTACGCTCACACCAGTAGTCCTCATATCACACCTAATCGCATCCAACCACTTCTTCTTCTTCCTCCAACGTTTATTTCCATAACGTTCTAACAGCTTTCGAATATTTTCTCCTCATAACATATCCAAACCATCTAAGTCTATTCTCTCATCTTATCAACAATCGATGCTACTCCAATACATCTTCTTACATATTCATTCCTTATCCTATCTTCTCTTGTCACTCCACTCATCTATCTAAGAATTCTCATCTCTGCTGCACTCATTCTCTGCTCTATTTATTTGTCAACCCCCCAACACAATGTTTGATTAGCCCACGGGAGAATAGATTTTGGTGACTCAGATTTTTCAAAAATGTTGATTAAATTTTTTTCATTACATTGATTTAACAGAATTTCTATTCCTGCATGTATTACATCAATATTGTGAATTTTCGCACTATTTGACATTTCAGGAAATTATTTTATTTTATTCAAGAAATTTTCTAATAAACAAAAAGTTCTTATTTATAGTTTGGCAGAGATTTTTAAATATACAGGTATAACCATTATATTTTTCTTTTTCTCGTCTTAAAATAATATGAAATATTAGTATTGTTCAGTCGAATAAATTTATCGAATACCGACTGCCGACTGAAAGTCTAATGTTGCTGTGTGAGTGGATGTGACACTCCTTCCTCACGACACCCCTTCGGTTCGTCTCTGCCAACACGTTGAACCATACAAAATAGTTGCTCTCATTAAACTATTATAGAACTTAACTTTCGGCCTTATTGGAATTCTCTTATTGCACAAAATACTAGATGCTTCTTTCCACTTGATCCACTATCTTGATCCGCTATAGGATCACATCAGATCCAATATAGGATTCATTAACACTGAGTAGTTCTTCATTTATAGGGAATTTATTTTAGTCGTTGTATTTTATACTTCTTTAATGTAGATAATTTCTGTGCAGTAGAACAACTACCAACAGACACTCCAATTACAGGTTTTTATTTTCACTATTACATATACATATACCGAAGGTTAATGAAACCACGTCGAGCTCAACTAATTTATCTTGTACATTTGTACAAATATAGTTATTCATAATAACAAATATAAATTTTGAATGATATCTAACAGTAAATATCAACATAGAATTATTATAGTTTTTACTATGTGTTTATATTCAATTCAAAAATGTAAATTAATTTATTAATTTTTAGACACTTTTAGTACAATAGAACCACTACCACATTATTCTCACAATACAGGTTTTTATATTTACAATTTTCATTTTCAATTACTGAAAGGTGAAAAAAAGTCACGTCAGATGCAACGAATTTTAATAATATTTTTTTGCCAACAGTGTTTTTGTGTTAATAAGTAGTAACTATATCATTGTTATAGATATTTATAAATATGGAAAAATTCTACAAATTCAATTAGACACAAATAAGAATTCTGCTAAATGTTCACTTTTCTCCTTTTTTTTTTATTTTTACTATTATTACCTTGATCCCGTATATCGTTTTCTTCTTAGGATTTTTATTCATTTCGGTTGTTGGAAATCATAATGAATATTTATTCTCTTTCTAATGATGTACGAAATAATTCACTTGATGTTACGTGAAACCAATCTTGGAAGTTCTTCAACTACAATATCTATCTTCTCACTATACTTAGCTGAAATAATCCATATCTTTGGTTATTTTTTATTATGTGACCCAGATATTCTAATTTCCAAGATTTTGTAGTTGTAAGTAATTCTCTTTCTTTTTTGAAGTACCCTCAAGATGGATATACAATCTGTCCATGGGATTTTTAGAATTTGACGATTCCGCTACGTTTCTAGGGTCTCAATTTTCCTACTTGATGTTACTGTTAATGTCCAAATTTCAGCTTCATATAATAAAATAGGAAAGATGTAATATTTTAACAGTCTAGTTTTAGTACCCAGTGAGAAATCTAATAAATAAGCATTTTTAATATAAGATCATTTTTCATTCTTAGGTGATTACTTTTTATAAAAGGTAATTTTTTTTTTTTAGATTATTTCAATGCAGTAGAACAAGAACTATATTATAGTAATCCTCCTGGTTTACCATTGGAATATACATCTACCCAAGGTTAAAGAAAATATTTCGACTCCACCTAACATTACTAATAAATTATGAAATTATGTTTTAATTATGTAGTTAAACATAAAATTACATTCAAATAGTATATATATATTGTCGTATATAATATTCCATTTAATATTACATGCAATATTATCGAAAAATTTTTTTGTTTTTATATGTTATGTCATATTTGCAATGTTATTAATAACTTTATATAAATAAAAAATTATTATTATTTTAAAGCAATTGATGATTACATATCAAAAAATAGTATAATTTCATAAAAATAATTATTAAAACTTTTTTCAATATCGACTTTTATTCAATTTAATACTTTTTACATCCTGTTTTTCTTATAAATTCACTAATTTTCTATTTATAGTTAATTAATATTGGCATAATCGAGAACTTTTTTTAGATTATTCTGGCAGACATTTCACGAATCAGTCTGGCTTTAATCACAGCCAACCAGATTGGTTTATGAAAAAATTAATATATTAATGAAAAAATCTTTTCTTTTTTAAGATTTACATTTGTGATTTACAGGTTTTTTTAATTTTCCAGTATTGTTGTTTTTCAATGATTCTCTAAGATAATTTCTAATTTAACATTTTACTTTTGAACTACTTACATGCTTACAAGACCAATGTCTGTCGTAAGAAACGCTGTTCAATTTATATTCAGTTAAATTTATAAATAAAAACTTCTTATCATTTTTAACATATCCGTGAAAGAGTTATAACGAAAATGTTACTTATAACCAACAATAAATAAAAAAAATATTAAAAACAACAAAGATCAATACAAAATAACAAATGTTATCAAACATTTTTAAATTCACTTAATCGTGTTTTAATACTAATTGGGCAACAATGATTTTGTATAAAAATGAATTTACTTTTTAAATGTATATTCAGTGAATAAAATAAAATAAGACCTCTATTACATTTTGGTTATTTAGTAATTTTATTTTAAATAATTTATATAATCAATTGTAGACTAGCTCGCGTCTTTTCATTTTCAAATAGAATTGTTTGTGGCAAAGTGTAACTTTAATTTTTATTTATTTATTTCCCAGATTATTTCGATCAACAATACCCCATACAATATTTGAATTCTTCAAGTTTCAATGGTCCATGGGAATCTTCATATGCTGCAGGTCATACTGATGCCGTGAACACTAACCAAATCTTTGATCTAAATCAACTAGGTAATAATAAATAGACCGTATTTCCCATTTCAAGGTCACATAAATCATTTAGACTAATTTTAAATTGTCTTCTAAAATCAATACATTAGAGCGGTAGGAAATCTTTCTATTTTCATAAGCTATTGTTGAACCATTACCTGAAATAAGGACAAGTTAATATAAAAATATCAAAACATATGTGATACGAAACAAATTGAAAATTTTTTTAAACAAGTATATACGAATAATATTCCGCATTAACGAATTATTATAATGAACTATATTGACTATATATATATATATGTTTATATATACATATACTTGTAAAAATCAGTGAAGTAAAAATGTAATTTTTTTACATTAATTAGCACAAAATCAAATACAGTTATCCAGTACTACAGATCAGCCCCTCTCACTATCTTCATCAACAACTCTACCGTATCAATTCAATGATTTTTATCATAATTATAATTATAATCCAACACAACATAATAAATAAACAAAGAATACACATGTTGTTTAAGTGACATTATTTACAAATATTTATGGTAACTACAATATAGTGCTTGGATTAAAAATGATTTATTTCTGAAATAATGTCTGAACTATAAATAAAATATTAATTAATTAATTAATATTATAAAAATATTTATTGTTTATCAGATAGATTTTTTCCTTTAATTTATTATAATTGAAAATATTATATACAATTTCGCAATATTTGTACTTACGTGTTATTTTTGTATACGGTCAGGTTCTTAACATAAAAATATACTGCGAAATATTAAATTGTGTATACCTATAGTTCATCATATCATATCTATGTTTCAGCCTTGAATACTAATTTTATTTGTATCATAACGTACTTGTTTAATTTAAACATAAAAGTACAATGAACGAGACATATTAAAAATATTATCTTTTATTACGAATACATAAACGTATATATATATATACAGTGTGTAAACGCTATTTGAAAACACTCAATAACATTGCGCAGGGTATGTTCCTAAATCCCTTCCAATTCTTACTTCCATTGCTTCTTCTCCTTTTTCGTCAAAAATCCTGATTCCACACAATCGGTTGTATTGCTTTGATGTCTCGTACGAAGTCCTTACTTTTCACCCTCAGGTTCATATTCTTCCATTTCGGGAATTCACAGTCAGGGATTCTAGATTATACATGCCTAATTTTTCCATCAACTATATTTTCTCTGAGTTAAGAGAATCAAACTTTTTAGACTTCTGTTTGGTTTATACTGATGGTTCTGTGTCACGTAACTATGCTGAATTTTCATTTGTCATCCCCGAGTTGAACATCACGTTTTCCGATATTTTACCTCATTTTTCGTGTTCTTTCACTACTGAATGCTATGCCATTATTATGGCCCTCAATCATATTCAATCTCTTAATCTTAAAAAAATTCTTATTGTTTCGGACTCCCAATCAGCCCTTTGTGCGATCAACTCTTTGTCAATCACAAAGAATATCTCTCCTCTCGTTATTCACATTAAATATTTGTTGTACCACCTATTTACCCAGGACATAACAGCAGAATTGCTATGGGTTCCTGGTCACGTTGGAATTCTTGGCAATGAGATAGCAGACAAATTCGCCATATCTACCAAGAGTATTGTGGGGCCTCCTATTTTAAAATCCCGTCTCTCGACTTACTTGCACTATTAAAAAACAACTACAAGCAAGCGTGGCAAAATAAATGGTCGTCAGTTCCTGCCGAGTTTGCTAGTTGGTTTAGGTATATCACACCTACTATTCCCTCTCACCCATGGTTTCACAAGCAACTTCTTTCTAGATCACTGATTGTTCATTTTTCTAGACTTCGATTATGTCATAATCTGTTACCAGCCAATGCTTATCACATGTATCTAAGTAATTCTCCTTTTTGTACTCGACACAGTGATAAGGTTTTATGCAACTTTAATCACATTGTCATAGAGTGTACTTCCCTCAGAGTCTCCCGTACTAAATTATTCAAATTCCTCTATAATAATAGCATTTCTCCAATAAACTCTCTAAATACCCTTAACTGTAACTTTATCTCTACTATTTCTACCGTGTTAAATTGTATTGAAGCTGCTGGGTTCTTAGTGTAAGGATGTTTTTGTTCTGCCCATTGTATATTGCACATTATTGGTTTATCTTTTTGTTTTTACATCTTTATATGTCGTACTAATTGTCGAGCTGTAATAATAGTTTAATGTTAAAGCACTAAAAAAAAAAAAAAAAAAAACATTGAGCAGATTCAAGATATTTGAATTGTCTTTTTTTTAGTTAATTTTTATACATAATTAGACATATATTTATACTATTTGAACTATTTTCTGCTTTGTAAATTCGCGCATGCGCAATACAACTTTCTTTTTTTTTTAATGGCAATTCCCTCTTTTGACTACTAATTATTTTTGACCATATTTTTTTAAGAATTTTAGTGGTAAAACCAACTTTCTAGGATTAAAATTAGATGAGATACGGATATTTTAATTTACTTGATATTTTTTGCAAGAATTAACATTTCTGCCATAACATGGATATTTTTAAATTACCGACGTTGGTTCAGCTACTTTATCGTTTATTTTAAGTTTCACAAATTTGTTTAACTTATGAATGAATAAAGCAATTTTTAAATGTCGATTTCATATTATTTTTCACAATTATACTATTTAAAATTGAAACAGAAACTTAAATAATTTGTTTCATTGTTATCTTTAACACTTATCGTTAAATTTTATCGGGCATTCTACAACATCTGTTGGATAAACATTATCTTAATGGCCTCATACCTAAAATTTATTTATTTTGATACTAATTAAAAGATATTAAATGAAATGAGCAAATAATTTGATATTTTTCATTGTTCATTCATATTATACATATTTGTTCATCGACATTTTGTAAAGTTTGACTAAAAATCAATATTAAATATGAATCATTCAGAGAAATTCGATATGCTATTTACTTATTAGGAGTGCCGAAAAAATTCACGTCTTGCGGCATAAACATATGCTTAACTTTACCCAGGTATGCTTAATTATCTTTATTATTTGTATTTAGAGAATTTTCTAAATTAATTTTATTATTTTTATTAATTACTTCAGAAAGAGAACATCCTTCTTGCAGATTTTTTTTTAACTTAGAAAAGAATCTTATAACTTAGGGGGCATTTTCTAAATGAAATAACAATCCACAACAAAGACGAAGTGATTCATTAGGCGAAGAGGTCGAGAACCAAGTATTAGCCTATGTTAGACTAAATTCCAAAGTATCTACACATCACATTGGTAAAGAAAATGGAATATCTCATACTGCAGTTCATAAGATTTAAAAAAGTATAAAATGTATCCATATCGACATGAATTAGTTCAACATTTGCGTGAGGATGATGCAGTTCATAGAATTGCATTCGTTGCTTGGTTGATGATCGAATTAGACAAAAACCCAATTATTTTAACTCAATATTATAGACAGATGAATCTAAGTTCACCAATAATGGTATTATTAATAAGCAAAATAATCGTCATTAGGATGATCAAAATCCACATTGGACATTTGAAATTAACAATCAAACCGTCTGGGGAACAAATGTTTGGTGTGGTTTAGTTGGTGGTTAAACTATTTGAAGGAACCATATTTTTATGATGGAACACTTAATAGTAGGAAATATTATAATTTATTAAAAAATAAACTACAGATGATGATGGAAGATATTCCATTAGCTACTAGACAAAATTTAATATTTCAACAAGATAGCGCTCCAGCTCAAAATGCAATTATAGTTCGTAATTATTTAAATGAAATATTTGTAAATCGATGGATAAGAACGTATAGACCAACTAAGTGGCCACCAAGATCACTTGATCTTACTCCTTTAGATTTCTTTTATACTTAAAAACTATGGTTTATGACAATCCTCCTATAAATCTTCAACGTTTAAAAACTAAAATAACAGAAGCATGCAACGTACTTACCAAAGCACAAATTATAGCTACAACTAATAAAGATTTTATACGACGTGCTGAAGCAAGTATTGAGCACAATGGCCAATAATTTGAGCAGTTTTTAAGATGAAATTGTTAAAAATTAATTATTGTAAAAATTAAATTAAATTGTTACAAAAGTTGAGTTTATTATTAATTAAACTGTTTAATTAATAACTTGTTAAAAGTAATAAAATACATAAATTACATACCTAATTTTTTTAGTTCCTAATCCTCTTTATTCAAGTAAAACCATGACAAATCAACACTTCAAAATTGCTTTATTCATTTATAACTTTAAAAAATTTGTGAAACTTAATATAAACGATAAAGTAGCTGAACCAACGTCGGTAATTTAAAAATATCCATGTTATGGCAGAAATGTTACAAATTCATTAGCTCCGTGTAACCAATGAATGTTCACGCTCAGATTCAAATAATCGATTTTTAAATTTGCGTTACGCCCGACACGTTTTTCTACAGTTATAAGTCACAATATGGCAATTTCATAAGACTCGTCTAAATTCGAAATATTATCACGAAGTGGAAGTTGAACTAAGTGCAAAATCAAATTTTCTGATCCGATTTATTGTATGTACACATTTAAATTCAAACTACCTGAATTATGAATTATGACAAAAACCTGAAGTTGAATTATTATTTCACATTATCTTGGGGATGGGGCCGGAAACGACCGAACAATGATATTTTTTCGAAAACGTATTTTTAGAGTATTTAATTTTTGAAGTATAATATATAGTTCTGACTCAAATATTGTATGATTTGCGATTTCACAAGTATACTTACGTATACATACTTGCATCTATATTTTATATGTTCATTTGGTATTTGTATAGTTACTGTCATTACAATTCACTACAAATATTTTACACGCGTGTAAGCACTATGATCGCACAATAGTAATGTAGTCAAAGTGTGCTTCGTGCATTTTGATATATTTTCGTTAATTAATTATTATACACTAAATCAATTATTGTTAGAATTATTATTATCTACGATAAATATAAATATACAATCTATAATTAATTATAAATAATTTTCTGTGCAATAAATTATATAAATTTCAAACTAATACAATAACAGATTATTAGTTATAAATATCTAAACGAATAGTTTTATACATTATTCAATGCAAGTGTGAAATGTTAAACATGAATTAGAAATAATCAAGTCTAAACTAACTGGCAATTAACTGTATATAAGTATAATAATACAAATGAGATGGTATAACCCTTGTCCTAAGTAAATCCTATTTTGTCTCGAGTAGCTCGTAGCTGAAATGCGCCCACAATGACAAGGAGACAAGATCACCGAAGGATCTGTGGGTCAATAACGTGTGTTTTGGTGACAGTTTTTGTTTTATTATTATTTTTGTTTTGTTTTGTTAAAGTTGTGTATAGTGTGTTGTGTTTATGTGGCTAGTCGATCGCCCCGATGATCAATATTTATAATAATATCAGTATCAGATACAGTATTCTTAATAAGTAATTATTTCGTTCTTATTCGTATAATCTGGGAAAATTATACGATATTTGTATTATGACTTAAATTTTTTTTTTTTTACTTTATATAAATGATAAAGGATATATAGAATATATTATAATCAATGTTCCGAAAGCAGCAAACACCTGTATATTTTTTTATTTAGTAAAAAAAGTACGAAATAATTTCGTATTGTATTATACATGAATATATCAATACTTAAAATGTTCTTTACTAACTGTGATTATAAAAGTGATATATGTGCATATCGTTACATAAACAGCGAGAATTATCATGTGAAGTGAAAATATAAGGTTTAGCGATAAATTCACAATAGTATATGAACAACGGACAATGAATTTTAATATATTTTATTGGACATAGTTTCATCACACGATAATAATGATATATAGCTTTTTATTTCGATTTTTTTTTTTTTGGTATCATGTAAAAATGTTACTATTTGTCTTCCGAACTAATTTATTGCGTGTTACATTGCTCGGATATATTTTTCAGATCATTCCACTGATAAATATGTTATATTTTGTGATTTTAAAATAGTTCAAATATTTGATAATTTTCGTGACTGTACATCTTAAAGTTTAGCGATATTAATTCTACTACGCAAACAGTATTACATACTTGTTCATTATTTACTAAAGACTAAACATTACTGAATTATATGCCATATAATTTGGTCGAATTATCATTTATATCATTCGGTTTATATAATACAAAACCAACTATAAAAATGCGTTCTTCTAAAATTATTAACGTTATAAATTTCGTATTAGTTGTAATAATTAGTTCTATCGATAAGTCTAATACCAACGGTAAGTAAGATACTTATATTTACCCAAGACAAAACATATTAAATTTTAGAAGTAAAGTAGAATACATAAGTTTTGTTTTTGTAATTTTATACTTAAATATTGTCGTTTCTTCTGCTTAAATTCTATAGAAGGTTAATTATGAAACTGTTTTTTTCTCTACTTCCTTACAAACATTTATATTGTATTTTTATTTAATAAATAAATAAGCAC
Source organism: Schlechtendalia chinensis (assembly GCA_019022885.1). Taxonomy (NCBI): domain Eukaryota; kingdom Metazoa; phylum Arthropoda; class Insecta; order Hemiptera; family Aphididae; genus Schlechtendalia; species Schlechtendalia chinensis. The sequence goes on along the minus strand of CM032345.1, from coordinate 14,136,195 downwards.
TTCATCTGATTTAATAGTATAAATTTAAAAATTAAATTACATAATAACTAATTAATTGTGTTAATTTATTAAAAATATCATTTCCCTAAATGCATGCAATAATTTCAATAGCAATTTATTATTATTATTATCTATGCATAATATAACTTCAAAAATAAATAAAATAATTTTAATTTATAATATTCATTATAAATACTTTTTCGGTTACATAAAATGATTCAATATAAATTTAATTTAATTTAAATTACATTTGTTCGGTAAAATATAGAGTGCTTAAGTAAGAATATGGATTATCTTTTTTCATATATATATATATTAATTAATTTTGTTTTCTTTTAATAATAAATAAATATATATATAACAATAAAATATAAATAATTAATCATTTACTAACGTTAACATAAAAATAAAAAAAATATATGATTAAATGATTTATTTAACTGAAATTTATTTTTTACTGAAACTAACCTGTCGTTGCGCATAATAATAATGTTTAAATTATATAAAATTAATATCATTAACAGTTATTGTTCTATTAATATTAATTATCATAATATAAATGTAAAATCACTATTTAGAAGAACTAATAGAAATTGGAAAATTCCAAAGTAAGTCTTACTGTATATTCTTCGTTTATATTTGTACCATTGAACTCAATTCGAATGTACTTCAAATTCCTATTTACAAATTTAATCTATTTACATTACGAATGGAAAACAATGATATCAATTTTATATATATATTTATACAATTATAATTATATATATACAATTTATATACTATATAATATAAATTTTACATTTTATTCGCCATGAAGTTCACCACACTGGTCATGAAGCATTCCAATTTGCATTTATTAACTGTAAGTAATTACATATGAAATTGTCCATTAATAAATACAGATTAATTTGCCTAATTTTACTATTTGATGATGAACTTAATTCGTCATATTGTATTAAAATATTTTAATTTATATTTGGAATATTAATCACTAAAAGTTATGTATTATATATTTTTATTTGTAAATTAAATTATAAAATGATTAACATTTTAATGGGTTTATTTGTAACAATGAAAATTATCAGTAATATTTGTGGTTTTTTTGTAAAAAACTGATATTTTGGACAAGTTTCTTTTTTTTGGATGATTTCCGTTGAATAATGTTGCTCATTTGATATCTCCAAGGTAATGGGAGAGCTGGTGTTCCTTTTGTATCGTGCACAGATGTATCTGATAAGTAATTGATCGCTTTACCAATGCGTGTACCTGACTAGGCATAATACATACTCTAGCAAAGCTAATATTAAATCACGCAGAAAAAAAGAAACGCCAAATTAATTTCGAGAATTATATGATCTTGAAAAAAATATTGATATATGCTGATAAAATGATCAAAGTAAACAATAGTAATTTAAAAACACACTACCGATTTTAAAAGAGAAAATGGATGAAAATTAAGTAAATCCTGGAATTCATTAATGGACTAACTCAATAAAAGAAACAAACAGAAGAACAATTGAAAAAATAGCTTATTATGACAAAATGACTTTTGGGAATACGCATTAACGCGGTCGACAACGCATCGAAGACACACCTATTTGAGGTTAAAGTTAATATTTCCTTAATAAATACGAGTGACTTGTGAATAAAACCAAGTTAAATTAGGTGTATACAATTTCATGCATTTTATTGCATATTGTCAATATTTATATAATAGTCGAATAAAAATAATACATTGTTTTTTCCGATCTAATATGTACTTTATGAATTATTTTAATTTCCGAAAATATATAAATTACCTTTATAATGATTTCAACATAATATATATTGTAGAAAATTTTTCCAATTCACAAATTATTAATCAAACATTCACGACACATCTTTTTCGTCTCTATTACCTCTATCCCAACTATTTGTGGTCAGCCACCTGTGTCCTAAACCTCCACATGACACGATCTCCCACATCATCTACGCTCACACCAGCAATCCCCATATCACACCAAATCGTATCCAACCACTTCATTTTCGGTCTTCCTTTTCTTCTTCTTTCTCCAACGTTCATTTCAATAACCGTTATTACAACTTCAGAATTTTCATAACATGACCAAACCACCTAAGTCTATTCTCTCTCATCTTATCTACGTTCGAGGCTACTCCTATACTTCCTCTTACATATTCATTCTTTATCCTACCTTTTCTCGTTACTCCATTCATTCATCTAAGCACCATCCATCTCTGCTATACTCATTCTCTCCTCTATACTATGCGCTTTCTCTAAATCTATAAACACCATATAAAGCTTTTTGTTTCTCCCTATACTTCTCTACAAGCCATCTCACACAAAATAACGGTTCCATTGTCGACTTTCCATGCATAAGACCAAACTGGTTTTAAGTTACTGATGTCTCACTTATTATTCTTTTATCTATAATATTTTCCCAAATCTTCATACTATGACATAAGCTTTATGCTTATGGAAAAACCGAACCTTGGAAATAACCATCGCGAGCACCCAATAAAATCGCAACCCAATAAAAAAAAAAGCTGAGGATTGGCTATATCTATTACCGCGGAATTCCACCGACTAAAGGCGGGAACAAATAAGCGACCAAATAGTCTACTTCAAGACTAAATATCGAACCACCCAGACTCGTCCACTGAGTCTGCCTTCCCTGGAAAACAACTCTAAAACTCGGCCACTAATTTGAAGGCTGAGCCATCGGGATGTGCCTCACCACAACCATTGTAACGATTGTAATATATTACGTTTGTCACCCTTTCAATATAATAATAGCACTGCACCTACAAGAGCCACAGCGATTTCAGGTTTGTAACATATATAAAGTATTGGAATCTCAAAAATTCTAGTTTCTTTTTTGCACATTTTACATATACTCATCAAGCCTAAATTACTGTCATTATGCTGAATATAATCTATGTTAAAAATTAAAGTATGATAATTACAAACTTTTTATCATGATAACATTTCAAAAAATTAATTGTTGTCTATGTAAATACATTTGTTTTGTTTGTTTTTAGTAAATTTACATGCATTAATGCAATTTAAAAAAAGTAATTTTTTTTATCACAACCTAATACACATATATCAACATTTGATTAATGATAACATAAAAATAATCTTGATAAATGGATAAATAATAAATGTATTTCACATTTCATAAATGTATTACTTAGAGACGATAGTACAAATGCACTCATTGTAAATAAATCACAGAAATAATGAAAATTCTATTATTTTAGATTTTCTAAATAAGTATTTCAATGATCTCTATTATATAACAGTCAAAAGTGAGTGCGTGATTATTAACATTTCATTTTTGATTTAATAACTAAATTATTTCTATGAGGTAATCATATACAAATCCATTTGTTTTAAATTAAATCATCCAAATTTTAGAATTCCCCAACAATGTTGTCAAACCACTAAATTGGTGTATAAATAACACGGAAGGTTTGCATTAATTTTTAATACATACATTTTACAGTCCTATATTTTACTATATAGAGTATATTTGTATAGCTCTACCATTGCACGATCTCTAATTGAACGATTAGCATAACTTAAATTTATGAAAATAAAATCATTAAATATTTAGTTAGATGCTAAAAGACATCAATTCATATTTATTTTGTATTATTATTATTATTTTTATTATTATTTATTTTGAGTATTATTTTCCTTAATTATTAGACACATGATTTTTTCGAATAAAATGAATAAAAATATTAATAATTATAATATTAATTAACGTTGTACTAAATACAGGTGAAAACAAACAATCGAATTGTACCTGTAAGTTCATGGTTAATCAATATCAAATATTTAATATATTAAATAATTATATCAAATTTTATAATAATGTTTATAATAATAATATAGTGTAAATTAATAGTGTTCTCGACCAGTGTTAAGAAACTAATTTATCTTCAGATCAAAATATTTACGCGTTGTTTTGATTCAAATTATTATAATGTATAGACATTCAGATCGATTGGAAACATCATAACAAGCAATTTAATACAAAATCTAAATTATTAAACCATTTTTATTGGTATAATAAAAAAACAATAAAAATTAAACACGTATTGATTTTAACACAAAAAAAATCTAGGATTTTTTAATGCAATTATTTTAACAATACGGAATTTTCCAGTGGCTTTAACAACATTAGGTTTAAACAGTAAGCAATTTATTAGTACATTAACACCACTTAATGTTAACAATTAAATACATTTAAGTTTTGTTATTTAAATAACAACAATATATTATGATTATAGAAATCTATATCTTCGTCTGTAGTCACTGGAAAAATATATTACCAATATGTATTAATTTATTAATTTTTAGGCAAAACCACTGCAAAGCAAACATTTAAGCACGCATATTTTGATTTATGTATGTATAAATTACGTTTGATTATTTTACATATTAAGTTATGCAATAATTAAGGGTAAACATATATATTTTAAGTAATATAAATTCTACTGAACATTAAGAACTTAACAAAATATAAATTTTTCAAAATTCAAATTTTTGTTATTGAATATCATAATCAAATATCCAAGCAAACATTTATGTATAAAAAAATTCTACTATATGCGATACAGTGGTGGTCGAACGAGGGGGAGAGAATGATGGGGATATATCCCCTATGATCTTTTTGTTATTATGTATTAGTTTTAAGAGAATGCTGTTTATTACATATTTATTAATAACAAAAAGAATTATATTCATGTAGATAACTTTTGTCGACAATAATCTGATAAAACTATTCACCAATTTTGATATCAATTTTTTATTGTGATAGAAACAATTAACTGCCGACTAACAGCTGCAACTGTTTCACAATAAGAGTTTTCACTTAGTTAATATATTTTTATATTATCTAGCAGGGTGTGAGATTTCATTCCATAATAGTTAATATTTTTTTCATATATATCCCCCAATGATGATCAAATATATTCGTATACATCATAAAATGAACTGAGAAAATCCAAGTGCTCCACTCAACGTGTTTAAAAAGCTGTGTCTGTTTTACACTTATGCATGATGATATTATATGGTTCTTTAAAACCTGACCTGCTTTATTGGATATACGAAAAAAATTTACCACTTCTTTAATTGTTTCTATGCAGTTTTTTCTAAACGCATTTGAGTAAATCGAAAAATGACCTCCCTAAAGTACTAACTAGATGCTATTTGCTATCAGAAACAAGATATGACTGTAACAATCGAAACACTCCTTCTGGTAGAATTTTGAAATTATAAAACTAATGGATAAACTCACGTTATAATTTGCAATTAATCGTGACTCATCAAGTAATTGCTTTTTTATTAGTAAACTACCCATGAATGATTCATCAAGGTCAGAATTTGAAATCGTTGAAACTGTCATTGTATTTTTCGGTTAAAAAACTCTACAAATCGAACTAGAACTCGTTTTAACAAAACTTTTCAAATATGTATAATCAACAATATTTGAAGATATAATGAATAAATAATACACAGTTCAATAATTCACATGCATATTATGTTGTAAACCATTTGATTAAACAACTATTAAATACGACATCCGTAGTAGAATAAACGTTTTATGCATAAAGTGAATAATATTCAATAACAGATAACAAATATTTCCGAAAATTCCAAATTTCAAACGTTAACAGTTTATTACGTAAATAATAATAAATGTTCATTGGTCGTATTACTTTCATGTAAAATAATTCAAAATTATGTAAATATTTTTTATATCATTCTAAATTTCGGGAAGGGGTTAACCCTCCTCCTCCTTGCGTTCGCCTCTGCCACAAATAAAGTATTGGATGAATTAGCAAAAAAAAATAGATTTAATAATTGAATAATAATAAAGTTATTTAAAAAAGTGATTTTATATTCTTAAATTATGACTTATGTTCTCAATGATCAAAATTCATGTTGAAAAATCAGCCTCATCCCCCCCTCCAATGACTAAACAATTTAACCGCCACTGACAGTGTTTCTTTTAAGCATTTCTCTAAGGGGCGTAGCCTCCCCCCTCGATGAATGTCCAACGCCTCCATCCCGGAAAAAATTTGAAGATTAGTAAAGAAATATCAAATATTAGAAAAATGTAATTTTGAATCACGGTGAATGATCTACAACCGTCATATATAATAACACTATGCGTGTATGTTAAACTTGTAGAATTTTGTGTATTTAATTATATTGTTCACAATCATAATAACAGACAAATGTAATTATTATCAAAAAAATTATTTTTCTTGATGTAATATAAATGACCCCCCAATTTTTTCAAATGCTTCCCCCGAAGAAAATTGTCTAAAAGAAACACCACTGATGTAATATTAATATATATTTTAAGGGTAATGATGATAAACCTCATCAAAAGACATAACAGGAAATCTATTTAACTAAATTAAAAATCTAAGACTAAATATGGAAAATACAATTTAAATCACGTCTATAAATATCATCATTCACCAATTTAGATACTTATTATGTTACTCATCATTACCTGTGATGTATAATTTAACACATTTCAATGAATCTCATACCAATTTAAATTAAGGTGACACTAAAATATACTTCATTATAACAAAAGGAACTTTTCGAAATTCCTATTGTATATCAAATTTAAAATACATTGAAATATATTTATTTTCTTTCTTCTTTGGAATAAAACAGTACCTTTAATAGATCTAGTTGGTATGTAATAATTATTTATTCCGATAAGGTTGTTATACAAATATTATAGCCAGATAATCGAATTTCAACTTGAAATAATGTTACGTGTAGAATATCGTCTAATGTACGTCTATCATACTTATTTGATAAGTATGATAGAATTTGTTCACTATAATATTGACGTGACAGACATAACGTTGCTGGTCGTAGTTGAGCGTGAGCGACCATACTTAATGCGATAGTAGTTTAATTATGTTTGTACGACAGATATAGTAAAATTCGAACGAAGAAAAGAACACAAAAGTTGAAGGACAAAAAAATACAATGTTTGTCAGTTGACCGTTACTGGTTGAATAACGAACCGAGCGCAAAGACAATTCGAATTACATAATATCGAAAATCATTTACACAAAAAACAAAAAATATTAATCGAAATAATCGACAACGTATTGATTAATTTAGATACGCATAAATCAGCAAACGAAGTCGAATTACGAAAATTTCGTTGAACAAATGTCGCGATAAACTGGCTCGTTTGGAGGGTATAGTGTGAACGCTTAAAATCGACCCCATGAAAATACGTATTTATGTTTTACCGCATTATCGAACATAATGGACACACTTTTCCACAGTTAAACCGTTGGATCATTTCATTCTATCCACACACCATAACTTCCCTCACTGAGTACGTAACTGTGTGGACTGACTGCTGCCGTTTTGACGTCTAAGTTTTGGTTAATTCAGAAATTGTAGTGAAGACCGACTATCGCGGGGGTCACTTGTCAATATAGATTATTTGAATTTCATCAACAATCAAAACAAAACATACATAATTTAAAAATTGACAAAAATTGAAAATACGTTTATAAAAAAAAACTTACATATACTCATATGTATATATTATTTTTTAATTTTTTTTTTTAGGAGTAATGAAATTATACTTTTCCTACTTGCTTGAAAAATGTTTACCACATATTAGTATGTTAAATGAATTTAAATAAAGTTTAAGCAAACTAAAAATAACGATTTCTAATGAATCATACATAAATGAATCGATAAAACTATTACAAATCCAAAGCTAAATACACATTGCTATATCGCATAAATGTCTCACAAACCACAGATTTTCGGAGTGTTTTCAAATCTAAACATACATTAAACATCTTGCTTATAAATATAATAATTATTATTCTTTCATAGTAGTATAATATATAACAAAAAATATTTTCAAGTTAAACTGCCAAAGAATAAAAAACTTGTAAATATTAATATGTAGTTTACTTCATATTTATTATACAATGTTAATAACTTACTTAATTTATCAGTGTTAATGGATAATTAATTCCGGTGTAAGGTTCATTGTTTATGGTTTCTTTTTTTAGAAAAAACTGATGCAGTTGGACCAAAGCAGTATTGTGAACAATTCAACCAGCAATCGAAGGCACCTGTCGATTCTATTCAATATAACCCATCTCAAATTCGTAATGATAATGACCCATATCAAATGGGAGGTAATAATTAATTCTATAATGAAGAACAATAAGATCAGGTTCAAATAATCATTTGCATTGCATGTAATTGAATTTTCGATGGTTCACAGGGAATGTTTTAGTCTTTAATATTTACATTTCTTAAAGACCACTAACGTATCTACACCAGTGGCGGTCAAATTATTTAGTCATTTGAGGGGGGGATGAGGCTGATTTTCAAACATGAATTTTAATCATTAAAAACATAAGTCATAATTTAAGGATATAAAATCACTTTTTTAAATAACTTTATAATTATTCAATTATTAAATCTATTTTTTTTTTTTTTTGCTAATTCATCCAATACTTCATTTGTGGCAGAGGCGAACGCAAGGGGGAGGAGGGTTAACCCCTTCCCGAAATTTAGGATGATATAAAAAATATTTACATAATTTTGAATTATTTTACATGAAAGTAATACGACCAATGAACATGTATTATTATTTACGTAATAAATTATTAACGTTTGAAATTTGGAATTTTCGGAAATATTTGTTATCTGTTATTGAATATTATTCACTTTATGCATAAAACGTTTATTCTACTACAGATGTCGTATTTAATTGTTGTTTAATCATATGGATTTACAACATAATATACATGTGAATTATTGAACTGTGTATTATTTAATCATTATATCTTCACCTATTGTTGATTATACACATTTGAAAAGTTTTGTTAAAATGAGTTCTGGTTGGATTTGTAAAGTTTTTTAACCGAAAAATAAAATCATAGTTTCAACGAATTGAAAGTATGCGAAAAACAGCATACTGTTAAAACTAATACATAATAACAAAAAGGGCATGTGGGTATATATCGTCCTCATCACCACCCATTTAACCGCCACTGATCTACACAATTAATTAAAGTTTTTACTTTACAAATCTACAAACTATCTTCATAATCATCTTTCATCATTTATCTATCATCTTTACAAACTACTGTTTGCACAAATATATACTGAAGATTAATGAAATCCCGTCAATAACTACTAATTTTTCTAATCCGTCTATGTAGTAGGTTTTAATTATGAAAACAAATTTCAATTATATCTAACAGTAAATATTGAAATTGAATTAAATGCATTTGAGTGTTTATATTCACTAGGTCGGATTTTCAATATTATCAATATGTGATATTTAAATAAATAAGTAATAATTGTGTCCTACTCCTATACCGATGGCCAAAAAAATCAAAATCAAATACAACAATTTGTGCTTGCATCGAAATATTACTTTTTAATTACAAATATAAAAAAAATACATACACACATATATATATTTCAATATTTTTTTAAATATAAATCATGCTTAATTATAATGTGTTTATATTCAATACAGCACATTTTCAATATTATTTTTTACTGTGATTGCATTAAAATAATAATTGTAATATTAATGTAAAAATGTTTATATACCAACAAATATTACCAGTTCACAAATAAAATTATTAAGACCCTATTAAATATTAACTATTATCAAACTTAACATAAAATGTACATTTCCCTATGTCCAGTATATGATATGAGCTTTAACCTCAATAAGTATTTGTTTATAGTTACATTACATGGTACTTACTAGGAAGTATAAAGTAAATTTTTCTTTTTTTTAGATTTTTTCGGTGCAGCACCAGAACTATATTATACTAATCCTTTTAATCCACAATTGGGAGATACATCTACCCAAGGTTAATGAAACAATTTGACTCCAACTAACTTTATTAATATATCCAAATAGTAGTCTATATTAAAGTTTATAATATTAAACTAAATATAATAAGAAATATTTACGTCGAAATAATAATTGCGCTTTGATAAACTATACCACAAATATAATATTATTACTATAGTTAATTCCATTTCTCGCTTAGATAAGTTTGGTGCAACTAAACAACCACTAAACAATGCTCCAATAACATGGTCTTTTTTACTAATTACATCTACATATGCCGAAACTTAAAAACATCACGTGAAATTCAAAAATTTTACTATTACATATGTAATTTTTAGAATTCAAAAACGAATATCAAATATTTAACATTAAAATAAATATCAATTTAATGATAATACATTTTATAATGTGTCACAATATTATTTAACAATTATGTTTTTTTATAAATAAGTAATAACTATATTATAGTTATAAATAACTAAATATCGAAAAATTCTACAAATTATTCTAAATTTATCAGAATTAAAATGAGACAAATTTAAAAAAATCATAAAATATAAGGTATTATCTATCGCCATATTAACTATATATAATATAGGATTTACTAGCTTCAGTTCATTTTGCATTCATCGGTAACTTACTGTTGAAAGTGTAAAAATTTTTTTTTTTTTTTTTAATGATTTCGGTACAATAGAACAACTACCAACTCACACTCCAAATACAGGTTTTTATTTTCAATATTTATATATACATATACCGAAGGTAAATGAAATCGCATGTATTCATTTATAATCACGAATATACATTATCCAGTATATGATATATGCTTTAACCTCAATAAGTGTTTCTTTGTAGTTACATTACTTGGAACTTACTAGGAAGTATAATGTAAACTTTTCTTTTTTTTTAGATTTTTTCGGTGCAGCACCAGAACTATATTATACTAATCCTTCTAATCCACAATTGGGAGATACATCTACCCAAGGTTAATGAAACATTTTGACTCCAACTAACTTTATTAAAATATCCAAATAGTAGTCTATATTAAAGTTTATAATATTAAACTAAATATAATTAGAAATATTTACGTCGAACTAATAATTGCGCTTTGATAAACTATACCACAAATATAATATTATTACTAAAGTTAATTACATTTATCGCTTAGATAAGTTTAGTGCAACTAAACAACCACTAAACAATGCTCCAATAACATGGTCTTTTTTACTATTTACATCTACATATACCGAAACTCAAAAAACTCACGTGAAATTCAATAAATTTTACTAATACATATGTAATTTTTAGAATTCAAAAACGAATATCAAATATTTAACAAAAAAATAAATATCAATTTAATGATAATACATTTTATAATGTGTCACAATATATTTTAACAATTATGCTTTTTTATGAATAAGTAATAACTATATTATAGTTATAAATAACTAAATATCGAAAAATTCTACAAATTATTCTAAATTTATCAAAATTAAAATGAGACAAATTTAAAAAAATCATAAAATATAAGGTATTATCTATCGCCATATTAACTATATATAATATGGGATTTACTAGCTTCAGTTCATTTTGCATTCATCGGTAACTTACTATTGAAAGTGTAAAATTATTATTTTTTTTTTTTTAATGATTCCGGTACAATAGGACAACTACCAACTTACACACCAAATACAGGTTTTTATTTTCACTATTTATATATACATATACCGAAGGTAAATGAAATCGCATCAAGGCCAAATAATTTTTCTAGTACATTCATGTATTCATTTATAATCACGAATATACATTATCCAGTATATGATATATGCTTTAACCTCAATAAGTGTTTCTTTGTAGTTACATTACTTGGAACTTACTAGGAAGTATAAAGTAAATTTTTCTTTTTTTTTAGATTTTTTCGGTGCAGCACCAGAATTATATTATACTAATCCTTCTAATCCACAATTGGGAAATACATCTACCCAAGGTTAATGAAACATTTTGACTCCAACTAACTTTATTAATATATCCAAATAGTAGTCTATATTAAAGTTTATAATATTAAACTGAATATAATTAGAAATATTTACGTCGAAATAATAATTGCGCTTTGATAAACTATACCACAAATAAAATATTATTACTATAGTTAATTCCATTTCTCGCTTAGATAAGTTTGGTGCAACTAAACAACCACTAAACAATGCTCCAATAACATGGTCAAAAATACTAATTAAATCTACATATGCCGAAACTTAAAAACCTCACGTGAAATTCAAAAAATTTTACTAATAAATATGTAATTTTTAGAATTCAAAAACGAATATCAAATATTTAACATTAAAATAAATATCAATTTAATGATAATACATTTTATAATGTGTCACAATATTATTTAACAATTATGTTTTTTTATAAATAAGTAATAACTATATTATAGTTATAAATAACTAAATATCGAAAAATTCTACAAATTATTCTAAATTTATCAAAATTAAAATGAGACAAATTTAAAAAAATCATAAAATATAAGGTATTATCTATCGCCATATTAACTATATATAATATAGGATTTACTAGCTTCAGTTCATTTTGCATTCATCGGTAACTTACTATTGAAAGTGTAAAATTATTTTATTTTTTTTTTTAATGATTCCGGTACAATAGAACAACTACCAACTCACACTCCAAATACAGGTTTTTATTTTCACTATTTATATATACATATACCGAAGGTAAATGAAATCGCATGTTTTCATTTATAATCACGAATTTACATTATCCAGTATATGATATATGCTTTAACCTCAATAAGTGTTTCTTTGTAGTTACATTACTTGGAACTTACTAGGAAGTATAAAGTAAATTTTTCTTTTTTTTTAGATTTTTTCGGTGCAGCACCAGAACTATATTATACTAATCCTTCTAATCCACAATTGGGAGAGACATCGACCCAAGGTTAATGAAACATTTTGACTCCAACTAACTTTATTAATATATCCAAATAGTAGTCTATATTAAAGTTTATAATATTAAACTGAATATAATTAGAAATATTTACGTCGAAATAATAATTGCGCTTTGATAAACTATACCACAAATATAATATTATTACTATAGTCAATTCCATTTCTCGCTTAGATAAGTTTGGTCCAACGAAACAACCACTAAACAATGCTCCAATAACATGGTCTTTTTTACTAATTACATCTACATATGCCGAAACTTTAAAAACTCACGTGAAATTCAATAAATTTTACTAATACATATGTAATTTTTAGAATTTAAAAACGAATATCAAATATTTACCATAAAAATAAATATCAATTTAATGATAATACATTATATAATGTGTCACAATATATTTTAACAATTATGCTTTTTTATGAATAAGTAATAACTATATCATATAATTACGAATATACATTAAAAAGGTAACTGTAAGTATCAACATAGGATTATTATATTTTTTATTGTGTACTTATATTCAATACGTTTCATCATCGATATTTTTTCAACGGTAATTTTTAATAAATATGTTATTATATCATAGCAATAGAATATAATCTACAAATTTATAACTATTTTTGTATTTATCTGATTTGTTATTTATAAATAATAATCACACACAAATGTAAAATTAATTTTTTTTTTTTTTTGTATTAGATCATTTCGGTGCAGTAGAACAATTGCCTTTTTATTCTGATAACACAGGTTTACCATTTACCACTTACCATTTATATACATAAATACCGAACGATGGAAAAAATAACGTCAAATGCAAGAAATTAACTAATATATATAAAAATTAGAATTTAATGAGGATATCATATATATTTTAATGAATATTAACTTGATAATAATTCGATTTATAACATGTTTTTATACTGATTACGTCACTTTCACAATATTTTTTAACAACTATTTTTAATAAGTATGTAACTGTTGAAAATATTTTATTTAATTCATTAGACTTTTCTTATAATTCTGTAAAATATTTAATATCTTATATCTGCATATTTAATTTATCTAGTATAGGATTTTTAACAACGCTTTTTAATTAATTGATAATTTACTTTAGTAACTGTTTAGTTATTATTATTATTATTTTTTTTTTTGCTTAGATAATTTTAGTGCACTAGAACAGGCACCATTATATGGTCCAATTAGAGGTTTTTATTTTTATCATTTGCATCTACATATACCGAAGTTCAAAAACCTCACGTCAAATACACTAAACATTACCGTTACATCTAATATCCGAATTTATTAACGAATATGAAACAAATATACATACATATCAATAAATTTTAAAATTTAAATCATATTTGTTTAAAATTTGTTTATATACAATACAGCACATTTTCAATATTGTTTTCAACTGTGATTGCATTAAGAAATATTTAATTACAATTTTTTCAGATTTTTCCGATGCATTAGTACAAAAACTATATTATACGAATCCTACTGATTCACCATTGGGAGATACATCCATCAAAGGTTAATGAAACGTTGTCGATTCCAACTAACCTTATTAATACATCCAAATAATAGTCTATATTAACGTATATTATATTTTATTATATATATAACTATATTAAATTTAACTATAAATCCAAAAAGACTTATGGCCGAAGTCTACTAACCTTCTAAAAGCACCGGGTCGCTACACAAGTGGTACGGCAGAAGTCGCCTCGGTCGAGAGCAAGTCGCCGGGCGAAGTACCAAAAAACATAGCGCCTATCGAACCCGTAAACTCAACGGCTTAACGATCGTAACGAAACCCAGTCCGCACGAATCCAAACCAGATCGAGCTCGATCCGAGGGTAGTCCCTGCAGTGAGGTCTTAGAAACACCCATGCGGTTGTTCGTGCACGCGTCATCAGTAGGGCATACCTCGAACAACTTGTCTCTAGTCTATGAGCCTTACAACAGCACCGACCATCGGCTGCCCGTAATACGCTTAAGACGCCGTAATACCCACGGTCGAATGTCGTCCGGGACTTGGTCTGAGATGCTGCAGCTCCCATCCGAGAGGAGGACCCGTAGTTCTATCTACTCGCCTCGATCAATACGGTAACCTTGCTCCGGCGTTGCTTCCGGGGATGTTGGTCAGACTTACGGCGTGGGACTTCACTTCCGCCAATAACCCGTCATTCTTCTCGGCGACGCTGCACCCGGGAGAAAGTTTTACTCGCCTTGTCAAACTCCCCCCAGCTAAAGATAAGACGTGTCCCACGGACAATTTTCTTAATATTGTTGATAATAATTGTTTTTCAATGGTTCTTCAAGGAGAGTGTTATTAAACACTACATTATTACCATCATAAATAGTAACATTTACCTGGTAAATTATTACCATCATACAAAACTGTTGGACTACTTAGATATTAACATGACCAATGTCTGTCGTAAGAATTGTCACTGATTTTATATTCAATTAAATTTCTAAACATAAATTTCAAATTTATTTTAATATGTCCGTGATTACATTGTAACGAAAGTGTTGTTTTTAATCAAGAATAAACACGTTTAGAACAATAAAAATCAATACATACAATAAATTGTCTCAAAACGATTCAAATTCACTTAATCACGTTTTAATAATAATTGAGTAACTGTGATTTTGTACAAAAAAATTTAATTGATTTAAAAATAATTTATAAATTTTCAATTTAACATAATGGTTTTTTTGTTATCAGATTCTTTTGAAGAACAACATCCGATGCAATATTGGGATTCTTCAGTTTTCGACATTCCATGGGCATCTTCATATGCTGCAGGTCATATTAATCCCGTTAACATTAACCAAGTCATTGACCAAAGTCAACAACGTAATGGTGAATAAGTTACACTTACCTTTTTAGGGTCACATAAATCATTTATAATATTTTCAATTTTCTTATAAAATAAATGCATTAAAGGAGGAAGAATTCTTTCATTTTTTTTTATCTACTATTGAATCACTACCTGAAATGACAACTTGTGTAAGTTTGGTAAATAAATAATATATACTCAGAATAACCAATCAAAACATACATAATACCAAATGAATTGAAATTGTTTTCAAACAAATATATTCGAATAATATTCCACATTAACGTAATTAAATTTAAAGTATACATAAATTAATTATACCATTAATGAAAATAAAAATGTTAGTGTATTCATTACATCTCGTTTTCAAAACTAATTGAGCGGCTTTGTTTTTTACATATATATATATATCGTATATGTATATTCGTTTATTGCATTTGGAGTGAACCATTTTTATAATGATATTAATTTTAAAGCTATAAATTAATATTTTCCTATTTGATGTTTTTTAATTATATACAATTATATCATTTATTTTCCTAAAAATTGTCATTAGTTTCATCATAGTAAAAACGTATTTATTTATTTGTTTTCATTGGATAGCACCAAATCCAGAACAGTTATCCAGTACTACATATCAGCCCTTCCCATCATCTTCATCAACGACTCTACCTCATCAAGCCCGTGATTTTGATCATAATTATAATTATGACCCAACAACACATAACAAATAAACAAGGAAAACACGTATTGTCTATGTAAATGTTTAGGGTAACTACAATATAGTGCTCGGATTAAAAATGATTTATTTCTGAAATAATGTCTTTGAATTATAATTAATAATAACAATTTTAAAGTAAAGTTAAATATATCACCGGTTTACACGAACATTAGATGTTTTTGTCATCGTGAGTGTGAAGTTCAGCATATTACAAATCAATAAAAATATTTATTGTTTATTAAGTATTTTGTTAATTTTTTTTCGTTGTAGTCTATTACAATTGAAAACATTATAAACATACGATTTAACGATATTTGTACTTGAGTAGTCATTCTCTATTCAACCAAGTTGTGAACATAAAAATATATTGCGAAATATGAAACTGTACATGTTTATAGTTCGTCATATCATATCTACGTCTGGGTCTTGAATACTAATTCTATTTGTATTATAACGATGTACTTGCATAATTTAATTATAACCAGTAAAACAATGGTTTTTCTCTCGGTAATTAGATGTTTTATTTTGATTTAGTTGGCCGACAAACGCGTGTGCGTGTGGCGTATCACGTGTGTTCTGTGTTAATTACATATAATTTCATGAAATTAATTTAATGAAAGATGTCCCAACAAACAGAACGGAAACATACAACTAAATCTTTGGTCGAGGAGCTCGGAATTTTCCCAATTCGATTTGTTTTACGTGTACGTGTAAATTCGAACTAGCTGAAGTTAAAATATTATCACACATAATCTCGGGGCCGGAAACGATCCTACAATGATATTTATTGTTGAAAACGTATTCATCGAATATTTCATTTTTGAAGTCAAATGTTGATGCTGACACGAATATTGTACGAGTTCCGATGTCGCCAATATATAATAGTGTCAATATATTTTCATCTGACTCTGTGCGTGTTGATTTCGTATTCGCTTAGTTTTGGTCTTTTGTTCGCTACAAATAATTTACATACGTGCAAGCAGTATGATCACACAATAATTATTTACTAGAAATGTGCTTCTTGCATTCGGGTTAATTACGATATAGCGAAACGGAAATATTTCGCGCATGTTTACAATGAATATAAATATACGGTCTATTTATTAATTATAATTGCAATTATAATTTAACCTCAATAAAATATTGCGGTACAAAATCTTTGCTGGCTCGAGTGCGTAGATATGCTTGGCAGAGACGTACGGTTTGATCGCCTGACAAAATAAAACCTAATAAAATATTCCGCCTGAGAAACGTCATTATAACTATTATCTAATTAGAATGTTGTTATTCGTCTTGTGAACTATCGTTTACATTCTGAAACACATGGTATTACTAATTTTTATATCAAACGAGCTATGTTGATACTTTTTGACTTTCGGCATTCGCAAATTCCCAATGATCGTTATTGATTAGGTATAAGTTAAGTATAAGGACTACATATCCGCGTATTTTTAAACATGTGATATTATCGAAATCACTACAATGTGTTGATAACAATGATCAACACAAAACGATCTTAATCAACACATAACAATTTCGTCGAAAATAATGTAAAAAATTCGATAACGTAATTAGGTTCCGAATATTAATGCCGTGAACATGTCACGGGTTTGCGGAACGTGAATGGTGATTTATTTCAGTAGTCTCTAGACCGTGGCGAACGTTTCGCGATGTGCCGTCTTGTAATCGATTGGCCGATTGTTAACTTCTTGTATACCTCGACTTCAATTATCAGATGTCGACGAGAATGTCGTTTTTCACAATATTTTGTGAGTAAGTAAGAAGTAACCCCCTCCCACCGTACACGGCACTCCGTTGACGATAAATCGGTTTTCGGGTGTTCACGTTGTTTTGGATGAAAAACGAAAACAAACGCAAACGCAAACGTCCGGCCGGCAACCGACGATCGGGGGTCGTTCCGAATCCGGATTCGACAGACGTCCGGCCGCCCGCCTACGCGTTCGCACCGGACATGACGTCGACCGCGCGCCGCGCGCCGACAACGATCTCGTCCAGCGCGTTGACGGCCGTCCGCGCCGCTTCGTTTAACTGTAATTGCGAGAATTGCGCGCAAACGAATTACGTCGAAGCCGTTTGACCGCGTTAAGGTTAGGCTAACGGCTTCGTACGGTTCGTCGGTGGCCGTCGTCGCGACACCGGTGCGCCCGGACCCTCGACAGGCGACTTTCGAGCAGCTCGACGGTGCGCAGGTAGTGCGCGACCGGCGCGGCGTGCGCGTGCCGCGTCTCGTCCGCCGTCGCCGTCGCCCGCGCGTTCATCCGGTCCAGCCGGTTCCTGTGCAGGACCGCGTCGCGTTCGGTTTGCCCGCGGGCGCGCCGCACGTCGGCGAGCGCCCGTTCCGTTTTGTCCCGTTCGTTCCTGTTCACGGCCAACGGTCATTGTTATTATATTGTTGTTTTTTTGTTTAATACAATACCGTTATTTTTTTATCAATTATCGAATGATTTTTGAAAAATTGATTTCGTTATTATCATTACAAAACAATTACAACGGCAGACCATTTGGTCTGGACACACTGAATTACATCTACTCATTATATCCGTTACGTTTCGACTTTTTTTTTTTTGCGATTCTCGCATTCAAACTAACACGTGTACCATCATCTTCACTTTTTACGTTCGAAAATTACTCGGTCGTCCTGCTCCGATAAGGGGGCTCTCCGCCGAAAGGTTTTTGCGTGAGTAATTTTTTTTTCCTCTTAACTCGTGTCATCGATAAATAAAATTTAATGAAACACCGCGGCGTGGTTGTCCATTCCTTCCAAGAGCGGCTTCTTATCTCCCAACGTAAATGGAAACATACCACTAGACCACAAATTTTGATGATGTAAACTGACAAATTATTTTACTTTATTAGTGTTACGAATGAAATTTACGAAGCGAAAAACCGCATCGTTCTAAAACCAACGCAATGTCAAATACGTACGGAAATACGCGCGCGCACGCGATATCTATGAATTCACTATGATTTTGTCAGGACACCGTCCGCTTACTTTAGGTTGATATTCTCGGCCGTTAACTTCTCCAACGTCCTTAAATTTTTCACCGATTCGTCGTGAGGATTGGTTATCTGCAACCAAACAATCAACGGTTATTATCGATGAATCGGCGCGCGTTTAGAACGTTTATTCGGCCGATATCCGTACGAGTGTTCTCAGCCTTTTACTGAGGACTTCCACGGTGTTCTCGGCCGACGTTCTCGTGTTCCTTTGGTCTTCCAGCTGTGACTGTACCGCGTTTAACGCGACCGGCAATTTCCCAACGTCCCTGAGCCGATTTTCGAAAAATTTCTGAAACGGACGCGACGTACGGATACGACCCCTTACGTGCGTGATTTCATAACCGCGCGTCGAGCCGTCGACGTACTTTCACCCCGTCGAACTCGGTTTCGAATGCCACCGTCACTCTTGCCTTTTCCTGGCGCAGTACATCAATTTCACAATTTTTTTGTTCGTTATCTTGAAGGGCGTTCGCGTACTGGAAAAACAATTATAGCATAAACACGGGCGTCGCGTTCGATCTCAATGGTCGTCCTAATCGTTTTTCTCAAATGACAGACCGATTTCTTCTTTTCTTTTAACTCGTCCGTTCCACGCTCAGCAATCATCTTCAAACTTTCCAAACGGTCTTTAGCATTGCTGAGTTCTCGTTCCCAATCGATCTGTTGGTTTGCACTGATGCTCTTCTTCAGACCAAACCAATCGCGGCGTCCACATGACAATAAAATGTATTACACAGAGTCGTGATAAGTGTGGCATATCTCTCCTCTACGACGATTTTTTTAATTTGATTTTTTAATATCTCTCGATTAAAGGTACACACGCGTTCGAATCTTTACCGATTTTTAATAATTTTAATCGACATATAACTATTTATAAGTTTTCATCATTTTTTTTTTTTTTTTAAGAAAGTACATAATACTTGAATTTCAAAAAAATATATATCATGTTCAAATTCAAGTTTTTCTGGAAATAAAAATAAAATGTTTTTCAATTGGAAGCGAAATTTCATAAACTTTATAAAACTCAATATTACAAGTTTGCATTATATAAATGATATATGACGATACTTGAAATGTACAATATTTATCAGTTTCAAATTAAAAAAATGTCCACTATAGATCAGTAAAAACGATCCACCTCCCTTAAGATTCAAATTTCTGCAAATTTTCATTTTCAAATTATATAGTATGTAGTCACTCATAAATAATAAGCACGGTTATACATTTTGGGTAACTTTGTAAAAGGTAGTTAACGTTATTGATTTATTTTGTATTTTCAGAAATCAAACATATGAAACACGATAAAATATTGTTCCTATTGGAAAAAGCTACATTGGAAAAAGCTGAGCACGGCACTATAATTATATATTATATTAAAATGTTTAAATCGTTTGATTGTCTTACTGCTACGAAATGTTCTAATCGAGTAGTTAACCCATTAACATTAATTTGAGTTTCTTCCAATTTTTTCTTATTGACGTCCAACTCTTTTCTTAGCAGGTCCATTTTCGTTCGATACTTAGCTACTTCTAATAACTTTCGGCTTAAAAACGATTTTGAAAACAGAATATATATATATATATCATAAACTTAGACTAATAGTTAAGAGAAATATAGTTATAGTCAAATATACTCGAATTCGTTTTTCAATTTTCTGTATTGTTCGTCCAATTTTTCTATGATTACCCGTTCTTCTGCGTTGTTTTCGTTTCGGTTCTACAATATATATATATATATATATTCATTTATTTGATTTATATGTTTATATATATATATATATATATATATAACGTACTTACAAGGAAGAAATTTGTCTCTAATATTATTCGATTTCTTTCGAAGTGGTTCAACATGACTTTTAACTTTACAATTTTGTTATTCATCATTTCTAATTTTTGATTCTGAATAAAAACACAAATAATATCTTACCCGTATTATGTTGTATTATACATTTTACAAATAACATACCATTTCTTTTTTCCCCGGGAATACTATTTCACCTGTTTCCGTCCGGTTGAAAGGTCTCTAAAACCATATTTTTTAAAATATTTAATTATATTGAAAAATGAATAATTTTTTAATAACACACAATATAATACTTATAAAGGTATGAACTTGTAGAAACAACTATTTTATTGTTTATCGTAATAGACTTATATATTGCTTTATTAGTACAAAGTTCAAATCATATTTTACTTAATAAATATTCAAATTTGAACAATGAAACTTGTATTTTGCATTTTTTATATTTATTCGATTTTTTGGTAATATTTTGATTTTAAGGTATATTTTCCCCGTTTCGTTACATTTGATGATGTTTCAATAAATATTTAAAAAAATTTTAAAAATATTTTACGCAAACTGTATGTATTATATTACTAATTTAGATTCAAATTGAATCGAAGAATGTATTGATTTTTCATATTTTTTTTTATACTTTTTCTTTTTTTGTCTATGAACATTTGAAAAAGTAAACATGTAGAAAGAGCGCTGGGATCTTGACATGCGTTACATGATAATTACACATCCCATATTTTCACCTTTCGATCGTCATAATCACCTAGTGTAATAATTGTTTAAGTCCCGAAATGAGTATGTATTATTCGATTATATATTGAATACATTTTATGGTAAATATTAAGATATAATATGTCACAGAATTAAACTAACAAATACTATACTAACTTTGGAACTTGGCGATATTTTATAAATAAATATATATTTAATATTTTCCCCAAACTTGCGCATTTGTATTGCATTTGTAATTTTTATTTTTAAGTTAAAAATTTGGTGTTTTAATTTTTTTAATTATTTTTGTATACAATTTAAAAATAGCTATTTTGTCAAGTATAATTTAGAAAAAATTCTGTGGTAAAAATGTCTATTGATATTTGGTTGTGTATGTTCTACGATTTTTCTGAGTTTATAAATGTACTATGTGTGGGTAGCTCACCCACTGGGCTACTTATGAATCATGATTAAAAAAAACATATAGTAATATATGATATAATATATGAATATATAATATACATTATATAAATTTCAGTAGACCGACATACGAGTATAAGACAATTCGTTACGCGGTTAACCTAACCAATTATTTTAAACCTCAAATGTAAAATATCACTAAACTATTCTTTAAGACTTGATTATTATTAGATTTCTATGCATTCTTCGGGTTATTAACAACATGGTCTCTTTGGTCTCTTATAGTCCCTTTTAGCGCATTAAATTTCCAACTCTCATATTATATTATACGCACTACACAATGATACATTGCAATGTTATTACATTATTGCGATTTATTACTGTCCCAGATAATAAAACCGCGTTCGTGCCAAATTCTACAGTTTTATTGAAAAATAATCGTTAGATGACGTTACTCTACGGAACACATGTTCATGGGCGGTAATTCTTTTGCTACGAAATCGTTTTAAAATGACTCTGGCCACATCGCGTACAACGACATGAAAACGTATTATATCTTAGTAAACTCGTACGTAAAAATACATACCCTGTTACGTATCAATCTCGTAATTTTTGAATATTTCTTGTTCTACGAAAAATAATTATGTATCACTATTTAATAACCGTAGTCTAATGCAAATCGACACAGCTATAATATATATATACACATTATATTACTTCTTCTTCCAATTTGGATTGGATTTTGACATTCTGGTGTTCCAACAAATTTAGTTGTCTGCTTAAGTCTGCCAAAGCAGCGTCAAAGGTTTCCCTTCGTGAGTCCGTTTCGAACATCGAATTGTCGTTACTCGTGCAGGTATCCATTTAGAATTTAGAACTATACACAACAATTTCGTGTTCTTGAACAATAATCGGCAATTATCATCAATTATATAAAATTATTAAATGTTGTATATTAAGAATAATTAATAACGATATTATAATTTTCAATAACAACGGTAACGTAACCAAGGGACAAATCGTTCGTTCCTACAGAAAATTACAAGAATGTAGCAAACCGCGGGTGTTATGGATAGTATATTTATCATAATTGTCGGGAAAGTATATTTATTTGATTGATTTCCCAAATAGTTAACAATAGGTCAAAAAAAAATGCTGTAAATATTACACACGAGTCAACGAAAACTCTAAAAAATTTTTATAATATGAATTGTCGGACTTTGTTAAGTAATAACAAATTAATAATTATCACGAGTAATATTTTTATTACAGGTATTTTAATTATATAAATATTCTTCGACATACGTCAGTTAAACTACAATCAGACAAAAGAAATCGGAAATTAATTAATGAATTACCTCCATGCGTAATTCGATCTACGTACAAATCAAAAGATATAATAGTATTATAAAATGTGACGATTTCGTCGGTATTTATCAATCAATATTTTTCGGCTTTACGCTGTTACAGGTATTTGTTTGGCTGTTATTTAAATCAATACTCAATCACGAAAATATTTTTTTAATATAAATATTCATCAATATACGTTTGTTAAATTCCAACATTTGCACCACAAAGACGACATTTTATTTAAATAGATTTCGGATTTTAAAACGTAACAACAATTCAAACTTTAAAATCCAACTTTAAAACACACGTTGCCACTACAGCAGTACTGAGAAAATTATTACCAACAGCACTAACGAAAAAATGATGTTTTAAGGTAGGTTTCCGTAAAATTCTCTATGACACTTACCGTCCGTCAACGTGCTAATACTTCACGCGTACAACGAACACATTAATATTTTCATGCGCGTTATTCTATCGTAACACGTGTTACTAACCGTAAATAAAACCACGTAGTCGTTTGAATCGAATAAAACGGTTTTCAAATCAAAATTCGTATGTGAAGAGACTATAAAATGAAGGTATCAAAAAAAAAAAAAAAGGGAAAATTCAAATTTTCGATAGTTGGTTAATGTCTTGTTGAAATTATTTAAAAACAGCGTGTGAGGTGCCCGTCCGCGTAAAGGCTCGACAATCGGTACCCCCAATGGCCAACTCTTCACGGAAAATTAAAGGAAAGGGTCGCCAGCCCGCGACTGAGGTTTAAAAACCGGAGTGCACGGGATTTATTGATATTTATGTTGTACACAGGAATATATAAGGTACAAATGTATTATGGCATGCCAAAAAAAAAAACAACAAAAACATGATATTCATTTCCAAAAAATTAATCAAATGAGTGTTACCGGCCAAGGTTAATGATTACATATTACCCATGTGTGCGCAGGTGCACACATGTTGTCCACGCTCTTCAATTGACCCGATCACGGATAGTAGACTACAAGATAATCTACACCATTGTTTATTTTTTTTATAAAACGTAAATGAATAAAAAACTAATTTTCGGCGAGACCGGCACACGTCGTAGTAGCTCGCAAGACTGACGAAAAAATAGAATGACCGAAAGATACCTTCCTCAACTATAGAAAGACATATATATATATATATATGTATCTAGTACCGACAATAGATATTAATTAATCGATATCGTCCGACCGCAATTACCATTATCAAATAATACAATCGTACGTAGAAAACCAACAACAACCTTCTCTCTGACGTCTCCGTTACGTCACCAGTGGGCTGTTCAATCGGACAGTAGATGATATATTTCTGTTGAGTATAATTATCGGCCAAACCTCAATGCCCGGACATCACGTTTTTGGGAGCAACAAAATGTTTAAAAGTTTTATTTTAATAATATTACTATTTGTCTTTGAAATATTTGATATTCGATGTTTTAGTTTGGAAAATAAATATTATCGGACATTTAACACCCTGTGTACACCCTATAATGAATCGTATGTTATTATTTTATAGTTATAAACATTGTAAACATTAAAAATATACATTTATAAACATTAACACAATATTGATTTATATAATTTATTTATTATTACTTTTATATAAAATATTAATATATGTCTTAAAAGGGAAGTGGGGTTGTGTATGTCTCAGAAAATTGCTTGGTAAAACATTTAGCTTTTTACGTGCAGTAAGAAGATCAGATGGGGGGGGGGGTCAACAAATAAATGTGTAACTTGGGCAACAAAATTCTAAATACATCACTGCCAACCATTCTTTTCTTAAACTATTGTGGTTCATTTTATGGGGGACATTAATGAACTTGAAAATAAATTTGTTTTAAACATACTCAACCAATACATATCAATGGTGATATTAATTCGATAATAAGTATATTAAGGTTTTGAATGATTACACAAATTAATCTATTTTATTTTATAACTAATCAGGATAATTCTAAGTAAATGATTGATGAAACTATAGTAAATATACTTTTACAAAACAAATTATTAGCTTTTTTTTTTTTGAACACTTAAATTCTTTATCATTGATTTGTAAGTTTTAACTACATATTGTACTTGGGTATATTTTGCTCATTAAATTATGTAATATTGTATTGACATGTATATGTTGTGTTTAAAATGTATTTTAATTATATCAAATTAATAGATTGGATTAGTCTCTAAATGCCAAACATTATAAAACCAATTGGAAATAGATATTATTCTGAGGTTTGGTATACATAATTTTACACATTAAAAAAAAAATACTAAAATAATAGTTTAGGTACAATGAATGGATTGATTATCAAATAGTGATATGCTATAGTGTAGGAAAAAGGGTTGATAAATATTTTATTGAACATTTATCTATAAGCTATATATACCCAAATATAAATGCCCACACTGCTTGAAAAAGTTCTTAATACATTCAAAAAACAGTCATTGTTTCTCCATAAAAATTTAGTTATTTAGTTTTCATACAAAATAATATGCCACGGTCCTTATTGAATTGATAATTATTTTATTTCAAATAATAATAATAACAATAATAACAATATTAATAATCAAACCAATCTTAATGTCATTCTTTATTTGTATCTAGATTCTGAAAATGCACCTAAAAATATTTTATCCGTCTGGAAATGATATTGATAAGATATTTGATGATATTTTACATAACTATGTTATCATTTATCACAAAAATATCATTTGTTATTGAAATATTCACCATTAAAAATAGACAAATTCATTAAAACTACTATTCACTCTTACGTTTTCCTGGCATAATACATATATCACCACAATATTTTTTATACTCTTATAAAATCTAACAATTCGAAACATAGATCAATATTTTTATTAAGGAAATGAATACATTTATTGAAATTAAGTTGTTTTTTTTAAATTATTTTAAACCAATCTAACAATTATTTTTCATAAAACAAACATACTCACATTTTTAATCTCAATTTTAAAAAGTTAACATGATGTATAAAAAAAAAGGAATGCATTTGCATTAAAATACAAAAATATTTGTGATTTTACTTACTCAATTAATACTTATTTTAAAATATTATTGTTATCAATTAAAACATACATCTATAGAAATACAGAAATATACTTAAAGGTAACTTGTCTTGAACAACAACAATTGAATACATCAAAATATATACAATTTGATTTCAACAAGTGTTTGAAAAATTAAATCTGAGAAATGTACAATCTGAGAGATTACATTAGAATATCTTAAATTAAACCATTAACTTTTATGTATGTGTAAATTTGCATTTATTTTCTTATCTATCTCACGTTGTTTTTCTTCAATAGATATGTTTAGTTTGATGGCCTCTTGTTCATTGTCTGTTATTCCTTTGATCATTTTATTCATTTCTTCAATCAATGCGGATTTCATGCTGTACACCAAGACTTTTGAACATTGTTCGTTTCTTAATTTTGAAAAGATCAATTATTAATTAGAATTTTCAAATTGAATTGAAAAACATAAAGTCACCATCAACAAAAATGTTTTATAGCAGTTTTGAATTTTAATTGCTATATTGTAAAAAAGAAAATGTATACAATTCATCTTACATGAAAATATTTTATTATTAGTAGAGTAGAAGAAGACTTTAAAGGTAAAAGTTAAAATAAACCAACATGATAATCACATTAAAAAGGTACACACACTTATGTTCAAAACCGATGTGCACAAGAAACCAATGTTACAATTATGGCGATGAAGCTGAGTGTTTAATCAAGATAGATGACTTCGTCAAAAGTCACTTCAACTCTTTAATCTAATAATTTTGCTTCTTTAAAATGATGTAATCGAAAAAAATATTTATGTTACAAAAAAAGTATCTGTGTCAAAGATGAAATTATTTATTTTCATGAAAATGTTGTTGTTTCTTGTCTAGTACAGTACAGCATCAAGTTGCTGTGTGAACGGTTTAACACAAATTATGATAAACATTTCAATTTCGTTTAATGTTTTATAACTTGTTTTCTATTATTTTTATTAATAGGCGATATTTATGATTTCGTCTTTGTGCGCACGTCTCTTAAATTTTCTTTAATATAAATTAGTTTGTAAACATAAAATATAATAAAACAGCAATGTTCAAAAAAATTGTATTGAGTACTTTGTATGTTAACAGTAATATATGAATTAGTTTTAATATTACTTTCAGTTCAATTAGTTTCATTTATCGAGTTCAGCAATAAAATATCAACTATGTAGTAATAGCTGCTTAAAAAATTAATAATTTCGATACCCAACTCAACACATAGTAATTTTAAATTCGATCTGATAAATTATCTCTGAATATTGTTTTTAAGTTTGCACTCACCCTTTTCCAAATACTTTATTGATTGTGTCTGTGTATGCTTTGCAGTTATCAATCAAATTAATGTTTGTTTTGTATCCAATATTCGTATCAGCTTCAATAAAAGGCTTTGTGCTCAAATTCAAGATGGCCACATTAATCGGGTTCAAGCTTTTTCTAATTAAAATAGTACGAATTACACACAATGAAACGTCCACATTAAATATTTCAATATTTACCCAGAATCACATCTGTAAAAAACGTGATTGAACTTGTGGTCTATGGAGTCACAAAAGTTATAGTTGAACACACAAAACAGGAACTTATTTGCTGATATGCTTATTTTATCGAAGAAATTGCTAAGTTGTGAATGAAAACGAATATCATTTATACTGGGAAGCACCACAGCATTCTTACGAAACTTGTACCATCCGACTATAGATTTCTGAAACATGTATTACAAGTCGTACATAGTTTTAATTCAAAATACTCAAAGAGACGTTACAGGACGATTCATTTTCTATATACTTTACTCACCTCATAGTTGTCTGGATATTTTTGTAAAAAGTTTCTCAATTTTTTATTATCTAACTGCAATGGGTTTGAACACAACACATCATTGAAATCTGGTATAGGAAAGGAAGCATGAACACCTGAATAAAAATAAAAATATTATATAATGCATATCTGTATTAAACACCTTTAATTACATATTGTCTCTTCAGTGATGGTGTTTTTCAATGATTCGTCAGTTATCACATTTGATATTATAACTTTTTTTTCTCCAATAAGGAATCCAATCTAAAATGAAAAAAAAAAATGACCAAACATTAATAAATACATTTATTTGTGGTATATATTTTAAATATTTGTTTGAAATTTCGTTAAAAAATATTAATTAAGGCATGAATGATTTATTCACCTATAGATTGCAGAACTACAAAACATAAATAATAAATAATTGATTAACAATCGTTTTAAAACAATGTGTAATGCGTAATCAACCAAAAAACGTCTTTACGACATGGTAATTGCAAATTTTAACTGCAAGAATATATAAATATATCCAAAGTACTCGAAATTATGAAAACAAAACACTGGTTGGGTTCTAGAATATAATCAACGAACTTATGGAAATCGAAAGCAAGATATGGTAGATGTTACAATCACAATGACAAACTTAAAGGTAGATTTGTATGTCCAAAAAGTGTGTTCAGCGTTGGACACACGGTACTATCAATAATTACATATTTATCTAACAAATAATAACGAACATTTAGTAGAAAATTATTACAGTAAATGCCAATGTCCATAGTTAAAAAAACATAAAAATATGCACTTGAAAAAGATGAAATATGTAATTACGTGCATATAAACGTTTAATCACGCTATGATACTCGTACTGAACACAAAAAAGCGTTTTATCAAAATGGTACGCAGTGTAAAATATGATCGCACGTGTTTACCGTGTTAAATATTTCATAATAATAATAAATAAAATAAATCATAAATAAAGATGATGATAAGATAATTCATTTTTATTAAAATAAAAAAATTCCAAACTTCTACACCGGTAATTATTTGTCGATAAACTTTTACAGAAAATAAAATGTTTGTTGATGATTTATAAGAAATTCAAAAACAACAATTCGTAAACAAATCGACCATCAATGTTAATCTGACAGGAGTAAGACGGCAATAAAATAAACTATGAGAAAAAATACAAAGTACCTATGGAATATGTTTTCGTTGAGTAAAAAAAACATGTACGGCCTAAACATTATTAAATCGATTCGACGATGAACGTATACACGACGGATGGACATCGTTCGCTTCATACGGTGAAAATATTTATTTTATTGCACGGTGCAAACGGTCGATCGCAGTGGACGGTTACGCTCTGCTGTTCGGCCGTCACGACGAACACACGAATCTCGGCATCGGTCACGGGAACGAACGCGCGCCACACCTCACCTGGTTGCACGCGTCTTTCAGGCAGTTGTACTCGGTGACGGACAACGTCGGCGTGGTCACCACGAACTGCAAGTTATAGTATTCCCGCGACATCTGGACGGCGGCGGGAGTCTTGTGCGACGCGATCAACGGGACGAGACGCGCGGGCCGGTCATCTGGCGGGCCGCTCGGACGGCGGAAAATCGAAAATCGGCGAATAACCCGACGGGGACCGCCTCGTGACCAGGCGGAAACGGTATCGCAGCAATGAACGCGAAACGTCGTTATCACCCGCGACTATCACACCCGCGCCGATAACGCGGCGCGCGTTACCGCGGTACGACGGCCGGGTGTGTTTACGGTTGTTACCGTCCGCCGGTCGACGATAACGTTTACGCACGCTTATCGGGACGGCCCGCCGTCGACCAAGACGCGTTTCGAACCGGTCGACGCGCGGCCCCCGACCGCAATCCGGACACGAACGTTTGACGTTTTACATTGTCGGCTCGTGGAAAAACAACAAATAACTCGATAACTACTTGATAAACTCGATAACCGCTGGCCTATTATTTTCTTTGTTTTGACGTTACGTCCTACTTGTAAGTCGTCGTTCGGTCGAACGATTGGTTAAAAAACAAAACACACACGTACTCCCTTAAGGACTTTCGTGAAAACAACATTATAATACAGAACACTAGGTACATATTTACAAATATTTATACCTAAAGATACGGTAAAATTGTTCATAAAATACTTTTCACGTTTTCAAGAGACAAAATTACTTAAACTACTGCATGTTATATTAATCGATCACAAAATATCCTAAAGTTCAATTAATACACCAATGAAATGGAAAAAACAATAACTCATAGTATCTTAAATACAAGAACATGTCGGGCAAATAAAAATACACAACGGAAACAATTGTTCCAGGATGTAGTTTTGACAAAACTATCAAAACGTATTCGTTCTTTTGTAATTATGCATTTTTCAGTTCGTTATTATTATGTGTATCAATCTCTCACTTGAAATAATTATTATTATTAACTGATAACACTATTAAACGAATGATATCGTGTATCACTAATGAAAACTCCTCTCAATAAAATTAATTTACAATATTGCCGAGTTCTTACATCTAACAGTTTTCTCGTCATTAAGGTACACTGTAAAATAAAATATAATCTACAGTGAAATGAACTATTGCATTATTTAGGCAAATTGTGTTTCTTTAATAAAAAATTTACTCACATTAATAAATTACTATTGATTTTTATACACATATAAATATATTCTATGGAGACAAGATTTTAGCATAACTGGAATTACAGTTGGTAATGTAATTCCTATAAAAGTAAATGTAATTATTAATTATGTGTAAATCAGATGACTGCATTCCAGTTGACCATAAAAATAAATATATGTATATATATCACATTCGAGCATAATACAACAATATGATATCAAAAACAAAATAAATTGTGATCAAATTAAATATATATATATATATATATACTTAATGTTAATAATGACAAAAAAATAATGTTAAAATTACATCAACGATAAACAAAAATAATAATTAAATAAAACCATAATAGCTCATAAATAATTATTGATGATTCTGTTATCGCTGATCAGCATAAATTTTCCATTTTCTGATTTTCTTGGAGTTTTAATTCCTGCCGTGACACACCGCTTGATTTTGAACCCGTTGTCTTCTTTCTTTAGAATTATTTAATTACCCAAGTAAGACATACACACTTAAGCGAATTAGTTTAAAGTTGTTTTTGAAAAACTTGATTAAATGAAACATGAAATCTGTTGATGTTACAACAACTGTTACAACTAGTTACAATGCACAGACCTAATAATGGTCTATAACGTCCAAATAATAATACAAGTGTAACATGCTGTAATGGAATGATAGAAAAAAAAACGTCCAATCAGTTAACAGAAATATTACAAGAACTATTACTTTTTTGATTATCCAATAGTATGTTATATTTTATATATATAATTTTAAATACTGATATGAATTAGAATAGTATGTTATATTATATATATATATATATAACATTTTAAAATACTGACATGCATTAGAATTTAACCAAACTAAAATAATTGAATAGAGAAGGAAAAAAAGACAATTGCCAATGAAATTTATATATTTAAAGAAAAGTTTGCTGTTATATAATTAATATATTGTAATACACTACTTTAATTTTGAGAATGAAAAAAAAATTAAAACAATTATTTATGATTAACGCTGTATAAAAAGATAGTGTACATTACAATATAGGATTAAAATATTATTCGAGAGGGAAAAATAATGGCAGATATTTCTCGTAAAACCCTTTGTCAAGCTCACTAAACACGCAGAATATAATGCGGTCGATCTGGAAATAAAAATAAACAACAAATAAGTCAACGCATACATTTCATAAGTACATAGTTTAAGACACAGAAAATCATAATGTATTAAAATATTTTTCATCAATTCAAATGCTCATAAAACAATATTCCGAATATATATTTGAACATATTAACATTGTATTTTACCTATTCATGTGTGGTATTTTAAATATTACACAACACTAACAATTTCAAGAATGTTTAAAATTAATTAATTAATCAAACACATATCAACAGCAATTCTCAGAGTTTATAATCAAAATGGATACGGTTTAAAAGAAAGAAAAAAAATGTTGATTTCAACATTTAATTAATTTTTATTTGTTGGAAAATGTATGAAACTAAAAAAAATATTTTCAATATTTCTTCAATTTTAATTACAATATTTCAGTGATATTGATGTAATTATGATGATAATGATGCATTGGAAACATATCCTGAACATGAAGTGTTAAAAATTTCAAAAAGATGTAAAAAGAATTACACACTTATTATGTTATCTAGAAATGAATTGTGCTACCCACTATACATATGATCTATATAAAATGATATTATTATATATCAAAAAACAAACCTCCTGTTTACAAGATTTTAACAGTTAATTACAGACTATTTTTTAATAAACATTTCATAATACAATGTATAATAAATGGAATACCGATTTGAGAGTTGAATTAGGTGTTCATATGAATATATATATATATTACTTTTCAACACATACTGTAAAGAATAGTTATTCAAACAAAAAATAAGAATTGAAAAATAATGATTTTATCTGTTGTCTTAATAATGTATACATTTAATATATTTATGTAGAACAATTTAAAAAAATTACCAAGTTATGATCATGTTC
Source organism: Schlechtendalia chinensis (assembly GCA_019022885.1). NCBI lineage: Eukaryota > Metazoa > Arthropoda > Insecta > Hemiptera > Aphididae > Schlechtendalia > Schlechtendalia chinensis. The sequence continues at coordinate 14,102,888 of CM032345.1, read as the reverse complement.
TAAAAAGTCTCTGATCGTTTTCAATGCAACAATAGCTGCTTCTTCATGTGGGTAGCCTTCAACATTTAAAAAATATATAGTTAAAATTTATATTCATGTAAGAACTATATTTATTATATATTAATTATGTAAAATTTACCATAAACACCAGTAGAAATGCAAGGAAAAACCTGAAATATATTTGAATTTAAATTATAACAAAATAGTTTCAAATATTCAATATTTCAATACTCACGATAGTTCTCAACTTTTTTTCAACTGCTAAATCCAAGCAGTTAGCATATGCTGTTTGTAACAAGTCTGCGTTTTCTCCTCTTGGTCCCACTGTATGTATAACATCTACAACAATAAATTAAAAAAATAAATAATATTTAGTCCAACACAGTTTCATACAGAGTAATCCACAAATTTTTTTTCACTTTCTGAAAGAACAATGATGTAGAGACTTGCTACAATAAATACATAACAAAATAAAATAAAAAGTTTGATAACTTTGGATACCATTGGATAGTCTCTCTCTTATCATATGACATCATTGCCCTTGTATTATACAGTAAATTATTGAGTGAAGTTCAGATTGTTAATATTCTTTTATCAAATTAAAAAAAAAAAAAAAATTGTGAATTATTCCAAACACACACAAACACACATATGGGAATATGCTTGAATTAAAATCTTACGCTTTGCAGGAAGTCTGTAACCTTTAGTGATCTTAGCACAAGCCGTTTCACAACCATTTAATGTAACGCATTCTGCACGAAGCTCTTCACCAGCCGCTTTATGAATAGCACCGTCCACTAAAATATATGAAAATATAATAAGAATCGAGTTATACGTATAATAAATTATTAAATATTTATATCAGTGGATAAGCGATGGACTGTCCACCAGCAATCAATAGTCTTACCTCCTCCTCCACCAAGTAATGAGTTGTTGGCTGCGTTGACGATTACGTCTACTGCCAACTTTGTAATGTCTCCACGAAAAAGCGATACTTTTTCGTTCAAATCTTTGTTAAACACTGGTCTTGGGCCGTAAGCAAACTTCAGCAAGGATGGTTTGACTAGAAAAAAAAATAAATAAACATCAACAGATTAACGTAAAATAAATGTTTTATTAATGTAGGTACGGCTAACGAACGAATTCCATGTACGTTGTTCGTCTAAGTAAAATATAGTAAATCAATGGTAGAAACGGTGACTGTTAACATATCCAGAAAACATAAACACAACACACCGAACTACCCAATCGACCGACAACGACGACGACGTACGAAGTATCGGACGCGGAAGCCGCATTCGTCGGGGAACACGTCGATCGACGCGCGGACGTATCGTTTCGAAGTTCCGTGCGGACGCACGGCGCGCGAACCGTACCCGGGCAGGCGGGACGACGCGGGCGAGAAAGAAGCAACACGCGCCCGTCGTGCGAACGCGCCGGACGTGAGACACGTACAACGGCAAACGGGCGGGGTGGGGTTAAAAAAGGAAAAACACGACGCCGCTTACTGGTGCTCTTCATGTCCGTTTTGAAGTACGCCGGCCATGTCCGGATCGCTTCCACGGTGATGGCCATGTTCGCGTGCGAATGGGCGGTTGGCCCGGTGTCGACGGACGACGGGCGCGACGGTGACGCGGGCGGACGGTGACGCGGGCGCGTGGAGACGGCCGCGTGTACGTTTTTTCGGGTCCGCGGTCGGCGGGACGCGATCGGGCGGGACGCGAAAACGCGGTGTGGAGAAAACGGGAAACGGGGTAGAAAAAAACCGAAAACGAAAACGAAAACGACGGGGAGAAATAAACGAGAGATATAATAAATAAAACGTTGGTCGTCGGTCGTGCGGGCACACCGGAAACTCGGTACGGTCGTGTGCGGGAGCGTTCGCTGCGTCACGGCGGAAAGAAAAGTGAAAAAAAAAAAGAAGAAGAAAAAACCTACCACGCGATAACGGCGGCCGCGATAACGCGTTGGCGTCGTGAGAGCGCGCGCGCGCGCTCGCCCGACCGCGGCCGACCGCGGCCGACGCGAAGGCCCGCTGGTGCGCGCGCCACGCGGCGCCGGGTGAACGACGACGGGACGTGCGGGGCCCGTCCGCAAAAGGCCCCTCCCCCCCCACCCCGCACCCGGTTGGTTTTGTTTTTTTTTTTTTTCCCGTTCGTGTTACGCGCGCGACCCCGCGCCCGCCGACGTTGCGCGTGCGCGCCACACGCTGTCGTCGACGTTTCGTTTCGCCGTTCTCGTTCCGTTTTCGATTCTCGTTCCGTTTTTTTGTCACGGTTTTTATTTTTTCTTCGCGGTTGCGCCCGGCCAACTCGCGAACCGTGACGCGCGCCTTCGTCGAACCGTCGGTGAGGCCGTCGTGTCGTTGGTGTCCGGTCCGCGCCAGCCATGGTGAGTATAGGCACGTCGATCGCCGGTCGACGCCCAACGCCGTTGGTTTCGGTGGCCGCCCTCACCCGTACACCGGCGCACGCGAACCCGTCCGACTTTCGCTATCGTCGTACGCGCCGTTGGCCGCGAACGCCATTGCGATTCGTGTTCCCGCCGTTCGGGTCCGATACGTTCGCCCGGTGCCCGCCAATATGGTTCGATCGACCCGCGGTGTGTGTACGCCGCCGGCGTCCCATCTGGACGGTGTCCGTGCGTTTTCCGAGATTCGTGTCCCAGCAAGACGGATTCTCGTGTCACGACGTCTGGTCTCACATTCCACGCTGTTGGAAACATCAAAGTCGATCCGATCAGTCGGGTCTGTGTGACACACAGGGGACGTTTTTTTTTTTTTGGTGAAGTTCGTCTCACACGAAACATATCAGACTGTCCGTAGAGCTTGTCTATTTCGTAAATATTATTCTCGCCTACTCACCTTACGGTTCGAACAACTCGTTTTATTCGTCGCTAAGAATGATAACGTTGTTGTGTAGTGGTTGAATCGAAGGAAGAAGATAATTTTTAAAAAAACAAACCATATCGGGTGTATCCTACAAACCAAATTACTGTATGTATGTAAATACAAAATTATTATATACTAAACCGATGAAAATACTACATTATTATAATAATATGTAACTTTTTTTTGTTGTAAACTGTGCTGGAGTTGAACGCAAAACAAAACATTTTTTTATTTCATAAAACTTGTTTACAAAACAAATTTGAGATGACGCTTTGGAATCACCAGTATGTGTTCCATTTAAATACATGTGTTTTTAACTAATGAAACAAATTTCCCCTGTGTGTCACCGGTCTTAGCTCTCAATTCACAATTTATAAGTCCACACCAAATAACTGTAGTTCATAACAATTTTATCACACATTAAATAGTAATATTTTACAATAAATATGCCATTGAGACCTATGATGAAATTCATTTATATTGTTTCAATTATATTTATGCTTTAAACGAGGGTAAATGTAATTTCATAAACTCTATAAAAACAGTCTTGAAATAATTCTTTTCTTTATGCAATTTAAAATTTGTATCGTGATTAATGTGAAATTATAACTTCAAAATGAAAAATCTAACTCGTTTATATTATTATGTACAAAATATACGATATTATTGTACGCCAAATAATTAACAGAACAGAAAATTAATTAAATATATATCTGGCAGTTCTTAATAGTAAAATCAAAATAAATAATTATAACTGACTATTTTGGCATATTTGTATGACACTTGTACAACATAATATATTGAAACCGGTTTTGTGTTTGTAAGTGATATTATATTTATCTAAAGAGTTGAAAGTTAGTCGGGCGTAGTCAATGTATCCTATGACTTATCCGATATCATATGTCATTTGTTTCTTCTCAGAATTATTTATCGAAATGCAATAATATAGTTGTACATAGTATTACGTAATGATAATGGTACAATTCATACGTTGTGAAGTGTCTAGATAATTTAATCCGTGTACAATAAAAAAATAGGTAATGTTTTGTACGTTTATTGTTACAGTCTATGGGAGATAAAGTCACAAATCTCTGGAAAAGAGCCAGCGATGAAGGTGAAAACAAGAACGATGTTCCTTGGCATTTAAAATATGGTGGCAGAACGTTGGGTACATTTGCTGGAATCGGTATGTAAACGATTGGTTTAGAAACGGATGTTGTATTTCAAGTTGTTGTTGTTGTTGTATGTTTTCAGTCAATTTATTCACTGGCATCTGGAACGGCGTTGGGATCTTGTTCTTGAACACAAACTGTTTGTTCGGCGGCGTAATCCAATTGTACGCGTGTATTGATTAATAATCGTGTAGAATGTACAAAATAAAACGAAATTAACACGCCGCGTTGTTGGTGGTCGTTGCAGGTTCCTGGGATTCCTGCTGATAGCGCTGGAAGCGCCGTTCCTCTGCGTGTTCGTCGATCACATGCAACACGTCAGCGACATGGCCGAGACCAAACCCTACTGGATCCGAGCTGTGCTGTACATTGGGTACCGAGGCAGATCACGCGGACTGAATGCGTCGAGAATAATGTTTATCGTCTCGTTTCAGAGCCTCGTTGGTGCCGTTGTTTTTGTGTTTCGGACCGAGTACGTTCATAGCCAGTGCCCTGGTGTTCGGCACCGGCCTGTTGTACGGCCTAATGTCGGTTGGGAAAAAGTGAGTGTTCGGTTTGTTTTCGATTTTCTATTTTTTTGTTGTCCGCGTCACAATCAACGCCGACGGTCGGTCGTCGTCAATTGTCCGTCCGTCCGTTTTTGTCGCCCGAGTCGTCGTCGTCGTCGTCGTTCGCTAAACACGGTGGCTTTTTTGTTGTGTTTGTTTTCGTTCGTGGCCACTTCCAACCGCGTGTGCGCCGAACAGAGGACCTGGGCATGATGACGCGGGCGCCGTCGTCGCTTCTCCCGGCGATGACGTCTCTCGACCCGTGGGCGGCGGACATCACGCGACCCTAATGGAAGACGACCCGGACGTGTGGCGTCCTACCTAAAGGCAAACCGAACTTGAAATCGCTAGCGTTGCTTGGCTTGGGTAGTTCGTCCGTCCCGGTCTCTCTGCGCGGACGCGTTTAGTGTGGAATCCGGGACGTCGCCAACAATGTTGTAGTAGACCGTAGACCGTTGACCGTAGACCGTAGACCGTACCGTACAAGTAGTAGTAGTAGTCGGCGTGTCCGATTTCTCGTCTGGCCCCGTAGCCGAAATCGTTTTCGTGTTAGTTTCGTTGCGTTTGAATGGTAGCGCATAATAATAATAATAATAATCGTTTGTGCGCGTGCGAAAGAAAAAAACCGTTCTGACACGCGTATTTTCAAATGTGTTTCAGGGCGCCCGCCGATCAAATGAAAACGACCGCGTCCACGTTGGAGCCGTGAGGTGTAGCGGCCGTCCGGTGTCCGTGCCCAAACAACGCCCGCAAACGAAAATTCCCGCCTTAGAACTCGTCATAGCCGACTTCACGTTTAATCCGTTGGTTCCTGGACGGTCTTTTGTCCGCCACCGCCGTCCCCCGTGCATTCCGATACTACATTCGATACTCATTTAACGTTAGCAGTGCCCGAGATCAATCAAAGAAGTCCCCCAAGTCCCCGATCGTTTCTCGAACAGGGGAAACGACCGCTAAACCGTCTAAACTAAACACAACGCGTGTTGTAACATATACTTAATATTTAATCTTGTAGCTTGTTATCATATCGCACACTCATCTTTTATGTCGTTATTAACTAGTTCGGTTATAAGTACGATTTTAGATTATCGCCCGTAACAATAACGGTTAATAGTAACAAACATAATAGAAATGGGTTGCCGAATGAATCTCTATGATGTATCATTGTGATAACGATTTGTAATGATAAAAATTATTTACATAGTCATTCTTAATGAGTTATGTGTACGTTGAATGTACAATTTCTTTGTTTATTGATCATTGTTATGTTACATTTAGTCGACGAGCCCTCCGATTATCATAAATAATACTGAACTCCTCGCAATTACAACTCATTGAAGTTTTAAACACTTTGTAATACTGTTAAATATTTTTAAAAAAAATGAAATTATCTTTATTGATTTAATTTAAACAAGATGAATTATTAATGTAGTTTCTAATTAAAAATTCACAACCGATTTCAGTATACACATAATATTTGATTTAGAAATATTTATTATGACAAAACTAACAATTTTTATTAAATTTTATAGTATTGAAATAAAAGAGACTTATTACAATAATTTTCTTGGTCACTATTTAAAATAATCTATTGTATTTCATAGCAAAAAATATATACATATATATGTCATTAATATTAAATTACAAATGTTAAATGAAATTACCCAAAAATATGACAAACGTGTTCATGTTTAGTTTGCTAGTTAAAAACTTTGACGATCCTGGTGTTAAAACTTAATAATAGGTTTATGCATTTTTTTTTTATATTTATTATTTATTTTAAATCTAAATTATGTATAAGAATCTTAGTTTTATCATTAATTATTTGTTTGTATTTCATTGGTATTGTCTTTTTATTATTATTATTATTATTATTTTTATTATTATATTTACTTTCTTTTTCAAAATATCATCAATTGGTTTACAAATTAATTTTATCACCTTATATTTTATGGCACCAATTGTGCGAGTACAAATGAAATAAAATCGTAGTGGGTACTTTACACAAATCGATCGAAACGATTCCTATAACAATAATAGTGCATAAAACACGTAAGAAAAACTACTCTTAACACAATAAAACCTAATTATTTGCAAACCGGACTGTGTGTATTCATGTGTTTTATGTTATTTACGTTCGACCTGTAGTTTGATGAAATCGTTATTTTTTTTTTTTAAACGGCCAATTAAATATTGTTGTCCAGGACAGGCCCCGAGTCACGGCGAAACGCGGACTGTATAATTATTGTTGTTGTTAACTTACGATTTGTATTAATCCGGCGACCTACTGTGACCGTAGACTCGACAGCAAAACAACAAAAAAAAACGGCCAAACAAATATATATATATATGTGTGCAGTGGCGTTCTCGGGAATTTTCAATGGTGGGGGGGTTTCGATAATTTCTAAAAAAAAGTATGTGATAGAGCTCTGGGTCCACAACCCCCTGGCTATGAAATTTAATACTATTTTTAATAGTTACGATATAATATTTTTTATAATACAAAATTTAACTTTCGTGGCTTTTTTGCCAGATCATCTATCGCTTCCTCAACCGTTAATGGATCCTCTCCACGAATTGCTAATATAGCAAGTCCATTAAACCGGGTCCAAAACAAATAAACAGATACACTTTACTAATAAATTTAACTATATTTTCTATTTGTAAATCAAATTCAAAACGGGTACCTCTGTGGTTGTACTACGCAAATAACGTTTGAGTCTTTTAACACCCCAAACATAATAATAATCAATAAACGTTGACCAGTAACCACGTAGATGATAAAAGAAATCAATGAGTCACCACTATATATAATTAGTAAATTATAATTTATCAATAGTGTTTTGGTACAGAAAAAAAGTAAATTATACGACGAGACAATGAATATTCACATTCTTTACAAATATAATACGAATCGGTTGTAGTTTTTTCTTTTAACACGGCCAATGGGTGGGGGGGGATTAAACCCCGTGAGTACGCCCATGTACGTGTGTATAAATATATATGGGATATCTTACAAATAAACTATTGATCGGCGTTTGTCGTACGGACACGATTGAAGTATCGATTACGTTGTCCTTGTCGTTCGCGCTTGGCGTGCCGATCGAAACGTACCCGACCGGTCGCCTACTTTGCCCGAAGCTTGTAACCTTAACCTTTGCTTACGGCGTGAAACGGCCACCTAACGCGGTCGAACGTTATACGTAAAATGATACGGGGCGAATTTCCGACTTCGCGTCTGTCCGGGGGCAGTGGAACACGACTTTGTGGTCTGGCGTTGAAGCTTGGTGTCGGGCCGTCCGCGATAGACGGAAATCGAATTTTTCGCGTTTAACCCGGTAAGCGGTCGTCTCGGTTGATATCGTATCCGCAACACGTTCGAACGGTAAAGCGCGGAGGCGAGACCCCCGGACCGTCGGACGTGCGGTTGTACGACATTGTCTGCTGCTAGACTGTGATCGGTTTTTGAAGTTTTTTAACACAAACCGTTACTGTGTAGGTACGCCGTGGAACAGCGTAGCACCGATTTGAAGAAATTCGTTTTTCGATTATTCGGATTGCCGTTTCGACCGACACTGGTGCGGACGACGGGAAACGCGATTTTTTTTTCTCCGTTTTCCTCTGGAACGATCGTCACACGAAAACGGGCCTGAGTTCTGCGCGGAAAAACGAATCCGGGGACGCGCCGCAGCCCGGTGTCTGTTGTCTGTGATGATTTCCCGTTATGAAATACGTGAAACGCCATGACGGACGAACGGGTCTCGTGGTTCACGCGATATTGATCATAACGCATTGAACAAAAAAACATAATGCTTAAATGTTCCATGCGTTTTAATGGTTACTTCTGAAAACCTGTTACGTGGTCGATGGTCTACAATTATGGTAATGTTTCCGACTTGACCAACAATGGCCGTAATGAAAACGACGAGCTTAATGAATACTGTCGGAGATGTTTGAAATTGTTTGAAATGTACCTAGCCGGTCCGCGAAAAACGTCTAGAACGGCGGAAGATACGGGTAAATAACTCGAACGTTTGTACATACATTATTATTATTATTTCGGTATAAAAACGAATTGTTTAACGTTTTTCGTTACGTTTGAAACTATTACGTAAAAAACACGTCTTGGTTACCATTCCTGTTGTCGACCGTTAGGACGGCGTGTGGTTGTACCGTACCGGCCAGCACGAAAAAACACGTTCGACGTGCGACTCGAAAAATCTAACTCGATGTACCGACTTGAAGCGGAATCGGGCAACACGACTAACGAACTTTGAATAAAAAAAACCCTCGTTAAAAAGATCGACGCACGTCTGCCCCGTTATCCGATCGCGTATCGTTCCGAACGACGCGTACGACCGTCTGTCGACGGGTGACCGACAGACTTCTTTCTGGGCAAGTGTTTTTTCTTCGCGAACCGTGTCGAGTCCAGGCGCGGATCCAAGGGGCTTGTTAGATTTTTTTATTAGTATCGTTTTATTATTCTGACTCTTATCTATGATACTATATAGAAAGACAATTTAAAACGAAGTTGTAGCCAAGGCCGTATCCGGAAATTTTTTTCGGTGGGGTCCAAAACACGTATATTAGAATTCTATTGAATTTAGGTTTCGGTAGTTAAATTATTAATATAGTTATATACATGAGTGATGTGTAACGTAACATATTATGATATGAAATAACGTACCTTTGGAAGTTTAGAGAAATAATTTAACAGTACGTTTTTGTTTTTTCGTTTACCATCCATTTTTCGACGTGTTTGTCAATTGTAACTGTCTTGCGGACGACGGTATGTCGTAATAATATTTATAACCTACGCAATTAATTCAATACTCTTGTTGTTAATCGTCACCGACCGCCGACCGACATCGACAGCGGTCGTTGTCCATCAATAACAAACGACCTATTATCAGACGTAACAATAAAAATTTAAAATATCAGGTTTGTTCCAGCATTAGTGTGTTGTAAACAAGTTATCAGTTGATAGCAACGTCTCTGAACGCGCATTTGTCTAAAATAACAAGTAAGCAACGTTAAAACATAGTGATCTGCATATTTATGTTGATATTAAAAATAGTTATTTTAAACATTAGTAAAATATTGAAAAAATTTCGGGGTGGGTCCGGACCCCTTGGACCCCCCCCCCTCAGATACGGCCTTGGTTGTAGCTATGGGATTTTTCGGTGTATCGCAAACGATTTCCAATAAAACGTTTTGGAAAATATTTTATTATTCGACGCGACAAAATGAGGATTAAAGTTGTTTTGATTAAGATGACGTAAATAAGTTCTGGATCCGCACACACTCGCGCACACATCGTTCGTACTCGAGTTCGGTCCGGTTGACTTCATGTGAAGTGCAAAACGGCGAATAATTAATGCGCGCGCGCGCGCAATATCCCCGTGAACGGATATTCGCCACTACCCGTTTTAGTAGGTGTAAGTCGCGTACTAATAAAAGTGACGGAACGCATTCAATGACGAAAACGCGCCGATGACCGACATCATCAGAATCATCCGTGAGCGATGAGTACTATAAATTGCGTGTTTCACTATGTTCGTCGTATTCGTGTTTACGTTTTCTCGTCAACGATCGAGGAAACGACCGTTTAGGTTCATCAGATCCGGACGTCAAGCGGATCCAATTTAAACGAGATGAAAATACTTGGTTCGTATCAAAAACAATAATAATAATTATGAGGGGGACGTATTATTTTAGAGAAAATAAACGGAGACGTGCCGACCCTTCCCGTATCCTTTCTACCCACTTCGACCACCGCGTGTGCGCGGAGCGCGGCGACGAGTATCAAATAAAACTGTTGTGACCGGTATCGCGAAATACAGTGAGGTTCGGTCGACCGTATCGTTCTATGAACTATAGTGTTTAGGCAACAAAAAAATGATAATAATGATAATAATAATCGTTTTACGATATTACGTTCATGATGAAATTGTTCGGAACGTGCGAATGAAATCCAGGCCCGTTGTTTAACGTCAGAAGTCTCGCGACTTCTCGGAGTCGACGTGTTTTTTTTTTTTAAATATTTTCTAAACACGTAAGTTTAAAATTTTGACTCCTACGCGCCGATACGTATTTATCGAGACCTCGTCATTGTATTCTATGTCGGACACAGTTGGAGGGGAAAAAAAATAATAATAATAGTACAAAGGAACCGTTCACCGTGCACGTGAACGGGCGGAATTTCCTTAAACGTTTCCAAACGAGACCCATTGTGTTCCGAATCCGTACATCACGAGATCCGAAACGTCGATAGCCGTTTTCGAGCGGGTCGTTTTTTTCCAACCTACTAACATCCGCGGAGACGTCACGTCGCGAATACACGACAGGGTCGCGGTTTTTTCAAATTCAAATCGCCACCATTCGAACACAATAACAATGATAATAATCGAACTGTTCGGTGAACATTTTCGATCGTTTCGTGTTCGCGACGTGTGATGAATAAACACACAAACCGATTGCCAAAGAAACCGTCCGCGCGTCAAGTAGTGTTGTTCGGTATTTAAAAAAATTTCGATTTACGCGCATATATATATGTGTGTGTGTGTGTGTGTGTGTTTGTGTATTTTTCAAATGAAACCCCGGAGTCGTCCGGCGAAACACTCTTTCCGTTTCAAACTCTGCGCCTCAAACGTCGTCCGTCGACAACGTTGTGCCCGTCACACGGTCATTACGGTCTCGTTGTGTATCTGCGGATAAATCCGAAAATAATTGTCAAATCACAAATGAATAAAATGGTCAGTGGTGACGTACAAGACAATGAATTGCCGTTATCAATTAGATACTTGACACAGCAACAAGGTATTGATAATAACGTTACGAATATGCTGAATACGATCGTAGTAAAGAGACGCTAATGTGTTTTTTTGTTTTTTTAATTTAGCGCAGGAGCCCAGTCCCCTCGCGCCCCCCTAACCGCCCGCCAGTACGCGGCAAGACGATTTTTTTAATTTCCCTTAAAAAATATTCGTCGCCGGCGCAAGTCTTTTGACCACTTGAGAAATCTTTTCTCGGACAACAAGAACGGATGCCCCGTTACCAGCGGTACGTCGTTCATGCGTGGCGATTTCGTCCCGGCCTAACCTAACCGAGAATTTATTGTTTTAACACGGTTTTCATAAACGTTCGCACGACGTCGATCTTTGTAACGCTGTTTCGCGTCATTACTGATTTCGTGATTTTCCCCCCGTCCCATCACTCTATCGGGTTCGACGTGCTCCGGCTCTTTAAAAACGCAATTCAATAATTAGTCGGGCCATACGCGATGTTTCCAGTCCGATTCGAAATGTTTATTCGAGTTGTTTCCAACGATCCGGTCGACCCACGACTTAAACGAAACGACTGTGAGTGGAGTTTGTTTTTCGCTAAAAAAAAAATATATATACATATATAATGTCGGTACTCGTTTAGTATGTGACCTACCGTAAAAAAAATGTTATAAATTTGAGCACGAAAAAACAAAATAAAAGATCGACGAGGGAGGTTAGGTTAGGGTTTTAGACGGTTTGAGTAGGTTAAAGACGTATTATCTAAAAAAAAAAAAAACGTTAAATCGATGGAGTGATAATACAGGTAGGTCACATATTAAACTCGATTTTCGCCCGGTAGGTCACATACTAAACGAACACCATAATGTCTGCGAAGTCCAAGTCGGTCGGTAATACGTTCAAGCGGCCGGGTTGCAGAGAGTAAAATAGTGGCACGATTCGCGGGGACTCGAACGAAACGCGCGTGCCTTGGCGGACAATCGTACACGCACACGAAACGTGTGGGCGCTCAATCTCGAGCTCGGAAATTGCAGAAAAACTGAAATCGTCTTCGGCTATAGACGGTTCGAATAAATCGATTTGCCGGCGAGAAACGGGCGAGAAAAGTGTGTATTACCATTTGAATTGCTCGGCTAGCTCGGTTCGTTTTAATTTATAACGCGGTTTCTTTTGTGGGAGACCTTTACCGTCCGTTTGGGCCCCTCCTAGGCGCGCTACGCCTCACGTCCGAACCGAACCGTTTGGAAATCCAAAAGAAACGTCGCCGCGTGATGACGTCGCGGTTTCCGTCCACCGACCGCGACGGCTGGAACGAGACCCGGTGTTTTCTTCTTCTTGTCTACCGGTCGTGCACAGAAACAGCAGCATAGAGCAGTGGCGTGCCCAGGAATTTTCAACGGGGGGGGGGATGTTATAAGTAAATAGTAATAATACGTTTTAATGAATTGTCACGGTAACACCAAAAACTCAAACGTTTCTGTTTCAAGCTGTCCATAATCGTTTCTAGCTCATGACTGTGTACATTCGTAGACTTTTGTACACTAATACCGAGTTGTTCAATTGACATAACGCCATTAAATTGAAAAAAATGTATTGCATGTTTAAAAATAAAATCAAAATACATGGAAAATAGATTGCTTATTCCAAACGGAATTTCAACCGCCTATAGCTTTTGTACTTTTTTACCGTTAACTAATACAATGTGTTAAGTGATGACTCTAAAACAGCTCTTATAACTGATAAGTTGTTTTCTGTAGATCAGCGAAATAGCCAATGGTGAGGGGTGGGGGGATATAACCCCTAACCTCCCCCCACCCCCACGAGCACGCCACTGGCAATGAGCAACCGCGTCGAAAACAGCTCCGGGGGGGATTTAAATCAACGCGAGACGCGCGGGCCCTCAGACCCCAACCGAAGCGTTCAACAATCGACTATTCGACTGTTTCGGGTCCGAATGTTTTCACGCGCATACGATTCGAACGACGAACTCGAGAGAAATTCGACGTGGACGTGACGTGTCGGTAGCCCACGCCCGAACAATGAACCCGCGGAAAAAAACGATCGATAACGATTTACAATCCAGGAAATAACACTCGCATTGGCCGTCGCGTATATTTTAATATATAATCGTCATGATCATCATAATAATCGCATAAACAACCGAAAACCGTGTTGACGCGCGCGGTTCGACAGACGTTCGGGGACGGGCGTCGTCGCCCCGGGTCCGTCCTTGAACGTTCGCGCGTCCGGGAAGAATGAAAAAAAAAAACATTATAAAATACGCATCGCGCGGACGGAACGGGAAAATGTCAACGGGCCGCCGCGGACCGACCGGACAGACACGGACGCGGGCGCGGACGATTAGCATACCGGACCGCGTTAGTCTCACAACGGTTTCGCCGGGATCGGTCGGAAAACAAAAAAACAAGTGCCGCGCCCGATGTTGATCATCGATTTTACGCTTACGGTCGTCGCGTCGGATTTTTTGAATTTCGTAAAATTTTACACGCCCCTCACCGCGGTGGTCAGGTTAGGCGCACGGGGGTTACCGCGGCCGACGGATTACAGAACCGATCCCGACGGTGCTGACCGTCGAACACGACCCATTGCAGACGACCGGATGGGTTCTCGCGGGCACAGAACCGTCGACGTTTTGCTTCCTCGTCTTGCCGTCGCGGCCCGCGGATTCCGTTGTCGCCGTCCGTCTGCAAAACCCGGCGGGACGGGACGACGGAGTTCGCGACAAAACCTACACCGAAAACACCCCAGAACGGCGACGTGCGTGCCTAGGCCAACCTAGGCCTAATACGCGCAATTAAAACAGCTGGGAATTAGAAAACGGTGTAGGTTAAAACCACGTCCGACCGGTGACCTAACCGGTACGACGTTAGGTCGACCACTCGGGCAGCTTAGGCGGTCGGGATCGGTTACGTGGTTACGCAAGCCAGACACCGGGCACGCATGTCGGCCGAGGAACAGTCTCTTAAGAGAGACTCGGCAAATGTCCCTGTGCGCCTCTGTCCGGCACACAGGCGTGGTCACGACCCCGGAGGATAGGTGGTGACGGTAACGATAGCGCCGGGTTAGGCTTGTCGCTTCCGACGTCAGTAGTCCCCAGGACTACGAATCGGTCGACACGTGAACCACGGGTGTCATAACCCGGGAACGCGGATTACTCGGTGTCCGTGGTCGTCCGTCGACCGACCGTCTGTAACGGACGACAGTGATGTGTACCGCGTGAACAGGATTTACAAACAGAATAAGAATAGATCGGTGCGGTAGTATTAGATGCACGGACCCCAAAGAGACATCACCGTATCTAAAAAAAAAAACACGTGAACATACGACACCTCGACGATTGCAGGGAAATAACGAGTGGAAAACTGAGCGCGAACGTGTTCCGGACGACGATAAGTACGACAGAGATTTGCGTTCGTTAAACACATGATGTCTACGTGCGTCTTTAAACGCGATCGTTCGGTATTGCGGAACGCGCGTACAAGATTCGGCGCGTATTCTCGATAAACACATCGGTAATTCATTGGAGAAATTGAATTGCACGTAAACCGTTTTTAATGTTAATCCATTCGTTTTTCTCGTCGACGGGTCGTTTGATATTACATTTGAACGTCATAAAAGTGGTGTCGGCGACTCTATCGAATTCACACACATGTATATATAACAAGGTGCGGACCGACTGTTACGGCAAATTATTGATTTCGATCCGATAACAACGTGCGGCGTACACAGGAAGAGATCATATTTTTAACGATGTGCGCGTTTGGGTTTTTTTCTTCGTTTTGTTTACGCGGGACTCGACCTTGGGGCACGAGCGTAGTAAACACACGTCAATTTGTGTGGCGGACCGCCGAACGCACGACGGTATTTGTTTTCCGCCGCGGGGACCCGCCGCCAGTCGAATAACTAAGACCGATGAGCTCAACGATTTCGCCAAAAAAACGAAAAATCGTTCTCATGATCGATTCTGAACGGGGTCGGCCCCGTGAACAATTGTAACATCGCCCAACACGGCGATCCACCGCCGCGACCCGAAGATCACGTCACTGAATCGTCCGGTCCGGCGTCTTCTACACCCCTCCCGTCGAACCGATCGAATGAATTTGATGAATTTGGGGGGGGGGGGATAGTAGGGGTACTCGGGGGAGCAGGCCACGGCACTGTAAATAAATCCGGGCCATCCTAGATACATTATATTTATAATGATTTAAGTATAAATTCTAACATTTAATTTATACTATATATATGATACTATTGTTATCGTCGTTAAAAATCGGTCTTATTGAATTATTCGAGTCGAACGTATTCAAATGCTTTTTGTGCAATCCAAATGAATGTTTAAACACGTTTGTGCGCCGCGATTTCAAATTCGCTACCGTGTCCGACAGACGGAGATTTACGTGTGCGCGAGGCCGATAAATACCGTGAACGTCGGTGGACTCGGAACCGACACGTTGGTTTTGTTTTGACTTTCTTTTTTGAATATTGTATCCGATTCGATAACGAAATGATCAAAATTCGTTAAATGTACATTCGTTATCTCGTCGACTTTTTCACGAAATAACATCTAAAATAGCCACACGATCTATCGCTTCTTCTTACACGTTATGATTGTTTTTTTTTTTTTATCCTTAGGGTTGTTGCCTACGCACGTTCGCCGTAATATCCACACGCCATGTGTAACAAATCAAATTGCATTGTGCGTAACATAAATACTTTCCGCCGTGAAAAATCTTGGTCAAAATAATTGTAAAAGTTAAACATTTCGGGATGATTGATTCATTGATTTCATTAACCGATCGCAACAAATAATTGAGGTTGAGTGGTCTTACGACTCGTAAAAAAAAAAAAAACCCCCCCCCCGAAGCCCCGTCCGAACAAGTATCCGCGTTTGTTGTTAAACGCTTTTTGTAAAAGAAGTATTCTTCGAAATACGGTCTTCGAACAACAAACGTAACTGTTTCAACACGAGTTGATTTTGAACGCGCGCGCGCACTTTATTTTCACCCCCCGCGCGCGTAATATCGATCCGAATCCGCGCCCGTTTACACGAATGTCTGTTAATCGGTAAACGTCGGATTCCGCTCATAACCTCCGACGAATTCGATATCGTTATGGAATGATAAACATTGCAAGACGTCGAAGCGGACTTCAATTGAGTTACAACGCGATCGAGTTTTCTTTCGTTTTGACCGTAACGTTTGCGATTTCGATTGTCCCCGTTCGGAACAACATGTCGTCGTTATTCACAATCAAACGATCCGAGAGATCCGTACAATACGAAACGCGTGCGTTTCACATCACGAGCGGCGGAAAAAAAGAAAAAGAAAACGAAACAAACGATGTCACCACCGGTGTCTGTTCGGCGGATATTCGTTTTCGTGTCGGAAAGAAAAACAAAACGATTTCCGTCTCGCGAAAAGACCGATTCGATCGTACACGAGTACGTATATAAAACGTGACGGTTTTTTATTTATTTATTGTTATTTTCTTCTTTTTTTTATGACGTTTCGCGCGCGTCGACGAAAAAAGTGCACACGACATGCAAACGGAGCTATTGCCGGATACAAATTTTTTATGTACCGTGGACACCGGACATTGCTTTACGAGTCGAAGTTAAACGCGACTTGACGATTACGTCCGATCACGGTCCGTTCCGAGGGTCGGAACCCGTGTCGGCGGGAAACCCGTGGCCGCGCGAACGTAAGTCCGCAACGGTCCGCAATTGTTCGCGGAACCGACGACGGACAAAACGTTGAAAACGTGATACGTATCAGACCGATACATACGACGATCTCATCACGACAATCGGTTAGTTACTAACAAGATTACGACCGTACTCCAGAGACGGCATTCGGCGGGACTGCAGGAGTCGTGCCCCTCCTAGACAATTTTTTTTCTCTTAACGATGAACCCGGTGGATTTGACGTCTCCGTAGGAAATATCATCCATAGATTTGCGACTATGAATAACAAACGTTTAGATTTGATGTTTTTAATCGTGATCTATGTAAATAAACGGTTATTGTCAACTCGAGATGAAAAATCGATTACAGTGGATTCCGCTTAATGTGGGCACGTTGGGACCGGACCTATTTGCCCACATTAAGCGGCTGCCCATAAAAAGCGAAATTAGTTTTAAAAAAAAATGCACACGTGAATCGTATAATTGAAAAAAATCGCGATTTTTGTCCTTGAGGGAGAGATCTTTTCGAGACATATTGTCACGTTGAAATTCACGTTAAAACTGAAATGCGGGTACATACATATCGACGCGTTAGTGAACGCGCGCGTGCCGTCTTTAGCTTTATTTTTATAGCTTCTGATAACACTCGCACACATTTAGTCAACAAAATCCCCCATTAAAGGTTTCGATAAACACAATCTTATAGATACGACGGAGCCCGATTAAATGAGTCGTAATAAAATAAAAATTACCCACATAAACCGAATCGAGTGTCCATTATATGCGGTTTTTTTTAACCTTGTCAGTATACATTTGTATCGGGACCAGACCATTTTGCCCACATTAGGCGGAATCCCACTGTATATATATATATGTGTGTGTTTTGCTTAGAAACAATCGACCGTAGGGTACGGGTTATCCATTTTTATTACATTTTAATGGCCACGCGCGTGTATATTAAAAAAATATCACGCCTCCCACGGTCAGGCAAAGAACTAAATCCGCTAACTGCCGCACTGCCTGATTTCGGACAGTGGAAATCAGGTGCGGAAAACGGCCACCGTGATGTTTTTAAACGTGTTTTAAACGGGTGAAACGTATTTTTCAAACGCCTCTACAAACGCAAAATCCGTACGATTCCGGTTGTCGTGCGAATTTGTTGATTTCCGTTTGATTTATTATCGCGATCGGTGTACATCACAGTGCCCGCCGTCAACGTTGTTATTCGTCTCTCTCGTTCGTATTGAATAAAAGTCCAAGCAGTGGCGGCACCGACACATTTTTTCTAGGGGGGCAAGATCATGGAGTTTAATGGAAACCCTTCTATACGGGTGTAATATAAATTATTGAAATACACGGAAAATACCGTATTATTATTAGTGTTTTTCTGATAAAACATAATCAAAATTGAAATCGCAATTAAATGGCGGTGTATTATCGAAACGAATGCACATATATAAAAAAAAAAATACGACGAGTTACACGGCGAAACAATATAAAACATAGCAAACACATAAATACTTGAAATTTAAATTTTCGTTTGTTCTTCAACAGGTGGGGCAAAACCAAATTTGCCCTACCTTGCCCCCCTCTAGCGCCGCCACTGAGTCCACGGCTTCTTTTTTCCTTCCTTTACAGATATCTAGGATCGCATTGGCGCGTACGTTAGGTCGGGTCTTGAAGTCACCCTCCCCCCCCCGGCGCCGCGGACGAGATCGTTTTTGGCCGTTCCAAACGTTCGCGTCTCGAAGTCCGACGACGGAAACGACGACGCGCGAGCCTCCGGCCGCCACGCGTGTTATTTACGTTTGTCGAGCACGGCGTACGCACAATAATAATAAATACGCGCGGCGCGTTTCCCAAGGTAGGCCAGAAAGGTGGGCGGGCGGGCGGGTGGGGGACGGATAGAGACGGAGAGAGACGGACAGAGACGGAGAGAGACGGATTCGGCGGGTGGTTTAGCACAGTCGGCGGCGGCCGCGGGGCGGAGCGGTTGTTTTTTATTATTTGTTTGTTGTTTATTTTTTTTTTTATTTACTTCAATCGGTTGACCACATCGGCCGGTCACGTCACTGCGCGCGCAAGTCACTCTTTGGCCGTCCGCGTCGTCTGCGTCGTTCGAGAACAGTCGTCGCGCGCGCGTACTTCGCATTCGACCTTAAACCGTATACGTCGGATCCGTCATTGTCGTTATCACTGTTATAACCATTGTGCGACACGTGCGCGCTACAGTCCGAGTACCGTTTTCGTGACGTCGTCGTAAAAGAACCGGCAAACGGCGTTCGACGACCGTCCTGGTTTCCGGTAGTTTTCTGTTTTTTTTTTATAAACCGTCGGGGGCAACCGCGGCCCGAAACGATTTTCCCACTCGCGCGTAAAAACATTAAAAACAAAAAACCGTCGACCGTCGCGCGCGTTCGAACGCGCCGAAATCGTGCCAACACCGACCGGCGGGCAAGAGACGCCGACACACGCGCACACACGCGCGTACCCGGTGAGTACACGAGCGAGTCGACTCATTACCGAAATCGGGTTGTTATCGAAAACGGCGTACCGTTACGGCGATCTGGCCGTGTTATCGTTTTTGCAAAGTCTTCCGGAAACTGTTGATTTCCTGTGCGCGATCCGTGAGTCTCTCGGGCGTTCGAAAACCACAGAAACATCGAACCGAGATAAGACCGCGTCTTCTCGTTCGAAACGTTCGCCGATACGTGCGTTTGCGGATTTGAAACGTCGTCGCGCGTATGCAATCGGTTAGGTTAGCTAACCTGCCGTGGTACGTTCCGAGCACACCTCGTGCGGATTTAACTCGTCGCGTTCCGTTTCGGTTGTCGTACGACTGCCGGTGCACGTACACACATAAATACGTATCGTTTCGAGAACACGAAAGAAACAAATCAAAAAACGCACAATATTGTCGAATAGTATTTTTACGACGACGCGTTTTTCGGGGGGAGGGTTTCGTAAGTCTTTTTCGTTCGGTTTAGTTCGGACGGTCTCGAGACGCGAGTCATTTTTAATTCACGTGGCCAATTGTATTTGGTCGGCACTTTCCCGGCGGTCTCCTAGAAATTGTAAGAAAACTACCCGATTGTCGACGTCGTGCTCGTTTTGCAGTTCGAGCTTTGCCGCGGTTCAGAATCGTTCGAGTTCGAAACGTGACGATAAAACCGTTACGGTGTCCGTCTTAACCGGACCCGATGGCGCGTCCACAGCACGCTCACAATACACAACGCGATAAAAACACCGGAAACCGTAAAAAGCCGTGCCAAACGTTTTTGGATTTCGCCGCTGGTACAGTCCGTGAGACGAATTCACAACTGGCCCGGCGACGGATTCGCAAACAAGTCGCGATCGCATCAAATCCGGGCGACGTTAACAAATCGAGAACGAACAAAAACATTGCACGCGTATTTCGACCGATAAAAACGTTTTTTTGATCACGAAAATAAACAAAAAAGAAAACAGGCTCTCTTGGCTTAAAAAACGAATCGTTTGACCGTTTCAACCGGTCGCGGTCGTGCGATTTCGACGCGTGTTGTTTTGGGCGAAAAACGTCTCGGTGGGTGGGGTGGGCCACGACGACCAAGAACGTAATATCTCGTAAATGTACGCTATGCGGCTTGCACAAATCGACCGAGGCCGCGTGCGATAACGTTTAAATCCGACTTTGCGACGAAACGGCGATAACGTCACGGACAATCACCGGGGGATAGGCACGTGCGGATAAGTCGAGTTCGCCTAGGTCGGACATCGATCGGATCGCGGGCGGCGTTCCGATAACGTCTGACGACGGGATAAACGTTTTTTTTTTTTTTTTTTGTACCAGACGTGTGAATTTTCGGCATATTTTTTCGTACGCGGATACGAGGGGAGGTTAGGTTACGAGGGACGGGTACGAGACTCTCTAGAAGTTTGATGATGGCCTGTTGGCCCACACAAAATAATATGACACCTAAATAGAGAAATGATGTTCTGTAAGGTTTTTTTCATTATTTGTCACGTTCCACACATCACACCGTGATCCGTTGCCGAACGCCGACAGCCGGAGTTGAAAAATCAATAATTCTGTGAATCATTTCACACTTTTTAGTGCGTTTTTTTCGAAGTCGGTTTTATTTTATGTCATACGTCATCAAGTTATCTATTCGATTTAAAATCGAACGTCCGTAACATCAAGTCGCTTGATTTCGGTCCGATGACGTTAGTTTAAGTCCGTCCATGCACAGATACGACGAAAGTCCACACGACGGCGACACAACGATTACTCTTTTGGTGGAGTCGTCATCGAATCCATCCCAGTGTTTACTCGATGTTTTTGGTAAAAACGTTCGGGTTTTTAGTATAGATCGCTCCCGTCGTGGTGTTCCGAGTGTTCAAACAATACATATTGCCGGTTTGAAATCGAAAAAAACCTCCGTTACCCTGTCCGTCCGTCGATATGTCCAGCTAAATCCCGTAGCGACCGGGCCGAACGATTGGATCTCCGCTTAGCTCTGGCCGTTCGCATTCGGTCCGTCGTCGTCGTTTTTTTTAACTCGCCGGAGTGTCGTGTTCTACTCAAATTCGTTCGCGAGTTCGCCTTATTCGGACCGAGGCCGAAAATCCGTCGTTTCCGTTAACGACGTGTGATCGTCGACGATTTCAAAATCATTTCGTAGCCGGACGCCTACGTCGTAATAATAATTTGAGCCGCGCCGCTGATAGACCGGTCGGCGGATCAGGTTTCTGTTTTATTTGTATAGACAAGCTATCGGAAATACTCACGACATAGAATGTCGGTTGACGTTGTCGTTGTCGTTTTGTTTTTGGTTTTTCGTCATCATTCTTAATCGTTTTCGATTTCAGATCGACGTAATAGATATTTTATTGTATTGAACACGACCCAAATAATCATGTTTTGCAGCATTATTTTTCGTCTCCGTTTCACAACGACATACTGTTTCGGTAAATAATTACGTAAGCGCGAAGAAAAGAAAAAACACCGATTTTTATAATACGAAAACAAAACGTAAATTCAATAAATTAAAAATCTAATAGTAAATCATTTAATAACCAAACGCGTTTGCACACAGATTTATGCACGCCGTGTTTACGCATTCACGTCGTTCGACTGCGAACAGGTTTCTTAAAAATAACCTACACGCTCACAGTAGTGATAATTTTGTTTTCACTTTTCTCGTTCTGAAAATATGTCAGTCTGTTTTCAAGATCAAGTTCATACATATGCGCGTGTACGCGTGTATGCGAAATCCAATTGAATACCTGACCATCGAAATCGCGAAATTCGGTTTACGAGACAACGCGGGTTTGCGTTTTCTTCAGCCTGTTGTACCCTCCGACCAGACTAGACCGTCTCCAGTGCCTACGGACAGCGTGTCGGCCGGTTAGGTTGTGCGATTTGTGTGGGAACGAAACCGAGAAGCCTCTCCGGTACGCTTTCGCGCGAGGTTCGTGGAGATCTTTGAATTTTTTATCGTATTCTGACGTTTGCGATTCGCGTGAGTCATGATAACGATAACGACAGTGCGGAGAACGATTTCGCGTCTGCGCGCGGCAAACGAAATCGCCGTCCCCCCCCCCCGGCCTTTGTCGTTCACGGTAACAGTGATATCGAACGAAAACGTGTTGTACGCGGTTTCCCGGACCGATGTCTAAAACTCGGCTGACCCAACCTAACCCAACCGTCTTCGTCGAACGTCACGTTAAACCGCCCGGTGCTTGTACAGAGAATATTTAGTTTTTAATCGATTCCGCGGCATTGCGAATCGATCCGAACCCAATCGTTCAGAACGTTCACTGGAAATCACGACGTAGATTTTATTTTTGAAAATAATACAGGTTTGAAACCGACGCGTGAAGTCGGGGTCACGGCCGATCGGAGACTCGCGTATCGCACAGAAATTGTAACCGGAGACGTGTTTCACTGGTGTTCGCGGTTTTTTTTTTTTCCCCCCGAGTCGACCGAACCGACGACAGTGACGACGAAACGATTCCGTTCCCGACAATGTAACACGTTATTGATTTCAAAGCACATTGCTGGAACGGGAACGTCGGTTTTGGTTAGGCGACGGACGGTCACGCAACAGTCCGTCAACCCGGAACGTAGCGCCGTTTTGTGCTGGTCAAACGCCGTTGCCGGACGAATGGACGCGCGCGCAACGTTGTTCTATTAAAATCACGAACAATCACCAAACGATAGATATTAATAAACTCCCAAACAATCGTTTTGGAACGACAACTTGGCGAGCGACGTGTGCGTTGCGCGTAATCCGTCCACCGAGTCCAACAACGCTCCCGGTAACACGAAAACGTAATCGATTTCGACAAAACGCGTGTATGATTATTATATATTTTGCCGTGCCGGCGTTGTTGTTTGTTTTCGAGAGACCGTTAATCGATTGTCAATATTCAATAGTGAAACAAGTAAAAATTCATTTTTAAAAAAACGTTTCGACTTTAATTTAGTATACTGCGCGACGGCGTCGTCGTCCGGACTACAAACAGGCGTCGGCGAAATGTTTCGTTCTCCGGCGGCACACGGTTTTTCGTCCGTCCACCAACACGATTCAAAACACTCACGACGCTCCCGAAGAAAAACGATATCGTGAACAAATCGTTTAACTAACCCTATTGTTTCTAACCCCTCTGTTTCGGAACGTTTTCTTCGAAACAGCATTGGGTTCGCTGTTGCAGAATGACGACGACCTTGTCCACGGTGGCGGATTTAAGAGCCGAATGCCGGTTTCGTGGTACCAGATCGTTCGTGTTTCAATATAAGATTCTGCGCGTACCAAAATTTTAGGAGAAGCGCAGAAGAATTAAATTTATCGTGAATTCCTAAACGTGTGTGTGTGTGTGTATCAATAGTAAAGTCCGAAGTTAGGCGTAAATATTAGAATTTTAATTTTTTTTTTGAAACTTGATAAATCGGTCATTACTAAGTATTTAGGGTCCTTTGTACGGAACAACGGCGGTTTTGACGAGAATACGAAACACAGGATTAAGTGCGGCTGGATCGAGTGGAGAGGTGTTTGGTGCGATAAGAGAATTACAATTAGGCTGAAAGATAAGTTCCATAAGAGTGTAGTGGAGTAGCGTCGATCGTGGATAAGACGAGAGGGAATAGACTTGGACGGTTTGGTCATGTTATGGGGGGAGGGGGAGGGAGAAAATTCGGCAGCTGTAAAAACGGTCATGGAAATGAAGGAAGAAGTGGTTGGATGCGATCGGGTGTGATGTGAGGACTGCTGGTGTGTGCGCATACGACGTGGGAGACCGTGTCAAGTGCGAGGACTTAAACAGGTGGCCGACCCCAAACAGCTGGGATAGAGGCGAGGGAAAAGAAGTAGAATAAATTGGTGATTATTCTCAAACATTGCGAGCGTTTTTTTTTTTTTTTTACTTCCAGTAAACGATTTTCGAGTACGTATTTGTTCCTGTAATGAGTTTTCCGTTCAGAAATAAAAAATAAAAATAATAATAATAACGATAAGTGTTTGTAAACACGCGTAGCGCATTATTAAATTGTGTTTGAATACGATTATCGAGACACGATTATCCGGGGCTTCAGAAACGCACGTTTCGGAAAACGAAACGTATAAATCGTACCTAACCTCATCGTCCGCTTGACTTTTAAAACGAGATAAGTCGAATACGAATCCCAACGATCGAGTTTGTCGGCCACGACCGTCAAGTCCGCGGTGTCGATGGCAAAATGCGTTTCTCCGCTGCCCTACCGTGTTCGCTTACCCGTCCGGTCGTCCTGCTACGTTTTCAACCATTCGCCTTGTCCATTACACGTCGGACGTTGATGAAAACGTTCGCTATTTGTACACGCTCGTTGCACGACGAACCGTGAGATGAAATGTTACGAACACGGACTGTCGACGCCGGACCGAACCCACAGAAAAGGGTTAGGTTAGGTTAGGTTAGTACACTCGTTCGGTTTGAAAGTCGTTTCACCGAAACAATTAACTATCAGTTCATAGAACAAACAATAATGTAAATGTTCTCAATCGACTGAATACTCCAGTATTTACTGCGGATTGCGGGGAAAAAAATATTATCCGTCCTAAAAATACAACGAACCGAATTTTATTTCAATATTTCCGATTACGAGTTCGATTTTCGTAACATCAGTCGTGTACTTATGAAAAAAAAAATTCGGTAGGAGGGGCTGGAACTCTCTCAGCGCCCCTCGGTGGCGTAGTCAAGATTTTGAAACGGGGGGGGGACGGGGCCAAATCCAAAAAATTTAAAAAACTACAAAAAAACTAAAACGCCCAACAATTAACAATAATAATTTTATTCGTTTCGACTTGAATGTGTTAACTAACACAGCGTTCGTTTCGACCCACCGGGGTCCCCGCCCCCCTCCCCCTCATAGACACGCGTCCCTCCTGTCCAGAACTCGACACGCGCCGTCGATCGCGTCGAACGGACACTGTAGTCTTAGCCGGACCTTAACGCGGAAACACGACCGTCCGGCCGAAAGCGTGCGAATATCATCGGTTTGAAAACATAAACATAAAACGGTTCTGCGTTAACACGGACTCCCGTCGCGGGAACGGTGCGCAGCAACGACGGTACGACCGTTTTATGAACGTCACGGTCCGACCTAACCTAACCTAACCGTGTCATCGGTCGGTGCGTGACTTTTACGCGACGCTCGAAAACGAAATCGTCGCGAGAACCGTCGACGCCGGTCGTCTCGCGCGCGTTTACGCGGTACGACGGACACTGACGAGCGGATCGGACGACTGACCAAAAACACTCCGTCCCGGTCCGACACCGGTCCGACACCGGTCGAGTCAGACGGGACAGGCACGTCCACGGGAAAACGAAACCCGTGTTTGTCGTCGGGTCATCGCGAGATGGTGAAACCGAAGAAACAACACGTGCCCGGGTGGTGGCTTCAGTAGTTAGCCACCTTTAAATTTAAAATTTTAGTATTATTTGTTCATATCCATTGTTGTTATTGTTATTATTAGAAAAATTAACGAGAAACAAATAAATCGGATTGTCCGATCCGCGTGAATCGCTGTTCGAACCCCTCGGTCGCCGATTTTTCAGAACAAGTTTTCCGCAGACATTCATGTACAAATGACGACGTGTAAAATACGCACGAATGTAATGCGACCAGTGCAGTACCATTTATTCGCGTGTTAACTATGACATTATTAACGTTATTTTTGAACGTTACGCGCTTTGTGCACGGAATATCGTATTCAACCGTTGTTCGATCGAACTTTGCGTCGTCCGACCGTTATACATTCAACCGTGGCGGACCATACGCGTTCGGACGAGTCGTGTGGTTCGACTTTGAAGTTCTTTTAGCCGGCAAATACAAAACGGCTTCGAATGCTGATCCAGACGGATCATCCGCGGACGGTTTACCAATGAAATAGCGAATACCAGACGAGTCTTATCCAATAATGATTTTATCGTATCGAAATCCCGCCAGAAGGAATGTTACGGTCGTATCACGTTTCCGATAGCAAATAGCTTCCGGGCGGCAGTTTCACTGAGAGGTCGTTTTTACCGATTTTTCTAAAAAAAAATTTGAAAAAAAACTTACCAACAATCAATATGTAACTTTATATTATTGTATTTGGGAAAACGAATTTTCAAATTTTGGTTTAAATTCAATGAAACGTTCAAATTCAGCATTTACTTGTAATTTTTTTGCAAAACGCCCGCAAAATATTTTCCTGCGTTCGCCCGTGGCGACGTGTACCCGGACAACGGGTGAACCTCCTCGGGGAAGCCCGACGTCGCGTCCAATCGAGATTCGAAGGCTTCCCGCGGCGACTTCAATCGCATTCAAACACGTTGGTTTTCGTCATCCGGGAATTGTTTCTCTCCTTGTCGTTGTCGTTAGATTTAAAACACGAATTTCTAGTATCCCAAGCGTGCAACGATACATACAACTCTCCATCCCGCCCGCCGGTTCGGTTAGGTTCGGTTAGGTTCGGCACCGGACATTTTTTGATGGCATGGCGAATTGATCATGGAATTCAGTGAAAACCCGTCCATACGGGTGTAATGTAAATGATTGAAATACACGGAAACTGTTGTATCGTTAGCGTTTTCTGACAAGATATAATCAATTTCGAAATCTAAACGAATGCACATGACAAAATGAAAACACGACGAGTTACACAGCGAAACGTATGAAACGCAACAGGTGCATAAATACTTGAAGTTTAAATTTTCGTTTGTTCTTCAACCCGGTACGGCGAAGATGGGGCAAAACCGAATTTGGGTAGGGCGCTTGTCCCCCCCGCCGCCGCCGCCGCCGTTCGGAACGGAAACAATAAATACGTGGCCACGATATTTTCGTGACACGCGGTCGATTTCAATAGATCGAAGGCCGAAACGATTCCAAGGTCTAACGGTCCCGCCGCGAAAACAAAAACAACAGAAACACCGTCACGTTTGGCGACCGAGACCGCCGAGCGAACGTGACGTTTATTACGTCGGCGGTCGGTCACGTGCCGCCGCGGCGTGTTTTGCTCTCGACGAGAAAGACTTAACCAGTCCGTTCGACGACGACGACGACGACGTTCCGTCCCGTACGCCGAGACGTCATTGTCGCGATTAAAACGTTTGCGAACAAAAATATTAAAAAAAAAAACCATAAACGAATTCGAGTTGATACGGGAGTGATCACGGCCGTTTCGACGAGAAATATTAATTCGAAAACCCACAAAACAAAATCCGACGTGTACACACGCGTGCGAGTGCGTGGTCCGGTTTTGGTTTTGAGGTTGTTTTTTTATTTTTATTTTTCTATATAGGTAATAAACTATTCCGGTGCGTCGTGTACGGGTTCTTAAAAAGACGACAACCGTTCTCGTGTTATACGAGCGCCCGAATCCGAAAACGTATTGTTCCGATCGGAAGTTTAACAATAGCGTTCCAAAATGAAATGTCCCGTATCACGAAACCGCACGACCCGTTTTCTAACCGTGTTATTTGTTTTTTCAAACGGAACAGTGTCCTACAACATTTTTTGCAAACAGACCCATTCGAATTCGAAAACAAGAACGATGGTTACGTAAAAATCAATTTCATGGTATTTTCACGCTACGACAAGTCGTTTAAAAACAAAACAAAAAATCGTTACGGATTTTCAAGACGCATATATAGGGTTTTTATTCGGGATATCCGTGGGCGAGTCTAAAAACAATCGTCGAACGATTCTATCCCGTTATCTCGAGTACGTGATGTAGCGACGACGTGTCGATAATATTTAAAACAATAACGTAAAACGTACAGATTTGTTTATCTGTAAGATAAGATTTTTTTTTATCTATGCCGCCCGAGTATGTTTGAACGTTTTTGAAGTATTTTTTGGTAGTTTTTATTTTTCATTAACAATTTTCTTATACGATTTTCTAATACGACGTACACGTCGAAGCGTGGAACTGACACGTGTCCAGAACATCTCTCTAACGCGAATCGAATGACTTCGGTACACGCGGACAGGAGTTTTTATAAATATTCGATTCGGCACGCACAGTCAATTTTCATTCGAAAAACTCAAGTGCAACACTCGTTGGCGTTCGACGCGAAAATCGAAAAATGGTACCCACAACTAATACATTTTATAATTTCAAACATATACTTGACGTTATATAAGTGTCAAGGAATAGAAAAATTATTATTCGATTTTAAACAAACAATTTTTAAATCTTTTTTTATAATTTGTAAGCATTACGGTAATTTGCATACATATATTTTTTGTAAAATCAATAAAAATAAAAAATAAGGTTTTTTTAAAGACATTTTTTTAAACATTTTAAATTCGTTTCTTAAGGTTTTTATAGTGCGTTACAATAGTTAATAACATTTTCAACTAACGTCATTATTGTTCGTATTTGTATATACATTCCGGTATTCGGAGATTGTATATTAAATATAATAATGAAAAAAAAATGTCATTTAAGAAATTATTTAAAAAAAAAAAATTGAAAATGATTATAAACGGCCTTATATTATCACCACTCATTAATGTTTTCGTATATATTTCGTACAATCATTTCTCGCGTCAAATAAAGCCAAATAAATGTGTGTGTGTGTGTGTGTGTGTGTTTTTTTTCATTATTGCAATTTGATTATATGGCTAAACGGATTATGCCTACACGTTTGGCGTCGGTGTCAGGGTCGTGTGATTTTCATTTTTAAATACCATTGATTATCTGAATCGAACCTTTCATTCTTCTGGAGTGTGTTCTTGAAAAACGAAAACAAAACAAAAATCTCCAACAAGGCGTATGCATTATACAATGGCCGTTTCTATAATATTACGGATCAATTAACTCCGCGGTTTTTATTAAACATTTTTTTAATTAATTTCCTAAATCGTTTAGACCGTTTGTTTGGTATCTCGTCGATCGTGGCTTGACACTCGCGGGGATTGTCTACAATCGATTTGTTCGACAATTCCGTTCGGTTTTTTTTTTTTTTTGCTCTATTAATTTGATGTGCGAAAAACGGGGTTCGAATTCGTCATTTCGTCCGTTCCGGCGCGTCTCCTTTGGAGAACATTTCGATATTTGAGTTTTACGAACACACCGCGCGGAATCGAATCTCTGCAAAAAAAACGCATCGGCCGTCTCGAATGCTCCGCGGAAATTCGTGGTTTCGTAACGACAATAATTGCCGACGCACACGATCTGGTGCGGCGGCGTGCTCGTAACGAACTAATTCGGGTTTTGAAACAAATTCACGGACGGTGTAAAATTACAGTGTCGCGGACGGGATTGTAAATTTTCAATCCTAAAAAGAATTCTCCACCGAGAAGGGCGGTTCTAATGCGCGCGACCACGGACGAACACGTTCCGGTACGCGACATCCGGAATGTATATTCAAACCGTTTTTATACGACGTACGTGTCTCGTCGACGGTGTTTTAACGCTCGCGGGGATTGTCTATAATCGATTTGTTCGACAATTCCGTTCGGTTTTTTTTTTTGCTCTATTAATTTGATGTGCGAAAAACGGGGTTCGAATTCGTATTTTCGTCCACACGTCCGACACGTCTCTAAACACGAATGTTTCGATTTGAATTTCACGAACGCACGTTGAGAGATCGAGGGATTTACAAGATGTATTGTCAACGTATAAGACCCGTCGAAAACTTCGCTCTCGCGGCCGAATTTCGACGTCACGTCGCCGGTCTTGAACCGTTTTTTTTTTTATCGCGGGGCCATCGCGTCCCGACGAAAAGTCGACTTATTCCCACCGTGACGTACGTATATATAATACATATATATGGTCACCAGTTAAAGTCTAAACGAAATGCGTGCAACACGTACTCTACTGACATTTCAAATATAAACTGATTTTCCGACTTACTATTCCGTTGGTACGTGGACATTTCGCGTCGTCGTTTTTGAATCTGAGTATATATATATATAAAAATATATTCGCGGGGATTATTTTTAATCGATTGAAAAATTATTCACCGTTCTCGGCCTGCGCAATCGTCAAAATTCGTCAGTCGCATTTCGTTTTCAAAGCGTTTCAACGCGAAAACACCGTTTCTAATCTAACGGAAAATAATGTTTTTTTGGTTCTGCGTTTTTTATCATAACGTCGTTGCCGTTTCGGACAAACACGAACGAAATTGTTGTACTCGTCTGTTCGCGATTAGATTGCCGCGGCAACAAATGAGAAACCACATTACGGCACGCGTAAAAATCAATAACTTAAAACCGACGGTTCGCCGACAAGATGCCGTTCAACACCCTCGAACGGTATATGCTTCGCGCGCGATTTGATTTCACGACGCGGACAATCGGGAAACCTAACCCAACCGAACCTAACCCTCGCGGGAAGCGACGGGACACGAACCGCGAACGCGCGTATCCCAGCGCCCGTTCCAGAACCGGCGACGAATATTTCGCGATTCGTGTGCAGTTCGTTGTCATGCGCGTGTCGATTCAAAACAACAAAACTCGCCGAGGAACCGCGGTGTAGGAGAATGCGCTTGAATCGACTTTTTCATTATTACTGCTGTCGGAAAATCGACATTCAAACACGTAACGCGTTATTTTGCGTGCACTTTTTCACGGCGTGCTTAACGCGAATCGACCAAAAAGAACGAAGAAAAAAATAAAAATGAAGAAGCGCGCCCGGACGATGTATTTTTATCCCGTCCCCGGCGCTTTGGTCACGTTTGGCTATTGAACATTTTCGGACCGTTCGCCGGCTTGTAAATATTGTTATAGGATGACGTGTAATTATCATTTTTTTTTTTTTATGGAAACGCTCGTCCTCTTCACTTGTGTGTGTGTGTGCAGTAGCGTCGCCCACCCTATTTTAAGGTGGCTGTTCGGTACTAACTCATGAAAATATCCCCCGACTTCCGATGATGTTATGTTTGTCGGTAAGTTTTTACAAATCGATATCGCAATCAACACAATCGGTTATATTAGTCGTGACAGCGGTGGTATTTAGATAAGCTAAGGTGATAACAAGAGACGAATGGGTTAAATTTTGTCACTTTCGAAATACGAGGAAATTCAAATGATCAAAAATAATATAATACAGTGATTAGCATTTTATTAAACGTGTGTGTTTTTCACTCGAAAACACTACGTCAAAGTTGATTTCGCCCGTTCACTTTAAATCTAGTTCGGCCGTCGAAAACAAATGAGACTCCGTTTTTATCCGCACGGACGTTCAGAACGCGCGCATTCGGACGGAAAACGTTCGCGGGATTTCGGGCTTTCTGTTGATGGACACGCTCGGCCCGGCGGACCGGTGTTGTGGACCTGACCAGGTCAAGCGCATGTTGCGACAGCTTTTCGACCGTCTGAACAATCCGAACCCCACGGGTTGACGACGCGTGATCCGAGCAGTGGACACACACTGTCCGAACTCCGTCTTCGTTTCTCGACCGGAAAATTGAAACAACCGATTCGTCTCCGGTTTCGCGACTCCGGTCCGCGCGGAAACGGGTCTCGAACGCATCGCCGATTCGTCCGGAATTCATCGCGACCAACTTGGACGACCGCAGAGCTTCCAGTGAGGGGAGAGCAGAAGGAAAACGACGCGAACGCACGATTGTTGATTTTGAAAAGAGTCGAGTCAAGTTAACGCCACTGACGGACACGCGAATAAGAAGACCGAATGTCGGCCCGTACTGGACGTTTCCGACCGTCTCGTCGGTTTTCGATTGGAACACATTTACACAGGGCTTAAAACCGAATCATGTATTTTCAACTACTAGACTGTGTCGTGTACGATAGAATTGTGTCTGAACGCGAGTTGACAATGTGGCGTGTGAATACTAATAATTCGGTCGAAGTCCCGAAGTTCCGAAAGTTTTCACGATTAAGGAGCAGTGACCGTGCGCAGGTCTCCTTGACAGGGGAGACAAGAACTTAAGCTGAGGAAGTCTAGACCCCAAACCATTCTCCACCCTCCCCCCCCCAACACCAGGATTTTTTTTCCCGGGCTAAGAGCTTGATGTGAGGCTACCAACCATTGAAATTAATCCCCACACAAAATCAACGGTTCCATTAAACCATAGTATATATAGTTCTTACGAGTCAAACATAAAAATACCACAACATTTTTTAACAAGTACTTTCCGATGATAATAATAATAGACTATTTTGACTTTGTTGTTTATCATTCGATGACAATATTCCGGACACGATTCTGGCGTTTAAACTGTACTATCGCGTTTGAGCGGTTCGACCGGTGGTTTGCGGTCGGCTACCAACCGTACGAGCAGTCACGGAAGAGACCGGCGGCAACCACAGTTGAAGCCGTCTTTGTCATCAGGAAAATATTGATAACTGATATTTTTACTGCGATTGTTGACATACCGACAAGTAGCAAGTACGACGCGATTTTGGTATTCACCGTTTTCGAACTGGACGGCTATTGAAAACATTGGAATATTATTGAAAATCGGTAGATGTGATACAGGATCTCCCGAGAAAGCGTACGGTCCCGCAGGGGAGTCGACCGGAACGACGTAAAGCGACGTACGTAGTCGACCGGGTTACACGGTATAGCGCACCTACCACGACATTTCCAACGTAACGCGTTAGATCTCGTACCGTCTCGCTTGTTTTACACGGAAATGAAACGTTCAAAAACAAACAAAAAAAACAAAAAAAAAACCGATCGCGCCACGTAAAAATTGTGACCGATTTACCGTTCTAACGATTTTTTCGTCGTACGAATAATAATAATAATAATAATAATTCACGCGCGCGTGTCGAGATCTGAACGGAAACGTTTCGTTTTTAATTTACCATATAAAAAACTATACGACCGGATAAAGTGTTGATGTTGATGTTGTTGTTGTTGTTGTTGTTGTCGTGCGCCGGTCGTTCTGCCGTTTCTCGACGTACGACGTCTTCGCCGGTCCGAGGACCCGGAAATCGCCGCGGCAGCGGACTTCCTGGATAACGTTCTCGCGTTAAATAGTAAACGGCCGTCAGCCCGGTGTACACGACCTGGCCCGGGCGATACTCTACAGTATATAGTACACACACACACGTACGTACGTATCGTGTTGTGCCAGCGAAAATCAACGCACCCGTCTAATTTTTCGATGAGGTAAAAACCGTACGGTCCGTCTCGAGGTCGTATTATTAAAACAAAAAACAAACCGTAGCCAGAGCGCTTCGTTACGGAGTGGGAGACGGAGAGAAAACACGGTCCGACGGCAATTAAACATCTCTCCTGATCCGATCGCGAGATTACGGAAAACGTACGGACACGTCGTGACCCCCCCCACCCATCCGGACCACGCCGAGTTCGTCTGTGCTCACGAACGACCGACCGGATTCAAGCGCCGAAAACTAACCGAAGAAAAAACGGGTTAATAATTAACACCCGGTTTTTCGAAAACCGTCGTCGTTTCGTTTTGGCTCGTACCCGAGAGTCGAGTGGATTCCGAAACGATTCCGGACGGGATGCCCCGACGCCGATGGACCGTCTAGAAATGGGCCTCAAGCTGTGAATATTTTTTTCTCTTTTGTCGTTATGGCCTACGCCGAATAATTAAACACCTGATAATTTTTTTTTAATGAAAGCTACATTACGTTATCGTGTGTACGTGGCATAACCGAACCGTTACAACTAAAAAAAAAATGCACTAAAATATGTAAAATAATTCACGAAAATTCGCCGTTATTTTCAAGTAATACGTGATTGAAAATCAAATATAAATTATGTGACGGTGATACAAAAACGACATACCATGCGAGTTCGACAAGATTTTCGTGAATTGTCTCACCGTTTTTTAGTGCGTTTTTTCGGTTTTATTTTTTCCCCCAACGTTGTATTCGTTTCAATTTGAAATTGAACGTCGTGACATTTAAGACGTGCTCGGCGGGACGCGCGGGTCCCGGACATTGAAAACGTCCCGTTACGTACAAAGTAGGACTTCGGTTTAAAGACATGTCGGCGATTACGTCCAACCGAAAAACTCGAACTGGCCAAAGTGTCGTACGATTTTTGTGACCGCGACGGAGTTCTCCAAATCTAAAAAACCGTTAACACGGCGTAAATAATACGCTTTTAAAGCGAAAACTGTTCGAAACGTGCGAATATACGCGAATTTAGCCTTTGTCTTTGTAAACGTTACGATTACGGTTTTTTTTTTAAGTTTCTTTATTCGTACGACGTGTACAACAAGTAAACGTTTCACTCGATTACTTTTCCCTCCTCCTTTAAATATGGTCTGATTGTTGAACGAAAAAAGTTATGCGACAGCATTGACGTCCGCCCATTGAACCATGAACACGTTGGACGCGGTTGATAAAAAAAAAAAACAATCGCCAGAAACAAAACGTAGTTTTTCTCGTTGCGCGCGCGACTCGATTATCAAACCGAACGGAAACGTTGACGGGATAAACATATTATTAACCCTGTGGGTCGGTCGAACCGAAACGGACGGATTTGCGAGACCCCGCGAGGAAAACGGTCGTGACTCCGGTCGCGTGACGGTCCTCGGTCTGGAAAGGCGAATTCGAGGAGCGGCCCCGAGGAAAAAATCACGGTTGTGAGGCCCGTTGCCACCAGTTGTTGTGTGCCGGGTTAATATCCCTGCCACTTGTTGTACCGTATCGACCTGTTCGGTTGAGTCCGTTGGGTCGAGGAATTCGGTAGTGTAAGTGTCCCGGTATGGTGAAATTACTTTACTCCGAAGATGTGGAAGTTAATAGAATTTTATTGAGTCGGTTAGTATATATATAAATATAAATTATCTTGATAATAGAACTGACACTGTGCGTGTTGTTACATCGGAACACGACCGTGCGACGGCAGTCACTTATGCTTAGTCGGCACACATACCGTATATGAACAAGGGGTTCATAACACAACGACGGTTACCGCGTCGGTTCGCGTGCAGCTCGACGGGACGGACGTCCCGGACGCCGGTGGTCTTGACGGGCAACGTCTGCGAAAAACGCGAAACGCAAAAGCGGAACGGGCCGCGTCCCTAGAACGTTTTGGTCTCGGGGTGGTGGTTTCGGAGTCCCGTTGTTTTTCGTTCGAACGTCCGCGCGGGTAAGATCGCGAGACGCCGTTCGTTGGCCACCGATTCGGCTATTGATGTCCGTAACGGTCCGCGTACGGTTCTCGGCCGGCGACGGGCCTGAATCCCGGCAAGCAGTCGATTTTTGAATCGAGGCGTTTTTTCAACCGAAGCGTTTGATTTTTCGGTTCGTAGACCGACGTCGTCGTGGGCACAGTCCGATTAACGACGAAGAGGAACGTGTGCCGGCGAAGTCGGCAAATACGTCCGTGTGGCCGTCATCGTTGCGAGCGATTTCGCGTGACACGCCGTACGATTTGTTGTCGGCCCGACCGCGCGTCCGAATTGAAATCCTTTACCGGGCCAAACAATAAATGATTTGTTTGGGTTTCGTTCGCCACCGAGCGAATCGGCAAGGCGAAAAAAAATTTTCAACAAAAATATAAATGAAAAGTACGATTCGGTTCTCCGCGACCGGTCTTTACCTGAAGTCCGGTCGCGTTTGTCGGACGCACGCGCACACACCTGTTGGGTCCGTCGGCGGCGGCGGACGTGCTAAACGAAATGTACACGTGGTAACAGGTATAATTTTATGTGTGTGCGTACGTACGACGCGGTTAAATATCACGGATGGGCACGGTAACGATAATAAAATTAAAAAAAAAACGCGTAACGCTCGCGTCCGTATTTTAAATAACACGTTTACCTTCGGCCGGTGTGCGTGTGTGTGTGTGTGTGTGTGTGTGTAGGAAACCGCTTCGCGCGTCAATTTTCATAACGTTTTTCAAACAACATTCGTATCGAACGGGCGTCGTAATTTAATTTAATATAATCGGATGACGACACGTACGTACGGTGGCGACCGAACGCGTGACGACGT
Organism: Schlechtendalia chinensis; assembly: GCA_019022885.1. Classification (NCBI taxonomy): domain Eukaryota; kingdom Metazoa; phylum Arthropoda; class Insecta; order Hemiptera; family Aphididae; genus Schlechtendalia; species Schlechtendalia chinensis. The sequence goes on along the minus strand of CM032345.1, from coordinate 14,066,394 downwards.
TTGTGTCGGTTGGCCCCGGCCAGATCGTCCGGTTCGTTTCGAACCGACGTCGAAATCCACCTGACCGATTCGCGAATTGGTTTAAAAATCGGTTTTCGTTTCGACGTCAATAACCGCTCGTTCGTAATAACTCTGCGACGTAAAACACGTCGTTATAGACGATAGAAAAAACTAATAACCGCTAACGTTTCTCTAACCGAGTCTATTTTGCTATCGTTGTTTTCTCGTCAACGTAACTAGATTCATGGCTAAACACTGTGTTTTCGTTTATACTACGGCCACCGTCGTTAATAAGTTAACAATCAAAAAGTTATCGTATCGATCATTTTTTTTTTTTTTTTTTTGAAACTTGTCGTAGACTGACTGAGTGAACGGTGGGTGGTATATTCAATTAAAACGATAAGAACAATGTTGTCTATGAACTTTTATTTCACGTGTTTATACAATGTCGAAATTAAACGTCCGACCACGGCGATGACTTACGCGCGACAAAACTCCGCCACACGCAGCGCCGACATCGTCGTCGTCATCGCGACAATCCCGCGATAATATTACAATAATAACGTGAATAAATAAAAGATTACTACAAACTTTTAATAGACTAAAAGCAAGCGGCCAAGAAAACGTGAAATTGATCCCGATGAAGCATTCGAAATCTTAACTCTGATGTGCGATCAATTATTTCAAACAAATGAAACATTAAAACCTGTATCAGACAACATACGGACCGAACGATCTTGATCATATGTTTATTTTACACGCTTACTTTTAGTCCGAAGCGAATCGGACGATTTGGTGGGGCCAACATCACATTTTCCGTGTCGTTTCGTTTTTATTTTTTTCGTTTACCCGTTCGTCCCACATAAAACCATAGACTTATAAAGATATGTGCTGCGCTTAGAGAGAGAAAACCAATATCAACATCTAGTGAAAGAGACAGACTACGACTACACCTCTCACGGAATAAACGACGCTAATAATTACTTATTCCATAGTTCAGTATAGTGATAACGCAATCTATTAACTATAAAACATTGCAACTCATTTCTCGAGTCACACTATTATCACAGATTATCTGAGAATCTGTGCTATTATGACAAGCAGTGCGTAAGTGTACTGTTTTTCAAAGTTATCTGTGTTATTAATTAATATTTATAACATTAATATAATGTGATACAGAAGAAATATCAAAACATAAAAACATAATTCAATATTTAACAATAAAATCGTCAGCTTATCTTAAAATTAATCAATTATTTATTGGCATATCGGATCATATTTTAAACCAGTCACCATTAAATAATCATCTACAAATTGTGAATTTAATTTTAAATACATATCTCACAATAAGATTACACCACTTTAACAAAGAGAACAGTGAGCCAAAAATTAGAATTAGGTCATTTTTTACAAAACAAATACATTATAGAAATCAATAAATTATTATATTATATTTATATTATTAAAAAATAAAATGATATGTAAAGATGAAGAATACGTCGTATACTGTATAGTTATAGTTATTAATTTTAAGAGTAAAGAATGTTATTGTGTAATATGTATCATAAATATTTGTTGTATACTGGTATGTCTAGATTTGGTATGTACTATGATTTAAAAATAGAATCAAATCATATTAAAAACGTCTATGATTTAATAAAACTATCGTTATATCCACGATCGAGGCATATCACGTTCCACGAGAGGTGTAGATATAGTCCGTCTCTTTCACTACACGTTGATATTTTGAAATATACAGCAAGGTATAGGGAACACGCAGTCCATATATTTATACGTCTACGCATAAAACGCTTACTCTTCGTACCGTCCGAAATCCGTTTCACGACGACAGTATGCTGTTAAAAACGATCCGATACGATTGCGCTAGGTCGCCGCGACGTTGTAATGCGAACCGTTCGATTTTCGACCCGACGAAAGATTAAAAAAAACGTTTCGAACAGACACAGAATTCAGTCCGTGCAGGACGAAGGGGATCCGTTGTCCGCGGCAGTTGTCAACACGAACACAAATCACGTTCCAAAAACAAAGCGCTACGTTCGTCGTTCACCGTGCACGCTATCCTTCTAATTCGTATTCTTCGGGCGACGAGGAGAACGGCGTACGATGTTCGTGGCGTTTGGATCGAAATGAACAGAAAAAAAAAGAGTGAGAAAACTCCGATTTGTCGTGGAACGATTTTTTTATCGGCTTGGTAAATTGGTTACGAAACGTTGTCGTGATTCGTTATCGGCGACTGCGGTTAAGACGATCGTTCGCGTCGCTGTACGACGACCAAAAGCACTACGTGACAGTGTCGTAACTATGGGGTGGTGGTGTTGATGATGCGGATGATCGATCACTCCGCAGAGCCTTTTATTTTGTTTTTGTTTTGTTTACTATTATCAGTACAAAATACAATTTTTAAAGTATGCAATTACCATGCAACGATTATAACAAAAATAATAGTGTAATCAAAATGTATAGTCAGTTACGCCACTGTTACGTGGGCATTCGTTTGTAAACCTCTGTCGATCCGTATCGCAAACCCGCGACAAGACTTATTAAAAAAAAAAAAAAAAACTAAATTTTAACTGCACACGTATAAGTTCCGAATACGATCCGTGCGAGTTCGTGTTCGCCCGATTTTCTACACTAGCCCGACACGTTCGGTCGTTTAAAACGGCAATTTACACCAATTGAAAATATCCAATAAAAAAAAAAAGAGAGAGAGAGACTTACTTTCACCCGTTTAGTCTGCTGTTGGAAATAAGCGAGTGAATTTAAAAAAAAAACACAAAAACGAAATAGATAAACGACTCGAAATCCGAACAGGCAAAATTCAAAAACGACGGGTCATTGTTTCGTCGAGGGGAACGGGAACCGCCGTTCTACACACGACCAACAACTTCCGCGGACCGGAAACCGATGATAAGGCGGTGTCGGCGGCGGACGTCGTTACCGTGGTTACCGATGGGATTTGCCGTCCTCGTCGGGTCTGTCGGGACGCGACGGGTTTCCTTTTTTTTTTGGGGGGGACGGCGGATCCTGAAATCGCGAATGGAAGCCACGGAAGATTCGAAGACGGTCGAAAGCGTGAAAAAAATCGACGCTAGGTTAGGTCAGTATCGGTCACACACAATATTACCGCCATTGGCGCGTTAGCGTGTTCGACACGGTGTCCGCCTACGGACGGAGTATGGACGCGACGGTCATTGTTGTCGTTTGACACCGTTTTCGTTCTCGAGACGCGTTAAGAGGACTTTTTGTTTTCGTCTTCTCGCCGCGTAACAACGAAAAACACGATAAGCCGTGACGAGACCGCTCGCAGACCGACGCTCCAAACCGACGGCCACGACTCCTTTAAAAGTGTCGCATGATTTCCAACGGTTTTTCTCGACGCGTGATAAAATAATCGATTGTTATTCCTGACGAACCGGGTCTAGGTAGCTGTTGTACTTCAAATATTGTCCGTTGAAATTAAACTGCTCGGAATAGGATATCCGTCGACGTTTTTAGAGTAACATCAAAATCCGGGTTTTTTCGACCGAGTCGAGTCGAATCGATTCGGAAAAAATAAACGCAACCGGTGTTCAACGGTGATTAACTGTTATTGTTATCTCGGTAACGACGTGTACGTATCGAACGCACCGGATCACACGGTTCAATGTCGTGGTGTTCGTCACCTGATCACTGATCGGAATGATCCATGCGATATATTCTCAGGCACGCGCGACAAAAAAAAAAACGTGTAGCGCTCGATTCGTTACGGTCCAAGACGAAGGTGGTCCTAATTCCGTCGGACCCCCTCCGCTACCGTCGACCGCCATCAACGCAACAAAAACCGTCTGAAAGACTATCCGAAACGAAAACGATGTTTCCGACTGCGATCGCGGACGACGGGACCGGAAGCGGAACGTGCAAAGGGGAACGGTTATTTGTTTTTTCTCTCCAAAACGCACGCGAAATCCCTACCCGGCGATAAGAGCTTGTCGCTTCGAACGCGGCGTTTCCGTTAAACGGACGTTTCGTGTTTTGCAGGTCCGCCGTCTCCGGCCCATGTGACCGCGGCCCATGTGACCGGCCCGCGGAACGATGGACCACCAGCACCAGGCCAGCGTCTCGTCCGCGATGGCCTCGACGACGGCCACGACGGCGGCCGGCGCCGCGTCCACGATGGCCGCGGCGGGCCGGCGCAACAACACGCACCGGACCGTCAACGTGCACGGCCGGCTGATGTACGACGAGATCGTCATCAACGACGTCTGGATCAACGCCATACTGTCCACGTTGGCGCTTACTTGCGCCGCGTGCCTGTGCCTGTGCTTCCTGTACTGCAAGTTCCAACAGTGGAAGCACGCGGGTAAGACAACCGCGCACGACCGTAGTGTTAGCCCCCCGGTGGAGTCCTCGGGTTTCGCGTGGCACGTTTCCGTTAACGACGAAAGAAATCGATCGATCGTTTCTCTACGCACCCGACGGAACCGATGTTGTGAGCACCGTTGCCACACCAGTTGTTGTGTGCCGCGTCATAATATCCCCGGCCACTTGTCGTATCGTATCGTATCTGTTCGGTCGAGTCCGTTGGGTCGAGGCGTTCGGTAGCGTAAGCGTAGTGTCCCCCGGTATGGTGAAATCACTTTACTCCGAAGATGCGGAAGTCAATAGAATTTTATCGAGTCGGTTAGTATACGTAAATTATCTCGATAATAGAACTGACGCTGTCGTCGCATATTCGAACACGACCGTGCGACGGCGGTCACTTATGCTTAGTCGGCACACTTGTCCGTATACGAACGAGGTTAGGTCATAACACTGTTCACAGGCGTCCGTCCGCCGAGCGTAGAACGTTCACGCGGGATAAACGTAAATATTTTTTTCCCCGACTTCGGTCGGAAGGACCCGGTTGAGCCGAGTCGACGACCGAAAAAAACCACCCCGCACGAGTCGAACCGCGGTGTGACGAACCCTCGGAACCCGTTCCCGATAGAAAGGTGGACAGTCGTGAGTCGCTTTTTTACTCGCGCGCGTTCGTTTTTCGTTTGCGGCGGTTTTGTCTTTTTCTTTTACCGATTCGTCGCCGTCCAGTCCGAACGTAACCGTAACGATTGATTCGCACGTACGTGCTCGGCCGGAACGAATCGCATTTACAACGTGATAATGACGTGCTCGATAACACTCACTGGCCACGTTTTCACCGATAATTCGTGTTTTCTTAATATTTTAATTTTATGTTTTTTTCGCGCAACGTCATCTAACTTGCGAAGGGACGGCGGTGGGCCGGTACGTTAGCGCGTCTGACCGCGGGGGCCAAAACCCCCCTCCCCCAATACACCCTAACATTGACTTTTGTGAATGTTTCGTCGTCGCGCGCTCGACCGTACTCTAAGATCACATGGACACGAGAGCGCGGGTTCGTTCGAGTGAGCATAACGATCACTCCGTTTGAGTAACCGTTTAGGTAAAAAAAAAAATGTCGTTTGTTTTTTCTTCTTCTTCCTTTTTTGTTTATCGTGTCGTACACAAATGCACGCCTGACGACTGTTTTCGTCGGTAGGCGAATTTAACTGCATAAAAAAAATAAATCCACCTCCCTTCGGTACAACCTTCAGAAAGGACGCGAAATGATCGTGAACACAACCGTGTATTTGATACGATCGATACGTTTCGGATTCGCCCGCGGACACGCACTTTACGCCGCGGATCCTACAATCGACTAGCCGACGTATTGGCCCCGTACAATGAACGCGTCAGATATCGTTTTTCGTCACTTGCCCGTGGCGCGCTGTCATTGCACTTGTCATACCGTCGGGAGTCGTGCGGCGCAACAACGAACACGGTCTGGCCGTACGTTTAACGGAAAACCGTGTAGGGTGTGCGGTAGGTCGGTGCTGTTGGGTCTGGGAGGTCTCCGCGGTGTCGGGTGTTACTGTCCTACCGAACGTGTTCACGAAGCACTCAGACGTGTGCCGGGGGCGGTGGGGGGGGGAGGCGCGACTTCGGGGTACGGGCACCTGGAACCGAACCCAAAAGGACCGGTGTCGGCACGCCAATATCCCGTAGAACCCGTACCGGAACCAGAATTATAAGTTAAAGTTTTTCCCGTTCCGCGGGTGTCTCGTGAGTTACGATAATAATAATAATAAAATCTCGGATGACGTTTTTCGTACAGACACACGGACAAAAAGAAATAAAACAATTGTAAGACTTTCCTCGCCGATCCCAGAACCTCAAACGTTCGAAATCATCATCTTATCGTTCGACGGACGATAAGAAAACAATGTTATATTCTAGCGAGCGATCGTGTAAACGCCGTGTAAACTTTGACGATCGGTCGGGCCGAGTAATCAATGTACGAAATCGTCAATCCTCTAAACCTGACCTAACCTGACCGCAGTGCGACCGAATCGCTTTTCAATGCATTTCAATTCATTACTAAACCGGGCCGTTCGTCCGCGTTACCGGGACACCGCGCGTGGCCGTCGCCCGTGACGACCGCGGTTAGCCTCGGCGCGCGTTTCCACGCGGACGGCGACATTTCAACGCGACGCCGCCTGACGTCCCGATGAACGCGACCGTCACGATGAAACGGCCGGGGCCGGAGGCCGCGCGCACCAACCGGGACTTCACGTCCAACCTGGACTCGTGCGTGGTGCAGGGCACGCGGGCCGACATGGACGCGATCCCGGACAGCGGGCAGGCGGTCGTGGAACACGTGTGGATGATGAGCCGGCCGCCGAGGCTGGGACGCGGCGTGGAGCCGACCGTGACGGCGCGCGGCGCCCACGTGATGCTCGCCCACGTGCAGCAGCAGATGATCGACCGGGGCGACCTGATCTGCAAACGGGTGTGCCGCGTGATCGGCAGCACGGACCCGGACAAGGACGCGGTGAACGCGGCCGCGTCCGGCTAGCCGGGCGGACGGCCCGCGTCCGCCGTTCCGTGTAACGCGCCGCGTAAATAAACGAGATCGGTTTCAAACGCGCCTTCGGTCGGTCGGTCGGTCGGTCGGCGGATCGTTTATGGTATGACGTGTGTGCTTCCCGGGGAGGGGGACGTCAAATACGAGTGTTTTAAATTCGGTATAAGCTCGTCCCAGTGTCTGTGTGTATGACTTCCAGAAGTTCTCTAGATTATTGTTATTGTCATTATCGTGTGTTAAGAAATCGAACGTTTATTTAAAACTAAACCCTAACCTAACCTAACCTGTGGCGGCCTGTACGGATCGTTTAAAGTATGACGTGTGTGCTTCCCGCGAGAGATAAAATAATACGGGGGGAAGGGAATACGAGTGTTTTAAATTCGGTATAAGCTCGTCCCAGTGTCTGTGTGTATGACTTCCAGAAGTTCTCTAGATTATTGTTACTGTCATTATCGTGTGTTAAGAAATCGAAAGTTTTTTTTTTTTTAAACTAAACCCTAACCTAACCTGTGGCGGCCTGTACGGATCGTTTAAAGTATGACGTGTGTGCTTCCCGCGAGTGATAAAATAATACGGGGGGAGGGGGACGTCAAATACGAGTGTTTTAAATTCGGTATAAGCTCGTCCCAGTGTCTGTGTGATTATTGTTACTGTTATCGAACCTAACCTAACCTGCCGTTGCCGTGTTATTTCGATGGGGTTTTTCACGGAGTCACGGAAAAACCAATAGCTGTGCGCCGGATGTTATCACAGAACGCGTTCGCGTCCCCGATGCGTTTTATTATAGGTCACGTTTACCAACGATCCGATCGTGGAAAACACGGCGACGGGTAGTAAACCCACTAAGTACGCTTAGCAGAGGTACGCTCGAACATTTGAAAAATAGAAATATGGTAGCCTCCACCGTTCCAAAACTCGAGCGCTGCGTCGAGGGCGTGACGATGGAACCGGACGAAGAACGAGCGAGAAGGTAAAACGGTCCGCGTGACTTTTGGCCGCCATTGTCGAGACTGGAATGCGCGCTGGACGGGGGAAACACACGTCGACATCGGCCGGCGTCAGAGGCGTCGCGAGGGTTAGGTTAGATCGGCCGCTGGACAATACGGATGGAACGGACGTGAACGGGTTGTGTGTAGGACGGGGAGAAACGTTGAATCGCGTCTGCCTTCGTTCTGGCGCGGGCTTCAGTCTTGTCGTCGGTTTGGCATCGATTAAAAGCGGGTTACGCAAAAAAAAAAAAATAATGAATCTGAACCGAACGCCGTTGAATTTCTGTCATTTTTCTTCTACCGTTTTTCAATACCCGAGTTTTGAAATCTGTATTCGTAGCGTTTCGATATTCGACGATCGCAAATGTAATCGGTGTTCGATTTGTACTCGGACGTACGTTGTGCCTTCTTCCCCTTCGGCATGCCCAAAACGGCCGTGACGGAAACGGCGTGGTCGTACAAAACGACAATCACGATGTCGCGTCGTCGTATCTCGTCTAGTCCCGAAAAACCAAGTCGGGCGCGTCCGACCGGTTGACGCAACAAGACACGCGGACGCGCCATTTCATCACGAAGAAAATCGTGAAATTATTCATCGTGAAGAAAAAGAAACGACAACGCCATCAACGCCCGCCGACAATCGGTGTATTTATTGTTTTCGTTATTTGTCGTGGACCGCCCAACCCATTTTCGATCGTGCCACTTCGTCCGTCTTACGTATCGTTCGTTCGCACGCGTGTGGCAAAACCGCGCCGGCGGTTGCGAGTCCTTTACGGGTTTTTTTTAAAAATATTTTTTTTTTTGCGATTTGAAAATTACCGTTCCGCGCCTAACGCCAACGCTGTTGGACACGGGCTCGACGAAAACGTCATGTTTCGTGCGCGTGTGCAACGTCCTCTCAACCCATTCCTCCGTGCTGGGAGTTTCGTTTATTTTTATCGATGTCTCCAGGACCCGACCCGGCGTGTGACACCTGGTGTAAATAAATCAAGGTACAAGTAAATCCATATGATCGTGTTTACAACACCGACCAAACGCTTGGGGTCTTTAAGCGAGACGAGGTCCTTTGGTGGTCTCTTCGGCGGACCGTGTCTGCCGTTCGACTCTTTTTCCTGTTCCACACACACACTCACGTGCATACAAAGATAATTTTAAAGATAATCGGTATTTCTATCGGATAGGTTATTTTTAACCGTACCGACATTCACCGACATTCGTCGTCGGACCGTCGAGACAATTTGAACATAACCGCGAAACGCAACGGACAAACGGGAAATCCGGACGCTGTTCCGGGATCGGTATTCGAATTCGTGTTCACGTTCTGCACGCGGAACAGAATTTCGCGAGACGGCTCGTTCGTGCCGGTGTAAATCTGAAACGATAACCGTCACGGACAACGGTACGAATGACGTCACTGTGATGTGCGACTTGACGGATCGCAGCCGTCTGCGGTCGTAAGCGCTACCCCGCGTTCGTTCGAAAATCGTAGCGAAGGGCGGCTGATTTTTTTTTTAGTTTGTTTTCTAAACACGGCGGACGAAGAGTTTTGTCTTCTGGATCGAAACCGAACGTAATAACAATAACGTGTAACCGAAATCAAACGGTTTTCAATCCGGTCGCGTCGAGTTACGAGCGTACGACAAGAACACCAGAAACAATCGTATCGAACGAATGGCAAAACGATCGGCACGCGAGACCGCGTTTCGTGGCTCGAATTTTTTACGACACCCACCCGAAAAAATGATATATATACACACAGGATTTCGATCCATGCGTACGAGGCGTATCCAGAAAGTAAGAGCACTCAGTTTTTGTAGTTTTAAAAATATATATATATATATAGGACGTTGTAGGTGTACATACGTGTATATCACTTGTTTTTCCACGTAGTCGCCTTCCCGTTCTACGCGGGTTGTAAGTCGTGGGCCACAAGCTTCTTGACGCCCTGCTCGTAACAACCTACAATGTCCTGTAATTTTTTTTTAAAACGTACAAAAATCGAGTGCTCTTACTTCGTGGATACGCTGTTAACGCCGGACGGACGGGACGAATGGCGGAGTCGCGTGTTTTTTACTTCCGGGCGCGGGCCGGCGCAAACGGCGTGACTCGGATCGTAACGAACAACATTCGTCGTACCCGGTGAGAAGGGAAATGAGCCGGATCTCACGTATCACGTATGCGTCACATCCGTCCGGGTTGTGTTACGATAACGTCGAGGTTAGGTTAGTTCCACTTATCTGACACGTGGCTCGCGCGGGCACGTGTTCGCGGATTCCCGCCGACCGTGCGCTTCCGGTCACGTTCCGTTCGGTGTAAACGTTCGTCCGGACTCGGGAGCTATCGGGCCGCCGTCGTTCGTTCCGGGATGAATACGAGTTCTGTTCTCGGGGGGTAGGGGGGGGTTTGGACGAGACGATTCCCCGCTGTACGCCTTGCCCGGTACAGATGAAAATAAACGCGAAACGAACGTGCCGAGCGCGTTCAGCCTCATATTTGGCCGCCACGTCGTCCGAGACACTCCAACACGCCGGGGAACAATGTCCGGGGACCCAACCTAACCTCACGGTCCGTTTTTTAATCGGCAGCGCTCGACGCGACTCGGCTTGGGCCACGCTTGTTGGCCGTAACGCCCGGCCTAACCTAACCCGACGCCGTGTCGTTTGTTCCATGTTGGCGTCGTTCCCGCAGCCCGACAGAGGAGAGACGAGAAGAACTCGCGGACGTACGACGCAGACTCGCTGCCCAGCTACACGATCGTCACGGGACTGCCGACCTACGACGAGGCGGTCGAGCGCATGAAGCCGCTTCCGCTTCCGCCTCCGCCGCCGCCGCCGCCGCCGCCGCCACCACCGGCGTCCGCCGACGACGACGGCGACGGAGACGGCGACCGGACCCCGGCGGCGAAACGCGTGACGGTTTCGGTGGTGACCGTGGACGGGGACGATGCGCCGGACCCCAGGTTCGGCCTGGTGTCGCACAGCCTGTTCGCGCACGACGGCGGGTGCAGCCACTGTCTGTCCGTCCAGGAGCTGCTGGAGACGTACAACGTCCGGTAAAACGGCCGTCGTTTAGTTTTCACGAAACGCGCGTCGGACGTCGGCGGGCGTTTTTTTTTTTTTCTTTTGACGGGAAAATCCCCGTGTCCTTTTTTTTGTTAAAACCGTTTTTTGCCCCCCCCCCTCACCTCATCAGTGCCGCGGGTTCGTCATTATTGTCTGGATAACAGTTTTTTTCTTTTTTTTTTTAAAAACACTGTCTAGATCTCGCCTTAACCGATTAATAAACGTATGAAAAAAACCAAAAAAAAAAAAAAATGCAACGACTTAATTATTTATTTACGATAACACGTACACGTCTTGACGTCTAGGTCCGGGTGGGTTTCGATCGATTCAACCGAAGTTCGGCCTCTCTCGCGCGTCCTCCTTAATTCTCGATAATGAACCCGTTCATCGGCCGCGCACTCGGACCGTAATGCCGTCGGCCCGGCTCTGAAAATCAAACGAACGAAAACCAAAAAAAAAACCACCACCCCCCGACGACGTTCACGCGCGAACGAATAGGTTTGTGTCCGTTGTTCGCGCGGAGGTCCGAGGGTGGAATGGTCTCGGTTGTGTGTCGGCCCGGCTCGTAAACCGGGCACGGTGACTTCAACGGGCAATCGACGTTTACAACGCGTTTCTTACACCCACCCTCGTCGGGGAAAACTGCCGTCGTTAACGGTGCCGTCCGGCGGACAACGAACGAAACCTGGTCGCCTTCTGGTGCCTGAGACTCGTTTCCCGCGACGGTCGGGTTAGGTTCGGCGAAACCCACCCACCCTAAAACATCATCCCTTCACGTCCCGGCGGGCCACGCGCGCACCGCCGGACCGACCGTTCGTCCGAAATCATTTACGCACGTGTGTATTTATTATCGTGCGAATAAACCGCTGTCGCCGCCGTCCGGTTTTCGTTTTCGTTCGTTCGCCCGAGTCGGAGCGACATCGAAATCCTGACCCAACCGTGATCTTCTTAATCGAAACAACTTTAATTCTCATTTCGTCGCGTCGAATAATAAAATATTTTCCAAAACGGTTTATTGAAAACCGTTTGCGATACACCGAAAAATACCAATAGCTACGACTTCATTTCAAATTGTCTTTCTATATTATCACGGATAAGAGTTAGAATTTAACAAGAGTCTACGCCCCTTGGCCACCCCCCTGGACCCTTTTCCAGAGCCGATTCGCACGGAGGCGAGGCACAGAAGCGTCGCCGCTTATCACCACGCTCACCGTGTCGGCCACACGCACAACGCGCACGTCGAGTTCTATCTCTTAACTCTCGTGAAAACGTATCCGGTCGATTCGTCCGGACGTCCGTTTGTCACGTCCCGGTGCGAGTTTACGGGACAGACTTTCGACTTCTACGGCGGTGAACTGCCGTCAGCCGCCGTCCGTGTTTGGAGACGCCACGCGCGTCGTCAGTTCACGACGATCACGATAAAACAATATGCCCCCCCGTCGTACTTGGGTTATTTTTGACAAAATATTCTCAGCTCTTCTTCTTCTGGCCGACCACCACGGCTGAAGTACACCGTGCGACACGCGTTCTAGGTGTTTAGGTGTTGAAATGTCTAACAAAACAGTGACGCGATCCGTGGGCGTTTCGAACGACAACGGTAAGTAACCCGTAAACGGTATGCCGACGCGTATGAATCCCACAGACCCGGTGATCAGTAATAAGCAGATATCGTTGCGAATATTTTTTCCGACTCGGACGTCCTTCGAACAGTACCTACCAGTGATGTTTCATATTATTTTTGTTGAATTCGTATTCATTTTTTATGTCCGTTTGTTTTTGTTATTGGTTAAAATAAACTTTGATTATTTGTATTACAATCAGTATGGCGGGGGTCGTACGTTATTATATTAGTGAATATTGTAAGACGAAAATTGTTTTCGAGTATTGAGAATGTAAAGTAGAATATAACGGACTATAAGTCATCGAGAGTGTCAAATGCTCCTATTGGGTTTTACGAAAAAAACCAATAACGTATAACTTTATTCTAAAAAATGATAATTTCAAAAAGAAATATGAGTAGCAAATAACATCAGTAGGTAAATCGTTTATTTTATCAATAACCTTGCTGTGTTCGGTGTTTCAGCCCAGTCTTATTCGGATCATGAAGTATATTTGATTTCGCTGTGTTATTATGACTTATAGCGTTATATCTCATGACTAATCGGTATTATTAATAAAACGCATATATTTGATATTACTGAAAACAAGTAAAAACGAAAACAAAAAAAAAGCTTTGAAATACTCATCGTGAAGTTTTCGGAATACTTTTAAAAAGCATTTTTCCCCAAGTCTGCTCGTAACATTACCAGCGACCACACGCATCGGCAGAACGCAATTTCTCATCTCTACAGCGGACGCAAAACATGGACGTGAGATCAAGGATACCGGACGATATTTTATAAATAAATTGGTATTAAAAAAAAATATATATACACGTGTATGTGTATACTTAAATATCGTGTAAACGTTATGATTTTATTGAAAAAATAAATAATATTAATATTATACCTGGTCAGGTAGAACGGTTTCCCTTGATGTACACATATATTCCCAAATCCGATGCATTAAATACGCTCGAAAATACGTTTGTTCTTAATAGTGATTTTAATCCAAATTCCACAATCAATTGACATTGTTATTGACCAGAATTATTTCCAATAGAATTACATATTATACGCGCGGCAAAAAGAAGGTCTAGTAAATGGTTGGGTCCTTTAAGTGCACTTTTGTCGGAATCGCACTTGATAGATTATGAAACAAATAATATATATATATATACTTTCCGACAAATTATGCAGTCCGTTTATTATCAGCTCGTCTCGGATACGTAGACGATACATTCGTTTTTATTCGGAATGTACAAACAGACGAGCAGAAGTTATGGTTAAATAGTTTAAGTGGTAATTAATGAACATATTCAAATTCACCCCAGAAACACGATTAAACAACGAGATTAATTTCCTAGATCGCGTAGTTAACCGTAAATTTGAATTTAATATTTACGGAAAACCCACACAAACCTATCTATCTATTATTCCTTACGATTCCGATCATCCTGTTTCACACAAAAAATTGCATTTTTTAACTCAATTTTTCATAGACCTGAGCGCCGTTCAGTGGAGTTTATCTCGCGGCAACTCGTATGTTTTCCGTTGCGTTGCATTCTTTTTATGCATTTATTCGCCCGGAATTCCGAACGTGTAATCGTTGAGCTATTATAATTTCAATATTGGTATCCATTTGAAAAATACCTATATAGTGTTGTGCACAATTATACAACACGACGAGGTACACTAAACACTATAACACTATTATATTATTTTTTGGACGTTGGCGTTTTATTGACATTCAAGACAATTTGACTTTTAACGAAACGTTTTATAACTTGAGTTCCCTTGTGTTCAGACCGTCGAAATGCATGGATTACCCGTTCGAACTCCTCGAAACCGACCCGTTTGCCATCTCTTGCTTGTACCTACCTTACCTAAATACCATCATCGTCACGACCAAACAATGGCCGTGGGTTAAATAAATTTTAATGTTGATTTATAAACACTTACCGACAAAAAAAAATTATATCACCCGAAGTCGAAATGTGTTTACCGAGTTAGTACCGAACAGCCGACCACAATCGAATCATCGACGTGAATACAATTGTCTGTATCAATAATTATGCGAGACGACCCTTTTGTTTTTTTTGTTTTTTTTTTTTTTTTAGTCATTTTATTAAATCGAAAATGTCAAAATCTCAAGACCAATAAATATAATACATTGATACGTACTTGATCAAATGTTAAATGGTAAAATTCTCCAAAAATCATTCGGTCTTTTTAAACAATATTTAATCGGTAGAAGATCTTCTTATCGTAAATAAAATAATATATATTATAAAAACAATATAATATGTATAAAAAATTATTATAAATTATAAAAATAATATATATATACACGTGTAAAGAAAATATGCCTAGAGTGTTTGACAAATGTTTAGAAGATTAACAACTAGTTTCGACTGTAAGTACATCTCATCGGGTTACAATGAATAATATTAAAAAAAAAAAAAAAAAAAACAACAAGTTACATAATAAAATATATGAAATCAATAAACAAAAATACCTAAGAACACATTATAAACAATAAAAAAACAATCGTGAACCGACGATCGCAGTAACACAGTAGATTGGATCGAAACAGCCGGTAGAAAATTATTATGCGTTGTATAAACGTAACGTCATTTTGTGAACATCCGCTGTTATAATTTAAAACATTACCAAAACCATTACGTTTGACTTCGTTATAAACAAGTAACTCTTCTAATATTGAATTTATTTATATTTATATATTTTTTTATTTTCGTACGTGTAACGTATTCAAATCTTTTCCTATATCCTAATGTATACTGATGATTACTTTACCTAAGACGTGTTTAACAAAATCGGATTTGGGAGAAGATTTTTTTTTCTAAATTTTATCGATATCATCAATCGTATCGAATCGTATCGAAACTTCCAATGTAAAATTTGATAATCATCACGGTCGATAGGGTTTTCGGATTTGTTTAGTTTTAAAATTTTTAGTCTGTAATCGTACATTTTCGTTTTTCTATACGCGTCACAGTTGTATTATCGTCAAACGCCCACTTACCTTTTGTACGACAAACGCATTTAGTAGTAGTGGCCGTGTTTTTTTTTTCCCCGTTACCGTTGATTTCATTTCGTGAACCTAAACACGATCCGTACACACCCGCGCAACAAACAACCCGATTGATCCGATCGAAACGAAAGCACGACGACGGGGGCGAGTCGCCGCAGCCAACTTCGAAACCGGTGTCCGTGTTGTCCGGCGCACGGGGACACGGAATAAAGACGACACGCTGTGAATGTGTTTTTGCGCACCGCACAAGTACGAAACGCGTCATGTTATTTTCTCACGCGCGTACGATTCGTTTTGTATTTTTTTTCTGAAATCACGATGGCGTTCGTTCGCGTGTACCCACGAGAAATACCGTGTAACGGTAACAAACCTATTTGACAGCCGTTCTGCCGGACAACAGTTGGCCGTTTCGCCGCGAAACATTTGTCATCTCGCGCGCGCAATCCTAAAGTGCCCTGTGGGCACGATCAAATCGTTTGTCGAATTTTCTCGTTTGACAAACGCGCGTTCGTACGACGGGCGTCTGGCAAATTAGATCTCGGTTATCGCGTGGTCTCCCGAGACTACGCCTCGTCTGCATTAACACGTTGTAATGGAATAAACGACCACGAAGACGATGACAACACACGAACGTCACTCCGCGGCAAGGGACTATGGGCACAAGTCAAAACAAATTGAATTTGATCTATCGGTTTGATCGTGTGCGCTTTTGTTCGATGAAAACATCAGGTGCGACAAACAAATTTGACCGTGTACAGGCCGCTCAATCGCCCCCCCCCGGAATCATCTACCGATTACTTCGGGATGGTGTCCGCACTTTAATCTAAAACGGTCGTGGTCAATTAACGTGATTTTGCAATACTCGACAAACGACGTCCCGGGCTGATTTTTTTTTGATAAAATCGAAAGCGCATGGAAATTTATTTGGAAAACAAAAACGCGTCGTTTGATACGCTTGGTTTTGACCGCGTGTTTATTGATTTCCGGTGCTGGCGCGTTTGAGCGCTGTAAAATCTGTAAGTCGCCGCGGGCTCCGGGTCGGAGGTCGACTACCGATCGCGTTCGCGTCGAAATTGTTTAACACGTTTGTTTCTGCTAAGCACGGCGCAGCATTACAATGAAATCGAAAAAACAAATAAATAAAAATCTGTTATCGCGTCGATTCGTCTCATCAACACACAACAGACGGTAGAAAGGGCGGACGCGCCGTAACGTAACGCGGCGCAGTAACAATAATATTTCATTACCACGTGTTGGAACAAACACGGTGCACGCACGCGTCGTGACCAAAAGAACTTGGACTTGCGCCGGGGAGAAAAAAAAAGGAAGCAAGCCGAACGCGTGTTATTATTACGCCGGGTGAACATCGAATAACCCGTTCGGCCCGTTGTGAAAACCCGACGAAGTGATACGGTCCGTCCGTCCGTAACGGTGTATACCGCGGTATAATGGAACGTGCCAGCGGCGTTTCCGAAACCACTACCCGTGGGGGGCCGAGAAACGCGCTCGGGCGACGCGAAACCTCCCGGGGACTTCCGGTGTCCGCCGTGTCGAGACGTATCTCGGAATCGTGAACGAATACGAACCGAAAATAAACAAAAATTGTTAATCTGATAACGACAATTAATACTATCGAATACCAGTTATCGCATTGAATTTATTTATTTTTATTTATTTTTTTTTTTTGCGATAAATCCACTGAAACGGATTAACCGCCTTTTGATAAGAAAAAGAAACAAAATTCACTAATAAAAATTTGTAAAACCGAATATTTTTGTTGGTTTTTTTCGTACGCTTAAGAAGATGCCACACGAGAAAACGACACGGGCGTCAACCACCGATCACATATGCGATGATCGGAGTTCGCCGTTTCCGTGCCAGTTGCGTACACTCACCTGCGCAACTGGCAATGATTTGATAAGTAAAGCGTCGAAAATTTAAATATCGGAAATTAAAAATCAAATTTTTACTCGAGACAACTTTGTCCGACGTGGACAAAAAAAAAAAAAAATCGTTAATTTTGTATCGAACAACATCCTGATGTCACACGAATAAAGTTAAATGTAAAAAAAATAGATTTTTTTTTTATTTTTATTATTTTTTTTTTTTTCGTGAAAAGTATAGAACACGTGGTATGTTCTAATAGTAAGATTTCGGTACATTTAAAAAAAACCTAAATGTGTTAATAAACGAAATTAAAATAACTCTAAACAAATAAAATATTCAACGAAATAATAAATGCAGTGTGTGTACATTGATTTACTCTACATTTTCCTCGGAACCGTTGAGTGGGTTAATTTTGTACTGATGAGTTATATATATATGTAAAAAAAAACAACAATTTTTAATCGATAAATATTTTGCAGTACATTATTAATCGTCGAATGTATATAAATTTGATATTATCAAACAATCAAATATCTTGAAGGATATTCCTTGTTAATGGTATAATCAGAAAAAAAAAATATTCCTGTACAAAATTAAAAAATAAAACTAAAGAAAAATAAAATCAAATGAAATTTTTAAGTTTCAGACCTCGCAAATATATGTGCTCAAATCATTAGATACTTAAGTAATCGAGTGCACAAGGCATAAAAACGGTCAATTGAGCACTTAAAATCTAATATTAATTATGCATAAAAATAAATAATTTATCTGTTAACAAACGGAACTTTACAACGAATCTATTTACAGTATAAACACATTACAATAAGGTACCTGTTGTTGTTTATATTAAGAAATCTGGATCGCTGTAAACATTGTCGCTATCTTCGGAACTGCCGCCTTTGGCCTTCTTCCGCTTGTGATGATGTTTTTTAGGACGATCGGCTTTTTTCGATTTGTGCGATCGGTGATGATGGTGAGAATGCTTGGATGACGGAGGTTTCGGTGGAATGATCGTCAATTTAGGAATCTTCGGTGTTGATTGCACATTATTCTGGATAACAAAGTAAATAAAACAAGTAAATAAATTGTTTCTCATACAAAATAACGCCTTTAAACCAATCATTTTTTTTTCTACGTTGTGATATCACTAAAGATTGTTATACTAATGAATATTATTGGTTATAAGTGAAACTAACTTGTTTTTGATATTCCGGCGATTCATAAGACACAGTTGATGAATCAATGTGATTAGGAGTAGTGGGAGTTTGAGAAGAAGTGTTATCTACGTGGTTACTTGGCGTCGAAGGAATATTTTTTGAAACTTTTGGTGTACCCATATCTTCGTTTCCCTCATCATCAGGATCAAGATTAATAATCAAATGTTTTAACTGAAAAAAAAAAATGCATTTTATAGTTTGCACTTGATACCATGTTATTTTGACATACCTCTAAATAATAACCAATCAATTCTTGTTTGGCTTTTTGCAAATCTTCAGTATTGATTTTTAACCCATATTGTAGCTTCTGTATAGTAGCTTTAGGATTGAATTTTGAATTTGATTTTCTACTCATATTTTTGTCATACATTTTGCTGGATTCTGATGGTGAATACTGAGTAATTTTCCTATAATAAAATTTGTATTTTTCAATTAAAGAGTAATTATTTTTATACACAGAAGTTTTAATAAAACGTACAAATCTGTTATTCCGTAAACAGTTTTCAAATAAAGTTTGAGAACTAAAAGTAGAAGGCAACCTTGAGACTTTATAAGAACATCTTGAAGATTTGTTATATCGTTAGGCACTCTATCCACAAGTGTTCCTTCATCTTCGTCTTCTTCGTCTTCAACAGCACCGTCTGCTTTACTAGATTGCTGTGGTGCATTATGATTTGGAAGAAGACCCTAAAATTGAATAGACAAATAAAAAAAATTAAAATCTATTACAATTATGTAATACTTAGCAGATGTATTAACAAAATGTATAAAGTCTATTTATTTAATTGATTTTTGTTTCTTAAAAAAAAAATTAACATAAAATCCATTAAAATTATTAACATTTTAATAAGTTTTAGCAGATATGTTCTCATTCAACGCATTACCCAGAGCAAAAAATAAAACAATACATACTTCTCTAAAGTTTTGAAGCAAATTTGTTCCATTAACAGATATCATTGTATTAATGTGATGTATAATAAATAATGGTTCGTCTTGTGATTGAAACGGAAAATATGCCAAGTTATCCGCCAAATATAACATTTGAGCTAAATTTGTTTTCTGCAAAAAAAAAAATACACAATACATATTGGGAATGCTATTATTTTACTAACTAATAAGTTGTACTTACCCCGTGGTCTTCAAACTGTTTTAAAATCGACAACACGAGAGCCCTACGTTGTTGTTTGGTTCTAAGTATAGAATACAGACATCCGTTTAGAGCACTTGGGATGGTATCATTTTCTTTCAGACGATACCCACGAACTAGTTCACCTTTGGATTGTACAATACTTTGCAACTGAAAAGACAGTTTGATGCCATTTTGTGCGCCCATGTGTATAAAACCGGGATATTTTTTCTCTATCTCTTGCAAATGCTTGTCAGCGCGACTACTAACCGATTTCTCTGTATCGGTGCTCATACAAATCAAATAAGGCACAATCTATAAACAGAACACAAAATATATAATTCATCAATATTATAACGCGGGATGATTTATATACCTGAACAGGATGCACAAGTCCTTGAGCTAAAATCAATTGTATTACTTTAAGTACAGATTGCCGAACTTGAATGCTTGTATGCAAAAATGAATTCAATATTCCTTTTAAATATAACTGAATAACTGTACTAGCCATGCCAGAAGAAACATCGCCCATTTCCTTCAAATTTTCTTTTTTCGACATTTTCGACCCTAATAAAATACCATTAAATTAATGAAAAAAGAGTTTATGTCAGTTATTAAGTAGTAAACGTATGTATCATCTAATCAAATCAAATTCAAACAAATATTTAAACACTTACATTCTAAATCCTGTTTGATCATTCTCTTTTCTTCTTCCTCCAAGTACACTTCAATATTATTCAAAATCTATTATAAGACACAATAAAATATTAAAAACTACATCAAAATCATAATAATATGAAATATATAAATGCATACCTGAGATTTCATTATGTCCGATACATTGTTTGATAATATATCAAGATACGTATTCATAAGATCTTGACACAACATAAAATCGTAATGTCGTATACATATCGAGCCAATTGCTTTTAATGCGAATAATTTTGTATCATCTTCATTTGCATGCATAAAGTACGACATAATATCATAGACTAAATCTCTAATATTATCCTGGAGAAAAAATATATTTTACAAAACCGTGTATTATTTTAAATACAAATGATAACTTACTGGATACGCATCACCATAAACATCTTTGTCAGTGAAATCGAAGAACCTCAACATTAGGCCAATAATATAGATTGAACGCCGAAAAATAGGACGTAGTGGTATTAAAACTTCAGGAGTTGCCTGGTTTTCTTGATGTAGCTTTTGAAAATTCCCCAAATATTCTGAAACAGATCAAAATATATAACTTACAACTAAATCATATGTTATAAATTACTAAATCCAATTTAAAATTGTAGAAATATATTGAAAAACTTATATGTTAAAATAATTAACATTGTTTTCCAATGTCAGCATTAAAATAAAATAAAAAATAAACGATTATAATACAATTTTAGTACACTTAAAATAAAATTTTAAACTTAAAATGATGATATAGCATAAGCTTTAAGTAAAAGTGATATTTCCGTGATACAATATGTTAAACTGTTAATTATAAATTATAAATTAATTATGAAAAATTATAAATGAATATAATTATCATTAAATAATTCATTTTTAACTTACTATAATATATTCCAAAACAATCCCTAATAAGCTTAAAGTTTCTCGTTACATTGTTTACAACAGAGCCAAGACAAGAAATACAACTCAAGATTACAGTCTGATCGTGTCTCATGATAAGTTTAACTGCATCCTCTTCAAGTTGCGATAAAAATATCTCACTAGGATGTTCAATCAATGGGACAACAAGTTCTAGAGTTCTTGCAACGCAACTGATGATTTGATAATCGCCTTGTGTCTAATAATAATAATAATAATACGAATAAAAACTTGTAATAATTTCTATATTACATCTATTGTTTCAAAATATATTACCTGGCATTTTAAACTTAAATACGGTTGAAGAGTGAGTGAATGTGCAGCCAACAGTTGTGGCCGTATTTTAGCAAACAAATATAACGTAGTAAGACAAGCTACAAGTTGTTGTGATGTACCTCCACCACCACCATCAAGCGTTACAACGTTTTCCACTAAACAGTCTACAATCTGTTTACAAGCCGTAAGAAGAGCTTTTGGAGGCTCAGCAGCCACTTTGGTGGTCTCGTCCTTATCTTCTTTAGGTTTAAACAGACTTAACAGTAGTTGCTCAAACCATTCCAGACCAAATTCTTTAGATGCCGCTACAACATCAGTTATGTTCAAGACTTTTCTCAATAACATTTTTGTATCAAGCGCCGGTTTCTCACGTACTGGAGTGAACCACATGTTTTGAAACACTTCCATAACCAATTTTCTAATACCATCCTCGTCATTGACACGACGTATCATTTTCACACAAATCTCCGGTATTTTTGAATAGTCAGGACACTCGATACATATGTCTTTCATTATTTTTATCACTCGTTTGCGTACACTAACACCAGTGTCCAATATCCGAGTAGACAACATATCATAGTATTTATCGATCAGTTCTGGACGACTCAAGACAAATTTTCCAACCAAATCAACAGCAGCTTCTCTGACCGACGTTGAATGGTCTAAGAAAGAATGGCTCACACCCAACTGCATTTCTTTTAATCCTAGAACGCCTGGATCAACTTCGACAATCATTGTCAGACATTTCATAGCTTTTGTTCTTATATTCACAGAAGTTTCCATTAAAACATTGATGATCTAAAATAAATAATTAAATAAACAACATATAATGTAAAGTACACAAATTATTTCCTTACATGTTTGAGATACGTATCGAAACTCTGAGAAAATGGTCGTTTAGAAGCTAAATATCTAGCCACTAATTCAGCACTGTCATAGTCAATGTATGTTTGCATCACTTGTGTAGCTTGATTATCATAAGGATTGATTTTCGTCAATAAATATTCTTTTCTTTGTTCACAAATCCTTGAGTTTTCGGTAGCTTTATTTTGATCAATGCTGGATTCGTTTTCTTTACTTGAATCACTACTCTCGCCATTGTCTTCGTCATCTGAACCTTGAATAAATAGTTTCAATTATTATGAATAAAATGTATTTTATAAAACAAAATCAGATACATACCATATTTTTTACGAGAATTTTTTTCCTTTTTTCTTTTTGACAAAAAATCAAATGATTTTCCAGCATCAGTGTTATCTTGATACCATTGAGCTAAATAGAAATGTCGCGCGTGTCTTAAAGCTGGCTCAGAAAGACTTTTAATAGCTAAATAGTCTAAAAGAACTCTTTGTAAAAATTGTATTCTTTCTTCGTCGTCTTTTACTTCCTGAACTTCTTCCTGCAAACAATAATTATTTATGTACATAATCAACTCAAACATAACATTCAAATTATATTGAATAACACTTACCATTAAATTACCATCTTCATCTTTAAGCTCTTCAGTTCGTATATCCAATATTATAGAGTCAATAGTTTTTAACCTTAACTGAGACGTAACAGAATCCTTTCTGAGTCTAGCTGCTACAACACCAAGATAGTCCAAAGAGGCAACTCTTAGAGACATCTCTAAATTTTTGTTAACAAAATTAGCAACCAATAACCTTCCCAGTACACTGAGCATAAGTTCCGATGCAGGCCATTCAGGTTTATTCACAGTGGTCAACAAATCTTGAATGAAATTTTCAAATATTGGACGATAATCAATTTCTTCACTTTTACTACAGCATTTTGATAAAAACACATGCAAAAAACTTGATGCAGTCGATCGAGCAGTCTTGAATTTACTGATAATCAATGTGTCAGGATCAAGCTGTAAAATAACAAAAGTTTAAAGTTTATTTATTTATTTTTTTAATATGTTTTGAAAGATAAATGTTTACAAAATATATTTAAAATCTTACATGTGACGATTTTTCAGCTAAATTAGATGGAAGTACAACCATGCATTGTATTAATTGTAAGACAAGAGCTGATAACATTTGTATATGTTCTTCAGAACTAATTCGAAACGATTTCAAACTTCGCTTTGAACTCGGTAATCGAGCCATAGATGCAAGAATATCATCTAATAGTAGTTTTCTATGTTTGTCATACTTTGTAAATATCTATTAAAATATAATATAAACAAACAAAAAATAATGTATTTATTTAATTTTAAATATTTGTAGGGCAAAATAAATAATGTTAATAAAGAAATGTAATATTAGTTTAATTACAATATACTTTTTAATGTAATTTTTGAATTACCGTTGTAACAAGTTTTAGCGCAGACAGTTGTAGTTCACTAATTTCTTCAACAAAAAATGGCGAAACTGCCATGGATGAAGTATGTAGAACAGCTGTATCAGTTAGAGTTTGAATTTGTAAAAGCTCAGCTAAAAGTGAAACTACTTCTGCCAACTTAGTATATAATGACAAAACATTTTTATCTCGGACTTCTTTTGGATGTGCACGTTTTTTCCGAGAACTTCCTGAATAAGAATCATTACTTTTTTGTATCCTGTAACAGAACAAAAATATTATTATAAATATCCTAATTAAAATTATAAAATGGAATACACACCTGTAGACTGGATCAAAGGCTGGATAAATTGTATTGTGAAGTTGATATTTTGTAAACATAACCACTCGGTCGATAACATCTTCTAAATAAACTTTTTTCTGCATTTTGGGAGATGTTAAGACATATAATGTAGTCAAAGATGCATCCACTGCACGCATTACTCTTTCCATTGCAGACTCCATCCATAATTTTCTTTCGAACTCATCATCTTCCTATTATAATAATTAATCATCATAATAATTAATTTATAAAAATGTTAAGTTTTTATTTATGTTCTTGCTTACTGGATCAGCTATGGGTGACACTTTTGCACCATCTCTGATATTTTTTTCAAGTATACTCAACAAACGAATTATTTTGTTCGATGGAATTGATTCCATTGCACCTAATGTTTTAAGTTTAGCCGATTCACTACATAATTCTTGTAATACATATTTCGGTATTAATACTTCTGGTGGTGCATCATCATCAGCTATTTAATTAAATTTGTGAATTAAAAACGTATATAACATTAACAAAATTATTATTATAAATTTTATTTTAAAGATTTATAAATTACCAAAATCTAATATTTGATCAACTTCTTCAGTACTATCAAATACTTTTTCAATGCATTTGTTGAATTTTTGATATGTATTAGTTTCCATTAGTTCTTCAATAGATAACTTTTCCACGACAGGTACAAGTTTTCTTTCAACTTTTCTTACTTTAGGTTTTATTGTACATTCATCTAAAAAAAATTAAAATAAAATCATGAGTTTACTTATTGTTTTAAACCAAAAAAACGAAATAATTATTATAAACCATTAATACAGCTGACAAGAACAATTTAAAAATTATAATTATTTTAAATAAAATTATTACTTTTGTCATTAACTTCTGATGGTTGAGCTGCTCTTTTTCTCCTTTTAATTCTTTCTGTCAATGATACTCCAAAATCATTTGGATCAGAACATTCAGGTGTTTGAAAACTACCTTTATCTGTAAATTAAACACGTTTTGCTAATAAAAATTCAACTAACAAATTTAATAAAAATAAAATATGATAATTGGGATATATAAAGTCTAAAAAATATACAAAATGTTTGAAATATTCATATAAATGATATAAAAACATATAAATTATTAAAATGTAATCATTTGCTTTTCATAAATACAATGCAAAAATATAACGTTTTATTTTCATTTAAATGTAATAAAATAAAATAAATAAAAACTATTTACATTTTTTTTTTAATTTAAAAATTTAATTATAAAGCTGAGATTATTTATATCAATTAACAATACTAGTTATTTTATCCATAAATGTAAAACGTTTTTATCTTTTATTCTAATTATGCTAAATAGAAATTACCAATTCTAAAATATTATATTCTTATATACAAGTAAATTAGTGTTACAGTTATGTCAATCATCACCATAAGTGATTATCAATTCAATGTGATGGAATATATATCATGACATCAGACATTATAATATTATTTTTAGATTTATATTACTATCCACACAACCTATATACTTTTTATGATTTCTGTCACACACAAACAAAACTAAATTTTTTAAAAAAAATATTTTTGAATTAATTTAATAAAAATTTGAAAGATAAAATACCAAATTAAAATATAAATTACTTAAACAGAGGGGTATGAACATGGGAAATAAAAAAATTAATGTTAGAAGTAATATAAACGACCTGTCACATTTAATTAATACAAAAGCTATAAACAGTATAGTTCTAATATAGATATACATTTTCCTTGTAATATAAATCCATGATTTTTGTCACTTCAATAGATATATACTAATGTACTGTAATTTTATTTAGTGTAATATTATAAAATATTAGAATATTAGTATTATTAAAATAATAAGAGTATTTTAAAAATCAAAACACATAAATATAAACTTTATCTTTAAAATAAGAATATGACTTTTTAAAATAGAATACAGAAAAAGATTGGAAAAAATATAAATTGAAAACAATAAAAAATTAAAAATTAAAAATATGAAGATCACACTCATCAAAATTTTAAATGAAAATTTAAATGCCAAAAAATATTTTTAAAAATGGAAACATTGATAAGGTTTAAATTGCAAACGCATGAATATACTAAATATTTTAATTTATAAATTATTATGCAACAGCAGCTCTATATAATTGTTAAAAGTGGTTAAAAATACACACTATATGTATTAATTGAATAAATTCAAAAATAATGTTACCTTGATTTACAACTGTAGGTCGTTCTGCGAGAGCTAATCCAAAATCGTTATCTTCTGTCAGTTCTTCCATGTTTATTAAACTTGTTTTGCTCAAAACTAAAATAAATAATTTAAAATATCTGTTAAAATCTATGCCTATACTTGAAATGGGTCTAATTAAAGAAAAATAATAAATACCATGTTCACTAAGATCAATTCGTGTTAATGAGATGGTTGGTTGGTTATTTAAAAATACATCATAATTGTTGGTTATTTCAGAAAATTCTTGTTCTAATTTTTGAACATTTAGTTTATCATTTTCTGTTATGTCATCGTCCAGCATTTTGTCTAAATAAAATAAAC
Organism: Schlechtendalia chinensis; assembly: GCA_019022885.1. Classification (NCBI taxonomy): domain Eukaryota; kingdom Metazoa; phylum Arthropoda; class Insecta; order Hemiptera; family Aphididae; genus Schlechtendalia; species Schlechtendalia chinensis. The sequence goes on along the minus strand of CM032345.1, from coordinate 14,039,463 downwards.
ACATTCAGTAAGAAATACTATAAACATAAGAACACACTTACCATTCTCCTCCATTAAAAGTCTGGATAATTTTGTGGGCGACCGTCTAACAATTACAGGTTGTTGTTGTGGTGTCATTTCATTTAATATTCCAGACTGTTGTAGAAGATCATTATGTGATAAACCATGTTGTTCAATTAATGCACTTTCAAAACTATTAATTACATTGAATTCATGTTCAGTTTTATTTTCAATAATTTTTTCTTTATCTGCAAAAATAAAAAAAATATTATAAATAAAAATAATCAGATTTTAAAGAAGAATTGACCTAATTTACAAAAAAAATAAAAATTAATTATGTAAATATTGTAAGAAACAATTTTATTAGTAATAATCAACAATCAATATTCACATTATTTTTGATTATTACTATAAAAAAATCAATTTTAAAAATGGAATAAAAATACCAAACTGACATTGAGAATTTAAATTTAACTTTTATTCCAAAATGAAAAATAAATAACAACATTTGTAAAATATACACTACTTTAAACAACATAAATCAATACTGGCAAATACTTGAATTATTAAGGTTATTAATAATATGAGTTTATAAGTTGAAATCTAAATATTTGACATTTATAAAAGAAATATTCTGTTTAAAAACTCAACTGGTATCAAATAATTGTACATCAACCTAATAAAACTTAAAAGTGTTAATTTTTATTTACTTATAAGTAAATAAACTCTTGAATCATTATAAAATAATAATTTTATAACTTTAAAATTTACAAATTATATTGGTTCATTCAAAAACAATGTTTAGTAAAATTTTTAAAACATTTTACAGAGAAATATAAATCCATGTTAAATTTTAATCATAAATTTTATGTATGTCTCAAAAATTATAAATATCACAACCCAAACAAACAAAAGGAACCAACATTTTACATTCTTAAAAATAATTTAAAAAAAAAATTAAATGTTAAATAAAAATTAGTTAATTTATTAGATACTTTTAATTTGTAATTGAAAATGAAATAACTTTTAAAAAAAATTAATTTGATAAAATATACATAAGATCTATCAAATATTAGTTTATTTAACAAATCACTAATCAATTACCGTGTTGTTGATGAAATGATGGCGGTGGTCCTCTAAATGCATTAGCATTTTGTTGTAATATAGCTTTAAGAAGTTCAGGTATGTTTTGTTGATTATTGTAATGTTCTGTATACATATATTTGTCCTTTAATTGTCTGCAAAAAATTAAAACCATATTTAATATACATTAAAATACATTTATTAATATTTCCTTAAGAATTTATTAAACTTACATATGATCCGATGTGGTATTTATTAATGACTGGATTAGTTGTGGTACCAATGCATCATCCCGAAGGCTAAGTAAAATATCAGCTTCTTCGGCCACACGAGGATGAAATAACAAGGATTTATTACCTAATGTTTGAGGCATAGGTGAAGGCAATGGCATTTCAGGCAACACTGAAAATTAATTCAAATTTTATAAAATCATCTCCAAACAATTTGTTATTAAATCTAAAAACTATTTATTTTAATTTTCATCAATTATAATAATGTACATAATAGAATACAATATTATATTAGGCAAAATAAAACCTTTAATATAGAAAACGAATACTGTTAAAAGACTTGTATAATAATGTCTAAACAAAAATATATTTTCATGTTTTAAGTTGTAGTGAATGTTTTATTTTTAAAAAAATAAACATTTTAGTAACCGTGCTACTTACTAATTTTCTTATTAAATTATAATTATGCTTTTAAATGTTTTAAGTGGAATGAATAAGTTATTTTATCCAATTTTAAGCACTTACAAAATATTACATTTTCTCCTAACTATGATGTTTATATATCCATTTGAAACAAATCTATTCCTACATTTCAAATTTCTGATGCAAAATAATTTTCTAAATATGCCAACCGACAATTTTAAAGAAATACCTAACAAACATTTGTTATATAGTGACATAGCATTGGTAGTATATTAGTAGTATAAGTCATCATATTTTAAGCGAGTGACGTATGTAACCACAGGACCGAGCCGTTGAGGTGGAATCCGCTGAATTGGCGGTTCCTACCAGTGGTGTTAGCTCGATGGGTCTCTTGTCACCTTCTAACCTCATTTGTTTTAGCAGAACCTCTATAATATTATTTAAATGCATTTTGTTGCCATACAATAAATAAATAATGTATTTTGTGTAAATTTTAGTGTTCAAGTATAAGAATAAATTTAATTTGATAACTTCATATAAATATAAAAGTATTTAAATTAGTTCTAATTATTTCTGCAAATCACATCCCAAACAATGATTTACAATGCATTGGTACACATCACATTTATTTTGCTTTAATAACCAGCAACTCAAATTAAACACTTCAGTGAAATAAAATAACTAATATAATACATTAGGTTGGGTTAAATTTATCAATAAGCATATTTAAATTTAAAATACTAATTTATTTATTAATTACTTTTTCTTTTTAATATAAAAAATAAAACTTTAATTTTAATTCAATATACATCAACTTAAAAATTGTACCACAGTTATGATTCACTTTTAATTATATAATAAATTATATAATTAAAACAAGTATAACATTTGTCATTAAAACTTTATATTTTATTATTTAATATTATTTTATGTACAACAAACAAAAACTCTTAATATTAAATATCAATTGATACATATATTACTGATATGTATTGATATGTATATTTTGTACACATTACTTTCCAAATTTACACATATCTAATCTCAATCACAAACCATATGATAAAAAAAACTTTCAAATAAAACAGAAAGTGACAAAACAGCAAAAATGTATTGATTTTATATTTTATAAATATGAAATTTAATTGTTTTAGGTAATTAGAAATTTAATTGAAAAATTCTAAATCCAAATTGTTAACAAATATAAAGTAAATGAATTGTATTAAATTCTTCTTATCTCTTGGTTTAATGAAAGTAAAAGATAAAAAAACAAAATTGTTTATGTTATTATTTAGATATAGGTCAGGTATTAAATAGATAAATCTTATCATTTTTAATGTATCAACCCATATAAAGATACGCTAATAATACTTTCAATACATATGAATGTAATAAAAACATTATTATGCTCATGAGAACTAAAAAAATTTTTCTATTATGAAATCAAAGCAAAACAGAAATTTAAATGTCATGAAAACAAAATAATATATAATAGTAATATTACGAAAAAGTAATAACTTTTTCTTCTTCTCCCTCACCACTATCCCAGCTATTCCGTGTCAGCTACATGTGTCCGAAACCTCTACTTGACTTGATCTCTTACATCATTTATGCTCACACCAGCAGCTTTCATATCACACCCAACCACTTCTTTTTCGAATTTCCTCTTCCTCTTCTTCCTTTAATGTTCATTTCCATAACCGTTCTTACAGCTTTCCAATTTTCTTTCCTCATAACATGACCAAACCATCTAGATCTACATTTAAATAACTTTTCACTAGTAAATTTAAACTTTAAAACAAAAGAAATTTTTTTTTTTATTGTAAAAATATTACTTATCATCAAATGTAAGTTTGCATCATATATATATATGTTTCTGCACACTGCTGTAATATTTCATCTGGTACATATTAAAACATATGTATCGTATTGCTATCATTTATGAAATATTGCAGCAGTATATGGACATGTTTAATTTTATACTTACAATCTGTTAAACTAGAAATGCCAGCCAGGGTTGTTATAGGTACACTAGGAATTTCCCCGTTCATTGCTATGGTCCTTTGATAACCATCGTTATAACCAACTTTCAAGTCATACTGCCTGTAAAAAAAAAAACAACCAATTTTATTAATATAAACTATATGCATTCATTTGTTTGATAAATTTAAGAGATAGTAAAATTTAAATGTGTCTTATAAAAATGTTAAGAAATAATGAATAAAAATGAAATATAATTCAAATATAATTTGTATAATAGGTGCACTGAGTAAATATCTTAAATAGTATAATTACTGTATGGAAAAAAGACACTTAATCTGAGGACACCAAACTATTAGATATAATAGATATAAATGTAAAATACAAAGAAGTTTCTGTGACCTACAATAACAGTAGAACCATAAACCATTTTTTTCTTACTTATTATAATGTTATTCAAAACTTAGACTATACAATATTTGCAAGAAATATAACAAAATCAACCCATTTGTCCCATTGTTATTTGCTTAGTTAAAATTGCTCTTTCTGATTGGCAACATATTTAGACTTGTTTCCATTATGTTGACAATTATATTGATAATGAATAATACAAACCTTTTTTTGGAAATTTTTGTTATAATTTGTGTTATCATTATTAAAATTCAAAATTAAACTTACAAAATTAATGACAAAAATGACACTGTCAAAATGTAACTCTATCTATATATTTTCCAAATTATAAAAAATATTTATTTTTTAAGTTTTTCACTACCTACCACTGAAAAAGTACATGCAATGCAGTTTGAAAACCTCTACATTAGGTAATTTAATGATAAAATAACAAAGTAAAAACAAAAACTTTGATTTATTTTAATACAATTGTTTAACATGTACACAATTCGCATTCAATAATACACTAGATTTGAACTGAAATATTTAACATCATTGCCATAGTTATCAAAATCTTGTATAGGTTTATAAAATAAGCTTAAAGAAATAATAATACAAAACTAATAAGATTGAAACCACTTATTTAAAAAGCAAACAAATTAGAAAACCAAAATTATAAATATAATAGTTAAATTCTAATATATTATTATATGTACATACATTTTTACACCAGGTGTCATGAGAAAAAATGTCCATATCTAAATCATTACCTACCCTTCTACTCTACTAATACAGTTGCTGTCACTACTAACACCAAGTTGTACTACATAGAAGCTTTTTGTGCAGCTTGCATGATGTTCTTCTACGACACTGGATATATAGATACAATGTTACTAGATGTATTTACATTGAAACTTTCAATTATGAAAGCTGGAATGAATATAATTTGTAATTTAAAAGTTTAATACAAATTAAATTAAATTTATGATATATAATACTTAGTACACTTAATAATACTAGTATATATACTAGGTAATCAAAATAGATATTTATGTACTTTTCTGTTTTTATGAACATATCTGTTTGTTACCTTCAAATTTGTAAAATTATTTAATGATTTATAAGACAATGAATAAATCAGTATCAAATAAATAACACATGTTAAATAATAAGAAATATTAAATGTATAATGATGTAAAAACGTTCAACAATATCATATTTGTGATTAAAACTTTTTAGGTCATTAGGTAAACCAAATCAGATTATATTAAACTACTTACATTACATTAGAAATGTCCCGAATAATACATTAAATATGAAATACCCAATTGTATTTGACAATTATATAAAAGCATGAATTATTAATGAGTTAGTCTAACCTAACTAATTTATTTAATTATATTATTGCATTTTTTAACTTTAAATACAATACATAATTATAAATTATGTATACAGGTATATGTCACCAAACAAAAAAGAGCAAAAATAATTTTAGTAAACATATTATGTACCTTTATTTTTTCACTTTTGAACTGACGACCCCAGAAGTACTGTTCCCATACAGCTTTTCAGAAGCCAATAAAAAATATACCTACAGAAACAAATAATTTTTATTTTTAATTTAACTTAAATCTATATATATAGATTTATTGTACAATATAATAAAATATTATATTTATTATAATTAATAGATATATTAAATAGAAAATAATCAAATTAGATAAAACATGGTCTATATATATATATATATAATACAGTAAACCCTATCTAAGATTCTTGATAAAATAGAAAGTTTTTAGGTTCTCTCAAAATCTAATTTCAAAATATATTCCCCACTTGTACATAATAGAACTTTTCAAGAATTTGTTTTTAGTCTCAAAGAGCTCAATGTTAGACAGGCTTTGCTGTAATAAATATCTAGGTACATATTTAATTTCAAATTTTTGAAAATTGTTTATCAATTAATGATATCAGCTTCTTGGTAATACAGATATGTTTATTTAAGATTTTTTTGATGTTAATCTATGAGTAACGATAAATAAACATAATAATTTTAATAGGTACAAACAATATTATATTTAATTAAAATTAAAAAAGTGTAATGCAATATATTATAATATAAGTAGTAGGTACATGCATAAATAATAATGATCATAAAACATCATTAATAACTACAATATTTAAATCAGATTTATTGATTATCAACACACAGCCGTGCAATTTAGGTCAGTATTTAAATTAAACCATATATAATTTTACACCATATAAGGATACCTAATAGGATTTTCAATCTGTTAAATTATTATACAATAAACAAAGAAACATTCAGTATATGGTTATTTTCTATTTTGATAGTTCAATTTTTAAACGCACGAAAATTATGTGAAAAATAACTATGTATATTGTGCGTTTATAACATACAACCAGATAATAAACACATAATTATTAATCATGATCAATGTAAACATTTTGAACAAATTATTTTAATCGATCTTGGTAATGAAAACAATGATTACCTATCAATATTACTAATAATTAACTGACATTATAATGAAGGAACTTTTAATAAAATCCTGTAGTAGGGATAATATGAATTAAAACCATTATTGCCATTGCATTCAAGAAAATTTTGATTAGAAAAAAAACCAAATGAAAAGAATGTATAAGATCATATTCATGATCATATAAGAAGCCCATACGATATAATAAATAATACAATACGTCGATGGGAGACCTTTGAACGTAACACTAATGAATATAATGTGAAAATCGTACGCGTAACTAGACGCCGCGAAGGTAGGTAGGTCAATGGAATATACCAACGTCCGTACGTGACGTTATTGTCGAAGAAATGCCAGCGTAATAGACGATCGGTCCTGAGCGTTGCGAGCCGCGGCTCGGATTTTCTGAGGGCGTACGCGACCGGAAAGGCGGACGATCGTACGTAGAGCAGACGAACAACAAGATATCAAAAACATAACAACGACCGGTGCAGTACTCACAGGTTGGGATTGTGCGTCGTTCCGTACATTAAACGATCGGGAATGCGCGCGTCCGACGTGTTCTGCCTTGGGGATATTACGCGAGTCGGACGGACGTCGCGGACGGTTCTCGTTGCGGGCTGCTGTCCGTCGTGGACGTTCGCTTCATCACACGCGTGAACGACGTAACGACGCAACTTTCACGGCGGCGGTTATGCCGATCGTGGAGACAACGCTTCTGTTCGGACGACTTCACCGATGGTCGCCGGGCCGACACGCAACAATGACGACGACGACGACGACAACATATGCACCGGCCGTCTGGCCCGTTCGAACGTTGTTACGGTCGTCGACGTCCACTATCTATTCCCGTTGCGATTGCTCTGCTGCGGTGACGTCGACGACGACGACGGCGGCGGCGGCGGCGGCGGCGGCGGCGGCGGCGACGGCGACGGCGACGGCGTCGACGACGACGATTACGACGGACGGACGGGACGGACGACGAACAACCGAACCGGTGCTGGAAAACTGCGGTGGAGGGCCGATCGCGCGGACGCCGTTTACATTATCAACATAGCCGTGGTCGGGAAAAATAGAAGGCGATCGCGCGCGCGCGCTCGCCACGAAACACGGACGGACGCGGACGGACGCGAACGGATTACGGGCAGAGACGCGAGCCGACGGAATTATCTACCGAGCGAACGGAACGGAACGGACGGCGGTAAACGCGAACGAACGGGTTACGGAACTCGCGACGCGACGAGATTGATGATGTTATTACTATTACTATTGTTACAATTATTACAGTTATTACAATTATTACAATTATTACAATTATTATTATTATTATTATTATTATTATTATTATTATTATTATTATTTGTTACGATAAAATAATAATAATAATAATAATAATATATAAAATATATGTGTGTGTGTGTGTGTGTGTGTGGTGTATTTATATATATATGTATACACACATACAACAAAACGGTGTACACATATATAGGAGAGGTACGTATACAAACAAGTATGCGCGTATTGCGTATACGTATACACACGTATATACGTGTGTTACGTGTGAAGGGGGGCGCGCGCCGCCGCGCTGGCGCTGCGTGTGTGCGTGCGTGCGTGCGCCCGCTCGTGAACCGTATTGTAGTGTTGCGCGCGGCGCGCCACACTCGCATGGGCTTACGCACGCGCGCCACGAACGGATAAACACGCGCACGCGCGCAACGCGCCCGCGCGGGATCAATCGTCTGATTAGCAGTAGTAGTAGTAGTGGCCGTGGTGGTGGTGGTGGTGGTGGTGGTGGCGGTAGTAGTAATAGTAGTAGTAGTAGTAGTAGTAGTAGTAGTAGTAGTAGTAGTAGTAACAGTCGGAGGTCTCTCTCTCTCTCTCTCACCCTGGCGGGCGGGCGGCGAATGGAGAACGCGACCGGTGCGACCGTTCGCCGTGGCCGCGGCCGACGGCCACGCGAAACGTTCCGCCGCGGTCCGCCAGGTGCCGCCGCCGTTTACCCGACGAACGCATCGGGCGGGCGGCCGGCCGCCCGTATACGCGTTTGTACGTCGTGTTCGAGCGGACACGTTCGCGGTAAATGTAGTGCCGCCCGGCGAACGGTTTTTTTTTTCCCCCCATCACGAAACGCGCCCGACGACGAACAACGACATTTTTGATTTACGCGTTATTACGGTTATTCCGCCAGTACCGTTTCTTTTGTTTTTCGTGTTTTGGAAACGGTAACGTCTGTGTATTATTAACACGTACGTTGTTGAGTTCGAGGAGATTTAAGGTCGCGTAAAGTCCGGTCTGCGCGCGACGGTCGGTTTCGACAGCGACGAGAAATCTGTCGAATTGTCGAGCGTTCGCGCGTTCAAGTGGCTAGAAACAAAATCCGAATTACCACCGACACCCAACTTACGGTTGACGTAAATATGAAATACGTCTGGGGGGAAATAAGTGAAATTTATATACGGCAACGCGGACGAGACTTGGTACTCGGGACTACCGAATGTCTCGGATTACGGTACGTCCGAGTCGTCTAGAGTCGACCGTGATTTCTTTATTCGTGCGTTTCCGTGGGTTTTCGTTCGCATCGCGATTTTGCTGTCGGACGATTTTCAACGAACGATTACGTTATGGCGCGAGAAATGTGTTGATCACGTGGGCGTTGTTCTAGTTCGTTTCACGTGTATTTTCCGGAATGTACGGGGAAAAAAAACAACAACAAAAATCGATAACGATCGTGTGTGGACGGTGCGCCGAACACGACACGCTCTTTGTGCTCAAGAACAACGTTCCAAGAACGTTTTCTCTTTAGTAGGAAAAATAGTATTTCGTCGTTTATTCCGCGTACCTTAATTCCGTGACCTGCCCGCACATTTCAGACGATTGAAACGAGTATCCGTATAAGTGGTACACCCAGTGCCGTAAAAACCGGGTGCGCGGGGCCCGGATTATATTATAAATTGAATCGAAATTTGAGTTTCGCGCTCGAACGTCCTGACGCCCGTGTACGTATCCCGTAACACACGAACATTGGTTTGTAAAAACGAAATATTGAACCTAACCGGGCGTACGTGCCGCGCAAACATCGTCCCGAAAACGTCAAAATGCCCATGTCCGGTTCACAGCGGGTCTCGTCTCGTAACCGATTCGGTTGGTTCAAGTCGCGAACGATCTCTTCCTGTGCGTCTGAATCCGATTCGTACGAACGGAATCGCGTGCACGGGCAAAACGTCACATTGTTCGTCGTCATCGTCGAGCGGAACGACAACGACAAAAAACGACGTCCGCGAACACGATAACGACAATCACCGCGGGTCCGTTTCGGTATAATTAAAACGCGCGTTTGGCGCCGCCGCCTCAGTGGGGTACCGTAAATACCGTCCGGTCTACCCTCGCCGACAATAGCAAAAAAAAAAACCGGTATGTATATACAGGGTGACTGGCGATAAATCTGAAAAACTTCGGCATGTGATTCTACACCCCTAAAGGAACAAAAAAGTTTCTATTTTTCTTTAAGTTTCCCATTTTGTGCTTTTTTGACATTATCAGACTTCAATTTAAAAAAATTACTATTACACAAAAACTATTGATACTACAACTAATCCAAGGTGATTTTTAAAATCTACGTTAAATTTTCTGTTAGAAAACATCCTAGTAAATCCCTTAAAAGACTTTTTAGTTGCTGTTTAGATTGTCAAAATTTAAAATTTTTAAAAAATTTTAAATTTTCGAAAAAGTCTCCGAGCTTTAAGTTATAGTAATTCATGAGCTAATACTTGGCAAATTTTATAAAAACTTGTTCATTTAAATAGCTTTCCAACAGTATATCTAGGTGTTAGATTATCTTAATTTAAAACTGAGAAATGCGCATACACATGTGAAAAAGCGTATACCGATAGTTTTTCAGATTTATCGCCAGTCACCCTGTATATATATATATATATGTTATTGTTATTGTTATTATTGTTATTATTATTTTGCGCCGCCACCGTCGGCCCGGCGACCAACAATCGAGTACTTTTAAATCGCGTAGCCATTTATTCCGTTCGCATATACCGGAAACGTACGTGGCCTGTCGGGTCAAGGACGTTTGGCCCGACGGAATAGTTCGGTTCGTCCTTTTTTTCTCGTTTTCGTTTTCGTTTTACGATCCGTACGGTTTTAACAAACGAGTGAAACGCGAAACGAACGTCACGGCACGGCCCCGATGGGAGACAGACCCGTCGGCACCACAGCTCCCCCTCGCACGTGCGATTTATTTACGACGATCGACGAGAAGTTGTTCCAGTCCCCTACCGCGCGGCGTTCGGGCGACGACGTGTTTCCCGTTAGCGCCGGGAGTAATTTTTAACGGGTAAAATGGCCGGCCCCGTGATCGGTCGAACCGTTTTGGTTTTGGTTTTTTCATGGACTGACCGCGACCAACCCGCCCCTAACGAACTCAAAGAAATCGGATTAATTGTCGGACGGTGTCGACCGACTGTTGACGACAAACTATACCGGGATATCATGTACAACGGTTCGATCGTCATCGTTATGGCAATTCGCTCCGATTGCTTCTCGTTATCGTTTTGCCCGCGGATAAACGTGTCGTCATTGCACGGCCCGACGACGATCGAAATACGATTTACGTTACCGCGTCGAAAACGTTGTTAGCGTCGCCCGACGTACGATAGAATTTCAGACGGATTTCAATTCGCGGTACAATTTAGTCGGTGACTGTTGGTATGCAACAGAATTCACCACCGAAACGGTGACTACACACGAACGCGTGTTGTTATCGGTTTTGTTTTCTACGTGTTATTCCGTTCGAGAATTGATCGTCGGTGCTCGGATTGATCATTCATCAATCCAGCGGTTCTCGTACGTGTTTTGGTTCGCGACGCTCTAAAAATAAAAATAAATACACGCGTCTACCACGAATAAGTCAGCTACAGTTTTGTATCATTTAAATATTCAAACATTTCAAACTGCTGTTGTCGGACAAACTATATATATATATATATAGATATTGGTCATTATGGTTCGGAGAATATTCGGTGATGGGTTTCATCAGATAAACGTTTCGACGAAATTATCGTTGATCAAAAAATATCATTATATTTACCTCGAATCGATTAACCGCTTATTTTTAATAAACTAATAACATCGAACGAATGGAAATTTCAATAAAAGATATAAAGAACACATCTCTGGAATAAGATTAAAAAAGAAAAACTAATCCAAATTCAAGTTTTGCAAAACATGATTTAGAAAATAATCATCGTATTACTTATTAATATAGATAATGACATGGACATTTTAAATATACAACATAATATTTATATCAATTCCGTTTTGGAAGAATTACACATTTATAAAGAAATTAAACACAATAAATTTAAAAATATCTTAAATATACAAACAGATTTTAAAAATAATATTTTATATCAATATATGTTAGATAATGTTAATATCACACCATAGTTGCTTTCATTATATACACAATTTCTTTGGTTTTTGTTATATTTTTATTATATAATTTTTTCTTATTCTAACTCAATGTCTTTTTATTGCAATATTCATTACAATATTCTACCTAATTTCTCTATGCAATTTTTTTTAAATAATTTTACTTTTAATTTATTACTCAGTTGTTGTATTTTATTTATATTAAACCTGATGATGACATTTTGTCGAAACCGGTAGTAATAAATACAACAACTTTTATATTTTCTTTTTTCTTTAATCAACGTAATACTCATTGGCTTTTTTGTATATTTAACTATACATATATATATATTTATTTTATTTACGAGTATTAACTTATAATTTTTATTTTATTTCTCTTCTTTTTTATTTCTTTTTTTTTGCATATCATTTTACTTTTTATTTATTTTCCACTACTTTATTAATAACATTATACAATACGCAATGTAAGTGTTGTATACGAATTGTAATCAATGTCAAATTAAACCATTTGCATTTCGTGTTTTGATTTTCGTTATATATTTTATCTTTTTGTCGTGTATCTCTTCGTGGTTAGGTGTTTACCGAAATATAAAAACTGAAATCCGTTGTGCTGGCACGTGCTACAAGGTACGAGAAAAAAAAATTATTGATTAAAACAACAATTGAAGCACACATTTAAATGACACGCTTAAATGAATATACTTACAGTACTAATTTTATACTTCTTTTTTTAACTTCAGGAAATCTTTCTATTATTTGATCTATATTAATGTCTATTTCTCTATAGTTATTGGAGTAACGCTAAACCATTTAGTCTCTCTAGACTCGTTCGGGATCTCAACCAATCTTTTAACTTGGATACATGCCATTGTACAATAACAAACAAATTATTTCTTTACTAAAACATTTCAAGTATACAATAATATAGTTATTCAAATGGTCAAAAATGGACAAGTTACATAGAATATTGTAGGGGAGATTGGCTTAATATGACATAGCTATTTCAAACTACGCTAGCATTAGGTATGTATGTCGTATTGCTTTTTTTGTTACTGAAATAAAACAATTTTTTTTTTTGTATAAATGTATGTATTTTCATTTATTTGTATGAATATTTATATTAGGAATTTTATTTTGTTTAACAAGTCATAAGTTACGTTCATTTAACGTAATTCAGTTACAAGTCATTATTATAGGCACTAGTTATAGTTTACGATAATAATTCTGATTTGGAACGTGAATCTTGACTTAAATTTTATATTTAAATGTAATGAGAAATACACCCCCCCCCCTTTAAACCCGGCCACGTTATGGAGTATTCTCCCGCCGTGTTCGACGATCGTTCAGACCACTTTCTTTGCGTCGCGCGGTCGAAATACGAGTAGACTTTCACCGCGACGGCGACGATCAATTCTATTACAACAACAATATTCGTCGTACACTTGGGACTTTAAATTAGTGGGGGGGAGGAGGGAAGGATGAAACGAAAAGGAAAAAAAAATTTTTCGGAATCGGATACGCCGTTTTTCGTAGACATTCGAGATTAATTGATGCCGTTCGTCGAACTGTTCGCGGCCGTCGTTAAGTCCCGCGAACGGGCGATTTTAGGATTTTTCTCTCGGACAAACGATCACCAGATTCGACCGCGTGCAATGTTGTCTGTTAAACGAATTATGTAAATAAAACATTTGAAAAGTTCATATCAGCGTTTTGAGTTTCTTCAAAAACTACTACGTTGAAAATATAATCGAACGTTTCACAGAACGTGCTCGCGTAAAATGTTTAAATCTCAGCCCGTCATTACGAAGTTCATATAAAAAAAAAAAAACGTTTGATTGAGTTTTTTTTGTTTTTGGTACGTTTTTTGATTTGAGTGATGTACCCGCATTCGTTTCGGTTTTTCATTGTTTTCGATAATCGACGACAAAGGCCACAGAATCGGGACGATAACGTCTTATTCGACACGCTGATCACCAAAACTGCACGAATTGTTTTTTACAACGGTTAAACGACACTATGGGAGAGCCTACACACACAAAACACGAACCCAATGTCTGTCGTAAACTTTCCGTCGGTTTCCCGGCCGGTCCGGAAAACTATGCGTTTCGACCGTAACGAAATACACATTTTGTACCGTTTTTCTGCGACACTTGCCCAGAGTATTGCGATAACGCAAACGTTTACAATGCCGTGCACGCAGTTGTTAAATGTTTTACACGAAATAAAAACGTACGGATACCTCACCACCACCGGCTGCTCTCGGATTGTAACGCCGAGTAAAAAAAAAAATTTTTTAAAAAAATTCGTTCTCGGACGAATTTCAATTACGGAAGGAGGGGGGAGGGCGAATATTGCACATTCAAAAATAAAATACCTGTCTAATATATATGTGCGTGTGTGTGCGTATACATAATTGAAAAAATATTTTTGAACTCGATCAATGACCGGGACTGTGAAAATTACGGCAACGCGACAAAATATTTGAGTAACGTACACGACGCGACGATGCTCATTACCACGATCGATGCTATTCACTATGCGTTGCCCTCTAATGTCAAACAATTTACACTGTACGTTTTAGAAGGAAAATACAAGTACGCAGAAAAATAATGATTAAACATTTTGTTCTAATAAAGTGGTGAAAACAAAACAGAAAATAAACAAAGATTAAAAATGACACGCAAAGAATAGAAATAAAAAAAAAAAAATTATTATATACACAAAAAAGGCCATATCGTTGTTAATGAAAAAATAAAAACATACAAATCGTTGTATAAGTGCGTTTATTTCTACCGGTTTCGACAAAAAGTCATCGTCAGGTTTTAAACAAAAATAAAATACGACAACAGGGGAATTATATTTTTGCTTAAAACCTGACGATGACTTATGGTCGAAACCGGTAGAAATAAACACACTCATACAGTGTGTGTGTGTGTGTGTGTAAATATCGAAATACAAGCTTAATTGAAAACATATTTTTGAACTCGATAAATGGCCGGGACTGTGAAAATTACGACAATACGGCAAAACATTTGAGAAACGTACACGATGCGATGACGCTCATTATCACGATCGTGCTATTTACCGTCGAGTGTGGCCCCGTCCCGTCCGCAAACGTTGAACAATGGAACTTCCCCTAAACTTCATGAAACTTCTATCGTATCGTCGTATCAAAACTGAAACGGTCGTTCGTCCGTTTCACGACCGGTCGGCACCGTGGGCATTGCTATCGCGTCGTCCATCGTTATCGCGAATTCCATGACTAGCTCCGAACGGCAATGGTATGTATTGCGTATTCGTGCGTGTAGAACACACGAATGGTATTCAACGTTTTCGTTGGGAATTTTTTCCCCGAGTAAAACACAGCCTACGGGGAGGGGGAGAGGGTTGGCCGCCCACCTTCCCTCCCTTCACCACAACTGAATCCGCGTCCCTGGACCGCGTCGACAACATGAATGTTGACCGTGGACGAAAAATAAACGGAATGTCCGGTCAATGACCACGTGGAGTAGTGTTCACGGAAATCGATTGTTTTTTCTCGTAAAATGAAATTGCGCGCGCCAATCGGAATAAAAAAAAAAAAAAACGAAATACCGGTATACGGTCTCGGTTACGACGAGTTAGATGAGTTTCACTTCGGTTACAATCGCGACGTTCGGTGTTCACGCACGGACTTGGACCAGTAACGGGTTTTCAAAATGGTTTTCATGGGGGGCTCCAAAAACTACTAATCAATATAAAAAAAAGTATTTTAGTATTTTTGATACCAGAATATGTATTCCTCCCCTCCCCCCCCTGGTAAATCTGCCACTGACTTGAATAAAAAAAAAATTAGCTTCCCTTTACTACGGTATTCAAAGAAAAGTGTGGGGGGGGCGCTTATAACCGGTACACCCGGGGACACAGATAAAAAAAAAAAATGGAAAATTTGATATTATTATTTTCGATATTTTTATTATTATTCGTATTAATACGTTATTGCCACTACTTACCACAGGTAAGGTTATCCGTATATCGTTGGAACGATTATTTTTCGACCGCATATCTGTGACAGCACGAATTGTCGATGAACGGACGTCGTCGTTAATTGGCGAACCGTTTGGAAAATTCTGTTTTATCGGTATTGATTTTTACGTATCATTGTTCTTGCTCAAATTCAAATGGGTTTATCAGTTGTTTACAGTGATCGAAGTGGGGAGTGATGAGGTTATATATCGGTGGTAAGCTGGTGGAGCGGGATACCGCGGTTTTGAACATTTCATTTTGAACGTTATTTTTAAATTTCCGATTGAGTAGTTTAAATGTTCAAATGCGAGGAGCCACTGCTTGAACGTGACTGAAATCGATATAATTTTCGAGCGAACGAAAACGCAATAACAAAAACACACGTGCTCGCGGCGACCACGGAAGTTCGTCGGCACACGAACGGGTATTTCGCTCGTTACCACACGGTACCTCGCGGTTCGGACCAAGCGTACGCTTGTCGTGGGTTTTTCGTAATATCATCGAGAGTAAAGGTTAGTTTTCAGACAATCGGAGTTGAAAAACACCACGGTTAACCCGGGAACGCCGGCGTACGAATCGTATTTACCGTGCTCGAGTTATACAATGAAAACCCGTGTAATGTGGAACCCAGTCATCTATGGAAAAACGTTACGGTCCCGGACGAGCCTAATGCATTTGAAAATGCATCGTGGAAATGGAAACGATTTTTTTGTCCATCCCCTGTTTATCCAGTGAAATGTCTGTTTTGAAATTACATGGGTTATTCGTTACGAATACGTTTGTTTCGTCGTTTAATGTTGTAGTGACGTCATGGTACGGACTGCGTACAGACGTATATTCAACGACGTAAAATTGTACGATTTAAATATCCAGAGTCTGAAAATAATAATATAACAGTCGATAACGAATAGCCGATGTAATTATTAAAATAATTGTCGATGATTCCGCCCGTCGTCGACGCGTACGAGTATACGACGAGCAACAACCGACAATAGTTGTTATCGTATTATTTGACGAAGACCGCGGAAAAAGCACTGATAATTATTATTAATTAGATCGCTATCCGCTATTAATTCATTATATCATTATTTTATTTGCGCGTCTTAATTGGCTCGTAACGAATACAATAATATTACGATTGTTTGTATAACACGGTGGTGGGGTTTATTACACTCGGCTTTCCTACACGTTTAAATGTACAAAATATACGAATATTATCGTTTTACGATGTCGGGTTCTAAAAATGGCTCCGAATCTCACGGTAAACGCGATCATTATTGTTTTTTTTTTTTTTTTTGCAAAGAAAATCCGCTCGGATCAATCGCAAGATCGATCCAAAGTATAATTGAAGTTAAAATCACTCCAGAAGAAGTTATGAAAAATTCGGTAAATAACATTCGAGAAAATTACAGTTCGAATGTATGTAAAAGAAATCAATGTTATTTTTGAGTAAATGTTTAATAAACACTAATTTTTTTTTTTTCTAAAAAAAAGTTAGTTCTGATAAATTTAATATAAAATAGAAAGGTGTTTTTGTTTTGAAATTTAAAATAAACATCCTGTTAAAATTTCCTGGATCCCCGCGCCCGCTCTGACGGTGTTAAAACACGATCGAAAACCAAACGATTTTTCCGACGACGTTGACGCGGCCCGGCGAATACCATCACGACCATTGGTCGCGGACGAAAATCACTTTTCCGTCGTGACTTGTGACGACGGCCCGGACCGCGTAATATTCGTGTCCATAAACGACGCGGTAAGATTGGGCATAAATTATGTACCGAATTCCGGTGAGCCGGATCCGTGTGTCTGTGTGTCGCGACCGCAACACGTTATATTTAGATGGGTGGATGTAGGTATAAGATGAACGAGGCGATAAGGTGTTTAGGTATAAATCAGACGTCTCCACAATTATATATATATGTATAATATGCAGCAGTATCGCACCCAGGATTTTTTCAAGGGGGGGATCTAAAAAACTACATTATGAAATTTTGACAGAAAAATATGAACGTTGTATCAGAATTTGGATTTTCATCAATAAATTTAAAACTATTACACAGGTCAAGGGGGGGTCCGGACCCGGAGTCCACCCCCTTGGGTGCGCCACTGATATGCAGTAGCGGATTATCAACAATTGTCTGGGGGGGGGGGTCCAAAAAAAAAATAATACGTCAAATTAATATAAAAAAAGTATTGTAGTATTTTTGGTACTGGAATATGGATCACTACAGAGTGTCTGGGAGGTAGGGGTCCAATACCCCTAGATCCCTCCCCGTAAATCCGCCACTGGTAATATGTATAATAAAAAAAAAACAGCCGTTGGGGTACACGATGGCCACGGCTCACTTTTCGTTGGGCTGTACACCTATTCTTCATAGTCCCACAGTTTTCTAGTTTATAAATTTTTTTAAATATGTTTTACATTACCGGACATTATAATATATTTTACAAGACCAGCGATCAAACCTGAATGGTTTATGTAACATAGTTAACAATAAATTATAACAGTTATAAATCACAATTGATACCATCCGGAATTTAATGATTCGAGGCTTGCCAATTCTATGTCATCCACGTTCAACTAAGGAAATTTTTTTTTTTTTAATCATATCCGGTGTCAACAGATCAACACTGGTTCCTAATTCTCTAAACGTTATAACGATAGACTAAAAATAATCACTGTTTTGTAATTATAATTATCTTACTTTTGTACGAGTATGTTGTCTGTAGTCGTTGTCAACATAAACTTTTTGATACATACGGTACCGGTACCGTGTTTATCGGTGTTATGCGGTCGTGTTTTGTGACATTTACGTTGTTTTCTTAATACCAATCCAAACTTCGGCCGGACGTTATTAAGATTGTCAGAATGACGTTCGTAATGTCACATGCCTAACGATTATTATTGATATTGTGCGAAAATCGTATTAAACGTGAACCGCAGACTCACGGTGTATATGGTACTTTCGGCGGGCGTTATCCGCGCATTTTTTTTTTCTCTACACCATAACCCAGTCAGCGTTACGATTGAACGAATTATTTATCCTTATCATTCTATTCAAGGAAGTTTAATTAATTGTCGGCGTATGTAAAACGTTGTTTTCACTGTCATCTTACCATTTGGGAACGTCGACGACACGCGTAGGTTATACGTATTCGATTACTCTCATAACATGGCGTACAGGTGTAAAATATAGATTTCGACTATCGTTAGGTTAGTTATGGCTATTATTCACGTCAGAGAAAACATGCGTAATACGACTAATATGAATGTAAACAAAGATGTTATGCAATCACTGAAGTTCGACGAAATCCTTCATGAAGTGGTCCAGCAAAGTACCGTGTTAAAAAAATGCATTAATAGTATATATAAATAAATAAAATCTAAATATTATACGAACCGATATTTGTATTATATTGATTATTGATTGTTATTCGTGTCATAAAGGCCACTAAAAGTATTTTTCCTCCCGGGCCGCAACAGAGTGCTGGTCCGACCTTGTGTACAAGCAAAATGAAAAATATTATTGAACACCGTCATTCACGATCGTCGCGGCGTTTGAACTCGAACGACGACCCCGCGAGTCCGACCGCGGTAACAGTGTAACACGATCGACGTGATAAGGCACCCGCGGCCGATAACCATGCGAACGGATAAGGATTTCATAAGGAATTGGCCGGCTAATAATGTGGAAAATTGTGTAATTCTATTGCGTGTTCGACGTGCGCGATATTCAATTTTTTTTTTTTGTCTTTGTTAATCGCCCCGCGTTTGGTTATCAATTAATTTCAATTCATCACGTCGTTTTTACGTGCTCGTGTTCGTTTATTTTATCTAAATTGTATTGTGTTCTTTTTTTTTTTTTTTTTAATCCCGTTTGCCAATAAATATATTATTTCGCAGTTACCGATCAATCGACAACAGCAATATCAGTGTGTATTGTATATACCGTCGGTAGGCTTTCAGTAAAACTCTTTGGCGATAAGATAATGCGATTGGACCAATAACACCTTCGGTTAGGCAATAGTTAACTGCCGTCCACCGTAGTACATCGATCGATCATTAGGCGTCCATCGACCATGTATACGAGTAAGGCAGGTGTTTTTGTACGCCGCAATTTCAAGTCTTTCGTTTGTGTCAGGCTCAAGCATAATCCGCCCTCGAAACGCGATAACTATTATGATCCGGACGCCATACACGAAAATCCGTTGACAAGGTGTAAGAGGTTCATACGTAGAGACATCAGTGAGATCGGGAAAAAAATCAACGACCCGTTCGATGAGTATGAAGTGGACAAAATATTCCCGAAAACAGTAGACGTGTTGATTGTCGGCGGAGGTGTTATCGGTTCGTCCATTGCTTATTGGCTACAAAATAAATGCAGAGACGGTTTAACAATTGCTGTTGTCGAAAAAGATTTATCGGTAAACAATACTAATTTATCTGCCCAACAGGTATTGTAATCGATTAAAATACTAGTAGTTAGACCGCTTACGCGCACGGTAACAGTGTTCATAACGGTAGTGTTTTCGTTTTTGTAGATATGTGCACGTTGTGCTTGAAATAATCTTGTCTGCATAATTATTTTAATGTTTCAGTATGCAAAAGCGTCTACAGTACTTTCTTGTGGAGGAATTCGTCAACAATTTTCACTCAAAGAAAACATTGAATTGTCTCAATTTAGTGCTGAGTTTCTGCGGAACATCAAAGATTACTTAACCATTCCAGAACAGCAACCACCTGAAATAAATTTTAATCCGTCCGGTTATTTGTTCTTGGCTACAAAAAATGGCGCAGATATTATGTTAAAAAATCACCAAGTACAAAAGTAATGTATTTATAATTACAAACAGTGATTATTTTTAATCTATCATTATAATGTTTAGAGAATTAGGAACTAATGTTGATCTGTTGACACCGGATATGATTAAAAAAAAATTTCCTTGGTTGAACGTGGATGACATAGAATTAGGAAGCCTTGGAACTTTAAATTCTGGATGGTAATAGTTGTGATTTTTAATTATTATAATTTATTGTTAACTATGTTATATAAACTATTTAGGTTTGATCCCTGGTCTTTGTTGAATGCATTGAGAAACAAGGCTAAATCACTCGGAACATTTTACGTAGAGGGTGAAGTAGTGGATTTTGGTTTTAAAGTAGATACAAGCATATCAGTACAAGATAATTCTAATGACGAATACGAAGGGATCAATAGCGTGAAAGTACATAAGAGTATTATATAATTATTAAGAGATATGTATCAAAGGATTTTTTTTCTTACATTGCTATGTGGCTATGATCGAATGTGCAAATAGTTTTGTTAATATTTATTTTGTACTTTTGTCATTTTCATACAAGTGATGTATTGATAATATTTTATAATTGCAGTTAAATTGTGATATTACATTCTTTTAGGTGAATCTAGCAGATGGTAAAACACAACAACTAGTATTCGGTATATGTATAATAGCAGCTGGTGCTGAGTCGGGTAACATTGCTCGATTGGCTAAAGTTGGGAATGGAAATGGATTTTTATCAACACCTTTGCCAGTTGAACCTCGGTAATTACAACCACAAATATAGATTATTCTATAAATTTTATTTGTGTGGATCTAATGTATTTTTTGTTTCTAGTAAAAGGTTTGTTTATTATTATCATGCTCCAAAGGGTCCTTCAATGTCACCAATGGTAATCGATCCATCTGGAGTTTATTTTAGGTAAAATAATTTTTGAGGTTTATAATATTTAAATTAAATGATACACATTTATATAATTATAATTACAAAAATTGAAAACAGAATATTACAATTTTTTTTTTTTTTTTTTGTGGACACAATGTACAGAAATTCTATATTTTTTTTAATATATAAATAATATATAATTGTATACACTGTATATTTTTATGTTTACAAGAATTTTTTCAATGGAGTCCATTATCTTCAATAAATAAATAAAAATGATCAAGTCTTAAGTTTTATATATCACCCAGAATGAGGCTTTATAGGAGAAATTGAAAATATTTTATTTAAGATATTTAAAAATTGTGAATGAAATATTTTTAATTCTGATCAAATCTTTTACTACATTTACAATGTTATTTACAAATGTCATTTCTTACCAATTGTTACTAAGTAAAAATTATACAAGTTATTGATGTATTGTATTTATTTTTATTTTTATAGTTATTAAAATTTAAAGTGAAAAGTTTATTAGAATTAATATTTTTATTATTTGTTACAAACCTTTTTACAGTTTTCAATGGACATTGTTAAAATTTTCCAACCTAAATATAAACAATAAAAATTATAGTACAGTGTAGATAATATGTAATATATCAGTTAGACATATATTTATTAAATAATTACTGAGTATGAATTAATTTTACACTGGTCAGACAAATTCTGTTTATTGTCTTCATGTTTATCTGCTGGAGTAATAATATATTTTAAAACTTTTAAGGCCTGACAGTTTCAATAACCATTACATATGTGGTAAATCGCCTAAAGATAACGAAGAACCAGAAATATCAAATTTAGATGTGGACCATGACTTTTTCGAAAAAGAAATTTGGTCTTGTCTTGCCCACAGAGTTCCTGCATTTGAAGAAGCAAAAGTAAATTCATGAAAAATAATAAATCAGATTTTAACATATTTTTAATATATCATGTAATCATTTAACAGAGTGAAATATTTGTTTTTATAATTGATATTTAGTTTGTTGTCTTACTAATATTTATATTAATAATATTAGATTATTAATACAACTCTTATAATAAATATAATTTTAAGTCTTTCTTTACTATGGGAACTGGTGAAGTCTAATATTTTGTATCTGTGTTTTTAGTTAATTTGTGATTTATTCAAACTAAAAATATCAGACTATCATTCAGTTTTTTTACACACATTTGACAAAATGAATATAAAGGATGTATTAATGTAAAATAAGCATCAAAAAAAAAAAAAAGGAGACAACCTTTTTGTTATAATAACTTATATTATTTGGTTGACCCAAATTGTAACTCATAATAATAGTAAAATTAAAATTAATGTATGGCATTTTTCAAACAAATATTTTTTACACTTTACAGTACAGGGTATATAGTTTCACAACTTATACTTATTATTGATTTATGGTACATATCTATAATAGTTGTGCTAAATTTGTTTTTAGTTTAAGTATAAAATGATTGATTTCAGATTTTGTACACTTTAAATAATCTATATATATAAATTATTTTTTACAGGTGAAAAGTAGTTGGGCCGGTTATTATGATTACAATTGGTACGATCAAAATGCTATCATAGGACCGCATCCCAGTTATTTTAATTTGTATTTTGCTACTGGATTTAGTGGACATGGTAAGTATTTAATTACTAGAGATGAGATTTTAACGATTTGATTTTTTTTTAATTCTATGTAATTTTAACCAAGTTACTGATTTGTTTCATTGTATAAATGTTTTTAATATGTATTTTGTTCATATTATTTTTTGTAATTTGTTTGGATACTCGTCTTACTCTTATGCTCTTATTCATATATAAAAATGTAATATTATCTTTTCTTGAATACCTAAGGAATTTATCATGATTTGACCTGATACGATTGATAGTAAATTTCACAGAAATTTTGTACATTAAAAATGATTTAGAAATAAATAAATAATTAAATGATTATTTATTTATTTTATTTTTTAGGTCATTTTTGTACGTTTAGTTCATCAAAATCCTATCCCTTATAGTTATTATAAATTTAAATAAAATTATATTTGTTTGTCAGGTATACAACAAGCTCCAGCCATTGGCCGAGCTGTAATGGAAATGATTACCGAGAGTGGATATAATACAATAGATCTTACTAGATTGGGATTCGGTCGATTGATTGCTGAACAGCCATTGTATGAAGAAAATATTGTTTGACAGCTGTACTTTTGTTGATATATATCTATTAAAATACTTATTTTTAATGTGACATTTCATACATGTGTATGGAATAACAGAAAATTTGTCGAATAGTTCAAAATTGATAATAAATACCGGGTTGATAAATGCAATTGTACATACTCAAGTGTCAACTAAATAATTGTAGTAAATAATTCCTAAAAATAAAACTGTCAATATCATTAAATGTTTGTCGAATTGTAAATGAGTTTACAATATTTTAATACTTTGTTCTTATTAAACTTGAGAGTTTATAAACTTGGATTATGTTTATTTCTTCAGTTAAATGGCTGTGAACTGTATTCGCGAACTTCATCTCTCAATGTGGTAGATGATCTAAGTCCATGATGGCCACCAAATACCAAAAGTGATTTAATCTTATTCAGTAACTACCATCAAATAAAAAATTTGTCTTAATACATGAGTATTAATTAAATGTTTTTTATTTGTATATATAATGTAATAGAACAAATAATTTTGTAATACATATTTTGTAAAGTAGGCGTAATTGTTATTAGTTTGTAAATAATTTGCAAAAGCCTAAAAGTTACTATAACGCCAAAAGATTTAATTTTTTATATTATAATATAAATATTATTAATTTGTACAATTGTACAATTTTTAATCCAGTCAGGTGCCACTGCTTGGAAGTCTTCCTATCAATGTTAATTTAAATCCAATAATCATCAGACTTACTTATTATACCTATAATGTATATATTATAAATGTTTCCTTTGTAATAATAATAATAATAAAAAAAAACAATTCTACAATCCAGTCTCAGTATATTAAGTATATAACAAGCAGCAACATACCACATTGTCTAGTTTACCTGGACAATTTAAGCTATAGGTATTAGATGAAACAATGAAATGTGAATAAAACCAATCAAATTAAAAATCACAAAAAATATTTTTATTAGGTTATTAGACAGTTTAATTTCAATATATATAAATGTATATATATTTTATGTTCAATTGATATTGTTTTATTTTTTTATATTCAATTAAATTATTGGTATAACAATTGCAAAATGATTGAACATTTTATTTAATAATTTATTATGGTTTATTTATCTTTGTATATGGATGCATTGATTTAATATATAATTAAGTCTATAAATTTATTATTAAGTCAAAATGTTCAATGAAATTATTATTTTGTATTATCAACTATTTGCATAATGTAACAGGTTGAAAATTACTATAACAAATATTCTTCTATTTTAGAAGAATTTTAGAAGGATTTTTTTAGACATGGAAAATGTCAGTGTTTTATTGTTTTAATAACGTTTCAATAAGTTTGAATCCAATTAAAACATAACTAACTTTTCAGAAATATTCAAAATTGTACATTTTTTTTTTTGTATATACCTAGGGAATTGTTTTTGAAAGTATTTTTTTTTTGATAGCTTCCCATTGGACTAAATGAAGAAATAGACTAATAATTGAATCTGTAAAAGAATAGTGACATTATAAAAACATAATTAACATATCTGGATTTCCATAAATATCTTTTTTAAGACCTAAAAATAAAAAACTATTACAAAGTGTTAGAAATTCAAATAAATATACATAACATAAATATAAAATAATTATAAAGGAATTGTATAATTAATAATTTGTAAACTGTTGGAAAAACTAGGGGGGTTTTTTTTTGCTAACCATAAATGATTACCCTACCAATAAACTTAACCTAGTGTATATCATAGACATATTAACACACATTAGTTAGGTAATACTATCAAAATTCAAATTCAGAATCTTGTTTTCTGTAGTTGACAGCTTTGGTGTAATTTGATTATCAATTTGCTTTAAATATTTGGTCAGATGTTTATTATTTAGAATAATTTTCCAATCAATTACTACATTTACAATCCTACTTCCTACTGATTGTTACTGTTAAACAAAAATTATACTAGTTTATTGGCGTATATTCTTGACATTTCTATTATAGATCTGGAAATATACCAAAAATCTTAAAATTGTCTTTTAAAGCAACATTTTTTTTTTTACATATATAAACTATTTATTCTCATTTTTACAAGTAAATGCATTTTAATTTATTTCTTAAGTAACTGTAGTAATGTAAAAGTTATTATTAGTTACAACATAACATACAATACTGATATAATTATTAAACTATGTATTCACATAATATATATAAAATCATCTAAAAGTAGTAGTTAGTAAACAAGCCTGTATCTCATACAAATCTTAAGTTTTTTAATTGGTATGATCTATTTATATTAGTTTCTTGCATTGAAAATTGTAAATTACACACAACAGCCATTTCATGAAAAAATCCTTAACTCCATTTTTTTTAAACAATAGTATAATAAAATAGAATTTTTATAGGATAACGAATGTTCATGCATCATGTTGCTTCTTAAAATAATAGATTTACAGTTTTTTTTACTTTATACTTATTATTGATATGCATATTAATATTTACATTTACAGTATACATAATTTAGTAATTAAAATTAAGAGTATGGCATTTTCCTCTTGTTTTTAGTTTAAATATATAACAATTGATTACAGATTGTTATTTTGTTCTTAATAATTATAATTTCACACGTGAAAATTAATTGGATGGTAAATTATAATTAGTACAGACCACAATTATAGAAGTTAAATTAATTATTTTGATTTGTACTTTGCTATTGGTTTTAATGTACATGGTAAGTGTATATATATATATATTAAAATACAATTGTAAATATTTTAAAAACGTATTAAGTGTACAACAAATAACAACCATTAGCTGTCTGTGATGGAAATGATTCCTGAGAGTGGATATAAAACAATAAACCTTATCTAGGACAGCCAATGTACGAGGAGAACATTGCTTAACAGCCCCACTCTTATCGATACAGCTATATATTTTTAATATAACGTTTTATGCTTGTGTACAGGAAGACAAAAAATCTGTTCCAATAATTCGAAAACAATAGTAAATTTATGATAAACACTAGGTAGATAAGTCCAATTGTATATTCTCGAGGCATGTGACAAGTTTCAACTGAATAATTATTCGCAGTAAATAATGCCTGAAACAAAAATATTTAATAACAGTAATTATTCAAAATCGAGTTGTGTATAATATTTATATTTCAACACTTCTTTTGTGTTAAACTTACGAGCATATAACTTGGATTATATTTATTTCTCCAATTAAACGATGATAAGCTGTATTCGTGAACTCCATTAGCGTGTTCTAAGTGGCATCCGTGATGAGTGTGGCCACCAAAGACCAACCGGGGTTTGATCATGTTTAGTAGCTATGATTAAACAAGAAAAAAAAATTTCCCTATTAGTACACTTATTTACTAATAGTATAATATCAACAAGACACATTGACATTGAGACATATTGATTTTTGTCAACTATAATATTGTTGTTTTTTAAAATATTTATTACACTGTGCACGTGCAGTCTTGGTCAGGTGATTTACTGAAATAATCCCTGTTAGCCAGGCACAATTTCACCAAATTGAGTAATGCTTACACGTTTGTTGGTATTATAACTTTTAAACGAAAATCTAATGAAATAAAAATTTAATTGATAGTATGTTCTTGTTTTGTTTTTTGTTCTGGTCATTTTTAATATCATACAATTATTATTTACACTTTAACATAAAATGTATAATGTATCAGTACATACCATTTCGGTTGCTTCTTTCCGAAGACAATCCCAACCTATACGAAATGGTTTTTCTTGTTCTTTAATCGGTGCCGAGTCTGGTTCATTACAGTCAATATCATTTAGTCTGTACAAAGGAAAATGCTGAAATATTTTTAAAAAATATGTAAATAGATTATTATTGAGCAGTATAAATTATCAAACAGATTTTTTTGTGCTTATATAAAAGTACAACAAAACATTAATACATAACTATCAATAACATAGTATTCAATAGAACAGTTTGAATTTCTAGTTTAGTCAAGTAAATTATTAGTCATTTTTTAAAAAAAAACTATATACAAATATAATTTTTTTTTTTTTTTGGATACAATAATCTAAGAACTAATCGAATGCTTCTTATTCTATAATCATAATTTATAAAATGTATGAATTAAATAAAAACAATAAATATTTACCAACAAATATTTGTAGGTTTTTACATTTTCCACAGGGGTGTTATTGATAACAACTAATCAGTTGTTAACGATAACAACGATAATTTAAGATAACAAAAAAAAATTTAACATTTAATTTTTTATTACTAAGAATCAAATGGTTCTAATAAATGATAGAATCACTTGTTGCCCGTTCAAAACAGAGGTTTTGGAATTGAGTTTTATAGTTTTGCAAGAAACTTCAACTGACATATCGAATTTTACTTTTGTTTGGCAAATAATATTATTATAAAAAGAATTAGCAATTGCACATGTCTCAATCAGATCAAATTGTTTACAATCCACTAATATGTTTTGGATTATTTATCATCCTGGTCCTGACCTACCCAATATGAATATCTACTTACTATCTTATAAATAACAATAATTTAAATATATATATATATTTATTTATTTATTCCAAAATATCTATTTAAAATGATAAAAATATTGATTATTGCCAATGTAGTAGTTTGTGCATTTATTCTTACTTGTAATAGTATGGGTTTACTATAGTTCCCATCTAGTATCATTTTCTTTGCACATGCTATTTCTTTTTTGCTACATTTTAGCTGCTCTAGAACATACGAAATTCATTCGAACTTTAATATCTCGGTGAACCGGTTAAATAAATGTAAACTCACTAGAAATATGCCTTAGTTTTAATTCAGAGGTATAACATAAATAGCATCCGTCCATTTCCATAGCCATACTATTTATCAATACAAAATGTACATTACGTTTGCTGATCAATTCCACAGGACCAGTATTAAACGCTTTGTTAAATCTCTTTTCCAGTTCTGGCGTTATTCTGTATCATATACATCAAATCAATAAAATATTCACATGAATTCAATATGTTTTACCTGTAGTGAAATCCAATATCGTGATTACCGACAACCACATACAATTGTACTCCTTGAGGTACAGCGAATAAAGATTTGAATGTTTTCACATACGATTTGAAATCCGCTTCACTACTCCATAGTCCTTCATCAAATAAATCACCTATCAATAATACTCAAAAAATTAATTATTTCCAAATCGACAAATATTACAGAGTAATGAAATGAACTTACCCAAAACAAAAACGAGTTCCGGTTTGTGTAAATGTATAGCAGTTTGAAAAGCACGTCCCATTTCCCATTCACTAAAATTGGTTTCAAAAATAAATTATAAAATAGAATGGTTATAAAAAAAAATAACAAAATACTACTAACAATACATAATATCAAACCGAAATGACTACTTTTTCGTTGAATTTTAATAATTTAAAATTGAATAAAATCAAAATACCAGTAAAAATAATAACAAAGTTCTTTAAATTAATTTAATATTAATTAATTACTAAAGAAAAACTAAAGTGTAATTGTTATATATTATATTTTGATTACATAGATAAATTCATGTACATGAATACATCCTATTGAATTAATCAATAATTAAAATTAACTATATAAAATAATAAAAAAGCTTAATCATATCAAAACTGTTGCATTTAACCATTTTTAAATAAAGCAATACATTTTTTTTTTAAACTTAAATGGTTTTTTTATTAGTTTTTTAATTACCGTCTGATTTTATCAATCCAATATGCTTTCTTTGTACCAAGTAGATGTGTGTCAGCTAAAAACATTACTTTAAGCGGTTGTTCCGATTTCATGTCACTATTTGACGGCCAATCACACTAAAAATAAAAGTTTTATAAATCATTACAATTTTAGGTAACTACAAGAGGACATTCTCATCTGGTGGCATATGCAGTTTAGTTATTATGTCACACAATAATAACTTATGATATATATATATATATTATCGACAAACAGCGAAGAAAAAAAAACCATGATTTCAAATAGTCAACAGAAATAATATATAGTTTTGGTTGAAAACCCATTTGAAACAGATGGTGTTATTCTGTTAATTTCACTATGAGAAATGTAATTTATCGAAAACATTATAGTCAATCGTATAACAATCGCATTGTTAGTTACTCTAAACTGGAAACAAGACACGGCTTTACATTAGTTTCGGATCATTAACCGAACGGAATATATACGAAGCTCCTTGAAACAAGTACAAAAATCAAAACCCGACCTGACCGACGTGGCAATTCGTTCGGTCCAGTGCGGACGGGTAAATGTGTGCAAGGTGTGAAAACTCGTCCGAGCGTTTTCGATAACTATTGTTGTTTGTAGAATATTGCAAAAGAACACCGCTGGTTAGTTTCGACAAGGAGGAAAATGGGAGCATTTATTTTACACTTATAAAAACGACGTTCGAAAAATCCTTACTCGCATCAAGACCAGATAGTATATGGCGTATTCACAATAAAATATTACGGACGCGGTGCACGACAACAGTTTGACGACGGTTTTGGCTTTACACATTTTTGGACGGCGGCCGAGACGAGAACTTCGCGCTCCGGACGACGGTTGTCTTCTTATCTATCGCGTGTTATCACCGCGGCGCGCGATACGGACTGGGCACGTCGAAAACGGCAGTCTCCTACGAGTACGCCGCCGTCTCGTCCCCGAACGACACCGGCCCGATGAATTCGACGAGCACACACTGTCGGGCCGAGGCGTCTGGTTTTTTATCGCAGAGTTGAACGCCCGCCGTACGGGCACGTTATCGTCGGCCGACTCTTATCGTCGCCCGTGCCGTTCGCGGGCTGATAACAGATGGATATTTTACGAAACGTCCGACGACCAGAAAACAATTTTTTACTTCTTTTTTTATCGTAATCGAACGCGAACGAGTTGGTTTCCGTCACGGTTTGCCGAAATTCGCGAGACACTCCGTGTTCTCCGGCTTACAGCGGCGACGTGGTTTGGTACGCAGGCGGCCGGCGGGTCCCAACAGCCGCCGCGGTGCCGGACGACTGAACAAGTCGTACACATACGGTCCGATCGATTGCGCCGTTTAAAATGCACAACCTTCGACGGCCGTTTAAGTTCATACCATCGACCGACCGTTAACGTATAGAAATATTTTGTCAATTTCAATGCGTGGGTTATTTTCGATGTTGATTTTTTATAATGACTTACTGTGCCGCCGCCGTGTTCTTCACAACAGACTAAGATTGTTTTCAAATATACATACTAATCCATTGTCTACTCATGTTTATTATATTTAAATTATATTGTTATTGATCTCAATTTAATAAACATAAATATAATTGTCTACCGTGTAAACCAGTGTCATAAGTAACTGCAAACGTAGTTCAGGATTTATTTGTCCATAATTTTCTTTTAATTAATTAAAAATGTACCAGTGCAAGGTACCTATCTAGATGTTTCTTAGAAAACTTTCTTTTTGAAACTACTGCAATTAATATTATTAGGTAATGTATGTTAATATTTGAAATCGAATACAGGTAACGATTAAAACCAAAATTTTAATTTGTGGCAATAGAATATAATTGTAGAAAATAATTTCTATTATACAATAATTCATTTGTTTATATTTCACAGAAAAATAAACGGTTCCTATAAACCAAAATAATTTTTAATCATAAAATTTCAAATAACTTCTTGAGCTCAACCATTAATTGCCAGTCAGTCTTCAATAAATCATCTCTGAAATGATCTTTGCACGCGTCGATTGACTGTCTGGAAATTTTGCTCACCAAGAAATCTGTTTCATCGAAATGCCTACCAAACATTTTCGGCGTTTCGCCCGGTAAAGGTTCAATTTTTATACAAATTTCTTGACCTTTTCTAGCGGTTTCTACCGTTTTATGGTTGCTTTCTATGCTGGTCACAATACCCAAGTCTACAAATTCTTTGCTGGGAACACATATTGGTGTACCTTCTTTTACGATTCCAGACTCCACCATGACGCCCATGACGATCGGATCGCGTGAATTAAACACAAACTGTGGTAACACTTTAAGTTTGCAAGGAAACACTGCAATGGATTTGTACTGATCTCGGTTTTTCTTTTTCATGTCGTCTTGATAGGCTGTAAACTTGTCGAATAAATGGTATATAATATCGGCTTGGAATATTTTAACATTCAACGTATCCGCCAATTCCTGTGCGTCTCTTTCGATTTTCACGTCAAACGCTAATATGGTGGCGTACAAAGGAGAATGTTCCAGCATTATTGAAGCTTTCATGACGTCTTTCTTGACAACAGGACCAATTCTAATGTTACTATAAGGTATTTTACTGGACCTCAAGAAATCCAATAAAGCCTCTAATGAACCCAACGTTGATGCTTGAACATAAACACCACGGTCTTGTAATTTTATAGTACTCAAAGCAGACTTTAATTCTCTAGCCACGATTTCTTTGAGGTGTTCGACATCATCAGTTTTGTGCGCCACATAAATATTTAATCCTGCAATAGCCTTTTCCAAGTCTTTAGCAGCGATTTTGACACCTTGTGCAGCTTTTACTTCTCTATATTCAACATAAGCGTTTTTTACCCTGAGTTCTTTCAGTGGTTGAGGCATCAACAAGGATCTTATCTGTGTAACAAGTGGTCCATCGGTGCCTGCCACGACAATTGTATCGCCTTCTCTAAGATAGCCGTTCACTAAAATTGTATCGATAGTAGTTCCTAGGCCGGTTATGGCTTTGACTTCTAACACCGTGGCTTGTAGTTCACTGTTAAATACAAGTCTCTTATATAAATGCGTTTGACAGTTTTCGACAATAATATCTAATAAATTACCCATTCCTTCGCCGGTAATTGCCGACGTCGGCACTAAAGACACGTACGATTTAGGGTCAGGGTTTTCATAGAACAGAGCAGTGTTAAAACCCTGTTCGGCGAATTGCAATATGACGTTCTGCAACCTAGTTTTGAATTCATTTTGAGTGTTGGAATGTTGTGAACTCAAAATGTCTCTAATGTCTTTGCGCGGGTTGGTCTGCCAATCGTACAGCCTATCGATTTTATTTAAAGCTACGATAAAAGGCGTTTTTTTAGTTTTCAAAATATTAATAGACTCGATAGTTTGCGGTTCCAGACCGTGCATAATGTCGACGACTAGGATAGCGATGTCGCACAACGAAGAGCCTCTGTTACGGAGATTGCTGAAAGACTCGTGGCCAGGCGTGTCGATAATTAATAGACCCGGGACTAAAAATTTTCTGGTCGCATATTCGTTAACGACTTTCGTTTGTTCTTTTATAGCGTGGAGCGGAACGTTTGTCGCGCCAATTTGTTGTGTAATACCTCCGGCCTCACCGTCTTGAACATTTGTTCTACGCAATTTGTCCAATATTTTAGTCTTACCAGTGTCTACGTGACCCAGCACGCATACCACAGCAGCCCGAAGAACGGACTCCTCTTCTTCATTAGTCCTGTGGTCCCCATTTTGTTGTATTTTCACCTTGTCGACCTTTGTTACAACGTCCTCACCATTCTCGGCATTTTCATTCGGTTCTTCGTCAGACTCTCCAGCGGACTGCCCGTTTTCGTCTACTTTTCCCACATTCGATTGAGCTGTTCGCAACGCTTCGCTTTGTGCTTTGAACGTCTCTAAAAGTAGTTGTGCACGAGCCCTGTCGGCTTTTTGCTTAGGGGTTAAAAATTTACCCTCGGCTTTTAATCTCTCCTTTTTCTCTTTTTCTTTTTGTTTTTTTTTCTCTTTCTTTTCTTGTTCTAATCTCAACTTGTCTTCCTTTTCTCGTTCGAGTTCCTCTAAACGTCTCTCTTCTTCCTCCTCCTCTCTGCGAAGTTTTTCCTCTTCTTCTTTCTGTTGTTGTAGTACTTCTTTCAATGCTGCGATAGCCTTTTTACCCGGTCCTTTCTTGTCTTTGACTGGTGCGACTGGCTTCTTCTTCTTTTTGACATTATCATTGGCGGTAGACATTTTTCAAACAATAATCCAAACGAAACGTGAACTGGAACAAACGGTTTCAATACAAATTAATAATGATTAAACACTACCAATGAATTGTGAAAAATGTTTGAACATGCATGAAACGACCAATTAACAATGCGCATTCTAAGACATTACCCAGTTCAGTATGGCTAATGGGTTTTGAAAATTAACAACAAAAACAAACACATTGCATTTCACGATTTTTTTAGACTCGAGTCGTTCCGTTGCTTCAACGACATGAACATTATACGTTTGCGATCAGACGCATAAAAAAAAAGAAAAAAAAAATACGTGTGACCGGTACTGTCGGTAAATGCGTGCGCGTTTATCTACCCGGCACACAGTTATCTACAGTAATAGGGTTACGCGGAGACGTGGGGGAACGAGTTGGCATAAAAAGAACGACGGGCCGTGTACGGTTTTTAACACGAACGACGTCGACTTGCGAGCTAGTTCCGCGTCCGTTTCACGATCGTATAATGGCGAGGCGGTACGGGTCTGGTCGTTTTCGTGTTCGCTGCGGCCGGGAGCCCGTGGTGGAAAGGGGCACAAAAAACGAACGACCAGGTGTGCGCGCGACGCGGAGTTGTTGTTACGTGATTACCGTGCGTGCGTGATACGAAACGTGGCGAGACCGAGGTGACGGCGTCGGACGGACGTGTGCGGAAAAAAAAAACGACGTCACCGGCGCGTGTGTGTGTGAGACGAGCGCGCGCGCGCGCGCGTCCGAGCGATCTGTCGGTGGACACCGTCCACTCGCGAACGATCGGCCGGAAAGGAAATGGCTACCGGACAGCCGTCGGTCGCCGCGGGGACACGACGGCGGGATGCGGTTCCGCGCTCACCCGGAAGTACTGCCGTTGTGCGGGCGCGTACCAACGACGACCCGACGGAAACGGACGGTGATCTCGCCGGCAGCTGCTGAGACGCTCGCGCGAATATCGGACGGCACGACGACGACGGGTTTGTTATCAGACAAAAAATGAAAAAAAAAAAAAAAATAATAATAATAATGACCACGCGACGTTATCAACGGAACACACGCGAAGAGGCGCGACGGCATGCACGGACTGTCTACTTTCCGTCCGCCGCACACTCGCGCTCGCACGCGGCCTCCCACCGACGGCCGCGCACACTCGCGCTCGCACCGACGGCCGCCGACGCGGATCGACTGCGAGTGCGTACGTCGGACGTCGCGACGACGACGTTCTGATGACGGCTTTCGAATAACGTGGTCCGAAAATGACTTGTACGAAACACCGGTCAGTAAGTAACCTATCGCGCGTCTTGCGTTGTTCACGTGACGACGAATTTAATGAATATTCTTTATTTATTTAAGGCGACCAGTCGGATTGTCGGGAAGTGGTATGAGGTAGTTTGTTAATTAGAGTTTCGAAGACGGTCGTGAAAGTTTTTGTAACGAATTATGGCGGATTGTTCCACTGTGGGGGTGCATTTATGGATTGTTTTCATTGGATATATAAGGATTAGCGTTAAGAAAGCGATGAACGATTTTGGATCGAACGGTTTGGATTTTTTAATATAATAATAATACGTGATAACGCAAATTCGCGGATTCACGTGATTACACAAATTCACGGAACATTTTCAGCAACGGGTCTTATAAATCGAACCATAATTCCACGTGAACACGTGATCGGACGCATCGGGACGTGCTCGGAGTCCGCTGCCGATCGGAATGCAGTGCGGAGTATTATTTTTCGTAATTATTTTCGAATAAAACATTTGAAAGAAATGTGAAAAACAGCCACTCCCAAAAACAAAAATATGTGATACATTGTTCCTTCCGCGCGGCAAAGAAAATATCGAATGTCTACGCGTTTTCTTATTTCATTACATCTCCGTGCCGAACGAAACCCGGTCGACCAATATTTCACCAACATGTAACCGACGTTCTCTTGGCAATTCCGAACGTCGTTGTTACACCCACACAAATATCGTTTTGACACGACCCGCCGTTGTGTTGTTCAACCGTTCGATGACCATTATGGCGTGGTAACGCGCACTGTTGATTTTCGGAAACGTTACGGTCTATAGTTTTATTACGTTCAACACAAACACAAAGTCATCGAAACAGAAAACAAAATTAAATAAATAATTGCAAAATGTCCGGACCCAACGCCAAAAACGACAACCAAAGTACCGGGAGTCCGAAACAAACGCTATTGAACGCGACGTTTGGCGAATATCGCGACGAACAGCTACCGTGTCCTACGGACGAGTTGGAAAAATGGAAAAAAAGTTGGAACTGTTGCGGTCGAAGGTGGACGACACGTTCGGAACACATCACTCGCCGCTGAGAAGACCCGCGAACGGCGAGCCGTTGCACAAAGTGTTCAAGAACATCATGAACAGGGACTCGGCGTCCGCGTCCGTCGACGACCCGGTCGACCGCGAGAATGTCGTCGCGAAACGCCCGGACCGCGTGGACGGTGAGTGGCAACCAAGCAGTACGGGACGGTCGTCGGGTTGGGTAAGCACGCAAATACGGTAAGCGCTTACTTACGTTAAAGGCACGCCGAGGGGGACGGCACCGGTTTCGGGCGTGGCCGGCAACACCGGCCAAACGGGATCGCGCGCAGGACACAAAACGGAATCCGTCCGCGGCCGACGGACGGGCGGTCAGCCACGGTCCGACGAACCGTCCACGGCCGAGAAAACCGGTGGAACGGACGCGAGACCAGCGAGCGGACGTCGCGCCGAACGTTCGAGCCCGAGAAAGGATTTCGTGACGAGAACGGACGTCGCCCCGGGCAGAGACGCCGCGCGGTCGCGGTTGCCAAAAAGGCGTACTACCGTGGTCGGCAAAACCGCGGCGGCGGACGTGCCGTCGTCCAAACAAAACAGAACAAAAAAATAACGTCCCCGACCGCGTTCCGATCGGTGGTTTAAACGTCATTAAAAGGCCAAACACAAATCGAGTCTGCACACGCGTAATGTTTATTTTCGTAGAAGAAAACCCCGGTTTCCCACGCGTTACCGCGTTTCGTTCGGCCGGTCGTCATCATTGCATTCGTCGTACCACAGGCCCGTATCGTTTCATCTCAGTCGGCCTTTACGTGTCGCGTGTTTCGGCGTGTCGCCGGGTCACCGGCCGTTCTACCGTTTTCGTCTGTTCCGCATTACGTCCGCGTTGCATCCGACTACCGATGGCGGAATCGTTATCGTTGCCCGTCGCTGTACCGACATGACGGCCGCTGTTATTTTTTCAGTCGACTTTACTTTAACGGGGTGGGGAAACTATCGTGTCGCCAGACGGCGGACCACCGAGTCCAGTCCACAAACTAAGGTTATATCAATGTAGACGGTCACCCGCTGTAGTGTGGCACACAGTGAATATGATTTTTTCTGGAGTACGGGATTACAAAGTCATACACATATGTATAATTTCAACGCGATTTTCAATAGAAAAAATATTCGACTAACGATTTTACACTATGTTCAATATATATATATATATACCTTTTACTAGACCCCATCGGCACTAATTGGCTTTGATTAATGTGAGCCATCGACGTTATCAACTAATTAATTTTAGTTATAACGTTCGAGAACTTTCTTTCGCGGCCGCCGCGTGAGCAGTGCGCGCCAGAGCGTACGACCACGCTCACTCTTTTCCGTCAACGGACTGGCCGTCTTGTTCGAATATATTGACGTGATGTTGGTATAATTCGGTGAATTTTGTACCTTGTCACTATTTGTTTATAAAGCGTGTGATGATTGTGCTTGCATCGGATTGTCCCTGGGCGACAATCCTTTTTGTATTGTAAGTATTGTTATAACGAGTATTGTTATGAATATATAGTTTGTTTGGTTATGGCAATTAGTTTATTGCATTTGTTTTTTATATATACGAATAGTCGTATTTATATTACGTTATCCCGTTTTGGTTGTGCTTGTGACGGAACACATCAATATTCCGGCACTATTGCGTTACATAATTGCACACCAGTAGTTATCGCGGTAAATGCGCGGTACAGTCTCGAGGTCTCTGGGCGAGACGCGTAAGTATTCGCGACACACTAGTTACTACTAGTTTTACGAATCAATATATCTGAACGAACAAATACCAGGTATTTTTAACATATTACGATAATTACGTATTTTATTCGACAATATAAATTATGGACATTTTGTGCAGTATTACATTATTACTTCAATCGGTTAGAATTGTATACGAAGCGTAATTAATATACTCGTCGTGTAAGAGTACATTTTTCGTTAAGCACGTTTTCCTCTTAGAAATGGAATAAAAAATAATTCCTTTTTTTTTTTTATTTAACACCTAGTCATATTTCATACAGTTTTATTTGCGTTAGGGTTTCGGTAATATAATTACTTACCTACCTAAATACCCAACAACTGCGTTGCCCTAATATCAAACAATTTACACTGTACGTTTCAGAAGGAAAATACAAGTGCGCAGAAAAATAATGATTAAACATTTTGTTCTAATAAAGTGGTGAAAACAAAACAGAAAATAAACAAAGAGTAAAAAGGACAAGCAAAGAATAGAAATAAAAAAAAAAAAATTATATATCCGTATGTACAGTTAAATATACAAAAAAGGCCAATTACGTTGGTTAACGAAAAAATAAAAACATACAAATCGTTGTATAAGTGCGTTTATTTCTACCGGTTTCGACAAAAAGTCATCGTCAGGTTTTAAACAAAAATAAAATAC
The DNA here is from genome assembly GCA_019022885.1 of Schlechtendalia chinensis. Lineage (NCBI taxonomy): Eukaryota > Metazoa > Arthropoda > Insecta > Hemiptera > Aphididae > Schlechtendalia > Schlechtendalia chinensis. The sequence goes on along the minus strand of CM032345.1, from coordinate 14,000,799 downwards.
GACAACAGGGGAATTATATTTTTGCTTAAAACCTGACGATGACTTATTGTCGAAACCGGTAGAAATAAACACACTCATACAGCGTGTGTGTGTGTGTGTGTGTGTGTAAATATCGAAATACAAGCTTAATTGAAAACATATTTTTGAGCTCGATAAATGGCCGCCGGGACTGTGAAAATTACGATAACATTTGAGAAACGTACACGACGCGATGACGCTCATTATCACGATCGTGCTATTTACCGTCGAGTGTGGCCCCGTCCCGTCCGCAAACGTTGAACAATGGAACTTCCCCTAAACTTCATGAAACTTCTATCGTATCGTCGTATCAAAACTGAAACGGTCGTTCGTCCGTTTCACGACCGGTCGGCACCGTGGGCATTGCTATCGCGTCGTCCACCGTTATCGCGAATTCCATGACTAGCTCCGAACGGCAATGTGTGTATATTGCGTATTCGTGCGTGTAGAACACACGAATGGTATTCAAAAATTTTTGTCGAGTATTTTCTGTTGGGAATTTTTTCCCCCCGTGTAATAAAACACAGCCTACGGCGGGCAGGGTGTGCCACAACGTCATACGGTACGGGTGCGAATCGTTTTATGCGAGAAGACGAAAAATAATCGAACGGAGTTCAATATATATTCATTAACGACGTATTTTATTAGGCAAACGATGATTTTAACGTTAACGTTTCGACGGCCTTGCTTGTTTTTATGACCGTTTCAATTAGCGCATCGCGAATAAACCACTAAGCAAAAATGTGTCTGGTCCGCCCGTAAACACGTCTTTTGATACATATTGTTATGCAATTGTTAAGCACGGAACCGGTGGTAGGTATGCCGTCATTTGCAAAAAAAAAGAAAAAAAGACTTTTTTAGAATGTTGGGTAAAGCTCATTTTTAATAACGAAACGACAACAATAAGAAAAAGAAACCCGTGAATCAATAAATTCGTTCGAAAATTACACATTTAGAATTTGTTGTATTTTTTTTTTTCGCTTTTTACACCTGACGACGACGACCTTTCAGTCAACACTAAATAAATGTTATACAACAATTCTATATTTTTTAATTCATTTCGTAACAATCGTTGGCTTTGAATTGTGCGCACAAACATTTTTCGTTTAAATTAAATTGTTTAATATTATGTACAAAACAAAAAAAAAAATTTTTTTTTTTTTATGGATGCGGACCGTCAAAACCATTGGTGGCGAACCTTTTTTTAAAAGACAAGCCTAGCCGACTATTTCTCCTAACACCCGCCCCGTCTATAAAAACGACAAATAAGCAAAAAAGAAAAAATCTGTATCGTTTTTCGAATACTTTCTTCCGAACTTTCTAACCAACATTTTTCACCAGTAAGTCGGGTAAATAACGATTTATTCATAGACAGTTTGCCGCACGTCACGACGCCGACCATCAGCCACGTCACCGGGCGTACTTTGAAACAAAATAAAACACGTGCCGACGGTCGTTTTAATTCATTTTGCGCACCCTTCGCGTTTGTTGCGATTCTACAACGTACCCGACCGTGTCGATCGCGAGTTGTCGGTGAAACGTGCACCGAACGGTCGCGGACGAACCAAAACGCGTTGTCCCGTCAACCCGTCAAAACCCGTCTCGCACGGCAGGCGTACGTACGCAAACCGTTTTACGCGTTCACCGGCGGCGGCGGCGGGCGCGTCGTGATGGCGCGTGCGCGCGCGCGGCGATAACCGACCGGTCCGTGTCGCCGCCGCTTATCGGCGAACGTCGTCGCGTGATAACCGCGCGGCCGATAACGGTCCGTGTCGGCGACGGGACGACGGCTCCGGACGGCTTCACGTGGCGCGTTTCCGTTTTCGGTCAGGGCCGTACGGACGGACGACGACCGTTCTTGCCGACCTCCCCGCCGCCCCGCCGCCCCGCCGTCGGCCGCTGTCCGGATAAAGTCGTCATTACGAACACGGCCCGTCGCGGCGGAGCGCGCGACACACACGCACGCACGCACGCACGCACGCACGCACGCACGCACGCACACGAGCACACGCACGCACACTGTCGACCGTGCCAGCGTTCACGTTCGCGACTGTTCGTCGTTTTTTCTGGTACGCGTGCGCGTCGATTTTTCGTGACGCGAAAACGCAAAGCCGCCCGTCGCGCGGACCGAACGAGTCGCAAAGCAACAATCATGCAAAACGTCATCAACACCGTGAAAGGCACTGCACTCAATTTCGCAGGATTGTTGACTCCGGTGTTGAAGGTAATGATTTCTGTTGTTGTCGCCGTTGTTGTTGTTGTTGTTTCGTTCGCGTCCGTAAGACCGAAACCGACGCGCACCGTGGGTAACGTCCGACACTATATGGGTAGGCATTTCGTGTCGTGTACCATCTCGTTTTGGAATGTCGAGAGAACGTTTGGTCCGTTTTATTACAATCGTTGTTGAAATCGATCAGATCATTACGTGCCAACCAATACGCTGGAACCACGGTGTCCTTCGAACCGTCCGATTTCCTAGGCGACACTTGTAACAGTACAACCATTACGTTCGGCCGGTTGAGATATCGGTTTATACTTACGGTGGTAATAGAAGTTTAAGCGAGATTAGATGCGCTCATGTATTTGTTTCTTTGGAAATGAATGTACATATATTCGAATCGTTATAGACGTTAAATACACCATGGAACTATGATAAATTATATTATTTTAATATTTATTTCCAACAACAACAATAACAGAATAAACACATTTAAATTATTGTTTTACAATCCTTCTAGTCTATGGCTATGCAAGGCTGTACTATGAGATGGTTTTAAAACAATGTTTAAGTATACTTAGCAACCATCATAAGCAGTATAACATATTAGTATTGTTCTTTATTAGTAATTGGCATGATTATAGCATTCAATATTTACTTATTTTATACATTGACAAGCAAATATTTTAATGAAATTTGTTTTACAGGAGTCCAAGTTCAAAGAAACTGGTGTTGTCACACCACAAGAGTTTGTTATTGCCGGTGACCATTTAGTACATACATGTCCGACATGGGAATGGGCTAGCGGAGACATTTGTAAAACTAAATCTTATTTGCCGAAAAATAAACAGTACTTGATTACGAAAAATGTTCCATGTTCACGCCGAAGTAAACAAGTAAAGAATTTATTTTTTATAAATATGTATTATATATGTATATATTATTTATATTTAGTTTTAAATTTGTTTTTTGGTTTTAGATTGAAAACTGTGAAGTCCAGGAGAATATTGTCGAATGTGATGAAGAAAATGAAGGATGGGTTGAGACTCATCATTTTGATCCTTCATATTCATCACTGGGTGAACAAATTTCTGAACTATCATTTGGTGTAAGTAATACCTACTCAATTGTTTTTCTAAGTTTTTGGAGACAATAATACTTTTATAACCGCTCAAAGTTAGTCACTTACCAACTGTTTTTGATTTTGTAATTGTAGTAACTATGTAACTATTATACCAGTGTTTCTCAGATTATTTGTATTGATTAAACATTTTGTGTAGACTTTAAGAACTTTTAGAGTTTAATAATACTTGCATTGTAATATGAAAAATATTAATGGTTTAATGTTTATAGGAAGACATCAACAATTTAAATGTTAAATGTCAAAACAAGATTAGTCAAGTTTCCAATAATACAACTGTGGAAAATCAAATTATGAATGATAATGATGATGATGCTGATGAGGATGAAGGTGAAGCAGTAGATATGGACGCATATGTAGAAAGTGGTTTGCTTGAAGACGATTCGGTGATTTTATATCATAATTAATAGTATCTATATAATTTTTCAATAATTTTTTATTTCATTTCTTATGATGAAATATACAAATTAAATGTGTATGTAAACAATTTTAAATGGGCTCTACTACAATAGAAACTGCTTCACTTGTAAAATTTGGTTGTTAATGTTATCATCTTAGTTTTTAAAATAGAATTATTTGTTTTAAATAAATAAAAAATTCTAAACATTTTAACAATTACCATAGTTTTTTTTAAATAAATTTATCTTCCAGTGCATTTAATTGTTTAGTATTATTAATTATTGTAATGTTATTTATTTAATGGAAGTAATTGATTACTATGCAACTAAATCTTTATTGAATTATAATAATATATATGTTTTTAAATTATTTAAGTTGTTATAATGAAAATGTACAAGTTTCGTTTAAGTTTTGTTTAAAATGATAAATATACTTTTAAATTTATGTTTCTTTAATTGCATTCAATAGCCTTAATGTTCTTTTTGGAAACTAGTCAAGATTTCTAATAAATGTATTTAAATGAAAAATGATTGATATATTAATAGTCATGTATTAAAATAGTTTATGTACAATTGATGTAATAAGTAATTAGTGTATGGTTATAAAACTATTTAATATATATAATACTATTTATATTATTTTTTTTTAAATTGAACTTACATATTTTGTATATTAAGAAGCAGGTTCACTTAACATGTTTTAAATAATAAACTAATAGATGATAATATAAATTTAAAAACAAATACTAAAAATGCTATTTTTAATATTATTTAAAAATTAAAATCAGATATTTGTTTGATCTTTGTATTTTTGACATTTTTTATAGCTTTGTAAATAATATAACATGCATAGATAAAAATTAAATAAATAGTATATAATAGCTTTAATTATTATATAAATAAATAATATAAATTATTCAATATTAAAAATTATGAACATTTTTAAATTTTAGACAGTGACCATAAAAAATCGGATTACATTTAATTTTTACAATAATTGTTTGAAATCCTCCATATTTTTGATGTTAGGAACTAAGTTGTACTATTTAAATTCTAATGTATAATAAAAAAAAAGTAATATTTACAAAATATTAAAAAATTATATTAAATCACTAATTTTAAATTGTATATAGCTGGGTTACATGCAATTAGTTATTAACACCTTTCATATTTATGCATTATTTTGTAATGTTTAATTTTAGGTTATTCCATCATTTTTGGTCTATTTAAATTAAGGACAAATAATAGGTCAGGAATTGAAATCTATTATTTATTAATAATATATTTTTTTAAGGTGGCTGTTTATTTAGAACAAAAAATTGAAAAGAAATTATCAAGCTCATCTGTTGATGAAATATTAAAAACCCGTACATATGATTTACATATAACTTATGACAAATTTTACCAAACTCCAAGGTTATGGTTTTATGGTTATAATGAGGTTAGTACTTAGTACCTATTAAAACATATAGTTTATATATAATGTATAGTATTACAGTAGTTGTATAGTAGAAATTGATTGAAGTTAAGAGTATACATAATAGGCAACATAATTTTGTTAAAAACATAACTAAAAACCGATATTTCAGGTTCTAAATAATTCATTGAATTCAAATATATACTAAATTTATTTATATTTGATATTCATATTTATGTATTTAAAAAATAAAATATGTTGGATAATTTTGGTTTTTAGTTTTATACAATACATGTAAAAATAAAAATGAATTGTTTACTATAGTCAAATTAGGTTATTGTCAGATGTAAAACCATTTGCATTAATTGATGTTGCATCAAGATTTTCAAAATATATAATCTTTGCAAGTATTAACCTAATATTTATCATCAATGTTGTATTATTTTATTCATTGTTGTTGGACACTAACTAGATTCTTTATTATTGAATGAATAAAACAATGTTAACTGATGTCATTTTTAAGAAATGTTTACTATATTTATTTTACATTATTAGACAATTAAAAATGTTTAATTAGTTATTTATGTTTAATATATTTTTGAATTTATTAAAGCACAGTGAAAAATTAAATTAATAAACAATAGCTAATTTATTATTATTTTTTCATGAATGCTAGAATCGTATACCACTAAGTGTTGATGAAATGTATGAAGATGTGAGTCAAGATTATGCCAAGAAAACTGTTACAATGGAATCTCACCCTCATATTCCTGGTCCTTCAATGGCTTCTATACACCCTTGCAAGTATGTTTTTTTCTTCAAGAACTGATAATAATTAATATTTTTGTAATATTTCAAAAAAAAAAAAAAAAAAAATCAAATATTAAATTACACACCTATAAATAACAAATTTGTTACAATCATTTAAAACAAATGAATAATTTAACACTGAGCATAGAAAATTTTTTTTTGAATCATCATTAATTGTATCTAGTATTTAGTTGATTATGACTTTTTATTATTATAAGTAAAATTCCAGTAATTAAATTTAATAATTATAAAAATAATTTTGTAATGAAATACAATATTTTAAAATTAAGAATATTGCTTCAAATATTTGTGTTGCATTAAGTTAAAATACATTCTAATTAAATTATATCATATTTAGTAGAAGAATATTTATCAATAATTTGTCATACATTTAGTAGGGAGTTTGGTAGGTTTTAGTGTTCATCAAAATACAAATGACTCAATATTAAAAATTATGAACACACTTATAAGATTTAAAAAATTTAAAATTTTTACATTTACAGCAGATGTCATCAACATGTGCACATTGATACATTTTGTTTGAAAAAAATGTATTATGAACATAATAAATCAATAATTCAAGTGTTAATCAAAAGATACTCTTACTATACATGAATGATAGGAATCGTAATAATAACGTCACCATAATGTATGGTGGAAAATACCAATATTTATAAAATATATTACAAACATATACACATTTACATCGATATTATAAAAAATTGTTTATTAAGTATTTAAATTTAAAACCGTGCTTTAATTTTTATTAATTTTTATTTTTGTTTAGGGGATGCTACATCTGCATTTATTGTTTCATGTCTATCTAAGGGTGATTTAACGAAATCGTACCACACAGTTTTTAAATTGTAGTGTTTATATTGAATTTAGAGTTAAAACATTTATTACCAAATTTGAACATTTTTATAAAAAGTCGTCCGTTAAAGAAATTACAGCAATTAAAACTATTTTAAAACGCGTTTACTTTTTCAAATGACATTTTTTGAGAAGGCTTTGTGAGGTGTCCTGGAAAATATTCTACCCTTTAAATTTGATAATAAATGTTTTAAAACTCTGTTTTCAATTATTCAACGCAAACACCATATTTTAAGAATAGTCTAACGTGATTATGCTATGTTGTCTATTAGATAGGCAGCGACAACAAGTGCAGCAATATTATTCTTGTCAACTGTCGACCTATTCAAAATATTTCTTTTTTTCATAAGCTCATAGGTTTCTGATTCCATTTATTCTCTACTCATTCTTTCTCTTATTGACTCAATTATTTATTCTCATCACACTTGTTATGACTAGATCACGGACGTTAAAGCTTTGTAAAACTTTATTTCAAAGTGATCTGAAATAAACTATAAAGTAATAAAGCTATGTTTCTTCTCAACCTGGGGAGTTCTCTCAACATCCATACGCTAGTCATAACATTTTATTTTATGTTCCATGTGCCCTGTTGCTAAACTGATTATTTAGTGATTGAACCATTGTTATTTTGTATACTTATTTAATTAAATACATATATAACAAAATATTTCATTTTATTTTTTAATCGAGTATGTGTAACTTGTCAAGTGGATTAATGATTTTAAAATTTGTACAGACATGCTGATATTATGAAAAAGCTAATCCAGATGGTGACAGAAGGTGGTAAAGAATTAGGAGTACACATGTATTTGATTATATTTTTAAAATTTGTACAATCAGTGATACCGACAATAGATTATGATTATACACAGAACATCAATTTATAGTTGTATGTAGTCTAGTCATTATGATATCATCATAATTGTAATTTATTTTAATCACAGATCCGTTCAGTGTAAATGTTTTTGAGTATAAAACATGAATATAACACCAAACGGTTGCAGATTTTTAAATGTATCAACAAAACGTACAAATTCATATACATAGAATTTATTTGACCAAGGTCCAAAGATTTTGTTTTTATAATGTCATAGAATAATGTATACACATTATGATAGTAAATCTGTAATAATGTAAAAGGTTATTAATTCTTCATATATATATATATATTTTTTATAAAGATTATTGTTGAGATTTAATATTGTACAAAAGTTGTTTGTTTAATATTACATAAATATGTTATTGAGTTGTAACAGTTGTTCAATAAATCTAAAATATTTTAAATATTACTCTCTTTCGGCTTCGCATTTTGTTTATTATCATGGTTATATTTTTGTAATTTACAATTGCATGTAAAATTTAATAATTATAAAATTTGTATTAATTTTAGCAGAACTTTATCAAGTTCAATCTCAGGCAGATGGTTTTTCTGCCTGTCCAAAACCTTATTCATACCAGTCGATATTATTATATGATCGTATCCCGACAGTGTTCATTGTTATACGCAAACTTTTTTTTCCCAATTTCACTGACACGTTTCAATGATGTGTATAGCATTCATTACACATTGTTGCTAGGTTTAAATAAATTTACTTGCATTCGGGCCTGATCATTTATATTTAGGTACAAATAGTTGTTTAGGTTAACAATGATGGTATACCAGTACCAAGATTTCTATGCTATTTGGAAAGTGTTGAACACAAGACCCATGATTAAGCAAGAGCAGTTTTTTCTATATTCAAAAAACACAATTTAGATATTTCATATTTACTACGAGGCCAATCATATGATAATGCTAAAAAAATGTCGAGCATTTACTCTCGTTTCCAAGCTAGAACAAAGAGGTAGCTTTATTGGTTGATTTTCTTCCATGTTCGGGGCATTCACTGAACTCGGTTGGATCCTACACGGCAGGTTATTGTAAGGAATCAAATATATTTTTTGGCTTTGTCCAGAATATTTATACATTTCTTTTCACATATCGCAACACTCAATGATGATATTTCAAGCACGAATAAAAATAAAAATTAATCGACAATTGATCACTGAAATTAGTGATATTTTATAAGCATTTAAAAAATGTTATTGATTGTTAATTGGTTTTCGTTTGTTTTCATTTTAATGTTAAAATGTGTATTCTAATATTTAGAGGCGGCGTACATCTAATGCCCAGGGGCGCAAAAATTTCTAAATACAGCTCTGCATACACGTCAGTAAAGATTAAACTTCTAAGTGTTGAGCGTTTAGTAACAGTTGAATTCTTAATAGTAGTCATCCGTTTTCACAAGAACACCATTTTAATATTTTTTCCAAGAACGTTTAACTAGAGTCGCAGTTCAGACATCCTATCACGATTATTATGATTACCGAAGTGAAACTTCTAACAACAAAAAAAAGAGAAGATTTTTGCGCGTCGCGGTCGGCTGTCACGGTACTATTCCCCCCCCCCCCCCACCGAGATAAGTTGCGCATGCGCGTAAAGCTCCCGTTGCAGCCGATAGCGTGCGAGCAGACCGCTTGGCCGTCCCCAACCGGTTTTACCGTATCAAAATTATTATTTTAACAATCACTAGCGTCCGTGCACCCGCTCACGTCATTGGCTGTTTACACACGCACGTACACCGTTACCGAATTCTAAATAATGTGTACAAAAGTGCCACGGCCGTCTTGTTTGTGTTAACCACTTTTTGTGTGTTCTTTTCATTTCTTTTCTTTGTTTAATTTACATTACTACATACACTCGAGGCTGGTCGGACTTAGGATTGGTAAACCAAGTTACCCGTTTCAAAGTATCTGGCCGTGGTGACCAAGTAAGCATTTTATTGACAAATGCCCTCCGCTCGTACAGTTCCTATATTTGTTTACCTAGCGGAATAGCGAATATTTAGTAGCTTCAATATACATTTTTGTATACAAACCTAATACTCTAACGGTTGAATGGCTCTGAATGAAGCTTCACTTCATCTGCGCGTACTCGTAACACGCACAGTTTTTATTATTATTGTAAGTGTCGCGGATTGTGGAGATCGGGTTAGATGTATGTTTAGTGCTTAGAAGGCTAACCCGAAATAGTTCGGAAAGATGGCGAAGGAAAGAAGAAGACAAGAAGAAGAAATGCCTGAGGAACAATGATATTCAATAGATTCAACAAAATAGCTCATTTCACGAAACAAACAAAAATGTTTAAACGAATAATAAATTTAATTTAATTCAATAATTAAATTAACACAATTGCATTATTTCTAAATCAACAAATATTCTTGTATAATAGTGTAATAAAAGTTATTAAATATATCTATCGAAATGTGCTGGATTTAAAATAATTTTGCATTTTGTATTCAATTATTATTCTCTTGAAACATTATCATATTTTAATAATCATTTTATTCAATTATATACGGTTTTTAATATAAATGTATATGTAAATTTACTGTTTTACTAAAAATTCATGAAGAGTAAACAATTAAACAAAATATAATTATTATGAATAACTTAATGGTTACAATTATAGTAAGAAATACATTGAGTTTCGACTATTTAGCATAAATTTGTACGTTACACAATTATATCAAAAAGGTTTTTACCGTCGAACATAAAATTCGGTGAATTATTAGTTGAGTATTTGTGACAAAATACGGCAGGAGTCCAATACATATCTAAAATAAATTGAAAATTACATATTATCAAATATAATTAAATTAAAGTAAAATGCGTATTACATACAATTGAATTATGTTTGTATTAATTTTTATTTATTTTAATTCATTGTAAATAATTTTCGTTGATACTTACCAGAATTATCTTTTACATTCATTTTAGTTAAATATGTTGAAATGAACTTAAGTAAAGAGATGTAGGATTTGCGTATAGATTCTAAGGAAATAATTAATTATACCTTTAAATTTTATGAAACAGGTATTTATTTATTATTTTATAGTACCAGTTTATACTAATTTCTGTTACAATATTTTATATTTTCATTTTCAGTAATGTTAATTTGTCAAGTGGTGATTTGTTAAGATTGTAATAATAATGATTATTTAGATTATATTCGGAATATCAAATTGAAGTTGTACATTCTACATTGAGGCATGATCTATATATTACTGAATGTAAATATGAGATTGTTTGTAATTAATTATACATTTGGTTTCTAAACAGCAATACAGTAAATATATTTAGAAATAAACCTAAAAAATAATAAAAGTACTGTTGTAAGCATCTTGGACAGACATGAAGAACTCGGAATAATATTATACGAAGATCATGTAAAGTACAAACATACATAATTGACATAATATGCAGTATATATGTAATAAATATTAAAATATGTTATTTTATATTAATAATTTCTCCATAAAACATTCATATATATAACTTACCATCTATGTCGTTAAACATTTCTAGAGTAGATAAATTCCGTACATACTACATGATATATTTTGGAGTATTTATTAGTGCGAAATTATAACTAATAATTAATATTATGTATACAGTCGATCGTACGTATACAGTTTGAATAAATGTTCACGTTTATACGTCTCTCTTTTGCTTATTTGAATTTTCGCGTTGTAAATAAATTATATTGTACATATATATATATTTATATCGTGTTTTTTCTATATACTCTACAATAAATATTTTATTATACAATAAATAAATTTAGTTCTTCGTGGAATAACAAATTGTCGTTCTGGTGGCTACTCCGTAAACAAGTTATATCTCAGTTTTATCATCTAGTTCTAGAAATATTTCGTTATGTTTTACGTATATCTCATAAAGCTGAATTTATTCACATTATAACACTGTGTTCCAAGACGTTCCATTGTTTGTTTCAATCGGTTACGCATAGGACATTCACTTTTACCCGCCCACGCATATAAACTAAATCTCAATGACTCCCCTCTATGTACCTTGCACCAAAATGAAGATATTTGTGACCTCCAACACATCCTATTAAATTGTCCTTCTCTATCCAACCAGCGCTTATATTTATTCAATGCCCTTAAATCTTTTAACATTTCAATCGATCTCCCTTCAATTTTTAATTCTAAATCCGAACCAGTTATAAATTTAATTAATTCATATATCTTGGAAGCTGGCTTTATCATATAACTATCTATTTTTTATTCTTTCCTAGTGTTATTATTATCATTATTATTATTACCGTCATTGTTGTTATTACTATTACTATTATCTTTGTATGTATGTATATTTATATGTTTATATGTATAAATGTATTTATTATAATTGTTGAGATATATAATACATACTAAACGTTATAAAAAAAAAAAAAAAAAACACTGTGTTTCATTTAAATCAATACATAGACATAGTTTTTACAACAAAATAACCGAATTAATTTTAAAACGTTATCGTTGAATGTATATATGAGATTGTAATTATTTTATGTATTTGATTTCGAAACAGCAATACAGCAAATATGTATATAAATAAACTTAAACCAAAATAATAATAGAAGGCCTTGGATGTTTGGATAGAAGTGGTGAATTCGAAATAATAATTCATAATTACACGATAATCCTGTGAAGTACAACCATACACATTTAACAATAATGTTTATCGGCTTCATATAATTTTTATGAATATTATGTCCATATTTTTAAAATTCACAAATTGTTTTATAATTTTTGATAATTGAAGGCAATGATGTTAACTTTAATATTGGCTAACTTCTTTCAATTTAGAAATTTCCGTTGAAATGTAGTAAGTTTTTGAATTACTATTATAACCGTCAACATAAACAAAACTAATTTAAGTTCGTACATATGTAATTTCTATAGTTCTTGTTATTTTTTTTTCATTTGATATATTGTAACTTATTGGGTTGAGTTTTATAAGTTTATTTATATTTTTTTAGCTTTTCAATAGTTGTTTTTTACACTTGTGAAGTGTGAAAAGTAATAAATTTAAATTACTCACTGTTCTTTAGATAGAAATTGTCGAAGTCATTTTTGAAATTATCATACGCTACAGGACGAAAATTAACATTTTGTTGTACATATTCATAATATCCGAGTAATCATATACTTCGATTTCGATACATGTTGTTTACTAGTTATGCAAGTGTACACATGTAACGACATTAAATTATTCGGATAATATTTTGGAAAACGACAAATTTAAGTACAATTATATTATGTTCATTCAATTTAACGAATATGTTCATGCGATATACTTTATGATATAACTTAATACTTACAATCATATCCAAGGATCTTAACGTTATCTAAATGAGTTTCCGATAACCAAATAATTATAATTATAATCAAAAAAATACACAATTATTTACTAGAATAACGTATCATGTATTTTTTATATAAAATATTGTATACAGGGCGTCAAGAATTGTAATAGTCGGAATCCAAACAATAATTAATACTGTATACTGGATTAAGGATATTTAAGTTTTATAGAGTTTCATTATACAATACTGATTAAAAAGCGTGGGACCCGACGACAATGGTTTGTTATTATCGCTTGAGTATAATTTTAAACTACGCATAGGTTAAATATAACAATGAAGCTTCCTGAATAATATTGAGTTTCATTCCCGTCATTTTATCGCAAAACCCAAGCGCCGCGCATTCAGTGTACGTTACATTTCAGTGTTTATTTATTAACTAAACAAGTAATCTTTAACATTAAACAAAGTTGCGATAAATTATACTCGTATGATAAAGACGGAGGAAATATTTTTTTGCAGACGTTATTTATAACATATTCAATTTGAGTCATATATGCGTTACATATTTCGAGTGAATTATATTTGAATTCGTCTTTATTTAATCGTATTTTAATTCATAGTGAAACATTTTTGTTGATACATACCAGTTTTAAATATTTTTAAAATCATATAGTAAATGAAATTGTAGTATCCACGTGAAATATCTAATAAAATAATAAAATATACCTTTAAATTTTAAGAAATAGGTATTTATGTATTATTTTATATTTACCAGTTTATACATATTTCTGTTACAATATTTTACATTTTCATTCTCCATAATGCCAAATAATAGGAAAATGATGTCGAAAAATGGTGACTTGTTGAGATTGTAATAATAATGATTATTTAGATTATTTTCGGAATATCAAATTGAAATTGTACGTTCTTAATTGAGGCATGATCTATAAATTACTGAATGTATATATGAGATTGCTAGTTATTATTTATGTATTTGATTTCTGAACGGCAATACAGTAAATATATTTAGAAATAAACTCAAAAAATAATAAAAGTTCTGGTATAAGCATCTTGGACAGACATGACAAACTCGGAATAATATTATACGAAAATCATATAAAGTACAACCATACATATTTGACATATTATACAGTATATATGTAATATATATTAAAATATATTATTGTATATTAATAGTTTCTACACAAAACATTAATATATATGACTTACTATTCATACTGTCATTTTCTAGAAAAGATAAATTCCGTACATACTACATGATAAATTTTGGAGTATTTATTAGTGCGAAATTATAATTAATAACTAATATTATGTATACAGTCGATCATACGTATACAGTTTGAATAAATGTTCACGTTTATACGTCTTCCTTTTGCTTATTTGAATTTTCGCGTTGTTAATGAATTATATTGTACATATATATTTATATCGTGTTTTTTCTTTATACTCTACAAAAAATATTTTAAATTTAGTTTTTCGTGGAATAACAAAGTATCATTCTGCTGGTTACTCCGTAATCAAGTTATATCTCAGATTTATCATCTAGTTCTAGAAATATTTCGTTATGTCTTACGTATATCTCATAAAGCTGAATTTATTCACATTATAACACCGTGTTTCATTTAAATCAATACATAGACATAGTTTTTACAACAAAATAACCGAATTAATTTTAAAACGTTATCGCCGAATGTATATATGAGATTGTAATTATTTTATGTATTTGATTTCGAAACAGCAATGCTGCAAATATGTATATAAATAAACCTAAACAAAAAAAATAATAGAAGGGCTGTGATGTTTAGATAGAAGTGGTGAATTCGAAATAATATTTCATAACTATACGATGATCCTGTAAAGTACAACCATACACATTTGACATATTATGCAGTATATAGTGTATATATATATTTTAATATTTTCTGCATAAAACATTAAAAATTATGACTTATCATTTATTTCATCTATAGTTTCTAAAAAAGATAAATTCTGTACATACTATATGCATAGGCATGCGCACAGGGTGTGCCAAGTGTGCTGCGGCACACCCCGTGGACCATATTTTTTTATACGACTTTTATTCATTCAGGGGCTTTGTTTAATGTTTACGCTATAAAATATGCTAACATATGACTCATGAGATATGAAAAAATGTAGGTACTCAGTAAAATAAACCAACCGGTAACCACTAACCGTGATGTTACTTATCACTACCATTAGTAGTAACTATATGATTCTTTTATGAATTGATATTTTGCATTAAATTACAACTTTTTTTTTTAGATATAACTAATAAATAATATTATGTACACAGTCGACCATACAGTATACACTTTGACTACGTGCTCACGACCGTACGTCCTTCGTTTGTTTATTTGAATTTTCGCGTTGTCAATAATTTATATTATACATATGTTGTAACGACATATGTACAATATAATATATACTCTACCAAAAATATTTCAAACTTCGTAGTTAATAGTACAATGTGCATACATGTTATCATTCTGATAGCTACTAAATAATCAATTCATATCTCAGTTTTATCATTTAATTCTAGAAATATTTCGTCATGTTAACGTATATTTTATATAGCTGAATTTATATAGATACCTAACACCATATTGCATTTGTTTATATATTTTAGTATATAGACATACTTTTCACAATAAAGTAACTGATTTCATATTTCTAAAAACCTAATTGGCGAACAATATCAAAAACAGTTGCCTTATTTGTAAAAAAAGCTCAAGAAATTATCATCTCAATGAATAGTCATAGAATAGTCTACATTATAGTATTGCTAAATTATTATGGAATACCATTCACGTATTTATTCGTTCATGAAAAGTATCTAATATAGAGATATATTAGTAAATTAAAGGAAACATTATTTATACTTTTAACATTTTTTTATGTATATTTTATTATTTACTTGTGTTATTCATTTATTTGTAAACAGTTACTAATTTTCGATTTAACATTTTACTATAAGTAAAATATTCCACTGTATAGTACTAAATTTATTCTATAGTAAATTTGTTTAACAGCACTGTTGTTAAATTTAATATTGGCTAACAACTTCTTTCATCTTAGACATTTTCTACAGATTGCATTAATTTCTTGAATTGTTATTATGACCGTCAACATATACCAAACTAATTTAAATTCGTGCATATGTAATTTAAATATTTCTTGTTACTTTTTCATTTGATGTATTATAACTTATTGGATTGGAATTTATAATTTTATTTTTATTTTGTCAGCTTTTAAATGGTTTTTTTTATAATTGTGAAGTGTGAAAATTAATAAATTTACATTACTCACTTATGTTTAGATATGCATGATCGAAGGAATTTCTAAAGGTACCGTCTATTAATACAGAACGAAAATTTAAAATGATTTAAAATATTCAAAAGTTTTGCTGTACATATTCATAATGTCAAAATAATTATATACTTTGATTTCGATATATGTTGTTTACTAGTTGTGTACGTTTATACAAGTAACGACATTAAATCGTTTGGTTGTGATATTTGAATAAGATACAACGGATTATAATTTTATTATGTTCATGAAATTTAATGATTATGCACACGAGACATACTTTATGATATAATTTAATACTTACCAATAAATTTGTAATTTTCAAGTATTGCTGAATGGGTTTTTGACAATCAATTATGATTATAATCTAAGTAATACATTACTGTAAACTACATACCAGAATAATGTATCATTGGTTTAAAATATTATGTATAGGGTAGTAAAAATTGTAATAGTTATAACTCAAATAATACGAGTAATTAATACTGTATACTGAATTAACCCGTCGTTGGTACACATGTGAGTACACCGCTCACACAAATAACGTTTCAAGCGTTAGTCGTATAAATGTTATTGAATTAATCTGATTCTATTATTACCTTTAAATGACATGCTTACAAATATTTTCAAAAATAAATGCTAGCGCTATTTGTCTTTTTTGAATATTTATCGTTTTATAAAGTCGACAGTAAAGTGAGCGTCATGCTAACAACGTACTAACCGCGCAATACTGATTAAAAGGTGTGTTGATCAAACGACAGTGGTCTGTTAATGGCGTTCGAAAATATTTACAATCTACTCGTAAATTAAATAAATAAGCCAGCTGGCCTAATAATATGCAATTTGTTTCACGTCGTTTTATCGTAAACTCTATTCGCCGCGTATTCAGTATACGTTCAGTGTTCATTTACTAAATAAACGAATAATATTTAACTTTACACAAAGTTTGATAAATTATGTCATATTATAAAGACAGAGGAACATTTTTCTTCAGGTTGTGTTGGGTTCTACATTTTCTAACTCAAATTTTGAAAGTCTAAATTATAGCCTGAAAAATTTCAGATTCTGGTGTTTTTTTGAAGTATCGTCTGTCATTTTTTAAAAATTTAATGACTTCAATGTGACATGTAAAATACTTAAAATGATTAGAAATAACACGATAGATTCGGGTTTATATCCTCAACGTCCATCTTGAATGTTTAAATAAAAAGCTAAACATGAATAAAAGTACGCTTTATACACAATTTTATAAAAAAAAGTCATTTGACCGAGAATGTTATTTATACGCGTTTATAGATCTTATGAAAAATGAAATTTTGATAAAATGGGAGGATTTAATCAGTATTTATCTATGTATGTTTTTCGGCTTTACACCTTTACTGATATTTATTGGGCTATTACTAAATCAATAATTAAGATGAAAAACATTTTTGTTAATAATATTTTCTATCAATTTAAATACTATTCAATAAATGTTTGTTAATCTACAAATAGCCATAAACAATGGAAAATTAATTACCTCTATATTTCCCTAAATATACGTAAAAATTAAATGATATAGAAGCGCTTTAAAATATGAAGATTTCATTAATATTAATCAGTCTATGTTTTTCTGCTATACGTCTTTACATCTTTATGCTTTACGCTTTACGCGTTTACCTTACCTAACCTTTATTGATATTTGTTAAATAATTATTTAAATTTATAATTAATAAAAAAATACCTTTAACTTTAAATATTCATTAATTTAAATCTTTTTTAATTTACAATACTACATAACCAACTGTAAAATATTACCATCTTCTTCATAATTACGCACTTAAATTAAATTATATAAAAGTAGTATTAGTACCATAGTATTCTTAAATATAATATTACAATAGAATTTTTAAATTTATAATATTTAAACGTTTATTATAATGCATTATAAGTAATGTGTACGTACTACACTGATAGCCTCTGAATATATCAACAATCAATAAAATGAAAAATAAACGTTTGTGATTAGCTGAAATCATGTTGACTTTTATATCTTATTTCAGCGGTATTTTATGTATTAATTCAACTACTATAATTGTTGGAAAACTGCGAGAAATGACAATTTTGTGGCCGTTTAAACGATTTAAAAATAGGCTAAATTTATAAGTTACAGGAAATAACACCCATAATTTGTTGATTCAGATGTTTAATGTTTTGACGTTACACTATAGTTCACGAGTTGTGTTTTTATTGAACAGTTTTATGCGAATCACGTAAGTTGAATATAAATTTATTATTACATTTTTATTTTATAAAATTTTATCCATTATTCTAACGTACATAAAGTAGGTAAATATCATTTTAGACCATATATGAACTTTTTATAAAATTGTCACACATTTCTTACGTTGTTTTGCATTAATTCTTTTAGTATTTAAATATTGTATTCTTTATAATAAAACAGTTCATTAAAATAACTTGAAAAATATTTACTATTTATTTGTGCAAATTAATGTGATGTATGATGAAAGAGTACTTGTTTAGAAAATGTAGCCGATTTTTGAATACACCTAAAAATATTTAATCAGATAGAAAAATATCAGAAAAAGCTTATGATTTAATGCATTGTTTTATTATATTGTGTAATAATACAAAACAATTTAATTATATATCTAGAAAAAAGAAAATTAAAAGGAATAAAACAATCACCGGGTGCGAATTCGAGAATTGTTTAAGTTTATCTTATGTAAAGATATAAAAAAAATCATAATAAGAATAAAATAAAAATGTAAGACAAAACACTGAAATAAATTGTCAAATATTAAAATTTCTTACTTAGTGCTCGTGCTCGAAGTCTAACTGGTATCCGCAGAGACGAACGATCGCATAAAGTGATTAAAACGATTAAAAAAAAAGAAAGAAAAAGGTTGGAACGGTGACCTTCACTTTCAAAACGAATTCACCGTAAAAGTCAAATAAACCAATTCTCAAATCAAGTTGCTTCGCAAAACAAACTATGTCCCGCGGAACACAGAATTGGTTTGGAGTATAGTTTCTAAATTACTTAGGAGTACTAATTTCACATATTTTTATTGTCCAGATCATGAGTCAACCTTTACTGATATTTATTGGGCTATTACTAAATCAATAATTAACATGAAAAACATTTATGTTAATAATATATTCTATTAATTTTAATATTATTCAATAAATGTTTGTTAATCTAATAATACCCATAAACAATTACAATTGTTTTATAAGATCTGACAAAAAATGTAATTTTGATAAAATAAGATACTATTTTGGATCGAATCGAATGAAAGGTTTGGGCTGCAAAAAGTTAGACTATTCGATGATAGAGTGGTTAGGAGTAACTCATGAATTTTCGCATATTATTCACAAATTGTTGGTACTAGTATGAAATTAATTGAATTAGGAGGATAGTCCAAGTTCATAGACGTATAATTTTGTGGTCTTTGTATTTATAATTTAAAATTCGGAATACAGTGAACGGCAATAATTTAGTTGATCATTCACTTATATACGGTGTTGATGTGTGAATATAATTTAGTTTTTTTAATTTTTTTTCTTTATTTATTAAACTTTATTATAATTTAGTTCAAATACAAATAGGTATAACATTTTTGTTTTTCCTACTTCAAGTAGGGGGTGCAACCGCATACCATCGAGTTGTCACTGGACATTAAGATATTTATGTTTTAACATACCAAATTTCTGGTAATACGAATTTTATTATAAAACCAATCATTAATTTATAAAATTCATATATTATGTTATAAACTAAAATTAAATTATATGAACTGTACCAAATATAGCAAATTTCGGATAATTTTGTCGAACATTTAACATAAGACAATTAAAAGAAAAAATGTTACAAATTACTAAATTAAAATATGTTAATTCATAATATATATCAAAATAATTTTAATGTAATACTGTGTTATATTTGTGCATATATTAGCATATGAGGATTTAATACAACACTTTCATTTTATACTATAGTAATTTTTTAGCCAGATCGTTATGAAGCTCCCATATATTTTTAAGAGTTCTGTAAATGTAGGTTACATAATGATTGCCAGATACAAAATCAATGGTAGCTACAAGTGTAAACCTGTAATAAAAAACCCAAAATAATATCTAAATAGCACCATATATAAATAAAAATATTTATAAAATGTGTTTTAATTACTTCTTCATTAATGTTTTTAGTATTTCATGAATTTTTATCGATATATTAAAAATGTCAAATTCAATGAAAATATGTTTATTAAATTGTTTTGATGTTTTATATTATCTTTTTTTGTTATTTGTTTGAAACATTGATTATAAATCAATGGTTTGAAGTCATTTATTGGTAAAACTCGTTTAAATGTTCGGATTTGAGTACACTAACAATGCAAATATAACACATATACGATGAATATAATATACACGAATGACAAAGTATAAATTAAAAATTTAAACAAAATAATAAAATAACAAAATATAATAATATACTATCCATACAACATCAATGCCCAAGTCATAGCATAACACAATTCTCTTTGCGAGTCGTGACCGCTGATCAATTTATTATACTCGAAAAAACCCTGGCTAATAATAGATATCCGATGGCGGGAAGACGGCGGCGTCGACGTGGAATCAATGGTAAACGTTAATACACGTGGGTTTTACAAAACTTCTTATAATATAATAGTATATTATTTCCAAAATATAACGTTGTATAAAAAAATGTATAAAAATTACGTTCGTAATAAAAGAAAGAAAATGTTTTGAATTGTGCATATATAATATATGCACATATTTTTTTAAATTACAGAGTGCCAATTTGACTAAGTTTACCCAATTATTTTCGATATAATTTTTTATTAAATACTTTATTTAAAAATCATAATAATAATAATAATAATACAATAATTCAATAATAAATATTTCATTAAACTGGAAGTCAGATTAAACATTAAAAATACGCATATTCATTAAGAATACATAATGTTTTTAACATATATACAAATTTTGAAATTCTAGGACAAAGTGGATGGGGTACGTGAAATTAGCCCACCATTTGGGTTTTCGTTTATACTCGGTAATGACTAACTCGTAAATTCTCGCAAATTAAAAGTTTTTTTTGATACAAATTGCGAAGTCCTTGGACAAAGTGGGTGGGCTAACTTCACGGTTGAAAAATGGGTTTGCTGGTTGAAGGGGTTACTCGCAAATTCTGAAAATGGACTCGCAAATTCTCGCAAATTATAAGATTTCGTTTGATACTAATTGTGAAGTTTTAGGACAAAGTGGGTGGGCCAACTTCACGGTCGAAAAATTGGTTTGCTGAGTGGAGGGGTGACTTGCAAATTCTGAAAATGAACTCGCAAATTCTCGCAAATTAAAAGCTTTCATTTGATACTAATTTCGAAGTTCTAGGATAAAGTGGGTGGGCCAACTTCACGGTCAAAAAATGGGTTTGCTGGGTGGAGGGGTGACTCGCAAATTCTGAAAATGGACTCGCAAATTCTCGCAAATTAAAAGCTTTCGTTTGATACAAATTTTGAAATTCTAGGACAAAGTGGGTGGGCTACGTGAAGTTGGCCCACCCTTCGGTACTT
Organism: Schlechtendalia chinensis; assembly: GCA_019022885.1. Taxonomy (NCBI): domain Eukaryota; kingdom Metazoa; phylum Arthropoda; class Insecta; order Hemiptera; family Aphididae; genus Schlechtendalia; species Schlechtendalia chinensis. Next base: position 13,978,759 of record CM032345.1, on the reverse strand, counting down.
TTGTTTTTTACTCGGTAATGACTGACTCGCAAATTCTGAAAATGGACTCGCAAATTCTCGCAAAAAACTCGCAAAATATTAGTGTAGGTTTGAAGTTTACACCTTGAAGTCGGTGGGCCAACTTCACACACGTACAAAAGTTACTTTTGGTTTCATTACTATCCACTTAAAAATAAAATGATATAGAAGCATTATACAATGTGAAGATTTCTTTAATATTTATCAGTCTATATTTTACGGCATTTATGCTGTTATTGATTTATTTATTGAACTATTATTCAAACCTATTATTAACAAGAAAACACTTTTAACACCAATATTTTATTAATTTAAATATTTCATAAACTAGGTTTGTTAATTTAAATATAAAAATAAGCAATTGAAAATAAATTACCTAATATCCACTCTAAATCGATGTAAATATTAAATGATATAGACGCATTAGGAAATATGAAGATTTCTTTGATATTTATTAGTGTATGTTTATTGGCATTCCGCCTTTATTGATATTTGTTGGATAATTATTCAAATCCATAATTAACAAGAAAACTCATTTAACACCAATATTTTATTAATTTAAATATTCATCAATATATCTTACTTAATTTACAATACTACATAACCAACTGTAAAATATTACAGTATTTAATTTTTTTTATAAAGTTGTTACATTTCATACGTTGTTTTTGCATTAATTCTTATAGTGTTTTAATGTTGTATTCTTTATTGTAAAACAACTCATTAGAATAACTTGAAAAGTATTTACTATTTATTTGTGCAAAATAGTGTGAAGTATGATCAATATGTGTATTCTATAATCTTGTAAAGGCATTTGGGCACTGATAGAAGATAATGGATTGAAGTAGTCTAAAAAAAATATCTTCTATCTTATTATTTGGGATTTCAAAGTTCATCACCGCTATATGATATTCTAAAGAGAATAGATGTTAATACACCAATGAGTTAAGAAATGATTCTCTTTGAATCATGACTGTGAAAATATTTTTAAAAATATTCAATTGTTTCGCTATATAACATATAAGTCGCCAGTCTCTTTGAACAAATAGGATATATCAGAACTATGTCTACGGTTCTTTTCAACCCATTTTCTATAAACATTCGTAATGAAACTAGGATCGATTGTTTGAATCAGTTGTTTTATTGAAAGTTGCAAACCAATGTATTTTTATAAAAAGAAAATATTTAAAAAATTTATTTCGCAATTTACCTTAATTCAATAAAAAATAGAAAAAAATTCAGTAAATTCACCTAAAAAGAAATTATTCGATATATAAGAAATTATATAAACCTATTGGTTGACAAAATATTTTTCATTATATTTTATATAACTATGTAAACATTTTTCTTATAAAAATCAATTCTTATTGAAATTTTCAGTATTAAAAATTGACAAATTTACAAAAATTGTAATAATCAATCAATGTGTTTAAAAAATTGTAAACGTTCACGTTTCTTTTTTCAAAGTGTGTACTGACCGACGCAATGTAGATATATTAGCAATTTCATATTTTATTTGAATTTGAAAGAATTTCATTGCTTTTAGCTAAAATGTTGATAAGTGTTTATGTTATTTAAGTGATATAATAAACGTGGTATACAAAACCTAATTTGACCAATATTTTATCAAAAATATTAAATTTAAAATAAGTTGGATAAATATAATGTTATTTATTTTATTCTAAAGTATCACACGTTTTTTCCAACAAATTCTCTGCAAAATAAATAAATATAAAACTAATCTTTTTTTTTTTAAACAGAATTTTTTCAGAAGTGTTCATTATTTACCATAAGTATGCTTTATTACAGCGACTATGTCACGTAAAAAAAAAATTACTTGTATAATAAACAATACAAAACATTGACTCTTTATTTATAAAAAGCTAATTCGCTTTTTGGTTGTAGTTGTTTTATTTATTTATTTTTTTGGGTTAAGACTATATTTGGTTAATACAAAGTACTTTAAAAATGATATAAAACGATAGTAGAAAGAAGAATTCAAGTTTTTAAATAAAAATAAAGTGAAAAATCTCTAACGATATTAAACAAGACAAATCAATTTTAAAGTGTGCTAAAAACCACTTGGCTTGTTCCGTATGTAAAAATGAAATACAAGTTTCAAAAAATATTGGATGTGCATACTTGAAATCCAATATCTCGTATGCAGTACCTGAGCGTGCTTTAGGGAAGTAAATTTTGATTCCCATTATCCTGAAAAGGGAAAGAATCCCGGATAATAGATAAATACGTTTAATTTGAAAAAAAGATAATTTATGTTTATTATAATAATTAGTATATCTACTGTTTTAATGAATAATTCACCGATAGAGAAATTTATAAATAATAGTATGAGAGTTAGCCTGAGGGTTAAGTATTCATCAGATATTTGTAATATGATTTGATGAGAGTATTATTAGTGAAACGTTGTATAGTTACGAATTAACGAACATTTTAAGAATTCATAATTCAAAAAATTTCAGGCATGTTTATAAAATATCCAATAGTTAATTGGAATCCATTTTACAACGGCAATTTAGATTAAAACGATTAGAAATAAAAATTAAAAATATAGAATGTGTATTTCGATAAAAACAATAAAAATAATCCAGAAAACTACATAAAGAATGCTCCAAATTTTAGAATAACTTAGTCGTTCAGTTACCATTTCGGGATTAGAAATATTGAAAACCTGAATCCGACATAACTTGAAAAACATATTCATGATTTCAATTAAATAAATGGTATCTCAAATCCGATAAACCTAAACGCATGTACGAGAGTTTTTTACTTATTAAGTTTTCGTATTAATTTAAATATTAAACAGTATATCAAATTTGTTGTGGCATTATCTTTTATCCAATGATTGTATATATACGTAAATATCCTGCTATATGTAAATATATATTTTTTTTTTTTATAAGATACTATGAAAAATATTTGAATGTATCCTTAACCGATATCAGGAATTGTACTTATACTGATAAACAATTATGGAGTTATGTTGGGTATTTTAAGGAACAAGGAATTCCACGATATGTGTATTCCAGTAATATTATTTCTCCTTTTTTGTGGCTATTCTTTAACATTGAATTCAAGAGGACTTCATGGTTATGTCGGCAATAAAATCTTTCACTTGTTTTTCACTTCGAATTCATTATTTAAACACGTCTAATACGGAAATCGACGAACCGTTAAATATGAAAATTATTATTTTTACAATGTTGGTAGTACATAAAATGAAATATTTATGAAGAGTGTGGTGAGGAGGTATAGTATTAATATTCACCTGTGTCAATAGTATAATGCGAAAACTTTAATATTTCATATGGTTCATTTTAGCGAAAAACGTATTAGTGCGTAAATAACATCATAGTCATTTAGTATCGATGACAACATTTGTAAAATTAAAACTGTTATATAGTGAAACTATAAAATGTAGGTATAAGAAAAAAAAATTAAAATCCAATGAATTACAAATGAAGTCCCTCTCTAAGTACCAAAGAACTACTGCTTGAAATTCAATTTTCAATCGAAGTTAAAACAGGATTAATATTTGAAGAATATACCTTAACCTAATAAATAGATGTAAATACCTATGGGCCAGTTTGCATACTGTTAATTGTACATTGGGGGACACAGCAGAAGCCTCCACGTAGATTGAATCAAATTTAATTGGGCGTCCCCTGGTAACAGTCTAACCACTGCCTAATTCTGCTAACACCGAGACCATCAAAGATACTCAAATGCCAATGACCTTTGGGAGAACAATAAGGTATTGATAGACTCAGGTATTGATAGATTACCAATAGTCATTACTAGTAAGAACACAGATTTGCTTATTGGTATCCCAAAACTTGAAAATTCAATGGGGCAAGAACAAGCTAATGTTATATATTACACATTAGAAAATTGAGGCGTATTGGATATTGTTCAAGTTTTATGCTGTGATACCACCGCATCAAACACAGGGCGTTTAAATGGTGCATGCGTTTTATTAGAACAAAAATTGGAAAGAGACTTACTTTACCTACCATGTCACCATCACATTTATGAACTAATTTTACGCGGCGTTTTTGAAACTGTTCTTCCTCATTTAACGTCAAGTCCTGATGTCCCAATATTTAAAAAGTTTCAAAAAAATTGGAATAAAATTGATACTACAAATATAACTACTGAAATGGATGACTTGGAATGCTGTACTGCGTTAAAAGATGTAAGAAATGACAGCATCCACTTTTCTCGAGGTATGTTGCGAAATAAATGTTACAGAGATGACTATAAAGAATTACTTGAGCTATCCATAATTTTTTTGAATGGTAATTTGGACAAAAAGTTAAAAATACATCCTCCTGAAGCAATACATCAAGCTCGTTGGATGTGTAGAATTATTACTGTTTAAAGATATATATTTTTCGAAATCAATATTACTTATCTTCTTCTGAAAAAAATGCTATTCGTGGTATTTGTATTTTTATTGTTAGGTTTTATTTAAAAGCTTGGTTTAGCTGTTCTGTTTCAGCAAGAGCTCCGGCTAATGATTTAAATTTTATCAAAAGTTTAAAACTATATGAAAATGAACATTTAAAAATTTAAAAAGCAGTCATAAAAAAATAAGTAATCATTTATGGTATTTAACAGAAGAAACAGCAGCTTTAGCTTTTTTTCATGATACATTATTAAACGAAATCAAAAGGTTAATGGTACAGTCACTTAAAAATGAAGATAATATTAACTCATCTAAGCGTCTTATTATTTCATTTCATGATCTTGGAGAGACTTTTTCAGGTATATTATTATTATTAAGTTACTAATTATTATGTTATAAATAGAAAAATTATTTTTACTTTTATTTTTAGAAAAAACACTGGCCTCGTTTGTATCAAAGAATAGTATGAAACTTTTTTATCGATTTAGTATTAACACAGATTTTTAAATTAGTGACCCTAGAACGTGGAATACCCAAATTAGATATTTACATGGAAAAGAAATTGTATGCTCTCTAAACGTAGTAAATGATACAGCAGAAAGGGCAGTTAAACTTATGGAAGATTTTCATGGAAGTTTGACCCAAGATGATGAGAATTTCGAGTTGCTCCTACACTGTGTCCAAGAATATAGAAGACTACACCCAGATTGTAAAAAGGAAACGTTGAAAAAACAATTTTAATGAGTGTGTTGTAATGTATAATGTTTAAAAAATAAAAAAATTAAAAAAATTGGTATTCTATATATTGAAGTCTATATATATCTTGAAGTTAATAAATCTTGTAAATAATTAGAAATTAGAAAAATTATGTAAGGACAAAATTTAAAGATAATTTTATTTAATTTAAAATATTTTATTTAATTATTTTCAATTATCCTATTTAAAAACAAGATATTCATTAAAATGTGAAATATATCAATTAATTACGAAAAATGAATGTACTCAAATTTCAAATACAAGTCGGCATGGGTTAACCTCAATAGATTTACCCCAAAATTTTTGTAGCATATTTTTTTATGCAAATACATAAATTTAGGAGGTGAGACTAATAAAAATGCAAAAATAAAAATGATCTATCATTAAATAAGGGACATAAATATATATATATATATATATGTATATATGTTTGTTTGGGTGTATATATATATTTTTTTTTTATTTTTATTTTTGAGTATTAACTTATAATTTTTAATTTATTTCTATTCGTTAATTCTTTTATATCTTTCCTTTTTTATTTCTTTATTTTTTCTTTTTTGAATTTTTTCTTCTTACATATCCTTTTTACTCATTATTTGTTTTTTCTTTTATTTTTACTACCATATTAGATACTATTAAATCAATAAATACATTTTCGTGTCATTTATACAACTGTCCACTGATGTGATTATTGTAGTTTATAAAATATATCTACACTTTATATATATTATACTTGTTTATTATTTTACATACACAAATAATAATTGTTACATATTCGTACTTACATGATATTATGTTTTTCATTTTATAATAACTAAAAGTAGTCAGTATTATCATTGATTATATAATATACAGATTAGCCATTCTATACAAAATAGTGGCGACCAACCGTTGGCCGTCAGCTGCTATACAGCGCTGTAGTAGAAACGGCCGTCAACAGAGGGGTACTCTACCGCCCATCGTACATTGATAGATGGGTAGTGGTGGCGGTAAATCTTTGATTAGTTATTTATGGGTAAAACCAAATTATTTTCTGCTACAATATTATTTTCTTTGCGTCGCTCAGTGGCCAGGAACCACGTTAACATTACTTCCCACCTCCCAAGCTACAATATTATATTTTGTGTTTATAATAACAAAATAATACCGGAAAAATGTATAAAAATAAAATGAAATATGATTATTGAATATATTATGGTAAATTGTTCACATATCAGTGTGGTGTGTATCATGTGGTTCGATGTCCATTTGTTAATTTTATGTTAATTTTATTAAAATACCCGGGAACACATGCCAATACGTAAATTGTGGGAAATCTTCGCACAAATTTAAAAATTTAAAAATGTTTAGGTTTCCAAAAGATAAGAATAGATTAGAAATATGGAAAATAAATGGAAAAATAAATATGGAAAATCACATGGACCACCCGACAAATATAAAAAAAATTATTGACATGTATTATAATATAAATTATAATGGTTATTATGTCAAGTATTTATATTTATTAAAAAAATAGGAGAATAATATATTTAAAAATATAACCAATTAATATCTAAATTATCAACGACTTTAAAATTATTTTATTCATTATTAATTATTAAGTTTCTTATTAACTTTAAATATGTTTTTTTTTTATATTTATAAACTTTAATATTTTTAAACCATCGTGTGTGAAGCTTACCAGCTAAAGTAAAATGATTACTGAAATTTGAATTGTTATGTGGTGTATATGACAATTAAGAAATATTGGATTGGTTGGGATGATAGGGAGTGTGCAGGGAAGTACCACAAATGTATTTCCCCACACAAATTAATAAGATGTTTACTCGGCGATTGTCATTTTAAGAAATATATTGTTTGTACACTATAACAACGACATCTATCGACCATCCGTATAAATAAAATTTTAGTCACCAAATATCCCTATATCATGGCTTATCTGTATATTATAAAATCATTGGTATTATTAAATTACACTGAATTAATATTATAGGTTTCACCTTGTGCCATCTATCGGTCGAATTACGTCTGGTACAGGAGTTTTTTGTTTTGTGTCCTAGTATTCATTATGTTTATGTACTTATCTTTGATTGCATGATTTATTAATATATTTTTATAAACAATTATTTTTAAATAGTGTTTGATCTAAATGTTTCTCAATTTTTTTAGACTTTGAGCGAATCGAGTAATATACATATCATATATACTGATTCAACAATTTGTGTTTTTAAACGATATGTTTTTTTTAAAAATGTGTGCACCTGTTTATATGCGATTTTTTTCTGGTAATAAAAGTTATTGTACGTGTATTCTAACATTGTCAAGTAATTTATCTAAAAGTTCATAAATCATTACAGATGCTATTGTGATAATCAAATCAAAGAGATAATTTCGGCAATTGTTTTTTTAATAGTTAGAATATTGACGTTTACTTTACTTCAAAATTAGAAAAATCTCCTGGAATATTTTGTTATAATCGTTTGAATTTTTTATTTACCTATATTGTGTTTTTTATGACTATTACAACGGTCTAAGGTGATATGTTTGTTTTTTTAAAAATAGGTATATATGTAGTTTACTGGTAGTTTTGGATACATATTAAGATTTCTGATATGACATTTTGTTATACGGTAAAGCTAACAATAAAAACATATTCGAACATTTAAATTATTTGAAAATTTTAGTTAAAATATTTTTGTAATAACAATTGTTATTCATTTTAATAAATCAAGTTTCGCCGATAAGTTAGAATTATTTATAATGCACCATGATTTTTTATTGCTTTTAAATTTAAATCGATGACACAACTCTAGAACAGTCTGAGTGATCTATCCCCTAACCGAATACGAATTCTATATGAGCTTGGTGTTTTTAATTTTACAACTAAAAAATAAATAAATAATTTCTTAGTTTCATGAAATTTTAACTGAATATCCGAATTTACAATTAACAATGCTATTAGTCTAATATATCAAATTTATAGTAGTATATTACTCAAGAATAATACATTAATACTAACTAGGATGTTGGAATTAATATAGTATTAATAGACAGATTAAAATTAATAATTATTTACAATACTGTCTCAACAGATATCACATAAATGAATTAGGACGTATTTTAACTTTTTTTAAATTGTTTTTTATTGAAACACAATTATTATTCTGACAATAAATAAATTTATGTAACTTTAATCTCGATAGTAACATTTTCTATTGTATTTAATTGTTTAAAAATATTAAAGTGAAAAGTTAACAATTTATATAGAAATAAATCATGAATAGAAAACACTAAATGGCAGATAAAACTACTTTCAGATTTTCTACTCAACCTATTGACTTATGAATTAATTATCAGAATTATGCGCCATGATTTTTATTACTTTTAAATTAAAAATGATGACATAACTCTAAAACAGTTCAAGTGATCTATCCCCGAATCGATTTCGACTTCAATGTAAGCTTCGTGTTTTTAATTTTACAATTAAAAATAAATAAATCATTATTTAGTTTCATGAAATTTTAATTGAAATTCCAAATTTACAATTGATAATGCCATTAGATTAATATATCAAATTTATAGTATTTTATTATTGATAAATAACATACTTAAACTTATTGGAAATTAGAATTTATACTCTGGGTAAAACTAATAAATAACTACAATATCGTTGCAACAGATTACACAATAGAAATGGGACATATTTTAATTTTTTTTAAATTGTTTTTTATTGGAACAAAATAATTACTTTATCAATAAATAAATTTGTATAACTTTAATCTCGCTCATAATATTTTCTAACAGGTTTAATGGTTTAAAAGTATTAAAGTAAAGAATTAACAATGAATATAAAAATAAATCAAGAATGGACTACATCAAATTGCAGATAAAATTACTTTCAGATTTTCTATTTGACACTCAGTGACTTATTGACTTATAAATTAATTATAACATTATTTATCATGGACGAATAACATTTTAATAACTGTCTGTGTGTCAAATAAATAATTAAAAATACACGTAAACTACATAATATACAAATTCAAGTTATATACACAAAGTACAATATCGCAAAATTATAATTTAAATATTATATTTCAAAATGTTTAATGATATTATTATGAAATGGCGAAAAATTGTTGTCAGGAGAAACTGAACAAGAGTCTAAGTCGGTGAAGAATACGAATTGATATGTGTTCAAGAAAAAAATCGTGATGTACATTTCATTTTAAAACCTACATTCTACACAATTCAAATACATAAGTTACGCTTTAACGTTAAATTATATTATTATTATTATTATTTTTTTAAATAATTTTACCAGGACAAAATTTGTAGTGGAATAAGAAAAATTTTATTTTAATGTTGCTATTCTTTGTTTCTTAGAAGCGAATCGTATGTTGAATTTTTTACGATTAATCATGAAATATTTCTACATTTCTACATAGGTAACATCAAAAAATAGGTTTATCAAAATATTTGCACGCTTACATCAGGTTTATAAACAAATATATGATACGCATTTTAAATATCCGAAATATACGTAGCATAAGACGTGTATAATTTTAAAGAATCAAATTGATTTTTCGTTCACGAATAAAAGATTTTTGTTTTATAATTAGTTACAAATAGAATTCATATTTAACAATGTTACATATACGCGTGTTACTTGTATATATATATATATATATGCGGACGTATATATGAATGAATGTAAATTATAACAGAAAAACGGTTTGAAGGTTGAATATACATAAAAAAAAAAAAAAAAAATAATAATAATAATAATAATAATAATAATAATAATAATAATAATAATAATAATAATAATAATGTTAATGTTAATAATAATATGTGTAAATATAATATATCGTTGTCGCGTGTACTCGTATCGGTTAATATTGGTTTGGCACGTATTCGCCGGCGGTGGTCCAACACTGGCCGTACGGCGGCGGCTGGTAACCGTAATACGTGGGCGGCGGTAGGTATTGAGCGCACGGCACGGTGTAGAGTTTCGTTTCGTACTCGGGCCCGAATTCCAGGATCGCTTGTAAATGCCGTATGTACCGTATGGCCATTCTGTGCGCGCACAAATCATCAAGCAGGAGACAACGGGTTAGGTGGCGTACGCTCGTGTAGGGCTGTTCCCTAACAATTACTCTTCGACACGTTTGTTGACGGCAGTAACAAGCGGAACGAATTACGCGCGAGAACATCAATGCTTCAGCGACCGGGCAAGTCAGCGTTCTAATGTCAGTCGATGTTCCTAACTCGTAGTTAGGATTCGAATGTTCGAAACAAAGCTTTAGTTACTTATGATTTTCATGAACTAATGTCATTTGTAATTTATGTGACTTGTAATAATCATATAATTGAAAAAACAACTAAGCTGGCGATAAGTTATTGAGTTAAAAGTCATTTAAAATCGTGAGTAGCAAAATAATAATAAAGTTTATTAAAAAAAAAATTTTTGTCAGATAAGTAACATATATTTGTAATTTATACAAAATATCAAAATACGATTTTTTTTTTGTAAAGCGGACGCTTGTTCATACGCCATGCATGTACGGACAGAGGTGTACGGAACTCGAATAAAAAAATAATTATTTTATAATTTTTAACGTCATTCATAAGTTTGTCGTTGTTGTCATGCACGCATGAACAATGTATAATATTTCATATTTCCTAAATTTACTATTTAAGTGATTTTTTTATTTTAAGTAGAATAACGTATTCCGTGACAACGTGTGTAATTTTTACATATTAGGATAATATTCTTCTATGTACTCGTATAAAAAAAAAAAAAAACTGTGCTCAAAGACAACACGTTTTTTCGGATTTGAATAAATTTTAATATTTAAAAAATCGTAACTGATACATTTAAATGTACGAAGCATTGAAATTTTCTAGAAAATCGCGTCAGACGCCATCAAATCTATATACGAGTATATATATTATTATTATTATTGTGCGCCTAATCCCGTTGTAAATTCAACGTTGTCTTACATCATATGTATACATTTTAATTAAGCAAACAATTTATACTGACCTTAATGATTCGATTTTGGACAGTTTTTTCCCGGGTGGTTTACTCTTGGGCAAACGGTTTCTCAGCAAGTCGAAAGCCTTGTTCATGTCCCGCATTCTCGTCCGTTCTCTGTCGCACGCAGACTTTTTATAATCTGAGGAAAACACCAACGTCCACAATTTGTTTACATTGTATCAATGTATAACATAACTGTCATAAATACAACGTTTGACTATACAATGAAACATAGAACGTGACTTTTAATGTTGTTTTACTTACATCTGACGTTCAAAGGACCTTATATACGCATAGTTGAAATTTGACGTTGCTGGAACCTGAGGTATGATACTCGCTTAGACGTTAAACATTATCTCTAATAAGATTGGTAATTGTGTAAAACGGGTCGAGAAAAACGTTAACATAAACTTTATTTTTCAAATTAGAGCTGAGAGTTATATGTTATTGCACTGTTCGTCATTACCGATAACGGACTCCTTCAAAAGTTTTTATTTCCACGAAAAATCGTTTTTGTAAATTACTATGGAAATTTGCGCACTGCATGGATAGAATACAATCAATAAATGTTAAGACGTAAGTAACGGATAAAAGTTTAATATTATCTCATTCGAATGAACTTTGTAGATCTCAATCGAATTAGCGTTGTTTGCTGCCGTACGATTCAACAATTTTCGTCTTGACATTCAATGAATTGTCATATAGTTATTATTCTGGATTGGTCATTTACTAATTATCATTAGTTTGGCACCTCAGAATAATGCGTTTAAGATGAAAATAAGACGTAAAAATCTAAAACGTCCGTCTAAGTAACCAGACTTAAACTGAAATCTGCAGCATCCGCCATCCTCATGTAATTGAAAGCCGATCGCTTAACACAAACTTAGAAGCGTGATGTACTAACATTGTTTCTGAAATATTCATTATTGGTTGGTCAAGATCACTTTTGTGTGTATGGATTTTTTCAAAACGTACAGAGAAATTGTTAACACGCCAGACTGTCGCCGAATCGAGTTTCCCAATTGAAGTTGTAATTCCAAAAACAACAATTACCAGCCATGCACGTACCTTTTTCGGACTCGTACGAGCGCACTCTCGTGCTGGGTTTGACGTCGGTCTGTGCGTAGCAGCCGCCGTTTCCGCCGCCGCCGCCGCCGCCGCCGCCGCCGCTTCCGCTCCCGCCACCGCCGCCGCCGCTTCCGCCGACGCCGCCGGCGGCCACCGCGGCCTGGTACTGATGATGATCTTCGTCCGCCGCCGATGTTCCGTACACGGGCGGCGGCACGGCCGGCCCGATCAGACCGGCCATCGGCTGTACGTGGTGGTGGTGCTGTTGGTAGTCGTAACCGATCGGCGGCAGCACGTTGTTCAGGGCGCACATGGACGACGAATCCGACGAGTTTTGGTCGTAAACGTGTTGCGCCGGCGTCGACGTAGCGGACGTAGCCGCCGAGCCCGCGGCCGCGTCCACGTGGTGCGATTTGTTCACGTAAACGATCCGCGTGACGTTCTCCTGTAGAGTTCCGAAAACCGGCGGGATAAAATAATAAAAAATAATGAATCAATTATTATTGATTACTTTTTGTTTTTTTTTTGTTTTTTTTTGTTTTGTTTACGATCTCCCCCGTGGTCTTCTTAGGATTTCAGGAAAGACAATACTCAACAGTCGCGGAAACGCGGTGAAAACACGTAAAACGTATACGTATTGGCACGTGGGCGAGTCAAGGGCTCAAAATGTAATAACAACTTAGATGCATAACGTTTCAAAAATATCTATAATGTATTTTAATTACAATCAACAACTAGCGTTGGGTTAGGTTCAGAGTCGTTTTCCGAACACAATAAGTTAGCATTGTTTTTGAATACAAACTAATGGCACTCGAAAATGTAACTCTATCTAGATAACCCCAGCAGCGTGCGCAGCGCCAGTGCTAACTTTTCCTATAATTATAATTTTGAAACTGATTTTGTTTGTTTTAGTTTGTGTTGTATTATTATTAATTGTATTTTTTTTTTAAATTAATAAAAATAAAATATAAGTTATAAATACCCTAAAAACAGTTAATTAAGACTGTGATATATATTTATATAATATTTCATACTATGAAAGGTCAACGTTTTAAATGTGGTTTTACGTCTAAATTCGGCCCTGTTCACATTTCTTGAACACAAAATAATTCCTCTCATCTAATCTTGTAACATTAGTATTTTGATATATTTCTAGATATACGCACCTCCGAAGTAGTGAATTTTTAATTTTCAAAACATACTTGAATTTGTAAGCCTTTTTTCTGAGTTTTTTATGAAATGCATTTTTTTTTTTTGACCTCATTAGACATTTAGCACAATAATTTATTTTGCATACAGAATATATATGCATACTTAACTAAAGCAATTAAACGAAAAAGTCGAAAAATCGTTTCCCACAACTTCTAGGAAATAGATATACGAATTTGAATATATTTTCTAAATTAAAATTTGACGGTCGATATTGCAGGGTGCACTTTTCTTTCCTGTTTTTTTTTTTGATCATTTTTATGCGGTATATACACGGTTATGAACATATTTGGTTGAACGCTATTGGTGGTACATATTATTATATTATCTCTGAGTCGTCGAGTTCAAGCGATTCGATGATTGAATTCGCGAAAATTGAATTTTGGAAAATAAGTACGCGCGTATCCTAATGTGCTCACATTTAACACAACTAAATTATTTGTTATTACTTACTGTAAAACCAATACATCCCTTACTTCAGTCATAGCATAACCACTTCTTACATAGGTAACTTTTTATGTGTCAGTTATTATACACATACACGATTCCGCACAATTTCGTAATCATGCTTATAATTAATCTTATCCCCTAATTTCATTATTTCTGCAATAATGTATTGATTTCAAAAATATGTTTTGTTAAATTAATAAAATACTCTAAATATTTCAATACGTGTAATAATTGATAATATTGTTGAAACTGTACGATTTGTTAATTATTTCGTAAATAAATGAATATCATTTTACCGCATTGAAACATAAAACACTATCTGGTAACGTTAAAGTGATTTCGTATTAGCCAACTGTCATTTGAGGTTTTTAACGGTTTAGTGAAAATTGATTTGGGAATTTTAAATTTTGAAAATAGGACACAAGCTATTTTTCGAATATCGTGTCATTATAATGTTTTGAATTTGAATATGCTTGATAATAGTAAGTTATAATTATTTTCTACATAAGTATTTTTGATGAATTCAATTATTTTCTCATGAGACAATAGTATTTTTATTCATCTGTTATGAAAAATAAAAACTATGTTAACAATATGGAGTGGTATAATACAGTATTGAGGCGTTTAATGCGAGAAAGTATATATTTTAGGTAATTTGTTTTATACGTATTTCAGACACGCTTGTACATTAGTGACAATATAAATATATATTATATATACTCGTATATAATGAACACGAAATATTTTTATTTAAATATTAAGTGATAATAAAGACAACACTATTTTATAATCTATTTATTATATATATATATATAATTTTTAATAATATTAATTTTAATAATATAATTTTTAATAATATTTATAGTGTCGCTAAGTGCATACAGCATTTAGGCAAAACGTCTAATTACAGATTTTGCACTTTAAATCTTGTATCCAACGTGATTTGGAAAAATCTGTACACATATAAATTTAAGTATTTTATAGTATAATAAAATTTACTATTAAAACCAACATATGTTTATAACTATAATACAATTAATATACTGATATTAATATATGATGACTTGTATAATAATAGATTTTATTATACCTATACACACTAATATACAGTGCTTGGATTGGGGGAGGAGAACTGGGGTGTTAAAGTACCTATTCTTCTTGAAAATGTGTTCAATATATCCTTCCTAATATTTTTAATGAGTCACCAAGAAAGCTATAGCTTTCCATATATCAATAAGATGTTTCATTTTTCAGAAATGCACATTTGTTTTACCATTTTGCATCCATTTTCAATTTTTTTTCTAATTCAAGCACTGTTAATATACATAAATATGTACTCATTATATTGATAGACGAAGTAGATTTGTAGAGCATAATAATCGTACTGGGTGTTATTTAGTTTTTCGTTTACTCATGAACTGTTCAAAACAATACATCTAATAAACGGTTCTAAATTGCATTATTATTATTGCACTATATTATTTTAGTTTTTTTTATATCGGTGTTATTGTAGTAAAATATGAATTTATGTATAATAATAAATATTATCCTATTATTGATTTTTTTGCATTGTATATTTACGAGTAGCTCAAAACGATTCTTAAAATTTAAATTCTCTGGATTTATATTTTTTATTTCGAAATATCGAATACTATATATAAAAGTATTACACTATGAAATACTCAGAGTTATATGTGCTACAGGTTTGTCCTCGATGGCGTTGGTCATATCTAGGATTGCCCGGGAAAAAGTCGAATTAAGCTGAAATATGGACATATCGCGATGTGCTTGGGCATTTTTGAAGTTTGACAGATTTAGCTTTTTTCTTTAACACATATATATTTTATGTGAATTTACACGTGTTCATTTTTAATATCCAAAAAATATTTCCTGAGGAATCAGCATTTGAACTTAAGATACGTTAAAGTGGATATGTACTGTGGTTGATAATAAAAATGGACTTATTATGATGACGCGATAATAGTGTGATGTCAATTTTCGAGCAATTTAAAATCATTCATATGGTCACTAGTCACTATAACAAAAACACACGTAGTGGGTATTACCGTTTCTACCGAACTATGCAAAAAGAGTCACCTGTAACCAAGTAATTGTGTAATATTTATCCATAAACGGATCATTATAAATACTATTATCAAATAGTAATAAACAACTAATTATAATTATTATCAGGAATGGAAAAATTTCATTTAAAATTTGAAATTGGTAATAGATTAACTAACTTTTCATGAATAATTTAAAGTATATATATGTATATATTTGTTTTTTTATTAAATATTTCTTAAGTATATTGTTTTATTTTTAATTATTAATTGAGTGAAAATGATGATTTCAAAAGTTTTTAATAACGATATAATAACATAATAATAAATCTTAAGATAATATTTTTAAAGGGAAATGTTAAACACCTCCAAAAGCGAGTAAACTCTTTCAAAACATAGTGTAAACTTTTCTACACTTCGTCGATGTTCAGACTATCAAAATATATGACTGAACAAAATATTATTACAAGTTTGAAAAACTTTGTACTTTGTAAGCGCCTTGATGGTTTTAAATGGTTAAGTAGTAAAAAAATTTACATGTGTTTATAATATGTCAAAAAAGATAATTTTTGAGGAGTTTACTTATTGGCTTATTTAAAAATTACTAACGAAAATGTAACTAACAAAACGTTTTAAAACGTTCAACAAAAACGACAATTTAAACATCGGTAAAAAGATACCACAGTCAAAAAATGTTTATGCAATATCCATCCCTGATTGTAATATAATTTAAATTATTCGTATCAAATATTAATATTTATGAATAAATAATTAAGACGACTTGTTTAATAATATCATAACATACAACATTGCTCACGAGGAACGCGCTGAGCAACCCGCGAATTGTCCACCATAGATTTTGGCGAAACAAGTAACAGCGTATATACTATTGTGAAAACCCGAGTTGTCGAGCTTCGCCCGTAAATACATACAGTGGGTAATCAATAACGATTCAAACGATTGTGTTTTCCCCATGATTTAAATTAAAGAAAAGAATAATATTAGTTTTTAACAAAAAAAAAAAAAATGCACTCACTTGTATAACGGACCTGTCGCAATCGTTTCCTCTGGTCGACGGTTCACTCATATTTATCGATGGATTTGTGTATATATATATATATGTATATGTCGGAGAACATAAGAAGGACGGACGGGTGCAGAAATGACAATTAAAAAAAAAAAAAATGTTAACCCTCCGATTAGATTGTAACTGCGGTTATACTGCAGGCGAGTTTGTCGAGTCGTCTTGTTTAGGTACGCGTAACCTATGTAAATAAACGTGTAGACATATTATGTCGCACGTAAATATAATACAGTGAAAAAGCTCGATGGCTAATTCACCCCGATGTCATTCGAATCGTCCGGTAACCGATACTGCCACTGCACAATTATTACATAAATATAAAGTACGCGGTGTGTGGTTGTACGCGTTTGCACCGCTGCACACGGAACAGTAATAATATTCTCTTTCGGTGGCCGACGGGATGCGCGTATACGACGCGTACGGCCGAGTTCGAAAAAAAAAAAAATTTTTTTTAAAAAATACGGTTTAATTACACTTGTCTAAATAATTGAAAAAAAAAAAAAAACCCATATATTGCGTGTTGTTGTGTACACATTTATCATTCCGCTTCCCGCCGCAGCGGCACGAGCCGACCGCCTATAGGTATAATACGTACGCGCGGAGTAGGAACGCGACAACTGTGCTAACACGTGTCACCTTATTGTCAACCGTAAGTGTTGGTTATTGTCTCCTTTTACGTTGTTGTGAGTACGTGTATTCCGCGGTGCCGCGGGCGCGAACAAACGAAACACGTTACGATACATTATTTCCCGTGGAATTTCAATGGAATTAAACGGCCATGGTGCGTATCCACTATCCGTAACCGCGCCGGTTTCGTTCCGACGACGATATCCGACAATACGGATCCGCGTCAACGTAAACACAGTTTTATGGCGTGCACCGTCCGAGCAAAGAAAATACGGCGAGGAGAGCTGTACACGCATCACGATCGTTTTTCGGCGCGCCCAGAAAAAAAAAAAAAATAAATAAAAAAAAATACGAACGGGCCGGTTAAAAACGTGCGTCACGATTCGCGATTTTTTCGCGTACACGTCTCCAACTGCTCGTGCCGCGCCATACCGTAATTATCACCGCAACGTCGGATATTCCGCATTGTTATTTACGATGGGATAATCGATATGGTATCGGGTTGGCGGGAGGACTCGATGTCACCCGGGTAAAAGTCGGCGAATCCCGTCCAGGCCGCTTTGGGGCAATGTCAGAGGCGAAATTATTTTTTCTGTTATTTTGCCGCCCCGTCGCCAGCCGGCGATCGGATGACAATGGATTCAATGCATTACGCCGTTTTTACAACACTCGCGTAATGCCCATAATTGACCAAATGAACGTTTAGCAGCGACGCGTTTTCTACGCGAAATCACTAACCAATTATATTATTACGTGGACCGTAGCGGTTTTGTTTTTAGATGCACGAAGAGTTCCGGTACCAGACGTAGACAGTGGTAGGACCGATTCAAACGATATTTCATTTGCGGTTATCGAAGACGGCCAATATTGTACATTAACCAATAAAAAACGGTAGCATTTTTAAAAGACCCGGTGACGTCTATAATGTACCTAAATCTCTATGAGAAATATGCGCAATCACCATGAATGGGAGTCGAGGTTATGAAAAATGTTGGTGCAAAACAAAACGTGAAACGAATAAATGTAAATGTAATGCTGCTAGTATTTTGTGTAGGTAACATCAGATGTCACCATCCGCCATTTAAATGTAATAAAAAATAATATATTATTACATTTTTAGTTTTTCATTAAATCAAAATAATATTATAGTAATCGTAATAATTTCGTTAACACAATATTTGTTTCATCATTTAAGACATCTTCTATTTATTTGTAATTATATTTTATAGACATTAATAAAATAATATATATTTCCTCTGCGATTACATATTTATAAACATTATTTTTTTAAAATTAGTAGGTCTGTATAATTTTTTTTTTATTGATTATCGACTTTATCCAAGAGTTCGTGATTAAGGTTATACTCAATCTGTTAATGTATGTTGATTGGGTACTCGTTAATCACATTTTAGTTTTGATGGATAATGTATAAAATCGAATAGATAGACTTTACCCGAAATCGGAGTTTACCGGTAACGTTTAAAGAATCGCAGAACCTAAAATTCTCGTTTTCGTACTGCGCACACACCAAAGTTGACTGTTTACGTTTTGAAATTAGATTGGTTAGACATTTTTTTTTCTGAATCGAGTATAATGATGAAAATCACGAATTCAGTTAAAACAATTCGAAACTGGAAATACTTTTCAATTCTGTATCATTTAACACATTTCATTCACATTTATTTATTGCTTAATATGTGCATAGCGCACAAAATTGTTAGCCCTGTAGAAATTTTTAACTTATATAACCAAATAATACTCTATTTATCATTAATCGTTGATAATTTGAAGCAGTGTGTCTCATTATTTTTTTAATGGGTAAACTTCATAATCTTGTGTTATTGATAAAATAACTTAATTATAAGGCTCGGGCGTTATTGTTGTAAAATAAAAATTGATTAACAAATTAATTGCAGTGTTGTACTAAAAAAGACCAACAATTGCACATAATAACATTTTTATTTTTATTATAAATGTCGTATTTTCTCTAATAATTTTAAACTCAATAGTAGATCAGTCTATCGGGAAATCGGGCAATTTCTTGATAGACCGGTTATTGTACCAATGACTTTTTAGGTATTACTATAATATATTTAATTTAAGAAATTTACTATGTAAATTTAAATCTTTTGATGGCCCATTTAAAGTCAGTTCATATTAATACATTTAGTTAAAAAAAGTGTTATTATTATATTTGCGCAGTGATAATCATAATGTATACGATAATAATAATACAAATAATTATGTGTGTAAGTTATTCAAGTGTTTTGTATTATTCTTTTTGGAAGTAGGTTTAACGAAAATACGAAATTCGATATTAATAAAAATATAAAATTAAAAATTGGATATAACGACAGCTTTGCAAATACAATTTTGAAGTTTTTCGGTAATTTTGTCTTTCTTTTGAAAAAACTGAAGATATCTCGTTACACTATTGTACACTTTCGATTATTTTATAGTCTTTTACCACCAATAGTATAATTATACAAATGTGTGATTGAAAACTTCGAGTGGTCAAATAAATAGTCTTTTGAAAAAATAATAATTGTAAATTCTCAGTAAAAATAAAAATATATAAGTAGAAAACTCAACATCTTAATAAGATGACATAAGATAAATC
This sequence comes from Schlechtendalia chinensis, assembly GCA_019022885.1. Classification (NCBI taxonomy): domain Eukaryota; kingdom Metazoa; phylum Arthropoda; class Insecta; order Hemiptera; family Aphididae; genus Schlechtendalia; species Schlechtendalia chinensis. The sequence goes on along the minus strand of CM032345.1, from coordinate 13,958,395 downwards.
GAAACACGTAAAAAATAACGTATAACTTATAACAGTTGAAGTTTGTGGCGATGATAGACAAACAATGTGACTAACATATTGTGGACTGTTGACTAACGTATATGAGAGACATTTGATGCGCCACACAAGACATTGTTTTAATATTGTTCCGTAATAACTGTTGATTAGCATCGTTACAACAACAATGACAGTTTCTGACAGCATATGGGTTTTTTTTAATTAAAGTATATTGCTAACCCGAAATATTGCTTAACGGTTTTCTAGGCAGTGGGTGATTGCTCGATTTATAAAAAAAAAATAAATTGTACCGAAAAAATAAAAAAAATAATATTTTGGACATCTGGTTCTTATAATGATACAACGAATTATCCAACAATTGTTATGGTCATTCTGACAATAATGTGTATTATAATAAATGAATATAACACAGTTATTGTTATATTACTTAGATGTTTGGTTTTTCGTCCAAGATAAAAACAACGTTGCCTGGTCGAAATGGAACTAGTGCAGGACATTTTACATTGAGATCAGTCAGAAGCATAATTAATATATATTCATTAAAAATGTTTAATTGGTTTAGTAACTTTTAATTTTTCCAAAAATTTTTTTTTCTATTTATGTACCAAGTTTATTATATTAACAACAGAATGGATATGAAAAAATTGATTTTAACATTTTTAATTTTACATTGTTTTTAATGACATCCAATCGAAATATATTACATTGTTCCCTGAACAATTTTAAATTCTTTGTTTTTAATGAGTATTGATTAAATATTAAATTTATTTTATAAGTTCTAGATCCAGTAATAGTGAGTCTCCTTTAAAATATATCAGCCAGAATAATGATAATTACCCTAAACAATTTGAAATACCAATGTATGTAATTGAATATTTTTAGTTAAATTGAAATGCTGTCTAACATTATACAATAATAAAACAAACAATGTTGTATATACAATTATACATTTTTGCTAGTTATAAATAAATATATTTGCATTCAAGTCAAATCCTGCTAACTGAAAAATAAATACATTTACTATAGACTATCATAGTCAAAACGGGTATAATTAAAATCTAGATCGAAATGTTTGTCTATTCAAACGACTTTACTAAATGGGTCACAAATCTTCATTTAGAAATATCCATAAATATTTGTTTAAATGTAATTTTGAAATTGTTTTTGTTATCGGTGAGATATGTTCAACAACTTATCTTGTTTATTCTCAAAGTAAAGGTGCAGTATTTTATGTGGCATGTTATTTATTTATAGTTTGTCACAATTTTCAAGAAATGATTTCTCAAATTGAATAAAACCTAAGTTTATAAACACGCATGAAAACTCTTTTTCGTCAATATACGTGAGTAAAATGAAAATTAATCTTCAAAATTAAAGCGAATTTATGTAATATTAAGTTGTCGAGTAAAAATAGAAAAATGTTCTAATAAGGATGTGTGCCTGTGTCAAATCAATATCAAGCCGGAATTTACCATTTATAGGCGATGATAAAAAGTTTGGTTCCTTACACATTGGTAATTTAATGATGTGTCTCGAGTCAATTGGAGAATTTGCTTAATTTTGGCCAAAACATTTCTCACTATATTTAAATCACTTCAGGAAATATCTTTTAAATCTTTAAAAATACACAAGGAAAAAAGATATTTAATAGATTAAGAAAAAAAATAGATTCTTTCCTGAAACAAACAAAAATGTTTAAGTGAACAATAAATTTAATTGATTCAATAATTAAATTAACACAAATGCGTTATTTATAAATCAAGAAATATCCTAGTAAATATTTATAATAGTGCAATAAGTGTTATTAAATATATTTATCTAAATGTGCTAAATTTCAAATAATTTTGCATTTTGTATTTAATTATTATTCATTTGAAACATTATAATACTTTAACAACCATTTTATTCAATTATATAAAATGTTTAATACAAATAAATAGATAAATTTATTGTTTTATTAAAAATTTAAGAAAATTAAACAATAAATAATAGTAATAATAATAATAATAATAATAATAATAATAATAATGGTAATAATGATAATAATAATGGTTATAAATAATAGTAAGAAATATATTGAGTTTTGACTAATTAGTATGAACTTTGTAGATTTCTCATCAAAATACTGATTTCTCAGTATTTTATTTATTTTTCTGATCTGAATGCGGCAATGGTTTAGTTGTTTGAAGAAATTTATTCTTCAGATTAATGCATGCATTATGTATAAGTTCAGACCCAGTGATTTTTTTGCAAAAGAAAAATTCTAAATAACCAACTGTAGAATAAAGAAGAGATGTATAAAATACAATAATTTTAAAAGATGAAGAAAGAGAAGAAAATTCTCAAATATCTATAGACAATAGCGTTTCCGAATTAGAATAATTTTATGATAAAAATGAGTATCGTATTCATTAGTTTATCTTTTAATTTTATATAATTTATATAATTTAATTATAGGGATCAATAGTTTTAAATAGGCAATACTTATAATTCCTATCTTAAATGTTATGTTTTTTAATTATATATTATATTATAATTAAAAATACAATTATTATTATTTAATATTTCTTGAAATTTTATCGAAAAAAGTCATAGACCAACTGTATCACGTAGCTATAATATTATTGTGAACAAGCAACATAATAAAAATAAAGATAACCAGAACATAATATTATTTGAAGAGTTTCTATATTTAGCGATTGGTAACTGATTTTACTCATAAAATAAAAACCGTATTATCGATAGTGGAAAATTGTTAATTGTTAATTGTAGTGTGATGCCCAACAGTGAAAATAGTTGTTGTTTATGTATTTGTATTAAACGCTCACTCATAATTTAAATAGTTTGAACACAGAACAATTGAAAAGTATAAATTTGAATTACATTTATTTATATGACACAATATTAAATATTTTAATCAATTCTTGGAGATAAGTTAAATAGTATTATTATGTTTATGGTTAAATGTGAATTTAGTGTTTCTAATTAATTTAAATTAATTTTAAAAAAACCTTATACTTCAGTAATAATAGCTTTTGAAAGAGTTATATCTAGGAATGCTTAATATCGTAAAGTAGCTAACGAAAGAAAAGAAAGATGGTATTAAAGAATGAAAAATTCAAATAGCGTTAATACAATGTCAAGTACAAAGAAGAATGGTAAATATAAATATCTTTAGTATTAATGTAGGTATTAGGTATTTAATAATTTCAATATTTTATAGATATTCATATTGAAAATGTATCGTTGGATGAAGATTGTTCGTCATCTATCACATCAGGGAATATCTTTTAAATCTTTCAAAATACCCAAGAAAAAACAATATTTAATAGGTTAAGAAAACAAATAACGTCTTTCACGAACAAACAAAAATGATTAAGCGAACAATAAATTTAATTGATTCAAAAAATAAATTAACACAAATGCGTTATTTTTAAATCAACAAATATCCTAGTGAATATATATAATAGGCAATAAATGTTATTAAATATATTTCTTTAAATGTGCGAGATTTCTAATAATTTTACATTTTGTATTTAATTATTAGTCTTTTGAAATATTATAATAGATAACAATCACTTAATTCAATTATATAAAATGTATAAAATATAGATAAATTTATTGTTTTTGAAAATTTTTAAAAAAGATAACAATAAATAATAGTGATAATAGTTATATTAATAATAATAATAATAATGATAATAATAATAACGATGATAATAGTAATGAATAAAGTAATGGTTATAAGTAATAGAAAAAATACATTAAATTTCGACTAATTATCTATCTTACTCTTAAAATACGAATCTATTATTTTAGGGTTATAAATATTATCCTGATTGTAATGAAATTCCGGCAATATTCCATTTGTGTATAATTCACCAAATTTATGAATGTTCATAAAATCCTCTAAAAAAATTGAAAATTGCAAATTAATAAAAGATTTTAAATTTGATTCAAATGTGCATAACATACGACTGAATTTAATTTGTATTAATCTTTATTTATTTTAATTCATAGTAAATCATTTTCTTTGATACTTACGAGAATTGTCTTTTATATCAATTTCTTTTAATTCATCAAAAACGAACTTAAATATGAGCTGGGATTTTTTTATTGATGCTGAGGAAAAAATTAATTATACATTTAATTTTAAAAAAATAGATATTTATTTATTATTTAATATTACCAATTTACACTAATTTCTGTTACAATATTTTATATTTTCATTTTCAAAATGTCAAATAATAGGATAAGTGGTGATATGTTAAGATTGTAATCATAATGATAATTTAGATTAAATTCGAAATATTAAATTGAAGGTTTACATTATACATTGAGGCATGACCTATATATTATCGAATGTAAATATGAGATTGTTTCTAATTAATTATATATTTGGCTTCTAAACTGCAAAACAGTAAATATATATACAAATAAACCTAAAATATAATAAAAGTACTGATGTAAGCATCTTGGACAGACATGACGAACTCGGAATCATATTATTCGAAGATCATGTAAAGTACAAACATACATATTTGTCATAATATGCAGTATTTATATATATTTATATTTATATACAGAAATATATAATATAATAAATATTAAAATATATTATTTTATATTAATAATTTTTGCACAAAACATTAATGTATATGACTTAACACTACTTTCACTATGAATTGCTAGAAACGATAAATTCCGTACATACTATATGATATATTATGGAGTATTTATTAGTTAGAGTTATAACAAATAACTAATATTATGTATACAGTCGATCATACGTATACAGTTTGAATAAGTGTTCTTGTTTTAACGTCCTATTTGCTTATTTGAATTTTCTTGTTCTCAAAAATTTTTATTGAACATGTATATTTAGGTGTTTCTTCTATATACTCGACTAAAAATATCATTCTGCTGACTACTCCGTACTCAAGTCATATTTCAGTTTTATCATCTGGTTCTTGAAAGATTCCGTTATGACAACGTATATCTCATATAACTGAATTTATACACATTATAACACCGTATTGCATTTAAATGAATACACAGACATACTTTTCAAAACAAAATAATAAAATTAATTTTCATGAAAACATTTTTTGACGAATATTTAAAAAAAAAAAATGTTTTATTTGTTAAATGCTGCATGCAATTTAGTATTGTTACATTATTATCAAATATCATCACGTATTTATTCGTTCATGAAAATGGTATAATTTAGATATATATTATTAAAATAATGTAATTATTATTCATACATTTAAAAATATTTTATTTTTCTTACTTATAAATTATAATTAACTTTTTTTAAATATAAGACTAAAAGAAAACTGTTCCATTGTAATGTACAATGTATATCTATCACATATTAAATTTGATTTAAAAATTTCCAATCAACCCAAATCACTCTTGCTCCTCCTCATTTTTAGATTTTTGCCCAACCCTTAACATCGGATTTACAAAACTGATAGTATATAAATATTTTGATAATTATTTTTATTTGTATTTATTTTATTTATGTTAGAAGATCGTGTTTAGATGTGTATATATGTCTTACTATCCTCGAAGTTATCAATTGCTAGAAAAGATAAGTTCCGTACATACTATATGATAAATTTTGGAGTATTTATTAGTGCGAAATTATAACTTAAAACTTATATTATGTATACAGTTTGAATAAATGTTCATGTTTAGATGTGTTTAGATGTGTATATATGTCTTACCATTCACCATCATTCTTACCATCGATCATACGTATACAGTTTAAGTAAGTGTTCACGTTCATACGTCTCTCTTTTGCTTATTTGAATTTTCGTTTTGTTAATAAATTATATTGTACATACGTATATATATCGTATTTCTTCTATATACAACACCAAAGCATTTTTAAATTTGGTTTTTCGTAAAGAAAGAAAGAATCATTCAGCTGACTACTCCGTTATCAAGTCATATCTCAATTTTAGCATCTGGTTCTAGAAATATTTCGTTATGCAAACGTATATCGCATATAACTGAATTTATACACGTTATAATACCGTGTTGCATTTAAATAAATACACAGACATACTTTTCACAACAAAATAATCAAATTAATTTTCATGAAAACTTTTTTAGCGAATATTTTCAAAAAAATTTGTTTTATTTGTTAAAAACTGCATGCAATTTAGTATTGTTACATTATTATGAAATAACATTCACGTATTTATTCGTTCAAATAAATGGTATAATTTAGATATATATATTATTAAATTATCGTAACTTTTATTCATACATTTTAATGTTTTTAATTTTTCTTATTTATAAACTATAATTAACTTTCATTTAAACATAAGACTATAAGAAAACTGTTCCATTGTAATAAACCATGTGTATCTATCAAAAACTTAATTTTATTTAAAAATTTCCAATCAATCCAAATCACTCCTGCTCCATCTCATTTTTAAATTTATACACAACCTTTAACATCGGAGTTACTAAACTGATAGTATATAAATATTTTGTTATTATTTGTATTTGTATTTATTTTATTTTTGTTATAAGATCGTGTTTTGATATGTTTATATGTCTTACCATCCATGAAGTTATTATTTGCTAGAAAAGATAAATTCCTTACATAATATGATATATTTTGATGTATTTATTTGTGTGAAATTATAACTTATAACTAATATTATGTATACAGTTTGAATAAATGTTCATGTTTAGATGTGTTTAGATGTGTATATATGTCTTACCACTCTCGAATTTATTAATTTCTAGAAAAGATAAATTCCGTACATCTTATATGATAAATTTTGGAGTATTTATTAGTGCGAAATTATAACTTAAAACTTATATTATGTATACAGTCGATCATACGTATACAGTTTAAATGAGTTATCACGTTCCTACGTCTCTCTTTTGCTTATATGATTTTGCGTGTTGTTAATAAATTATTCTGGACCTATGTATTTATATCGTAGTTCTCCCATATATCCCACCTAAACAATTTTAAATTTGTTTCTACGTGAAGAAAGAAAGAATCATTCTGCTGACTACTTCGTTATCAAGTCATATCTCAATTTTATTATCTGGTTCTAGAAATATTTCGTTATGCAAACGTATATCTCATATAACTGAATTTATACACGTTATAATACCGTGTTGCATTTAAATGAATACACAGACATATTTTCACAACAAAATAATCAAATTAATTTTAATGAAAACTTTTTTAGTAAATATGTTCAACAAAAATTGTTTTATTTTTTAAAAAATGCATGCAATTTAGTATTGTTACATTATTATGAAATAACATTGACGTATTTATTCGTTCATGAAAATGGTATAATTTAGATATATATTATTAAAATAATGTAAATGATATTCATAAATTTAAAATTTGTTTAATTTTCTTTTTTATAAACTATAATTAACTTTCTATTAAGCATAGGACGGACTATTAGTAAATTATTCCATTGTATTGTACTATGTGTATCTATCAAAAACTTTATTTTATTTAAAAATTTCCAATCAATCCAAATCACTCCTGCTCCACCTCATTTTTAAATTTATACACAACCTTTAACATCGGAGTTACTAAACTGATAGTATATAAATATTTTGTTATTATTTGTATTTGTATTTATTTTATTTTTGTTATAAGATCGTGTTTTGATATGTTTATATGTCTTACCATCCATGAAGTTATTATTTGCTAGAAAAGATAAATTCCTTACATAATATGATATATTTTGATGTATTTATTTGTGTGAAATTATAACTTATAACTAATATTATGTATACAGTTTGAATAAATGTTCATGTTTAGATGTGTTTAGATGTGTATATATGTCTTACCATTCTCGAATTTATTAATTTCTAGAAAAGATAAATTCCGTACATCTTATATGATAAATTTTGGAGTATTTATTAGTGCGAAATTATAACTTAAAACTTATATTATGTATACAGTCGATCATACGTATACAGTTTAAATGAGTTATCACGTTCCTACGTCTCTCTTTTCCTTATATGATTTTGCGTGTTGTTAATAAATTATCCTGGACCTATGTATTTATATCGTAGTTCTCCCATATATCCCACCTAAACAATTTTAAATTTGTTTCTACGTGAAGAAAGAAAGAATCATTCTGCTGACTACTTCGTTATCAAGTCATATCTCAATTTTATTATCTGGTTCTAGAAATATTTCGTTATGCAAACGTATATCTCATATAACTGAATTTATACACGTTATAATACCGTGTTGCATTTAAATGAATACAAAGACATATTTTCACAACAAAATAATCAAATTAATTTTAATGAAAACTTTTTTAGCGAATATTTTCAAAAAAAATTGTTTTATTTGTTAAAAACTGCATGCAATTTAGTATTGTTACATTATTATGAAATAACTCTCATGTATTTATTCGTTCATGAAAATGGTATAATTTAGATATATATTATTAAGGTAATGTAATTATTATTCATTCATTTAAAATTTGTTTATTTTTCTTATTTATATGCTGTAATTAACTTTATATTAAGCATATGACTATTAGTAAATTATTCCACTGTATTGTATTATGTTTATCTATCAAAAATTTTATTTATTTTATAAATTTCTAATCAAACCAAATAACTCGTGCACCACCTCATTTTTAAATTTATACTCAACTTTTAACATCGAAGTTACTAAAGTGATTGTTTGTATTTGTATTAATTTTATTTTTGTTAGAAGATCGTGTTTTGATGTGTGTTACGTGATAACGTATGTCAAAGTTTCTAGTTTCAGTTTCAGTAACATTTAAATATTTGTTTATTTATTAATGTTTATCAGCTATGTATATTTTTATGATGAACCAAATTTTATAAATGCACAAACTGTTTTACAATTTTTATAATCAAAGAAAATGATGTTCAACTTCATGTTCAATTTAAACTTTTTTGAATTTAGATATTCCCGAAGCAATGTAGTATTTCCTTGAACTTTTATTAAATCCGTCAACGTAAATGAAATTAATTGATTTTTATAGAATGTGGAATCTCAAAATATCTCGTTATTTTTTCTTTTATACATTGTAACTTGTTGGGTTGAATTTAATAATTTTATTTCAATTTATTCAGTTTTTCAATAGTTGTTTTTACACTTGTGAAATGGGAACATTAATACTTTAAAATTACTCACTTAATTTGTAATATTCCGTATTGAAATCACTTATAAATATATCATATGCTACAGGACGAAAATTCACAATGAATTAAAATATATAGATATTTCGTTATGTATATTTATAATACGAGAATTATCATATACTTAGATTTTGATACATGTTGTTAACGAGTTAAATACGTTTACACATGTAACGACACAAAATCGTTCGGTTAAGATATTTGAGTAAGATACATTGAATTAAAATTCTATAATATTTATATCATTTAACAAATGTGCACACGATACATCATTTATCGTATAACATAATACTTACATTGATAATATTGTTTAAAATATTTGTTATAATTTTCTTCTAATAATCAAAAAATTATTAACTATTATCTGAGAAATACTTTACTGTAAATTATATACCAGATTAATTTATAATTGATATAAACTATTATGTAGAGGGCGGTAAGTATTGTAATAGTTAGAACCCAAAAATGATTTATACTGTAAACCAAATAAAGATTAAGTTTTATACAAATTCGGAAATCGTTAAACAATACTGTTTAAAAGGTGGGCGACCCGACGGCAGTTGACTGTCACTGCTCGAGATTATTTTCGAACTACGCACAGGTTTAATATTTCAGTTATGCAGATCAATTAATTGTAAGTTCGTTTTGCGTCGTTTTATCGTAAAACCTTTATCGCCGAGTATTCAGTATATGTTAAGTTCAGTATTAATTTACTAACTAAACGTGTAATTTTTAACATTACACAGAGTCTCGATAAATTATAGCATATGATAAAGACAGAAAAAATATTTTCTTGCAGACTTTAGTATAACTAGGACGTTGAACTTGATGAATTTGCATTTCTTTTTCTAATGCTTATATTCGAACATCTTTCTATACAAATTTGTTTCTTGCCATGCAGAACTCCATGGTATATGTTTAAAATTACATTTTTGCATTTTTCCGGTAATTTTTATTTGCAGAGTCATTTTCTATTAATTTTGGTGTATCTTATAAATTTTCCTACTTTTTGTATTAATATTTGCTTTGTTTTTTTTTATAAAGTCTTATCTACAAAACTATGATTTTACACAAAATAATATTGAAATCGGCATAAATGTTTGACGGCAATATAAGATTTTTCCAACTCGTAATATACGAGGTATATAAATAAAATAATGAGACTGATAACGTAGCTAGTTATCTGGCAGCACTAATAGCTTTCTGATTAAAAAGGTTTGTAGGTGAACATGTAATGAACCTTCAGTATGAGTATGAACTTCTTAGTGTCATGTGTTGGTCTGTTTCATTATATTCGTAAACCAGTTTTTTTTAGTACGTTCTAATAATGGGTGACGACAATTTCGAGCAAAGATGTGCTATCCGATTTTGTTTCAAACTTGATCATAATGCGACAGAAACTTTTCAAAAGCTTCAAAAAGCTTATGGAGAATGTGTGATTTCAAGGGCCCAGGTGTTTAGGTGGTTTAAAGCATTTTCAGAACGCAGAAAGTTGATTGAAGATGAACCTCGCACTGGAAGACCTTCAACTGCAAAAAATGATGAAAACATCATCAGAGTTCGAAATATTGTCCGATCCGATCGTCGATTGACGGTTAGAATAATTGGAGAACAGTTAGGATTATCTCACACCACTATTCATCAAATTTTGACCATTGATTGGAGATGAGAAAAATCTGCGCAAAAATGGTTCCGAAAATTTTGTCACAAGACCAAAAGGACAACAGGAGGGACAGGTGTCTCGATTTCTTGGAGCAGATTGAAAATAACCATTCTTTCTTAGAACGTGTCATTACTGGAGACGAGTCTTGGACTTTTGAGTACGACCCGGAAACAAAGCGCCAGAGCCAAGAATGGCACACATCAGTTTCACCCAAGCAAAAAAAAGGAAAAATGAGCCAGTCAAAAATCAAAACGATGTTGATTTGCTTCTTTGATAGCCAAGGAATAGTTCACAAGGAGTTTGTACCTCAAGGCCAAACAGTCAACCAACACTTTTATAAAGAAGTTCTTGAAAGACCTCGAAAAAGGGTCATTCGGGTGAGACCAAACATCAAAAACACCTGGGTGCTACATCATGACAATGCACCTGGTCACACAGCCATTTCAATCAACCAATTTTTGGCAACCAAAAATATTCCGTTGCCCCTTAGCCCCCCTATTCTTCAGACTTGAGTCCTTGTGACTTTTTTCTATTTCCAAGAATAAAGTTCACCTTAAAGGACAACATTTTGGGACACTAGAAAATATTAAAATGTCTGTGACTAGCCAACTGAAAGCTATTCCAGTAACTGAGTTCCAGAACTGCTATGAACAATGGAAACATCGACTCCAGCGCTGTGTGAATTCTCAAGGCGATTACTTTAAAGAAGATAATGTAAAATAGTCACTTTAATTCAATACAAAAATTATAAAAATTAATCTCATTACTTTACTTACACACCTCGTACGTCTATACTAAGCTAAGAGACGCGGCCCCCACGTCGCGCCAGTCAGCGGTAATCGTTCTTGCCTTCTTGGTATTATCGTAGTCTGCCATAATTTGTACTCATTTGTTTTCTTATTGCAAACTGTACTGATATAATTATTATTGGTTTTTTGTTGGGAATTATTTTTAATTATGTTTGACTGTGAAGTGCTAGTGACTAGGGAGTGCGCTTCTGTGCGTTTTCGAATATTAACTGATGTTCTAAATGCTACTTATTTTAAATTTTGTAATTAAAATGCCCAAATTCATGGTGAGCAATCGCACATCTTTAAATTCGTTCGTAAATAAGTTCAGCAATGATGCTTTTTTTACAGACGGCACGGTATTATTTTGTCAAATATGTGTGGTAAAAGTCGTAACTGACATAAAATTAACCATCGAGTAACATATTTCATGTATAAAATATATTAATAGAATAGAATTTAAAAAGAAAAACCTCTATATTGGACATTATTATCTACAAATATTCCTTTTTAAATACTTTAGGATGAATCTTTTAAAATTTTTTTGGAGAAAATAGAAAAAAATTTGATAACATTAGATGAAACCACGGACGTTGAAAGACGCTTTGTAGCAAATATTATTGTGGAAACTTTAAAGTTGAGTTGCCCAAAGAAAAATTTCCAAATGAATACTGGAGTCCTAATAAAACTTAACCTAATAAAAGTAAATCATAATACAATTTCATAACTTTTCGATAGATAAATTCAAATCATTTGGCCTAATTGCATTAAACATGATCATGTACTGCTTTTTTAGGTAATAATACACTCTATATGGTCAAATCAGGTAACACCATCAATGTATTTTATTCGAAAATAGAATATGTAACTTGCTAAAAAGATGGCTTATATAGAGTGGCTGAAGAAATTGGAAAACATTTTTCAAAAGTCGACCAACTTATTTCAAATTGCAAAAAAATATTTCTGGAGAATCCTTCAAAAGTTCAAGTATTTAAAGAAAAAGCACCTAATATTCCATTACCTCCACAACATGTACTATCTAAACGGGAAAAATGGATAATGGTAGCCTTTTATTAATGTGAACGTTATAATACAAATAAAAATATAATTATAAGACTTGACAAAAATGATGTAATCTCTATCGAAGAATTAGTTGATTTAATAGCAGATCCAGAGTTGGACTTAAATTAAAATTACATCAAATTAAACTTTGTGTCACTACTAGATTCAATAACACATTGGGAATCTTCAAAAATATGCCTTGCTGATGCTATATAAGTTGTAGAGGAAGAGAAAAATCAAATTCAATTATCTCGCAGTATTGTTAGACGTGGATTTCAAAACAAACTTTTTACTGTATTAGAAAAAAAAGTAGATATAAAACAATGAAAATGAATGAAAAATTTATATTAGAAGGAACATGAATGTCAAAAAAAGGCTTGCCGGAGGTTATGAATGATGATACAATCACTTTTTCAAATATGCTCGTATCACGTATGTAGAATCCGAAAGAAGTTTTTCTGCATTTAAAATTCTCTTATACCTACCTAATTTAATTTCGTCTAATTTTTATAGTATAATTAATAAAAAATTAAAATGAAAAATGAAAAAGAAAAACCGAGTAGAATATTTTTTTAAATCAAAATATAGGTTCTAACTATATAGTTGTAATAATTAATTAATGGTGGTTTTCTTAATATTCAGTAAAATGTTCTGTTTTATTCAAATTTTTTTAGTCATTTTTTGAAATTAGTACATCATTTTTACACGATTTCTTGCTGCATTATATAATGACTTTTAGGTCATCCATTTACGGTTCTTTGTAATAACAATATTTTGAGTCACATGTGCATCACTTATTAAGACTGAATTATATTTTAACTGACCATTATTTGTTTTAATTCATAGTAAATAATTGTTGTTGATACATACCAGTAAGTATATGAGTTATAATTGTATTGAATATGTATTTGTAGTAAGCAAATGCTATTACTATGGAAATAATTAAAAATATCTTTTAATATTATTAAATAGTTTTTTATTTATTATTTTATATCAGCAGTTTATATTAATTTCTGTTACAATATTTTATATTTTCATTCTCAGTAATGTCAAATAATAGGATAAGTGGTGATATGTTAAGATTGTAATAATAATGATAATTTAGATTATATTCGAAATATTAAATTGAAGTTTTACATTATACATTGAGGCATAATACAATGACCTATATATTATCGAATGTAAATATGAGATTGTTTCTAATTAATTTTATATTTGGCTTCTAAACTGCAAAACAGTAAATATATATACAAATAAACTTAAAATATAATAAAAGTACTGATGTAAGCATCTTGGACAGACATGACGAACTCGGAATCATATTATACGAAGATCATGTAAAGTACAAACATACATATTTGTCATAATATGCAGTATTTATATATATATATATATATATACAGAAATATATAATATAATAAATATTAAAATATATTATTTTATATTAATAATTTCTGCATTAAACATTAATGTATATGTATTAATACCCATTTGGCTATCAATTGCTAGAAAAGATAAATTTCGTACATAAAATATGACATATTTTGGAGTATTTATTAGTGTGCAATTATAACTTATGACTAATATTATGTGTACAGACGATCGTACGTATACAGTTTGAATAAATGTTCACATTTATATGTCTCCCTTTTTCTTATTTGAATTTTCTTCTTGTTAATATGTTATATTGGACATATGTAATTATATCATATTTCTCCTATATACCCCACCAAAACAATTTTAGATTTGGTTCTTCGTTGAACAACAAAGTATCATTCTCCTGACTACTCCGTAATCAAGTCATATGTCAGTTTTATCATTTGGTTCCAGAAATATTTCGTTATGACAACGTATATCTTATATAACTGAATTTATATACATTATAACACCGTGTTGCATTTAAATGAATACACAGACATACTTTTCACAACAAAATAATCAAATTAGTTTCCATGAAAACTTTTTTGCGAATATTTTCAAAATAATTGTTTTGATTGTTCAAATCTGCATGCAATTTAGTATTGTTAAATATTATGAAATAACATTAACATATTTATTCGTTCAAATAAATGGTATAATTTAGATATATATTATTAAATTATCGTAATTTTTATTCATACATTTAAAATTTGTTTATTTTTTTTATTTATAAACTATTATTAACTTTCTATTTGACATAAGACTATTAGTTAATTATTCCATTGTGTTGTACTATGTATATCTATCAAAAATTTAATTTAATTTAAAAATTTCCAATTAAATCAGATCACTCGTGCTCCAAGTCATTCCTAGTTTTATTCACAACCTTTAACATCGGAGTTACTAAACTGATAGTATATAAATATTTTGATAATTAATTGTATTTGTATTTATTTTTTTTGTTAGAAGATCGTGTTTTGATATGTTTATATGTCTTACCATCCATGAAGTTATTATTTGCTAGAAAAGATAAATTCGTTACATAATATGATATATTTTGATGTATTTATTTATGTGAAATTATAACTTATAACTAATATTATGTATACAGTTTGAATAAATGTTCATGTTTATACGTCTCCCTTTTGCTTATTTGAATTTTCTTGTTGTCAATAAATTATATTTTACATGTGTATTGATATGGTGTTTTTTCCATATACACTACTTAAAATATATTAAATTTGGTACTTCGTGGAACAACAAATTATTGCACGGTAATCTTTACACAGACATAGTTTCTACAACAAAATAACCGTTTTAATTTTTGTGAATATTTTTTGGCGAATATTATTAAAAAAGAAATATTTTTTTAAATATTCATACGATTTATGTGTGAATTGTTATATTATTATATTATTATGAATTAATATTTACGTATTTATTCGATCAAGAAAAATGTATATATATTAATGAATATCTCTCATTGTATCTCTTTTTCATTCCTAAACTGTTTCTTCGATTGTAGTTAGACTTTGGTGAGTTGTTGTGCAAACTTTTGGCCTTAATATAAAATTTGAAATACGACCAATGATAGTGGAATCTATTACTGGAAATTTTGTGATTCAATGCATTAAACAGTTACCATTGTGTCTACTTAAATTGTTTTGAATTTTAAATAATGTTCTATACCTTAATATAATATTCTGGTGTGTATATTTTTTCATATAGTTGTGTGATCATATCTCCTCAACGAAATATGATTGAACGATCAACACTTCAAGTACGGAAAAAATTAGCATCTTGAACTTCAGAAACAAATGGACAAAGATTGGCAAGATTGGAAATTAATCAATTGCGCAATTCTCAACCTGATTGTCTGTTACAGAACAGGAATGTGATGAAAGACGAAAAACCGATCAATTACGCACTGTACGATCCAGGTGGTCACTGCAAGCTTAAACCAATTTCGCTGCATTTTCCTATGATATTCATTACAGCTACAGTTTTCATCCAAGTGATGTGATTTAAAAATAGAAAAAATGTGCGAATCTTGTGATGCCCTTATATTTAAGAATGAAGCGCCAAGAATGTGTTGCGTGGATGGAAAATAAAATTGCAGGAATTACATTCCACCACCTGAACTATCGTCAATGTTGTTATCAGGTGACATATGGCCTATCAAAATATTTTCTCTCAAACATACGAAAATACAGTTCATGTTTCCAAATGACTTTGTTTGGTGCGAGAAAATTGCATGTCAACATTCAAAGTGTAACGCCAAATTTATCAACGTGCTGGATCTCTACTATCACTTTCAAACGCAGATTACAAATTTTTGCAGATTTGTTCATAGGAAACACTAAAAACCAAATTGATCAACGTTGTCCCTTCAGTACGGGCATAAAACGTGCAATTGTCGCTGCATTACAAATTTTATTTGATCAACATAATGAATTAATTCTGTTCAGAATTTCCTAGTTCGAATGCCAGCAGATGACTACAACAATGTAGTTAGTGATAACAACAAATCTAACCGCCTTCTACGTAAGACAATTAATACACCAGCGATAGATGATTTTGCGATCGTTATAGTTGGTAAATACTAACTTGACCATCTAAGAAGAAAATATCAACGCAAGAGGAAAAGACGAGGAGCCGAGAAGTGCATAGAAGAACACGCAGAAGCCAAATAATCTAGGTTGGAAATAGTAAAAGCATATAAGAGATCAAAAGAAAGTTGCTGGATAGCACTCTACAAGCAGGTGGAAAATGACCCATGGGGTCTGTCGTATTGACTTGTCATGTGTAAATTGTTTAAGAATTCACCGATAACGGAAATCGAAACACCAGGGAGGATGGACACCATAGTCATAAGCCTGTTTTCAGAACATCCACTCAGGCCCCAAATCACATGGACTAGTGAGAAAAACAACACAGAGATCACCAAGAAAAAACTTTTTAGAGCGACGACCACCCTCAGACACAACAAATCTCCCGGACCCGATGATGTTTCAACAGAAATCTTGAAAGAAGTAGTCAGAAATAAACCAGAAATATTTCTTGATGTATTCAACAAATGCCTCGACCAAGGTTATTTTCCCCCACGTTGGAAAATAGCCAGGCTAGTACTCCTTAGGAAAGGGGATAAACCCTTGGAAAACCTCTCGTCCTACAGACCTTTATGCATGCTTAATACCACAGGGAAATTATTGGAAAAATACTAGATAATAGATTGAGTGAAAACACTTGGAAGAGACAAATGGATATACTGACGCTCAATACGGTTTTGGTAAATGTAAATCAACAACGGTAGCACTAAAAAGATTAAATGAAATTGTAGGATTATATGTAAGAAAGAACTACACAGGAATGCTTACGATAGATGTTAAGAATGCATTAGAGAGAAACTATGCCCACAGGAGTCGAGGTTCTCGTCTTTGCAGACGAATTGACATTCGTTGCCACCGCAAAGCATACGCGAGAAGTCGAGCAACTCTTGGAGGCAGTAGCCGATATCACGTTGTGGTGACTCAAAGAGGCAGGCTTAGAGGTGGCGATTGAGAAGTCAAAGGCTAGAGGCTACTCTTTATAAATCGCAGGGTACGAATCAACATCACCATTTCGTTGAGGGATGTCATCATAGATTCCAAAAAGTGCATTAAATACCTTAGAGTCCACTTGGACCTCAAATTGCATTACACCAATAACGCGAAAAAAACAACCGACAATGCAGCAGTTACGATTAACAAACTGGGATCAATAATGCCAAACGTAGGAGCATTTAAACACACGAAGTGAAAGCTACTCGCATCAGCCGTAATATCACATCACATCACACTTACACGGGGCACAAGTAAGGGCAGATTTGATGGAGGATGGATTATCATGACGGTGCTTCAGCTACATCCACTGTACTGGTATGGGTGGGTAAAAACCAACGGTTCACTCACTGGGATAAAGCTCCAAAGCTCAGAGTTAAGGCTCGTATTTCACTCTCCCAGCGATGCAACGGGGATTTAAGAGTCCGAGCAACTGATGTTTGGTGTCGATAAATACGGATCGAGCCAAGCTCATCTGGGTTAGATTCGTGCGAGCTGGGTTTCGTGCGGATGGTTAAGCCCTCTGGCAAGCCGGGTCCGTGGGTGCGAATCAACTTGTGAATGCGATAGAAGATCTCGAAGACCTCGATTTCAATCGGTGCTAGATCGATTGGTATCTCGGTTAGGGGCTTAGCCCATCTTAGGCGACCTCTACCACGGCTCGTAAATAGCGATGCGCGCTAACACACGGTCCGTGGTCAGTATGACAACAGCCGCCAAATTTTGTGGATCTACCTGTTCATAGACGAAGCTGGATAAATTTTAGTAGATATTTATTATTAAATTAAAGCAATTATTAATTATACTTTTAAATTTGTTTATATATATGATGATTAACTTGCGTTATTAATTAATTTATAAACAATTATAGATTTTATTTAAGCATATAAATATTAGTCAAATATTCCACTGTATAGTACAACGCATATCTTTCAAATATTAAATTTAATTATATATTGTCCAATCATTCCAAGTCACTCGTGCTCCACCTCATTTGTAGATTCAAACCCAACCTTGAATATCAAAAGCACCAAAGTGATTGTGTGTATATATATATACATTTTGATAATAATTTGTTTTTGGTTTTACAGTAGAATCTTGCTAGTCCGAACATGTGGTTAATCCGATTATCAATCGTTTAAGATTAAATGGTTTAATGGTTAATCAATTAATTATATTATGTATATATATGTTTATATGTATGTATAATTCACATAAATATATAAATACCTTTATGTTAACATCGATTGTTATTTATAATTGGAAATATGTACCAAATCTTCTACCGGAACGTGACGTGTTTTTCGAGATGTACCCGCATATTTGATTATTGTTTTGTCGCTTCGATTATTGTTAGTCTTTTCACGTTTCAATTTATTAGTTTAATCGTGGTTTCGTTTATTGGAGATTATGTAGTCCGTTTAATATTAACGTTTATTTTATTTTATGCGCTTACTAAAAACAACGTAAAATGATAACGTTGGTTAAACGTAAGTAAGTGACTGTAACAATAGAACAAAAATTTCAAGATTTATTTCGTATTGATGCTGGTGAATCATTAACTAAAAATCTCATGTGATTTGACAAATTAGAATAATGTTGTATTGCGACTGAAAAAAATATTTGTATTACAACAAAAAAGATTTAAAATACCTTACTCATCTAAGACCGGTTCTTACAATGTCCCGTAAAGTGCCTGTAAAAGCGTCGGTTAAGTGTCGGTAACTTAACGGTAACGTCTTCCGTTAAGTTTCGGTTACAATAACCCATTCTTACAACCTTCGGTTAACCAGCGTCTAACTAACGCTCAGTTTAACGGTAAGTGGTTTCCAAAACAACGGCAGACGACCGAATTGTATAGTCCTGCGCATGCGTAAACATCGAATTTTATGTTATCATAAATTGTGATTATCATATTTATTTAAACTGTGCAGTGCGTTATACTCTGTTTATTACTCTGAGGTTATACTTTTGTGGCGTATGTTTATTTTATTTGCTTGACAATTTACATTTGTCTATTTGTTATTTGTTTATTGTCTATTTGCAAAAATGTAAAAAACTAATAGTACTTTAAAACGAGTCCGCTGTAACAATTTTTCTACATTTGAGGAAAGAACATTAGTATCATTGGCGATAAAACATGCTAACGTTCTTGAATGTAAAAAATCTGACCACGATGTTTGGGAAGCTAAGAATAATGCGTGGAAACAAATTAATAAAGAATTTACTGCTGCAACAGGCAATAATAGAGAAGTAAGTAGGAATTACATACATTATTTTACCATATAAATATAGTGATCAGATAAAATTTTTTTAAAAATTACATTTAAAATTTAACTTCTGCTTTATTATGCCAAAACTCCTTTCTTGTGGGAATTTACTTCATTCTAAGTATTTAAAGTAATAATTTCATTACATGATTAATTTATTAGTTATATGGTATGGCGATGTGTTTATTATGTTACATTTTGAAAACATAATTCACTGTAAATAAAATAAGCAACATTCTGATGTGTGATTATTAGAAAAAATAAATATTTTAATTAATTTTTGAAGGACAACAATATTTATGTTAAAAATGAAAATTATTGTAACGTATTAATACATAATATTTATAAATAATAAGTATTTAAATAATATATATTATTAATATAATTGTGCCAAATGTTAATTGATCTAATATTGTGATGCAACCATTTGGTTTTTTAATAATAATTATTGTATTATTATATAAATATTTATTATATATATTATAATCTGTATAAGCAATACTTATATTGTTGTATAAAATTATATTGTAAACAATTATATTATAATAAATATATTGTTTCCAGATACAAAATTTAAAAGATAAATTTGAAAATTTAAAAAGAAAAACAAGAAAACTTGAAGGGGATAGAAAAAGGGATATGTTCCAGACAGGAGGTGGAGCGAGTACAAGTGGAACTGTGGATACACCCTCAGCAACACATAATGCGTTACTTGGAATTTTAGGGACATCAGCAGTAGGGTTACAAAACCCTTTTGATGGAGATAAACCAGGTAACTTAAATCTGTTTTACGTTACTGTTTCTTTTGCTAGTTGTTAAATGTTATTTATATCATTAAATTTAAAATCATTTAGTTTTCAGTACATTAATTATATGCTAATGTAATTGGTGTTTATTCTAGGAAAACCATTAATTATAGGTAATGACATAGACACCATAAACAACTGCGAAGGCAAGAGTGATATAAGCTACATAGAATATATAGATGTAAATTTGATTAGTTGTTTATGATAGTACATTAATTGTTAAACTAATGAAAATCAAACACATTATAATTTAGAATACAATGTTATTGTAATTATATGTGAATATATTTGTTTTATAATAATGTTTATTTATCTATTTTTGTATGTTTTAATCAGGAAACTGAAACAGACAAAATGGATATTTCTAGTGGTCAATTGAAGGCATCAGATGTGGATAGTGATTTACTCTTGAAACCAATATGGAACAAATGGAACCCAGAAATGTTGAAAACTCAAACAAGTGTAGAATTAATGACACCTCTTTCCAAAAAAAAAAAAAAATATTAAAACAACATTAGGGGAAAGTGTAAAAAAATATTCTTTGGAAAAGATAGAGTTAATAGCACAACAACAAAAATACTTTGGAAATGAAGACAGAAGGGCACAAGAAAGACATGACACTGAGCAAGCAAGAGCTCAAGAAAAACACGAATGGGAACGGGTTCATCATGAGTTGACTATTGAAAAATTACGTCTTGAAATTAATGATCTAAAAAAAGTAAGTATAGCTTATGGTTTAATATTAATTAATATATGTATTTTTTTTTATTAAAATTATGTTGTTATATGAATTACAATAAAATAATATATATTATAAAAATAATAAATTTTGTATATATATATTTTACGTTATAATTATTTTAATTAATTTTTAATTTAAATGAATAACATTTATTTCTGTATTTCATATAGTTCAGTTAATCTATACTTACATTTTAAATACTTTTTGATTTTTATTTTGTAAGAACCTAACATAGTTATCTTCAGTTTAATATATAACTTTTAAAAATTATACAGGATCAAAAGAATAATGGCATATAGTTGAAAAAAAATTTGGAAGAAATGGAAATAAATGATAAATATTAATTATATTATAGTGTTTTTATTTACATGTCTCCCACAAAAGGAATGTTAAAAAAATATATACAAATTTACAAAATAGAAAAATGTTCTTGTATAAGGGCAGATCTTAAAGCTTGAGATGGACTATTATTTTGTGGATGGGTGGCTGCTTCTATTTCCACTATTTCCTCTCTTAGAAGTTGAGTAATATTCTCTATCTCATCTGGTGGTTGTGGATCATTTTCTAAGCGTACTATATTTTGTAGCACGGCACAAGACTGAATGACTGTCATTATTGTTTCCATTTTTAATCTTAGTCCAAAAAACAGGACCGGAAATCTTCGTTTCCAGACTCCAAATGTCCGTTCTACAACATTACGGGATCTAATGTGTGACTCATTAAAAAGTTTTTCTGCATTAGTTATTGGGTGGGCCAAAGGCGTTAGCAAATAATGTGTTAGGGCATAGCCTGAGTCTCCCAGAATTATGTAGTCAGAAAACTCTGGTAGTTCCATTCTTGCCTTTAGTCTACTATTCGCAAAAATATTGCTGTCATGTGCTGAGCCAGGCCAACGAGCTACTACATCTATAAACTCCATGTTTGCATTGACCAATGCTTGAACATTTAAAGAAAAATATCCTTTTCGGTATCGATATTGTTCCCCATATTCTCTTGATGGAGACTGTAATTTTATATGAGTATAATCTATTGCCCCTATTACTTTTGGAAACCGAGCAAAACCATAGAATTGTACTTTCAGTTTCATTTTCTCCTCATAAGTTTCAGGTATTCTGATATACCTATAAAAACAAATGATAATATGTATACATATTACTATAATACAGAAACTTCACATGTGAAAGCAATATGTTATAGTCAACAAATAATTTAATGTGTGACAAATGAAACTTATTTGTATAACCTATTCATGAAAAATCTATTCAACATGACTTACTTATTACTCAACATAGCTAATGCATAACTGACCTTTTAACAATTTGTCCAGGAGCCGCTACGCTAACACCACCAAAGTCACCAGCTGTTATTAAAAAATTCCCAGTGGCAAAAAATCGCAAAGTGATTAACAACTGAGTCATTTGAGATATGGCATTATTTTTGAAACAAATAATGTAATGTATTATTGAATGAGAAATTGTACAAAGAAAGTTTAATATTGTTATTATTACAACATAACATTATATTAAATTTCATCAGTTCAAGTTAGCCAAAGTCAGCACATTTGTACATTTAAAAAAATCTGTATTTTCAAATTACTATAAACATGTCAAAATTTACCAAAGAAAAACTATAATTACAGCTAGCATGTATATGATATAAATATACTGTGTGTGATATAAGAATATATAGGTGTTAAAACACAAACTGATATTTTATTTTAAGTAAAAAAAATGTTATGTAGACGTTGAAATGCAAACTAACTTATACAATGTTACACACAATTAAATAGATAGGTCAACTTACCTATTAGTGGGGTGTTTTAGCTGATCGATTAATTCGTTCAGGACTCTTTCTACAGTTGATTTTGTTAAACGAAATCGTTTAACAAACTCAACTTCATCCAACAAGTTAAAATAGTCAATGCGTGGTTGAAATGACTTACATTTCCGAACACACACATTAAACGCTTCTATGTCATCTTCAAAATCAGAATCGCTATCTTCACCAATAAAAAATGCATTATGCACAGCTCGAGATATAGTATAAATTTAAAAAATATTATTATAAAATCGATTCGTCTCGTTACGACACAATAAAGTACAATGTAGACGAAAAACGATTTTTTTAAACTATTGATTGTACGTGATACACCACATTCGTGTTAATAACACAGAATAACCGGAAGATTGTGGTTTAACGGAATGGTAATCGATAGAATTCTGCCGGTTAAAAATCCGACCGTAAAATATCCAATTTACGGAAAGATTACGGAGGGTAATCACTTAACCGGAGTTTGTAAGAACTTACTGTCCGTAAAATATTAGCCTAACCGACGGTTAGCGTTAACGGACACTTTACGGGACAGAACCGGCCTTAATCTCGTTTTATTGCTATTTTTGTCTTTCCGTTTAATTTGGATTATCGATATTCGGGATGGGATCCGGTTTAATCAAGTCCGAATCAGCGAGACTCTTGTGTGTTTTATTTTTATACGACGGTCGTGATTAGATGTGTGTTAGGTGATAAACGTAGGTCAAAGTAACTGGTTTCGTTATCAGTAATAATTTAATATTTGTTTATTCAATGCTTATCGGATATATATATATATATATATATATTTATATAGGAAACCGATTGTGAATAAAATAGAGAACCAGATAATTGGCAGTGAAGGGCCCAGTTCATATAAATATATATATTAACGAAATGTTTAGGTACAAGCATGAATACTAATAAACTTAAGAGTTATTAGGTAAACTTGGTTAAAGGATTACTCTCGTAAAATGACTAAATTTCGGACTTTTACCGATTGATCTTGGTAAATTCTAAAAAATACGTAACTTAATAATAAAACGTTGAATGATTATTGTAGTTCGGAGTATTAAAAACCAACTTCTTTCAATTTAGATATTTACTACGAAATACAGTAATTTCTTGAATAATTATTATAACTTACGATATAACCCAAACTAATTTTAGTGAGTACATATGCAAATTACATATTTCTTATTTTTTTTCATTTAATGTATCGTAACTTATAGGTTTGGAATTAATAATTTTATTTTAATTTTTACAGCTATTCAATAGTTTTTTTTTACATTTGAGAAGTGTGGTAATTAATAAATTGTAATCACTCACTTAAATATCGATATGCAATTTTGAAGGCTTCTAGAAAGCTTTTACTTTCTACAGGACGACAATTTACAAATATTTAAAATATATATACATTCCGTTATATATATTCTTAATACGTTAATGAACATATACTTAGATTTCGATAAATGTTTGTTACTAGTTATATTGGTTTACACATTAAGGACATTACATTGTTCAGTTATGATTTTTTTAATAAGATAATAAAAAAAAGTTATTTTAAAAACATTAACTATTATAACAACAAAAACTATATATAAACACATTCTATTTATATTACACACATGTCAGAAGAATCTCATCAATTATTTATAGATGAAACAGATAAAAATTTAAAAAATATATTATTCAAAAATAATATATTTAAGCTACATTAGGTAACTAAAAATGTTTATACGATTCGAAATTATGATTTGAATCTTGCTTGATAATCATAAGAAAAAGGTGACACATCTTATATATATATATATATTTATTTATGATGACAGAAAATATTAAAATAGTCTGTATTTAACATTGTTTGTAAGGGGTTTTACTGATATTAATTCGACAAGTACTAAAGCAATACTTAAAATTAAAAATAATAAAATTAAAAATTTGTATAATTTTATAACTTTTCAATAAATGATAATTATCTACAAATAAGAATATACAATAAAAAATGAGTTACCTATAAAATTTTTTAAATCTACGAACAAATTAAATAATATAGAAGCATAAAAAAATGTGAAGATTAATTAGAAATTGACCTATATATGTTTTTTAGTTTAACGCTCTAACTGATTAAAAAAAAAAGCAAAAATGAATTACAGGGTTCTAGATAGTCGATAATATTGCCAGAAGAATTAAATGGTATAATTATTTGAAATCATAGTTATGATTATAAATATCTTTCGTTAAATGATTGCTAATATACAAAAAGACATAAACAATTGAAAAAGTATTACATGATACTGGATGGTCTGAAAAATTAAATAATATAGTATTATAAAAAGAGTATATTTAATATAATAAAAAGTAGCTTCATAAAATGTGAAGCTTTTATTTCGTATTTATCAACTTATGTTTTCAGCATTACGCTTTAACTTATATTTATTATATATTTTATTGAATCATAGTTAAACATAAATCTTTTTTATGACCAAAATTTATCTAATTTAAATATTTTTCATTAGTCGTTTGTTTATTAACAAATCGGTAAGTACAATTAAAAATGAATTACCTGGAGACATCCATACTATACATGAAAACATTTATGCTACAATTAAATTATTAATTTAAGCCTAACCTAACCTAACCTAAGCTTTTATTTGGTATTTATCAATTTAAGTTTTTGATGTTACGTTTTAACTGATATTTATTATATATTTATTTGAATCATAGTTATGATTATAAATATCTTTCGTTAAATGTTTGCTAATATACAAAAAGACATAAACAATTGAAAAAGTATTACATGATACTGGATGGTCTGAAAAATTAAATAATATAGTATTATAAAAAGAGTATATTTAATATAATAAAAAGTAGCTTCATAAAATGTGAAGCTTTTATTTCGTATTTATCAACTTATGTTTTCAGCATTACGCTTTAACTTATATTTATTATATATTTTATTGAATCATAGTTAAACATAAATCTTTTTTATTACAAAAATTTAACTAATTTTAATAATTTTCATTAGTCGTTTGTTAATTTACAAATCGGTAATTACAATAAAAATTTAGGTACATCGAAACATTTCTAAATATACGTAAATAGAAAATTACATAGAAGCATTATATATTGTGCACACATCATCGGTATTAATCAGTCTACGCTCTTTAGCTTTACGCCTTTAATTATACTTGTTGGACTATTATTAAAATGCATAAATAACAAAACGAAAAACCAATAACAGCAATTTCTTATTAATATATTTATTTTGCAATATGCTTTAGTTACTCTACTACAAGGCATAAAAAATTGAATATGAAATACTTGTATTTGATTTGCCTAAAAATTCAAATGATATAAAAGCATTACAATTTGTGATGATGTATTTGTTATTTTGTTCTTTAAATCTATGATTGACAGCATGAATTTATTGGACTTTTTTTAACATCCATACTATACATGAAAACATTTATGTTACAATTAAATTATTAATTTTAATATCTTTCGTTAAATGTTTGTTAAATAACCATAAATCTTTTTTATGACCAAAATTTATCTAATTTAAATATTTTTTAATAACCATTTGTTGTTTTACAAATCGGTAATTACAATCAAAAATTAGGTACATCGAAAATTCTTTATATAATCGTAAAAATCGAATGACATTGAAGCATTATAATATATGATGATTTATTTTATATTTTTATATCTATGTTTTCGGCTTTACGTGTATACTGATTTATATTGGGAATTTTTTTTACAAATCTTAGTTAACCATTAACCACTTTTATAACCAATATTTTTATAAATGTATATAAGAATTAATAAACGTTTATTGATCTACAACAATATATAAACAATTGATAAAAGTACCTTCTTCATTTCCTTTACTCACTTAAAATACAATTATTTAAAAATATTATGAAAATCATTGTATTATTAGATGTAATATTACAATAGAATTTGTAAATAATTATTTATCTTTGATAGTTTATCGTCTTAACGCTTTACTCATATATAAAACATTGAAAACGATTTATATGACGATTGGACTGTAATTAAATCAATTAAATTATTTTGAAACATTTATGATACAAATATCTAACTAAAATAAATACTCTTTATGGTATGTTTTTAAATTACAACACTTCATAAACAATTTACAAAAGGTATCTTCTTCTTTATTACCATGCACTTAAAAATAAAATGACATGAAAGCATTATGAAATGTGAATGTTTCTTTAATATTTATCATTCTATATATTTCACTGCATTTATGCTATAATTGATTTATTTATTGAAATATTTCTCAAACTTATTATTAACGAGAAAACACTTTTAACACCAATATTTTATTAATTTAAATATTTCACAAACAAGGTTTGTTAATCTGAATATAAAAATAAGCAATTCAAAATAAATTAACTATTGTCCAATCTACATTTAAGTAAATATTAAATAATATAGACGCATTAGGAAATAAGAAGATTTTTTTGATAATTATAAGTGTATGATTATTGGCATTCCGTTTTTATGGGCCATTTAGGGGCTTCTTTTTAAAAACGAAATAAAATGAACATAAATAAATTTTTTTAAATTTATTAGGGCTTTATTACAAAGAGGAAAGTCTCCGATTAATTATGAAACACAATTTCACTCAAGTAGCTACATCGACTGGCTTTGCAGTAGTGTATCCTGTCAGTCCAATTTTTGATTACATTTTTTATAGTTTCGGGCTTTATCTCACGAAAATATCAAATGATATAGAAGCATCATAATTTGTGATGATGTTTTTGTTATTTTGATCTTTATGTCTATGATTGACAGCATGACTTTAATGCTGAAATTTATTGGATTTTTTTTAACAGCCATACTATACATGAAAACATTTATGTTACAATTAAATTATTGATTTTAATATCTTTCGTTAAATGTTTGCTAATATACAAATTGACAAAAATAATTGAAAAAGCATTACTTGATTCTGTATGGTCTGAAAAATTAAATAATATAGTATTATAAAAAGTGTATATTTAATATAATAAAAAGTAGCTTCATAAAATGTGAAGCTTTTATTTGGTATTTATCAACTTATGTTTTTAGCATTACGCTTTAACTTATATTTATTATATATTTATTTGAATCATAGTTAACCATAAATCTTTTTTATGACCAAAATTTATCTAATTTAAATATTTTTTAATGGTCGTTTGTTAATTTACAAATCGGTAAGTACAATTAAAAATGAATTACCTGGAGACATTTCTAAATATACAAAAATTGAAAAACACATAGAAGCATTTAATAATGTGCACACTTATTAGATATTAATCGGTCTACGCTTTTTAGCTTTACGCCTTTAATAATACTTGTTGGACTATTATTTAAAACATTAATAACAAAACGAAAAAACAATACACCAATTTTTCATTAATATATGTTTTTTGCAATGTGCTTTATTTACTCTACTACAAGGCATAAAAAATTGAATATGAAATACTTGTATTTGATTTGCCTAAAAATTCAAATGATATAGAAGCATTATAATTTGTGATGATGTATTTGTTATTTTGATCTTTAAATCTATGATTGACAGCATGAATTTATTGCTGAAATTTATTGGACTTTTTTTAACATCCATACTATACATGAAAACATTTATGTTACAATTAAATTATTAATTTTAATATCTTTCGTTAAATGTTTGCTAATATACAAATTGACAAAAATAATTGAAAAAGCATTACTTGATTCTGTATGGTCTGAAAAATTAAATAATATAGTATTATAAAAAGTGTATATTTAATATAATAAAAAGTAGCTTCATAAAATGTGAAGCTTTTATTTGGTATTTATCAACTTATGTTTTTAGCATTACGCTTTAACTTATATTTATTATATATTTATTTGAATCATAGTTAACCATAAATCTTTTTTATGACCAAAATTTATCTAATTTAAATATTTTTTATTGGTCGTTTGTTAATTTACAAATCGGTAAGTACAATTAAAAATGAATTACCTGGAGACATTTCTAAATATACAAAAATTGAAAATGACATAGAAGCATTTAATAATGTGCACACTTATTAGATATTAATCGGTCTACGCTTTTTAGCTTTACGCCTTTAATTATACTTGTTGGACTATTATTTAAAAACATTAATAACAAAACGAAAAAACAATACACCAATTTTTCATTAATATATGTATTTTGCAATGTGCTTTATTTACTCTACTACAAGGCATAAAAAATTGAATATGAAATACTTGTATTTGATTTGCCTAAAAATTCAAATGATATAGAAGCATTATAATTTGTGATGATGTATTTGTTATTTTGATCTTTAAATCTATGATTGACAGCATGAATTTATTGCTGAAATTTATTGGACTTTTTTTAACATCCATACTATACATGAAAACATTTATGTTACAATTAAATTATTAATTTTAATATCTATCGTTAAATGTTTGTTAAGTAACCATAAATCTTTTTTATGACCAAAATTTATCTAATTTAAATATTTTTTATTGGTCGTTTGTTAATTTACAAATCGGTAAGTACAATTAAAAATGAATTACCTGGAGACATTTCTAAATATACAAAAATTGAAAATGACATAGAAGCATTATATAATGTGCACACTTATTAGATATTAATCGGTCTACGCTTTTTAGCTTTACGCCTTTAATTATACTTGTTGGACTATTATTTAAAAACATAAATAACAAAACGAAAAAACAATACACCAATATTTCAATAATATATGTATTTTGCAATGTGCTTTATTTACTCTACTACAAGGCATAAAAAATTGAGTATGAAATACTTGTATTTGAATTGCCTAAAAATTCAAATGATATAAAAGCATTACAATTTGTGATGATGTATTTGTTATTTTGTTCTTTAAATCTATGATTGACAGCATGAATTTATTGGACTTTTTTTAACATCCATACTATACATGAAAACATTTATGTTACAATTAAATTATTAATTTTAATATCTTTCGTTAAATGTTTGTTAAATAACCATAAATCTTTTTTATGACCAAAATTTATCTAATTTAAATATTTTTTAATAACCATTTGTTGTTTTACAAATCGGTAATTACAATCAAAAATTAGGTACATCGAAAATTCTTTATATAATCGTAAAAATCGAATGACATTGAAGCATTATAATATATGATGATTTATTTTATATTTTTATATCTATGTTTTCGGCTTTACGTGTTTACTGATTTATATTGGGAATTTTTATTATAAGTCTTAGTTAACCATTAACCACTCTTATCACCAATTTTTTTATGAATGTATATAAGAATTAATAAACGTTTATTGATCTACAACTATACATAAACAATTGTTAAATGTTACCTCCTGTTTTTTCTTCAGTCACTTAAAACACAATAATTTGAAAATAGAATTAGGATCATTGTATTCTTGGATGTAATATTACAATAGAATTTGTAAATCATTATTTATCTTTGATAGTTTATCGTCTTAACGCTTTACTCATATATAAAACATTGATAACGATTTATATGACGATTGGACTATAATTAAATCAATTAAATTATTTTGAAACATTTATGATACAAATATTTAACTAAAATAAATACTTTTTATGTATGTTTTTAAATTTCAACACTTCATAAACAATTTACAAAAGGTATCTTCTTCTTTATTACCATGCACTTAAAAATAAAATGACATGAAAGCATTATGAAATGTGAATGTTTCTTTAATATTTATCATTCTATATATTTCACTGCATTTATGCTATAATTGATTTATTTATTGAAATATTTCTCAAACTTATTATTAACGAGAATACACTTTAAAAACTAATATTTTATTAATTTAAATATTTCACAAACTAGGTGTGTTGATCTGAATATAAAAATAAGCAATTGAAAATAAATTACCTAATTCCCAATCTAAATATAAGTAAATATTAAATGATATAGACGCATTAGGAAATAAGATTTTTTTGATAATTATAAGTGTATGATTATTGGCATTCCGTTTTTATGGGCTATTTAGTGGCTTCTTTTTAAAAACGAAATAAAATTAACATAAATAAATTTTTTTAAATTTATTATGGCTTTGTTAGAAAGAGGAAAGTCTGCGATTAATTATGAAACACAATTTCACTCATGTAGCTACCTCGACTGGCTTTGGAGTTGTGTATCCTGTCAGTCCAATTTTTGATTACATTTTTTATAGTTTCGGGCTTTATCTCACGAAAAATTCAAATGATATAGAAGCATTATAATTTGTGATGATGTTTTTGTTATTTTGATCTTTATGTCTATGATTGACAGCATGACTTTAATGCTGAAATTTATTGGACTTTTTTTAACATCCATACTATACATGAAAACATGAAAAATGAGTAATATCAAAATTTCTTTAAATATACGTAAAAATCAAGTGATATATAAGCATTATAAAATGTGATAATGTCTTTGATTTTTAGCTTTATGGTATGTTTTTAAATTACAACACTTTATAAAAAACTGACAAAAGTTATCTTCGATTTCATTACCATGCACTTAAAAATAAAATAATATAAATGCATTATGAAATGTGAATGTTTCTTTAATATTTATCATTCTATATATTTCACTGCATTTATGCTATAATTGATTTATTTATTGAAATATTTCTCAAACTTAAAAGGAAATAAGAAGATTTTTTTGATAATTATAAATATTTGATTATTGACATTTCGTTTTTATTGATAATTGTTGAATAATTATTTAAATCCATAATTAACAAAAAATCTATTTGACACCAATATTTTATTATTTTAAATATTCATTAATATATTTTTCTTAATTTACAATACTACATAACAAACTGGAAAATATTACCATTATCTTCATCACTACCCTCTTTAATTAAATTAAATAAAAGTAATATTAGTAACATAGTATTCAGTGATATAATATTACAATAGAATTTTTAAATTTATAATATTTAAGCTTTTATTATAATATATTATAAATGACGTGTACGTACTACATTGATAGCCTCTGAATATACCAACAATCAATAAAATGAAAAATAAACATTTGTGATTAGCTGAAATCATGTTGATTTTTATATTTTATTTCAGCAGTATTTTATCTATTACTTCAACGATTATAATTGTTGGGAAACTGCGAGAAATAACAATTTTGTGGCCGTTTTAACCGTTCAAAAATAGGCCAAATGGCCAAATTTATAAGTTACAGGAAGTAACACCTACAATTTGTTGATTCAGATGTTTATTTTACTGAAATTACTCTATAGTTCACGAGTTATGTTTTTATTGAACAGTTTTATGCGTCATCACAAATGTTGAATATAAATTTATTATCAAGTTTTTATTTTATAAAATGCAATCCATTATTTTAACGTACATAATGTAGGTAAATATCATTTTAGACTATATATGAACTTTTTATAAAATTGTCACACATTTCTTACGTTGTTTTGCATTAATTCTTTTAGTATTAAAATATTTTATTCTTTATTGTAAAACAGTTCAGTAAAATAACTTGAAAAATATTTACTATTTATTTGTGCAAAATAATGTGACGTATGATGAAAGCATACTTGTTTAGAAAATGTAGGCAATTTTTTAATGCGCCTAAAAATATTTAATCAGATAGAAAGATATCAGAAAAAACTTATAATTTAACACATTGATTTATTATATTGTGTAATAATACAAACAATTTAATTATATAGCTAAAAAAAAGGAAAATAATACGAATGAAATAATCACGGGGTGCGAATTCAAAAAGTGTTTAGGTTTATCTTAAGAAAAGTTATAAAAAAAACATATTAAGATTAAATTATTAATGTTATACATAACATTGAGATAAATTGTCAAATATTAAAATTTCTTACCTAGTGCTCGTGCTCGAAGTCTAACTGATATCCGCAGAAACGAACGACCGTATACAGATATTAAAACAATTAAAAAAAGAAAGGAAAAGTTTAGATCGGTGACTTCACTTCCAAAGCTAATTCACCGACATAAATAAATACTCAAATCAAATTTACTCGCAATACTAACTATGTCCCGTGGAACAAAGAATTAGTCTGGAGTATTGGTTTGTAGCTGGAGAGTGCACACACACTGACGACGAGACCAGATCATCTGGTAGTCTAGGGTGTACATTTTGAATATTATAATATACAAATTATACAAAACATAGTCAAATTCGCTTATTAGGATGCTGTATATAACGATATTCCGGGTAAAATGATTCCAAGCAACGTATTTGGTTGGTTTTATATGTTATGTGTAGTACTTTTATTCGTTTATAACGATATCTGTTATAACGATAATTCGGATATAGCGATGTTATTTTGAAACGAAAATTGGTTTTTATAATCGCCTATAGCAATTAATAATACACGCACAAGTCGTAAATTTGATTTCGTTCGAAGCGATAATTCGTAATCTTATCTGTAAAAGATAATGTGTCTTGTATGACCGTATTGTATAGGGCATATGTTTCTTAGTCCCCGTTTTGATTTCTATCCGTTTAGACACGTTCCGTATAAGTTAAAACTGTCAAATAAAAGACGACGTTGTTTCACTATCGTTGAAAAAGTGAAAATAATTGAACGTTTAGAAAGTGGTGTTTTTAATAAAGATCTTTGTCAAGAGTTGAGAATCAGTCAATGAACACTATCTACCATATGGAAATCAAAGAACCAAATAAAAAGCGTTTTACAAAAAGACGTCACATTTAACTAAGGAATAAAATGTAGCTAACATCAAGACGTCGAACAGGCTCTCCTGGAATGGTTCAAAATTCAAAGATCTAAAAATATTCCAATAAATGGTCCGATACATCAAGAAAAAGCGACTGAATTCGGAAAGCGTATTAATAAAATAGATTTTCAATGTATTTCTTGGATTACCCGTTTTCGTCAAAGGCACAATATCGTTTTTGGAAAAATAAGTGGAGAATCGGCAATCGTTCCTGTTGGTGTTTCGGACAATTGGCTGGAATACGTTTGGCCTAATTTGCGTAAAAATTATGCAGATTGTGACATTTATAACGGTGATGAAACCAGATTGTTTTTTGTCTAACACCATCTCAAACATTACGTTTTAAAGAGGAAACATGCAGTGGTGGTAAATTATCTAAAGAGCGACTCACAATTCTTGTAGCCACTAATATGACTAGTTCTTACAAAAATAAACTGTTGGTAATTGGAAAATCTAAGACTCCGGGATGTTTTAAAAATATCAAAAACTTGACAGTCGACTACAAAAGCAATAAAAATGCAGAAAATGAAGAAGAAATTGTCAAGTCTATTTTGAATTCAAATGATGATGAAAGTGAACAAGCTGACGAAGAGAGCGAAGAAATCGTATTTAAAGTACCGTCTATTTCGGAAATGTATTTTTATATTAATCAGATGCGTACTTTTGTTTCGGTAAACAGTGATATAAATATGCCAGAAGTATCAATGACTTTAAGCAATATTTTTAATTTTGTTAAAAAATCTTATTTAAATTATAAACAAAGCACTATAATAGATTATTTTTCAAACAAATCTTAAATATATACTATATACATTTACTTTTATTAAAAATTATAAATACCTTGAATGTAAAAATATGTAATCTTTAATGAAATTATACAGTAAAAAATTTGTTTAATAAATCAATTTTTCAAAAAAATCAATTTACTTTTTATAATCCGGATATAACGATGTTCGGTTATAACGATCAGATTCTTTAGGTCCCTTGAAGATCGTTATAAGCGAATTTGACTGTATTTAATATGCTATCTACGTAACAGTCCAATCGATTGATAGTGGCAATATATGTTTTTTCGTCTCCATATGCGTATAGTCGGCGTTACCACCTTTGTTTTTGGATAAGTTTTCGTGTATGTATGTTTTTATTTATTACAACTGTATGTGGGTTTCCTCTATTTTTTGTAAGCGTAAAATGCGTTCCAATAAGTAATTACTTTTATAATTCTAATTCGACTCAATTGACTATACTCTGATCGGACAGAACCTTTATTTATTACTCCTTTGCGTCGTAGTTTCGATTTTTAAGTTCGTTTGGAATTTATATGTTTAAGATTGATTTATAATTTCGATACCGATGATCAGCATCTCTCGTCCGTTTCGGTTATTGGTTTAGGTTCAGACATATGTGTTATATTTTTTTGTTATTATTATTTGAAAGTACAATCTGTGTTCCGAGAAGATCAAGCGTTAGTATGTTTTAGTTAAAGAAAATATCACATAGTTATATATGGTATTTTCCATAAATAATTCAATATTACTATATATATAACATTTTTGTTAGCTGTGAATACAATGATGATATGTGTGCATATCCATAACAATTGTATTGAACAGTTAGGTCATTATTAATGATAACTTTTAATTATTCATTTGGTAAAACTGTATATTATACTTTATTTTTTGACCATTCACAGCATCACGTATTTCAGCGGCATGGCTTTGGCAAGCTTCAGGCAGCTTGTCGACCATATAAGTATTTTTTATGGATGAAAATATACGCAATAAAACATATATATCTCAAGTGCCTTTGTACGTTAGTATTAAAGCAGAACTTTGTCTACGGTTATCAACGTATACGTGTAAAGAAGTTCAATTAATAACGGTTATATACAGAATTAAGTGTATATCAAAGGCAAATATTGTTAAAAACAATTCATAATTATCCGATAAACTATACGACGAATTGATAGAAGATTTAATGCTGAGATGTTCGAAAACAAAACAAAATACTCATGTTTTTTGATAACATAAATGATCAGTGAATAAGTGTTAATTATTTTTCTAATTGTACTGATCCAAATAAAATCAACGGCCGATGAAAAAACGATTATTTTTAAATATTATTTTTAACACTCAAACTTATTAAATTTACGTGCACAGCAGAATACAATGGTGTATAAATAAGATTGATATAAATATGATTTGAGTTTCAGGAAATAAAACTTATTTTCACCAAAATCTTTAACTTTTTAACGAGCATATATAGTTTTAATTTAAACTATAAGAGTTTAAAAATGCGTATGTATGACTTTTGGAATTTTTAATATTCACGATTAATTTTGATAACATATAGTGTGATAATTCCCACATCGAAAACAGCAGTATTATTTCATTTCAATAATTTTCAATGTCTTAGAATTTTTTAATGAATGTAAAAAAAATTAAGTCTCTATTCACCAAATTAAAAAGAAAATTAGTTTATTTAAAAAAATTATTTACATGTAACGTATTAAAACTGCAAGACAATAGATAGGTAATAAATATTTTAATATTTTTTCCTACATTTTTGTATGTACTCAAAAAATATCTGGAAAATACATATATTGCCCAGGCATTTTATGCTAAAAGTAATTTTTTAAATAATTTGCCTAAAATCAACCAGTACTTAAAAAAACACCAAGACATAATATACATAGCCTAAATTGCACATATTGCCAGCAACATAAACATTTTTCTTATAATACAAATTATTTTTTATATAATTAGTATTGATAATAGAGAAATTTCAAATTATTGTAATTAATCAATTTATTATACTTTTTTTTTAAATATTAAACGATCTGTAAAAATAAGTTTTTACAATAAGTAAAAGTGGTGATGTAGAGTTACATAAGAAAAAGAAAATAAGATAAAATAAATAAATAAAATAATATAATATAAATAAAATAAGATAAGTAAATTAAATTAAATTAAATTAAATTAAATTAAATTAAATAAACTTGGTTTTTATGGACTGAGGCCATGATTGAAGAAACCATCCATTGATGGGACTTCATGAAATTAAAAATTTTAAACAAGAAAACTGTGCTCTGACCGACGAGATGTAGACTTATTAACAATGTTTTATATTTTTTTGAATTTGAAACAATTGCATTGGTTTAACTTAAAATGTTGTTATGTGTTTATGTCATTAAAATGATATAATTATCATGTTATACAAAAAAAAAAAATTGACCAAAAATGTATAAATTTTGTTGTGTTCCAAATAATTAGGATAAATATGATATTATTTGTTATTCTAAAATATCACAAATTAATTCCAACAGCATCTTTAGAATATAAATAAATATTAAAAAAGTTTATTTCTTAAACTCAGTAATTTAAGAATTGTTCATTACAAGAATTTTGAATAGATTTCAAAATTTTAAAAAAAGAATGTGAAAAAAAAATTAATATTTATAATAATGATGTTCTTATTTAATCTTTAAATGAATAATTCACCGAGCAAGAAATTTTTAAATTATATTATTAACGTTAACGTGATGTATATGCATTCATCAGATATTTGTATTATGATTTGATTACCTAATTATCAGTTAAACATTATATGTATACGAGTTAATAATCATTTTAGGAAATCATATTTCATTATGGAGTTATTTTAAGGGTTTTAAAAAGAATTGAATTCCGTGATATATGTATTTCAGTAATATTATTTCTCATTTTTTGTAGCTTTTCGTTTATACTTTAATCAACAGGTCTTCGTGGCTAAGCCAACAACATAATCAATCTCTTGTTTTTCACTATCACATTATCAATTAAACCCGTACAATACGAAATTCGGCGACCGGTTATATATAAACACTATTATTTTTACAGTGTTGGTAGTCTATAAACCGAAATAATCATGAAGAGTGAGGCGAGTAGGTATAGTATTAATATACACCTGTATTAATACCAGATACGTACAACGCAAAAACTTTCATATTTCATACGCATAATGTTAGCTAAATACGTATTTCTACGTAAATAAAATCGTTTTCATATGATATCGATGAAAATTTTTGTAAAAAAAAACTGCTGTGTATTGAGATTATATATTGTAGTAAAAAAAAATATTAAAACCCAATTGAATTACAAAACGAAATTCCCCATAATATCAAGAGATATCGTTTGAAATTCAATTATCTATCGGAGACCAAGCGGGATTACAATTTGAAGCATATGACTTAACCTACCAATTAGCTGTCGTAAAAAACTTTAAACAAGTTTACATACTGTTAATTGTTTATTTTTTAAAATATTGTTAGTTCTTTTTGTAAAAATATATATATTTCAATGTGGATTTGTACGTTCTATCTATAAATGTACACAGACGCTTGTACATATTACAATTATTTGATTTTTATTTGAAATTTTATTGTTTTGTTCTTTAAAATGAATTATTAATATCAAACGAATAGAATGCATGAATTACTAATTGCTATACATATTTCTGTAAATTTCAAATAAGATATTTTATGATATATACACGTATCCATCTAATCGCTCCCAACAGACAATCGTGGATTCCATACAAATCGTGTTCTACGTATTTATAAATTAAAAATCGATAACTATTATGAATGCAAATGTGGAACCGAAATTGTAATTTTATAAAAAGAAAAATTAAGATAATATGAAAAAAAATAGTAATAAAGAAACTTCTTGTAATTAAAATATTTATCAAGACGTTTTATTTTATATTTATAATTATTATATTCGCGTACTTTTGTGAAAACTGTTGACGATATTAAAATACTCCTGAAATTATTTAATCCGCTTGCATGATATGTGACATATCAATTGGTTAACTAAATAGCACGTAACTGTCATAATTATTCACCATTAAATATTGACATATTTACAATTGTAGTAATTAATCAATTTATTTAAAACTTGTAATCATGAAAAGTGTGCTCTGACCGACGCGATGTAGACTTATTAACAATGTTATATACATTTTTGAATTTGATTCAATTTCAATGCTTTTACCTAAAATGTTGTTTTGTGTTTATGTCATTAAAATGACATAATTATCATGGTATACAAAAGCTAATTTGACAAAATTGTATAAAATATGTAGAGTTCCAAATAAGTAGAATAAATATGATACTATTTATGTTATTCTAAAATATCACAATATAATTCCAACAGTATCTTTTGAATATAAATAAATGTTAGAATTTTATTTCTTAAACTCAGTAATTTAAGAAGTGTTCGTTATTACACATATGTTTATTGCCTAGATCACGAGTCTATTCGAATTAATTTTCTGTATTAAAGCGGCTATATCACGTAAATACAAATGTCTTGTATAATATGGTATACAAAACATTGATTCATTACTTATACAATTCTCACTCATCCTAAGTTGTAGTTAACTATTTAATTTTTAATATTTTTTAGTTACTTCTGTAGATGGTTAAAGTAAAGTACTGCAAAAAAATAAACCGACAATAAAGAGAAAAAATGCATGTGTTTAAATAAAAATGTAGTCAAAAATCATCAACGATATAATATATAAACGAATCAAGTTAATATAGTGCTAAAAAACACTGGGATTGTTGTCTATGTAATAACTAAATGCAAGTTACAAAAAAATACTGGAAGTGCATACATAAAATCCAATATATTGTATGACGTATGAAATATCGTAAGATATGTATATCAATAGATGTCTTAAGGAACTCAAACATTGATTCAAATCCTCCAGAAAAA
This sequence comes from Schlechtendalia chinensis, assembly GCA_019022885.1. NCBI lineage: Eukaryota > Metazoa > Arthropoda > Insecta > Hemiptera > Aphididae > Schlechtendalia > Schlechtendalia chinensis. The sequence goes on along the minus strand of CM032345.1, from coordinate 13,918,488 downwards.
CACATGAATTTCGAGTAGATTTCAAAATTTTAATAATAGAATGTGAAAAAAAAATTAATATTTGTTTAATGATGTTCATATTCACTCTCTTAATGTATAATTCACCGAGAAAGAAATTTTTAAATTATATTATTAACGTTAACGTGATGTATATGCATTCATCAGATATTTGTATTATGATTTGATTACATAATTATCAGTTAAACATTTTATGTATACGAGTTAATAATCATTTTAGGAAATCATATTTCTTTATGGAGATATTTTAAGGGTTTTATGAAGAATTGAATTCCGTGATATGTGTATTTCAGTAATATTATTTCTCCTTTTTTAAAGCTCTTCGTTCATACTTTAATCAAAAGGTTTTCGTGGCTAAGTCAATAATAAAATCAATCTCTTGTTTTTCATTTTCACATTATCAATTAAACCCGTACAATACGAAATTCGGCGACCGGTTATATATAAACATTATTATTTTTACAGTGTTGGTAGTCTATAAACCGAAATATTCATGAAGAGTGCAGCGAGGAGGTATATTTTTAATATACACCTGTGTTAATACCAGATATGTACAACGTAAAAACGTTTATATTTCTTACGCATAATGTTAGCTAAATACGTATTTCTTCGTAAATAAAATTGTTTTCATATGATATCGATGAAAATTTTTGTAAAAAAAAAAAATGCTATGTACTGAGATTATATATTGTAGGCAAAATAAATATTAAAACCCAATTGAATTACAAACGAAATTCCCCATAATAACAAGAGATACCGTCTGAAATTCTGAAGTATTGAAAAAAAAATACTGGAAGGGCATACATAAAATCCAATATATCGTATGACGTATTATATATCGTAAAATATGTATATCAATGGATGTCTTAAGGAACTAAAACATTGATTCAAATCCTCCAGAAAAATACCTGAATTTCGAGTAGATTTCAAGATTTTAAAAAAACAATTGGAAAAAAAATTAATATTTGTTTAATGATGTTCATATTTACTCTTTTAATGAATAATTCACCGAGAAAGACATTTATAAATTATAGTATTAACGTTAGACTGATGTATAGGCATTCATCAAAAATTTGTATCATGATTTCATTACCTTATTATTAGTTTAACATTGGATATGTATGAATTAATAATCATTTTAGGAAATCATATTTAATTATACTTAGGTATGTTTTCAGAATATCCAATAGTTAAATGAAATCCAACAACAGTAATTTAAATTAAAACGATTAAAAAAAAAATTACAAATTTAGAATTTGGGTTTCGAAAAAACATTATACATAATCATTCAGGAAAATACATAAAGAATTCACCAAAATTTACGAAAACTTATTCGTTTGATTGCGATTTGGCGATAGAAATATTGACAATCAGAATTTGACGCAATTTCTATCGAGTTATTTACTAATTGAAGTTTTCGTACTAGTTTAAACACATAAAACAGTATATCAAAATCGTTATCGCATTATCCGAAGATTGCATGTATACTTAAATATATAAACATACGTTAATATGTATATTATTTTTACATAAAATAATATAAAAAATATATGACTATATTCGCAATTGATATTAGGCATTGTACTTATTACTGTTGAATATTTATGGAGTTGTTTTAAGGGTTTTGAGGATCATTGAATTCCGTGATATGTGTATTTCAGTAATATTATTTCTCCCTTTTGTAGCTTTTCTTTCATATTTTAATCAAGAGGTCGTCGTAGCTAAGTTAACAATAAAATCTTTCTTTTGCTATTCATTTCGACTTTATCATATAAAGCTTTACAATACGAAATTCGGTGACATTATATGTTTATATGTGAACATTATTATTTTTACAGTGTTGGTAGTCTATAAACCGAAATATTCATAAAGAGTGCAGCGAGGAGGTATATTTTTAATATCCACATGTATTAATATCTCATACGTTCAACGCAAAAACTTAAACATTATTATTAAACATATTTTTTTTAGTATATATATATATTTATTTTTTTATTTATATGTATAGGAAATGCAACCAAATAAAAACAAGCAAAAAACAGATCACGAGGAGAAAAAGAAAACAAATGTATATCATGTTCCGGCCTCATATTAGGTTCAATTATTTACCATCATCCTTTGTTGTTTACATCCGTCGGCGAGTATCACCACGTGCTCGTGATGGAAAGTTACGCCATGGGAGACATGACATTTAAAGAAAAATACAAAAATACAAAAAATTCACGTGATGTAGATCTAGTGTCCACCACGATGACAGGAGAATTAGAGAGTTTTTTTAGAATAAGGCCAATACATTTGTATGCTATTTTAATTATTTTGATAATTTATGTACGGCGATCGGTGACAGCTGATCTGGGTGCACATTCATGACAGACTTTTTCGTGAATATGCAACGGTGCGGTTTGGATATTAGTTTTCTTTGTATTTGATTTGGACATATGAATTCATTTAATATTATTTGTATTTTAAGAACGAATATCATGTCAGTCATTGTCTGTGTGTCAAATAATTAATAAAAAATACACGTAAACTAGAATGCATAAATTCATTTTCTATATAAGAAATATAAAATCGCCAAATTTTATTTTAAATACAATATTTCAACATTTTTAATGTTATAATTATGAAATGGCGAAAAAATTGTAATAAGGAGAGAAACCAGTCCAAGAGTCTAAAATGATGAATAATACGAATTTATATATGTGACGTTTGATAAGAAATGTGTGCTGAACATTTCATTTAAAATTTTTTCAAACTTAATTTTTGTATACTGTATGTGGGTTTCCTCTATTTTTTGTAAGCGTAAAATGCGTTCCAATAAGTAATTACTTTTATAATTCTAATTCGACTCAATTGACTATACTCTGATCGGACAGAACCTTAATTTATTACTCCTTTGCGTCGTAGTTTCGATTTTTAAGTTCGTTTGGAATTTATATGTTTAAGATTGATTTATAATTTCGATACCGATGATCAGCATCTCTCGTCCGTTTCGGTTATTGGTTTAGGTTCAGACATATGTGTTATATTTTTTTGTTATTATTATTTGAAAGTACAATCTGTGTTCCGAGAAGATCAAGCGTTAGTATGTTTTAGTTAAAGAAAATATCACATAGTTATATATGGTATTTTCCATAAATAATTCAATATTACTATATATATAACATTTTTGTTAGCTGTGAATACAATGATGATATGTGTGCATATCCATAACAATTGTATTGAACAGTTAGGTCATTATTAATGATAACTTTTAATTATTCATTTGGTAAAACTGTATATTATACTTTATTTTTTGACCATTCACAGCATCACGTATTTCAGCGGCATGGCTTTGGCAAGCTTCAGGCAGCTTGTCGACCATATAAGTATTTTTTATGGATGAAAATATACGCAATAAAACATATATATCTCAAGTGCCTTTGTACGTTAGTATTAAAGCAGAACTTTGTCTACGGTTATCAACGTATACGTGTAAAGAAGTTCAATTAATAACGGTTATATACAGAATTAAGTGTATATCAAAGGCAAATATTGTTAAAAACAATTCTTTATTATCCGATAAACTATACGACGAATTGATAGAAGTTTTAATGCTGAGATGATCGAAAATAAAACAAAATACTCATGTTTTTTGATAACATAAATGATCAGTGAATAAGTGTTTATTACTTTTCTAATTGTACTGATCCAAATAAAATCAACGGCCGATGAAAAAACGATTATTTTTAAATATTATTTTTAACACTTAAACTTATTATATTTACGTGCACAGCAGAATACAATGGTGTATAAATAACATTGATATAAATATGATTTGAGTTTCAGGAAATAAAACTTTTTTTCACCAAAATCTTTAACTTTTTAACGAGCATATATAGTTTTAATTTAAACTATAAGAGTTTAAAAATGTGTATGTATGACTTTTGGAATTTTTTAATATTCACGATTAACTATGATAACTAATTGTATGATAATTCCCACATCGAAAACAGCAGTATTATTTCATTTCAATAATTTTCAATGTCTTAGAATTTTTTAATGAATGTCAAAAAAATTAGTTCTCTATTCACCAAATTAAAAAAAAAATTAGTTTATTTAAAAAAATTATTTAAATGTAACGTATCAAAACTGCAAGACAATAGATAGGTAATAAATATTTTAATATTTTTTCCTACATTTTTGTATGTACTCAAAAAATGTCTGGAAAATACATATATTGCCCAGGCATTTTACGCTAAAAGTAATTTTTTAAATAATTTGCCTAAAATCAACCAGTACTTAAAAAAACACCAAGGCATAATATACATAGCCTAAATTGCACATATTGCCATCAACATAAACATTTTTCTTATAATATAAAATATTTTTTTTTATAGAATTAGTATTGATAATAGAAAAATTTGAAATTATTGTAATTAATCAATTTATTATATATTTTTTTTTTTTTAAAATATTAAACGATCTGTAAAGATAAGTTTCTACAATAAGTAAAAGTGGTGATGTAGAGTTACATAAGAAAAAGAAAAATAAGATAAAATAAATAAATAAAATAATATAATATTAATAAAATAAGATAAGTAAATTAAATTAAATTAAATTAACTTGGTTTTTATGGACTGAGGACTTGATTGAAGAAACCATCCATTGATGGGACTTCATGAAATTAAAAATTTTAAACAAGAAAACTGTGCTCTGACCGACGCGATGTTGACTTATTAACAATGTTTTATATTTTTTTGAATTTGAAACAATTGCATTGGTTTAACTTAAAATGTTGTTATGTGTTTATGTCATTAAAATGATATAATTATCATGATATACAAAAAAAAAATTGACCAAAAATGTATAAATTTTGTTGTGTTTCAAATAATTAGGATAAATATGATATTATTTGTTATTCTAAAATATCACAAATTAATTCCAACAGCATCTTTAGAATATAAATAAATATTAAAAAAGTTTATTTCTTAAACTCAATAATTTAAGAAGTGTTCATTACAAGAATTTTGAATAGATTTCAAAATTTTAAAAAAAGAATGTGAAAAAAAAATTAATATTTATAATAATGATGTTCTTATTTAATCTTTAAATGAATAATTCACCGAGAAAGAAATTTTAAAATTATATTATTAACGTTAACGTGATGTATATGCATTCATCAGATATTTGTATTATGATTTGATTACCTAATTATCAGTTAAACATTATATGTATACGAGTTAATAATCATTTTAGGAAATCATATTTCATTATGGAGTTATTTTAAGGGTTTTAAAAAGAATTGAATTCCGTGATATATGTATTTCAGTAATATTATTTCTCATTTTTTGTAGCTTTTCGTTTATACTTTAATCAACAGGTCTTCGTGGCTAAGCCAACAACATAATCAATCTCTTGTTTTTCACTATCACATTATCAATTAAACCCGTACAATACGAAATTCGGCGACCGGTTATATATAAACACTATTATTTTTACAGTGTTGGTAGTCTATAAACCGAAATAATCATGAAGAGTGAGGCGAGTAGGTATAGTATTAATATACACCTGTATTAATACCAGATACGTACAACGCAAAAACTTTCATATTTCATACGCATAATGTTAGCTAAATACGTATTTCTACGTAAATAAAATCGTTTTCATATGATATCGATGAAAATTTTTGTAAAAAAAAACTGCTGTGTATTGAGATTATATATTGTAGTAAAAAAAATATTAAAACCCAATTGAATTACAAAACGAAATTCCCCATAATATCAAGAGATATCGTTTGAAATTCAATTATCTATCGGAGACCAAGCGGGATTACAATTTGAAGCATATGACTTAACCTACCAATTAGCTGTCGTAAAAAACTTTAAACAAGTTTACATACTGTTAATTGTTTATTTTTTAAAATATTGTTAGTTCTTTTTGTAAAAATATATATATTTCAATGTGGATTTGTACGTTCTATCTATAAATGTACACAGACGCTTGTACATATTACAATTATTTGATTTTTATTTGAAATTTTATTGTTTTGTTCTTTAAAATGAATTATTAATATCAAACGAATAGAATGCATGAATTACTAATTGCTATACATATTTCTGTAAATTTCAAATAAGATATTTTATGATATATACACGTATCCATCTAATCGCTCCCAACAGACAATCGTGGATTCCATACAAATCGTGTTCTACGTATTTATAAATTAAAAATCGATAACTATTATGAATGCAAATGTGGAACCGAAATTGTAATTTTATAAAAAGAAAAATTAAGATAATATGAAAAAAAATAGTAATAAAGAAACTTCTTGTAATTAAAATATTTATCAAGACGTTTTATTTTATATTTATAATTATTATATTCGCGTACTTTTGTGAAAACTGTTGACGATATTAAAATACTCCTGAAATTATTTAATCCGCTTGCATGATATGTGACATATCAATTGGTTAACTAAATAGCACGTAACTGTCATAATTATTCACCATTAAATATTGACATATTTACAATTGTAGTAATTAATCAATTTATTTAAAACTTGTAATCATGAAAAGTGTGCTCTGACCGACGCGATGTAGACTTATTAACAATGTTATATACATTTTTGAATTTGATTCAATTTCAATGCTTTTACCTAAAATGTTGTTTTGTGTTTATGTCATTAAAATGACATAATTATCATGGTATACAAAAGCTAATTTGACAAAATTGTATAAAATATGTAGAGTTCCAAATAAGTAGAATAAATATGATACTATTTATGTTATTCTAAAATATCACAATATAATTCCAACAGTATCTTTTGAATATAAATAAATGTTAGAATTTTATTTCTTAAACTCAGTAATTTAAGAAGTGTTCGTTATTACACATATGTTTATTGCCTAGATCACGAGTCTATTCGAATTAATTTTCTGTATTAAAGCGGCTATATCACGTAAATACAAATGTCTTGTATAATATGGTATACAAAACATTGATTCATTACTTATACAATTCTCACTCATCCTAAGTTGTAGTTAACTATTTAATTTTTAATATTTTTTAGTTACTTCTGTAGATGGTTAAAGTAAAGTACTGCAAAAAAATAAACCGACAATAAAGAGAAAAAATGCATGTGTTTAAATAAAAATGTAGTCAAAAATCATCAACGATATAATATATAAACGAATCAAGTTAATATAGTGCTAAAAAACACTGGGATTGTTGTCTATGTAATAACTAAATGCAAGTTACAAAAAAATACTGGAAGTGCATACATAAAATCCAATATATTGTATGACGTATGAAATATCGTAAGATATGTATATCAATAGATGTCTTAAGGAACTCAAACATTGATTCAAATCCTCCAGAAAAACACATGAATTTCGAGTAGATTTCAAAATTTTAATAATAGAATGTGAAAAAAAAATTAATATTTGTTTAATGATGTTCATATTCACTCTCTTAATGTATAATTCACCGAGAAAGAAATTTTTAAATTATATTATTAACGTTAACGTGATGTATATGCATTCATCAGATATTTGTATTATGATTTGATTACATAATTATCAGTTAAACATTTTATGTATACGAGTTAATAATCATTTTAGGAAATCATATTTCTTTATGGAGATATTTTAAGGGTTTTATGAAGAATTGAATTCCGTGATATGTGTATTTCAGTAATATTATTTCTCCTTTTTTAAAGCTCTTCGTTCATACTTTAATCAAAAGGTTTTCGTGGCTAAGTCAATAATAAAATCAATCTCTTGTTTTTCATTTTCACATTATCAATTAAACCCGTACAATACGAAATTCGGCGACCGGTTATATATAAACATTATTATTTTTACAGTGTTGGTAGTCTATAAACCGAAATATTCATGAAGAGTGCAGCGAGGAGGTATATTTTTAATATACACCTGTGTTAATACCAGATATGTACAACGTAAAAACGTTTATATTTCTTACGCATAATGTTAGCTAAATACGTATTTCTTCGTAAATAAAATTGTTTTCATATGATATCGATGAAAATTTTTGTAAAAAAAAAAAATGCTATGTACTGAGATTATATATTGTAGGCAAAATAAATATTAAAACCCAATTGAATTACAAACGAAATTCCCCATAATAACAAGAGATACCGTCTGAAATTCTGAAGTATTGAAAAAAAAATACTGGAAGGGCATACATAAAATCCAATATATCGTATGACGTATTATATATCGTAAAATATGTATATCAATGGATGTCTTAAGGAACTAAAACATTGATTCAATATCCTCCAGAAAAATACCTGAATTTCGAGTAGATTTCAAGATTTTAAAAAAACAATTGGAAAAAAAATTAATATTTGTTTAATGATGTTCATATTTACTCTTTTAATGAATAATTCACCGAGAAAGACATTTATAAATTATAGTATTAACGTTAGACTGATGTATAGGCATTCATCAAAAATTTGTATCATGATTTCATTACCTTATTATTAGTTTAACATTGGATATGTATGAATTAATAATCATTTTAGGAAATCATATTTAATTATACTTAGGTATGTTTTCAGAATATCCAATAGTTAAATGAAATCCAACAACAGTAATTTAAATTAAAACGATTAAAAAAAAATTACAAATTTAGAATTTGGGTTTCGAAAAAACATTATACATAATCATTCAGGAAAATACATAAAGAATTCACCAAAATTTACGAAAACTTATTCGTTTGATTGCGATTTGGCGATAGAAATATTGACAATCAGAATTTGACGCAATTTCTATCGAGTTATTTACTAATTGAAGTTTTCGTACTAGTTTAAACACATAAAACAGTATATCAAAATCGTTATCGCATTATCCGAAGATTGCATGTATACTTAAATATATAAACATACGTTAATATGTATATTATTTTTACATAAAATAATATGAAAAATATATGACTATATTCGCAATTGGTATTAGGCATTGTACTTATTACTGTTGAATATTTATGGAGTTGTTTTAAGGGTTTTGAGGATCATTGAATTCCGTGATATGTGTATTTCAGTAATATTATTTCTCCCTTTTGTAGCTTTTCTTTCATATTTTAATCAAGAGGTCGTCGTAGCTAAGTTAACAATAAAATCTTTCTTTTGCTATTCATTTCGAATTTATCATATAAAAGTGTTGGTAGTCTATAAACCGAAATATTCATGAAGTGTGCAGCGAGGAGGTATATTTTTAATATCCACATGTATTAATATCTCATACGTTCAACGCAAAAACTTAAACATTATTATTAAACATATTTTTTTTAGTATATATATATATTTATTTTTTTATTTATATGCATAGGAAATGCAACCAAATAAAAATAAGCAAAAAACAGATCACGAGGAGAAAAAGAAAACAAGTGTATATCATGTTCCGGCCTCATATTAGATGTTATTATTCACCATCATCCTTTGTTGTTTACATCCGTCGGCGAGTATCACCACGTGCTCGTGATGGAAAGTTACGCCATGGGAGACATGACATTTAAAGAAAAATACAAAAATACAAAAAATTCACGTGATGTAGATCTAGTATCCACCACGATGACAGGAGAATAAGAGAGTTTTTTTAGAATAAGGCCATTACATTTGTATGCTATTTTAATTATTTTGATAATTTATGTACGGCGATCGGTGACAACTGATCTGGGTGCACATTCATGACAGACTTTTTCGTGAATATGCAACGGTGCGGTTTGGATATTAGTTTTCTTTGTATTTGATTTGGACATATTAATTCATTTAATATTATTTGTATTTTAAGAACGAGTATCATGTCAGTCATTGTCTGTGTGTCAAATAATTAATAAAAAATACACGTAAACTAGAATGCATAAATTCATTTTCTATATAAGAAATATAAAATCGCCAAATTTTATTTTAAATACAATATTTCAACATTTTTAATGTTATAATTATGAAATGGCGAAAAAATTGTAATAAGGAGAGAAACCAGTCCAAGAGTCTAAAATGATGAATAATACGAATTTATATATGTGACGTTTGATAAGAAATGTGTGCTGAACATTTCATTTAAAATTTTTTCAAACTTAATTTTTGTGTTTGTATCGCGGACACTTTTTTTATGCGATATGTGTATTACAAATGTCCTGAATGAGATGTATGGAATTCAAGTAAAATAATTCTTTTACAATTTGTAGTGTCATTCAAGTTTGTCATTTTAGACGCCATTTGTGTACTATTTATTTTTTGTTTTCAACGTTTTACTAAACTCATATAATATGAATAGTATAATAAAATATTATTTTATATTTTGTTATAATTTATCCGGTATTAGCCCAAAATTACAAACAGCACGTGTCATAAATATATTATTACTGTTCCTAAAAATTTATGAAATTTTCAATTTTTGCATAAAAAAGTCGTAGACGTCTAACTTGACTTTGTATATGTAACAAATTTAAATATTATAATTTAAATAATCGAAAGGCAAGAAAATTTGACGAAAAGTATAATGTTCTAAATGTAAATGAAATCTAAAATTACTTTAGGAATTTTTAGAAGAGAATACACAGTTGTGTTTTTAAAAACGTTTAACAAAAATGGTATTATCAAAACCATTTTAAAACGTTCAACATAAGCGGTATTTTAAACATCGATAATATTACACCAACGCCAAAAAATTGTTTACAATTCCCCTCTGTGATTATACTATAATATGAACTATCCTTGTCACGTATTATCATAAATGAATTAATAATTATAACTACTTATGCATGTAACAATATTTACACCCGGTAATACGCCGTGCTCGTCTTTAGCATTACACTTTGCCCACGAGGAGCACACTAAGCATTTCGGTCTGAGCCGTCCAACATAGATTTGGCGAAACATGAACTAATTCGGTAATAATACTTCTGTTTTACTTTGTGAATAACCGAGTCGTCGAGCTTCGTTCGTAAACACATACAGTAAGTAATCAATAACGATTTGAGCGTAAGACAATTGTATTTTCACATTATTTGAATGAGAGAAAATAATAATAATAATGTTTAATAAAAAAATGCACTTACTTGTATAACGGGCATATGGCAATCGTTTCCGCTGGTCGACATTTCACTCATATTTATCGATGGTTTTGCATATGCATATATCGGAAACTAGATGATGAACGGGTGGGTGCAACAATAATTCATCACAAACCGAGTATATACGATATTTTATTGCAGCCATTGTCGAGGCTTTTATATTGGTAAACCGTACCTATATATAAATGTATAGGTCGTATACGTCGTGATGTCGTACGAACCGTCAGGGAACCAATACTGAACTGCACAAATATTACACAAATATAAGTTTACTGGGTGTAAAATATACAGTAGTAATATTCTCTTATGGTGGTGACAAGTTGCGCGTATGCGCGTGTAGTTGATTTCGGATAAAAATAATACGTTTTATTTACACGGATCCACACTTGTTTAAATAATTGAAAATAAATACCTATAGATTATACGCCATTGTGTACATTATAATGACACATCCTTCCGGAGCGGCACGAGACAATCGTCCATTGGTACAATACGTACGTATCAACTGTACCAACACGTGGCATCTTGTTGTCACCTAAGTTTTGGGTATTGTCTCATTTTTATATTTCAGTAAATACGTCTGTCCCGCAGTGCGTTAAACCCGATCAACGAAAAACATAACATGTAATTATTCGATGTATTTCAATGGAATTAAACAATCATGATGTATATCAACTACCCATAACGGTTGTACGCGTTCCCACCGGTTTCGTTTCGACGACACTCGTACCATATATGAAATATCGTATATGTTGTACTTGACAGTCCGCTCACTTTACGGCAATTTACAACAGTTTAAACATAATAATATTACGTGTAACGTCCAAGTGACGAAAATATTTGTGGAGGGTGCTAAAGTGGTTCTCCCCAAAATTCAGGATGGTTTATTCAAATAATTATACCTATATTACTATATAATTATTTACATTAATTTTTTTTATATTGTGTTTTAAAAGTATGCATTTTGGAAGGTTTTACCAATTTATATTGTCTAGTTTCGGGTCAGAAATAAATTATAACTTAGCGACTCTTTTACTATATTTTCACAGCCATCATCCTCCCTTCAAAAAAAAAAATAAAGAATAATGGTATACGACACAGTCGCTGTATCCATGTCTACTACCATAAGACGTTTTAGCGATACCCAACGTCTGCTCCACGCGTAGCGCGATTTTCGTTCACAAAATATACACACAAATAAAATTTCTTCGTCAATTTTTCTAGGTTTTCATGAATTAATTTAAATTTTTTAAATTTCGACTATACTATACAGATTTTGTTCAAAAACGTTTTTGTGTATACCAATCCACAAGAGTTTAAATCTATTTTCATTGATATTTGTTAATTAAATATGATTGGACTGAATTTATGCAGTGTTCGTTTATTATTCAGGACTATTTAATGAAAAATTTTTTCAAAGGCAATAATACAAATACATCGCTCGTACTTAAATTCGTAATCAAACTACATGTTACACAAATGATACACAAAGTAATATCACGTATTAAGAAATATATAATATATAAATATAATATTACAAAAAAGGTATAACTGTAAGTGGTGTTTAACTATTTTGTTGTTCAATAACATATTTATGATTACACGCGTTTCACTATGTGGTAGTTGTCATTCTAAATTTTAAAAATATTTCAAGTACGACATTTGGATTACATCTTAAACATTATATATCAAACTAAATACATCGGTATTTCTCAGTGGTAGAACATTTTTTTCAACTTTTAAAATTTTAAAATTTTAATTTTTGTTTGTTAATGATAAAAATATCGATTTCGTAATAAGGATTAAAACGTTATCTTTTATATATCGTTTAAATTCATATTATCTTCGAGAATTTGAATCTCTTTGATTGTATTTAAACGTTGTTTAACACCAACTATAAATAAAAAAAATAAATTCAAAATAAAAAAATATACTCAACAATTAATGTGTTATCGAGTAAATATGTAGGGTTATTTTGAAAAAAATTGGATTTTTCTTTAAACAAAAATTTCTTGAAATTTTAAATCTCACCACGTATGTTTAAAAAGCCAATACAATTAATGAGAACATTTTGCTGACATATTTGAAATTTTTATTCATCGCTAAAATAAATTTAGATTTGTAACATTTAGCTCTTCTATGCTCATTTATTGTATTAACATTTATTTTGAAACAACTTTAGTATTTTTCAGTTAATTATGTAGTTTTTTTTTGTTTTAGTCTCTTCCCTATCATTAAAAGACATTATTAGATACTTATATATTTTTATATACGTGTACAGCGGATAAATTTCAGTTTATTATCAAAATTATTTAAAGTTCCCATGTATATTTACGGAACAATGTTTTGGTTTCTAATGTTAAACTTAACCAAATGCATTCTAATTCAATTTTTAAGAACTAATTTATGAAACAAAACTGCTTTATGAAATGTAATATGCTTAATTAAGCATTTAATATTTTTACTATTTAATATATAATATATTTTATAACGTAATAGTGACTATTACGACACAAATAATTAAGAATATAAATTTAACATTGATATGTAATTGAAATATGGATTTTGAAAAATTTTTTTAATTTGATTCGGCAAAAATTTTTAAAATTTTAAACTAAACAATATTTATTTAATTTTATAAAACGTGCGTGTTTTTATAAATTAAATACAAAATCTCATGTAAAACTTAATAATATGTTGAATCAATAGACTTTCTTATGCTACAAATACAATATAATTGTAATTTAATAACATTGGTTTTTGTGAGAACAATGCACGTGTATGAAGTCGTGTCGAGTATTGGTATCTGGTAATAAGCTAATCAAATTTAAAAAAAAAAAAAAGTAACCTTATGCACTATTTCACATTGTGACTAGGTGGTCGTTTAGAATTTCTTACATTTTTCCGGGAGTCGCATATGACTACGTTCCATGAATAAAAAATATAATAATATCAACAGTATTATGCTTGTTTGTTAAACGAAAATTCATTATATGCTATGCTAATACAAGTGTAATTATACATAAAGTGGTGTTTCTCTATGAACGATTTATCATTAAAACTTTTTTATTTAATTGTCAGTATTTGGACGTTGGTGGGATGTTTGAGAACAGAAATATGCGATATGTCGGTCAACATGTGGTTGACGAGTGTCGTGAGACGGACCGGGTGTATGGTGGGACGTCAACCTATGTCCGAGATCCGCGTATTGGACCTGAATACATAGGATTATTTTTTTTTTTTTACTTATTTTATCTATTGGGGAAGGATGAGAACAGATGGAAGAGTATGGAAAAGGGTGTACATAATGCTCAATTTTTTTGAAGTTGTACAGTACAGTTTTGCGACAACGGTAGGTCGCACTGCTATTATCCTTTTATTGATAAATTCATCGATTGTGGCAATGCGAATCTACCCCCTCTCCCTTTCTCATTCTGTCAATTTATCTTGCATCAATAATACGCGATGTAAGCTCGTCGGCAGCGACGTCGGTGAAATATTCTCGCGCATTTTCGTTCGTTGCCGAGTCGTCGTCGATATATAAACAGCAGTACGAAAAACGGTCAGCCTTTCATGTATAATTTGTTTTCTTTTTATCATTTGTTGTAATATTGTAATTACGCGATTTTACTCTGTGTTCTTTTTATGCATTATGCGCTTTAAATATCATTTTGTACTGTTGTAAATATCTAGCGCTTGACGTTTTGCAACAGATTGTGTTTTCCGGTTTGAATCGTGGTTTTTACCGTCGGCACATAACCTTCAATCGTCAACATTCAGGTTGGCGTATTTACGTGTAATATTATATACTATTGTAGATATATCTGGTTTACATTTGTATTTTGAGTGAATCGTTATAACAATTTTAATACATTACATACGGTACGTTTAATTACATATATATATATCTATTTTGAAATACTATATTTTACGTTGTCAAATTATTTTTCGCATAACACAAGTATTTTGTTGTGTTTGTTCACGGTCGTACATCTCGTTCAACCAGTCATAATATTGACTGGAATATGGTGTAATTAAAAAGTATCCTAATTCAACTTCTTTAGGTGGTGTGGAAAAAGCCGATAGGCTTAATACTCCAACATAAAAACATATAAAAACAAAAAAAAAAAAACAAGAAAATTGCCGAAAATTTGTGTCACTCTATGAAATCAATAATTCTTATTCTGTCGTTCGACAAAACCTCGCGAAGGGCCGTCGACAAAGTGGAGTCGAATCTGATAATTCTATTAATGTATATTTTTATTTTTTTTAAGCATGCAGGTTAAAGGAACTAGATAATTAGCAGGTGGTATGACGCAGTACCGGTCACACTTATATAAACATTTATAATATACACATTACCGATATATTCATTTGATGCACACTACAAAACTCGTAGATCTCGACATGGGCGGTATCTCGCCGCGGGAGATGATTTTCGATCGTCTACTTCCATTTTTTAAGGACTGGACAGACGGAAACCAAAGTTGTTTCACGTTGTAGTCTCTTGACGGAAAAAAAGAATCGACGACGGCGAGAACGCAACTCGTCCATGTCGCGCATCGCAGATTACGATTGGACTTTTATAGAAGATGATTTGGATAGTGAAGTGGTATTACCTTATATTATCGTCGTGGTATATTAATATATTGTAACAACCCGTGCGTGTGATTTCGAGCGATCGCCGTAAGTTGTGCGGAGCAGGGTGGTAATACGGACGTGCATCGCCATACCGTCGGCGGGAATCTTGTTTTATATTATTGGCGATTACGACTGAAATGTACGTGCGCTGCCGGCAAATGTGAACGTAAAAAACAATTGTGTTTCTTTTTTTTTTTCATGAACGTTATAAGTATATGAAAAAAAACACAATAACACTTCATATAACAGGGAACAAAAATTTTTTCGTCGTTACGTCGTTTTAGGTAGTAAAAGAAAAAATAAACTCGCTATTAAAACCATAGTGACACTATTGTACGAACATTCTGCGCGTTCATTTGAACAAAATGTGTATATCTAAAAATGTCGAAAAAGAATGTTTTATAATTCAATTAATATATGTACGTCGACTATACTTTGGTCATGATTAGAGGTCGGATTTTGTAGCAAAGTTCATTGTTAAAAAAATTATAATTTTCAAATGAAGCGAAAAATAGTATTTATTTTGTTTGGAGGTTGCAAGTAATTATTTAAATAAAAAATAAAACAAACGAAGTAATTCAATAATAAAAAAGAATTGATTACAATATATTTAGTTAAATAATTTTTTTGAAATTCAGTCTCTTAGGTGCTGATGCGAAACAAATAAAACATTGTTATGAATAACCTTTTTTAGGCATAAAATATGTGTCGATTTGTAAAGTAATTGAAAAACTACGTTACAGTTCACCTTGTAATTATTTTTCCTAAATAGGATTAGTTTTTCAACATCTTGCGGCTGCAAAATACTGATTATTACATATGCTATATTACGTCGCGTACGGTTTCATTCATGCAAACTCATATTTCTTGACCATTCATAGCATCACGTATTATATCTGTTTTTTGCCATAATATAGTATTTAGTTCAGTTGAACTATTAAAACTATGGAAATGAGTCAAATCCGAACGTACTCTGATATGCAAAAAACGTTTTATACCATAAGTGATTGTGCAAACATGAATCGGCTACACAACTTATAATTTATTCTAAACATTTGAATATTTCAAGAGAAGAGAGAAGGTTTGTTTTCTTGAAATAATAACTATTTTATCCCTTCAATTGTAAAATATGAAAAAATTGCATTAAATAAACGAAATGGACACTCGTGAATATGTTAAAACTCCATTAGTTTTTATTAATATTTAGTCATTTGTTTAAGGAATATAATGATTATTTTATAATGTAATTTATAGTTAGGTGAAATTCACGTCTTGTAAAGTTTAATGAATATTATCAAAACTCTACAAGAAGTAAAAATATTACTTCCTCTGATCGTACTAGATTTTCTACAGTCGAACCTAGCAAATATATTTATTTAAACGTTATATGGTCTAAAAAGTTATTTTAAATAACGCTTTAGCCTATTTGAACAATGGAAGGAGACTAGTAATAAAAAATGTGTTGTTTTAAAAGTACAAATCTGTATACACACAAGGCGGGAAGCAATACGAATTGGATTCTTTAAGTTTAAATTTACATAAGTCAATAGTAGCATATTGGATTCAATTATAAATTTTTATGACGAACTGGTGGAGAGACAGAATTAACGATACTATGATTAAATATTATGTTACTAAAATAGAAATTGTATTTGACTTATCTGTATAAACGGCCATGTCAAATTTATATATTTTATAAAATTCAATTGTTTATAATTTTTTATTCACTGTTCAACCCGTTTACAGATTTTTGCTAACATTGCATACATTTTCATCAACTACGTTCTACAGCCAACATCAGATAATTAAATCTCCTATTTATTTTCAAAGACCTTTATGTTAATATTTTATAATTGTTTTAATGGACTTATTAGTTTATTATTTTATGAAATTAGGGAAAAATGCAAATGTATAATAATCATAATTACATGCTTAGAGAGTTCTACAAAAGTTGTATGGAAGAAATGTTAAATAAATTGTTTAAATTTATACATATTACACGTGTACGCACCAGTGCAAGTGATTATATTCCCGTTCAACGGTCGCCGTCCTCCTCTCGATTAGCGAAAATGCCTGTCGTAGCGACGTCGGGTCGGCTGGTTCGAATCCGAAGGGTCGTTGTTCGTGTTCCACAGCCGTCGGGAGAAGTACCCGCGACGTTTTTTCCATCATGGACATAAGCGTACCAATTTAGTCGCGTGTGCAGGTCGGCGCTCGCCATTATTTTTCGCGTATGCAAGTCGGCACTCGCCATCAAGTTACTCACGTGTGCAGCAGCTGGCAAGTCACCGTGGTCCAGTCATCAGAACAGACGCAGTTTTAGTGTAACGGGCCCTTCCTTTTCCTTCTCGAACGGTACCGTTTGATTATTTTGTATGTTTATATATATATATATATATATATAAATTATAGTATTTAGTAAAGAAATGAGAACGAATATTAATTATTATATCACGTATGGAATTGTTTTTATTTAATATCCAATGTTAGACCTCGTACCGACGGAGACACTAGACTAAGTCGTAATTCAAATTAAACACAACGACTTGGCCAAACAATACGAAATGTAAAAAAAGGAATATTTATTTGGCGAAATAAATTTTTAAGTATTCCCATGTAATTGGTTCAAGTAATAATGAATCATATTGAATTAAAATTAAAATTATTATTTTTTTCTATATTTGTATACATTATATGTCATCTACTCGGAAAAATGTGTAAAATATCTGGTCTTGGATACTGCATTTATGTATAGTTTATAGCTTTCATCTTGTATGCGTCAACATAAGATCCTAGCATCACGTTTTCTACTTTGATTTGAAAAAATTATCTTTTATTACCTTTTTGACTTATATCTACATAAAGTCACATAAAACGTCCCGTCAATTATCATCAAATTGGAACAGTAGGGTTCGCAAATAACCATATTAAAAATATACATTATATGTATATGTAAATATGCAGCGCAATGTTGGGAGAAATAGACTTTTACCGCAAAAAAATAAAGTTTAATGAAATCGGACCCGAGATAATTACCAATTAAAAACTTATATAATTAGTAACATGTCACTATTGAGTGTTTATCTAATGTTATTAACGATATTAACTATTAAATGTCTAACCATCGTGATATCAGAGAAATAATCATTAGGTAGAGGTTTTATTCACCGCAGGTATATCCATAATTAATACTTATGATAAATTATATGGTTTAGTTTTTATATTTATTTATTTTGTCAATGGAAACTACTGAACGAAATAAGTAATAGTCTATTATAATTCATATAACACTTTAATGAACAACAAAATGTTAAAAGATTATTAACGAAATAACGAAAAAAGGTAATTGATCGAAAGAAAATCCCAGTAAAATAGACACCTGATTTTTATTAAAATGTAAAATGTAAATCTCCAGTTTTTGTTTTAATTCTAAAATATTGTCTGCCCATAGTTGCCTGTTTTATTTCTATAATTATTTTTATAGATAAAAATATACACTTTTTCCTATAGGACAATTGCCTAAAGAAACACAAGAATCGCGTAATAAGTATTTAAAAATGTTTAAGGAAAATTATACTCGCGAAATATCAAGAATGATTACAAATACAGATTAATGCATGCATTATGTATAAGTTCAGACCCAGTAATTTTTTTGCAAAAGAAAAATTCTAAAAAACCAACTGCAGAATAAAGAAGAGCTGTATAAAATACAATCATTTTAAAAGATGAAGAAAGAGAAGAAAATTCTCAAATATCTATAGACAATAGTGAATCCGAATTAGAATAATTTTATGATAAAATTGAGTATCGTATTCATTAGTTTATCTTTTATTTTATATAATTTATATAATTTAATTATAGGGATCAATAGTTTTAAATAGGCAATATTTATAATTCCTATCTTAAATGTTATGGTTTATAATTATACATATTATAATATAATTAAAAATACAATTATTATTATTTAATATTTCTTGAAATATTATCGGAAAAAGTCATAGACCTCTTGTATCACGCAGCTGTAATATTATTGTGAACAAGCAACATAGTAAAAATAAAGATAACCAAAACATAATATAATTTGAAGAGTTTCTATAATTAGTGATTAGTAACTGATTTTACTCATAAAATAAAAACCGTATTATCGGTAGTCGAAAATTGTTATTTGTTAATTGTATTGTGATGTCGAACAGTGAAAATGGTTGTGGTTGTTTATTGATTCGTATTAAATGCTTACACACATTTAAAATAGTTTGAACACAAAATAATCGAAAGGCATAAGTTTCAATTACTTTAATTTAAATGACATAATATTAAATATTTTACTAAATTCTTTAAAATAAGGTAAGTATTATTAATATTTTTTTATTATTATATGTAAATTTAATCTTCCTAATTAATTTAAAATTAATTTAAAAAACCTTATATTCCAGTATTAATAGGTGTTGAAAGAATTATTTATAGGGATGCTTAATATCGTAAAGTAGTTAAAGAAAGAAAAGAAAGACGGGATATAGGAGTGAAAAATTCAAATAGCGTTTATACACTGTCAAGTACAAAGAATAATGGTAAATATAAATATCTTTAGTATTAACATAGTTAATACGTACTTAATAATTTGAATATTTTATAGATATTTACATTGAAAATGTATCGTTTGATGATGATTGCCCGTCATCTAATTTATAGGAGCATAATGTGGGGACAGTCAAAATATTAAGATCCCAATTAGTTAGATATGTGGCCAGAACGCTAAATGATTAATAGCCTTACCGAACCTGCTTAATGCGTACGTCTCTACCAATCAGTTTGCTATATGTGTAATTATTTACAACTATTAAATAGAAAAATGACAAAAAAAATGGTGCTACAATTGTATAAATATATATTTTAAGAAATCGAATGTGAAATGTTAACAAATATAGTGGAATTAATATTTTGAAAAATAGCCCTTCTGGCTAAACAGTGTAATGATGAAAATATACAAAAATATAATATAACAAAATATTCAAAAATATATTAGTAATAAAAAATAACTCAGCAATAAATTAATTAAACTCTCACGCTAGTTAATTTAAATAAAACAAACACAAATAAAATGTACGGTAATATAATAATGTAATTGAATATTTTTAGTTAAATTGAAACGTGGGATGTTATTTTTTTTTAACTTGAAACATTTTTCAGGAAATGGTTTCTCAGATTGGAAACTACGTAAATCTATTTAGCAAGTATGAAAACTCACAATGGTCAATATACGTGTGTAAAATGAAAATTATATCTTCAAAATTAAAATGGATTTATGTAATATTATGGAGTCGAGTGGACAAAGCAAAAGTAAATTCGAAAAAAGAACGATGTATGCTTGTGTTAAATCTATTTAAAGTCGTAGTTTACCATTTAGAGGCGATGATGAAAAGTTTGCGTTTTTAAACACTTGTAGTTTTAAGATGTCACTCTTGTTAATTGAAGAATTTTATTCATTTTTGGTCTAAGCATTTTTCATTATATTTATAACGCATCAGGAAATATCATTTAATTCTTTTAAAATACCCCCAAAAAAAAAAAAAATATTTTCAATAAATTAAGAAATAAAAATAGCTTCTTTCATGAAACAAACAATAAAATTTAAGCGAACAATATATTTAATTGATTCAATAATTAAATAACATGTATTTTTTTAAATCAACAAATATCCTAGTGAATATGTATAATAGTGCAATAAATGTTATTAAATAATTTATCTAAATGTGCTAGATTTCAAAAAATTTTACATTTTGTATATAATAATTACTCCTTTAAATATTATTATAGTTTGACATCCACATTATTCAATTATATGAAATGATTTATATAAATTCATACATAAATTTATTGTTTTAATAAAAATTTTGAAAAAATTAACAATAAATAATAATAATAATAATAAAAGTAATAATAATAATGATAATAGTATTGATAATAGTAATGAATAAAATAAAAGTTATAATTACTAGTAAGAATTATATTGAGTTTAGACTAATTATTTATTATTTATGATAGTGATTATACTAGTTGATTTAATTAGTAATATTAATATCGTAATAATTTAACGGTATTGTTCCATTTTGGTATTCTTCACTAAATTCTTCAATGTTAATTAAACGCTCTAAAAAAATTGAAAATTGCAAATTTATAGAAGTATTTAAATTTCATTCAAATGTGCATAACACACAACTAAATTTAATTTGTATTAATCATTATTTATTTTAATTCATAGTAAATCATTTTCATTGATACTTACTAGTAGCAACTTTTAAATCAATTTTTTGTAATTCTTGAAGAACGATATTAAAAATTGAATTGTATACGTCTTTTTTTGGTTCTAAGGAAATAATTAACTATACATTTCAATTTTATGAAATAGTTTTTTACTTATAATTTTATATCAACAGTTTATACTAATTTCTGTTACAATATTTTATATTATCATTCCTAGTAATGTCAAATAATAGGACAAGTGGTGACTAGTTAAGATTGTAATACTAATGAATATTTAGAATATATTCGAAATATTAAATTGAAGTTTTATATTATACATTGTGGTGTGACCTATATATTATCGAATGTAAATAAGAGATTGTTTGTCATTAATTATATGTTTGGTTTCTAAACTGCAATACAGTAAATATATTTACAAAAATACCTAAAAAACAATAAAAGTATTTGTAAGCATCTTGGACAGAGGTATTTCGTATATGGAATCGTATTTCTTCTATATACTTTACTAAAAATATATTAAATTTGGGTCTTCGTAGAACAACAAAGTATTGCACGAAACACCATGTTGCATTTAAATCAATACTTAGGCATACTTTTCACAACAAAAAAATCAAATTAATTTTTGTGAAAATTTTTTGGCGAATATTTTCAAAAATAATTGTTTTATTTGTTTAAAACTGCATGCAATTTAGTATTGTTACATTATTATTAAATAACATTTACGCTTTTAGTAATTCATGAAATTGTTATAATTTTGATATATATTAATAAAATAATGTAATTATTATTCGTACATTTAAAATTTTTTATTTTTCTTATTTATAAACAATAATTAACTTTCTTTTAAGCATAAGACTATTAGTAAACTGTTCCATTGTATTGTACTTAGGATATCTATCAAAAGTTTAATTTAATTTAAAAATTTCCAAACAACCAAAATCACTCGTGCTCCAACTCATTTTTTGAATTTTACCCAACTCTTAACATCGGAGTTACTAAACTGATAGTATATAAACATTTTAATAATTATATGTATTTGTATTTGTTTTATTTTTGTTAAAAGATCGTGTTTGGATGTGTATATATGTATTACCATCGTCGAAGTCATTAATTGCTAGAAAAGATAAATTCCGTACATAGTATATGATATATTTTGGAGTATTTATTAGTGCGAAATTATAACTTATAACTAATATTATGTTTACATTCGATCATAAGTATACAGTTAGAATAAGTGTTCACGTTTCTACGTCTTTCTTTTGCTTTTTTGAATTTTCATGTTGTTAATAAATTGTATTGTACATATAAATTTATATCGTTATTCTTCTATATACCCCAGCAAAACAATTTTAAATTTGGTTCTTCGCAGAATAACAAAGTATCATTCTGCTGACTAACCCGTAATCAAGTAATATCTCAGTTTTATCGTCAAGTTCTAGAAATATTTTTCTATGTTAACGTATATCTCATGTAACTGAACTTATACAAATTATAACACCGTGTTGCATTTAAATGAATACTTAGGCATACTTTTCACAACAAAAAAATCAAATTAATTTTTGTGAAAATTTTTTGGCGAATATTTTCAAAAATAATTGTTTTATTTGTTTAAAACTGCATGCAATTTAGTATTGTTACATTATTATTAAATAACATTTACGCTTTTAGTAATTCATGAAATTGTTATAATTTTGATATATATTAATAAAATAATGTAATTATTATTCGTACATTTAAAATTTTTTATTTTTCTTATTTATAAACAATAATTAACTTTCTTTTAAGCATAAGACTATTAGTAAACTGTTCCATTGTATTGTACTTAGGATATCTATCAAAAGTTTAATTTAATTTAAAAATTTCCAAACAACCATTATCACTCGAGCTCCAACTCATTTTTTGAATTTTACCCAACTCTTAACATCGAAGTTACTAAACTGATAGTATATAAACATTTTGATAATTATATGTATTTGTATTTGTTTTATTTTTGTTAAAAGATCGTGTTTGGATGTGTATATATGTCTTACTATCGTCGAAGTCATTAATTGCTAGAAAAGATAAATTCCGTACATACTATATGATAAATTTTGGAGTATTTGTTAGTGCGAAATTATAACTTATAACTAATATTATGTTTACAGTCGATCATAACTATACAGTTTGAATAAGTGTTCACGTTTCTACGTCTTTCTTTTGATTTTTTGAATTTTCATGTTGTTAATAAATTGTATTGTACATATAAATGTATATCGTTATTCTTCTATATACCCCAGCAAAACAATTTTAAATTTGGTTCTTCGCAGAATAACAAAGTATCATTCTGCTGACTACCCCGTAATCAAGTCATATCTCAGTTTTATCATCAAGTTCTAGAAATATTTTTCTATGCTAACGTATATCTCATGTAACTGAACTTATACAAATTATAACACCGTGTTGCATTTAAATGAATACTTAGGCATACTTTTCACAACAAAAAAATCAAATTAATTTTTGTGTATATTTTTTGGCGAATATTTTCAAAAAAAATTGTTTTATTTGTTTAAAACTGCATGCAATTTAGTATTGTTACATTATTATTAAATAACATTTACGCTTTTAGTAATTCATGAAATTGTTATAATTTTGATATATATTAATAAAATAATGTAATTATTATTCGTACATTTAAAATTTTTTATTTTTCTTATTTATAAACAATAATTAACTTTCTTTTAAGCATAAGACTATTAGTAAACTGTTCCATTATATTGTATATCTATCTATGTATATCTATCAAAAGTTTAATTAAATTTAAAAATTTTTAAACAACCTAAATCACTCGTGCTCGAACTCATTTTTTGATTTTTACCCAACTCTTAACATTAGAGTTAGTAAACTGATAATAATAAACATCTTAATCATATTTGTATTTGTATTTATTTAATTTTTGTTAGAAGATCGTGTTTGGATGTGTGTTAGGTGATAACGTTTGTCAAAATTTCTAGTTTCGGTTTCAATAATATTTAAATATCCGTTTATTTATTTATGTTTATTTTTTTTGATTATCCAAATATTATAAACGCATAATTTTATTTATATTATTTATAGATAAGAAAAATGATGTTAAATTTAATGTTGGATTTCAACTTGTTTCAACTTAGACATTACCGACAAAATATAGTAAGTTCTTGAACTTTTATTAAATCCGTCAACATAAATTAAATTAATTGATGTTTATATAATGTGGAATCTCAAAATATCTTGTTATTTTTTCTTTTATATATTGTAACTTGTTGGGTTGAATTTAATAATTTTATTTCAATTTATTCAGTTTCTCAATTGTGTTTTTACATTTGTGAAATGGGAAAATTAATACTTTAAAATTACTCACTTAAATTGAAATATGCATAATTGAAATCCTCTATAGATGCATCATATGCTACAAGACGAAAATTCACAGTGAATTAAAATATATAGATATTTCGTTATGAATATTCATAATACGAGAATTACGAGAAATACGGCGGCGGTTTTTTCCCGCAGCCGCCGCCGCCGTTATCGTTCCCGACGAGGATAACGATAATATAATTTTTCGAACCGCCGTCTCGTACGATATCGTGTACGCGTATTTGTCTCCGACAACGTCTATATATTAAAAAAACAATACCGAGTGAATAATGCGTGTGGCAGTGGCGTTTTCATCCGACCGTTTCCGTGTTAGTTCGTATCGTTCCGGTTCCGGTCCGCGGTGAAGGGGTTTCGCGCACCGACTGCCGAGTGCGTATAATACGACGCCGACGTCTACGTGTCGTCGTAATTCTTATTTTTTGTTTTCAGGATTTTCAGGACGGCCGTTCCGAACGGACGACTCGATGGATTTTACGCGGAACGAACCGTCAGAAATATGTTTTTCCGTTCTACGCTCGACGGACGGATGCTGTTTCGTCGTCGAACTTCTACGCGCCGTCCTTATCGTTCGGACGATGCACGCGATAACGTGAGTATGACGATTTCTTTTATATATTGGCTAACAACACTTTAATGACTTTGTGTATTGTACGAAAACGATCAGACTCATACGATTATAACGATTGTGTGTTCGGTAGGATTGTTTCGTGCTCGGCGGTCGAAAAACGGACGATACGGCGCGGTCTAAGCTCGCCCGGGTCGGACGTGAGCGCGTCGGGATGTCGAGAAGTCGGAAGTCTGTGGCCGACTTTCCCGGTCGAACTGTCCGAACCGAAAGCGTAGACTTATACATATACGAGTCATATTCATACATATACGAGTGTACCGTTCGCTACCTGTTTCGGCTAAACAGACGGTCGGGTATTATTTTTTTTTTATTATTATCGAATTACCTACATGTCATGTATGTTTTATATGTTTTTATATGTATATATATATATATTGTTTATTTATTTTTTATGTCATGCAAGGTTACGTCACTTTTCATTTTCTATTATTATATTACAAATAATTAAAAATAATATACAGTAATATATTATAATCATTAACTCGGGAAAACCAAAAAAGTACGTGTTACTGCCGATACGTTTGAGATATAGGATAATCGCCATTGAACTGTGTTGGTTATTATTATAGTTATTAATCGTACAATTTATCGTCTTTTATTGTCGTTATCTGTAATGTTCGTATATAAATGAATATGATGTACAATTATTTCACATTTTTGTTTTGCTAGTGAAGTAGAACAATTGTCGTCGGTATAGGTCAAAAGTATGTAAGTATTTTTAAATAATAGAAGCAATTTTGAATTTACACATTTGTAATAATAAATTATTATAAACAGCACTCATAAATTAATTCAATTTTATTCAACATATTAATTGGTAGACAAAAAATGTCACCAAAAAAAGCATGTGGTTTTCAAAATCTTAAAAGAAAACTAGAACAGCAATTACAGGTAGAAAAATGTCCAAAAATTTCATAATTTTTCAAATCTAATATAAACGTACAAAACTCTAACGTGACATTTGAGAGTGGATTAGAAGATAATTCTAATGATATAAACGATTTTACTAATAATTCTAGTAATGACGAAGAATGTAGTAATTTTCCTAATATACTCCCGAATGATCCAAAAAATATCGATTTGAATGAATCTTTTGACGTAATAACTAGTTCAAACAATTTCAATGATATAGAATCTTGGCCTGAACAATTAACATCTACTGACAAAGATTATTTGATAACAACAGGACCCAAAATGTCTATTGATTATATGAAGAATTTTAATTTTCCTAAAGATAATAATAACCGTAGTTTTTCATATTCGTTATTTTTTCGAACCGTAAGTAACGGAGAAAAATATTTAAGAAAATGGCTAGTGTATTCCGAAACAGTTAATGCAGTATTTTGTTTTTTTGTAAAATATTTGATCCTACGAGTCGATCTAATTTAGCTAAAGATGGGTTAAAAGACTGGAAACATGTACACGAGTATTTAAAAACACACGAGAATTCGCCTCATCATATCAAATGTGCTAGTATGTGGTTGGAAACTAATATAAGGCTTAAAGAAAACAAATCAATCGACGCAGGCTTGCAAATACAAATAGTTGCCGAAAGAGAACACTGGAAAAAAGTTTTAGAACGATTAATTGAAATTACAATTTTTCTTGGAAAAAATAATTTAGCATTTCGAGGTTCTTCGGACAAGTTATTTACACACCATAATGGAAATTTTTTGGGTCTTGTTGATTTGTTAGGAAAATTTGATTTAGTAATGAATGAACACGTTTGTCGTGTCATGTCTCGTGAAACTCATGTACATTATTGTGGAAAAACTATTCAAAATGAAATTATTAATATAATTGGAAACTTAACACGTGACAATATACTAGGTCGTGTTCGCAAAGCAAAATATTATAGTATTATGTTAGATTGTACTCCAGATATTAATCACGTTGAACAACTTTCTTTGACTTTTAGATTTTTTGATATCGACGAAATGTGCATTAAAGAACATTTTATAGAATTTGAACCAATATTCAACTTGTCTGGCGAAGGAATTTATGAGTCTATATTAAGTATGTTGAAAAATTGTAAACTAGACCTAAATGACTGTAGAGGTCAGGGATATGACAACGGGGCAATGGGACAATTAAAATTGTTCAGAATTACGTTAACTTAAGTACGAATAGTTTTATTGCGGCTCTTAAGCGATTTATATCAAGACGCGGAATATGTCAAAATATATACTCGGACAATGCCACGAATTTTGTAGAAAAATTCAAGCATTTTTTAATGACAACTCCATAACCTGACATTTTATTCCGCCCAGGTCTCTTCACTTTGTTGAATACTTGAATCAGTTACAAGTCCGCTCCAAATGGTGTGCAAATGGTGGGGAAAAAATCAAGGTAGGAACGATGGTATTAATCAAAGAAGCAAATGATGTATATTATTAGAATTTTCATTGTATTAAAATTTTGTTTTTTTTTAGACGTTGTCGAGCTATAGGTATATTGTATTATAATAATATGTGGTTAAGAATGTATCTGAGAGTATTTTTTTTTTGTATGAATTATATATATTTTTTAATTTGTCATAACATAAGTATAATTAATTCGGTAATTCTAAGATTTATATTGTAAAATTAATTTTTTTTTGTTCATTAATTATTATCATTTTCTATAGGGAAAAGATAAGAAAACATCTAAGTTCATGTAAACCGGTTTAAGGTGCGGTCGTATGCGCGACTTGTATCTGGGCTTACCTCAGTGCGGTATGTGTACGCGCATGATAAAGATGTAAAATGTAAAGCCGACACGCAAGAATATAATGTTAATAAAAAATGTATAATACAGTCCACTTAGAGTTTTAAAATCAATAAACAAATGCTATTAAAAATGAAATCTCACAAATAATAGATGCACTGATAGAATTAACTGAATTATATACTGCTGATCATTTAGTTATTTCTGAAGCTAATTCATTAATTCAATTCATAGAGAGATTCGATTTTTTAGCTTTGTTGTGTTTTTGGCAAGATATTTGATCAAAAGTTAACCTTGTTAGTAAGTCAATGCAAAGTTCAAAAATGAAAATAAGGACCGCGGTTTTACTTTTGAATAATTGTACAAAGTTTTTACAAAATTATAGAATAACTGGATATACAGAAGCTATAAAGTCTGCTGAAAAATTAGCTTTACAATTAAATGTTGAACCGAAATCTAGAGTCACTCGTGTAATACGTAGAAAAAATAATTTGATTACGAATCTAGAGACGAAGCTTCAGAACCCCAAAACCCAGAATTATATTTTAAACGGCATGTATTGAATAACATACTAGACCAAGCAATATCTTCTATTTCTGAACATTTTGAAAAAATTAAAGAATTTAATGATACTAGGGGGATTTTCGTACAACATAAAAGAAAATAAAAGCCACGAAGATCTATTAAAATCGTGTAAGGATCTACATTTAAAACTTAACGATCAGAATAAAGATAAGGCAGAGTACGATTTGAATGGTATAGATTTGTGTAATGAAATTGAAATTGTAAGATCATTATACTCTAAAAAAGATAGCTGTTCATTGGAAATCTTAACATTTATTAATGATAACAAATTACAAGATACTTTACCAAACCTATGGGTCGCTTTAAGGATAATGATGAAAATTCCTGTAACTACTGTAAGCTGCGAGAGGAGTTTCAGTAAATTAAAGTTAATAAAAACGTTCTTGAGATCAACAATGACAAAAGAACGTCTCAAAAATTTGGCATTGATCAGTATAGAAAATGATATAGTTTTTAAATTAGATCTAAACGAAGCAATACAAAATTTTGCTGATTTAAAATCTAGAAAAAAATGTTTATTTTAAAAAAATGTATTATTATTAATATTTATTATATTGTAAACAATTAAAGAAATAATTTTAATACATATTCATTATAAATAATAATAATAAATTGTATCCAAATAAGTTTTGCAATCCTTTACCTATCTATAAATATAAGAATTTTAAACAAAATATGTAGGTAAGTATAAAAAGTATTAAATGTATTATTGAGAATTTGATTAAGGGCGCCTTTCAAAAAATTGCCCGGGGCGTCAAAATACCTTGGGCCGGCTCTGCGTACAATAATGACAGAGGAATTATTTTCTTGCAGACGTTATTAATAACTAGGGTACTGCATTTCATTTTATAATGCTTATTATCGAGGCTTCTTAATATAATAATTTGTTTATTGCATTGCAGAACTCAATAGTGTATGTTTTAAATTGCATTTTTGCATTTTTTCGATAATTTTAAATTGCAAAGTTATTTTCTAGTACATTTGGTGTATTTTATACATTTACTTATATTTTGAAGGTATATTTAGATTTTTTTTTTTATATAAAATCTTATCTACAAATCTATGATTGTATATAATATAATGTTAAAATCGGCCTGAATGTTTGACGGAAATATAAGATTTTTTCAACCAGTTATATAATTCTATACTTAGCAAAGAGACGCGTCCATCATATCGCGCCAGGCAGCGCTAATTGTTCTTGCTATTTTGGTATTATCGTAGTCTGCCATAATTTGTACTCATTTGTTTTCTTATTGCAAACTGTACTGATATTATTATTAGTATAAGTTCAGCAATGATGCTTTTTTTACAGACGACACGGTATTATTTTGTCAAATATGTGAGGTAAAAGTCGTAACTGATATAAAATTAACCATCGAGTAACATATTTCATGTATAAAACATATTAATAAAATTGAATTTAAAAAGAAAAACCTCTGTGTCGGACATTTTTATCTGCAAATATTCCTTTATAAATACTTTAGGATGAATCTTTTAAAATTTTTTTGGAGAAAATAGGACAAATTTGATAACATTAGATGAAACCACGGATATTGAAAGACGTTTTGTAGCAAATATTATTGTGGAAACTTTAAAATTGAGTTGCCCAAGGAAAAATTTCCAAATGAATAATGGAGTCCTAATAAAACCTAACCTAATAAAAGTAAATCATAACACAATTTCATAACTTTTCGATAGATAAATTCAAATCATTTGGCCTAATTGTATTAAACATGATCATGTACTGCTTTTTTAGGTAATAATACACTCTATATGGTCAAATCAGGTAACACCATCAATGTATTTTATTCGAAAGCAGAATATGTAACTTGCTAAGCAGATGGCTTATATAGAGTGGCTGAAGAAATTGGAAAACATTTTTCAAAAGTCGACCAACTTATTTCAAATTGCAAAAAAATATTTCTGAAGTAACTTTCAAGTGTTTAAATATTAAAAAGATAGCATCTATTATTCCATTATTTCCACAACCTGTGGTAACCAAACAGGAAACATAATTAATGGTAGCCATTTCTTGATGTTAACGTTATAATACAATTAAAAATATAATTATAAAACTTGACAAAAATGTTTCAATCTCCAATGAAAAAATAGTTTATTTAATAGCAGATCCAGAGTTGGAATTAAATTAAATTTATATCAAATCAAACATTGTGTCACTACTAGATTCAATAACACAGTGGGAATCTTCAAAAATATGCCTTGCTGATGCTATATAAGTTGTAGAAGAAAAGAAAAATCAAATTCAATTATCTCGCAGTATTGTTAGACGTGGATTTCAAAACAAACTTTTTACTGTATTAGAAAAAAAAGTAGATATAAAACAATGAAAATGAATGAAAAATTTATATTAGAAGGAACATGAATGTCAAAAGAAGGTTTGCCGGAGGTTATAAATGGTGATACCATCACTTTCTTCAAATATGCTCGTATCACGTCTGTAGAATCCGAAAGAAGTATTTCTGCATTTAAAACTATCTTATACCTACCTAATTTGATTTCGTTTAATTTTTATAGTATAACTAATAAAAATTAAAATGAAAAATGAAAAAGAAAAACCGAGAAGAATAATTTTTTGAATCAAAATATAGGTTCTAAGTATACAGTTGTAATAATTAATGAATGGTGGTTTTCTTAATATTCAATAAAATGTTCTGTTTTATTCAATTTTGTTTAGTCATTTTTTGATGTTAGTAAATCATTTTTACACGATTCCTTGCTGCATTATTTAATGACTTTTAGGTCATCCATTTACGGTTCTTAGTAATAACAATATTTTGAGTCACATGTGCATCACATATTAAGACTGAATTATATTTTAACTGATTTTTATTTGATTTAATTCACAGAAAATAATTGTTGTTGATACATACTAGTGAGTATAAGTTTCACAATTGTATTGTATATGTAGTGGAAGTAAGCAAATGCTATTCCTATGGAAATAATTAAAAATATCTTTTAATAATATCAAATAGTTTCTTATTTATTATTTTATATCAGTAGTTTATATTAATTTCTGTTACAATATTTTATATTTTCATTCTCAGTAAAGTCAAATAATAGGATAAGTGGTGATATGTTAAGATTGTAATTTTAATGATAATTTAGATTAAATTCGAAATATTAAATTGAAGGTTTACATTGTACATTGAGACATGACCTATATATTATCGAATGTAAATATGAGATTGCTTGTAATTAATTATATATTTGGCTTCCAAACTGCAAAACAGTAAATATATATACAAATAAACCTAAAATATAATAAAAGTACTGATGTAAGCATCTTGGACAGACATGACGAACTCGGAATCAAATTATTCGAAGATCATGTAAAGTACAAACATACATATTTGACATAATATGCAGTATATATATTTTAATACATGTTGTATTACAGGTTTACATATTTTTAGACACAAAACCGTCCGGTTAATATATTTAAGTAAGATACAATGAATTAATATTCTATTATATTCCTATAACTTGTCGAATGTGCACACAATACATATTTTATCGTATAACATAATACTTACTGAGTATATCTATCAAAAGTTAAATTTAATTAAAAAATTTCCAATCAATATAAATCACTCAAGCTCCATCTCATTTTTAGATTTATACCCAACCCTTACCATCGGAATTACTAAAGTGATAGTATATAAATATTTTGATATTTATTTGTATTTGTATTTATTTAGTTTTTGTTAGATTATCATGTTTGGATGTGTGTATATGTATTACCATCGTAGAAGTCATTAATTGCTAGAAAAGATAAATTCCGTACATAGTATATGATATATTTTGGAGTATTTATTAGTGCGAAATTATAACTTATAACTAATTTTATGTATACAGTCGATCATATGTATACAGTTTGAATAATTGTTCACGTTCCTACGTCTCTCTTTTGCTTATTTGAATTTTCTTGTTGTCAATAAATTATATTGTACATGTTTATTTATATGTTGTTTCTTGTATATACTCTATTAAAAATATATTAAATTTGGTTCTTCGTGGAACAACAAAGTATTGCACGGTAACACCATGTTGCGTTTAAATCAATACACAGACATAGTTTGGACAACAAAAACCGAATTAATTTTTATGAAAATTGTTTGCGAATATTATTAAATAAAATTTTTTTTATATAAACAAATGCATACGATTTATGTGTGAATTATGAGATTGTTATATTAGTATGGATTAATATTTATGTATATATTCGTTCAAGAAAAATGTTTATATATAAATGAATATCTCTCTCTGTGTCTCTTATGCATTCCTAAACTGTTTATTCAATTGTATTCAAACTTTGGTGAGTTGTTTTGCAAATTTTTGTGAAGGTGCTTGTAATATATAACTTGAAATACGACCAATGAGAGTGAAAAATAATTCGGGAAATTTTGGGATTCAATTTATTAAACAGTTATTATTGTGTCCATTTAAATTGTTTTTGTGCTAAAAAATAATGTTCGAAAATTGATTATTTTCTTCTGGTGAGTATATTTTTTCAAACAGTTGTGTGATCATTCCTGTCATACGAAATACGATTGAGCGATCTACACTTCAAGTACAAATAAAAGCGCATTATGAACTTCAGAAACAAACGGACTAAGATTAGCATAATTGAAAACTAATCGATTTTGGAATTCTCAACCTGATTGTCTGTTACAGAACTGGAATGTGATAAAAGACGAAAAACCGATCGATTACGCACTGTACGATCCTGGCAGTCGCTGCAAGCTGAATCCAATTTTGCTGCATTTTCCTATGATATTCATTACAATTGCAGTCTTCATCCAAGTGTGGTGATTGTAAAAATTGACGAATTGTGCGATTGTGCGAAATGCTCTTAAATTTAATAATGATACTCCAGAAATGTGTTGCGTGGGTGGAAAAGTAAAATTGCCAGAATTACATTCACTACCTAAACCATTATCAATATGGTTATCAGATGACACAAGCCTATCAAAACTTCTCCTCTCTAACTACGAAAATACAGTTCATGTTTCCAAATGACTTTATTTGTAGCGAGAAAATAAATGTTAACATTCAAAGTGTAACGCCAAATTTATCATCGTGCTGGATATCTACTACCATTTTCGAACGCAGATTACAAATTTTTGCATATATTTTTCATGGGAAACACTGATAACCAAATTGATCTACGTTGCCCTCGTTCAGTATGGGAACATAACGTTCAATTGTCGCTGCATCATAAATTTCTTTTGATCAACACAATGAATTAATTCAACTGTTCAGAATTTTTTAGTTCGAATGCCAGCAAATGACTACAAAATTGTAGTTAGAGTTAACAAAACATCTAACTGCCTATACGTAAGATAATGTTTTGCACCAACGACAGATGAATTTACGATCGTTATAGTTGGTAAACTGTAACCTGGCCACCTAAGAAGAAAATATCAACGCAAGAGGAAAAGACAAGGAGACGAGGAGTGCACAGAGTACACGCGGAAGCCAAATCATCAAGGCTGGAATTAGTAAAAGAAATTAAGCGATCAAAATAACGTTGCTGGAAAGCACTCTGCAAGCAGGAGGAAAATGACCCATGGTGTCTGCCATATCGACTCGGCATGGGTAAATTGTTTAAGAATGCACCGATACGGGAAATCGAAACACCAGACAGGATGAACAACATAGTCACAAGCCTGTTTCCAGAACACCCACCCTGGCCCCAAATCGCATGGACAACTGAAAACAACGTCACAGAGATCACCAAGAAAAAACTTTTTTGAGCGACGATCACTCTCGGACACAACAAATCTCCCGGACCCGATAGGGTTCCAAGAAGTACTCAAAAATAAACCAGAAATATTTCTTGAAATACTCAACAAATGCTATGACCAAGGTTATTCCCCCCTACGTTGGACATTAGCCAGACTAGTACTCCATCGGAAAGGAGATAAATCCTTGGCAAACCCCTCGTCCTACAGACGTTTATGCATGAATAATACCACAGGGAAATTACTGAAAAAGATACTAGACAACAGATTAAAAAAACACTTGGAAGAGACAAACGGATATACAGACACCCAATACGGTTGTCGTAAAGGGAAATCAACAATGGACACGCTAAAAAGATTACATGAAATCGTAGGAGCAAAAGGAAGAAAGAACTACACAGGAATGCTTAAGATAGATGTTGAGAATGCATTCAATTCGGCTCACTTGGGCAGAATATTAGAAGCTGTAACAAACAAAAGTATACTCCCAATCCTTCAACGCATTCTTAATAGCTATTAAATGGATAGAAAATGAAATTACAGAACGAGGGGAGAAGAGAGAACAATAGCACTAACGAGCGGGGTCCCGCAGCGTTCAGTCCTTGGACCCACTATGCGGATCCTACTCTACGATGGACTACCGAGAGAAACCATGCCAGCAGGAGTAGAGGTTTTCACCTTTGCAGACGAATTGTCATTGGTTGCTACCGCAAAACGAACGCGAGAAGTCGAGTTACTTTTGGAGGCAGCAGCCGAAATCTCGTTGTGGTGTCTCGAAGAGGTAGAGGTAGCGCTCGAGAAGTCAGAGGCTATACTCCTTACATAGGGTACGAAACAACATCACCATTTCATTGAGAGATATCATCATAGATTCCAAAAAAAACATTAAATACCTTGGAGTCCACTTGGACCTCAAATTGCATTACACAAATAACGCGAAAAAAACAACCGACAATGCAGCAGTTTCGATTAACAAACTGGGATGAATAATGCCAAACGTAGGAGCATCTAAACACACGAAGTGATGGCTACTCGCATCAGTCATCACATCACAACTGATGTACGGGGAGCAAGTATAGGCAGATTTGATGCGACCAGGAGGGTGGATTATCATGACGAGCCGTCAAAGAAAAATACTGCTACTAGTAACATCGGCATACAGAACGGTGTCGACTGATGCGTTGCAAGTCATCACAAGCTCGCAACCAATAAATCTAGTAGCAAAAGAGACAAAAACGGTGTACGAGGCAAGTGTGAACAAGATCAACCCTCTAACAATTGGAGAATCAGAAAGGCAGCGCATACGCACAGAAGATGGCGATAGTAGCATAAGAGCGAGTGAGACTACACAGTACAACCTTATAAATAGCTGGTTAACCAGGTGGGATTAATCGAACTCATCGGCATGCTGGATTTGTGAACACCATACGGACGATGTAGCACACACGCTATTCAGGTGGGACGCTTGGGCGAAGAAAAGAAGAAGATGCAACAAAATCACAGAAGAAGACTTAGACGTAGATAACATGGTCATGATTATGACGGCCAGTCAGGATAAGTAGAATGCGGTCAACCAATACATAAATAAAATAATGACAGCTGACGAAGAAGAAGAACGAAAAAGGGAAAGGGAAAAAAATAAAATAATATAAATTATCATTTCATTTTGTTTCTTTTTTTATTTCCACTGATAATACGTTTTGATATTTGTATTGTAAAAGTATTTGTATGTATATTTTGCTAAATAAACGATGAATGTCCGGGAGGTGAAGCGACTTTATCTGTTCCACCCCGGCGTCTTTAATAAATGTAAAAAAAAAGGGTATGGCCCCAGCCTGCCGGAAAGGTCTTCCGCGGGATAATTCATCTCCTAGCTTGGGAAAGGTAGACTTGAATGCTAAATCTCTCTAAGAGTGGCGTGACCTTAATTGTGCAGTGCATGGCATGGCGGATGAGGTATCCACTTTGTCAGATCAAAACTCTTAAGAGGTGCTTCAGCTACATCCACCATACTGGTTTGGGTGGGTAAAAAATCAACGGAAATCCCACTCGGATAGAACCCCAAAGAATCAGAGTTAAGGATCGGATTTCACTCTCCCAGCGACGCAACGGGGATTCAAGAGTCCGAGCAACTGATGTTTGGTGTCGATAAATATGGATCGAGCTTAATTCTTCTGGGTTAAATTCAATTAAATATTGTCCAATCATACCAAATCATTCGTGCCCCACCTCATTTGTAGATTTAAACCCAATCTTGAACATCAAAAGCACCAAAGTGATTGTGTATATATGTATACATTTTGATAATAATTTGTTCTTGGATTTACAGTAGAGTCTCGCTAATCCGTACATCTGGTTAATCCGGACAATCAATTATTTATATTATGTATATATGTATGTATAATACACATAAATATATAAAAAAATTTACGTTAACATCGATTGCTATTTATAATTGGAAATATGCACCAATCTTCTACTGGTACGTGACGTGTTTTTCGGAAAATACCCACATAGTCTATTATTGTTTTGTCGTTTCGATTATTGTTAGTCTTTTCTCGTTTCAAAATATTAGTTTAATCGTGGTTTCGTTTATTGGAGATCTTGTAGCCCATTTAACATTAACGTTTATTTTATTCTATGCGCTTACTAAAAACAACGTAAAATGACAACGTTGATTAAACATAAGAAAGTGACTGTAACAATAGAACAAAAACTTCAAGATTTATTTCGTATTGATGCTGGTGAATCATTAACTAAAATCTCATGTGATTTGACAAATTAGAATAATGTTGTATTGCGACTGAAAAAAACATTTGTATACAACAAAAAAGATTTAAAATACCTTACCCAACTAAACCTCATTTTAAAGCTATTTTTAATGTCTTTCCGTTTAATTTGGATTATCGATATTCGGGATGGGGTCCGATTTAAATAAGTACGAATCAGCGAGACTCTTGTGTGTTTTATTTTTATACGACGGCTGTGATTAGATGTGTGTTAGGTAATAAACGTAGGTCAAAGCAACCGATTTTGTTATCAGTAATAATTCAATATATGTTTATTCAATGTTTATCATATTTATATATATTTTGTATGATTAACAATATATATTTAAATAATGCACAAGTTTATTTGGGTGAAACGCTCTTTCTCATAAATGTATTTGAGTGAAAACTGAAATCGAACATTATTTGTATTAGGAGGAAACAGATTTTGAATAAAATAGAGAATTAGATAATTAGCAGTTAGGTTAGGAAGGGCCCAGTTCATATAAATATATATATTAACGAAATGTATAGATATAAGCATG
This sequence comes from Schlechtendalia chinensis, assembly GCA_019022885.1. Lineage (NCBI taxonomy): Eukaryota > Metazoa > Arthropoda > Insecta > Hemiptera > Aphididae > Schlechtendalia > Schlechtendalia chinensis. The sequence continues at coordinate 13,880,102 of CM032345.1, read as the reverse complement.
AATACCAATAAACTTAAGAGTTATTAGGTAAACTAGGTTTAAGGATTACTCTGGTAAAATGTCTGAATTTCGGAATTTTATCGATTGATCTTGGTAAATTCTAGAAAATACATAACTTTATAATAAAACGTTGAATGATTATTGTAGTTCGGAGTATTTAAAACCAACGTCTTTCAATTTGGATATTTACTACGAAATACAGCAATTTCTTGAATAATTATTATAGCTTACAATATATATCCCAAACTAATTTTAGTGAGTACACTTGTAAATTACATATTCCTTATTTTCTTTTCATTTAATGTATTGTAAATTGTAGGTTTGAAATTAATAATTTTATTTCAATTTTTACAGTTATTCACTATTTTTTTTTTAAATTTGAGAAGAGTGGTAATTAATAAATCGTAATCACTCACTTAAATATTTATATGCAATTTCGAAGGCTTCTAGAAAGCTATTACTTTCTACAGGACGACAATTTACAAATATTTAAAATATATATACATTCCGTTATATTTATTCTTAATACCTTAATGAACATATACTTAGATTTCGATAAATGTTTGTTACTAGTTATACTGGTTTACACATTAAGGACATTACATTGTTCAGTTATGATTTTTTAAAAAGATAATAAAACAAAGTTATTTTTAAAAACATTAACTATTATAACAACAAAAACTATATATATAAACACATTCTATTTATATTACACACATGTCAGAAGAATCTCATCAATTATTTATAGATGAAACAGATAAAAATTTAAAAAATATATTATTCAAAAATAATATATTTAAGCTACATTAGGTAACTAAAAATGTTTATACGATTCGAAATTATGATTTATATCTTGCTTGATAATCATAAAAAAAAGGTGACACATCTTATATACAGTAGGTGGCCATATTATTAGGTACAGATTTTTTGTAATTTTCAAGTTTAAACGATTTTCATGAAAAAATAAATTAGTTTTAATTTATTTTTCTTCTGTAACTTTGTTGCTTACATCTTAATATTTTTAAAAATGACAACATTTTAAGTTTATCTTATCATATTCAATGGTTACTGATAAACAAAATATTTCAAAAATAAAATATTATAAAACATACAGTACGGTTATACGCTATGATGCTATCTAAATCAAAATTTTTGGAACCATTTTTTACAAGGGTTCTTAGTCTAAAATTATCAAAACGTAAGTATTGTTTAATGAGTTATTAGTTTAACTTATTTTAATACGTAAATTTTTTTAGCACAACTATAATAGCCTTCACTTATATTTAGTATGGGCAAGTCTTTAGATTTATCCCCAAGCAAATGTAGAGAAATACAGACGTTAATTCTGCATTCCACACACTCTCAAAGAAAGATAGCAGAACTTACAGATGTTTCGAAGTCAGGGATCAACCGAAAAAAAATAAAAATGGATAAAAACCTGCGATTAGAAGCAAACCGTGTCGGAAAATGTGGCAGAAAAAGGATGACAACTCCTCATGTTGACCGTAAAATCAGGGGCATTTGTCTTAAAAGTCGTAAAGTGTGCGTCGCTCAGCTTACTACGTTGATAAATGATGAAGGAATCAACGTTTCCAAAAGGACCGTTTGAAGACGGTTAGTTGAAGAAAATGTAATGGGTCGTCGTCCAACCAAAAAAACACGACTAACTGAAGCTATAAAGAAAAAACGATTGCAATGGGCTAGAGAACACCGAAATATGACTGTTGCGGATTAGAGTCGAGTAAATATGACTTTTATAAAATTTTAGGAAGCTTAAATAATTATTTTTTAGTATTTATGGTCATATTTGCAGGTCTGTTTCTCAGATGAGTCAACGTTTCAAATTTTAATGGACAAAGGCTCATTCGTTCGACGACGCCCGGGAGAGAAATTTAATCCTGACTGTCTTGTTGAGAAAGTTAAATACCCTGTCAGTATAATGGTGTGGTCTGTGATCTCAGCCAAGGGTATGGGACGCTTTTACGTCGTGGAAGGGACCATGAGGCAGGACCAGTATAAACAAGTACTGGAAAGTCGGCTCCTGCATCTGGTTCAAGAATGGTTCCCTGGTGATGAAGAATATATTTTTATGCACGACTCGGCACCATGCCATAAAGCCAACAGTGTAACTTCATTCCTAGAGGATAAAAATGTAAGGGTTTTTCCTTGGCCGGGGAATTCCCCTGATATGAATCCTATAGAAAATTTATGGGAACTCACAAAAAGAAAGATCGCCAAAAAAGTCATTACTACCAAGCAGCAACTGATAGAAACTCTTAACAGAGTGTGGCATCACGATCCTGATGTCCAACACTAACCATATTCGTTTCCATTATTCGAAATATCCCTCAAAGTCTTCAGAAGTTAGGCTTCTCTGTACTTTTGTCGTTTCGCTCTTTATGGTTTCTACATCGTTCCAACGCTGCCCCCTTATGACCATTTTACATTTTGGGAATAAAAAAAAATCACAGGGGGCTAAATCAGGAGAATATGGGGTGTGGTCGAGTGTTGTGATTGAATTTCGGTTTAAAAACTCTAAGACCAACAAAGACGAATGAGCCGGCACATTATTGTGATGCAGAATCCATCCGTCCTCTCTCAGCAAATTTGGTCGTACATGTCGCACACGATCTCGTAAGCGCTTAAGAACTTCCACATAGAAAATATAATTTACAGATTATCCTTCAGGAAGATATTCATGATGTACAATGACACAGTAGTAAAAAAAAACGATTAACACGAACTTGATTTTTGACCGGCTTTTACGAAATTTTTTCGTTCGGGTATCTTTTTTTGACTTCCACCCCATGCTCTGAGTTCTAAGTTCTAGATCATACTCGTAAAACCATGACTCGTCACCAGTGATAATCCTTTTAAGAAAATTAGGGGTGTGCGTCGAATTTTTCCAGTCAATGCAGCATTCTTTTCGCCTCAACTTTTGGTCCTGTGTTATAAGCTTTGGGACAATTTTCGCACACAATTTTTTCAAACCTGCATTTTCCGTCAAACTTGTGTACACAGACAATTTTCCAATACTCGGCATATCAGCCAACATCCGGATTGTCATTCTTCGATCGGAAAGCAAGAGAGACTGCACACGTTCGATGTTTTAGTCGTTACAAGTGGTTGAGGGACGTCCTGGTCTCGTATCGTCTTTGCAGTTTTCACGGTTCTCTTGGAAACGCTTAATCCACTTAAATAGAGCTGTTTTTTCAGAACATCATCTCCATAAACAGTACTTAACATCTGATGAATTTGTAGTGGGGTTTTTCCAAGTTTCACCAAAAATTTGATAATTACTCGTTGTTCGGTTAAACCGTCTATTTCCATTTCGACAAATTAAAAAAAAACTTAACACTTAAACTAAACGTGTGCTTTTTGTATAATAATCTCGACGATCGGACGGTAACTGTCGCATTATTAGTAGTTGTAGAGTGTGCCCAAAATAGCACGATGTCTTACTTTGACCAATAGACCGCTGTAGATAATCAGATCGCGTATTTATCGGACATACTACGTATTAAAATTTTTCTAAATTTGTTAAAATATCATTTTATATGAAAAAATAAATAGATACAATTAAGAAAATATGTTGTTTTTATATGTTAAATAAAGTATTCTAATAAATTAAAAATAACTACTACACCTAACGCCAATTATTTCCTCATTAAATTCACTTAAACTTGAAAATTACAGGAAATTTATACTGTCCCTAATAATTTTGCCATACACTCTATATATAAATATATCTATATATATATTTATGATAACAGAAAATATTAAAATAGTCAGTATTTATCATTGTTTGCTAAGCGGTTTTACTGATATTAATTCGACAAGTACTAAATCAATACTTAAAATTAATAATAATAAAATTAAAAAAATTTGTATAATTTTATAACTTTTCAATAAACGATAATTAATCTACAAATAAGAATATACAATAAAAAATGAGTTACCTAGAAACTTGGTTAAATCTACGAACAAATAAAAAAATATAGAAGCATAAAAAAATGTGAAGATTTAATAGAAATTGACCTATATGTGTTTTTTAGTTTAACGCTCTAACTGATATGAAAATCAGCAAAAATGAATTACAGGGTTCTAGATAGTCGATAATATCGCCAGAAGAATTCAATAAAATTATTTCCTACATTCTGGTGGCTAGTTTTATAATTTAATCTTTTTTGTATTGTAATCTGTTTTTTTCTCTTTTTTTTTTCTTCTTTTTTTCCGCTCTTAATTAATGAAGTAAATTATTAGTATATAGTATTTCTAAAAAAAAAAAAAAAAAAAAAAAAACGCCAGAAGAATTAAATAGTATAATTATTTGAAATCAAAGTTATGATTATAAATATCTTTCGTTAAATGTTGGCTAATATACAAAAAAACATACAATTGAAAAGGCATTACATGATACTGTATGGTTTGAAATATTAAGTAATATAGTATTATAAAAAGAGTATATTTAATATAATAAAAAGTAGCTTTTTTATTAATATATTTATTTTGCAATATGCTTTAGTTACTCTACTACAAGGCATAAAAAATTGAATATGAAATACTTGTTTTTGATTTGCCTAAAAATTCAAATGATATAGAAGCATTATAATATATGATGATTTATTTTATATTTATATATCTATGTTTCCGGCTTTACGTGTTTACTGATTTATATTGGGAATTTTTATTATAAATCATAGTTAACCATTAACCACTGTTATCACTAATTTTTTTATAAATGTATGTAAGAATTAATAAACGTTTATTGATCTACAATAATACATAAACAATTGTTAAAAGTTACCTCCTTTTTTCTCATTTTTCACTTAAAACACAATAATTTGAAAATAGGATTAGGATCATTGAATTCTTAGATGTACTATTACAATATAATTTGTAAATCATTATTTATCTTTGATAGATTATCGACTTTATATTAATTAGATAATACGCCTTTACTTATATATATATATAACATTGAAAACGAATTATATAATTATTGGTCTATAATTAAATCAATTAAATTATATTGAAACATTTATTATACAAATATTTAACTAAAATAAATACTCTTTATGGTATGTTTTGAAATTTCAACAATTCATAAACAACTTATAAAAGACTTATTCGATTTCATTACCATGCAGTTTAAAATAAAATGGCATAGAAGCATTATAAAATGTGAAGATTTCTTTAATATTTATCATTCTCTCAAACTCAAACTCATTATTAACGAGAAAACACTTTTAACACAAATATTTTATTAATTTCAATATTTCACATTCTAGGTTTGTTAATATGAATATAAAAATAAGCAATTGAAAATAAATTACCTAAAGTCCAGTATAAATATAAGTAAATATTAAATGATATACATGCATTACGAAATAAGAAGATTTTTTTGATAATTATAAGTGTATGATTATTGGCATTCCGTTTTTATCGATATTTGTTGAATAATTATTATAATCTATAATTAACAATAATATTAGAAAAAAGAGTATATTTAATATAATAAAAAAAAGCTCCATAAACATTTAAGCTTTTATTTGGTATTTATAAATTCATGTTTTCGGTTTTTCGCCTTAACTGATATTTATTATATAATTATTTGAATTATAGTTAACCATAAATGTTTTTTATGACCAAAATTTAACTAATTTAAATATTTTCTAATAACCATTTGTTATTTTACAAATCGGTAATTACAATCAAAAATTAGGTACATCGAAACATTTCTAAATATACGTAAATAGAAAATTACATAGAAGCATTATATATTGTGCACACTTCATCGGTATTAATCAGTCTACGCTCTTTAGCTTTACGCCTTTAATTATACTTGTTGGACTATTATTAAAATACATAAATAACAAAACGAAAAACCAATAACAGCAATTTTTTATTAATATATTTATTTTGCAATATGCTTTAGTTACTCTACTACAAGGCATAAAAAATTGAATATGAAATACTTGTTTTTGTTATTGATTTGCCTAAAAATTCAAATGATATAGAAGCATTATAATATGTGGTTATGTATTTGTTATTTTTATCTTTATGTCTATGATTGACAGCATGACTTTATTGCTGAAATTTATTGGACTATTTTAACATCCATACTATATATGAAAACATTTATGTTACAATTAAATTATTGATTTTAATATCTTTCGTTAAATGTTTGCTAATATACAAGTTGACATAAACAATTGAAAAAGCATTACTTGATTCTGTATGGTCTGAAAAATTAAATAATATAGTATTATACAAAGTGTATATTTAATATAATAAAAAGTAGCTTCATAAAATGTGATGCTTTTTTTGGTATTTATCAATTTATGTTTATGGTTTTACGCTTTATTTGATATTTATTATATATTTTTTTGAATCATACTTAACCATAAATCTTTTTTATGACCAAAATTTATCTAATTTAAATATTTTTTATTGGTCGCTTGTAATTTACAAATCGTAAAGTACAATTAAAAATGAATTACCTGGATACATTTCTAAATATACAAAAATTGATAATGACATAGGAGCATTATATAATGTGCACACTTCTTTGTTATTAATCGGTCTACGCTTTTTAGCTTTACGCCTTTAATTATATTTGTTGGACTATTATTTAAAAACGTAAATAACAAAACGAAAAACCAATAACAGCAATTTCTTATTAATATATTTATTTTGCAATATGCTTTAATTAATGGTCGCTTGTAATTTACAAATCGTAAAGTACAATTAAAAATGAATTACCTGGATACATTTCTAAATATACAAAAATTGATAATGACATAGGAGCATTATATAATGTGCACACTTCTTTGTTATTAATCGGTCTACGCTTTTTAGCTTTACGCCTTTAATTATATTTGTTGGACTATTATTTAAAAACGTAAATAACAAAACGAAAAACCAATAACAGCAATTTCTTATTAATATATTTATTTTGCAATATGCTTTAATTACTCTACTACAAGGCATTAAAAATTGAATATGAAATATCTGTTTTTGATTTGCCTAAAAATTCAAATGATATAGAAGCATTGTAATGTGTGGTTATGTATTTGTTATTTTCATCTTTATGTCTATGATTGACAGCATGACTTTATTGCTGAAATTTATTGGACTATTTTAACATCCATACTATATATGAAAACATTTATGTTACAATTAAATTATTGATTTTAATATCTTTCGTTAAATGTTTGCTAATATACAAATTGACATAAACAATTGAAAAAGCATTACTTGATTCTCTACGGTCTGAAAAATTAAATAATATAGTATTATACAAAGTGTATATTTAATATAATAAAAAGTAGCTTCATAAAATTTGAAGCTTTTATTTGGTATTTATCAACTTATGTTTTCAGCATTACGCTTTAACTTATATTTATTATATATTTATTTGAATCATAGTTAACCATAAATCTTTTTTATGACCAAAATTTATCTAATTTAAATATTTTTTATTAGTCGTTCGTAAATTTACAAATCAGTAAGTACAATCAAAAATTAGGTACATCGAAACATTTCTAAATATACGTAAATAGAAAATTACATAGAAGCATTATATATTGTGCACACATCATCGGTATTAATCAGTCTACGCTCTTTAGCTTTACGCCTTTAATTATACTTGTTGGACTATTATTAAAATACATAAATAACAAAACGAAAAACCAATAACAGCAATTTTTTATTAATATATTTATTTTGCAATATGCTTTAGTTACTCTACTACAAGGCATAAAAAATTGAATATGAAATACTTGTTTTTGATTTGCCTAAAAATTCAAATGATATAGAAGCATTATAATATGTGGTTATGTATTTGTTATTTTCATCTTTATGTCTATAATTGACAGCATGACTTTATTGCTGAAATTTATTGGACTATTTTAACATCCATACTATATATGAAAACATTTATGTTACAATTAAATTATTGATTTTAATATCTTTCGTTAAATGTTTGCTAATATACAAATTGACATAAACAATTGAAAAAGCATTACTTGATTCTCTACGGTCTGAAAAATTAAATAATATAGTATTATACAAAGTGTATATTTAATATAATAAAAAGTAGCTTCATAAAATTTGAAGCTTTTAATTGGTATTTATCAATTTATGTTTTTGGTTTTACGCTTTAACTGATATTTATAATATACGTATTTGAATCATAGTTAAACATAAATGTAATTTATGACTAAAATTTAACTAATTTAAATATTTTCCAATAACCATTTTTATTTTACAAATCGGTAATTACAATCAAAAATTAGGTACAACGAAACTTCTCTATATAATCGTAAAAATCAGATGCATTGAAGCATTATAATATATGATGATTTATTTTATATTATATATCTATGTTTTCGGCTTTACGTGTTTACTGATTTATATTGGGAATTTTTTATAAGTCTTAGTTAACCCATTATCAACAATATATAAACTTAAAAGTTACCTTTTTCATTTCCTTTACTCACTTAAAATACAATTATTTAAAAATATTATTATAATCATTGTATACTTAGATGACTATTATTTAAAAACGTAAATAACAAAACGAAAAACCAATAACAGCAATTTCTTATTAATATATGTATTGTGCAATATGCTTTAGTTGCTCTAATACAAGGCATAAAAAATTGAATATGAAATGCTTGTTTTTGATTTGCCTAAAAATTCAAATGATATAGAAGCATTATAATTTGTGATGATGTATTTGTTATTTTGATCTTTATGTCTATGATTGACAGCATAAATTTATTGCTGAAATTTTTTGGACTTCTTTTAACATCCATACTATACATGAAAACATTTATGTTATAATTAAATTATTAATTTAAGCCTAACCTAACCTAACCTAAGATTTTATTTGGTATTTATCAATTTAAGTTTTTGATGTTACGTTTTAACTGATATTTATTATATATTTATTTGAATCATAGTTAACCATAAATCTTTTTTATTGCAAAAATTTAACTAATTTAAATATTTTTTAATAACCATTTGTTGTTTTACAAATCGGTAATTACAATCAAAAATTAGGTACATCGAAAATTCTTTATATAATCGTAAAAATCAAATGACATTGAAGCATTATAATATATGATGATTTATTTTATATTTATATATCTATGTTTTCGGCTTTACGTGTTTACTGATTTATACTGGGAATTTTTATTACAAATCTTAGTTAACCATTAACCACTTTTATAACCAATATTTTTATAAATGTATATAAGAATTAATAAACGTTTATTGATCTACAACAATATATAAACAATTGTTAAAAGTTACCTTTTTCATTTCCTTTACTCACTTAAAATACAATTATTTAAAAATATTATTATAATCATTGTATACTTAGATGTAATATTACAATAGAATTTGTAAATCATTATTTATATTTGATAGTTTATAGGCTTAACGCTTTACTCATATATAATACATTGAAAACGATTTATATGACGATTGGACTATAATTAAATCAATTATGTTATTTTGAAACATTTATGATACAAATATTTAACTAAAATAAATACTCTTTATGGTATGTTTTTAAATTACAACACTTCATAAACAATTTACCAATGGTATCTTCTTCTTTATTACCATTCACTTAAAAATAAAATGACATGAAAGCATTATGAAATGTGAATGTTTCTCTAATATTTATCATTCTATATATTTCACTGCATTTATGCTATTATTGATTTATTTATTGAAATATTTCTCAAACTTATTATTAACGAGAATACACTTTTAACACTAATATTTTATTAATTTAAATATTTCACAAACTAGGTGTGTTGATCTGAATATAAAAATAAGCAATTGAAAATAAATTACCAAATACCCAACCTAAATATAAGTAAATATTAAATGATATATACGCATTAGGAAATAAGAAGATTTTTTTGATAATTATAAGTGTATGATTATTGGCATTCCGTTTTTATGGGCCATTTAGTGGTTTCTTTTTAAAAACGAAATAAAATGAACATAAATAAATTTTTTTAAATTTATTATGGCTTTATTAGAAAGAGGAAAGTCTCCGATTAATTATGAAACACAATTTCACTCATGTAGCTACCTCGACTGGCTTTGCAGTAGTGTATCCTGCCAGTCAGTTTCGGGCTTTATCTCACGAATGGCTTGGCTAATATTCAATTTAAGGGCTTGAATCGTTTGTGGATTGTCCGCGTAACATTAATCTTTTACGGTACCCCATAAAAAATAGTCCAGCGGCGTCAAATCACAGCTCCGAGCCGGCCAATTGACATTACCAAAACGGCTCACTACACGATTACCGAACTTGGTAAGCAGAAGATCGATTGTTTCATGGGCTTTATGGCATGTCGCACCATCCTGCTGAATCCAAAGGTCGTCCAAGTTCAGGTTCTCAATTTCTGGCCACAAAAAGTTGGTCAGCATGCTTCTGTAACGTTCCCCGTTGACCAAAATGGCATTGCCAGCAGGATTTTCGAAAAAAAATGGGCCAATGATGGCACGACTCCACAATGCGCACCAAACGGTCACTCTCGGAGGATGCATTGGCTTCTCAATAATCACATTCGAGTTTTCAGTGCCCCTAACCTAACATAGCCGTTTAGATGAAAATGGGCCTCATCCGAAAAGATGATTTTTCGAGCAAAATCGTTGTCCATTTCCAGCTGCTCTAAAGCCAAAACTGAGAAGTGATGACGAACCTCATGGTCATTAGCCTTCAATTGCTGACTCAATTGGATCTTATACGGAAACAATTCGAGGTCTTTGTGCAGAATTCTCCTCAGGCTAGTGCGACTAATGTTGAGTTGTTTTGATCGACGGAGAGTTGAAATTCCGGGATTGAGTCGCACACTCCCGTCTACAGCAGCGATAGTTTAAGCTGTGCGCACCGTACGAGCACGCGGAGACCTTGAGTGTTATCCACTAGCATGCCCGTCTCACGAAATTTTTTAACAAATTTGCGTACAGCAGGGGCGGTAGGTGTCTCATTTCGACCAAACGTTCTTTTCAAAATACGCACCGTTTCGGCTACACAGCACTCATTATGGAAGTAAGTTTTCAATATTTCCCAACGTTGTTCAAGCGTAAACCGACTAATTTTGTTTCGCGGAGGTACGATACTGACTTTCTGATAACATTTCGCAGGAAAAACAGACGTAGGTGATAATATAACCTGTAGTTTAAATAGAAACCACTAGATGGCCCACCCTATACATGTGTTTGTTTTCATTATAACATAAACAACTGAAATGTATGTTATAAGAATATATTAAAAAATATATAAAAATAAGTTACCTTGTCCAATACTACTATCCACTTAAAATACAAATATATAAAAGTAGTATTACTACCAATGTATTCTTAAATATGATATTACATTAAAATTTATAACACAGTATTTATCATTGATAGTTTATCGGCTTTACGCCTTCATTCATATAAAAAACATTGAAAACGAATTACATGGTTGTTGGACTATTACTAAATCAATGGTTAACAGGTAAATACATTTATAACACCAATGTTGAATTAATTTAAATATTTTTCAATAATCGTTTGTTAATCTACAAATAGGCAATTATAATGAGAAATGAGTTATATCAAAATTTCTTTAAATATACGTAAAAATCAAGTGATATATAAGCATTAAAAAATGTGATGATGTCTTTGATATTTAGCTTTATGGTATGTTTTTAAATTACAACACTTCATAAAAAACTGACAAAAGTTATCTTCGATTTCATTACCATGCACTTAAAAATAAAATAACATAAAAGCATTATGAAATATGAATGTTTCTTTAATATTTATCATTGTATATATTTCACTGCATATATGCGATAATTGATTTATTTATTGAAATATTTCTCAAACTTATTATTAACGAGAAAACACTTTTAACACCAATATTTAATTAATTTAAATATTTCACAAACAAGGTTTGTTAATCTGAATATAAAAATAAGCAATTCAAAATAAATTGTTAATTAACTTAAAAGGAAATAGAAAGATTTTTTGGATAATTATAAATAATTGATTATTGGCATTCCGTTTTTATTGATAATTGTTGAATAATTATTTAAATCTATAATTAACAAAAAATCAATCTGACACCAATATTTTATTATTTTAAATATTCATTAATATATATTTCTTAATTTACAATACTACATAACAAACTGGAAAATATTACCATTCTCTTCATCACTACCCACTTTAATTAAATTAAAAAAGTAAACATAGTATTCACTGCATTTATGCTATAATTGATTTATTGAAATATTTCTCAAATTCTAAAGGAAATAGAAAGATTTTTTTGATAATTATAAATATTTGATTATTGTGCATTCCGTTTTTATTGATAATTTTTGAATAATTATTTAAATCCATAATTAACAAAAAATCAATTTGACCCCAATATTTTATTATTTTAAATATTCATTAATATATATTTCTTAATTTACAATACTACATAACAAACTGGAAAATATTACCATTCTCTTCATCACTACCCACTTTAATTAAATTAAATAAAAGTAATATTAGTAACATAGTATTCAGTGATATAATATTACAATAGAATTTTCAAAGTTATAATATTTAAGCTTTTATTATAATATATTATAAATGACGTGTACGTACTACATTGATAGCCTCTGAATATACCAACAATTAATAAAATGAAAAATAAACATTTGTGATTAGCTGAAATCATGTTGATTTTTATATTTTATTTCAGCAGTATTTTATCTATTACTTCAACGATTATAATTGTAGGAAAACTGCGAGAAATAACAATTTTGTGGCCGTTTTAACCGTTCAAAAATAGGCCAAATGGCCAAATTTATAAGTTACAGGAAGTAACACCTACAATTTGTTGATTCAGATGTTTATTTTACTGAAATTACTCTATAGTTCACGAGTTATGTTTTTATTGAACAGTTTTATGCGTCATCACAAATGTTGAATATAAATTTATTATCAAGTTTTTATTTTATAAAATGCAATCTATTATTCTAACGTACATAAGGTAGGTAAATATCATGTTAGACTATATATGAACTTTTTATAAAATTGTCACACATTTCTTACGTTGTTTTGCATTAATTCTTTTAGTATTAAAATATTTTATTCTTTATTGTAAAACAGTTCAGTAAAATAACTTGAAAAATATTTACTATTTATTAATGCAAAATAATGTGACGTATGATGAAAGCATACTTGTTTAGAAAATGTAGGCAATTTTTTAATGCACCTAAAAATATTTAATCAGATAGAAAGATATCAGAAAAAGCTCATAATTTAACACATTGATTTATTATATTGTGTAATAATACAAACAATTTAATTATATAGCTAAAAAAAAGGAGAATAATACGAATAAAATAATCACGGGGTGCGAATTCAAAAATTGTTTAGGTTTATCTTATGAAAAGTTATAAAAAAAACATATTAAGATTAAATTAAAAATGTTATTCATAACACTGAGATAAATTGTCAAGTATTAAAATTTCTTACCTAGTGCTCGTGCTCGAAGTCTAACTGATATCCGCAGAAACGAACGACCGTATACAGATATTAAAACAATTAAAAAAAGAAAGGAAAAGTTTAGATCGGTGACTTCATTTCCAAAGCTAATTCACCGACATAAATAAATACTCAAACCAAATTTACTCGCAAAACTAACTATGTCCCGTGGAACAAAGAATTAGTCTGGAGTATTGGTTTGTAGCTGGAGAGTGCACACACACTGACGAGGAGACCAGATCATCTGGTAGTCTAGGGTGTACATTTTGAATATTGTAATATACAAATTATACAAAACATAGTCAAATTCGCTTTTTACTATGCTGTATATAACGATATTCCGGATAAAACGATTCCAAGCAACGTATTTGGTTGGTTTTATATGTAATGTGTAGTACTTTTATTCGTTTATAACGATATCTGTTATAACGATAATTCGGATATAGCGATGTTATTTTGAAACGAAAATTGGTTTTTATAATCGCCTATAGCAATTAATAATACATGCACATGTCGTAAATTTGATTTCGTTCGAAGCGATAATTCGTAATCTTATCTGTAAAAGATAATGTGTCTTGTATGACCGTATTGTATAAGGCATACGTTTCTTAGTCCCCGTTTTGATTTCTATCCGTTTAGACACGTTCCGTATAAGTGAAAACTGTCAAATAAAAGACGACGTTGTTTCACTATCGTTGAAAAAGTGAAAATAATTGAACGTTTAGAAAGTGGTGTTTTTAATAAAGATCTTTGTCAAGAGTTGAGAATCAGTCAATGAACACTATCTACCATATGGAAATCAAAGGACCAAATAAAAAGCGTTTTACAAAAAGACGTCACATTTAACTAAAGAATAAAATGTAGCTAACATCAAGACGTCGAACAGGCTCTCCTAGAATGGTTCAAAATACAATGATCTAAAAATATTCCAATAAATGGTCCGATACTTCAAGAGAAAGTGACTGAATTCGGAAAGCGTATTAATAAAATAGATTTTCAATGTATTTCTTGAATTACCCGTTTTCGTCAAAGGCACAATATCGTTTTTGGAAAAATAAGTGGAGAATCGGCAATCGTTCCTGTTGGTGTTTCGGACAATTGGCTGGAATACATTTGGCCTAATTTGCGTAAAAATTATGAAGATTGTGACATTTATAACGGTGATGAAACCAGATTGTTCTTTTGTCTAACACCATCTCAAACATTACGTTTTAAAGAGGAAACATGCAGTGGTGGTAAATTATCTAAAGAGCGACTCACGATTCTTGTAGCCACTAATATGACTAGTTCTTACAAAAATAAACTGTTGGTAATTGGAAAATCTAAGACTCCGGGATGTTCTAAAAATATAAAAAACTTGACAGTCGACTACAAAAGCAATAAAAATGCAGAAAATGAAGAAGAAATTGTCAAGTCTATTTTGAATTCAAATGATGATGAAAGTGAACAAGTTGACGAAGAGAGCGAAGAAATCGTATTTAAAGTACCGTCTATTTCGGAAATGTATTTTTATATTAATCAGATGCGTACTTTTGTTTCGGTAAACAGTGATATAAATATGCCAGAAGTATCAATGACTTTAAACAATATTTTTAATTTTGTTAAAAAATCTTAAACAAATTATAAACAAAGCACTATTATAGATTATTTTTCAAACAAATCGTAAATATATACTATATACATTTACTTTTATTAAAAATTATAAATACCTTGAATGTTAAAATATGTAATCTTAAATGAAATTATACAGTAAAAAATTTGTTTAATAAATCAATTTTTCAAAAAAATCAATTTACTTTTTATAATCCGGATATAACGAAGTTCGGTTATAACGATCAGATTCTTTAGGTCCCTTGAAGATCGTTATAAGCGAATTTGACTGTATTTAATATGCTATCTACGTAACAGTCCAATCGATTGATAGTGGCAATATATGTTTTTTCGTCTCCATATGCGTATAGTCGGCGTTACCACCTTTCTTTTTGGATAAGTTTTCGTGTATGTATGTTTTTATTTATTACAACTGTATGTGGGTTTCCTCTATTTTTTGTAAGCGTAAAATGCGTTCCAATAAGTAATCACTTTTATAATTCTAATTCGACTCAATTGACTATGCTCTGATCGAACAGAACCTTTATTTATTACTCCTTTGCGTCGTAGTTTCGATTTATAAGTTCGTGTGGAATTTATATGTTTAAGATTGATTTATAATTTCGATACCGATGATCAGCACCTCTCGTCCGTTTCGGTTATTGGTTTAGGTTCAGACATATGTGTTATATTTTTTTGTTATTATTATTTGAAAATACAATCTGTGTTCCGAGAAGATCAAGCGTTAGTATGTTTTAGTTAAAGAAAATATCACATAGTTATATATGGTATTTTCCATAAATAATTCAATATTATATAACATTTTTGTTAGCTGTGAATACAATGATGATATGTGTGCATATCCATAACAATTGTATTGAACAGTTAGGTCATTATTAATGATAACTTTTAATTATTCATTTGGTAAAACTGTATATTATACTATATTTTTTGACCATTCACAGCATCACGTATTTCAGCGGCTTGGCTTTGGCAAGCTTCAGGCAGCTTGTCGACCATATATTTATTTTTTATGGATGAAAATATACGCAATAAAACATATATATCTCAAGTGCCTTTGTACGTTAGTATTAAAGCAGAACTTTGTCTACGGTTATCAACGTATACGTATAAAGAAGTTCAATTAATAATATTATTTAATTATTAAATAATATATTTCATAACGGAACGGTTATATACAGAATTAAGTGTATATCAAAGGCAAATATTGTTAAAAACAATTCTTTATTATCCGATAAACGATACGAAGAATTGATAGAAGTTTTAATGCTGAGATGTTCGAAAACAAAACAAAATACTCATGTTTTTTGATAACATAAATGATCAGTGAATAAGTGTTAATTATTTTTCTAATTGTACTGATCCAAATAAAATCAACGGCCGATGAAAAAACATTTATTTTTAAATATTATTTTTAACACTTAAACTTATTAAATTTACGTGGACAGCAGAATACAATGGTGTATAAATAAGATTGATATAAATATGATTTGAGTTTCAGGAAATAAAACTTTTTTTCACCAAAATCTTTAACTTTTTAACGAGCATATATAGTTTTAATTTAAACTATAAGAGTTTAAAAATGCGTATGTATGACTTTGGAATTTTTTAATATTCACGATTAATTTTGATAACTTATAGTATGATAATTCCCACATCGAAAACAGCAGTATTATTTCATTTCAATAATTTTCAATGTCTTAGAATTTTTTAATGAATGTCAAAAAAATTAGGTCTCTATTCACCAAATTAAAAAAAAAATTAGTTTATTTAAAAAATTTATTTTAGATGTAACGTATTAAAACTGCAAGACAATAGATAGGTAATAACTATTTTAATATTTTTTCCTACATTTTTGTATGTACTCAAAAAATGTCTGGAAAATAAATATAATTCCCAGGCATTTTATGCTAAAAGTAATTTTTTAAATAATTTGCCTAAAATCAACCAGTACTTAAAAAAACACTAAGGCATAATATACATAGCCTAAATTGCACATATTGCCGGCAACATAAACATTTTTCTTATAATATAAATTATTTTTTATATAATTAGTATTGATAATAGAGAAATTTCAAATTATTGTAATTAATCAATTTATTATATTTTTTTTTTAAATATTAAACGATCTGTAAAAATAAGTTTTTACAATAAGTAAAAGTGGTGATGTAGAGTTACATAAGAAAAAGAAAAATAAGATAAATTAAATAAATAAAATAATATAATATAAATAAAATAAGATAAGTAAATTAAATTAAATTAAATTAACTTGGTTTTTATGGACTGAGGACTTGATTGAAGAAACCATCCATTGATGGGACTTCATGAAATTAAAAATTTTAAACAAGAAAACTGTGCTCTGACCGACGAGATGTAGACTTATTAACAATGTTTTATATTTTTTTGAATTTGAAACAATTGCATTGGTTTAACTTAAAATGTTGTTATGTGTTTATGTCATTAAAATGATATAATTATCATGTTATACAAAAAAAAAATTGACCAAAAATGTATAAATTTTGTTGTGTTCCAAATAATTAGGATAAATATGATATTATTTATGTTATTCTAAAATATCACAAATTAATTCCAACAGCATCTTTAGAATATAAATAAATATTAAAAAAGTTTATTTCTTAAACTCAGTAATTTAAGAAGTGTTCATTACAAGAATTTTGAATAGATTTCAAAATTTTAAAAATAGAATGTGAAAAAAAAATTAATATTTATAATAATGATGTTCTTATTTAATCTTTAAATGAATAATTCACCGAGAAAGAAATATTAAAATTATATTATTAACGTTAACGTGATGTATATGCATTCATCAGATATTTGTATTATGATTTGATTACCTAATTATCAGTTCAACATTATATGTATACGAGTTAATAATCATTTTAGGAAATCATATTTCATTATGGAGTTATTTTAAGGGTTTGAAAAAGAATTGAATTCCGTGATATATGTATTTCAGTAATATTATTTCTCATTTTTTGTAGCTTTTCGTTTATACTTTAATCAACAGGTCTTCGTGGCTAAGTCATCAATATAATCAATCTCTTGTTTTTCACTATCACATTATCAATTAAACCCGTACAATACGAAATTCGGCGACCGGTTATATATAAACACTATTATTTTTACAGTGTTGGTAGTCTATAAACCGAAATAATCATGAAGAGTGAGGCGAGTAGGTATAGTATTAATATACACCTGTATTAATACCAGATACGTACAACGCAAAAACTTTCATATTTCATACGCATAATGTTAGCTAAATACGTATTTCTACGTAAATAAAATCGTTTTCATATGATATCGATGAAAATTTTTGTAAAAAAAAAACTGCTGTGTATTGAGATTATATATTGTAGTCAAAAAAAATATTAAAACCCAATTGAATTACAAACGAAATTCCCCATAATATCAAGAGATATCGTTTGAAATTCAATTATCTATCGGTGACAAGGCGGGATTACAATTTGAAGCATATGACTTAACCTACCAATTAGCTGTCGTAAAAAACTTTAAACCAGTTTACATACTGTTAATTGTTTATTTTTTAAAATATTGTTAGTTCTTTTTGTAAAAATATATATATTTCAATGTGGATTTGTACGTTCTATCTATAAATGTACTCAGACGCTTGTACATATTACAATTATTTGATTTTTATTTGAAATTTTATTGTTTTGTTCTTTAAAATGAATTATTAATATCAAACGAATAGAATGCATGAATTACTAATTGCTATACATATTTCTGTAAATTTCAAATAAGATATTTTATGATATAGACACGTATCCATCTACTCGCTCCCAACAGACAATCGTGGATTCCATACAAATCGTGTTCTACGTATTTATAAATTAAAAATCGATAACCATTATGAATGCAAATGTGGAACCGAAATTGTAATTTTATAAAAAGAAAAATTGAGATAATATGAAAAAAAATAGTAATAAAGAAACATCTTGTAATTTAAATATTTATCAAGCCGTTTTATTTTATATTTATAATTATTATATTCGCGTACTTTTGTGAAAACTGTTGACGATATTAAAATACTCCTAAAATTATTTAATCCGCTTGCATGATATGTGACATATCAATTGGTTAACTAAATAGCACGTAACTGTCATAATTATTCACCATTAAACATTGACATATTTACAATTGTAGTAATTAATCACTTTATTTAAAACTTGTAATCATGAAAAGTGTGCTCTGACCGACGCGATGTAGACTTATTAACAATGTTATATACATTTTTGAATTTGATTCAATTGCAATGCTTTTACCTAAAATGTTGTTTTGTGTTTATGTCATTAAAATGACATAATTATCATGGTATACAAAAGCTAATTTGACAAAATTGTATAAAATATGTAGAGTTCCAAATAAGTAGAATAAATATGATACTATTTATGTTATTCTAAAATATCACAATATAATTCCAACAGTATCTTTTGAATATAAATAAATATTAGAATTTTATTTCTTAAACTCAGTAATTTAAGAAGTGTTCGTTATTACACATATGTTTATTGCTTAGATCACGAGTCTATTCGAATTAATTTTTTGTATTAAAGCGGCCATATCACGTAAATACAAATGTCTTGTATAATATGGTATACAAAACATTGATTCATTACTTATACAATTCTCACTCATCCTAAAATGTAGTTAACTATTTAATTTTTAATATTTTTTAGTTACTTCTGTAGATGGTTAAAGTAAAGTACTGCAAAAAAATAAACCGACAATAAAGAGAAAAAATGCAAGTGTTTAAATAAAAATGTAGTGAAAAATCATCAACGATATAATATATAAACGAATCAAGTTAATAGAGTGCTAAAAAACACTGGGATTGTTGTCTATGTAATAACTAAATGCAAATTACAAAAAAATACTGGATGTGCATACATAAAATCCAATATATTGTATGACGTATGAAATATCGTAAGGTATGTATATCAATAGATGTCTTAAGGAACTCAAACATGATTCAAATCCTCCAGAAAAACACATGAATTTCGAGTAGATTTCAAAATTTTAATGATAGAATGTGAAAAAAAAATTAATATTTGTTTAATGATGTTCATATTCACTCTTTTAATGAATAATTCACCGAGAAAGAAATTTTTAAATTATATTATTAACGTTAACGTGATGTATATGCATTCATCAGATATTTGTATCATGATTTGATTACCTTATTAACAGTTAAACATTGTATGTGTACGAGTTAATAATCATTTTAGGAAATCAAATTTCTTTATGGAGATATTTTAAGGGTTTTATGAAGAATTGAATTCCGTGATATGTGTATTTCAGTAATATTATTTCTCCTTTTTTGTAGCTCTTCGTTCATACTTTAATCAAAAGGTTTTCGTGGCTAAGTCAATAATAAAATCAATCTCCTGTTTTTCATTTTCACATTATCAATTAAACCCGTACAATACGAGATTCGGTGACCGGTTATATGTGAACATTATTATTTTTACAGTGTTGGTAGTCTATAAACCGAAATAATCATGAAGAGTGCGGCGAGTAGGTATATTATTAATATACACCTGTATTAATACCAGATACGTACAACGTAAAAACGTTTATATTTCATACGCATAATGTTAACTAAATACGTATTTCTTCGTAAATAAAATCGTTTTCATATAATATCGATGAAAATTTTTGTAAAAAAAAAAACTGCTATGTATTGAGATTATATATTGTCGGCAAAAAAAATATTAAAACCCAATTGAATTACAAACGAAATTCCCCATAATAACAAGAGATATCGTCTGAAATTCTGAAGTATTGAAAAAAAAATACTGGAAGGGCATACATAAAATCCAATATATCGTATGACGTATTACATATCGTAAAATATGTATATCAATGGATGTCTTAAGGAACTCAAACATTGATTCAAATCCTCCAGAAAAATACCTGAATTTCGAGTAGATTTCAAGATTTTAAAAAAACAATTGGAAAAAAAATTAATATTTGTTTAATGATGTTCATATTTACTCTTTTAATGAATAATTCACCGAGAAAGACATTTATAAATTATAGTATTAACGTTAGACTGATGTATATGCATTCATCAAAAATTTATATCATGATTTCATTACCTTATTATTAGTTTAACATTGGATATGTATGAATTAATAATCATTTTAGGAAATCATATTTAATTATACTTAGGTATGTTTTCAGAATATCCAATAGTTAAATGAAATCCAACAACAGTAATTTAAATTAAAACGATTAGAAAAAAAATTACAAATTTAGAATTTGGGTTTCGAAAAAACATTATACATAATCATTCAGGAAAATACATAAAGAATTCACCAAAATTTACGAAAACTTATTCGTTTGATTGCGATTTGGCGATAGAAATATTGAAAATCAGAATTTGACGCAATTTCTATTGAGTTATTTACTAATTGAAGTTTTCGTACTAGTTTAAACACATAAAACAGTATATCAAAATCGTTATCGCATTATCCGAAGATTGCATGTATACTTAAATATATAAACATACGTTAATATGTATATTATTTTTACATAAAATAATATAAAAATATATGACTATATTCGCAATTGATATTAGGCATTGTACTTATTACTGTTGAATATTTATGGAGTTGTTTTAAGGTTTTTGAGGATCATTGAATTCCGTGATATGTGTATTTCAGTAATATTATTTCTCCCTTTTGTAGCTTTTCTTTCATATTTTAATCAAGAGGTCGTCGTAGCTATGTTAACAATAAAATCTTTCTTTTGCTATTCATTTCGACTTTATCATATAAAGCTTTACAATACGAAATTCGGTGACATTATATGTTTATATGTGAACATTATTATTTTTACAGTGTTGGTAGTCTATAAACCGAAATATTCATGAAGAGTGCAGCGAGGAGGTATATTTTTAATATCCACCTGTATTAATATCTGATACGTACAACGCAAAAACTTAAACATTATTATTAAACATATTTTTTTTAGTATATATATATATTTATTTTTTTATTTATATGTATAGGAAATGCAATCAAATAAAAACAAGCAAAAAACAGATCACGAGGAGAAAAAGAAAACAAATGTATATCATGTTCCGGCCTCATATTAGGTACAATTATTCACCATCATCCTTTGTTGTTTACATCCGTCGGCGAGTAACACCACGTGCTCGTGATGGAAAGTTACCCCATGGGAGACATGTCATTTAAAGAAAAATACAAAAATACAAAAAATTCACGTGATGTAGATCTAGTATCCACCACGATGACAGGAGAATAAGATAGTTTTTTTAGAATAAGGCCAATACATTTGTATGCTATTTTAATTATTTTGATAATTTATGTACGGCGATCGGTGACAACCGATCTGGGTGCACATTCATGACAGACTTTTTCGTGAATATGCAACGGTGCGGTTTGGATATTAGTTTTCTTTGTATTTGATTTGGACATATGAATTCATTTAATATTATTTGTATTTTAAGAACGAATATCATGTCAGTCATTGTCTGTGTGTCAAATAATTAATAAAAAATACACGTAAACTAGAATGCATAAATTCATTTTCTATATACGAAATATAAAATCGCCAAATTTTATTTTAAATACAATATTTCAACATTTTTAATGTTATTATTATGAAATGGCGAAAAAATTGTAATAAGGAGAAACCAGTCCAAGAGTCTAAAATGATGAATAAACGAATTTATATATGTGACGTTTGAGAATAAATTTGTGCTGAACATTTCATTTAACATTTTTTCAAACTAAATTTTTGTTTTTGTATCGCGGACACTTTTTTTATGCGATATATACATTACAAATGTCCTGAATGAGATGTATGGAATTCAAGTAAAATAATTCTTTTACAATTTGTAATGTCATTCAAGTTTGTCATTTTAATCGCACGCGTGGAATATTATAATATTTTATTTTCCTTAATTTACCAATTTGGAGAATATTTATATTAAGTAGAACAATGTTTTATTTGTTTTCAATTTTAATATTACACTTGTTATATATTCTAAACATTTTGAACATTTGTTTGAATACAATGGAATAGAAACCTTAATTTTTCTTTTTTCTTGTGACTACTCGTGTACAAATCAAATGGAAAAACGTACTGACGCCATTTGTGTACTATTTATTTTTTGTTTTCAACGTTTTACTAAACTCATATAATATGAATAGTATAATAAAATATTATTTTATATTTTGTTATAATTTATCCGGTATTAGCCCAAAATTACAAACAGCACGTGTCATAAATATATTATTACTGTTCCTATAAATTTATGAAATTTTCAATTTATGCATAAAAAAGTCGTAGACGTCTAACTTGACTTTGTGTATGTAACAAATTTAAATATTATAATTTAAATAATCGATAGGCATGAAAATCTGACGAAAAGAATAATGATTGTGAAAATAATAATGAAAATAATAATGAAAATCAATAATAATGTTCCTTATTATTATCATAATGAATCAGTTATGTGATTAAATTATGTTATAAAAATGAAATCTAAAATTACTTTAGGAATTTTTAGAAGAGAATACGCAGTTGTGTTTTTAAAAACGTTTAACAAAAAGGAAATTATCAAAAACATTTTAAAACGTTCAACAAAAACGGTATTTTAAAAATCGATAATATTACACCAACGCCAAAAAATTGTATACATTTCCCCTCTGTGATTATACTATAATTTGAATTATCCTTGTCAAATATTATCATAAATGAATAAATAATTATAACTACTTATGCGTGTAACAATATTTACACCCGGTAATACGCCGTGCTCGTCTTTAGCAGTACATTTTGCCCAAAAGGAGCACCCTAAACAATTCGCGCTGAGCCGTCCAACATAGATTTGGCAAAACAAGAACTACTTATGTAATAATACTTTTGT
Organism: Schlechtendalia chinensis; assembly: GCA_019022885.1. NCBI lineage: Eukaryota > Metazoa > Arthropoda > Insecta > Hemiptera > Aphididae > Schlechtendalia > Schlechtendalia chinensis. The sequence goes on along the minus strand of CM032345.1, from coordinate 13,855,990 downwards.
TATACTTTGTGAATAACCGAGTCGTCGAGCTTCTTCCGTAAACACATACAGTAAGTAATCAATAACGATTTGAGCGTAAGTCGATTGTATTTTCACATTATTTGTATTAGAGAAAATAATAATAATAATGTTTAATAAAAAAATGCACTTACTTGTATAACGGGTATGTGGCAATCGTTTCCTCTGGTTGACGTTTCACTCATATTTATCGATGATTTTGCATATGCATATATCGGAAACCATAAGATGAACGATTGTGTGCAACAATAATTCATCACAAATAATGTATTCATCCTCCGATTAGAGTATAACCGATATTTTATTGCAGTCGACATTGTCGAGTCTTTTGTATTGGTTAAATGTAACCTATATATAAATGTATATATTGTATCACATGTAAATATAATATAGTGAAAAAGCTCGGTGGCTATTCATCCGATATCGTTCGAACCGACCGGGAGCCGATACTGTACTGCACAACTATTACACAAATATGAGTGCACAGGGTGTAAAATATACAGTTATAATATTCTTTTATGGTGGCGACAAGATGCGCTTATGTGCGTGTAATTGAGTTCGGATATAAATAATACGTTTTATTTACCCGGATCCACACTTGTTTAAATAATTGAAAATAGAAACCTATAGATTATACGCCATTGTGTACATATTCATAATGACATTTCCTTTCGGAGCGGCATTAGCCAACCGTCCATAGATATAATACGTATGAAACGTACACAACAACTGTGCCTACACGTAGCATTTTGTTGTCACCTTAGTTTTGGACACTGTCTCACTTTAATTGGGTTACATTGGGCTATCCTCAATGACCGAAAACTTAATGCCTCTGGGTCGTGAACAAAACACGATCGACCCGGACATTGGAGTACGAGATCCGAGGGCCAAGAGTCGGTAAGAATAATAGTATCCGAGAGCATTATAGGTGAATGAGAATTGCTCGAAGTGGAGGTAGGGCGCTGGTCTGAAATCTTCACGGTTGCGATGTACCTAACCTCTTGCTCCTATTGTAAAGACTGATTGGCGCTTGTTGATTCTCAATAATTGCGCGTCAGTTCACGCTTAGGAGATAGTGAACCTCTTGGACCTTGGTAAAAGCAAGGGTGGCCACTATTGGGTTATGTTAACTCACATCGTGCTTTCTCGACTGCGACATGTGTTTTATGATTGTTGAAATAAAATATCACAGGGTTGCGCCCTACCGCTAGGTTCGTCACCAAAAGTGAGTTGGCGGATATATAGCCGGATAGGTGGACCAACTACCTAAAACACGGAATTAAAAAGAGTGGAAGCCGAGACTGTTATACAGTGTAGGTAAAATACGTCCAACCTGTGATCATCCGGTACAACGTGCGAGGGGGATGCCCCGGTCGCGTCAACAGCAGACCCGGTCGACTCCTCGGACAGCTTAGACTGTCGGAGTCGGTTACGTGATGACAGATTAGCAGGAGCAATATATGTGGTAAAAGGCCTTGCGAGCTAGACACCGGTCGCGCAAGACGGTCCAGGAACAGATCGGAGAGTGTGGAACGGTGGGACATGACTCTGCTATCGATCACGCTTGCGCGTACCTTAAGAGAGACTTGAAAATTATTCTTGTGTTCCCCTGTCGCCATACCGGCGTGGTCACGACACCGGTGGGTAGGTGTACGCCATAGTACATCTACGGTAATTATAGTGCCGGTCCTCACCGCGGGTTATGATAACCGCGCGTGAAAGCGGTCGTCTAAAAGTTATGAGCGGAGCACGCCGATTTTCCTCGAGGGGTCGGACGCTCCGCTCGCCACTCGTGGTTCGGCAAACGAGGCGTGACCGTTCAGTGAGAAACAACGCTCTTGTCTTCTCGAAGGCGGGATCGTTCGGTTCGAACAACGCTCATGCACACCCGTCTTCTGACATTGGTCCCCAGGACTCCGAATCGGTCGATATATGAACCTCGATAACACCGATATGCTCACTGTTTCACTTTTATGTTTCAGTAAATATTTCTGTTCCGCAGTCCCTTGAACCCGAACAACGGAAAACATAGCATTACATTATTCGACGTATTTCAATGGAATTAAACGTTCGCGTTGTGTATCGACTACCCATAATGGTTGTACGCGTTCCCGCCGGTTTCCTTTCTACGAATCTCGCACCGTATTAGCCGTATTAGCCCATTGTATCAAGAGAAATTTGGCTTACCCCGTTGCGAAAACCGGGCACTGACCGTGCTCCTTCGTTTAGCCCATGGTTGCTACTCGAGGGGCGCGGCAGAAGACGCCTCTTCCTAGAGCGATTCGTCAGGCGCTACGTCGGTCGACGTGCCGCCAACGAAATCCGAGCACTCCGAGAGCTCGTACCGCATTTACACGTCGAGACGCACCGAGAGGCGCGGTTGGCTCAACGGTTTAACCACCGTGGCAAAATCCAACCAGTACGAATCCAACCACAGGAACCATCGTCGGATCCATGTCGCTACTGCTCCGGGGTGGTCTCGATGACTGAGCATTAGCGACACTTCTGACGTCCGAAGAGTGGTTCGTCCAACCTAGTAAACACTGAGAACCGTATGGAATGTGTTTGAATGGTTCGTTATATAAAAAAAAAATGATAACCCTCAGTTACTGGACCAACCATTACAGGTAATGAACACTTATTGCGCAGTGCAGGGGTGTATTTGTGGAAGGGCGTAAGAGGGCCCAAGGCACCTTCCGAAAGTCCAGGGACATTTATTCGAAAAAATATACCAATAATACTGTAATATTTTTAATAACACGCGAGGTTTCGCCAATTTTCAATGTTTATTTCTGGGCCGAGAACAAATGATAACACAACGACTCATTTACTCGATGACTCGGCCTCTCCACAGATAAATGCTTGAACACGACCCAGTCGCAGCCTAGTGTCCGTCCACGAGCGCAAGTGGTTCCCGCTATCCAAGACGTCGGCTCGGCGCGGGACGGATGTTGTACGCGGAATATACAAAACGAATAAAAAATTTTTCGTCGAAATTTCGCAGTCTTCACACATTTGTTCGCGTTTGTATGAATATCGACTGGGTCACACGCGTTCCGTTCGAAAACGCTTCCGCGTACACAAATACGAGCGTCGCACCAACTATAGGAACGATCCGCTAGATTCGTCGCGTACGAATGTTGAATGAACGGTGAGAGTCTCCGATTTAGTCCCTCTGCGGCGTGGGCTACCAGTGAAGGACCGTTTATCAGCTAAGCGGAGCTACTAAACGGCCAACACAGGAAGACGTTCCCAGCGTATGGGTAACGGCGACCGACATGGCGCCGATCAAGACCGCGGGCTCCGAATCCTCGTACCGCATTTGCACGTCGATGCGCACCCGCGGACGCGGTTTGCCAGCAGGTTGTACCTAACCTTGGCGGAACCCAGCCCGTACGAACCCAACCCAAAATGAACCAGGTTCGTAACCGTGACCGGGCTTTAGCGACACCTGTACTCCTATTCGTGCTCGCGTCAATAGTAGGGGACGTGCACCGAGCAGACCTTCGCCTCGGCCGCTCTACCGTCTCTGACGTTGTACGTGACACACCAGACATCAGGCCACTCTCAGCCCGCGATGTATCCTTTCCGAGAAGATAGGCCAGGAGTCTTAATTCTGAGACTCTGGGGCCCGTCGCCGAGCAAGAGTCCCCCGCCCGGCCAGCGAGTGCCCTGTCACGCTTGACGACTCGTCCGACGGATCGGCATCGTGCCCCGAGCCGTCGTTGCGGGAGACCCGTGGCTGGCGACCACTTATTTCAATGTATTCGTGGCTATGCCCGCGACAAGGACTTTCAGTTATCGGCCCCAGCTACTGACGCCGTCTCGTGGCTTGGGCCCTGCGAAACCGAAGTCCGGTTTGTTCAAACCTGTTCTCTGAGCAGTGGTTTCGTCGCGGGATACGTTGAACGAACAGTTATCGCCAACAGCGTACGTATGCGCACACACACACACACACACACACACACACACACACACACACACACACACACAGACACGTGCGCGTACGAAAACGGATGCGAACCCGTACGGGGACGATTGGGCCGTGGCGACGCGACCTTAAGAAAAAAACCCGTCACTCGATCCGGCTTTAGAATTCCCGTTGAACGTGAATCGGCGGGTGCCGGATCGCCTGGGTTTGTCGACCTGAAATCCGGTACGCCGGGTACCTGAAGAGAGTCCACTCGAGATTTTCCCCAAAAACACGCCGTGCGCACGTTAAACACGTATGCGTACAACGGCCGACAATAATAATAACAATAACTAATAACTAATGATGACCAATAAAAAACGAAACATACATACACCTATGATTTTAATTTGAATAATCGCGCGGACATCTATAGTACATTACGACAAGCAACACTAAACAATAATGATGAATCAATAATGTTCGACAAACAAACGGGTTTTGGTCGGATACGAAGGAGACAGTAATTCGATCACGTCCGTAATCGTTGGAACGAACGAGGGGACAATATCTCCGTAACATGCTGTTCTTAAAAATTAGTCGTTTACCGCTTATCCATACGTATATAATAAATATAAATATATATATATATATAAAACGACTTATTATATACGAATTTAGCGTTCGTTACTTCTTCAAGTATTCATATCGGTGTGACGTTGAACTATTAAAATACCCCTGTGCGAACATTTTTATTTATTTATTTTTTTTTTATTTTTTATTAATAAGATAAAAATTATTACTAGAAAATCGTAATTTAATAATAATATCGTAATAACCGTTATGATGAATATCACACTAGAATGCTTAGAAATAATTATTAATTTTTCGTAGAGCTTTTTTTGTTTTCTCGCCGACACGATTATAATGAAGTCAATACGTGTTGTATTATACAACTATAACGGGGAAAGTTTTTGATTTTCCGTTTCAGCGTTAATCGTACAATTAAACACGCGGCGTAATGTTGGTCCAATTAAGGCGATCGGAGTCCGTATGCGAGCGTAATATGACGGCGTACGAACGCGCATACGGACCACGTAAAACGAGATATTTACACACGTGAACTTGTCACGACCTGACGATTATATACATGCGACACGTGACGGTGTACAGGACGCGCGCGGACGGACCTCGACGGGCGTGCGGATCTCGGACGGGCCCGCGTGCAGGCTTCGGCGGCCGCTCGGGCACGTGTTCGACAAAAAACGTTCGACTCGGTCCCGCGCGGAAGATAAACGGAAGGTGGGTACCGTCGACGCGGGGCGCGCGATCCAGATCCGTCAGGGGGGACGGGGAGCACGGCAAAACGGCGGCGGGTCCCTTCTGGGATCTCGGACGGTTCCGTCGCCGCGGTCGTGGGAGTACCATGGCGACGGTTCGCTTAATGGTCGGCGACGTGTGTGGGACTGTCGGGCCACACTCGCGGATCTCGTGCCCGGAGCGCAGCGTGACCGTTGGAGATCGAACCGTCGCCGTTGTTCGGCCGCGTGCACTGCACCGCGGTACGGGCAGACGCCGCTTGTCGGGCTCACGGCCATGGAAACGGGCCGGTCCCGGTCGACACGTGTGCATTAGAGAGACGCGAGGCAAAGCCGGTGAGAATACCGAAACGTTGCCGACGTGCCCGATAACCGGACACCGGGGATGCCGGACTGTTGGGCGGGCACGTGGGTTTTTTTCTTTTATTATTGTTCGGGAGAGCGTTTTGTGCGTCGATACGGGGTAACGTGACCGTGATTCGAGCGGTCCGCCACGAGCGGCGAGCAGCCTGTGAACGTCTAAAGGTCTGCTTGGTGGGACGCCGAAATGTCGGCGGCGAGATAAATGGATAGAACGTGTTTGGCCGGTCGGAGACGAGTGTTCGGATTCGCGGGGACCGCCGTTGCGCGTTGACGCCGGAGTACTCACGAACGGAACGGACGCAAACCGTTCCTAAGCCCCGTCGACGCGTACGGCCGACGTACCCGACGGCGTGTCCGACAACAGCCGCGTCTACCGTACTGTTCTGGTACAACGGCCGGGGAAGTTGGTGGGTGGGATGGGTTGGGGGGAGGGCGTTTGCCGAGCGGTACGACTGTCGTCGAGTCGTTTAGGTTAGAATCGGCGACCGGGACCGAACCCAAATGGACACCCGGCACCGGTGTTTCGTATTCCGTAGAACCTGTGCCGGTATCAGGACCGTACAAAATCGCAAATCAACATTCTCGGTTCTTTTGGGTTCCAAACAACGGTACTCGAGTGGGAAATCGCCTAGATTTCTTTTCAACGTTGATTCCCGTCGGTTGTTCGAATTCGACATTTTGGAACCGTTTTGAAATTCTCGAATTCGTTCGTTTCGTGTGTGTCGTATAACGATAATAGCAAATAAAATCTATCGAATGAATTTCTCATCGAAAAAACCTCATTCGCCCCTGAACGGTCGGAGCGATCATTTAAACATTGAACTTTATGGTATAGACATAAAAAAAAAAAAAAAAATTTAAATAACACATTACTGTAAAACGCGTAGATCTCTCGCCACACTCGGAATCTAGAACATACAAGATTGATGGACGATTAAGGAGAAAAATTAGAAAAACATTCTCACGAGCGATCGCGGACGATGAACCATCACTTTTCAATCGTAATTCCTTTAATTTGAAAAACCGGATAGAGCCGGTATTGACCGGAACCGATTTTTTTTTTTTTTTTTTAAGAACCGAAATCCGAACCGATAAAATCGTTGAGGTTCCAGTCCCTGGTCGTCGAAATGGTGGTCACGTTCACGGCCGACGTTAGCGGAGACTCGGCCGGGTCGTAATTTTTTACGGGCGTCTTTGTCGGGCGAACGGTTTTGTGACCGACAAAAAGCGAGAGAAAAAAAGAAACAAATTATTAGGTCGTCGGCCGTTCCCGTTCCGAATGAGTTCGCACGTGAACCAGAAGGGGTTGTAGAGAGAGAGTTGGTGAGAGAGAGTGTTGGTGACGGGGGGGGGGGGAGGAGGTGGACCGTCCGCAGTCGTGCGCCGCGCGCGTTGTTTATCGAAATCCCGTACCGTCCGTACTAAATGTTCACGTTGTTGCCGCGCCACGCGGACGACGACGACGACGACCTGAGCGCGGGCGACATGTACGACATCAGGTGGTCGGACGAGTTCTCCGGCGGGCTGTGCGTCAGCATGTCCGTCTGCGAGCCGAGCTGGTACGACAGCTGACGGTGCACGTTGTGTACGGGACCGTCGCCGCCGGCCGGACGGGACTGCCCGCGCTGCTGCGAATGGCCCCGTTCGAACGACACGCTGTGCTGTCTCCGCATGGGCGGCTGCTGCTGGCGCTGGTAGTTCTGTTGCTGTTGGTGCTGCTGCAACACGTGATGCTGCTTGTGATGGTGCTGTTGTTCCTGGTGTTGCTGTTGCTGTTGCTGTTGCTGTTGCTGCTGCTGCTGCTGTTGCTGTTGCTGCTGTTGCTGTTGCTGCTGTTGCTGCCGGTGGTGGTGCTGTTGCTTCGACTGGTACCCGATGGCCGGCGGCACGTACACCATGCTGTCGTGGTCGCTGAGCTCGTAGTCGTCGTACTCGGCGGTACGCATGCGCTCCAGACGCGGCGGCATGCGGTCCATCGACTGGTACTCTGAAACGTGGAAAAACGCAAAAACAAAACGTAGTCTACACGTCGGGCGTGTGGGCGCGTCGGGACGTCGGCTCCGGCCGGGGTCGTCCCGCGGTCCGTCATAGCGGTTACGTTCACGAAACAAAAACAAACCAAACAAGCAGGACCGTAAACCGTGGGTTTCCAAGCTGTATTCCGAGTGTGGTGACTCTACGCTGTCGGGTTTATTACGACCTTGAGAAGCGCCCAGGTCCGTGCGCGCCAACAGAACAACGGGAATATTGAACGTCGGTCCCCGTCCTCTACCCGTAGTATCCGGTTGAACGATTGCAGTCGGCGCGCCCGGTTCGGGAAAAAACCACCGGCGGTCGTTACCGTCGCCAGAGGATATTTGGGGAAATTGACCGAATTTGACCGTATACGTACGCCGAATCGGTGAACGGACGGCATCGTGAGGTACCGGGGTTCAGTCTCCCGACGTCATTGTGGACCGGCCCAGATCGGATTAGGACGGTGAAAGGCAGACGCCCGTACCTGCTGGACAAATGGGGCCTGATGCTGCGAGTGTGGGGGCGCGTGAAAACCATAACACACGTTGTACGAGCACGTCCGGAGCACACGGTTTGAGGATGGCCTTGGAAAGCTAGCACGCGACTGAGGCGTACGGCGTCGAGTAGCCGAGTGGGTTGCGATCGATAGGTATACGGTTTCTCGCATTCAGTTATTAGTATCAGTATAAGTGATTAGTATTAGTTTTAGTGTTTTTATTTTGTTAGTTTTTTTTTTTTTTTATTCTGTTCGTCCGTATAACCTGATTCAATCCGTTTTTTCTCGACAAACAGTAAAGCGGTGTGCAAGGAGAGAAAACAAATTTCGATAGGAAAATAACGGCCGATAATTCGTCTGGGAGAAAAAACAAATGATCGAAAACGTATGCCTTGTTGACGAATAATTAATAATGCGAATTCGTACGTTTCAATCGCTCGTCACAAACCGTCGTTATGCACTACAGAACGACGATTGTTGTTTAGTAGCGTATAAAAATTAACAAAACGTATTCCATGCGTATTTCCAAACGTATATCCAAGTACTGCTATCGGGGAGGGGGGGGGGAGGGGGTTTAAAAAATCATCCGGAACACCAAACGCGTGCGAAGTCGCGAACCGTATCGTTCGTCGAGAACGAATACGAATAGTAAAACGGGACGAACATTCGGTCCGTTCCGGGTGAAGTGCTCTTATCCGTCACGTTGGAAACGTCCGCGACGCGGAACGTCGACAGTGGATTTGGACGTGGAACGAGACGGGCGCGTCGGAGACATGAAAACATAAAAACAAGACCAGAACCGTTAAATTAGAACGGTGTAGTCGCGCCGGTGGGCCGCGTTCCAAAATCGGCGCCGGACGGGATTCGCGATCTCCGTCACGAACGCGGCCGCATTATTAACGACGAATCGTCTCCGCGCGCCGGGTCCGTGTGACTTCGTACGACGCGGTACAGGCACAACGTCGCCGACGTATTTCGATTCGCAACGTGCGGCGGCGGTATCCGTTTCCATAATGGGAAACGTTGTCGTCGTTCCCGGCGAACATTTTTGCCCGCGACCGGGACTCACGCGAGTCGAGCGACGTCGCCGCGTAACGCAACGTACATTCGCTAATCCAATTTACGGTACTATCAACTTACGGGCTATATATTTTACGGTGTCCGCGACCGGACACCGTTAACGTTCGTACGGCACGACGCTTCTTTTCTTCGAACGGCAAACGCGTACTTTAACTGCCGTACAACACGGGCGAAACGAAAAAGACTCGACGGCGTACGCCGCGAGTTTCGTTCTCGGTGAATATCGTTAACACGGCGACAGTACTAGAACCGCGCGCAAACGCCTACACAACGGTTACGTCGAACCGAAACACGTACACGGTTTATACAATCGGGGTTTTTTTTTTTTTTTTTTAGGAGTTCGATTTTCCAATGCTAACAAGACGGCTGAATCCGTACTCGACACGTGTCGGTCGAAATATCCAAATCGACAATATTATTCCGTTCGTCAGGAGCGCGGTGATATCGTTCGAGGTGATCGTGTCGTTTTGATGTGGTTTATTTTTTGTACTTTTTTTTGTTTTTTTTTTGGGGGGGGTGTCGAAAATGCAAAAGTTGAGTCGTGAAGGTCAGGTTCGTCGTCCGGTCCGTCGTACGCGATCCACACGACGAGAATCGTATTTTAGATTCCGAGCGATGTTCTGTTCGCGAACACTTTTTTGTGCGGAGGAGTGCCGGTCGGACGGTATTGACGGTCGTCACGTTTCGACAGCGAGCCGTCGTGTTTAGTCGGTACTCTGTTCGACGAGCGCCTAGATTTTCCCAGTAGCTCCCTAAAATAACCCGATCGTCGCAAAAGTGACCGGAACAATTGGCTGACGTATTCGAAAACCCGTTAAAAAAAACAACAACAACAAAAATGTACTTCTATTTGATATAATAACCAAGGATTCGTACACACACACACGTAACCTAACCCCCCCCGCAAATACTTATACGGGTGATTTCTTTTGTGCCGACGACCAAAACGAAAAACAAAAAAAAGCCGTTCTACGGGTTAAGATAAAAAAAAAATCGTCTAAACGATAGCCACGAGCAGTTAATGAAATACAAGCGAAATCGTAGGCGATTCCAAACGACGGGGTTCCGTTCTGACGAGCGTCCGTACGGCGACCGCGGCTTGCGTTTCCCGACAGAACGCCGTGCCGTCGCCGGGCGATCGTCCGCGCGACAATCGCGTTACACGCCGAAAACCGCCGTCCGCGATTGCCGCGCGGGCGAATCCTAACCTAAACGTCCGTCGTGGATCGTCTTGGCAAGGGGGGAAATACACGAGTCGCCGCGGTCGTCACGTGGTCACGCGCCGAAGGGGTCGTAAAGCCGGACGACCGGGCCGGCTAGGACGTTGATGCTCGGCACCAGCGAGCACGACAGCCGGGACTCACCTGCCGCCGACTGATAGCTGTTGGTCGTCGCGATTGGCGCGTCCGCGCCCGGCGAGTTCCTGACCGGCCGGGGCAACAGCTGCGGCTCGTTGGGGTCGGGCGTCACGGGCGGGTGGGTCGCGCGCCAGTACGCCTCCAGGTACTCGGATATGTGCTCGCACGCCTCCTCCAGCTGGTTCTCGTCCAGTATCACGTCGAACATCTCCGGTGGACACTGGGCCAGCTTCTCGGACGCGACCATCTGCACGTTCAGATGCCGCGTCTGCGACTTACCGCGAGACTTGATCAGCCGCTGCAGCACCTGCAACGCAGAGTCGGGGCGAAACCGCGTCCGTCTTCACGTGTTTTTTTCCATTCCCAGACCCTGGCGTCCGTACCGTATTCCGTTCGGTTTTCCCGAAACCCATTTGAATACGTACGATCCGGGTGCTCGCGTTGTCGCGCCAAACCCAACTGCACGACCGCGATCGTGTTTTTTTTTTTTAAATGTCGTCCGAATCGAATTACGTATTTTTCTAACCGTAACGATATTATCAAAACCGATCGGTTGGGTTATGTTAGGAAAAGAGAACGCGACGTATCCGACCGCGCCTATGACTGTAATGAAACGGTTAACAGTCCTAAGCACGTGTTCGTCGCTTTATTTTGGCTACGAAAAATATCCGAAACCCATTAAACCGAATCCGAAAGAAATCGTTTCGCGTCACGTCACCAATAAACTGTTAGCGTTTTGCCAACAACGGATTTAGGAGTTACTATGTGGAGGTACTGACCTTGGGCGACGAGACTTTCAAGTAAACAATAGTCGGTGCTAAAGAAGTTTTCGCCAATTGCGACGGATGATTGATAGTGTCACAATCCAAAACGACAAGCTACAAAAAAAAAAAAAAGATAGTACAGTGGCGTTCAATCAACATAGGAACAGACGACGATCTATTCGGGTAAGGCTTTGTTCGAACCGGCCTGTAAAACGAAAACCAAACTTACTTGTAATGTCCGAGCGAGTTCGAAAATCCGTTCGATTTCCTGTTGCACGTCGGCCATTATATTCGTTCGTGAGTTCGAACCGGGTTTGCTCTCAATGATTGTTCTCTTCGACGGGTTATTGAGAAGCGACCTCTTGGCCAACGATATGTCGGCCATGACGCGGGTGATAATGATCCTGAGGGCAAACGGAAAACAAAGTGAAACCAGTACGTTCGGTGGCGGCGACAATCGTCCACTTGATGACTAGTCCGTTGATTGCACGTAACGCGCGTTGCCCATACCTCCCTTCGAAACGGTGTTTCAAAAAGTCGAAGAGGGCTTTTTGCATCATGTCGGTCACTTCGTAACCTTTCAACGACGGCCCGACGAGCACGACCGGTCTCATCGACGGCACCACGTCGTACGGTGGCGTGGTCTCTTGTTTTTTGAAGAAGATTTTACGTTTGTCTTTGGCCGTCGGAGCGGTCAGCGTGGTCCTGGCAGATATACGACCGCTTCCAATGGGGTCGTCGTCTTCGGCTTTTTAACAGAAACGTCGGAATAAACAACAATGGAAATCGCGCGGGCCATACACACGGGGAAGTTGATCAGCAGTTCGACCGCACGGCGAAAACAATACGGATTCAATTATAACACCACGATATGGTCCGACTAGCAATCCGCTGGCAAACGTAAGAAACACGGTTTTACGTGGCTACAATAACGTATGTACGCATCAGGTGTCGCGAGAATCCGATCGAAGAAACCCGCGTTGACGGGGTATGCTACCGTTCGTATGAGTATGATAATAATTTTGGCTGCAGTACGTGCGTATTCGAAAATGACGGGATCGCACGAAACTGACACACGAGTGAACGCGTGGTCACGGCCTACAACTGTCGTCGTTCGTGCAAATAACGTCACTGTCCGCCGGATAGGGAAATGTTCGCAGTGAATATAAATGAGATTAATGGCGTGTATGAAACGTAAAAGAAAATCACTCGACGTCCCGACTTTCATCGGTCGCGGTCTGAGATTACCTCAATATGACTTAAAAACAAAAAAAAACTCTAATATGTTAATCAAATGATCTGCGTATGCGTTGTATCTCTACCGTGACCGTGTGGGAATGTTCGAAACGAAGTATGCGAATAACGCTTCGCATAAACAGAAATCATTAAGACTACGAAAAAATTACCCATACTCGAGTCAAAATACATGAAATATATATATATATTGGTGATGTTACGAACTGTTTGATTTTAGAACTCATAATCGAAAACATTCGACCCGAACTAAACACAAAATTATTCGGTTTGAACATCGAACCTAAGAAAACAAAAACCGCATCGAATTTGACGATGAACGATAATAATAATAAAAAAAATTAATGTTTAAATAAATAAAATTCATTTTGATCTATTTTTTTTTTTTTTTTGACGGATAATAATTTTTTCCAGCAGTCCGTTGTTATATGGATATTAACGACGTGTATTTCCGTTTTCGTAACCTTTTATCAATATAATACGGTGTTGTTACAGTTATTTACAAATCAATTCGACAAAAGAGCGATGTTTAATGTTTACAAAGATCTTAAACAATATCGTTTAGTCCGGTTGAATTTTCGGTGTCCGAAGTGGGCTGCTAGAAAAATATCACACACTATTCATGTACATATTCGTAGCATTTGAATCCAAAAATAAATTGTTTTGCCGTTTTATTGATAATCATCAATTTATTGATTTATTTATTGGGAAATTAGTTACGAAACATCGTAGCTCGTTATCGCGACTCTGATTACAGTGGTATTTTACAGATTTAAGATTTATTAAATGTTCATTCGCGTTATTGTACGATTACCAAAAGTTATCCTCAGAAATTTCTCGAGCAACAGATGACAATTTTACGTGAGTATTTATTTACATTGTACTCTTTTTAACCTGTTGATCAATATCAGCACATGTGATAACATGATTTTAAGAATCGTATTATAATACATCGTACACCAAAAAACGGTTAATTTTTCGGGTTAGTCATTTGTATTTTTTCGGTTCTGTTCGGGTTGGTTATAATTTAATGAAGTTCGGTTCCGGTCGGGTTGGACGTCAAAAATCATGGTTCGTAACATCACTTAAATATATGATATTATTTGACTTGACAAGTATGAACTTAACAGCAATATGTGTTTTCTTTGCGCGTTCACAGACGTAAGCACATGCGAACGAAATCGTCGACAATAACATTTTTTTTATAATATCAAACGTTCAACAAAATAAACACACCGAACAAATACTATTATTACACATTTCTCGATACAATTCGATGTACAGTAAAATAAATCAATTTAATTTGGCCACAGTGTTTATTGCAAAAAAATTTTAAAAACTTGAAAAAATTCATATATATTATTTTCGAGGACGACAAAAAAAAAACTCTCGCTTGTACTTAAATTCTTAACAAAACTACTCGATACACAAATGATACACAAAATGTTATGACGTAACGAGAAATATATACATAGACCGTAGATATTATAATATTACGAAAAACGTATAACCGTGAAAGTTGTTCAATTGTATAGCCGTTCAATAACGTATGTTATGTGATTGCATGGACTTCACTATATGGTCGTTGTCATTTCTAATTTTCGAAATATCGCAAACGCCGGTTTTGCGCTACATTGCATAAATATAATAGAATATAACATAACGTAAGGATGTGGCGTGCTATGTTCGTTTCGAAGGTTTTCGGCGAGCAGTTCCGCAATTAGAACGTTTTTGGCATCGGGACGACCGGACTAAATTATGGAAAACAAAAAAAAAAAATATGAAGCCATACACAAAAAAAAAAAAAATGAATGTTTTATCAAGAATATAGATACTTCAAATATTACAACACTGTCGGAAATGATAATAACCATAAAATGTGTTCTATTTTAGCGATATATTTTTTCGAACAGACGATTTCGTCGAAGGAACTTGAGACACAAAATGTCAAGTGCGGTTCATACCTCGAAAACCGTGTGTCCTTATGACGCCGTAATTTAAAAGTATAGATGTAAAAGTTGGTCGTTATTCCAGTTGGTCGGTTGAATCAAATTAAACGATTAAATTTACTCGCTCGGAGCTTACAATTGTACTAAACTACAAAACTTCTCGGTCGACTATATCGTACACCACACAAAAGCTGAACATCAAACGTATAGTTGAAGCACCGTATTTAAATCAAAAAAAAAAAATAATAATTTAATATATTTCACCAATTGAATCGTCCGCATTAAATTCAAATTTAACTATCAGACGCAATTCGTTGAAAAACAATGAATTAAAAAAAATAACCTTCCCGTATGAAAAGAAATGGACGTACGTTACATTGTACATTACTTTCTAAAAACCGCTTGACGTTGATAATATTTTCTATTCGTTTAAAATTACTCTCTTTACGTCTTATTCTCGACGGTACACAAGTCTGATGACGCAACTATATATTTTTAAAATTCATTGTGATCGTTTGTGTTGCAAACAAACAAAACACACACGCAGACAAAAAAAAAAAAAAAAAAAATATCATAACTATTGTTACGTTTTATAAACCGGGAGAGTCGGTACATACCAGGAGTAGGAGGGGTGGAACCCCCTGAATCTCCCCCCTTATTTGTAGACAGAAAACCATTTATTACACCACCTAAGTTTGACGACGACGAGTTTTTGGAAGAGTGATTTTTTGAGCTTCGTGATGGATTCATCTGGCGCAGGAGTTCGAGTTTGGCAGGAGATGGTATGAAACCCACATCAGAGCCCTCTTTCACCAGACGTCCTATCCACCAGTTATTGTCGTACTTCTCCTGTGAACATTAACGAATACAAATCAGTCACGTGGTTTTCGCATTTGACTTGATCACAAAATACAAATCACTGCACGTATGAATACCAACACTGATCAATAAGGGTACGAGGAAGTATCGAAAAGTTCCCGGGATTTCAATTTTTTTTTAACGTATACAGTTCAAACTAGAACTGATTTGATCTCCTTCGAAGTATCGTCTGCCATCATAGTTACGTTAACATGTTACTCAAACGTTTTAAAACTTCAATTATATTCAAACCGGAATTAACCGTTTGCCTAGTCGGCACAAACATCCGGCGAATTAATCCTTCGACATCATTAAGCGTAATCAACATGGCCTTCAGTTGTGATTTGACAACACCCGGCGACGTTGTTACGTGCCATTCTGACATTCAACGGTCAAACCAATTGTAAACGGCAGTTTTCTATTGTCGTGAACAAAATGCAAACATTCGAGCGTTTATGCAGCGGTTTTTTTTAGATTTGAAACAAAATTTAATGTTGGCACGTGGTTCGAGTCGCGACATTTTAACAACATGCGTGACTATGATATTGTTTTAACGATCGAACCGCCAAATAGTGAAATTTCAATAACGTTACATTTGATAGGAAAATTGTTTTTTTTTTCTATAAAAAGAAATCTGGGGAACTTTTCGACCTTACAATGCTCACGTGTGTTTACGAAACTAATATTATAGAAAACAGGAATATGCTAATATATATATATATATATGACTTTTATCATCGCTATAATATTATTAGATTTTCTATGCTTATGTTTAACATTAAAATATTATTTTAAGATTATTGAAATAGTTTTAAGACGTTGAGTTATATTTTTATGTTTTTCAGTCAACTAGTTAATTATATATATAAATATATATTGTCTCTTTCCTACCATTAACGTATTCAATTCTTGTATATTTTAAAAATTTAATTTCAATTTATTATCACATTTTCTCCAACGTAAATATATATTTGCGATGCAACATCTATTGCGATGTCGAACCTGACCATGTGAATTCGTATTCAAATTTCCATAAACAACTTACCCAGCGATTCGGCTTATTGAAATGCTGTACGCTGAATTAATCATTTCATATTTATCCTTGTATGTAAATCATAACACATAAAGTATTAAATAAATGACAAACGTGATTAATTAAATACAGACAATAATTTAATACTGATTTGTCATTGAAATATGAATCTCGAATAATTGTATCAGTTTTATTCTGCTCTCAGCTCTGGAATGAGAACTCCAAAATAATTTACGGTCTTTGAATAATTCAATCAATCTACTCGTATTTCTTTTAATATTTGAAACGATAAATATCAAATATTCATAATCTAAATGTGACTTGTTCATCGTAAATATATAAATTAAATTAATGTTTTGAATAAAGCCAATTACCAAATTCGAATTTCTAGTGTCGGAAATCAATGACGTTTCGTGTGTTCGCGTTATTTAATTGATTTTGAAAAAATGTTTTCGAAACGCGTATACCGTACCACAGCTGTCTATGAAATATATGACGGCCTAAATTACGTGCGTGTTTCGATGGATCAAACGAATTTCGCGTACAACTCAATACGTGTATTTCAAATGCAACGCACATATCTACATATTTTAAATACAATATCATTGTTCTTTAACATATCTGAATCTTGTCGAAACACATCAGGTGCATGATTTCGTGGCCAGCATTGGTGTTCGGTAATAAGTTAATAAAACTATAAAAAAACCCCCGTAACCTTATGTGCTATTTTGCATCGTGAATAGCTGGTCGGTTAGAATTTCTTTATTTTCCCGACAGTCACAATATGAATACGTTCCAAGAATAATAAATATAATAACAACAATAATGTCGCGCTTGTATTTTAAACGAAAATGTATTATACGCTGTGCAAATACAAGTGTGTTTATAGTCGTTTCTCTACGAACGATTTATCGTTAAACTTTTTTTAAATTTAATAGTCAGTTTTTTTAACGTTTTTCCGTATATTTGACAGCAGAAATATATGGAAAAAAACAAACAAAACACAATACCACTTGATACGACAAGAAACGAAAATTATTTCGTAGCCGCGTCGTCGTAGGCAGTGAATTGTAAAAATAAACTCGCTGTCAAAACAAAAGCGACACTATTGTTCGACCGTCATGAACCGTCGATTTGAACAATCCAACAAAATGTATATGTCGAGAACGGTCGTCACAGTATGTTTCATTGTTCAATTTATATAATGTACGTTGACTGTACGTCGGTTACGGATAGGGCTCGGGTTTTGTAGCGAAATCAATGGTTAAAAAAAATTTTTATAATTGTCGAAAAATGCGAAAATAGAATGTATATGTTTCGTTTCGAACGTAGCAAATGCAGCTAGTTACATAAAAAATAAAATAAAAATCATATTTTAATTTTAAAAACGACCTGACAACCATATATCTAGTTAAATAACTTTCATTGAAACTTAGTCTATTGCGTGTGCTGATGCGAAAACATAGTTCTCCTCGTGTAAATATTCTGTGCGAACAACATTAGTTTTACCCAACATTTGGTGGTCGCAAAATACCATATCATTACATTTGCTACATTACGTCGCCCGCTGTCGGTCGTTTCATCTATGCAAGCACATATTTTTTGAACATTCACAGCATCACGTATTTCAGCCAATAGATAATTCGGCCGATATAACGAAATTGTGGAAATTAAAAAAAATAAAACCAAAGTCACACTCCCCCTACCCCCTTCGTTACAAAATATGTATACGAAATATTTTTCAACCAGTGCCACTGGCAGCCGATATGTTTACGAGTGGGAGAAAAAAAATGAAAAAAAAAAAATGTTTACCAAACATTTGGCCTTGAGTAAATGCATTCGGAAACCGTCCGCGGCCAAGAGCGTACGGACAAAATGTTATCATTCACGGACAATCCAGAACCATGTCGGGCACACGTGTAGTGCGTGCACATACAGGTATTCGAAATATCGGTTTTTCACATATAAATTTTTATTCGATTTAAATTCGAATCCGTATAGTCCAAACTGAACGTACCTTGATGTGCAAAAAATCTTTAATATCAAAAGTGATTGCGCAACCTTGAATCGGCGAGTCGTCATCCTTCTTGCCATCGAAGGCGACGTTCGTGCGAACGGCAAACGCCACCGGTTTCGTCTGCAATAGGGTTTCGAAACGTGTTTAACGCGCGTGCTCGTTACCGCGAACAACGGTGGCCTCGGGTTCGCGTGTCGGGTGTCAAAACGCCACGACGAACCGTTTTGGAAGCTCACGTCTCGCGTACGAACTTACACGACTGTTGTGTAGCTGTGAACGAGCTCTGTGCTCATTTTCGCGCCGCAGCGCTTCTTTTTCGATGCCCAGAGACAGGTCCGCTGTATTTGTTATGACGTCTGAATCTTCGGATCCCTTAAACAAGCAACGTCAAAAATGATTTTTCTTTTTTTGCGGATAACAGTAAAAACAACAACAACAACAAAAAAAAATTGATTTCAATCATCGACCGTTTATTATTTACATAACGCACGGCCATAATGGACGGCCGGCTGTCGGACAGATCGTTCATCAAATAATTGAGAACGAAAAGTCGCCGACGTCGGACACACTTCACGTGATACGCGTAAATATAGTGAATGATTTACTACGCGGGCCGCTCATAAACATTTAATGGAAAAAAATATATTTCATACAAATCTTTCAATTTTATTCATTACAAATTAATTACAAATTACAAAACAAAATCATATTAATGATTTAAAAAAAATTTGTCCATTACTATTGGTAGCCGCGGGCCGCGTGTTCGACATGCCCGGTGCGATAAATAGTGGCGCGCGTTTGAAACACCGACTTGACGATAAATGAACATGGTCCCGAACACTGAGAGCAAACACGGTATCGAACCCGTTATTGTCGTTCGTCCCCGGGTACCGATGTGCCGCGGTCGACGTTAATCAGTCGAGAGTCGTCGGGTTTTTTCGTTTTCGATTCGTAAACGTGACGAACACGTTCGGTGCACTCGGACGCGCGTAATTCACCGTCGGTCAACGACGCGACGCGCGGTCGAAGCATAACGCGGTTTGACGCGTCCGACGAACATATTTTAATGTACCGCCGCGGTTATTATGGTGACCGTTGTGAAACGGACACATCCCCGACGGGCTTGACGGTCTGTGCACATCCGGTGCTCCCGCGACAAGCCCGACGTTTCAACCGGGGGGGGGTCGAATCGTTTTACAAAAATTATTCGCTCTCTCCGAATGCATTGCGTGCCGACGATACAACAGCGCCTTTGATCGGTTTGATAATCTCCTCGCACGCACAAGTGCACGTTGTTGGCGATAAGTGACGGGTTTATTTCTACGGTTCAGACACGCCGCGAGGAGCACATCTATTGTGCGCCCTTCGGTTCGAAGAACATTAAAATCGAACCGGAACTGATTTTAACGAAACATTCCAAACGCGTACGGTCCGCAATAGTTGAAGATATTTAATGATCAAACAATACACAGTTGGATAATTCACGTGTGCGTTGAATTAAACGCGACGTGTACATGAAGTGAATAACATTAGATAACAAATGTTTCTGAAAATTCCGAATTTCCAACAGTCGACGCGTAAATAATAATAATAAGTGTTGCTCTCGGGCAAAGTAATTCAAAACTAAAGTACAATATATGATTTATATGTACCATCCTGAATTTCGGGTGAGTTTTAATCCCCCCGCCTCAACCTAACCCCTTTGCGTTCGTCTGCGGCGTGTTGTACCACGACGGGTACAGCGCGAACACGCCAATAGTTTTTGAGTAAAAAAACCGTCGGATAAAAAGGAGGTCCGATCGACACGTGTATAGCGGTCGGACAGGCATTGACCGGCACGTGGCCGTTCGCCTGGACGTGTTCCGTTCCGGGGTGTTCTCGCGTGGATAAAAATTTAGTAGATGACCTTTTTCGTCGATTTCCGGCGTGGAGCGACAAGATCGTTTTCGGTGAAGCCGACTTCGTGCACGACGTCTGTCGCAACGAGAACAACGCGCGGAACGTCTCCGATAACGTGTCGCGCGTCTGTCCACGACGAGCAGCGGCGGCACTAGAGGGGGGCAAAGGTAGGGCGTTACCCGTTGAAGAACAAACGAAAATTCAAATTTCGAGTATTTACGTGTTTGCTGCGTTTCATACGTTTCGCTGTGTAACTCGTCGTATTTTTTTTTTTTTTTACGTGCATTCGTTCAGACAATACACCGCCCATCCGGATTGATTTCGAAATCGATTTTTATTTTATCGGAAAACGTCAATAGCACAGTATTTTCCATGCATTTCAACAATACATACCGCAGCAAACGAATTGCGTCCCAAGATCCCTTTTTCATACGAATTGCGTCCCGATAATATTTAACAACTACACTAATTGCGTCCCGATAATATTTAACAACTACACTAATTGCGTCCCGATAATTTTTTCGTTTAATTTAGTGTATGACTTGCATGTTTTTTTGAAACACTTCCAACGCTGTATATCATTTTTCAATAATTTATGAAAACAAAATTTATAACCGTTTATGAAAATTAATGTTTTATTTTTTTCACTGATCATAACGTCACTCACAGTTGAACTCATATTTTAACTTTTAACAATAATTATATAGAAACAGAATAACACAATTTTCAACGAGACAATCGAAAGACATACTAACCGTATACATTTATATCATAAGTACTCATAAAGTCGTATCAATAATTGAATTGAGATTAAAATCATCATATATATATTTTGATATCTGATAATCGGGACGCAATTAGTATAGACGTATAGAAAAACCGGGACGCAATTAGTATGTCACTTATCGCAATTTTTACATCGGGGACGCAATTCGTATGCAGCCATTCATACTACACCCGCATAGACGGGTTTTCACTAAATTCCATGATCTCGCCCACCCCACCACCACCACCCCTAGAAAAAATGTCTGGTGCCGCCAATGACGACGAGCGTTTAGAATGCTGTAACGCCGCTGAACCCGGTACGGCCAAGTCGGAAACATTCGTTTCGACTCACGGCCGCGTATCGACCGGAAACGGGTTTTCCGAATACGCCCGTGTGGACGCGATGACGACCGCGCACACGCGCCACTAGTTTGAACCCGTCGGCGTTTGGACATTCGTGCTGTACGACACGCGTTTTCCCCTCCGTCGCGAACGTTTGAACGAACAACTGAACGCGTACTATCATATAAACCAGCGGTCCCCAACTTTAACAAATTTTGTACGGCCCGCGTTAAAATTAAATTGTACATTCTAAAATCCAAAATTCTATAAACAGTGAACAAAATGAAATATTTATTTTGTAATTGTAATTATTATTGTTATTATATATATATATTATAAAATAATAATAAAATGATGTCGCGCACTGTTGTCACATTTTATTTTATCTTATTATTTTTATTTATTTCATTAAATCAAATAAATTAATCAAAAACTAAATAAAACAATATCAAGATCAATTTAATAATTTAATATACTATGCTAATAATATGAATAATTTGTATGAAATAAATTATGAATTGATTCTAAAGTTATAATTATAAGTTCAAGAAAAACATTTGTGTCATTCATGAACTTTTTCCTACGATACTCTTTCCTAACAAAATATTCCGTCTCATTTTATTATTTTCCACTAAATTTAGTGAACGGTCGTACATTTTTATATTTTTAATTATTATCATTTGAAAATGTTTGCGGCCCATAAGTAATTTTCAAAATTTACATTTGGCTCTTTCTAAAATCCTAGTGAGAACCGCTGATATAAACAATTCGACGTGGCCCGGCACTCGTCAGGATCGACCCGTCGATGTTGACATTCGCCAGCGCGCGTTTGCGTTCGCCGAGTCCGTTCGCCGAGCGTTCGAAAAATGTCCGTAAGCCTTGTAATATTTTGTTTGGACGTCGGCGATTATCCACATAATCGGTGAATTGAAAAATTTTAAACAAAACGTCGCATGTTCGTCAACAACATTGTTAATGTCGACTGTACATGTTGGAACGTAGTATTGTAAATGTACGGGTTACGGTAACAAGTGAAATTATAATCAATGATTAAATCAAAAAGTGTGTAGATCGTATATTTTCTTTAAAGATAATAATAAATCATTGTATTCGAAAAACGGTTTTCAGTGACGTCAGTATTCTAATTTCTAGTTAACGATTTCCGTTGATACGTTTTGTACGGAACTCTTAAACACAAAAATGTTCCACGCTCGAAACGACTTTGTCGACAATTTCACCGGTTTCTCGCGTTTTGACGGGAAAAAATCGAAATACGTAACGCGTGAGGAAACTGTCCTACACAAAAAGAATGTTCACAGATGAAACAATAATGAAAAATAACAAAATAACGCGTCGATCGAACGCATTAATGACGTCTGGATTTAGATGTTGGATTTGATTTTACTCAGATACGATCTCGCGTAAAGTTTAAGTAATACCCAGTTTTGAACATTATGATACGTGTACACGTTACGAGCAAAAAATAAAGTCAACAGGGCGCTCTGTCAAATGCAACGTGTGTATAATGTTTATAAAGTGTTTCGGATGATTCGTAAATTGTAATATAAAACAACAATCGATAAATTTTATCAGGTTTTTTTATAGTATTATTTAATATGATATTAAATCTCATAAAAGTAATAAATATATATATATAAATTGTTTTGAAAAAATAAGTAAATAATTATTAATATTTAAGTTTTAGAGAATTTATTATTACACAAAATGTTATCAGTGATATTTTAACGTACTTTTTTATTTACATATTTTTAGATCGTAAACGTACATCATGTAGTGTATAATATTGTAATATTGGTCAGTTTACTCTGTAAATAACATATTTTCATAGTTGTAAAACTGTTAAATTGCTTTAAATCATATTATTTATATTTAAATATTTAACATTTAAAAAAAAAAAAATGTAAATCATAAATGGGTGTATATTTTTATAAACATATTTTCGTTTTTTGATCGACGAACTCACAAATCTGTCGCGGATCAAAAACAAAAAGACACTATGGGTACGATTTACGTATTGTGCTATGTACGTGTTATTAAAATAATTAACGCGTAATACCGTTCGTTATTCTTGTTTAAAAATTATGTTTGCGTTTATGCAATTAGATATTTTACGAAATATATTCACGTCGAAGTTCGTCTCCCGTTTGCTATAATATTTGCTCACGAATTATATAAACTATTGACATTACAACTATTTGGTCTGCCCAAATAAAATTATGTCTGTACGTTCATGTATAATTAATGTAATCACGTGTGTGCAGTTCATAAACTCATCACCAACGTGGATACGTAGAACTTTGCGTAGAGTTTTCACGGTCCCCAGAAGGTTGTGTATAGAAATTTAAAAAACAAAATAGAAAAAGTCGGATATTTAAAAAAATCGTATATGCAATTGTATCAATATAAAACGGTACATTCGATAAAAATGCTCGGCGATTTATAGAAATATTCGGGACGTTCCCCGGATTGTCCGGATATGAATTTCGACCGAATTCAAACGCGACGGGGTTAAAAAAAATGTCCGAATAATGTTTAAACCAGGAAAAAACATTCTTTGATTGACGGTTGATACCGAGCGGTGAACCGCAGCCGGTGAATTGTTCGCATATAACGATTTCGTACCGGCTACGTAGCTCGTGCGGTTGTGTGTTAATCGCCGCGAGCGCTTCGAACGGACGCGACCGTTTAGCATCAGGTGCGTTAGCTGCGGGTCTGGTTTATATATATATATATATGTATAAATTCAATTTAATTTGAACTGTTGGTGAGTTTATAGTTACTTGGTAAAATATACAGTTTATGTCAGAGTACAAATGAACGTGTGCACCGCACGAGTCGGGTTTTAATGCCGTGAAATAAAACAAAAAATTTAAAAAAATGCACTTCGAATAATTTAGTTTTTGATGAACACGTAATGATTTGATTTAAAAACAATGTAAAACAATAAAAGCGTTTACGATCTAAATATTCGGAAAAATCAACCACGGTATTGTTAACGTTGTAACGAGCACGTTACAATTCACTGCATACGAGACGTGGCTGTTAAACGACGAGACTTTCACTCCGAAAACGTTTTATCGACAGTTTTCAATAACATAACATTTTCCCCCTTACTACGCGCTACCCCTTCACGTTTAACACATCGTTCCATCCGTGTTTTCCGTTGGACGAAACAATGTTGGAAATCGTTTTCGTGCAATGCCTTGAATACCTCGGTCGATTTCGTTTTTACAGCTCCAACTGACTCGAAATGTGTTTCCTTTAAAAGCGCTTTTTAATTTTAGAAATGGCCAAAACTCACGCGCAGCGATATCCGGTGAACAAGAGGCGGGTGAGTGGTAGGAGGGAGGGTGTAACACCGGCCAGAAACTACTTAACGGATAAGACGCTATGAGCCGGCGCATTGTCTTTGATGCAAGAGTATCCAAGAATCGTTTTCCCCCGGTTCAGGTCGCTTTGTCCTCCGAGTGTTGTCAAGACCTGTAGATACGAATGTTGATTAACGTCCGTCCTTGACGTATCTATTCAGTCATCATCACGCCCTTTTTATCATAAAACACGATCGACAAGTCATCAACTTCGTCGCGGTCCTCCCGTGATCGTTTGTGCTACTCAAAAATACGTGACCGGACATCGTCTCCGTGTAAATCAGTCGACAAACGAAAACATTCGGTCGCAGTGTTTCCGAGTTTCGCTAAAAAAAATGTAACCAATACGCTGTTCAATATGTTTCGTCTTGCATAATCACGACGTACAACGCGAATGATGTTATTTCAACCGACGCTCACAAGTAAACTTCCGCACGTAGCCCGACTAAACTGATACCGTCCGGGTGCTATGACGTTCGTAGTCTATAAATATACCAATTTTATCGTCTCGTCTGTACCCGTCTGCTTATAGTTTTCGAACGTTCCATATTTTTTGAACACTCTGTATACACACAACGGTGTTACGGTACGGTTGCGACACGGCACCCTAACGTTAACGGCCGATGAGAGGGTGGTGGTGGAAGAATACCAGCTAATTGGGAAAATCGATTTTTGTTGTTTTTTAACAGCGAAAAGTTTTCGTCGATTTCTCAAACTACGAACGCATGGCGTGGAGATGGTATTTCGAATTTTGAACGAGGTCGTTAAATTCGAAAAAAAATGAAACCAACGCGCCGCGTAAGGAAACTGGTATCGGTTATCACGTCAGTGCCAAAACGTTGTACGGTTGCGGCGTACGAATACGCGTTTATCTCGTACACAACGTGTATTTTCGCAGTGACGACGTGGTGGTCGTTCCGTTAATTTTATTTATTTGTATATATTATTATTATTATTATTTTCATCGTAATTCTTTTTTCACTCGTGCCAATCGAAGGACGTTTTTCAGCCGATTTACGGACGGACGACGATGTAAATGTTTTTTTGGAAACGGATGAAAGAACACGATCAATCGGCTATCGCTCTTTTCTCGAAACGAAAACCGATTTTTTTTCTCTCTCTTTCGAATCGCAGAATAAAGAAAATGTACGTTGAAAAGACGAAACGGGCGCTCGTGATTTTCACCTTGGTTTTTATCAGTATTTAGCCGTCCGCTTTTTGTAACGACGCGTTTCGTTGGTGAAACGTACGTCTCGTGCAAATTAACGGACGGTATCGAAACGTTTTTGGCAAGTGAGGCGAATCACGTTCACAGATCGGACTAGATTTCGTGCGGTCGAATCTATGACCAGCACATTTATTCAAATGTTACGCGATCGAAAAAGTTAAACTATACATTCAAAAACGTCGGGTAAAATGTATGAAAACGCACGGCCGCCCGGCGGGATATCAATACGAATCCGGCTCATTCGAGTTTGCGTTCACAGTGTCGAAAACAGAACACGGGTCACAGTCGCGAGTATTTAGGACGGACCTTTTGGACAGTGAACGAGACCGCGCGCTTAAACTTCGTGTTCATGAAATATGAATTTTGATCGGCTGAAACGTCTGAACCGATCCCGGCCGTCCCGAACGTATAAACCGTATCGAGCTCGGTGTTATACGGAATCAACGAAAGTCGCCGTGCCAGTCGCATACGGTTAAGATTATGAGACGACCAACACGTTTGGGTTTATCGTTTTAGGAAACTAGGGCACATGTCGATTGTCGACGAACACGCCTGTCCGGACAGTTTTACGGAAATCGTATGGACGAAACGCAACAACGAATGTATGACGGTACAAACATCGTTACGCAACGTGGCTGTAATAAAAATCCGTTCTGGTGAAGCCATTCGTGGCAACGGCAACGATGTACGACGATATTCGTGCGGTACGGACGTCATACGGCGATAGAAGAACGTCGCGCGATATCACCATTTAACCGGGGGTAGGGGGGGTTTCTTTCTCTCGTGTTTCGCGAGATTTAATCAAAAATTAGTCGACGCAAATAATAAATAGATCGAATCGCGGCAACTCGTGAAAACGTGTTGAATGTCCGAACGCCTTCGACGTAAATTGATTTATAATTTTTAATTGGTTCCGCCGACCTCGCCGTCGTCTACGTTCGATTTGTTAATGTGTCTCCCTGCCGGTTTCACTTGTTACGTGCGCATAAACGTAGTTAACGAAGTCCGGTCGCGGA
Source organism: Schlechtendalia chinensis (assembly GCA_019022885.1). NCBI lineage: Eukaryota > Metazoa > Arthropoda > Insecta > Hemiptera > Aphididae > Schlechtendalia > Schlechtendalia chinensis. The sequence continues at coordinate 13,828,916 of CM032345.1, read as the reverse complement.
TGTTCAAAGTGATTGCCCCGGTACGAATGTATTGGATACCGCGGCGTTTTGTAATGTGTACGACACGAGTACGCAATAAGGAAATAAGAAGTGAACAACAAGACGATTTCGAGTCGACCGGGGGAAAAGAGACAAGCCTTCGGTATAATTTAATTAGAACGGGTGTCGATTGTTTTTTGTATTTTTGCCTTTTGCTTTGCCCCGCTACCGTCGAAATCGTTCCGTTGGCCGCTGTTCACCAGACACCCCGCGTTCGTGTCCGCCCGAGACACTAGGCATCGCACGGCGTAAGAAAACACTATTTCAAAACGCCAGTCGCGCGGGCTTCGAGCGAACGAATTCAAAAACGACGAACCCGGACGGCTTAGTTCGAACCGGGACCGGATCCGAGCCGTTCGACCCAGACACCGAACTCCGTGGAAACGTCCGAGCGTGACTGACCGTTGGCTCGTGAAACGATACGACACGGATGTCGGCCGCCGTCCGAAAGTCAACCGGCAGCGGTCCGCGGTCCGGCGTTCGACGTTTTTCGTTTTCCGTTCACGTTGGCCCGAAGAGCCCGAAATTCGGCGGATTCGTCGGGCCGCGACGTGTGGATCGCGGTTCGGACCGGGTTCAGCGGAGTTGCCCAGCTCCGCCCGCGGACAGTCGATAACCGGCCGCCGTCCCACGGCGCCGACCAAAAGCGCAAACGTTTCGCCGCGTAAACCCGAACAACGTCTGGCACGGCGTCTCCAACGGCGGATCGGCAAAGCGCGCGCGTACGTGACGGCCGCGGGCGATCGAGACCCAAGCGCCAGATTTTCGCGGCCACGGCGGGTGAGTGTTCGGGAGACGAACACGGACGGGCGAAAATCTGAACACCGCTCGTAGAAAAAACGCGGCTTGAGGCGCGCCCCCGTTAATATTCGCAGGGTTAGGCCTGATTTTCCTAACCCACGCGACCCGAGAAAACCCGGTCGGCCCCTGGACGCTGCGCGGAGCTCGGTGTCGTGGGCGTGCGTGCCGGCCATCACTACTAATACGCACGCGGTTAGGTTAGGTTAGGTAGACGCGGCGGTCGGACGGTCGACGAAACCCACACGGTTAGGCATTCAATGAAGGCGCCCCCGAAGGTTAGGTTAGCGGGTAGGGGGGTAGGAACGCGGCTCACCTGGCTGCGGCGGTCGGACGTCTTCTTCGTCGTACCCGTTTCTGCGGCGAACGCATACGCCAACGCGGCCGCGGCCGCCGCCGCCGACGACGGAGACGGACACGGAGACGGACTCGGAGACGACGACGACGACGACGACGGAGACGACGACGACGACGACGAAGACGGAGAGGACGACGACGAAGACGGAGAGGACGACGACGAAGACGGAGAGGACGACGACGACGACGACGACGGAGACGCTTGTCGGCGGGGCGGTGGCGAAGGCGAGTCGCGGTTTCGGCGCGCGTTCGAGACGGCTGTTCCGGGCGAGTGGACGGCGGACAACGTCATAAAAGTGTACACCGTCAGCGACGTTGGTTCCGCGCGGTCAGCTGGTGGTCACGCCGCGGTAACGGTCGGAACGGCGAGAGGACGACAACAAAACGATACGAAACGGACGAAATAATAATAATAATAATAATAATTACAACAATAACAACGACGACGACGAAACGAGCGCGCGCGCGCCCGTGTATCCCCGTACGTTTCAACACGGCGTATATACGTCGTCGTCGTCGTCGTCGTCGTCGTAGTCGTCGTAGTCGTAGTCGTAATCGTCGTAGTCGTGATCGTAGTCGTCGGCGTAGTCGTCGTAGTCGTGGGTCGAAGGGACGGCTTGCGCGCGCGCGCCGGTCGAAAAATATATATTAATGAAACCCTATTAAATCAATAAAACAGAAACGGACGGCGAGCAGCGCCATCTGACTGAAGCCGCGACGCCTGCGCGCGTCCCCGTCCGTTTCGCCCGCGGGTCCGCCGTCACGGTCTCGTTTCCACCCCGTCTCTCCGCGCGCCGACAAGCCCGTCGCGTGGCGACAACGTATTTTTCGGTTTTTTCATCCCGCCGTCCGTTCCGATCGTTTTGTTCGCGTCCGCAGAGTTTACCGCCGTGACACGTGAACGAACGCCTTATCGTCCAAACGGTCGGACAACACGGCGGACCAACTTCGCGCACTCGACCCAACCGAAACGAATCGAAAAAAGACCGTGTCCGTTCGTGATCTCACGCGCCGGACGACGGGATACGCGAGACGTCCGAAAACGAAACGAAATCCGTGCCGTTCCGCGATCTAACGGCACGCGGTTTTTTTCGTGGGACCCACTTGCCGTGTGTGTGAAAAAGAGACAAAAAGCGACGACGAACGCTGTTTGCGAACCGATCGTCGCGACGGACGCGTTCGTTTTGTTCGCGTGCACGACGTTTACCGCGGTAACACGTGATGATTGTCCGTTATCATTGTCTTCCGAACCGTTCAGATAACACGTCGAATGTTCTCGCCCGTCCCCGTCACCACGCGATTCGCCTATGGCCTGCGATTTTCACATTCAGGCCACGCACGGCGAACGTAAAACGTTGCCGGTCGATTTCAAGAACGTTATCGACCGATCGATTGCGATCGTTGTTTTTTTTTCTATATATTGTTCGTTGCGGTCGAACGTTTTCGGAAAGTGTGAAAAATTCGAATCGCCTCGGGACCGCCAGAACAGCACGCTGACCGACTACGTCCAACGACACTCGTAACGAACGATGCGGCTGACTGAGCGGCCGAGAGACCCGAGACGATCGAAACGTATTTCGTGCTCGTTCTTGAAAATCGGTTTTCACGCGAAACGAGTTGGACGACTGACGCGATGGTCGTCAACGCGCAGACGAAAAACAACGAAAAACAAAAATCCTCTGCTACTCTGTAGAAAGACGACCACGACACAGAACACGACGGGCGAAAGCGAGAAAAATTATCCACGGGTCTTATTCACGACGGAATAAGCGCATTATTACTAGACGTGTTCGCCTTGCGGCGATGATATAGATTATTCGGCCACGGACATTATTACATCATTGGACCGACGGAGATAGACCCGTAGGACCGTGTGTTGAATCTGAAACGGACGGAAGCCGTCCGTACCGTAATCCGTACGACTGCGCACGCCATCCAATATCGAACGACGTCCTAAAGATTCTTTGTCGAAACCCGAAAACAACACCGAAAAAAAAAAGCGACCGTTTATGTATTTGTTTCGTCTAACAGTTATTAATTTAACGCGCCTCTCCTTCCCACACGTCGCGCGTTCACTCCGAACCGCTCGTTTAATATTCCGACTTTGCCGGAGTACACGCGGTCTCTTGAACGGTCGACATGACGGTCTGCCGCAGCGCAAGTCGACGGTTCAGTCAAAACGCTCAAATCGACCCGGCCCACTAATTGTTCGATTAAATTCCCTGTCGACTCGACGTTCATATTTTTACTATTGTCATGATCATTTCGATCGATTGCTGATTTCGGAATTCTCATTGTTACAGATTTACTGCGTTTTAGATATTTTATCTCGACGCATCGGAGATAACATTGAAATCAACCGACCGGACGAACCGCAAATCGGAATTGTTCGCACTAAACACAAAACGGTTAAATGAAATTCGCACGGAATTCGTGCTCCGGTACCCAGTTGTTGGTCATAATTCGAATAAATTCGATTTTGAACAATAAATACCTATTGGTAATTTATTTTATGAACTGACAATCAGTCGTTTAGGTTGACCGACATTTCGGTCAAACGAGTACTTTCGAATTCGTTCAAATCCTTTGAACGTTTTAAGAAGTCCGGGTTCGACGTGTAAATCGAATAGTTCGGTTCCGGGTTCGTACAATCGCCCGGTTGACATTATTTTATTAGCTTTGCTTTTTAAACGGTACGGAAATATTTCAAGTTTCGATCGACTCGGCTTGAAAAACGTCATTAACTCGGTTTTAGCGAGCCGGAAAATGAAAACCGGCGCGATGAATAATAAATCACAGTACACGCAATGCCCAGCGTACGTTTTCTATTTGATTTCTTTCCCCGACACGAAACCGTTCGTTTTTCTTGTAGTTTTAGATTTGATCCGCGAGACGACGAATCGCGTCTTTTTTATTTCCCCTCATTTCTTAGGTTAAACGGTCGATGAAAACCGTTCTCGTCCTAACCTGCTGATACCCCGTAAGTATCGCTCGGTTCCGCCAACACGTGTTAACTCGCCGTGTTGAATAGATCGCGGCGTAGACAATATTGCGAACGTATACGTATACTCGTATACGTATATATTTTGTTTGCGTCCAAACGGTCAAACGAAATTTCGGAAATTCGATTGCCATGTAATTGTGTTTACGACGACGCGATCGCTCGACGTTTTCCACGACGGTCGAGCGGCGCAAGTACGACACCGCGCGTATACGTTTGAGGTACGCGAACGCGATTATCGCCGCGGGGACGGCCTGGGTGGGCTATCACGTCGTGTGCACTAATACGTGTACGCCAGACACGTTAGTCGTATCGATTTCGCTCTCGGCTACGAATAAACGCGCCGCCCGGTCGTCGAACGTGATCGGGCGCGCGGAATTCAAAACAAAAAAACGCACGCCGATTCACCGCGGCGTTGGTACTGTTCGGGCTCGACGTTGGCGTTGACATTCCGGCACGTGGACCGTTTGTGAACGTAGCCGTTACCGGACCGTCGTGGCTTCGGGGACCGCGGTGAATTGTCCGTAGTGCAAAACCAATTGCATCTGTCTGGGAAACGCTCTAAACCCCGGGAGCTCGGCTCGAGAACCGAACGGAGTCGAAAATCGGCTCGTAACGTCAAACGAAACGAAAATTTATACGTTTGTTTTCAAACGTGTATTATTGAAAATTGGACCGAACGCAATGCATAAGATGGACATCGGATGTTTTGTCGACGTAGTGTTTGCGTCGTCCAAACAATGAAATCAAAATCTATAATTGTTAACGGGTCGACTGCCAACTGTGTTTTTCCGGACGATTGACCAGAGGCCGTATGTACGGGTTTTTGAGTACACGTTCTAGTGCCGTGTACAGAAATGGCGTTTTTGCCAATTATAGCTCTAAACTTTTTCGGATAGTATAAACACAATTTTCATTGCCATGTATGGACACTACTTCGTGTACCAAAAAAAAAAAATGTACACGTAACAGTCGATTTGTTAATTTAAACGGTAATTTTTTTTCCCCGGCCTGTAAGATTTATAAACGCCCAGAGCATTGTTTTCAGTTGTGCAATAGGAATATCGGACGATCGCTGTTAAATTATTTGCTATTTCGGTTTTTCTTTTTCGATTCGAATAGAAGACTATTTCATATTTAACGTCTCACTCCCTCCATCATTGACTACCAGTCGCCACTGATTGTATTGCTGTTATTTCGATCCGATACACGAGGGCCAGTTAAAATTTAAATTGCATTGGGTCGTAAAGCCGAAATGACTACTGTTATTGAAAAAAAAAATTGTTTTATTAAAAAGTACTAATCTATTTTCCGCGTAATTGCCGAACAAGTTTTCACTATTTTCACATCTTTGTGCGAGTTTCGGAATGCTTAGTTGGAAATATTCCCGTCCCGTTTGTAAATCTGCTGGGATGCTGATGTTTTTTTTCTTTTTTTTGATAATCAAGGCGTTGTTAATTCTCAGGATTTATTGATTTTGATCATTGGTATAGGTTATCGACCGTACTACACTCTTCCCGTGTGGTTTTACAAAAGAATCGTGGTAATCCATAGTTCCAAGTCCTTTGTTTATTCCCTCGTTATAAGTGTAACGTATTTATTTTTCTTCTCTTTGTAAGCATTTCAATTATATTGAATACAACAAAATCACATTTTCAATTCATTATATTTTACCCAATAATAATGATGACGATAACAAAACAATATTTTTAAAACGTTTATACACATAAATATATATATTTAGTTTACCGTTCGTTAAAAATTCGAAAGCGTTTGCGATCTCCTAATGAGCTAGAAAAATAATTTAAAATTTTCATTAATCACCGACGACACAACGCGTATTGTATAATAGGGGTATTTTTTTACCTCGCGTACGTGAACCGGTGTTTAGCACGTTGTTTTTCGCGCACGTAACTGTGGTCTGCATGTTTCCCGCGGTGATTTCATCAAATAGCCGATGAATCTAACGATCTAACGGGACGAGATTTCGATTGAACATGGAAAATTCCGTGCTCAATGGGCTCCTCCCGTTCGGCACAGTTCGGTCGCAACGCCAGCTCGTTAGAAAACACGCCATTCGAACTCGTTTTTGGATCGCGAACGAACGTCACGTCCGTGAAGTAAGCGGCGCGAAGTTAATATTTTTCAGTAAAACCTTTCCAACAAACTTGTTGGTCATTGTTGGATAAGTCCCGACATTTGTTGGACCTTAGTTTTTTTTATGTACATTTTTTTTTTTTAAACGCGCCGCCAACTTCACGCTAGCGGCGCATGGCGCTGGCGTGAAAAAAAGCCTATGTCTTTTAAAAAAATGTCCGACAAATCCGTCGGAAAGGTTTTACCGAGGAATATTAACTTTGCGCGCGGTAACTTCACGGACGTACGAACGTCTCGCCTCGCCAAACGTTTTCAAGGAAACCGTGCACACCGGGACGTCGTGATCCGGTTACGCGCCGGACGCGATGATTTCGATAACCCAAAAAAACCATTTGAATCCAACGGCAATCGCGCCAGGCGCGGATCCAGAACTTATTTACCGGGGGGCATCTTAATCAAAACAACTTTAATCCTCATTTTGTCTCATCGAATAATAAAATATTTTCCAAAACGTTTTATTGGAAATCGTTTGCGATACACCGAAAAATCCCATAGCTACGACTTCATTTTAAATTGTCTTTCTATAGTATCACAGATAAGAGTTAGAATTATAAAACGATACTAATAAAAAAAAATTTAACAAGAGTCTACGGGGGCCCCCCCCCCCTTGGATCCGCGCCTGAATCGCGCGTTATAACGTTTCACGTAAATGTTTGCCGAAAAATATTGTTTTTGTTCGGAAATAATAAATAATCGTGTTAGGAATATATACGTGTGTGTGTACACACGAACGGGAACGGCACCGAACAGACGGCAAATTTATTATTCACCGTGCCGCAACACGCGTATTTGACGTTCGTGACGCGTTCAATTATTCAAACGCCGAGCGCAGGGATGGAAGGAATAACGCGACGCGTCAATAACGTCAACGTCGATAACGCCTACGTAATCATTTCGGCCGCGTAAGAACGCGACACGATATTAACCCGGGGGTCGGGGGGGTTGTAACGATTTTGGGGGTGTCCTCCTGACAAATGGTTTTCATTTGGAAAGATTAAACTTCGACGTGCCGAGAAACGTTCACGAATTTATCTGCAATCCCATAGAGAAAAGACACTGATGTTTTACGCGTTACATGTGTTCGCTATGAAAATAGATAGTTGTAAATTGTGTAAACGTCGATTGTCACGTTACAACGGGACGGTTGCGTGCGTAGTGTGTTGGTCGTATTGCGAAAAATAAAATGTGACGTCATTTTGTCGTTCTCGGATTTCAGACGGTTCTAATCTATTGTTGAATTCCAGTGGAATTACCGGAGTGAGTTTTTATCGTAGGATCCCTAAGGTTGCATGGCAGATACATCCTGGGGATGGGCAATTATTAGTGATATTACACAAAGAAATGTAATCCTAAACAAAATATGTTCAATATAAAATGTGTTGAATAAATTTTTCAGTTTTATAGAAACGTTAATTTGCATATACATATTTTTCGCTTATTTTTTTATTGTCTCCTTTTTTTGGAGTGGTTCTCTTTGACGGAAAATTGTACACGAATTACCATATTTTTTTTCTCTAATTTTTTTTTCCTGGCCCTGAATCCGATTCGGTGACTGGTTGGTGACATAAGTATTGTAATTTGACCAGACTATTAAAAAAACGAATTCGGCGACACTGCCCAATACCACAGGTCATTGTTATGAATATAATAGCCGCCCGTAAATTGCGTAAACTCAAATTGCGCCTTTGGTTGTCAGTATGTCAATTTAATTTGTTATATTTTATTTAACTCCCCTTCCCCCACGAAAAAAAAAAAAGTTCTCAGTTTCATCTTTATCTTAGATAATCCTTCCATCATTATCTTTCCCTTTTGTCTGGATCAGCGGTTCTCAACATTTTTGTATTCGCGTACCACCCGTACAGTTCGAAAATTTTTACGTACCACGTGACTTAATAACCATTTTTTTTTTTTTTTAAATGTATTATCTTAATTGCTACGATTACAAACGACCTCCACGCCATCGATATATATATATATAAAACCGGCTAATATCAAGTAAACCAAATAATATTTAATGATTAATTTCAATTTTTTTTTATAAAGGGAGATTTTCTTCGCGTACCACACGTTGAGAAACGCTGGTCTAGATAACGAGATCGGTTATCTGACCCCCAACACTGGACGTGACGCGAGACGACATGCTGAACAGCGAATAGACACGTGTCTCGCGGATGGTCCTCCGACGGGGATCATATTGAACGCTTGTAACACGCCGTCATAGACTTGATTGTTTTACGGGTTATTTATTTGCAGTTCGCCCGTGTATCCAAATTTCTCAAGACAAACGTGAATGTTTCGAAATCGGATTTAATACTTCGGGCTCTGTATACCAGTTATTATTAGTGTTATTATTCTTTTGTTTTCATTTCGGTCCGTCACACGACATAACCCATTGTTACCGAATCGCAACGTACAAGTGTGATAAGAACCAAAATAACCATTATTGTTACGAACATGACATGATAAGCATTTCGATCCGTCGATATTTTAACGAGTTCCGTTCCAACGGTTTTCCACGGCACTAAACATGTTTTGTTTGCGCTACGCGTCGGGACGGATATTTTGTAATTCCAGACTATTTTTGTATGCGCGCGTGGTAGTACTTCGAATGCATACGTGTCGGATGCGCTCGGTTGAAGTAGTACAAACGAACGAACTCGGTTGTTTACAAAACGTCATGAGAGTGCACGTATGGACGCCCGAAAATAACGGCGACGGGTGATTTACAACAATCGGGTGACGTTCTCGTCAGTGCCGACCACGTGTAGACGTGGACTATTGAATTACGTCACATTTACGTCACGGCGAATATTCATTCGTTCATCACACGTCGGCATGCAATGGCGTTTAAAACAATTTTCAAAAACATACCATACGCGGAACGAACAGACGTCTTTTTTTTGTCTTTTTGAAAAGTATAGATAAGATCATAAAATAGTATACAAAAAAAGAGATTACTTACATTTAGAAAAAGTCGGGATAATCCAAAAAAAAGGCGTTTTCGTTTACGTTCTCTACCGTTTTTATCGTCGATAGTTCACGATTTTTCCGAAAACCATAAATTTTTTTTTACACCGTATTTAATCATAAAAAAAACCAATACATTCCACTGGTTGTTAAAATCTAAAAAAGAGGCACACGACAGTCGATAGTCGATAGTCGTATATGATACAGAAACATATAACTCACTGCTCTACAGTTCGACATTTTCGACATTTCTTTCAATTAGTTTTAAAGCGTTTCGTATAACATTATTGTTCTTATGATTTCCAAACTCGTACGATTCATCCCAACACGGATTATCGGCGTTCGTCCGTCAAACGGATAGTAATTTTTTTTTATGTATTCCGGATGTTTTCGAGTACACGATATTATAAAGTTTAATCGCCCATACCAAAGAACTTATCGTATCGATCATTGTCTGTATATATATATAATGGTGTAGTCATAAAACCATAAAATGAAAATGCGTCGAAACAAAAGAACGAGACTCGTGTCACGTAATATTTTTTTTTTTTTTTGTAACTAAACGCCGAAACAAAGTTCACGCGACTTTTATACAGTTTAACGGAATTCCACTCGTTCGGGATCGATTGAAAACTTTTTCTAAAATAAAAAAAACACAATGCTTTTTTACTATTGCTTAATGTTTCCGTAGATTAATTTTGCCCGAACGAAAAAAATTAGTATGACGTTATTTTATCGTCGAACGGCGAGTGAGAGAGGGGGCCGTGGTGGAGGAAACACGGTTCGCCTACGAACATGATACGCGGCAGGAAAGCGAGTTAATTTCGATCTGAGCGAAACGTCGATGTAGTTTTTCGCTTCGCGGTTACGGTGCACTCGGCGGATTTACCTGATCTCTAACGTTTCCGTGAAAACGTCGATACGAACGAAACGGTTTTCTCTGTTAGCAATATTTCCCCCGGGGGGAGGGTAATCGCCGACACTCTAAAAAACCGACCTACACTCGTACCCGAAATCGGCCAGACAAGAAAGGGAGTTTTCACATCTGTCCGTGTTATTGCCGTCGTCTCGGGTGAACGCGAATCCCGATTCCGACACGTTTCGCTTGGCTTGGAACCGGTGTTTATTATTAGCGACGCGCCGGACCCCGTTCGGTTCGAAAATCCCAGCTGGTAGTTGGACGCGTTCGGACCAAAACGAAAACGAGAGTCGTGCCGAAACGTTCGCCCGGTAACCAGAACGAAATTCGATTTCGAACGCCGTGAACGCCCGTAATATTTATTTCGCGAATTGATCGTTTGTGGGTTCGTGCGTCGTAACCTAACCTAACGTTTTCACCGAGGTCGCGCGGACACGTCCGTGAAGTTAGCGGCGCAGAGTCAATGTTTTTCAATGAAACCTTCCCGACGAATTTGTCGGTCGTTCGTCGGTCGTTTTCCGGATATGTCCCGTAATTCGTTGGACATTTTTTTAAAAGTTATAGGCTTTTTTTTATTTTGCGCCGCTAACTTCCAAATAACCCCAAAAAAAACCATCCAACATTGTTGTACTCGATTCCGTTGCTCGTTGTCGGAACGGTCCCGACATTTGTCGGACTTTAGTTTTTTTTACATCAATTTGTTTAAATGCGCCGCCGACTTCACGCTAGCGGCGCAACATAAAAATCTCTCACACGTCCTAAAACGTCACGAAAATCATCCAACATTGTTGTACTCGATTTGTTGGATGGTTTTTTTGGGGTTATTTTAAAGTTGGCGTGAAGTCAGCGGCGCAAAATAAAAGCAGCCTATGACTTTAAAAAAAATGTCCAACGAATTTCGGGACTTATCCAGAAAATGACCGACAAATGACCGACAGATTTGTCGGAAAGGTTTTATCGAAAAATATTAACTTCACGGACGTCGCGCGGACGACTTTTCGATTCCGAGCATCGTCGTATATTACGTTTATATTCCGATTTGAACCGTTTTCGAAATCACGACCACAGGGAAACGATTCACCTAACCCGGGTAAACATTTGGGAAACGTGGTGCGCGCGGTATTCTCACAACCGAGACGCGTTAAACGCCGGCTCGATACATTTATCAGAACCGCCGCGGGGGCTCGACGCGGCCCGGCGAAGAGACGTACGCGAGACGTCGACGGACGAAATCGATCAGCACAGACCGACGTGTGTGTACGCGTCGTACACGACAGCGGCCATTCGGACGTTCTGGACGTTTTTCCGCGACGGTTTTAGAGAGGAAAACCAAACAACACAAATCATTCGCCGCGAATTGTTTTTCGTTCATTTTTTGAACGTTGCGGATCCGTTCTGAACGGTTTTCCAATATGATTTCGCGAAAACGCCTCGGCAAACGCGTTGTCCGTCGCTTTTCGAAGTTTTTCGTGGCTTGCGTCGACATGAACCTTGGGCTCGGGAAAATGTCCGCACGGGAATAAGTCGGACGTTCGCGGAGGCCAGTGGAAATCGCCAGTTTTTTTGACGCCGGTCTCGTCGGAAACGGCATAAAAAAAAAAAACAAAAATACACTAAAATCATGGCCCCGATAAATCGCTCTCCGACCATTTTTTACGGCCAAAAACGGTCACGCGTCGCCTGTTCGCGAATCAAAAGTGATGGTTTGAAAATGAATTTGAAACGATTCGGAAACTGATGGAGAATTCCGAGAGGCCGGAGGCGATAACGTACTCGAGAAAAATCCATCACGAGAAAACATCCAGAAGGTCGAAATGGCCCGTCCTATTCATATATATATACATTTTGTTTTTTTCCAGACGAACGTAGAACAAACGATAGAAAATACGTTTTGACGGTCGGAATGGAAAGTCAGGCTGTGTTCTACTTAGGAAAAAAACTGCCGGAAAAAATTCTGTTAAATATGCACGGAACGCCGTAAATGCCGTATGGTCTCCGCGTAAAAACACGGATGAGTTATCGATCTCAGGATTTTTCGCTACCATCGCCACGTCACGTTCGCCCGACGTAATACGAATGATGATATTGCAGGACGGTATCCCGCGACGCTGTGGATTTGTGTTTGCGTTCGTACAACGGTTACCGGTTTCCAAACGAACCGTATGAAAAACAAAACGTATTCGCCGCAAAGAACGTGGCGGAACGGTATTTTCGATTTCGACACACGCGCGCCGAGTTAGTTACGTGAACGCGTAAAAAACACGTCCGAAAGGAAAAATCAACAGACTCTCTCGCGATTTCGTATGAAAACAAACAAAAACAGAAAAAATCATAACGTGTGTATGCGCGTGTGCGTTCGACAACGTCAAATGTTTCCAACCGGAACCGGATAAATATGAGAATTCGATTTTTTTTTATTTTTTTTACTCAAAATCGTTACTACGTTACGTTACGTTTTACATCGCGTAAACGTTTGAGTCGGCCTAACCTAACCTATATTATTTAAATTCTAAATATGAAAAAAAGTATTGAAACACCATTTTTTCCCACCCTCTTCTTTTGTTTTAATTTATCGCGTTTTCCATTCGGTTTAGCGAAATCGCATTGGTTATACGGTATATATGTATATGTATATGTATATTGTTTTTTTTTTCAATTTCCATACTTTCGAAAACCGGATAATAATAATGTTACCAGCCAATGGAAATTTTTTATCTCGTTTCAAGCAAAATAGATGATCCATGGCCGTACGTGTGAACGTAAGGACGAGAATTGTCAAAACCCTCAACTCGAGGGAGACGTGGAAAAACATGAATATATATATCGGTTTTTCTGGTGGAAGATTTGTTTGTTTTTTCATCATTCAATCGGAATCCAAATTGTTTTGCGGACGAATTAAAAAAAAACCCCGTACGATAACATTTATAACACTGACGCGTATAAATCACAAAGAAACAACAATTGCGTCTACGATATAAGATCGAGTTTATTGTTATACACGTCGTTCGGGCGTATTATAATTGGGTCTTGTAACAAACGCGCGCGTGAGACGATACGGTTTAAGTTGTGCAGATGTGATTCGCAAACCGCGGACGGGAATTTTCGTTCGCGAAAAATGCGATTCGCGCGCACGTTAAACGACGAACCGTTCGAATTTCGGAAATTTCGGTGTCAGTGCGAGACGGCTGCGTGTCGTGTTGACGAATTCCATTATAAGACCGTTGAAAAGATCTATACGGTCTCGACCGTATCGTATATACATATATACGTTGTGACCGTTCGCCGCCTTTCAACACGGTCACGAGGATTTTCGTCTGTTGCGTCAATGAAGTCGACAATGAAATCGATACACGGGGTTCTGGTCCGGTGGAAAATTACGAATAAATATTTAAAAAACAAAGAACAGGAAACAGGAGAAAAATGAGGAACGATCGGTTTAGCCGAGTCACACTCCACGCGTGTCCAAACATATTTTGCCGGTCGGCAGATTGGCCGCGGCGGCCGGACGAGAAAAACTATTCCGCGTTTTTGTCGTAACAACATTTGAATAAAGGTTACTCGAACAAGGTGACCGCGGTGACGGCGGTTACGGTCGGACTGTCGACGGTTTAAATAATATCTGGAATAAAATTATATCAAACTAACCTAACCTAACGCGGCGCCCGCGCCCGACAACGAGGAGTGTAACGTGCACAATACATATATATATATATAATCGTGCACGTCTTACGGGTAAGTTACGATCATAACGACGTTTTCGGGTGCGCGTGCGGCCCGCGAGAAAAAGCGAAACGTCCACAAAACGAAACGGGTCAACACTCACTTTGCGCACCGCGGCGAACGTCTTGTCGCGACGATCTTTCCTCGGCTTCCGGAAATTAGCCATTTCGGACGCCGGGACTGACCGGACGACGAGCGGACGACGACTCGTGGCGGTCGGCCGCGCGCACTCGGACGGAGTCCGGAAAGCGAGTGTTTAAAAATAGACCGTGTAAAACGGTGCCGCCGACGGGCGAGAGCGGCGGCGGGCACGCGGTTTTCGAGGACCGCGGCCTTTTCCCGTACTCCAGTACAGTAGGTTGCCGCTTATCTATGAACACTCGTTGATAACCGCGGTATCGCTTGTGGTCTGCTTAAAGTCGGACTACGTATTATTCATTATATAAAAATATAAAATTATGTTGTAACGTTTTTTTTAAAACTATATCTGGAAGAAAACTTCAGTCCGCAGGAGGGGCGGTTGCCCGCCCGGTGCGCACGGCAAACCGCCCGGTCCCGCGGCGACGTGTTCGCGACTGCTCTTCGTTTTCTCTTCGTTTTTGTTTTTTTGTTGTTGTCGTCGGGGGGTATTGAAAAAAATACGCACAACGAGACAATCGGATTTTCACGTCAAAACGTCGTGAAGATCGCGTTACACAAACCTAACGATTTGTTCGGCTGTCGCGTTGCCGATCGTGTACGCACGTAAACGGGAAAACGTTAAGGCGGTTAACCGACTTCTTTTGTTCGTGTCGACGCGTTCGCCAATAACAATCACGTCCTAACGAATCACGATTTTCCGCGATAACGTATTTTTTAGCCGGTCGTGCACCCAGTTCAACGCACAAATGCGACACCACCGGCGATCGCCACGGCCGTTCCGTTTACGGTTTTACGTCCGGTGGCCGTCGCGCGAAATCGTGTGCAGCAGCCTCGAGCTTTAGTGCCCGGGCTTGTGTGCAGAAGAAAAAATTAGTCCGAGAACTTTATCGTTATTGACGTTATAATACAATTTTTCTCAAGGTAACGCGAGGACGGTGTCGATAGCACCGCCGGTATCGGGAGGGAATAACAAAACATAAATATATACACACGTGCACAACGACATGTTACCAAAATACAATATTCGACACACGTGTTTTTTTTTTTAAGCGCCGGTTTCAAAACGGAATTCCTCCGGTACGGCTCTTCGTTCGTACGACCGCGTATGGTATTGCCGGACTCACGAATCGAGACCCGGAGTTGTTCGGTTGATCGTTGTTGGCGACGTGCAACGCGCGCAATACATAAAAAATAAAACACGTCTGAATTTGTGCGCGCTGCGTCGTACCGTATAAGCTATAATCGTATCGCCATCGTCACACGTCACACGCTCGCACGTGAGCGGGCACGGGTCATTCACAATAATAGATGATTTTTCGATTTCGCTGCCAAGGCGTATTTTAAAACCGCGCGAAACTACCGCTACGGACATTTCGATATTACGGCGTAAGCAACGTCTCAGATCTGAAAAAAATTCCATCGCCCACATATCCACATCATTATCCATATCGCATGTGTGTGTGTGTGTTTTTTTAAGTATTCTTTTTTACAAGTCATAATAATGGCTTCCAGAAGACCTTCGGGTGTCAATTTTCGTAAATTGGTAAACACAGTCGCTTTTGGGACGTAGCATTTTCGTTTCGATAACTGCGGTCCGAAGTACGACGGCAACGAGACCAATTTAGGAAATACGACTTCCGAATGCCGGCTAGTGGGCGCCGCACTTTTATCGATTCGTCGACGGTACCGGACGAGACGGTAAACGGACGGTAATCGTGCAGTGTGATTTCATTAAATACGTTTCGTGAAAACGGTCGGGGAAACAATAAAAAATTCAAATCGTTTTGCTAAATTCCCGGTACATTGTCTGTTTTTAATAGGTCGCGGGAATTCGGTGATTTTTTCTGATTTCGAGATTCGTAAATAACCCGACGGTGTTGATATATATATATATATTACTCGGTGTCTCAGCCACCCCCCGTCCAAATACGTCCCTGACGTGACACGAACCGCGGCGATCGGTCGGATTATAAACATCAGCCACCGTTCGGCCGCGAACACGACGTTCCCGGAGCGCTTCGTCCGGCTCCCCAACCGTTTGACAATAATGGATATCCCGCCGTCGTGCCGGTCCTCGTGCTCGCCACCGGATCTGCGCCGACCACAGATTATACGAAACCAGACCAGATAGTGCACTCGGGCCTAGGTATCATAGAATCGTAAATAAGATGTATCCAAGTACAATGATCAAATCTATTGTACGCTTTATTTACAATATGTTTGTACGTGTGACGTATAATATAGATATTTGTGTACAGTGTGAACATTTGTTCGGGTGTCGCCAAACAATTCGGCCGGATGACATTTTCTTGAAACGAGTTGTTTTTTTTTTTTTTGGTGGGCGGAGGGGAGTACTCAGATACAGCTCGCATTTTTTAATTTTTTTAAACAAACTCAAAATCGACTGAATAACAAGTCATTTGTTTGTGTTTTAAGTAGTTTCATTTTTTTCAAACCGCTCGAAAACACGAGAATAAACGGTTGTTGTTCAATCGATTTTCAGGTTAGAACCCAATGTTAAGGGTCGAAATGATTTTGAAAAAAATAAAAAAATCCGGTGCTGAAAACAGACGTTGCCGTTTGACGAAACGCGAGTCGTATTTAGCGCGCCCAAAGAGTCAAACGTTTTGAACATCTCACGAAACGTCGTCCGGCCGAAATAATACCCGAAAAAAGACGATGACGCGGCATATTGAAAAGACCGGACTCATTGTTTTTTCGCGGCTATTCGCCGTTTCTTAAACAGTTCAATTTCCCCGTGGACAGAACTCGACCGTATAGACATACGGTTGACCGTTCGCCGTTTCGTTCCCGCGGCAATACTCGGCGTACTCGACGGTCGCTGAGAGTTTGTTCCGGTCGTTTTAATTGAAAACGGAAACACGGCGTCGTTCGCCTTAACGGTTCGACGGGGTTTGGCGTCAACTTAACGACGAGATAAGTGTGTGAAAATCGCGATTTGCATTTGAAAGAAACATTCTTCGTCCCCCCCAACCCCGAACTAACATGCATACACGAGTATTTTCACTCGTATGAATCCACGTCGAAACGTTTTTTTTTTTTCGCGTTACCTTCGCGTTCAGACCGTATCGAGTTTGTGAAAAATTATTCAAAGAAATTCGTTTGAACCCCCGTAGGTACAATTAAATCCTGTCGACATTCGAAACGCAATAATACGTGTTGTAGGGGGAAAAAAATCGTTTTTTTTTTCCAATTTACCGTTGGAAACGCGCGAACTAACGGAAATTCCAATAATCGAACACACGAATGATTCCATTTTGAAAACGTATAATTTTTTATATAATTCAAAACAATTCAAACCAATACACTTCTGATCCGTTGGTAGAATCGGTGTTGTCAGCGTGCACGTTGCAAGAGTTGTCAGGTACGTACACGACTTTCACACGGCGAACGGCGGCGTTGTATTCTCTATTCGGTCTCGTGGCTGAGCACCCTGAGCAGCCGCCCACTCTTTTTACTAAAGGCGGGTGGTGGCCGACTGTTCGGCCGTACTAACTCATACGGATATTTTCACTTCGGGCGAGCGAGTTTTTATGAATCGTTATCGTAATTCTATGACCTATTAAGCTGTTGTACATATAGTACATGTTCACCAACGCAATCGGTTTAGCGGTTGTAACGTGTATTTAGGCGGGCGGGTTCGACGAGAGATAAACGAGTTGAATCTCTGAGTACACAAGACAACGGGAATTTCAAAAACAATTTTTGTCAATGTCCCGAATGAATATAGTATAGCGCGTGATATTAAAAACGAAACGTGTTTACGGTGTACTCCGTCGCGTCTGACGAGCGTGTATGATGATATAACACTTATATTGTAACAAAAAAAAAAATTTTTTTTTAAAAAAATTGCATACGACGGGCTAATAACGTTTACGGTCCGATCGCCCGCCCCACTCGCTTCGGGCGTCCGACTTTTGGCATTGCTCGCGTACAGGCATCACGTCCCGGTCACGTGTTTATAAATATCGCGCGTGGACCGCGACGACGACGGCGGCGGCGGGGAGTCGTGAAGCGTTCGAACGTCGGCATTCGATTACACCCGTGAAGCTTCGTGTGCTTTTCGTTCGGACAATTTTTTTATTGGGAAATCGGACGGCGATTCATTCAGAGAAACACGTTTTGCGCGCGCGCGTGTTATGTCGTTTCGTTGAAAACCGACACGTCGTCGCTAGACGAAATCGGTCGATATTCGATACGGTTCGCAATTGTTTGCAACCGTTTACCGAACACGAATATAGTTTAGTTTTTGTGATTATGGTGAAAAACGTGTTTTGTTGATTTTCTATTTCTGTCGACAGGTACGCGCGGGGAAACGATAAACGAGAACACCAACAACCGTCAAACATCACGTACAATTTACATTCGGCTAACCGAAACCGATCAGCACGTGCGTGGACACGAATTTCGCGCCGCAGCCACAGGGCTGAGACGTCGTCACTGATCTATCAGTGCGGTTCGAAAGCGTACTCGGTAGAAAATCGAATTGTTCTCGCCAATCTCGTTTGTTGGGTTTACCGCTTTTTTAGTATTTTCGTAAGCTACGAGTCGTACACAGCCGCAAATAGCCAAAAAAAAAAAAAAATACGTACGTTTCGTTGCTTGCACGTTTCGACCCATCGCGACAACGAATATCGACACGAAGGGGGCAAAACAGAAAATGGGTTCGAACCGTCCAGACCCGACTGCATACGGCCGAGCCGAGTTGATTTCGCGCTCCGACGCACAACTCGAACACGAGAACCGTCCGTTCCTTTCCGTCGACGTCAACGTCAGTTAGTGTGAACCCCCGGAACGGGAATAACGATTAAAAACGATTGAAAACGACGTGGGTTTAAAATTATAATCATAATTTTGTTTTTATTATTATTATTAACTTCAGACATCAATTGCACATTACTATATATATATATATATATATATATGTTTATATATAACTATATTACGACTACACGAATTACACACATTTCGTTTGGTTTTCGATTATTATTATAATTATAATTTTTTTTTTTTGTTTTTTCGTTGTCAGATTCGATTTCGTACGCCGGGTAACGACGGGACAAGTAGTGCAACGTTATTAACAACGACGACGAATCGCTTTTCTAGGACACCGGCGACAGACGACAATACACGAATACAATGTTGACGGTTACACGGTGTGACGTAGGACAATTTTTTTTTTTTTTTTTTAGTTCACTCTCGAAACATTATACAATTTTAAATTCGATTTTCACTAACATCTATTGTCAATGTATTAGTATTATTATTATTTATTTTTTTTTTTTTTTCAAACAAAGGCGAATAATATTGTGCATTATAATATATATATATATATATATTTATGAATAATACGATCCGAACTAAAACATAAATAATAATAATAATAATAATAATAATAATAATAATGATAATAATGATAATGATAATGATAATAATAATAAAATATAAAAATAAGAAAAAAAAAACAGTTTAAAGAGGGTGCGCGTACGACCACCCCGGTACCGAATTTATATATATATATATATACAAACGCAGTACTGGTGTAGTGTATATGGTGTTCACACGAACACGCACGCGCACACATACACAGGTACATTAAAAAGGCACTTAGAAAAACAATTTTTTTTTTTTTTTAATAATGTCTTTTTTCGTTTTCGACGTAAAACAATAATAATAATAATAATAATAATAATTCGATAACTTTGAACTGAAAAACAAACTAACCGTCGTTGCTCAATGATTGAAACAACTCTTTGACTCTTTAACACGTATTTTAGTTTTAAACGAACGAACAAAAAAAATTCCCAAAAGAAATAACAGACCGACCCGGTGTGGTGGGAGGGACGTGTGCGCGCACGACGTTGTACGGCGACGGTTTTTCGACAAAAAACATGAACGTCTAACGACATCCGTATCGTTTTTTACCTTTTTTTTGGGGGGGGGGTGTTTGCTTTACCCCATAGGCGCGCGCGCGCGCGACGTCGTCCTCGGCGAAAACGGTCTCGACGGATCGTAAAACATAAAAGACCGAAAAAAAAAAAACGGTGGCCGGGGCGAACGGACGAAAACGCGTTAAAACGCAACGGTATTATTTGTGTTTTTATCGGACGGTCCGTTAAAAAAATACGATCGTCGTCGTCGTTCGTACCGCCCCCGTTAGGACACAACTGCGTCCGCGTGTCCGTTATTCGTGTTATCGTTTCACGTGCGAACTAAGTACAACGCCAAAAAAAAAAAAAAAAAAACAAACACAAACACAAACGTCTAATAACTAAAATAATGATAATAATAACTAAAATAAATCGTAAGACTACAGACAATAATCGTAAAACGAAAATAGCAGAAAAAAAAACGCACACACACACGCACACGCATCGATCGTCGAGAAATTGAGCAGAACAGATCTGGTTTTTTTTTTTTTTTTTTTGATCGACGGCGAGAGAAAAACAAAAGAAACGCGTCTCGACTCGTAAAGGGAGGAGGAAAAAAACCGTAAAAACGACATCAAATACGTTGAAATCTGTAAATTCGTAAACGTTACCGCGGCGGGCGTGTGTATGACAATTGTTTGAAATATAGTAAATATCATTCGGCACGACGACGTGGTCTCGACGATAATTGACGAAAATCGTAACGATAAATTTTGAACAAACTTTCGGGGTGGTAATGCTTTTTTTTTTTCGTTTCCGGTTTTTGAATCGAACGAAAAAATAAATAAATAAGAAAAAAAAATGGCACCGTTGTATATGTTTCAAAGGCGCGCGCACGCATCGAAACGAAATTTTTGCTTACAATTTATCGGTATATATATATATATATTTAAACATATGGCACTTGTTAAACACGTAATTATTATGTCTCATGTTAAAAAAAAAAAAAACAATAAAAAAAAACCCCCATCGATTTTCGACACGTAACAAATCTTAACGACTAAATCATTTTTTAAACATGGTACTAAATATCTAATCTTAAACGTTACGTTGTTTGTACTATAATAATAATTACCTGGTCTAAACTTTGATTAATAATAATAATAATAATAGAAAAAAAAACACATTGTATGTACACGTGACAAAATAAAATACTCAATGCACTGAGTGTCGATACAAAAACGTCGATTTGATTTTACATTGTGAGCTGAGTACAATAATATCGATTCATTTAATTTAATTATACAATAATAATATTTCGATTCATCGTCAGAGCACCAGTCTACATTACACAATGACATCATCATCACCGTCGTCTGAATACGGTAAATAGGTATTTCCCGATATTTCGATAAAAAAAAATTAAAAAAAAAATCCCAGAGAAACGTTCGAAAACCGTTTCAAAACGCGAAACACTGTGCTCTCGACTGTGTGCAAGTAGTAGCGTGGTCGTACGTTTCGATCAGAACCAGTCGATCAAAAACGCAAACGAATACGACAATTTATAACCGCGGACGGGTGGAAAAACGTGTTTGTTCGCGTTTCGGTGCCCGTCTACGTTCAACCTGTCCGTCTACTTGACAACACACAGTGCGAGGCACATCGGATTTTTCAATGTAAAACGTTTATTGTATACAAGTAATACGTTGTGTGTCACATCAGTCTTTCCTTTCGTCAGTCTAATTAGGAAATATGACTATGACCTTAAAAAAAAAAAAAAAGAAAAGAAAACCATTTTTATCGGTCGATATAAGCCCAACGGGATTGGGGAAGGGGTGGGGAGGATTTGGTATTTATAGGTTCGAATGCGTTTCGTGTTGGGGCGTTTGAATGAAACAAAGTGACTAGCGTCAATCGAAAAAACCGAGGAAACTAATAACGGACGGTACCGTGGGGTAAGGTCTGCCCACTGGGCCACACGTCGCGGGCAGAGTCTTATCGACACGGCGTCCGGGGTGGTTGATGGTGGGTGTTTGTTCAGATATTTGATACGACGCTGCGTCCGGTGTGTGTGTGTGTGTGTGTGTGTGTTTGTTAAACATTTGAAAACTATATGTAATACAGTGATAACACGCGTTAAAATTATTTTAATAGTAAAAATAACATTTAAGTTTGTACTTTACGTTGTATTGACTATATTATATTTTATGTTGTACTTACGATGTCTATATCTAAGAAAAATAAAATAAAAATAAAAATAAATAATAAAAATAACCCAATTCGTATATAGATTTATTTTCCTCTCTCGAATATTTCAAATTGGTCTGTTAAAAATGAAAAAAAAAAAAAAAATACTAATACTAATTTTGCACTTTGATTTGTACTCTATTTTGTTTTTTTTTTTTCAAAAAAAAAAATGTGTAAAATACGATTAAAAAATAATTCAATAAAAACACGGTGTACGCATCATGCATACACATTGAGCCTCATAATTGTTTGTGTGTATATTTGTATATACACCTATTTTTTTTCGTATTAATACCAAAAGTATTATGAACAAAATAATTAAATTTTTTCTTTTTTTTTGTTCCTTGAGTCATATATATATATATATAAAACACGACAATAAAAGTCCTACAGAACGATTATAAAATTATACGTGTCTATGATTTACAGATATCGCGCTAGGCGCATCGTTCGAGTCTTAAAAAAAAAAAAAAAAACGAAATAATTTATCTCTTATATAAATATTACATTGTCGTTGAACACATGAAATCAGGAAATCTTCAGACTATACCGTTAACATTATATATTTTTTTTTTGTCAATGAAACGCGTTTACACGCAAAACGTCAATATGATTTCAATCAGAACAAATTAATCGTAAATATAAATAAATAGTAGAAATGTGTTTGTTTGTTTGTTTGCAAATAATATTACAACGACAACTATAATGATAATGATAATGATAATGATAATAATAATGAAAAACAAAACGCAAAAGAAATAAAAACAAAACTAATACTGGTCACGCAACTGTGAACTGAACGTCGAGCATTTCATATGGCATTCGTCGTTGTTCACGAGGAATTTAAAAACGATATATAAATGCAGCGCGGCATTCGAAAAAGTCTCCACAAATAAAAAAAAAAAACGTCGCAATCGATCATACACGCCGCCGCTGATGACAAACGTCATCTGTCTCGTGTACACGATCCGGCGATGAGGTAGTGGTTGGTGGTGGTAATGGTTTATGATGATGATGGTGGTGGTGGTGGTAGTAAAACAGGAATGATACGGTATACTCCGGCGGATACGGATAACGATCGACGAATTCAAACCGATCACACGCCATACCTGATATACTGGCACGGATGACTAGTCGTAATAGACAATAATAATGAAAATGTGTGTGTGTGTGTGTGTGTGTTAGTGTGTGCGAGTGCGTGTCGCGGTGCACGTGTTATTCGGAAATGTTCTTGGTTTCACAAGAGAACACATTTTTCGCGAAAACGGTGTGAAATCAAACTACAACGCGGTTTACGGCTACGCGTGAAGTCAATCGAACTACGCTACGAACAATATATAATTTTTTTTTGTTTTTGTTCTTTTTCAAAAAAAAAAAAACCCCCCAAATGTCTAAAAAGTCCTAAGTCGTGTTTTAATCATCACGTGCTCGTCGATCGTTATTGTTGTGTTGTTTTGGATGCCCTCTCACCGCCCCTGCCGCACCACCCTCAACACCGATCAGTCCTCGCCGGCCTGCACGGGCAACGACGGCGAGCTGTTGACGGCGGCGGCGGCGGCGGCGGCGTCCTCCTCTCCGGCACGGCCGTCGTCGTCTTCCGCGACGTCGTCGTCATCCGCGCCTCCGTCGTCGTCTTCCGCGCCGCCGCCGTCGTCGTCGTCGTCGTCGTCGTCGTCGGACGCGGACGAGTATTCCGCGTCGTCCGCGGCGATCATGTCGTGCTTGATCATGTCGCCCGCGATCTTGGACGCGTAGAACAGCGGCGGGTTGGTCTCGACCAGCGCCTTGAGATACGAGTCCAGGAACGCCTTGTTGTTGTACGGCGACATCTTGTCGGCCGGGTCCCGGTTGTTGTTGGGGAACGACGGCAGGAACGGCGACAGGGCGCCGCCGGCGCCGGCGCGCGCGTAATTGTCGATCAGGTCCATGGCGGTCGGATACTTGTTGTTGTGCTGCTGTTGGTGCTGCTGGTGGTGCTGCTGCTGGTGGTGGTGCTGCTGCTGCTGCTGCTGGTGTTGGTGTTGGTGGTGCTGGTGCAACAACGTGTGTGGCGGATCGCCCGGCACGTAACGCGGCTGCTGCTGCTGCTGCTGCTGATGATGATGATGATGGTTGTTGCTGTTGGGGCCGACCTGCGGCTGCGAGTTGACGGTCAGATCTTCGGGATCGTCGCCGCCGCACACGCTGCTGTTGGCCGACAGCGGTCCCGCCGGCTTCGCGGACCCGTCGTTACGGCGGTGTTGCTGGCCCCCGCCGCCGCCGCCGCCGGTGGTGGTCACCGCGTCCGTGGGCGAGGCCCGGGCCCGCAGTTCCGCCGGAGAGATCTGAAAACGGCCCACGTGTCATTATCAGGATCGGAAGTATCGTTTCTTTTTTACCCCACCCCCCACCCCACTCTTGGCGGTTGTATCGCTTCGGTATAAAAAAAAAGAGAAAAAAAACCGGGTAAAAAGAACGGGAAACACGGCCGGTTTTTGGTAGTGATTCGATATTTTCCAGACGTCACACATTGCACGACCAACATTGGTTAGTTCTCACCGGCGCCGTAATTATCAATCATTTCGAGACGCGTTATCCCGGAAACGCGCGTCGGCGACGCGTTTTCGTCGAGATTTCCCGGAAATTGCCTATACAAAACGCCTTGAAAAAACGGTCGACGCGACCGCGGGCACGTTTAGTAACAACGTCGTCCGCGTTTAAGGGGTTTTAATTTTTTTTTTTTTTTCATAGTCGTCCGTCATTCCGTCTCCCGGACCAGACCCGAAAAACCGTCCGTCGTCCCTATCGCACTCTACCGCCGCACCGCACCGCACGACGACGACGACGGCAAACGTTTCCGTCATTGCGCGTTCGTGTGAGTTATATACCTTGACTCCGGCTTTCAATAGCAGACTGGACGCCAGTTCCGGGTCGAAACTCGACGGCATCGGTTGCACGGGCAGGTCTTTGGTGCTAATGCCGCGGTGTTGGCGCGACATGTGCGAGTGCAACGAGTTCCTCGACTTGGCCACCGTGCCGCAGAGCACGCATCTATATCCAGAACATACGGTGTGTTTGTCTTCCAGATGCGTGCGGAGCGTGTGCGCCGACCGGTAGATCTTACCGCATTTCGGACACGGCCTGGGGTCCGTGGCTCGGACTCTGGTCATTTCGATCGATCTCCTCGCTGAAAGATTTACACGTTTAGAATGCGTATCAGGGAATCATCGCGCCGTAACATTGAAACAACAACAAAAAAAAAAAAAAAAAAAATTAAAAAAAACAAAACGGGAAAAAATTTTTAAAAACAAAACAAACGGGAGGGAAGGTAAAAAAAAAAAAAAAAAAACGATATCTTTAAATATATCGTTTCGCGTATAGAGTTATGCGACAGACAGAGACGGGTAGTTAGATTGTCACGATGATGATATATATATATGTGTGTGTGTGTACGTGCAGGCAGCGGTATTAATATTAGTTTATGGTTTTTTTTTTTTTTTTTTTTTTTTTTTTTTTTGTACTTAGGCACATTCTACAATTAAACGCTATGCACGCTCGTCGTGTGACGATGGAATTATTTATTGTTATGTTTCGAGGCGGCAGCAAGGATCATAAAATAAACGCAAACGTTTATCTCGTTACATAAATGAAAACAGTTTTTTTTTTTTTTTTTACGAATTTTCGTCTTTATTTTTTATATAAGTATCGGTAGAAAGATATCCGTATAATATAACAAGCCATATTTCATATATATGTATTTATATATATATATATATATACGTGTATACGGCATTCTTCTACACACAATACAGTAGTATTTTCAACAGACATTTTTTTTTTTTATTTATAAATCAAATATATACACTAAAACATTTACAAAATCGTCGAAGACAAGTAGATTATAAATATAGCCTGTACGGGGGCGGGGGGAAATTAAAAGTACTCGAGATATTAAACAATATCTCGTATATGATGATTATTTATTAGATACACATAATAATAATAATAATAATAATAATAATAATAATAATATTAATAATAATAATAATAATAATAATAATAAATAATAATAATAAATAATATCTAATAGAAATTGAAATTTAGTATTACAACAAATGAAAAACAATACAAAAATCAATAATAAATATAAGTTATTACGTTTTTTTTCCTCTCTCTCTTTTTCTCTAAAAATGCTTATGTATATAATATATAAATATAGGCTTATTGGCATTCGTCGGCTTACAGTGATATATATATGTGTGTGTGTGTGTGTGTTTTTAAATAATCATAATAAAGCGAGAAACTATTGAGTGGGGGGGGGGAGGAAGACCGTTTTAGAAACGGACGGATCGTGAAACTCGAAAACGATTGTTACGTGAGATGTGATTTCTATTGTTTCCCCCCGGTCTTTTTTCATACGTGTGCGTTCGAATTAGTCAGTCTTTTCGGTCGGGCAGGAAGAAAAACGACGTTCCGTCTGCACGCGTGTGCACACGTAAACGCGTTCGGAAACGGGCTCGGAGGACGTCCGTCCGCACGGGAAAACCGCGAAAGAAGACGAAGGGGGTGGTCTCTCGACGGGACAACACCCGGCCGCCGGTGTCTAACGAAAACGCGATGAACCTGTCAATGCCGCAAACGTGTACGCGACGAGGTGCAGCACCACCGCGGTGTTCGCGATTCCGACGTAGAAACCGACCGTATTCGGCACAATATAAATCAGAGAGAAGAACAAATGTATGCGTTTCGTGTACGAAACGCGCACGGCGTCCGAGACCGACCGACCGACCGCACAACGCGTCGTGCACTTAAATTTTGACCGAAACCGGTTAGGCGACGACGACGACATTCAATACACAGAGAATCGGCCTAACGGTGGGCGTGCGTGCGCGTCTCCGCCACACGGGTAGAAACGACGAACGAAATCCGACGGAATCGCTACGCCGTCGGGTTTTATATTATACACGTTCACGAACATCGCGTGGTGTTTTTGGTGTTTCTGTTTCGTTTTTTCGATATAACGGAATCGATCGAATTTCCGAACGAATCACGGCACCGGCGAATAGCACGGATCGATCGGTCGATTTCGTTTGGCGCACGGACACGAACGCTGTTCGCCTTAGACTCGATCACGTTTTATTTACGTACGTAGTTAGTCGAACGTGTTATTCGCCAGACGACATACATATATATACATATAACTCGGTAGCTTAATCGTACAACCGAACCACGAATTATTTTCTACACTCACGCGTGTAATAAAGAGATACACAACATCATTATTATTATTATTATTATTATTATTACTTATAGTTTTCAAATAAAATTACCAACAAAATATTTTATTAAAAATCATAAATAAATAAAAAACAATTAAAAAAAAAAAAAATTACTATAATTTAAAGTTTCTCAGATAACTTTAAGATTATAAGCTATAATACGTAAATAAAAGTACTGGAAACTGGTACTGGAAGTCAAATGGCGATTATTGATTTTTGTGTTGAAATAACTTATCATTCAATTGATGGTGTAATGTGTTTGTTTAGAAGACTTAGTGATACATATACATATATATATATATATATGTATGTATGTATATACGTTATATGTTTGTGCATTAGTCGATTGGGCTATATAATAGGACTTAATAATAATTAAGTATCAGAGTTGAACACAATACTTTGTATTATCATAATAATGTTTAGCAAATGCCGATTTTAAGACCTACAAAAAAATATATACATATAAATATATATATATATATAATATACATATACACAGATGTACATATGGGTACACGTGGTTTGTTGTTTTTGTTTCGAAAAATTATGCCTACCGAATTTAACTAATATATCTATATCTATATATATATATAGATATATAAACTACAGTTATAAATAATACAGTTGTGTTCGTGTGTGTGTCTGTGTGTCTGACCATGTTAAAATACAAACGCCAGTCGAGTAACAAAAATATAAGTAATTCTTTGTTTGTATAACGTAAACCGAATGAAAACTTAAAAAGATATAAATATATTTTCAAACGCAAATAAGTTTTAAGATATGTAATAAAATACCATTATTATACCACTATATAAATTAACTACTTTTTACGGGAAGAGCGTTTTCGGATATAATCGTCGATTGTAAGAATTAAAAAAATATATAGGTACGACTAAGATCTAATTATTTCCACAGGACTAAAGACTAGAATCAAAGGACCAAGTTAGTAGTAATAATAATAATAATAATAATAATAATAATAATAATAGTAAATGATATGAAATAAAATAAACATTATTTACGCAGTCGTATTTACATAATAATAAAATACAAATAATCCTAATTTTCTTTATTGAAGAAATGTAAAAATATAAACATTTATATATTAAATTTAAAAACATTATGAAAAATCGATTTTCGTTTTATAGACATATGACAGTAAAAAAAAAAAAAAATTAATTTATCGTCGAAACATTTTATTACTATTATAATGTCAACACGTTTTTATTCATCATTTCTATATATCTAAGACACAATTTTTTTTTTTTTTTTAAGCGTAATCACTAATATTAAACACGCACATATAAATATGTGTGTGTGTGTGTGTGTGTGTGTGTGTGTGTGTGTGTGTCGTTCAACGATTTAGCAGTTACACAGCGGTTTGTTTTAAGTACAATGTGTATAAAATGATTACGGTCGTGTTTGTATTGTTTGGTTTCGTAAGTAGTTCCGGGTCGTTCAACGTACCGCACAGGAAACAAGTAACAGTTAAACCAACCCACAAGGGGTTCCGGCCGGACCGAGATCCAAAAACGATTCGACGAAGGAACCCACGGGTCGGCGTGGGTTGTACACGTCGTCGATTCGTGGGGATGTGACACGTCGCGGCGGCGGACGACGGAGTCTTGTGGAATCGAAACACGCTAACGTGTAACGCGGTTGTGTTTGAACATCGCGCTGCGGGCACAACGGTGGGTGTGCGTGTTGTTTTTTCATTTTTTTCCATCCCGACTCGTATTTAAGATTCGATACGGCGAAGGTGGTCGAAAATTAAAACGAATTAAGAAAAAACAAAAACACTGCACCGGGCCAAAGAAGAAACGAGAAATCTCGGAAACGTTAAGAATTATTATTATTTTTTTTTTTACACCAGACAAACGCGCGTAGCGCCAACAATCCGAAACAAGTCTGAAAATCGTACAAAGGTCCCCCCACCGCACCCCACCCACGTTCGCACGTTATCGGCTATTATCACCGTTTTAGCAGACCAAAAAACGTATATCGTTTTTCATTTCGGGAAACGGGCGGCCAGGGCGGGGCGGTCGGGTTATAATATGGTGTATAACATGTATTATCTGGTGATGGCGGATTTCGATAGCATGTAGAACTGGGAGGACAAGTCGGACGGGTTGAGCCGGTGTTCCCTCATGGACGCCGACAAGGGCGACGACGGCAAGGGCGGTAAGAAACTGCTGGGGTGCGGGTGTGGGTGGTTGGGTTGTTGTTGTTGTTGCTGCTGTTGTTGCTGTTGCTGCTGCTGCTGCTGCTGCTGCTGCTGCTGTTGCTGCTGCTGTTGCTGCTGCTGCTGTTGCTGCTGCTGTTGCTGCTGCTGCTGCTGCTGCTGCTGCTGCTGCTGCTGCCGCTGTTCGTTATGGCTGGCCGTGGTGGCGGCCGCGGCGGCCGCTGCGGCGGCGGCGGCGGCCGCGGCGGAAATGGACGCGTGAGTCAGGGGCTTTACGTCGTGGTGGTGCGAGAGCAACGACGACGGTTTGGAGAAACACGACGATATCGTCGAGGACGGGCTGTTGGTCAACGATAACGGGGAATGGTGGTGACCGCCGCCGCCGCCGCCGCCGCCGCTCACGACGCCGCCGCCACCGGCACTGCCGCCCCCGCCGCCGCCGCCGGCGCCCGACGGCGACTGCATGTGCATTCGGGCGCCCCGTTGCCGGATACCGTGCGTTTGCAACAGGTGATTGAACAGATACTGTCTGGTCTTAAAGTGTTTACCGCACACCGGGCACGGTTCCCAGTGCGGAGCGGCTGAGTGGACGTTGGCTATGTGCTGCTTCAAGTTGCTCACGCTGCTATACACCCGGCCGCATTCAGTGCACACTGGTTTCGGTTCGGTGGCGTTCAAGTAACATCCTCCGCCATCCCCTGGAACCCCACCAGTCTAGTGTCATATACGAGTCATACAGCATTTGGGGGGGGTTTTTTTTTTCCCCCCGGGTTTCTCTTCACAGATCATATACACATGTACGTACATTTATATACAGATATATATATATATATATTGTTTTAAATATCGTTTATTCCGTTTTATTTGCGGCTATTTTTGTTTTTTTCTTTATCGTTACATCCGAATCGCATGAACGTACCAGCGGTTCTCGATTTTTTTTTTTTTTTAGGACCACGACCCACTTGGTTTTTACATTTACAGGAGATAAAAAAAGTTTGAAAAACGTAAATTTCTTTGAGAATCTATGTAATCACAAAAAACAACGGAAAACCGACTGCGACCCACAGTTCGAGAAACGCTGACATATACACAATCCGAAGTGTATTTAAAGAAAAATTTTAATGGAATACCGTGCGGCGGGCACGGTTGAAAAAAGAGAAACGAAACGTTTTTCCCGATACAAAACCGTTTTCCGAGCCGGCACACTTCGTTATCGGCGCGCAATTCGGACACGACCGGAACGATATTTGTAACGCGAGCACAACTGTTTGCTCACGGCACCGATGGTGGCGGTAAGGGGAAGGCGGAAAATGAGGTACGCGCGCGCGGTTGGAGGCGACACGCGGCGACTATGGTGAGGTGGTGGTGGTAGTGGGGGGAGGGGAAGAGACCGATGGCCGAGGACCGTGTCGCGCGGGTCCCGACCGGGAATCCCGCAGTAAAGGAACGGGCAACAATACGGGATCGAGGAGCAGAAGATCTATCAAACACGTGCTGCAATAGTCGTATATCATACGAGGTTTTTATTGTTTCGACACGGGCCGCGTAACCGTAAAGGGCGTCGCGTCGTACGCAGAACAGAATCCGTATGTGTTCTAACGTTATCGTTTTATTTACGTTATTGTTTTATTTCCGAGTAGAAAAAAAAAACCTACGCGAAAAAAACCAAAAAAACACCAAAAAAACGTTTCCACGATACACGTTTTATATACCACAGACGCGCACTTGTTTCGTTTCGTTTACCGCGGAAATTATAATTGCGTTTAAATTTGTCAAGTGCACACGTCTCCCGGTCTCGTCGAACCACGGTACAAACGTAATAACGTTCTCATGTGTTGCGATACGTGAACGTTGTGTATAAATATATATATATATATATATTATTAAACTGTAGCGTCTGTAAAGAGAAAACCCCCGCTCGTATAGCTGAAATAAAACATATTGTGTGGTCCACAATAATATAATTTTGCGCATGCATAGTGCATACACGCATATTATACACATATACACACGTTATATACAAATATATATATAAATATATATATATATATACAAAAAAATTCGTACCTAGGCATAAATAGTAAATATATGTAATTCAAACGTATAATATATGATCTATTTTCATTTTCTTTCTTTATTATTATTATTATTATTATTTTTTTTTTTTTATTAATTAATTAATTAAACTTATACATACGATTATTTACAAAAACGAATAAAATGTAAAAACGCGTTTTCTTAAACGATACTTATTTAACTATACCAAATCGATACAGTCGAAACGTACTTAACGCCTTATCCGTACGATGAAATCCATATACTCGTACACAAATAATAATATTTAAGTATATATATATATATATGTATAGATATAATATACCTCTATACTGTCTTGAAATCCGCCGCGATTTTGATTCCATGTGGATCATAAAGACGGTCGTTACAATACTATGCACAATGATTTCAATTGGTACGCAGCACGCGGACGTACAGAAATATATTTAGAATTTTAACACATTTCAAAACAGGACCACATGGCACCATGATGTATAAAAACAACGCGACGCGGATACGATTAAAGTTTTTAATCAAATTTTACCACAACTCTTACACTTCAAACCAATGAAATTGAATCGTACAACATTGAATTTAATTAACATTTTCAATTCGCAAATATCTTGTGATAAATATTACCATATCGGGCCACACACCGAAAAATTAAATCCTAACGATTTATTCGTTTATGTACTAATGTGTGTATACGCGTGAATAAAAATTATTACAATTATCAATTATCATAACCCGTTAGAAAACGAAGTTTGCACGCAAGTCATGCACAAAACGTATTACGTATTAAATTATGCACGTCCGAAAACACTTTCTTTTAGTTAATTTAAATTTTTTTTTAACATAATTAATTTAGTCACATTTGAATCGACATGTATTCATAAAATTCCCATGAAAACTAGAAACGTAACTCGTAAAACAAACGTTAAAAACGATTGAACGGTAATTTAAAATATGTATAATTTATAACAACGGCTATAAAAAAATATATTTAAAAACACCCCTGTACAAAAAAAAATATTTAAATATGCCGTATTTTTATAACTTATTTTATTGTGGCTAATACTTAAACATTTTATAGCGTTGTTTTTTTTTATTGAGTATTTTATTACTTCACAGATTTTAAACAAAAGTTAGCATTGTTTATAAGAAATAATATATACACAAAATATTCTACATTTTGTCGAATTTATATATATATATATATATATATATATTATATAGTATACATACAAGAGTTAGAGATATAACGTTTGCACCGATAAGAAGTTAAAACAGTGATTTATAATAATCATAAAGACAAAATTAAAATTAAAAAAAAAAGGAATAAACAATAACAATATTAGTTTAAGTGGTGGATTAAAAACGTTAAAAGGTTTTAACAGGTCCTAATTAAAATGTTAAAACAGGTAAGTTCTGATAAATTATTAAGCCGATTAAACACATTATTTATTATCTAAATAATGAGATTTTTTTTCTTCGTTATTTATATCAAATTTAACTATAATGAACAAAATATAAACACCAATTGAAACTGATCTTAAATATGTAATATTTATAATGAAGAATTATTATATAGTGTTTATTATGGGGCCTACAAATAATTAAGACAATCCAAGCACGAAGGTCATTTTGTGAACCACGTTATACACATAGTAACGCCTACAATAAATTATAGCACGATTTTGCCATGTGCCCTGCACATGTCTACCGCAATGTTCTTGCAATGTGCAACTCAAAAATGTGTCAGAACCCCCAACCTAAGGTACATATATATATATATATACAGAGAGAGAGAGAGAGAGAGAGAGAGAGAGAGAAAGAGACTACCAACAACCAGATTTTCATTAATTTGTAAAATATTTACAGTACATATATATACATATGTGTGTGTGAGTGTGTGTGTGTGTGAGTGTGTGTGTGTGTGTATGTGTGTGTGAGAGAGAGTGCACAAAAACTAATTGCCCAGCAGTTTTTGTATATGATATTTTTATTTTATAACTAATATTTCATATTGAACGAAATTATACGTCACACAAAATATTTTTATATAATGGAACATAATTAGGATAGCTTCAATTCAGTAAATGTTTATTACGAGTACGTTCGAGTAGAATTTATCGAATAGATCAACTAACAGGTGACGTAAAAAGCATTTTTGTCTTTGTAACAGTATTAATAATTGATCATATCTTCGAATATATATTATAGAAATGTTATAATATATTATAAAATACTTTGTGTTGTTTTCCAAGAAGATAATTATATCATATTATTATATATCATTTAGGAAAAATAAAGTTTTTCAATATATTTTATTGCACTACCACTTCTTATGAGATAAAATATTATAAAAAATAAAACCTACATACAAAAACTAGTCCAACACAAATTACATAGATTGACAAAAGAAAAATGATTAGTTTGTATTTGATTTTGAGTAGGTAAACATTTTCTTGGAAATTAAAAAAAAATTTTTATAAGAAAATAATCACATGCTAAAATTTGCCATTCATTAAAAAAACATACAGTTATAGTACACTTATAGACACCCACTATTATATATAGAAAGAGATGATCTAAATATCTACTTTCAATGTTCTATTTATGAAATGACAAATTCCAACGGGATAAATTAAAATGTTGGCAAAATCATTTTAATTTTTCATGTTACTTCAAACATCAGAGAAGGACCACAAATTATTTGTTTGAACAGTAGAGCATAATTATATATTTAGCATCCTATAACTAATGTTAGAGTAATTGATCAATTTCACATGTAATATTTAATTTAATGTATTTTCTTTATTCAATTATTTAAACAAGAAGATATATTTTAATGTTTGCACAAAATTCTTTGAGGGTATAAAAGTTTTAAAATATTTAATAAACCTAATGCGATTCATTAAAAATGATAAATACACTCAAATTACAGAAAGAAAAAAAATTAGTATTATTTTATTGTTTAATTTAATTAATTACTGAGAAAAAAACATATTACCGAATCGACATTAAATTATTATTTATTTTTTATTAATACTTTTTTCTTAATTTCATAAAATATAAGTGTAACGTTACTATTTTATTAATACATATAGGAAACATACACACATATTGCAATGTCTTTATGAATTCAATTAGTTACGACTATTATTTCAAAAATAAATTGATATATCACATCAATTTATTTATTTATTAGATCATATATTACATTAATATCATTGAAGTATGTTAAAGTTATTAATTATCAATGCTATGTTAAAAATAAAATTTTCACAAAATTACTCAATTGAAGTGTAAGCGTGTGTATATCTGAATAGTAATTATAATACTATATATATATATATATTTATATATTTATATTAACCAAGGTATTTAAGTTTATCAATTCCTAAATTATTTTAATATTCTTTGATTTATATAAATTAATATTATTTTTTTAGTTAAAATTATTAATGGTCTATTTTATATCTATTAAAATGAAATTAATTTCTGTAAAACCCGATAGGCTACCTTTAATTATTTCATTACATTATAATATCATACATTTTCAATAAATAACCAAACTAAATATCAAAAATACAAAAATTGCAATGAACTTTAAAATTACAAGATTAAATATATTACATTTCCATGCTCTCTGAAAAGTACCAACACAGTTTATTGTTGTCATCTGTACAGTATACATAATAATTGTATTATCTAAAAGGTAGATTGTTTATCAACCATAAGAGAAATGTATAAATTCTACATTTGTTCAGTACACTAAAACATAAACATTATGTCAGATGTGGCGAAAATTGATTATATTTTCTGTGACTGTTTCAATGACAAATTCAATTTATTTGACTTTAATTGAAAAGTAAAAATATCATATACTTATATGTATGTATTCAAAATAAATATTTAATAGTGAAAATGAAAACATAACAAATGATTATTTAATTCCCAATAAAACAAATACATTATATTAAATAATTGATTTACATAAAATATAAGTCATTACACATTTATATCACTCCTTAAATGTTCAAGTGTAAAAAAGTTACCAGAAAAATAAATAATGGCTTTTTAAATTAATCAAAAGTTAATAGCCAACCAATTTCGGTTTAATTCAGACATAAATAACATACAAATCTACATTTTACATAAATATTGGTTATCTAAATTCATGTAAATACATGTAAACTAGCTCTATTTTTATTTCAAACCACTGTTATAACTTGCCTACTGATAGTATTTCATTAAAAAACATTTATTAGAAGAAATATTGTTTAATTAAATCAAATATTATCTAAAAATAAGTATGATGCATATTTGAAATTTCTAATGAACATTAAATTGAATGTTGCAATGAACATAAAAATTGAATATTTTGTCAGTGTTATTCTTCCGATTATTATTTCTTATCTATTATTAGGAAATAAATATACTATAAAAGTGTTGTACATTTTTAAATAGAAAAAATGTAATTGAAATATTTGGCTTAACAAGTCTTACATAAATATTATTATCCTGAGAAGCCAATATATTTTTAAATGTAAAAATAAATAATGACCTTATTTCTTTCACATATATATATTTTTTTTATTGTAAAATTACTCATAATTCACCAGTACATAGTAAATCTATTATTAAATATAACGTTTTTTTATCATTAGCCAACTTGGTGTTGTTATTATTATTATTATTATTATTATTATTATGTCCTATTTTAAATTATTTTTAAATATCTTATGATTTATAAGTCAATTTTTTTTTAAAAATAAATACAATTTTTCAAAAAGGGATTTCACATTTCTTTTCTTTTTAATATTTTGTAACCAATATTAAAAAAGTAGTAAATAATCAACGTTCTCAAAAAGAAAATTTCAAAATTGATACAGACTACATTTAAAATTAAAAACAACCAAAAATAAATATTTTTCTTAAAACGTAAATTAAATTAATAACTTTTTCATATAGTTTTGATTATTTAATATGTTTTTAATATGACTGTTGTTGAATCTCAATATCTATAAATCCTAACCACAAACAATAAATTACAATTAAAAATTTCAAGTTAATGATAAACAAATAACATAAATAATTATTAAGTAAATATATATAAATAAATATAAAAAAAGATTTTATAAAAATCTATGATTTCATTAACTATTTAGAATTCTTTATATATATATATATATATATATATATATATATATATATATATATATATATATGTATGTATAATTATTGATTTGTTTTATTTTCATCTTAAGCTGTTGTGTATATACAATAATTAAAATAATTATAAAAATAGTACACCATTACCATTAAAGTTTTCAATTTCAATTTAAAAATTAAAACATCTATACAGAAAAAAGCGTATCATCTAAAATAGACATAGTATGAGAAACAATCTAGAAAATATTTTAAACATTAATTCAAAACAGTATAAAAATATAAATATTAAGCAATACCAAGTATGAAAACCTAAAACTTACATAAAAAAAAGAAATTGGTATTTGAAAATGTTCCAATGTATCCATTGCATCCAGTTTTAAAATAATGTTACCTACTAGTTGCCTTACAAACGTTTTATAAATAAATACATTTTACAGACATCAAAATATTACAAGTATTAAATACTTAAGTCTAACAAAAGCTTGTAACCAAGTCCAAATCGATTATTTGAGGTAATTATTTTATAAACATTCAGTTGGTATAAAAACAAGGCCAACATAACAAGAACTGAAGATAAATAATTCTAATCGGCATTATAGAAATAAGTAGCCTATGTGTACCTAAGTACTCTGACCATCAACCAAACAAATGTTAGAATGTGAAAAAATAACAATTTAATTATTGATAGCTAAAACTTGTTTATCATAGGAACAAGACAACTTAACTTTTCAATTAAATATATGTAGTTAGTAAGTTAGTTATATGTTGCTACTATCACTGTAATAAAAGAATTATCCCATTTTTATTTTGGGTTTTAATTAAATAAAATGTATTGAAATTTCAATACATATACCAATAAGCCAATTTTTTAGTAATAGTGAATCGAATATTTTATGTGCATTTTAATATTGTTGAATATGTTGTAGATACTAAATGGAAAATATTTAGGTAACAAGATGTTGATAAAAATATCTTTATTTTTTAAAAAGAAATTCAGCAAATGTTTAATAAGAATAGAAAACATTGTACCAATAAATTATATATATACTATGATTGTGCATTAAGTTATACCTACAAAATTGTATTGTTTTTAAAATCAAATCATAATAAAAGTTATAATATTCAATAAATTAAATGAACATAGGTTTAATGGAACATCATGAAATAAATGATGTCACGAATGTCAAACATTCATTTAAGTAATTTTGCCAAAACATTTAGCTCAACTCTCATGATTAAGTTCTTGGGCATCAGATTCCATACCAAACGCGAAGTGATAGATATGTAATACTATGTTTGTAATTGTTGGGAATAACTAATCAATATCATAACTAACTTATATTTTTAAAGCGTATTGCAATTTTTGTTAGTAAGCATAACATAAATATTGACTCACCATAATTGCTCTCTTGACTACTGTTATGTATGCCTGATGGACCTGGCAAGAGACCTGGTATTCCTATAAAACAAAAGTACGTTCAGATAAAACAGATTTTTCATTTGTCATGTATTCGAGGACGGGAAAAAAATTACATGAAACAAACATACCTAAGCTACTAATAATAGAAACGCCTGAAGAAATTGAAGCAGGAAAAGAATGTCTGGATTGTTGCTCAATCGAGATTGACGTGTTGTGTAGATCATGATTGTTACCGCTGCTCGATAAAAAGTCCTGCGATATTTGGGGCTGTAAACTGTTCTGACGATTCACATTCGACCGTGAATGGTTCGCAGTGCGACTGGCATCTGAATCAACAGAGTTACTCTCTTCATCATCGGACGAATGACCAGTACCAGACGAGTTCACTCTGTTTTTATTCTTGACAATCAAACACACAACTGCAGTTAGTACACACATACGGTTCAGTAAAAACTATTTCGGTATTTCTTACCTGTGCCGACTGCGACTGGTTCAATTCCAACGCTTGAACAAGCAATGACGGTGTATCTTTATCCCTGTCTCCGCTGTAATTACTACCGGGCGTCAACGGAGTACTCAATTGTTCAGAGTTATTACGTTGTCTTTTAAACGGTGGTGGGCCCGGTAAATTGTCACCAGCTTTGTTTTTATCCACTGGAACTACGCTTGAACTTCCCCACGGGGACTATTGAACCAAAATGATTTACCATCAATACGCTTTCCGCCAACATATGTTTAATTACAGACATTGAAAGTTGAAACTTACCGGATGGCCTTCTTTAGAACAATCGGCAAGACCTCGTACTTGTAGACTACGGGCGGTCCTCAAAAATTCTGGCAAATG
Source organism: Schlechtendalia chinensis (assembly GCA_019022885.1). NCBI lineage: Eukaryota > Metazoa > Arthropoda > Insecta > Hemiptera > Aphididae > Schlechtendalia > Schlechtendalia chinensis. Next base: position 13,789,739 of record CM032345.1, on the reverse strand, counting down.
TTCTTGATTAATTCGTACTTCTCCGTTATACATGAAACTTAATAACGCTTCCATTTCTTGTTTCTTGACATCGCGAAGAATTACAATGGGATGTTGACACGGATTTTCCTAAAAACAATTGTGAGTTAAAACACTTAAAAAAAACAGAAGAAAAAACTCCAAATAACTAGCGCGCAAAATTAATTTATCAATTCATTATATTTACCTTGAGCAGAGATCTGAAGTAAGGACTACATGCAGAAAGCACAACTTTATGCGCAGTGAATTTTTTGCCATCGCAAGCAATCGTAACATCTACAAAATCTTCTTGATCGAGTAAATGTCTGAACGACGTGATAATGCTCGTGTGGAATTCATTCCAACGAACGGAATATAATTGATCTGTATCCATTCCACCCATTATTGGCTTATTTTCATCTGAAATAAAATATCTGTTTTATATAAATCACAATAAATATATACATTAAAAATTGTCTATTACAAATAATTTAAAATAACTATTAGTTCAAAGTAAAACATTTTATGAAATATTACATTTTATAATCCACTTTTTAATGGACTAAATATGAACAGTGTTAATTAAAATTTAAAAAAATATTCAAGTATTTATAAAAATGATGTAATTATGTTGTGTAATTATATAAAGGTATTAAGAAAATTAAGGAGGTTTTATAAATAATTTATAAGTTATGTAATTAGTAAATTATAGTCCAATTAATCTTAATAACTATTATAAATGAGTATCTACAAATTAAATAAAACATTTTATTAAGACAAACAATTTTTCTAGAAGCTTGTATGGAAATACATTTTTTTAAATAATAAGTATCGACCATAAATTTCTCATACAGAAAAAAATATCTAGGTAATTAAATAATACAATAATAATTATTGATGCATAGTTATGTTTTTTTTTTAAAATGAACAATAATAATAGGTATTCTGTATCGAAAAAATATATTTAATGAACAAATTTAATAACTATAAGGCTATTTTAAGTATAATAATAATAATAATAATAATAATAATAGTCAATCACAATTGATCTTTCTAAAATTGCTTTCTACAAAATTATCATCAGACTTTAAATTAATGTATGTGATTTCCTACAAAAAGATTAAGTATAAAACCAGACAAAACATAGATAATATGAGACATTAAAAAATTAATCAAATAACAATTCCAGTATATTACGTCCGATGATATCGATGTATCTCTGATGTTTTAATCACATCGAATCAGCAAATTGTTACGATAATATCTGGTATAATTTTTAAATGAAATTTAAAAAAAAAGGATTTAAAAAGTAAATTGTACAATAAACAAATAGGTAGATAATCGATAAAGAATAATGTGAATATTAAAAAACAGATTTCACTTTCTGCACAAATCAATTTTAGAAACTCCACATTATTATTGACTGCCAAGTGTACAAGTATAATGTATGAAAACTAGGCACGTATAGCAGGTAATTAACTTTTTACATGTGTATTTCCAAACAACCGAAAGATAATTTTCACTGGTATCCGTAATAGTGTGATATATAATAATATGATGTACAATTGACTAACTAGTCGTACAATAAAACCGTTAACATATATTTAAGCCTAACGAAATGAATCGGTCTCCGAAACCTATACGGATTCGCAGCACGGGTGGACGTACGGCTCGAGCATTCGAATTTCGTAAGCTAATTAAGTTTTATACGGCAAGTGCCTAGCCGTGATGTTTAATCGCGAGACGGTTATAGGTGATAGTAAATTGTGCTAAATGTAAATAAAATACAATTTCTAAACGATCGAAAAGGTGTTGGTGTAAGAAAGCATCGTCGAAACGGCGGCAATGGGAGACAATTTAACGATCATGAGAACAACGTGCGAACATACAGACCGTATTAGTCGTGACGTGTAAACGTACGAACACACGGGGCACAGAGCTCGACCGTAATGTTCACAGACACGCTATGTCGGTTATTGTATTCCAGTCGAACGCGAACAGGTAAGCGCACGACCGGCAACTGTGCGTACGAACCGAACGAAACGTCGATGGACGCGCGTACGCTCGACCGACGGGCGGGCAACGACGGTCACGCGTTAACCGTGGCTACGGCGCGACCGGACGCGGACACGGGAATCGTACGGACGGACTGAACGCGGGAAAAACGACCGTCTCCAAGACGTCGCATCGCGGTCGGTCCGAACGGCAGATAACGGCTGGCGGGCGGCGGGACGTCCGGAACCGGGACGACGGGATCCGTTGTACCGAACGCGTAGAAAACGAGCTGCGAGCGGCCGCCGGAACGACCGCGACACCACGGACCCGCGGAGTCGGTCCGTAATCACGCGCTCGGCCGATGATAACGGACAACGGTGTGACCTCGGTGCGCGGACGGGCGAGGGAAATCGCGCGCGCCCTCGACAAACGAGCGGCAGTCTCTCCTTCGAAAACCAAATAACCAATAAAACCGAATTACCTCGAGATATTGGCCGTCGGATAACGAACGACGAAGACGACGGGTCGTGTGCGCCGACGGCGGCGGCGGCGGCGGCGGCGGCGTCGTCGGCAACGGGAACGGCGACGGCGACGGCGACGGCGACGGTAACGAACGGCGACTGCGGTCGTGCGACCGGAACACAACGGCGGCGGCGGCGGCGTCGTCGGCGGCGGCGGCGGCAGGGGCGGCGGCGACGGCGGCGGCAGGGGCGGCGGCGGCGGCGGCGACGACGACGACGGGAACGGGAACGGCGACAATGTGTGTTCGACGAGGAGAATATTTCGCTCACATGGCGACCGCGGGCCGACGTGAAAACTGCGCGCGAACCCTCCTCACAGAGCAGACGGGCGCCGTTGCGGCCTGGACATGACGTCGTCGTATCGCGGCTGCGGCGTCGGCGGCGGCGGCGGCGTCGTCGGCGGTTGCGGCGGGCGGTGGGGGTGACGGTGACGACGGTGGGGGACGGGCGGCGCGGCGGCACCAGCCGGTCATCGAGTGTTGGGGTGGGGGTGGGGCGGCGGCGGCGGCGTTCTCGTGTGAATTCGTGTGATTACGACGCGGGCGCGATATTTTTATTACGACACGGGTGCGCGTTTCCCACGCGGTTCGACGACGACGAAGTTTTTCGGACGGCGGGGAGTGGGAGGGGGGGGAAAACGCGAATACCGAACCGCGGCGCGCGTAGGAATCGTGTGCGTACGGGCGGCCGACCGAAAACCGGAGAGACGTTCGGTCGTCGGACGTCGCGTACGGCCGCGCCCGCCGCCGCCCCGCCCCGCCGATCCGGTCACTTTCGCGCGCCCGCCGCGCACTCTCTCTGCGGCGGCGGCACGAACGGACGGGCGTGCGCGTAACGCGCGCCGACGTTGTCGCGCACGCACGCGCCGCCGTTGTTGTTATTGTTGTTGTTGTATTATTATTGTACGGCCGCCGAGCGCGCGGATTTCGCGTCCCTCCGCTCGGTGCGTCCAAAAAGGATACTTCACCACCCACAAACTCACACCTACTTGTATACGAAAACCGTGTCCGTCTTACGGCGATTTTTTCGATCCGTTTATCGTAAAATTCTTTTTGTCGCCTAAATCCAACACGCGAAACGTACGTTATCTAATCTACGACGTACGCGATATATAGCCGGTGAATTATTCCGATCGCGCGGTGTTTTTTTTTTTTTTGACTTTCGTCGTTCTCTCGGTACGGTTTTGGAACGTTACCGTGTTCGGTGAATTTATCACAAACGGTCGACCAGATCGAACGCGAGCGCGGACTGATACTTGGACGACGTCACGACACGAAAACGTAGGCGTCGACCCGCTTGTTTTGCGCGTCCGGGATAATTTCATCGGTCAGGAAGGTGGTCCCGGAATTCACCGGGATTAACCCGATTCGCACAATGACGACAACGTTTAATTCCCGTGAAGATTGTCTGGCGCCGTAACACGGCGTACGACGACGACGAGTACTTATCGTACGAGTGGAATTCACACTCGGACGCTTCAAACAATGGAAAACGATTTTCGTCTCGTATCGAAAATCATAACGACAACACAAATCGACAGTGTTTATATATATATATATCGTTGACATCGTATCCAAACACAAAATACGCAATTATAGGCTATCTGTAACCGTGGTTGAAACCATAGTGGAACCGCTATCGTCGCGGATTGCATTAGTCATAAACGTTGTTGTTCGTTGTCAGTCGAGTGCGGTGCGTTCGGCAATTACGCGACATCTGATGACCGAGTGATTTAACCTAGTAAAAAAAAAAGTTCAACACGCCGAACCGTGGATGCTTCAGAAGTTTGTCTTGTCCGGAGACCGCCGGAACGAGACGAGAAGAACACGGATCGTACAAAAAAAAAAAACCCCCCAGGTACGTTTCGGTTTTGGAAATCGACGCCGTTGTCTTTTAATCGACGAATTTAACGTCTGTTTATTGTGTTTATTGTCCGCGAAATAAGTAGAACGCCGGGGGGGGGGGGGGGTGGTAGGGAAAACAACCGGTTTCCTATTGATTACAGCCTTACGGTTAATTATAATTCATTTATTTTATTCAACGTTTCGTATCCATTATGATATTCCTACATACATTTACGTTAAACGACGAGTGTTTTTAATGTCTTTGGGCGCTTACGCCGTTTCTCGTTTTCGCGCGGTCAGCGGTCAGCGGTTAGCGGTCAGCGGGGGGAGGTCAGTGAGTACCGCGGTCCCGGGCCCGGGGAAAAGAAAAACATAACCATACATGTTATTAATCTGAATTGGACAAATAAAACGAGTCGTGCTTTGTACGGCGTTGGTACGTAAATAATAATTCGATTTCTTACCGCGCGTCGTTTTGTGTAACGCGTAGGTTGTGTGGGCGGGCGGGGCGCGCGGAAGTTTGAAAATAATATTTTATATATATTTTTGATTGTTATTATTGTTATTCACGAATACTTTGAAACGAAAGAGAAATTCGAAATGTTGATTTTTCCATCTAAACTGCGGTAAATCCGTGTGCTCGTCGTTTCAAACGTATTTTAGGTTAACTGGAATAACTGATGTTTTATAGTGTTTTACGTGCCTTTTGTGAACACAAGATGTTTGTACGTATATTGAAATTATTGTAACCGCGGTTTCAGTGAGTGCACGTCGCGTGACAGTGCGCTCGTCTACGTTTTGTTCGCTCGTCACCCCCGGGGCGTCGTGTCAGTTTTTCACGAGGGTGTGCGAAAACGTAACGCGATACGCAATATGCAACGCAAAATATTATATAATATTCTCTCCCGAGTATCACGATTTTCCATTAAGATACCTAATGAAATTCGATCGTGCGTAGCAGTTAAGTTCGAAGTCCTTAAATACCAGGTATTGAATGACGCCTAAGCCAAATATGTCGCACGCCGTGCGCCGCCGCCCAGTAGCGTAACGTAGAAATTCCCTTTGGGGGGGGGGGTCCAAAATTATATTACGAAAAAAATGTAAACGTAAATAATCACGTAAAATTTGGGAAGAAAAAAAAATTATAAATTAAAATGTTATCATATCGATGCCATAGACCGAGAGTAGCTAGTCCATTCAATCTCGATTCGGGTGTACAGTCTTTCGAACGAATTTTAATGCGTTTGAGTGTGGAAAATGACCAGCATTCGCAAGAGCTTAACAACGTATGGTCATAAATCTGAATCGCATTTATTCAACGGCATATTTTGGTTCAACGTTTACTATCGTCTAGAAATAAATATTTTTTTTTTTTTTTGCTGTAAAATATAATCAGACAATGATTTCCAAAATTACCTCACGCAATTTTCCCCGTTTAAAAACACTCAAGGGGGGGTGGGAGGGGAGGAGATGGCCTTCCGGACACTCTGCAGCGAACCATATTGACTGTTTTTTTTTTTTTTTTTGGACCCCCCAGAAATTTTTTTTTTTCAAAATCCGCCACCGCGTATTTTTACGGTCGTGGCGGGTGTCCTCATGGGCGTCGGCGTCTCGTCCGCGGCGGGAGGCCGCCGATTGCGATCGTGGTTACGTGCGGTTCTCTCTCCACGGCACCGTGCTCTCCGCGGGGTCCGCCGCCGGCCACGGAAACAAAAAGCCATAAATTCGCGACCGACGGCGACGCCGTACGGACCGTGTCGGCGGACAGGTGCGGGACGCGCAGGACCGCGCCGCGTGACGTTACCGAATTTACGGCACGAACGTGTTTCTAATGGTTGCCTGGTCGGACGCGACGGTCTTCGCCGTCCACAAGGCGAGGCGATGGAGTGATTTCGGAACGGCCGCACCCGGCGCGAACAGGGCGGGCGGTCGTGGAAACATTGTATTATCGCTCGACTTGTTGGTTAGGTTAGTGTGTGCGTGTGCGTGTGCGTGTGCGTGTGCGTGTTGGGGGAACGGGGAATGGTTTGAAAATGTCGTTTTAAACTTCACTCCGGTTTCCGGGCCGGGTACCTGGGACCCGCTCGGGGGCTAACCGTTCGGCGGCGTGTACGTTTTTTTGCAGGCACGCCGAGAGTGACGTCCGCGAGAAGGTTACGCGCCCAACTCGGTGTCTTTGAAGAACGTCGCGTGTACAGTAAAACGTACACGGGAGACGGCGACGCGGCCGTCGAAACAAAAAAACCGCTTGACGTGACGTGGTGGCCGATGTCGCTGTAATAACACGTATTCAAACGCGACGAACCACACACGTCACGGTTCAGACGGACGAGAGTGAACGAAACGGTCTTCGTTTACGATGTACGTGATAACGTTCTCGCGCAACACCGTAATACTAACCGTGTGCGTTGTCCGAATGGGCGCGTTTTACCGTTTTCGGGTGCACGATTGCGCGCGATTAACGCATAATGATACAACAAAGGACGCGGTTTCGACCCTACAAAGGCGTGCGGCTGCGCGCCAAATCGGGAGCGACGTTGCCGAGTTGTCGTCATTATATTATAAACGTTATGACGACGCCTAACTCCTTTAGCCCACGTCTTTACGCTCCGGCGCGGTGCCTACGCTATCCCCGGTTCCCAGGTCCATGTAGAACTTGCCCGTCGATTTTTCCGACCGAATCGACTGGCTGATTGTGCCCACTCGTATTTTCCGTGGTTGAACCATCCGTCGCCATCAACAGTGTAGCTACACGGTTTTGTACAGCACCTCCATCTGACGTGACCATCACAAACGTTGTTATCGGCCGTACCGCGGACATCAACTGACGACCAACACGGCTGACAGAAGGTATGTCGCAGGGCCTATTTTAGTGTGCAGTACGAATTTAAAAAATGTGTAGTGATCAATCGGACACCGTAAAAACTTCGCTCTATATAAAGTTAAACAAGAGTGGTATGAAGGCGTATTTGCAGAAGCAAATCCAAATAAAAATAATGATGTTTTTGGATGGTTTCAAATTCAATTTTTGAAATTGTATTTTATTCAAGTATTTCAATAATATACATGTAGTGTTATAAATTTACTTAAATTGTCAAAAAAAAAAAATGTGTAGCACGAAATGTTTTGTAAAATAGGGGAAGGTATATCGTATGTACATCATGCATGATTATAGTATATCCGTACCTACGAAGAATATCCAGAAAGTGAGAGTACTCAATTTTTGTATTTATAAAAAAAGTTTTATTTAAAAAAATATTACAGGACATTGTAGGTATATATATTACTTATTTTTCCACGTAGTCACCTTCTCGTTCTATGCAGGTTGTAGAAATTTCTTTCCACTCATGTGAGTGTTCAGGAACGTGAGAAGATAAAAATCTGAAGGCCCTAAGTCAGGAGAGTATGCAGGGTGGTTCAAAATATCCCAACCAAATGATTTCAAACGCGCCTTGGTGGCATTTTTTGTGTGCGGACGGGCAGTGTCATGCAATAAACACACACCCTTCGTCAATATTCCCCTCTGTTTGTTTTGGACTGCTCTCTTAAGCTTTTGTAAGATCTCACAATATCGTGCTGCAGTAATCGTCTCCCCCTGAGGCAAAAAATCAATCAAAATGATTCTTTTTCGATTTCAAAACACGGATGCCATGATATTTTTAGCCGAAATTGAGGTTTTGAATTTTTTGGCCGATGGGTAACCAATGGGCTGCCACTATGATGACTTTTTTCTTCAGGAGTGTAATGAGCCACCCATGTTTCATCACCGATGTGGAGGTGAAACAAGAGATCTTTAAGTGGACGAAGGAGACGACGGGAGAGTTCCATGAGGAGGGCATCAATGAGCTTTGTGCCGCGGTTTGCAACCTGCATAGAACGAGAAGGCGACTACGTGGAAAAATAAGTAATATATATACCAACAATGTCCTATAATTTAAAAAAAAAACAAAAATTGAGTACTCTTACTTTCTGCATATGCTTCGTATATGGGAGTTTTCAAAAAAAAGATAATTCTGATTCAATATAAAAGTTTGCCGTCGGCAACAAGTAACGAATGAACGTTTACCGTAGTACGCGTTATTTACCGTACGGGTCACCAAAAGCCGCGTGGATGGCAACGTTGCATAAAATTATTAATCGCGCGCAATCGCACTCCGCCGATCGAAAATGCTTCTATTATTAAAAAAATAAATAAAAAATAAAAAAAATATATATATAATAGAACAGAGTCTACGATTTCCACGCTATGGTTATTGAGTAACCCCGTGCGTCGTTGGTTATCATATCAAATAGTTTCACACGTATAACATGCGCGACGCACACGTCGTCGTTTAAAATCCGTGTCGTCGGCTTTTTTATTTTTTTATTTTTTTTGCTTTTTCGTTTCGCCGTCGTCGGGTTTCGTACGGCACAGCGACATACGGACGTAGCCATAATAGCGAATCGTCATCATTGTCGATAAAAATATTCAAATGACGTGGTTCGATAGCGACCATGTGAACAGACGGCCGCGCGAACAGACCGGACGCCGGAGATCTCGTACCCCGCGGGGGTCCCCCGACCAGGCGCGGGTCCAGAACTTATTTACGGGGGAGGGGGGCATCTTAATCAAAACACCTTTAATCCTCATTTTGTCGCATCGAGTAATGAAATATTTTCCAAAACGTTTTCTTGAAAATCGTTTGCGATACACCGAAATAAAACAATAAAGTCCGTCTTTGTATCTTTATCGAATGTCGAATCGCGTGGCGGTTGCGGCTGCTATCGGAACGATTCATTGTCCTCTACGGAGATGTTCGAGATATTTAAGAGCCCATACTGTAGGTATATTATATGATGTGTGACCCATCAGTTTTTAAGGTTCGCTTATCGTTCGATAATTAAACTGCAATACATATATGAAAACAATTATATGTACTTTGATAAAAAGAGGTGTAGGTATCTTAAATTGGTTATCAAAAACGTTAAAACCGAAAAATCCCATAGCTACAACTTCACTTTAAATTGTCTTTCTATAGTATCATAGATAAGAGTTAGAATTACAAAACGATACTAATAAAAAAATGTAACAAAAGTCTACGGGGGGGGGGCGATCGCCCCTTGCCCCCCCCCCCCTTGGATCCGCGCCTGTCCCCGACCGTTGTGATTATGTTCGCGAAACTCATCTCCCTGTACAAGTCGACGGATACGTGGTGTTGCGGTCGCGGCCGTAACGATCTGTACCGTGCATATGCACGCGGTTCAGTTTTAAAAAATTAAATAAATAAATAATAATAGAAAAACCGTCGCAGCGACGGCTTTCTTGTCGAACGTTAAAGCGTACCGGAATTCTTCACGCGCGCGCGCGCGCTTCCAACGAGCATTTCGACATCCGTTGTCAGGGACGAACGTCGGAAAAAATCGTGGACGGGGTGAGGGGTTTGAAAAAAAATATCAAAACGAGTGAACGATATTCATCCGAATTCGAACGTTTCGATAAACGGTAAACGATTCTTACGATTTTTTGATTATAGTTATAAGTGACGTACGTCTAAAATTTGAAAATTTCTTTTCCCAAGTATAATACAAAGTCACATATTTATTCAAGTTTCAAAATCACGAAGAAATAACGACAATCCGTTATACCGTTTTTCGGCAGTTTTCTTTTTCTAGACGCTTTTGAAAAAATCGAATAACGACCTGTCCGAAGTACCAACCAGATGCTACTTCCATAACCAGTTGCTCCCGTTTTCGGTTGAAAAACTGTCGGAAAATTATTAGTTTTATTAATTTTTTGTTTTTTTTTTGTTGTTATCGAAACCTATAAATATATTATTAGGTAACTATTATAACTATTCGTAATAATATAAACGACGTACACAATTTTACGTGAATACGTATTTTATTTTTTAAACGAAACGATCGTGTTTTCTTAAGACCTTGAATAATTGATGCTTTGTTTCTTTTTATATATATATATATATATATATATATATATATATACAAAATTCACGTAATCGGATTTTCGAAATTTACTGGCGACCGTCTAAACGATTTTTCTTAATTTCGAGATGACTTTAATTTTTTTCAAACAATACGATGTAGGTTCAACGCCAAAGAGCTATTCCACTGGAATCTTTCGATAGATATCGTGAAATCAGTCACCTTCGAATAACACTATCGCGATTTCGGTCGAGAGAACGTTCAAAAAGCTATTAGTCCAAAAATTTTACGTACGGACAACAACGCGTACGTCGACCACGTTTAACGACGGCTGGATGGAATCCAAATCGAATCGACTGATTGCGTAAACGAAATATGCGACATTACACGACGTGTTCAGTTGTTTGTTTGTAAAAACTAATTAATACTGCGAAATAACAACGGACAAATGACTAGATTCTACCAACAATCAATAACGACAAAACGATTATCGGGTATTCCGTAGCTGTTGCGTGCAACGCAAACAATATCGAAAACAATCAATGTGAAAACAATGCAAACATTTACCGTCACGTACGAACATGAGATAAGACCGAGTCCAAAGAATTCGATTAGCACGCGAACACACTTATTGAGACGTATAAAACCCAATCTTAGCCGCCTGATACGTGTACGGTTCGTTATGACGAATCCGTCCCCTGGTAACCGGTAGCCCGTACTTCAAGTTAGTTACTCTTGAAACGCGTAAAGTTCGTTACCCATTTGTCTGTTTCTGGTGGACGTGTGCGTTGCGAATCTAACCTAACCGCGTCACGGTTCAAGTCCGCGGCTTGACAATAACAACCGTTGACACAGCGCGTTCGTCCTAGCGGACTAACCCAAGCGTTTGATCTCGGTGACGGATTTAGATCCGTGTTTGTACATGATAATTGGTGATTCGTTAACTTGAAATCAACGAAAATATTAAATTGATATATGCATATACCTATCGTCGTACGGCTGATATAAATATTATATCTATGATATATCTGTGGCTTTTATCGAAAATATAAAATTTTAATTAAATTTTATCACAACTGTCATTATTTTGTGGACTTTCTGTATATATATATATATTTTATGTCTTACCTCGTACATTTCCCTCCGTATCATATTCATGCAAACGCGGTTTTTCGGTTATTTTTTCATTATGCCTATTGGAAAATATGAGCGCTATAAGCAAATTAATTTAAAAAAAATGTATATATGTATACTTCAAAACGTCAAGAGCCAGAATCAGAAACAAATACTTTATCCAAAAATGAATGTAGGATAATAATTATTATTTATTGGGTACTTACTACCTATTTCCTAATAATGGAATATAATATACCGACTAGTGGATATTGTTTACTTTATAGATGACGGTAACGACGGTACAAAAAACACGAAGAAGAAATCTAAAGAACGAAACTAATGCAGCTGTAGCCCGTGATACGAATAATGATTTGTTGGATTTGAATGTGGTTCATGGAAAAATGTACGGTGTTCGGGTAAGCGAATTATCCATTGATAACAATCCCGGCAATCTGTCGTTGTTTTCGGAGCACGGGTCCTAAACAGTCCGTGGATTATAAAATCGTGTGATTGACGCGACGGAACCGCGGGTGCGGTCGTGTTCGCCTGTTAACAGCACGTCACGGATAACACGTAAACGTCACGCAAACGATTATCGACAAGTGGCTGGATGCTGGTGCCAGCTCTGTCGGACCCGTGTTCTGACGACCGCCGCGTGCGAAACGGTCACTAGCTCAGCTCGTCGGTCCGCAGAAACACGAGGCGCGCGTAAAAAATAAACGTCCGTTTTAAACAACGACCGCGGTTGGTACGCGCGCCGCGAACGCGGACAGGACCTCGGGAAACGGCCGGTGGCGGGTTACGGTTTCCGCGTCCGCCGCCTCGTCCCCGCGGGCGCTTCCGTCGGCCGTGTAAAACAATTAAACGACATCGATTTTAAATATATATATATATATATATTTATACGTACGTACGTACGTACGTGCGCGCATTGTTATGTAACGTTTTATTATTTAATCAATGACGACTACGGCGACGTTATCGAGCGCGCGCGCGCGCGCGCGCACGCGATGATGGGTTTGTTTCGCGCGCCGCGCACAGCGATCCGAAGCCCAGAGATGTATTTTCGAATTTCGTCCGCGTAGGCGTACTCATTCACTTGTCGTCGTGGCCTACCCCGGCTCCGTTTCCCTCTGACCGTCTTACCGTGTGTGTAAAAACAAAAAAAAAGCGCACTTTTCTGATACGTTGCCGTTCGAAAGACATATCCCGTAACGTTTCACGTGAGAATAACAGCGAAACGATTACATAAACGTTTGTTCTCAATGTTTACAATGTTCGTGACTATGAAGCAATAGCGTACAATTCGTCGTGACGGTATATCGCGATGGGTGTGTTTGATGCCCGATAATATTCTGTTTCCAAACCGTGACATAAAACGTGCAACATCAAATATTTCGAAAAACAAATAATGACGCTGTGTTCAAACGAAACCCTTAACAATTTGCTGCTCCCGAAAACGTGATGTCCGGGACGATTGCCCTCGCCCCCGCCCCGCCAACGTCTCCGAATTCCGCCACTGACCAAAACCGTTTCCCGTTCACGTGTTCCCGATCGATTCCGTTTGGAACGTTTATTGTTTTCGTCCGTCCGAACTGTGAACAAAACGCCTGTTGTCAAATGTTTTTTTTCGAAGCGCGCGGACTGTCGAGATCGTCGATTCGAGTCTGCAACACGCCGCGCGGTGACGACGCGCTTAAATTTAGGACGGTTTATGAAATAATGTACGTCATCTCGAGTTACCTCACATGAAAGCAACGCGACGATATTATTATTATTTTAACGTTGGAAATTCGGAATTTTCGGAAATATTTGTTATCTGTTATTGAATATCATTCACTTTGTGTACAATGCAATGAGTTCGCGTTCGATTTTAAAGTTCTTTAAACCGAAAAATACAATCGTTGTTCCAAACGATTTCAAATCCTTTATTATTAAACTTGTATAGATACGTTGAGGTTATTGACATAACCGCTAAATTACCTCGAAGGACGGATATTTCAATAAAACAATCGTCGATAAAACGTACGAATTCGGTTGAATATTATTCACTCGTGTTGATGTAATTTTCAAAACCCTCCAAAATTTTTTCCTGCGTTCGTGCACACGTTGTACATTCGTGATTTTACGTATGAAACCGTAAAAATACAACCACCGTTCCAACGACTTCAAATTCTGATCCTGATTGAGCCACCCGTGGGTAGCTTACCGATAAAAATGCAGAGGTTTATAATCATATCAAAATCCTACCAGACGGAATTTAACGGTCATATATCGTTTCCGATAGGAAATAGCATCTGGTTGGTACTTCGGAGAGGTCGTTATTCGATTTTCTCAAAAGCGTCTAAAAGAAGAAAACTACCGAAAAACGGTATACACGTGATTCCCTCGAAAACGATTATCGTTATTTCTTCGTGATTTTGCAACTTGAAATGTGTAACTTTATATTGTATTTGGGAAAAGAAATGTTCAAATTTTAGACGTACGTCACATCAACTGTATTCAAAAAAATCTTAAAAAAAAAATCGTTAACCGTTTATTAAAACGTTCGAATCCGGATGAATGTCATTTACTCGTATTGATATTTTTTTCAAAACCCTCCACCCCCTTCACAATTTTTTCATTTTCAATTTTTACCCAAAATCTACGTAACGATTTTCGCTAGTTGTCTTATTATTATCTTATCTCGCGTACGGTATCGGCAAATCAAACGATTTGGGCATGGGGCTAATTTTTCAACTTGAACTTTTTGATCATTGAAAACATAAGTCATAATTCAAGGATATAAGTTCACTCTATTAAACGATTTTATTAAATCTATTTTCTTTTTGCCAATTCATCCGTTATTTGATCAGTGGCAGAGGCGAACGCCGCCGGGCTCCTTTTTATTATTATTAACAAATAGATGATAAACGGCACGCTGTCAAAACCAATACGTAATAACAAAAAGGTCGTGGGGTGATATATTATCGCCTCATCCCGCCGCCGCCGCCGTTTTGACCGCCGCCGCGTGAACGTGATAACGTGCTCGATCCGGAACGTGTCGATCGCCGCGCGACGTTTTGGGCGACACGTATACACGAGAACACGACGCGAAGTTTCCGACATCACGTGCGCGTCTTGCACGACGGAACGCGCGAGTAATAATAGACGTCCGTAAACGTACCGAGCACGGCGCGTACGTCGTGTACGCGCGCGCGCGCTCGCGGAAATGAAACCGATAAAAATAGAACCGTAGGATTTCTAATTTCTCCAAAAAAAAAAATAGTACGATCACGGGCGGCCGAAGTCGGCGCGTTATAAATACGTCGCGTCCGCGTCATCGTCGCGCGGTCGGCATAAGCCGGAGCACCCTCTCGCCGTCGAATGTTCGGCGCGTTTCGGCCGGCAATCGCTGCGCGACGTTTATCAATTACTCTCCGACAACGGTTCCGACCAACGTGCAGATCGCCACCGTCCCAGCTGTTCGCGGTCGGACGCCCGCGCGCCAAGCCTACCGCCTCGTATCACACCCGAGACCGCTACTCCTCCTAACCCCGCTACTTCCGGTCAACGTTCATTTCCGTAACCCTTCATACGGCTTCCGAGTTTTCTCTCCTCATAACACGGCCATGCCCGTCTAAGTCCGTTCCCTCTCATCTCGCCCGCGGCCGACGGCTACTCCTGCGTAAAGTATCTTTTTTTTTTTTCAATATATCCGGCAAACTGAGCTCATGACACCCAGCGCCGGCCCGGACGTAGACCGGACACGTTCCTTTCGTCATTGGCTTTACGATCCCGTAATAGGATCATCTCCGGCGTTTCTAAATCTCTTCTCGTCCCCGTCGATCGCCATTCGGTTATCTCGTGGTTTCCGTGGTTTTGTATGCCATACGGACACGTTCATATCGAAATGAATACCGCCGCGGGCGGTCGTGCGTAGTACAGATATTGCGAATATATTAAACACAATAATAACGATAACGCGACAACAAATATTGCAAGGTACGTACGTTGCGTACCGCAAAAAAAGTGTGTGTGTGTGTGTGTTTTTTACTCGAGTCACGTGCGCGCGCATTGTTAATCGGGCGCCGTCGTCGTCGTCGTAGTATTTCGAACCGTCTTAAAACACGAGGTTTTTTGTTGGTGTATTTTTTTTCTTTGTTTTTCTGTTTACTACGACAACTATACCCAGTAAACGCACACGATGTTTTACAAAAACGGTTTGAAACAGCGAAAACGCGCGTGCACGTCTCTCGTTCGTTATACGTACGCTGTCGGCGGATATGCCGGTAAATGATTTCCGGTTCCGATTGTTTTCGCGCGATGTTGTTACCACCGTCGTTATTGTCACCGTCGGTTTAGAATGTGGTCGAAGCGATCGAACATTTATATATATGTCTCGTCGGAAACAAATGTAAATCACTGGAAGTCCTTTTTAATTGTTTCGCCGACGGCGTTTCAACGCCGCCGCGAGACGGTTAACACGTCCGTCATTCGCCGTTCGAAACGACGTGCTGATATTTCCATTGTTCCGTGTCCGTTGCCGGCCGACAATGTATATGCCCGGAAAATCACCATCAAACACGTACGCGAATAAAGTCCTCGGACTGTTTTTCTTACGTATGACGGTCGACAAGCCGTTTGAAAACACTTGTTGGTACAGGTTTAAAAAAATCCCTCTTTGTATTTTTTTCTCTTTTTCTCTTTTCGTGTACACGTCTGAACGCGTAACTCGAAAGTCGTTCCGTGTGTTCGCACTGTCATACGAAACGCAAGTCGTCCATGATCGTCGTTCCAAGCGTACGCGATTTGTTTGGCCGACAGATCGCCTCCGATCGCGATCAATACTGGTTAGAAACGAATCGTTTTGTTTCTTCTTCGAGCGAACGACATCGGTCCCCAGAGCAACGGGCTAGGTCCAATTATCAAAACGAAAATATACGTCAATTAATTGTTCCGTCGTGACTATGGACATGAATAACGGTCGTTCTGCAATCAACGGTCATTTGATGCCATGGGCGTGTTCGAGGGAGGTTTAGTGAGTTCAAACCCATTGGTTTTTGAGAATATATTGTTTTTACGTATTTAACTGGATGCCGTGTCTAATATCAGGCGATTTTCAAAACATATTTTTTTTTTTTTAAATTCGTATCGGTGCTGTAATTATTCGATAATAATTTCAATCACAAACGATACTACGGCGATGGTCTCACCATTAAATACCCAAGGATGTTAGATCGTATTTATATCGATTCCTATTGAAATCAGCATTCAGGTATAATTATCAATTTTATATTGTGTTAGTGGCCACTATCGTGTTTTCAATTACATATTATGAGAAAGGCCTCATGGAACATGCGTTTGACTAATCTCATAATAACAAGACATATCGCATAAAATGAATAACAATAAAACAAAGATTTCAACCATCCTGTCCCCATTCGAAATACCCGAGCACGCCTCTGTTTGTGACGCACGTAGATGTCGAGACGACTTATAATGACTTCCCGATGTTCGTCGGTTTAAAAATGCATACGCGTACATCAATCCGAATCCCGATCTATGTGTACGTTTTTCGGTTCCCATCTGGGAAACGTCTTCTCCGCGCAATCGTACGGAAACCGTTCGGTGCGCACGCTCCGCGAGAAATCTTTTGCGCGTGTTAGATTAAGAAAAAAAATCATCTATATTTTCAACACCTGATCGTTCGCTGACGACAAAATACAAGAAAAACGACCGACCGAATAATAATAATAACAACAATACGCGTGTAAAACGGTCCGACGACAGTGTACACAAAATTATTTGACGCGAACTGGTGATAAATATAATGACAACGATAAGTGAAAAAACCATAGTAGTGACGAACTGAAACTGATTGTAACATTTGCGTTCGTCGAGCGCGCTAGACCAACAGATGCGTACGATAATTGATCGTACATATCTGTGCACTAATTGCGCTAGGCACGGGTACGATGATATTATAATATAGACAAACTATAAGAAAAATGTTGATTGAAAAACATTTAAAATTGTAAAACTGACACCAATTTAAATCTACGTTTCAAGAAAAATTGTTGCGGACGTAGTTTCTACCGTCGTCGGGCAAGAAAAAACATTGCCGTCCCAACCCCTCCAATTCGAGCAACGCGTAAACGTCATTCGAATCTTTCCGATTCGTACGACGGGGCGGCCGCGTAAAACGAATAATAAACCAGTGACATCATTTGGGGGGGGGGTGAGGGGGGGGGGGCAACTTGTATATTTGCCCCAGTCTAATTTTTTTACTAGAAAGTGGGCCGGTCGAGGTCTTCGGCTCACAGATTATCTCAGTCAATACAAATCGAATTCCTGTTTGGAAAATTAGACAAAAGACGATCCTTCTACCTGATGATTGATCAAACGAAATATTGCAATTTTGATTGCTGTTACTCCTGTGATTGCGAGCTCGACACAATGCCATTTTACTGATCAGAGTTTACTATCTATTTCATTTGTGTTGTATAAGAACGTTTCTGCTTCTTGCCAATGAAATGTTATTTTCAATTTGAATTTGTTTGCTTGTTATTTCTTTGGTGCAATTTTTTTTTTTTTTTTTTAGTCATTATTAATACTCCAAAATGTACTCAAGTGATATTCGATGATAAGTGGCGAGCGAAGCGAGCGGTTTTATCATACTTGTTGGGCCGGTTAAAATGTTTGCCCCACCCTGCTGAAATGACGCCACCGTAATGAACACTGTGTGGTTCGCCGTATTGCGTTTTTCATTCGGTAGATTACCGTGACAACCGTACGATTGTTTTCGAATAGACGTCGGGAACGACGTGAACGCGGTTCGTCGTAAACATCGCAATCGGTGATAACGACGTACGGTTCACGCGGCTCGTTCGTGATTTGTTTTTCTCTTCAAAACGACCGACACGGTTTGTGTAAACACGAGGCGCTTATCGTTTTCATTACACGTCGTGTACGTGAAGACCTAACCGTCTTGTCGGTCCGATTTCGAATATCCGCTAAAAAACCTCGTCGGTCTTCTCCGTTTTACCGACCGCCTTTATCGTTTCCAGACACGCGACACCGTTTCGGACGCCGAGAACCCACAATACGTATGAGTTATATGTGTATATACAGTGTGTTCGTTTTTTTTTCTAATGGTCATTTAGTCTATTAAGTCATCCGCCGACCCATTCAATTCAGAGCCAGGACAACAACAAAATTAGAGAGAAAAAAAATGGTCATTTGTGTACAATTTTCCGTCAAGGAGAACATTTTTTAAAAAAAAAAAAATATGTACACCACAACACCCACCCCTAAACGGTCACGGCCGTACCTGAACTCCGTATATTTATATAAGTCATGAGAAATAACGTACACAACATTGAGTGTTTTAAATTGGTTTATTGTTTATGATACGAACTTATTACAAACGAAATTATTATTATCGTCTGTTGTATTTTTATTATGTTCCGATACTGGCTGTGAGAACGCTGTGAAAAACCAAATGAATTTTTCATACAATTTTCGTGTCCACAACACAGTATTATTAATGATCAAATTAACGAAACGTAGTTTTTGCCAGCAAATCAAGGAAAATAAAATTGTACATAATCGTTTGTGTACCCGTCCTATCGAATACCACTACTTCGTATGATGTTCGCAGTTTTGAAATCGCGTTTGTCGAGAACGATTGTTTTGCGGTGGTCGACAAACCGTGACAATAGAGATGCATACGACATCCGACCGTTCTCAAACTATTATTATTCAGTTAACTCGCGCGAATAATGCGTTTTTTTTATCGAGAAAAAAATAATACCAGTAAAGACGTTTATTAAAACACGCCGGGACTCGAATATCGTGGGAGCTAGCCCCCACCCCATCCCCTGTACGTGTCGGTTCGCGATAAGGACCGGCGGCGGCGGCGGCGGCGACAACGCGTACAAATGAACGGAATAGTTAAAAAACGAAACGCTGCACGCGAACGCGACGCGTCGGCTGTATTCATGGTCGTTGTTTTATGTTGCCGCGCGTAATGATAAGGCGCGATACGATTTCGAAAACCGGATCGACGGAAACAAACACGTGTACACGTCGTACCTAAACGACCGCCCGTAGACGCGGAGAATCGATGGAACTCCGTAAACGGTCCCGCTACGTACGCGGGCGATTGTCGTCCGTTTGGTAATAATATTATCATCACCGTCGGCCCGCGGCAGAACGTCAAGACGAATGCATGTTTTCGCTCCGACGTCAACGGGAAAACGACAACGTTTCGTACGTAACGGAGAACACGGCTTATCGTTTCTGAACGATCCCGAAACGGACGAACATTTGGTCTTTACCGTTCGTCAACTCCGTGTATCGTGAATACACACACACACACACACACACACACATTTATACACGTGGGTTACAACGTACGTGTTAATTCGTTGACGTTTTAATATTTGACTAACCAACGAACCTTCGGCAGCGGACGTGTGTATTGTGTACGTCAACGGTTGATTTTTCGGGTCGTCGTGTACGGATGTCGTTGTTATGTTGTCGTGCAGTTGGATCACTTCGCTGCGTTCGTTTTCACGCGCGTGTTCCGTACTGCCGTGTCGAAACGTTTCAGATTTATTCCGCGCCGTTTTCCAAGTTCCGCCGGCACGCGTGGTTTAACGATTTACGTATCTCCCCGATTTCGCACGAATCTCGTCGGACGAAGAACGGAAGGACATTTTCGTTTTCGTGTTCGTAATTCGTTTTACAGCTGTTTTCGGGTCACGGAGTTGTTTCGCCACACGGCAAGGGCTATTTATCTCCATTGGCGTATTTACAGGTGGGCGGCTAAGCCCCCCCCAACCCCCGTTGGGTTTTTATTGACTTCAAATTATAAAAGCCACTTATAATACATTGTCCGTTGTAATATTTATCGTTGTCGTTTCAACCCTTTTGAATTTGGCGCTAATCGTGCGAAAGGTCGTTTTCCACAACGCGAAGGATTGAAACACACAGAATATCACTTGCCATTTCAAGTATCGAAAGACACGTGTCTGATAACGTTCAATCTAAAGATATTCTAGATATGTGCTCTAAACAAAACGGACGTTTATCGATTGAATCGTGATATTTCGCATGATCGTTCATTACAATTTACGACGCGTACCTGCGGGACTTATTGTTTTATTCATGTGAAAATATGCCGCCCTCCCACCCCTCATCCCGCACCGACATATCGCATCAGCCTACGACCGTGTTCGTAGCTCAAACGCGAGTTTCGTCCGAGTTTCACGAGACGACGCCGGACGGACCGGAAGAAGACACAATGGTCCGAGAGCGGACGGTGAAGAACCGGCGCTGCACACGACAGTGCCGGTCGGAAAACGCGTTTTCCAGTTACTCGGCGCGCGGTCGGGCAAAAAACCGCAAGACCCGATGTGTGAGTTCGTTTGGTCGGCGAACGCTTCGGCAACGACGTCTTTGGTCCGCGGGGATGACGGACCGGACGTCGGTTAGCGCGTCCCCGTGCCCGTGTAATCCAACACGAGCGCAAACGCGGCTGCGGGGTGTTGGGGGGGTCGTTTTATGACGTCGGTCGCCGCACACACGTCGTAACTCGAAACGTTTCGCGAGATTCACGTGCACGAGGTCGGTTTTCAACCGCGCCGGCGGTCCTTATTCTTTCACACGAGGCGAACGGTTTGCACACGTGTTTGTTTTCGTATTTTTCTTCTGTCGCCCGTTGACCGGGGCACACGGTCCGTGCACACGCGGCGTACTCGCGTAAACGGGTGGGAGGATTTAAAACATTAAGAACGCCTCGTTTTGGAATCGTTAAAACGTAAACGTCCAACAGCAGAGCGGATAACGGTGACTCAGTATCACACGACGGAAATAGATATCGATTACTTCAAAACGATTGCGATAGACGACATCGGAGACTTGATTCGGTCGAGCTCGGATGTTAAGTCACGTCGGAAGTTCTATGACCGAATATCCGCGCGACCCCTTTTTCGAGATTCGTCTCTCGAATCGCTAAACCAGTGACGGATATCACGGATTACACGGAAACAACACCGAAAGTACAATACGCGCGGGCGATCCGAACGATAAAACGTGTCGGACAGCGTTTTGTTTGCAAACAAAGTCCGTAAAACGTTATTAATCGATGACGTAACAATCTTGCCCGGACCGTGATCCGATATCGGCCCGAAATCGTGGTAAATCGATAAAACAAAGACTTTGGCGGTTTGGCGCGAGTGATCGCCGAACTGTCCGATCGATCGATTTGAAAACCACGGCACCCGTTCAACGTTGACACAATCGTAAACGTACCGAACGAACACGTGTGTGTGACGGTCGACGGTTCGACGACGTTTTTCTCGCGTCCGAGGGGTAACTAACGAGCGGGCGGAACCGCGAACACGTGTGCGATTATTCGCCGATGGCCGTGACGAGTGCGGTGTTTTCGAGAAAAGCCGTCTGTCGCGCCGCGGTTCGGGTTACACACACGAACGGCCCGGCGAGCAACGGATCCGACGGAAACCAACGGTCCCGGTACGTCGGATTTTTTTTAATTGGCGCCACCGGGTTGCCCGTCCGTCCCGGTCCCGGAGCGGCTTCGCCGACGACCACTGTGGCCCGGTGGAGACACGTGTTCGCGTCCGGACCGCGTACACGCCAGGGCATGTAAACTGCGACAAAATCAACATTTTTATAAATCGTACACATCGCGTAAACTGCGACAAATAAGTAAATGAACATTATACAAACTGCGATAACTATTTCGTTTTAAAAACTCGTATACGTATTTACATAGTACTGTTATAAAATTTTTAATTAATGTAATTTCTTTTGTTTGTTTTTATGGCGAATAGATTTAATAAAATCATATCTAGTGATATCTTTTTTTACGTATTTTTTTCGTTCTTCATTGATAAATTTATACTTCTTAGTTGTATATTTATTTCTTTGCTGGACGAGACCGTTTTCCGCACTTCTTATTTTTACATAACGTATCAACTTGAATATCTTGTAGAGCATCAATAAAAGTATACAAAGATGATAAAAATAAGCATTAAATTTGTCGCAGTTTACACGATGTACGATTTATAAAAAGGTTAATTTTGTCGCAGTTTACCATCTCCCGTACGTCGCACGAACAAGGTCTCCGCGGTGACGAAAAACCGAAAAACAGCGTCGTCGGATCACGCGTGTATTCAAACCCCGGAGATATTTTACTGTGACGATCGTCGACGGTCGAACTTTCAAACTCGGACGGATATTGTTCACCAGGACTGGTATTTTTTTTAAGCCCCCGACACGCGTACGATCGAACGGACGTTAGTTGATCACGCCTAGGCGATCGGTTTCTACAGAACAATATACAATTAGCTTGTCCGCCCGACGATAACGTAACGTAACAACGACTGTATTCGGAAACGTAGAGAGGGTGCAACGGACTTTCGTTCCGTTCAATTTTTTCAAGTGTTTTCAAGTTTGTTTTTACAACGGTTTTCCAATGAAACGAATTCCGGCGTCGGACGATTTATTTATTTGTTCATTTTTTCGTTCGTCGGACCTTGTGAAAACGTCAATTATTTCGTCGGATTTAATTTAATTACTTAGTCATCGCGTGACCCCTGATACGCGGAATTTCGTCTGAAACTTCGAAATTTGAAAAACGGATAAAAAAAAAATGAATCCGATTTCCCCATAACGACAAAATGACAGATTCGTGTTCGCGTTATCACACGAGGTTACTATCGAATACGCGCATGTTATTAAAACGCACTACAACTGTCATGGTATCAATTGCGTATCAGAAATAAATGTACATTTAAGAAAAATCCGTAAGACGCGTATGGAAAAATGCGATCGACAGAGGTTCCGGAGCGAATGTCGCAAAACGAAACGGGGAGGGGGAAAAATGACATAAAAAGGTGACGGTTTAGCCGAAAAATTCCACCAAAGAAAGAAAAAAGCCATTTAAAACGTTCGTGGTCACTCGACGTTCCACCGGGAGATAAAACAACCGGGCAGTCGTTCGACGTGAAATCGGATCCGCGATGATCAACGGACCCAAACGGGTTGGTTTTGGAAAAATCCGTTAAAAAAAAAAACGAAAAAAACCGAAAAAAACGGTCGAGCGACGACCCGCACGGCAACGGTCGCACGCGTATTGATTTATAATTTTTCGACCGACTACAATCGTATTTTACGTATTTATATATCGACGAGCGAAACAAAAAGAAAGAAAAAAAAAACAAAACAAAACCGACAACTTCACGTTGTGTATAATATAGTTACGGAAAGCGTATCATTAATTTTGGCTCTTTTTTTTTTTTTTATTCGTTTTTCTTTTTTGTTCGAAATAATTATTAGCCCACGATATTCGTGTCTTTAAATTATTAATTACGGTTATACGGCTATCGACGAATATAGTCTTGTACTACGCATACCATTCCACTATAATTATTTAAACATTTATACGTGACTTTTCGCGTTCTGAAACGGAGTGAATTTTTCCGACTGGTTGTAATTTCGTCAAAACGAATGGTTATTATGTACACGACCCTAGTTCTAAAAACAAAAAAAAAACAAAAAAAAAAAACAACCCCACGTATCGAGTATAACGCGATTGCGAACGGGAATTCGATGCGTTCCACTCGTTTTCGGTAATAATGGAAATTCGCGCGCCGCGTACGCACCAGAACAGGGCTGACCGATCGTCTTTTGTTCGTTTTTTTTTTTTTACGATAACATAATAGTTTTTATAAAGGAGGCGTGGGCGGTGGGAGGGGGGGGCGTTGATAATCCGATTAATCGCGGTTACACTGTTCGGCTTACGTACGCTGGCGTACGGTTGCGAAGTGTGGAGAAAAGGTACGTAGACAAGTTCAACCAAGAATCGAACAGAGAATTGAAAAATGATAACAATTAACGGGTTCATAAATGGGTCAAAGGATACGGTGGCCAGGACATGCGACGCGGCGTAATACGGGCGCGCCGACCAGGACGGTATTGAATTGGATACGTTCTTTCACGTTTTTTCCACGTTTACAAATGGATTCATACAATTGTGCTATTACGATAGTTTGTATCGCAGACCTTTGGCCTTGACCCCGAACGGTTATACGCATTTTCCAGGGTGCCTGAGAAGAGGGTGGTTGGTGGTAAACATTTGTGTTCGCGCCACACGCTTAAAACCAGTTCGGCAAAGCAGTGCGGTGCAAGTACAGTGATGACGTTGAATGACCTACAACCGTCATATATATATATATAATAACACTACGCGTGTATGTTAAGCTTGCGTGTTTAATTAAATTGTTCACAGACAAGGATAATTATTATCAAAAAATTTATTTTTCTTGATGTAACATAAATGCCCCTCCCGGAGAAAATTGTCCGTAAGAGACACTGACACTGACCGTGTCCGTATCGTATTAACGCTTTCGTTTGAATAATCTCCGATAATCCTACTATAGGTTCTACGAGCTGAACGAACGATTCCGTAGACATTTTAAACAATAAATAAATAAATACAATTCAAATGTAACGACAAAACGAGACTGTCGACAATCCGATCGTTTCTGGACAGGGCGGTACCGCTGCGTGCGCCGAGGGTCCGCGTAGT
The DNA here is from genome assembly GCA_019022885.1 of Schlechtendalia chinensis. Lineage (NCBI taxonomy): Eukaryota > Metazoa > Arthropoda > Insecta > Hemiptera > Aphididae > Schlechtendalia > Schlechtendalia chinensis. The sequence continues at coordinate 13,764,744 of CM032345.1, read as the reverse complement.
ATAGTTTTATAACAGCGGTCGGCCATTTATTACGCATTGATGTCTATTGATTAAGCGTTTGTCGACGTGGTTCATTTGCCGACCGTCGTGTCAACGGAATACACCGCGGTATTCATGCCGAAAGTGATGGTTTATTTTATGACGATCTCGAAATGTCTCGTGTAAAGTTGAAAAAATTTCGGGCGCTGTCCACTGCTTTTAGGTTAGGCGAACGTCGGCGTTCTCGCACGGCCACTCCGACGAGCCAGTGTACGGGAAACCTCGTATTCGTCGAAATACGAAAACTGTAGACCGTTATTGTCTTAGCCCACCCGACCCCGGAAATTTAGGACGGTTTATAAAACGTGCACGCGTCACGTCGGATTACCCCGCGCGAAAGTAATACGACCCAACGTACGTCTGTCCACGTCTGTCCACGTTGGAAATTCGTAACTCTCGGAAATGTCTGTTGACCGCCGTCGGACATTGTTCGCGTTCGTTCCGTTACCCCGGGCACGGGCGTTCGACGGGTTGTCCGGCCGCGTTGTTCTTCAATGCCGGTCGGAAAACGTTCTAAGTTGTTTGAAACGAGTCGCGGTCGGCTGGCGTACCCCGTGTGCCCGTCGGTTTATCTCGTTGGATATCGTCGTGTGAAGCCGCTAACCGATCCGCGTCCGAATCGATTGTCTCCCACTCGGTACCCCCCGGTCCCCTCTTCGGAACGGCGGGCGGGCCTCGCTCGAAAATATACCGCCGGGCCCCGAAACCGGGTCGTCCTCTGTCGCGCGCGCTCGCCCCGGTCCGCTCGGCCGACGTTCAGCTTCGTCCGTCCGTCGACCCGTCGGACAAAGACAACCCGCGTGCCCAGTGGTCCGTCGCTATTTCGTGACTACTTCGTTGGGCCGCAATACGGACGAAAGCGCACGTTCCTGCACACCGCACACCTGCGCCATTCCGCGAGCCCCGTCCCTTCGGCTCTCCGTTCCACTCGATTTCGACTCGTACGAAAACCAACCCCGTGCTTGCCCGCGCATGAAGTCGACACCGAGAAATCGGAATAAAACGGAATAAAATCGGTCCGACTGTCCTCGTCGACGACGGTTCGTCGACCATATCAACGTTTGCGATCGGCGCTTAGGTTACGGCTTACGGCTTTCCGGACGTCCCTACTACTACTGACTCGTCGGGACCGGACGCGGACGGCGCGTTTCGAATGTCGGCGGACGATCCACTCCGGGACGTCTGGCCTCTGGACTGGCGGCTGCGCGGCGTGTTTTATTCCACGGTCTACCGTCTCGTGTTGTCGACCACACTCGTAACGCTGTTCGTAACGTTCGCGGACAATCCGGCTTCAAAACACGAACTCTGTCCGTGTTCGGTTTGTAACCGGTCCACGCTAAATGTCTTTTCACGAGAACCGCACTGTCGGGGGCCGCGACGGACGCAGATTGAACTTGGCGCGCGTGCTCACGGAGAACTCCGATACAAGTGCCCGGGGTTTCGTAGACGTGCGGTCTTTAATCGCTTCATTCCGTGAACACTTCCGAACGTCGTTGCAAGCGTTCCGAACGCTTTTTCGGTAATACCGTAGTGATCGAACGTACAGTGTTACGTTCCGAGCAAGTTGGTACCCATCGATACCGAATTTGGCGGGGGGGGGGAAATACTTTACATGACAATAGTATCCCCTAAGTACTCTGAATAGTTCACAAGAAGTATTTCAAATAATTTTTGAACGATTTTTTTTTTTTTTTTTTACTGGTTTTCAAATAATACGAATATCAACGTATTCGCTACGCCGACGGGGGTCCACACGACGCCGTTTAACTGCGGTGCGTCGCGTACAGAAACCGACGTGGAAGTGTGACGACGAACTCGTCGAACGCCAATCGGTGGGCGAACGTTTCGACGACGAGGAGCGGACCGTTTTTCCCAACACCCGCCACTAACACTCTATGAAAACGACAAATGGGTAAAAAAAAATGTCTATCGTTTTTCAAACACTTTCTGGCCGAGTCGGTTAACGATAACCCGTTCATGGTCGTCTGTTTCGCGTCGTCCGCCGCCGACCCATCGGGCCACGCCGCTGCACGTGCGCACGTCACGATACGCTAACCGGGTGATAACGATTTCCGTACGATTCTCGCAACTCTGTTTTATGTCGTAAAACGTGGTCTCGTTGCAAATGTCGTTTCAACAGTTCTCGCATTAGCCGGGCGTGCACTGCGATTAGGACACCACCACGCGTGTGCTGTCGTGTGCGTCGCAATAAGAAATATGTTTTGCCGTGTCCGAGTAGTTGTACGCCCGGCAGTCATAATCGTCAGTGTTGCTGCTGCGACGTCGTCGGCGCGGGCAAACAAACAACACGCATCGTATACAGAACGTACGCGGGGATTCGTCATTGGTGTTACGGGCGGGTACGAACGGTTTGTTGTCTCGTAATAATTTTCGGCCCGACGGCGAACAGCAGGTACTGTTTTGGATCGTACGAAACGCGCGCGTTTCGAAATATTCGTACACGCTGACACAATAATAATGCGTTTTGAGAAGAAAAGGTTCGAGTGGAATATTCGGGACTGAAATTCCACGGGCGAAAAAAAATAAAAAAGGGTCTTTCGCGTACAGGGTTTCATATTTATACCTGTTGAAAACGACGCCGACAAAACGATTTACCGAGAGTAACACGGACGACGTCGGTATACACGTACGCGGTTTTTATTATCGTTGTTACACACAAATCGTGTACAACATTTCGCCCCCCCCTCCTCCCCCTCACGTAAACGTTTTACATTTTTACGTTATTGATATATATATATTAATTCGATATCGCGAGGCGTACAATAAAACACGACATGGCGTCACGCATGTTTCGTCGTCATCAATTGCGCGGTAGTCAAGTTACGACGAACCGAAAAACAACGACCCGTGCACAATACGGCGAGTGGATTTGTTTTTAAAATTACATTTCTACGATCCGTGTGTTGGTTCGCGACAAGCGAAATCGACGCACCAGTGGGACGTCGCAATCAACCGGTGCCCAGTCGACGTGGTTAGGTACGGTCTTTACCCGTCGTCGGTAACACCGTGTCAATTGAACGGGTTTTTGTCTATCCGCGAGCCGTGTGTTCATCAGATCGCGACGCCAACGTCCAAAACTCATCGACCGCGCGATATATTTTCTTGTTTCAAGTTTCTCTAGATCTGCTTTATCGAGACACGCACAGCGTGTGTGTGTGTGTGTGTGTGTGTTTGTACATGGGGGGGGGCAGAGATGGCATTAATCTACATTTTTCAACCCTTCACTCATTTCGTCCAAAATAATATCGTCGTGTCGCGGAACCGGGAAACGTCACGTTCACAGGAAAGATCAATTTTGAAAAAGGACGATAAGAAAAAAAAAAACGACGCACGTAAACGTTTCGACGGACCATATATCATTTACCGAATGTATTTTCATCGTTTCTGAACTGCTCCCGGGACAAATTGAGTCGCCGTAAAAAAAAAAAAAAAAATGATAATCACATAGTTCGTTACTGTTTTTCATTAAATCATCAATAACAAATTGATACTGTCGAGGACCACCCTGATCGTTGTACCACGAGGTCTGATCAAAAAGTTCCGGAACTTAACTCTCAATAACTCTTTATTAAAAGTGTTTAACGATTTTCGAATACTGTCCCCGTCAACGTACTCCCCGTGGATTTTTTTCCATTGGTCCATGCAGTCGGAATAACCGTCGGACGGGATGCTCATCAGGCGCTCCAGCGATTCTCGTTTCAGGACAACAAATGCGATAACTCGAGAACTAAGTAGGTCACAGAGCGACAAACAAAAAAAAAAAGCCCCGTGGCGGACCCCGTTCGAAGACGACGCTATTGTTCCCGACACTCCTTCCCCCTAGACGGAAACGGCAAGCGAGTGATTTTCACGGTATTCCACCGAGTCGGACGTTCCCGTGAAGTCCCGTCTTCCCCGTTCCGCCGCACGGGACGTCGTACAGGATATTCAACAGCCGTCCTCCACACCGGGCTCGAGCACGTCGCAGGTATCCCGTTGATATCGTACCGGAACCACCGCCCATAGCCGTACAACTCCGCGCGCGACAGTTACCAAAAGTCACGCTTATTGGCGGTCGGAAATTTCCCCCGTACCCCCCAAAAAAAAAAACATATCCTGCGCACGGTGAGAACGTACCGATTTTTTATTCCGAGCCTAAAACCGCTGCCAGTAAAACGGTAAAAAAAAAAAATGTTTAAAAAAGCGACGACGATAAGAAATTCGCCGTTCTAAAAACAACGCGCGCGCGCGCGTTAAAGCGTCTCCGGCCGGTACGTAAATAGTTTCTAACAACAACAATGAATATCGTGTACCGGCCCGGAGGCGGTCTGATCGACCGCAGATGGCGAACGTGAGTCAGACGTTATTATTATTATTATTATTATTATTATATTATTATCATTATATAACGTTATTACGCGCGTACGGTGACCCGGAAAGCGCGTTCCCTCCGTCCCACACGATTTATACGCGAACGACATTAAAAATAAAAAACGAATATTATTCACTCCGTCGTTGTTTCGTTATCGTCATCGGTTTATCATCGTCCCGTGCACAGCACGTTCGTATTCCGGACACTCGGCGGTCGGAGCGACCGGTGGAAGGGGTGTACAAATAATCGCACGAACTTACACCGGATTTCACCGTTACAATATGAATATTGTTATTTCTGTCGATTATGACCGAAACACGTTCACGAGACACTGTACAAGACACTGAACGTTCAAAGTAATAATCACAATAGAAATCATAAAACGACGGGAATACGTTTAGAAATGTTGATGACGTCACAAAACCGAAACAGAAAACGATAGATTAAATTTAATTTTTTTTTAATATTATTTCACAATACTCATGTCGACTGTCAACACGTTTACTGAAATCATTCGTTAACAAATTAAAATGTTCTGTTATAACGATTTAAAATAACCACAAAAAAAGTCTCTTCTTTGGTGGGGGGGGGGGGTGTGAAAACCCTGTGCACTTTTCCTCTCCCCCCGTAAATAGGCCACTGCCTTGGCTTGTTTTGTCCAAAACAATACATCCCTCTTGTAATTTTATACAAAGTTTTTCATAAAAATCGGTTTTACGAGAATACTAAATCTAACAGACCTAAACGTCATTTCTTATGATTTCATGTCGACAGGAAAATGTAGATACCAACGCAATAAACAAACACACAGTTTATAACGTTATGGCTTGTGTACAATTGCGATTACGTATTTTTTTTTTCTTTCGTTGTTCTCAGCACGTTTATCGATGTTACTTTTGTCGGCGTTTAATTTACCGGGACATCGAACGGACGGCGAGCAACACGATTGATCATTTTGATATTTGTACGGTTTACAGACCGACCTGAAGTCACGGTATTCAGTAAACGCGTCTCTATTAAACCGGTCAACCGAATCGAGTACGAATAACACTACGATTTCGAGCCACTTCGACCACCGCGGGGGCCACTCGTTTCGTCGTCGACCGATCGATCGAACTCATCACGGTCGATCGTCGCCAACCGTCGATTCTAGTCGACCGCCGTTTTTAATATTTAAAGCGTGTCACGCGCGTCGACGGAAATCACATCGTGTTATCGTAATATATTGACCGTGCGGAAACCGCGCCGCGCACCACGTCGCGTAAATCGGTTTTGAACTTTACACATTTTCGCGAGTGAAGAAAACGGTTCGAACACGTCGGTAACAGATCTGACTTTCTCTCGGCCGATGAGACTTCATTGTCGTTTCCGTTTCGACTGCTGCGGAGTCGTGACTTCGTTCGCGTCAAATAGTCTCGTCGACCTGCTCGCCATCGGCAGTTGTCACTATTGCTAGACCGCAATATCCTCTTGATCAAGCCAAAACTAGATGTTGATATTCTTCGGGGGGTGGGGGGAGAATTGAAAACATTCTTCTAACGTTCTATAAAAAACCGTAACAAAAAATATGCTTATTACATTAATTTTTTTTCTTGAATTCGAAAAAACACAAAACCTAACCGAGTCGTTCAATTGAATTAGATCAATGACGTATTTTTAATCGAGAAAATTCTCCTTTTTGGAAACAACTGACGACTATGTTCCGTTGCGTCCGTTTAAATGTTTTATAAGTACTGCTGAAAGTCACAGGCAGCTAATCGGTTACACAATTGTCTATGAGTCGCACTTCATTATTTCCGTTTAAAACGTTTGCTACGGTCTTTAAAACTATGAGCTCTTGATTTTTTTTTTAATTTTTTTTTTTTGCCGAAGTCGAAGTCGATCGGTCAATATTTATATTTTATCGCCATTTTCTCCTGGTATTCGTCCAAGTCCAACAATTGTATTTTCAATTAGGTTTGTCGGAATCAACACGTGACGACGCATTTGATTTTTCTGAACCCTCGACGGTTGTCACGAGCACAAATATGGAAAATCCATGAAAATAATCCGTACTTTCTCTGATAATCTTTATCGTACGGAATGTACCGAAATATTGAGGCGATCCGCTACCTCCCGGTCCGATCGTTCGGTGGCGAATACCGTTTTAGTCAAGGGTCGCCAGCCAACCGGTGGTGAGGTCATTGGCCCGATTTTATTTTTAATCTAAAGAACTATAATGTATAGGCGTACCCAAAATAGAGTACGTAAAAACAAAAATAAACGAATAGACCACGTAAGCTATCGCAATGAGGCATTTATTTTAATAATTTCAGGGGAAAGCTCGTACGTACGTAAAAACTCTGCGAGAAAAGAAACAAAAAAAAAAATATATATATATAAATACATTTTTTCGATAACGACAAAACCGCCGGAGGGAGTGTCCCACTCTCGTGGACGGAGACGACAATGTTACATTTATTAACGTGTGAAACGGATCTTTTTTCTTAACACATATATATATTTATACATGTGTAAATAAAGGAAAAACCAAAACACGAGTAAATAAAAAACAAATCTAAACAGCGTACCGGTCTAATATTAATTACAATTACTCACCGTCATCCCTGGATGTTCTCACCCCTTGGATGACGGAAAGCTACTGCGTGGGAGACACGACGGTTAAAAAAATACGAAAAGCACACAAGTGGTGTGACGAACGGATGATAGACAGTATCTTTTACAACGAGACCGACACGTTTTTTACAGTGATCACAGTCTTCCCGTGACTTCGGTTTTAATTTCTTTTTGATTTGGACGTCACAACGTGCAAAAAAAAAAAAAAATTGAAGTCAGTGCGTTCCAACGCCAATTTATTTATCGACTATCGTCGACTTACTCGCGAGTACCGCGAACGAAAATAAAAAAATGGTACGGGAATTCGTTTACAGGTCGCCGACGGTGTTTCTCTCGGGTGTGCTTCACGTACCCAAAACACGTACATTCATGTTCAAGTGCGGACGTCATCTCACGCGTCGACACGTCGATTTCAACGATTATTTTTTCTGGGCCCACCCCCCCCCCCCGGCCCGTGCGTATCATTCCGAGCCGGCCGATAAAAGCCGTTGCGGTCTATTCCGCGTTTAAAAATGTTTATCGCCCGGAACGTTATCTACTTCACGACCGTGATTATTGTACACGCACACACACGCACCGTCACGGAATGAGTATTTCGAGTCCGGCAAGTGTCCGAACCGCAAGTGGATGTGCTGGCGCTAACCTAACGAATAATCCGTTCGTAGAAAAATAATCGAAAACACGTAAAACGTCTGCGAAACGTTTGGGCTGTTGCGATGCTCGACGCCGTACGAATAACGTGCAAAACGGAACGTCGTCGCGCGCGTTTTTCTCGTTTTTAAAGTAAAGTAAAGTTTATCTCGCTATCCGTGCAACGTGTGGTGTGCGCACACGCAGAGTCAGGTGACTCGTGCGGGGTTAGGTTATCCGCTCGGCGTCGTTAAGACGCGACGCGCTTCGTGTAGTGCTTCGTCTCCGCGCGCGCCCGTAATTGTGCATATAAGGCAGACATTATTCTGACAGCGGTCGCCCGTAGGCGGACGCCGGGCCGTGTTCTGCACGCGGTTTGCACACGTGTTCTAACCTAACCGTCCCAGGACGTTTTGCAAAAAAACCTAGGCGAAAACTGAGGGCGAATCGTGTACGCGCCACGCGCCTCTGTTGAACATCGTTTCTACGTTCCGTTTCGGTCGTACCGCTGTCCGTCACACCGCGGAAACTACCGAACGATCTTTCCGCAGTGCGGCCGGCGGACACGATCCGCGATGCCAGGGAAAAACGTCGTTGTATCGTTATCACAGTTGACGCTCAAGCCGCGGGACAGTACGCGCAAACACGCGTAAGGCGATGTCGGGACGCCTGAGCGCGACGTTTCCGAAACGAAAACGTCCATTCACGACGTAATCGCGTCGGGTTAGGTTTAGGTCTTTTTTCGCGGCGTTCGCAAGTCTCCGCGGCAGATAAACGAAACGGGCGAAGCGACGACCGACAATAACAACGTGAATTCCCGTAGGTACACGTACGTCCGTTTAAAAATAATCACTACGCGCGGCCCGTCGACCCGACATCCGCGCGCTCCCCCTCGAAAAAACGCGCCGGGGTTTCCGTGACGCGACGTCGTTCTGAACTCGTTAGCGCCGCGGCACGGCACCGGCGCTCGGATCGGGACGGAGCTCTGCGTTAGAAAAACGAAAAAATCGTATAGTTATGTTAGCACCTCGTTCGGCAGTCGACTGGCCAACCGTTTCGGAAATCCTATTTGACCGGGTGATACCGGCTGCCGTCGACTCAATTTGGGACTCTGGCGGCATACCTATTGTGCGACGTTCGATATCACGGGTAGGCGCTTTTCCTAGTCGTCGTCAACGGTTCGTTAAACACGTTTATTCGTATCGAATCGTTGTGGAAGAAAAGAACACGGTTAGAAATTCGGTTACGTATTATCGGCGAACTGAGGGGGTGTGTGTGTGGCGATCGCCCACGGTTTTGTGATGAAGAATGTTTCGTTCGGAACGCAGAAGAAATCGCCTGTCCGAGAGCACCGGTTAGGTTAGCACGCGGACGTGCGGCGCCAAGAAAGGATTTTCCAAAACCGAACTCACGATGGGCCCGGAACGGGTAAATGCCGTTGACGACAATGTTTCTAACGGATCGATCCCCCAGTCCGGGCGCAGTGCGGTCTTTTCGATACTAATTCGCGCGCGAGTAGAGAATCCTTTTTTCACGCACGTCGTCGAGAGGGAAAAAGCGTCGAGCGGTCCTCCTGATCGCCGCTGCTGATATTTCCGCGCACTTCCGTCTCTACGACTCGACCAGAGAGACGAGCGCGACACGAACTGCTGTTGAATCGTTCACAGACGAGTTCGCGGACGTTGTGCACCGCGTTTGTCGGGTCTTACAAAACACATACGTACATATCCGATACACGATGAATCCACCGAGCAATACGACGATCCCGAGCGACTTGGACGCGACAACGAGTCCGCGGTACGTTCTAGGCCGAAAACTGCCGGCCCGAAATCTGAACGCGAATCTGGATTCCCCGACGACGTAGTAGTGTCGCGTACTTGTAGACGCGCGGTTGGCGAAATGATGGAATCGTACCAAAAAAAAAAAATTCTCTGGGCGCACCCCGGGTAGTTACTCCAAACGAACCGGGACGCATTCGGCGGGCGTGTCGTTACCAAAAGGATCCCGACGACAGACTTTTATTGTTTTTTGTTTGTTGATGTTTTTCAACCGTGAGCGTTTTTATGATTATTGTTTGTGCGCGTAGCTAACCGACACGTTACCCGTGTATTTGGTGTATCGGTCGGCTCCCGTTTTGTTTTCTCCCCCGGTCTATCGCGGAGTGTCGGTGATTTTTTTCTCGCGTTCGAGAAGGCCGCGGAGAGACAAACGCGTAATACCGACGCGCCCGAGTAATTTGATCTTATTTCGTTTGTTTTTTTTCGCCACGAGAAACACATATCGGGTTGCTTAGTGCACTGTAGTCTGACCCGTTGGAAGACACTTGACTTCGACGCTTAAAACGAGCGACCGGACTACGGACAGAAATGCGCTTGGACTGCGGGGTCGGCGTCGGCCCGGTCCGCAGTACGAACACTAGAAAAAAAAAACCATCGAACTCGTACCGAATGATAAAAAGCGGACGGTCGACCGAAACGCGTCTCTGTGCGTCGGTACGCGCCGGAAACCGTACGCCGCGTTTTTGAATTGAAATGTCCGAAGTGTCTTAGCAGGACGGTGTCGAGCGGTGGACGCGACGCGTGAAACGTGACATTGGCGTCACGAAACGTCGACTTCGCTTGAGCCCGGGGGGGGGGGGGGTTTTGTATTGTAATTGTTTTTTAATCGTCACGTCGACGTCTGCGATGTCCCGACCCGACCGGGCCCGGGTTCTCGTCGTTCGCTTTTGGTCCGCGCACACCGACCAGTCGGGGATCCGAAGACGGGACACGTCGCTATCCGCACTGTCTTACAAATCCAAATATTTCTTATATTATTATTAAAAAAAATATATATATAAACGTAAACTTTTTTTTTCTTTTATCAGTCGACGGTGATTGTCCTTGATTACCGACGTATTTTTATAACGCCGATCTTTGTGACGATGATCTTAAATCATCCCCTCGCCCCGGTAGGAAGGGGCCTTCAAAACCGATAACTGCGGCACCGTACGAACGATCATTACGAAAACCATCGGGATCGTTTGGCAAACACGAAACGCGTTCCTTAAACACCGTTCGCGACTCTCGTACCTGACCCAACTCGACATCGTGTACTCGTTCGATACGATTCGAGATTACACGGAGTTCCGCCGGCAGTCGGATTAGTACGTTCGAAACGCACGTATTGACGTGACCTCGATGTGAACCGTGGGGGAAGGGGGGTTTTACTAAACGCGAACTCATTTTATAACGTATATATATATATATACGTATCACGTGATGTACACGGTAAAGTTTTCGGCGTTTAATTATACAGGATACTTTGTGCGACCCTCACGCCGGTATATCATGCGGCGTGTCGTGCGATCACGCTCCAATTTATCGGTTTTTTTTTTCGGTGTGTGTGTGTGTTTTTTTATTTCGGGACCCGTCGTATAATTTAAATTGTCGCGGGGGGGGTAATTAAACGACCGGATCGAGTGTGGAGATAATTATCGTGAATAACATAGCGCGTCACGTGAACGCACGGGCGCGTGGAACGGCCGAAACAATACGAAGTCGTGAATTATATAAAACACGTACGGTGTGTCGCGTGTGCTCCGTTTCAGCGGCCCCCTCGTCCCCCAAGCCGGAACTTCGGGTACTTTTCCGCTTTGAATCGACGTGCGCGCGGTCGAAATATTCGTTCGTTCGTATCGACGCGTTTCCCCCCCGCGTTTTATTGATATCGATCGAACGTCGGCGCAGCCCGCGTCTGGTGGTTCGCGCCACAGGCGGGCCGACGCGCATATCGCGTTCTGTTGAATTGTACACGTCATGATTTGCACGCGTTATCATCAATTCGTCGTTGGTTTATTCCCTGTCACTGTCGTCTGCGTATCGATACTGTGGAATTACACACGGCTCGCGTTATCGTCATTATCGTCATTGACGTTTTAGGTCGAGTAGCGTCGGTACCGTCGTCGCGGACGTTCGCTGCTGAAATCCATATTGTTTCAATGGTTTTTTTTTTTTTATAAAAAAAATTATCATTTGCGTTTCGCGCGAGAAAACGTCGTCGTTCGAGGATCCGGTTTTGTCTTTCGATTCTCGAAATTTCGATTCTCGGCTTTGTACAGGATTTCGCGTGCGCATCCCTGCCGCCCCACGAATCCATTTACATTTAAGATCGTCGTTACGTTGAATTTCATTGTTAACTCGCTACACTTTTCACTTGAACTTTGAAGTATTATTACACGTTCGTTCGTTTCCTTTTTCGCGTGTTCGTAAACGCTCGGGGAAAACATTTTTTTTTTTTTTTTTGAAATATTCGGAATACGCATTGAAAGCGTTCAGAACACGTATTCCCTGGGTATTCTGAATTGTCGAATTCGAACTGTTAAGTATAGTAATCACGTTCGATTATTCGATCGAACAAAAAAAAAAAGAGAAAAAAAACGACGGTCAATGTGTGATCGTTTTTAATTCTCCGTTCTAACCTGACCGCGTCTGCCGCGGTTTCAAAAACGTGGGGTGGGGTGGGGGGAAATGTGAACACGTTCGTGACGTCGGCTTTCTAGTTAGACTTTCGCCGCGTTCGCGATCCACGAGAGTCGCGCGCGGTATTCGTCTGGTGAGTGCGCGAGCGCGTACGGGTAGGTCGAGTTGCCGGCACGCGAACCACGAACATTTCCGAACGGGATAATTCGTTTTTCCGTTCGTTTTCCTTCCGTCCGAGAAACGTGTTGAAAACGCGTGGAGATCGGAACAAGAACAAAAAAACAACACTCCGTGACACACCCGACCGTGGGGTAGGGGGGGGGGGATCGTTACACGCAACAGTTGTCCACGAAATTTCGGAAACCGAAATTTAAATCGTCTATTCGCGGACGTACTCGGAGATTAGTCTTCGTACGGTCGAAATATCCGTCACGGATCGCGCGTTTACGATTAATTGTGGTCGACAGCGGTTTTCGGCGGTTTCGGTGATTCGGACGAAAAAGCCGTCACGTTTTTGTATTTTTTATTCTACACGGAGACAGTCGTCACGTACGTTCTCGCACGCGAATAAGAAGTCACACTTAGCTTGGTTATTAGGTTTTTTATTGTTTTAAACCACGTGAATCTTCCGTTAGCGGGTTCTGGCGGTTTTCCAGTTTAGAGAAGAACCGTTCATAAAAAATCGCAGCTTCGTCTTCGGACGATTTGGTGGCCCAGGTGTTGGCGAAGAAACGGTGAAATGCGCATTTGATTTGTTAGAAATATGCGAAAACGCGCAACGGAAAAACGTGAACGAAAATGTGAGACGCTGTTGGACTCGAGATCCGTTCGTCTGCTACTCGGTCACGTGTATTACGAAATAGCGTTTTGCCGTCGGTCTCGTATGGGCAGTGGCGTGCCCAGGAATTTTCAATGGGGGGATGTTATAAGTAAATAGTAATAATACATTTTAACGAATCGTCATGGTAATACCAAAAACTCAAACGTTTATGTTTCAAGCTGTCCATAATCGTTTCTAGCTCATAATTGTGTACATTTGTATAGATTGTTCTATAATCGAAATGAATTTAAATTATAACACACTAATACCGAGCTGTTCAATTAACATAACGCCATTGAATTGAAAAAAATGTATTGCATGTTTAAAAATAAAATCAAAATCAAAATAAAATACATGGAAAGTAGATTGTTTATTCCAGACGGGATTTCAACCTTTACAAGCTTTTGTACTTTTTTACCATTAACCAATACAAAGTATTAAGTAATGACTCTAAAACAGCTCTTATGACTAATAAGTTGTTTTCTGTAGATCAGCGAAACAGACAATGGAGGGGGGGATATAACCCCTAACCTCTCTCCACCCCCCCTGAGCACGCCACTGCGTATGGGAAACAACTGTCCGCCGAGGTTTCGTATTCGTCGACGGTTTTCCGCGAGAGAGACCCTCTGTCGTTGAATCTGCGCAAGCGGGTTCACTGCGTTTTCGTCGCGTCCAACTGAAAACCGTTTTTGTCTTTTCCACGAGTCCGGCCGCCGTGCGGTCCTCCGGAAACATCTTCGGCGAGACCTCCTGGACGGCCCGCCGCATCGTGTTTTTTTCCCCTCCGTCCGTGTTCAACCGAAAGACCGTGAATAATCATCGCGAGCGGCATTCGTCGTCGTCGTCGTCGCCGTAAAAACGTGGCCGTTGCACACGGCGGCGCTCGTAAATCTATACGAACACTTTTCTAGGATTTTTTTTATTTTACCGCCGCCGCCGCTATTTAAAGAATCGCGACGTCGCGCGCTCGCCGTCCCCCGCTCGCGTCCGCGGCGTTTGTTATTTATTTTTGTTATTATTTTTTTTCTTCTTTTCCGGCCGGCCCATATAGTACCGTCTTCGGACGTCGGTTCGCGTAAAAAAATTCTCAAAAAAAAAAAAAAATCATCCCATTACACAAAACGACACGATGCGACACACGTGCGTACGACACACATTGTACGACGACACACGCGTGGCACGGTCTTTCCCGTTGACCTCAGAATTCCAGAGGCGGCGGTGGCGGAGGCGGTGGGCCCACCGAGTTCGGCGCGGGGTCCTCGGGCGCACGTGCACGCACACACACACACGCACGCACACGCACACACAACACGCACACGCACGCACGCACACACACACGTGATACGAATAAATTGATACGCACGCGAGCCGTTTCCCGCGTCCATTGTTCTCGAACGGTCGAGACGAACTGCAGCGCACGAGGGTGTGATCCGGAAAGTCTCTTTCTTCCGACGACCAGCATACGCCGGCACGGTTCCGTCGAACGCGTCGAACCGACAGACCGTTTATGTGTTTCTTCTCGCGACGTTACCGAACAACTGCCCAGCCCCGATTCGAGCTCCGGACGGTGTTTGGTCATTCATTTGTTCGATTGCAACGTCGCGCCGTACTGCAACACGATACCGGCAACAGATTTCGATTGAAAAATCAACTTTATACCCACTGACGCGGTGACGAAACGATTGCCCGATACACGGGAAATGCCTGCGGACGACGATGCCGTTAACAATTTAGTCTCTCTTAGATTCAGCGTATTCAGATATCGATTTTATTATCAGCAGTCGGATTCATCCAATGCGATAATAGTGTTTCGCCGTTAACGACGATAATAATAATAATAACGTATGTTGTTTCGCGTGTTCATAATTGTAATTTTCAACGACTGATTTTCGAGAACGCCCCGCCGGGACATGGTCCGTCCGACCAGACGTGACTGGGACTCGAGCGTTTCGTCCGACGGTGATTTTTAAACCGCCGGTTTGTTTCACACTTTCCGGACACGGCGTTCAATCCCGTACGTCGGTTGATCTCGCGTTGCGCGTGCAGGGTTAGGTTAGGTTTAGGACCGAACCGCGCGTTTTCGGCCGCCGGGTCGCGTTGTGCGCGGCGATGAAATGTCGTGTCCAAATCAGGTGCGGATCCAAAACTTATTTACGGGGGTGGGGGGCCATCTTAATCAAAACAACTTTAATACTCGTTTTGTCGCATCGAATGATAAAATATTTTCCAAAAACGTTTTATTGGAAATCGTTTGCGATACACCGAAATAAAACAATAAAGTCTGTCTCTACATCTTTGTCGAATGTCGAATCGCGTGGCGGTCGCGGCTGCTGTCGGAACGATTCATTGTCCTCTACGGAGACGTTCGAGATGTTTAAGAGCCCATACTGTAGGTATATTACATGATGTGTAGCCCATCAGTTTTGTAAGGTTCACGTATCGTTCGGTAATTAAACTGCAATACGTATATGAAAACAATTATATGTACTCTAAGGTATCTTATTAAATTGGTTATCAAAAACGTTGAAACCGAAAAATCCCGTAGTTACGACTTCATTTTAAATTGTCTTTCTAATAGTATCATAGATCATCGTCGTCATCATCATCACTGGCGTTTATAACTCTATTAGGGTTTTTGCCGCCAACACTACGTCTCTCCATATTCTTACGATCTTGGATGATTTCCTTCCATTCTTTTACTCCCGCGGCTTTAAGATCCTCTTCTACTACGTCAAGCCATCATAGTATCATAGACAAAAGTTAGAATCATAAAACGATACTGATAAAAACTACTGAGTCTACTGAGTCCGAATGCGGTTTTCCGACGAATTCAGTTAGTCGCGACAAAGACCATACGCGGATTCGACCGCGATTCTAACCTAACGAGTGCGCGACGGGCGGCGGCGGCGGCGGCTCAACGACGCGAACGGACCCCGCGTGCAACAGGTCCCGGTGCCGCGCGCTACGGCGGGAACGGCGGACGGCGGGAACGAGCAGCCGGTTCGGTAATTAATCGCGGCCGCGCGGGACCGGTTCGGGCGCACGGACTTAGAAAAACGGCCGTTTACGATTGAAACGTTCGGGTTTTATGGGGCAGAGAGAGTGAGAGAGTAAACCGAATAAACATACGTACACATATTATTATCATTATGCGTTTTGGTACTCGGATCGGGTGGGCAGACCGAATACGTTGTTTCGTACGTCGTGCGCGCGCAAACGAAATGGTACATTCCTATTTGGGCCTGTGCCGGGGGGTCACATCGTTTCTCGTCTCTCTCCTACCGACGTAGACAATGACCTTTCGGACCGCGCGGCCGCGGGTTTCTCTTCCGTCGGGACCGCGACAAAGAACTCGTCCCGGGATCTAAAGCCGCGCGACCGATGGCGTGTTTGTTAATTCCGCGGGGGTTTTTTTTTTTTTTCGTCAGGTCGGGCAGAGTGCAACAATGATCGCAATCGATACGTTCGCAAGACACGGTACCTCGGTGGTATAACTCGTACATTACAATCAGGGGCGGACTGGCCGGGCGGGTAAGAGGCCACGCCCGCCTAGGCCCTTTAGACGTTTTGTACTCGGGCCTTAAGCTATTTATTTTATTATGGCCTATCGGCTTACACAAAACAATATACCTGATAGAAAAACTATTACGATATTCTAAAAGATTTTCAACACGAGTATTTGTTAGCTTTCACATATCACATCGTAATCGTTGCTAAATGTCGATAACCGAAATCGAAAAATCAAAATTTTTGTGAATCACTTCACACTTTTTAGTTCATTTTTTTCGAAGTCGGTTTTATTTTGATCCAATGATTTTTTTTATGATACATTATCAAGTTATTTATTTTATCAAGTCGCTTGTTTGTATTAATTACGTTAGTTTGACGCCTCCTAAAAACTTATCCACCCGGGCCTTCAGAGTCTCAGTCCGCCCCTGATTACAATAACAATTGGGCATGGCGTTCGACGGAAAACGGATTGAACGCGTTATTTCTTTCCGTTTAATATCATTCGCACAATACTAATCGACTGTCGAGACGCGTCGAACGTTAACAAATCAACGTTTCCGTCATACCGGTTTGAAATAAATATAAAAAGCCTTTGCACCCCGACTATCCCGTCCGAGTCCCGTCCGAGTTAGACCTAACCCTTTGGCCGTCGTAGCGGTTATCTCAGCCGAACGTCTCGGAGTCGATTTATTTATTCGTTTTTCATCGTCCGTCCAGACCGTGGCGTACACATACATATATACATATTCCCGGCGAAAAGTCGAACCACCTCTGGCCCGTGGTCCGCGTGCTGTCCGGCTAGTCGCGGCGTTCCACGTGAATGGCGGCGAATAATATCGACAACGTTAACCCCCCTGTGTTCTACTCGGGAAAAATTCCCGATGAAAATTCGGTCGAACGCGCGTGCGACCTGCGGCTCGACGGCGGATAAAAACACGGACGTGAGATCCAGAGTATCGGGGAACTCTGGAGGTGTGTGTGGTTGACGCGTTTGCGAAATCCGACAGACGACTAGATTTTGTAATTTAGATTTAACGATATTATGTATGGTGTTTTTTTAAATATTTGTAATCAGTACGAGTTTACCGTTCGGTATTTATTTTAAACCGATTGACACGATAACGTAACTGTTGCGTATAAGTTATTTTTGAGCACACGCGCTTTATTTTCGAATCCGCACCTGGGTTCGGCCACGTGCGCACGTTCACGCGTAGTCCGTTCGTTCAATCGCGAAACGTATACGAATACCATCAGCGTTTTATTTAATCGCACGTGCAAGTTCTGTATAACATTTTTTCATATATTTCTTCGCGAACAACAATGGGGAGTGTCACGTGCCCTCTGTGCGCCGTCCTCGGATCCGTCACCGATCAAGGCGCACGGACTTCGAACGCCCCCACAAGGGGTGACGGTCAGTGTGTGCGACGGTGTCGAATATTGATTTAAAATCAGAAAAATAAAATTTTTCGTGACAATTTCATGCGTTTGAAAATAATAATCGTTTATATCGAATACGAGTTTTCGTATTGATCCGCGACGAATTAGCGTGCTCGCGTTTTAAACTCATCTTAGGGATAACCTCAAAAAACAAACTGATATTTTCTCGACGAAGCGAAAATTCTGGGGGAGGGGGGGGGGCGCGTACGTTTAACGCCGTTTCCATAAATACACGGTGAAGTAGAGTCTCGTCGTTATTTTACGACGCGATTACAATACTACGATCGCCGAAATCGAAACCGCCGCCGTGCGCACACGCGCCGACCGACCGACCGGCCGACGACAGTTCTCTCTCTCTCTCTCTCTCTGCGGTCGTCGTTTTTATTTTTTATTATTCAAAGACCGCGTGCGTGCGGGTAGATGATAGGCGTATAATAATTTTTACAACGTACCAGACGCACACATCCACAAAATAACGTGTGTCACGATAGAACACACACGCACACGCACGCGCCCGGACGAGTTGTTGTTAGCCTTCGGTACCTCGTCGTAGGTTTTTTACTTATTTTTTTTTTTTTACTACTACTACATCTTTCTTTTTCGGATTTTATACATTTACGGAAAACGTATACGTAAACGCGTTTTACGTAACCCCACGACGACGACTAGTCGTACACAATCTATACGTATATATCGTGTTCTTCTAGACGGCAGACGGATAATTATTTCGGAACGTTTATATATATATATACGTGTGTGAGTTCGTTTTACGAGTAGCGCGTTTCGAAATAATATTTTTTAAACGCGCGCGCGCGCTCTTACTCTCTCGCGGCGTTTCGTCGTCGTCGTCGTCGTCGTTGTTATTATTGTTATTATTATTATTATTATATTTTTTTCCACGCACGTTTTTATGCCGTCGCACGAGTACCGGCGCGCGAAATCATATTTTACGAATCGGTCGCTCGCGGTAACTGTCCGAGTGGCACATTTTACGCGCGTCCGAAGTCGCGGGTTGTAAACTCCATGTCGGTTCAAGCCCGTACCGTCAGCAAACAGTTGACCCGTTCGATGTCTTGGCGGATCAAACGCTGATGAATGCGATATGCGTTACCGCGAACGACGAGAGGAAAACCACGCGATCAGAATTGTTCGCAAGCGATCTTAACGTTACGAATTGTACGTTCGTTAGGTTTAGGCGCCAATCGAAACGAGATCAAAACGCTTGTTTCGTATAAGAAAAATTAAAATAATACAATTTTTTTATGAAAAACACCAATATTTTATCGATGATAACGACCCCTGGTCTAACCGCCCGTAGAACGATCAATCAATGGGGGGGGGGGGGGCGAGTACAATACTTACAAGTCACGTACGTGTGTATATTTATGTAAATCATAAGGCATAACGTGCACATCGAGTGTTTTAGGTTTGTTCATTATGTGTAATATATGAATTTATCACAACTAAATGTTTGCCTACTATTACGTTTCGATATTGACTCGACGAGCGTGCGGCGGTTGTCTTAGATCTATACATTGATATATATTACATCAAAACAGTAAACACTAAGACGTATTCACTGCTTGTCGATATATCGACGATCGTAGTGAAAATATTATGTTTATGTTTTTCTGCCGATGGAACGGCTTCGACTGTGGTCGCTTGGTGTCGACAATACCGACTGTACGGACACGGTCGGTAGCCAACCGCAAATCACCGGTCAAAACCTGATAGTGCAATTCAAGCGCCAGAATTTATGAACGATAAAACAACAAAGTTAAAATAGCTTATCATTAAAAAGTATTTATTGAAAAAAATGCTGTGATATTTTAACGCGTTTAGCGTAGCTCCGCGTGACCGTATGGAACAATATATACAATGGTTTGACGGGACCGTATTCTGGATTTTGTGTGAGCGTAAATCTCAATGGTTGTCGCCTCACACCAAGGTCTTAGCTGGCAATAAAATTCTTGCCCGCCCCCCCCTGACAGGAAGACCCGCGCACGCTTACGATTGACTGCGAGAACACTGAAAAAAATTAAATCTATGTTGTTTTTATATTGTTATACTTCCAGGCGGATAAAAAACAAAAAAAAACCGGTCACGCTTTTGCGCGAGTAAAATTACTGACGTTTAGAGTCTTAGCGTTTGCTTTAGTTACAAACAGTTCAGACCTGTAAAATAAACGTCCTCATGAGTATGTCGAAGCTTTCATGGATTGAAATTTTATTACTCACGTGATTAGCCGGAAATATCCGTGTTGTGATTTTTGTTTTTCTGACGTTTCGGAACCGTTACGCGGGTCCCGTGTTCAGAGTACGTGGTGCACGT
This sequence comes from Schlechtendalia chinensis, assembly GCA_019022885.1. Classification (NCBI taxonomy): domain Eukaryota; kingdom Metazoa; phylum Arthropoda; class Insecta; order Hemiptera; family Aphididae; genus Schlechtendalia; species Schlechtendalia chinensis. The sequence continues at coordinate 13,744,529 of CM032345.1, read as the reverse complement.
TTGACTGTCGTGACTACGTTTTCTCGTTTTCGGAGACACGTTGTAAACGGGGTCGGATAAATTGTGTGGGGGAGGGGGGGGTGATAGGGAAGATAGGGTGTCATTTTTTTTTTATTTGATGTCTTGCCGCCCGTGTGCGATAACGTTATTTTTAGCTTTGAGCCGATTTCGAATTCGAATTAACCCTTTATCGGACGATCGCGTTTTTATGAATATCGTCGTTAGTGTCTGCGTCGAGACGAATAATGTCTCGTTCGGAGGCGTCGTAAGAAAATTTGCGGAAACATAATCGCGTGAAAACAATTTTTTTAAACGTCGACTTAATTAAAAACGTACGTCGAAATCGTAATGATGTACTTTTATTCAATCGTCACGACACTATTAAGCATGGAAATATAAATATGTTTTAAACGAACGTCGAATACAGGTTACTGAATCTGATATTAAAAAAAAAAAAAAAAAAACCGTCCCCCCCCCCCCCCCCTTCGGATTATCGACCCGTAACCCGACGCTGGTCGTGACCCCGCGGGACCGCGTAAACGTGCCGTTTTCACACGCACGCGTCGTCCGGGACGGAATGAAAAGTGAACGTGCCGTGTTCAATAATACACGTGAAAAAATGTCGTGTAGGACGTGGACGACAGATCGTACACGGCCCGCGAAACTCAAAGACGAGAAAAAATAAATAAATAAATCAACGGTGGTCGACCGTGTCGAACCGTGCGGGGAAAAGTGGTCGCGGGCGGACGTCACCGGAAACCGATTTTTTCGGACGTTCATGTCTTGAGGGTCTCGCGACCGTCCAAGCCCGTCTGCCGATGCCGTTTTGGAACGGGCACCCGTACCGGCGGACAATCAAAACGCTGGAGCCCGTCCGCGTTTTCGGACGTTGAGGTCGTTCCACGTGATCCACCCGTGCCGGGCCTTTGCCGAGTGGTCGACACGGACGTTTCCCTATACATCGGATTTACGGGCCGGGAGGGATATGTTAAAACCGTCGAAAACACCGAGTACACTTAGATAAGGTAAGATCTCGCTACGTTCCCGTGGCGGGAACACATTTTCGGGCCCGGGGTGGGGGTGAGGGGTTCAACTACTAGATCCCAACGCTAGATCATGTTGCGTACGATTAAAAAATCGTGTTCAAACGCCTTCGCCTCCGCCGATTCGGTTTCGGTGCGTTCGATTTGTCGTCTAACCATTAAAATGATTCGGGGACGGGGTTTGAACCGCCTCCGACCGCCGCCGGTCCGCGTTTATTTATACTGCCTCGGTGTCGCGGTGCCGCGCGCTAATTCCGTACGAAACGTTCGGTGTTATTTCCGTTGGTTTTATTTCTGATGACGCGAAATGTCCCGGTCGCCCAAAACGTAATCATTTCTAATCGAGTGCGGCTGCGTCTCCCTAACCTAACGACAGTCGTAATCGTCACGAACGGGTACCCGGCGGCGTATTTACGACGCAGCGGATTTTTCAAGGGTTTTGTTGGACCGTGACGTCACCGCTCGTTTTCGAAATTATCGATACTCGATGTTCTATTTCACGGTTTGGAAAATAAATATCGTCGGCCATTGTACGTGTGCTATTATTTTATAGCCATGAACGTCGAAATTAATATCGATTCGTATGATTCGTTTATCATTGCTTTTAGGTCATTAATACGCGGGTCTACAGAGAGGAGGACAATCCCCGGCCACATCACACACCTTACAAAAGTATATATACAAGTGTCGCGACGTGCGGGTACAGCGAGGAGCGGTGGGTCTGTGCAGGGACTGCCTCTCCCGCTCCGCTTCCTCCTTCGTCACGGTCGATGCGAATTGGGCAACCGTTTCACACTTGGCCGGGGACTCCAGCAGACGGGATCGCGCGGCCGGAAACGACCCATTAACGCGCGCATTTTCGTTTCTGGTCCACTCGAACGCCTCGCAGCGAACGAGCGTTACCTAACCCGCTGTCCGGAGCACGGCCGACCCGGTGTGGGGACCGGTTGAAACGGCCGGGAGAGATGGATGAGAACGTCCACCGGGGTCGACCTGCTTCCGGCAAGAGCGCGTCCCGTCTCGCTCCCCCGTGACTACTCTTCCGGTCGTCGAGGCTCGAGACGCGAATCGCCTGAACTGTTCAAACGCTGTTAAGACCGGACGGTTGACGGTTGACAAAGTGCGCGGTTCCGGTAATTGCTAGACGCCGCGAATAACACGCACCAAAGACCGTGTTTGGCGCGTGGTCACGTGCGGGGGACGGGTGTTCGCGTCGTCCGGACTTGCACGGGACACCGGTTGCCGCCGGTCGACCGTCAACGGTGTTTTCGCACGGGTTTTCGAACAGGAAAAAAAATACCCACTCGCTCGCCTTTCCCGTAGAGCAGTGATGGGCAAAGTACGGCCCGCCGAGGGTCCATCGACATGGATAGTATATGGCCCGTCATAATTATGTTTTGACGGTCAAAAAGTATACTATAATTCTGGCCATCCTCTAGAATTTCTTAAACTTTATGTGCCCCCATTAAAAAAGTTTGCCCACCACTGTCGTAGAGCATTGTCACCGGCCGCGCAATAAGAATGTCGAACGGTCGCCGTTTGCGGATTCTCGTCCAGTACGATATCCTATACAAGAACCATGAGTGTTGTGCGTATTTCGACGAAACTCAAAAGGTTATTGCGTGTGGTGGACGCTTATCAGATTATCGGCCGACCGTTTAAAATCGTCCCCTATTGACGAGCAAACAAATCTTGAGCGGAATGGCGTGTCGTCCGGGAACAGGGAAACCTAACCCTCGCGGCCGGGGACTTGACCCACCGCGGAAAATGTGGAAAACTCTCGACCGTCCGGGGACGCGTGCGGTGGTGCGAACGATTCTCGTTCTCTCGCGTCCCCCCGATCACTAAAACGCGTTCACGTCGATATCTTTGCGAGCAAACCGAACCCTACGTACGCCCCATACGTCGTGAATTTTTTTCTCGTCCTGGCCTGAGTCGATGTCCGTGCAGGGTGCGTTTTAATAAATATTTTCAAAAAGAGTACTTTTTCAAATGAAAAACCATTCGAAATGATGATGGTTTGAAAATGTCCAATGTCGGTCGGCCGCCGCAAAATAATTGTTCTTGAAAAACGCGATTTGAAAATCGTGAAAATAATGGCGGTATTTGCAACTGAACAAAACCGTTCGATAATAGCGTCCTTCAAATAAAAAACAATAACGATTCGTTTGTTGATAACACTAGTTTTCTGCGGCGTTCTCACGACATAATAATCGGTATCAAAACGTAATAAAAAAAAAAATACAGCGGGTAAACATTTAATCGTAATAATTTACTTTTTCTAACGATTTTTATAAATAACACATCCCGTCCACCGGCCGATGTTTCTGCGAGCGCCCGTGCTCGATGACGATAATAACAGTCATAGTAAACGCCGCAAGCCATTCGTACGTTTTTCGCGTGCGTGAAGAATTTTTTTTCCTTTTCGAAAAATTATACGATACGCGCGTATCGCATAGGTTAGTCGTGCCCCCGCGCGCGCGACGGGACCCGGTAGACGTTCGCGTGTTCGGTAGTTTTTTTTACGTCTATCTGTCTATTTATTTTTTTTTTTTCGTATTTTTTTTTTTGTTTTCGGTCGCCCGGACAATATAACGTAACGTATATTTTCCAGACGATTATCGACGATAATATTGTTATTCGTGTTCGACGAGAAATACGAATCGAACGATTTCGTATTCCGTATATGTGTATGTATATATATTATCGTCATCGCGATTGACAATAAAAGTAGCGTGGCGGGCGGGCGGACGGGAGAACGTCGAGTAATAAACGTTTAAAAAAAATAAAAAAAAATTATGTATATATATATATAATTTTTTTTTTTTTTTTTTACATAACGTTCGAGCGCTCCGCCACGTAGCCACTAATTTTACCGATCGCGACGGGGGAAGAGTACGAGAGATCAGGTTTTGGGAAACGCATTCGTTTCTTTTTATTGTTATTATTATTATTATTATTATTATTTTTTTTTTTCTCTCTCCTTACACGTGAACACTATTATTATAAGTATGCGCGAACCTCTCTCTCCACCTGCCATTACTTTTTAATAAACGAAAACCCGACCGGTCGACGTTTTATAGACACTGTTATACTGGACTTGAGTAAATACCGCGTCCGGGCGCGTTCTTACACGAATGACTGTAAAAAAAAAAAAAACCATTTATACACACATTTAACTGTTGGTACGGGTACGAAGCGGGTTTTTTTTAATTTTTTTTTTTACGTTATAGGTGCGGCCGTACCGAATGCACGTTTCCACGTTTTTCTTCTTTTTACGAATACGCGACGCGTTATTATTATTATTATTTTAGTCGACAGGCCGCTATGGTCGTACGGTTCGGGCCTGAAACGATTCTCCGACGGATTTATCGCGAGACGCAATCACCTCCGACCGTTTTTTTCCTTCTCGCGATCAATGGCGCACAAAGGGACCGGGGAAAATAAAAAAAAAAAACCTAATACATATATATATATATATAAATTGATTTAAATTAGAAAAATAAAAACCAATCGTGCCGGTTTTAGAACGAATTTCGATTTCTCGCTCAACAACTTCGCGCGACCAGTCCCTACGCGAACGTTATTGTTATCGCGGGCGGACGGGGGGGAAGTCGTGAAAACGACGACGACGACGACAATACACGGGAACTCGACGGTGCGACGGCGGTCGGCAACGTTCAAGTCGGCCAAAGGCGTTCCGAGAGACCGTTACCGTTTTCATTTCGGAATCGCGCGAGAGGTTGAAACGCACAACGTCGACCGTCGGGAACGCGCGTTTCTTTCGGTCTGTTTTATCTTTTTCCCACCACGTTGTCTCTCCGCCAACTCGTCATTTCGCGAGTGGGCGTTCGCGGCGCCGGCCGAAAGGGGGACGGTTTGTCCGGGGGTCTCGTCCGCGGAGAACGGGAACCGCTCGCGATGAACGGCGTTCGTAAAATGTGAGGCGCCGGAGCGCGATCGCGGACGTCCCACACGCCTGCGGATTTGGATTCGGCGGATTACCGTCGCGGCGCTCCCGGAGCGATGGTACGAAACTCGGAAACGTTTACTCGGACGGTGTGTGTGTGGGGGGGGGGCACCCGGCAAAAAGTTTTGCTTGACAGACCCCGGGGTTCGTATTGACGCACAATGAGCGTAACGATATTATTTTTCGTTTCGTCGGCCGCGCAAAAAACGAATACCGGGCGCAGCGTTCCTTCTTCTTTTTTTAAAAAAAACTACTAGAGGTACGCTCGAACATCCGAAAAAATAGAAGTGGTACTCGGTCTCTCCCCCCACCTCATAACCTGATTTCTGACCGTTTTGTTTTCTTTTTTGTTTTCAATTGAAAAAATTTCTCCATACAATTCTTGAATCGAATAGCGATCTGCAACGTTCTACTTAAAAAATTCTTCTTCTCGGGGGTTCCCGTCCGTTTCGGATTTTGGAAATCATAATAAATATTTGTCCTCTTTCTAAACGATGCGCGAAACAATTCACTTGACGTCACGCCAAACCGATCTCGGTGGTCCCAATACTTCCCCCCCTCACGTTCTGTTTTCTCTTGAAGTATTAGTTTGAAGCAACCCGCGCGTTTGGTTTTTTTGCGGATTTGGAGATTTTACGGTTATAAGTAATTCGTTTTTTTTGAATTACCCTCAAGTTAGATGCACGATCCGCCCGTGGGGTTTTTAGATTTCGACCGTACAGCCGCATCTCTAGAGTCTCGATTCTCCTGTTTCCGTTAACGTCCGACTGTCGGCGCCGCGTAACGAGATAGGGAAGACGTCACATCTCAGCAGTCTAGTTTTAGTGCCGAATGCGAAATCGCGACATTGAAACGCCTTAGACGTCCGGGCCGATAAATAAAATCAATTATATGACAGCACGCCGTCACTGTACATGGGGGGACGCGATGATCGCCGACAAAACAGTGTTCCCGAAACGGTTCGCCGATTAACGACGACGTCTTTTTCGGACAGTCCGTAGTGCCGCGGACGTGCGGTAGGTTACGGGTGTAGACTGCCCAGGGCGTATCTGAACAACGATTGCGCAGATAATAAATTCTGCGACATACAAGATAACGAATTGCCGTTATCGAGTGTCTGTTGTGCATCGTCGAGAAGGTATCGACAGGAACAACAATCGTAAGCGCTCCGCCGCGTCCCTCTGAAACCCGTAGTAAAGACGGGAACGGACAGATCTCGGGCAGGTGCGAGAAGCGAGAGCGCGTCACGGGACTGGGGGGTGACCGGGACTGATATGTAACAATGACGACGAGAGTAAAAATACGAAAATCGCGCGCTCGGCACGTTTTTCACGGAGCCGAAAAAGAAACGCCGTCGTCGAGGGCGTCGAAACGCGTTCGTTTTTTCTCTCGCCCCGGCCGTCCGCCGTGACGGGAACGAACCACGTCGAACCGTGACGGCGGATCGATACGACGGTCGGTCCGTTCTTTTAAATATTTCAACGCGATTTCCACCAACTCCCGCGTAATCAATACCCTCCGTACGCCTCGTGATTTGCGTGCACGCGATACGACCGGGGACCGCGGTTTTTCCTTTTTTCGTCCGTCGGTCGACGTTTTCAACGGGTTTCGAACGAACAACAGTCGGACGACGAACGAATGCCCCACCCCCTCACCCCTCAAAAAAAAATAAAAAAACCGCGTGACTTACACGAGTCGTAAGTGAATCCGCCGGCGGAATACGGAAAACGGTTTACCGCATGGTCCGTATGCATAACGTTCGGCCAAACAAAAAACAAATTTGTATTGAAACTATAAACAAGACACCTTAATACAAAGGTGGTTGATAAGTAATATCACTACGCACTGTAGTCAATGCAGGGTAGACGTTTTTTTTTTTTATTAGTTTTTCAATACAGTGTAATGAATTCAATATATATATATACATACGTCGTATTACGTCGCGTTTTATTTTGTCGTATACTTTTCAATGTATTCGATTTTATTTCGGAGTCCAAGCTCGACTAATCACAGGAAGACGCCGCGCGCGAGATCCGCCACGGTGAATTTGCCGCGGGACCGACAAACTTTTGGAACGTTATTGTGCGCACGTGCACGACGGTTATGAATGTAAATCGAAGGCGAGCACCTGCCGCAATCGTTTCGTTTTTGTTTGCATTCCTCGACTGCCCCGTTGTAAAATCGGTTCGCGCCGACGGAGCCCGTTTCGTTCGTGACGTTCAACTCGAACCAATTGACGTTGCGTGCGCGTGGTAAAACGTAACAAATTCGAAATGTGTCGCGTGGGCTAACGTGTCGACGTCGCCACGAGGAACGGACGGATTGGTTATCCGAAACGGGAAAATCGATATGGACAGTGATCGGACCGTTAGGTTAGGACGGCCTCGTTTGTCGCGGTCCTGTGGTCGCCGGCACGGGCTTTGTCCGAATCGCGAATTCGCGTGTCCGAGGATTCGGACCACGTTCTACTCCTCGTCGTCCGTTTTCGGCATTGTTCGTAGTTCTCCCCGTTCAAATCCCGTTTGTATCCGTTCGTGTGTCCGGAACGTCGTACGCCGATGAACGCGTGGCGCCTGAGAATTCGACGGTCACACACGACGAAGGAAAATAGCGGTTTAGAACTTCGTCTCGTCGTGTTCGTGTTCATTTTTCGGGTGATACGAGTCGACTACGGATTCGGTCCGAGTTCAATAACTAAATAGTCGTGTCCGAATGGCGAATTATCCGTTCGCAAGACAAACGGTACATTAGGCGTTCAAAATCGTTTCGTTGTCAGTTGAAAATCGAACGGTTCGCTAAATTATCGTCGTCACGTTTTCAGTTGTTATTTGAGATCGGTTTCGCCGCCGCCGAGTCGAAACGGAAACGGTGGGGGGGGAACACAAAACAAAAATTATGGGCGACGTCGCACGACGGTAAATAAATAAAAATAAAAAACCCCGGTGACGTAATTTTTACGACGTGTTTCGTCGGGAACACGGGGTTTAAAAAAAATAAAAAAAACGATAAAAACGACAGAAATTTCAATTTCCCCGGACCCGGACGTTTTGAAACCGGACACTCCGACGTACACGGATATTAACTGTTTTATCTACTTTTCTTACGGGACCGTATTGGTCGACACGTCGTATTCCCGCCCGCGGCACCGACGTAATACGAGACCGACGGCCGAGTTTCTGTTCTCGCCAGCGTTTTAGCGTTTTAGCGTTTTTTTTTTCTCTACACGGTACGCGGAGGACGGTCGGTACGTTTGATAAACGCGCACTCGATATAACGACGTCACCCTTAGACACCGGACCGTCTCGCGCGAAACAAAACAATCGAACGTGTTTGCGAGTCGGGTTCGTTTCGGCAACGTTTTCTCTCGTTTTGCTCGCTGGTCGTAAAACCCGCGAGATCACGGTTTTCTGTGCCCGCGAACGGTCATAGTCATCGCGTGATGATATCCGTGCAGAAAACCGTACGGGTACACCAGGGGCGCCGTTTTGGGGGGGGGGTGACCAGACTATGGCCCCCCCCTAGACATTTTACATTTTAATTTTCGACGGTACGCGTTGTCGTTTTTCGGTTGGTTTGGAGTTAAATAAGTTAAATAATAAATTCAACTGTAGTAGAAATTAATGGGTTTTTGTTTTTTTTCCAAAAATAAAAATCGGTAAGATAATCAAAATAATTTTCACTATAATTATTCGGTTGGTATATTATTTGAAGCAATAAATAGTAAATGTTCATATTTTACGTACGTATTCGTGTGTATTTAAGAGGCGTCTCCGTCTATCTTATAGGAAATGTAGAAAAACTTACAGTACGTGAAACGGTAAATGTGTGGTCTACGTCAGAATACGAGTCGAAACACCTATTACCAATTTTGAAAAGGACAATATTTTTTTTAGGGAACGTCATATCCTTTTTGTAAAATATTGTTTAAAAAAAAAATTACCAGCTTTAAAAAAGAATGAAAAACGTAAAACGTTATAACTTCTTTGTTAGACAATATTTTCTAAAAAGGATATGACATTCCCTAGAAAATGGCATCGGAACGTGAAAACCTACACAAGTACATATATATATTTATATGCATATCAAAAAATATTGCCCCCCCCCCCCAGGCGAAGAACCAAAGCCGCCACTGGGGTACACTGCTCTTGAAGGTTCACGAGTTTGGTGGCCACCTCGACATCAGTTCTTACGAACCAGGCGTATATTTACGGCCCACTGAGGCCGGTCCAGAGAGTGGATCCAACATGCGATTTCAACATTTTCCGTCAACGGCGAGCACAGCTGACGCTGTTACCGTTGTAACACGTCCGACTTCAATGTTTTGCGTTTTGACGTCAAAATTTCTGAAAACATTTCGTCGTTTTATGATTTTTTATTGTGATTATCACATTGAACGTTTGGTTTGGCGTGGTACAGTATCTCTCGTGAACGTAATTCGGTTATAACGCCGAAAGTACATTGTATAATACGAGAGTCTACGTCGATTTTTCATACTGTAAATAACAATCAGTTAGGTATGCGAAATTACGAACGTCATTAATGTCCCGATGGAGTATTTCGTGCGACCGATAGAAATTTCCACAGTTCGTAACGACAACACTGGCGGCTGGCGACAGACTTCGTTTATCAAAACAAACAATCTGGATTACGGAATCCGCCCGAGGCCGCCTGCAATTGTATTCGTAGCGGCCTTGGCCGGGCCCGACCCTGTTCGAAACACAAAACAACCCGTCCGCGTCCCGTTTCTTCTACGAAACGTCTCACAGTTGACGTGCTAGATTTGTCCCGTCGATGAATTCGGTTCGTCCTAAACACGTGCGCGGACTAGTCGAGAAAATTGGCCGAGTTTCTATTGTCGTTCGTCGACTCCAACGTTAAACGGTTCGATCAATTCGAACTTGCATACGAGTTTGCACGCACGGCGGAGAAACGAAAAATCGCATTTAATCATACGGCCCGGCGAGCTTTCCCGGTCGTGCAAAAACGGACCGTCCGAAAACAGTTGTCGTTAACGCCGGACGTCCAAGATCTGCACCTCGAACGGAATCGATTGACATTCTCGCCAGCTCACCCGAAAACGTGCCGGACCGCGTCTACCGATGTGTTTCGGGCGGACCGTGTTTCGGACCTCCGCCCCAGACAAAACACTACGATCGGTCGTTCTCCTAAGGGGGGTGTGGGGAGAGATCATACTAACTAATACTGACGAGGCTTTTTTTAGAGTTTGCCGGTAAATTTTCGTCAGTCCGACGTTTCGGACCGTCAGCGGAGAGCGATCCCGCTGTTGTCCGCGTGCCGTGACATGGACGCCGGTCATCTTGCGATCACGTGCCAATTCAGATTTGTATTACGGAGGTGATGGGTGGGGAGGAAGGGAGAAGGGGCGAGCGTTGAACGTTCAAAAAGAAAAAATATACCCTTCAAACTCATGCGTGCGTGTGTAGAATTGAAATACGAGCGTACGATCAATCGAAAAAATCGTTTTGAACTGGACGGGATTGAACGATCATCGCTGGAATATAAACGTAATGAAATCCGGAATAGAACGTGCATACTGCCGCGAGTGAATCAAAATGTTCGTCGAGTGTTTCTATTAGGAATTTTCTCCTGAGAGCGAAAAAACAACAGCCCCAGTCGCTGAATCCGCGTCTGCTCGGGACGGATTCCGGTCGGAGGAATCTCCACCACCCCCCCATCCCGCGCAAATGTGTCGACGTGTGCCGACAGTGTCCGAGCGAAGAAATGTGGTTTCGAACGTTTCCGGGCCGGTCGACTGCCGGGAATACTGGTTAGGACCAGCGCCACCGCGAGGGGGGGTACCGAGAGAGTCGGTTCCGAATACATTATTATTATTAAACGCGCTCGCGCGCGCGCACGCGGTCCACGCAACGCGCGTTTAGGTCATACACGTGCGCGCGTACGGTCGTCGTCGCACTTGTATTAATAAATATCGAATTACCGCCGTCGTCGTCGTCGTTCTCCCACTCGTTACGAACGTCGCCGTCCGTCTGCAAACGCGCACTCGGATCCGAAGTCCTGCGCGGACAACGAACCAAACGGCACGGTTTGTCGTGTCGTTTCGCAAAGTCGAAACACGCAGACCCCCGTCGACGACGTCCGGACCGTGACAGGAACTCGAACAGGGATGATTGCCCGGCGCGCGGAAAACGTTTGAGACGGCTCGTGCTTCGGGGGAAGCCGTCCTATCCTCCGTCGGCTACCGCGGTCGATTCGGCAAAAGGCTCGCACGCCTTGGACCCGTAATTTGAATAAAAACAACAAACAACTGATAAACGCCGAAAACAGACTCGCCTCAAACAAAATGGCCGACGTTTCTTTTGTCGCCGTGGGTTTTCACTGATTCGCGGTCTCAATTCACCGCACGGTCCTTTTCTTTTTGAATTCATTTCGTGTACCCTAGCCACGCACATTTCGCAAACGAAAACCGAAACAGAAAAACGTGAGTTAAAAAAGCGATTTTCTCGTACGTATTTTCGTTATTGTCCGTGCGCGTTCGTCTCGACGTCCGTTTTACGTGTTACGAATACCTAAATCCCTGTTGTCACCGTTGGTATTATGCCGTCGCGACATCCAACGGTGTCTGCCGGAGAACGTGAACGTGGTTCCGGCGCGACTGCACGCGAGCGACGATGCGAATGAAAAAAAAGGCCTTTCCGTAACCCGGATGGGGGGGTGTCGGACGTTAAACCTGCGCACGTTTTCACCCGACTCGGCCGCGGTGGAACGAAACGTGTTTCACCCACCCGGGCGGCGGACATTGCGTGTGTGTGTACCCCGGGTCTCGTGGCTCGGGGGAGCTGTTCAAGGGATGCGGTAGGGGCGGGATCCGGCCGGTCAAGTCCAGATCCCGGGTCGTCATATCGGGACCACCAGCGCCGGGTTTCAGCCCCGTACCGTTCCGAAGGACCGCCGCGACTCAACAAAAGCGTCTCGTTGGCATCGTCCATTCCCACCGGGTCTGGTCGTTCGGCTCTTGTCACTAGCCACCACCGCGTTTCGGCCGAGACAGGCACCTCAACCTCGCGGGGGGCACTGTATCCGGAGCGGCAAGCCCCCCCCCCCGCCCGCCCCGTTCCCGTGACATCGACTGGGTTTTGCGTTGCGCGCGGTCGACGTCGTCTCATTTGATTTCGTTGGAAACGACGAACGCGTTGAAATTCCGACGCGTTTCAAGACGGGTAAAAAAGAAAACCTAAACAAAAAACCCCGTACTCGTGCCAACGTTCCGGCCACGAGTCCTTCCGGCAATTGTAATCTTACACACGTTAGCGTGTTTACAAACGCAATCGACCACTTGACGCAGGCGAATACGAATACGACAATCATTTCTCGGCCGTCGAGTCGCTCATGGACTCGGTGGCGTATTTAGGATTTTGTCTTGAGATATACGTTAAAAAATATTTTATCGACCTAAAGAGAGCGTTTCGTATAATCATACCTATTGTAAATAAGAATATCAAAAACTAAAAAAAAATCGAAGGAGCGGGGATCTATCTCCCCCCTGTAAATACGCCACTGCGTGGACTCGCTCTACGGCATACGGCCCGACGACGGTTAACCGTATACCGTGACCGGAACAACGAATATTTACAGAGTTCACGACGTCACGACCAATCGCTTACGAATAATTCCGTTTTCACTCGTTATTTTGACATTTTACGTCTTTACTTTTGGCACGTTAAAATAAAAAAACCGTCACGAAAAAGTGTCCACCAAAAAACGTTGCAGAAAAAAAAAACCTAAATCTCCCTGATGGTCTGTTTCCATGGCGACCATTGTTTCGGTTTTGAAAAGATTTAAATTTGAATTTGAAAAAAAAATTTCCGCACACAAGACATAAAATGTCTCACTTAACGCGGGGACTCGTATGCGATTGTATGTGATTTATTTGCGTGGACGTCACGGACGAAACGGTGAACGCGGATCTGTTCTGCGTTGAATCGGCCGACCACAAGCCGGGCCCGAGCGCGCGCAATGTTTATGGTCACGACTTCGGAACGGAAACAACGTAGGCGTCCGTCCGCTCGCGTTTCGAGCGGTTTCTCGACCGCCTAAGACCGGAACGGTCGAGCGGTCGTCGAGTGGGGCGGCATTGTGTTTTGGCGCGTGTGCTGACGATGGATTTTTCACGTTCTTACGGAAGCCACCTAAAATACTGGGGCGCGCAGCTCCTTTCGCCCCGTTACACGCGGTTCAATTGCACAAAAATCAACAATTTCTAAAAAAAGCGTTTATGAATAATTTTAAAAAAAAAAAAACCTACCGACGCCAATGAAATACAAAACATTGCACACGTACTGAAAAATCATTTATATACCGAAATCGTGCGTAGACCAGACCGGTTACCGGCACGACACATTTTATTCCTCCGATAATAATAACGTGTGTATATTATGACGTCCCCCCCCACACCCCGGTCTTCCAGAGATCCCGGGACCGTAGTGCACTCGACGCCCCCCCCCCCTAACCTAACCCGACGCCGAAGAACTATCGAGGACAAATCGATTCCCGTGACTTTGTCGCGACGAGTGTTCCGGAAACGTGACGGTTAGCACGGTATTCCGCGCACGTCCCGCGTGTTCGCATTATCTGTTCAGACGTGCGCACGTCATTGATTACGTACAGAGTCCGATGGCGCGAGTCGTGTCATTTTGGCGGACGTCAACGTATTCGCGTGCCCCGGTAGTCTGTTTTGTCCGGCGTACACTCCGTGACATTTTCCGAGACGGTCGGGCGCAATAAAAATGAATTAACCAAGACAGACCCGTACCCATGTGCATAGCCGATAAACGAGGATACCGCATACAGGTTTTCGGTCGTTGTTAACACGATATTTGAGGCACGTGAAGGCATTCGAAAATTTTTCCACTAATATAACGTTCATACGTCTGTCCGTGTGTATATCAACGGTGTGATATGCTATGCGTGTCGGTGTGTAAAACGTGAACTACGTAACCACGGCACGGATTCGCCGTGACGGTCATCAAACTGTAAACGTATCACCGGAAGGTCGGATGGATTTTCGCGTCCCCCCCGAGCACCCGTGTGGACTTCTCGTCGGTTTTTCGTGCGCGTCCACACGTCGACAAACAACACACGACGACGTCGTGATTCCAAAATAAATCAAACGTCGGTCCAGGTAATACCGAGTCAGTTTTCGTTAGACGATTAGAAAACACGTGGTTCCAATACGTCGCAGTCGGTCGATTCCGACGAATAAATGAAGAGAAAAAAAACAGACATCGGGTTTTCGATCGCGTTGTGTTACCGTGTTCGCCTCGTTTTATTACAAACGAACAACAACATCCAAACGCCATTTAAAACAGACGAAGTACACGGAGAATCGTGTGCGATTATCTACTTGTTTCGACGTGGTTTTCTTTTCTTTCCTTTTTTTCTTTAACGTGCAATCCGCACTTAAAATAAATTGGTTCGACCGTTGTACTACTGCCCGTAGAGCGTACTTATCCGACCCAACCCGAAAATCATACGTGGGTAGGTAAATGGATTTATTATTTTTTTTTTTTTTTTGTACCGCATTAAGTGGTCGGTAGAATGTCGGACAATATATGCATACCAACTGTTCGATACCATTCAACGTGCTTGGCCGATAACGAGAATGCGCGTTTAATGTACTCGATATATTATAATGAAATCGGTAGATCGGTATAAAAAAAAAAAAAAAAAGCTACTACGGCCGTCGGAAATACATATATACGTGTATAATGAAAACATTCTGTTCTACCGTTCCTCCGGCGTGTATTATAATTATTTCAAACAAACGGACAGATAAATTGAATTCCGTTTGGAAATAGAGATTCGTTTATTTTTTATTTTTTTTATGTACACGTTTAATTGATGAATGAAAATACTGTCGGTCCGTATGAATCGCCGTCGAGACATCCGTTCCGAACAATCGTTACGATCCGAACGCGATCGAAAGCATTGACGGTCAGAAAATGAAAATTGCTCGTTTTGTTTTAGCAACGTTCACGGACACCTTACATTTTACCATATTATTCATGTACACATGAAACCTAACCTACGGCACAACATTTTTTTTTATGAAATAGGTCATATCATACAAATTTTGCGAGTAAATAAACACTAGGCACGCAAACGTAACACGAAAATTTCGCTTCGCACATAACGTAACGTGAACAACTAATGACAAGATATTATATTTAATTGAGTTCGAACAACGTATAAATTGATAAAATTGACTGACGAAAATATCCAACAGGAACACAATAACAAAATTCGTTTTACGGGTCAGTCGAATCTATAGTTTCATTCGATACCATCGAAAACAATACTGCGCGAGCAGTAATGTCCGATTTCGACAGTTTTGTAAATATCAGCGACTGACCGTGTGAACGCGTTGACCACGTTCCCGGTCCAAACCGACCGCGTTTCGAGCCGGCGACGCGGACCCCGGCCGTCCCGGGCTGTAAACCAACTGTCGGGCCGACGTTCAGCACCATGCGCACGACAAACAATCGGTTTTCGCGAACGGGGTTGTTTTCCTCGCCGTCCGTTCCCGTGGAACCGCGAGCCATTGATCTTGAACCGACTTCGCCGCCGTTACGGGTCCCCGACTCTCTCCGGCGCGGGTTGTTCCGCGGTTCGTCCGAGACCTTCGCCCCCCCCCACTGGAGGCAGTTTTCTCAACGTTCGTTCGAGCTCCACCCACCTGTCGGAACGATCGATCTCATAACAGAGAGCACTTGTGAGACAGGGGCGTCATTTGGGGGGTGACAGGGTGGGCATTTGCCTTCACTTCATGGTTAACAGTGGGCCGGTGCCCGACATCGGGCTCGTTATTGTTATATTGATTATTATGAACAAAGTGAACTTTTTTCTCTATAAATCCGCCTTGATTACGGTATCACAGATTAATAGAATAAATAAAGTAATCAGTTCTGCACTGATAACGTTTGGAACGAGTTTCTGCTATTTTCGGACAGTGATGGAGGGCAGGACTAAAGTAGGCTGCTTAAACTTTATTATCTGTTTTTTGTGAACCGGTCAAACATCTTATGCTAATAGACGGAGCACGGGTAGTGGTTCACGCGGTCAACGGTGGCTGCGCTGCACATGATTTTCCACAATTTTGGACTTGTGCAAATGATTAACCAAGTCGTGCGGTATTTCGATACAAATGTACATTATGTGGGCCGGTCAAAACTTTCGCCGCCCCCTCTCGAGAACTGAAATGACGCCACTGTTGTGAGATGTTCTCTAGACGCCCAAAACCGCCGAACATAACCCACACACGTTGACCGCGTACACGTATTTGATGAACCGCTACGTTGTCGTCGCCGGCGCGAACTATGCGGTACCACGACTAACTGTTCGGACATCTCAACGCGTTATTTTTTTGTGATTTTCTTGGTTTTACGCGACAACGGCGGAAAACTCTATTCCTCGTTTATCGCATCAATTGTGACTTGTGTACAATGTATACCTTTCTGTTTTTTATGTTTTTTCCCCCGTTGGTAATTATCACGATGATAACAATAATAATGGCGATAAAAATAATTTCAATGAAATATTGTACTCGTATTTAAATCTTTTTACTAGGTTATGTTGGTTATTGAACACATAAACAACTATGTTATTTACTATCGGCTATTGCAAAAAAAATAAATAAATAAAAAAAAATTACATTTATATAAATTCATAAATTGCTCTTTTTTTTTTTTATTTCGATCGTGCAAATATTTTTAAAATTTTAATTTTTAGTAATCGAAAAAAGTCGAAAACGAAACGATTGATCTTTGGCCATTCAACGCGTTATTTTGATATTTCAATTTGAAATCGAGTAAAATTAATAATATCGACCAAACCAACTAACTTGCGATGACGCGACGACAATATATTACCAAGAAAAATTACGTGCGCGCAATCGGCATACGTTCTTAGCGACATAAATGGATGGCGTTTTACAAAAACAATTTACAGAATGAAACGGATCACTGCGAAACGTACGCCATTTAGGGTCGAAACATATCGCATTGAAACACGCGTAAACGCACGTTGGAATATAATTAATTCGGGCAAGAGAAATAATGATGTACGTGATATTCAAACGCTCGTATATTGCACATAAACCATTGGCGGTACAATGTAGACAACGTTTTCTCGAAACGTAATCGCAAATTAAAACCGAACACAATAATAATGACCGGTTTCCTTCTTGCACCATTCTTCGACATTCTGTGTGCCCGCTGAAAACGTCATAATTCGGATGTCATAACATCATGCGAATGGATGTCTTGGTCGGCGCGCCACAGTCAATTGGAACGCAGCATAGGATGGGACGATTTAAACACTCGATGCTATTACCTTTCAGCGTTACGGTCACAACGGCGTAGAATCCGTATATGAAACCTGAAACGTATTTTTTTAATGTTAGGACGTTTTTCAAGCATAACCGCAGAGTGCGTTTTAATGTTGTTTCGTCGACAACATCACTATAAACCGTGCTGCGACATGTTTTATTTTCAAATCGAGTTTCCAAAATCGAGACATTCAACGACAATAGGACGGTAACAGAAAAAGAAGTTGAAAACGTTCGAAAATTAGGCGCGGCGGTAAATCTGTGGTGCTGTGTTCGACGCGGATATGGAAGTCGGCGAAGAACGTATGATGGGGAACTGCAGGAATCGATGGACACAGCGCCAGTAAGTAGCTTCGTCAAAGGTCAAAGAATCCAATGGTTAGGCCGTTTCCTAAGAAGAGAAGAAAACGACCACGTGAACGACCCAAAAAGCAACGGGCACGAAGATTGGCATGAAATTGTACAAGACAGAGATACAAGTGGCAGGATTCTGTAGTGACGGATAAAACTCTTAGAGAGTAGTATTGTCGGAAGAAGAAGAAGAAGACGTTTCAACAAAAATATACAAGTACAAAATCTATATGGTAGTAAATACGTATATATGATTATATTATATCGCACACAACACACACATATATATATATGTGTATATTTTTTTTTTTAATGTCATCATCTTTTTTACAGAGTTTAACATTTTACTTTGAGTCTTAAGATCAATTCGTGTAACTAGAAAATAAAATAATATATTATTGAGAGGAAACGCGAATAAATAACCAATGCGAATTCTCAACGAAAGTTCAACATTTCGTCGGATTCGCACGATTGGAAATAAAACGATTATTAGGTAATTTGTTAATGTGATCTCTCGAAGTTTTTATTTATAGAATACATGTAATGGAGCGCACCAATTGACGTAATATTTAAATTTTAAAAACACCAAAATAATTAATTTCGCGAATGCACAATAACAATTTCAAAATTATTTTGGTTTATGGGTAAAACAATTGGTTATACGTACGAATGTTATCCTTAAATAAGAAATGAAAAATCTTTTTCTTTTGGTGTTCGTCTGAATTGCCTTGAAAATAAACGGTTTATATTAATAATAGACTTGTTCGGAAAATATTCTAAACAATAACAGCCGTTCAAATATACAGAAACGTCGAAATGTGTATGACCTGACCTTAACCTTAACCATCACGCAACTATATTTATGAGCCCGAAAATTATTTCTCTCTTTTTTTTTAAATTTGTGAAATCATAGCATTACATAGAAAACGTAGGCCATGTCTGCCTTGCCCGATTTTCCACATATTGAAACATCTGCAGGCTTGCGCCGACATAAGCACCCGATTTCTCCAGGTGCGTGATTGTTTCTATAACGCGCTGAATATTTCATTAGGTTCCGTTGCGATTCCGTTTGCGGTCGCTTTATCGTTCTATCGTGCGTGTACGTTTGCATTGACGTCGCGTTCCATTCGGTCGAAAGGTTCGACAACACTACTTGACTGGTCAGAGTTTTTTTCCCCCGTATTAAACGGACCGCATGAAGTCATATCGTTCATCGGACGATAATGGCTTTGTAGTGACTAACATACATTTCTTTATTCACATACCTTTAAACAATGCTTTTAACAATTGGTCTTGTAACGTAACTTATGGAATCAACAGTGTGATATTTATCTCTCAAACCTTACCTTGCCCTATTTTGAAAAAGTTATTTATTTCGTCTACACAAAACATACGATTAAGAGATTAGAAATAGCATTAGCTTGATAAATTATTGTGAGCGTTTGTACATATTACACAATATACAAATTAACAAAATGATAGTAATGTGTTATGAATTGTCAAAACGTAAAAACCATTTTTTTTTTTTTATACTGAATTATTATATCAAATAGAAACGCTGACGATTGCTCAGTAATTTAATTATTATAATAACTCTTAATTTTCGGTACAGTAGGAGTGGAGAGAAAATTCCACTTCTTTCCGTCTATTAGATTACATTTGTGTTTGTATCGAACATTACCTAAACACGGCCTATAATCTTAAAGACAAATACGAAAAACAATAAATAATATTGTAATAATACGATGAAATATTTTATGTTATTGGTGTTATAATAGCGGTTGATTTGTATAAGTTAACGTCTTTAAACACATTATTACTTCTCGACGATTCACAGTTTTAATTTAACATATTTCAGGATGTATGAAAATCAAAATTAACTTACCAAAATGTAAAACATTTTTTGAAGTAGATTCTAACTCTTAAAGAAAAACCCCCCCAATTAGAAATTCCTGTGTAATGGTGCAGTAGACATGAAAATAACGTTCGTAGCCACATGAATACGTAATTATAAATTCACCAAAAGGGAGAATTTCAGATACCAGAACATGTAGATTTTTTGAGAAACGTATTGTACGTAATATACGAATTTCAGAACAAGTTTAATGAGAAACAAATATCAGATTAAAAGTTTATTTCAGATGATCATTCATATTTATTTACGAGTGCATTTATCAATAATGAAAACTATCGTTAAACTGATAACCATTTTTTGTAGGTTACCTACTTGTATTATCGATACAAAATGTGTGTATATAGGGAACCTCGTCTAAAAATAGAATAAAAATCAATTAAAAAAGCAATTAATGGCGGTTTTATAATTGCTGTTAAGAAACCTACAAAATAAAATCTGAAAAATAAACATTTTCCCCTACATTTTTTTTTCTTCAAATTTAATAAAAATATACCGGGCAATTATACAGTAAGCGTATAATGTTTTTAAGGTGTTTATTTTCAGATAATATTTAATTATCTAAAATTCAATACTATATTAATCATTTTAATGTAAGAATTAGCCAATATTAGTGAATCAAATAATGAATAATTATACTTTAAAATGTAAAATATTTAAGTAATTGTATTAGTTCACTGTTCACACGTGGACGTGCATGATTAATATCAACGTTATATGTTATCGATGTCCCCGAACCCCTCTAAACGCCTTAAACGTAATTGGTGTCGTTACTCGCTGGCCAACTAATAATTAGAATATTATACGTTAATAATTATACATAAAAATTAAATTAAAAATTGTGAAAATCTCAATGTGAGTATAATCAGTGGGTGGATGCCATTATCAAAATATTCAGGCCATTGAACTTATTATTATTTTTTCTCTTCTCATTTAGTATATATATATTAATTTTTCTTCTTTTCTCTCGTGTATCTTTTGTGCACGCAGATACAGATTATACATTTCTTATAAATAATAAAAATAAAAAATAATTTCATACCATATTGCGAGGAATTCAAGAGAAAATCATAGTAGTCAATTGCATACTCTAAAAATATGATTGTCGATTAGTCAATGATTACAATACGAAAGTAATCGTGAATTTTTAATTGTGTTTATTGCATCATTTAATGCAGATGACGAACGCGAATTGAAAAACTATTCAAAATTATATGTTTGTAAATATTTTTAATTTTGATAGCAATTTTGAATAGAAGCCATTAAACATTTTTCATGCATATTAGACCGACACGCGGACCAAAAATGAAAATCTTTACTTAAGTCCGGCTTTATTCTTAAAAAATAATTTTTATTCGATAGTTTGCTATTGTCAAAGTAAAAAATACATTGTTTAAACGGTATGGTGTGCGTTTTTATATTTTCATTTTCAAACATAAAATTCGGAAGAATAAATGAAATGTGAATCATCTAGAGATGTAAATCAAAACAAATCGTGTTCAAAGTATAATAATATTTTAGTAAACACGCGAGATCAATAAATTAATTCGCTATCTAATGATATGACTCGCATATTGACCGGATGCATTTTCGAAGTTATAATGTGAGTTTTATGATTATATAGATATACTTCGATTTAAATTTTATATAAAATAACATACTTTTATTCGTATAGCTATTGTACACTAAAATATTGATAAATAATTGTAGTTATATGTTGTTTGGAGAACGTTATGTAATACCGAAAAATTTATATTTATAGTACTGTCAATAGTTGTTGACACATGGTGTTCAAAACAAATGAAACATTGTGTTTTCCATAATAATCATTTGATATGTTTTTCACGTCTGATCATATTATCTCTTCATTATTACCATTGGTATGCATACCGATTATTTAGTTGTAATCTCAGAGAAAAGTTTAAAAAGAAATTATGAATACGTAGCTTTTCGGTTGTAATATTCAGCCTATTTTGTCATTGATTAGTTTAAATTTTAGAACTCCTCATTTCACAATTAATTTTCATTATCAATCTCTTCAACAACGCGTCGGGGACGAATATTATCGTTAGAGTTCGAAAAACATTATTATAAATCATAAATCGTTTAAAAACAGTCAACATCTTATACAAAAAAAAAAAAAAATTATTCTATTGTACGTTCTTCGTGTTAATTTATATCCTTAATCATCAATTGTCAGTATTGTGTAGGGGGATTTGTTTTATGTCGTCGAATATCTCGTTCATACATTTAATAATTCAAACACGTGCATGACTTACGTTTCGTTCTTAATATGATTCGGCTGCATTCATGTGCATCCGTCTTTCCTGGTACGGAAATACGAACAACGGGGTAAACAACAGGTTCGACCATCAGATCGTTGATATTTACAACGAATGTAAAACTTACCGTTACAAAGATCTCCTAGTTGTTCTACTCGGAAAGTTCATACAGAAATGTGATTAAGTGTACTTGAAATTTGATTATAAACCATTTTGTTTGGACCAATACACGATTAATCAATAAATTTAAATCGAATGTCGAATGCATTCGAACATTAACGAATACGTGATACTGAATTGCCCGTTTCCAAACGTCGAACTATCCCGTGTTTAAATGTTTTTTTTTCTTTAATTAAAAACTGATTGCAATCTTACATACCAATACATTCCTTATAACCTTAAATTTTATATCATTAACAAACGAATAGTTTATTTGTAAATTTATGCTGAGTCGTATTTATCACTTACAATACTTGTTCGAAAAACAATTCATTTCAATTTGTAAAAGTGTTTTGCCAGTTGTTCATTAAGACGGACGAGAAGAATATTCTCTTCGGAGTAACATTTTTGAAATAACTAATATCAGATTTTACGGAATTTACACGCACATTTATTTTTAAATATTTCATAAACCAGATTACATCAAATAATGATTGCCATACCATATAATGTTATTGCACATGTTACGATGTGTATTTTAACGAATGAATAAATATGAGTAACCAGTTTCTGTTTCGGTTTAAATGGATTATGATTTTTATTCGTACCAGTATAAGAATCATAACTTAATATGTAAAAACTGTAATTACTGAAACGATTTTTTTTTGTTTTTTGTACGACAAATAAACTAGTTATTATAGCTAACAGAACGCAATGTTGTTCACAAAGGTATCGTCGATCAATAAAAATATACGTTCCTCTTACAAATCAATAATATTAAATATTCGTTATTCTTTAAAAACGTTCCGGGTGGAAATTATATTTTAGAAAAAAACGTACCTTCTTCGTTAGCTAAAATAAACATAAAAACAACGATAATAATATTAATGAGTTCCGATTTGTACGTGTTACTGGCACATTTACATTATGCCAAAAACATATTCAAACCGTTCGTATAAAAATTATATCGATAAACATTTCTAAGCGTGACAATTGTTTCGCTACAACTGCCACATTATCTGGACTATTTTTAGTCAAGCTAAAGACGGATAATATAAAAAAAAATAATAATAATAAACGAAACATAAACAGAAATAAACTGTTTGAACGTCTATGAAAAGTTTTCAATTAGCAGACAAACAAGTGGATTCGAAATCGCGCGTAATACACGCCTGTTCAGTAACGCATACTCCTACGCAACACTTGATTTTAACCCCGTCGAGTGATTACAACGGCGAAGCGAAATTATCGCGTACGACGTAGCTGGCGAGGAATGCTCGTTTACACAACACGAGAAATGGCCGATCCCAACCCAATTCATCTACTACGCCCCGAGTAATCGAATGGCATTTTTACTACAAAGTGAACGCGCTGACTTGGAAAATGTCGCGCTGTACGTTATCCGTGTAAGCCATAACAAAAACGTACCCTGTACACGTTTCGAGTGGTGACGTTCGCATTATATGCATTACCGGGCCAATACATTGTTTTATATTCGTACTTACACTTCTCCCGTGTCCGGGGAGAGTTGTTCTAAATGTTACCCCATGAGGGCGCAAGACGGAAACCCGTCGGTTAAGTGAGGATTTTTCAAAACAGAAAATGTAGGATTGGGATAAGCGCAAAGTGGGGTGGGGGGGGGCGCTCCTCAGACAATGCCGAATGATATTTCGGAAAAATAATCTACTGTCATTTGAACGACATCTCGTAACTGGCGTGACGTACTACTTACAAGTTGCGAGCAAATCACCTGAAACAATTTAACCGTTATTAGATCGTTTAGAAAAACAAAAACAAACAAAAAATTCAAACGTTAAAAGTATTAACTACAGCGTTTCACGACATTGCTAAAGTTCTATTAAACAACGGTATTATATGGAAACATAATGGTTCAACATATTACACCGCCGTAAACGGGAAACGCCGCGTTATAAAAAAAACCATTTTCGTATTGTATACTTGTTTTTTATATTAATTACTCGGCTACGTCTGACATGGGATACAATTTTACACTATCGGACGCTTAACAAATATAATCCAGTCTATTGTCGATGGTCGTTACGCGTTCACAGTTTATAATCACACAACGTATGTTAATAATCACTATGCCTTCGTTACGGACAGAAATACCGATGTTTCTAAGATTATTTTTGTAGAACTCGGTTATCCGACACTGTATTGATAGTCTCAGTACGTAGTAAACTACACCGTCTATTAATTGAAAATCGTCATGAATTTGTTGTGTACGAAAAATATTTGATATTTCTGTTTTGTGGATTCAAAGTGTCTCCTAAGTGGTTTCATATTGAAATTATTATTTTGTAAATTAAAAACGTTGCGGTTGTCTTTTAGTAGTTATCAATTGTAACAAATGTTTTCAGCTATAATGCACTTGAATAAATGTGCAACGATACATACGAGTAGGTACATGCATTATACCGTGTACACGTAACCGATTTCTAGCCGAAGTTATGCGCGTCGTATTATTCCTCGAGTAGATTAAAATGTGAATCCAATGAGACGGTTCGATTTGACGTCGTATTGAACGTCACGCAATTGTTCTACGCGCGTACACGGAGACACGTTTCTCAATGTTCTTGTAGAAATTCAGTGTTTTCCTATTGAATCTCTAACGCGCGACAATGTTGAGTCGATCCGTATTCAAGCACATTCGCTTTTTCGCTTGGATCGTATGTTTTACGACCGACATTTATGTGTTCTGGTGGTAATCATAACCGTCTGTGGTTGAACTCTACCGTACAGACAATGGCGCTTATAATCCGGAATGCGTCTGAAACGGATAACCTCTTGCGTTCACATAAGCGGACTTTAAATGTGCGTATTTTCGTCGTGTTAGGAAAAATACGAACGACGTCGAATCGTTCACGCGGCGGCCTCTCGTAGTGCTTTCGAACGCATTCGTCGAGATCACCGTACATAACTGGAGTGCCGTTAAAAAAAAAAAAAAACGATATGACGTGTAAATACGTACCGATGCCGCCGATTACACAGTCCTGAATGGAAAACAATATCAACGCCGCGGTAACAGCTCGTGTTTTACAACGGGACATTGTCGTTTTAAGCGTTTGTTTTTATACCGATTACTCGACTACGTCTGTCTCTTGACTTGGACTCGACACTTTTTGCCACGTTATGATTTCCGTTCGAATCGAATACATTCTATACAATTTTTAATCAACTGAACAAACAACCGTTACGGAGGGGTGCAGCGGTTTTTCTACCGCCACTCGCGTAAAACTAGTATTTATTCTGATTTCGTTTTTGGCGAAACCACGGTTGCTCAGTAAGCAACGTTTGCTTTTAGCAAATATCAACGTCATAATCCAGGTCCTTGCTGATGATTATTACGCTTTACGAGTGATCATTACTTCAATTCGATATGTTCGCCCTCGTCGAACACGGAAAAAACGTTGCTTATAAAATTATTCCAATAAAAACTTGGGTTAGCCGATACCGTGTAGTTGGTCCGAATGTCTTGTAATCCATACCGATCAGGGGCGGACTGGCAGGGCATCGCTTGTTTGTATTAATTACGTTAGACCGATCATCAATTGCAAATAGATATGCGTTGTTCGCGCACGAGTAACATTTGATATAACTATTTTGTAGATTTCGAGTACTCAACAACTCGGTTTTGTGTTCAAATTATTACGCTGAAAATTAAAAACTCGGTATACGCGGTTGTTTTTTTTTTGGTTACTATGACATATACTCAGAACAAATGTTTTTGACTATAACGCGCTCGAATGAATGTGCAACGACATACTAGTAGGTACATGTCGTACGGAGTACGCGTGACTATTATTGCTCAAATATCGCTCACTCCTTTCAACAACGTCATATCTCAAAAAAACTTGATTTTTAACGAGAGTGATTTTAAACTTTGAAAGTAGAATAAAATTGTCTAAAATAAATACTAATCTACCAATTGAAATTTTAAACATATATGACATACTTTAAAGATAATACCCGGCTTTTTTCCCCAATCTAAAGAAGAATTACGCATAAAAACTTAAAGTCAGAATTTTGATTTATGAGATTTTTGAGATATGACGTTATTGAAAGGAGTGAGCGCGATATGTGAATTCAATACTATGGTCCGGTTCAATATTCCAATAGGATGCCACGACATCCTATTACCTTATACACGTGTGGAGACACGTTTCTCAATATAGTGTAGTTGGCGTCAAGACCTATCGAAATGCGTGGAACGTGAAAACATATACGCTGACTCATTGCACGCACGTAGACCGATCAATTGAAAACAAAACAATTTTTAGTAGAAGTTCGCATTTTTTAAAAAAAAAAAAAAAAAACTCGGACGATTCCGAGGTGTTAAAAAAGTCAAGAATATTCACGTTTCATATAAAAACCCTACGTGTTTAATTGTTTATCATTAAATTCTACTGACGATCACTCCCCCTCTCCTCCAACAATCAATTCTGAACGCGTCATAATACGATAACGTGTCACGATAAACGCGCCGCATTGGCAGACCTTGAATACTCGTGGTTCTTTGCCTAGATTACGTGTGTGTGCGTTTTATTTTCGAAATGATAACGACGTCGAATCGTTCACACGCGCACGTCGCAAACGTGTCGGTTTTTCGTCTACTTTTCCGAGCCGCGTTCGAACCTACGCAGCCGACCGTCCGAAACGCCACACCCGAAAACGGCTCGAGTTCGCGTCATTTGGCCAACCGTGCGTTTTCGATTTCCAGCAACGACGCGAAACGTTATTGCCGGCCATGGTGTTCACGGCGAAACCCCATAAATATCACGACGGAACGGCACCGAGACGTCGTCGTGTCAGTCGCGGCCGACCGTCCGCGCAACAGGTCGTGCGGATCGCACGTGCGAAAAATAATCAAACACGTCGGCGACGCGCTCGCAACAGGTCGTGTTGGGTCGCCACACGTTTTCCCCGACGGCTTTATTCATACAGACCGGGGGTTCCCAAACTTGTTTCTCTTGCCGCCCGTTTACAGGAAAAAAAAAAGCAGCAAAATCTAACCGTCTCGAGTAAAACGCGTCCCGACGCTCCAGACACGGCGTTGCCGTCGGTAGTTTTCCGATTTTGTGATAACGTATGTCCGTACTCGCTTCGGTACGCCTGACGGAACAGCGATTTCGGTGAGAAACGCTCCGGAATAAAAATCAAAGACGAGACGTTGAGCTACGCGTTGGTCGGACGGTTTCGCTCGATTTCGTAGCTGTCGAAAAATGTGTAAAACCAAAAAATGAAAATAACTAACAGTCACGGACATTAAGACCGTACTTAATCGACCACCTTCGAAACATGGAAGTGTTAGGTTAGGTTGTTAGCCGTGATACGTACATAATAATTGGCGAATCAAAAGCTACCGGATCGCGTTTACAGAGACTGTTATTGCCCACTCGAATCGTACTGGCGTCACGTCGCACCGTGATATCGCCCGCTCTGGGAACCGCCGGTCTCCCGTGCCCGAGATACCGGCCCGATCGACGTCGTGCGGGTGATGGGAGGGTGTCTCCCGCAAGAACTGAGAAGATATGATAACGTGATGTGTGCATGCCGAGAACGAAACGCGCGATCGATTAAAAATGGTATCGTTCGTCGTCAGCGAAAACCCACGGAAAATCGTAGGGCGGCCACTGTTCGTGTACGAAAATATTTGGAATAATGTGAACGGACGAGCCGTTTATCGAGACCAACGATTTTATCCGGCAAAACACGAGTCCGTCATTGACGAATCCGCGGAGAAAAAAACAATTACACAATTACGCGTTCGTGAGTACGACGTGTTCTCCCACGGGCGTAAACGACGCGGGACAACGGGGATGGCTTCCGGTAATTCATTGTCGCCAACGTAGAATCAAAGAGCGTACCTTACCGTTTGTCAACGTGTCATTCGACGTGAATGCTATCGGAATTTATAGTTTTTGGATTCGTATTTTTTATTGCACGATGCAACGGTTTTTCGCGAAAAAATCGCGTCCCGTCGCAGGCGCGGATCCAAGAGGCGATCGCCCCCCCCGTAGACTCTTGTTAAATTTTTTTATTAGTTTCGTTTTATAATTCTAACTCTTATCTGTGATACTGTAGAAAGACAATTTAAAATGAAATTGTAGCTATGGGATTTTTCGGTGTGACAAAATGAGGATTAAAGTTGTTTTGATTAAGATGGCCCCCTCCCCCGTAAATAAGTTCTGGATCCGCGCCCACGTCCCGTCGTAATATAAATGTTTGACGAAAGTCGTGTACAACGCGTTTTACCGGGTGGCGCGATCGTCCGGAGACGATTTCGAAGGCGTTCCCGTCCTGGACAGGACGTTTTTCGTTATTTCGGGTTCGCTAGCGCGTCGTCGTTTTCGAATTTCGCGTCGCGGATAACGGCCATCCACGTCTAACAGTCACGTCGGATACCTACTTGGGCGCGCCGTCCTCGATTCGACAACAGAACACGTCCGCCGATGGCTTCGTTAACTACGTCGCGTTTTTTGTTTGTGTGCGCGTAAATATATATATATATATATATACAGTGATTATGTTAGGTTAGGTTAGCCTAACCGGCTCGGACGCCTACCGTTTTGTTTCATATATATATTGTGAAGTCGTGGCTAATATCTGTACTCGGGTTCGGTTTAGTTGACCGGTTCGATAAAGACACGTTTTACTAAAGCCCGATTCACATACGGCACGACAAGAAACGACGCACTCGGTTGATTCCAATTTTCGTGTCCAACGGTCGGAAATTGTTCCCGACATGTTTCGAAATTCAAAATTCAAAGATTTGGCTGTGATGGCATTATTGCTCGACGCCGACGAGGAGGAAAATATTGACCGTGCGGTAGTCAAAAGACGATCCGTATGGGTTCAGGACATTTTTAAAAAAAGAAAAGTTGATGGAGAACACGTAACTCTGTGTAAAATGTTGGAAGACCACGAAGAAAATTTTTTTAAATATTTTCGAATGTCAAAGTACCAATTTAATGTTCTATTTTTGAAACTCGAGAATAATATTTCCAAAAGAAAAATACGAACTTTCGAGAAGCAATACCTCCAAAAGAAAAATTAGCTTTAGAAAAATTATAAAAATGACTATGAGTAAAGGTATGCATATTTAAAATAAATTACCTCCTACAGGCACCGACAAAACATTCTTTACTCGAATGTTTTGTCGTGTCGTGTCGTGTCGTGTGAGTGTGGATCGGGCTTAATACGGCAACCGAACGACACACTAAATGTTTCGCGAAAAAATAATCCGTCGAAACGGTAGTTAAATGCACGTGATTTCTCGTACACTCGTCTGACTTCACCGAACGGATTCAATGAAAAACTAGTCGTTTATAACCCATTGACAGTACAGTTACGTTTTCCCCTTGGCATATTTCCGAACAATAGATTTAACGTGTTCATACACACGAGAAAAACCCTATCGAAGAAACCTCATGTCCAGCAACTAATCGCCCGTTCACAAACACACGTTCGAAAAAAAAAATGATTTCCGTTAAGGCAGTGGACGAAGTGCAGTGGCAAAAAAAAAAAATGGGCGCCACGGTTCGAAAAATTTTGAATGCCTTTTAGCGCGAACACGAGTATTTTGTAGATAACAACCTAATCTTGGCGTGTCTTGGTTTGGGGTGAGTTTTAGACACGGCGAGAACAGAACGAATCGATTAAAAACATTATTTTTTCTACTGCGCGCGTTTGCATATTTCGCGAATGCCGACGGTACATTTTTCCGATCACACGCAAATAATTTTATTCGGGTTTTCGTCGCCAGTGCGTTCCGATGAACGCGCCATAGAAAAAACGTACGCTGAACGGTGCGCACAAAATATTACACTTGCCGTTCCGTAAGCGGACGTCCGTTCGGTTTTCAAGACGCGTTCCGGTCAATTCAGTGATCAACATTCGTCGAATGTCTACGTGTAGGTGTTAACGACTATTTCGGCTTTCCCGTGTACAATTTATTTGACGTATCGTTTTGATTTTTTATTTGAAAAGGAAAAAAATCAAACGATAATATCGAACGGATTAAAAAAAACCCCGTGCAATACGTTTGCAATCGACGTGCATCTTCGTCGAACGCCATTAAACGAGTCGCGAAAAACGGATATCGTTGAAAATCGCGTTGAAATTCCGGTGTTTATATTCGTGACGATGTTTTTCCACCAAGACCCACGGACGAGCCGGTGAACACGGATCACGAGGAGAAACCGGTCAGGTACGCGCGCACAATGAATCCAGGCAATCGAGGCACACGACGATAGACCGGATGTTCGATTGCCTACACGTCGCGTTTACGGGCGTAAAAACAATTCCGTTTACAACGAAACCGCATCTATTCCCGGTCATTCCGTCGCCGGCGATTAAAGTCGAACGCGTCGACCGGTCTCCCCGCTTGCCAACGGCGAAACGGACATCGCGAATGTTCGACAAATGGTTATCGTCGAACGATCATTGTGTAAATATCGCCGTACGTTGCCGTCCCGGCGGCACACGGCCAGAGAGCCGACGAAATCCTTAACGAAACTTAAAAAAAACGTACGTTTCGTACTTAACGCACGGTTTCGTTCGCGAACGTTGGTACCGGCGAATATCTTTCAAGCGTAACTGCATTTGTATTCTGTTTATTTCGCGACAATACTTTATATAAATCACGCTGTAATTGGTTTTGTTTTCATGTGAAATGTCCGTAATCGAGACGTTTGACGAAAATCGATTAACTGGTATACGTATATCGGTTTGCATTCTGCTTTTTATCTTCTAACTATCAAATTGTAAAGAATTTTAAACGCGATTTTCTGCGATTCCATTCGTTGTCGAAATATCTTTCCGTAATGCTCGTACGTCTGCATTCGATTCGGTCAAACGGTTCGGCAACACCAATCAACTCATGGATTTATCAATAAAATTGACAACATGGATATATACTAAATAACTATTATCTTATTATCCATCGAACAACAATGGTTTTGTAGTGACATAATGTTTTTCATTATACTTATTTTTCACTGATCGTTAATGAATCGATATTTTTCTCTGAAACCTTATCTTCCACTATTCTGAAAAAAATTCTCGTTTGGTCTGCGTAAAACATACGGTTTAGAGATGAAGAATAGCTGATTAAATTATTGTGTAGACATATTACACATTGTAGCAATTAATATAATGATAATAATGTGTTATAAATATTAAAACAATAATAAAAAAGAAAACCCCCCGTTTTGTTATAATTAATTTCTAACACATAGAAAAAACCTAGGAAAAAAAATCAATGATTTAAGTATAAATTGATTTAATTAATTTAAAATTCTTAAATTTTGGCAGTTTTTTTTTTAAACGGACGAAAAGAATCTCTATGTCTAACAATGTTATTATCACAGATGCCATCGAAAAAATAAAAAAATGTACACTTCTACAAAGCCAATAAAATAAAATTCATAATTTTTTAGGAACATTCTGGTCAAAAGTTTAAAGTCTAGAGAAAAATTTACCTTCTTCGTTAGCTAAAATATTCATAAAACCATCATAATAATATTAATTAATTCCAATTGAAACGTAAGCGACCACTTTTAAATTATGTTAGAAACCTATTCAGAATATTCTTATAGAAATTATTCATAAATATTTCTAAGGATAACAATGGTTTCGCTACCACTTCAACGTTAAATGAATAATTTTTAGTATTATGCTAAATCAATAAAACAAAAAAAATAAAAAATAGGCGAAACCCAAACAGGAATAAACCGTTTTAAATGTCTGTGTAAGATTTTCAGTCGTCAGCAAGAACAGCGAAACGAACATATCGCATACGACGTGGCTGACGAGGAGTACTGTGTCGCTTATACGGTACGAAAAACGATCAATCACAGCCCGTTCTACAGTTGCGTTCGTGAAAAATAACCTGGCGGTGTTGTTGGCAACTAGAATTTTACGAAAATTACGTATTGTACCTTATCCGTGTGGTAGATCAGCCAGGCGTACACATCTCGAGACTGTTTTTAGTTATCGGACACGCGTTGTTTCATTGATTCGTGTGTACGTCCACTGCCCTAACCGAGCAGTGTAATTGTTAATGTTATCCGATCAGGGCGCAACCTGAAGTTGGGATTGCGTAAAATCGTTCCCCTTGAACGATGCCGATACGTATTTTGGAAAATCGATCGACTGACATTCGGTTACTCGCATGCAGTAGCTCACTAGTTTTAAGCTATTACCATAGTAAACCGTTGTTAAAAAACAAAAAAATCAACAAATCATATACAATCATGATATTCGACGCGAAAGTATTAATCACAGATCGATACAATATGAAAACGTTCGTAAACGGAAAACCGTGACGAGGATAGCACGCGTTTTAATCGTTGTTATCATAAGCACTCGACTACGTCTGCGTTAGGCTTCGCACTATAGGAACTGTTAGGAACTGAAACCACCAAAATAGCCTGTAGATTGTATACATTCCGTCGAGTGAACACTACCGTCGGAAACTGCAGTTGTTTTTCAACGGCCACTCGTGTAAAAAATTAACGTTTATCCCGATTTCGATTTTGCAAAGCTACGACGGCACGAATGAGAACGTGTCGTGAAACGATAGTTCAACGAAATATAATCTGGTTTCTCGTCTGTGATTATCGCGCGTTACGGTTAACAGTTACGAAACGAATGAATAGATAATCAAACGGCGTGTTCGCCTCAATAAAGAACGTGAACGACGATAAGTGTTTAAATAGTTTGTGTGAAAACTGGATCGTTTGACATCACGATGTCGGTTTGAATATGTAGTAACCCACAACGTTTATCAATCGCGAAACGTCTAGAGTATGATACGCGTGAAAACAAAATTTGATATTTCTATCGTGTAGATTTCCAGTATTTCATAAGTTGATTTCGAATACGCGGTTGTTTTCGGTCATTATGAAATATACTTACATCAAACGTGTTCGGCTATAATGCACATTTTGTCGTTGATAACTCGATAACACGGTTCTATTAATTTTATTATTATTTTTTTTTTTTAAAACCACCTAATTATTACGTACACGCGCATGGAGACGTGTTATTCAGTATAGTTTTTTTGGCGAAGATACATACGCAAATACATTGAGTATGAAAACATTTCATACAATTCATCGCACGCGCGTAGACAGAATGATCGAGAATAAAACACGATTTGCCAGGCGATTTTTTCCAAAAACACGAAAATTCTTTAATTGTTTGTCGGTCCGTATTTAAGAACATTCGCTTTGCTCTTTTTTTTTTCGTAAATCATAGGTATTACAATAAGCATGTTCGTTATCGAATTCTGTCGCACATTCGAATTTAACGGATTTCAATCGGACGACTAAACGCGTCGCACGAGCGGACCTTTAATACTAACACTGATTAAAATAAAATTTAATGATAATACTGAGGTATTGTCGACTGAAATTCGCGTCGACATGCGATTTTTCGGGAAAAATAGCAACGACGTCGTGTTAATTTGCGTCACCGCGCATTCGTCGATTCGACGAAAGAAAAACGATAAAATGTCTACGTATCGCGTCCGGGATGACTTAACGTACAGTATTTTTTTACCGCGAGGAATCGTGGAATTTTAAATTTATTTCGATACACGCGCGACGTCCATCCCGATCACGTAGAGCGTTACGAAAAAATCAAATACGTTTTCCTACCCGCGCATGATTTTCGGTTAAGGTTACGTAAGCGCGGTTTGACGAGTCTAATATGCCGAATACAAACAACTAATGTCGAGTGTGGATCGCACGTGAAAAAATAATCAACTGCGAAATTGGATGATTGCACTAAAATTCGTCGTAAACTCCATTGACTTTACCCGAATTGAATTGAACGAAAAGTAATTGTTCGTTTATGATTTATTATCCATGCGAACCAGAAGTCGCTTTTGTTTTTAAATTTATTTCTACATCATTGTTATGTCTGATAGAATGCAATTTTGTCAACATCAACAGCATAATAGACACGCATCTCTACAAAGTCAGTGAAATTAAAATCGTTCGTTATTCTGTGAAAACGTTTTGTGTGGTCATGTGTAAGTTATATCATGGTGGAGTGTTCACCTTTTTCGCCGGCTAAAACAAACACAAAATAATGGGAACAGTGTTAATGGAGTTCCGTTTTGTTCATTTTGTTTTGATATTCCGTATACGAATCCCATACTATAAATAGACGTCTATTTTTTGTTTTCATTGTTTGATCACTTGATTGTCTTAAATACTTATGGTATTATTATCTAATTTTTTTCATTAAAAATCGAGGACAATTAAAAGTATTGAACAAAATCAACAATTTTGTGTGATCAAATATATTACAACGATGACAGTATATTACTAGAAAAATTTACGTACACATAATTATTTTACATTCTCAGTGACGTAAAGGATAACGTTTTACAAAAACAAAAAACAAAATAAAATATTGTCTTTGAACGCACGTAAATATCACGTTGAAATAAAATTGATTCAGACAAGAGACCGAATTGCACGGCACGCGTATAAACCATTGATTTACAATAAAAAAATATCTTTTCGATTCTCGATCGCAAATTAAAATCTAGTACAATGATAACAACTAGTTTGCCCCTTGCACCAATCTTCGGCGTTTAGTGTACCGGCTGAAAATGTGATAAATCGGATATTATAACGGTCAATAAACCGATGTCTTCGTTTGATTGCGGCACAACAAATTAGATTGCTGTATATGGTGTCGGATGATAATAATTTTAAATAATACACATTACCCGTTAACGGCACACGCAAAACAGAGTAGTAATTATGCACGTAACCTAAAACGTTTAGTTTTTATTCGGATATACAGTTTATTCGCAACGTTATACCGACAACGTTTTTCGAGCATAACTACCGAGTACATATTTATATTGTTTATTTGGTGGCGACAACGCCAATATTCAAATACAAAATCGACACAGTAGCATTGCTCGTGTATATTTATAATGGTTTACGATTATATATACATTTGCATTTTTTTCTTTTTTTTTTTTTTAACATTATCATTCATTAAATCATTAGAAATTTTACTTTCATTCTCAGGATCAGTATTTGCAACTAGAAAATAATATTGTATAATATTGAGGCGTTAATAGTACCCGATGCGAGTTCTTAACAAAAGTTCAACGTTTCGTCGAATTCGCATAATTTAACATAAAACACGATTTGTAAGTAATACATTAATGTGAATTTCACGAAATCTTTAATTACAATTGTTCGTATAATAAAACACGACAACTTGACACAATAATAAAATTTTAAAAATGCCGAAAACATTAACTTCATCGCTATATTTAATCTCAACGACAATGAAATTGGTTATACGTACGAATCATTTCCTTGAATAAGAATTGGAAAACCGTTTCCCTTTGTTCGTGATCTGAACCGCCTTAAAAATTAATCATTTATAATAATAATGCGCTTTTATCTGTTTACCAAATTCTAAACAAAGACAGCCCAATCAAATATACAGAATTATCGAACGGTATATGACCTAACCTGATCTAACCATGACACGCTACTACATTTATTATCCCAGATATTTTTTATTTTTTAATTGCGAAAAGCCTGTAGTCTCCTTAAAACATTGTAAACGTTAATTTAATTTTTGTTAAATATATGCTTTGTTCGTTTCTGTTTTCCACACATTGAAACGTTTGCAGACTTGCTCCGAGATAAGCACCGGATTTTTCCAGTTGTTTAGTCGTTACCAAAAAACGGTGAACATTTCAATGGATTTCTGCCAACTCCATTTGTTATCGCTTTACCGTTCTATAGTGCTTTGTACGTCTGCATTGGCATTGCATTCAATTCGGTCAAACGATTCGACAACACTATTCACCTCGTCAATGTTTTTCCCGTAATAAACGGCCGCTTAAAACTACGGTCTCCGTCGGACAACACGAGTTTGTTGTGAAAACCCGAAATTCCGGCACGTTTCCTTGATCGCGTTTTTAAAAATACTTTATTGTAACGGAAATAAATAAATCAACGCTATGGCGCTTGTTTCTGAACACACTTACCATCTTGTATTTTGAAATACGCGTTCATTTCGTCTACATAAAATATACGATTAAGAGAGTAACAATAGCACCGGTTTATTAAATTATTGTGGGTGATTGTACGCATTACAAAATACACCAATTTAAACTAATACCATCAACAAATAAAAAATTAAATAAAAGAGCTTATCATTAGAATTAATTCCAAGCATTTAGGAAAAAAAACAATAATTGCTCGGTTATTTTAGTATAAATTGATTAAATTATTATAAAACTCTTCATTTTCGGTACAGTTGGAATGGAGAGACATTTTTTTTTTGTATCGAATCTTACTTAAACACTGCTTCAAATCTTAAATGCAAATAGTAAAAACAATAAATAATTTTTAAATAGTAATGCAACAATACAATAAAATGATTAACACTTTTCGTGTTAAAATAGTATTTAAATACCATATTGTTTTTAAACAATTCACAGTTTTGATTTAATGTATTGAAAGAATGTATGAAAATCACAGGAAACTTACAGATATGTATAAAATCTATGGCTAATGTTCACATGCAATCGCCAAAATAATCAAAGAATTATGAAATTCGAATTAGATTAAACGAAAAACAAATATCAAATTAAACGTTTATTTCAGATGATCACTCATATTTACGAGTATTTTTAATACAAATGCATTAAATTGAATTAAATTGAAAACCATTTTCGTTAAACTTGTAACCTACCTGAATTGTCGTAACAATATTTATAAAAAAGAGGAATCTTGTCTAAAAAAAAAAAAAATCCGTTAAAAAATTATTTATATTTATATTTTAATTACAGTTAAGGAAATGTACAAAGAAAATGTTTAAAATCAATATACATATATATAAAAACTGGCCAATTATTTGGTAAGTGTATAGTGATATAACGATGTTTATATTCGGATAGTATTTTATTG
The DNA here is from genome assembly GCA_019022885.1 of Schlechtendalia chinensis. Taxonomy (NCBI): domain Eukaryota; kingdom Metazoa; phylum Arthropoda; class Insecta; order Hemiptera; family Aphididae; genus Schlechtendalia; species Schlechtendalia chinensis. The sequence goes on along the minus strand of CM032345.1, from coordinate 13,707,464 downwards.
TCTAAAGTTCTTAATCGTATTAATAATAATCTTAATATACATATCAATCAATATAGCGAAACATATAATTAATAATTATATTTGAAATGTAAATGATTATATAATTTCGTACCCAATTGTGCGGAAGTCATGAGATAATAATAGTAGTCAAGAGCATAATCTAAAAATATGATTGTCGATTAGTAGTAAACTAATACAACACGAACGTGATCGCCCGTTTTGTAATCGTGTTCAGTATATCGTTCATACAGTCGACGAATCCGAATTCAAATATATTGAAAGTGCATGTTCGTAAATATTTTTAATTCCTATAGAATTAAGGGTGAAACGATTGTTTCGTCGTGCACATTAGATCAATACGCAGGCAAAAAAAAAAAAACGATAATTACTTTAGTTCGATTTTATTCTTAAAAAATACTTTGTATTCAATAGTCTACTATGGATAATGCTGAAAATGCATTGGTTATTGTGAAATCGCATGATATGTGTTTTTATTTTTTTATTTACAAACGTGAAATTGGAAGATAAATCAACAAAATGTTAAATATCTGGAGATGTTAATTAACACTACTCAACTTCGAAATGTAATGAATATTTAGTCAACTCGCAAGATCCAGAAATGAATTGGCTATATAACAAAATGTATCGCATATTGACCGGATGCATTTTTAAAGTTAATGTGAGTTTTATGATTATATGAATATACTTCGGTTTACACTCTATACAAAATAACATACTTTTATTTGTATAGTTGTCGTACACTGAAAAATTGATAAATAATTTTAGTTATATGTTTGGAGAATGTATATGCAATAACGAACAATTCGTTTTCGTAATACTGTCAATAGTTAGATACATTGAATTCAAAACCAGTGTAACGTTATGTTCGACATAATATTTTTTTAGTATTTGTCTTTCGTATCATCAAGTTATCTTTTCATTAGTACTATTTATATGCATACCGCTAAAGCATATTTGAAATATTCATTTTCTCTTGTTTAAACGTACGTGAGCTGTGTTTAGTTGTAAGGTTAGAGAAAAATTTAAAAAGTAATTTCATATAAATTTAATTAGTTTAAATTTGAACTTTACGAACTTAACGTTTTACAGTTAATTATCATTGGCAACCACTTCAGTAACGCGTCGGGGAAGAATATTTTCATTAAAGTTCGAAAAACATTAGTTTTAATAACAAATTATAATAATAATAATTAAAATAGTGAAAAACGTTTACAAAAACCGAAACGCTTATTGTCCTACCTTATGCCTTTATAAATATTATTATTCATTGGTTTTTTTTTTTTTTTTTTGGTTAATTTATATCATTAATTATCATTTTTAGTATTCTGAAGGAGGATATATTTAATGTCTTCGAATATTGTGATCATACATTTGATAATTCATACACATGCGTTACTTACACTTCAATGTTAGTATATTCTGAGAGCATTCATTTGCATCTATTTGTTCTAATACGGAAATATGAATAATATGATAAGCAACAAAATTGAAGATCAGAAAATTAATATTTATAACAAATGCAAAACTTACCGCTACAAAGATCTCTTAATTGTTCTATTTGGAAATGTTCCATAAAATTGTTTGATTTAGTAAACACGATATTTGATTATAAACTATTTCGTTTGACATACTACATACACTGCGGTATGATAATAAATACGATTAAAGCAAACATCGATTTTTTTTTTTTTTAAACATTTACGTGTACGTGTTATTAAATTGTTCTCTTCGTAACATCGAAATTTTCCGTGTTTGTAAATATTTTCTTTAAATTAAAAATTAAAAAAAATCTTACATACCAGTACATTCTTTATAATCTTAAATTTTATAATATTAAATATTTGGATTATTTATTTTTTAAATTATGTCGAGTTGCATTTAACACTCGTAATATATCAAACAAATAATTTATACGTTTTTTTTTTTTATCCTACAAATTATACAAATTATGTCTTATGGAATGCAGCGTTGTTAACACAGGTGTCATCGAGAGAATGGTAAACATATGCTCTTCCACGAGACCAGTAAAATCGTAATGGTTCATTATTCGTTAAAAACGTTTTAGATGGAAGTGATATCTTAGTGAAATATTTACCTTCTTCGTTAACTAAAATAAACATAAGATCATGAGTACAGTATTGAAGAGTTCCAATCAAACTTACATTTTTATATTACGTTCAAAACATATTCAAATTCTCCTCGTAAATAATATCGATAAATATTTCTAAAGATAACAATTGTTCGTATCGTATTTTCGCTATTGTCCCATCCGAGAAAAGCTTTCCTTGATATTACCCGATCGGGATGCAAGACGATAACCATAAGAACGAGTTAGGTTTTTACAAATCCAAAGATCGGATCCTCGAACAATATCGAATTATATTTTCGGAAAATTGAACGACGTCCTATCACCCGCACGTAGTACTTACTAGTTGTAAACAAATCACCTGAAACAATGTAATCGTTATTAGAATAATATCTAAAAAAAAAATCACAATAAGTTTCACGATACGTACCGATTCCACCGATTACACGGTCGTGAATGGAAAACAATATCAACGCCGCGATAATCGTTTGTCTTTTAAAATGGACCATTTTCGTTTCGAATACTTGATTTTACATTAATCGCTTTACTAAGTCTGATAGAGACCAAGATTTTACGCTATCTTCCACGTAATAAAAATGTATTAGTTTTGTAGGTGTATTAGCGAAAAACCGTTTACAAGACAATCAGTTGAACAAACATTACTTGGGGGGGGGGGGGAACTGCGGTTGTTGTTTACCGCGATTCGCGTAAAATTATTGTTTATCCCGTTTTCGATTAAACGAAACTACGATAGCACGAGTAACGTAATACAGTCTCATTCTGATGATTATTACGCGTTTAACGAACGATTTCCAAACGAATGTGCTCACGAATTAAACGGTAAATCTACCTACGTCGAGGGGGTGGGGGAAATAACGATGTACACATAAATTGTTTTAGTAAAAACTGGGTCAGTTGATATTACACCGTTAGTCAGAGTATGAAGTAGTAATATAATATAAACCGATTATAAATGTTTCGTCCGTGAAAACCATGAGATACTTCTCTTTTGTAGACTTCGAGTATTTAATAAATTGGTTTTATATTCAAATTGTTATACCGAAAATAAAGAAGTTTTCAACTTAAAAACTGAATATTAAGTGTACGTGGTCGTTTTCGTTTATTATGGCGTAATAAACGAACCGCGACGTAGAATACTGATATAACAACTACTGCACTCGAAACGAACGTTTTCGACTATAATGCGTTTGAATAACTATAGGACAACGTGAACAAAATAATCCGCCGAAACATTAGATAATCGCATTAGATTTATCGTACACTTCAGTGTCTTCGCCGAATGTAATCGAACAAAAAGAAGTTGTTTTTTTGCGTTCAAATTTACGTAGATATTATTCGCCGGTATACATTTTTTTTCGGAAACACGGGAAAGTGTTTTCGCAAGATTATTAAACTCAAATACAATTGAATCACGGGAAGTTTTAATTTTTAATTTTTGTCGTAATTATTGGACTCGATTGATTGCGTTTCAAAATAATTCATTATTATTCGATTAATCAGTTATTTCGTCCGCACGGATACCTTTCCCTCTTCACGTATTCCTAACACAACGAGTTCGAAAATGAAACACATGTTTGCAACGACTGCATTAACGATTGCGCGCAATTGAACTATTCTATACTCGATATGCTTGTATTGAATCGGAATTTCGCTGTGTCATATCGCAAAACTAACGCCAAACGTAATAGTATATATATATATATAATAATAGGAACGTAATTTTAAAACATAGTTAAACGATTCCGATAAATACAACAGCTATAAGTCATCTGAAAAAGGTTAAAATCGTACGTAATTCAATTGGATTGAAATAATTTTTTTTATTATACGTTTATCGTCACTGCGAATCGATTTAGGACTAATAAATTGTACGTTTCTCATGATGAACTTCCCGTTAAGTGTGGTTTTGCTGTTTTCATTTACGGTGAAATGAAATTTTAATCAACGCCGCTACACAATAAAAGGCACACAGTAAATAACGCGTACGATATTCCGTATACGAATCCCATGCTATAAATAGACGTCTATTTTATTTTCATTGTTCGATCACGTGATTGTCTTAAATATTTATGATATTATTACTTATTTTTCTATTATTAAAAATCGAGGAAAATTAAAAGTATTGAACAAAATCAACAATACTGTGTGATCAAATACATTATAACGATGCAAATATATTACTAGAGAAATTACGTACACATAATTATTTTACATTCTCAATGACATAAAGGATAACGTTTTACAAGAACAAAAAACAAAATATGAGAAACTGAATCGTAACAAAATACACATTATTACGGTTAAAATATTGTCTTTAAACACATATACGTCGAAATAGAAATAATTTAGGCAAGAGTATACAAAATGTTCAGTTGCCAATATTATTGCATTCGGCGGCTTATCAACCATTGATTAACAATAAACATATATTTTTTCAAATCTCAACTACGAATTAAAATCGAAGACAATGATAATGACTAGTTCCCTCTTGCACCATTCTTCAAAATTTAATACACCATCTGAAAAACGTCATCAATCGAATGTTATAAATGTTCAATAATTCGATTTCATTTAATCGGTATGGCACAACAAATAAGAACGCAATATAAATCGGAAGATAATGATATAAATAATTCACATCACCTTTAACCGTTATGCGCAAAATTAAGTAGAAATGATGAACATATTCTAAAACGTATATTTTGTATTAGGAAATAGTCTATTCGCATTATTACACTGACAATTTTTTCTTTTTTTTTTTTGAGCATAACTACAAAGTATATTTTTATGTTGTTTGTTTAACAACGATACCGTAAATTATTCTATACTTTGTTTTATTTTCAAATCGAATGCCCCAAAGTCAAGGCGTATAAATAAATATTCAAGTATATAATATATGTATATACATTTGCAATTTTTTTTTTTAACATCATCATTAATTACTTCATTAGAAAACTTACTTTCAGTCCTAGGATCAGTTTTCGTAACTAGAAAATAGTATAATATATAGTATTAAAGCGCGAATAATAACCGACGCGAATTCTTAACAAAAGTTCAACATTTAGTCGAATTCGCATAATTTGACATAAAACTCGATTTGTAAGTAATACGTGAGTATTGTGGGTGTCTTTAAATCTTTGATTACAATTTGTTCATGTAATAGAAAACGCCAACCGACACAATAATAACATTTTGAAAACACCGAAAACATTAACTTCATCACTATATTAATCTCAACGGCAATTAAAAAAAAAAAATATTTTTTTGGTTTATGGGCAATAAAATTGGTTATACGTACGAATGATATCTTTAAATAAGAAATTAAAAATCTCTTTCTTTTGGTCTTCATTTGAACTGTCTGAAAAGTTAGTAAATTTCGATAATAATACACTTGCGTCTGTACTCTAAATTCTAGACAAACGCAGCCGATCAGTTTTTCGTACACAACGTATCGAAAGTAACACAACCCAATGCATGCTGACCATGACGCCACTCACTACTTGAAATCGTTCGGATAAGATTATGGTATTAAAAACACGAAGATGCTACCACACTAATTAATATCGCGGGTAATGGCCTTGAAATAGGAGAAATTCCTTTCCGCGTCACAGGACACAATCAACGTGTATCAGAAACTGGACACACATTCTGACGGCGACTCGGTAGTTGCGCGTGTTATCGCATTATCACTCTAACAGTGTTTGTACGTCTGCGCAGCCATTGCATTCGGTCCGGTCAAATAATTCGATTCAACACTGTTTAATTCAACGATGTTCCTATCGCAATCGACCGCTTCATAAAACTATGTTTTTCATCGAACACTAAAAGTTTGTGGCGACCAACGTAAATTTGGGCGCATCCCTTTGAGTAGTGCTTTTACAACAACTTTTGTTGGTAACTTACATCAATAAATCAACGTTATGAAACTTATCTCTGAAACCGTACCTTCTTTTACGTTGAAATATGTTTTTATTTCTTCTGCATAAAACATAAATACGATTAAAAGATTATTAAACACTTATTGCGTTATTGTTGGTGCTTGTGTGTTTCACATAATATATAATAACTAATAAGCTGAACGTAAAGCGAATGATTTCCGTTAATTATTTATTTGTTCCCGACGTTTAGAGAAAGCCCGATAATCGCCACGGTAGTTTTATGCGTGAACTGATTTATTCAATATAAAACGTTTAATTTTCGGTACCGTAGGAACAGACAGAATGTTTCACTAATTCACACTGTAAAATTTAAATTTTTCTTTGTATCGAACGAATCTTACCCACACACTCAGTCACATCTTAAAAACGAACAGCAAAAAACACAAAATAATTTTCAGATTATACTGTAATGATAGATTCAAACGATAAATATTATTGGTGGTAAAATCAATCTGATTTTTTATACTGTAATGTGTTTAATTATATCTTGAATTATTCCGACTTTTCGGAGTTCTAAACTAATCGATATCAGAATGTATGAAAAACAAACTTCACTTACATTGATCTTCATCATCAGATATAATACGAACTAACATTTGAAAAAATCCAATTAGACATTTCAAATAAAGAAAAAATCAAATTTCGGTTAAAATCATTACTCTTAATTGCTAATCGGTGATCAAAATATCAAACATATTGGTGTGGCAGTAATAGAAATAATAGTACAGAAGACATCTATAAAACGTTCATAGTTATGTGAAAGCGTTAGTATAAGTTCACCGAGTGGGGGGGAATTACAGTCATTAGATCGTATAGATTTTTTGAGAAACGTTAGTCAAAAGTTCACGTTAAATCGCAAAAAAAAAGTTAAAGAACTACGGGGGTCATGCAGAAAGTAAGGTTACAACATTTATGTAAAATCGAAAAAGGCGTATACTTCAATGAAATTCGCAGGATATGTTACAAACATAATAAATTTATATTCAACATAATCGCCTTCGTGTATTTCTGTGGTCGCGTGACCGGCTTTTGTACGCCCGTGTCGTAGACCTTTCCCGCCAACCCTTTCAACCACTTCTCCGCCGTTTGCATGTCCTCGACGCGGTTGGAATGACGTTATTCACCCAGAAACGTCTTCACCTGAACAGGTGCGAATCCGAGGACACCAGATCGGGCGAATAAGAGGAATGGTTGACGATTTTCCAACCAAATAAATTCAGCGTGTTCCTGAGGAATGGGCGCTGGCGTTGTCGTGAAGGAGTAAGACTCCACGACTCAACATCCCCCTCCGACGGTTTCAAATGTTTGTCTTTAGCCATTTTTGGGTACTGCAATGCTCCTCAAGCATTGACGGTGTAACCTTTAGGTGTGAATTTAACCAGAAGAACCTAACCTAACCTAACTGAATCGGACCGTTACGAACCCACACACGTCAGATGTCCCGCCTTCGGAAACTAAACAATTTCCCCTGACCTACAGAACACTCGTAATCTGGTTAACGGTCGTATAAATTTCGGATTGAATAAAATAAAAAATATATATCAGATTAAAAGTTTATTCCAGTTGATCACTCGTATATATTGTTATTGATAAATTAAAATTATCAATAAACCGAGAACAATTTTCGTTAGTTTTGTTACCTACTTGCTGTATTTTGACAATAATCGTTTATTCCGGGAATCTTGTCTAAAAATAAGATAAAAATCCGTTTAAAAACAATTTAATGCTGTTTTTTAATTACAGTTAAGGAAATCTACAAAGTTAAATCTTAAAAAAATACATTTTTCTCCACATTTGATTGAAATAATTAAATATAAACTAGGCAATTGATTGATAAGTATAATGTTATAAATATGTCTATTTCCGGATAGTATTTCATTATCTAAAGTTCTTAATCATATTAATCATAATATTGATATAAAAAATATTAATCAATCTAGCGAATCAAATAATGAATAATTATATTTTAAATGTAAATAATTAAGTGATTTTTGTACCCAATTGTACGGAAGTCATGAGATAATCATAGTAGTCAAGAGCATAATCTAAAAATATGATTGTCGATTAGTAAACGAATACAATACGAACGTACTCGGCCGTTTTGTAATCGTGTTTATCATATCATTTAATACAGCCGACGAACCCGAATTAAAATATATTGAAAGTAGACGTTCGTAAATATTTTAACTTTATACGAAATAACATACTTTTCTTTGCATAGTTATCGTACACTGAAAAATTGATAAATGATTTTAGCTATATGTTTGTTGGAGAATGTTATGGTAATACCGAAAGTTTTGTTTTTGTAATACTGTCAATAGTTAAACACGTGTTTTTCAAAACGAATGAAATATTGTGTTTTACATAATAAATATTTGATATTTGTCTTTCGTTCATCAAATTATCTTTTCGTCAGTACTATTTATATGCATACCGCTAAAGCATATTTGAAATATTCATTTTATCTCATTTAAACAAATGTGAACTCTGTTCAGGTTGTAAGGTTAGAGAAAAGTTTAAAAAGTAATTTTAAACAAATAACATGTTAATCGAAGTGGGTAAATTAATTTGTTATTCATTTATTAATTTAATTAGTTTAGATTTCATCTTTATGTACTTAACGTTTTGCCGTTAACTAGCAACCACTTCGGTAACGCGTCGGTGATGAATATTTTCATTATAGTTCGAAAAGAATTCATTTACATAATAATAAATTACTTATTCAACCGAACTTCTTCGGATTAAATTATATAGTAAATCATCAGTTCTCAATATTGTGTACGGCGATATATTTTATGTCTTCGAATATTGTGATCATACATTCGATAATTCATACACACGCGTTACTTACACTTCAATGTTAGTATGTTCTGCGAGCAATTATTTACATTTGTAATTCCTAGTATGGAAATATGAATAATAAGTTAAACGACGAAATTAAAGATCGGAAAATTGGTATCTATAATAAATGTAAAACTCACCGCTACAAAGATCTCTTAATTGTCCTACTCGGAAATGTTATATAAAATTTTTGGATTCAGTTAACACGATATTTGATCGTAAGTTAGGTTAGGTGATAATTAATAAATTCAAACCAAACATCGATTGCTTTTAAACATATGGCGGTATGTTATGATAAATCGACTACTGCGAAATATCCCGTGTTCATAAATATTTTTGAAAATTGAAATTTAAAAAATATCTTACTTACTAATACAATTTTTATAATCTTAAATGTTTTATTATACAAAAATTATTATTATTATTATTTTTTAAAATTATGTTTTTAATTAATTGCATTTAATAATATAATCTATTTAAAAAAAAAAATTTTAATTTTTAATTTCTAAACGTATTTTGGCAGTTTTCTTTTAAGATAAGCGAGTAGGATATTTTCCTCAGATTAACATTTTTGAAATGTTCGGACGTTCTCGATTATACACAAATTTATAAATCAAACTTCTCATTAAGATATAGTCGTCGACCGTTTTCAATGACAATATTGATTTATGTGTATGATTTTTCGTTATCATTGCACAGAATAATGATCTATCATATTATATTACTTGCATAAATTATGTGTGTTGTATCGAATCAATGGAGTACCATTTTCCGTTTCGGTTGAAAATGATTACGATTTATTCATACGGATAGAAGGAGGGAGCACCGATGATTTCGTCACGGATCGTAACGATTGGATTTAATATGTACTAATAATCTGTAGTCAGCGAAAAGAATTTTTTTTCTCGACAATTTTATTCACTGTCGCGTCTAATGGAACGCAATGTCGTATACGTAGGTATTATCACGGACAGAACAAAAAATATTCACGTCTGTAAAAAATCTGTAAAATTAGAATCGTTCCTTCTTCGTCAAGAACGGTCCGGTTGTAAGTCGTGTCTTAGTAAAGGACTTACCTTCTTTCTTGGCTAAAACGAACGTAAAATCATGAACATAGATTATCGTTTGTTATTTATTAAAAATTATTATTAATAACGAGTTTCGATTTGTGATTTACGCATGCAATTTAAAATCGTATTCAAAACATTCGTTCAAAAAATTGTCCGCAAATATATCGAAAGCTTACAGTTGTTTCGTTACAATTTCAACACAAACGCAATAGTTTTTAGTAATGTTAAAAACCGATAGCATAAAAAAATACTCAAAACACAAACAGAAACAGACCGATTTTCTAAAAAAAAAAAAAAAAACTTTCAACTAGCGGCAAACGAGTAGAATATACGGGAATTCACTTGACACGCGCCCAAAGCCAACCACGAAAACGATCAATCACGATCCATTTATCGATCGGCCGACCCCTCGTACTCTTTTGCTACCAACACGTTGGCTTAGTAATCGTATCGACAGCAACGCTCAATGTTGGGCTACATTGGAAAACCGTTCCCGAAACAACGCCGGATTATATTTCGGAACGCCATTTGAACGACGTGACCGCGACTCGCACGTAAGCACTTACTTGTCGTGAGCAAATTGTCTGAAACAACGTGATCGTTATTAGATTTTTAAAACGAAAACCAAAATCGTACACGGTGTCAATGTATGGAACGAACGTGCCGTCGACAGCGTGTCCAGCGCGAAAACGATAGAATACGTACCGAGTCCGCCCAACACACAACGGTGAATGGAAAACAATGTTAACGCGGTGACGATCGTTTGGGTTTCAAAACGAACCATTTTCGTCTCGAGCACTCGTTTGTACGTGTGACCGACGCTATGATTTTACTACGTCTGCCACGTACGAATTTTGTAAGAACTGAATACACTTAGAAACGGGAAAAAAAAAATGTTTACAGACCTCGCGCTGAACAAACAACGCGTGGGAGGGGAGGGGGGAGAAGCTGCTACTGTTGTTTACCGTTGCTCGCGTAAAATTTTTATTTATTCCGCGATTTCGTCTCGGCGGTACCGCGATTGTTCGGAAATGGCTGTAAAACCGTATATTTCGACCAAACGTGATCCAGTTTCTCGTTGACGGTCATCACGATTTCGCCTTTACCGCGCGATCACCGAAACGAACGTGACGATCACTCGCGTTCGCCTTGAATCGGGAACGTAGACGAACGATTTCACCGACGACCGGATCAATCGGTCGATTGTAAACCGTCATAACGTTGTTGCGGGTGAATTCCGACGATCGTTTCGTCAGCTGACTTCGTGTTCAACTCAATACACCGGAATCCGACAGAATTTGAGAAAGTAGATAATTTAAGTCAGAATATTTAATCGGACGCTTTTGTCTACGTCCCTTATAACCGATGGTTTGTCGCCGATAAACGAATCGCCTTAAACGAATACGTTTGTTGTTCGGGACTACGTCCCCATTAAGCGGTCGTCCCCTTTTATGCAGTGTCGAATGCTAACCTTTCGAAATGGTTATATTTCGGAAACCTAACCTCCCCAAACAACCGTTCAGTGTTACGAGACACTAACCGCGTGACGATCTAGCTGCAACGTTTTTCTGTTATGACGTGCACTGTCCCGTTGCGCCCGCGGCTAAAAATGTTCTTGTTCGGCGTGCGAATCGTATTCACTCAATAAGACGCCGATGTTTTGCGATCGCGGTGTACTTGATTATCCTGTCGCGCGCAACCGATCGTGTTCACCGTTCGGTCGTATTGTTTTGGGGTTATCGTTTGAAGCGACGTCGGATACAATCAACGATTTTCCCGCGTCACGCGTTTGCGATCGACGTATGATAAATGATCGTGATTCGATGACGATATATCAGTAGGACATGTACGCGCAAGTAATACGTTTATATTCATAGCGACGCCGACGTCATACGTTACACAGAAACACGAGTAAACAGAAGGAAACGGATCGCCCAGAAAAAAAAAAAAATACACGTTGTAAGGGTCGAAATATTATTTTTTACGACATCAGTTGTCGACCGTCCGCATACGTGTTAAGTACGTATTGCCGAGAACAATTATTTAATCGAAAGTGACGAATATTATTGATTTCCCGGTTTATCAACACGAATAACGCGACATTATTTACGTTCATTTTGATTGTGAATTGAACGGTGAACACACGAAGACACTAAAGTTTACTAAAATATGACCTATTAGTGTGTGGTGTACGTCTAAAACAAACAAAAAACCACTATACTTTATTAACAAACAAAAAACAGTGTTGTACAAAAATTATAGGTTTAATATTCTGCTAGAGGTTTTGCTCAACGACGACGGCGACTAAACTAAACTAACCCACGACCGGGCTCGTTCCCGCCGAGTCACAAAATAACTAGAGTTATTAACTACAGTGCGTAATAAGTGCGATGGCGGTCAAACAAGTTAGATAGAACAAAATTCGAATTTTTATCATTGTTATAAAATAATATATAGTCGATTTTAATTCGGAGAAATGATCGTACCGTTAAGCTATGTAATGGAAAAAAAGTTTCAACCTAACCTAACCTAAACCTAACGCGCGAAACTGATTTACCATCAATGATCAGAGCAAAATCGATCGAAATCGAACGAGACCCAAACGTACACAACAACCATAATAACACGTACGGCATATTGCTTCGAAGTTTTCATTTCATACGAAATGTTGTGCCTTAGTTACGTTCACTTTACGAACGGACCCAGAATGTTTGATTGAACGTGCGTGTACGATTGGAACGGTTCACCGATAGATACACCGCCACGTATTGATGCCCGGAATACATTTCGAAAACAAAACGCGGAAATCCGGTTTTCATTCGCGTCGTTCCGTGTTTTCCCCGTACGATTAAAAATAAAAACGTCATTCTGTTCAAGTCCGAATTCGGTGAAGTCAGTGACTTGTCGGAACGTAATTACCTACCCTAACTCGAAAATCATTTTCGGTCAGGTGAATGTATTCGTGTTTCGTTTGTACCGCCGTAGGCGATCGGCAGAATTTTCGACGCTATACACCGTACAACTGTCGACAGAACACATCGTAACGTGCTTAGCCGACAGCGGATGCAATTCGTGTGTGTGTGTTCAATGTTATAACGAAACCGGCAGGTCGGAACAAAAAGCAACTGCCATGGAAACCATGTCGGAAAGACAAAAAAGGTAAAAGATCAACAACATCCGCAATCCTGTTAATCTCGATACATTAAAATTGTTTAAAGAAAATGAATAATTAAACCTTTCGATCTAAAAAAACTATTTTTTTTTTAAACGTTTTATTAAAAAATCCGAATTCTGTTGGTTCTTATAAAATAGCAAGACCCGAGGTGGTTTCAAATAATTGTTACGATTTACTTTTAATCAAAAATTTTTACAATCCAACCGATCTCATTTGTAGCCCGTGCATTGCGATTGCACAACTGCTCACTTATGAAGTGGATAAGGAGGATAACGTCTGTTTTGAATTCGACTCTCGTTTAGGTTAGGTCTCGGTAGGAGCAACGGAGAAGTGCCGAAACTCTCTGACCCGGACTCAAAGGCTCGCACGCCTCCGGCATATCTACTGGCGGAAGATCGACTAGACTCCCAGGATCACAGACGGACCTTGGCCACGGTCAAGAAGCAGGAGAGAGCCACCACGTTGCGGTTCTGGCAAATGGTGTGGGACGAGACCGAGAAGACGGCATACCCGACGTCACCAGATGGATCTGCCACTCCAACCTCAGGCAAGTGTCGTTCCACATGGCACAGGGCTGCAGGTCATGGTTGTTTTCAAGCGATACGTGTCCGACAGGAAAAGGTCCTTGGATCCCTGTTGGGTCCTCTCTCGCTCGTAAACGATCCGAACTCTGCCCCTGTCACCGCGTGCTCGGGAGGAATTTTTCTCTCCTGGTCCACCTCTGCCCCTCAAGCAGGAGGCGACGAGTCCCGTGGTCGATCCGTCCGGCGGCTTGAGGCCGTACCCTAGGTGCGCCCGATTCCACCGCGCCGGTCGCGGACCCTCGAGCGGCGGATGGTCGTTTAAGGTGAACTCGTCTTCAGACCACGCGGCTTCGCGTCATCACGGACAGTGTGCTGGTAACCACCGGACGAATCCGCGGTAACGGTCTCCGGTATTCGCGCGCGAGGGACTTTCGGATCGACAGACATTTGCGCTAAGTTACGCCGTACACGCGGTTTTCAGGCGACGAAACGCCAACGACGCCAGTATCTCGTGACCGTTCCGCGTCGCCCGTGAGACGTGACATGTTTCGCCAACACCGAATGAACGTGCTCGTCTTTCGGCGAACGCACGCCCAACGTCCGATCGTTCGGCGACCTTCGTTAGATACCGTTCGCCAAACAGCCTCTGCAAATATCGCAAACGGTAATTCCGTTACGCGGATCCGACTGTACGTCGCGCGCGTGTTCGTTTCGGTTTTGTTTGTTTTCTCGTATAAGGGAAAACGCAATACGGAAACGGGGAAAAATTGCGTGACGACGAAAATTACGGGAAATGAAAAAAAAATGGAAAATAAACGAAACGTTCGCAACACGAGTGTTGACGGCGATTTGATTCGTGCGGTTATTGAGCCGCACTGTTCTGACAGAAACACGAGTGTATATAATTTTTTTTTCTCTTTTTTTTTTTTTTTACACGTTTAAAACGTTGCGAAACATTCGTCTAGCCGTCACGACTAGACTCGTTCCGACTCGGGCGCGACGTGCACGCAGACGTTCGAAACGCATTCGTATGAATCGCGCGATCGTTATACTTGAAACGGACGGATAATGTTTGGAGCTTTTTCAAACGATTCACGTAATCGGAATTTTCTTTACAATCGTCGATTTTAATTATTATCAAATTTACACTCGTAAATTTAGTTCAGCTGTTAATTTAGCGTTGATTATTTTTATTTTTTTTTTTTAAACAATTTATATAATATCGAATTATACTCGTTCTTAATGTTTACTTGCCTTCGTCTGGAACCGGTGCTCGAATCGGGGAACACTAGCTCCTCTACTGTATTTGAAAAAGATTAGGGTCCCTTTACAACAATTTTCAAAGAACGCGTGGGAGCGCTTATAAACGGTATACCCGGGGACCATAGATAAAAAAATTATGAAAAAATTGTACATCTGATATTATTGTTTTTAATATTTTTATTATTATCAATAAATGTTATTGCTATATCAAGTACCCACTCAAGTATCATTGTCAATGATGACGACGTATTATCTTGGAAATCACTTATCACAGAATATTATCCGTAAGTTATTTGACGATTATTTTTAGATTTACCCGCAGACGTACTATAAAACCGTGTATCCGTGGCAGCACGAATTGTCGAACCGTTTTGAAAATTCAATTTTATTGGTGATCATCAATGTGCCGATATATTCCTGCGTAGCCGTGAATACATTGTAATCGTTTTTTTTATAAGTTCCCATAGCATACCGTCATAGAATTGATTTGTACATATTAGTATTCTTACTGGAATTCAAATGGGTTTATTAGTCGTCTGTTCATACAAAACGTCGTGGAATACTATTTTTCACGAAACCGTACAAGGAAATTCGTTCAATTGAACAATAAACTTGAACACGGTCAGTAATTAGATCGTATATTAGCGGTGAATATACGTTGGACACCAACTCCGGTTACGGTATACGCGAAATCGTTCGAGTTTGCCTAATCGGGCGTCCATTTACGGTGTGAACGTTTCGGTGCATGAAACCGTTGTTTGCGATTTTTCGATCGAAATCGTCTTTTATCTTTCACGTCGTTTCCGTTATTCCGTTTGTAATTTCCCCCACACGCATAAAACCAATTCGAATGGATCGCGTTATGACTTTACTGAAATTTACTTTGCACGTTCGACCCGAACGTGTAATCACTGTTAGAAACGACTAGTATCGTTTCGTGGTTTTCGTTCCGGGCGCGTCTTTTCCGATAATAACACGTGTATCGGTTACGCTCACTACAAACAGCCCGGTGTTTATGCACGTTTGGAACAGGGCACGAAGACATACACAATGTCTCGTACGTGCGCGACAACACGCTATTGTCACGTGACCTTTTTCACAATAAGGTCGCGTTTAAATAATTTAACAAAAAAAAAAGAAAAAAAAAACACATAAAATTTCTTTTTGGCCCGGACGAACGCAACAGAAAATAACGTGATACGGGAAATTATTTACCGTTCGGAAGTGAACGTATCATTATTATAACGCGTATCGATCCGGACGGAAGGACGAATGTATTATATACGTTTCCGTGCGTCTTGTGATGGCACGAAAAACGGTCGGGCTAACCTGCACCGTGTTATTTCGTACGCTTTGTAAATCGTCCGCTGGGCAGAAAAGAAAAACACCGCTTTTAATTCTAAACAATAATTGAAGAGAGAACAAAAAAAAACAAAAAAATACAAACGTCAAAAAGAATCCATTTGGACGAGTATTCCGTTGAATAATATAAACCCTTCGTTATGTCTTTAAAAAATAGAAAAAACGTATAAATATATATATTTTTTTATGTTTCCGATTTCTACACGCGAAAATACACTTGGCTTTTCGATGTCTCGTTAACGTCGTTGACCGATCCCCCGTGTGTCGACGAGCCAAAGAGTTTTTAAATCCGTTTTCAAATGACGTCCAATCGATGAAGCTGCCGGATGCTCGTGCTTGGTGAGGAGGTGGACCCGGAGAGAGAAATAGCCTGTTAGGATGTTAGGTTAGGTTAGACCCGACCCAGAGCCAGACTCGCGGTGCTGGTCCAGAGGCGGGCCAAGTGAGAACTACGGGTCTCCCGGTTCCCCGGCGTCTCGGCGGTCAGCGGACGGGCAACTGATGGCTAAAGTCCCTGTCACGGATCGTGCTTAGCTCGTCTGGGTCGGATTCGTGCGGGGAGGTTGGGTTTTCGCGTGGCCGGTTTATAGCCCTCCGAGGCGCGTCGACGCGGGAGACGAGACCTTGGAGGCCTGGCCGGTCCTGTCCGGCGCTAGGTCGGTCGGCGCCCAGTGCCAGTAGAAGGGTCGCGACGCCGAACTTTCGACAAACTTGGCACACGCGCCACTCACCCGTTTCGGTCTCGTGCGCACCGTCCCGTGTCTATATATAAATATATATAATTACGCGTAACGCGAGACATCCCGGAGCGTGTTGAAAACTAACGAAACCCCGTTAAATGATACCACGCCGGTGGAGACGAACCGCCCAGAAATCGTAAGTTTTTCCCCAGGTCCGAACGAAAATCACTCTGACGCGCTTTAAAATTTATTTTAAAATACTTTTCTCAAGATTTTCGAATTTTGTTCAGTTCACTCGGACGAGAACTCAATGCCGAAGAGAACAAACTGCGGTCTGAGTTAATAAGTCGTTTTATTGTTTCCACCCCGCCAGTTCGGAAAAATAAAAAAACAATATGGAAACTCGGGAAAACGTGCAAGACGCCCGTCCGCGTTCGGCTTCGTATCTCCGAAAACACTTCGAATCGATAACAATCAGATGATGATAGCAACAAAGAATTCACGTTTTTTCTCGACTCTCCGAAACACGGTCTTCTCTACACGACCAACTCGCCCGAATCTCGGTCGTATCCGTTTCACTTCCGTTTTACCATCCCGGCGGTACGACTGAGTGTTTTTTTTACTCATCGAATCACATATGCGTGTGCGTGTGCGTGTGTGTAATGGACTCAAGATTGCGTATTACGTCGTCACGTTTCACTGGTGACGACGAAAGCAGAAGAAAAGTTCTAATTTCGTTCGTCGGCCGTGTCCACGCGTACACACACGGGTTTTAAAAAACGGTCGACGTCGCGTGATGGGAGGGGGAAGGGGGAGCAGCAAAAACAAAACGAACAAGATTTTTGAATCGAAACTCGACGACGAACACACACCTCAACGTGTCTCTCGTAACATTTTTGACGGGCCGAAATGCTGGTTTCTCCCCCGGCCATATACGTTTTTGATTGTCGGAAAAAAAGTTTCGTCGCTCCGTTTCGTTTTTCGCAATCCTACGTCGAGACTAGCATTAGTCGAAGCCGTCGCACGTCAACGAGAACTAACATCGCGCACGTATACGTTTCATAGCGTCGGATCGACTTGTGAAACACGCGAAATCTACAAAACAGTTGTGTCAAATGGGTATACGATCGATAATATCGGCGCAGACCACTCTCGCGTTTCGGACCAACAATATAGCGTAGGTCGATTAATCCAGTTATGAACCGAAATGGTTCAATGACGATCGTCGTTCGTGTCCATATTCCGTTGGCGTATCACTTCACCGCGTGTAATCCCCTCCGAGCTCTACGACGGAACGGACAACGACTTTACGCAAATGGCGGCAAAAAAAAAAAAGCAAAACTAGAAAAAAACGTTCCACCGAACACGGTTTGTTGAACTTTGCAAACAGTTTTTGTTTGTTTTTGTCTATATAAACACGTGTACGCATAGCATAGCATAACTGCTGCGCGTTCGCGAACGTCCGGACACGCGTCTATCGGCAATCGGTTTACAAATATATTTGTGCACGTGCACCGCACCACAGTCGGTCGCAAAAACCCATTGTTATCACGACTTGATCGCGTTACACTAACGTTAACGAAAACGAATCGTTATTCGCCGGGCGCGATACGGCTGCGGAACGTTATCGACGCCTCGTCTTCGGGTCGAAACAAGCCGAAACGTCCGTATAGTTCCCCGAGGAACGGGCCGGTCGATACGATCTTGTGGCTTCTTTCTTTTTTCGTGTGTTTCGAACCGACGTACATCGCGGTCGAACATACGGTACTCTCTGTCCGGATTAAACGGAATGGCGTTTTTTTTTAACCTACTAATCGATATAAACAAAAACCTAACCGTGTGTGTTTATGCAAACTCAGAATTCATTGACTTGTAATATTCGATAATCAAGGGTGTTCCCGAATATAGTACATTATACACGAGTACTAAAGCACCAAACACAGATTGTCCGGATTAGCGAGACTCTAACCGCGTGTGTAAACGATTCAAATGACGTCGAGTCGGTCGGTCGGACACTATCGCGACGTAAGGGAAATCGTCCATTGCTGGCAGGTTTCGAATCGGTCCGTGAGGTTGGGACGGGCTGTAAAAGGTAATACGACTTCACGACAGTGGTCGAAATCAAGAGATCAACGCTAACCCCTTTATTGGTATTGATCTTTTGTTTTCGGTCTGATTGGTCATTCCGGGGATAAATCCGTACGGTCAATTGGAGAAATACCCCGTTTCACGTATATATAGTATAAAGCGTCAGGCGATCGTTGGAATCGACCCGTCGGTTTGTCGTTACGCATTGGCTTCGACGGCACGTGTAGTTTATTACTTATTTGTTAATAAGGAAAATAAATTTAAAAAAAAAAAAACCTATATCGTTAATGACAGAATGCGGACCCTGCCGCAGACGAACAATTGGACGAATTGGCGAAAATAATAAATAAATTTTATTAAGTCAATGATGACGCAATTATCCAATAAAGTGAACTTGAGTCCTTAAATCATGATTTATGTTTTCGATGAACAACCCAGCCACCACCCCTTCGCCCACGACTAAATCATTTGACCGCCGCCGGGAACGCGCGCGATGAGTTTACACCGATCCCGCGTAGGACTATTTTAGCGTGTGCAGTACGGATTTAAAAAACGTGTAGTGACAAATATATATGTTTATCGTGACTTATGCCGTATCTTTATCGGGATCGTCATTTTACCGTACGCAGAAGCAATTCCGAATAGAGATAATGACGTTTTGTTTGAAGTTCAAAAAAAAAAATTTTGATTCGTTCGAGCGTTTTGACTGACAAACAATAAATAAAATAGCGGACCGGTCCCCGTCGGTCAGTTGACACGACGTTTAATTAAAAAAAAACGGAAAAATAGCGTGGATGGCAGGAGAAGAAGAGGGAGGCCGAGGAAGATGTGGAGAGACTGTGTCAAGGAGGATCCGAAGGGAGATGAATCTGTTAGGAAACGAAGCGCACGACAGACTCGATTGGAGATAATTGACGAAAAATGCCGACCACGCGTGAGCGGGAAAAGGCCAAGTACAAGAAGACGAGAAAAACGAAAAATACGGTGTCGTCCGCCGCGGAGACGAGGGACGGAGAGAGTTTTTTTCTTTTGGACACATTGACGCGACGTGTTCAATGACATCGTGATAACGAACGTACGGCATCACAGTGGTCCCGTCAGTGCCACGGCACGGCTTTTCGATTTTAATCGGTTCTGTTTTCGTTTGATTTTAGGACGTACACGACGCGGCGTCTGTAGCAATAAACGCCTCGGAACGGAAACGATATGATTTTCCACCTTTGGCACGAGAGAACGTAAGCCGGTTAATTTGTCATGTACGAGCACACGTGTTTAGAAAAAAAAAAAAAAAGAGAAAAAAATTAAGTCTTCGTTGTTTGTACTCGGCACACGGCTTTCCGGTGCCACGTCTCGATACGGCCGAACGTTTTATTTTAATTTTATCTGTTTTCGTTTTTTGTTTTTTGTTTTTTATGCCCACCAAAAAGTCGATATGTAAATTCTGTATAAATTATTCATCGAACGCGTTCGTCGCTCGTAAATACTCGTTTCGCGTCGGGTTCGCCGGCACGGGACAACCGAAAGACCGCGTAACCTCCGAGACTGGTCCGGCCCACGAAGACTATCGTCCGATCGCGTTATTCCGGACGAAAGTATCGACGTGACGTTGGAAAATTACGAGCAGCTCGATTTCGTTTCGTTTCGTTTTTTGCTTTTTTTTCCGTCTCTTAGCGTGGTATCCCGTCGCGAAATACGAGACGGGGTGAACGTCAGACGATTTTTTCGCCCCCGGTTTTTAAACGCGAACGTTTCGCTTTCAATTAATCTACGCCGGTGAAACGACAATACAACAAGTCCGGCGAACGTTCGCCGCGGAGACAATAACGTTCATTTTTCTCATTCAAATCGTCGCGACGCCCACAAAACAGTAACGAGCCTGTGGCCGATCCGCGCACGCGAAATACATTCACAGACACGGTTTTGTCGTACTAACGCCGTGTGTGCAAATATTTCGTGGTACGATTCGACAGAAAACCGTACACGGCCACGAGAATTGCGCGGTTGATGGAATCAATGTTTTTGACGACGACATTCGAGTGGGGTTTCCAGTCGGGTGGAATAGACGAAGCGGATTTGACTCTACACGCCAACACTGCATATTTTCGACTTGGTTAGGAGATTTCAAACGAATGCGCGTCTTTCTTTTTCGTTTCGCCGGGAATCTCGTCTGTCTGATCCGAAAGTAGAGGCGCGTCGTACGTACGCGAGTTTTATCAGTAGGGTTAGGATTTCTGTGTACATTTTTTTTTTTTTTACAACTCCCGATTACTGCTTTTGTTTGGAACGTCCACGAATCACGTCATAACGAAGCGAACGGCGGTTATTTTGTTTTGCATATTTTTGCATGTTCTGAATAACAAACACGTGTTTTACGGTATATTTTAGCCGCGGTGGTTGGCGAAATAAGAAAACAGAATATTTTATCAATCCGAAAAAAAAAACACCCAATTGTTATACATAGGCATAGTAGGTTAGGTACGTATCGTCGTAAACTCGTACAATCGCGACAGATGATTTTCGTAGTCGTTGTCGTTTGTTCGTGGATCTGCTTTAAAAATTAAACTTTCGCCGTTTGAAAATGTCGAAAATACGAAACGACGGCGCGGAACCGCGACAGTAAGTCGAAGTAAGACTCGACGCGATTTTTTCGCCGTATCCCGATGGAAAAAAACGCCGTTTCGTAATGCAATTGTATGTGACCCGGCCAGTCGCGGGCGAACAAGCGATTACACGACCAGTCCGACAGTGTCACGTCTGTTCCACGTTTTCCGTTTAGCCTAGGCCCGTTTGTCGGTATTCCGAACGCCGCCGGCAAGCGCCCGACGGACGATTGCGCTCGGAAAACCAACGCGCGAACGGGTCATCCAGTTCGATCGGTCAAATACGATTGACACGGCCGCGTTGACGTTCTTAGACGTCGGACGCGCGAGGAAACCACTCGGAAAATCGACAGGACAAAAGATGCCGCGCAGAGTGCCGACCGGACAAAAGTTTGTCGCCCGGAAATTAACGGGCGTCACTCGTCGTCCCGCGCGAAAAGTCTCGTATACACTCAACACGGTTCGTTCGAAATCGAAGTGGACGGAAAAATAAAACGAAATCGACTGCGTTAAGGTTTATCTAGTGACATTTTGTGTCTTTACTTTGGCACATTAAAGTAAAAAACCGTCAGGAAAAAGTGTCCACCCCAAAAAGCGTTACAGAAAACAAAACCTAAATCTCCCTTATGGTTTGTTTCCGTGGCAACCATTGTTTCGGTTTTGAAAGAATTTAAATTTGAATTTGAAAAAAAAAATTTCACGCATAAGACATAAAATGTCTCGCTCGACGCGGACTCGTATGCGTTAATCATTTGTTGCCGTAAAGCACATTTGAAAGAGGACTGAATAAAGCCGATCGAGCCAATTACGTATATATGTGTGTAAGTGTGTGTGTGTGTTTTTTTTTGGAAAATTTCTAAATTCGAATTATAAATCGATCGGGTTTCTTAACCGTTTTAACATTCGAAATACTTGATTTACCGTTCGACACGAAATGTGAACATAGTTTTATTCGCGCGGGTAACAACGATTGAAACGTTTGATTCAGACACGTGGTCTCAACCGAACAATTTCAATGATAACAGGTCGCGTTGGTCGATTCCGACCAGACGGATGGGATCGATCGACCGCGACTTGCACTCGAGCGCGGTCACGGTTTAGAAAAAATAGTGACACCCGATAAGACGCGTGCGTCACGGCCCTAAATTCGACGGTAAAAACCTAATTTCGTTATCCGATCGTCCTACATAGTACTGACACGGGGGGTATTTTCCATCTAACTCACGGCCGACGTGGCAACGCAACAGAAACGCAGTAGGCAAATGTTCGTCGGTCAATAAATTCGTGTCGCACGTAACGAACGAATGTCGCGTCCGTAACGTTCCCCGCGGGATCGGACGGTAATTATCCGCCTGACTCTCGTGCACGTGGGGCGACGTAGACTTCCGTCCGTACGAACGTGAAAAACATCGACACCGACGGTTTATCAACAGTGTTCGTAAACACTGACCTAACGTTTTTATCCGCACGACCGCGACGCCGACAATAATACGGCGCTGCACTGTGTAATGACTACGGACCGTATCGAATCAACGGAGAAAACGTTGGGTTTTTTTGTTATTTTTACTTGACTCGTATACGTTTGCGATACTTGACGTCGACACGCGTACGTCTACCGACCGTACTACCGCTACTACTGTTAGGTCAGGAGACCCTAGATCCGCTTGTTTCTCACGTGGTCTATCCGCGACAGTCGCGTCGGCCGATCGTTCGTGCTCGTTTTGCAAACGGATATAAAAATCAATAGAAACACGGTCGTTCACACGCGTTTATAAACGAAAACGGCCGTCGCGGCGCGATGCCGTTTCGATACGACCGGCGTGCGGTTCTGGGGCCAAACCGAAGACGGTGACGTTTTCGAACGTGATCCGCGTCGGGACCGCCAGTCTCGACACCCCGGGGACCCGTCCGAGCCGGCAACGAGAACTTAGGCCCAGCCCGACGGGACGACGGAATTGAACATCTCCCCCGGCACCGTCGTCGGAACCCGCGCGCCAAACGACACTCGAGTAAGACCGTGAGACGTCGAGGTTAAGGTTTTCTCGACGCTCGGAGAATTTTTCTCGTCGAAGCCAAGCGACCGTTTTGGTTCTGACCGCCTCGACCGGGTAACTGAACTTGTTTTGTCGTCCGCCGGAAAACTTTTTCGAAGCTGTCCATCACGTTACACACGAACGTCGTCGGTCTTTTTTTTCATTTTGTCTGTGGAGATGTTAGACGATTACAATGGACGCCTCGAAAAACGGTTAACGTCTCAAAGGGGGGTGAGGAGGGGAAGTTTGTATAATATATTTCCGACAAAACGCAAAATCCGTAAATCATTACACTTCACGCGTTCCCTCAACGGCTAGTACGACGCCCACACACGCACGCAGGCCCGGCTCGACGGGTAGGCCACGTGCAAACACACGCTCCAGAAATACGCTCTTAGAAAAAATACGAATCCAAAAAGTTGTTTCGACGATTTGTCGTTTGACGACCCGTACAATGCATATGCTCTTCGATGGTTAGAATATTATCGGTTCATGTAAGAGAAAACGTCGTACGTTCACGAACGCGTTTAGACGGACCGATGCGGACCGATCGTCAGGTTAGGAAACCCGCGGCGGTGAACTTTTCCCGTGACAAATGTTCGTGTTACGACGGGCGAAACGGAAACACGATTAGCTGCCGCGGTGTACCGTGTTTCCGCGACGAAGTCCGTTCGAACCGTTTGGAACGTGTTGCAGGGCTCGGAAACTTGTTGCGGACGCTTGTCGGGACGGGCGTCGCGTCCCCGACGATGTCGTTCGACGAACGTCCGGTACTAACCAAACGTTTGTCGCGGTCGGTCGGGTTTTTACGGTGGACGCGTCGATGTCCGAAGTCGACGGGACATCTAAACGCGCTATCCGAACAGACGAACGTTATTCGTACGGACGAAGCGAATTTAGCGCGCGTTTTTCTCGGTCGGTCAGGGGGAAAAACAGAATCATCGGCCGCGGGCTTGTAATCCATCGCCTTCGAGGATCATCGCGAGGAACGCCGCGGGGAGATGGGAAATATGCGTTTGTCCGGACCGTGCGCCGTTCGAAACGTCATATGGCTACGGTTTACAAACACAATCGTCCGAGATGGACGGAAGATAAACGCCAACGAAAACGACACACACACGTTCGGGAATCGTTGTTGTTCTCTCGGTTTTTTTAGAAATACCTACGCGCATATCGAGCGATTATTTATTTGATACTTCTCGTTGAATACGTTGGTTTCTTTCTTTTTTTTTTTTCCGCGTCGCGTCTCCGGAATATTTTAAACAACCGGTCGCGCCGCGTTCGGGCCGCACGTCGCGGTTTTCGTCTATTATATTCGATAGCGGCACGAAAAAATAAAAAATAAAAAAAATAATAATAATAAAAAAACACCGACACAATACGCATATTTCCGTTCGTATACTAATGAACGTCTAGGTATTTTTTCAGTCGTCGTCGTATAACATTATGCGGCACGTCAGCGTCTAGCCGCGACCAGACCGGTCGAACGGTGTACACGCACAAAATGCGTATTGAATTATTTCATTGTTGTTGTGCTCGCGGTCGTTTTCGTCTCGACTCCGTCGCCATAAGACCGTCGGCGCGCGCGTATTTTTCGTTTTTAGGTTTGCTAATCACTGTTAGGACGGCGGGCACGTTTCCCGTCCGTGATCGAACGGAAATCGCAAGAAGAACGTCCGCGTTTTCGTCTCGCGTTGCGAAAAATCCGTTTTCCAGCCATTACGGCATATTTTTTTGATCGTTATCCGCCAAGCAAAGCAAACGCGAAACGACCAAACGAACAATTGTCGATCGCACGCGTAATTTCGATTCTGCCGCGGCATCGAACACCGATCAATCCGTTACCATCGATTTTTCGCTCGCGTACTGGCGCCCGGACGACGGACATTGTTTCCTAACCTAACTTTTTAACCGACGTACAGGCCGATTAGGAGCGGTCAATTATAAACACGACAACGCACTTCGACACGACGATATGATTTTGGGAGTTCCGCCACGATTTATAGATGTGTGCTGACGAAAGTTTTGTTATGTTAACACGAAACGTGCCAGTCGTTCCAAATACCTTGAAACACCTGCTCGACATGCCTATGCAATTTTGTATAAAATCAAAAACACCGAGAAATCTATTTAAAAAAAAAACCCAAAAAATTATTTCACGACTTCGTTTTTGCATATTTTTTTTATAGGCTATTTACAGCGCGTGTTTCGGTGTTATCTGGATAAAATCATCTAAAAGATATCCTTCGTCTAGATAAAAAAAAAAAAAACGAAACAGATCTCGTTACTGAAAAAAAGTAAGTGCTCGTACTGCAAACGATCGGGAATTCGGCGCGTCCAACGAATCGTCCCGTCTTCGTCCCGGACAATCCACGGCACCGTTGTCTCTTTCGTCCGGACGACGGAATCGGTTGTCGGTGCTAATAACCTACTCAAACCGTCTAAAACCCAAACCTAACCTAACCTAACCTCCCTCGTCGATCTTTTATTTTTTTTTTTCGTGCTCAAATTTATAACATTTTTTTTATACATTTTTTTTTACGGTAGGTCACATACTAAACGAGTAACCATATTATTGTTTTTATAATTAATTACGGAGTGCATTGCACACAGACTCGTTGAACGTTTGATTTTCATACAAAAAGATTATATTTCGGGAGTGTGTGTTTTGTTTGCAAATATTATTCTCGATTTTTAAAAACGGAAAGGTTTAAATCGGTACTCTGACGTTCGAAAATATTTATGAACAAATTTTCTTCGTGGTCTTCCAACATTTTACACGAAGTCACACACACCGTTCTCCGTCAACTCTTCATTATTTCATTTTTTAAACATCACTAACCCATACGGATCGTTTTTTTGACCGCCAATGCACGGTCAATATTTTCCTACTCGTCCTAACTGCCAAACGTTCAAATGTTGGATTTCCAAACGTGTTGGGAACAATTGTGTTCCGAACGAACGGTCCGACACGAAAATTAGAATCGACCGGGTGAAGCCGCGGCATCGAAACCGATGTGAAAATCGGTCAGCACGCGCCATCTACACCGTTGAGTCCGGTGCCGACACGCGCGCGCGCCGTCTCCGGCCGTCAGATGGCACCAGTGTACGTAAAAATAATTTTATGTTAATTTTGAACATATCGTAACGGCTAACATTTTTATTAACAGTCAAAACATTTATTGTCTTATCCAACATATTGCATCAAATAATTGAAAACTTGAAGTTTTGTGGTAAACAGGTTTTAAGAAAACCTATAAAAAAAAAAATGTACATACAATTTAAATAATACGACGTATAAATTTAAATTTTTGTTGTTAAACACGTTTTTTTTTTTCTTTAAGTATTTGAAAAAACGTTAATAAAATATTGTGTTCAAACACAGTTTTAAACGTGCTTTTTTTTGACAAGACTGCGTGTAAACGACCGCGGACTCTGACGTTCGAGGACACGACCACCGGGCGTCGTGAATCGATTAGAGAACGCAAAATTCAAGCACCCGCGAAACAGAATATAAGAGAACATCGTGGTGCAACCAGAGCTGGCCAGCATCTAAGATACAAGTACTTAAGACACGCATTTGACATACAATTGTATCTAGTATCTTTCTAAAGTTCCGAGATACATCCAACAATCATGAAGTTATATCTAAAAACGTTTTTTCTAATTATCATTACCGCGACTTCAGTAACACAAGATAATAAGCGATTTCGGATAGCTTATCGCCGACCGGACCTGTTCGGTCGGTTAGTCATTATTACAGTAGTCTAAGCGAAATCACAGCGTTGTTTCGCTTGCTGACGACCCGTCTGTGTATACGCAGCAACGAGTAGTTTAAAAACTATGGGATGTCAAATGAGCACAGTCGGTAATATTCCGAAATGTTTGGACGGAACGTTTTTTACCCTATTCAGATTCCGATGATGTAAAAAATATCCAACTATCTTGTATCATTTTTCGTGTCCCGGATATGGTGTTCGGTATCTTTTCTCAAAGTGTTTTGCATCTTGTATCCGGACGCTAAAAACAAACGACGTGTCTTGTGTCTGGTATCGAGACGCTTTTTTTCCGTGTACCGAGTTCTTCTTGTTGTACTTTGCCTTTTCCCGCTCACCTGGGGTCGGCGTTTTTTGTCAACCTTGTCCAATCGAGTCCGTCGTGATTGAAGATTCAATACAGTAGGATGCCCTTCATTACACTAACCTCAGATGAGTGGAATACAGCCACCCGTTCTGGGATTTGTGTTTTGTAGCCGCTCCTCTGGAGATCGGAGACGCTACTCGTGCTCTTGTTAGTCGCCTCTTACGACACGGTGAGCAGCCCGTGGCCTTATACTAAACCCGAGGTTTACAATAAGGGTTAGACACGGGTACACCATTATTATCGCCGGCAATCCATTGACCGAACGCGTTTCACGCTTCTCCACTTGTCGGTCGTTTTTTATGTTTTTTTAGTTCGACGGGCAGGAACCCATACAACTGTGTTTCGACTGTTCCCCGACCGTCGTTCCCGGTTGTTCCCGAGCAACGGTCAACGTCGTCCAAAACCGTTCGTAAACCTAACCTGCGTGACGCATGTTCGACGTGACTCGTTTATTAGACGGCGTTGGGTAATTGAGTGATTATTCAAATAATGAAAACGACGGCCGACCGTCGAACAAAACAACTCGTTCGCTTTAACGTTGCGTCATTGACATTTTCTTATGTCATGAAATTTTTTGATATAATAAACAATTTTCAAACACAGTTGGTAAAAACGTGTTTTTTTTTTTTTTTAATATATTATATATTGAATATGACGTTTTAAAATTCTTTCAATATGTGCGATATGTTGTCACACAATGTTATTATTTTTCTTATATTTTAAATGACATTTTGTTTGTTTGTATTGTTAATAAAATTGTATTAATAACGTCAAATGTTTTTGTTTTGTCATATTGTCGTGTCAATTTAAACACATTTTATTTTGTACATAAACACAACCAAAAAAAAAAAAATTTAACACATATAGGTTCATACGTCGAAAAAAAAAGCGAGTCATACACATAACAATATTGAACGCACGATACATGACATTATATTCTGGAGTCGACGCAAATACTCGCAATGCAACGGAAACGTGTATACGGCGTTCGTGTAGAAAACGAAATCGAACGAAACGAATGAATTGCAATTGTCATGACGTTGACGTGTACATGGGCGCCCATAGGATAATATTTAGGGGAGGATATTATTTTTGATAAACAAAAAGAAAAAAGAAAAAGGTTAGGTTCAATAATTTAATGTAGTCTTGTGTTGTTTCATCAATGTATGATATTGATTTTAATTTCCAATAATCATACCGAATTAAACCATTTATATTTGACTGTTGTATCGTCACAGAAGAAACAGAAGGGAAATTCGTTCAATAAACAAATATATTAATAAAAATGAAAAAAATAAAACAGAAATAAAACGTCGACCTTTACAATGGCAACGTGAAAATACCAATTTTAGCAACTATACTTATTTTTTACCCCTTGTCCCCCCCCCCCAACGGGCGCCCATGGACGTGTACGTTATAAAACGAGAACAGACGTTTTTTTCATTAAACGCTCTCGAAACCACCGGATGATGCCTTCATTTAAATACGATACAACACGGTGGACGATCGCCCCCGACTTGACTGCTGCGTGCGCGGGTGCCAGGGACACGGTGCGTTCTCGGTTCGCGGCCACGGAGTCCGCGAGTCCCGGGACCGGCGCGATATACAAATCCGACGGCGGCGGATCGAACGCCGACGCAGAATGCGACGTCGCCCGCTGGACGCGTACAACAATGCAGACGGTGCCGGACGGTCGTGGCTAATCCGACGGGGCCCGGGGTCCGGCACGGACGGTTGTCATTGTAATTTGGATTCGATCCGGTCCGTCCCGATTGTTTGGATACGTTTTTTCTTTTTCTACGCACCGACGTCAGATCAGTCTCGAAATGAAAACTACGTCTTAGTCGGAACACGTCAGTATACAGTTGAATTCGTTTGAATTCAAACATTTTATGTGGTTTGTGAATCGAAATACGAACGTGGTCTTTGGCGTTATAACATATATTTTTTTGAAACACACGAAAATATAAAATTTTAAAAAAAATATATTCAGTGCAGAGTAAAAAAAATAAAATAAAAATAAATCACACATGTTGCTTAGAAACTCCAAAACAATCTTATACGTAAAACTAAAATATATAATTATAATTAATAGTTAGTGCACTTAAGAGGTTATTATTACGACGTAAAAAAAAAAAAAAAATACTCAATAATACGAGTTCGGGACTATTGGATTTAACGAGACTGGACGAGATGTCGGACGTTTTGCTCGAGAGCAATAAACGTTTTCCACAGTCAATTATTTGAACGTCGTTATTAGAAAAATCGTTACGGTGGAAGAAATTGTTTTGTATCTAAACTCCTCTTAAGGCTTACAAAGTATTTGGTGTATAATTATTTTTTTTACACTACTTACTTATTTTCAACAAGTTTTTTTTTAAAATTATTTTCCTTAATTTACAATAAAAAAAAAAAAACAAACAAACAATAATTATATATTATACAAAGGCGCGTTTTTTAACGACCGTCCTCCTTGAACGACGCGCAGTGTCTATGATCCCATGACGGCACGCGACTCCAACCAATAAAAAGTGTCTTTTGAATTTCCAGCGCGAGACGAATACTTGAAATATACACGTGTACACAATCTAGAGCAATGGTTCCCAAAGTGGGCTCAGATATTACGGCCTAAGGAGGCGCTAGCAAGATTCAAGTGGTCAATAGTTCTGTAAGCGCGATTCGGTGGCTTTTGACAAAAAAAAAAAAGATTATTCCTCATACAAACCGAGCCGAACGTTATTAAATCGATGAAAACCCATGAGATACATCCTTCTCATCAAATGTTTATTTGTTTTTATTATAAATAAGTTGTTAAAATATATATCGAAAAATAAATGAATACGTTGTTGTATTTTTTTTTTTATGTGAGTGGGCGTTAAGAGAGAGAAAAAAATATTTGGGAACCCCTGGTTTACACTAAACGGACAAGAGCGAGGGACAAGTTTCCTCCGTTCTCTCGAGATGACCAGAGCTCAAACCGGCGTGGGGACATATCGCGCTACTCGTATTCGTTTTTGTGAGACCGGCGTTCGAATCACAGTCAACGGTACTAGACTAACCGAGCTCGAGACGGGTGTCGTTGAATCCCTGAATCACGTTCGGTTTAAAAACGAACACTGGGCGTTTCAACGAGACCCGGTCGCCTGCCGCGCACAAAGCCGAGACAACACAACAACGGAGAGATCATTGATGGTTAAATGTCCGTGAAAAATACACCCCGCGATTTGGTGGCGGCGTGCAGAAAATCAACCGTGAAACGAGCAACGGAGATGCCACTGGATTACTGTACGTGGGAGCGTGGACGACTTTATTGAAAGATCGAAATCACGCTCTAAGGCGAGGTTAAGGTCCCCGATTCCATTTTGACAACTACGTCGACACGGACAAACGTTTAGGGTCGTGCGGACAAAAAAGGTACTAAGACGAACGAAACTGGAAGAGACACCGTTTAGACTGGTCGTCGACGCGGGTGTATAAAAACGACTTGTCCCTATCGTTTCGTTTTCGAACGTTTAACAAACAAAAAAAAAAAAAAATTATATATATATATATTTACACGTACGTAATCCTAACGATATGAGACCCGATCACAATATAACGTTTCTACGAGCATACATTTGGCGGCTATTGTTTAATCGAACAGAATATTTTTTACATATAATTAAGAGAACAGCCGATATTTTTATATAACAAGACCGTTTCTCTTGTGACGAGTTTTGATTACGATGATGATAATAATAATAATAACAATATGACACTGGTTATATGTAGATAAAATTTTCGTAGTCGTTCGCCAAACGCAGTTCGTCGCCGTGACCCGAACAAACTGTCTGCACCTGAAAACCATACGACACGCGTTACATACGGTCGGTGAATCATTCGGGCAATTTTTGTAATTATATCATTATAACGTAACGTTATCGCAGCACTCCTTTACCCGGGAATAAATATATTTATGTGCGCGTGGCGTGGCTGTTTTTAAAACAGCGTCACTGGCCAACGGAGCGGTCGATATGACATTTGGCGTGTTCGTAACGAGACGATTATCAACCAAATAGGTATACTTCCGCGTGAGATCATACAATTTTTATCCGTCGCGGTCATTCGGCCAATATCGCCGGAACACTATGCCGACGAGTTTGGCGAATCGAAATTTGAAATTTCTTGTTAAATTAAAAAATAAAAATAAACGAATAATAATCTCCGACGGAACGTCTTAAACCGTCGACTGAAGTGTACGGGGTGGCCACGCACTCGAGTTTTCGAGTGGAACGGAAAAGGTTTAGTGTGACGGACGGCAAGTGGGCAGACGATGACGAACATCCGGGTCGTCCCGGTACATCGAAAACCGTCCGGAAAAAGTTAACGAAATCGTTCGGACCGATAGTGTACGAACGATTGGGGGGGACACGGTAAATGTCGATCGAGAAACGGTTCGACAGAGTTCACGTGAAAAATCCCGCCCGGGATCAAGAGGACAAGAGAAACGTCATTTGTTCCGACACCTCGCGACGGCCGAATGAGCAACAGAAATCGATTGGAAAATGTCGTCGCGTGTGACGAAACGCGGATATTACAAACACGATCTCGCGCTTGGAAGACTCCAACTTCACAAGTTCGAATGTTCCAAGGCGAACGCGGTGCTTGCCGTTTTCTTCGACATTGAACGGACGTCTCCGGGCCGAACGGCGAATCGAAAATATTTTGTCGACGTGCTGATTAAGCTCAGACAAAGAGTCAAAGAGAGAAATGACGAACAAACGCCGATATTCACCAGATCCAGCCTCCCCGCGACTTTGTATCTGTTCTCAAAACTCAAAACTGCTCCGAAGGCGACTCGATTTCAGACCGCACGCACCGATGCGTAGATAGAGGTGGGCATTATGTGGAAGGGGATCGCAGTTGAACTGTTAACTTTCAAAAACGAACCGTGTTCTCGTCACGGATCCCGTTTACGAACGGCCACGCCTCGGCTATCTGAGATTGACCTGACCTGTACGCAGTTGGATCGATTACGGCGAACATTTGGCCGGACCGAAATCGAATCGTCGTGATTTGATAACCGGCGACAGCGTGCGTTTGTCTCGGCACGGTCGACGGGACGTAACGGAATCTCTTTCGCGGGCGGGCCGGTCAGTCGAATTTCGCTCACCTGTTTCGACTCGCGGTCCGCGTTCCTCTTGAGCAGGAAAATGAAATCGCCGTCGCGCGGCCAACGGTGCTGCACGTCCAACGGCACGTCGTCGTGGTGGAGCTTGCGCCGGCGTCCCTCGAGCTCCGACACCTGTCGCGGACGTCGGGGTCAGTGCGTTTTTAATCGCGTCGGACCGACACCGACCGGTACACGTACCTCGTAAATGGAGAACCGTTCCACGCCGTGCTCGCTGTCGCAGCAGTCCAACAGCATCCTGATCAGCTGGTCGACGGTGGTGCGCTCGGACACCAACAGGCTCTTGTACTTCGACTGAAAAACCGCGCGTGAACCGTTAACGGGTTTTGACGGGACGCGCGACCGACACGCACTTACCCCCGGCGTCAGCTCGCCGTCGTAGATCTTCACCAGGCCGCCGTTCCTCGACTGCAAGCAGAACCTACGGCCGACGGACGGTTCAAACGGGGGACGACGTACACGTGTCCCCGCTACTGTTTACCGTGTGCACGCGCCTGCCGGTTCGAACGCCCGCCGGGGGCGTCGGAACCCGACTCGGCGAGCACGTCGGTTCGGTCGAAATGGGATTTCGTCACCGTCACCGTCACGCAATCGACTTGCGGCCCAACACGTTTTGACGTCATTGCGGACGGCGTTCGAGTTGTCGGAATTCGAGTTGTTCGTCACCCGCGAAATGCACGGCGCCGGGAAACACGTTTTAAAAAAAAAAAAAACCCCCCACAGAAAAACTTCTCCCCGAACCGCGTGAATATTTCGGTTACTACGTGTTATCAACCGACTGCGTTCGAAAAATTATGAAACACGTTAGGTTAGGTTAGGTTAGGTTAGGTTACGATATTTTTGTACGGTTTTTACAATTCAATTATTTTACAAAGACCATGGGGACCAAGACCATCATCCTCCGCCCACTCCCTCCCACAACTACGCCACTGACGGACGTGCGGACGGTCAGGTCCGACAGCGTTCCGAGCGTTGTATTGTCAGTGTTTACAAAAACTAGAATATGGTCGTCTACTGGTGAAGCGTATACCGTACCTGGACTCGCCTCTGGGATGGCACGACTGCAGCGCCACGGGACACGACTCGTTGTCCAGCACGAACACGGTCCTGAGCCCTGCGAACGAGACGACACGACGGCCGGTGGGATTAGCGTGACGACGGTAAGGTTAGGTAGACCTAGCCGCGGTACGTACCGAGCTTCCTGAGACGGATCTCCATGGTCATGTAAAACAGATTCGGGTCTCTGTGCCGCATCCGGTACTTGCCGAGCAGGATCGAGATCACCTCGCCGCACGTGGTCGTGTACGCCAGCCCCAGCGTCTTGTACTCGAGGTCGGCGCGCAGACACTTGGTGTACACTTTGATCGTGTCCTGCGCAGAGCGAAAGGCCGATCATTCATCTGTCGCGGCGCCCCGAGACCAAAAACTCATCGGATACACGCATTTATTTTAATTGTTCTATTTTTTAATTTTTTTCGGCCAACGTGTCGTTCCCACACTTTCCGAATCTTTATTCACCGTATCGATCCATCGAAGCCGTCTTCCCGCTATGGGTTTATTGGTTGGTACTACGCTTTCGACTTCCTCGTTTTTCACGTTCCTCGTTCTATTTTTACCTTTTTATAAATAATCCATCTACCCCCCCCCCCCCACCAGTCACCTAGTCATCTTAATTACCGTGTTACTGCCCGCGTGGAAAAAAACCGAAGTCGAGTATGACCGCGACAAACACGAAATATTGTTTACGAATCGTTTGTGAACGGTTCAAAAAAAAAAAAAACTCTCTTGTATGCCGGTGGCATAAATATCTCCGCGGTAGAGATAATAAAAAAACGAATGCTTGGCTGTGGTCGATTTTGTAATATCAAATATCGCCGCGTCGGGTCGAAAAACCGATGAAGTTACTGACGCGGAAACCAAGAATTCCGACGGGATCGACGCGTTACACAATGCAAATGTCAAATAT
Organism: Schlechtendalia chinensis; assembly: GCA_019022885.1. Taxonomy (NCBI): domain Eukaryota; kingdom Metazoa; phylum Arthropoda; class Insecta; order Hemiptera; family Aphididae; genus Schlechtendalia; species Schlechtendalia chinensis. The sequence goes on along the minus strand of CM032345.1, from coordinate 13,672,483 downwards.
GTATAATCAAAAAAACGATTGGACGATTGTCGTCTACGTGTTTGTTTGTTTATAGCAGAAGCTCCGAGAGACCAGACGGGCGGACGAAACAAAAAATTAATTAATAATATTACACTCCAAAACGCGACTCTCCAAGACGGAACACTCACCACCGGATTGGAAACGTTCAACGACGACACGCTGGAACATCTGCTGGACATCGGCTCGTGGTTGAACGAACCAGCCGCGGACGCGATGCTCAGCGTGTCTGCGGCGCATTTCGCCCGGTGCACGTGTTTCAACATCGTCGGCGTCTCGTCTCGCTGGCTGGCTGTTGCCGTTCGCACCGGCGCCGGACGACTAGACCGGCAGACGGACTCGAGACCTGAAACGGGGAAAACGAAGCCGCCGCGTTAATACGACCGGGAACGCACGTGTACGCTTTCAAAGACGTCACGTGCCGTCTCGTGCGGGTACAGTGGTTAGGTCAGGAAGGGGCGGGGGGAAACGACGACGACGACGCTCACGTTTACGCGCGTGATCACGACAGCGCGGAAGCGTTCGACACGTGAGACGCGGTTGCGTTTGAGCGCGCCGGCCCGATCTGCCGAAACGCCGATCGGGAAGTTGACTGTCGAAGTGTCTCTCGCGGAAGTACACGGACACGCGGTTCTCGCGAGATCGAACAACTACCGAGCGTCTGCGTGCTGTCGGAAAATGTACAACCCAATCATTTTTTTGGTTTTCTGATATACTCTCGGGCATGAAAACCGAAAACCGTAAATCACGGATCGCGGAGTCGGACGTACAAACTATACAAATCGATTATTTTATCACACGTTAAAAAAAAAAAAATAGCGGTTGAGGAAAAACAACGTTTTGAGTGTTCGGACACCTCGCCGAAAATGTTTGTTATTCGCGTTATTGAGTTAGGTTAGTTCGTGGAACGCCGGCCGAAGCGAAATAAGAACTTGACGCCAACAAATGAACGAATTCCGCGTGTTTGTTGAAAAACGCACAAACAACCGTTTTCGGGTTTTCCGCTCGGATCGCGCGGATTACGATACGCGCGTATTTAACCGCGAACGCGATGGTCTCGCGGACGAGAAAACACCCCGAAAATTCGTCGCCCGACACACGCACGTTCACGTTCGGTCCCCTGGTAGCCCGTTTCAATTCGAGTCAGACGGGTGTGAACGTAAAAATCACGTTCCAAACATGACGATCGGCTGATCAAATGCCCGTGAGCGAAATCCCGTAAGTCGTGCGCGAACGATATCCTAAGCGTACGTGCGTGATAACAACAAATCGCCGTTTGTACTGACGGGGTGTTAACAATGGTTTTCGTGATTTTTCTCGCCCGTGGTCGCCGCGGTCTCCGGGTCATGAGCGTTCCTTTGAAAATCGTAAATTTGTCTGCATTTAAGCGAAATCCACGTGGTAGGGTGGGATTTTATGTAACGACAATTCAATACGCACGACGATAGGCTTTTAATAATCCTAAACTATCTAGAGCGTCTGTTGTCCAATTTAATCGCCTACGTGTCGGACATTCCTTACTATCTTTTCATTCATATAAACCGTCTGTAAATAATTATCCTCTCTGCACTCTCCGTTCCAACGAAAGTATTTGTAATCTCCCTCGCGTTCTTTTCCACCGTCCTTCTCCGTCTTATAAACGTTACCAATTTTGTTCACATTATTAAAATCACAAAACGTGTCTTTGGACCTTCCCTCTATACTCAATTCCACAAATGAAAATATTATCAACAAAATTATTTCCTTTATTCTAGAAGCTGGCTTTTTGATCTAACATTCTTTTCTCTCTCTCTCTCTCTCTTTTGTGTTCCTAATAACCTATATATTGTATGATATTTTAATTGTAGAAATAAATTGCTTAGCAAAATTTCAATAAAAAAAAACAACGATAGGCTCGAGTTACAGTTTGTTTCGTTAAACGTAATGAAGGAGTTCCGTCCCCTCCCCCCACACACCCAACGAAAATTCGAGCGCCGAACAATCGTATGGGACGGACTGGACGTCGGAAGATCGATTGTGTGTTTTTTTTTGTGTTTCTGTTCTTTTCGTTTACGTTTTTTTGTCTGCACGATATACGGCTGTTGCCTTCGTTGATCGACGGCAATTATACGTGCGTGATCGACAGCGATCCTGGCGGAGGGAGACGAGAGTGCCGGACCGGGTTCACACCGGAAACGGGGTTTTCGATTGAAACGAAGAAGAAAACGCGAACGTCCTCGGCGGCTGGAACCAAAAAGTGTTCTGCGCGCCGGTCGACGGACAAAAGGAGATCGGACGTTTCGCGACAGAACGTTTCGTACACGCGACGTGCGTGCGTACACGCAATTTTAAATTTACAAAAAGAAAGAACAAAAAAATTCGTGTTATATTACAAAGACGAGAGACCAGACAGCTTTGAAACGGACGGTCAGGTCAGGTCAGGTTAGGGGGGGGGGGAGGGGTCGGGAAGAAGCGGGAAAAAAACCGATCGGGACGAAAAACAAAAATCGTTTGTCGTGTCGTGCACGCGACACACGTCGTTGTTTTGTTGTTCCGTCTCTACTTCGAATCCCGACCGACAAACGATTTCGGACCGACGAGCGCGAACGCACCGTCCGCGTGTCCCGGCGATAGATACGGTGATTCGGCCCCGGGTCTCTTAGCCTAAAAAACGCGCGTACCGACCGACGTGCACGCGTAGACGCGCCAACACGATTATCTCGCCGTGGTAACGTTTCCGCGACAATAATCCACCGACAACCAACAGACGACGGGTACGGGGGATCGTTCGAGGTCTCCGGACGCACGCCGGACTCTTATCGACACATCGATTTTAATACCAAAAAATAATAATAATAAAATTAACGAATTTAAACCCATACGAGTCCGCGTTCAGTGAGACGTTTTATGTCTTATGTGTGAAAATTTTTTTTTCAAATTCAAATTTAAATTTTTTCAAAACCCAAACAATGGTTGCCATGGAAACAAACCATAAGGGAGATTTAGGTTTTTTTTTCTGTAACGCTTTTTCGTCACAGTCTCCAGTGGGTATCTTAATTTAGGTAACGCTTTTCGTGGACACTTTTTGGTGGACACTTTTTCGTGACGGTTTTTTATTTTATTGTGCCAAAGTAAAGACATAAAATGTCAAAACGATGTATCATTTATTTTACTCATTTATTTATATTACTTTTAACGGCTCGGGCCGGCGTAGAAACTCCGCGAGAAAAAAAAACCAATAGAAAACAGAAAACAAAAAACATAGTTCAGTCGACGAAGCTGCTTCGTTTTTGTTCATGGGGAATAGGGGAACCTCCGGACGGAGTGCGTCCCACGCTCGTGGACGGAGATACCAAATTACATCTTTTGTTCTTAACGCAGGTTCACGGACACGGATAGAAAAACAATAAAGATAGTGAACACGCTAAAACACGAACAAAACAAAAACCAAAAAAACAAAGGAGAAAATACGGATAACGTACCGGCCAAACATTTAACGAAGCTACACACGGGACGGCAATCTACTCCGCGGAGTAACACGGCTTTTGGTTTCAAAAAGGAACGACAAACCGCGTGGCAATGTGTCCGCCCCGAAGACTGTCATGTTTTGTTCTTTACAACTAAGGCCGACAACAACATTTCAATCAGTACGCGTACCAATGTGCGCCGAAGTCAATCGGACTCTGCGCGCTGATGGTCGGAGCGTCTCGTCTAGCGTCCGGCCCGCCGAGGAGGATCTATCTATCTACTACGTTTACAAAAACAGAAAATTGTAAAAATCACCGTCCGTTCTTCGCTACGGTTCTCAAAGGAACGCGGGGCGGCGCTCGCGACCGGTACGCCGCGGGGACCGTCGGGTCATCCCCACTCGATAACGGCAATCTATTGTGTTGCGCGTCCTCCGTCACAGGACGTCGTTCATACATGCATACATAAGTCCTGTCCTAACAAGTCCTAACCTAACCCGTCTTGTGCCCGCTTGCGGACGCCCACGAACGCGACCGCGGGCGGTTTCACGAAAAGTCAACACGACCGGATACGGGTGTTGTCTTAACCGAAATCCGATTCGCCGTCACGTCGCGACGAGACACGTGCACATACGGCAGATGTAGATCCAGGAAACGGGCGACGAACACAAACGTGTGCGAGACCTCGCGCCCGCATCGTAAATAAAAAACCGAAAAAAAAAAAACGTAAAAACACGCGTTAGGTTAGGTTTCCGGGACGTCACGATAACGTCCAGCCCGTCGCTGTGAACACGGACGTTAGAGACGAACGCACCGCGAGTGTCGTCGGGGCGTCTCGGCGGATCGGACACGTTTGGACCGGTGGGACACGCGGCTTCGTCGACTTCGACCGGGCTTTCCGCGCCCGAAATTACGCTCGTCGCACAAAAACAACAAGACACAGACGGTTAGGCTGACGTTTGAACGTTCCTAGGAAGCGCGGTCCGACACGGTCGATTACGTTCATTGAACACGTTTCCGGTTACACTGACCGGTATCGGACCCGTACGAACACGGTATTGATCACGATGGTGCGCGTGTATTTTCGTGGCTGCCGTTTCTATAAACGTTTCCGAACCTGCTCGTTCTGGCCGCCGACCGACCCGTCCGCACGCGTTATCGTTGATCACACAAAACAAAAAATAAATAAATAAAACACCGCCGCGGCGAGACGGGAAAGAAAGGTTTACCGACTTATCCCTGTCGCGGGGTCGCGCCTAAATCTCCGTGCGACCGCACACCCAAAGTCGTCCGCTGCTCACGTTGCGGTCTTGTAAACGAAAACAGAAACCGACGAACACATGACACGAGTATTTGTTTTAAACGCACACGAATTCAGTGGCGTAGCGTTGGGGTGGATAGATCCCCCACCCCCCAGATCTTTGTAAAATAATTAAATTGATTTTTATTACGTTATAAAATTTAACCGTGTACAGTAGCGTTAAAAAAAAAAAACATAGATCCGTGTTTTTCACGGATCCTTCGGCACACCGATCGCGGACATTTGGAATCGTATATATTATATACAATGATAACGTAAATCAACAGTCAGCAATCGACACGACCGTATTTAAAAATGGTTTCGTCGAGATCGTTTTCAACTACCGGGCACCGTGTTCAGCCCGAGGTGTTGCAGACGGTCTCTCTCCTCGAACGCCGGCGAGTGAAAATTTACGCTACAGGTGTTACCGTATCCGACCACGAGTGTTGTGAGCGGAGACGTATTCGTTTTCGGTTTTACTGTGACGTTTTACTACGTTTTATTACGCGTTTTACTCGTACACGAAACCGAACCAACTACACGTTTTGTTCTAGTCTTTTCGCGGTGGTCGGCAATTTTCCGAACCGATATCCTTCCGAACGGTGTCCGTTTCGTCTGTCCGCGTCCAGACCTCCGTCGACGTAGTCACTCCGCCGCAGCCGCGGATCCAAGGGGGGGGGGCAAGGGGCGATCGCCCCCCCCCCGTAGACTCTTGTTAAATTTTTTTATTAGTATCGTTTTATAATTCTAACTCTTATCTATAGAAAGATAATTTAAAATGAAGTCGTAGCTATGGGATTTTTCGGTGTATCGCAAACGATTTCCAATAAAACGTTTTGGAAAATATTTTATTATTCGATGCGACAAAATGAGGATTAAAGTTGTTTTGATTAAGATGGCCTCCCTCCCCCCGTAAATAAGTTCTGGATCCGCGCCTGCTCCGCCGTGGCCGTGAACAGACGGACAAACGAACAAAAAAACTCTGTACCGAACAAAATAGAATCGGATTCGCACGACGACGATCGCAACGCTCCGGAACAATCAACACCGTCGTCGCCCGCACGTTTTCGCAGACTTTTTTTTTTTGCCCGACCGATTCGGACGGTTCGTGTTTGCGAAACGTTTTGATTCCGTGACGGATCCGCTCGATCGTACGCGTTTTAAGTTAGGTTAGGGCAAAAGGACTATGCCCGCACAAACACCGACCTGACCGGGGATGGTGGACACACGTTAAGCGATACGAACGTGTGTTACAAGCCGTATTGTTACAGTCGAGTATTTATAAACTACTGCGTTTTTATTACGTTTTGGTGTTTGGCCCGTGGAAAAATAGTGTCTCGGACAATCGGTTTTAATTTTCTATTCGAACGGAAGCTATTATCGAACAATCGTATTTAACAATTGAAAACACCGTTATTTTTATTTTTTTTATCGCGTCAACAATTTCGGAATCGCGTTTTTTCAAGAACGATTATTTTGCGGCGGCCGACCGATATTCAAAATTTCAAATTGATTACCATGCAGAACTCACGTGAATAATGATTTTTCATCGAAAAGAAAAAACGTACTTTTCAAAATACGCCGTACACAAACATTGACTCAAATAGCTGGGGAGGCCCTGTGTCATCCCCCCTCCCGCGTACGTTGTTAAGTTGAAATATTTGTCGTACAAACAAAAAAAATATTATTATTATCGTTGTATAATCGTTGAGTATTTTTTTTTTTTTAATTTCTTGGCTTACGATTTCAAAATCCTGGCCACGCCGCCGCCGCGCTCGCTTACCGAACGCAGCGAATTATTCACGACGGACCGCCAGAAACGGATCGGGAAATATTTCGAATCGTCACGTTATCAATAATTCATGAAGAGCTGACGAAATATATACGAATGTGTGCGTGTGCGCGCGCGTGTAAACAACGAGTCCGTACTAGAAGCGAAAAAAAAAACCACACGTCTGCCAGCAGCGGCGCGCGTAGCGCACGGAATCGCAAATAAAAAAACACGATTCCGTCGTCGAGAGTCTGTTTTCGATTTCGACAATACGATCATTGTCCCGTGCCCGTGTCGCCGTTTCGCTTTCGTTTCGATTGTGTGCGTGCAATGCTCGTCGAAACGACAACGCACGCGCGCGTGTCTCGGTCGACACCGACAAACATAACGAACGACCGCGACACGCACAACTGATATCCCTTAGGAAAAAACGAATTCAATGGAAAAAAAATACGCGTGAAATCAGTTCGCCTGTCACGCATCGACCAGGACGTCGTAAAAAATAACCCACCGGAATAAAACCGGGCGAAACGCATTTGACGGCGACGTAGCCGAGGGGTCCCGGACCGGATCGTGGAATACACGGGCTGCGTGTACTGTTTCACGATTCCGGTGCAGACCACAGATGTATACAATGAGCGACGGATAAAAGATAACAATAGAATTTTGTCCGTCGTGGATCTATATCACTATTCGGTTCAGAAACATCCTGTACGTACGTATATATATATATATATATTTTCGTTCCGAGTATATGAATGAAAATGAAATCCACGTCCAAACGCTAACGATCTATGAATCTTGTTGGCGTTAAGCATCCGGAATCGGAAGGGAAAACAAATGTATTTAACACCCTCCGACGAAAAATCCTGGCCACGCCGCCGAATAAGAGGAACTCGTCTCTATACTTACGCCGCGTGAAGTCTTGACTCGCGTGACGGTCGTAACGGGAGCTCACTGACGGACGGGGGGAACGCGTCGTTTTCGTTCTATTTGTTTTTGCTTCCCCACCAACCGTATATACGTGTCGATTACGGTTTGACGGCCGGACGAGGTTACTCGTCTTATCGCGTCGTCGTATTGGCGCACACGTACGCGGCCGCGATAACGTAAACCGTTGAACCGACTCGGGACGCTAACGACGTTTTGTACGATAAGAATTATCCGTCCGCGAACGAACCGCGCACCGTACGGTTATTATAACTACACGATCGGTTTTCGAAATCCGTCTCCGTCGGGTCGTTCTACAGTCGAGACGCTGTAGTTTGGGTCGGAGGTGAGGGACGGGCGGACTTTTGACGAGGTGAGGTTAGGTTCCCAATTGTGATGGTCCGCGTGTTGATGTTGGGGGGCCCGCGTTCACGAGGAATAAAAAATGATTGAAATTTTGGCCAAAACGGGTTTGGAAAGAACTCTTTCCGCGATTGTCCGGCGTTACACGTGTTTCCGGAATCTCCGTGCGAACGTCCGCCACGGGAGATAACGGGTGAAATAACCGAACCACTCGTCGAGCACGGCGAGAACATTACGAAAATATTTTCGTCGACCCGCTCCAAACAGTACGTGAACGAGACATCAATTTTCCTGCGAAAAAATCGAAAATCTCTCTATGGACAGGAGCAAGATGAACTAATTGATCTGGTAAATAACGGACAATATTTTCAACGATTAAATACTCATTGACTGTTGGGTTGACCGTTCTTCGAAATGATCAAAAGCGACTGGCCGAGAAAGCTTTAAGATCGCCGCGGATAGAACGCCGTTGCCCTAGGCACACATTTATTTATTTGCTTTACCGAGCAATTTTCCGATCATTTTATCTAAAAGTAATAATAAACAAATCATGTAGATCAACGTTATGTCAATGTTTATAACTGTAAAACAATAACGTACGATCCGTTGACACCCGATCATATTTATACAGTTTCCGAACTGTGAAATAAAACATCGAATATGAAATATATTGAATACGAAACCCCCAAAAACGTGATGCCCGTGGCGTTTGCCCGCTCCTCTCCCTCCTAAATACGTCACTGCGCGTCGTCCGTGGCGGCACGAGTCGCGAACCGTTTTGGAAATTCTGTTTTAATCGGGTTAGTTTGTTCACATGGACTACTGTTATAGAACTGTATAGAGACGGGATTTCTTTTTTAATTGAAAGAATAAAAGAACCCGCTCAGACGTGGTCGTCTGTCCGTGTCGTGTGCGAACCGGACGACGTGGACCGCAGTTCGTTCGTTCCCGTCCGCCGCGCTCGACACGTCCACGCCGCAAGAACGTCATCGCGCGCGCGGTGACCGACTTGATAAACGAATCCCGTGAAAACCGATGCTCCTGAGATTCGTCGTCGTCGTCGTCACGGCCGTCGCACGGCGTCCGTTCGCACGGCAAAGCCCCGCCGGAACGACGTGGTCGTCGTCGGGATTCCGTCGGGTGTTCGTTTTCCTCGTTCTTAAACAAAAAACCGGAGACCGACGCCGTCACGCGTGCACGTGCCTGTATGTAGGTCGGCCGACGTCCTTCGTTGACCCGCGCGATGACGTCCGTTTCTTCTCGGGTTCTCGACACGCGGTCCGCGCCGTCGTCGTCGTTGCGTTACTGTCATGACGTCACGGCCTTCCCAGTTTGCCCGTGCGTTTCGTCGTCGTCGTTATCGTTACGCGGCGTCCTCGTCCGGTGACCACCTCCATTCATACGTGTCGACAGTGGGTTTCACAACGCTAGCCCGTTCGTCTGGTTACTTACACGTCTGACCGCGTTTGACTTCGTTGGGTCGAGCTGTGACTTGAGCGAGTCACCCGCGACGTTAGGACAGCCGCACGACAACGGACGGATACATCGTCGATTCCGTTCTCGTAACCCGTCGCCGCGTTGAATTTGATTCGTTCGATTTAGCGATATCGAATGATGTCCGAGAAGTTCACTGACGACGACGGACATCGAACCAGGTCCGTTTAAATTATTGCCAAACCGACCGCGAACGTTACTGGTGTCGCAATTTTACTGATTTTACCCGCGACAAAACCTCGCGCCGTCTCGGCAATCGTCAGAAGTATCTGCACCTACGCCATCCCCGTACGGGGAGCGGCGGGTGAAAACCGTTTCAGGCTGAGATCTGTTCTCCACATTCCACGGTACGTCAGGAACTCCCGAATCGTCAAAGAAATCCGCATATTACCACCTCTGCAAGCCGCTCCAATTTTCGCAGCTAGACTTCGCAAATCGGTCGTTTTACACCCTAACCCTTCAATCGCTGCGTCCGCGAATTTCGTCCCCGTGTCGTACGAGACTGGGTAAGTCGTCCCTGCTCCCTATTAGGACACCCTTCCGTCCTGCCAACTTGACGACTGTAGACACACGTATTTGTATTTTTTTTTCGCTCTTTCCACAAATTTCACTTTAGCTTCCCAGCTAACCCCCAAAGCTTCGCTTTGCGCGCGAGTTAGTGATGGCCACCTTCTTACTCCGCACATAACTCTTTCCTCTTTTTCTTCCCTCTCTTCTTTCTTCGTTTTTCATCGGGCGTATAACTTTTACAGTTGCCCCCCTGGTGAGGAGTTTTTAGCCGATAGGCACCACTTCATGGTGAATCCGACACTACCGGTCTTTAAACGTACGCACGCACATACACGTTTTTTTTGTTCATTTATTGTTTTCCCGTCACACAAAACATTCACGTTTTCGCGTCCGTCGACGTGCGACACCGTGACGACAACGGAAAAATAATTTAATAATCGTTCCCCCCCCCCCCCGCCCGGCCACTAGCCGTAAGTACGTATGTTGTTCGATCGACGAGCGAACAGGAAACGACGACACTCGTACGGGCGGCGGATTCACGTCGCCAGGGCCAGTGAACTCGGACCATTTAGGACGGCGCTTCTTCAACTTTTTTATCCGTGGAACCCCTACTTTTTTAGCTATTTAGCTTTTTTTTTTTTTAGGATTGTTTGCAATAAAACGTATAACTGTTTCATATTATCACACTCGTACACAACGCACAGTAATCGCAAGACACGGCAGACTGTCGTATTGAAACTTAAACCGTTATAGTGCCTACAATCGTCATTGACGACGGTCGTTTCTTAGTTCACACCGCAGACGGTCATAACCAATTAGTATTTTGACATTTTATGTCTTTACTTTGGCACATTAAAATAAAAAACCGTCACGAAAAAGTGTCCACCAAAAAGCGTTACCTAAATTAAGATTGCGCGAGTAACGTGCCGAGCATCATCGTACACGAACGTAGTAACGACAATAACACGAACCACGAGAATAACGATGTCAGACGTACAGTTTAATTTTCTTTTTTCTTCTGGTCTACGGTCCCCGCGGTACACGAGCGTTGGGAATAATACAGTAGCAAAATGGACGTTGATCCGAAATCCGAGCGCAACTGCTTACTAGAGTTGTACGAACGACAGCAGTTGTCGCCGTCCGACAGGCCCGGATCCAGAAATTATTTACGGGGGGGGGGGCCATCTTAATCAAAACAACTTTAATCCTCATTTTGTCGCGTCGAATAATAAAATATTTTCCAAAACGTTTTATTGGAAATCGTTTGCGATACACCGAAAAATCCCATGGCTACGACTTCATTTTAAATTGTCTTTCTACAGTATCATAGATAAGAGTTAGAATTATAAAACGATATTAATAAAAAAATTTAACAAGAGTCTACGGGGGGGGGGGGCGATCGCCCCTTGGCCGACGCGGAACGATTACTCATGACGACAAGAGACCAGAAATGCTCGGTTTTTTTACCCCCGGGAAAACGGAACGCAACGCAATACCGATTGTCCGCGCGAGGACGTTCGTTTGGCCGGCGCACACGTTTCTCGATATGGTCAAACGCTTGGACGTGCGAACAAAGACGACGGGGTGCTGTGCGAACCACTCGCGGTTCGCGGCCGAGGTATCGAAAAAAAAAATTTAAAAAAACCTAACCTAACGTCGTGAAAGACGGTGTTTTCGAACGAGCCGTTTCGTCACGGACCGTAAACGTGGAAAAAAAAATCTCAAACGACGAACCGTACGAAACGGTATTTGTACGGATTTAAACATCCGTCGCGTGTTTGTGTACGAACGATAACAGCAATACGAACTCGAAACCGTTCAAATGGTTTTAATAACGTCGTCGTTTTTTTTTGTTTGCTGTCACTCTATCGAAATTATTCGTATTTCCGCCGACGTCACGGCGCGCCGAGCGTATCGTATGAAAACCGTTCGACCGTCCGCCTATTTTTTTATTATTGTTTTATTTATTTATTTACTTTTGTTCTCGCCGATCGACTCGATCACAATAGGACGCACGTGAACAACTTTTGTACAACAGATATTATCGTGTTCCGTCCCGCACGAGTCACGCTCGTCCGCGCGCCACACCGGTCCGATACGGTTTCGACCGAATGAACGATACGTTTTACACGCGGTTTCCACCGACGTCGACGTTTCTGTTAGAAAAAAAAATACGAAAAACAAAAAATCCCCCGGTTTTTTTTTTTTTAAACACAAACCGTCGGACGTCGCGTAAACGCACACGATTTGATTGCAGCGTCGAAAAGCTTATAAGACTACTACTGGTTTTTGTTTACTTTTGCTTTATGAACGCAGTTGGTACAGTCCGATAATTGTTTAACAACAAATATACAAAAAAGCCAACGAGTATTACGTCGAACAAAGAACAAATAAAAATATAAAAGTACGTGTGCGTTTATTACTACCGGTTTCGACAAAAAGTCATCATCATTAGGTATTTTGGCCAAAAGATATACACAACAACTGAGTAAAAGTAAAATTACTCGGGAAAAAATTACATAGAGAATATTATGAATATTTCAATAAGAAGACACGGAGTTAGAAGAAAAAAAATTACATAATAAATATAAAAAAGCAAAGAAATCGTGTAAATAACGAATACAACTATGGCGTGGTATTAATATTATCTAATACATTTTTATATAAGATGTTATTTTTAAAATCTGTTTGTATATTTAAAATATTTTAAAAATTTATTGTGTTTAATTTCTTTATAAATATGTAATTCTTCCAAAACCGAATTGATATAATATATACATTTGTTATTTACGAGTGTTAACTTCAAATTTTTATTTCTATTCTTTATTTTTCATATGCTTTTTATTCGTAACGTATTTTCTGTTTCCAAACCGTCCTTAAACGTGAAAACGAATTTTTTTCTTCTTCTCCCTCGACTCTATCCCAGTTACTCCCTGTTCGGAGTCGACCGCCTGTGTCCTCGTATCACACCCAATCGCGTCCAACCCCGTTTCGGTGCAACCTTTCCCACAGCTTCCCGAATTTTCTCCCCTCACAACGTGACCAAGTCTATTCTCTCTGATCTTGTCCGCGATCGACGCTGCTACTCCCATGCTTCCCATTACACATCCGTTACTCATCGTCCATACACTAGTTCGCTGCACTGTTCTCCGGTCGGCCGTCCGACACTCCGAACCTAACCTAGACCGCGCAAACGAATAAACCAGAAAGGAAGTCGACCATACGGTCTTTCATGAGTTCTCCCGGTTCTCAAATACTTTTTACGGGTTTATACAGCAGCCTCGGTATAGTTATTGTACGGTGTATCGATAATAACCTAACCATTCCGATGACGAAACGTTTTTCGATCATTTAAAACCGATCGTTGCACGTTCCCAGACGGTTTTCCGCGACGAATTGGCGATTTTTTAGTGCCGACCGCTCGAAACACTCGACCGTCCCCATTAAACGATAAATCGGACGTTTATTTAAAAAAAAAAAAAAAAAATCGCGTTACGATTATTCATTCACCGCACACCGATCGAACAATTCGTTCGTCGACTACAACTAATTTTAATTGCAAATCGATTTTTCAGTCGACCGACAGACTAAATACTAACGAGTTATCGGGGGGGGGGGGGGGAGGACGACAACACGAAACACAACGGACTCGATCGATTTCTGTTCGAACATTTTATCCGTTGTGAATCCGCGAAATCGAAACCAACGACGTCGTAAATACGATTGACCAAAGCGTTCGTTCGAATTCAAATACCGTTATTATTTATTTTTTTTATTTTAATCGAACGTTGTTCGGCAGAGGCGTGGACGTGGTGCCGACGGAACGTTTCGATTTCGGTTGTCGGATTGCGAAATAAAAGACAAAAGACTCTCGGATACGACGTGACTGTTGATTGTTGGCGATCGTCGTGAAAAAGAAACGTAATTATTGTCGCGATATACATAAAAAAAAAAAATAGACGTAGAAATCCGTAAAAAAACAATACGTGGCCGCCCGGACGGACGCGGTTCGCTGCTTTCCGCGGCGTTGCGTTACGTCATCGCGATTTCACGACGACGCAAAGGCGAGGCCGCGGCCGTTCTCGTGTACGGCTTTCGCCGGCCGAACCGAATCCGGTTTGTGTTGTCCGTGTCCGTCCGGAACGCCGACCGCCGCAATCGTTCCGGCAACGGACGTCCGGGAAAAAGTCCATACCCGTTCGGATCGTGAATACAGTTGTTCGATTGCCGTTCGGGGGGGGTGTCATTTGATACTTTGGATTTCAGGACTTCGAACCGAACCGTTTACGTACGATTGAATTTCATCGCGTCGCCTGACAGAACTGTTCTTGTTCGACACGTCGTGGAAACCAACTGCGTAACGAGGTCCGTACCTTTCACGGCTAAATATTCATTTTTCGTCGTGATTCGCGGTAGTTTCACGGTGAACGTCTTCCGATTTCCATCGGAGTCGGTGCGTCGATCAAGACCGTATTTGAGGGGGTTCAACCCTCCCCGAATCTTTTTAACAGTCACAATAGATTGAATTCAATACGCTAAACTATTAACGTGGAGACACGCTAGCCCGCATTTAGACACGATTTTATCGTTAAACAACATGACCTAGCGTTTTTAATCTGGTAGTTGAAAATATATGATTCGTTTTATAAACCCTGTGTTCCTGTCATCTGTATGGTAGGTATTGTCGGAGATTGGCGTTAAATCACGGGCCAGAGTTCTTCCCGGCAATGTATCGGTTGCCGAAACGGTTACGACGACCCCATGGCCTCTGTACGTTTTCGCACACCCCCGTGTCTGCGGTGGGTCTAGTGCGACGGCTTTGTCGCGAAGCCCGTCAACGCCCGAAAACCGAAGTCAACGTATTCGGCTGGTCGTCTCGTCGCGCCACCGTTGTCCCGTTTTGTTATGACCTCGTGTTGGTCGGGTAACGACAGCACAGAGTGTACGCCGTTTTCGTATTTCCCACTCAAACACAGTGCCAAGGTCTTGTAAATGGTGCGACGAAACCCGATCCCGTCTTCGGATTCGAAAAGTCGACCCGACCCCGACGTTTGACGTGGTACGAATAAAATAGAACGTTTAGAAAAAAATCATTTCGTTTTTCGTCGACACCATGGTCATGGCCAACGAAATTCGAAACGCCGTGAACGACTGTGTTATGATTGCACGGTCGAGAGAAATTCCCGGCCACGCGACCTTGCCGGCGGCGCGTGCACATATTGAATAACGTACGTACGTCGTACGACGCGTTCGTAATACCGAAAACCCGCGGCGTTTCAATGCCGTTCTCATCTCGCGAACTATACGGACCATGACAACGTGATAACGTCCGTCTTGCTTTCCCGTGCACGCGAAAACACAACGTCGTCATGACGTATGCCGGGCGCGCGTGACGTGAAACGAAACGGTAGTCCGTTTATTCGTTCGTCGCCGTCGAACGCCCGGCGGTTAAGGTCGGCTGAAGAAAAAGAATTTCACGTGCTCGGAATCGCTTGGTTCTCGGTCGGTTAGGTTAGGTTAGACAGAGATACGACGTTGCGTTTCTTCTCGTCGTATAACCTGGCCCCGTACGAAGGTTACATTACGAGTTGGCCACGCGCGTATTTACCGAAGGGGGGGGGACTTGGAGGCTTATTTTAAATCGTCACAACAGAACGTTTTTATTTGTTAACGTTTTAGAGTAAACGTGTTGACAGTTGATAATAACGATAAGTATTGTGAAATAATATTTTAAAAAGAAAAACAATAATAATTTAATCTCCGAGTGGGATGCGCTGTGATTTTAACGTTTTCTGTCAACGGCGAGCACAGCCGACACGTATTACAGTAAGATCCATAAATTATTAGTGTTGCGCCAACCGACTTCAATGTTTGAGTTTCGACGTGAAAATACCTAAAACATTTGGTTTGTTTTTGTGATCGTTATCGCGATTATTACCGTAAACGTATTTTGGTCATAACCGGATAGAAATGTCAGGTTAGCGATTATTTTTACACCTCCCACCCGTCCATCTAAAAAACAAGAAAAAAACCAATTGTAATGGTATCCCGGATACCGCGCAAGTCTGCGTGCGAGTGTTCGCGGATCGATTGAAACACGTACGGGTTACGCCGCGAGACGTGATTTCGACTGGTGGGGTGGGGTCCCGCGCTTCCGATCCGGTCCGAGCCGACGGTGCGTGACGAGTCACGGGTGGAAGTGCGCCCCATTAGCGACAAAAAAAACAAAATTAAAAAAACGTTTAAAAAACGAGAACGGAGAAACCATAAACGCGTGCGACCCGACGCCGAAACGCCGGAAATCGCGACGGCGGGCGCGGCTCGCTTTCCGCCCGGTCGTCCTAAACGGACCGGGGTCCTCCGGGAGGAGCGGCGGAAAACGATCGTCGAGCGCACCAGAGTCCACATCGGTTAACAACTGATTGCATTACTGTATCCCCGGAGAGCAACGTAATACACGAATCGTGTGGTCGATTCGAATCAGAAGAACAAAATGCGTCTGGTCGACCCGGTACTTTTTTTTAGAAGACCGTCGGTTTCCGTGTTCAACTGCAGCAAATCAGTGTACCCGCACCGGCGTCACCGTCACGTGGGAAACGAGAGACGGACGGGTCCGCGAACAGGTTCGGACACGTCGGACGGCCTTTTGATCGAAAACGGCCTGCAGCTCGTTCGTGTTGGACCCCCGGACTCGTATGGCGTGGGAACGACGACGGCGGTTTCGGTAGTGGGCCCACGTTTGTTGACGCGGTTAGGAGGAATGTGGAACGTTGAAAGGGGTCACGATCGCGCACAGGGTTCCGTCGGGAACCGAGCCGGCCGAGAAGGAGATTGAAGGAGGTGTGAAACCCGTTGTCCTCGGGTTGTACGTCAACGTTCCCGGCGCGTGATTTCCCCGTAAATACCCGGACGTCAAACGTGTAATAACGTTTTCCGCGTTGCACGGTAAACAGCTCGAGCTGCACTCGTTCGACGTCTCCGTTTGAAAACGGAATGTTTTGAACGAAGCTCGGCAACGCGTTGTTGTCACGCACAGTTGTGTGGCGAAACGAACGAATCGCCGCGATATCGTTTCGACAATATTAATCGCGTTTTTAACGTACGTATGTTTTTGAGCTGTTTTTTTTTTTTTGTTTTCGCGTAGCCGACGTCGCGTTATGACACACGCACGCTGCGGCCTACACTACACGCGTATTTAATGTTTTGACGTCAACATTTACTCAAATACTTCGTTGTTTTATTGTAAACGTTAATTGAAATATTTTGTAGTTACCCCACCCCCCAAAAAAAATGAGTCGTAAATACGTTTGTTTGCTATTCAAGTGTCGTTAACAGCCGAGAACGTAGAACTTTGGACGGCGTTTTTACTGCGTTACGAGTTCGCTCGACACCCGTACACACGCGCACATAAGATGTGCGTAAAAACCACACGAAACGCGCGTTTGGAATTTGGATTTCATACGGTACCGACGAGATGGAAAAGTGAAAGGTCGGTCGGACGGTTGCCGGGCCAAAGTATAGTGTACACTTCTCCGTAACCGCGAGACGTTGTTGGAAATCAGATTGAAAAATAAAAATCGTCATGGGTGGGATACGACACCCTCGTCCCGCCCATATCCCCCGCCGCCAACACGCTCGAGCACGCCTCCGTCCGGACAGTTCAACGTTTTCATTTCCTTTCCGATTAACGCGACGGCCGCCGCGAGAATTTAAAAACGATTTGATTTGATTTGATTTTTTTAATTCTTAAATCCGCGCCAACACGGATCATATACCACGTGTTCGAGCCGAACGAAATTCAAAATGATGTTTCCTTCCAAGCACCTCGACGCAATCGTGACCTGAGATCGACAAACGAGTCTGGATTGTTGTAGCGTTTTCGTTACGAGACGTCGTCCACGGCAACCGTGTTTATCACTGCTGTTTATCGCCGTTAGAAGTGAGTAAGGCTCACGTGGTTGCCAGGCGTGGTTGCCAGAACTGTGGAAAGGGTGCGAGCCCCGGGTCGACCATAAACCTAGTCGGTGCCACGTGAGCGGGGGGGGGGGCACCGTACGCCGGACCGGCTTGCCGCGTGGGCGAGGTTGAGGTGTCTATCTCGGCTGAAACGTGGTGGTAGTGGGACAAACGCTAGACAGTAACCAGAACCCACTAGACCTAGTGAGGAGGGGCGATGCCGACGAGGCACTTGACCGAGTCTCCCCCGAGCTAATGTAAGGCGTGTGGTTAGTAGGCGCGAGCCACAAAACCCGGAGTATCTAACTTCCGACGTTAGAAGCGAGTGGTCTCTCACGGCCGTACTCGCGCCGACCGTGGCCCGCGACGGTCCCCGGACTCGAAAACCGGATCGTTGTTGTTCGTCGCGAGCCCGAGGACTCGAGAAAACCCAACGCAACACCCGGTGTGGATAACGATAACCGTGAAAACGTTTTAAGAACGTGAACGTTCCGGAAACGCGCGTCGCTATATTTCGTCGACCTTTCAGATGTGGCGAACGAAAACAACAACAACACGTCGTTCGGTGACGCACAGCGGAGCACTGGGTCGTCCTGCGTTTCCTCCGCCGCCGCAACGGAGTTTTAATACGTCGTTACCCGTCACAATGGACCGTTTTTTTTCCGGAAAATAACAACGCTGTTATTATTTATTGATTACGGGTAACGCGTTGGTCGGCCCGATCGACAATCCGTTTCGTTCGACGACACGCGGACCAAAAGCATGCGAATCGTCAAACGGTTTTCTCTGGGTCGTGCGGAACTTAACGTGACGAGGAAGACGCGGCAAAACGCCAGAGCCAGACCCGTTTTTTTTTTATTGAAGAAAAAAAAATTGAAATTTTAACAATAAGTCGTACATTTCTACAATTACGGATCTAAGGCGGAAAACAATTCATACACAATCTCAAGTTTTAGAGATAATAAAATAATAGATATATACGATATACAAATAGATATAATAAAACGCATAGGGTATATATACAAAATTCAAGTTTATATCTGAAGCCCAGAGTATAAAATAGAATTTATTACGGCTTTAATGATGATAGTATTATTAGATAGTAATACATTAGGGGAGGACATATCGACATGAAAGGATGCACAAACATCACGTAAAGTGTCCCTTTCATTGATAATAATAGCCGGACAGTGTGAAAGAAGATGGTCGAAGTCGCATGAATAGCCCAAACAATTAGAAAAAATGCAGGCTGGACTGTCGTTTAACCCCATTTCAAATGCATGCGTAGGCAGTTTATTATGACTAAGTCGTGGTCTAGAATATTTGACGATTACGTGCCTACTGAGTTGTAGGTCCGACCCGTTTTTTTTAAGGAAACGAAAATTGCGCGCGCGTACTGAAAACAAAAGAAAATTTTCTCATACGACCGTGAACGAACACGTTGTCGTTTGATCGAAGTTTTCGTTTTCCTCGGTCGACGTCCGGTTTTTCTAACAACCCGGCCGTGGACGTCAACAGCCGACGACTCACACGCGTGTACCGGAGAGTATACTCCGTGATAACGACGCGGTCGGACTCCGGACTCCGGAGTATTAAACACCGTGGTCCGGGTTTTTACGGGTGAGTCATCGACGGATCTCGGGTTATGGATACTGTGGACGGTGAAAGTCCGAAGATGATCGAAGAGATTGGCTACGCGTAATTTTTTCCGTATTTTCGTATTTTCGTAAGAAAAACAAACAAACAAAAAAATCAACAACGAGTTTGTTCGTTCGCTCTACGTCGAATACGGTGTTATCATCGGTCCTATCGTCCGATTGTATTGTTTTGCCGTGGTCGATCGACGGCGGTGAACGACCGTCCGAGGTCCAACGAGATTACACACACACACACACACACGAAACCCGTGAAAGTCAAAAAACACAAAAAAGCAAAAAGAAAAACATCGATATCCGTAGAAAACCGCACGGTCGATACGGTCGGTCGGTCGATATTTCTCCCACGGGGCTCTCTATGCGCGTACCGAATGACGGCTAGACGTTTTACATTCGTCCGAGTGGGCAGGCTTGGATAGTAGTATTCGAATAACTCTGGATACTTTTTACAGCTGAGACATATTAAAACACGCGTTAATATTTCATATTATTTTTTTGTTGATATACATTATTATTGATATATTATTTTATTGCGATACATATGAATAATCAAATAAACAAATAAAAATCTCCTCGTTTTGGATTGCTTGTCGAACGGTTGTGTATACGGTTGTGGTGATCCGGTTCGAGAAACGTCCCGGAAAAAAAAATACAAAACAGAGTGTCACGACGCGCGTAAACGGGGATTCGCGACAAAACAGAACGCGTTCCATTGGCATGAGACGACCGTAGCCAGTCGTCACGGGTTAAAACAGTTAAAATCGAGTACGATGTGACGCGTTCAATTGTTCCCGTCAATTGACCGTATTGAGTCGACGGGTTTCGTTCGCATCACGAGTTAAATGCTTTTGGAAAACAAAAAACTTACGTTAACAAATTTCGATTAGCAACCACGTGCAGACAACGTCCGTATCTCGTTATGATTTTTTTAATTTTTTTTTCCACGTCGATTACAAAACATCCGGGTCAAAAGACGTACGTAATGTCAGGTACGGGTCAAAAGATTCGGTTAGGTCTGGCCACGACGCGACCAGACACGAACCGAACGCAACGTGCGCTTTAACGAAATACGTTTTTTGTTTTCGAAACGTAACGAGAAATAGGACGTCGAGGCCTCTGGTTTTCGTTTTCGTGCACGCGTAATAACGTCTGAAGCCGTTCCGGACGAGCAACAGATGTTTCGTTAATTTCTAGTTAATTAAAACCACGCGACGCGGCCCACGCAACACGAATAATGAACGCGCGCCGTTAATTCGCCCGACAACCGATTCGTGTGTTATTAACCATCGTCGCCATTGTATACCACGCGCGTACCGGGCGGTCTCGAGCCAGCGTTACCGTACGGTTTTCTTCGCGTGAAAACGCGGGAAGACAAAACGGATTTTGTTCGTTCGTTCGTTAGACGTTACTCGGGAAAACGTGAGCGAACCGGTGGTTCGTCACCACCGATTGCTGTTTGTTGACCGTAACACGTGATTCGGAAGAATTCAAAAACGGAATCCAAAAAAACCGAAAACCCGAAAATCGTGATCTGCGCGCCGAACGCCGAACGGCTTGCGGTTTTCAACGTTTGGATGTTTGACCGTCCGAACCGCGGTCCTGACCCTGCGACCGTAACGCCGACAAAGACAAAGTTAACCGGGGTTCCGGCCGAACTCGGGTTGGACCGAGTGTCAGCGTACATACGTCGGCCGGCGGTTTTGTCGACTACGGATTTACGCGATCGAGGCGTCGTCGGTTCCGCTAGTCAACGTTATCGTTCTAACAAAACGGACGGACAGACGGTCCGAGCGCAGCAAATCAGCACGTTGATCGAATCGGTTTGCATCACGTTCCCGACAAAAATAAGTCAACGTTTTACGTTTTTTTTTTTCGTTTGTTTTTTCGCACAGAGATCGCCAACAAACAAGCGACGGGATGTGACGGTGTGGTGGCGGCGGTCAAGAATCAACAGGAACGGTCGGGTTATACGACGTGAAAACGACCGCGTCTCGAATGACGGAGACGGTTTTTTTTTTTTGTTTCGTTTCCCCCTCCCACCACCCCCACGAACGGAAAAATACCGCGGGTTGTTACCGCAAGGTTACCGCCGGCATACCTGTCCAACGCGCCTCTAGGTTAATAGCCGCGCTAATAGGAAAAAAATCACTCCGGAATCCGTCGACGAGTCGCGGACGGGTGCGGGGGTTATCACGGCTCGGCGATCCCGAAAAGGACTTTCACGGGTTCCGCTATTCGATTCTACGCGCGTTACGAGATAGTGTACGTCGTCGTCGTCGTCATCGTCGTCGTCGTAACGTGTATCGGGGCACGCCGACCACGGTCGCGGTACAGACGTTCCAAAATAAAACAACAGCGAAGTTCATTTACGTCTAGTCACACGGTTTTATGGTCGTCGTGATCATTTTTTTATTTTTTTTTTTCCTCGTTTCCGGGACCGGGATAAAGCCCCGGAAACCGGCGACGGGACGACAACGACGACGGTGCCAACGTCACGACGATCCTGTCTACCTGGTTGCGGCTTCGGGTTCGGGTTCGGCTGCGACGGCGACGGGAAGTACCGCTGAAAATAGAAGAACAGACGAAAAATGTGAATCCACGCGAACGTGCGAGTTCCGGGGACGTTTCTACGGATTGTAATCTTAACCTAACCCACACCCCCCCCCCCCAATGTGTTTTGATTAGGAAAGATTCCTGACGATAATCCCGTCATCCCGTAACAACGCAATTGTTCGTCTCTACGGCGCGTAGAAACACGGATGAGATCGACGGGCCGGTTTTGTCGCACGCTCATCGTGATATTATGACGATCCGTCGAGCACGTGACTGATGTGTTTTCGCATTATCGCGACGGACGACCAGATTTTGTAATTTGGATTCAACGACGGATTGTACGTTTTGTATTTTTCAAATATTTGCAATCGGCGTTGGTTTTAAGTTTACCATTTGGCGTTCGTGAATCGATTACCGTTTGTTTTATTTGTCGTATTATTATTATAAATCTGAACCCGCGCACCTGTCGTCCACGCTGTCGACGTCCCTGCACGGGCCGTGTCTAGTTCGAACGTGTAGAGTCAGACGTACGGTTACGATGTTTACGCTCTAGGACCAGGGGTTCCCAAACTTATCTCGCTTCAAATCTCATCTCGACGACAAATCCTAACCTAACAAAGATAACCAAAAACAAAAAACACACGCGCTTTTCATTAAAAATTGATAAATAAGACGAGAGATGGTCTTCGAACGCGTCGAGAAAGCTACAGGACGACCTAAAGAAAAAAAAAAAAACCCCAAAACGTCGTCATATTTTCGTCGTGTTTCAGTCGAATCCCGCGTGACGCAATACGGCGCGTTTCACGAAAACGCGGTTCCGTGATTTTCGCGTTCCGTTCGGGCGGCAGGTGACCCGCGGCGAAAACCAGCCGGTGTCTGGACTATTTTTTTCGCGCGGTATTAAAATCACGCGCTTAACGTCACACGGTTCGTCATACGTCGACGTTTGTCTGTTGAACTACTTAATTCGTTCGCAGCATCGTGACGTACCAAGTGTTTGCGCGAAAAGTGACGAGCGGGATTCGTTTGAAAAAAAAAAAAAATTTCCCTCTCGAACGATATCTCGGGGCGGATCTCCTCGTTTCATTTTTTTTCCCCCTGTTCTGCTCGCGCAACAATAATAAAAATAAAAACGTACGAACCTGTGAATGCAATCGTTCGCGGACGTAGGACTAACCGTGATCGAACGACGACGACGACGACGACGACGAAACGAGTGCGCGACGGAGGCGACGGACGCGACGACTGACGACGGAATCGTTCCGGGCGGCGCGCACATGTCGGCGGCGGCGGCGGAACGGCGGGCACCGCTCGCCGCGGCGATCCGACGAACAAATTTAGAACGTACGCGGACGAGACCACACGCAAATCGACGGTCCTGGCCCCGGGACGATGGGTTTCGGTGAAAACATCAACGCTGATGATAGACGGTCCGGAAGTCTCGTACGGTTTCGGTGCAGTCCGTGCGCGCAAACCCCAGACGTCTCTATGGAAGTTTAACGGGCGAAGAACTCCAAAGTGGTCGGGGCCACGGGCGCCCATAGGATAATAAATAGGACAAAAAAAAAAAATAGGTTAGGTTCAATAATTTAATGTGGTCTTGTGTTGTTTCATCAATGTATGATATTGATTTTAATTTCCAATAATCATACCGAATCAAACCATTTATATTTTACTGTTGTATTATCACAGAAGAAACAGAAGAAAATAAAAATTAAAAAAATAAAACAGAAATAAAACGTCGACCTTTACAATGGCAACGTGAAAATACCAATTTTAGCGACTATACTTATTTCCCAGGAGGGGGGGCATTTCCCCCCCCCCCCCAATGGGCGATCGTGTTCGTCGACTCGAGGAACGTTGACGAATCGGACCACAGCTGGTTCGAGGTTAGAGAACGTTCCAAACGGTCGTTCTAACGCGAAACGAAAACGACCGGCCCGAAAATGAAAACCAACGGATTGTTCCGCGGCGGTTTTTCTAAAAAATCTTTTGGACCTCGTATCAGACGCGAAGCGCCCACTCAACTAATGGCCGACAGTCGTTTCGGTCCGACGCATGAGTCACGTTCACTGAATGGTTCGTCATACGCGTACGTGCCGACCAGACGCGTTCAGATAACAAAAACTCGAACCGATCTACTCAAGACAAGCCAACGGCGAAACAACTCGGCTCAAAAGTTCTCGACTATACCGCCGTGTAGGCTGTTTGAGCGCATAAGCGCGTACGTCATCACCCGGTTGTTTATCATCGCCGACGTCCGTGTCGGACGCATACCGTTCCAAACGAATAACCGATCGTCACGAAACGGAATTCATCATTATTATGTTTATTATCGTGCGACTACGTTTATGATGATGATGTTTTTTCCCCCTCTCTCGATCGACAAACACGTCATACAAATGGTGTTTATTAAACGAACGTACAAACAAAATTACTGTCGTTGTTATCATTATTACGTCGTACACGCCCGACAATACACATGCGTGTAAATTTAGGTTAATGCCGATAAACGATAATATCTCGCTTGATCATAGTATTACGTCGACACACCCGTTTTACAAACGACGGTTTTTGAAGACGTTGCGTTTCCGTCACACTGACTACGGACGAACTACGTTTCTCTAAGAACATTGATGTATTTTTTTTTTGTCTTCTTGACGAATACCTTTCAGATCAAGAAAGTTTTTCTCGCCGCGGGTTTACATTACATTATGTAATAATCGTACAGACATTAATAAAGGGAGGCTCACACGATTTACGAAAACCGTCTTCGACGTTGGATGAGATGAGCCTCGACCTACGGACGTTACCGACCGTAGAATAATTTCAATACGAGAAAATTGATGTGAATAACGAAAATGAAAACGTCCAACGCCTAATCAATTCGCAAAGCAATTATCTATGAGAACACGATTTTTAATGCGTATATTTGATAACGGACCCCGATCCCGAACGGATTTTCACGAAACCGTGCTGTTATTTTCCATCGACTACGTTTTCGGGTTTGTTCAAACGCGACTTGAAACCGAATCTACTTCAAATCGAATCCGTAATCATGTGAAAAAACAGAAAATCGAAGTAGGAACACTACGTTTGTTTAAGAACAAATAACGACGACAATTGAAATTAAAAAAAAAAATAATAAACAAATAAAAATTTAACTTTTTTCAAAAACACTGTGTAAAACATTTTCTTGTAAATTACTGGTATGCAACATTTTATATTTGAAAAACGATCACTAGAAGCATATTTAAATGCCGTTGTGAAGGTATTTTCAAATCCGAACGTACACTATGTGTTTATTCAAAAAAAAAAAATGTTGTTTGGTTCTCAAACATTATATTTCGTTGATATACACGTGTGACCGTCGTCCTTAAACATCGTGTTTCGGCCACATGGACATAAAATGCGATTACGTTGTAAAATAGAAGTCGGCGTCTCCGTCGCAGGTTTTACAACGTCCATGTGTTAAGTATATATATATATATATATTTTGTGTTGGACGTTTGAAAAGGGTACGACTTTTCGGATGTTTTTATTGAGACCATACGTAGGTCCGTCGCATTCGTATACGACCGAATGCACACTCTATACATGTGTATATAAGTCATTCACATGTGGTCCTTTATGGTACCGTCTTCAATACAGTCGTCATCGTCCGTTGAACGTTTTTAAGTCGAATTCCACGAGAGTGCCGCGGCGACATGTGGTCAATTTACGATTTTTAATTTGAACGTACATAATGATAAATAATAATAATAACAACAGTAATAATAACTAAATGCTTAAAGATATATATATATGGTCCGAAATGAAATACTCGACTCCATATAACCGAGAAAATATATAAATAAATCCATAAAGGGCGCATGTCTCATATTTTACAAAAATCATTTTATTGATTTAAACTCGTTAAGCGTCTGGAGTCATATGATACTTTACAAAACGATTGCGAAAACGTATACACGATATCCATTACATTAAATTTGTTTTTCAACTTTTTTTTTTCAGCGATGAAATGAATAGTTTGTCTTTAAAAAAGAAAAAAATGTTTAAATTTGGAATGAAACACGTATAAATATTACCTGCATTGTTATTATATACTCTCGTAGTACTCGTGGAAAATAGTTTATGTCCTACAATGTTCACGAAACAACGGTAAATTCTTTGTCTTGTTTGTGTATCAAAAAAAAATATTTGTGCTAAAATACACGGTGAAATTACGTTTTTTTTTTTTTTTTTTTTTTTTTAAAATTACGTTAAAAACTTAATTAGAACTGGTTTGTTTACGTTCATTCGAATTCAGTAATAATAATGATATGAAGAAAAAAAACTACTCGCTACAATCAAAATATACTGTAACGATTGAGTTATTATCAAAAAACAAAAAAAAAAACAATCCTGTGATTACACGTAATAAGAAATATTTTTTTCGGCGGATAATTCGTTCGAAAATTAACGTGAAAATATCGAACAAACGATAAACGCGCGTATTCGTGACTATTTTTTTTTTGTAAATTTTTTTACAAATCACGTGTACCGCAACAACGTAACAAATAATAATACGTAAGAGTAAAACGATTTTATTGTACCGAATGAACGAAATTCAGTCGACCGTATACGGCAAGACCGACGTTCGTATTTTGTATTGACCGTCAAAACAACCGAATCTAAAGCGACTTGGAAATACGGGGGAAGTTTGTCACTACGAGGATGCCAGCGGGAATTGCTGATTCAAGTGTTTGGGATTCCGGTGGAAAACGGAGCGCGTTTTCTTCCGGATAATGTCGTTATCGTGGCGTCCGTTTTTCAACGTACTCGTTTCGCCAATAACGGACACGGTTCGAAAGCGCAGTCGATAAATCGACTTACGTTACTTCGCATGATAACGCGTCTGGTTATCGAACCCGAATTTCGTTCGGCATTGGGTTTTTTTTTTCGAAAAGACGGTCTCCCGGAGGACTCTCGTTTCCGGATGACGAGTATAAACACACGGTCTAACGGTTATCAACGGATTGTTTTTAGACGCTTTCGAATGACGAGTATTTCTTAACGAATTTCTCGCGTCGCACGTACGACATCCGTCGCTGCTTTAGATTCGTCTAGACCAGGGATGGGCAACTCAAAGTTACTTTTAGAGTAACACGTACTTTAAACGGAATTGTTTGATGTGAGTTTTAACGACGCGTGACTGCCGACAACAACGCAGCAAAATCTACTTCTATTTCGGAAGTAGAAACACGAAGTAGACGACCTGATGTTTCATCTGTAAGACGATTTCTCCGTTTTTGATTTGATAGAAAACGTACATTCACAAATCTCGTAAAATTGGATACTCTCCAACGGATAATAATTACCAAGAGCACAGACTTTGCAGATAAAAATGGATCTGTTTGCGACTCACATAATTCTAACTGAAGCGCTAATCTTGCTCTACAAATGTTTAAGGGTTTCGTTTGAATACGACGTGGCCACTAGTTTTTGAAATATTTCATATTCGACGTTTCATTGCACGGTTTTGTAGTCATAAACGTTGACGTAATTTCGATTTGTATAATTTATTTGCCATCACACAAAACATTGATACGCGTCATAAACGGGAATATGAGGGGTCGTGTACGTTTCAGAAAATTGCTCGGTAAATTGTTTACACGCTTTAAGGTGGTCACGTGGTAAGTGGGTGGGGGGTATGGGGGGAAGTGGTGCAACAAAATTCAAAAACACAACACCGGTCGTCCGCGGAGACTCCACTGTCGACCGTTGCCGATTCTCGGACTGTACGGACATCCTCGTGGTGTCACGGACGACGTATTGCGTTTAATCAAATCGAAACCTATCGAACAGAAATAAAAATCGATCGGTACTTTTTTTTTTGTTTCTTACTACGATCTCAAAAAATTTAAACGTTTATCGTGCTCCCGTAGGGGTTTCTCGTTGTCTGCGAAGTCCGTAAAATACACCGATACCGATTTCGTCTTCTACCGGTTTCGTACCGTTTGCGAGAGACGTGTAACTGTTACGGTTTCTGAACAAAACAACGTGACGTAAGCATAGGCTCGCGTTCAAAACACCACGCAAATGTATTCGAACACCAATATCCGAATAGTTGTTGTCGTTTGCCCGACGTCGTAAAGCCCAATCACAATTTTTTTTTCTTCTTCTTCTTGTCACGCGCAACATACGTCGCGTTACGGTCACTCGTCGAGCCCCGACGCGATTAAAGCCGCGCAGAGTACGGACCCAACCGCGTTCGCGTGACGCGTTTCGGACGACGACGGATTTCTAGTCGACGGGAACGACGGGAACGACGATCACGAAGAGCGAGGATTTCCGATCTCCAACAATAAAAAACCATAAAGAAACGCGTTTGATACGTTTCGTCACGGCCGCGGACCCGTTGCCCCAAAACGACCGCGTGCGTGCCGATAAAAGGATAAAGACTGGTAGACGAGAATGCAACAATAGACTAGACGTTGGACGGAAAAAAATGGAGAGGCTAACTAGTAGCAGCGAAAGTCCTCGATAGACCTTTAAGCTGTTAATGAAAAAAAAAATAACGCAACACTTTATGATACAACCGAGAATTACTGACGTCGAATAATTATCATTTTTCTAACATTTTAACTATTGATGTGTTGAACAGTATTCCGGTATTTAAACACGATATAGTTACGAAACGACGTATCGCTGTCTGTTTTTGTATACGTTAAATATGACGACTACAAACTTCTCGTTTCCTCAGTTCAAACAAAAAAAAAACATAGTACTGATATAAATATATTAAACTTACGCAGTATATACAAATGTGTCCTTAGCTTAACATTTTTTAAGATTTGACTGTGCATGATATGATTATTATTACGACGGAAAACCTGAAGGTAATAGGTGACACAGATTATCTCGTCAGTACAGCAATCGTATCGATTCCGTTTTCCAATCGTACATATAAGTCATACCAATAGCGTTCGAATTTTTTGAATATTATTGAAAATTATGTAAAATCGTTATCGTTTTTAAGAACGTGGTGCATAACGATTATCCCTTTTTGCCGTTAGGTGTATTAATAATGATCGATGTTAAACAAATGATAATATACTATTGATACTACAAGATAATAAAATAAAACCAACACCTATTGCGCATTATGATAGACATTTTAAGATATTAAAAATAAACGGAGCATGTTATGTGTAACGATTTTATGTAAAACACATATACGGTTTATAATATTATTTAAATACTTAATGTACATTTGAATAATAGTTAAAATTTTAACATATAAAACTTTAATAATAACACTGAATTCAACTTACGTGGTTTTGCGAAAAATCGTTTAGTAAATATACAAATCGTGAACCAATATTTAACGTGTGCATATGGAACATCTGGATCAACAAAATGTGTGCGTCATTTTTTACGACAAACAATTTTTGGCCTATTTTTGAACCGTTATAATCGCCACAATGTATTTATTTGTCTCATTCCTCGAAAACGTATAGCAGTCGAATTCTAATTACTACATTAATTGTCCCCAATATACGAATTAAGTATTAACATGATTTCAGTTAACTACGAGACTTATTTTATAGTTTTATCGGTTCTTGGATTGATCTCAAGCTGTTCTAGCGGTAAACATAGTTCATTTATTACGTATTTGAGCAATTTTTTACAAATTGTAAATCTACAAATTCTATTGTAATTAAACTAAAAATACAATGGTATGTAAAACGCTTAATATAATTTTATAATAAATCATTAGATACTAACTCAGATGAATCAGGTAATTAATTTACAGTTGTTTGTATATAGTTGATATTTAACAAACGTATATTGAAGAATATATATTTTTTAATAATAAGAATAAGTGTTTTTATGATTAATTATTGATTTAAGCAATAGATTTATGCAACATAATGTTTCTTTACGCGTTTCGGTCGACGACGGATTTCTAGTCGACGGGAACGACGGGAACGACGATCACGAAGCGCGCGGATTTCCGATCGACAACAATAAAAAACCATAACGAAACCCGTTTGATACGTTTCGTCACTTTCCCCCACCCGTTGCCCCAAAACGACCGCGTGCGTGCCGACGGCAGGACGTCCGTCCGAACGCGAACCGAGCGCAAAACCGCGTAAACGTGACGTCGCCACAAGACCGGACCGCCGGGCCCTGTTCGACTTTCGTTCGGTTTCATCCACAATCGCGGGTACGCGCGCACAAGAAGTTCCGGTTTCCGTCTGATTCCGACCTACACGTACCTACGGTATCGTCGGACGCCAACTCTAATACTGGAACCAACTCAACGACCTGTTAAGACCAAACGATAACGCGTCGCGGTGCGCCGGCGAACCGCTCAAGGTTTATTCGACTAACCAACACACCCCTTGGGGATGACACCGTCCAAGATGAGCTGACGAGTATCCATGAGCACTGCGAGTCCTAAATCGGAATACGAGCGTCCCTCCGCCAGAAACACCTCGTCCGCTACATTTCTCTTATCGGCCGTCTCCTCGTCATCACGTCCACATTCATAATCTCTTGTCAAACTGTCATATAACAACCGTCGACCACCCAATAACCGCTTAACGATTGCGCACGTTTAAATATTCAATCAATACCTACACAACCCCACTCTCCCACACGTGTTCCATATATTATTTTTTTTAAACTATATGACACTACGAATCTATGCGTTCGTGTTAATAACGATTATCGGTTGTGAACGTATAAATAATAGTGAACGTATACAAAATTCTACGCGGCAATCGTCTCGATTCCGTTAAACAAACTTACACATATAAGTCATATGATTAGCCTTGGTTTTATTGGGAATCGTCATAAATATTTTATTGATGAATTCGTTCAACCGTCATCGTTGTGGTGCAAAAGTTTAACCCTTTTCGACTGCGTGTGTATTAAAAATGATCGAAACAAATGATTATATATTATTGACACTACAAGTTAACGAAATGAAAGCTACTGATTCAAATAATTATTTTATTTTTACGAGTATATCGGTCAACTCTTTTGAACTTCTTTTAATAAAATGTTGATAAATACAATGAAGGGGTTCGTATGGTTTTCACATTGTTGTCTGGCAGTTTGCACATATTCATTTATTTGTTTTTATTTTTACACAAAGACGTAAACATATTTGAAATATTTGAAATTTTCTTGTTACAAAATGTATAGAATATTAGACCACGGGTATAAAACCAATATCTTATAAGCCTTGATCATTGAAATCAATTTAAATATTTTTTAATTATCGTTTCTATACCATCGTTTTAATAAAACTTTTCGACAGTCAAAAAAAAAAAAACTTTAAATTTATAAATATAGTACGCACATAAATTTTTTTTTATATGTAAATTTAAAAACACAACCGTTATCGACAAGAACGCACTTGGATAAATATACAACTGCGATCGAGAACAAATCGTTTGTTTAACGCGAAACAGAATTTTTAGGTAATGTACGAAACATTTCGTTTCTTACAAACGAAAATTCATTAGTATTTTTAATTCAATAAATATTTCCAAATCGTACATAGGAATAGGACAAAAACCATGGGGTTTCTAACATATTTTATTAACTTCCAAAACGTTTGGGGAATATACATTTCTAGCATCATAAAATTACGTCGTTTACTTCAAAATTACTTTGAATCACGCGGATAAATTTGATGCGATTGGAGGTTTAATTACAATTTATGTGTAAACTGCGAAAATACTTAAGAAATACATAGTTTACAATTACTCTTATAGTTCCTTAACATGTTTAAAATCTGATTTATTTACAATAAAATCATATTTATAAGAAATAATGTGCCAAAGTAGTAGTTTCCTAATTTACTATGAATAATAGTCATATAGGATTTTCAAGTAAATATATTATTTCATCACCTGAATGATTGAACATTGATTATTAATAAAATAATTATTAAATGTATTAAGGCATTACGATTTATTTCGTTATTGTACCATAACTCTAGAATATATAAACTTCTAGTTTTAACAATAATTCTAACATATTTGTACTGTATGTCGTTACCTTGAAAAATCTCATTACCTATACTACTCGTTTTAAAAGTAAAACGCATCGTTTTGTATTGCAACTATGAATTACTAACGTTCGAGTTATTATTTTTTTTTTTTGACAAATTAACTCATGATATACAAAGCAAAAGTCCGGCATTTAAACATACAATAATTACAAAAACGACATATCGCTGTTCTTTTTAATATACATTAATTATGATAGTGACAAAACAATATCGGAATTTTAATGTGCTTACAATATTTTTCCGAAATTATTATTGTGTATTCGTCCTCTCTTCTTCTAAATTCGAAATGTAAAAATCGTTCGTATAAAAGTCAGCATTTTCCTTAGTACTCATGAGTATTTTAAATTGAAGCAATATTCACAAATGAGTTCGCAACGTAACATTTTCTGAGATTTTGCTGTGCACAATGTGATTACTTTTATAGCATATATGGGGACGATAATACGTGACACACATATGACTTCATGCAAATCATTATGTTCAATTTCATCAGTGTAAGATAAGTCCAGAATAAGTAAACTTCGTGTTTTGACAATATTCCCAACACTGTTTGTATTTTAGGTTGTTTATTTGAACGAACTTATAACATAAATAACGCTGACTAAAAGTTTAATTTCTTAGAACGGTAGTAACCTATGCACGTAAAACTTGGTCCACGACAATAGAAGACAATAGAAAACTTGCTGATGGAGAAGGAAAATGTTCAGAAACATATTTGACCGTGGTATACAATAGTGATTTAAGAGTAACGAAAAAAGACTTAATTAATAGTTGTATTGCTTATATAGAAAATCCAATATCTTCACGTATGTAAGGGGTAAACGATTGGAATGGTTGGGACATGTATGGAGATCGAACGGTGATATTTTGAAGAACGTTTTAACAGAAAAAGCAAACAAGGAACGACCACTCAGCAAACCGCGGACCAGATGGTAAGACACAGCGGAAAAGGATAAAAGACTGGTAGATGGGAATGCAACAATAGACTAGACGTTGGACGGAAAAAAATGGAGAGGCTAACTAGTAGCAGCGAAAGTCCTCGATAGACCTTTAAGCTGTTAATGAAAAAAAAAATAACGCAACACTTTATGATACAACCGAGAATTACTGACGTCGAATAATTATCTTTTTTCTAACATTTTAACTATTGATGTGTGGAACAGTATTCCGGTATTTAAACACGATATAGTTACGAAACGACGTATCGCTGTCCGTTTTTGTATACGTTAATTATGACGACTACAAACTTCTCGTTTCCTCAGTTCAAACAAAAAAAAAAACTTAGTACTGATATAAATATATTAAACTTACGCAGTATATACAAATGTGTCCTTAGTTTAACATTTTTTAAGATTTGACTGTGCATGATATGATTATTATTACGACGGAAAAGCTGAAGATAATACGTGACACAGATTATCTCGTCAGTACAGCAATCGTATCGATTCCGTTTTCCAATCGTACATATAGTCATACCAATAACGTTCGAATTTTTTGAATATTATTGAAAATTATATAAAATCGTTATCGATTTTAATAACGTGGTGGATAGCGATTGTCCCTTTTTGCCGTTAGGTGTATTAATAATAATCGATGTTAAACAAATGATAATATATAATTGATACTACAAGATAATAAAATAAAACCAACACCTATTGCGCATTGTGATAGGCATTTTAAGATATTAAAAATAGACGGAGCATGTTATGTGTAACGATTTTATGTAAAACACATATACGGTTGATAATATTTTTTAAATACTTAATGTACATTTGAATAATAGTTAAAATTTTAACATATAAAAATTTAATAATAACACTGAATTCAACTTACGTGGTTTTGCGGAAAATCGTTTAGTAAATACACAAATCGTGAACCAATATTTAACGTGTGCATATGGAACATCTGGATCAACAAAATGTGTGCGTCATTTTTTACGACAAACAATTTTTGGCCTATTTTTGAACCGTTATAATCGCCACAATGTATTTATTTGTCTCATTCCTCGAAAACGTATAGCAGTCGAATTCTAATTACATCATTCATTGTCCCCAATATACGAATTAAGTATTAACACGATTTCAGTTAACTACGAGACTTATTTTATAGTTTTATCGGTTCTTGGATCGATCTCAAGCTGTTCTAACGGTAAACATAGTTTATTTATTACGTATTTGAGCAATTTATTACAAATTTTAAATCTACAAATTCTATTGTAATTTAATAACTAAAAATACAATGGTATGTAAAACGCTTAATATAATTTTATAATAAATCATTAGATATTCACTCAGATGAATCAGGTAATTAATTTACAGTTGTTTGTATATAGTTGATATTTAGCAAACGTATATTGAAGGATATATATTTTTTTAAGTGTTTTTATGATTAAATATTGATTTAAGCAATAGATTTAAGCAACATAATGTTTGTTAAAAAAAATGTTAATTTACAAATGTTTTTATGGCTATATATTAATTTAATCAATGGTTTAACAAATATTAGTATAGGCGTAATATCTAAAATTATAGATCAATAAATATTAATGAAATCCTTACATATTATAATGACTTTATCATTTTATTTTTAAGTCTCTAGTTTTCTTACTCATTATTCTCCTCATAAAATTCCCGCTTCAGATCTTCTTTCAATTTATCACAAACTCCTTCACAAAGCATGGGAAGCCAAATGGTCCTCCCTCCCATCCAATTTTGCCTCTTGGCATAGATCAATCTGTTCACCATCCCTCTCAAGCCATGGTTCCAAGGCTTGGATATTCCTTTGCAATCTATTCATTCCTTTTCCCGCCTTCGCATCGGACACAGCTTACTCCCCCACCACGCATTCCATCTTTCTTTAAATTCATCCCCCTTATGCCCACTACACCAATAGGAGGCATTCTGTGACTTCAGCCATATCGTTTTTAATTGTGCACCTCTCTCCTCGGACAGCCACCAACTTTTCTTACGCCTGTCTTCTCTAGGTTTCCCCTCTCCTAATCCATACCATATTCTCAACTCCCGTTCCCTATCGTCATTTTTCTTATCGTTAATTTTATTCTTAATGCTGGCTTCCTAATTTAGTTCACTGTATATATTTTTTAAGCATATATCTGTATATATTTAGCAGTTTCATTCTTTCTTTCTTTACAATTTACTAATTTACTAATTACTAATTTCCTAATAACTGCATTGCTGTAATGTTTTTTTTTTAAACAAAAGCAAAATAAATAAAAAAAAAAAGTCTCTAGTAATAACCCTGATGATGTACATCATGTTGTAGGTAATTTATTTAATATTAATTATGTATATTGATAGTTTAAGAACGTATATTGAAGATTATCCATGTTAACAAAATATTTGTTTTAAATCTTTTTAAGTGAACGATGATAGCCCTAATGATTTAGGTAGATAATATATAGATGTATATAGTTGTAATTTGACAAACGTATATTGATAAATATTTATGTCAATGAAATATCGGTTTTAAAAACTTTTTCTAATTATGATTTATTCAGGAACTAATACATTAGTTGTGCCGTATTACGGAAATATATAGATTGATAAATAACGATTAAATTGTCACATTTTATAATGCATTTATATCATTTTAACTTTACATAGGTCAACACATTTATAACCGTAATTAATTTCCAATTATTTATGTCTAGTTTTAGTTAAACATACATATATTGAAAAATATTTAAAATTTGTATTATACATTTCATTCATATTAAGTATTAGTTTTAAGAATAGTGCAATAAGTATCAGTAACACCGTAATACTGAAAATTATAGATTGATAAATACCGATAAAATCGTCCCATTTAATAATATACATATTCGGTAAACCAACATTTTTATGGTGTACAAACTCGATTTAAATCCAAACTCTCAATTGCATAAAATACTTCTGGAAAGATAATACTACTTAAAAATTATCTAGGAATGGAATAATTCCAAATGTTTTATCATTGTACTTTATGTACTTACTTATATTTATTTTGTTAATATTATTTTATTTTTTCGTTGTAGAATGTTTAAGTAAGTTTAATGATGAAATAAAATATTCAACAGTTATACAAATATATTATGCATAATAGTCGACGATTTATCGTACAAATTATTGATTGAGAACTATATATAACAAATATAAGTTCTCGTAGATTATGAACAATTTGATAGCTCATCACTTCGTGTATTTATATCTTTTCCAATGATTCTATCCTATATTTCTGGAGATAATAATTACATTAACTAAAAACTGATGGTCATTGAAATAACTATGCACAAACCGATTAAAAATTTAAGCAAAAATGTATTGGTAATCGAAATAATATACATTATTAGATAGTCGTACATATTCCTTTGTATGCGATGGTATGTGGTCGCACTGCCTATAAAAAAACTTGCGAAATATGAGTAACGAAAAATAAAGACTTACACCTATTTGTATTTTAATGCGAATTCCATATTTGTGCTCACGCCGCAAAGAAATTACAGACGTTCTCAATAGGGGTTGATCACTCTTAGTTTCATTTGGAATTTTGGAGACGTTTGGACCTGTTTAAATCGAGTGGGTTTAAATTAAATAAATGGTGTTACGGATCAAATTGGATTCCAATTTCAGTCTGCATTTCAGTATGATGAAAAAAAATTAAACTAAAAAATCAGTTGTTCCCACAAAGCAATTTTGTGATAAAAAGTATCGTGTTCGACAGCCTTAAACGAATAACTTTGTGAGCAGTTAAAAATGACTCGATTAATTAGTAAATGAACGTTGAATACACGGGGCTTAGGTATCTAAATAAGAAGACGGGAAACGAACTGAATATTATTCGAGCGGCTTAGCTAATAATAATAAATATTTAAATTTAAATTTAAATTATGTGATTTTCAAAATCCTTTTTAGGTGAACTTTTAAGAATAGGATTTTGTCGTATGTATTAAGATGTTTTATTAACTATATTCGTGTGTATTGAATGAACATTATATTATTTCACTTCGACTTGTTGTCGATACATGTGTTAGTATGTATAACTAATAAACAAGATATATCTAAGTCGAAGTATATAATTATTCCTATATTATGGATGTATAAAAAGAAATTTCATATATAAACTATCATTGTATATTTTCATTTTGTAGATAACTATACCTTTCTCAATGCTTTCGAATTTGCTTATGAACAATTAAGTGAGTAAATTAAATTTATCAATTTTCCCACTTCACAAATATTAACAAAACATTGAAAAGCCGGAATAATCTTAAATTCATTTACTTTAAACTGTAAATTCCAACCTAATACTCTAAAATCTCACACCAACCACATCCTCTTATACCGCCGAATGCTTTGCAATAATCGGAGCCATTCTAACTATTTCATCTTTAACACCAAATAAATTCCTTATTGCTGCAAATTCATTTTATTGCCTTCAATCTCTATCCTTTAATGTTTTCAAATCCCAAACTTCATATCTCATCATCAAAATCAGATATCTCTTGTCAACCTTAGTGAATCAGTTTTCGATATATAATTTTTATGGGTACAACAAAGTTGCAAGTAATGAAATAATAGACAAATTGGCTAAAAACATAGCCTACTTCAAATTACTTCCTTATATTTAAATCTTATTGTCCAACTTTGTCCATATCTAAGTATTTATACCAATAGGCTTTAACAAAAATACTGGGAAGGATTCTCTAACAATTTCCCGACCAGGTA
The DNA here is from genome assembly GCA_019022885.1 of Schlechtendalia chinensis. Lineage (NCBI taxonomy): Eukaryota > Metazoa > Arthropoda > Insecta > Hemiptera > Aphididae > Schlechtendalia > Schlechtendalia chinensis. The sequence continues at coordinate 13,634,692 of CM032345.1, read as the reverse complement.
CTGATTGATTTTCACGATCAACCTACACTACAACTGATTTCATAACCTTAATCTATCTAGAAAATCCGAATATTTCTTTTCACGACTTCGCTTTGGCCATTTTTTAATTCCTTTTCATTATTTTAAACTTTCTTTGAAGAATTTTCCAATATTCACCCTCCAAAACTATTCCTCGATCACTATCATATCTCATCATAATTTTAATTGTCCCAAATTGTTTTCTAAAAGAGCATATCTGAACTCCCTTTTTAATTCTCTTAATATTTCGTTAGAAAACAAACATATTTTCTCCTCCCAACAACCACATTTCATTCTATCCATTTCATCCTCCATTAAACTTTCTGACTTTCTAGTTTAACTCATTTCTACATATAAATATTCATATTTATATATTTATTTATTGTTTATTTTTTTATTTCATTTTTTCTATTCGTATCTACACCAACCATGTAATCTCTATTGAAATTGTCGAGGATGATTGTATATTCAATGCTAAATAAAAAAAAAAAATTTTAAATGAATTAATATATAATAAATAATAAATAATGTAGTATATACCGATTCTTTGTTAACTAGTAAAACATAACATTAATAATGGTAAATCATACAATTTAATGTTTTAAATAAAAACTAACTATACTGAACTTAACAAATATATTGATATTATTGCCTAGTAAATAAATCAAACACAATATTAAACGTAAATATGTTCTACATGAATATATTTACCAGCGATAACAGACGTCAAATATAATAGATGGTTTAGTATAAGAACAAGAAATTTACAAATTACTTTATTTAATGAAACAATTAATATATTTTAGAATATATACTATTTTCTCTATAGTCTATTTAACCTGTTGGTATATACTTTATGAAATCATCGTGAAGTTAATTTAAAATAGGTAAATCATTTAACTTCAATCAATATTTCGAAATAGAATTTCAAGTTTATAACGTCAATTCGATCATCTCAGACTTGCTGGTAGTCTTTAATTTATCAGTAGATATGTTGATTATATTGCAGCTTAGAAATAATATACAATGATAACTACAAACAATATTTTATATTTTCCTTTATATTTCCTATTTGGATAGTATAAAGATCATATTGAGTTTGTACGAATTAAATTTGATATTCTAAATAAAATCTAATTATTCATCATTATTAGTTTTTAGAAATCACAATTTTTCTTATTATTTGGCACAAATATGTGTAAAGTGTAAAACATTGTAACAGATGCTAGTTTAAATTGTGAGTCTAAAATAGTATATTTAAACATAATTACTAATCCTAAAAATACATTTTATAATTTCATAAGTTGAAGCAAGTTTATACTACGAGTATATTGAATGCACGGTTTTACAACTTATCAGACAAGTACATAATACTCGTACGTATCAATAAAAAATATTCAATGTTAATAATGCAAATTTAGTTCAATCGTTATATGTAAAGCACGACTCAATTTAAATATTATTATCAAAGTTGACAAAAAAAGTATTTCCACTGTTTCTATCTTAGGTCATAATTTATTGTATTATGATAAATTAATATAAATACATATTTATATGTATACATATTATTTATATATATATATTTATATGCTGAACACATATTTATATACTCCAAACACTACTAAACACGCAGATATAATAAAATCAATTTTGTCAAGGAACTATTATATAACAAATTTTAAAAACATATTTTACAAACATATTTTGCAAACCTGGGAACCTGTCATGTACAATTATTATCCGTCTAATTGCTAGCTCGATTTTTACTGAGTTTAACTATTTTCTTATCTCACTCTTACTATACAAAAAATATACAGTGACGAACACATCATTACAGAACATGAGGCAGGGGGATCAGCGCTACAAAAAAAAAAATTTTTAAAAAAATATTCCACAAATAATTTTATTACCATAAGAAAGAATGTTGTGCTATGCTAAAAGATTTCATTAGGCATAACTGACACCTAAATCCCTTCATGATGTACACAGTTCTGCACGAATATTTACAAATGCACTCCATTAATACTTAATTTGTTTCACTAATATGCAATATGTAATATATTTTAGAAAATTTAAAGACACCTGTGACATTTTGTCAGAAATATCCAGATCAACTTAAAGGTGATAACGATTAACAACCTAGTGAAATTAAATATTTATTCTTTGATGATTTTGCTAATTAGATAGAATTTTAAATAAATAAACTAATTGTACATTGTAGAATATTTTTATTAATAAAATATGGGTTTTGACATTTCTTTTTTTATTTGTAAATTATTGATTTATACAATGATCCAATAAATATTAGTAATAGCGTAATACCAAATAAAATTAATTCAAAAATAACGAAGAAATCGTCCTATTAATCATATATAAATGTATATAAAGTACGATGTTTTAGATTTAATATGTTTAGAAATTATTTAGTTACTTATGTTTAGTTTGTTTATGTAACATAAATCGTATTTTAAAATTAAAATAAATGTTAACTTATATCTAATTAAAAATGAAATAATTCAAAATATCATTATCACTTTAATGTATACATAATATTGAGTATTGGCTGACATATGTGTAATTTCTATATAAATAATAAATTTACTTGTTTTTATTTTGTTAATATAAAACCACATTTTTTTTAAATATATTATATGTATACTTATTTCTGATAAAATATTATATATATATATATATTAGTTAAAGCATGTAAAGGTAAGTCTAATGATAAAATAATAAATAACTCTTTAAACACTTGTAAAAATTGATTGTACGCAATACACGACAATCTTTAGTATTAATTACTGATTGAGAACTAAATATAATAAATATATATTCTCAACGATTATGAAAATTAAAATTTGACAGCTAATCACGACGTAAATTAAAATTTGTTCCTATGAATGTTCCTATGTTGAATGTTTAGAAATTACAATTATATTAACTATACGTGATAGTAATTCAAATGTCTATGTACAAATCAATAAAAAATTGGAGTCAATAGATATTGTTTAACGAAATGTTTCATATTTTAAACTACACTTTCATATTATTTTCGGAAACCATAAAACGAACACTTCTCTTTTAACTCTTATAAGGTTTTTGAAAAAATAAAATTAGTTTTTCTATACTTGATACAGTATATAATACAAAATACTAGTTTATAACATTATATTAAACTTTTACATTATTAGGAATTCTAATCTATTAATATTCGTAACCTGAGAGATTTGATGTGTTTTGACATAAATATGACAATGACCGGTGGCAACAACTTTGTGCGCAATGGTATACGGACAGTGCGTCCATAAAAAACATTCGAAAAATGAGTAAAAAAAAGTAAAATGTAACATCTGTTTCTATTTCAATACAAATTCCATTTTTGTACTCAAAGTATAAAGAAATGTTTCAACGCGAGGTTGATACCTCTTAGTTTCGTTTGGAACGTTCAAGTTGGAGTGGTCGACAACATTAGCCTGTTGAAATCGCGTGGATATAAATTAATTTAATCATAAAACAGTTCATTTTGGACTGCAATATTCTTATAAACTTTTAAATGAGTACAGAAATATACATTAAAGAATCATTCGTTTATTTAGGCATCCAATGTTTGAATTTATAAAATTTGGTAAATTCAATGCAAACTATCTAAAATATCCTTCTTTCAAAGCAAAAATAATAATAATTATGGGAACCTTACGTTTCTACGAAGTGTGACAGTTGTTCCCACAAAGCAGTTTTGTGATAAAAAGTGTCGTGTCCGACCGCCTGAAACCGAATAACTTTGTGAATTGTTAAAATTACTCGTCTAGTTAGTAAATGAACACTGGATACGCGGCGCTTATGAATCGCGATAAAAAGACAGGAAATTATCTGAATATTATTCGGATGGTCTGGCTTATAAAACAAATTTTAATTTTAATTATTTAACATTCGAAATCCTATTTAGAAACCCTTAATTCTGCAGGATTTAATGGTAAGTATTAAATTATATCAGGAATTCTATTTCGTGTGTTTAATCGTATTATTGAATGAACATAATATTTTAATTCGATTTATTGTAGAATTTATTGTCGATACATCTTACATGTACATTGTTTACAAATAAACAAGATGTATCGAAGTCGATAAATATAATTTTTCCGATATTATGAATGTATAAAACGAAATTTTATATTTAAACTATCATTGTATATTTTCATTTTGTAGATAACTTTACATTTATCAAAGCTTTCGAATATGCTTATGAACAATTAAGTGAGTTATTTAAATGTATCAATTTTATCACTTCAGAAGTATTAACAAAACATTGAAAAGCCGGAATAATCTTATATTAATTTATTTTAATCTGTAAATTCCAACCTAATACTCAAAAAATCTCACACTCACTACATTCTACTATGCCGCCGAATGCTTTTCAGTAATCGGAACTCTTATTTTAACCTGTAAACGCCAACCTAATACGTCACATTATACCAAATTGAACAATAAAATAAAAAATACTGAAATGACCTACCAACAAACTTAAATCAGCTTCGTATGAATTTGAAAACTATAATCTGAGGACACGTATAAATTGGATAGAAGTTGTTGTTTGCCAATATTAATAACAGCAACAATTCCTAGAAATTATGTAAACTGCCTTCATTATTTTATTAATGGTTGTATGGTTTAATAATGACGTTTTTGTATATTTAGTACATGTGTAATATTACATAAATGTATTATATAAGAAATGGTTTCAGTAATTATTGCTTTAATTTTATTATATATTATTGACATTCACTTTTCAAAACTGACACGTGAATAATCGATCATTATATCAATATTAGGGACCAATATTGATATGTTCTAAAAATCTTGGTATCAAATTCCTACACCGATTAGAGTTACGTTACACAATTATATTACGCATTTCTTATGTTTCCCAGACATTTTGACAGTACCTACTTGTTAGCACATTACAGTTGTGATACCAGCCAATGTTGCTGTATGCACAAAAATCTAAATTTTTTTTCTCTCGATGTATAATTATGTTTATGTAAGTAAAAAAAAACATAGATTTTGTTAATAATTCATATTACGTACAAAATGTTATAATTTATAAGTGGGTTTTCGTCTACTACGACAAATTAAACCATAGAAAACATGTTTTTCTGGCGGACATGGGGTAAAACGATCCGATTGTTTAAAAAAGATTGTTTACAAACAAATGGGAATTTGTATTTATGTATTTTTGGAGTTTTTTACTTGTGTGGTTTCTAAATATTGATATAAGAATCGTAACAAATATACAAAGTTGATAAACTTTATTGAATAAAAAAATATTTAATTGTTACCGATACCAGTATCGACTGGTAATTGTGATTGACGTTTTGTTTTAATCGAATGAATACGTTATAATGTCACAATAGAATAGTGCACACGTGGATTCAATGTAGTTTCGGTCGAATTGTCACATCTTACGACAAGAGAAAACGACAAGTCATTAACAAGACACTTGCAGTAACAGTGGATTAGCATGACTAATAAGACAGGAATAAAACTGTGATGTAACTTGATTACTGAATAGCCATTAATGAACGATAACGCGTTTGTACGAAGTTGCACGTAGAACCGAATTAAAAAAAAATGTTTGGTAGAGGAAATAAAAATAACACAAAGTAACTGCATATTTGTAGTATACATTATTGACAACGCGAAAATAAGAATACGTAAAAAGCAGTCTTGCGGAAGTAAACATTTAGTCGATCAATATATGTTTGGTCGACTATGTAATCAATATTAGTAAAAACCAATAACATATTAGTAATCTATATGTCTAATATATATATATATATATATATAACGCAATATTTACCATATAATATATACGACGTTTTTTTTTCTAGCAATCTTTAACGTTGCTAATATGAGTAATGAGTGTTGTAAGTCATATAATTTAATGTTTTGTATAGCAACGAATTATAGTCGATATAAATGTAAAAATGCAATAAAAAATGAAAATTTGTTATACGTGAATATATTTGTACGACATGTAACTGTAAAATATAAAAGAAGCATACGAAGAAATGCGAGAAATGTACACTACATTTTATTTTATTAAATAATGAATCTATTTAAAATATAAATTATGTACTGTACAATATGTCAAACGAGTATAGTTATATTTTGTAGGATCAACGTGATGTTATAAAATGCTATTTCGAGTTTATCTTATTAATTCAATCGTCCAGACTCTCTAAATTTCATTAAGCTTATTAGTAAATATATATACTATATTACAGTTTACAAATGAAATCCATAAATAATATTCAATTAATACTAACACTATTATATGTAGATTTAGATAATATGTATGTCATATTGAATTTGTTCAACTTCAGTATGATAGTCTGAATGAAATCTATATAATCATTACTATTACGATTTTAAACAAGTCATCATTTGTTTTATGATTTGGCGTAACTATGAGTGTTACGACCGGGGGCTGTACCGAATATGGCCGGCTTACCCGGTCTTTAGTGGACTGTATAATTGTTTTACAACCGATAAAATGTATGGCCTGGCGCATAATTATTTATATGCAATCGACGTATATCAAACTATAAATATTATTATTTACGGCTCAAGCGAGCGTTCAAAGAATAAGGCGATATACATATATATATATATATATATATACATAAAACGAAGTAGGTAACAGATATGTACTATTTATTGTTATCTACAAGATTAATAATTAATGATCAAACTGACTTATGTATACTTACATTTAGCGGTGCGCAGACTGGCCAGCCGCTACCTAAGCTTAAAATCATGCAATATAAAAGGATAAATATAAATAATAATTACAAATCAATCAATACAAATAATAAAGTATAAATTAAATAAATTCAAATTAATAAACTACAGCGTAATTTTTACAATACGATTGTGGCGGTTCGTGCGCCATAAAAACACAAGTATAATTAATAACACGTTTTTATAAAAACATTAATCTATGACAATTGCGGCGATTAGCGCATGCTCGAAATCAATTATAAATTTTCGCGATTTGCGCTAAAATTACAAACATTTAAGTATATTCAAACAATAAATTTGTTTAACAATAAATTGCGCAACGACAACAGCGGATACGCACAAGATACAACTTTTCGATTCGAGCTACACATCAGCACTACTAGCTATAATATAATAATTCACAACTAATAATAATAAAAATAATAATAACGATAATAAGACGTTAATAACGTCCGTACATATACATGTGCGGCCGACTCGTTGCGCACCACTATGGCTTCAATTATCAACTTCAACAATGAGTAAAAATGTAAAATATTGTAACAGAAATTTGTTTATTCTAGTTATCTAAAATTATATATATATATGTATAAACCTAATTATAAAATATTAATTATATTTAATTACTTAAATTATTAGATTTATTGGACTACTTCAATTACATTCGTGATACCGTTATAGCATTAATATCAGAGTACCAGTCAAGAGCTATTGTTGGTATGTATCAATAAAAAGATCATTCACAATGAGTATATATTTTTGATGGGTTTCACTATTTTCCTACCCGGCCCATGTTACACACGTCTACAATGACATACGCATAATTTCCGAACAAGTGGAAGTGGAAACAAGTGGGTCAGTATAACATACGCAATTCAATATTTAATTTATCACATTATTATAAACAGGAATATTATGACGTGTTAAAAAAAAAAAAAATCATAGAGAATATCTGACTCTCGTTTCCCTTTACGTTAATACAACCCAAATCGTATACGACTTTGCTGGTCAATGCACTATGAATGATCGTTCATAATTAATTACATTTGGTATTAGGCAATTTTTTTATTTTTCATAGATAATCTTTCTAATGTTGAAGTCTACTGTAAGGCAAGATTAGTGTATATAATGGAGTGAAAACAACAACTGATATTATTTATTTAATCTACGATGTTTACTATAATTATTTGGAACTCTAGATAAAACTCAAAATTTAAATTATCCATTGCGTTCCTAATAATTATTTTTTTTTTTTTTTTTAAATTGTTTGCATTTTATATATCTTTAGTAAGACTTTGAATGTATACGTGTATAAATATTAAAAAAGATGTATAAATAAATGAATACAACAGTAATTCGATCCACATTCTTAAAAAAAAAAAAAATCTTTGTACAAAAAAACGGAAATTTTGACGAGGATATGAAACATAGGGGATTAGTTACGGATGGATCCAGCGGGAAAGGAGCGTCTGATGTTTTGATGGATAAAAGAATTCCAACAAGACTTTAATCGCATTTATGTGATATAGAAAAATACACGAACACGTAATGTTTAAACGATATATATAAACATATCAAATGCTTATCAAATGCCAACAACAATAAAATGTAGTATAACACGTTGTGTTAACATGTTGTATAATGATAAGTCTTATAAGAAGAGAAAAAAATGTAAAAAAAAAAAAAAAACGATTAAAACTCATACGCACGTTTAACATTACAATCACAGAGTAAACAGCGAATTCCACATTGTTTTTGTTTTTTTTTTGTTTTTTTAAGGTACACGAAAAATGATCTTAAGAATAACATGCCTCGAGATGCGTACAAAACGTGATATATATATATATATATAATATATATATATATATATAATATATATATATATATATATATATATATACACACGTACAATATGATACATTATGTTCTCTAACGCTAATATACGATCAAGCGATTTTTTAATGATTGAATTATACATACACACTTGCAAATTTTTATTTTTTTAGTTCAACAAAATTTAAATTTAAAATAAATAACATGATATAGGTATATGGTTTTTTATTTTAAATTCTTTTGGACATATTAATAAAACAATTTATAATTATGATAGTTGAAAACCATTTTTATTATAGTTTTAATATACAGCATAATATAATATAAACATTAAACATCTCCTCATAATATGAATAGTAGGGAAAACCTGTGCAATGTACATGTACAACAGTCTATATAAATATATAATGTTTAGTAAAATACAATAATTGGTATAAATAATATTTGGTATAATATAATAATCTAATAATATTTTTGAAAATTCAGCCTAATAATGAAATTTGATGTTAATTGTTAAATTATATATACGAATACAGAATGCCCACTGATAATTTTATATGCACAACTGTACAAGTACAAATCATAATCATAAAATTTCAACAAATCTTATCTGACATAAAAAGAATTATCTTTTGTATCTAGACAATTGATGAACAAAATGAATTTGTTTATCTGTTATCTAGATAAAAACTTAGTATTATCTATTATCTTATCTAGATAATTTTTTACTTAATTATCCGTTATCTTATCCAGATAAATTTTAAGTTACCTTTGCACACCACTGATTATTATTATTATTATTATTATTATTATTATTATTATTATTATTATTATTATTACTATTATTCTAGCTGTTTATAACAATTATTAAATGTAAAGCACTTTAAGTCATAAAAAAGGTAATTTTTGGTTTTAAAGGCTAAACATTTTATTCAATATAGGTCCTACGTTATTTTAATCTTATATTACAAAAAGTCTAAATTTTATATTACTTAATTTAAAAATTTAATATTTAGTTACAATTTAATTAATAATATGTCCTGGTTTCCATAAAAATTGTTATAGATTAAACAATATTACGCTGGCATACTTTTAGAATTTAATATTTAAATATTGAATGCATTAAAAATAATAAACCTTTTATTAATTTTTCTTTGTATTTACACTACTATACATATAATATAAAAATGAAACAATGAAACATTTAAATATTAATTATTTCAAAGTTTCTAGTGGTGAGAATTAATTATCATTTTACTACTACATTTTTGTATCAGAAAAAAATACCCACAAGGAAATATTTAATAAAATGTTTGAGAAACCCACACTATAAGAAGTTCTGCGCATGGACGTGTGTATAAATGTTTAATAAATTTAATATTAACAAATTTATTGTTTACTATAAAAACATTGAAACCATAGTAGAACACAAATATTCTTTTAATAGTTCCTTTGTAAACCTCCTTCCCACAGAAAAAAATCGTATCTACACAACTGGGCATATTGTACATTATAATAAACATATAGGTATAAAATAATATGCTAATGATCTAAATGAAATACTTACCATTTTTCGTCAAAAATATGGAATCTTACACTATGTTTTTATGCTATAAAAAAAATCAAAGAAAACTATATATACCGCCAAGGATCTTGTGGTAATGATACAATTTTACACGTAGTCGATAATCAATCTATTTAATTTTGTTAATATTCTAAAAAATTAGAAAAACCCTGAAAATTTATTTAAATCAACATGGATTTCCTGTGGATTATCCCATCCCGTCGCAACAGACAATATACAATACGCAACGTATATAAATGAAAACATATAACAAACTTTTACGTGCAATAAATGTTGTCGATCGATACAATAATAATTATATATAATTAAATATTATTATATTGTATTATATATTATAAATTATAATAAAATAAATACAAATAGGTACATAATATTAGTTGTGGAAAATACAACTAACAAGTCATAAAAATGTTTACAAATTTTCAACATGACTATTATAATAGAAATATTCGTAAGTACATATCAATATTAGAAATTATACTAATTTATTTATATAATTTGTAATTTATATATTATCTTAGCATCTGGCCTCTAAAGTAAATAATTTATAAATGTTTAAAATCATATAATAAAAGTTTTATTTTCAACTTAAGAAGAGTGGTAACTCATTAAAGAATTGGTTAATAAAAAGGTTTCAAAACACAAAAACTGGATTTTACATAACAGAATAAAAATAATAAAATGTATATAAAACGATTCGGTTACCTTCAAGAGCCATTTTTCTATACCGTAGCAATTAATCAAAAATATTAGCTGCATAATTCTATAAATATATTTATATAAGTTACCTAATAAATCTATGAGACGGATTCCCGTTATAAGAATGTAGACTGCCTCCTAAATATTGTATTGCAAATTTCAAAACCTTCATTGCAAATAGTTACAAATGAGTTGCAAAATATTGGTACATGGTTGAAGTCGATCGGACCAAAAGGGGAAGCTGCGTGAAGTTGGCACCACCAATTTTGTAAACCCGATTCTGAAGAAAGTATGAAGTTGCAAATTTTAATTTTGAATTTGCAAATAGTTACAAATGAGTTGCAAAATATTGGTACATGGTTGAAGTCGATCGGACCAAAAGGGGAAGCTGCGTGAAGTTGGCACCACCAATTTTGTAAACCCGATTCTGAAGAAAGTATGAAGTTGCAAATTTTAATTTTGAAGTTGCAAAAAGTTGCAAATTAGTTGCAAAATATAGACGCCGGTTTGGTGACGATAGGACAAAGTGGGGGGGGGTCCAACTTCACGCACGTGCAATGGACAGGGTGAGCCCCGAATTCCGTGCACGACTCCGACGCGATTATAGCCGCGAGTACCAAACCGCGTTCGCGTGACGCGTCTCAGACCCAAAGCAGCAGGGAAACGAATCACGTAGCGCGCGAATTTCCGTTATACAACAATAAAAATCGATAACGAAACGCGTTTGTTATGTTTGGTCACGACCGCGAGACCCATCGCCCCAAAACAACCGCGTACGTGCCGTCCGCAAGACGTCCGTCCGAACGCGAACCGAGCGCAAAACCGCGTAAACGTGACGTCGCCAATACCGGACCGCCAGGCCCTGTTCGACTTTCGTTGGGCTTCATCCATACAAGAAGAACATCGATCCGCGACGGAACAAAAATCCTGTCGGCGGTTTCCGTCCGATTCCCCCCACACGTGCGACAACGTGTACCTACAGTATCGTAGGATACCAATACTCGAACCAACTCAACGAGCTCTTAAGACCAAACGATAACGCGTCGCGGTGCGCCGGCGAACCGCTCAAGGTTTTTTCGACTAACCAACACACCCCTTGGGGATGACATCGTCCAAGATGAGCGGACGAGCATCCATGAGCACTGCGAGTCCTAAATCGGAATACGAGCGTCCCTCCGCCAGAAACACCTCGTCCGCTACATTTCTCTTAACGGCCGTCCCCTCGTCATCACGTCCACATCCATAATCTCTTGTCAAACTGTCATATAACAACCGTCGACCACCCAATAGCCGCTTAACGATTGCGCACGTTTAAATATTCAATCAATACCTACACAACCACACTCTCACACACGTGTTACATATATTATTTTTTTTAAACTATATGACACTACGAATCTATGCGTTCGTGTTAATAACGATTATTGGTTGTGAACGTATAAATAATAGTGAACGTATAGAAAATACTACGCGGCAATCGTCTCGATTCCGTTAAAAAATCTTACACATGAAAGTCATATGATCAGCCTTGGTTTTCCGTCATCGTTGTGGTGCAAAAGTTTAACCCTTTTCGACTGCGTGTGTATTAAAAATGATCGAAACAAATGATTATATATTATTGACACTACAAGTTAACGAAATGAAAGCTACTGATTCAAATAATTATTTTATTTTTACGAGTATATCGGTCAACTCCTTTGTACTTCTTTTAATAAAATGTTGATAAATACAATGAAGGGGTTCGTATGGTTTTCACATTGTTGCCTGGCAGTTTGCACATATTCATTTATTAGTTTTTATTTTTTCACAAAGACGTAAACATATTTGAAATATTTGAAATTTTCTTGTTACAAAATGTATAGAACATTAGACCACGAGTATAAAACCAATATCTTATAAGCCTTGATCATTGAAATCAATTTAAATATTTTTTAATTATCGTTTCTATACCATCGTTTTAATAAAACTTTTCGACAGTCAAAAAAAAAAAAAAAACTTTAAATTTATAAATATAGTACGCACATAAATTTTTTTTTATATGTAAATTTAAAAACACAACCGTTATCGACAAGAACGCACTTGGACAAATATACAACTGTGATCGAGTACAAATCGTTTGTTTAACGCGAAACAGAATTTTTAGGTAATGTACGAAACTTTTCGTTTCTTATAAACAAAAATTTATTAGTATTTTTAATTCCATAAATATTTCCAAATCGTACATAGGAATAGGACAAAAAAAACATGGGGTTTCTAACATATTTTATTAACATCCGAAACGTTTAGGGAATATACATTTCTAGCATCATAAAATTACGTCGTTTACTTCAAAATTACTTTGAATCACGCGGATAAATTTGATGCGATTGGAGGTTTAATTACAATTTAGATGTAAACTGCGAAAATAATTAAGACATACATAGTTTACAATTACTCATATAGTTCCTTAACACGTTTAAAATCTGACTTATTTACAATAAAATCATATTTATAAGAAATAATGTGCCAAAGTAGTAGTTTCCTAATTTACTATAAATAATAGTCATATAGGATTTTCAAGTAAATATATTATTTCATCACCTGAATGTTTGAACATTGATTATTAATGAAATAATTATTAAATGTATTAAGGCATTACGATTTATTTCGTTATTGTACCATAACTCTAGAATATATAAACTTCTAGTTTTAACAATATTTCTAACCTATTTGTACTCTATGTCATTGCCTTGAAAAATCTCATTACCTATACTACTCTTTTTAAAAGTATAACGAATCGTTTTTTATTGCAACTATGAATTACTAACGTTCGAGTAATTATTTTTTTTTTTTTGACAATTTAACTCTTGATATACAAAGCAAAAGTCCGGCATTTAAACAAACAATAATTACAAAAACGACATATAAGACAAAGACAATAGAAAACTTGCTGATGGAGAAGGAAAATGTTCAAAAACATATTTGACCTGGTATACAATAGTGATTTAAGAGTAACGAAAAAAGACGCAATTAATAATTATACTGCTTATATAGAAAACCCAATATCTTCACATATGTAAGAGGTAAACGATTGGAATGGTTGGGACATGTATTATGATCGAACGGTGATATTTTGAAGAACGTTTTAACAGAAAAAGCAAACAAGGAACGACCACTCAGCAAACCGAGGACCAGATGGTAAGACACAGCGGAAAAGGATAAAGGACTGGTAGACGGAAATGCAACAATAGACTAGACGTTGGACGGAAAAAAATGGAGAGGCTAACTAGTAGCAGCGAAAGTCCTCGATAGACCTTTAAGCTGTTAATGAAAAAAAAATTAACGCAACACTTTATGATACAACCGAGAATTACTGACGTCGAATAATTATCTTTTTTCTAACATTTTAACTATTGATGTGTGGAACAGTATTCCGGTATTTAAACACGATATAGTTACGAAACGACGTATCCGTTTTTGTATACGTTCATTATGACGACCACAAACTTCTCGTTTCCTCAGTTCAAACCAAAAAAAAACTTTCACAAGAAAATCGGCATTCTACTTAGTACTGATATAAATATATTAAACTTACGCAGTATATACAAATGTGTTCTTAGCTTAACAGTTTTTAAGATTTGACTGTGCATGATATGATTATTATTACAACGGAAAAGCTGAAGATAATACGTGACACAGATTATCTCGTCAGTACAGCAATCGTATCGATTCCGTTTTCCAATCGTACAAATAAGTCGTACCAATAGCGTTCGAATGTTTGAATATTATTGAAAATTATGTAAAATCGTTATCGTTTTTAAGAACGTGGTGCATAACGATTGTCCCTTTTTGCCGTTGGGTGTATTAATAATGATCGATGTTAAACAAATGATAATATACTATTGATACTACAAGATAATAAAATAAAACCAACACCTATTGAGATTTGTGATAGGCATTTTAAGATATTAAAAATAAACGGAGCATGTTATGTGTAACGATTTTATGTAAAACACATATACGGTTGATAATATTTTTTAAATACTTAATGTACATTTGAATAATAGTTAAAATTTTAACATATAAAAATTTAATAATAACACTGAATTCAACTTACGTGGTTTTGCGAAAAATCGTTTAGTAAATACACAACTCGTAACCAATATTTAACGTGTGCATATGGAACATCTGGATCAACAATATGTGTGCGTCATTTTTTACGACAAACAATTTTTGGCCTATTTTTGAACCGTTATAATCGCCACAATGTATTTATTTGTCTCGTTCCTCGAAAACGTATAGCAGTCGAATTCTAATTACTTCATTAATTGTCCCCAATATACGAATTAAGTATTAACATGATTTCAGTTAACTACGAGACTTATTTTATAGTTTTATCGGTTCTTGGATTGATCTCAAGCTGTTCTAGCGGTAAACATAGTTTATTTATTACGTATTTGAGCAATTTATTACAAATTGTAAATCTACAAATTCTATTGTAATTTAACTAAAAATACAATGGTATGTAAAACGCTTAATATAATTTTATAATAAATCATTAGATATTAACTCAGATGAATCAGGTAATTAATTTACAGTTGTTTGTATATAGTTGATATTTAACAAGCGTATATTAAAGAATATATATTATTTAATTATAAAAATAAGTGTTTTTATGATTAAATTATGATTTAAGCAATAGATTTAAGCAACATAATGTTTGTTAAAAAAAATATTTATTTCCAAAAGTTTTTATTGCTATATATTAATTTAATCAATAGTTTAACAAATATTAGTATAGGCGTAATATCTAAAATTATAGATCAATAAATATTAATGAAAGCGTTACATATTATAATGACTTAAAATCATTTTATTTTTAAGTCTCTAGTAATAACCCTAATGATGTACATCATGTTGTAGGTAATTTATTTAATATTAATTATGTATACTGATAGTTTAAAAACGTATATTGAAGAATATCCATGATAACAAAATATTTGTTTTAAATTATTTTAAGTGATCAATGATAAACCTAGTGAAATCGGTAGATAATATACGGATGTATATAGTTGTAAATTGACCATCGTATATTGAAAAATATTTATGTTAACGAAATATTGGTTTTAAAAACTTTTTCTTATTAAGATTTATTTAAGAACTGATACAAAATCTATTAGTTGTTCCGTATTACGGAAATATATAGATTGATAAATAACGATTAAATTGTCACGTTTTATAATGCATTTATATCATTTTAACTTTACATAGATAACACCATTTATAGACGTAATTAATTTCCAATTATTTATGTCTAGTTTTAGTTAAACATACATATATTGAAAAATATTTAAAATTTGTAATATACATTTCATTCATATTAAGTATTAGTTTTAAGAATAGTGCAATAAGTATCAGTAAAATCGTAATACTGAAAATTATAGATTGATAAATACCGATAAAATCGTCCCATTTAATAATATACATATTCGGTAAACCAACCTATTTATGGTATACACACTCGATTTAAATCCAAACTGTCAATTGCATAAAATACATCTGGAAAGATAATACTAATTAAAAATTATCTAGGAATGGAATAATTCCAAATGTTTTATCATTGTACTTTATGTACTTACTTATATTTATTTTGTTAATATTATTTTATTTTTTCATTATAGAATGTTTAAGTAAGTTTAATACACAACACACCAAATACAACGGTTATTTGATAAAATAGCCACTGCTCTTGAAAATAAAGAATATTGCACGGCTGCCTTCCTTGATATTTCACAGGCCTTTGATCGAGTCTGGCACCAAGGTCTACTTTTTAAATTAAAACAAATTCTCCCTTCATCATATTATCTTGTTAAAGCAATACTGGCCGCCCACAGTGATCCAATTATTACTACTTAAAATTTACAAGCACATATAAATGAACTATCCGACTGGTACTAAAAATAGCGTTTTAAAGTTAATGAAAGTAAATCTGTCCACTTAACCTTCTCCTTAAGACAAGGTATCTGCCGTAATATAACTCTTAACAAAATAAATATTCCAAATTATTCCAAAACCAAATATCTCGGTATTATTTTAGACAAACGACTTACATGGAGTTCTCACATACATGAAAGACGATTATCCCTCAATAATAGGCAACGCTTACTTTACAATCTATTGTCTAAATCATCAAAACTCAGCATTAATACCAAATTAAATATATATAAACAACATCTCAAACCTTTATAGCTATATGACATACAAGTTTGGGGCTCTGCAAAAAAATCAAACCTGTAAGAATTCAAGCTTTTCAATCCGAAATTCTCCGCCTTATTACCAATGCCCCTTACCATGTAACAAACCAAACTCTACATTCTAATCTGCATATGCATACTGTGGAAGAAACAATCAGTTACTTATATAACCGCTACCACTCCTCACTCCAGAACCATCCAAATCCACTAGTCGAAAAATTAGCCGCGAAAACTATGCCTGAAAACCCACCCCGTCGTCTTAAAAGACGATGGTGCCGTGATCTCTTAAAATAAAAAAAAAAATAAAAAAAATTAAAAAAATCAAATAAAAAAAATAAAAAATAAATATCCCGTTGAAAGTATGACTAATGAGTGACTTTTTTCTCACGTTATTTTACTGCCAACATTTCTAACATCACATACGCTTATAGTACATATTATGTATAGATTGTGTATTTCTTATGTAAAATATAAAAAAAAATTTTAATTTAAATTATGTGATTTTCAAAATCCTTTTTAGGGAAACTTGTTTCAAAAGGATTTCTTCGTATGTATTAAGTTATATCATTAACTATGCTCGTGTGTTTAATCGTAACATTGAATGAACATTATATTATTTCACTTCGACTTGTTGTCGATACATGTGTTAGTATGTATAACTAATAAACAAGATGTATCTAAGTCGATGTATATAATTATTCCTATATTATGGATGTATAAAAAGAAATTTCATATATAAACTATCATTGTATATTTTCATTTTGTAGATAACTATACCTTTCTCGATGCTTTAAAATTTGCTTATGAACAATTAAGTGAGTAAATTAAATTTATCAATTTTCCCACTTCACAAATATTAACAAAACATTGAAAAGCCGGAATAATCTTAAATTCATTTACTTTAAACTGTAAATTCCAACCTAATACTCTAAAATCTCACACCAACCACATCCTCTTATACCGCCGAATGCTTTGCAATAATCGGAGCCATTCTAACTATTTCATCTTTAACACCAAATAAATTCCTTATTGCTGAAGATTCATTTTCTTGCCTTCAATCACTATCCTTTAATGTTTTCAAATCTTAAACTTCATCTCTCATCATCAAAATCAGATATCTCTTGTCAACCTTAATGAATCAATCTTCGATATACAATTTTTATCGGTACAACGAAGTTGCAGGTAATGAAATAATAGACAAATTGGCTAAAAACACAGCCTATTTCAAATTACTTCCTTATATTTAAATCTTATTGTTCAAATTATGTCCATATTTAAGTAATTTTACCAATAGGCTATAGCAAAATTACTGGGAAGGATTCTCTAAGAATTTCCCGACCAGATACCGATTGATTTTCACGACCAACCTACACTACGACTGGTTCCATAACCTTAATCTATCTGAAAAATTCGTATATTTCTTTTCACGACTTCGCTTTGGCCATTCTTTAATTCCTTTTCATTATTTTAAACTTTCTTTGAACAATTTTCCAATATTCACCCTTCAAAACCATTCCTCGATCAGTATCATATCTCATCTTAATTTTAATTGTCCTAAATTGTTTTCTAAAAGAGCATATCTGAACTTCCATTTTAATTCTTCTAATATTCCGTTTGAAAACAAAACTATTTTCTCCTCCCAACAACCACTTTTCATTCTATCCATTTCATCCTCCATTAAACTTTCTGGCTTTCTAGTTTATCTCATTTCTACATATAAATATACATATTTATTTATTTATTTATTTATTTATTGTTTATTTTTTTTTTTCATATTTTCTCTTCGTATCCACACCAACCATGTAATCTCCATTGAAATTGTCGAGGCTGATTGTATATTTAATGCTCAATAAAAAAAAAAATTTTAAATGAATTTATATATAATAAATAATAAATAATGTAGTAAAAACCGATTTTCTGTTAACTAGCATTCTATGACATTAATGGTAAATCATACAATTTAATGCTTTGTATAAAAACTAACTATACTGAACATAACAAATATATTGATATTATTGCCTAGTAAATAAATCATACACAATATTAAACGTAAAAATGTTATACATGAATATATTTACATGAGATAACAGACGTCAAATATAATAGATGGTTTAGTATAAGAACAAGAAATTTACAAATTACTTTATTTAATGAAACAATTAATATATTTTAGAATATATACTATTTTCTGTATAGTCTATTTAACGTGTTGGTATATACTATATGAAATCATCGTGAAGTTAGTTTTAAACATATTTACTAATCCTAAAAATACATTTTATAATTTCATAAGGTGAAGTAAGGATGTACTACGATTATATTGAACACAACGTTATACAAATTATCAACCCAGAATATAATACTCGTATGTATCGATAAAACATATTAATGTTAATAATGCAAATTTAGTTCAATCGTAATGTGTAAAGCACGACTCAAATTAAATATTATTATCAAAGTTGACAAAAAAAGTATTTCCACTGTTTCTATCTTAGGTCATAATTTATTGTATTATGATAAATTAATATAAATACATATTTATATGTATACATATTATTTATGTATATATATTTATATGCTGAACACATATTTACATACTCCAAACACTACTAAACACGCAGATATAATAAAATCAATTTTGTCAAGGAACTATTATATAACAAATTTTAAAAACATATTTTACAAACATATTTTGCAAACCTGGGAACCTGTCATGTACAATTATTATCCGTCTAATTGCTAGCTCGATTTTTACTGAGTTTAACTATTTTCTTATCTCACTCTTATTATACAAAAAATATACAGTGACGAGCACATCATTACAGAATATGGGACAGGGAGATCAGTGATACAATAAAAATAATTTAAAAAAATTATTCCACAAATAATTTTATTATCATAAGAAGGAATGTTGTGCTATGCTAAAAGAGTTCATTAGGGATAACTGAAACCTAAATCCCTTCATGATGTACACAGTTCTGCACGAATATTTACAAATGCTCTCCATTAATACTTAATTTGTTTCACTAATATGCAATATGTAATATATTTTAGAAAATTTAAAGACACCTGTGACATTTTGTCAGCAATATCCAGATCAACTTAAAGGTGATAACGATTAACAACCTAGTGAAATTAAATATTTATATCTTTGATGATTTTGCTGATTAGTTAGAATTTTAAATAAATAAACTAATTGTACATTGTAGATTATTTTTATTAATAAAATATAGGTTTTGACATTTCTTTTTTTATTTGTAAATTATTGATTTATACAATGATCCAATAAAAATTAGTAATAGCATAATACCAAATAAAATTAATAAAAAAATAACGAAGAAGTCGTTCTAATAATCATATATTCATGTTATAAAGTAAGATGTTTTAGATTTAATATGTTTAGAATTAATGAAAATAATAAATTTACTTGTTTTTATTTTGTTAATATAAAACCACATTTTTTTTAAATTATTATATGTATACTTATTTCTAAAATATTAATATATTTATATATATATTATTTTAGTTAAAGAATGTAAAGGTAAGTATAATGATAAAATAATAAATAACTCTTTAAACACTTGTACAAATTGATTGTACGCAATACACGACAATCTTTAGTATAAATTACTGATTGAGAACTAAATATAATAAATATATATTCTCAACGATTATGAAAATTAAAATATGACAGCTCATCACGTCGTAAATTAAAATTTGTTCCTATGAATGTTCCTATGTTGAATGTTTAGAAATTACAATTATATTAACTAAAACGTGATAGTAATTCAAATGTCTATGTACAAATCAATAAAAAATTGAAGTAAATAGATATTGTTAAACGAAATATTTCATATTTTAAAACAACTTTGTGCGCAATGGTATACGGACGCACTCACCATAAAAAACATGCGAAAAATGAGTAAAAAAAAGTAAAATGTAACATCTGTTTCTATTTCAATGCAAATTCCATTTTTGTACTCAAAGTATAAAGAAATGTTTCAACGCAATGGTTGATACCTCTTAGTTTCGTTAGGAACGTTCAAGTTGGAGTGGTCGACAACATTAGCCTGTTGAAATCGCGTGGATATAAATTAATTTAATCATAAAACAGTTCATTTTGGACTGCAATATTCTTATAAACTTTTAAATGAGTACAGAAATATACATTAAAGAATCATTCGTTTATTTAAGCATCCAATGTTTGAATTTATAAAATTTGAAATTTAATGCAAACAATAATAAATATCCATCTTTCAAAGCAAAAATAATAATAATTATGGGAACCTTATATTTCTACGAAGTGTGACAGTTGTTCCCACAAAGCAGTTTTGTGATAAAAAGTGTCGTGTCCGACCGCCTGAAACCGAATAACTTTGTGAATTGTTAAAATTACTCGTCTAGTTAGTAAATGAACACTGGATACGCGGCGCTTATGAATCGCGATAAAAAGACAGGAAATTATGTGAATATTATTCTGGTAGTCTGGCTTATAAAACAAATTTTAATTTTAATTATTTAACATTCGAAATCCTATTTAGAAACCCTTAATTCTGTAGGATTTAATGGTAAGTATTAAATTATATCATGAATTATATTTCGTGTGTTTATTCGTATTATTGAATGAACATAATATTTTAATTCGATTTATTGTCGAATTTATTGTCGAGTTTATTGTCGATACATGTGTTAGTATGTGTAACAAATAAACAAGATGTATCGAAGTCGATAAATATAATTTTTCCGATATTATGAATGTATAAAACGAAATATTTTATTTAAACTATCATTGTATATTTTCATTTTGTAGATACCTTTCGATTTCTCGATGCTTTCGTATTTGCTTATGAACGATTAAGTGAGTTATTTAAATGTATCAATTTTATCACTTCAGAAGTATTAACTAAACATTGAAAAGCCGGAATAATCTTATATTAATTTATTTTAATCTGTAAATTCCAACCTAATACTCTAAAAATCTCACACCTACTACATTATATTATGCCGCTGAATGCTTTTCAGTAATCGGAACTCTTATTTTAACCTGTAAACGCCAACCTATTACGTCACATTATACCAAATTGAACAATAAAATAAAAAATACTGAAATGACCTACCAACAAACTTAAATCAGCTTCGTATGAATTTGAAAACTATAATCTGAGGACACGTATAAATTGGATAGAAGTTGTTGTTTGCCAATATAAATAACAGCAACAATTCCTAGATATTATGTAAACTGCCTTTATTATTTTATTAATGGTTGTATGGTTTGATTATGACGTTTTTGTATATTTAGTACGTGTGTAATATTACATAAATGTAATAAATAAGAAATGGTTTCAGTAATTATTGCTTTAATTTTATTATATATTATTGACATTCACTTTTCAAAACTGACATATGAATAATCGATCATTATATCAATATTAGGGACCAATATTGATATATTCTAGAAATCTTGGTATCAAATTCCTACACCGATTAGAGTTACGTTACACAATTATATTACGCATTTCTTATGTTTCCCAGACATTTTGACAGTACCTACTTGTCAGCACATTACAGTTGTGATACCAGCCAATGTTGCTGTATGCACAAAAATCTAAATTATTTTTCTCTGGATGTATAATTATGTTTATGTAAGTAAAAAAAACATAGATTTTGTTAATAATTCATATTACGTACAAAATATTATAATTTATAAGTGGGTTTTCGTCTACTACGACAAATTAAACCATAGGAAACATGTTTTTCTGGCGGACATAGGGTAAAACGATCCGATTGTTTAAAAAAGATTGTTTACAAACAAATGGGAATTTGTATTTATGTATTTTTGGAGTTTTTTACTTGTGTGGTTTCTAAATATTGATATAAGAATCGTAACAAATATACAAAGTTGATAAACTTTATTGAATAAAAAAATATTTAATTGTTACCGATACCAGTATCGACTGGTAATTGTGATTGACGTTTTGTTTTGATCGAATGGGTAAGTTATAATGTCACAATAGAATAGTGCACACGTGGATTCAATGTAGTTTCGGTCGAATTGTCACATCTTACGACAAGAGAAAACGACAAGTCATTAACAAGACACTTGCAGTAACAGTGGATTAGCATGACTAATAAGACAGGAATAAAACTGTGATGTAACTTGATTACTGAATAGCCATTAATGAACGATAACGCGTTTGTACGAAGTTGCACGTAGAACCGAATTAAAAAAAATGTTTGGTAGAGGAAATAAAAATAACACAAAGTAACAACATATTTATAGTATACATTATTGACAACGTGAAAATAAGAATACGTAAAAAGCAGTCTTACGGAAGTAAACATTTAGTCGATCAATATATGTTTGGTCGACTATGTAATCAATATTTGTAAACACCAATAACATATTAGTAATTTATGTGTCTTATATATATATATATATATATAACTCAATATTTACCATATAATATATACGACGTTTTTTTTTCTAGCAATCTTTGAAATCGCTAAATTGAAAAAAAAGTGTTGTAAGTCATATAATTTAATGTTTTGTATAGCAACGAATTATAGTCGATATAAATGTAAAAATGCAATAAAAAATGAAAATTTGTTATACGTGAATATATTTGTACGACATGTAACTGTAAAATATAAAAAAAGCATACGAAGAAATGCGAGAAATGTACACTACATTTTATTTTATTAAATAATGAATGTATTTAAAATATAAATTATGTACTGTACAATATGTCGAATTAATGAAATATTTTATAGGATCAACGTGATGTTATAAAATGCTATTTCGAGTTTATCTCATTAATTCAATCGTCCCAGACTCTCTAAATTTCATTAAGCTTATTAGTAAATATATATACTATATTACAGTTTACAAATGAAATACATAAATAATATTCAATTAATACTAACACTATTATATGTAGATTTAGATAATATGTAGGTCATATTTAATTTGTTCAACTTCAGTTTGATATTCTGAAGGAAATCTATATAATCATTACTATTACGATTTTAAACAAGTCATCATTTGTTTTATGATTTGGTGTAACTATGAGTATACTATTATATATTTTATATATATATAAACGTAATTATAAAATATTAATTATATTTAATTACTTAAATTATTAGATTTATTGGACTACTTCAATTACATTCGTGATACCGTTGTAGCATTAATATCAGAGTACCAGTCAAGAGCTATTGTTGGTATGTATCAATAAAAAGATCATTCACAATGAGTATATATTTTTGATGGGTTTCACTATTTTCCTACCCGGCCCATGTTACACACGTCTACAATGACATACGTATAATTTCCGAACAAGTGGAAAGGGGTCAGTATAACATACGCAATTCAATATTTAATTTATCACATTATTATAAACAGGAATATTATGACGTGTTAAAAAAAAAAATCATAGAGAATATCTGACTCTCGTTTCCCTTTACGTTAATACAACCCAAATCGTATACGACTTTGCTGGTCAATACACTATGAATGATCGTTCATAATTAATTACATTTGGTATTAGGCAATTTCTTTATTTTTCATAGATAATCTTTCTAGTGTTAAAGACTACTGTATGACAAGAGCAGAGAATAAACTGAAGCCAAAACAATAACTGCAACAATTTATTTAATCTACGATGTTTACTATAATTATTTGGAGCTTTAGTTAAAACTCAAAATTTAAATTATCCATTGCGTTTCTAATAATAATTTTATTTTTATTTTTTTTTTAAATTGTTTGCATTTTATATATCTTTAGTAAGACTATGAATGTATACGTGTATAAATATTAAAAAAAATGTTTAAATAAATGAATACAACAGTAATTCGATCCACATTCTTAAAAAAGAAATCTTTGTACAAAAAAACGGAAATTTTGACGAGGATATGAAACATAGGGGATTAGTTACGGATGGATCCAGCGGGAAAGGAGCGTCTGATGTTTTGACGGATAAAAGAATTCCAACAAGACTGAAAGGTAAGTTCTATAAGAGTGTAGTGTGACCAACTGTATCGTACGGTTCAGAGCGTTGAGCGGTTGACAAGAAAATGGAGCACAGAATGAGTGTAGCAGAGATAAGAATGCTCAGACGGATTGGTAGAGTGACGAGAGAAGATATGATAAGGAATGAACGTGTAAGACGAAGCATAAGGAGCAGCGCCAATCGCGACGAAATGAAAGTGAATAGATTTAGATGGTTTTTGGTCATGTAACGAGGAGAGAAAATTCGGAATCCGTAAGAATTATGGAATAGTTATGGAAATACGTACGTCGATGAAAGAAAATGAAGCGGATGACCGATGAAGAGGTGGGTGGTCGCCATTGGGTGTGACACGAGGACGGCTGGTGTGTGCGCGAGATGGTGTCGGGTGGAGGCTTAGGACACAGGTGTCCGAACCGAAACGCTGGCCGGGACAGAGGTCGGGAAGAAAAAGAAGATTTTTTTTTACTATCAGAATTGATTATTGTCGTCCGTGTTGTCATTATACCGCGGCCGGCTCGCACAGCTCGTACGTGAATTGTCCACGTTTGTGTCTGGGAAAACGATATTTGTCACGTTATCGGCAACGCGCCATAACGAAACGACGGGAAAAACGGAAGCGGAGAAACACAACACGTCGGCTGCAAGCAATAAACACGTTTTTATTTTTTTGAGTTCGTGATGAGATGATGATGACGATGACGATGATGATGATGATGATGATCAAATTATGATTATAACGATAATATATTACGTACATAAACATTTTGCTTTTTGTTCTATTGTCCACAAAATTATTCGTCGTTAAATATTACTATTATTAATACATATACATTTACATATATATATATATATGCGCGTGAAGCAGCACACGTACAGTGTTTTATATTACGGTCATAACGAAATGCATATAGTCAGAGGCAGTTGTACAAAAATAAATGACAGTTCAAATTATTGCTAAACGTACGTCGCAGAGGTTTCGAATCGCATCGATTTATATACCGTAAGTAATCGATATAACGCATATCGATAACGAAAATCGCATTTATGTGATATAGAAAAATACAGGAACACGTAATGTATAAACGATATATATAAACATATCAAATGCGTATCAAATGCCAATAACAATAAAACACGTTGTGTTAACATGTTGTATAATGATAAGTCTAAAAAGAAGAGAAAAAAATGTAAAAAAAAAAACTATTAAAAACTCATACGCACAACACGTTTAACATTACAATCACAGAGTAAACAACGAATTCCACATTGTTTTTGTTTTTTTTTTGTTTTTTTAAGGTACACGAAAAATGATCTTATGAATAACATGCCTCGAGCCGCGTACAAAACGCGATATATATAAATATACACGTACAATGTGATACATTATGTTCTCTAACGCTAATACACGATCAAGCGATTTTTTTTTCACATATTATATGATAACATACATTTTTTTTTTTTATTGTATCGTTAGGTATAAACAGGACGAATATCCAAAATCGCTTAGTCTAAATTGTAAATCGAAAACCCGTGAAGAAAAAGAAAATTAAAAAAACAATTTATTATTATCATTAAATCAATTATTATGATACTGTTTTATTGACTTTTTTTTCACGTAGACTTGTGTGGCACAAACAATTTTTGTATTAGTCACCGAACAAAATAATAATCAATCGTATTACATTGTGTTCTTATACACTAAAAATAATCGATCGCAACGAATACGTGTAATCGCTATTCGAAATATTCTGAACGTGAACAACACGGAAACGGATTTCTGCATGAGAACGGGAGCTACAGAGCGACCTAAAAAAAAAAAAAACATACGAAATCGAGGTCACGAGCTGGCGGATTCGATAAACGACATTCGTTTTTCGTAAAAGTCGTCCTAGCCCGACATGGGATTCTAAAAAGAAAAAAAAACAAAACGTCGTCATATTTCCCGTGTTTCAGTCGAATCCCGCGTAACGCAATACGGCGCGTTTTACGAAAACGTGGTTCTGTGATTTTCGCGTTCCGTTCGGGCGGTAGGTAACCCGCGCGAAAACCAGCCGGTACCACTGAGTCGGTGTCTAGACTTTTTTTTCGGGCGGTATAAAATAACTATCATATATATATATAATAACTATAATATAAATCTTGGTTTTTTTTTCCAATTGTTTTTTTAATAAGATCTATTGCGATTTCATTGGTCTATCCTAAACCTCGCCAATTATCAAATGCATATATTTCTTTTGTCCCTTCCGATACATCAGAATCACTTGATGCAATTAATTTTTTTAAAAATGGCTGTTTTTTTTACGGTTTCTGCTTTTATATTTATTGTATTATCTTTATCTTCGGGTATATTTTCATTTATTTTCATCATCAACTCGGTAATTCTTAATTGTTTGCTTCTAAATAGTATTGCATTACTCTCAATAGCTTTAAGATGTTTTATTACAAATCTATCGATTGTCATTGGCTGCATTTCATAACGAAGTATTTTTCGCTTTAATTCACTAAAATCGCCTTCTACTGATGCCGAAGTTGAAATAGGGTAAATTTAATGGTGCGGTGTTTTCATAAGGCTTGTCCATAAAGGAAAATCTTTACAAATATGTAAAACATCTTTCACGAGGTTGGGTGCCCAGTATCTTGATAAACTTGTTCCCATGATTTTTGAATTATTATTACTAATTTGTTTAATATCCATTGAAAATTCACCAATACCATCAGATATGTCCTCTTCCTCATCAGCACTGTATTCGTATTCATTTTCATTGATTGTTTGTTCTTCTTCTTCGTTTATAATTTCATTAAGCTTAAGGCCTTCTATTAATTTTAAAATCATATTTTTACTAGCTTCTGACGGAGTTATACCCAAACATTCGTCAAATCCATTTGTTTCGCTTATCATTATAGTCAAAAGTGCTATAAGTATCATTTTAAACTCATCAATTTTACAAGAAGTAATTAATAGCCGTAATCCTCTAACATAAAATTGTTTAAGCTGGTAATTTTTAATACCTGCTAAATTTTTGTTTCGACAAAATATTTTAATAATATTCAGCTACGTCTACACGAACATAACATTTAGGTAATGATTTTTCATTTCCTATTAATATTTTGAAGCACTTTTCTGCATATGAGCGTTAAGTACAACCATCACATAATGCTCTTGTTATAGCTCTTAAAAGAGCTGTAGAGTAGTCACATACAGTTTCATTTGGAATTTTGATTCTAGATTTTAACCACCGAGCAAGCCAATTATATATTGTAAGTGTGTCTTGTCTCTCTGAAATCATTTGGCTGAGGGATATTTGACCGTAATCTATACTAACAACAGCTTCATATAGAAATAAATGACTGGATATTAAATTTAAAGATGAACGTTTATTCCTCTTTACCAAACCACCAGTTGCGTCAATGGATAGTCTACAATAATTTTTAGTTATGTCTTTGTAAATAATGAGTTGGTGTATACTCCAATAATGAACCAATATGGGATCGATACCTATTGAATGAATAGAACCACTAAATTGTGAATTATTCTTAAACTCAATCAACGATTTAATTGGACACGTTTCAGTAATTCTTAAACTTTTGTCTTTATACTCTTGTTTCGTTTTACGCAAAATTTCTTTTTTATATAAATTAGGCGGGGATATTTGTCCAAATTCCATTTTAGAAGTATTATTACGCCTCCAATTACTTGCTAAATCTGTTGCAAGTTCTTTACTAATTAATTGACGTTCTGTTCCTTTCAGAGGTCTTTTAGTTACGTGTTGTAGTTCTTGGCCTCGAGTATCTTTTGCTAGTATGTTTATAAAAAGAGGTTGTCCCGGTTCAGGCTTTTGCCTAATCCAACCAAATAACTTACAACCTTTATCTTTACATGTCGCCTCAAACTTAATAAAATATTTGCTACGTGTAATATCAGAATTTACTTTAGCCCTCTTATATATAAAATTACAAGGGAGATTGTAATTGTCCAACAACGCATCGTTAATAATATCCGACCATGTATTTTGTTTTAGTACGTTATACACTCGACATTTTTCTTTTCGTTTATAAGAAACGGTTATTGGTTCAAATTCAAGATATTTTTGATATGAAATCAATAATTCAAACTTTGTTTTTTCATTTGTTCCGTTGTCAGATTTATTATTATTTTCCTCGTTATCTGTTTTATCTTCTGAACTCTCACTTTCACTGATAATATTATTATTAGACGTACAAATATTTAATAATTTTTTTAATTTCGTCTGATAATTGTGACGATCTTGATAAACAAAAATATACTGGGTTTTTGAACTAAGTATATTTCCTAACTGATGAGCAATTGTTGTCCACACTTCGTCCGTATATGGCTTCAATATACTTTCATTAAACAAATTCCATTTATTATCTTCTAATACTTTATACACATCATCAGTATCTATTACTGATTTTCGACCTCTGGTACTTTTAACATATGAACAACAGTTTTATATAAAAAAATAAAATAAAAAAATAAAATAAATTTTCTGAAATATTATATTTTAAATAATATAATATTTATTTATTATAATATAATAATTTAAATGTTAGAATAATCGGTTAGCTAATTTAATGAAAATTATTTACAATTTAAAATAAAATTAGAAAATAAAAAGAAATTTTTAACGCCTCTCAACCCATTTAAAAAAAATCTACTGTAATAAAAAATTGTATAATACATTTTTTAATTTTTTTTTTTTAAAAAGAAGAATTGTATTCATATAAACACAATTAAATATTATAATAATTTGTCGAACCTTTTTCGAGTGGGCTTGCTAAACATTTAGGGAGTCATATGCATACATAGAGATTGGGGATGTTTATAGCTCCGAGGAAGGAACAGGCGCACAGTCAGAATTTTTTGGGTGGACTCCCCCCGGGAAAGCTAACTTACATATTTTCATATTTTCTCTTACACACAATTAAACAATGATTAGTAATTTTTAATGTATAAGTTTATAAAAAAATTTAGGAGGGTTCTTGCCCCAAAAAAGGGCACCCCTTTAGTGCGCCACTGGGAAGGAAATATAATGTACATTTTTTTACATCAATAATAAGTAGGCAATAAGTATTAAATTATATAATGGTAGTTTTTTAAATTTTATTTTACCCTCCCTCCTTGGGTTTTATTATTATTTTTTTTATTTTTTTATTAGAGACATATTAAAAAAATATATTTTTATCTCAACCATTAATAATAGAATAACAATTAAATACATGCAAAAAACAAAATAAAACAAGGAAACGAGAAGAGAAAAAAAAAGAAAAAAAATATATATAGATTAAATTGAAAATCCTACGAAAAGAAAAAAATTTAAGACGGAATGGATCAGGAAAGCGTTAACTCCTTGGGTTTCTGTGGGCACCTTTGCTCACCTCCCACACCTCCCATTAAAATTTTTAATAAATTATACATACACACTTGCAAATTTTTATTTTTATAGTTCAACAAAATTTAAATTTAAAATAAATAACATGATATAGGTATATGGTATAAGTTTTTTTATTTTAAATTCTTTTGGAAATTTTAATAAAACAATTTATAATTATGATAGTTGAAAACCATTTTTATTATAGTTTTAATATACAACATAATATAATATAAACATTAAACATCTCCTCATAATATGAATAGTAGGGGAAAACCTGTGCAATGTACATGTACATTTTTTTTCTACTACATTTTTGTTTCAGAAAAAAATACCCACAAGGAAATATTTAATAAAATGTTTGAGAAACCCACACTATAAGAAGTTCTGCGCATGGACGTGTGTATAAATGTTTAATAAATTTAATATTAACAAATTTATTGTTTACTATAAAAACATTGAAACCATAGTAGAACACAAATATTCTTTTAATAGTTCCTTTGTAAACCTCCTTCCCACAGAAAAAAATCGTATCTACACAACTGGGCATATTGTACATTATAATAAACATATAGGCATAAAATAATAGGCTAATGATTTAAATGAAATACTTACCATTTTTCGTCAAAAATATAGAATCTTGCACTCGCTTTCGAATGACGAGTATTTCTTAACGAATTTCTCGTGTCGCACGTCCGACATCCGTCGCTGCTTTAGATTCGTCTAGACCAGGGATCTGTAACTCAAAGTTACTTTTAGAGTAACACGTACTTTTAACGTTTCATTGCACGGTTTTGTAGTTATAAACGTTGACGTAATTTCGATTTGTATAATTTATTTGCCATCACACAAAACATTGATACGCGTCATAAACGGTAATATGAGGGGTCGTGTACGTTTCAGAAAATTGCTCGGTAAATTGTTTACACGCAGTAAGGTGGTCACGTGGTAAGTGGGTGGGGGGTATGGGGGGAAGTGGGGCAACAAAATTCAAAAACACAACACCGGTCGTCCGCGGCGACTCCATTGTCGACCGTTGCCGATTCTCGGACTGTACGGACATCCTCGTGGTGTCACGGACGACGTATTGCGTTTAATCAAATCGAAACCTATCGAACAGAAATAAAAATCAATCGGTTATTTTTTTTTTTTTTTTTTTACTACGATTTCAAAAAATTTAAACGTTTATCGTGCTCCCGTAGGGGTTTCTCGTTGTCTGCGAAGTCCGTAAAATACACCGATACCGATTTCGTCGTCTACCGGTTTCGTACCGTTTGCGAGAGACGTGTAACTGTTACGGTTTCCGAACAAAACAACGTGACGTAAGCATAGGCTCGCGTTTAAAACACCACGCAAATGTATTGGAACACCAATATCCGAATAGTTGTTGTCGTTTGCCCGACGTCGTAAAGCCCAATCACGCTTTTTTTCTTCTTCTTCTTGTCACGCGCAACATACGTCGCATTACGGTCACTCGTCGAGCCCCGACGCGATTATAGCCGCGCAGAGTACGGATTCAATCGCGTTCGCGTGACGCGTTTCGGACGACGACGGATTTCTAGTCGGTTTTCACATTGTTGCCTGGCAGTTTGCACATATTCATTTATTTGTTTTTATTTTTACACAAAGACGTAAACATATTTGAAATATTTGAAATTTTCTTGTTACAAAATGTATAGAATATTAGACCACGGGTATAAAACCAATATCTTATAGGCCATGATCATTGAAATCAATTTAAATATTTTTTAATTATCGTTTCTATACCATAGTTTTAAAAAAACTTTTCGACAGTCAACAAAAAAATAATACTTTAAATTTATAAATATAGTACGCGCATAAATTTTTTTTTATATGTACATTTAAAAACACAACCGTTATCGACAAGAACGCACTTGGATAAATATGCAACTGTGTTCGAGTACAAATCGTTTGTTTAACGCGAAACAGAATTTTTAGGAATTGTACGAAACTTTTCGTTTCTTATAAACGAAAATTCATCAGTATTTTTAATTCCATAAATATTTCCAAATCGTACATAGGAATAGGACAAAAACCATGGGGTTTCTAACATATTTTATTAACTTCCGAAACGTTTAGGGAATATACATTTCTAGCATCATAAAATTACGTCGTTTACTTCAAAATTACTTTGAATCACGCGGATAAATTTGATGCGATTGGAGGTTTAATTACAATTTAGATGTAAACTGCGAAAATACTTAAGACATACATAGTTTACAATTACTCTTATGGTTCCTTAACACGTTTAAAATCTGATTTATTTACAATAAAATCATATTTATAAGAAATAATGTGCCAAAGTAGTAGTTTCCTAATTTACTATAATAATAGGCGTATAGGGTTTTCAAGTAAATATATTATTTCATCACCTGAATGATTGAACATTGATTATTAATAAAATAATTATTAAATGTATTAAGGCATTACGATTTTTTTCGTTATTGCACCATAACTCTAGAATATATAAACTTCTAGTTTTAACAATATTTCTAACATATTTGTACTGTATGTCGTTGCCTTGAAAAAACTCATTATCTATACTACTCGTTTAAAAAGTAAAACGCATCGTTTTGTATTGCAACTATGAATTTTTAACGTTCGAGTAATTATTTGTTTTTTTGACAATTTAACTCTTGATATACAAAGCAAAAGTCCGGCATTTAAACAAACAATAATTACAAAAACGACATATCGCTGTTCTTTTTAGTATACATTAATTATGATAGTGGCAAAACAATATCGGACTTTTTATGTGCTAACAATATTTTTCCGAAATTATTATTGTGGCTTTATTGTTTTTTTTTTTTTGTCGTTTTTTTAAGGTACACGAAAAATGATCTTAAGAATAACATGCCTCGAGATGCGTACAAAACGTGATATATATATATATATATATACACGTACAATATGATACATTATGTTCTCTAACGCTAACACACGATCAAGCGATTTTTTAATGATTGAATTATACATAAACACTTGCAAATTTTTATTTTTATAGTTCAACAAAATTTAAATTTAAAATAAATAATATGATATAAGTATATGGTATAAGTTTTTTTATTTTAAATTCTTTTGGAAATTTTAATAAAACAATTTATAATTATGATAGTTTGAAAACCATTTTTATTATAGTTTTAATATACAACATAATATAATATAAACATTAAACATCTCCTCATAATATGAATAGTAGGGAAAACCTGTGCAATGTACATGTACAACAGTCTATATAAATATATAATGTTTGGTAAAATACAATAATTGGTATAAATAATAATTGGTATAATATAATAATCTAATAATATTTTTGAAAATTCCACCTAATAATGAAATTTGATGTTGTCAATTGTTAAATTATATATACGAATACAGAATGCTCACTGATAATTTTATATGCACAACTGTACAAGTACAAATCATAATACAAAAATTTCAACAAATCTTATCTGACATAAAAAGAATAATCTTTTGTATCTAGACAATTATGAATTTGTTTATCTGTTATCTAGATAAAAACTAAGTATTATCTATTATCTTATCTAGATAATTTTTTACTTAATTAACCGTTATCTTATCCAGATAAATTTTAAGTTACCTTTGCACACCACTGATTATTATTATTATTATTATTATTATTATTATTACTATTATTCTAGCTGTTTATAACAATTATTAAATGTAAAGCACTTTAAGTCATAAAAAAGGTAATTTTTGGTTTTAAAGGCTAAACATTTTATTCAATATAGGTCCTACGTTATTTTAATCTTATATTACAAAAAGTCTAAATTTTATATTACTTAATTTAAAAATTTAATATTTAGTTACAATTTAATTAATAATATGTCCTGGTTTCCATAAAAATTGTTATAGATTAAACAATATTACGCTGGCATACTTTTAGAATTTAATATTTAAATATTTAATGCATTAAAAATAATAAACTATTTATTAATTTTTCTTTATATTTACACTACTATGTATATAATTTAAAAATAAAACAATGAAACATTTAAATTTTAAACATTTCAAAATTTCAAGTGGTGAGAATTAATTATCATTTTACTACTACATTTTTGTAACAGAAAAAAATACCCACAAGGAAATATTTAATAAAATGTTTGAGAAACCCACACTATAAGAAGTTCTGCGTATGGACGTGTGTATAAATGTTTAATAAATTTAATATAAACAAATTTATTGTTTACTATAAAAACATTGAAACCATAGTAGAACACAAATATTCTTTTAATAGTTCCTTTGTAAACCTCCTTCCCACAGAAAAAAATCGTATCTACACAACTGGGCATATTGTACATTATAATAAACATATAGGCATAAAATAATAGGCTAATGATCTAAATGAAATACTTACCATTTTTCGTCAAAAATATAGAATCTTGCACTCGCTTTCGAATGACGAGTATTTCTTAACGAATTTCACGTGTCGCACGTCCGA
This sequence comes from Schlechtendalia chinensis, assembly GCA_019022885.1. Taxonomy (NCBI): domain Eukaryota; kingdom Metazoa; phylum Arthropoda; class Insecta; order Hemiptera; family Aphididae; genus Schlechtendalia; species Schlechtendalia chinensis. The sequence continues at coordinate 13,599,638 of CM032345.1, read as the reverse complement.
CATCCGTCGCTGCTTTAGATTCGTCTAGACCAGGGATCTGTAACTCAAAGTTACTTTTAGAGTAACACGTACTTTTAACGTTTCATTGCACGGTTTTATAGTTATAAACGTTGACGTAATTTCGATTTGTATAATTTATTTGCCATCACACAAAACATTGATACGCGTCATAAACGGGAATATGAGGGGTCGTGTACGTTTCAGAAAATTGCTCGGTAAATTGTTTACACGCAGTAAGGTGGTCACGTGGTAAGTGGGTGGGGGGTATGGGGGGAAGTGGGGCAACAAAATTCAAAAACACAACAACGGTCGTCCGCGGCGACTCCATTGTCGACCGTTGCCGATTCTCGGACTGTACGGACATCCTCGTGGTGTCACGGACGACGTATTGCGTTTAATCAAATCGAAACCTATCGAACAGAAATAAAAATCAATCGGTTATTTTTTTTTTTTTTTTTTTACTACGATTTCAAAAAATTTAAACGTTTATCGTGCTCCCGTAGGGGTTTCTCGTTGTCTGCGAAGTCCGTAAAATACACCGATACCGATTTCGTCATCTACCGGTTTCGTACCGTTTGCGAGAGACGTGTAACTGTTACGGTTTCTGAACAAAACAACGTGACGTAAGCATAGGCTCGCGTTTAAAACACCACGCAAATGTATTGGAACACCAATATCCGAATAGTTGTTGTCGTTTGCCCGACGTCGTAAAGCCCAATCACGCTTTATTTCTTCTTCTTCTTGTCACGCGCAACATACGTCGCATTACGGTCACTCGTCGAGCCCCGACGCGATTATAGCCGCGCAGAGTACGGATTCAATCGCGTTCGCGTGACGCGTTTCGGACGACGACGGATTTCTAGTCGGTTTTCACATTGTTGCCTGGCAGTTTGCACATATTCATTTATTTGTTTTTATTTTTACACAAAGACGTAAACATATTTGAAATATTTGAAATTTTCTTGTTACAAAATGTATAGAATATTAGACCACGGGTATAAAACCAATATCTTATAGGCCATGATCATTGAAATCAATTTAAATATTTTTTAATTATCGTTTCTATACCATAGTTTTAAAAAAACTTTTCGACAGTCAACAAAAAAATAATACTTTAAATTTATAAATATAGTACGCGCATAAATTTTTTTTTATATGTACATTTAAAAACACAACCGTTATCGACAAGAACGCACTTGGATAAATATGCAACTGTGTTCGAGTACAAATCGTTTGTTTAACGCGAAACAGAATTTTTAGGAATTGTACGAAACTTTTCGTTTCTTATAAACGAAAATTCATCAGTATTTTTAATTCCATAAATATTTCCAAATCGTACATAGGAATAGGACAAAAACCATGGGGTTTCTAACATATTTTATTAACTTCCGAAACGTTTAGGGAATATACATTTCTAGCATCATAAAATTACGTCGTTTACTTCAAAATTACTTTGAATCACGCGGATAAATTTGATGCGATTGGAGGTTTAATTACAATTTAGATGTAAACTGCGAAAATACTTAAGACATACATAGTTTACAATTACTCTTATGGTTCCTTAACACGTTTAAAATCTGATTTATTTACAATAAAATCATATTTATAAGAAATAATGTGCCAAAGTAGTAGTTTCCTAATTTACTATAATAATAGGCGTATAGGGTTTTCAAGTAAATATATTATTTCATCACCTGAATGATTGAACATTGATTATTAATAAAATAATTATTAAATGTATTAAGGCATTACGATTTTTTTCGTTATTGCACCATAACTCTAGAATATATAAACTTCTAGTTTTAACAATATTTCTAACATATTTGTACTGTATGTCGTTGCCTTGAAAAAACTCATTATCTATACTACTCGTTTAAAAAGTAAAACGCATCGTTTTGTATTGCAACTATGAATTTTTAACGTTCGAGTAATTATTTGTTTTTTTGACAATTTAACTCTTGATATACAAAGCAAAAGTCCGGCATTTAAACAAACAATAATTACAAAAACGACATATCGCTGTTCTTTTTAGTATACATTAATTATGATAGTGGCAAAACAATATCGGACTTTTTATGTGCTAACAATATTTTTCCGAAATTATTATTGTGTATTCGTCCTCTCTTCTTCTAAATTCGAAATGTAAAAAATCGTTCGTATAAAAGTCAGCATTTTCCTTAGTACTCATGAGTATTTTAAATTATTTAAAATTAAAAGTTCGCAACGTAACATTTTCTGAGATTTTGCTGTGCACAATGTGATTACTTTTATAGCATATATGGGGACGATAATACGTGACACACATATGACTTTATGCAAATCATTATGTTCGATTTCATCAGTGTAAGATAAGTCCAGAATAAGTAAACTTCGTGTTTTGACAATATTCCCAACACTGTTTGTATTTTAGGTTGTTTATTTGAACGAACTTATAACATAAATTACGCTGACTAAAAGTTTAATTTCTTAGAACGGTAGTAACCTATGCACGTAAAACTTGGTCCACGACAATAGAAGACAATAGAAAACTTGCTGATGGAGAAGGAAAATGTTCAGAAACATATTTGACCGTGGTATACAATAGTGATTTAAGAGTAACGAAAAAAGACTTAATTAATAGTTGTATTGCTTATATAGAAAATCCAATATCTTCACGTATGTAAGGGGTAAACGATTGGAATGGTTGGGACATGTATGGAGATCGAACGGTGATATTTTGAAGAACGTTTTAACAGAAAAAGCAAACAAGGAACGACCACTCAGCAAACCGCGGACCAGATGGTAAGACACAGCGGAAAAGGATAAAAGACTGGTAGATGGGAATGCAACAATAGACTAGACGTTGGACGGAAAAAAATGGAGAGGCTAACTAGTGGCAGCGAAAGTCCTCGATAGACCTTTAAGCTGTTAATGAAAAAAAAAATAACGCAACACTTTATGATACAACCGAGAATTACTGACGTCGAATAATTATCTTTTTTCTAACATTTTAACTATTGATGTGTTGAACAGTATTCCGGTATTTAAACACGATATAGTTACGAAACGACGTATCGCTGTCAGTTTTTGTATACGTTAATTATGACGACTACAAACTTCTCGTTTCCTCAGTTCAAACCAAAAAAAAACTTTCACAAGAAAATCGGCATTCTACTTAGTACTGATATAAATATATTAAACTTACGAAGTATATACAAATGTGTTCTTAGCTTAACAGTTTTTAAGATTTGACTGTGCATGATATGATTATTATTACGACGGAAAAGCTGAAGATAATACGAGACACAGATTATCTCGTCAGTACAGCAATCGTATCGATTCCGTTTTCCCATCGTACAAATAAGTCGTACCATAGCGTTCGAATGTTTGAATATTATTGAAAATTATGTAAAATCGTTATCGTTTTTAAGAACGTGGTGTATAACGATTGTCCCTTTTTGCCGTTGGGTGTATTAATAATGATCGATGTTAAACAAATGATAATATATTATTGATACTACAAGATAATAAAATAAAACCAACACCTATTGCGCATTGTGATAGGCATTTTAAGATATTAAAAATAGACGGAGCATGTTATGTGTAACGATTTTATGTAAAACACATATACGGTTGATAATATTATTTAAATACTTAATGTACATTTGAATAATAGTTAAAATTTAAATATATAAAAATTTAAAAATAACACTAAATTCAACTTACGTGGTTTTGCGGAAAATCGTTTAGTAAATACATAACTCGTAACCAATATTTAACGTGTGCATATGGAACATCTGGATCAACAATATGTGTGCGTCATTTTTTACGACAAACAATTTTTGGCCTATTTTTGAACCGTTATAATCGCCACAATGTATTTATTTGTCTCATTCCTCGAAAACGTATAGCAGTCGAATTCTAATTACTACATTAATTGTCCCCAATATACGAATTAAGTATTAACATGATTTCAGTTAACTACGAGACTTATTTTATAGTTTTATCGGTTCTTGGATTGATCTCTAGCTGTTCTAGCGGTAAACATTATTTATTTATTACGTATTTAAGCAATTTATTACAAATTGTAAATCTACAAATTCTATTGTAATTTAATAACTAAAAATACAATGGTATGTAATACATTTAATATAATTTTATAATAAATCATTAGATCCTTTTTCAGGAGAATCCGGTAATTAATTTACAGTTGTTTGTATATACATAGATTACACTATGTAGAGTAACTACATACACGTAGTGAATGTATATAGTTGTAAATTGACCATCGTATATTGAAAAATATTTATGTTAACGAAATATTGGTTTTAAAAACTTTTTCTTATTATGATTTATTTATTTATTAGTTGTTCCGTATTACGGAAATATATAGATTGATGAATAACGATTAAATTATCACATTTTATAATGCATTTATATCATTTTAACTTTACATAGGTGAACCCATTTATGAACGTAATTAATTTCCAATTATTTATGTCTAGTTTTAGTTAAACATACATATATTGAAAAATATTTAAAATTTGTATTATACATTTTATTCATATTAAGTATTAGTTTTAAGAATAGTGCAATAAGTATCAGTAAAATCATAATACTGAAAATTATAGATTGATAAATACCGATAAAATCGTTTCATTTAATAACATACATATTCGGTAAACCAACATTTTTATGGTGTACAAACTCGATTTAAATCCAAACACTCAATTGCATAAAATACTTCTGGAAAGATAATACTGCTTAAAAATTATCTAGGAATGGAATAATTCTTAATGTTTTATCAAATAAATTTAAATATAGTACTAAGGTTTAAGTTGACACGTGTGTAATATTTATAGAATTTACATACTTACTTATGATAATTTTGTTAATATTATTTTATTTCTCCGTTGTAGAATGTTTAAGTAAGTTTAATGATGAAATAAAAAATTAAACAGTTATACAAATATATCATGCATAATAGACGACGATTTATCGTACAAATTATTGATTGAGAACTATATATAACAAATATAAGTTCTCGTCGATTATGAAAAAATTTGATAGCTCATCACTTCGTATATTTAAATCTTTTCCAATGATTCTATGCTATATTTCTGGAAATAAAAATTACATTAACTAAAAACTGATGGTAATTCAAATAACTATGTACAAACCGATTAAAAATTTAAGCAAAAATATATTGGTAATCGAAATAATTCACATTATTAGATAGTCGTACATATTCCTTTGTATGCGATGGTATGCGGTCGCACTCCCTATAAAAAAACATGCGAAATATGAGTTACGAAAAATAAAGACTTACACCCATTTGTATTTTAATGCAAATTCCATATTTGTACTGACGCCGCAAAGAAATTGCAGACGTTCTCAATAGGGGTTGATCACTCTTAGTTTCATTTGGAACGTACACTTTGGAGATGTCGGGAATTTGGACCTGTTTAAATCGAGTGGATTTAAATTAAATAAATCGTGTTACGGATGAAATTGGATTCAAATTTCCGTCTACATTTCAGTATGATGAAAAAAAATTAAACTAAAAAATTAGTTGTTCCCACAAAGCGGTTTTGTGATAAAAAGTATCGTGTCCGACAGCCTTAAACGAATAACTTTGTGAGCTGTTAAAAATGACTCGTCTATTTAGTAAATGAACGTTGAATATACGGGGATTGGGTATCACGATGAGAAGACGGGAATCGAACTGAATATTATTCGAGCGGTTTAGCTAATAATAATAAATATTTAAATTTAAATTTATGAAAAAGAAATTTTACCCGATTCTCAATTCGGTTTTCGTAGCCGACACTCCACAACACACCAAATACAACGGTTATCGGATAAAATAGCCACTGCTCTTGAAAATAAAGAATATTGCACGGCTGCCTTCCTTGATATTTCACAGGCCTTTGATCGAGTCTGGCACCAAGGTCTACATTTTAAATTAAAACAAATTCTCCCTTCATCATATTATCTTGTTATCAAATCCTATTTAACTGAACTTACTTTGGCGAGTCGTGTTGAATCTGAACTCTCCGATATTGCTCTTATCCAAGCTGGTGTTCGTCAAGGAGCAATTATGACTCCATTTCTGTATATCATTTACTCTTCAGATCAACAAATTTTCAATAACACTCTCGTCGCAGACTATGCAGACGATAAAGCAATACTGACCGCCCACAGTGATCCAATTATTGCTACTCAAAATTTACAAGCACATATAAATGAACTATCCGACTGGTACTCTAAATGGCGCTTTAAAGTTAATAAAAAGTAAATCTGTCTTAACCTTCTCCTTAAGACAAGGTATCTGCCCTAATATAACTCTTAATAATATAAATATTCCAAATTATTCCAAAACCAAATATCTTGGTATTATTTTAGACAAACGACTTACATGGAGTTCTCACATACATGAAAGACGATTATCCCTCAATAATAGGCAACGCTTACTTTACAATCTAATGTCTAAATCATCAAAACTCAGCATTAATACCAAATTAAATATATATAAACTTCTTCTCAAACCTTTATGGTTATATAGCATACAAGTTTGGGGCTCTGCAATAAAATCAAACCTGGCAAAAATTCAAGCTTTTCAATCCAAAATTCTCCGCCTTATTACCAATGCCCCTTACCCATGTAACAAACCAAACTCTACATTCTAATCTGCATATGCATACTGTGAAAGAAACAATCAGTTACTTATATAACCGCTACCACTCCTCACTCCAGAACCATCCAAATCCACTAGTCGAAAAATTAGCTGCGAAAACTATGCCTGAAAACACACCCCGTCGTCTTAAAAGACGATGGTGCCGTGATCTCTTAAAATAAAAAAAAAAAATTAAAAAAAAATTAAAAATTAAATAAAAAAAAATTAAAAATTAAAAATTAATATCCCGTTGAAAGTATGACTAATAAGTGACTTTTTTCTCACGTTATTTTACTGCCAACATTTCTAACATCACACACGCTTATTGTACATATTATGTATAGATTGTGTATTTCTTATGTAAAATATAAAAAAAAAATTTTAATTTAAATTATGTGATTTTCAAAATCCTTTTTAGGGGAACTTAATTCAAAAGGATTTCTTTGTATGTATTAAGTTATATCATTAACTATGCTCGTGTGTTTAATCGTAACATCGAATGAACATTATATTATTTCACTTCGACTTGTTGTCGATACATGTGTTAGTATGTATAACTAATAAACAAGATGTATCGAAGTCGATGTATATAATTATTCCTATACTATGGATGTATAAAAAGAAATTTCATATATAAACTATCATTGTATTTTTTCATTTTGTAGATTACTTTACATTTATCGAAGCTTTCAAATATGCTTATGAACAATTAAGTGAGTTATTTAAATGTATCAATTTTATCACTTCAGAAGTATTATCAAAACATTGAAAAGCCAGAATAATCTTATATTCATTTATTTTAAGCTGTAAATTCCAACCTAATACTCTAAAATCTCACACCAACCACATTCTCTTATACCGCCGAATGCTTTGCAATAATCGGAGCCATTCTAACTATTTCATCATTAACACAAAATAAATTCCTTATTGCTGCAAATTCATTTTATTGCCTTCAATCTCTATCCTTTAATGTTTTCAAATCCCAAACTTCATATCTCATCATCAAAATCAGATATCTCTTGTCAACCTTAGTGAATCAGTTTTCGATATATAATTTTTATGGGTACAACAAAGTTGCAAGTAATGAAATAATAGACAAATTGGCTGAAAACGCAGCCTACTTCAAATTACATCCTTATATTTAAATCTTATTGTCCAACTTATGTCCATATCTAAGTATTTATACCAATAGGCTATAGCAAAAATACTGGGAAGGATTCTTTAAGAATTTCCCGACCAGATATCGATTGATTTTCACGACCCACCTACACTACAACTGGTTCCATAACCTTAATCTATCTAAAAAATTCGTATATTTCCTTTCACGACTTCGCTTTGGCCATTCTTTAATTCCTTTTCATTATTTTAAACTTTCAGTGAACAATTTTCCAATATTCACCCTTCAAAACCATTCCTCGATCAGTATCATATCTCATCTTAATTTTAATTGTCCCAAATTGTTTTCTAAAAGAGCATATCTGAACTTCCTTTTTAATTCTTCTAATATTCCGTTTGAAAACAAACATATTTTCTCCTCCCAACAACCACTTCTCATTCTATCCATTTCATTCTCCATTAAACATTCTGACTTTCTAGTTTAACTCATTTCTACCTATAAATATACATATTTATGTATTTATTTATTTATTGTTTATTTTTTTATTTCATATTTTCTCTTCGTATCCACACCAACCATGTAATCTCCATTGAAATTGTCGAGGCTGATTGTATATTTAATGCTCAATAAAAAAAAAAATTTTAAATGAATTTATATATAATAAATAATAAATAATGTAGTATATACCGATTTTTTGTTAACTAGCATGCAATGACATTAATGGTAAATCATACAATTTAATGCTTTGTATAAAAACTAACTATACTGAACATAACAAATATATTGATATTATTGCCTAGTAAATAAATCATACACAATATTAAATTTAAATATGTTATACATGAATATATTTACATGCGATAACAGACGTCAAATATAATGGATTGTTTAGTATAAGAACAAGAAATTTACAAATTACTTTATTTAATGAATCAATTAATATATTTTAGAATATATACTATTTTCTGAATAGTCTATTTAACGTGTTGGTATATACTACATGAAATCATCGTGAAGTTAATTTTAAACATATTTACTAATCCTAAAAATACATTTTATAATTTCAGAAGGTGAAGTAAGGATGTACTACGATTATATTAAAGGCACGGTTTTACAACTTATCAGACAAGTACCTAATACTCGTATGTATCAATAAAACATATTAATGTTAATAATGCAAATTTAGTTCAATCGTAATGTGTAAAGCACGACTCAAATTAAATATTATTATCAAAGTTGACAAAAAAAGTATTTCCACTGTTTCTATCTTAGGTCATAATTTATTATATTATGATAAATTAATATAAATACATATTTATATGTATACACATTATTTATATATATATATATATTTATATGCGTAACACATATTTACATACTCCAAACACTACTAAACACGCAGATATAATAAAATCAATTTTGTCAAGGAACTATTATATAACAAATTTTAAAAACATATTTTACAAACATATTTTGCAAACCTGGGAACCTGTCATGTACAATTATTATCCGTCTAATTGCTAGCTCGATTTTTACTGAGTTTAACTATTTTCTTATCTCGCTCTTATTATACAAAAAATATACAGTGACGAGCACATCATTACAGAATATGAGGCAGGGGGATCAGTGCTACAAAAAAAAAAAATTTAAAAAATATATTCCACAAATAATTTTATTACCATAAGAAAGAATGTTGTGCTATGCTAAAAGAGTTCATTACGAATAACTGACACCTTTTTTTTTTTTTTTCTCAAATCGGCAATACTCATCGGTATTTAATCCCCTCCGGAACATTCCTCTGGAACCTCTTCAGAGGGGAAAAAATATGATGCCGCCATCATTTATTGAATAAACAAAAACTTACAATACAATATCGGTTATCATAACAGAAAATACAATAAAACGTATACAATTTCGACTTAACATTACATAATTTCCAAGGAGGCAGGTTGATCCGTCGACTTCCCGATCCGGCTTGGCAAGCCAGCCGATCTTGAGTCCCGTCCCCGGCTTCCTCCCTGGACGTCCTTGTTCTCCTCAACGTGCGTATCTTTACAATCGATAGCGAAATGATCTTTCGCGCCGCATCTCCAACAGCAGTTGCTCCTGTCGATGCCGGAGCATACGTTCGCTTTGTGTCCCTCTAGGTGGCATCTGAAGCACCGGATCTTCGTTTCTTTAAGGCGTACCCGGCAGCTAACCAGGCCTATCAGAATCCTTCTTTGTTTGAGGATTTTGGCTGCCGACTCTGGCGACGTTAGGATCAGCGCGGACTGCGTTCCTCCGAAGTGCTTCCTTAAGTTGACGACGCTGATAGTGTTGCTGTCGATTCCGGCTATCGATCTCACCGTGTCCGCTATCTCGTCTTTGGTCGTCCACTCGTCCAGATCCCTGACCTCTATCGCGTTTCTCTTTCTCAGAGTTTTGACCCCTACCTTCTCCCCTGCCGCTCTTTCTATCTCGACCCTTACCGATTCGACCTTTGCGTCGTCTCCTCTAACCTCAATGAGTAGGCCGCCGGACTTTGTCTGCCTTATGCCAACCACATCGTTCCCGATTAGGTCTTTGTTAACTCCTTCCCTGATTTTTTTGGCTAACTCTGGAAAAGCGTCCCTCCCGACATCCACCAGAATCGCAGGGGGTCTGGCGCGTAGCACTTTGGCGGCTTTAGCGTGGGCCTGTTGATTTCTTGGTGGCTGTCTCGAAGGCAATCGTGATGGTCCGCTTACTGCCGAAGCAGGGTTTTGAATGGTACCTGCTACTTTTCTTCCGGGTCCTTTGTTGATGACCTCCGTCCATGTTAGCGGCCCTGGACGTTTACATTCTGGGGCTAACTCGGCACCGATCTGATCGTCGCAGGTGATCTCTGCTGCACCTATGTTCTTGTCTCGACTGGATGCCAGTTTCGGCCCTACCGACGCTAAGGCCGTGAGAATCCTCTTGTTCGAGTTCCTTAGTTCCTCCCTAAGGGCGTCGACTGATTCGTTGAGGCTGTTCTGTGGCTCGTGGTGGTCAATGTCGACCTTCGCTAGTCGTTGCTCATTTTTATTGACCGTTAAGAGGTTAAAGAGGCCGTGAACTTTTCCAATTGCTTCCTTAACGCCTTCGGTCCGAACTTTTTTCCCCAGCTCGTTTAGGGTATTCAACTCCTTTCTCATCTGCCTTAGGATACCGCTCTCGTTCTGCTCTAAGGATTGGAGCGACGTCACCGACTTTCTCCCTGCCGGTGCTGTTTTACCAACACCGGTGGAGGTAGATTTGGCTGAAGCAGAGTTAGAGTTACTTCTCCCACTGCTTCCGCGAATCAGCGTCCTCCCCTCAGCTCTAGTAGCTCTTAGAGTTACGGGGGCCTGGCTGGCCACCCCCGTACCCTCGCGGTCGCAGGATGTCGACCTGTGTGGGCCCGCTACGTTGGGCCGTATTTATATGTATACACATTATTTATATATATATATATATTTATATGCGTAACACATATTTACATACTCCAAACACTACTAAACACGCAGATATAATAAAATCAATTTTGTCAAGGAACTATTATATAACAAATTTTAAAAACATATTTTACAAACATATTTTGCAAACCTGGGAACCTGTCATGTACAATTATTATCCGTCTAATTGCTAGCTCGATTTTTACTGAGTTTAACTATTTTCTTATCTCGCTCTTATTATACAAAAAATATACAGTGACGAGCACATCATTACAGAATATGAGGCAGGGGGATCAGTGCTACAAAAAAAAAAAATTTAAAAAATATATTCCACAAATAATTTTATTACCATAAGAAAGAATGTTGTGCTATGCTAAAAGAGTTCATTACGAATAACTGACACCTAAATCCCTTCATGATGTACTCAGTTCTGCACGAATATTTACAAATGCTCTCCATTAATACTTAATTTGTTTCACTAATATGCAATATGTAATATATTTTAGAAAATTTAAAGACACCTGTGGCATTTTGTCTGCAATATGCAGATGAACTTATAGGTGATAACGATTAACAACATAGTGAAATTAATTATTTAATCTTTGATGATTTTGCTAATTAGTTAGAATTTTAAATAAATAAACTAATTGTATATTGTAGAATATTTTTATTAATAAAATATAGGTTTTGACATTTCTTTTTTTATTTGTAAATTATTGATTTATACAATGATCCAATAAATATTAGTAATAGCGTAATACCAAATAAAATTAATTCAAAAATAACGAATAAATCGTCCTATTAATCATATATAAATGTATATAAAGTACGATGTTTTAGATTTAATATGTTTAGAAATTATTTAGTTACTTATGTTTAGTTTGTTTATGTAACATAAATCGTATTTTAAAATTAAAATAAATGTTAACTTACATCTGATTAAAAATGAAATAATTCATAATATCTTTATCACTTTAATGTATACATAATATTACGTTTTGGCTGACACATGTGTAATTTCTATAGAAATAATAAATTTACTTGTTTTTATTTTATTAATATAAAACCACATTTTTTTAAATATATAATATGTATACTTATTTCTAATAAAATATTATATATATATATATATATATTTATTTATTTTAGTTAATGAATGTAAATGTAAGTCTAATGATAAAATAATAAATAACTCATTAAACACTTGTACAAATTGATTGTACGCAATACACGACAATCTTTAGTATAAATTACTGATTGAGAACTAAATATAACAAATATATATTCTCAATAATTATGAAAATTAAAATTTGATAGCTCATTATGTCGTAAATTAAAATTTGTTCTTATGAACCTATGTTGAATGTTTAGAAACTACAATTATATTAACTAAAACGTGATAGTAATTCAAATGTCTGTGTACAAATTAATGAAAAATTAAAGTAAATAGATATTGTAAAACGAAATATTTCATATTCTAAAATACATTTTCATATTATTTTTGGAAACCATAAAACAAACACTTCTCTCCTAACTCTTATAAGGTTTTTGAAAAAATAAAATTAGTTTTTCTATACTTGATAAAGTTTATAATACAAAATACTAGTTTATAACATTATATTAAACTTTTACATAATTACGAATGCTATTCTATTAATATTCGTAACCTGATAGATTTGATGTGTTTTGACATAAATATGACAATGACCGGTGGCAACAACTTTGTACGCAATGGTATACGAACGCACTCACCATAAAAAACAAGGGAAAAATGAGTAAAAAATAGTAAAATGTAACATCTGTTTCTATTTCAATGCAAATTCCATTTTTGTACTCAAAGTATAAAGAAATGTTTCAACGGGGGTTGATACCTCTTCGTTTCGTTTGGAACGTTCAAATTGGAGTGGTAGACAACATTAGCCTGTTGAAATCGCGTGGATATAAATTAATTTAATCATACCACAGTTCATTTTGAACTGCAATATTCTTATAAACTTTTAAATGAGTACAGAAATATACATTAAAGAATCATTCGTTTATTTAGGCATCCAATGTTTGAATTTATAAAATTTGAAATTCAATGCAAACTATATAAAATATCCTTCTTTCAAAGCAAAAATAATAATAATTATGGGAACCTTATATTTCTACGAAGTGTGACAGTTGTTCCCACAAAGCAGTTTTGTGATAAAAAGTGTCCCGACCGCCTGAAACCGAATAACTTTGTGAATTGTTAAAATTACTCGTCTAGTTAGTAAATGAAAAATGGATACGCGGCGCTTATGTATCGCGATAAAAAGACAGGAAATTATCTGAACATCATTCGGGTAGCCTGGCTTATAAAACAAATTTTAATTTTAATTATTAACCATTCGAAATCCTATTTAGATACCCTTAATTCTGCAGGATTTAAAGGTAATGAGGAAAGGAATTATATTTCGTGTGTTTATTCGTATTATTGAATGAACATAATATTTTAATTCGATTTATTGTCGAATTTATTGTCGATACATGTGTTAGTATGTATAACAAATAAACAAAATGTATCGAAGTCGATAAATATAATTTTTCCGATATTATGAATGTATAAAACGAAATTTTATATTCAAACTATCATTGTATATTTTCATTTTGTAGATTACTTTACATTTATCAAAGCTTTCGAATATGCTTATGAACAATTAAGTGAGTTATTTAAATGTATCAATTTTATCACTTCAAAAGTATTGACAAAACATTGAAAAGCCGGAATAATCTTATATTAATTTATTTTAATCTGTAAATTCCAACCTAATACTCTAAACATCTCACACCACTACATTATATTATGCCGCCGAATGCTTTTCAGTAATCGGAACTCTTATTTTAACCTGTAAACGCCAACCTATTACGTCACATTATACCAAATTGAACAATAAAATAAAAAATACTGAAATGACCTACCAACAAACTTAAATCAGCTTCGTATGAATTTGAAAACTATAATCTGAGGACACGTATAAATTGGATAGAAGTTGTTGTTTGTCAATATAAATAACAGCAACAATTCCTAGATATTATGTAAACTGCCTTTATTATTTTATTAATGGTTGTATGGTTTGATTATGACGTTTTTGTATATTTAGTACGTGTGTAATATTACATAAATGTAATAAATAAGAAATGGTTTCAGTAATTATTGCTTTAATTTTATTATATATTATTGACATTCACTTTTCAAAACTGACATATGAATAATCGATCATTATATCAATATTAGGGACCAATATTGATATGTTCTAGAAATCTTGGTATCAAATTCCTACACCGATTAGAGTTACGTTACACAATTATGTTACGCATTTCTTATGTTTCCCAGACATTTTGACAGTACCTACTTGTCAGCACATTACAGTTGTGATACCAGCCAATGTTGCTGTATGCACAAAAATCTAAATTATTTTCCTCTGGATGTATAATTATGTTTATGTAAGTAAAAAGAACATATAGATTTTGTTAATAATTCATATTACGTACAAAATATTATAATTTATAAGTGGGTTTTCGTCTACTACGACAAATTAAACCATAGGAAACATGTTTTTCTGGCGGACATAGGGTAAAACAATCCGATTGATTAAAAAAGATTGTTTACAAACAAATGGGAATTTGTATTTATGTATTTTTGGAGTTTTTTACTTGTGTGGTTTCTAAATATTGATATAAGAATCGTAACAAATATGCAAAGTTGATAAACTTTATTGAATAAAAAAATATTTAATTGTTACCGATACCAGTATCGACTGGTAATTGTGATTGACGTTTTGTTTTAATCGAATGAATACGTTATAATGTCACAATAGAATAGTGCACACGTGGATTCAATGTAGTTTCGGTCGAATTGTCACATCTTACGACAAGAGAAAACGACAAGTCATTAACAAGACACTTGCAGTAACAGTGGATTAGCATGACTAATAAGACAGGAATAAAACTGTGATGTAACTTGATTACTGAATAGCCATTAATGAACGATAACGCGTTTGTACGAAGTTGCACGTAGAACCGAATTAAAAAAAAATGTTTGGTAGAGGAAATAAAAATAACACAAAGTAACTGCATATTTGTAGTATACATTATTGACAACGCGAAAATAAGAATACGTAAAAAGCAGTCTTGCGGAAGTAAACATTTAGTCGATCAATATATGTTTGGTCGACTATGTAATCAATATTAGTAAAAACCAATAACATATTAGTAATCTATATGTCTAATATATATATATATATATATAACGCAATATTTACCATATAATATATACGACGTTTTTTTTTCTAGCAATCTTTAACGTTGCTAATATGAGTAATGAGTGTTGTAAGTCATATAATTTAATGTTTTGTATAGCAACGAATTATAGTCGATATAAATGTAAAAATGCAATAAAAAATGAAAATTTGTTATACGTGAATATATTTGTACGACATGTAACTGTAAAATATAAAAGAAGCATACGAAGAAATGCGAGAAATGTACACTACATTTTATTTTATTAAATAATGAATCTATTTAAAATATAAATTATGTACTGTACAATATGTTGAATTAATGAAATATTTTATAGGATCAACGTGATGTTATAAAATGCTATTTCGAGTTTATCTCATTAATTCAATCATCCCAGACTCTCTAAATTTCATTAAGCTTATTAGTAAATATATATACTATATTACAGTTTACAAATGAAATACATAAATAATATTCAATTAATACTAACACTATTATATGTAGATTTAGATAATATGTAGGTCATATTTAATTTGTTCAACTTCAGTTTGATATTCTGAATGAAATCTATATAATCATTACTATTACGATTTTAAACAAGTCATCATTTGTTTTATGATTTGGTGTAACTATGAGTAAAAATGTAAAACATTGTAACAGAAATTTATTTATTCTAGTTATCTAAAATTATATATATAAACCTAATTATAAAATATTAATTATATTTAATTACTTAAATTATTAGATTTATTGAACTACTTCAATTACATTCGTGATGCCGTTGTATCATTAATATCAAAGTACCAGTCAAGAGATAATGTTGGTATGTATCAATAAAAAGATCATTCACAATGAGTATATATTTTTGATGGGTTTCACTATTTTCCTATCCGGGCCATGTTACACACGTCTACAATGACATACGCATAATTTCCGAACAAGTGGAAAGGGGTCAGTATAACATACGCAATTCAATATTTAATTTATCACATTATTATGAACAGGAATATTATGACGTGTTAAAAAAAAAAAATCATAGAGAATATCTGACTCTCGTTTCCCTTTACGTTAATACAACCCAAATCGTATACGACTTTGCTGGTCAATGCACTATGAATGATCGTTCATAATTAATTACATTTAGTATTAAGCAATTTTTTTATTTTTCATAGATAATCTTTGTGATGTTGATAGACATTGTCTCAGAAGAGTACTGAATATACTGGAGTGAAAACAACAACTGATATTTATTTAATCTACGATGTTTACTATAATTATTTGGAACTCTAGATAAAACTCAAAATTTAAATTATCCTTTGCGTTACTAATAATTATTTAATTATTTTTTTTTAATTGTTTGCATTTTATATTATTTTAGTTAGACTATGAATGTATACTTGTATAAATATTAAAAAGATGTTTAAATAAATGAATACAACAGTAATTCGATCCACATTCTTAAAAAAAAAAAAATCTTTGTACAAAAAAACGGAAATTTTGACGAGGATATGAAACATAGGGGATTAGTTACGGATGGATCCAGCGGGAAAGGAGCGTCTGATGTTTTGACGGATAAGTGAATTCCAACAAGACTGAAAGGTAAGTTCTATAAGAGTGTAGTGTAACCAACTGTGTCGTACGGTTCATAGCGTTGAGCGGTTGACAAGAAAATTGAACACAGAATGAGTGTAGCAGAGATGAGAATGCTCAGACGGATTGGTGGAGTGACGAGAGAAGATAAGATAAGGAATGAACGTGTAAGACGAAGCATAAGGAGCAGCGCCGATCGTGACGAAATGAAAGTGAATAGATTTAGATGGTTTTGGGTCATGTAACAAGGAGAGAAAATTCGGAATCCGTAAGAATAGTTATGGAAATACGTACGTCGATGAAAGAAAATGAAGTGGAAGACCGAAGAAGAGGTGGGTGGTCGCCATTGGGTGTGACACGAGGACGGCTGGTGTGTGCGCGAGATGGTGTCGGGTGGAGGTTTAGGACACAGGTGGCCGACTCGAAACGCTGACCGGGACAGAGGTCGGGGAGAAAAAGAAGATTTTTTTACTATCGCCATTGATTATTGTCGTCCGCGTTGTCATTATACCGCGGCCGGCTCGCACAGCTCGTACGTGAATTGTCCACGTTTGTGTCGGGGAAAACGATATTTGTCAAGTTATCGGCAACGCGCCATAACGAAACGTCGGGAAGAACGAAAGCGGAGAAACACGACACGTCGGCTGCAAGCAATAAACACGTTTTTATTTTTTTGAGTTCGTGATGAGATGATGATGATGATGACGATGATGATGATGATGATCAAATTATGATTATAACGATAATATATTACGTACATAAACATTTTGCTTTTTGTTCTATTGTCCACAAAATTATTCGTCGTTAAATATTACTATTATTAATACATATACATATACATATATATATATGCGCGTGAAGCAGCACACGTACAGTGTTTTATATTACGGTCATAACGAAATGCATATAGTCAGAGGCAGTTGTACAAAAATAAATGACAGTTCAAATTATTGCTAAACGTACGTCGCAGAGGTTTCGAATCGCATCGATTTATATACCGTAAGTAATCGATATAACGCATATCGATAACGAAAATCGCATTTATGTGATATAGAAAAATACACGAACACGTAATGTATAAACGATATATATAAACATATCAAATGCGTATCAAATGCCAATAACAATAAAACACGTTGTGTTAACATGTTGTATAATGATAAGTCTTATAAAAAGAGAAAAAAAATGTAAAAAAAAAAAAACTATTAAAAACTCATACGCACAACACGTTTAACATTACAATCACAGAGTAAACAACGAATTCCATATTGTTTTTGTTTTTTTTTTGTTTTTTTAAGGTACACGAAAAATGATCTTATGAATAACATGCCTCGAGCCGCGTACAGAACGCGATATATATAAATATACACGTACAATATGATACATTATGTTCTCTAAAGCTAATACACGATCAAGCGATTTTTTTTTCACATATTATATGATAACATACATTTTTTTTTTATTGTATCGTTAGGTACGTATAAACAGGACGAATATCCAGAATCGCTTAGTCTAAATTATAAATCGAAAACCCGTGAAGAAAAAAAAAATTAAATAAACAATTTATTATTATCATTAAATCAATTATTATGATACTGTTGTATTGACTTTTTTTTCACGTAGACTTGTGTGGCACAAACAATTTTTGTATTAGTCGCCGAACAAAATAACGATCGATCGTAAAACATTGTTTTCTTATACGCTAAAAATAATCGATCGCAACGAAAACGTGTAATCGCTATTCTGTCTTTCAATAACGTACGGTCAAACGAAACGATAAAAAAATTGTTGATCCGGCATCATCATAATAATAATAATAATAATAATAATAATAAATTGATTTACAACGGTTTCACGTGGACAACACGCTTGAATTAAATCTAACATTACGTGTACAACAAAAAAAAAAAAAAAAAAATTAATTACAATGCGTAGGTCGAAAAGTTGTTTAAGCCCTCGGTTTTTGGGCGTTTCGAGCTAGAACGCCGGTCGGGTTGACCCGGTGATCGGGTCGAGCCGCAACCGAGTGCAATTGGGAACGCAGTTCTACGGATTCTGCACGGAACAGGGACCGTTTAGGAACGGGCGCGAACATTCGCGGTGTTTCAGAGGACGACGACAACGAACGAGCGGTGGTCGTCCACGTGAAACAATCATGATTCACGAAAATCAACCACCCAAAACGACGTTGCGGTACGCGCCCACGTTTGATCCGTTTTACTCACGTTTTTCACTAAGGGGGTCGCGGATTTACAGATGCGAATAATTTCTACTTGCACAACACACCGAAATATCATGATCGGAACATTCGACTTGAGCAAATAATTTACGATTTCGTTGTTTGATAAAAGAAAACGGGCATTTCACGGAACACGTAATATGCGAACCGCCGGATATCATACAAAAAAAACGTATTGTCGTGTCACGGACACGACACGTTTCTATACGCACGCTTTTAATTTAAAAACAAAAAATTATAAAAAATTAATAAATAAATAAATAAAGAACAATGGATAGTACGTTCTACGATAATAATAATTCATTATTGATTCAAAACGCAAACTGAACGGGTACTCGATTGGACGAAACAACGTCTGGTCTACGAGTCTAAATACAATCGAAAACAATTGAAAACACAAACGATCGTTTTTGCAATTGATTATCTAAACGTTAATAAAAGCTAAGTGAGCGGGGGGTGGGGGAGCCGTAAAATTAATATCTGTTGATCTTTGGAGTTGGTGTGTTTCGTTTTGTTTTTTTTTTTTTTTCGTTTCCGTAAAAACATTATTTGTTAAACACGCGATAATTAAATATACGATTATTGATAAAAATTACAACAAAATAATTATTATTCGTTAAATATACTACACATAATACACGTTACACATAATAATACTAAAAATACGTATATATCTACACGTCTACACGCACGGGTAACATATAACATATTATTGACGTTAAAAATCTATCATAAGTTTAAGAAAAAAATTAATTCTTAATAAGAAAAAAAAACTTTGGCAATCATACACAAACAATGGTTCGGGCCTGAGAATATCGATTGTTTAGAATTTTTTTTTTTTTCAAGCACTTGACCTGTACAATGAAGTTTCCGAAAGTCTTTATAGTAACACATACATTTTAGAAACAGACGCGTTATGGAAATTTGATAATAGAAAAAAAAAATTAATTTAAACAGATATTATACAGGCACACCTTAATAGCAGTCCGCCGTTTAAAAAAATATTCAGAGAACAATAAGAACAAAGATCGGTAATACAAATAATAATAATTAAAAATAATAACAGAATTATTGTAAAAATTAAATTTTAGCAATGAAAAAAATATAAAAGTTAATAATATTCATACAGATTTTTCTGACGGTAGTGTAAGAACGTAACACACATATTTTGGTTTTTAAACGAGTAAAATTAAAAGGAATATAGACTAAACAACAAGTATTCTTGGCTAGCGACATTATCAAACGTAAAATACAGAGTTTTTTATATACATAATCATTAATCAGTCATTGCGAGTAATACATTGAAAAATCAAACACGTACGTTTTATAGATACAGTTAATAGAAAACAGTTTTTCAAAATGTTCTACAAAACCGTAGGCGAAAATTGGTGTTCATACAACCTATTTGTGATTTACTAAAATATTCTCATCATAACTATCTTATACATACGTATATTTACATAATACCATGTGATCCATCAATCCCCTTTTCTTTCTTTATTTATTTTTTGTTGTGTTTTACATAATGCACTTGAATTGTGATTTTGAATCCTGATAAAACGAATTCAACAACATTACCACTTATTACACGAATAAAAAACTCAAGGCTAGGCACAAGTAAAAAGTTACATTTTCAAGATAACTAAACTGGACGTGTCAGAGTTTCGGCGAAACGTGTAAACTAATGTTAAATATTTTAAAATTTCGTGAATCGCTCAGCCTTAAGCGTTGTCAAATGTATTCACAGTTTTGAACTTTTGACACGGGTCATAATACAATTTTCCGTAATAATAAAACACCTGAATGACAACATAATTCAACAGTAGAAAACTCGTATACAAATAGAAGGGAAGACTCACTGCAAACTGGTGTATGCCACTGTCTGCAATTATTTTTTTGTTATTTGCTAATGTTGGACGGCAAAGTTGCCGATCTCTGGTGTACAGAACTTCCAGCGTATAGTTTCAACGTAGAACGAGTCGATTCCCTGAAACGTATTTATACGAAATTACGTCTCATTTTTATATTATTGAAACAAAAGAAAGTAATAATAATAATAATAATAATACACCAACCTTGGTGATATTTTAGAACCGTCCAGATTAGTGTTGGCTTTGTATCCGAACTTTTGGATTTTTTTACTCAGCCTCTGTACCCACAGTTTTTGATCGTCCAGACTGGGAGCCAGTATTAACAGCTCTTTGGCGGACGTCGGATCGTTGTGCAGTTTGCATGGAGCAATCGCGTCTTCTTTGCGCTCCAAATGTTCTTTATGCACTTTGATTCTGCAGCCTAATCCAGAAACGACAATATATAATTACTAATGTAAATATATTTATGTATTTAAAAATGCTTAAACTTGCATGCACTTATGCGCTATTTAAAAAGGAAATTACGAATTAATTCTGTCAAAAAAAAAAAAAAAAAAACAGACTGATATTACAATATTTTGATTTACTATACAGTCTAGTTTTATTTATTATAGAATTAAACAATTTTTTCTTCGTTTTCTTAATTTGTATATGGTCACATGGCAGTAAATCTACAAAATCTCATTCTGTAAATATGACACGATATGTACAAAACAAATTTCGTTTTTATTTAATGTAATTAAATTGAGTGTCAAATTTTTTTTACATAAAAAATGTCAAAAATAAATTTAAAACAAAAATGAGCATTTATTTATCAATAAATAATTGGAAAATTTATAAAACAGAACGTATGTGAATATTTGTAATATGGACTAATTCGTAGGACAAATTTCTAACAAAGCAAGCAATAAACGTGTAAAATGACCATCTGAAATAGCCACTGATCGGTACCCCAATGGCACACATTGTTGTCGACATACTAATTATTGCCTATTCGACATACTTCTACACTCTAATGCTGGAGGTGGTCTGAACACGTTCGACAATGGTTTGGGACACACTTCACAATTGGTCGGCATGTGGAACGATATCTGAACGAACTCGTGACCCTTTAATGTAATTGTGCCAGGCTTTTCGTCCACGGTGTTGGTGACGCTTATACTTCTTGACAGATGTTCTGCAATTCCCGATTCATTCGGTCTCCTAGCCTCACCCTCGCCTGCATACAATAGCTGAAATCCAATTTAAAACAATAATAGTTCAAACATAAACATACCATAAAAGGCTAAATTACAATAATTAATAATAGATGTTTTTTACGAAAACATTTTTAATTATTCATTATTTTCAAAAAAAAAAAAAAAAAAATAGGAAATAAATAGTTAATACACACTTGGAAAATACGAGGAATGTCTTTAGCATCTGCTCGAATGACGTCACCTTGAGTTACAGATCTTACATGGAACACTTTACTATAACACAAAAAGTAAAAAAAGAAAAACGAACAATGAACGTAACTGATTTATTGACTATATATTTATAAAATGAATTCATAATTTAATAGAGCTTACTTTAAATTAATAATTAATATAGGATCAGTATTTTGTTTGTCACTCTCGGAGTTGTAGAAGAAGATTTTCTTCGACGACACTACAACATACTGCTTCTTCCAACCATGTCGCCTTATGTTTTGTTTGTTGGGAACCGACAACCAGCCTTCTAATCTGGATTCTGTAATTCATAATTATGACAATTCATTAAACAATACCCAACAACTCATTTAAAATATGCGGCAACACAAACCTTGAGTGTACACATCAACGTCATCGTTGTCGGCACTACTCAGTGACGCTGTCTCACTACCTAATATTGTTAGTTTCCCCTGAAGTTGTTCGATTTCCGAATCTTTCGAATCCAACTCCATTTGAAGTCTTAATTTACTAGCATTCTCTTCCACAACTTGTGATTGCAATTCTTGAAGTTCTTTCTGCCATTTAGATACTTCTTGGTTATATTTTTCACGTTCCTATACAGAAAAAAATAAGAATTATGTTCAAAAATAAATTCATGAAACCATAGTTGGTCAATGTTTTCAATCATTAATTTAGTTTACTCGATAGTAGGCAATTTAAACAGGGATATAATCAGAAATATATTGTTGAATTAAAAATAATACTACATATTTTTTAGATTTACCAAATACAATATACCGCTTTTGAAATAACTTATATAATATTGAAATTACAAATAAGTTCATTGAACTACTGTAACACCATTGGTAAAATAATTGATTTGTATTACATTTCACTTATTTATTAATTACTTAAAATCCCAAATCACAAATGTACAGCGTTTCTTTTAAATACAATTTTATATAATACATTGCAATTACTTTTAATAACATCATTTTATAAGAATATAAACAGAACAGTATGCAGAAACTAAAAACAACGTATAACTTTGTTGACTTTCTACATACTTGTGTCAATTCTTGTTGTAATTTCCGACATTCTTTTTCTTTCCTCCGCAAGTCAGCCGATGAAACCTTACTCTTTCCTTTGGTCGTGTTATCTTTACGATTCATTATCTCGGCCAGTTTATTAACAGCCTGAGCTTTCAACAATTGTTCTTGTTTAAGTTGTTTTCGAAGTTTTTCTAATTCCTCTATGAAATTCTTATTACTCTCTAAAACATTTAAAACATTTTACAATCAATACTCGAATGGTCAATCTATTAAGCTTGGACATAACAAATTTTATTAAAAAACATATATATCATGCCTTCTTGAATTATATTCAATTGATTTTTCAACTCATCGTTGTCCTTAATTAACTGTTCCATTTTTTTCTTCAGTTCATTTTCTACTTCCCTCAACTAAAAAATAAAAACGAAAATAATGTGAAACCAATTAAATTACAATATAAATTATAATCAAATTATTGGTGCATTGCTAACATTATTGAGAGAATACTCTTTCGATTCCAAATCATTGCGATGCCGATTTTGACTATCTCTTAATTCAAGCTCTCTCATTGTCTTTTCTTTTTCCAGATCTATAATTGTCTCTTCAGCAATAGATCTAGCGAGGGCTTCACTGTCAGCTCTAGCCAGTGCTATTTGTAATTGATGAGCTAGTGAACCGCGTTCTTCTTCCAACTCTGCAGCACCTTTTCCTTTATCTTCCACTTCTTCGCGAAGTTCAGCAGCTTGCGTTTTGTACAGTGTCTGTGAAAAACATGAATGAATAATAATGATTCAATCATAAACTAAATAAATATAAAATATTACGGAAAAGTATTGTTCTGCTTCCAATTGGTCTTGTAATTCTTTCATTTGTAAATCGGTCACAGAATGTTCGGTTTTTAATTTATGCAATTCTTCTTCGATAACACGTTTATTTTCTCTCAGCAAAGTGACTTCACGTAACAATTGTGCTTCTCTAGCGCGCAGTTGAGTCGCTTCAGATATGTGTGTGCCCAATTCAGATTGCAAGGAAGATTTTTTTGATAATTCTTGTTCAATTTGCACGTGCAACGCTTTACCCTAGAACGATTCAAAAGTGATTTTAAAATAAAAACACTATAAATTACATGTAGTCAACATTATCATACTTTTTCCACTTCTTGCCGATGTTCACCTTCCAGTTTTTGGAGTCTCTGTTGTATTTGACGATAATCAACTGATAGCATTGAAATCTGACGCTCTTTTTCTTGTGTAAGAAAGTCAGCCTTTTGTCTAGCACTTTTTTCTTCGCTTAGTTTAGTCTGGAGTGCTGTAAATATATATATATATAAATAAACTTTTTAAAATATTCCTAAACATAATACTATAACATATTTCTAGTAAGCACAGTTTACCTTTAAATATGTAGTCCATTTTAACTAGGCATGAAAATAATATAAATGTATTTAACTAATGTAACAATGCTTGAAATAATACATTTTTAAGTCAAATAATATTAAAAACTATCCAAATGGGAAACACTTAGTCATAACCATGATTTTACATTATACATTATTGAAATTTCTTTTTTAAAAATAATGATTTAATATGTTTTAGTTATATGTAATATTGCTATTATCAAATAAAACTATTCTTTGAAGAAAGTATTAAAGAAATAAATAAACCAAAATATAAATAAATTATTATTCATGAATCTATACACGATAATTACTTTTAATACTCATTGATATTTATTACAATATTAATTTCAAAATTTACTTATTATATTAAGACATTGTTCTAATATATTATAAATTAATACTCAATAAATTCTTATGACAATATTTTTAATGATTAAGTATTCTTAAAAAATTGGACAAGCTTGAGTATGATCATTGTCACTCTAATAATATTGTATTGTCAAGATATATTTTGGCGCGAACATATATTTATATTGAACACTAAAAAAATTATAAAAACAATATACAGGAAAATAAAAAACACACACCTTTTACTATTTCAAGATTAGCCTGTTCATTATTCACCAGTCGGCTTTTTTCAGTTTCTTCATGCGCTCTTACTTCTTGTTGATATCTAGTCTGAGCAGTTTTTAACTCTAATACTAAAGAAGCACATTCTTTTTCCAACACAGATGTTCTTTCTCCAAGTTGTCTATTGTCATCGCTTAATTTCTGTTCCCTCACTTTAGAACGTAAAAGATCTGCTTGACAAACTTGCAAACGACCTTTAAGAAATTATTAAAATTATTAAAATTTTTAAAAACCAATATGTAATTAATTTCATTCAATCAAACTATATTTCACCTTCAAGTTCCAACTGTAAATCCCGTAACGAACTTTTTTCTTGGGATAATTGACCTTGTAAAGTTGCTAATTCTTCGTGTAATGTGTCACGGTTTAATTGCAATGTAGTTAACATTGTTTGCAATTCAACAGCCATGCGCTCATTAGAAGCCTTGGCAACTCCCAACTCTGCAGCCTGCTTACGGAGTTTCGTACACGTATCTGTTTCGACTTTTAATTTTTCATGTAACTCGGCCATCTAAAAACAACAGAAAATGCTTTACACACCAAAACAAAACAATCCATTTCAATAAGTTTACCTGTTTTTCCAGGGAAATAATTTTGTCATTATGCTGCTGGTTATTGTTCATCTCTTTTGTTCTTTTATTTTGTTCTTCATCCAGTTTTCTTTTCAATTCTTGCAATAACGCTTCGGTTTTTCTACGCATTTCACATTCGTTATCAGCTTTTCGCTGTGCCTTAAAACAGTAACATAATTTATTATAGACATTAAGTTCTAATTTCATTTTAACAAGATATAAATCTTATTCTCATTTAAATAATCATATAAATGTCTTTACATCTCTTAAATCTTTGTGAAGATTAGCAATAGACGTATTCAGGGCTGATGATTTTTGCTTTAGAATCAATTCTCGATTAGCTCCATCTTGTAACTGCTCTAACAGTTTACTGTTCTGGTCGCGTACAACTAATAATTCTTTTCGTTCACTGTCCAATTCTCTTTTAAGAACAACAATATGAGTAGTTTCTTTCTGAAAACATAAAACATTAAATTCAATTAATTATTTATATGTGAAACTATAAAAAAAAATGTTTTTAAATCTCATACATACAATTTATTAATTAAATTTTAGATTTAAAAAAATTGTTAATACTAAAAAATAATATTATGCTATATATTTTCATCCAAGCATTTTAAAAATATCTGTATTATTAGTAAAACACCTTTAAAATATTACTTACACAGTCCACCTTTATATAGTACAGCACATGAAAAATAAAGAAAACAATACATTATTATGTTAACATTTAATAAAGCATTAGTACTGGTAATAAAATATTTATACATTATATTATAATTATATATATATATATTAATAAGTATTTTTAAATATTTTGTAAGTTCCTTAATATAACTATATATTACAAGGCAAATTGTCAGTAATAACTAGCATAAGATTCAGCAAATAGTGATTATAAAGAAAATTCTGTGATTAAACCACTTGGTCTTTAAATTTTTAATTAATTTATGAAATCAAATATTATGAATTACAAAACTCAAATTCCAAATTGAAAATATATAAAATATTTTATAGTTTTTTTTTAATATTAATTACAGATAACAAAGTTAATAAGAAAATACATAAGTTGTACATTAATCATTTAGTTATCATAAAATAACTACAAATTAATATTTTAATATTAATTATATAAGATAAACAAGTAAATGTTATAATTAGTTTGTAAATAATTTAATTACAATATTTAACAATATCGTGTGTTAACTATTTATGATTACTATTAAAGTAATTCCTAAAAAATTTTAATTAAGGTAGAAAAAAGTAAAATAATCCTTTAAAAACCAAATTAGTATGAATAATTTTTGTCATCAACACTTACAGTGTCCGGTATACATTCGCCATTTGTCGTATTGCTTCCCAATAATCTGAAAATAAATTTATTAATTAAAAAATACTATTCGGTTTGAGATGTTTACAAGATATTCTAAATAAATGTCAACTTCAACTAAAATAAAAGCAACCAACTGGTAGTCTCTCGAATATGTAAATCCAACGAATGGTAAATGATTTCCAGCAAATGCTTTAGGCACTGGGAAATTCTCCTCGGGACCGTCATCTTTTTCAACGTCATCAAAATTACTAGTATCATCATCGCCGTTTAACTCTGGGACAACAGGAGGCACGCCTAAATGTTTAATTTATGTTACATATTTCATAAAAAAATTAATTAATAAAAAATTGAATTTTTACAGTCTCTCAGGTTGTCGAATGTCCATTGATCATTTTGAAAAAAAGGATGCTCTTTTATTTCACCAATTCCATTTCTTCCGAGACGTTTTTTTCTGAAACATTTAACAATAAGTACTCTACCATAAAATATAATATTTTATTGTGATTATACCTATTAGTGAGAAATGCATAAATCAATGATTTAGAGTTTTGTGATATTTCAATATCGGATGGGAAACTTAAGGAATTTTTATGATCCATTATTTTGCTGTACGTTCCGACAAGTGAATCTGCATAGAATGGTGTATCACCGATGAGCATCTCATAAACGAAAACGCCGACAGACCACCAATCACATTCTCTTCCATAAACCCCGTGTTCGCCTGTTCCAGTTCCTCCTTGAGATTCTAACACCTCAGGCGATATGTAATCCGGTGTTCCCACAGCTGTGTCAGATCTAACCATTCCGTCCTTAAAATTAAAAATGATAACGTAAGTTGATTATGACAAAAAATTAATGACAATTTTTTTATGCAATACGAAAATTAACATTGCTCAAAATAAAATAATTATTACTTGTCCCATTCTCATGCATGTTCCAAAATCGGCTAACTTCAGATGACCGTATTTATCTAGTAGCATATTATCCGGTTTAACATCCCTAGAAGAAAATAAAATAAAATATAATATCAATAAACATAATAGTAATTTTATTAAATGTCAATTATGTACCTGTGGACAAATCCCATTGAATGAATTGCATCTAATGCTAATACAACTTCAGCACAGTAAAATTTCGCCCATTTCTCAGGAACATCATAATTAGACATTAAATTTACAAGATCACCGCCTAAAAAAAAAATAAACATTATTTAAACATATGTTAGTAGGTAAATTACCCGACTTCACCCGGGTTAAACAAAGATTAATTCCTTTCTATACTTTTGTAGTTTTGTTATTTATTAATTTATTTTGTAATAATGTGTTCACAGATTTCTCTATTTTATTGAATTCATAACAAAACCGTTCAAACTTTTACTATTCAATTATATTTATATTATTAGATATAAACTAATTATTTATTTATATTATAATACATATAAGAGATGCAATAGTTTAATATCAGCTCAATTATTTGTTGTTATACAATAAAACAAATATTTGCTATTTGGAATAGCAAAATCAAGTCTGATAAAACAGAGTGTGAACTAAAATAATTGTATACAGCAATCATAAGCCTTATATAGTGTTTCCCACTAGGGTTAACAGTAGAGAACAATCACACTTTTAACACAATAACATACTTTTTGTTGATTTATTATCAAGCAAATAGTTATGCATACATTCGTAATATTTAAAACATCTGTTACTTTATATATGGATGAAGTACAACAGTTTACAAATTCTTAACATTTGAAAATTCACATACAAAATTATATTTTAAATCAATACAATTAAACATTTAATTTCTAGGCAATATAAATTGGAATCTCTAGTGTAAGTCATATGACTCTAAAAATGCCGAACACTACGTTACAAACGTTATTAAGAAAATACTCAAAATAAAATTAATTTTATTGGTACCTGGCATATAATCCATAACCATGTATAAATATTTATGGTCTTGAAATGCAAAATGGAGTTGAACAATCCATTCTGAATTTGCATGTGCCATAATATCGCGTTCTTCCCAGAAAAATGCAGAATCTGATCGCTTTATCTATGTTAAACATATTAAGATAAATCTGTTTAGTTATATAATTAAATTTTACATTATGAATATAATTCAAACATAAAATATATTGAATAAAAAAACCTACCATTTCAAATTTACTTAGCAGTTTCATGGCAAACACTTTGTGATTTGATTTATGACGCACCTGTAAAATAAAACATAAATACATTAAATTTAATTAAAATAATATTACCTGAAGCTTGTTGTGATGAAAAAAATAGATCAACATATACAATAACTTATGTTAAAAATAACAAAAAAATTATTATTACTGATATATACATTAGTACATATACAATAACTTATGTTACAAATAACAAAAAAATTATTATTACTGATATATACATTAGTAATATGCCATCCCATTCACATTCAGAGTATTAAGCACTAAAACATATTTATTTTTATCATAACTAAACTATTTTTTTTTTTAAGAGTGGTCTTGTAAGAGGGTAGAATTACATGGTTTTAGGAAAGGATCATACCTAGAATATAATTTCTGGAGTTGGAAAAGCAGTTGTATTGGATTTTCTGTTGTATAGCTGGAATGAAAGGAATACTAATAGGATAGTAATTAGGCAAACAGCATTACATTAGGAGGAATCAACCTAATCATATACATATTGTAAAATTAAAATTCTGATAAAAATAAAAATGCTTTGTACATTAAGAAATTTTGGTATAAAACTAGTTATACAAGGGGCCAATTTTGTACTCTGAACACTTTTTAAGTAAATACATAAAAAATGAATAATCGAAAAATTATGATTAGTAATTTTAATAAAAGTATTAAAACATCAGTTAAAAAATGATTTTTTTTCAATTTTCAATAACTGTGTGTTCATTACGTTTTGATGCCTATTTTTTATTTTTAAAAAAAATTTAGTTAAACATTCAAATTAATTACAATAATAAAAACCCTGTATATTTTATAAGACACTCCACCGAAGTAACATAACCTAATAGAACTATTTTTGATTTTGGATACCAAATTAGTTATCTTTTTCTAAATATGTATATGTGATAGAGAAATGTTACTTCACAAAAATGTTGATTAAATATAATGTATCATACCATGAAATTATATTACAAATGAATAGATAAAAAACTATGAAAGAATGAATCAAAGAATGGTTTATTATATGACTAAAAATAAATTTTAAAACAAAATAATCACAACACAAATATCTTTACTACTCATACAAATTTGTAAATAATTTTATAATTTATAGTAATAATTCCCAAATATATTTAATTATTATTTAACTTACCAATTGAACTTCACCAAAAGCTCCTCGCCCAATAACTTTGATAACATTGAAATCATCGGGTTTCATACGTAACTGACAAATATCGGATGCAAATTTATCATCTAAAAATATTGTTCATTAGCTTATTAAACATAGTGCTATTCTGTAAACATTAAGAACATTATGATAGACAATAATTTTCTATTAGAACACGACTTTAAATAATAAATTTAAATTAAATATCTTAAGTATTATTGGAACATGAATGATTTGAATTAATATTTAAATAATATTAGTAATCCAATAAAAAGTTGGAACTAAATTATAACTACTTACAGTAAAATATTTTAATATGTATTTTTAATTTTTAACAATTTAAAAATTACCAATTTCATTCATTTAATGTTGCGATTTTTAAATATAATTTCTTTTCTTTGAAAATGATAATGCAGAATTTAAATAATAATTTTTTTACAACTACATATATTAAATTTGTTTTAATACAAATAAATTTTGTAATCCTTAAAAATAAACACAATTGTTCTTTAAACCAATAACAGTTTTATAAGTTATTCAACAATAATACATAATTACATTTTTTTCTTAACTAAAAATATCTAATGAAAAATGATTAACTATAATTTCATACAATTATTTTAATTATGTAAAATGTTTTGAATAACATTATATATAAACTAATATCTTAACTTGTATTACTTACATCTATTCATAAATGCTTCAACATTTTTCATTCGTTTAACAGCAGGGTTTTCACAATCAGCGACCAATGCTTGTACAGTGTCCTGCAATTTAAAAATCATAATCATTAGTCATCATAACTTATTTTTAAATTTCTCATGTAAAATAATAGCTTTATTTATTAAATCAAAAATTAGAATTAAATTATGGTATATCTAAACTATTACATTTTAAAAAAAAACCTCACCCATTTTATTACATTAATTATAAATGACTAAATACTTAAGACCATTGATTAACATGTACTTTTGAATAGAATAATAATTTAACTATAAAATTAGCAAATTTCAAAAGAAAAAAAAATACAAATATAATTTTTATATGAGACTAATTAATATTTTATATAGACACAACATTACAAACACTATTTAAATTTTCAGATTACCTATCTTACATTTAGTCATTACAATAACCGATAAATAGTATTATATACAATACAGCAACATTTAGATGTATTATTAAAATTGAATTTTTGGGATGTATATAACTATTAATACAGTTACAAGGACCATGATTCTTTAATAGTAGTAGTCGGATATTAAAGAAAAATAATTTAAAAGTCTTCTGAAATGATGATAAAAAAAGTTTACTAAGAAAACATATAGAATATTACTTCGCAATGATAAAAATATTATCTACCATAAAATAAAAGCAAGTTTTAACTAAGGTTTTATGTTATATTATATTGAATACTTATTTAGGTATTATTACCTACTAGTAGGTAATATTCATTAGCCACTATTGTAACATTTAACAGTATTTGATAAGTAATATTTTATAATTAAGCAGTATACAAGATGAGTGTCCGATATCATATTTTAAGTGGATACATTTTTATTAAATGAATTACAAAACAATAACTATTTTAATTAATTTTAATCCTTTACTATTTAATATAGCAACATAATTTTAACATTTCAAACTCCAAATAGTATAAATATCTAAAGAATATTAGACAAAATCACTTGTTTTTAGAAAAATTAATTTATATTATGTTATATTTAGATAATTATTGAAAATGTAAAAAAAACTACTATTGTAACTAAATATTTGTTTATAGTTTAATTAAAATTCAAAATTCTGAATAAGGAGAAAAGGATAGTTTTAATAAAAGTTTTAAGCAAAGATATAAAATATTATTATACAAATAATTAAACTTACAATTAGTTTCATACACCTAACATTTGAAGAAAATGTTAATCATATTTTATACTAGTTAAAATATATATTTCAAAAATCAGACAAATGACTATTATTATCAACTTATTTCTGTGTTTCAAATCTGAATTATCTATATCAAAATGTACTAACAAATTATATAATATTTTTTGTTTTATATAAAATGTGTAAGTTTGTATTTTAAAACTTAAAAATTTAATACATAAAAACTAATATTATAAATGTTTTGAAAAGCTTGATTCATTTATATAAATAAATAAACATTTACAAATAAAAACATTATGGACCACAGTATATTTAGACTTACTTTTATAAAACATTATATTTTATATTGCAAGACTCAAATCTTAACATAAGGTTACTCATAAAACTTTCAATACCATATTCATTACACATAAAAAATCTTTAATTATGAGCATAAATGTTATTTTCAAACAAAATGTTCAAGTATTTTGCTCATAGTAAACCAGGCTTTATACAGCTTTATATTACTAATGTAATTATTTTACACATTATGTTTATCATATTATACACTTTACACACTTGAATTCTAAAAATAACAATTTAATTCCTATTTCATTGCCTAGCTAGGTAAGTGAAATGTTTACCTTCACACCCAATATTAAAGTAAATAGTACTGAAAAAACAGCATTTTTATTGTTTTATTACAATTCTTTAGTGATTTTAGACATATTTCATAAAATATATTCTAATAATCTTAATTCAAACTAATATTCTAATACACATTAATTATGTTTCTAGTCAATAGTATTCAAGAAATACTGTCAAACGGCTTACCAAGGGGTGGGTGCAACGTCGGTTTAAAAAAAAAAGTCAAATATATTTTATTACATTTTTTTTTAACAAAGATAATCATTTGAGTGTTAATAATCTTTAATTATTTGTTTCTTTTATTTTTATGCATCTATACATATAAATCAGAAATAATTTATTAAAAGTAAATTGTTGATTTATTCACACTTATTAACATCAGATAAATAAACTCAGTCAAATGTATACATATCTTTTAAATATTTAATAAGACATAAATAAAATAATTGGTATTTTATACAATTTTAAACTAATGGAACTTATAATCCAAAATAAGCCTATTTCAATATTTTACTCTTACCAAATTAAATAGATATAACATTTTTTCTTTTTAAGCAAACCAATTAATATTTTACTATGTCATGATAATTTATTCTTATCTCAATAAAGTCCAATAATGTCATAGGTGAAATGATATCAGTACCTATTAATATACATTTTGTATGATAAATAAGTGTCTCATCATTTATAAAAAATAACCAAAGTCTAATTGAAATTCCAACACAAAAGTTACATAATAAATGTATAGAAAAGTACCTAGATATAAATATCAGTAAATATTGAATGTACATAAAATACATAAATATTTGTTTTGTAACTTATACTTGATTTAAATTAATTAGTGGTATATATAATATACTTAAAAAGATTTTAACACAATATTATACAAAATTGAAAGACAAATAGTAATAAAATATGTAAAATAAAGGAAAAGTCTATACTTATAAAGCAACTTTAAATATGTGAAAATACGTTTTTATTTTGATATATTACAACAATTAATTACAAAATGAATTATACTGCTGAAACTGTCACTAAATTATAATATCACATATGTATCATCTTAAATCAATACTAATTCAAATAATAGCAGTTCAAGTACCAAGACAACATGCTTTACATGAATTGCGTTCTAAAATTCCATTTTCACATAATGCCTAACCTAAATACTATATAGATTGAATCCGTATTATATTAAACTAGTAAATAAATTACCTCAGACTTAAAAACATTATTTCCCTTTCTACCTTATACGAATACCAATTATCTGAAATACTTGACTACCCAAAATCCATAACGTTATATAATACAAGTTTTATATTTCCTATTACCAACCTGATGTGGTTTTTGATGATGAATCGAAATTAATAAATCTAATGTTTTTTTCTTTTTATACACTGACTAATATGTATACGGAATAGGAAAAATTGAAAGTAGTCAAGATAATACATTCATGCGTAAGTACAGTCATACATATCGAACATTACAAATGATGTTTAGTTGTTGTTATGAATTGCTAAACAAAATAATTCTTTTTATGCATACAATTGATACACTTGCCTATCTTTATCAAATATACGTAGATATCCAAAAAAAATTAATTTAAACCAAAATACTACGTAAATAAATAAATGACTAATTTACTTATGACTGAATTATTTATTCATTCTTAATGTTTTAAACGTCTTTACTTTGTTTGTGATAAAATATCGATGATATACAATGTTAAAAACAACAAACTTTAATTTACAAAAAATATAAGTTTTTTTTTTTAACTTTTAATGATAAATTAATCACTGACGACACGATATTTGAACACAAACACCTCGAGTGTAAAAGTTCAACGTTCTTACCAGCAATGAATCGACATTCGAAACACTCCTTGGATCCCGTATCTTGTTCTCGAGAATTTGCATTCTTCGCATCCTGTCTTCCTCTTTGATGAAATCCATCTCTTTCATTCCTACGATCAGACAAGACAGATGTTATTAAGCCGAACTAGGTAACGATTATATGAAAACATTGAGCAACGCGAGATTGGAAAAAGAGAACTACGCGCGAAACAGACAGGTATACGCCGGCGAAACGATACGGTCACGGTCAGTACGCCGGCTCTCACCTTCAAGTGCCGTGTCTGTTACGGGGATTGTGGACAAGACGCGAGTCGCGAGTCGCGTCGGCACGACCGGCGGCTACCGCGTTCGGACGGGCAAGGGCTCAGCGGCCAGAGCGGTCGACCACCGTGCGGAACGTATCATCCGCGGCACGCATGGCGTTTCTTTCGCATACGCAACGGTGGCTCGTAGAACGCGACAAACGGCATATCACCGGACCGGGTTGTCGGTAAGACGGCGGGCACGGCGGGCGGCGGCGACGGCGGAGCGCATGCCGCAGAGGGGGCCCCGGCGTCCAAAACACCGAGCCGCGGCGACCACGACTTTTCGCGTAGGAGAGAAGACGGATGGAAAACGCGACGGCGACGGCGACGGGTCTCGTTGTTTGTGTTCGGGTATACGTATACGACCGGCCGGACGGACGCGAGACTTCGGGAACCGCGACGGGGGGACACGCCGTTGCGTCGGACGACCAGCAGGACGGAAAAGTCGTACAAGCTCGGTGATAAGGGACGTCTACGGACGGACGGACGGGCGGGCGGGCGGGCGGGCGGCGATGATAACGTCGTGCGTGCGTGCGTGCGGTCGCGTACGCGTTACGTCGTCCAGTGATGTTTTGAATACTACGGCCGGGCGGCCCGAGCGACGTAATAAAAGAATGCGCGCGCGCGCGCACGCGCAACAACACGACACGGGCGGCCGACCGCGACGACCTGCTCTACGGTTACGCGACGGCGGCGACGGCGGCGGCATCGGCGGCGGCGGCGGCGGCATCGGCGGCGGCGGCGGCGGCATCGGCGGCGGCGGCGGCGGGCCGTACGGACTGTTACGTCGTGACGATCGCGTACGTCGGCCGGCAGATGTCGCGGTCGCGGGCGGACGGTTCCCGCGGAAGATTCCTGACCATCCCGGGTGAATTATGTCCGTCCGTTTATTCGCGGATTTCGTCGCCGTGCCGTGGCCCGACGGCTTGTTCACGACGCCCGTCGCACGACCGAAGAATTGAAACCCGGCGGCACGATAACCGACGACGTGTGCGAGGTCCGTTTTTTAAAAATTATTTATGTATTTGGTGTAATTACTGGGGGGGGAGATGGGGTTATCGTGCTCATTACACATTTACACCTTTACCAAAACAGCTTGCGATTATTAGCTCCAACAAGACAAATTACAAACTTTCACAAACCAAACAGTTAGATATATTACTGATTGAATGCTGTTTGAAAAATTAACATAAAAAATGTACCAGTGATTATAGGCTCGAAAAAACACCAAACCAACTATAATTCGATTTATGTCAGTTCGATTTATTTAGCAAGTTAAAAAAAAAAAAAAAAACCGAATTACTCGAAAAAATACTTGTTTTTTTCCCAGCTGTGAACCCGGTACGCGTAAACGTAGGATCTCGGATTATCACTTGCTATGCTAAAATTGCGACAGCAATCAATACTATATTCTAGCCGACTAAAACTTGAACAATATACCGCGTCAAGGCCGCGGTTCTGTTTCCCGAAATCAGTTTTTGGACATTCCGAATAAATGTAGTTTCACGGTCTTGCCTAGAGCCGGGCCAGTCGGTAAAGTTCCTGGATCACGAGTTTCAGGTTAACGTCGTGTCCAAACGACGGCACGGCCGGCGTGTCGTTAGATGCTCGTCTTAGAGAAACAACTGCCGATTCCGGTGATTACAAACTACGGATACGTTGACAGTGAAAACCCAGATAAACACGAGTGAATAAAAACAACGAGCTGAAAATAGTACATTCGTTTACGTGTTCTCGTCGGAGACTGCTGACGGGACAAACGCCGCGCACCAACGCACCACACGATCATTCCGAATTATCTGGTGGTGGTGATAAGCTTGTGAAATCGCGCACGTGTAATTTTCGTCGCAAAATATTATTCCGCGATGAAAACGATTTTTTTCGCAATGCGTTTTTAAAAAAACATTTCACGGTTGTCACAGTCTTTGGTATTCGTGACAACCCGGTGGGGGCGAGAAGGCTTAGCCTTTTCGCTGACCTCAACCCTCCATCTCCCCCCCCCCCCCACACACACACACACCAACTCGCGATTTCCGCCGGAACGGTGTCTTGAGAGAATCCGAATCGCGCGCTCGGATACACGCGAACGAAACGCACAAAAGACGAGACTGCCGGCGACCCGTCCGACTCTACGCTCGGCCGACTTGAACTCGCCGGGCCTTGTCCCAACGCTTCCGACGTTCCGCTGACTTCGTGTTCAGATCACGAAAAACCGCGCCAGTCCCGTCCACGCCAGTCAGGACGCCCGCAACGCGTTTTCGTTTTTCCGCCCGGTATATTCCCGTCAACGCGACGGGGACGGCGCTAAACCTTTGGGAAATTTTTTTTATACCGGAAATGTTGGTCGACCCTGTTTTCGGATCACGCGTAAAAACGGCAACTGGAAAAGTACGGGTCCTGGAAATGAATAAACGCGTCTGTCCCCCTGAAAAGCCCGACAGACAATGGTCGAACACTTTCAAAAGGAGTAAAAAAATCAAAAATCGTTACGACCCCTTGGCGTTGGGAGGGTTACAAATAACACGTAAACACTAGGACCTGTAGCCTACATATATATATATATCATTTTTTAATGGTGGTCGACGTCGAGACGAAAACGTTATTTATGTACGTTGTACATATGGGTAGGTACGACGTCTTGTCGGTAGACTCCATTTGTCGATTTGATTTACGATCGTGCGAGTCGTCGGGATTTTTTCTTTCTTTTTACTTATTTTACTGGAAAAAAGAAATCCCCGTCTCGTGTAAGACGTACGCGAGACCGGATCGGCTACGCCCCAGCATATTTATATATTACGATTCGTACGTGTACGCGTGTACGGAATACGTACACGAAAGGGGTGTTTGGACCCCAGACGATGCGACCGTAACGTCGAATGATGTATACACGCTTGTCCAACACGTCTTCGGCTCCCTTCGGGTTGCTTCTTCGGGTTTCTTTTTCACGTGCACACGTACATACGTATATAAATAACTAACCCGCGAGACCGCATTACCGCCAGAATAATAATAATAATAATAATAATAAAAACACGGTGTCATGGCGTGATCCGCAGGTATAAAGCGCGTATACGTGTATGTACATTCCTGAATACGAATCCGGTAATGATGTATAATATGTATCTGTGTACGCGTCTAATAACTTATACGTGCGTGCGTGTGTGTTAAGTGTTTACGTTTTATACGGTTTGGTTTTTATTACGAAAAATATCTAATTCTCCGGTATTATATATATATACGTATATTTGTGTATTTAATCGGCCGAATGTCTAAATGTTTTATTCAGTAAACACAGACGTTCTGGTATTTCGTGTTTTTTCTCATAAAATGTTCGAATTATGAATGTTAGTTAATAGATATTACGTTTGGAAAATAATAAGTACAATAATTATGTTTCCTAGACGGTATAGTTTAGCACACGCACAAATAACGTATATGCACCGCATCTGTTTATAATATTATTGTATTTGTATATATAATTTTTTTTAAACTTTTCTTTTTGTAATAATTTTATATAATTTCGGCTTTTACTATATCTATATATGTATTTGTGCAAGGTTCAAACAATCGGTACTCGAAAATCTGAAACTTCGCTAATTATTTCCTAGTGCACTGGGAAACTCTGCCACTCATCGATAATTGAACTTAAATACTCTACCATATGAATTTGAATCGGTTTACGGTTTTTAATAAACAAACACTGATTACCGAGTACTGATGTAAACTGTAGTTTTGAAACTGATTTTATTGTATACGCATAAATATATAATATACATTATTTATTTCTATGTGATGTTGTAGAAAATAATGTTAAATATTCAAAAAATTGTTTTGACATATTTTGAATAAATTAGATGTTAACAATTGGCAATCATACATATTTTATACATATGATAAATCAGGCTGCAATAAATTGTTTATTTATTTATATTTTTACATTAAAATCCATTATAAAAAAAATTAATTATTGTTATTCATTTCATAATAATTAATTTTTTTCTTTTTTCGACTATGTTTGTAAATTATTTTCTTTTTTATATATATAAATGTTTTTTGTTAATTAATTATTGCTATACGTTTAGTGGGTTGAATACGAATATTAGATACTTTGTAAGGAAATTTAAATGAAAAAAACACGCCCAATACCCAGACATTTTACCTAGCATGTGTATATTAATTATTATTTTAAGGCGTGACCATACAACCGTGAATTTAAACAAAGTATTATTTATTGTTGTTTTTAAACTTTATTGAAATATAATTATAATATTATTTATTAATTAATTTTCATTGAAATGGTATTTTACATTAGATAATTCGTAAAATGATCGAAACGTTTTCTTTCAATGCGAAATAAATGGAATATAATATATATGTAGGAACAATATGTTTTTGAGAAGATGTTATTTTGGTGAATTTTGATTAATACATTTTCCTATAGTTGCGATTCGGATCACGTGCAAATAAGACTTTGAGGAATTTCCAATTACTTTTATGGCTTTGCTGTAATCTAAAAATCAACAAAAAATGGAATTCGCGAAAAAAAAAACAGAAAAAAGTTTGCATTGTTACTCCTTAATATTGTAAGGATAGACCAATCATTTGGCTGAATGGTAAATATTTGGCTTGTTGAATATTTGACGCGAGTACTAACGGACGAAGGAAGACATTTTTTTTATTTATTATTTTTTTTACTTACGTTATCCATGTTGAAATGAAATTGCTTACGGCCGGTAATCTGTCAAAAATGTGCGTGATGTTTTTTTTTTTCGTTATACTTGACGACGTCTTTAGTTGGCATGATTACATCGTGTAGTTTGTACTTGTCACTCGATATATTTTTATAGTCCAAGACGTCTGCTCGATGTGTAGCAAATGTATGGACTTCACGTTACGTTTTTAAAAGAAGTGAATAATAATAATTGTTATCACTGTACTCGTCGTGAACATATTACTCTGAATCGGCTTTCACACATTGCTTCCGATTTTAACGCCTTATACGTGGATACTGTTGTAAACTTTTTCAAACTCAAGGATAGTCTTTGGGAAAGTTTCTGAGTAAAAATGTAAACAACTTAAGAGTCGATCTTGTGTGAACATATTATAACTGACTTGTCACGTGTCTGTTTTCAGAATCGTTATTGTATAGCCAAGTCGACTGACACCCAAATGCGTACATAAACTATTTAGTCGTCCAGAAAAAATAAAAGTATATATAGTATGTTAGTGTATGCAACTTATACTAACTTACTTAACTACTTTGGCAGCAGTGAGGATTGAAAAACGTAACGTAAGAAAAAAATAACCTACACAGACAAATGAAACCGATTTTAATCGACTATGATATCAGTACAGTACTGTACGAAATTTCACTCCGGATAGTATCCAATATGACGCTCGCGGACTTTTTCAAAGTATTTTCCATAACAATGTACTCAAATTTAAACAGAAATATACAACTAATAGTAAGTAATCAAAGTTTCTATATGTAGTAATTTTTTTCAAAAATACACTATAATTAATTGCGACGTATATTTTTAGAAATGTGGATTTTTCAAGTTCATAACGAAGGTCCTGACATTGATATTTTATTATAAATATAAGGGGATTGGATACCGACCGTTTTCAATGAGTTAAACTTGTTAAAGTTTACTTGAGATTGACTTCTTTTATTTATTATTGTTTTGTAATACTGTTATTAGTTATTAGAATTCAAATTTCTTAAATTTTCATCTCAACTCGAGTACGGAATATTTCTGTTTGACACGCCCGGCTCTTGTTATTTTTTGTATCTTTTCTCCTTCTAACCCGCGATTCTAATACTTTTTAAACTATTGAATATTAACAACATTCCACGACTGACTTAAATAGAATCAATGAAGAGTGTGTCGATCTTCGGCGAATAAAAAACTAACTGTTTAAACTAACATAAATTAAATATAAAATTCTAAACATTTAATAAAACGTCAAATATTTACTTAGGTTTTTATCCAAAACTATAAATTAAAAAATAAATAAATAAACCACTTAAAACAACACCATGTAATAAATGTAATTAAAATTAGCTTATTTAAGTACAAACACGAAAGGATCGACGTAATTCGTATTAATGAATTTGAACAAATTCTATAATGACAATATATTTCTAAAATATAGACTCCTATAAACTACAGACATTCGTGTATTGTATTTTATATAATATTAAGAATTGACGTTATTTTTGTACTTTTTTTTTTAATGACTAAACAAGGTGATATTTTCAAAGGCCTCCTCAAGGCGTGAAATGTTAAGAAAATATCAAGAATAAAATATCATCGCGTTTGCGGTACAGATATAAACGTGTTAAAAAACGAACAAGAATAAAATAAAATAACGTCCGAGTGGTTTTTAGACGCACTCGTAGGCCAAGCCGTAAGTGACAAATATTATACGTACACACACACACACACACACACACACACACATATATATATATATAGAAAATTTATCTTCTCACACGTGTATTTGTAAACGCGCGTGCGTTATATTTAATATATTCACGCCGAGGTCGGGCGACGGTTTAGTTTTCTGTGTGATAAATAGAAATACTCGATGTATAAAAGTATACGGCTGTACCCGTCGCCGCACAACCCGCGAACCTGAAGGAGACGACGTCTTAAAAACGAATAACTAAACAAATACAACGACGACAACGCGCGTCTCTCGTTGGATCCCAATACGCATAAAGGTACGGAACAAAAATACGAGTGCACTGCCTCTACACGGGATTATATAACGGAAATAAACCCGTGTATTCAGGACTCCTAGGACTGTCTTCCGGCTGGCTAACCGGCTTCTAGGAATAAAAATACTGGATAAAATACTGGCGTGCTTCGTAATTTAATCACCATTATTCGTATAATTTTCGCGTGTTCAACAAAGTTTTTGTTAAATGTCTTAAAGAAAAACGAACAGAGAGAGTTACGAAAAATTGAAACTGACGACACGACTGGTTTGGATATGAACGACTTTCGGATTTAAGAGTTAAAAAATGAGTACAAGCTTAAGCGAATTTTTTGAAGTACTACTTCCATTCCTCCACTTTTCCATTAATATCGTTCCATCTTCATTCCTAACCGCTTTCGCTTTAAACTTCTTGTACTTGCCGATTAAAAGTATAGGAATAACACAAATTCAA
Source organism: Schlechtendalia chinensis (assembly GCA_019022885.1). Lineage (NCBI taxonomy): Eukaryota > Metazoa > Arthropoda > Insecta > Hemiptera > Aphididae > Schlechtendalia > Schlechtendalia chinensis. Next base: position 13,556,860 of record CM032345.1, on the reverse strand, counting down.
AAATCACAGTCTAGAAATATTATCGGTTCCGCGTGTAATCATATAGACCCGACAAAAATACTTTGTAAACTCCGTGTAAAAACGTGGTTTGGTGATTTTTTTTTTATCACCAAGTACAAAAAAACCTGAGGTCTGAATGTTGTGATTTGATTTTAAAACTAAATAGTTAACGCCTTATGAGAATACTGTATAAACATCTACAATGACATACTGGAGTTCAACGTCACCGAAAAAACAATTAACCATAATACTAAACGATATGTTCACCCAATCAGTATGTATAAATATCATATATTTTTTCTCTACGGAATGGAATAGTGACGTGATTTTTTCGTTCTCCAGGCCAAACACAGTGTCCAATCCGACCCTGATTATTCATCGTGTATGGTGTGGACAAACTATCGTAATTTCTGTTGCGTGTTCATTATCGTTTAACGCACTATGTTTAACCTTAAAACCGCCGATATATCGGACACCATCAATAGTATTGCCTGTACGGGCCATTTTCATTATATTTATATAATATTATAGCACATATTTGTGTTTTTCAGTCGTCCGGATACAGCGATATATCGCTAGCTTTAAAGTTAACGTCAACCAATATAATTTAATATAATTATTAATTAAGACGGGCGTTTTTTCTGTAACCGTTTTTTTTTTTTTTTTTTTAATGGAGTAAAAGAATATTGTTAAGGGGATTGGAAGCGGATATTTTCTGTCTTTTGTCTTGCACACACGAAACATAGAAAAATAGACGTTTCGTACTTTCAATGTACCGATCAATCGATATCCGATAATCGATAGCGAGATACGATAAAGTTTCTGAAAACAGATTTGAATTCGTTGTAAATTTTATTTTCCAATTTTACATTTTTTTTTTTTTTAGATCTTCAAAAATTTAATATTAGCAATGTTTTCGTTTTAAGTTTGTTCATTTAATTTTGGAGGAATTTATGAGGGGAAAATTTTAAATGTGAGAAAGTCGATCTAAAGTAGACTTGACGACGAACACAAATCTGTTTTCTAATTTTTTATCACACTACTTGATCGATCGGTACGTTGAAAGTACGAAACGTGTATTTTACTATGTTTCGTGTAGCAAGACAAAGACAGAAAATACCCGCTTCCATCTCCTTAACAAAAACGTTATTCAAACATTTTACACAAATAAAATTCCATAAAAATATGTTTTAATGTATATATAATAATACAAACATATTGAATACATTATTTAGTGAATCTCGGAAATTCACATCAGTTACATAATGATTTATTGAAACATTGATTAGTCATTAAACTTACATTGCCGAGGTTATCGACATTGACGGTATTCAGTAACATATACTATATAGGACATATAGTACGTATAAGTACGTACGAGCGTAATAACTGGTTTATTATTGAACTTCAAAAGGCTATAATTTCGAAATCAAGTCTGACTGCAGTACCCACATGAACTTAACTCGTAAGACTACGTAAGTTACTAAAAAAAAATCTGAAATTTGTTCTTATTATTGTTCTACTTTTTAATAAGAGTTTACCTATCTATATAAACTCGACTACTGTATATCACTTAAAAATATATACATATTAACTGTATATATTAGCTTAGCATTATAAGCTGCTTTTATTCCACTTATTTATTTTTAATATTTTCCCAACCACATCTAATCCAAACCGAAATTTGTAGGTTTCGACTACTCGAATTGAAAAATACAAAAACGCTACATTTACCGAATATTAATAAAGAATAATGAAATAAAAATATTTTTTAATAATTATTTTTATAATATGTATTGGTGTAGTGCGACGGCCGCTTCTATTTTTTTGAGAATCGTTTTCTCAATAATTAAATTCAGTGCAGGTTTACACACACTGCTGATGTTGTATTCCACTATACACGTGCAACAGATTTATATAGCTATAAATATTTAAATCACGGAAATTTAATAATAATATATAAACTTGTCGTGTAGAATCCAACCAACCGACAACGTACTTTTGTTTTGATTTTAGGTAAACTCATTAAATCGCCTATAAAATGTAATCCGATTGTGGGTACCGTGACAGATACGGCGGCGTGTGATTTTTAGAAACCTGAAATCGGATTACCGTCGTGCCTACAAGATATATATCTACATTCTAATTTATACAAAAATTAAATAAATAGCACCGCTTTCATTCACATCCCGCCGAAGTTGTCGTCGTAATTTTTCACTTTATTTACATTTTACAGCGACGTAGATATTACACGTAAAATACGTATTATTATTTGTTATAAACACTCGGTATAATGGCGTGGAAGGATAATTCCGATAAAACGAAAATAACGACGGAAATAGAAAAATTTTTTTTTCCTTATATAAGCCTTTATACGGTAATCCTTTAAGGATTTGAACGGTTACCAAATGTCACCGCCTAATCGCGTCGAACCAGGACCAATGTGTTTGGTATATATGAAAAAAGAAACAAAAAAAAAAATTAATAGATATGAAATCTCTAAAATTAAAACCTTATAGCTCGTCGTAATTTACTAATTTTAACTCGTATGATATATTTTTATAGGTAGCGTTTCTATACGCGAAAATCGATAGTAAAATTGTGACTTGTTGTACGCGTTCGTAGACTTCGCTAACCAGAAACACACTGGTTTGGTTTTATTATTTATTTGTATGTGTATAATATTGACGCAGCAAAGCGTTTCCTGTATACACTATAAAGGTAGAAAGGTAGATACGTACGAGCGGAGTACACAGGACTGATTTTTTTTACGTTATAACAATACAATTTTTTTAGAATATTATTATAAAGTATAAGTACTCGATTGTGGAAGAAAAAAAACGTCGAAACGTCAGTTTTTAGTAAATTAAATTAATTTTTGGTTAAGTGGGAAGTATACGTGAACTACGATTCAACGAGAAATGAAATAGATTAGATAAATTAAAAAAAAAAGAATTTAGTTAAAGATAGAATACACACACACACACACACATATATTAACACAGATGCTAGATGATATCTTAATATTAAACACGACATTTTTAAGAAGACAAATGTTTTTCAGTTATACTTTTTAAAATTAGAATTACATTTATTTTCTATTCGAACTGTTGTGATAATTGTTAAATAGCCGACTACCAGACAAACGATGTAGAAATGTAAAATGCGGCCCTCTTTCATGTCTCGTCGAATTCGGTTTGTACCCAATTATATTTCGTTGCATTCCGATTCGAAAATCCCTAATACAAGTTTAATAACTCGTGTTTTTTTTTTTTTTTGGTTGTCGAATTCTGTCTTCAATAAACTTGTCTTCATATTTTCGGAATAAATGCCCATCATTCGGGCAAGAAGAAACGTGAACGGCTTGTACCCGCGAATGTATATAATAATATTTTATAATTTCTCGTTATGAACACACACAAAAAGATTTGGGTACATACATGCGCGCGCGCACCCTACACCGCACAAATCACCTGAACGTCCCTTAATGCACGCCGGGGGGTCCGCGCCTGTAGACAATAATCCCGCAGCGCGGGCATGAGTGCATCCAAGTAAAACCGGGGGAAAAAAAATAGAAGGAATTCTATTAAAATAAGCGCATTGAAGTCATTATATGTATATATATATATATATTAACACGAAACAACTCGGTAAACGTTAACGCCAAATGTGAACCTCTGTGAAATGTTTGACGTTCTGTGGTACGGAAATGCCTTTTACGATTTTCAAACCGATCTGAACAACGCGATCGACCAGCAGAAGATGAACAAATTGCGATTTTCACGAACGCGTTACGATACAACTTCGCATCGTGTACGATTGTACCAGCGGTTGGCACCAGACTGCACTCGTAGGTTAGTTGAAATCGGGCCGGCTGTGTGAACAATATGAATCCACCGATACACAAGTAATAACGTATTTGTGGTTAAACTAGAAAATAATACCCATTCGGAAAAACAATTCCAAGCGAATTTAAGTTTATCATTGTGACTACGTACATTTTCGAAACACTTGGAACAAAATTGTGACCAACGATTTTTGAAACGTGTTTCGATATTGTCTACATGGTATATGTTCGAGTTTATATTAAATTTCTATGCGTAAATACAAACATTTCTCACGTCCAAGCTCCGAAACGCACGTGACGAATATTTTACCAGTTAACAGTTGTTTGCAATTGTTCGCGATAAATAGTTTTTTCCTTCGGCTTAAAACTGAAAAAACCGGAAAACATGTCAAACAAAACGGACACTTGTGTACGATTTGCTATGGGAATGTAATGCACGTAACGCTTATCGGTACCGTTCCTATAGGAAAAAGTTAGGAAAGTTAGACCAACAAAATATAAATAGAAAAAGATGAGTCACGAGTGTTGTGGATGTCGGGTCAAGTGGAAACACTTGAACAGAGATTTTAGAGTTTGAATTGAAAGCAATGATAAATGATTTTGTTCGAAAAACAATTCTGAACAACGCTAGTAGGTTGTTATAATGAATGAATATGATAAATATTGTTGAAGTATTGTACATGACTAAGCTAGTATTGAATTTTGAGTTCATAAAAATACAAAAACTTTCCATTACCAGAAGACTATGTCGATAAATTTACCGGAGATCTTTTAAAAATATTTCGGTTGTTTTGAATTACGCTAAAATAGACTACTGGAAAAAATCGATAAACGTACCAAATAAAGTACCCACAAAGATGATACGATTTGCTACCGAAACGTAACGCACGTCAGGATCATCCAACCACTCCTATACAAATTCATTCACAGACAAAACAAAAATTGTATTAAATTAAATTTATCATTGAAAGATCAATATATTCGTCTTCGTTCAAAGTCGAGAATATAGGAAGGCTCAAGATAAATGTTTGTTAACTTACATAAAACATTGTTTTCAACTCATTTCAAAAATGTCTACCACCAAAAATGTTTGAACACACATGTGGTGGCGACGTATTATCGCACATCCGGTGATACACTGTACGAGACGGAAATAGTCGTTTTCTTTTTTGCATAACGTCGAATTATTTTTAAAATTGTTTAACATCGTTGAGACCGATATTTAATAAAATTAAAATAGTTATTATGTAACGATATTACTTTTTTTTTTTATTATTAAAAATAAGACATTCCTAGCCCATGAAGGCTATCTACATCTACAGATATTTACAGGATAAGTAATTTGTGGCTATGTTAAAGTGATAATGATTATAATACAACGATATTGCTAATATATATATATATATATATATATATTGAAAATGTGATAATGGAGAAAATATAGCGCGATTAAAACTAATTATCATACATCTACGTTATATCAACCACTATAAAGATTCACACGCACACACATTATTATTATTATTATTATTATTATTATTATTATCAATTACTATTATTATTATTATTATTATTATTATTATTATTATTATTATTATTATTATGTATTATTGTTATTGTAAGTAGTAGTTGGTAGTAATTGTGTGAAAACCGTCGACTTCGTCCCAAAACAAGTTAGATGCGCGATATAATATATTTTTTTTATCAGTTTTATTAGCTAAATTATTATTTTTTGGCACTAATAGCCAAGGGTTTAATGTTATATATTTCGTTTTCCTTTTTGTTATTTTTATATGTGTTTTATTATAACTAATTAGAATTTAGGCCAGTGTATTTTTTTCCCTTATATGTATATATATATATATTTTTTAGTATAAGTAGCGGCTGGCCAGTCTGCACTACTTTAATTACATGTTAGTATTTTATGTTATAAAGTAAATTATTATTTTAGACAATTACTGTTGAGCCAAAAGGGCTAATTATTTATTTGTATTATTTATTTGTATTATTTACTTGTGTTGCTGTGAGTTATTTTTGTATATTGTTGAATTTTTTTTATATATATTGTTTGAATTATTCGGCATTGAAACAGCAACACATTTATATTTGAAATATTTTGGTTTTGGTTTAAATATATATACTGTGCTTCGAACGATATTGGGGAGGGGGCTGAAGAGTCTTCAATTAGTTATGTCTATGATTAGCGGATGTGTCGTGATCGTCGTCGATTGATGTACGCGGCTGAGTGATCGTACAACATTCGTCCCCTACACTAGAACGTCGTCTTTCTATTTATTGTCCGTATCGTTCAACCGCCGTCTAGACGACGTCTAAAATATTCTCCCGGGAAATCGACTATTTCGACGGAGTACGGTTTAATTCTGACAGAAGACTTCAACAAATGAATTCAACACGTCGGCCTTTTATCTAGGTTATTTCGGGAAAACATTTTCGACAGAATGTTTCATTTTCAGATCCCGGGTACATTGGTTTTATAACGATTAGTTTGCCCCATCCCGTCCGTGAAAACATTTTTTCGTGTAAAAGGAGTGATCGGACGATCTTGACATTTCCGGCAGCAAATTGTATCTGTTAATACATTATTTGCTTTCCCCTTACCTCCTCCACCAGTAGTTTCTTTAAGCGTAAAAATCTGTCCAAAAATTTAAAAAAAAAACAGCGGGTGCTCGTTATATATCGGCACGAATGAGTTCAGCGATTTCAGAATTGTGTTTTGAATATGAAAACAATGATAAATCATTGTATTGGAAAAACGTCTCTGACCGACGCTAGACAATTAGTTATAATTAATGAATATACAACATGTATATGTTTATCGTTTTTTCTTATATTCCGTGCGGAAATTTATCATAAGCACTTAATATTGTCATTGTTTTTATCGACTTCGAGGCGCCCCTAAACCAGTAATAACGAGGAGTTTTCGCTTGTTGCTTTTTATTACTGTTTTCCGTCGAAACGTGTTTTCATTGCGCAGCTTGACAACCGTCTACGCGCCACACGGATCCATAAAAATACAATCAACGATATTAATCGGGGTTATCCGATATTTGAAAGAATTCAGACAAATAAATTTCCGTTCGCAGTACATGCACAATAAATAACGTGTAACGTATAACGTATGCTATATATATATATATACGTACGTTATGTACTACAGTGACTAAACACAATTGAAACTGGACTTAATCACCAACTACGGCTGTGTATATAATGGTCGTTTTGTCTTATATTCGGTCCGGGAATCTACCGTGGGCGCTTAAATTTTTCATTATTTCTGTCAATCTCGAGGCGGTCCGTTCGCCCCCGCTCTGGCACCGTTCGGACGATACGGCGCGAGTGACGACGTGAAACCCGTACAAGTCGTTCTGACCCGTCCTGCGTGTTATTTGTCTTCTCCAAACGATTCGAACAGGGATCTGTCCCGTCAAAGGCGGTTCGCCTCTGCTCTCGTAAACGTGAACCGGCCTTTGGCCGTCGAAACGCGCGTCCCTAAACGCGTCCAGTGAACGGGACACGCGCGGTCCGTTCGGCCCTGGCGAGAAACAATACGTTCCCATTTCGCCATACGCCGTCGTCGTCGTCGCGTGTTGACGGAATCATTGTTACCGTCGTTGCTTGAATTTCATTCGGCAGTCTTTGGACGTTCGACGTGCGCCGCGTGGGACTGCGTTCGATTCCTGTTTCCATATTCCGTAACCAGTGGTTCTCAATTCCTTTGAAGACCTCCCGCAAAAATCCATCACGACCACCGCGGTTTTACGTTTCCAGGATAGAAACATGTTTAAGAAACACGAATATCTCGGAACCCGTATAGTTTTTTAGAAAAAAAAGGTCGCGACCCACGGTTTAAGAAACGCTGTTCCACACGAACTACTCGCCCGAAACCGACCTATTTGACCCACGCGGGTTTTCACGGACGTCAAAACGTCATTATCATTAACGTGATCTACATGTTTTAAAACGTTGTTTTACTTAACCGGAGCGTAGGAATTAAATCGTCGCGAAGAATCTTATAACAAACGGATCACATATCGTTAAAAACGTTTAACGGATACGCCTATCCATCGATGAGTATTCGCGCGTGTTATGTTCCGCCGAATTTATTTATTACCGTTATGTACAACGAATTATTTTATTGTCAATACAATTTGGCGGTTTATTCTGTAACAGAAGTTTTTAAACGTTAAACGTGCGCCGTATGCAAAAATATTCGATTTCGACCACATTATGCGAACACTAGTCTTGGAACAATGGAGTTTTAAATAACTATATTATTGTACGCTTGAAATGTTTTAGTGAATAGTAAAAAAATATTGTACAAAAAAAAAAAAAATATATATAAAAACGTACGAAAATCAGTGCAAAAATGCATGCGTGTATATATTCTATTTGTACATAAATACGTAACATAATAAACTTAACGGTAAAAAACGCAGCGGATATAATGTATAGCAGCGGGTTTCCGGACCGTATCGGACACGTTGAATCGATGAACAGTCAAATGTCGACGAGATGACGCATTTCGTGTGTGATAAGGAGGAAGGGAAAAGAAGGCGTCGGGCCGTATTTCTCGGTCTGGACGCGGTCTTTACTGATCCCGTTTTACGTGTTTTACGTGTTTTTATTTTTTGATTAGCTACTAGCGAACACTGCCGACAGCCCGACAACTGCAAGTGTGCGTACAACGAGATGATAACAATACAAAATACAAGATTAAATGATGAAACCAGCGGCCAAAACAAAAGCAATCGTGATGTTTACGGCAAGTTCCGGGTCACTGGTTGAAATTGCCGTTTAAAAGTTTATTTCGCTATTATTGTGATAATTGTCGGATAAACTGTCGACCGTCGTTACACGTCGCGGGTGATTTTAACGACTGTTTTGTATCAGGGAACGGTCGCGTGCCAGTGGCAGCGGACTACAACTTCCCGACACCCGTCCCCCCCAATAATAAAAACGACGAATAAGTAAAAGAATTAAAAACTAAACCGCCACGAATATGTATCGTTTCCAAAACACTCACCGGCTTTTGTCTTGCTCATCCGAGTTCAAATCTCCTAGATTCTAACCGACATTTTTCCACAAAACGAGTCGGCTGGACTTGCAATGGAGTTGTTACATTTGGCTAGGCACGCGTCATCGGCCGACCGCCATTCCGACACGGTCCGAAAACCGGCGGAGTCGTGGTACGCGGTAAAAACCGACGACCCCGGGGTGGCGCGGTCGCGGTTCCGGTTAACGCGTGCGTTACCGAACGACGGAAGAACTTTCGACGCGACCTTGAGATGACAGTCCGGCGCCGATACGCGGTGTACGGGTGTTCCGCGTCGTGCGAACGGGGGTGGCCGCCAGATCGCGTTCCGCGACCACGTCCGTCGTAACGCGATCGCGAGAAACGCAATAACCCCACCCCCCCCCCCCAACATCACATCCTTCACCGACATCGACCGACTCGCGACACGCACGCACGGCCCGTTGTAGGGCCGTTCCCGGGTCGAATTCCCGTAGAGGGATTTTTCTCGTTTCGCGGTTGGTCACGCTAGTCGCGAGCGCGCGCGCGCGCGCGCGCGCCGCGGGCCCTTGCGTTCGCGAACGTCGACGACGACGACGACAACGACGGACGAATGTTACTACACCGGGCCGTTGTCACCACGCGCGTTTTCCTAATCCGGAATTTTCCGTTGCGGCCGACCGACCGACGGAACGACGGAACGAGACACCCGTGACCGGCCGTGGGTCTTGGCGATATCGTCCAGGAGTACCGGGACGACGTGTACGGCGGACGTCATTGTGTTGGGAAGAACGCGCGAAGCCCCAGCCACATTAGTCGTGCCGAAACGTTATTGGATCGCGCGACGCTACGCATACGATTCCACCGGTTTCGGTCCACACGGGTGGCGGCGGCGGCCCATTCAAATCTGAACTTCACAAACGAATTGGGTAAGACGGCGTCGAGACCATACATCATGACATAACAATTAATCGATTGCGGTGTGTAATTTGTTCTAGTCGGGTGCAGTACAAAGTGTATATGCTCGGTGATCTTTGGGGTTATTCATCGAGACCGTCCTATCATCAAGTGCTTTGCGTTCCAGCCGTCGTCTGCCTTTTGGTCTACTAGTAAGTGGTTTTTTTTTCCCTTTTAAATTTTTTAATAAATTTTTTATCGACTGGTTAATGATAAGAACTTCAGGTCGATCCGCACTATGCGGACTTCACGTCAACTTCACGTCAACTTCACGTCACTGACCGACAGCGATCCGTCAAAATATTGCTTATGTGTTTTGTAAGATGATATTCACATAGTCAGACAACCTTACTGACCGTCAACGTCACTGACCGTCGAGGTTTCTTGAAAACAAAACTTTGACATGACTATGCCGGTCTATGACGTTTCGTTGATGTTCCGCATAATGCCGGTCGACCTTTTCTTACCACTGAACAATGAAACGAATGTCAAACTACAATACTTTGAATCGTGGTTTATATTTATCAGTCCGTAATCGATATTATTTGTTTAATGGTGCATGTACGTCCCCTGTGCCTTTCACTACAATGTTATAAATATGGAAATGGAAGTGTAATGTTACATTCAAAAAATATCTTTTGAAGTGTAAAAGAAATATGTTTCGTCTATAGTCACGCAACATTGTATTTATATTATTGAATGCTCTTGATAGAATCATAAATAATTTTTTAATTCAAATAGGCTTTTAAAATTTTATCTTATTATGTATAGTTTATTAATTTTCAATATGTTTATGTAAATGAATGTTTATTTTGTTAGCAACTGATGACGCTTACTACTGCTATCAAAGTTTTGCGTTTACATACCAAAATACCATAGGTTACTTATTATTACATGCTTGATTTTTTGTCACTAAATTAACATTTATCAACTAATGTGTATAATAGTGATGAATTGATAAAAAATACTCGTTTTGGTAACAAAAACAAAAATTCGATATTCATTTACTCAATTCGTCTTAACGTCCATTGAAAATAACATAGTATACACATGACAATAACCAAGTAATTAATTGAATAATCATTACAGCCTATATGTAATCATGTAACAAAAGTATAATATGTAAACAATTTTGTATAAATTAGTTTTTATTTTTTTAATAAAAAAATATTTACAATCTGAGCTTCACTCAATAAGCATATAAGATAATAATAATTTACTATATAATACAAGGACAGTGATATAATATGAAGAAGGAGATATTATCTAGTGATAGCACCTAATATTATCAAACATTTTTATTATTTTTTTTTTTTGCTATATATTTATTGTAGCAAGTTTTTATACCATTGACATTTTAGGCGGTGCATTAAATTTCCAGGAAGTGAATTAGATGAAAGTAAAGAAATTAAAGGGTTTGAATGTGTTAGTAATTTGGAGTGAAGTCTAGAGTAGTAATAGTTTGTCGTAATGTTTCGATTTTTTAAATCATTGTGAAGTGTGTTGTTAGATATGTACCAGGGTGCAGAAGTGACAAGGTTAAAATGGTTTTATTAATTTTAATTACAATTAAATTAAATATTAAATTAAAAAATATAGGAAAAGTCCATATACAATGGACAAGACATTGAAATTTTAAGAAATTGTATTCTACATTATTTAAAAATAAAGATTACCACATAACATTAGTTATTCAATTTCAAAAACTTTTAATTATTAAAAGTAATTATTTCAAACTTAATTTATACATTTAAGTATAATAAGAAAAAACCATTTTATTTCTCAAGTTAATTGAATTAATTTCAAAAATGAAATATCCAATTTTGTATACATTATTATTATAAACCAAAATTTTTGTTAAATTTACAGGTTCTGTAGTATAAGTATATTATTGAAACTATCTATTTAACAATATATATATATAAACAAAAGTTAGTTAGCACTTCAAAATTGATGTAAAATGGTATTAAAATATCACAATGTTCAAGCATAGTGTATATTGTTTACATTTATCTTCTAATAATAAGATTTAAAAATTTTAGTTTTAGGCAATAAAATATCAGTTGCATTTTTATTCACCATTATAATTTATAAGTACCTAGAAATGTATTTAAAAGCCTTATTTAACCATGGCGATGATGTAGGATTAATTATTAGTAACACAGTGAGTGATTTTTACATTTTATTTGCTAAGGAATCAATGAAAATGTCTGGGTAAGGTAATTTTTGAAAACTGCACAATTCTTACTCCTAATATTGAATCTGATACTGACAACTAGTGTTAAATATGTTTTAAAATTTAGTGAAAAAAAATCAGTAAATAAATGTTATAAATATTGTAAAATCAATTCTAAAAATTCAAACAATCTCCAAAGTAAATTTTCTGAACTAGGAAATTTTAACTAAAGAATTCAAATTAAAGTGTTACATGCTTTTAAGTATTTTTACAATGAGATGATAAGAATGGTGATGGAATATTGTTATGTTAATGGAAATTTGGTTCATTGACACTGAATTAGGACAGTTCATAGTCTACAATGTTTCATTGTTCAACATTTTGTGTTTATCATCACTTTGTAATCATTCGACATTTTAAAAGTATACACAAATAATTGTGGTTTGGTGTATATAATTATTATTCGAGATGATTTACAAATGTTTGTGAAAGTGTATGATTTTATATCATAGATGAGATATCTATTTTATTCATTGATTAAATGTAAATGTGGACATTTTATTAACATCTAAAAATAAATTAAATTATGCTATAAATTTAAAAAGTAATAGGTATTTATGATATTTGAATTTAAATTTTGAATCAGTTTTTTAAAAATCAATTTAAAAGTTTAAAATTAAGTATTAAGATGTAACAAGATTTGTTTATTATTACATCGTATAATGGTCTGTGCACCTCAATGAGTTAACAAGTTTTTCTAAAAAGTCTTGAGTTATTACATGCAACTCTAATTTAATCTCGGTAAAAGTAGAAAATATAGATACAAATTACAATCAAATATTAAACGTTAAAAGTATTAAAATTTAAATGTAACAAAGTATAAGCTAAATTTGAGTGACTAAATATATGGCACATTATTTTCTCGTTAAATGTATCACTTTGTAACATTTTTTTTATAATATGCAAATATTATGACCATCATTATGATATAGCTAACTACATTACAATATAAATTATTTATTTTCTTAATAAACTTTGGGACTTTTATATTTATATATATATATATATATATACATATTTTTTTTTTAATTTTAATATTTATGTTTTTATTGTGTATACATAAAAAATTTGTAAACGTGTATTCTCTATACTGTATTAATTTCAAGAAACAACCAGTTTTCTTGGACAAACAACAGGTGACGTCAAGTATTTTTCCTAACACCCTTGGTTACTTTATCCATAGTGCGTAACCTGGGTTCCTTCTTGAAATGAATAGAATGTAGTGGATGTAATTTATATTAAAAATTATAATTATAATATTATTGGGAAAGTAATGTCTATTAGGTTGACATAGAAACATTTTTATAGGAGGTAAATGGCTAGTTATTAGACTCATTTTACCCCTGTTGTGTTTTCTCGTGTTGAAAAGTACAATATTAAATTGTGGTATGTCTTTATAAATCATAACTGCGTATGAAATGATTTTTTGAGGAATTAACTAAAATAATTAATTAGTTAATTAATTTTTTTTTAAAAGATATTTAATTTTATAATTATTTTTATAATACATCTATGAAAAAAATTACGCTTGTAATCGAGTAGTTTAGAACGTTTTAAAATTGGCAAAAAAAAAATCATTTAATTAATATAATACGTTGAAAAAATAAATAAATGTTAATTAGAAATGTATTGGTAGGTAGGAACTTGTCTCATATTCTGCAACAGTTTTTGTTGTCTATGTATAATGTCACTCGTCTTGCAAATATGTATATAAAGCTACTGTCAAATTGCTACGAAACATTTATTTTTATGAAAGTCCTATGCGGTAAATGGGGTGATGTTAAATATTTGAGTTACGACGCAAAAATTGGCTATGTTATTACTCATTACCAGGGCTCGGGACTTTATGCGTTAAAAAACCTTAAAATATGTTGTTAAATATGCACTTAAAAAAGTTAATTTATGCAATTAAATATGCACTATCGATAATTTATATTATATTATATATATTAAAAGATAACTTTTTAGTTGTAAATTGTGTAATCATTTGTTGAGTGCTTGTTTTGAACATTTCCCTCCGTTTAATCATTCTCAGGTGTTTTTTTGTTTTTATATGTCGTGTTACACTAGATCGACGTTCACACTCTACTTTCAGTTCACATACTTTTCAAAATAATATTCGACCATTAGCACAAAATACATTTTCCCCAAATTCCGATACAAAACTTTTCAATCAACTAATTTGTGATTGTTTCTCTTTCGGCGTATTTATTAATTTAAAAAAAAAATATATATATATATATATATCACAAAACAGAATGAGTCATCGAATACGAACACGGACACAACGAATATTGTTGTATCGTTTACGAAAATTATAAACGCAACGATACGATACCGATCACTGGGTACTAACAAGCGAAATAATATCGTATTAAGTCAGATAAAAATAATATTCTCTTCAATGCTAAAAATAAAATGGGAATGCCGTGTAGATGTATGGTATAAACGTGGAAATACGCCGCGTTGTGGCTATTAATTATCATCTTATCTGCGTTATTGCAGAAGAAATCGAATCGATTTTTGTTTTTCTAAAGAAAGAAAAATTAATTAAAATGAACAAGGTTTAAAAACATTTTAATAACGCGTTAAAAATAAAAATTTTACAAAATTTATAATTTTTTTTCAGAAATTGCATTTTTCTTATTATTTAATTAGAAAAATTATAGAATATGCAATAAAGATGAATAAATCTCAACAATATGCATTTATATAAAAATAACCTAAAATATGCAACAAAAAATTTTAAATTTTAAATCCTTGTATCACAAAACAAATTTATGTCAAATCAGATTTTTCCTATCTATTCCCTGAACAAATATGCAAATGCATAAAGTCCCGAGCCCTGCTCATTACGGTCATTATTCATAACGTGTTGCGTGTCGTAGACATTTATGGACATCTAATATATCTTAATGTCGTATACGGTGTATGATATTATACGTATATTGTATTGTTATAACATCTTGTTATTTTATTACTACTATCTTGTTATTTGTTCGGTACAAAATTATCAAAAGGAAAATTTCAAATTTGTTTTATTTTTTTATCTCGCTTTATTCGTATAATCACACTTTTTTATATGTATATATATATATCACATTGTTATTGACTATACTTCTAAGAGTGTTTATCCGTTAATTAGTCTATATACATACATATACATAATATAATATGCATAATTGTATAATAACATTATCGTATTATATATTATTGCCGGGTCGCATAAAAGTTCACTAAAACATTTAATGAATCAACAGCGGATAAATAATGAATACAATTTTATGCATTTGTTCTTTAAACATTTATTAGTTATATTGTGAAATATTGGTTACCAGTCCATCATCATTACGTCACTGTACTAACTAGTTTGTTTAAAAAAATTGTTTATTATTTAATAATATGATATAAAAACTGTACCGTGTCAGACGTATCGAGTTTAACTCGGACGATGAAATAATTTTGGACCAATGTTATTTAGGAATCGATTAAATCCTTCGTACGAATATACGTCCATTTCCGGATTGATATGTCGATTTAGGCATATTTGTTACGAGTTTTTTTTAACTAGGTATAACGAACGAACCGTGTAAAAACGGAATCGAACAAAGTATACTGAATTTATACGATTTGTAATTTTATAATCGCAATTAAACATACAAGTTGCAATTCACAAGTCACCGTTCTCGTACTTCACAAATGTTTTCAGTTTATCAATCTATCGATTTTGCAGTTGTTCGAAACAATACATTTTTAATGAACTGTTTATGCAACCCGAACGGCTTGGTACAATTATTTGATGAATCGATTCATCTCTTAATCATTAAACCGAATTTCAATGAAAGATTTCGTGCATACTAAACTATTTTTATTTTCACTACAAGTATATCGGTTGTTGTATACGACGCAAAAAAACGTTCATCGCGAATATTTAAGTCGTTTGTTTTCTGTGCACGTTACATCGTTTCAGGTCTATATAATTCATTCAGTTGTGTATACAACTAGTAGGCGATGTTTTTCCACTACAAAGATATTCAAATTGTTTTGTTTTTCTGTGTAGGTGTTTATTACCTTGTTTATAGCAGATGAGTTGTATAGATTGATGCGCACATCATTAAAAATAATTCAGACGATTTTGGGGAAGAGGGTGGAAGGTCTGCTGGACACTTTTATTTAAAAATTTAATTATCGACTACACACGGCCTGCCAAAAACCGCGTAAATATTATATTCGTATTTAATTGGACGTGTTCCAAACGATTTGCTAATCGGAAGAATAATGATTTTCGAAAAGAAGTATATTTAAATGTTCCCTGATTTTTCTGAATATCTCCATAGTTTTGCTCGATACGTAAATTTAAAAAAAAAAGTTATTTTTAACAAATTTAATCTCGAAATGTGCCGTACGATACTCGTACCTATATATAGCCATATTACAATATTGATAATGTACCTGATATAAATGAGCTAATAATTTTTTAGTAATTCGTAAGTCTTATCCAAAAGAATAAGAATTAGTCACGGCGTATTGTACGAAACAAAAAATTGTGTTTAGTTATTATATAACCAAAAATCTATTTAAACGATAGTACTTTCTAAATAATTTTGATGGTGTTCAAAATGCAATACAGTTGTCATCGGCAAGAACGATTAACGGTGTATATACAACAAAAAAAATAAGCACAAACAAACAAAAACAGTAAACGATTTTTTTTTCAAAATGGCCACGTAAAACGACAAATCGACTTGCGCTTATTATATATAAAAACGTCCAGTAAAAAAAAAACAGAGATTGTCTTTGACCGATATTTTTTATATCGGTTTTTACCATATAGTCAATATCAAAAACTATGATATTTTATTAGCCTTCTGATTAATACCGGCTGTTATTTATATGTATGTATCGATATTGTCGTTCGTGTGTTTGTACGCGTTAAATATGGCCGACGATACGTCGTTGACTGCAGTCCGGTGCGTATGTGTATATGTGTATAATATTAACGTTCCTCGTTTTTCGAGCGTTTAGGTTCCGAATCGGTTGCAGGTATTCACAGATAAAACCAACAGTCTTCGAGCATTCTCTCTAGGTTTTTATTGTTACAAACGGTGTTGGCGCGGGGTTCGTTCCGTATATTATCGACGACATACAAAAAAAAAAAACGCCCCTCTCGACGACGATGCACACGGTACCCCTGGCATTTATGTACGTGTGTGTGTACCGCACTGAATTTTCGCACAGGCAGACGAATCCGATTTCTCTCTTCGTGTTTTTCGTATTGTGTGTCCCGAGTCCCGGCATTCGTTTATTGTTATAACACCATCGTTCCCGTAAAACGCATTACGATATAATACGATCGCGTACTGGGTGTACACCGTATCGCGTCCGTCCGTGCGTGCAGCGTTCTATAGTCTCGACTGGGTTCTCGACGTATTTTATACATACACACATATATATATGTACGCCCAACGTTCGCCACCGCCATGTTTTCGACCTCCAACAGGACGGCCGTGTCATATATAATACGATCGAGGGATAACACGACCAGTGTAATATTGGAATGTTTTTTTTTTTTCTTTCTTTCTTTCGGTAGACATATTTTTTTTCCCCGGGTCTCTCGCAAATGCATTCGTGGACACGCCAGATGTTTCGGCTGCACGTAGTTCTACATACACATCGGCAAAAACGATGATGGCAATAATAATACGTTTCGGATTCAGCGGCGTAACGATAGCACCTCCGAAAATCCAAAAACATTCCGTTTGAAATAACGTCTTGGTCTAATGTGTTGAGGTGATACCAACCTATGAAAAAAATATATATATATATAAATGATTTTGTTTATAGTCATGTTGTTATGTGTGTTATTCTAACATAACCTAATTTCTTTCTATAATCATGTGTGGTATAATAACTATTAATATAATGTTGTAATGTAATGTAAAAGAAAGTTAATTTTTTTTTATGTTTGATAAATAAAGTGCTTAATTTCTTTATAAAATTTTGTTTTTTTTAAAATATTATATACATTATATTACCAAGAAATCCGTTGAGGTCAACAACGGTGGCGCCCGGAATAACTTTAATTTTCTCGCCACGAATGCGCGTTACTGAACATTAAAGGGAACGTTGCAGTGTTTCGTGCATTTATTTTACTTATAATTTTCATCTTTGATATTGACGTTCAGTAATTTGATTATCTAGTTCCCGCCGTACCTATATATATATATATAGGATCTACAAAGGTTACTGCACAATGTTTAGGTAGTTTTTACATCCAACCAAATCATTTTCTCGTCTCTCGACGAGATCGTTAAAAAAAAATAAATAATAATAAAGACGAATTATATGGCTACAGTGGTATGAAGTAATGCCTGTCTTGCCAAACTGTATTTCTGTTTATATGCGACCAACGTTCCAGAGTCAGGTGTTGTAGACGGGATAGTAGGGAATGTATAGACTTTCCGTGAATAAAACGTTTAATTAGATAGTTACTTAATACGATTACTCGCTGAAATCGAAATAGGTCAACAATTTGTTTTTTTTTTGCCTCTTAGTGTAGTAAGACGATACTATATATATATTCGAATTTATTTATTGGCGATCGTAACCATTAAATGTTAATTATAATTAATCCGTGATGAGGGGAAGGTTGTAGGAAAACGATTTTTGGGTTATTGTTAGTTGTTATTTATTTATATTACCCTCATTTTGAATATATGGATTAGAATTGTTGTTAGTTATCACCTACTTTGTTCAACAAATGACTTTACTCGATACTTAAGGAATATAATATGAAATGTTTAAATACTTTAAATGACTCTGTGTATGTATGTGAAGTACCATGTCGATCGATTATTTTTATTATTCGTCTCCCGTCCCTTTGATGGTTATTATAGATGTGTTGTTTCTCTGGGGACCAAGTCTGATCACGTATCTTTTATATATATATATATATGATGTTACGAACCTAGACTTTTGAGGTCGACCCGAAATCGAACTTCAAAAAAAGTTCAAAGGATTAAAATTAATATAAAAATGTCCAAGCACTTGTTTGATTTAAAAGGTTAGATTTTCGATTTTCGAACTATTTTTGTGTTCGGTTCGGTTGGAATATTTCCAATTACGAGTTCGGTTCGATAACCGAATGGATTCGTAACATCACTAATACGAAGGGGCGTGCTTTTTCGAGATAAAAATTTTAATATGCTCGAAAACGCCACCGTCGCCGTAGATGTGTATTTCGATTTTCATTCATATTGTGGCTTAATGTTCTGTGCGCGAAAAAAACAAACAAAATAATAACACATATTCGAGCAGCACCAATACAACGGTAGGCTGCACGCGCGGTCGTTTTTGCACCTGTTGATGACGTTATCTCGCAATGGTCATGTCATATACATACGATTTTTCGTACCGACGAGGGCGATGTATTTTCATTTTAATATTTTTGAGAATTTCGAAAAAAAATTCGCTTGGGCGAAATTAGAATATTAAAATGTCGAAGCGCGACGGCTGTTTGCGAAAATAAAGAGAAAGTGTAGCACTAGAACACAAGGTGTCTTAGTCTTTCAATAATGTTTTCTTTTTTTCTTTTTTTTAACCACTCAAACAGCAGATTTATTTTAATGAAAATTACCTACTATTTATTTATTAATTTTTTTTTCTTAACGGTTGTTAGGCCTACTCAAATTTCGAAAACTATATTGTACTCATTGTGTACATATAAATACGTCTTCGTTTTTAAAATATTAAATAATTATAGTTTTTCTATTAAAATGGCTAATTAGAAAAGTATTGATTAAAACAATTATAAAAACCGCATCTGCTTTACGTTCAGAATTACCGGGGTTTAAGTAGTTTATTATTATTATATTATTTTGTTATTTCACAAACGCATTTTACCGACACAATAATAAATAAATACTTAAATACGTATACAAATTTATTTGGTACTAATTTTACCTGTACGTGTATGGAATCCATAGAAATATTCAAAGTTAAAATACGATATGAATTTTCATAAAAAAAGTCTGACACATTCTAGTTTATTAAAAACTAATGGTTTTTCTGCTTTACAAGTATTTATATGTTGGTTTGTTGAATAAACTTTTTGTAAAAAAAAACAACATTGACACTCCTTTATTTATTTATAGACTTGTGTGCCGTTCGAGATGTATTATGTAAATTATAATATATTATGTATTTCACTTTGAAAAACGTATAAAACGGAGATCCTACACTAGATCTTTTTTCGGTCTTCCTTACGTATCGTTGACGTCCGTTCGACCGGAACCCGTCGAGACAATAATAGTAATGTATTGCGTTAGTTTATGTGTCGACTCTATGTTATTTGTCTACACGTTATATCTTAATATACATTGTTTCCAATCTCGGGTACGTTCTTTTATCGACTTGAGATCGTTCACATCCGTTATTCAATAATAATGTCGGTGGATAGGAAACTTAATACGGTCGGATAATATATGTACAGCGCCATGTCCCTAAGCTGAGTTGATGCATGGTAAATTTGAATACGTTTTATAAATCTGGTGGCTGTGTTACGAGCACGTACACACACACACACACACATACACACTGATAATAAAATACAAATACATGTTCAAATATACAATGGAAAAAACATTTCAACACCTTACTGCGTTTATAATCATTATTATTATAATTATTTTTGTTTTTTACATAATATATACTGAGTCATCGTGACATTCAGAAATATACAGTTAACTTTGAAAAAATATGCATCAGCTTTCCATAATATATTTTTTAAAAACATGAACATTTTACGATAACCTTGTAAACTTTATGCTCATTATATTCGTTTTTTTTATCAGAACAGCTTCTGATTGATAGTTCTCAGAAATAATCTGTTTTATTGTAAACACATTAATGTAGTGAATAAAAGAAACGTATTAAATAACTAGTTAGCGTGTAAATTATATATTTTTTAAACGTTGAAAAGGATTGTTAGTCACTTTTTTGGAATTTTTTAAAGTATTGTTACGATGCTGAATAATATAAATCTTATATTAAATATTTAGGACTTTAGTTTTACAACTTTAATTTGTATTAAGTTTTAAACAAAAAATTAAAAATAAATAAACTGTAAATTCGTAAAATTTTTAAAATGCTATATTTGTATGCCAAAATTGATAATGTTAAAAAACCCCGTTTGTATAATATTATAATAAATAACTGGTAACAAATTTAAATATTTTTCATTATTGTTTTTGAAAATACAATAAAAAAAACAAAAATAAGTTGTGTCGACATCTTACTCGTATTTTATAATTTTTCCATGAGATTTTCCCATCGCTTGAAAAACAATTGAAAAAACCGAAAGGCATGTCAAATAAAGTACCGACTATAGACGAAAATTCGCTTTTCGATAGATACGAAAGATTTCAATGTCACCCATCATAAAAAAAATTCGAATATATCACATTAAGTAAATAATTTATTTAGATGATTGGGCGTGTCTCGAGTTCAAGCTGCACGTTCCGCCATTATGTGTATGCACACGATTCTCGTCGTATAATATTTACCAAATATTTAGCGTGCAAAAGGTAAAAACTATCACGTCTTCCACGACGAGTTCATTCATTTTTCAGTGTAGAAAATCAATGTATACCATTAAAATTGAAAAACCTATTTATAATAATAATAATAATAATAATACTTATATATTATCGTAATCTGTTTAGGACATTTACGTATTATTGTTATTTATACTGTACGCGTCATTTTCAAAACGCGAATATAGTAAATAATTTATATATTATAATTTAAAATTACGAAATACCTACTTAAGGGATTACAGTTACATTTCTATTGAAAAAAGAAAATTAATAATAATATTTAAATATTCTTCTCTAGTGATTATGGTTGCAGTACACAGACATTATGTCTGTCGTTTTTAGCCGCCTTTTAAAAATATCAAGTCTTCTAAAGCGATAACTTATATAGGAGGTTGAGAAACATGTTTTTCATATGTAAACGTCACCGCATGACAAAGCCAATCGTCGTCAGAATCCAACCAAACTATACAAATATCTAAACCAATTTTCAAATGATTTTCGTAATATTTGATTATTTTTAAAGTTCTAAAATTAGGTGAAATCTTTTTTATATATATATACATAACAATTTTGCCGTCGTATATGATGTATCATAATAGACACTTGTTGTCACACGTTTCGTGGTCCGAAAAATAAAAATCGTGTTTTCAAATATGGTGGAACGGGTCGGAGTTACGGGCCGTAATATTATAACGCTGGACGCTGTCCAATGGACACTTCAGGTCGTCATAACAACGATTAATTTGTTATTCGCAAATCCTTTCCCTCCGCCATCTACATCGCCATTCGTATCCTATACATATGTCGATGGCAATGAATGCAAACTGAGCAAACCCTTGTAACCGATCGTCATGTGTACGATAAAATATGAATTGGATACGAATTCCACGACCGCGCGCGTTTAACCTATACATTTGAGTATGATGACCGGTAAAAATGTCCTAAGCCAAAAATATTGGAGAAATATATTTCGTTTCTCTACGTGTATTATTAACGAAAAAGTATCCGACAATAAAATATATACACTAGAAAATAATAACAACATAAAGCATAGAACAGTAACACAGAAAGCGTAAAAAAAAATAATTGTATGCTGAACTTTTAAAGAACATTATATATTATTAATTCGATTGTCCATGGTCGTTCGTATTGTATTAAATAATTTTTACAAATGTATTACTATATTGTTTTTATATCGGCTATACATATATCCGAACAATTAGTTCCGACTGAGATTTTCCGATATCGCCTCTAATAATAAACTCGACAATTCGGCGTGATTGAATTTTGTATTTCCCGTCGCGTTTCGAGGAGGAGGGTAATAAGTGCGCGAGCGACCCAGTGTCACGGAGCTCGAATCGAAAATGAAGATGTTTTAATTGAATCATCCACCACCGTGGACGACTGGCTCGCTCGCTTACCACTCGTACAAGTCTACTGGCTCAAAATTAAAAAAAAAAAATTTTTTTTTTTTAAATTTGAATAAGCGTTTTTAATATCTGTTCGAATGCTGTCGGTCGACATGTACACGCCACATAGGCGATCGGAGTTATTTATCGATTCGTTCGCCGCCGCGTTTGTATTATAATAGTTATGTACCACGATACTGTGTGCATTATACAATAGCGATACTGGTGCACGAATGGTTTTTGCACTTGCATTTTCTACTTGGCTCGGGTTTCCAATAAAAATATATTTCAAATGCGCGCGTCTCTGCCGGTAAATTGTGCGAAAACAGTGTTACGATGTATATACGTTTTGTTATACAAAAAACCTGTATGTAGATTTTAAATATTCGTGAGTAATGAGCGAAATAAAAAAAAACCCATTAAAATCCTTGGCATTACATTACTGAACTTTCGGAATCGAATGTGTAGTCGATTTTATTATATTCAAATTGTCGGTGGTTTTTCTCGCGCGCTCAAACGAAACCGCTGGGAAAATCGAAAAACAAATATACAAGGTAACCGCATGAAGCGTGCACGATTTTCTACCGGAAGTTATAAAAATTAATTTCAAAACGTCGATGGTTTAGTACAAAAAAAAAACCCATAACTGACGAGGTCGTCGACGGATGTTATAGAAACATATTTCTCAAATCGTTTTCGAAGAAACGTGTTAAGTACTATCAGATAGTTACGACAACCAAAATGGTGCTTTTCGACAACTGCCGCAGGTCATTTGTGGAAGTGAACCGTGTACGTACTCGTATTATACTCGTATGTAAATATGAGATAACCTTATATATTCTTAAGTTGTGTGTGAGGAATATCAGTTAAATAACGACAATCAATTTATAATTTATGTACCGTAAATCTTATTGTACGTTATGCCTAGAAAAAAGAAATACATATTCAATGGTTATTGTAGTATTCAATATCAAAGGAAACTGTATTTGACAAATAATATTCAACACCAACAAAACAACGTATTAATATTCAAATATAGTTAACAGCAAAAAATAAAGCAGTAGAATGTCTTATTTAGTCGACCCGTATAAACAGGATTTTTAACGATCACGTGAATTATTTTTAACTTGCAGACATCGCAACATACGCGATTATAATTTGGAGTAATATTTACTCGCGACCGAATGACACATCAAATTTCAAAAACGATAATTACGTATAGAACTAAAAACTGAGGTTATATATATAGCTTGAATACTGGGACGAAGCGGACTTCGTTCGTTTCTTATTGTTTTTGTGATTTGTTGTTATTTTACCGATTAAAATACCAGTCGAAAACCATATTAAAAACACGTAAAAATAGTGTTTGCTTTACATTCAAGGCTACAAAAAAAAAAAAACGTTATTGTAAAACGCGTGTTTATAACGTAAAAACTATAAACCTGTTTGTGACGAAAAAAAAATTATTTAATACGGTTATATTCGTGTGATTTATTGAGTTCGTCGTTCGAAATTCGCGTGTCGCACGTGACATTAATATAATATTATATGTATATACTCTGCGCGCAATACGATATACTCTCTGTTATCGTTAGACGTTTAAATTATTAATTATCATATTTAAATTATTCAAGTGCCGTGACGATGATTTTCGACATTCGCGTTGGTTTTGGTCGTTTAATTTTCTCGTGACGAAAAAATTCTATTAAAAAACAAAACAAAGACAAATCCCGCCCGGAAACGCGGATCATCGCCTGCCCCCGTCTCGATCGAATAACATAAAAATCTACGACGATATTCGTTGGACGTGTCTCACACGTAAAGGCGGATTTACACGCTACGACTTATTGTACGTCTTATCGAATCGGAATGAAATCGAAGATTGGATCGAAAGACTGATGGGCGCGGATTCAGTTTCCGACAAGTCGTTCCGTGTGAACACAGGTTTGATGCACTGTACAACTTTTCATCAGTCGTCCGTTTAGTTCTCTCCTAAAGACACATACACATATCTTTAGTATTATATTTAATATTTTTTAAAATAATTTGGTCCAAGTGGTATTTTTTCAAATTTTGATTTTTGCGAACATGTCTAGTCTACGGCAATTTTCCCGTGCATTTTTCGAGGAGCTCATTGATTTATTTCGTCTGATTAGCTTTTTTTCCTCCACGTCAAAAATGAAAAAAAATCACCAAAAACTGAGATGGAAAACTGAGTAGTAGTAAACGGTAACGTGTAGACACTCCATAAAACGTACGTTTTATTGTCCGTTTAACATATCCGACAAAACGTATAATAAGTCGTAGCGCGTGGACCCGCCTTAAGCGATAAGGCGACTGTGTACAACGTACACGTCATACTTGACACAGGATCGAGTGTACGAAAGAAATATTGAAATGTCCAACGTACGCGATAAAAGCGACGTGGACGAACGGATTCAATCGCTTTTAGTTTAAATTTAATCGGCGACCGATGTGTGTGTGGTGGTGGTGATAGCCTGTGCGCGCGGATCAGTGTTTTCGTGTAAATCGTAGTGTTTCGAATACGGCTGAAAAGCGGAGACACAACGCGTGTTTAGGAATCAACGAAAAACTCGAAATTATCAAACGTTCGAGGAATGGCGAAACTTTTGCCGGCGTTGCTCGGACTCATGTTGCTGTCGGGAGTGCAACAGTAAGACGTAGTAAAATTTCCGATAACCGTCACGGTCCCGACGGTGACGGTCAATCGAGTTTCTACTGGTGGTAATTAGACTTTTTTACAAAAAGTGTTCTGTATCGTGTACGTTTATTATATATAGAACGTGGCAATAATTCCCGGAAAGAAATTCACACTAAGCCGATAAAAAATACGTTGTGCGATTAGAACGATAGATAACCTATTGCACTCGTATTTGTGCGCGTTGTTGTTGTGCAAACCGACGTACATATTGTTGCGGTGTACGGCACGTGTGCACAGAGGTATACGGCCGTGGGGCGTCGTGCTATTATATATATTTATTGTGAATTAACGACGCCTAAAACATTCGTCCCACTCGGTCGTTTCAAAATATAACTCTCTCTCAGGGTGTTCCCTGCCGGGTGTATATGACGACGAACCGTCGAGCTCTTGCGAATAAAAATTGCCAACGAACTCGCAAAACGACAATGTAAGCGTTTTCGCGCGAAATTTACACTGAATACTTACCAAACCCCTCTCAGTGCGAACCGTGTCTTCTAAAGTGAAGTATTGATTGATGTCTCAAAGGATTATTCAAACGTAAATCAATTGAAATAAATGTTATTTATGTTAACTATAGTCAGACGTGATCTTAAGTAATATCATAATCATTATTTGTGCTGTCGAGCGATTTAATTTATCATTAATCATAAAAATACATTTTTTTCCCCATTATCTTGTGATTTGTAAACTCGGTATCAGATGTACGAATTGTAAATTCTGAAACTTCAAAATGTAAATATCATAAAATCTTTTTGATTATGAAAAAAAAAAAAAATGAAATAAACGTTTCAACACGAAACTTGTGAAACTACGCCTTAGGCTAAACCGAACGAGAACAGCCAATTGTGACGAAATTTTAAATGTTTATCGACAATATTTGACCGGTCCGGACGGTTGTCGATACGTTGTCGACGACAATGTTGTGTGACACACGACGGCGCCCGCAAAAATATCGGCCAGGAAATGCACATTACTCATGAGTTATACACACGCGTGTGTATGTATGTATATTTATATAAACCATAAGAAATAACGTACACACTAAATGTTTTAAATTTTTCTGTTATGTATAATACGAATTTATTACGAACTGAATTATTATATGGCTAAATAATTTACCTACTGTATTTTTATTATGTTTTGATGTTGGCTGCGAGTACACTGAAAAAAATTAACAAATAGATCTCATAAAGCGTATACTACTACCTATCGTAATAGGGTATTGTCACGATGAAATTTTGTTTTTATCACGAAATTAACGGGGAGGGAGTGAGGAGAATTGTACACAATCGTTTTGCGCCGTACGTCATTTTTACGCGTCTAATCGAATGCCGCTGTTTTTACATCATTGTACACAATTTTGAAATCGCGTTTGTCGATTTTGCGGTGGCCGACCAAAACTTACGTAAATTTACGATATTTTATTGGGAAAAAAAAATAAAATATTTATCAAAACACGCTCGAGCGTGCCGAAACATCGTCCCCGCGGGACTCCGCGCCATCGGTTAGTTGACCCGAGCGGGGGGGCGTTGTTGTTCGCGTCGGATTTATTCGACCACGTTAGTCGACGCGCGAAAACGACGAAAATCCCGTCGACGACGTTGTTTGTCGATTTTGCTTGGCCAGCCGCCCGTCCCTCCCGATCGTACGTGTTGTCGCGTTTTTCAGGTCCCGGGGTTCGCCGACATCGTCGTCATCTCGATTAATCAACTCCGTGGGGCGAGTTTTTTCGAAATCGTTTGTACGGTCGCCGTCCGCGACATAGAGAGCGACGAGAACGCGCGTTTTGTCGGAACAGTGTTTCTCGACCGGGGTGACACGAAATCCTCGAAGAAAAGTCAATAAGATCGTATTATTGCCGCCGCCGCCGTCGGAACGACCATGACGCTAAAAACAAACCGCCCTGGGTCGAATTTATCGTTGGTTTTTCGGAACGTTCTGGTCGTCGGCATTGTGTCAACGCGAAACGTTTATCCGGACGGTGTGTACAACCAAAACGGAACGTTCGGCTTATCGGTTCGTCGTGTCGTGTCCGTCTGCGTAACGTAGTATTCTTTCAAAGCGCGCGCTCACGATTTCCCTCGTGAAAAAAACGTACGGTTCGAGAATCGTTCGCCGTCGGGGCCGCGCTCGAGATCGACGCGGACGAAAAACAGCCGGGAAACAACCGGACCTAACACGGAAAACACGACGGGTTTCGGCGTACGTTCGACACGTTCCCTGAAAATATTTGATACGGTTTTTTTTTTTCCCCGTACGAACGCTGCCTGCCACGCACGTATCGCGGCAACGGCCAACGGTCTCGTCGTTCTCACCGCGATCCCCCCCCCCGGCCACCCGGCCGCCCGTAGTCGTCATGGTCGTCATGGTCGTCGTCGGTGCGGCGGCGGCGGCGGCGCGCACTCTCTCGCTCCGCCCGCGATCCTTCCCCCGCCGCCGCCGCCGCCGCCACGGACGACGTCGACGGCCCGTTCGTGCCTCGTTCATTCGACCGTCCGCCGCCGCCGCCGCCGCCGCCGTTATTTTTCCACGCGCCCACCACCAAGA
Organism: Schlechtendalia chinensis; assembly: GCA_019022885.1. NCBI lineage: Eukaryota > Metazoa > Arthropoda > Insecta > Hemiptera > Aphididae > Schlechtendalia > Schlechtendalia chinensis. Next base: position 13,528,514 of record CM032345.1, on the reverse strand, counting down.
GAAATCGCCGCCGTGTAACGAAGACTTCGCGTGAGTATTGTGCTTTCTCGTCGTTTCCGACCGAACCACGCGTGTTTAAACAAACCGGTTTCCGATTTTTACGCGCGTCCCGTTCAGAGGTTACGTCGTGTTTCTCGATACCTACGCTTGTTTTGTATATATCGCGGTTTTCACGTTCAGTCGCGCGCACGTCCGACAGTTCTGTTATCGATCGTGTTCGTAGATACTTCGTGACATTCGTGACCGGACTGCGCGCGCACGTATTGTCGTGTGTCGTGAAGACGTGGAACGCGGTCGGGGAACCGCGGTAACCGCATCATGTACCTCGCGTACGCATATTTACGGACGGAACCGCCGCCCCCGCCCCCTTTGATATTATTTCTATTCTTCTTTTCCGTTACTTCCCTAACCTCGGAGCCGCGCAAAGTATGCGTGTATATACGTAGACGGTAAATAAACCGCCGGCAAGGTTAGTTCAGGCCGTTTGTGCTGACCGTGATCGTGTATGGACACACCGATTTTTCGACTCGTCGGCAATATTGTTCGCGCGTCGCTTCCGTCGTTTAGTTCGAATACACGCGTTTAAATTTTTTCCCCTTTTTTTTTATACAAAATATCATAAATGAAAAAAAAAAAATTGAAACCCTCCTACTGTTCGGCCGAGTAATAAAGGTAGTCTAGTTCGGCGTGTCCGGACGAGTAGCGCCTTAACTTCTATGGCTACCGGCTATACGGGTCCTGGTCTGGTCACCACGAAATAATCGTAGCAGTAAATATCACAGTGTATACACAACGAAGTGATTTTTCGCTCGTCACCGGTCTGAACGCGTTACGTTAGTTTCGTATCAGCGTCGCGTATCAATGTAGTCGTGTTTTGAATATTTAATAATGCGTTCGACGATAAAAACGGCTGTTGCAATAATTGCAATTATTTTATTATTATTATGTTTTTGTAGAGACTTCGTAGACATCGTTAACGACCGGTTACTAAAACGTTTAACGGTTAGTCATTTTAGGATGATGTATAAAACGTGTACGTGATTTTGAATGATCTTACGTGAATGCAACACGCGACGTTTATCATTATTGTCCACGTATTGACTATTGAAATTTGGTGGGGACTTTCGGAAATATTTGTTATCTGTTGTTAAATACGTTTATTCCGTTACGGGTATCGTATTCCATAGGTTCTCGACAATCATGATCAACATAGGATATGTATAGGCATATACGGCATGTCTTATGTCGGTTATTTGGATCAATATAAATACAACTTCGATGTAGTTTTTTAGAAATGATATTGAAATTAAAAGAGTTTTTAAAACGAAGTATGTTATGATATTGTATTTTAAATTTATCACTAAATTAACGTAGTCGTAATATTTATTTATGACTATCTAGCATTCTAGGAATCTAGCCGATGTACATACTATATATATATATAGTACATAATACTAATCGATGTATGATCATTCACTGAACTATTGAAGATAACGTGATTACTCAATAATGTCCGATAATATATAAATAACGATTATCGGGGTTGTTGATTTTTTTTTGTTTTTCCATTAAACAATAAAAGTCGCGGAGTGGGACAGAAACGTGTTTTGTTGATCGTTCGCGAAGACGTAGAATCGTCGGCGAACTATTTTTAAAAGCATATTCATGTTGTAATGCAACGTTAAATGTATTTTTTCTCGGGGTATCTATTACGAATGGCTATTTCGACAACGTTGTTATGTTCGTTGATGGAATAATTTAATTGGAACGTTATCGATCGTTTTCCAACGGGCGGCCACTACATACGTTACCGTGACAATGTTTGTAGTCATTTTCATTTTTTTTTCGTCAACTTAAATCGCCTAAAAATAAAACCGAAGCACATTTTTACGTAATTTATAAACCGTCTGATTTTGTACACGCAGCTACGTATTTTTATTATTCGCACGTTTTACATTTTACACGCGAACGTTTTTCGTCCGTTTGAAATTTTAAAAAAAAAAATCTGAACATATTTTAACGCTTTATGTATTAACGGTTTTTTTAGCGCATACAAAGCCGGTCCGTTTTTCATTTGCTAAATGAATCAAATTGTACGGTCGACCGTTTTCCCATCGCGGTTTAATATCGTTACGATTTTGTTACAAGAACGCGCGTTCACACACACACACACACATGACGATTTTACCGTAAGAAGACGCAGATAGATTATTTCTATAATGTTAAAATCCGAATTGCGTACGATTTGAATCGCATAATAACAAACGTATTCAGTCGTAGAAAACTTTCGATCGGAAATTTCGCATCAGAAACTGCGAATTGCATATACACACACACACACACGTATATATACATATTGATTAATCGGTTTTAGATTTTTTTTCCGCGTTTTTCCAACATGCAATTACATGATCGTTTATTTTACTTGTACGGTTTACAAACCGTTTTACGCACACATTAAGGAACGGTCGAATTGTTTCGTGGATCGATCGCGGTCAAGTTCTATTTTATTATCGAAAAGCGATCGTGTTTCCCACGCTCCGAGGGTCCAAATAACGGCAACCGGTGCGCGGTCATCGGTTCCAAACGTGTTCTATACGAACGATTATCCATTTTCGTTTAGAGCCCGGATAAAGATCGTTGGCGGCGGCGGCGAACGATGATCTAGTACGTCGCTGCCGTCAAGATCTAAATACGTTCACCGTTACGCGTATAATTCCAGGCGGGGAAAATGTCCGAAAACATGAATATCGGCGTGGACGAATCCATGGCGGACGTTTCGTCGGAGCCGAACGATTTGGACACGTTGCCGTCGTCGGTAGCCGAGCCGGGAAAGCAGTCGGATGTTGACGTCGACGTTGACGTTGACGTCGTGGACGTCGACGACGACGACGACGACGACGGCTCTACCATCACCATCGGCGAAATCGACGTCGACGAATATTTCGACGACATATTCTGCGACCAGCAGCGGGTCGTGCCCGAGGAGAGCCCGGCGGTCCTCGTGGACCAGAACGAGCAAGGCTGTTCGTCGCGTGCCGACCACGCGACCGACGATCCGGATGCCTCGATCCTGTCCAATCTCTTCAAGCACACGTCCGTCGCGACGCGCAATGATAACTTGGCCGCCGGTCGCGGAAACATTTCACGTGAGCGCGCGTTAGTTGGGCCCGGAAACGTTTCCGGCCGGTTCCCGGAGACCCGCGTAACCGACCAGCCGTAACGCCGCGTTCTTTCCGGTTCTAGATCCGTCGCGATCCGCAGCGTTCATGGCGAACGTTAATTTCGCGTTCGGCCGCGCCAAGAGGAAGCATCCGTTCGAGGAGGACCGGGAACAGTCCCTGAAGTTCAGATTGATTGAACGCCAAGTCGTAAGTCGACCGGACGTAGCTCTGTCGCGTTTATGATCGTAAACCGCGAACGCTAGAAACGTGCTCAAATGCGATCGTGAACATTTCATTTATCTGAAATTACCACACAAGTCCGAAAACGTTCAAACGAGATTCGAATAGAAACGTTAACGTGCTCGCCCGATTGCTCGTGATCAGTTGCGAAATGTTATTTTTTTTTTTTTTTTTCAGAGCATGAACCAGAAAAACGCTCTGTTGAAGGATTTCGGTATTGTGGTGCCCGCGGTTTTTTATCAGATCTTCTTGCAAGACAAACATTTTCTGTTGGACGAAGATTTCGTAAGTTTTTGAATGTTTAAACGCGTTATAATACCCCACCACCATCAACTGTCCGTGACGCATCTCAATTTCGTTTCACAGATTTTGAAATTGCCGGCTACTCCGACTGTTTATGAAATTTTGACCGCTTATTCAGAGAACAAGTCAGTGTAAGTATATAATGATTTTGCTGTTACTCTTTTTTAACCGCGCGTTTTTTACCGTTGGTTTTTTCTATACACTGTGTTTGATGCGCGTCCGTTTGGCGCGAACACACTGTATTTCACGTGAACACATTATCAGTCGGAACGGAAAATGTGTCGACATATCTTAACACCAACAGTAGTTGTATAGTAAAGACAAAAAAAAAAAAAAAATTGTGATTTCAGTAATAGTACAGTTTAATAACTGTTCGGATGACATTCATTCAGCATTTTACATTTAGGAAATCAAAACTTACATGTCGTCTTCCGGCAACTTAAAATAAAACCTGTATGTTAATGAATTACTATCGAAAGATCCTCCGTAATTTGTGTATCGGGCTTTTATTGTATTGGTGCTATTATTATTAGTGTTTTTGTGTAGTTTTTCGTTTTTAAGTCGCATATATAATTTTTTTTTTTTTTAGTAATCCGGATGTTTTGGAGGTTGTCTTGGAGGCTTTTGACGTGGCTTTACCGAAGTGGTGTTTATATCGCGTTGAGCAATTACAGCATAAAAATGTAAGTACACGTTTTGTCATTTGTTGTAATTATATTTAACTAAAATAACCTCTTCATGCTTGTTTTAATATTTTTTTATTTGATTTTATTCACAAGGTAAATCGTATACAAAATCATTGTTTTTTTAAATATTTATGATAAATGTCATGTGGTAACAGCCCCGTCACCACTCCCATATAAGCCAAGTCCATGTTCATCAACAGTACATGTTTATTTAGTATTAATTATTTTATTTTATGTTTATACAATTATTACATGTCGCTATACGATATGTTATCACTTAATGTTGTATTTACTTATACGTTGGATGTTAAATTTGTTTTTTCAGATAATTGGAAAGTTTCCAGCCCTTCGAATGTCTAAAATATACGGTCTATCTCATTTTATCAGGTTTATATGTACGTAACTTTATTTACACAAGTATATTACTAAGGGAACAATTGTATTGATTTACCATTATTCAGTCATTATGCGCACATTTAGAATCGTTCGATACTGAAACATAAATGGAGGAATTTTATTTTTTATAAAAAATAAGTATTCGAATTCTTGTCAGGCTTTCGGGTCAGTTTTTTATGAAAATTTTTGAACGGGTTTGCAGATTTTGTGTATTTTTCACGAGATTAAGATTACTTTATGGTAACTTCATATGCATTAACAAACTTGGTCACATACTCATTGGTTTTGTAGATAATTTTGTTTTATTTTTTTCTATAATTTTAAGCTTTCGATAGTGAAATGTAATGAATAATCACGTGGCTTGATCTGCACCCAGTTAAATTAATGTAATGGGTATATTACCGCGGTACACGTAGATTTATACGTTGGGTTAAACATAGAATTTCGAGATTTAAATACAAATTTAGGTTCGATTCTGAAAAATCGTGTTTGTCATGTGTTTGAATTTTATTGACTTATTTCATTTACCATTTTTCTTTTTTGTAGCATACCTTCCAAAGTTGTTCAACGAGTTGAATAAATATCGAGATACATTTATTAAAAACGTCAGTGTGTTCACAAGCGGATTTTTGAAGTAAGTGTTTAATTTATATGTTTTGTAGCAAATGTAGATTCGTCTTCTATCCAGTGGCACGATTAAACAGGTTTATTTTATGACCAAACAGTAGAGAGAGAAGATAATCAAAAAAAAAAAAAAACTAATTATAATATTTCATCATATATGCTCTACTAAAGGTAACCATTCCTCGTTGTAACACTAATGCACGCTTTGTTATGGTCGTTTCCCCTAAAAAAAAAATCCCTTAGAAATTATTTGAAAAGAGCTAAATATAACTGTACATTATCGATTAAACAGATATATTTGACATAAATTTGGCGATGGAGCGAAACATTTGTGTCTGTAGGGTTTTCCGTTTATGTGATATTTTCTTGACACATGTCCAATGGACTTCTCTCAACTCGAACAATCTTTTATTACAGTTATATGGTCGAAGCAAACATAAACATTGACTTTGATAGAGATTACGACAACGTAATACCGAATTATAATAATATGAAATATCGGCGCAAGCCCACCAAACGGCATTCTGCACCTTGAAGAATTCGACTTTTATTCATGTTTAAGTCTTCGAACACATACAAAATAAAAAATAAAATAAAAAAATAATGTTATCCAAACAAATGGATCAAAACAGCAAATGATATTCTATTTAAACCGTTTACTTTTATTTTCTTAATTTTATGTCATGAAAAAATATTTGTTATATTAATTAATTACGTTAAGTTTTGCTCAACTATCAAAAAGAACTTTTAAAAATCTCATAAGCGCACTTAGTTAAGATATTTTGCACGTTACTAGAATTTCTTTATTATTTTTAGTTTTATTATTAGTTTTTCAACGGATATTTCTTTCATCCTGTACATTTAAGTATTTAAGACACTAGAAATTCTTCCAAATTTTCATATCACGGCGTTTATTTTCTTTTTTTTTTTTAATAAAAGAAATATTATTTCAAAACTCGGGCTTATAAAAAGAGGAAAATGTTTTTTGTCTAAACCGTATTTTGTTTTTCTATTTAACTTCAGTACTACTTTGCGCAAACGCCAATAGAGAGAGTAATAATTGTCCAATAATTTCATGATTTAAAATGTTGATGTTATAATCATATATATATATATATATACACACATATATTAGAAACAATGTTTTAGCTTTTTGTTGCCATTTAAAGCTAATACTACAGTTTGAGAAAGTTCATAATCAATCATTGGTACGTTTTAATCATAGATTTGTATACGAATAAGTTTGCTGTTATTTTTTAGTATAATATTGTACTCTTTATAATATAAGCATATATAAGAATGTTCACAAATATTTAAAGACTCGTTATTGTTCAAGTTTTATTCATTATTCTATTACATCAGTTGAAATTTAACAAATTCGTATTATCTAGTTAAACGTTTATTTATAAAACATTTATTTTCAGTCGGGTTTGATAGTCTTATTATTATAATCATTTTTTTTTTTTTTTGTTTTTTTTTTCCATTGTTTTTCCAAAACATTCATTTTATTATATATTATAAAATATTAATAATCCGTAAGACCTTTTTTTTTTTTAAAGTATGTTTTCGAAGGTTTTTACCTTATATATTGTATCTCTTAAGAAAGTAAATTATCTAAACGGTTTTGTTATTTATTAGATTTTAGATTAAATAGATTGTAAATTCATTTTATTTACTGGAAATAAAATTAATCCTTATTTATGAACAAAACACAGTTGTTATTATTGAAATACACGTTTCAGAACGATGTTCGAAAATGTTGGTCAACAAGTGCAACGACAGCACGAAGCATTTCGTTTAAAATGTCTTAAAACTCGTGTCATTTAAATATTTACCTACCAAAGCTAAACAAAAGAAATACACTTGTCATGTTTAAAATCATGTTTAAATCGTGTCTAATCGGAAAATAACCGAAAACTTTTAGTCGGTAATTTTAACTATATTTTCAAATTCGTGTTTCACATTGTTACCTGGCGGTTGTGACAACACACGAACGTGTGGGTCGATCATTTCTCCCCTCCATCGAGTTGTAAATTTTATTGAGAACGAAATAGTGGATATTTATATTCTGGATCGACGGTACTCTCAAACGGCGAAGAAAATGGTTTTGAGAGAAGAAAACCAATTCGAACGATTATTAATCGATATTAGACATTGATGTGTTCGGTAAGTAAGTTTATAAACGTGCCCGTAATAATCACTTGTTTTCGTCGCTGGTCGTATGAATTCGTAATTATTGACGTTTCAAAGGACAATCTTTCGGGTGGTGCGTCGTGAACGTTTTCGAAATTTTTAGGGGTGACACTGGATACGTAAAGGCTGAGGTGGTCTTAAAGCGTTTTCAAAAAACACAAAAACAAACGACCTGCAAGAAAAAACTATAATTATCACGCTTGGAGTTATAGTTAATAATCGTAAAAAATAAATAGTCGGTACGTTTTGTCATCAATGTTTTGGATCCAACGCGCGAAGTGTGTTTACCCGCAATCTGGGGAGAAGACGATTATTAATCGCTTATGAGAAATATTTTTGATTTTCGTGTACTTATCCAACGTGTTTATGTTTTTAAGAAAACATTCAAATAACAACGATTTTCGCTACAAACGCAATCGTTAACTGGTTTTTTTTTTCCTACCGATTTCTCGAGTGTTTTACATTATGTTAAATGTATATTTATTATAATCGCATCATGTTTTTTTTTTTCATAAACTTACTTCAATTTACTTACCGACCGTTATTTTAACCTCCCTACCACCACCCACCGTTTTAAACGGTTACCAAATACCATTTGTCAAACAACGACTGTCGTAAGTCCTGTGTGCTTGATTTAGAAAACGGCAAAGTAGTGTAATAGAACCGACCAACAAAATAATGTTAAATAATGATGACGTGGTGTTTGGCGAAAAATACCGGTTTGTTGGCGTTGTGTTTGAATTCATGAAAACAAAATGCCAAGTGTCCCGGATATTAGTTGCGCGATCGATTCGATCGAGTTAAAAGCGACGTTTGAAAATATTTCATTTGAACGTGTTTTTTTTTTCTCTCTTTTTTTTTAACATGTTTTTAATTAGCTTATGGTAAGTATGTTATGGTTTTGTGTAGCCCCTCGGCGAACGTCGTAAAGTTAACCAGAAAATACAATAACTGTCACTGAATGTTTTATTTTTAAGAAAATCCACAGCAGTCCAAATCAATAAAAAAATATATTTTTTAAAATATTTACAATTGCCGTCGGGCGTGGCGTATCAAACGGCGAAGCTAAATAAATCCGTTTATTGTTTTGAATGGATCGGGTTTTATTATTATTATTATTATTATGATTCGTTACGGTAATGAGTTATTTCGAGAAAAAAAGCAAATAGTATTTTGAACACGGGTAAATATCTCGTCGGTCGCCCGAAATATCACGCGAGCGTTCATTGTTGAAACAAATACGTTTTTAAATCTCGCGCTTAGAACCGAACGACGAGTTTCGATTTTATTTTTAACTTCGTCGCGTGTCGACAGATTTGTTCGCGATCGATTGCCGTCCGACTCTCTTTGTTCGACGTCCGTTTCAAACAGGGAAACGCGACCGTCCACGGGCGGCCAACTTTAATGCACTTGAGATCGATTTCTGAGCTTTATTCTGGATCGGACTTTTCGATTTGTTAAATGACGAAAACAAAAGAAAAAACGGTCGTCTCACATAATTTATTAAACGAAAACTCCAGTTTTAAAGTTATCAGATTGAATTTAATACGATTTTGTCTAACTTTTGCGTAGCAAACATTTTATTATATTAAACATAAAATACAGACTATTCAAAAGTCTACGTCAGGCATGTCAAACTCAAAGTATCAAGTGGGCCAAATATATTGAATAGTTTACTACGCGGGGCCGCTCACAAACATTTAATGGAAAAAAAATATATTTTATACAAATTTTTCAATTTTATTCTTTACAGAATTACAAATTACAAAACAAAATCATATTAATAATTTTAAATAAAATAAATTTGTTATAATTTTTTTTTATTTTGTCCAGTACTATTGTTAGCCACGGGCCGCAAAAAAATTGGACGTGGGCCGCGTGTTTGACATGCCTGGTCTACGTACTCGTTGTTTAATTATTGATAATTTAACGACAACAACAAAAAGAATTACAAAAGTGTGTCGCTTTGTTGGCCGTAGGCTGTTCAAAAAACAGATAAACGAGACGAAACAACACGTCTGTCGGTAACCGTCCAAACCGACCGCCCCATCAGTCACGCGCCGATGAACGACGACAAGGTCATATTTTCGTCTCCGCGCGATTCGACTTCAAGTCAATTGGGGTGGCGCGGAACGATTGGAAATTTTTTTTTGGGGAGTCATTTCGTTAAAAAGATCGGGGCGACGACGGTTGCCCAGCGACGCGTTGTCTCCTCGGACGCAGGAGGGTTAGGTCCTCTCGTCCGGTCGTTTCGTGCCACGTTTTTCTTCAGCACGTGTCCGGGTGAGACCGGCGGCCCCCGAACGTTGTCCAACGCTTTTCAACGCGTTTTTGTACCGGGCCGGATGGAACTTTTTTTTCGTTTTCGTGACCACACCCACGCGCGTCGCCGCCACACGCGCGCCGCACGCCCACCGATACCACCACCGACCGGAACGCAACGCGCCGGTGTATTTTTTATGTACTATTCCGTGATGCCGCACGGGCCGTCAACCGACCAACTGTCTGGCCGTGCGCCTCGAAAAATACCGGACGCTCTCGGCCTGAAATTTCGTCCGCTGTTCGGTGGGAGAAAAACGGACAAGCGCACAAACGATTCCCACGTATTATCGTTATTGTTATTATTATTCAAGATCGTTTATGTACGGACGGACGTGTTAAAGTAAAAAACCAACACCGGTGGAAAAAAAGAAAAACAGTTACTCCGGCGCCAAGTCATTTCGCTGTTGCCGACGCTCGCTCCGATCTGTGTGGGTGTTCTTCAAAAACCCTTCTCGGTGGTCACTTTCCCCGCGTCATCCGGCGCGCGGACATACCGGACGGATAGTGATAACGATGAACAACACTCGCACACGCGTCCGGACGTCCCGGCGGTTATTCTCTGTTTACGTTCAATCGAAATTCCGCATAAAAACCGACAGTTCGAGTGGAGCGTCGCCGTTTCCGCGGTTGAAAAAATGTCCGCTGTCCGGAGGAGGTGTCCGTCACGGGACGTCCTCGCGCCGTACGTGCGAGTTAGGGTGACCGCACACCGGTAAAGCAAAATCGACTGACAAAAATTTAAGTCATATTTAGTCATAATAAAGCATTGTTATCGTGGGGTGGGGGGGGGTTGCCGAGGGCCTCGAGCGCGAACGTCCGTTAAAGAAAAGACGAGAACGATTATTTCCATACGCGACCGACACGTAATCGTAATCAATCGTTAAGAACAAAACACACACACACAGCCTATTAAGAAAAATGATTAACGCGTGTGTGTAATTTAAATTTTTTCAAAACCGAAACAATGGTCGCCACGGAAACAGACCACAAGGGAGATTTAGGTTTTTTTTACCCAGTGGGTATCTTAATTTAGGTAACGCGTTTTGGCGGACACTTTTTCGTGACGGTTTTTTATTTTAATGCGCCGAAGTATAAAGACATAAAATGTCAACGAAAAAAAATACCCCGCTCTAACAGCAATAACCTCCGTGACTCCGGGCGAAATATCGTTTTTGGATAAATCCGTCGGCTTCGTTTTTTCCCGGTCGCGCGATAAATTTTTCAAACGGATTAATCGTCGTGGCCGCCGAGGGCGAAAAAAACGAAAACGTCAAGCCGGACAACAAGAAAACGATTCAAGACGACAAGTAGTCGTGATTGTGAAAACTCACCGGTGAGTTATTATCGCGCACACCACACACCCGGCGTTTCGGTTTTATTTCAAAGCAAAATTTCCTAAAACGATCCTTGTCGGTTTGCGCTGTCGTCGACGATCTAGAAATGTTTTCCGGGTTGCACGTATTTTGTATTGTTTGTTTGTTTTTTTTTAAAATATTGAAACGCTTACCACGTGCAGTACAGTTTATCACTCCGCGGCAGAAAAACGGTAACGTGAACGTAATCGTACGTTTTGGTGTGACAAGCCAATACTTGGTGGTACCTGGGAAGGCTTTTCGTTCGTTTTAAATGCCAAAACATCATGATTGTTGTGCGACCGGCGATACTCTAGACTGGCACCGAGAAATGAACTAAACCAACTGATAACAATTACCCCGTAACGTATTTATATAAATATAGTATTTTTTTTTTTTTTTTGGTACGTGTTTGTTATGATTTTCGAAATGACAATTGTTTACTTGCGATTTCCATTTCGTCGTTATAACAAACGTCGTAAAAAATATATACGTATATAAATGATACGGATGTCCCTCTAGAACAACATATCGGTAATAACGAATCGGTTCACCGAATGGTTTAAAAATAAAACTATACCTGTGGAGGGTACGGTTTCCGTTTACACTGACATTTACATTTATCACGTGTTCGAAACTCGTTTGCGTCGGTTATGTTGAATGGACAATTGTTTGTTTCCTTGCAGTTCTCATTCCGGCATACCGAAATGAATAAACATTTTTAAAGAACTAAAATAAACATATCTCAATTAATTTTTTTTTTCTTAATTAGTATACGAAATTTTATGAAGTCACATCTTTCACTGGCATTCGAAACATACGTGTTTAAAATTCGTTTGTTTATGTGGGTATTTTAAAAAGAAAATTGTTTCCTTGCAATTATCTTTTCGTCATATTCATACGAATAAACGTGTTTTAGGTACTTAAAATAAACATTTGTCAATTAATTTTTTTTATTTAGTATACTGAATTTTACAAAGCTACATCTCTCACTGGCATTTGAAAAATACGTGTTTAAAATTCGTTTGTTTATGTGGGTATTTTAAAATAAGAAAATTGTTTCCTTGCAATTATCTTTTCGTCATACTGGTATGAATAAACGTGTTTCAGGTACTTAAAATAAACATTTGTCAATTGATTTTTTTATATTTAGTATACTGAATTCTCAAAAATCAAACCATACACTACCCTTTTAAAAATAGGTGCTTAAAATTCGTTTGTTTGTGTGGGTATTTTAAAATAAGAAAATTGTTTCCTTGCAATTTTCTTTTCGTCATACTGGTATGAAAAAACGTGTTTCAGGTACTTAAAATAAACATTTGTCAATTGATTTTTTTTTATTTGGTATACGGAATTTCGAGAAGTCACATCTTTCACGGGCATTTGAAAAATGTAAAATTCGTTTGCGTCCGTGTCGGTAACGTTGAACGGACAATTGTTCCCTTGCGATTCGACACGAACGAACGATTTATAAACTCGTCGGACGCGTCAGTCGGTATTTTGTGTCGGCCACGTGATGTTTTGGCGTTTGCTTCCGCCGGACGTGGTGTGTTGAGTGTTCGTCGTTATTGTTCAAGGTGACGGGCGCGGCGGGTTAGGCGACCACGACGGACGTCTTGCGCGTGAAGTCACCGCGTCGTCTGGTGCGCGCGACTTATCCGCGATGAGCGAGTGACGTTCGAGTACAACTCGCTGGGTGGACCCGACGGTGGAGATCGAACGGGCGGAGGACCGGTCGATGAGACCGGAAGCGGAACGAGACGACCACGGCGACGGTTCCCCCCGTACCCGAAAGCGCGTACGAGATTTTTCATGATCGTCATCGACCAATAGACACGTTTTTGACGTCTCTTCGGGCCAGGCGCGGATCGCCCCCCCCCCATGTAGACTCTTGTTAAATCGTTTTATAATTCTAACTGTTATCTATGATACTGTAAAAAGACAATTTAAAATGAAGTCGTAGCTATGGGATTTTTCGGTGTATCGCAAACGTTTTGGAAAATATTTTATTATTCGACGCGACAAAACGAGAATTAAAGTTGTTTTGATTAAAATGCCACCCCCCCCCCCGTAAATAAGTTCTGGATCCGCGCCTGCTTCGGACGAATTCGGAATCCCTTCTCCTCGCGGAAACCCGAAACGATCCGCGCGCCTCCCGTCCTCGACCGGTATTTTTTATCGTTTTTTCGTTATCGTCGTTGTTGTTATTGGTTTTTTTTTTTATTAACGTCCGTTCGTAGAAGTACGCCGCGCGATAAGACTATATCTCGTTCCGGTTTCGGATCGTTTGTCGACCGCGGGCGGCTCCCCGCCACGTTATTATTATTGTATTGTTCACCCGACCCATTATGTTGTTTTGTGTTCGATTTTTTTCGTTTTTCCGTGAAACGCTCGACTTTCAATATTTGTGTTCCGTTCGGTTTTGTTAAGCGTTTCTAGTATTTCGCGTGAAATACGTGTCTCGAGCTTGTGCGACACACGTAAGTTGGGGGGACAAAATAATTTATTGTAGTCTTGGTGTTATTTCGTCAATGTATGATATTGATTTTAATTTCCAATAATCATAACCGAATCAAACCATTTATGTTTGACTGTTGTATCGTCACCGTTGTATTATCACAGAAGAAAAAGAAGGGAAATTCGTTCAACAAACAAATATATTAACAATATAAAATTACTTAAAATATTTTTATTTATGTTAAAAAAATAAAACGTCGACCTTTACAATGGCAATGTGAAAACACCGATTTTAGCAACTATAATTATTTTCCAGGGGGGGAGACATGCCCCCCCCAATGGGCGCCCATGGTTGGGGGTAGGGGAGGGGGTGCGAACGAAAAACGGTTAGAAACGAACCGCGGGCAACAACACGGATTCGCCCCGACCCCCCCCCCCCCCCCGATATGTGTACTGATTATTGTTAAAAAAAATACGAAAACCGACAGAGTCGACCGTCCAAAAGTCGCGTGTTTCCCGCGTCACGCTTTGTTGTTTCCGGATAATAAAACCAGCGTCGGCGCGTCCGGACGGTTTTTTTCTCCTACTCGTTTTCTCGCGCGCGATAAAAACGGGAAAAATGAAACGGCCGCGAACAATACCCGGTCCGACGACTTTACAGGCGAATAAATTTAAAAACAAATAGGTATGCACGAGACGTTTCCGCGTTTAAAACCGCTTGACTACGCTTAAATCTATAAACGGAAAATCCGATCATTTACCGTCGACGGACATCTTACACCCGGTTGACGATAAACGAATTTGAACGGTTTAAAAATTGAAACCGTACGGTCAATCGAATCGAATACAATATGTATGTATATATATGTACGTACGTATACTTAAATATACGAAAAAAAAAACCAACGAGTATTAAGTCGATAAAAGAAAACACAAAAATTGTTGCATTTTATTTCTACCGGTTTCGTCGAAAAGACGTCCGTCAGGTTTAAATACAAATAAACTACAACGACAGAGGAATAAATTTTAAAAAAAATCAAAATCGAATCGCGATTAGGTTAAAGCGAAACGACCGGTGTGTGAAGTCGTGAGTCGTCGCACGAGTTGATGTCTCGGGCAAGGTAAGTAAAACACACACACATATATTGACACAAAATACTAAAAAAAAAAAACGTTCTTTATCACAACATCAATCGAACGAAACGTATTGTATTATAAACGCAGTTCTTTTACTTTACAATTCATAATTCACGGGTAAAACGAATAGGCAAACGTTTGTGTTATAAACGTGGTCCGACTACGCACATGAATATATTGAGAATCGTGCTGTAAATCGAACAAGAAAGTGTTTGAAGAGGCTTCTGGTAGTGTTGAATAAAACGTCTTCGGCGTCGTAAAAATATTCCTATTTAAAATTCTATTCAAATGCATCTTAAATAATAAAAAAAAAAAATATCCCGGCAACATTCCAATAGTTTCAAAAAGTATTTGAAATCGTATCTAATACTATAACGATCATAGTCGGCGATCGATGAAATGAATATCATGCCTGTACTCGCCCGTGTACTGTGTGTGATATATATGTATATACATATTTATCAAACAAAAGTACTACACGGTCGACGTGTTTAAAAAAACCAGTGTCGTAAATACGCGAAATTATTTCGAACCGAAAGTTTTTGACTTTCGAATTTTTTCGGTACTGCCGGACATCGGGCCAACGTGCGATCTGCTCGGACGGAGTTCTTATCGTTTTCAATTCGAAAAACAGTCGGGCTTTCTGACTATGCCCGATTTTAGTTTTGTAATTTTACGGTGGTATACGATGTAATATCATTTTTGTTGTTTGTGTTTTCGGCTTTCCATTTCATCAACCGGGATTTGTAAAACGACCTCCCAGGACTCGTTTTGCGATTTTCCACAGAGCTCCCCACGGGGTTCATCAAGAGGATCCGTAGACAACGCGTTGTACGTGGTTTTCATTCAGACCCGCCGTTTGAGCGTTCATCGTACCGCGTGCGTCAGACATTTAAAAACGAATTCGGGTGTTGTTTTTTTAAAGGAATATATTTGGACGCGAATTCGAAGCCAGGACGGTCGACGTAACATAGCGGCGGGACAAGATGGGCCGGCGGTCGTGTACGTGAGATCCGGACCAACGTCGGGCAGATGGGATCGGGGAAGACCGCGGGACGATTGTAGCGGAGAACGTTGAGGAGTTGTGTCCCGTGGACAGGGAGAAATGGCGAGTGACCGGACTTCGGAAGCGCGCTGAAGAAATCGCACAAAAACAACAGACTACGCGTAGAAGTAGTTGGTTTTTATTCATAATAAAAATGTAATATAACTTATGTATAGATACAATGGTCGATCCAAACACAACACGATCGTTATTCTGGAATATTTATCAGTATACCACATATCTATGTATATATAAATATTTATTTTTACATTTTTAAATACAAACATCAAGTTTTTTTTTTTTAACACGTTTCTAATGGAAAACTATAGAGCTTTCGTACAATGTAGAATGGAAAACAAATATCCCGAAGTGTAAAGTATAACGGTTGAAAAAAAAATCAGGATATCATCTCGTGTGTTTTTATATGACGGATAGAAAATATGAATAGGATAGGGAATGTGTTTTATGTATAATCGAAAATACTGTCTAATCTCTAAAGTATTTCAATTTTTAACTTAATATTATTAAACCTAAATTATACAATATAATTAAAAATATATCTATAAAAAAAAAAAAGTGCATTTACAAATACAAATTTGGATATATATAACATTCAATTGTTATTAATAGCATATTCGTCGGATTAAAAGCTCTTTAAAACAGCTAACAATATTAAATCGTAGACATTTTTTTATTTTATCGATATACTTGATTTCAAATCATAATATCGCGCGAGAACAATCTTCAACATTCAATTTATTATACAGACATGAAACTAAGGCAAATAAATTGGTTGCTTAGTAAAAAAAAAAAAAAAAAAAAAAATGTATTATACACCAAACGGATAATATAAAGTAATACATGTGTGTAAAAATCATTCGAGTCGTTTATTGGGCGTAGTTCACAATAACAGATTGAATCGCTAATCCGGAATATAGCGGGCTATACATGGTCGAATTCAATTTGCATTAAACGTCTTGTTCACTTAATCGAAACGAATTGCTTTACGTTTAATTTACCGATGACTAGAAGTGTCATTTATTCGAAACGAATTCTTGTAAGTATTCAGAAAACACTCGAGGAGAGAATGTTTCTAAATAACTGTTTAAAAATCTTAATTGCTTAAAAAATTATCACATGGATCCATTTTATGTTGTGCAATCGACAGTATTACCAAACAAATAAATAAATAAAATGATTAATAAACAATAATGTAGTACTTTTACAAACTTTCGGTAGAAATTCGAAAAACAAAACGGATCCCTGGAATAATAACATAACTTTGGCATCAATCAGGTCTAAAAAGTTACTTAATATCCCAAAAGAAAATAATTTATAGGTCAAGTTTAAGATTCAGTTCATATTGTAATTACCATAATCATTAAATTAAACATACAAAATAAAAAGGTACGTGGGTAGAATAAAAAATTATAATAATAGAAAAAAATATATACACATATATACAGATTTTACGAAACTATCACTTAATAATAAACGTTATTATTATTATTATTATTAATATACTTTTTTTTTAATAATTTATTGACGATAATATACAAAAGGCAATAATAATATGTAATGATGTTTTCAAGATGTTAAGGCTACGGGATATGATATATATATATATATATTTATATATAATGTATAGATTCAGAAACAAATATTTAATACGGTACCAGTTTATGTAAATGGTGTCAAATTAAAAGGGGAATGTTACGTATAGTACATATAAATATATATATATATATATATATAATATATATATAATTATTTTAATTACATTTTGAATCTTTATCGCGACTGTTTTGTTTGAAAACATTTGATTCGCATATATATTTATATATAAAAAAAAGCGTAGGGTTTTAATATATAATTTAATATGATTTACGGTTGAATAAATTAGAAATAATACAGAAAACGGATTATTATATTATTATTACAGGCGAATAATTTAAATTATGAAAAGTAGAAACGACTTCGTCGTTATAAATTTAATATTACATTTGTTTTTTCATACTGCTAATGTTATAAATTTAAAAAAAAAAAAATACTAGCGTGGAAGAAAAAAAAAACATTACCCAGTCTTATTTGGAAACATCAGGTAACGAATCGAGGAATCATCATTTAAATTAAATTAAATTAATACTATAGGAAAGGGCGTTTGTAGTTTCACCATTCTTGAAGTCTGCGACAAAAACATGTTCATTCGTCAAGTCTAAATCGAAATATTTTATTATTACTGTCAAATAGAATCGTTACCTCAAGTTATCTCATTTGATGCGGCTGTGAAGAACAAATTGCTCTAATATTACTGGTCAATTCCTGGGTCTGCCATCCGGCATCGATGGACCATAATGATTTTCGTACAGACCTAGAAAATTCGAAATAAATATGAATAATCAATAGATTTATGAATAACAAGCATACAACACATAAGAGCATAAATTCATTAAAACTGGAAAAAACTAAATTGAATATTTTAATGAACCGACATTCAACAACGGTTTTAAAACTGAATTTTCGGAGCGAATATAGAAACGATTAATTTCATTCATTATTAATTGTTTTTTTTACCAAAGCTAAAATTATTTTATGAACTCTCTGTTACAAAAGTAAAATTGAAATGTTGACATTTTCTGTAATTACGTTATCTATGTATACATACACACGCGAGTGTAGAGTACAAATATTGATAAAAAAAAAAAACATCAAGCAATAATATTGGTAAAAAAATTATCCGTTTTTAATTACTTTACTTTACCTTTATTTGTTATTTCTTCCATTGTTAATTCGGTACATTCAGCTCCGGTATGATTCTGACCTCCACAATTGTAACACGAAACTTTTGGCGGATGATAAGCCAACACTTGTGGTTGCATCAGTACCGGCGTTGTATAATATGCTTGAGAGGACGACGGATAATAAACGTACTCGGCTGGCTGTTGATAAACCTGCTGGTACTCGGGAGATTGAACGACGTGTTGTGTCTGCATGTATGATGTACGCGGCATGGGAGGAAAACCGGTAGGCATTGGTTGAGGAGTTTGTGGTTGATGGACATAATATGTTTGCGTGTTATAAGGTCGAGCACTTGCTCCGTTGTCATAGGACATGGTGTAATATTGTTGGCCGTTGTTGGGTAGTTTGTGATGAGACTTGTGAACGTTTTCTCTCGGAGGTTCAGTGTAGGACGCGACCAATGGTCCGGCCATAGGTTTCCTGAAATTATCAAAAATACGCAACAATGAAATTTTAAACATTTACGGCCGTTCAAATATTACCAATATATCAAAAAGTTATTCAAAAACAAAACCTAATCGAAAAGTATCTAACTCAATATTCATGACAGACTACATGTTAAAAACATATAAAGATAGTTAAAATAAATTAACATGATAAGAAACACAGGCGTTAGCTTAAAAAAAAAAAAAGTAAAAATAATATTAGGAGAAATACTGAAATAATAATGCTCAGTGCCAATGTTCGTTTTATTGAATTGTGTTTATGATCAACATCGATTTTTCTCCACGTTTATAACGTCTACATACATCGGTCACATTAAAATATATAGCACACATACAATGTAATCAACAAATAAAATTTAAGGATAAATACACCTAACAATTCTAAATGTACGCCACATTATTATATGGCATTATTGATAATGTTACCGATCACAGTATGTGGACAGACCATTTAAAATTAATATTTTATATTAGTGTTTAAATTAATGATCTTGACTATGTCCCAAAAATTTTACTCATATGAATACATGATTAGATTTTTAATATTTACAATTTTACCTATTAAAACTATTATTGAAATTTCCATCCCTGGTGGTTCTTGGTTGAGGTTGTACCTGACGACCCTTGTAATATTTAGTAGCTTGTGTATTATATGTATTAGTAGTAACTGGAGTGTCAACTGGTTTCGCCATAGCGCCACCGCTGTCTGCCGATTCTTTTACTTCACATTCTTTGGTTGTGCCTGTTTCATCTTGCAATGGAATTTCTAGAAAATAACAAATAATTTAGCATGTATTCGTTTTTAATTTAGATTTAAATTTTCATTTCAATATAGTCTACTTGTATCTGGTAGTTTCTGATCAGAACTACATGTGGACGTTTCATTGATTACATCATTCGACACAACAGTAGACGGTTCCTCTTTGATTTGTCCATCGTCCAACGCAGCGGAAAGCGAAGAGAGATCAATATTTTTTGTCGGCTCGTTTATGGAAGCTTCTTCGGTACCCGTGCACGGTGTTTGCTGTGGATTCACAGGAGGCGGCGAGTACGTTTTTGGTAATGGCGATTGACGTTTCGGAGGATCTGTTTAGCACGCCATCTTCTGGGTTTGTCTTATTTTCGGAAGTAATAACTTTTTCACCAGCATTTTTAGGTTGTGTAACAGTTTGAACTGGTTTAGAACTTGAATAATTCACATTATTTTGGACCGCGTGTTGAGTAGAAGCTGCCGGCACTTTATCCGAAACAGACAAATCGGTTTTTTATAAGCGTCATTTTCATTACAAGTTTCAACGGATTTTGAAGATGATGGTGTCTGTTTCGATATGTCCAACACCGGTACGTTTTCATTTGAAGTGTTAGCAGTAATATCTGTTAAAACGGGATTGGCATTTTTCACTGCATGGTCTATTTTATTCGGTGTAATAGACTAAAAAGGAATAAAAAAACAATATTAACATCAATTTTGGTTAATAATCAATTTAATTAAATATAATACCACGGGTGCTGCGGGAGCTGGTCTATTGACAGTTGGATGTTTACTTTTTGTCCCGTGTCCTTGATAATTACGTCCCACAACATTTTCTGGATAGTATGAAGGAACCTAATACAACAAAATCAATAACAGTCCAATGTTTTTATGAAAATAACTGATAACATACTAGTGTTACACTACTTACCATTCCAGGAGTATAATTATAATTGGTGTACATATTATGCGGCGACACATGATACATGTTCCAATTGTTCCACGAATGAGCATAATTGGGATCCAAAGAACTGCGAAAAGTAGGTTCCAAAGAATTACGAAACCTAGGAGGAGCGGGATGCCTTTGTTTTGAACTATTGTTTGGTAGCTGATTGCGTGGATTTATATGGAATGCGCGTGGAGGCCATGAAACTGGACTCGCAGATTTTGGAAAATTTGCCGGATGTGGTCCTCTGATTGCCGACACTGTTGGTGGTGGCGGGTAGTCATAACAAACTTGCATCGGTGGTACATTTACAGGAGGAAAGGGATAGTCTGAAATATACACGTTACACATTAATGTGTGACGATGGTTAATACGAAATAGCATTTTACGTTTTAAAATTATACTCACAATGACGCGGATATAAATAGCCATTCCTATTGAGAGGAAAATTAGATCCTCCGTGAGATTGCTGATACATATAGTTGGGCGGTGGAATCATCGTGTTAATACTCTAAAACAAAAAGAACACAATGTTTCAAAATAACATATTTTCAACTATAAGTTACGAATGTATATTAAACAAATTAAAGATCTAACTGCTAGAAAATTGATTAATACAATGATAACTACCAAATGAGAATCAATAGAACACTGTATACAAATACAATTTTAAATAGCACAGTACATATTTCAATTTTATATTATGTACGTATTCATAAAAATATTTTTACATGTATTCCAACACTACATTGTGATCCAAAAATCATATATTTTAATACTATATAACTAGAAATGGGTTCACAAAAATTGTATAATTCCATGTATGTAATAAAATATTCAATCCGCATGAATAAAATAAAATTTTCTATTCACAATTTTATCTAATAATAATATTAATAAATTAATTTCCAAAATAAAACTTATATATTATAAGTAAATTATATATATTTAAAGTTTATGAAATTACAAAAATATTTTTGATATTTCATTGAACTTGATCAGTATACAAAACAATTTCCAAGATAATTATTATCAACTTGCTTTTAATATATAGATAGGTAAAAAAATGCCTTGGTAATCAATTTTATTATTGTTATGTTGGATAAAAAATATCAAATAGTATTTAAATGCTGATTTATATTGTTCTATAATATATTATGCTTTAGATCACAAATAAACAGTTATTTAAATAAAAATGTAATATTTTAAGTCATCTATAATATTAATAAATCACATTAATTGTTGAATACATTTAGTGAAAGGATTGATTATTAAATTACAATAGACATATCATACATTGCTATTTCAACTTGTAAAGAAAAGGTTAGTATTATTTACCATTACTTTAAAAACCAAACATTTTTCTTAATTTACCTAGTAATTAAAATAATAAATGCTATTCAAAATTAGGTATACATAAATACTAAATTAAAATAATTTGTAAAAAGTTAAATGCCATGCAAGATTAAACTCATATTTAGTTATTTATCTTTTAAATTATATTTTTAATGTATATATACTACTTATAATTTTATAAATACATATAATATTCTGCACATTCTATACATTTTTAAAACTATTTTATAAGTTTTCTAAATTATATATACATATTAGTTATATTAATAACAAAAAAATGTTAATTTAATTTTCTAAAACATCTACATGGCAAAGTGTAGGTATTAACGTGTTAATATTAAGTATAAGTAAAACATTAACTTAACAGGTTACTTTTTATTTCAATTTATTAATAATTTTAATTTTAATTAAATCAAAATTATTTCAAAGTTTTTTTTACCTAGAAACATATTTTTGAACTAAGAAGATGTTCTACTTTTTAAAAATAATTTGGAAAATTATTAATATAAAATTATTGTATGTAGATTTAAATTAATTAATAACTAATCTAGTTAAAAAAAACTTATGATTATTGATTTTGAATTAAATTGTATTAAATATTTATAATAATAATAAACTACATGTTAATTGGTAAATTTTTTTTAATAACTTGCCAAATCTTGTGTGTGACTTAAATTAGTTAAAATAGTAATGTCTTCTAAAAATGTTCATACAACTATTATTCACTTATATTCATATATTATACTTATCATTCATGGTTTTAAACTCAGATTACCTAACCCAAGCAAGGTACAAAATACCTATATATACTTCCTAAGAACTTTGATTAACTGTACCAAATATTTAAATTAAATTTGTAAATTAATATTAATCTGAATTCTGTTTTTGAAATATTATCATTGATGTGATATGCCAGTATTTGAATGGAGGTACAAATTATTTAAATACATTTTAATACATACAATTTATTTCTACAAATAAAATTTTTTATTAACCAAGTAATTGACTAATTGTAATAGTATAGCATCTAGGTAAATATGTACATTATATATGTAAATCTAAAATAATACTCTAAACAATGGTATATTAATATGTTACGAGTAAGGAAAAAGTTTGAATTCTAATTCAATAAAAATAATAATCATCATAAAAGAAATATTGAAAATATAAATGTATAAGTATTAATATCAGATTTTGTATCCAAAATTAATTAAAAACACTGAAACCCAATACTTAAATAAACAACTTTAGTTTAAAACCCTGATATGAATGCATTAGGTTCAACTACCCATTCATGATTAAAATACGTACATATTCTAATTATGTGACTTTTGGTAGTGAAGTTTTCACAGTTGTAGTTTTAAACTGTTAGCCAGTCACAGACGTTAGAAATAGTCCAATTTTGCTGGTAACACAAGATCATACAAATTCTGCAGAAAGAAATTTAGTAGATATGTAACAATAGAAACAAATATAACTTAAATCTCAAATTTAATAGTTAAATATTACTTAAACACATTTAAATAACAAAATATTCATACTATTTTCTCTAGACAATTTGCTTTTAAATTAAATAAACAAAATAGATGTGGATGTTTGTCATGTTTCAATAAAATTAATAACACATTTTATAATTACACTCAGATGTTAAATATTCTTTCAATTTTTTAGAGTTCAAAAATGAATTCCATATAAATGGAAAATTAATAATACATTTCAATTTTGTAACCATGAACTCAATTAAATTTTTATTAGGTTTATATCCTAATGAGAAATGGAGATATAATAATATCTAGGTACTTTTGAAAATTAAATTAGTTAAAATTTTAAATAAGTGTTTGAAAAAATAAAAAATAAAATGTTAAATAGCTAATTAACATGAATTATTTATTGCATAGATATGGATAAATTAAAAAAATTAATAAGTTGGTTTAAAGAGTTAAAATAAAATATAACAAAAGTTTTAACATAAAGTAATGCAATAATAGATATGAATACTATTATGAATACAGTTGTAGCAAAAAAATTTTATTTTGAGTGCAGCTATAAGTTAATTATATTTGTTATTATCAACTTATTAAGTAAACACAAATAAAATTATGTATTTAGCTGGCTAAAGAAATTGATATGTGTATCTAACTTCTAAACACTTTACGTAGATATTATGATAAAATATACTACTATATCCATTAAACAAATTAATCAATGATAAATTAATTAAACGAGAAAAACAAAAATAATATAAATTAAGAGTGATTAGTAGATAGTATTTATATTTTTAATTATAAACTTATAAACAGGAGCATTAGGTAAGGTATTCTAAATCTCATTATCATTAGTGCCAAAGAGAAACTAATGATAAATTTTATAAAAATAAATTCTACTTTCAATATTTAAAAAAAAAAAAAACACTTCATTTTATTTATTAGGCTTGTTCTATTAACCCGATAATACTGTACACAAATACCACAACATTCAATGTCAATGGTTTAATATCTCAATGTAGGCTATACTTAATTTAAATATATATGTATTACAGCCGTAAACTTAAACATATAGATAGGTACATTGCACACAACATTAATTTCTGATTATCGTATAATATAACATATAATGCTCTTATACCCACTTATTTATTGTTCAAAACTGTATAGTATGTGTAATAAGAAAATATGAAAGAAAAAATTGTAATTAATACCTAGTTATTTGCGATACATATATATATAAGGTACATACCTCCAAAGTATCAGGCGATTCGTCCTGATCGTCGCTTTTGCTTTTAGACAGTTGCCTTTCTTTTTCTTTTTTAATACAATTGAAAATACTATCTAATTGAGTTTTTTGTTCGAATAAAAAAGCCGGATGATTTACAGCCAATGTATACAATACCATAAGTTCTTCGAACGCGTTTTTGTCGTTGAAGAACGCTTTCGGAAACTTGAATATGCGTTCTAAACCTTTGTCGTCGGTGAGCGCTTTGTAAATCAGTTCCGAACACTTTGTACTGTTCGTGTTCAACACGGACAGATACTTGATGACGGCTGCCCTAACAGTTCGGTCGCATATACACTTGCAGGCCACTTCACTGACGTTGGCCGGATCGTTGGCTTCAAGCTCCAATTTCTTCAATATGTGAATGTCTCGCTTCGATAGGTTGTCCAAACAAGTGCCGAGGTACCTCAGTTCAATTGGAAGACAGTGGCTTTGGAGTCTGCACATCATCCAAAGCCGCTCGTAGCTTTTAAGTGTCTTGAAGTAAGCAACCACTTCGTCTATACAAACCATTTTCGGGCAACATCACAGCAGAACGGGATCGAGTCACTGGCACACCATGATAAGCGATCGGCGGACGGCGCGCGATCGGTCGCCCCGCAGAGAAAACGGGAATACAGAAGTTAAAAATAATCGATGAACGCGACGGGCCGAGAAAACGACGTGGTGGTGGGTCGAGTGCGCGCGCGTGTGTGCGTGTGTGTGTGCGCGCGTGTGGTGTGGCGCGCGTGTGCGCGTGGTGGCGGGACGGGGTGGGTGGGACGGGTGGTGGGGGGGGGGGTCGAGCGGAGGAACAGCGGGACGAAACGGTGAAAACAATAGCGCGGCGGGTCAGAGCGAGAGCGCCTCGCCGAACGCGTCCGAGACGGTGCGAGACGGCCGCCGCGACCGGTGTGATCCAGACGGGAAGTGTCCTAACGACGTTTGCGTTTCCCGCCCGACGAAAGCCGTATGAACGTCGATCGGAAACGAGAAAAATTGAACACCGAAAAACGTTCGTTCGACAACACGGAGAGTCGGTCGTCTGCGGTCCGCGCGCGAAATCCGGTTTTCCGTTGTCGCGCGGTCCGCGGCGAATGACTGAACGAAACACGCGATTCCGCGAACGACAATCGAAATCACTACGTACGTTGCCGCGGGGCCCGCGCGCGTTGTCCACACTGGCGCGGTATCGTTCGACAGCGCCCGTGCCCGACGTTATCACACCCGGGGCCGTTATCA
Organism: Schlechtendalia chinensis; assembly: GCA_019022885.1. Classification (NCBI taxonomy): domain Eukaryota; kingdom Metazoa; phylum Arthropoda; class Insecta; order Hemiptera; family Aphididae; genus Schlechtendalia; species Schlechtendalia chinensis. The sequence continues at coordinate 13,502,304 of CM032345.1, read as the reverse complement.
ATCTCGACGCCGTCCACGCCGTCCGTTTCAACGTAATACGAGACCGGTCGCCGTTCCGCCCGTCCGTCCGACGATGGCCAAAACGTTTCTCGGCGAGAAATCCACCGCGAAATACTGTCTCGAACTGGTCAGGTAAGCACCGTCTACGGTTCGTTTTGCGCGGTCGAGTCCACCGTCGACAGTATTCGAACCGAACGAAACAATAATAGTGTGACCGTCCGCTCGTTCGAACAATCCGACCGTACGTGTACACGTCGGTGCCGACTGCTCACCCGACGTCTCGACGAGTATTCGCTCGAATGACCAAAACTAATCGTTTAGTATGTAGTGCGTTGTTGTTCACACGGCCCGATACGTCCACGGCACAGACCTTCAGTTTATTTCTAATAGCACTCAACGTATTTACAGTTGTATTTTTTTTTTCCCCGACCACATGATTTTATTTTTCATTAATCGAACGAATTGTTTGTTTAAATGACTATACCCAATGAATTAAATGCATTTTTTTCAAATCATGATTATAATCATTTTTTATTTATTTTGGTGTTAATACTGTTTTATAACTTATCTTTAAACTTAAACCAGTATTGAACAGGCCACTAACCTGTTAAACATCTAGAGTCGGGTACACGTCAAGCGTTCTTATTATCGATCTGTACATTTTAAACACATATTGTAGGCTCGTCCTAAACATATTAAAATGGTACATACGTTTTAAATGATTTTTTGAAAATACTGATCATTATTTCGACAAATATTTTGTTTTCTAAGACCATTTAATAATTTTTTTTTTCAGAAAACATGATTACGAAAACTACTTGTGTTCTTTATTATTACACAAAAATATTAGAAGAACTGGGTTTGCTGTCAGAGCATTCAATATTGAAGTTGCAACAATTCAAGATCAAATAAGTGATACGAAAATTGGACAAATGCGGTTTAAATTTTGGGAGACATCCCTAATGGACATATATAAAGATAAAATTCCAAAACATCCTGTACTCGTTGAACTTTATTTGGTAAGTATTTTTTCTTTTTTTTGTTAGTATTTTATTTGTAAAATTCATTTAATGGTGAAAATTATTACAGGCAACAAAAACACAAAACCTAAGTATAACCTATTTGAAACGTCTAATCTCGTCTCGAGAAAAGTATATGCTGAATTCTTCGCTGAAAACCATGGACGATTTGGATGCTTATGCTGAAAATACTGTATCACCTGTGTACTATTTATTTCTAGAAGCGATGGGTTTGTATATAATTGTATATATATTTTTTTTTATTTATTTATTTACAAAAAATATTATAATTTTATAAAATATCAATAAAGTCAATTTTGTTATAAAATTATATATTTATTTTATGATAAATAGTAGTGTTGAGTAAAGCAATTTATTAATAAAGAAATTATTATTTTGTAAAAAAATAAAAAAAATGTTTATAAGCTTGTTTACAGATTTTGATACGAATAAAAAAACAAATGTATTCAGATAATTACCAAATATTAGTCTTGAAACCATGTAATATGTTATTTTAGATTAAAATATGTTTTGATTTCATGTCACTGTTATTTAGACTTTGTGACATTTTTAGATGATATAATGTAGTTAACACAATACAAATGGTTTGACATTATACAGTTATTTTTCTGATCACATGTTTTCATGTAAAATAATTATGAGTTTAATATTCATTGCAATTCTGTCTGTCAGTCGACACATAATAAATCTATGTAAAAATTACTATACTATGAGCATCCTGTGAATTTAAAAAAACAAAATAGTTTTTTTTTATTAATATTTTTACTATACAGTAATCACTGTAAAATATTTATTAACAACATTATTATACATTTGTCCTAATGACCTATCAAACAATTCAGAGAACCTTAAAAACGTATATTGTACATTTAAGAAATTACTTGCCCAAGACATTAAATTAAATTATTATGATGATTTAACAAGCTAATAAACATTTCAGTGCTATTAATCAAATGGAATTGAAATAATGTGGCTTTCAAAATGTCGACTTTAATGTAATTGATCAATATAGTATTTTAACATTAATTTATTTCAAAAAATACTTTTAACAAAATTATGAACTCAATGTATTAAAAACATAGATGATATCATTAGTTTTTTTTTTAAACTAAAAAAATCATTCAATTTTATTTAAATCAAACTTGATGATAAGTTGAATTTAACATTAGATATGATTGTTAATATGGCGAAACGCATGTGATCTGATAAACAAAATACAATCATTTTTTATCACGGAATCTCACATCAATTATGATTGTACGTTAAATGTATTTGTATATGATCAAACAATTATTTTATGTCATAACCGTTTATTTTGGAAAATATTCAAACTGATGTTCAAAACAAATAAATAGCTATAAGTGTTAATATATCTAGTAGTTGTTGTTAATTAGCAGAAGAAGAAATGTTACCTGCTGCATTCAAGCGCGCCCTCAGAGACATCAACCAGGGGGGTTAGGCAGGACAAAATACTTATGAGTTATACATATATATATGTATATTTATTATAATTATTATATTATATTATATTTCATATAAATCATGAGAAATAACGTACACGTTAAGTGTTTCTAAATTTGTTTGTTATATGTATAATACGAATTTATTACAAACTAAATATTTACCTACTGTAATTCTATTGTGTTTTCGTATATCGTCTGCGAGAACGCTGAAAAAAAAAATGAACAAATTAATCTCATAAAATGTATGCACTCGTCACTGTATGATATTGTCAAATAATCAAATATTGTTTTTACCATCAAATTACGGGCGACAAAAATTGTACACAATCGTCTTGTGTTCCGTCTTATCAAATACCACTATTTTTATATCACGCGCACGATTTTCACGTCGCGTTTATCAAGAATAATTATTTCGCGGTGGCCGACGACGAATCGTGATAATGGATCGTACAACATTTCAAACTATCGTTATTCCAAAACTCGCTACTAAATAATGATTTTTAATTTGAAATAAAAAACAGAATACTTCTATTAATATTTATTAAAATACAAACATTGACCACCTCCCCCCCCACCGACCAGCGGGCGTACTTGCCTACGTTGAAATATCGATGAAAATTGTTGGTTAAAAAAAAAAAAAATTTTTTAGAAAAACACGATTGAAACGCAAACGCTTTTTACGGTTTTCCGATGAATTGTATTTGTCGTGTACGATTGCAGGGATCAAAAATATGGCCGTTGATCACGCGGTCAGTCATCTGGGAAAATGTCAAGGGATCGTGAACATCATCAGAGGCGTACCTCGTAACGCCAGGTCGGGACGAATATCGATACCGCAAGACGTCCTGTCGAAAAACGGCGTCACCCACGAGAACGTGTTGAGGAACTCGAGCGGACAAAACGTGCGCGACGCGGTTTACGAGATGGCTTCCAGAGCCAACGGCCATCTGACCAAGGTGACCGGAACGCGTGTCCGTGCGAGACGATCGCCCGGGCCAGTGCGGCGTGGTACGTGTTTTTCTTATTTTTCCGCCCCTCAGGCCAGACAGCTGCAGAGCGAGACGGACAAACGCGTCCGATCGATTTGTTTGCCGTCCGTGCCGCTTCAGACGTACTTGCGCGAGCTTCAGAAAGCGGATTTCAACGTGTTCGACGAGAGACTACGGGAACGCGACGGCCTGTTGCCCGCGAGATTGCTGTGGCACAAGACGGTCCGCTGAAATGGTTACGGGCAGGGTCGTAGTGATCGTGTCCGGATAGAATTTTAGAACGCACAGGAACGATCGCGATCGTTTGGGCGCGTCCTTCATACTCGCGTTTTCGTCGTGAAATATAACACGGATAAGTAAGTCTTGAAAAAGCTTTTGAAAAAAATTCATTAGGATTCATTGGTCGTTTTTTTATCTTGACGACTAACCCACGTCACTACGTTATCAGTCACAGAAATCCGATTCAAACGACGAAAAACATGACATGCAGAGTTTTCATTTGTACTCGCGCTCCCTGTTAGTTCTATTTTATTTTAAATATTATTTCGCGCCTTGTCCTCACGCCGGCCTTGATCATAATATATGTATATATGTGTGTGTGTGTGTGTGTGTGTATCGTCGTAGACTTTAGCGAAACGAATGTTATTCGTCGTTTGTCCGCGTCGGATGCGTGTGACGTCGGACTGGCTTCAGAAGATCGCGATTCCTTTCCAAAAGTAGGCGGGCGGGGGGCCTATAGACCCTTTGGCTACGACACCGATCAGAACGATTTCGGCGTCTTGAGATCATGTCAAGATCGGCATTCCGGAGAGGAGGCGCGTTTGTCCGCCGGTCCAGTGTTCGGCTCGGTGCCCCGGCGCTGTTGAACAGATATTCGTTGTACGTGTTTTTGTGCGAGCCGTTTTTCCAACGCGGTCCGGCAACAACTGAAACGACGTCAGTGAACAAATCGGTCCGGTCGAATGGCGTACACAAAACCGACGCCCAAGTTCGGTTGGCCGAGAGTCCCGTCGGACGCAGTTTTCCGTTTTCTGTGCTTTTTTTTTTTCAGAAACCGTATAGCCCGTTCCGACGTTCGACACGGTCGTTGTGTGATTTGTTTATGAAAGGTCCCCGGCCTAGTGCCTAGTGTCGACGTGAGCCGCCATTTCATCCGTATAGAATATATATATATGTGTTTAACCCGATATTATCGTCGAAACAATTGTGCGACGTACAACGTGTGTTTGGTGTTTATTCCGAATGTTTAAATGTGAAAAAAATAAAAAAAAATAATAAATTCAAACCGACAAATGTTGATTCCCATTACGAATTCCAGTAGCGTGGCGAACCGTTTAATGACGAGGAGCGGACTATTTTTCACCCGGCACCCGTCTCCTCTATAAAAACGACAAATAAATAACGAAAAACCAAAAACGAAATACGTATCGTTTTTTAAACACTTTCTTCTGGCTTTCGTTTTCTTCCGAGTTCCGTCTCGTAAATTAAATCCCGAGCAATGTAATTCGCAATCGTTCACTGTACACGTCGTGCGCCCACCCGTCCAATTTGAACTGGGAACGGCCGATCCAAAATTACGACACGACGGTAAATCCGAGCCCGTGTTCGTCGGCAGTCGCCTACAGTCCCCGTTTCGATTTCAAACAGCGTCGTCGACGGACGACAAGAGCCATCCTGTTGTCCTGTCTGTCTGTCAAACAAAGCCTTTCTGAAATACGTTTCGGCTAAAACCCAATCCGTCGTATTATGTTTTCCCGATCGGATACGCTCCGTCGCCGCGTCTCGTTCCCGCTTTTCCGAACGTGCGCCTTCTCCGGACCAGACGTTTGTTTGACTCGGCGACGAAACGTTTCCAAAAAAAGTCACCGGCGCAACGTGAAAAAACTCGCTGCGCACGTCCACGCCCGAAGCGCCGTATATATTTTCGACAGACGTTTTAAACCATTTAATTACGTAATTTTAAAGGTGTCGATTGTTTGAATTGTTGCGAAGAAACGAATAAAATATTATATATACATATATAAATCAATCTTTTTTTTTATATATCGACAAAACCTCCGGAGAGAGTGTCTCACTCTGCACGTGTGACGGAGTGTACAACAATATTACATATTGAACGTATCTTTTTTCCTAATATATATATATATATATATTTGTGTAAAAGAACGAAAACAAAAACAAATGTAAATAAAACATTAACGAAAATTACTCACGCGGCATCCTTGGCGTTCCCACCGGTCGGCCAGCACCGCCCGCGGGGACGTGACGCAAAGCTAACCTAACGTTTCAACAAAAATTGAAAAAAAATTAAAACCACGAGTGAAGAGTGGTGAACGGTGTCCGCCAACAAAAGTAAAAACAAAAAAAAAATTTAAAAAAAAATTTTTCGATTCTTTTAGAATAAAATAAAACGCGTTTACACAATACTTTTTTAATTCCGACAGTTGGGGTTGTCCCGTGACTATGGCGTTCGAATGGGTTCTGATTTGATTTGGACGTCGCGAAGGTATCCGGGGGAAAAAAAAAAATGAATGGTTACTGGTTACGACACCGGTCCGTCCGGAGAATCGGGATGCACGGGCACTAATGCGGTCTACGAATTTAACGCGCGTAACTCGAGTATTTTTTGTTTTATACATCCTCTTAACATGCTGTTTAAATGTCCAGACAAATTGCTGTCGTCAAAGCGTGCCGCGGAGCTTTCCAGACGTTCCAGTCGACTGCGTTTTTACTTCGGTCGTCCGCGGGCCTCTGTCGGGGGTCTCACCCCGACCGCGGCGACGGACTTAACGCCCGGCCGCGCGGTGATAAAAAAAATTTAAAAAAAACACGTTTCGAAATACCGCGCGTACGGCACGTCGACGTCGTGTTTCGCGAACGTTTTGTGAATTTATTCACGTCCGTCCGGAACTCACGCGTGTTCGACGACTTTCCGCTTGTCCGCGTTTTTCGCCACGAGCAAACGTTCGAACTGAAAACTGACCGTTTCCGCCCGAACGGCTCGTGCCCCGTTGTCTATATTTCGCTTTTGTCCAGCTCGTTCAACGACGCACTTGCGTCGGAGACTTCAATTTTTTGGTGCGCAAATACTACGCGCTTTTAAGTTTCTGCGCAGGCCGTTTACGTACATTTAACGAAAATAACACGTTGATCAAAACGCTTTCACGCTGGACCCGTGACCTATTCGCTATTTTAACATAGTAATAATATTAAAAAAACGGTGCAAATAAATTTGCACGCTCCGTTTAATATCGGCGGGTAGTCCACACGCCGCGTATATATATATATATGAAAGGATTTTTATTCTTTACACGCTTAATCCGACATACATTTGAAATCGTATATCGTAGAACTATTAAACAATTAAATAATAAATAAATGAAAAAGACACGGAACCACCGTGTAGGACACGTATTAAAATAAAAAAATTTTGTTTGATAAACGCTTGCGTGAGTTTTTTTTTTTTTTAAATGATTTTTATTGTGATGTCAATTTCTTTATGTCGGCGTCCAGTGAATCGACCCTGGATTGCATTGCGGTAGCTTTCTCGTCCATTTCGTTGCACGCCAATGACTTGCTGACGTTATTTTGATGCATCTCTTGGCAACTGAAATTTAATAATTAACTAGATATTCGAATGTATTTAACGAAAAATTCTAATCAACAGGAGAATAATAATATAATAATAATAAGAGAAGAACAGATTATTTTCTGTTTTCATTTAACCTAATCTACGCTTATTTATATACAAGACTGTAAATTTGCACCTATAGTAAAATATACATATTATTTTTTTATTGTAACGTAATAAATTTTACGGCGAGTATAGTTTTTTTTTCAATTTCACACAATTTTTCCATTTTTTTTTTTTTTTTAATCTGAACGAAGCGAACAATGTTTATAATAATGGATTTTATTTTATCCGTGAGCACTCTTTCGTGTAAAAAGAGTGCGCTCCGTTGTTCCTTTAAAAAAAAAAAAAAAAAACATTTGTTTGACACGTTTTTTTTCAATACTTTTCTTACGCGTAAGGAAAAATTATGGAAAACGTTCATACAACTGCAGAAAACTGGTAAAATTGACAACACGTCTGTTTCCGATAAATGTTATAAGTTTGGATTTTAAAAACCTACAAAGTATAAACAGGCTTTCGCTCAGAATCACTTTTCGAATGCAATGATTTATCGAATATTTTAAACAACATTTTTACCTATTAAAAAAAAAAATATTAAGATATATTTGTTACTGGATTATTGAAAATATACGCGTTGTATATAACTACGAGCGTGTTCGATTCGATTGTGCAAATACGTACGGTATTCTTATTTGATTAACAAGAACGATTGATATTTACTATAAATACTGTTAAATGAAACTGAAATTAATAAATGAGTCTTAATTTTACAAAAACCAATAAAACAATGAATCGTTGAATATATGTATTTATTTTAATATGATTTTAATGGAGGGAAACACGGTTCTCATTCCACCCCAGTATACACGCCACTGATATGTAAAATAATATAATATTTAATAACATTGTATGTCAAATGTCCATAGATCATAATTCATAATTATAATTATGAATACATACTAATGGAATGTTTTAGAAAGAAACGTCTTAAATTTAAAAAAAAAAAATTGTAATTAACGATAACGTCTATGGCTTGTTCAGATTAACATAAAATTATATTTTTCGTTTAGAAATGTCAACGTCACTGATGTGTGAAGTTTAGGTATTCAGCATAAAATGTCCAGTGAGTGGGCACAACAATATTGTATTCTTAGAATATTAAATTACTTGTACGATTAAATGAGACATATTTTTAAAGTAGTTGAACGAATTCCAGATAAATTATTGTGAATACTCTAGTACATGATAAATGACAAAGCCATTACAGGTATTATATTAGAGTTGTATTTTTGATCATCTTTGAACTTATAAATTATTAATAATCTACATTTGTTTTAAAAAATATAAAACGTATTTCTGTTCCTTACGCTTTGCCCAGGCCGGTGTACACATTCAACACATAATCCAGTTCGTCTTGTTTATCCGAAATCTCTGCCTTCAAATTGTTGATCCTCGAACGAAAATGTTTGGACGATTCTTTGGATCCGTGTGTACGTTTCAATATGACAGTTTGCTTCTGTCAAATGAAATATACGCAAAGTTAGACGTTTAAAATACAAAAATGAAACTATATGTAACTAAAAACAATGGCTACCTACCTCTACGATTTCAGTTTGCTCTTGTATTTTCTCCATCATACGTTTTGTAATCTCAGCATGATTTCTAAAAATGCCGAAAAGTAATATCGGAAAATCGTTAAAATATTAATTTTTTTTTAAAATTGGAATGTATATAAATAATGTGTCATGTAATTCGGTAAATACGTGTAATAAAACGCTATTTCAATAGTGGTTAAACCGATACACTTACTGAGCAGCTTCTCTGTCTTGCATATGCATAATGGGCGAGTTACTGTGTTTTTTATTTATATTCTTCATCAATACTTCACTTTTAGCCTTCCGCTCATTAAGCTTTTGTATCAAGCAATCCAAACTATCTTGAGCCGCTTTTAACATGGCTAATGAAAACATCATAATAAATATACATAAGTATACATATTTGAAACAAAATTATTTTTCCACGTTTATCAAGGATTCGTTTAATTATTTTTTTCGTTAAATATAATAATACGAGTATAGTCGATTAAATAAGAGGTAATATTTTAAACAATTTTAATTATATTATAGATAATTCTTATTGAGTATAGTACTTTGACTATGAATGGCGAACTATCATATTTGGGCCATTTTGGTTATGGGTCATATTTTAATAAGCAAAAAAAACTCATAGTTTAACGGTGTACCAGCAATAAATGTAGGAAAAAACGTTCAAATAAAGACAAGAGTGTATGGTTTTGAATTTATAAAGTCGCACTTCCCGGCTATACATTTTTTTTAAAAACAATACTATCAGGGATTATTTGTTAACAAGTAATTTCTTTTTTTTCTTATAATTATTTTTAATTTGAAAATATTAGATAAATTTTAAATAATTAAAATTTTAACCCATGTGCTAAGTGATTGTAGATTCTGGTTATTTGCATAAAAAAGAATTCATCTATAACAAATATATAATAGCATGCCACTTTTTACTATTTAACGAATAGCTTATATTTCATCATCAGCTAGCCTCTAATGGTTAATTTTAGTTTAACCGGATGAAGTGTAAAATGTTTGGCCTGTATAGATGATATCATAATAACAATGTCAATAACATAATATTTCTATTATACGTATGATTAAAGTTAACTTTGGCCGGCAATGGCCATTTTACGTAATTTTACCTGTAATATATATATATACATACATAATTACGCAATTAAAGTTAAAAAAACCTCTTTTGTTCTATTTAAATAAAACAATTATGTAAGCACTTTTTAACGAAATAAATAAAATTGGATAGTAAAAGAAATTGGTTTTAAGAAAAAAAATAATTGCGAATTAGACTGTTTGATTATATTATTTTTAAGTGATTTTGTAATAATTTAATCCGATTGCATAATAATATTATATGTTGTTATTATATCAGATCAATTTGAAATGTGCTATATAATAACACAGAAATATAAAAAATATTTGATCCCGGCCCGGCGGAATGCGGTCGTATCCCAACATCCATTATTGCTGTTAGTCGGCTTCAACTGTTAAAAACAACTTATTAAAATTTTCAAAAAATATTACCCTCGTTCTCCTTTTTCTTCTGTAACGTCGTTTCCATTAACTTTCTCACGGCATATTTTTCTTTCTTCTCCAATTCAGCCAATTCACGTTTTGCCCTTTCCCCTTTGATATGTATGGCGTGCATTTTCTACAAAAAAAAATATATATATATATATTTATTATATTATATTTTCATGTTATACATATTATAAAAATGAACCGTAGAATTGTATTTTATATTATATATGCGTGCGCACACACGCACAACACACCCATAATATACTAATTTAACCACATGGTCATTAAATGTTTCATCCAGCTAACTGTTATCATTCTTTTAAAAAAAATCTGTCACACACACATGCACACACATGTATATCTATATATGGTTTTTGTATACACTATTACAAATAGATATTTTTATCTAATTAAACGTATAAAATGAATATGTAGGTTTACACATGGCATTTTACTGTAAAATTAGATATAATTTTTGTTGAAACATAAATTGAATAATATACACAAGTCATAGTTAATTTTATTATCTGAACATTGTCATTAGAATATAATATTATTATTATATTTTCAAAACAAAAAAAAGTTAAATAAAATGAACTACAATAACAATGGAAACGAGCGCGAGTATTACACTTATCAATATATATAATACTTGTATTGTAACGTTATGAGTTATAACGAACATTATGTACAACATTTGTATTGTACGAATGTATTTAATATATACTTTGTTTCCACTTTTTAAAATCAATAGTCACATTCATTTCTATACTTAGGATTTCAAGATACTTAAAGATTTTTTTTTTTATTATTATTATCTTTTGAGTAGGCACATGATTATTGTAGGCATTTATTTAAAATATAATACGTGTGTCGCCATAATATGTACCAAAAAGTAAGAAGGTATCAGTTTATAAAAGAATAGAAATATTTACATATACATAATCAGTTGATTTGTTTGAAGGGAATCCACCGAATTCGAAAATGACGAATTGTATGTTTTGTTCACGTTACGTCTGTGTGAAATGCAAATGATGATATCGCAGCAATACATTCACACGCGCACGCAAATGTCAGCAGTGTCCCGGGGTTCAGGTGCAACACGAAACGGATACTACCCAACGTATCGAATGATACGGTAATGCGATTAGGTTTCTGAAAACCGAATTGAATTCTTTGTGAATATTATCCGTAAGACCGACTCATTTACTCTTGAAATTTTTTCAATTAATTTTACATGGGATTTTATGAGAAAAAATAAATAAAAAATAAAGTCGATCTCGGTAGAGTAGACCCTACGACGATGTTTTCGGATTACTTATCATGTCTATTACTATCGATCGATACGTGGAAAACGTCTAAAACACTATGTTTCGCGTGGGTTAGACAAAGAGAGAAAACACCCCGCTTCCAATCGCCCCTTGCCCGTAGTTTGTTAAACGGCCAATTACGGAAAACGCGTTAAACTCGAAAACCTCACATCCGGATTGTTCGCACGTTTTTATGATAAAATCTTTGCAGTAATGAATGCACGGCTATACAGCCGACTACAGACAACGGACACGCCAAGTAATGTATAATATTCGAGTGTTTTTCGTGTACGTCGGTTACCTCAAGTAGCACACAATTACGACCCGTGTAGGTGGTGCTTTTAAACCGTACAGTAATTATATATTACCGATTATTGGCGTTTCCAACCTACGTGTTTATCCGAGTATTTCAAATATTTATAAAAAAAAAAAAACCCCACTAAGCCGGCCGTACTTTAATTTACGTTCGATTAAAAACAGCCATCGGTTATTGGTATCACGTGTTCATACTTATAAGACAATAACGCGACTAAATCATAAAATTACGCGAGTGAATTGAAATTCGCATTTTCCGAATATAACTGAATCCAAGCCTGAATGGTTACTAAATAATGGCCTAAGCATGTTGCTGGGTTATACAACTTACTCAAATAATGCGTTGCATGCATACACGCTGTAGGTGCTACGGTGTACCGAACGAATTTTCAACAGTACAATTATATAGCATAACACCGTCACGAAATACCGTGACCTTTTTAAAAATACGTTTTAAGATTGCATTTTAAAATCAAAATATTTAATAGTTAAGAAAGAATTGAGTTCGGGTCAGTGGTAATTAAATGGCCGAGTGTATCAGACTTAATTCAAAAAAGTTTAAAAAAAAGTGATTCGATACTGGTACATGCATTTATAATTTTTCAAATGAAAGGTTGAAAATAATAATCATGACGAACACATTGAACATTGTGATCTATATCGTTAGTGGAAACATTAAAACGATTGGAAGTCTAATCAATAATTATTTTATATATATATGTTAAATATTAATCTTTATTTAAACGTTCGACTCTCGGTGTTCAGTAACTATTTGATAACTGTCCCGGCACTTTATCCAAAGGTTGTATATAACTATATCGTTTAAATTCTAAACAAATATTATGTGTACTCAATGCGTACCGAAAACTACAAATTAAGATTTCGTATCTTTATTACAGATTAGATTTAAAATTAACCTATATAAATTGAAAAGATTATTAAACGGAAATATGGTACGACTGTGCGAGTATAGGTAACTATATAAACTTAACACCTCTAGTCAGTAAAAATATTAAATATTTTAAGAAAAATATCTAAATCAAATACTAAAAACAAAAATTGGTATTTATTACGAAACTTTGTTTTTCTCCACTACGATTACAAGTTTCTTTTATTAGATATAGAATAAATCATACTTGTACATTAGAGAGATAGAGAATTTATTGTTTTATATTACTTTTAGAAAAGTTAAAAAATATGCCGCCAAAATGTATTGATATTATTGGAGTGTGTGGGTATTTTTGAATTCCTAAATAGTCATATGACAACGCTGCTCATAAGTCGGTTACGCGTCTAAACGGTTCGACGTAGACATAAAATTGATATCGGTACAGATAATGAATCTATGCATTTACAATAATCAAACGCGCGCAAAAATAAAATAACAAATTAAATTCAATTTGATTTGTTGTGTTTGGTCGATGATTTTTTTTTTTTTTGTGGATCTTTGTTGCAATTTAATAAAAATAAAATTTTTTAACGTCCAACGAATACGACCTCGCCTTAATTCATAGTTTAAGTGGTCTATTTGTACATTTATTTGTTTCGACTATTATACACCTATTGTGGACATCGGTCCGAATATTTGCATTCATAGTTTTTATGCTCAAGATAGAACGTACACTTTGTAGTCGATCAATTAAATACCCGTCACACGACTAACTGGGTCGTACAGCGAATAAAACAGCAATTACAAAAAAAAAAAAAACTATAAAATTAAGTTAACGGCGTATTCGTACGGGAAAATCACACACAACAGCAGCGTTCCGCGGAAACGACAGTGACCGTATGATCCCACCGTGAAGGACTAAAAATGACTTTTGAATATTGTTTGAAATCTCGTAAACCCAACGGAGAAAGAATATTAACTTGAGTTAGTTAGTTTTTGTAAATACGTGTCGTATTTTGCCCGCCGAATATTAACGTAAGATGGCTAACGATGGCTAACCATCTTGCCTCCCCTCCGAGAACCGAAGCGATTCGTTGTTTTGAAATATGGAAACGGCGTCTGAGTATGCCATTGTGGTGGCATCATACGTACATGAACACTATTCACACTCGTTTCGAAATTAGTGCCGAACCTTCAACAAGAGGTTTGGACACTTAAGTTACCGCCCGTGCGCCCATGTATTTATATAAACCCCCCCCCCGGGATTAAAATCGCAATGATATACGCTATAGACTTCAATTTACTACTGCCGAGGTGTCACAAACGTTGGACTCGCCGTCGTGCATCGTTGCGGGCGTAGGTTGCATTCGACCAAGCCAATTTTTGATGAACGTCCGAAACGTGCGAGCATATGGACTGGAAACGCTGGTCTCGAGCAGGCGCGGATCCGGAACTTATTTACGAGGGGGGAGGGCCATCTTAATCAAAACAATTTTAATCCTCGTTTTGTCGCATCGAGCAATGAAATATTTTCCAAAACGTTTTATTGAAAATCGTTTGCGATACACCGAAACAAAACAATAAAGTCCGTCTTTGTATCTTTATCGAATGTCGAATCGCGTGGCGGTCGCGGCTGCTATCGGAACGATTCATTGTCCTCTACGGAGATGTTCGAGATATTTAAGAGCCCATACTGTAGGTATGTGTATATTACATTACGTAACCCATCAATTTTTAAGGTTCACGTGTCGTTCGATAATTAAACTGCAATACATGTATGAAAACAATTGTATGCACTTTGATAAAAAGAGGTGTAGGTATCTTAAATTGGTTATCAAAAACGTTGAAACCGAAAAATCCCGTAGCTACGACTTCATTTTAAATCGTCTTGCTAATAGTATCATAGATAAGAGTTAGAATTATAAAACGATGCTATAATAAAATAAAAATTTAACAAGAGTCTTGACCCCCCCCTCACCCCATTCTTGGATCCGCGCCTGGTCTCGAGAACGCCGTACGTAAACGCGTTTACGTACGTACCCGTCGCATAATATTACGTTTTCGACGTCAACGCGTTGTATCCGGAAAATTACGCGAAACACGAGTTTGACGAGATTTTCAACGTCAGTTAATTCAGACCGCCACTGGTCAATTCACGGTAGTGAATCCCCCGGACACCGATTACGTGTTACCGTATTCGGTGAGCCGGTCGCGTCCAATCTACCGGACATTTTCCGTTCGGACGCGGTTCGGTGTACGGCCGGCATCTCTAACCGGCAATCTCTAACCGGCAATCTCTAACCGTCACCGACCGATTGCGTTCTCGAACAATGCCATTATCGTTGGCCGACGAGCGTTTTTTTTTTGGAAACTCGCGTTCGCGCGATAACACATTTCTTGGAACCGATACCGATAACAATAACAACAATGTCCGCGACGCGTCTATAGTTTTCCAAACGAATACCGTTGAAATACGCGCGTCCGTTTCAAGATATTTTCAATAATCTGCGGGGGAGGGGGGGAGGAGGGTTTTCGCGAAACGGATCGGTACGTACGAATGCAACGGATTTTCTGAGGTAACCGAGTTACCTCGCCCGGGGGGTCGGTCGTACGGATTCGCGCGTATTTTGTACAGGGACGCGATACAAACGTATTTCCACATTACATTTGTCGAGACGAGTATTATTGTTTTATTGCGTGTGTTTCCGAATGTTTTTCATGACGATTTCTCCGGGTGCGCGTTCTCGTTTGCAGCGAACGTGGGGGGGTACCGCAAAATTTTAAATTAAAAATTAAAATTACAAAAAAATATATTTATATATTTATACGGGTTGAGATGGAATTCAATTACGAAGCCCCCCCCGCACGCCGATCGAAGCGGGAACGACACGATTTGAACGCGAAAAGAACATTGATTGTCGAGAACAAACGCACCTTGAAGGTTTACTTTTGTGGCGTTCAATGCGGAAAACGGCGGCATTATTTCTGGCGCAATATACAAAACATCGCGCGTACCGGTTTTATCATTTGTATGAACGACTGTTAGTCTGACTATTAGTGAAGACTGTTAGTGAAGTAATCGTTTTGTCGATGAAAACGTCCGATACATTTGACGATCATGTGAAACGTATTAAACAAAATGAAAAGCAAAATTTACCGCAATCGCGGAGTTTTCCCGAAGCAAGTTAAGAGAACGAGCTATATCCAATATCCAATTTGCGTATCCGAGGAGCCGGTTTTTTTTGATGTCGTTGCGTGTGACGAATAGCGTTTCGAAAACGCCGGGACGAAGAGAGAGGAGCACAAAGAAGTTCGGCGTTCGACTGGAATCGAATACGTTCGCCTCGGAGCGCACACCGCGTTTTACCAGCCGCCCGCCAAAACGCAACATGTCTGTTGGTCGACGGTCGCCTACAAAACCGCTAATCGCGTATACCGTATACCGTATACCGGTCCGGTACGTCGGAACCCGAGGAAGAGTACACGCGTACTTTCCGAGTACAACAACCGTACGCGTGTCCCTTTACCCGCGGCGGCCCGCCGAGCAAAGACACTCGTCGAGTCTGTACGAAAAACCCGGAATCCGACAACGACGACGAAGAGAAGCACACCGTCCACGTGCAGAATTCAAATTCGTAAATATAATGCCGACAGACGCGTTGGCGTTACTCACTGCTGTTGTTGTTGACGAACCGCGCCGACGAAGCGTATCGATCGTGTTCCGCCGGCGAGTACGATTGTCCGGTAGAAACGCGGCGCGCGTACCTCGGACAGGTCTCTGGGGACGCGGTTCGCGCGCACGACGAGACGGCCGGAGACGGTCGTCGAGAACGTCAAAAGAGACTAGGTTAGGAAAGATCTTACCGGTATAAAAAAAAAACCCCCGTGAATTATTCGACTGACCGCCCGGACGAGCGGCGGCGGGGCGGGGGGGGGGGGGTAGGGGGTCGCCTACAAGACCAAACATTATATACCGGTACCGTGGTTGCACACGCGCACGTACCTCGGGCATGTCCTCCGGAACGCGGCGCGCGTCCATGACGAGACACGACGGTCGGCGCGGTACGGACGTCGAACGACAAAACGGCGCGCACCTGACTGACACGGCGTTCTCCGGCAAAACGCTTTTACGTGCTCGGCGGCGGCGGCGGCGTCACGCGCGCGCGTATACCGCGTTCCCGGGTAACGCTGTTATCGCGTCGCACGTCCCCCCCCCCGCCGTCCCTGACGCCCCGCCGCAGTACGTTTTTGCCGTTTCGTCTGTTTTTCCCCGTGTCGGCGGCGGCGGCGGCCGTTCGTGAAATAACATAATCGATACGGCGGAAACGTGTATACTGTTATTGTATCGTTTGTGCAGGAACGCCTTTGCCGCGGTCAGATCCGCTTTTCATTCGACTCGTTCGCGCGGCCGTTTCTCTCGCGTACGAAACCCGTCCGCGTGTGTTGGCCGACTTCGTTATCGTCGTTGAAGTCCTCGTTTAATCTCGTCCGACCTACCGACGACGACCGTCGTTATTTGTGCGTTGTGCTTTCGGCGTCGTCCGCACGCTTATTTCTCTATACGCCGTAGTATCCAGGTCGGCGTCACGATTATTTGCTTTTCGATTGTTCCGCTTTAAGTCTTGTGTGCCGGTCGTTCCGTTCATTTGGCAACTTAATGTGCACATCGCGTAATCAACGGTTAACAATCGGCGGTTCTCAACGTGTTCAAAACCGCGGAACCCACGAGAAGCGAAATGTTTTTCACCGCCGCCCCCTATAAAAAATAACATAACGGTTTACTTGAAACGCGTACACAATTGAATAATGAATATAAAATGAACGTGTCGATGGGATTGTTGTACTCGGTGCTTGCGAGTCATTTTTTTTACGTTACGTACGACGCTTATGAGATGAACGCTCTCAAACCTACTCGTTTTAACGATATGCTCACCGCCGCCCACCAGGGAACGATATCGCCCCTCACCTTTTGAGGAACACCGATATAAATAAATAAATTATGAAAAAACAAAACAAAACAACGTGTACATAAGGTTATCAGTCACAATTTTATTCAATCGTCTCAAATCCACATTAGTAGCATAAAGTGTTTGATAACATTAAATAACAAGTGGATAAATATATTCGAACAGCATACATAAATATTGATACTACAAGACACCTGTATGTAGAATCAAGATATTTAAATGCAAACATTATTGAAACTAAATATAATATTGTTATATGTTAATAATATGGTTATACAAACAATTTTATTTTATATCGAAATATTAATTGCACAACTATTTAATAATAACTAAAGTCATTGTATTGGAAACAATGGTAATAAGTAATTAATAATTATAAAAAAAAAAAATTTGTTAAATTATTTATTAAATGGATTTAAATTTAAAATTATTTTATTTAAATGGACAATTTTGTCTGATGAACTGTTTATTTAGTTGTCACTTTGTTTTTCTTCTTTATTCAGAACATCTGTCGTGTCTATCGAGCAGCTCTGTAAATTATAATCAGCATTGAAAAAATATTATTAGATAATAATATTTAAAATATTTAATAGATACAATACCTATACATCTGAACACTACCTTGATAGTTACAATTTTTTATTTATTAATTTTTGTAATTGAAATTAAACATAAAATATATACTGTATATTTAAAATTTTAATTTAAGAATTATAATACATAATTACCATTAAAATAATTTTTTTTTATGTGAAGCTTAGTTTACCATGTTCATTAAGAAAAAAAGAAAACATCAAAATATGTTCATTGCAACAGAAATTATGTATTGTTTTACTTAGAATTTAAAAATAATTTGACTCTAATGAAAAATACTACAGTATAACTTATAATTACTAGTGTCATGTTGTCTGACTGTTCACATGTCATAAACTTGTTTTCATTGACCTTTACTGTTTGTTTAGCGAAAGGTATTTTGCCATTTTCAAGAATCTAAAAATAACCAATAAATAATAAAAATGACATTATACAAAAAAAAAATACACATTTTATTAAACAAATGTATATGAGTGCCATTGGTTTTTGTTTTAATGGCTAGGGTTACTTGTTAATAAAAACAATAAAATATAATTCACCAGTTACTACGATAATTAAAAATAAAGAAATAATAATTTCATTGAAGTTTGTGAATTTTGACAAATGCTTTTATGAAAAGTAGGAAATAAAAAAATTTGTCGACTCATTTGAAATATACCAGAGAAAATAAACTTAATACCACTTAAACCACTGGCACTGACACTTTAATAATAAACGGTTTAAATAACGCCTAACCATTCTTGACCCATCTCTCAGCTGAACCGCAATGTGCTTGCCCGGCACGATTTTCAAACCATTAAAGTTATTGATATGCAAACAAATATTTGACATCCACTGGAAAATGCGAGCCCTGGAACATTTGAACGCAATATCTCTTCCTTCATGGTACTGAAAATTAAATCATTATTTAAAAATACAATTTGGTACAGGAAGCTTTTCTTGTGTTTCTCGCATCAATATTAAACCATAATTTTCAAACATATTTTCAAGTTTTTCAGATCAGCCATAAATCAAATATATTCTATATTATTGTATAATTTAATTTGAACGAAACATAATGTATAACTACAATTAAAATCATACGGCTATTGTGCTTTGTGATGAAATGAACATGAAAACTACAATGCTCGTGTATAAATTAATCATTAAAAATGTCATGTTTATATTTATAATTGTTTCGATTTTACATTTCTAATAAGTACATCATGCATACAACTGTGTGCACGGTTAATATTTGACATTAATAATAAATATTTTATCTTATTAGTTGTATGACACAGAATGTATAGTACACACAAATAGTCAATGGTTTAAACAGTATATTTATTATATATGTAAAATACAATACTTTAAAAAAAAACCTACATCGCAACCAAGACCACTTCCATACATATCATAGTTTAAAATTTCATGAGCCGCCATTCCTTCTCTTACGTTTCGACTATCCAAATGTAAATTCAATTTTAATTTAATTTCGGTTAACAAGCGCTCAATACTCCCTACTTTGAAAATGTCAGAACGTACAAAATCATCTGTAAATTGGTTTACAATAGCATAATATAATAAACATTGTAAAATAAAGGGATCGATGACTGGTTTTTTAGTAAATAAATATTATTGGTCTATACATATGCACACGCTATACATACATAACAGACAATTTATTCGATTACGTTTGGGTTAATCACGATTGTGAATAACATTAATAAATATTAGCATGAGTTATGTATTAATATTTAAAACAATTATTTCATATACAATGGAAAATTATGGGTCTACACGTGATTTATTGAGCTTACGATCTGGGAAAACTGTTTTGTATAGTCTTTGGAGACTACTTTTAGTCTTCATCATATTTAGAGAGACCTCCGATTCTATAGTGTACACGTATGGCAAGTTCAATATATGTTCAGAGAGATCTGCATAATCTTCTATTTCAACCTAAAACATATTAATATTAACGTTATTGATATAATTAATTGACAAATACAATATATAATATATTTACTTTTAAAAATTTAAAAAAATCCAATAATATATTTTTATAGTCATCTGGATGTTCATGCCAACAAGATATTTCATGAAATTTTTCAGAATATTCTCTCATACTACCAGCGAAACCTCTGGGATATGTTTTAGCTAAAATTATTTTTAAAATTGCATGTGTAAATTTTCCAATAATAAAGATACAATTTGTAATTGTATAAATGCATTGTGATTGCATACTTCTGTCTTAAACTAACAATTTAGGAAAATTAATATTTTTTGTTGAAAAATTGTCTTGTACAGAAAATAATAACAAAAACTCTATATTTTTAGATGAAAAAATTAATTTTCACATAAAATATGTGACAACTTTATTTATCAGATAGCAGAAATATCTTTTCTACAGCGTAGTAATAAAAACAAAATAATACAAGATTTCAATAATGAATAACTTTTTTACTAATAGGTATTAAGTCGCTGCAATAACAGTTAAGTAAAGTTGTCATCTTCGATGAAAATTGGGTACTCTAATTATGGTTGCAATATTTTCGGTTCCATGGATTACAGTCTAATGATTTTTCCAGTAAAAATAATTGGTGATCCTTTTAATGTTTGATTGCACCACACTTACTGTACCACATCATTGTTTACACAACGTTTTCTATACTCACAGATACCAATAATTTTATGAAATGTACGAAAAACGCCTTCAGATAAACTAAACTCCAACATGGCTATTTCTGCTGGAAAATAATATTGTTCTTCATTGTGGGAATGACAATTCACATGCAACAGGATAAATTTTTGTTCTAATAACTCTGAAACATCAAAATTACAAAATTACGATTACGAAGTTTTCTTTTTCGTATCACTGCTCTAGGCGACTTCAAACAAGCTTAATCCAAAAACTTGTTTAAGAAAACAGAATCCAATGAATTAACTTGAGAAAATGTACTTGACGCAGAATATATTGCGCATAATAATATCAATTCAAATGAACTACACAATTTAAAGGCTAAAACTCTAAAACTTTCAACCTCATTTACCTCGTCCCCGCTTATTGTCATTCATTATACTCCTCGTTTCATCGACCTGTTCTCTTTCATCAAACTCATACTCTTTTTTTAAATAAAATATTAAATAAATAATTAATAATTGTGCACGGCGATATTTATTTTAGTATCGATATGCTTTCATATTATAATATCAAAAAAGAAACGTATTGACAGAATTTTTTTTTTTGATTCTAATAAAAAGGGGGTTTTTAATTATTTTAACATTATACACAATAAAAAAAAAAAAAAAACACAATATTATCTATCAAACTAATGTGTTATACAATTGTTCAGCGATATCTGATTTAAGCATTAAATGTATTCGCTTTCAAAAAAGAGATAAATATAAAATATAAATTTAAATGTACTGACATCGATATGGAATCGAAAAATGCATAGGACATATCGTAAAAAATAATTGTGATAATAACAACAATAACAATTGTATTACAATTAATCGAAAAACTTACATGCTATTAGCTAATTCATGATATTGGCAAATAACAAGTTAAAATTGTATAATCCATACACTGATCAATTCTTAGATGGTGTACAAAAATAAGTATTTTATAATCCGACGATAATTTATGGCATGGCAATCATAATACATCAATTTAAATTACGTTTATTAGCCACACTATTTTAGTACGTTTTCTTTTTATAATACTAAACGTTATCCTTACGTTTTTCATCTTTAATATTTTCAAACATATTTTTTAAATATTTAAGCATTTTCCAATAATAACTGCTGTCGATGTGTAGATTTTGGATCTGTTCGGGTAGTTTATCTTTCTGGACCGAGTTCAGGTTATTAGCAATCATTTTATATTTTTTTTTTTCAATTACCGACATAGACTGTAAAAAAAAAAAAACATGAAAAATAGTTTTAAATTAACACGTTATAACCAAAGATAGCTAAATATTTTAATTTAAAATCCATATAAATGAATGTGTAGGTTCTTTATCATTATCATCATGGATTTATGATGAAATAACCGATTATTAATTCCAAAAAAAAAAAAAAAATTAATAATAGTTAGTCCATAGGTTTTTATACTTTTGAGGTCCTATTTTTACACTAATTTTATGTGGTCACGAAACCCTCTCATGCTTTATGATCGTAATATATATTATGCACCCAATGTGTTGGTCATTAGATTAACGTATACACTTTAATGTTGTTTTATAATTTATTTATTTCAAAAGATATTAAAAAATATAGTTAAATAATTCCATTTCAAAATAATGGGATGTACTGGTACTGTTTGTTTTTTTAAATTTTTTTTAAATAAATACATTGTCGTACAGTGGTTCTTATGTGTGGTCACTTATGTAATTTTCTAAAATACTTGTTACAACTCCAAGTTTAGGTACCGTTGGGTAATTTCTTAGTAGAATTTCTATAAAATAATCTGACCTGTGATGAATATAATTTATGTTATATACCCAGTAAAGGGTCGGTATCAACACAAAGACAGAGCCTTGCTGGTTTACATTAAAAACAAAACATAAAACCAAATTTTTTCTTATTAATTTATTTAAGAGCTTGTAAAACTTAATTTTAAATAACTGAGCTTTAATCATTTTCCTATAGTTCCTATTGTAGTGATCTATATCACATTGTATTTCTAAACATTCCGACCTAGCTAAATCGCTTTTTTGTCCACAAAATTTTTTGATACGTTATGGAAATTGAAAAGACATGTATAAATATAAAAATCATTGCTTTCTTGATAGTAATAGGATTTTGTTATAGCTTACATTCCATACTGGTGTCAATGTAGTAACTAATTGTGGAAAACTTGAGGTTTTTATTCCTTTTTTAATTTCATCATTTTTATATTGAGCAACGAAAACACTAAAAGCATTTTTTTTTGGAGCCATATTCATCCCTGAAAAAAAAACAACAAAAATAAATTCTTTTTATAATTTATAACCAATCTTCATAACAAAATTAAAAATTGCATACAATAAAATACTTATTTTATCATATACATTTAACTTATATTTACTTTTTATTATGAATAGTCCATAGTTTAGTTACCATAAAAACATTAGATGAGTAATAAACAAATATGGCTATTATAAATGTACTTATGAAAAAATATTTTTAAAATTATTTCATGATTATTGAAACTTAAAATACTGGAATATTGACACATATGCACACTATACATTTGCCAGAGTGAAAGCCAAATGAATATCGCAAGCACATCACAAAGTACCCGATTCTCGCAACACAAACATAACATATAAAATCGCCGGTTTTACATACACTTATTTCCCAAACACTAATATGCCCAGAGCAATTGCAACCTTCACGTACTAGGTGAGTCGAAGATTATGGGTTCTTGGGACAAGCCAAAGATGGACGGAGACGGGTAATTATGGCCGGCTTGCACCAGAGACCTGCCGTCGTAAACATATACCTCCATTAAATTTAAAACATTTTACTATGCACTAGGCATTTTTCTAGTTTTGAAAATGATCATTGCAAACATAATGCACTTTACCTCTGGTTAGATGGCGCGTCGAATGTTGTTCAACAGACAACGAGAAACACGATATAACTGGAAATCTGGACGCAAAGAAACAGTAGAAACGGACGGTCAACGACTGTTAACGGCGAGTCGACGCGCGCTATATAACGTAACGGCGGTGGCCCGAGAAAACGGTAAAAACAACAGAACGAAATGGACGGATGAAAAAAATGAAACAATTACATGGAGACGACTGCGCGAAGAAGCAAGCCAATCGACTCGTGCCGACGCAGCGCGCAATTTCACGTGGACGGAGTTTAAGGCGACGTGGTCGGAAAATCGGAATACGAAATTTCGATATATATTTTTCCACGTTTAAAACACAGCCGGCGGATTTTTGTTCGTTACGGAGATAAAAATAAACACGTTTCGCGCAAAACGAAACGGGCCGTTCAAAATAACACGCCGGAAAGGCACAACGGGAATTCAGTGTTTCGTTCGTGATTCGTGTGCCGCGGGGACACGGTGAGATATCGCGCGAGATAACACGGACAGGCCGTCGTCGACGTCTACACGGTCCTTGGCGGCCCACCGCGGACGGCGTCGTCACCGGCCAAGGACGTTACAAACGTACACGTACGTCGTATAACGGTCGGACGGGCCCACGTCGGCGCGGCGCGGGACGAAGGGCGGCACCGCGCCGCCGCCGCCGCCGTAGACCGCACCGCCGCCGTCGCATATTTTTCGTTTCGCGCGGGCCCAGAACGTCGACGCGGTTACCAGCCGAAAACCGTGGTGATAACGACGACCGTTTACATCGCCGCGGGCCACCGGACCGTCCCGTGAACGTTTGACAGTCGCCGTTCGTGAGGACAGTGGTCAATTTCGTTTTCCCTGTAATATCGTGCGAACCGCGTCCGGCCGGTTAGTCATGGGCTGCACGATCAGTTCGGGCGAGAAGGAGGCCGTGGAACGGTCGAAGAAGATCGACAAGTCGCTGCGGGCCGACGGCGAGAAAGCCGCGAGAGAAGTGAAACTGTTGCTGTTGGGTGAGTGTGCCGTCGTGTTTCGGCGATGCGCATATTGTTTTTTTCAGTAAACGTCCGTCGACGACTTGGCCGGTCCCGCCGGGTCGCTACGTACGGGCCGTCCGGGATCCGTCGTGTCTCTCGGCGGTTTCGAATATACGTGTGTATATCGTTTTGTTCCCGTCGAATCCAATGGATCCAGCTGGTGTCTAGCCGTCCTTGTGTTGCGTTATATCTCTTTTTGTTTTGTTCACGTATAACCAACGGTGTCTGGTGCGTACAAGTAAATGACGTCCGAGAGAATATCAACGTTTTGTCTTGTTGCTATGCAAATACACGTATTAACTTTTTAGTCCGGTCAGTTCTCATTAGAAGCGGATAACAATGGTTACATTAAAAAAAAAAAAAAAATAGTTTCATGAAGCAGATATTAATTATTTTACAATAAGTAATTTTCGTACTGGATTTGTGTTTGCGTGTCGCTAATTCTACATCATAATGAAGTTTTAAACGTTTACTGATCAGTTATGTTAATTGAATTCACATCGGTGGGGCGAACACGGTTGGATACCGAATTTACAAACACGATTAACACTTTTTATTAATTATTTAATTTATTAGACATTTGTTGTAAGTTTAAAAATACTTTTTAATGTAGACATGATTTAGTGAACAATCATACTCATGTATCGTACTTTCTGTAGCAATTATATAAGTAAATGAAAATATCCTCATCAAAATAGTCAAGTTTTAAATTATACATTGTTTGATTTTAATAACTTAAATTTGGAATAAAGAATAAATATAATTTTTAGATGTTTATTTTTCTATCCACCTTTATTTTATTTCAGTGTACTTAACATACCAGAGGGATTGCACACTGTTTTCTATTATAAAATCTGTAGAAATTATTTTATTATAAAAAATATAATAATGGTCAATGGATATCTGGCTATTTATAGTTACTTATTATACTGATTCCTGTAGAAATTAATTAATTTCACATAGTGTTGTTTGGAAGAATTTAATTGGCACTTAATAAAAAAAAATAAAAATATTATACGTATGTTTGTAGGTATTAACTATAAATAATACAATTTTGTTATAAATATAATGTTAAAATTATAACCGACATTCATTTAATTGTTCTACGATAAAAATAAGTAGTTATGATAAACCGGAAACTCTTGTTAAAACAAATAATTAAATGTAAATTAAACCAGTTTAGATAAATATGTAATTAAAGAATGATTCTTGCGAAAGTCAAATATCAATTTAGATATGCAATACACAAGTATATATTTTAGTGAATTAAAAATGAGGACATTAATGGCTTGTACATTTTTCTTTGTTTAAAATAGTTTTGTTGTCATTAAACTGTAAAACGAATACATATAGGATGGTTAACTTTAATAATTCAAATATCAAGAAAATAAAAACAATAGATATTTATCTAAATAGATACCTACTAAGTGGTACATACATATTTTGGTTTTAGTTTATTTTTTTTTAATTATCTGATAACAATATGAATTCATTTGATATTTGAAATGTTTGCCTGTGAATGTATAATTTATATATATATATATATTCATATTATTTTTTAATATATTTGTATCAATCATTAATTATATCATAATTATATTTGTTCACTTGGCAAATCACAATGCAAAATAGTAAATGATTTTTGTGTGGTCGGTGTGGCAAATGAATGGTTGTTAATTATTATAAACCATACCACATAATACAATGTTATCATTTAAATTTTTTTTCCTTTTTACAATTAAAGTTCCAACAATATTTACTGGTATACATAAAATTCGTAAAACGACTATGAACATTGTAATTTAATATTTACTAAATAATAATATATACTCACCGTGTTGTGTGTTATCGTGGAGCCTACGTAATTCTTACTGGTTATTATAGGCTAATAATTATTTCAGTATAATGTGATTAAATTAATTGTCGTCGTCATGAAAGTGTTCATTTTATTTATTTTATTCTGTTAAAACTCAAAAATTGAAATATTAAATACAATGTTAATGTAGAAACACACACACATTATTGTTATGAAAGAGAGCTTGTGGAGATTGTAAAAAATCAAGATTAATAAAATTGTCGAATCTGTTATTTGAAAAAAAAAAAGAAATAAACGGTTAATATTTATAGCAATTTTATTAAATATATATATATACATTTTTTTTTTTTGTACAAGGTGCTGGCGAGTCTGGAAAAAGTACTATCGTGAAACAAATGAAAATCATTCATGAAACAGGATATTCCAATGAAGAATGTGAACAATACAGACCTGTTGTATTTAGCAATACAATTCAAAGTCTAATGGCAATCATACGAGCAATGGGCATTTTAAGAATTGACTTTTCTGATCCCAGTAGAACGGTACGTACGGTTTTATCATTACTGTTTATTTATTGATATTGCATTATAATTTATTAACGTGTTGATTAAATTATTTTTTTTAGGAAAATGCTCGTCAGTTTTTCTCTTTAGCAAGTGCTACTGAAGAAGGCGAACTGACGCCGGAGCTAGTTAAACTCATGAAACGACTGTGGACGGATTCTGGCGTACAAGAATGTTTTTTGCGCTCGAGAGAGTATCAGCTGAACGACTCTGCTGCCTATTATTTGAACGCGTTGGACAGAATATCTTTGCCTAAGTACGTGCCCACGCAACAGGACGTGTTAAGGACGAGAGTGAAGACAACTGGTATCATTGAAACAAATTTTTCGTTTAAGGGATTGAATTTCAAGTGAGTTATATAGTAAACTTTCTATAAATATATGCAATTTTTTGATCATTCTGGTAAATAATGTTAGCATAAACTAATAACCATATAATATTACATTGACAAATTCCATGTTGTAGAATGTTTGATGTTGGTGGTCAAAGGTCGGAGAGAAAAAAATGGATTCATTGTTTCGAAGGCGTTACCGCCATTATATTTTGCGTTGCTTTGTCAGGTTAATGAAATATACATATATGTGTGTGTGTGCGTGTGTTTTTATACAAGTACTGACCAAACGTTATTTTTATTATTAGGTTATGATTTAGTACTAGCCGAAGATGAAGAAATGAACAGAATGATTGAATCAATGAAATTGTTTGATTCAATTTGTAACAGCAAATGGTTTGTCGATACATCAATCATATTATTCTTAAACAAAAAAGATTTGTTCGAAGAGAAAATCCGCAGAAGTCCGTTAAACTCTTGTTTTCCAGAATATACAGGTTATTAATATTATTATATCAAATGTAAAAATGTAACGTTCTAAATGTTTAATTTGATTTCAGGTTCTAATAACTACGAGGAAGCAGCTGCATACATACAAATTAAATTCGAAAGCTTGAACAAAAGAAAAGAACAAAAAGAAATCTACACACATTTCACATGCGCTACAGACACCAACAATATCCAATTTGTTTTCGATGCTGTAACCGATGTGATCATAAAAAATAATCTCAAAGATTGTGGTCTTTTTTGAAGCCCGCAGTCAGTTATGAAAATGATAAATTGCTGCAGACTGTTAATCGTTTTACTGACTATCATTATACTTGTTTTCTTATGACTGATAAAATGATAGAGTTCTTAGCAATTGTCATAGGATGTGCCAAATAATTTAAAATTTTCCAAGTGCCTAAATATTGAACAAATATTCTTAGATTACTCAAATCTAAAAATGAACAATATATATATTTTGTAAGACTTTTTGTAAACCAAATCTTTTCACTTAATTCTATTTTATAATTATATATTATAGTTCTCATAATATGTAAAATATCATTTTTTTTTTTTTTTTAAACAATTTATCAAGGCATGCTATTTAATCAATATTATTAATTGTATTATTATATTTATTTATTTGTAAGGTATTTTTTGCATGTATTTTAAGTTAATTAAGTTGTCATGTTTATTTGAATACAAAATACTTGCCTGTAATTATATTTCCATATTTTTACTTTAAACTATCGTTCTAAAGTCGCACAAGACGTCATATAAATATAATTTTGTATAATTTAAACCGCATTGCTATGGGTGACTGAAATTTGTGCGCATAACATTTGTATTAAATTTTTTTTTAAATGTGCCAATTATACTTGACGACTGATTTAGTGGGTAATTTGGTATATCTTATTAAATTTTAATTATACATAATAATTTTAAGCTGCCAAATTCATGAACAAGTTTATACCAAGTTAAACCATTCCGAACACTGTTCGTATGCGTAAGCGTACATTTAAAAAAAAATAATTATTCGCATAGCAGTATTTTATTATTATTATTATTATTAGTATTATTATTAGTATTTTCATATTTAATGATAATTTATCAAATTTTTTTTAATAAAAAAAAAAAAAACCTAACTAATTTTTATGTAAACGAATAAGTATTATTTTACACGGTTTCTATGCATGTACTTACGTTTTATAAAGCTAATTGATTGTATTGATATTGATTGTTCAGGGTGTTTTGCATTGTGATTGAAACATTAAGGATACTCAAATAGTTATTTATTTTTTAGCAATTTAAAACGTTGACATTTGAACTAATAAATCAATTTTTTTCTCTCAATCTCTCTGAAGCTACTTATTTTGTGAAATGTACGATAACGTTTAAGACATTTTATATTTTATATTTAGTTACCAATTAATAATAATTCAGATTTGTTATTTGTGTACACACTGATTTCGCTAACGATGCAGCGGCTTGTCGATATTTCTGTTTTGTCGAAAAGAAAAGAAACCCGTGTCCACGGTCGGTTGCGATTAAAATTGATTCCACGAACAAAACACAACGAACACATATCAAATTACAAAACTGTAATATACTCTTATAAAATAAATTATTATTTTTATTATTCATTGTAACCTGATGATGACTGTAACTAGTCGTTCTTTTCTAAACATTTATCAAATACCCTAGGCATATTTTCTTCATACGAACATATTATTTTTATGATTAATAATTCATTGTTTATACATTTTATTTTAAAACACAACGTTCAAAAGTTTCGCGTGTGTATATTTTCGTTTGACCGGAAAAACGTTTTCTTTAGAAATTAAAAACCGGCGCTCACGTCGACGAGACCGTTCGTCCCTATCTGCGTGAACGGTATCGTTTGTTTTTATTGCGGTGTCAATTGTCGACGGCGTTCACGTTCGAAATTCTCGTTTAACCCGTCGTTGGTGACGCTAATATTTTGACATCATTACTGACGTGTTAGCGTTTCGCTCACATATTGAATAAGATCATCTCGAGAGAAATAAAAACTGTTTTATTGCTTTTTTCATGAACATTTATGCTTCAAACTGATAATATAACATAAAATACTTCAATTTAGAAATTTTGTCGGTACTTACAAGTCCCATCAACTTATAAACAATTTGTTAAAAAAAAAAAACACAATTAAAACCTTTTTTGAAAAAAATTAATGTAATCAATTTGTTAACGATTTTTCAACGTGTAAATCAAAATCTATGTCTATCGAAAAATATATAATAAAAACATTATAACTTTTAAGAAATTCAAACATAAAAAAAAACAAAATTATTTTTAAAAAGTTTTTCGTTCAACTATTCAGAAAAAGAATTGTCCATACTACGTTCTTCTTGTCTATTTGCGCACGAGCGTCGTAAGGATCATCATCGTTTTCTAAATCACTCACAAGTTCACGGTCCAAAGGTTGGAAAAAAGTCACGGTCAACGGTAGAATCATCACTATCGCTCAAAACGATGTCTTCGTCAAACCCTCTTCTAACCAGGCGTTCACCGGGTTTTTATTAGCCATTTGTAGGACCGAAATCGATATAACTCGGATAAATCGTACCGCACGACGGAAAAAAATAAGCAGATCGAAAAAAAATTACACCGACAGTCGTGACGTGCGAGCGGAACGCCAACGAATACGGCACCGTCGATATTGGACGGCAATAACACGGACAGTTTATTTATAGATTAGATATTTCCGACGTTATTACCTCCGTAAGTAAGTTGTAGTGGCGTATCGATAATAATAATCTAAAGCCAACGGTTCCCAAAATAACAATAATGCGAGCGAAACGCTCGTAGCGTCACCAACGACGGAGTTAAGGGGTTGCCGCAACGCTCGTAGACCTTCCGCGCTCTCGCGTTCTGAAGGCGTTAGTCGAGTACGATCCTTGATGTTTGAACGATTGAAAGATCAACTATTGATTATTTTTATGGTTCCCGGGGGGTTTTAACACATTTTTCAACAGCTGTGAAATCGATATTTCGCGAGACCGACGCGTTAGGTCTTTTACCAATCCGCGCGTCTTGGACGTCTTATGCCGAAGCGTTTCTCATCCGAAATCATTCACGCTGTAAACGCGTGTTCGTATACGACGGTGTCCTATGGTTATGCGTGCAGCAGTACAATGAATAGAGAACAACGTGGAACGAGACGCCACAAAATTGGCGAACGAGGACGTGATGTCACGTGGTGAGTAAAATTCAAAAATCTAGAATGATCGGACAGATTGAAGCGTTCGTGGCCCGGCGATGACGAGTACCTGAGCAATTTTCACAAAATCGAAAAACCACCGACTTGATAAAAAAAACTGCCGTGTTATACGTTTCACACTTTTGGCGTGTCCCAGCTTTTCTTGCCGGCCGAACGGACGGGACGCACGAAACCTCGTGGTGTAGCACGTGGCGCTGTCCAGTGGTCGGGGCGAGACCGGGGGCCTCCCCGTACTGTCCCGCGTCGTTAGAGACGGAAGTCGTTCGCCTCGGTACTGGGTGGACCAACTACCCAATACACGCAATTAAAACAGTGTGGCAGTCGAGACTGTAAAACAGTGTAGATGAAACATGTCCAACTGGTGACAAACCGGTACCACGGGCGAGGGGTAAGCCCCGGTCGACCCCTCGGGCAGCTTAGGCTGCTGGGATCGGTTACGTGGTGGCAGATTAGCAGGAGCAATCTATGTGGTGTAACGGCCTCGCGAGCTAGACACCGGGCACGCACGTCGGCCGAGGAACAGCTCTGAGAGTGCGGAATGGCGGGGCATGGCTACGCTATCGATCACGCCGGCCCGTACCTTAAGAGAGACTTGGCAAATATCCCTGTGTGCCCCTGTCGCCATACCGGAGTGGTTACGACACCGGAGGGTAGGTGTACCCCATAGTACATCTACGGTGCTGATGGAGCCGGTCCCCACCGCGGGATTGGGGTAACCGCGCGTGATAGCGGTTGCCCAAGCGGTACGAGCGGGGCGACCCGACTCCTTTCGGGGGGTCGGACGGTCGGCTCGCCGCTCGTGGTTCGGTTGAACGACGTGTGACCGTTCGGTTCGAACAACGCTCATACACGCCAGTCTTCCGACATTAGTCCCAAGGACTACGAATCGGTCGACTTGTGAACAGCCAAGGATCGTTTCGATCCTTGAAAATAGGATCTCAGTGTCCCGCGTCGTTAGAGACGGAAGTCGTTCGCCTCGGCCGCCATTGAACACTCTCCTTCGGCCGGAGACCAAACTATCCGACGGGGTGGTTCTGCCATCCGGGGCCAAGCCGCGTTCCTCCGGCTTTTCCGACGGAAGGATTTAGCTAGCGCCACAACGATCGCGTGTTCGAGTATTCGCGGCCTTCCCGTCGTCCGCCAGCTTCGGACGCCCCGGGGCTGCTTGGCCCCCGGTCCGTCCAGGAAGTAGGACACGACCAGAGCCTTCGTTTCGCCGGCCGCCGATCACCACGTCCGACGAACGCCCAGGCGCTACGGTTCCAAAAAATACCAAGACCGTAGCGGGAACACGTTTTCCGTGGGGGGGATGGGGAAACGGTATATTTTCAACTGCGCACGGTTAGGTCACCGACCGTTCGGCGGAGAGATCATTTTCAAATCGCGATCTTCCGTCGGTGAGAATCGGTCGAATTCCCCAGCCCTACTGTGCGTCAGCGATCCACTGATCAGGACACGATTGAATGATCTGTAAACCTTGGAAGTGGATGGAAATTGTTCGTTCAGTTAACGTGAACGTTTTGAACGATGAATTTGATCGACAGTTCGTTGATTTGTCCGGGGCGACGTTCGTGTTTCGCAAGACGAATTTATAAATTATGATATTTCAACACGATATCAGATAATGATTATTATTATTTTTTTTTTTTTTTTAATAATTAAAAAAGACAATACAATAAACGTATAAAAAAAGAAAAAAAAAATATATATATATATACTATGTACATCAAAACGATCGATCGGTTTACTTTGTTACGTCGTATCGACGTAAATAAATAAACAAATAAATAAATAAATAAAATGTATTAAACAGTATACGGTACGCGTGACGTACAGAACGTTTGGGTGAACGTACGATAACGTGTGAATTGAAATTGTCCGTTATCGAAAACGGCATTTCAAACGTGTAGTTTAAAGTGCGTACCACCTGGCGAACGTTTACAATGATTATTTGTTTATTATTTATTTATTTGTTGAAAAAAAAAAATGTTTAGATTTTGTTCGAGGGTTCATCGTGTGTGTTATATTCCTAGTCGAATGGTATTGTAGACAATCGATCCGTCGGTCTATAATGTTTTTATATCTTTCGGGGGGGGGGAGGGAACTTTGTCGACATACTCGTATCGATGGCGAAACGGATAAATTGGATAAACTGGATGAGATGAGAGAGAGAGAGATTAGACACTTAAATGGTTTCTGTCGTGTTAGGAGGAAGGAGAATTCGGAAGTCGTAGGGGAGTGCGAGGACTGTTGGTGCGTGCGTAGGTGACGTGGCAGATCGTGTCAATTGGACACTGGCGACCGAGCCCAAACTGCTGGGACGGAGACGAGGGGTAATATGGAGAAGAAGACGATACTCGTATCGGAATGATAATGGTGTTTATAGTTTTCGTCTGCAACGTCTGCGATCGTCAACGGTTTGTTTTTCCCGACACGAATAACACTTGTCGGCGGTGAGCTCGAGAAAAACGGTCGAACTACACGGAAAATGATAAATACGGAAGACGGGAGAAATATGTGCGCCGAATCGGTGGACGTCCAACGACGACGAAAGCGTAATAATTGATGTTTCGCGCGATTTTGCGATCGAAACGAGTTTAAAAGTCCGGTACGGTGCGAAATGACGTTATTTCAAGTAAAATTGTATAAATCTATTGTATAAAACTGAAGGTCTCGAACTTTTTCGAAATCGTGCGATTACGACTGCCGTCCAAAATTCATCTACTCGACAAATACCGAAAACAATGTAAAACTAATAATAATAATAATAATAATACCAACCGTGGCGAGAGTAGGGAAATTTTAAAGCAAAGTCAACAATTTGAATTCCATTGTCTTTTCGCGTATCGAACTATCAAAATCGTATTGCATTTATAAATCCAATATAGTCAATAATAATAGTAATAATAATAATAATAATAATAACGTAGTTCGGGTTTACTCGAGATAATACGGAAATAGTTTCCTGGACGGTTGCGAAAAATGAAACCGAATTCAGTATGCTAAAGTGCATGTTTATGTACAAGTGTTCGAATTGAGTTTTCGGTGAACGTCCGTTCGCACATCGATTGTCGTCCACTAGTCAAACGTTTGACCATTAATAGATAAGTAAAAAAAAAAAAAAAAAATCAAACGTGTTGTTTCTCGCGCTAGGAGAAATAACAGATAACCCTAAACGAGTCATTGTCTTCAGGCTACGCGCCGTCGTCCGTGTAAGTCGAGGGCGGAAGGTTCGCGTCGGTCATACGGCTGGTGAGAAAAAACCCAGGCCGGACAGCGTGTTGGACACCTTGGATATGAGATCCTTTTTGTATCTCCAGATGGTCGTGTCGATGACGCTGTTCTGCCGGAACTCGGTGCACGTTTTCTTCAACGTTTTCACGCAGTCCGCCCGGTAGTGTTGCAGGTGCGCGTCCGCCGTGTCCACCGCGTACGACGTGCAGCCCTGGCTCAGGCACGCCAGCGGGAAATGATTGTGCAGCGTCAGCGCCCTCTCCGGGTTGTGGAAGCACTTCACGTACTGGTTGGGCTTGGTGTAGTTCCGGCTCCTGTACACGTGCTGCAGCATGTGCATGTACCTGGGCATCGTCTTGAACCACCCGTGCGTGTGGATCAGGTCGTCCAGGAAGTACACGTTCCTCACGTTGTACGACGCCCGCGTCTCGTTCCTCGACGCCCGCGCCTTCGCCGTCACCGCGTCCATCAGCTCCTTCCACGTGGTCCACCTGATCGGCATGATCACCTCGTCGATGTCCAACAGCGCTATGTACTTGTACGCGTACAGGTTCCGGTACAGGCAGTCGTTGTACGGGATCAGCTCGTTTTGCCGCTTGTGGTTCACCTTCTTGGTCAGGTACAGGTGCTGGAACCCCGGCACGTTCGGCTGCCCGCCCGGCAACGTCAACGGCGTCACGTGCACCCGGCCCTTGGACTCGTAGTGGTCCAGCACCTTGGTGATGTTCGGGTGCACCTGCAGCCGGTAGAAGAATATCTTGTCCGCGCCCAGGATGTGCAACAGTTCGATCCATTCCACCAGCCGGACGGACAGGTCCTCGTACAGGAAGTCCAGGCCTTTCACGCACACCGCGAAGTCCTTCTTGACGGCCGGCCGGTCGTACACCACGCGCAGGTTGTTGGTCGCCTTGTCGCACACGTTCTCCACCAGCGACACGGACGACGGCACCGCGTGGCTGTGCGACTTCGGTATCTGGCACGCGATCAGGTACGGCTGGAAAATGCCCTGCTTGTAGTTGCCCCACTTCTTGTACCATATGTACTTGTACTCCATGATCTTCACGATCACCGGCTGCTTGTAGTCGTCGAACCAGAACTGACAGTGGGTCTTCACCGTCGGCTCGATCCGGTTGATCATGCCCAGGATGCGGACCGCGGGCCCGATCCTGCTCAGTTTCCGCACGTCGTAGTACGCGCTGTACAGGTGAAACGACCCGTTGGACGTCTGCAGCGATTGCCAGTACACGTTGTTGAACTCCAGTTCGTAGATGCTCGGGAACTTGGCGCAGCTCTCGTTCTTGTAGTACATCGGCTTGTTCTTGTTCGCGTTCCAGTACGTCACCGGCAGGTTGGGCAGCCGCTCTTGCAGCTGGTCCATGATCAGCTGTTCCGACTGCGCGGACGGTTTGTCCACCCACGGCTCGACGGTCAACAGGCTCTCGTACGGCGGCGTCGTGGCCCGCGTCGTGTGCAAGTCCATCATGTTCTGCACGGCGTGGACGTTGCTCGGCGTCTTCATCGCTATCGACCGATCCGATCTCCACAGCGTGATCGTCAGCTGCGCGAGGCACAGCAGCACGCCCGCCCAGAATATCAGACGGTACAGCATATGTCTCAGCACGCAGATCCCGATAAACGCGGCCATCCCTGCAAATGGTATTTCGTACATCAGCCTATAGCTGTAAAATCCTACGGATGTGCGGAAATCTCACGGTATACCACGATAACGGTAAAAACACGAGCGCGTCGCCGTTAACTTCAAATGAACGAATACGGCGGATAATAGCGGTGAAAAACAGCGGTACAGTTCACTCAAACCGTTTTATCTACCTACTCGGTGAAAATACAAATAAACGTCAATCACACTTCGGACGGCTAACCAGAAATGCTTGATATTGCTTGACGTTCGCTTTTCGGCTCTATCGATTAAATACATATTAATTCTACGTTGTCTATTTCGTGTTTGCGAAACGATTGATCAATCGACGATTCGAAGGCGAAATTGAACGTAACGAACAAAATACACCTCGCGAAAAGAAGTTCTAAAAGTTGTGATATCGTTTCGACGCCAAGCAAAAACCATACGCCTTATTTGAATAAATGTCACGTATGTGTAATTATATCGTCTCGTTTTTTGTTTTCACTCGTCGGGTTTTCACACGGATTTCGGAAAGTGTTTTTGTCGGAATATTATCGTGTCTTGTCACGGCCTCGTTACAGTTTACGTAAATCAACGATTCGCCGAGGTTATTTTTCCGGGGTAAAGAGCGTCGGGGACAATAATAACTCGGAATACTACACCGTACACACCTGATGTGCACAACAAGTATTCGCTACCGATGCTTGTGTAGTGTTCTTAGACGGTCATGACGGACCGGTCCATCCGAACTAGATTGTTCGACGTGTACTGCCGTGTACGAGTCTATCATCGTTTTTTTGAGCTCGCCGGGATTCTGGACGCGTGTGACCGGTCAGACAGTTTACCGAACGGGTAGGCCTGAAAAACAAACGATCGCGGTTAGTAATCATTCGGGTCATTGAACACACGCGCACAAAATATCACGCCAAAGACGAATAATAATAATTATTATTAAAATATTAAGTAGTTTTGATTTTGAAAATATTTCCTGTGATAAATGGCAGACGTGATTAAAAACGATACGTAGAAAAAATAACAACACGTTATACGTTTGCGTGTTATTTTAGACGGATTGGCTGAAACAGTGTCGAATACATCTCACATAAACTCGACAGACTCGTAGACTCGAAGACTTCAACGCACGTTCGTTTTACTTTCAGACCAAACTTGATTTGTACCGTTAAACGTGCATCACCAGACAAAAGCACATGGTAAACTTATATATAAACATAATGACTTCTTTTGTTTTTTTCCACACATTTAAAGATATATTAATATTATGTGACGCTCAACATATATATTACACTACAAAACAACAAACAAGGTCTGACAATTAAGCGACGAGACTGTTTTAATTGCCGCGCACCTAAAGTTTTAGTTGGTCTATCTCTTATCATTCCTCTATTAATTGATGCGTTTGCGATACTATACTATATTGCGATACTATCGTATTTGTATGAATGAAAAAAAAATATATATAAATATTGAGCGAATTTATTTCGAAATATTGTTAATTATAGTACGTCAACAAAATATTTACTGATCCGAATTCGTTGATTTTTTATAAATCATAATAAAACGGGTGACGTTCAAGAAGAGTAACGTTTTTGAAGAGTATCGATACGAGACGTGAACAAACAACCGAGTGCACGTCTAACGAAATAATGTTTGTCGACCGAGCGGCGAATACGTGAAAAAAGCGTGCCGTGTAAATACTATCGATTATTTTTTATGCGTATTTCAACGAGCGCATACCCGCTGCGTTTATTTATCGACTATTTTTCCCATCGAACGCTACAGTCCCGAACAAAATACAACTTAAAAAACCGTCCTTGCTGTTTTTTTAAAATATTATATTAACGACATTCACTTTTATGCCGAAAGCGTCGGACTGCCCACTCATTTATAAAAAGGGTCCGTGAGTAAATGAATTTGGGAAACACTGCGCTAGACTGCTGCCACGACCGAAACGTTTTAACTGCTTCGCAAGACGCGTACGTAAATGTATAGTACGTGTGTGCTCGCACGGACCGAACAGATGTTTTTCGACGGTCGGTCTCGCGGGGGCGGCCGAAACGCACGCGACGATCGTTTTTGCACGATTACGTTTCGTATAGTAAATATATATATATATATATGTACAGAATGGCCCGAAAGTCCGTTCTCGCATAATTTCGATAAAAAAAAAAAATGTATTTGTTCTTGTTCTTAATAATGGATATTCTCTGGTGTGTAAACGATTCGTCGTGTTCTCCCTTCTTTTTCATGGTTTTTTTTAATTTCTTTTCATGAATCTTTTTCTCGATCTTTTTCCCCGAGATTTTTCGCAGCCACAATGTCTGTACAAAATTAACGCGGAAAAAAACGGGAACCCATTTTTGGGTCGCTCAGCGTATTTACGGCTCGGACGACCGGACGACCCCTACTTGAATTATCAAAACGCATGATAAATTATGATTGTATTTTTAAACGTACGAACAATGTAATCATTATTTTGTTTCGGATGTCATTGAAAGCGGACCGAGTAAAAAATAATAACGTGAATTTTGCGTCGACTTCGCATTGTTTTTCTTTTGCGGGCACCACCCGGGCCGAGCAGCCGGACTGAGCAGATCAAGGACGAAGAGGCGGAAGGGTCCATGGCACTTGGGGAACGTCATACATAGTCTCTACACGGGCGCCGACGTAATGCCGTTCTTCGGGAGCCAGCTTACTAAATGTCCGACCGAACACGCACGGACATGAAACAGGAGCAAATGGTCATTGGACTAATTATGCTAAGATTTTTTATAGGCTGTAGGCCGACATAGATGGGATAGGGCCACTCAATCGCCGTGTGAAGAAATACTATTGTACAGTAAATCTTAGTATCTTCAGGTATTTCTATTTATGTTTGTGTATTTTTATAACTTAAAAATAAACTATGCGAAGGGGCCTGAAGCAATGTTCACGCGGTTTCTGTTCTCTGAGCGATTTCTTACGAGAAAAAAAAAATGTCAATATCAATCGACGTCCGAAAACCGTTTTCCGACTGTCCGTCGACCGCACTCCGTTCGTTGTCGATCCGACATGTTCTTTCTGGTTTCCTTCGTGTCTGTGTTAACGTGTCCACATCGGACGACTGCGAATATCTAGTCCGCATACGCACGTATAAAAAAAGGCAGCGTTTGAGCGGATCGTTTGATCGGGTGTTCTTCTTAGAGTCGTATTGTCATTTTTAATTAAAAGCGACGACTAATCGTATATTTTCGATAAACGGTTCCGAGTGAACGTCTATTCGTTCATTATTGTTTTTCGAAATTCGCAAACTTTAAAAAAATATTATAACGAATGATTACGTGAATTAATTATTTTTTTAAATCTTGTAACAGTTATATGTGTATATATTTATCTAAGCTATACAATACATTTTCAGAATGTTTGTTTCGGTGTAAACAAAAATTGCACGCGTCCGAAACGGATATGCTGACGAATTCTTTTGAAATTTGTCGATAGTTTCGGTGCGCTCAAGAATACCTTCGAGAAAATCCGAAAACGTGTCGAAGAAAAAAGAAAACCAACAGCAGTTCTTCGTTTCACCCGAAATCTAATATTATGTAATATTATATATATATTTATATGTGTGTGTGTATGTGTGTGTGTGTATATATATTATTACTTATAATATATAAGTGTTGTCTAATTATTTTTGAATTTTTTTTTTTACATACGGTTAAACTTGTGTTAATACCGAAATAATGAAATACGATGAGGCGTCTCACGAGTCTGCGCAACAGTTTACAAACGTAAACGATATAACTCTCAGCTATCGATTTGAATACAATTTTACTTTTATCCCCACGAGCATCCGTTTTAAAATATTCAACTACAATCTCGTACCGGTTTTACACAACGACGTCGTTTTTTTTTTTTATTTCCACGAACACTCGCTCCTCGGAATCCTGCGATATTTACGTGCATTATTTTCCACTAGCAAACGGTTCGAGTACGGTATTTTATATCCAGAGCGGCGGTTCTCGATTTTCCGAATATCGTCCATACAAGATGAAAACAACCAGAGTACGCGACGACGACACGTCCGATTCGGAGACGTACATTTAATATTCTACGATTATTTCGATAATTTCATCATTTTTTTTTATTCGATCAATTTTTTCGATCGAAAATCTGCAAAGAAACGATCAACCGGCTTTGTCCGAACACGTACGAATCTATTCGTCGTAAACCGCCGCTCGCCATCTAATTTGTCGATGTCGAACACGAATTGTTCGTTGAAATATTCTCCGCTTGATGCGATACGCGAATTATCTATCAGAGCGCTCCAACTGCCGTTATGGTCAAGTGCCCCGAAAATACTCGTTCGAAACATTTATCACAGCAATTTTTATGTAATCGTTTTGGGCGGGTAGGCGAGACCGCGGCCAATCGTCCCGCCGAGGATGTAATAAATACGTCGGTCGAATAATTTCGCGGTCTACGTTAACTCCCGCCACGTTAACTGGCGCTCTTAATTAATCGTAACCTTAACACATATTTTTCTCAACGTAATATTTTGTTGTTTCGCGTGCCTAATTCATTATGTACTCAACGCGCCACGTGTTGTGTGTTTGTGTAACACACGTGCCGGTTGTGAGCAGTAACGAATAAACCAACATAGACCGGATGGAAATTATTAAGAAAATACGAATTATTGCATTGTTCTATATATATATATATATATATATATATATAGATGTGTACACTATACAGATATCGGGTAGAAACACCGACCCAACAGATCGGAACGATAATTAATACGAATAATCTGTACGTATACCGAAGGACGAGTTAGAAAAGTGCATCCTTTGGAACAAAATTAAAAAAAAAACAATCAATTTTTAATAAACGGGTAGAAAATTTAATTACAACATATGAAATCGTTATAATGATAAAAAAATAATAATAATAGCGAAATCGTAAAAAAAAAAACACAATTGAAATTAAACGAGTGAAGTTTAATCGAGTTTTATCCGACCTTTTGAATA
This sequence comes from Schlechtendalia chinensis, assembly GCA_019022885.1. Classification (NCBI taxonomy): domain Eukaryota; kingdom Metazoa; phylum Arthropoda; class Insecta; order Hemiptera; family Aphididae; genus Schlechtendalia; species Schlechtendalia chinensis. The sequence goes on along the minus strand of CM032345.1, from coordinate 13,461,038 downwards.
CCTTGGCACGGGTTTTACATTTTGATATACGTAACATCATCGATTTTAATTTCTACTCGGTTTATTCGGTATGGAATTATTTGATTTAACGTTTGATATAACACAATAGTGATTTATTACATCAGAGTAAAATAAAATATATAACTTTATTCAGACGAAAATCATAACATATATAATGGTATCAAATTTACGTTCTATACAACACGGTAATTCGATGAGCAAAACACGAGTTAAAAGTTAAAATTAAATCATATATTTAATTAACTAAATCGATTTCACTCGAGTTATTTAATGCGTTACTTTTTTTTTTTTATAAATTGCTTGAATTCGACGAGTTTAATAAACTTTAATTACAGATAAAAGCGAAATACGGCAAAAACCGAGGTCCCCAAAGAACGCTAGGACCGAGGCCCCGGTAAAATTCACCTCATGCACCCTCGATAAATCCGGTTCTGGTTTCAACCCGACGTTCGACCAGACGCATACACGAGAAGCTGCTGTTAAACGTGTCGGAATCGTAACCGCTGTCTGAAGTGGCTTACGTACGCGTTTGGACACGTTTGTTTTTGTGAAAAAAAATTGAAAAAAACGATATATCTTATCTAGTCCGAAACGGTAAACGCAACAGATCGATGTCATTCAAAACGAAATAAAAACCATTCGACCGAAATTCTCGAAAAGCTAACGTCGGAACGGGCAAACGATTTTCGGGAACGCTAACCGTTAACCAGCGAACACTAATTAACACACAATCTCCCTAACCCACTCGCGTGTAATACGAGCATACGATTGAAGATTATGGTATTGCGACGATAATGAACTGTTACGTTACGATTCGCATACTTACGTTAGTCGTAAATGATGTATCCGTCTGTTTTAAACGAGCGACGTTTCTGTTATTGTTGTAATAAAAAATCCGTTTCGCGTTACGACGAGTTTCGTTACGACACCGACACGACGTAATACTCGTGATTTTTTTTTTTAATATTATACGGTGAATATATATATGTATATATTTTACCCGCCGTCTAATTAGAAGAACTAATAAATAATTATCTTTTTTGTATACCTACATTAAAATAGCGTAATAATTATTTCGAAACGAGACGGCGTGTAGAATTTATTTCTTGTTACATATTATTGTACAGCAGCGGGCACGAATAATATTATGCTCAATTCGAAAAGCGATTATTGTTATTTTATTAAAATTAGTATATTCTACGTAGTTGAATGGATCTACTAAACATGGATCGTACAAATATATTATCAATACGATAATATCACGTCGTGTTCAGCTTATTTATTTCTGATAATAATTATAAAACGAATTCCGAATTATTAAAAAAAAAATAAAAACAAAACAAATCGATACGAAACGAAATTATACGTTGTATTAATAATATTTACAAAAGTATTTTCGGAAAACAAAATGATGACAACTTTCACGTGTTACGAAATATCTATTCCGCTGAGTATTTTTAAGTGAGTGTATTAAATTTGAAAGTAATTATACGTGTATAATACTTATTGCCCTGTCGTCTTTGAATGACGTTCTGAAAAACCCAGTTTCTATAATTGTATATTATACTAGAATGTCTCGTTTCCTATACGTAAGAAATGTTTGTGAATATATATTGCGAACGTAAAGAATATTAACATGCGGAAAATAGAAACTAAACTAAATAATTGGCGAAAATTCCAATTATTCAAGACGTATAAGTAAATGATAACTATGTGTTTTTCATTTGTTTGTTTCGGAAAAAGTCGGTCAAAGCCAATTCTCTATAAATGCGTAATGCAAATGCTAAAGGTAATTGATGTAATGTCGCATGTATGTTGGAAAAAAATGCTTTTCGCGGTGTCATTCTGTACACGTCTGTATCGAAAACATCCACACACACGCTGAGGTGTACACAAATGAACTTTCTGGCGTTTTTCCAATAACGAAACAATATTTACACACATATAAATCGTGTGGCCCGTTGGCATGTTGACGTTTTATTATTGTAACGACGGAGAGTTTCTCGCGCGCATACAACGATGACTAAAACACACACACACACATATATATATATATGTTACATATATATATATTGTGGTCGTCGATGGTGGGAGTGCGAATTTAAATTTGAAACGGTCTTCTCTTCGGATTAAAAAAAAACCCGAATGACTACGTGGTTATGAATCGTACAGGCCGGGGAAAAGAAATTATTGTCGATAATTTTATTATTTAAAATAAATAATTATTTATTTATTGTCGCGACTGTCCGTATTTTTTCGCACACGGTGTTACGTCCACACTATTTTTTTTTTTTTTTTTTTTTTTGCTTTTGTTTAAAAAAAAACATTACAGCAATGCAGTTATTAGGAAATATATACAGTGAACTAAATTAGGAAGCCAGCATTAAGGATAAAATTAACGATAAGAAAAATGACGATAGGGGAACGGGAGTTGAGAATATGGTATGGATTAGGAGAGGGGAAACCTAGAGAAGACAGGCGTAAGAAAAGTTGGTGTCTGTCCGAGGAGAGAGGAGGACAATTAAAAACGATATGGCTGAAGTCACAGAATGCCTCCTCTTGGTGTAGTGGGCATAAGGGGGATGAATTTAAAGAAAGATGGAATGCGTGGTGGGGGGTCCACACTAGTACATGAAAATTGTATACGCTGTCCGAAATAGTTTAGAGCTATAAAAACTTCATTTCTGTACACGACACTAGTTTGATAAAATATCGTCACGAAACGTACGCCGGAACGAGAACGGTGAGCAAAGGGCGCGTACAAAAATCAGTACACATGGCCTCCGGTCGGAAGTCCCGAAAAATACCGTGGCAGCCGACCGACGATAATAAATAGCAAATCGTGATTTCGTCGTTTGGACAACGCGACTTTTTGTCCCTGTCGATCACTACGCGCGTAGTTCTGTGCGTATTGTTCGGCCTCGGTACTCACGAGCGAACATACGAAGTGAAAAAAAAAATCACGTTATTATGTTACTCGAATACAAAATATTAATTTTTCATTTCCATTAACTTTAACTTGATGGTGCTGCGATCGTCCTGTCGTCCGAGTAACGAGCCGCCGCTATACATACGCCACGCGGAGAACACATTATATCGTGTTGTTCTCAATGTTTTTAGGACCGCGATCCAAATTCTCTCCTGAAAATCTATCGCGACCCACATGGTTTTACAATTACCGGATAAAAATGTTTAAAACACGTAAATTTCTTAGAATCTACATGATTAAAAAATCTTCTCGCAACCCACCAAGGATTGACTCGGGACCCACAGTTTGAGAAACGCTGTCATAATGTGTGTTGTTCGCGATTATCGCGAAAATACGCGCACACGTCGCGACGGCAATAAGTCACGTAAAACATACTTAAAAAACACACAAATACAGACGCTATTTCCTAAAACGTTTTGACGCGTAATCGACCGTGGAAGTATTCAAACACAGACGCTATTCCATCGTGTTTATCATTACGTCAGAAGACGCAAATAATTTTAAGTAAACGTGTTTGAAAAAACCTTCTAGATCAAACAAACACTTGATGATATTTGAATAAATATTTTTTTGATACAAATATTTCTCATTTATATTCTAATTTGAGTTAAACGTTAAAAAGTTGTTTTAATTAACTTATTTAATGCATTATTTAACTTTTTTTAAATTTAACATATAAAATTCAACTTATAGTTCTGAAAAAATATTCTGTTATAGTTTACATCAAAATATAGTGTTTGGTAACGTTAACATGATATTATTGTTGAAGACCATAAATATGTCTTTTCTCACTTTTCATTATAAATATATATATATAAAGGAGTAACTTAAAACTTAACATAATTTCTATTTTTTTTTTTGTATGTTTACTTAACTCAAAGACTTTTAGTTCTAAACTAAAAGATAACAATCGAAATAATTTAGTAGTCACGTGCTTGTTTAGACAAGGGAAAAGTGTAAACAATCTTAAACATCAATATATTATTGTTACTGCGAACGAACGTTTAAAATACGTTTTAAGTACGAAATCGCTGAACACGTTTATGCTTATACAATGTAATATAAGTGCTATGTTTTATTTCGTACTATATTACATGTATATTATCCGTTTAACTACGGCGATGTATTCAACGTGTTCAATTTAAAATCCAATATTTTAGTTTCGTAATATTATGCAATAATACATATTGACATGTTGTAGACGGACAATGCGACGAATACCATTTTGCGATTTACAATACCACGTGTTATTATTATTGAAAAGAACAGTTTGGATATAACAACATATGCATAATAACGGTTCGCTGGTAAGTAGTAACCAATACGTAGTGTTGTATATCTTAACGGTTTCGTGGCGTTTTAATTTCGGTATAATGCAAAACAATGGCATAACCTAGATACATTACAAAAGAAGTGGTCGTCTTAACGTTTAAAAAATGACAATAATATATATATATCAATTTTTTTTGAAACGATTCGACCGAACAACAAACCGTATGATACATATTATTCTTTTTTTTATATGTTATAATCGATTGTCAATCATATCACAACAATACGACAAGTGTCTGAAATATGTTATACGTACATTTAACTTATTTATTGGCGTGCGTACCACCGAGTGCATAGTGTTTATAAACATCGTTCAAAAATTTCTCGATAAATTTGAAATTTGTGAGTGTTTTCAATCAATACGTTAATGTTACTTTTTTAGATGAATCGATTTTGCGTTTCGTATTTGAACACTCGATACTCGTCTTACGGGGTTTCTCTCAACTCTGGGCGCTTCAAACATAATCACAACATGTTTTTATTATTTACACGATGGTCGGAAAATCGAAATATTCAATTACACATGTTCGTGTTTTTCGTTTCGGTACTTAAATTTCCCTTCTCGAAAATTCGATCGATTGTGGTTTATGAGAGTATGTATGATATCATAACTCTGTATACATGTATAATAATACTACGGTATTCGATATCTGAAATGCGAATAGATTCAGAGGCGGACCGGGAACCGATCGGCTCAGGCAGATGAGAATTATAGCGTCTCCCGGGTCAGTACGGAATGGCCTAAATCCAGGCCAGGCCCGCTCGTGTCTTCTAAAACACTTTTATATCAGAAAAAATAAAATCAAAATAATATTAGTTCTGCGTTGTCCAACCGATAATCAACGTCTGGCGCGAAGTAATTATAATGAAATTAACGTTTCACTCTGTCGGCCACGTCGACAACAAGTTAAAATAATCTGTGTTTACATTGTTTATTCCGTACGGCGTAACAATGGTTTTTAAATTGGCGTTTTCTCTACAAACGGAAATGTTCGATTCAAGAGAACGTCTCCGGGATTCCGTCGTTTCCTGCGATCGATTTTCTACACTCGTCATACGATGTTCTATATCGATCCGCGAGATAGCCGAATATAAATCGCTGTTCCTATAGAATCGTTCGCGACTCCGACACATAACACATCGTCCAGCGGCCGTCGACGTCACGCGTCGTTCGATACACGTTTTCGTCGCGAGTTCACCCACACGTGTGCATCACGCGAAATATCGTATTTGTCGTTTACAACGTAGCCTGTGTACGCTTCCAGCCCACACACGAGACGCGTTTTTTGTACACTACGGACCACATTATATACATATATATATAATTGTTTACGGCGATGCGCGATGGTCACACGACGCGGCCGGAGGGTATTAAACCGTGTCTACGCACCGGTGTAACCAATAATAAACGATAACGATTTATAATTCGAACCGAATTGACCGGAGGACATTACCGCCGTCGTAGTCCATGGTCATTGCCCGCGGGGAAAGGAGACGGCCGTCGTCGCGACTGTGACGACGACAACGCCCCTCGTACGCCACGGTGTTATACATATATATGTGTATTTGTGTATGATAATTCGTAGGCGTAATGCACGCGTAAGCACCGTCTGTCCAAAAACGGGATCGACGGGAGTGGTTCGAGCTCGTCAACTCGTCCACGGCCGGACGGATACGTTTAATTGCCGATAGACGTCTTGTGCGGATCGATGACGATAAATATCGGTGTTGGTAAATCATCGGACGGTTTTCCACGGTTCCCCGATCGCTGGCGTTCGCGCGGCGAACGAAACGGACGACATTGCGGACGAGTGTGGTACACGAGTCGGCGTACGGGTGGGAGCGAGGAGACCGTGAAAAACACGAGCAACAGTACCTCGGACGTGCTCGTAGAATAAATTTCAACTACGTCATTAGTACGCGTTGCGTATTCATGGTTTTTTTTTTTCACGGTAAAAAAAAAAATATATATTTTTATCGACACGATCTCAAATTTTCTGTCCGAAAAATATACGTTCGCTTACAGTGACGACGACAATAACATGTATAATAGTATCTAGTTTTTTTCCTTCGTTTTATGTAGCGATATCAATTTAAAGTAAATTGACATCCGACAATGAATATATAATATCGTACCCGTTTCTTTCGACGGTCAAACGAGGGACCAAATATGACGTCAGTGACGTGATTGTGCCAAATTTCAACGGTCGAAAAATGATTAAAACCGATAACTTTGAGCTGGAATTACATTACAAGTGTATGTGCTACTTTAAACACCTGATTTTTCGAAAACATAAAAATCGTGGAACAGTAATCGAGATTTATTTTATAACCCTAAGTTTTTTTTAGCAGCATTTATTATTTTCGCGTAATTTAATTACGAAATCGATATTTATATTTTGTTTCTATTCGGAAAATGTAATAATCTTAGACAGCTATTTACGACATTTATTATAAATAATAATAGTGTTTCAATATCAATAGTTTTTTCTACTAATTACGAATTGAACAGAACTTTGCTTCGAGTTGTTCTGTGAATGTATTATAGTACTACATGCTATGTAATATCGTTCGCATGAACCAAAGAAATGATGAACCCACTTTTGGTATCCACCAACCGTTATTTAATGTACTCGAAAGTCTTTTATTTCATCTAACGTTTTAACTTTAAACGCTTGGTTTAAATCAAAATCGTGATCAAAATCGATTTAAAATTATTTTTCTTAAACATTGTTTGAATTTATTATATATCATATGGTAGATATCGAATTAAATGTTCAGGTGTTGATTCTTTAAGTTCTAAATTTTATTAAATTTACAACGTCGAAAAAAATTAGAAATTATTGAAATGTTCGTGATTCGCGTTTTAGCCCAAAACTGATCGTCTGATGTTTCAATTGTATTATTGTTATTATTTTTTTTTTTTTTTAATATAATGTATAGGATTAGTAAAATAAAATCGGATACTATAAACTTTGATTGGCAGTTTTATAGCATACACGATTTTCGTTGAAGTCGTACCAGATTATGTAATTTTAAATTTACCTAAACGACCGTTAAGACGCGAAACGGTTTCAAAATTTTCCATATTTATATGGCAATTATTATTTTGTATAAACGCACGCGTGTATGTGGAGTACGTAATTTCTTAAACAAAACCGTAACAGCGTAATGACGTACGTCACGCACTATAATAATATAATATTACGTTTTGTTCGTTTTCGGTAACATTATGAGATTGATGCCGTTACAATTAATAGGGGAAGAAAAACATAATACTCGTTTATTATATTTGTATTGTGAAAAATTACGATTTGCCGACGTGCGTTTTGACCCGAAAAACAATCTTACATCCGTAAGACGTAACTCGCGACGTATTCGGGACGCGCAGTAAATCCAGCGTGTCGTCGTCGTGTAGTTACATAACGAGTAATATAACGAAAAAAAGTCACTAGAACTGTCTACGCGTGTTATTTTTAAAACGCAACTTGAAAGTCGTATATTGTTGCGTGACGAACGCTCGGCCGAAACGAATTTGACATCGCAACGATGTGTTTTAAAAAAAATTTTTATTTTTATTTTGTCCGTGAACAATTTTCCGCGTAGAAATGAATGCCTCGAGGCCGATCTCTACACGTTTTCGATTTTCTCATCGGTTTCGTTAAGCGCAAGGAAAAACTATATCCAATAAAACCGGTCGAATCGTCGACATGTTCGTTTGCGGGCAATTGTTGTATTTTTTAAGTGTACACAATGTAATGTAAGTTTAGACAAATATAATATTCCAACAACATATTTATCATATTCATTCATTTTAATAAATTTACCGGCTCTTCTAGGAATTGTTTTCTGAACGCAAAAAATTATCGATCAATGGTTTTGAATTTAAAATACTAATACAACTATTTGTTTGAGTAACTCATTTGAGCCGAAATCCACAGTTCGTTTTTTTTTTTTTTTTTGTTAACTGTTCAAAGGAAATATTTATACAAAACATAAATTCTAACGATTCACAATAATTTGAAATGTTATTCACAATAAAATAATTTAAAATTAGTATTTATGTTATTTTGAACATGAACTGCAGTTATCGCGTTTGTGGCTTCAAATGATTTTTTTAAACCGTAGTTGGATAATTGTATTCATGATGTCGTAATATCATAACAATATGGTAACGACTCTGATTTTACATGAAATAAACTATTAAATTTTTTTTCGAATACAATCGATCGGAATGTTAAAGAAAGTGTATTTTAAATGTTTAACGGAAAACAAAATTTATTTGAAAATTTACTTAGAAGCTACAAAAAGTGCTCGGTACGGCAGTGAAGGAACCCGAGGGTCACATATCACTTTTTATGTAATTTTTCAATTAAAACAAATTATGAAAAGTGTAATAGCCAAAAGTATTTATTATTCTTGATTTATCCGACGTAATAATTAACAACGATTAAAATTAATTTTATGTGTATATTTATAATTAATAATTTAAAACTTGGGTAAAAATTAATATGAAAAATATAAATATGATTTCATACTACACAAGAACTAATGCGTTTTACGAGTATTCGCGATTATTACGATCACTCTAAGCGATTTGAAAAAAGAAATCGTAGAAAGAATGTCATAAAACACCAATTGTACAGTCTTGTGAATTTGTAAAATGTTTTGAAAATAAAACAATACAAAGTATAAAGATAAGACTTGATGACCAATTTTAAACAATACTATAAACGAAGAAAACAGAAGAAAGTTTTTCCCTTGTATTAAATTCCGTCTGTTTAAAAGACATTCCAAATACTACTTAGCTATCCAAAAATGATAAATGGTAACGACTAATGCGTTTGATAGAAATCAAGTATAATAATTTGTAAAGAGCTATTAGTACACTTTAAACAAATGTACCTGAACAAAAGTCCATAGATCCCAAATAAAAGTTATTATTATCCAATAGTTAAAAACAAAAATGGTTATAGAAGAAATTGTCGGACAAAATGGTTCGACGAATGCCATTGGTGTTGGTAATAAAAACTGTTAATAGAATGAGATCCTTTTGCTAAATACGCGTACGTAAAGATTAAACGCGAGTGAAAACGAAGAGTAAAAACTTGAGACGTCGAAAGACAATACCTATCGTACCCATAAGTCGCTGTGCTTATGGTATTAAAAAAAAAAATTCTTATAGTTGATATCGTAAACAATCGATTGCACGGAAAATTTGCCCGTAAATTCGTAACAAAGTATAGAGATCGACTAAGAACAATATTGTATCGGAGAAAACAGAAATAAACGCCATTGTTAAAACCGCGACGACAATCTTTTCGCGGTTGAGATTTCAAAAGGAGGAAATTCGTTTTTAACAATTTTACGCGATTCGTGACGAAATTGAGGCGAATATTCTTCTGCCGAGGCTTCTATGACGATGTTGTAAGTCGCAATAACATTATGTCGGATTGATCGTTAGCACACAACGATTCAACCGAGCCGAAATTCGTTGGCAGTGTACCCCCCACACACATTACAGATATCGTCGTTGTTTCTAACGCGCGCGCCTATCGTGTACCATAACGTCGGTACGCAGAGAATGACGATTAATCGTTAAAAGAAATCCCTCTCACTTGACCGTCCGGCGCCGTGAATCGGTCCATAACAAACGGTTTCTCTCGAGGCCAACGCGTTCTCTACTTCCTACATAACGTGTCGTCCGAAGTCTCTAAACGTCGACCGTGGCCGCGTAATAGTGTCCACTGTCTGCAGACGCGCACGACGGTACACGTTGTTTGATATTATTTGAAGCGCGGTCGGGGAAACAACGCGTGCTTATTATCAAGGCTGAACATATTAACGAGTTGACATTTTACGTTTGAAGTTAAAAATAGGTTTAAAAATTCAATTTAGTTTTAATTAGTTACGTAACGCGTTATATTTCCAAAAAAAAAAAAAGAATAACTTTCAATTTAATAAACGACTATTTTTGTTTTTTAACTTAACGCGTTAACGCTAGGCGCCAGGTTTTGTAAAGGGCACGGGGAAATAATAATAGAATATTTCTGTACTTTGTTACACGTGTATAGAATATAAAAATGTATATATTCAATTTTAATTTACTATAATTTTGAATGACAGCCATTTAATAAATCTTTCAATGTTTGTGTTGAGATTACGTTAAAAATGTATAACTTTTTGAAACATTTATTAAAGATTTTTCATGATACTTTTTTTATTAGAAAATTTTATTTTCAACTAGGTTATGTTACTTTATTCTCAAAGATAATTTCGAACGTTTGAAGACGACAAAAAAAAATTAAGTAACTTTTAACTTAACTTCTATATTTTTATCTGATAACTTAATTTAACGAGTTAAAAAAAATTATTGACTCGTCCAACCTTGCTTATTATATTATTTTGTTACGAAATACTTGATAAGCCGTGCCAATAAAATCCAATATGTTTGACTAGAAAAAAGAAATTGTAATTGTAAATACCTAAAAAGTAGGTATTTTAAATTAGGTAACATTTAACTGCTGTCCATTGTTTTATTAAGTTTTTCATAAACGTTTGTTTCATATTTGTCATCTGTGCACTGCGCTCAACAAGAGTAAAAAATAACTGAACGTATTAAAATGTTTAATCGATTAAAAACAAGCAAAATTTGAGAAATCATAGACGCTTGCGATTTATCATCAATACACATTTAGATGGAACGAAAATAATATACAGATTATTATCAGCCGATTTAATTGCGAAAAAGCGAAAAACTGAATTCGATTATTATCTCTGACCGTTTTAATTGTTATACTATCCGCTATAGTATATAATAATAGTACGGCAGTTATATTGTATATCGAGATTAAAATCAAAATTTATAACCTCGGAAATCAAACGTAAATCTGACCTAACCAATATATATATATAATTTTTTTTTTGTTTCAAGGTGCATCTATATAACAATAAACCTTAAGCGCTTTAATGATTACGATAAACAGAAAAAACAATTTTTTTTTTAATGAATATACGTACATATTGTATATAATAATAACTATTATATACATATTAATTCTATTGTAAATTACGCATGGAAAGCGCACACTAGTGTAACATCATCTGTACAACACCTGCGAAGTTCGATCTAGGGCTACTCGTATTTATAACGAATTCCGTACTTTTATTAAAATTTCACAGTTGAAAGTCTAAAAAAGTACACACCCCTACAGCGACGCATCCGTAACAACAACTTGTCATCGGTAGTTTCAAATTTGATGAGTTCTCGAACAGTTACATTTTTTCGAAGAAGAAATTCTGATTGTATATATACGAGAATCGGTAAAAACAAAACGGTTTATACGTACTTATACGTCTTTAATTTTTAACTCGTGTAATAATTGTTTTATTTACGGACACTGAAACACCAAATAACAATTATTATTATACTCAACAAAAACAGGCATTTGTTATTTACGTTTGATCGTGTCATCCAGTCAACGTTAACGAAAATCTGTCACAACGACACACGAAATTTGATGTATATAGGTTAGTTTTAGGTCAGGTTCATATTTTGTTTTTGGTAAATTATGTCCGGTCAGAATGAAATATAACCTGCGAATGCGGTTTCCATATAATTTGTATTCCAAACCATACTCGTAGGTACACTATACTGCGGTCACACCCCTCATAGTGTAATATAACTTCTTCGTCTTAAATCCTAAGAAAAGTCATTAGACTCGTCGATGCAAGTTTGCACTTATCGCAGAAAAAATTTGGTCGCGATTATTGCAGATTACGTTATTGGTAACGTAACGTAGCGGTGTTTTTATTTCATTTGATCAACATTTTACGAATTTTCCTAGAGGCGAAGTAAAGTGAGGATTTCGCTTGGGCGGTTGACAAATTACAAATATAATACGTTTCCATAAATAACTTTTGGACTTGGAACAATTTGTTTATTTGTATATCTATAAAAGCACTGTTACTGCTAAGGCTTATCCTATGAATTTTTCACGTCCTCTGACGATTTCTAACAAAATAATCGAAATATCACTTAACTTCAAAAAGTTTAAACAAAACAGCGTAATCATCGACGAATGATATGTTTACGTACGAGTACAGTATTCATCAGGTACGAGCGTGCAGTGTTCTGCAGGTCTTTATTCGAAATGCACGCGATTTTAATTTAGTGACTTCCATTTTCAAACTTCAACTCGCACGGTATTCTGCTGTCAACATATATTTTGTTTTCGTTGTTAGTTTGGGTTCCGGAAATGTCATCCAAAACGTATTTATTTTTCGTACCGCGTACACGTATTTTACACGTGTGGCCTTCCGCGTACTTCAGTTTGAGAACATCTGGTCTATACAGTGTATAGTGGCGTGCCAAAGCAAGTATTTATATGGTTAGTCGCCATCGTTGTGTATAACTACTGGCAACGTCGTAAACCATACTTTTTCATAGTGTTTAAAATAATGCTCAAATACATTTTGAATAATGGTACTTCGACGATATTTGAATATTCAAACCATATTTCAAATGATTCGAGTATTTTGTTTTACGAATGGGTAATATTCACCACGATTAGAGTTGTCGCCGACAGGTCAAGTCAAATCATATCTAGTACACGCGGGATAGGAAATTAAGTTAACTCGATACAGTACTCACACGACGATGTTTTTTGTTTACGCTTTGACCGTCACTAGTCGGTATGTGTAGGCGCGATAGTATTAGATCCAAGAGGAGTTGAAAAAACGAAAACGTTCAACTGTCGTTGTACTCGACACCGAAAAACATCGTGTTTGAAACGTGATCTCGACCGAGATCGTTTACAATCGTTTTACTCAAACGTTTCACAACGATGTTCGTCGGCCGCGCGGCTCTGAGACGATCGGAAACGAAACGCGATATAAACGTTTTTTTTTTATCGTTCATAACAATATCGACGTACGTCGTGACGACGAATACGATTTCGTTGACTTTATAATTAAAACGATTAAATCGCGTAGCAGTGACTCACGGCGTTTTTAATCGACGTGTGTGTGTGTGTGTGTGTGTGTGTTTTCTTCACTCATAAACGAGTTGAATGTCGTAAACGTTGACGCCGGTCAGGTACGGCAATATGAACGAATCCGACTCGACTGGCGGTATGCGTTGGCCGACGGTCAAACGAGACGACGAGGTAAAACAAAGGGCGCGATATCGTGTTCGACGCGAAACGCGAGTAACTCCGAGTAACACGCGCGTGAACTATTTCGTTTCGCGAACGGGAAAACGCGAAAAACCCGACTCGCGTTTTCCTTTTTTTCTACGGATTACTTGCGTTTTCTAAAAAGTAGATGAAATACGTTACACTTGTTCGACGGGCCGTCGCCGCCATCCGACGCAACAACGGCGCGCGTGAGACGTTTCAAATGTAGTATATTTCGCACGTCCAAACGCCGGGATCGTTCAAACGTCGAAAACACAAATGATAAAAAAAACGGCCAACGTTTTGCCCGCGCGATTCCAGCGTGGACAACGGGGTAACGTGTATTTACTAATAACGTGGAGTTCATCTTCGAGGAACAATATAAAATACAAGCGTAGGCGATCCAATAGGTCCGACAGTCGCGTTTGTGGACTGATAAACAGTGGGAAAACCCATAGGCCATAATCATGATGACCGGGCGGTGATATTAAACATATTATTTCGTTAATATGGTAATAGCAGAGAAGTACGCTAAAATATCTGAAAAAATACTCAGTCCCCCCGCGTCGCACACGCCCGCCGCCACGACTAATTCAACAACTGGTTAATGTGCGATGGTTTTTTTTAGACCGTCCGGTACGCATCGTTTCGGCGTTTCGAATGGTTCTGGCGCGTAAACGACGGTAACACCCGTATTGTCGTCAACTGTTACGACAATCGAAACGTAAACAACGTTAGGTTATGCCAAACAAGTCGCGCGAGTAGGATCTGCGCCGGAAAGCAAGTGCAGGAGGCTAAACGTCGCGGTTTGAACTTGAAACGCGTACGTGGTTGTAGGTGTATAATGACGTTAACGTACTGGTACGGACCGACCGTTATTATCTATTCTGTTCGACGATTGCGCGCGACACTTAGTGAGAAACGCGAACCCGGGCGCGACCGATCATTTTTACGCGTCCGTCCGGTGACGACGACCATTACGGCTCGACGCGGAACTCGTGAACATTCGCACGTCGGCGTTTGTTTATTTGGTCTCGGTACGATCGAACTGGTTACGGTTACAGTTCGTTTGAACGTCGCCGTCGTCTGTCCGCGTCCGTGATATTTTCAGTACTCACGTGGTCGCGTCCGGAGGCCGTCGTCGAGTCCGGAAGCCGTCGTCGTCGCGTCCGGGAGCCGTCGTGGCCGCCGCGTCCGGAAGCACGAGCGCGTAACGAAACACTTTTCGACCGGCGCGAACGTCGTCCGAACGGGACGCGAAACACGACGAGAGCGCGCGCTCACGAAGAACGGTGCAGGAGTGACTGCAGGCGGCCGTGCGCCGTCGTCTGGTCGCCGCCGAGGACGCCGTCTCTCTCTCTCTCTCTCTCTCTCTCTCTCTCTCCGTCTTTCCGTCCGTCCGACCGCGTCTCGCTCGCTCGCTCGCTCTCTCTCTCTCGCGCGCGCGCGCGCGCTCCGTTAAATACCACCGCCGACCGGCTTACCGCCGACGACCACTATACAACCTCCTCGCCCCCCGCCCCCGCCGACCGACACAATATATAATAATAACATCGCCGGCTGCAGCCGCCGCCGTCGCCATTGCCTGGCACCGACGTCGGTTGTTACGGCGCTCCGTACGATTACAATGACGCGGGCGCGCGCGCGCGTGTGTGTACGAGACGTCACACGAGATTGTTTCGTGTGTGTGTGTGTGTGTTTATTGTATACGGAGCGCTCGCCGTCGAACACGTGCCGCGGGACGGCGAGAACGGAATCCGTCCTGGAACAACAGGAACTACGCGCCGAACACTTGGATCGCGTGGTCGTTGTTGCCGGACAAATACCTCCAGAGGGACGACGAACGGTCGTCGTCGGGTGTGCGGCGAACACGACGGTGTCTTCGTACGAAAAACGCGTGGACGGACGATGACTGCGAAATCCAACGTTTACACGAAAACGTAACTGACGATGCCCGTTAACGATGGACTGACCTAACCTTCGGCTGTACGCGTAAAGATCTCCAAAAACCGTTGGGCCGTCGGAAAAAAACTTTCGAATTCGGACAAATGTCGTTTACTCGTATTGATATTTTTTCAAACCCCCCCGAAAATTTTTTCCCTGCGTTCGCTTCTGAACGACGAACATCACTGATAAACACTTTCGCCCGAGTGTATAGTTAAAAAGTAGTCTTCGAGGTTGCGATGCTCGCGCGAGTCCTCACGTCGATGTGGGAGGGGGGGGCCATCTTCTCCGATAACCTGTTCGATTTTGTGTAATAATAATAAATCTACAGTCTGGACTTGACGGCCGAACGGTTATAAAATATCACACGCGCACAATTCTTTGTCGTCGATGTGTTTTTCCCGTTTGTGCGGACAAAATCAAATGCGACGAGAGAGAGACGACACGGATTCAGTAACGTCGTGTAGATTTTTAACGAACTTCGTAAATATTTAAAAATCGGCTTTCGGAAAAAAAAAAGAAATATATACGTGTGTGTGTGTGTGTGTAATTGAATACAAAAATTAACCCGTTTTCCGACGTCGGGACGTCTATTTTTCTTTCGGCGAAAAGTATAGTAGTGACCTCGCCACCAACAATATTCAAGGTCTAATGTATTCGAGTGAATTTCTGAATTATTTATAGACGTGCTTATTGTTGAAGTGATTAACTACGGTTTACGCAATGATATATTATGTATATTTAATGAATAACGTTGTCGAGAATCGAGACGCGCATGGAATCGTCGGATTACACGTACACTATAATAATAACGGTGTACCGAAAATGTCATCGAATACGTGTAAGACCTGACGACGATATCTGGTAAACCACACATTACGACGGAGAAAATTATTCACGCACATTTTAGACCTAATTTTGTACCGTTTTAGACGGGAAACCTGGACCGAAATCCGATCGTTTAAGGCGTCTGGGTTATTGCGGAAATCGACTATTGACGTTTTCATTGATACGATGTTAATTTGTTATCGTTTTTCGACACTTGTTCTCAAAAACCCTCCCAAAAATGCCAGTGAATTCAGATATTTCGTCGGATTCTTATTCGTCTATTCCAGCTAGTCTGTTCTTGCTTTTAGCTATGAACCACGGTGCTACGTGCGTAAAACGTCATTATCGATGCATGCACGCATGCACATTTTCGCACGTTCGGTGGGCTTCGGTCCGTGTTCCTAATTCCAAATGTATTTTCCCGCGTATCGCGCGTGTTAGAAATTTTATTTCATCGTTAAAAGTTCTATAATTAATAGTAAGGTCGAATGTTGATCCGCCGAATCGTATGTTTTAACACCAAAGTTCTGGAAAACCTTCCTTCCCCCCCCCCACGAATAATTCAACCGTAACACGATTTGCGGACTATTTGCCCTTAAGCTATTACGGCCCGCGGCCGGTCACCTTGTGAGTACGAGCGTGGTATAACGACCGCGATAATTGGTATTCCGATTCCGTCATTGAAGATTATTCAACATGTATCAAACACGCACGTGCACAACACGTACTTATTACGTGTTCGCACCGTCATCGTTGTTCGCGGTCACACGCGACTGGGAGTTACGAAAACGTGGTCGATTTCAAATAGTTATGCGTATCGCACCCCGGCGACTAGAACGACACGAGTCAAAGACAGACGTTTTCTTCAGGAATCCCAAACTCGCTTAAACTTAATATCTAAATACGAAAATCGACCATTTTGTATTCAATCGTTTTTCGAAAATTGTACCAAATTTTATTTATTTTTATTTTTACTTGTCATCGATATTATTACAAATTTCAAGAACACAATTATTTTAACAAAACGTTTGAGTTACGTCAGTTCGTTTTGATTTGTTTAGAAAATAAAATACGTCAAACCTAGGTCAAACAATAATTTCTGGATCACAATTAAAAATGGCACCGAATGATTCAAAATATATTCACTCGTCACAGTGAGTTATAAGACACGTGGTACGGCTGATGGTATCAGATTTGGCCTACAAAGTCCTGACAAGTCTTTTTTATTTGGTTTTGAAATTTCAGGTCGAACTTCATACGCTCTCGAAAGATTTCGCATTGCCATATGTATCGCCATCTGGTGTGATCGACATTTGACTGCAAGTCAAAACGTATTACTACTAAATACTACCGCTAAACAAATACTAACTATTTCACAATCACTTGCTTCTTCAAGATATTTATTCACACTTTTAGATGTCATTTCTGCGTCGACAAATTTCCTTACGATATAATTAAATTACAACCATTAATTTAAAAAAAACAATGAACGCGACTCCGACGAGTAGGTACATTCGAAACTCGCTGTTGATACTGTCGTAATAATGAAATCGGAAAAACGCGTACAGCGTGATAGCAAAATCAGATGATTTCGGAGTGATAGGTTATAAAACCTATAATGAATAAAGTACAATGAATTCAAGTTATTGTAGAAAACAATCAACACTAATTCACTATGATAAATCGACACGGTTTAAATTGGAAAATAATAGGTATAATAATAATATTATTATGGTTCAAAATTGGAGTTATGTTAATGAACATTTTTTTTTTTTTTTTGATTTAATACATTCCATATCGACACAGGTACGCGTAACATATACAAAAATACTGTTCAGAGTTGTGTCGTTTTAACCGCAGGTGAAGCGGAAAAGAAAATAATTTTCATAGCGTTATTATCCGAAAAAGTCTAATTTTTGACTAGTGTCACCGGGGTGCGATATGTATATGAGACGGAACGAAACCGACGGAATAAGTCGCGTGATAAATATATAAACGGTTGCGATATTATCTCGCCATCAACAATAGCAATAGTTTTACAGCACAATAGATGCATAGGTTATTTTCGAAATCGAGGAACTATCTACGAACATCAAACCGCCAGCGCAACGCGTCATACTGTCGTGGGGTTTTTTTTTTGTATTGTTATAATTTCTGAAACACCGCGGCGTCGGGTATTCCGGAAAGGACGAAGGTCGACGTTCACTTTCAGTTATGGATTTGAAGGAAAACACTCAAACGTCATGATATTTTTATGATTTCGGAATATTTTGTTTTTTATGAAAATGACGAAATGTATATATAAATTATGTCGCGCGATATTTCACGACAGAAATCCGCGACATCCAAGTGATACCGTTAGCGGAAATGTCATTCTATTTAACGTTTGAAATGTTAACGCAGACGAGATTCTTAATAGATTTTCACGGTGAATTTTATCACGACGAAACGGAGGCTATTAAGTATCGGGATCAATAAAAAACCGTATGAAAAAATATGAAAAATTAATAAGCCCACGTATGAAACCCGTCTTGTACGATTTATGTTGGAAAATATCGCATCTATTTAATTTTAATTTGTAGAAATAGAAAAAAATACGTATCCGGGACTATTATTGCGACGTTATGTTGTAACTTCTTTTTGGGCTTTTCGTATAATGAACGTATACGGTTGTGTAAAAGATATAAAGTATAAGTAAGGAAAGATGGTAGATTCTCTTCAGTGTTCTTCAAGTGAATTGCATTCGTAGTATAGTATTTTTTGCATAGAAACTGTGCTTAATTCATTCTACGTCAAGTTCTTCAGCCGTATCCAAAAGAATTTTCGAAAACGTCAATTAAAACAAGATATGAACTCTCTCTATTATTGTCGAAAAAATTGTCAACAAGTCTTCAGTATAAATCTACATATTTCGATTGTAGTTTATTTGTGACAGTTTCTAACCGAGATGCGTATTCAGGTAATTAGATAGAACATTAAAAAAAATAAATCGTAATTGTCATTGTCATCAACAACAATATTTAACGATAATAAAATATGTACGTACGTTCATACACTACGAGGTGTTCATTCTACTACTTTATATATATTTATATTGCAGTCCAATTGCTAGGTGGTGCCAAATGCTCCCTTTTATACTCCCCTAAAGGGTGCCTATGCACGAAATATAGTCTGAGGTTTGTACCGGGTTTTGGCGTTATGAAATCGGCAATTTTCAATTTTGAAAATCGGATTCGAGTTGGTATTCAAACGTTCAGTTTGAAAACTCAAGAAAACGGTTTGTTTTATTTTGTGACCATTTTAATGGGGTTAGCGTTTCACAGCGGTTCACCCTGTGTCGACAATTTTGGTTACTCCAGGTTTCGCAGCTGTGCACCATCCTGGTCAAACCTTCAACCCATATTTATATTTATGACTATTAAAAAACAAACAACATTTAATAATTGTAAAGATTGTAAATTTTCAATAAATAAATTTTTTAATAAAAAAAAAAAGTATTTTCGCCGGTTGTTTCGTGTAAGTACGCACGGCACGCACGGCGTATCTTGTGATGCCCAACGCGCTTACTTTACGGCGTTCGATTATTTTCATTTTCATTTTTTTGTCACCTCGCCTTGGCGTGAGATCGCACCTTATCAGGTCAAACTTCTCGCCATCGTCATTCCAGTCCGCGAGACGGCAAATAATCGAATCGATATTAGATTATTACGTCTCTTACGCGTGTAACAATTGATTACACGCAACAGTATTTATATAATCAGTGCTACTATAATACATACATGTATGAACACTGCAAAACGGTTGTCATTGCAACTCAACAAATAATAACAGTAGAAAAATAAAGGAGTCGACGATTTGTAACTTAACTAATTGTTACTCGAATCAATAGTTTTTTTCTAAAGTCTAGAAAATTTATACCCACGTGGAATGTTGGATATGTTTATCGAATATTTTGTAAAGTTGTTGCGGTTTGTTTTTCGTTTTTTAAATATTCGGAACACTTGCGAATTCTGCGTTGACGAGAACAGAAAATAATAAAATAATTCGATATTTCAAAACTCTTAATCGATCAGAAATATAATGATTTTCGTACACTGCACTAGACGATTATTTTTTCGGAATTTTGTCGATTTCCATTGTTTTCGTACATAAATAGTCAGTGGTATAATATTATTAATAAAAACATGTGTACAATTAAACAATGGGTATTATTTTAAATCAAATGAATACACAACAAAAGCATACAAATAGATAGTACCGATATTATGGAATGAAAGTCAATTAACAGTTAAATTCAATTTTTTTTTATACTTTGAATCCGTTTGACAAAGTAGTTATACGGACGATAAAGCACAAATCGGATATATCATCCATTTTATCTGATGTCTTTTGGTAAAGTTGTTCTTTATGCTTAAGATCGTTTTTTTACATGAACAATTAACAGTTAAAATGTTTTCTATATATTGTGACCATTTAATGTACATTTTTTATTTTCAAGCAAAAAGAAAATGTATAATTGATAACGTAAAGTAAAAAAAAAAAAATCTAAATCAATTTCCTACATAACATAAAATAAACAGTAACAAATGAAAATTAGTTTTCAAAATTGACATAATACTACAGGAAGTATATTTGTTTTCCGTACTCGTGTTGAAATTTTCGCCGTCACGCATATATTTTCGGGGCAAATACTCAGTAACGTATCCGTGCACGCGTAAGCAATAGGTACTGAAGGGATGACATTATCGTTTACTACATATTTATGAAATTGTCTGCACTGTAACTCCTTTTTTTTTACAAATTACCCGTTTCCGACTGCTTTGATATTGGGGTGGTGGAAATAAGTGTCACATAAAGTGCAGAATTTATCATAGAAAAATGAGGACACATGTAAAGATCCCAACAATTCTTTCACTTGAAAAAGTGTACGTAGAAAAACGAAAAAAAACATATATCATTATGAAACTATTACAATATAATATGTTTGTCATAAAATTAATCTTATTACAATATTATTAAATTAAAATGTACATATATAATATTAACATATATATATATATATATATTTTAGCACCCGATGATGTACTAAATGGTATGTCGTAACTATAAAAGGTAACGAGTAGTTATATTGTAGTTATTACTTTTGTAACGGAATGTTTTGCACTGATAACAAAAAATAAATTTTCAGAATGTAAATATCAACTTATTTATTGAAGTTTGAATTGAAAATTATATATACATATGTATATATAATTACAAAAGTATATACAATAATAATAATAATAATAAAAAGAAAAAAAATACAAAATTAAATGATGAAATCAACTTCCAAAAAAAAGCAATTATAATTTTTTTAGCAAGTTCGGAGTTTGTGTTTAAAATGGAGGATATAAATTATCTTAAACAAGACTTAATTATGAGGTCCTTTGAATTTCATTCTAAGAAATGTATTTTACACATAGTATTGGAATAACAGCCTTTAACTTAATTTACCAGCTTTTTGCGCATTTTTTTTATAATATATATATATATATGATTTAATTTTTTTTTAATGTTCGATGATAGACTAGGTGGTATGTTGTAACTCTAAAGTGCAATGAGTAGCCTACACTGTGGCTATTCATTACTGAAGGTTTTGCATGACAACAAAAAACTTTTCGGAAAGTTATCTTTACTTATTTAAAGTTTGAGTTGAACATTTTATATATATGATACATTCTATATAGATTAATAAAATGATAGGAAACGGGATACATAATATTGATTTTATAGAAATAAATAAATATGAAAAATGTCTTATGAAGTCATGTTAGGCCGATTAATAATTATAGTATAGTCAAATCTTAGAAAATCTTATAAAATCATCGAGTAGTAGTGCATTTCTACAATTTTCTTGATCTAATATCACAACTAGTTTTCTAGATGTGCATCTTTGAAGTCTGTATGTTCCTGTAGTCTATATTATCCAGCCTTGGACTCTACGTTAAGGATGTCTTACATATTTCGTAGAGTTTTGTTTTTTGTTTATAATATTACATTGTTTTTTGTTTGTTTTCATACTCTCGTCGACTGCACACATTTGTGTCCATACAGTTTTGTTTTTTATTTATAATATCGTATTGTTTTTTCATTTTCGCACTGTAGTCGTCTGCAAGCACACGCGTTTTTTGTTTTATGTTTATAGTATTACATTGTTTTTTTCGTTTTCAGACTGTACTTGGCTCCGCAAATGTGCGTCCATAGAGTTTTGTATTTTGTTTATAATATCGCATGGTTTTTCGTTTTCACACTCTCGTCGGCTCGGCACACATGCATCCGTTAAGTTTTGTTTTTTGTTTATTACACACTTACACGTTCATGCACTAAGAACTCGGAGACCATGCCCATAATTTACGGTTATTTTTCCCGGCTCAAACAATATGTTTAAAATATGGATAGATATGTTCAAATGGCAAATTTATAAAAACATTTTGGAGGTGTGGTGTAATCATAATTTAATATTTTGAGTTTTATATAAGATTGATTAATATTATAAAAATGACGTCGATTTTAAATTTGTAGTATTGAAAAATTCTCTGAGAGGCGGGTGTGGAAACGTTTATACGTCATATTACGTGTTCCATTATAACATTGACCAAAATGTATTGATAGATAGTCCTTTTATTTTAGTATAATGTAAAACTTGTGTAGATAATGAAGAGGCTGATTGGTCTTATAAAATCCTAAAATAGTATCACTTTTACAAATATTTTTCGGTTTTTCATTTTTGTCTTTTTCTATTACACAATAACGGTATATTTCACTTAACTGATCAACTTTGAAAATGTCTTGTATTGTATCGATTTAATTGAGAAAAATATTAGAGCCTATTTATTATAAAATAATAATTGGCTTTCAATTTTATTCGATATCGGCTGCATGAATTTATTTTAAATTTTAGGTTTACAATATTTTATGTTATTTTTATCAAGTTTAATGATTTTAAAGTGAAAATTATTGAATTAAATACTTTAAATCATAAAATTATTAAAATTATTTTTTTTCATTTTTTAATTTAACTATTTTTTTTGTTTGGAAAAATATTTGTTTTTAAAAAATTATTAAAACATTTAATACTCATGATTAAATACAATCACATTGTTAATTAAATTAATATAATAATGATTCGAATACAAAACCATACCCTCCAAGGACCTAGGATATTTGATGAAACAAATTGAAGCGTTGATGTTTAAATATAAAACGTCTATTATAGAAAATAAAGATTTCTCTGACACGGCCATAAAACAATTCGAACAAAATCAGTTGGATTTACGAACTGTTTAAATTTTGTACGTTGGCTACTTATGATTTATAATCATCTATTAGTTGTCGAATATTATATCATAATATGTCATATATAGTCATGGCATTCAGCAGAAACAATGAAATATCACATTTCAATAAATAACTTTATTTGTTTTATTCATTTGCAATGTAACAAATGTTTGCGTATAAATTCCCCGTTAAAAATTAAATATTGGGTCTGTGAAAATATTAAATCATTAAGGCAAAATTATTATGTTATAAACAAATTTATATGATAGCTTTTCATTAAATAATTTAAAGGCATTTTAATTAATAAACTTATACACGATTATTCTACGTATTCTATAAAACACGTATTTAATTTTTTGTTTCAGATGGAAAAAATAAATCGATATTGATATAAGTTCTAAAAAAATACACCTGAATGTCTGGTTTTGACGGTCATCAAAAAACAATTGTGTTTACTATATTCGTAACGATATAAAAGTGCGTGTGAGCAAGAAATAACGTTACTTGTTCTACAATCGAGTTTTATTATAAATCTATGCACTTTTCGATAAGTACGTTTTCAAATTAACTTAAAAATGAACACTGTTTCTACTTTCTGTTATTTTATACCATTCACTATGGTATTTTTTATACTTTTTAACAATATATCAGCTGATCGTAAGCAAATTTTTCATTATATAATACAGAATTTTGATATTAAATTATGAAATACTTACACTTAGTCGATATTTAGACACACGGACAGCCGCAATAGCTATTCCCCATATAGTTGATACCTTAAGTAATTGATTATTTTATTTATTTATAGCATTTACAAATGTTGATGGTAAGGTTTAATATTTAAAAGTTTAAATTATACAAATATTAAAGTTAATTTACTCTAAAAAAAAATATACAAACATCCTTATGCATACTGATTGCTATAGAAAAAACTATGTATTTTATTTTTCAAATGGGGGTTTTTTTTTAATGTAAAAATATTAATCTTAATATAAATTTTAAAATATAATTTATATATAAATAGAAAAGGAAAGTATTATGAGAGTTGTATAGGTTGCGAAGGTCATGTATTATTCTTACTAATGATTTATGTTATGTAATATTGATATTAATTTCATTATTGTTGTAACTTATAATTAATATATATTAATATTATTCCTATTTCAAATATTACACATGAAATATTATACGAATTATATTAAAAATAAATACTAAAATAATTTATTTTTTGTTACAAAGTTTAACAGTAATGATAATCAGTAATTCCAAATTGTAAATGACTTAATCTTAATTATTAAATACATCAATGCAATAACATATTCACACTTATTAAAACGCACTATATTTTTTAATTAATTAAATCATAGAAAAATGTTAATTATAAAATTAAATATAACGATAAAAACGTAACGAACTACATGTGAATGTATCACTTACATCTGCAATAAATAATATATATATATATATATACATAAATGTTATTCAATATTTTTATTCACGAGATAGTTAAAAATTATCCATTTACATGAAACGACAAATATTTTTAAATAAAATATCACTGTGTTGTCATAATAAATAATGGTGAATCCAATTGATTACCAATCAATTAAAATGGTTTATGTTGTTTACATTATAAATAAAAGATATTAATATTTTCTTTATTCTAATCCGTTAAGTAAGGACTATTGAAATACAATGCATTGAGACTCATATATGTTTGCATTAATGTTTTATAATATATTTATTCTAATTAATAAATGGTCAAATAAAAATGCTTACCTCTAACTAAGTAAATTAATTAGCTTTTTTAAATTTTAGAATGTCTTGGTAAGATTGAAAATTACTACTAAATTATTAATATTGTATTGAATAATATTGCATTATGTACCTACGAGTAGTATACATGTAAAAATGTTATAATTTATTTCGAAATTAATAGTGTTTGAAATGAAATATTCGTTAGTCAACATTAAATATTTAGAGGGCAAGGAGCAAAGATTTTCTGTCTTAGTGCAACACGCACGAAACATAATCAATTCTAAAAGTTTGCTACCTTCGACGATACGTTTGATGAAATTTGGTCATAAGATATCTGAATACAAAATTTCAGTTCGTTGTTTAATTTAGTTGCGACCGATTTCCTCACATTTTTAATTATCGTATTATCGTTTTATACATTCATTCTTATTTTTCACCGTTATACATTATATAGACCATTTATTGAATTATGGTGCCCTTAATATAATAGGTACTTTTTTTCTATTGAAAATTTAACTATTAGTTATATATCATAATAGGTACTAAAAGTATCAAATAATAATATCATAAATCATATACATGTATCAATGTTGATATTAATATCTGAATTTCTATTATATATAATTTAGAAGCACTCGAGACAGTTGGAGGTTATGACTGTAAGAAATTTTGTGCTAATAATATTTTTAGCAATACAACGGTGTTAATCTTAATAGTTTGTTATTATTTTTAGAATGACAATAATAATTATAATTAATATTTTTATTTGTATTTCTTTATTACAGAATATTAATATATTTACTAAAATTACTGCGTCTTCCTTTCTAGGTGAAGACGATAGTTTCAATGTTTTCTATCATTCATTTGTCACATGGTGTGAGTTGATTATAATGAAATATTACTAAATTCCAGACAATTTGTTTCAATTTTTTTTCTGTGTATTTTATTTACGTTAATTAATTGTACTATTAATAGATTTGTAAAAATTTAATATATCATTTGTTTACATAGTTTAATATAATAAAATTGTTAAAAAAATCGTTCAATTACAATTTCCAATATATTATAATTATCTTGAGATAGGTGTAATATCAATGTTTTCATTATTTTGCTAAATTGCATTCTAAGATGATTCACATTTATTCCTTAATAATGAATGAAAAATTTAACAGATGTTC
The DNA here is from genome assembly GCA_019022885.1 of Schlechtendalia chinensis. Lineage (NCBI taxonomy): Eukaryota > Metazoa > Arthropoda > Insecta > Hemiptera > Aphididae > Schlechtendalia > Schlechtendalia chinensis. The sequence continues at coordinate 13,434,495 of CM032345.1, read as the reverse complement.
ATTATTTTGTTTATTTGATAACGTAATATCATTTAATGTAACGTGTTAAAAATACATAGGAAATTATTACTTTTGTATTGTCTTTGTTTTAACAATACCCAGTTAAAAACAATATATAATTTTTATATTGTAAGACTAGAAAATATTTAGTCATGAATTCCAAAAGTAGCTTAACCACGTTCAATAGGCCATATATGTATATATATATATTTTATATTCAAAACTTGTTTTTCTTTTTATAACAACTATAACTTCTACATACTACAAATCTATAATAAAATAATGTGTTGACACAATTAAGTTTAGTTAATTAGTTTAGTTGACTACTAATTAGTATACCTATTACTACGCACGATTAAATAACACTGTAAATATGTATATATTTATTCCATAATGTTAATGAACTGAACATCAACATTTCGACTTAGAAACGAAATTTTCAAACTGAACCGCACTATTAAAGTTAAATGCTGAACCCAAACCCGAACTTCATAAAAAATTCAAAGGATTTAAATTAATTTAAGGCATTTAAGTTCTCGTTCGATTAAAAAGTTTTTTTTATTTAAATAGTGACAAATATTGAAATTATAATAGCTCAACAATTACAAATTCGAAATTCCGGGTAAATAAAATAAAGAAAAAATGCATAAAAAAAAGAAAGCAATACAACTAAAAACATACAGGTTACTGCAAGATAAATTATATTAACAATTCAAGAGTACTAATAAAATTATGTATTTTGTTAAATACCGGAAGAGATTTACTATATAATATATTTAATGAATTTATTATCGAAAACTTATTATTATAACAAAAATGGATAACTTGACAGCATAAGGTCGCGAGAGAAGGACAGTCCATGACAATATGAGTGAAGTCGCATATGGTTTCAGATTTAAAAGTTCATTAACCTAGATAATTAATTATAAATTAGTAAAATAATTAATATGATAAAATAAAAATTGGATCTTGGAAAAAATATTAGGTATGAATTAAAATTCATTTCCTTTGATTCAAAAATTGAAAAGTTCGTAATATCAGTATTTGTTATGTTAACTTTATTTCTCGTACGGATAATTGTATGTTCCATTATTGGATGTTTCTGTGTAGATTCTAGCGACAATCAAAAGAGACCCGTAACACTATTCTATAAACAAATGAATTTGTATTTAAATTCTTTAATTATGATTGGTGTAATGATACCCCATAACATTAACTAACTTTATAAACTCATAACAACTAGTCTTTATCGAAATAAAACATGTGATTTTACATATGAATAATAATGTTACTTTTTACCAGCGGAAATTACATTAACAGAGTTAGAAGAAACAGCAGAAAATAGTATATTTTTTAAGATTATCATATCTTTTAAACCAAAATATTTATGATTATTTATTTTTAAATAAAATAAATAAACCATTAATTATTGATAATTTGTTTTATGTATATTTGATACTTCTGTTCGTTAGCAAATACTCGGTCACAAATGAGAATAAATTACACGAACATTTTGAAAATGGATTTCACGAATATTTTTTAAATTTATTACTAATATAAATCCACAATTATTTCAATTAAAAAAAAAATTAACGTATATAATTAAATCTGTCTTTTATAATATATATATTGCAATTTTTAAATAATTTAAAATATATATATTTTTATCATGTGCTATTTTTTCAATCATTGAGTTGCATCATATTTTATTTACCTATAAATTGCCATTAAAATGATCTAAATAATTAATTATTAATATTTTAGGAATAGTATTATTATACTTTAATACCATCTACAACAAATCGATTGCATGTATGTATTATTATTGTGAATAAAAATAATTTAATTAATACCTAACCGGGGATTTCCCTAAAATCATATGTAAATGTTTTTATTTTTAAAAGCAACAAATGATATCAGTGGTGAAGGACTTTTGAAATCAAAGGATTGGTGCGAAAATTGTTCGTAATATATTTAAAATATTTTATCTGTTATTTGAAATATTATATAGTGTTTATTTTTATTAATAAAAAACGGTAACATTACTAACTTATATTTTATTGTATTAAAAACTAGTCAATGAAGACGAAGAACATGATGAAGAAGAATGCATTAGTAAGTTAATAGATAAAATTAGTTTACGTATATATTATCTTAAAAGTTTTAAACTGATAATCCATATAAAAGATATGTTGACAGTTTGTATTCAAATCGTATATTAATGAAATGTCCAACTGCACATACATGTTTTGTGCACAGTAGAAATGTAGTTATTGGTTTTATATTACATACTATAATTTGAAAAAAATAGTATTAAAATTTACATTTTATCATAAATTAACCTCATTTTGGTCAACTCTTTTCTTACAATAAAATGCGAGGCAGAATTACATAATGCTTATTATACTTGTAGTTATAGTGTTATACTTGTATAAAATGAATTGTTACTCGTGGTATAATATTTGTTTATAAAAATATATGTTTTTCACAAATTTAAAATTTGTATAGATGAACTGAGTATCCTTGGAGGTATGTACTTTATTTGCAAATATAAGGTATGGTAGCAAAGTATATTTTAAGGATAGTTATAATTGATAAATATTTTATTTTTAATAGTACATGATTGTGTATTAAATTTATTTCTTAACATATTATCAACTGACATTTGCATTAATCAAAAATGTTCATTGCTGTAGATACTATAAAATCAGCTCTGTCGAATGGGTATAAATACTTAAGTGAGTAAATTATACTAATGGTAAATAGTATAATACAAAAATGGCCTATGCCTGAATCTGAAATATCCGATGTTTTGTCACTTATTGTAAATTTGTCCTTTACGCTTAAATGAGTTGGATAGGATTGTTTTCTTTCATGACCAATTGGTATTTAAAAATGTATTTATATTTTGTAACAGTCCAACGTATCATTTTCATTTTGAGAAAAAAAACAAATTTGTATTAAATAATACTAAATAAACGAGAAATACAAATCTGGACATAACATAGATAGACACTAAAAAATCCAAATAAGGTTTCAAAATTGACATAAAAGTATTGAAAGTATATTTGTTTTTAGTCCTCTTATTGCACTATTCGCAATCACGTATATATTTTCAGAGAGGACAAATGCTCAGTGACACGTGCATGATTGTATAAGGAATAAATATTGGAGGAATGACATACACACAAATTATCATTTACTACAAACTAAAAAAATTGATTGCTGAGCATTCATGAAATTGCTTACCCCGCAACTCATCTAAAATTACTCCCTTCCGATTGCCGTAATTTTATAATAATCGAAATACGTATCGCAAAATCACATCTATGCATAATTTATCACTGAAAAGTGAGAACACATGTAAAGTATTGTATCACAACAGTTTTACTACATGAAATAGTGTACATAGAGAAGTGAAAAAAATTTAAAATGTATGTCATGAAATGAATCTAATTACAATACTATTAAATATTAGTGTATCTAAGTACATATATACAATATTACAATATATAAATATGTATATATATGTATTTTTTTGGGGGGCTTTCACAAGCTATTTTGGCTTGTTTTTGCATCTACCTAATTCCCCTAAAGATATCTATTATCTGATTTTTCTAATTCTACTGTTTCATTTACCTGATTTAAATCATTCTTTGTTCGATATAACCATCGTTGTCGCGATCTTTCTCTGGGATAGGTTTTATTTGGTTTAGTGACTATTGCTTACCTCGTTAGATTATCCGTATCATATATGATCGTCCCATTTTAGTCATTTTGAAACAAGACATGCATGAATATTTAGTACATAATGAATATCTCAATATCAGCATTCTTTATAGTCCTGTTTCCATATTATACGAAAATTTATGAATTAAAGTTCGAATTGCTTGCTCACCCACTTTAATTGCCTGATTTAGCACCCAGTGACTAGTATTTATTTCCTAATCGCAAAAAATACCTTAGCAGAAAAAGATTTCAGAGCAATGAGGAAGTAATTAATATAGTAAATAGCTATTTTGAGAGGCTCGAAAAATCGTATTATAGAGATGGTATAATTAAATTAGAAGCAGCAATATGAAAAATTTATTAGCAGCCATCTGGAGATTATGTTGAGTAATAAAAATTAAAAAAATCGAAAAAAAATGTTATTTTCTTTGTTAGGCGCGGGAATTTCAGCCGACACTCGTATATGGGTCATTATATTCATCTAAGAATTTTTTATTCAATGATTATTAAAGAAGAGAAGAAAAGAAAAGAGACTTATAATCATTGAAACCCTTTTCATGCCCATATAATTTGTTTTGCTTTCGATAATACTGAGGCCAAATCTTTTACAAGATCTAATTAATTCCTTCGTACTTTCTTACATCCCCTTTTGAGAGTCCCTAAGGATCACTATATCGTCAGTGTATGCTAGAAACTTTTCGTCATTATTTACCTCCATTTAACGAGTTTTATACAAAATTCTCACTACTTTTCAAATTCTATATTGAAAAAAATAAGAGATAATGCGTTCTCTGGTCTAAACATTGAGGGCCCTTGAATCCCAGATTTAGACATGTATTTTACACATATTATTGGAATATCAGATTTTAACTTCATTTAACAGCTTTTTGGAAATTTTTAAATAATAAATATTATTATTGTTATTATTATTTACACTTTTATTATTATTTTAGCGTATAATGTTGTACTAGATGGTATGTTATAATTCTAAAAATTTTAGAGTAGCTTACGCAGGAGCATAGTATTCATAGTAGCATAGTATAGTATGTTATGCACAACAACAAAAAACTTTTCAGGATGTAATCTATATTTATTTACAGTTTAAGTTAAAAATTGTATACATATGATACAAACGATCAAAATGATTAATGAGAAAGAAAATAGGATACATAACATTGATTCTATAAAAATAATAATATTTTTTGGAAGTCAATATTTTTAAATGAAATTTTTTAGGAACACTGTTAATATCATCAGTTTCATATTTTTCATTGTTAAGCATCATAATTGATGTATCAATAGTTTATATATGTATAATAGTAATCAAATTATCTAAAATTATTAATTAATTTATATATTAATATCAGTAAAGTTTTATAATATTAATATTATGACAAATTCGTTCAGATTATGTAGAAAAATATCTTATGGAACTTTTATTAAAGTTGGAAAAACTACAAAACTGTACGTATCATAAAAATAAACAAAATATAAACCGATTAATTCCCAGAATAAAATAAATAATTCATTGGTAGTCACCATACATTTTTAATTACAGAGTTTTAATGATTAGAATTGATTATTGATACTAATATTTATTTTGTTAAAATAATATTTTAATACTTCGTAATTATTTATTCAAATGTACATATTTCTTCACTTTTTGAGGTTAAGGGTATTGCAGTTGATAATTTATGAATAAGTCATTTATTGTAAAAACCTTTAAATTTTAAAAAATTGATCTCAAGTAGTGTACAAGATAAATTCATATTTCTTATTGCACCACTAAATTAAACACCCCTACTAAAGAATTTTCTAAATAACTTGTATTCTTCTTTCTTACAAAAAGACAACAATTCATTGTTTCCGTTTCCTCTAATATAATGTTTTAGTTCAGTAAACTAATTCAGTACATACAGTATATGTACAGTATCAAGAAGAATGTAATTACATTAACAATAGCAATTAAATTGCCACAAATATCTAATCATCTTAGACCTCTTCGTGGACGCAGTTTTAGATATTAGGTAAAGAATGACATACCTCTTCTTGATAGCTCTCACAAAAAATAAGTACTTCTACCATGAATCGACTAACCCACAGGTTGCCTCTTCTCATTTAAAGCGAAACACCCAATGTCATCATCGGTATTTTTATCGAAAAATTTACCATACTCCATATGAATTCGATTCGGTTATTCATAGCCTAAATCTAATCTTCCTAATGGACAGATTGTTGATACAATACTGTTATTTTCGTAAGGTAGATTAATGTTTTTATTAATACTTTTCAAATTCAACTTGAAACTTCTTTCTCGTCTAACGATACTAACGAGATTATGAATCATTTGTTGCTGTTTAAATTCACAATCCCAATAATAGGACAAACCTGTCAGCATCATACTTCCTTAGATTTTCAAATATTAATTAACAGTGATTTGATTAAATAACTGACTTTTAATTTATAACTGAATACGTAAAACTTACTCATTAAATAGACATGTTGAATTAAAGATTAAAATTATATCTACTCGTATCTTCATCTTTAATTATTTAGTTCAACAATGATGTTAACCAATAACAATTTATATTTTTCGATTAAGCAAAGTATGTTTGACCGTTTTTTAGATAATTCTAATGTACCGAAGCCAAAGGAATTTTGTAAAAATCCATTAAAATATCAATAAAATGAAAATGACGATGCAGATGATAATTTACATAATATTTGATATAGGTTAGGAATTTAATGAATATGTAATAATAGAGATTGCAGCTATAGTCATTATAATAAATGCTTCTGTGATCTTCAATATTTATTCACTGTTTTAGAATTAATTAATTTTTATGTATTTACATTTTTTGAAATCATATTATAATGTCTGTTTGAATACTTTTGGAAAAATAACTTATGACTTGTTGTAAGTATTTATATTTTATAATTTAAAACATTAATAAAAAGGGTTATTCGTGTATTCTATATTTTCTAACTATTTATTTATTTTGAACATCTAACACATTTGCAGGTGTGCTAATAAAACAAAAAAAGAGGAACATTAAAAACACCACCCTTAATTAACTTAACTTAATATTTCAGACTATAACTTCTTTCTATAACTAAAGAAAGCAATTAAATGAAATTCGGTTGAAAGACAATGAACGATGTTAACTTTAATGTTTGCAATCAAATTGAATAGTAGACAAATTTCAATATAATCTTGACGATACATAATAATTCAAGTAAATTCATAGTTTCAAATACAAATGCACATGATAAAAGTGTACGGTCATTATCATACATTTATTTTTAAAACATAGTGTGCATAATCAGCTTAAAGAACTATTTTTTATTGAATTTGGGTAGGCATTATATAAATTTTTTTAAAACTAATCTGAACAGTTTACTATAATCCGAAAAACAAAAAATCTTATATGTCTAATGCCGGTGCACACATGACTTGTGTACACGGCGAATATTCATCAATCGCTGCCAAAGTATTCAATGGACAAAGCTGGGATAGTATATGTATGGTTAATATGAGAACTATAACAATTTTATATTATATTTTAAGCATAATAATAACTCTATATTTTCAAATACAAGCCTAAAATATGTGTCAATTGCGTAAAGTCCCCTGAAAAATCTAATAGGTTATAAATAATTACTTAAGAAATATAATTGTGTATTTTGTTTATTTATTATAATAATATTATTGGTATTATGTAAACATAAATTGTGTTTTCAAGGACTGTGCTGAAGATCGTAAGGTTTTCATTAAAAACAAAGTATTGTGATGACCTAACACGTTTTTTAGTTTAAACTTAAGAAATAAAATGTACGAGTTATGTAAATTGCTATAACAATTGTTGTATGATAATAACCTGAAACACTATTTAAAATTAATTTGGTTAGTGTTGTTTAAATATAATTTTATATATATATATATATATATATATATTATGAATGAAAATATCAACTTTTTTTGGAATCTAAAGACCAGGAGCATAGATTATGTCGATACGATTAAAATTAATTAAAATAAAAATAAATATTGTTTGATTAACTTTATTCAATTAATTTTCTTTAATGAATTATATTATTGCTGTTGATTTTGATTACGAACAGGAAAAGAAAGGATACAATTTTTTTTATTCTACCAAATTGAAATACCCCTTAAAAAAATAATTAATACTAACTAGAATGTATTACTAGTTGCGCGCATCAACGCCTAATGATATAACGCGGTAATGATATACATTTATATAATGGTTATTTATCATGAATTCTTCTTTTAACATTAGTAGTGTGGGGAGAGTTCACATGACGTAAATGTACTCTGCATCAAATAATTGATTAAGATTATAGAAATGTTAGAAATAGAACTTCCCTATACGTTGCGTATCCTATCGATGAGATATGTATGCTCCAGTAATTTATGTTCCATTTCACTGCAAAAAGCTTATTATTATCGAAAAAGATTTTAGATAAATGTGATTGTCTTAAAGGTTTCTTGTTTCCATGAAATCCAAAAAATAACATTTGTTTCATTAATATATTTAAGAATTGTCAACTTATACAAATAAAAAAACATTCATGTGTTAAATGATTATCGCCATTTCGTTAGTATGAATCCGCGTTTTCAAATGATCAATGACGTTTCGGAATATTTACTGTTTCGGTGTTCAATGAAAACAGGGACATACCTCAGTGCACTACGTATTGAGTTATATTGTTTTAAATAATAGCACAATATAAGTATAATTCGTTTGAAGTTTACATTTGATTTGTAGATTTTTCAATTCCATTGTAGTTATTAATTATAAAACAGGATCTCAGCATATGGAAAAAAACGTTTACTTTTATGCATTATATAGTGAATGGTTATAACGATAAAACGAATTTATGAAAAATTAATTTAATTTATCAGAAAATGGAAGAATGTTTTTTTTTCGTTTTGCTCAGGGGCAAAATATTTCCGAACATATAGACGCTAGTTTACAGTAAAAATACTAATAAATATTGTTGGCATGAATATAAATTTTAATCGAATAGAAAAATGGAAAAACGAGTTTGAAAATTATCAAAATTCAAACCAACATAAAATTAAAAGCAATAGACTGCGGAAAATATACTGATGTTTGGACTGTTACAGGTGCATATGACTAATGCAACTATGATTGTTGTTCTTGTTTTTAAACACACTTTATAAGTGCGGATTTATACAACATTAATGTCAGCAAATCTCGTTTAAAATGTTTAAGAAATTGAAAATTTTTTGAATATTAAATTTGAATTACTCGTCAAAAGTAATATGTTGAGAAATAAATTAAAGTAAAAGAATTAAAGAACAATTCTTGGGTTCATCATTAACTTATTACATTGGAAAAGAAATAAATACGTTTATTAGTAAATGGAAAAAAAGTTGCAGTAGATACAATACGTTTTAAAAACGATTGCTATCCAACTACTAAAAAAATTATAAACAATATAATACACATATAAAACATCAAAATTAAAATTAAAATAAATTTATTTGAGACGGTAGCCTAAATTCAAAGAAATAAGGATATAATAATCAATTTTTTGAGCATAACAATAAATGTCTTCAAAACAGAATTCTTACAATTACCTTCGCTTTACGTTCACACGTAACAAGACACACGGTCTTGTAAAAGTATATTTTTTGAAGAATCTAGCAACATGATTTCACATGAATAAATCCTATTGTTATACGCGTTTAATAAGAAGGGGAGAAATATGCATATTATGTCTTACAACGATAAGCAGTGTTGAAATAATATCCATTGTATTTTTAATTCTGAACTATAACGGCCGAATTAAAGGAAACTTTATCAATTCGCCTATGATGTTAAAAAAAACCTTGAAATAAAATAAATGAATTCAATACCTTATTGCTGGAATGTAGGTGTTCGTGATTGGAAACTATTTAGTGGCGATAGATCAGAAATCAGAACGTTTGAATATTAAAAGAATAGTTATAACTCTGTTAAATGTGTTGCAGAGAAAGTTTGACTTAACAAGTGACAGAACAACCCAATAAACCTGCCATGCAGTAGCTTTGGGATATAGGTCGATTAAATCGCCAGTAATTGTAACCTCATATTCGATGTTAAATTTCCGGGAAATTCGATTGAGGAAATAAGGGAGTTGAGGCAGTATATGATGGTCAAAATGGCTATCGGTCGGTTAGAATTGAAAATAAGCGTAATCTAGAGACAGCGATGTCACAGTTTTTAGACAGTCGAATTTCATTAGTGACAAAACAGTGAAATTCTAAAAACATTTAAATGAGGTTTAATCGTCCGGAAATAGATAGAATATATAGGCTAATTGTCATTCCCAGAAATTCTGAGCTACATAGAACAGGAAAATGGCCCACTATTTGGTTAGAGTGGTAAAAACATACTACAAAGAGATAAACAACAACCCTATATCCAAAACCGATTGTTTAAAATTAAGCAGGAGATCAGGCAAACGAAGTGACAAAACAGTGAAATTTGGAAATGTTTTACAGGAGAGCTAATCGTCCGGAAATAGATAGAGAGGTGTATTACTCCCAAGTAGAAAACTACACACGAATTAGATTTTAATAGTTGAAGCGAACCTATGATGTCGAGTCACTAGGAAGCTGTTCATTTATACATTTTAAACCATATTAATTTATATACTTATACACTGTTATTTTACATAAGAAAAGAACACGTATATTATTCTTTGTTTAAACTAGAAAAAAAATCATTATTCACATAACATCTAGAACAGAAAACACCTGGATGTCTGGTTTATGTATCCATCAAAACAAACATGTTCCCCGTGTATTGCACAATATAAAAATGCTTGTGATCAAAAATTAATGGTAAGTCGTTGACTGTCGAGTATTGTCCTATACATTAAAGCATTTTTCGATAAATACGTTTTAAATAAACTTAAAAATGAACACGGTTTCTACTATATGGGATTTTATACTATTAACTATGATAATTTCTATTTCTTTTGACAACACATCAGCTGATCGTAAGCATATTTTCCATTAAATAGCACGTAATTACGATATTAAATTATGAAATACTTACACTTAATCGACTTTTAGATATAATAACCAGCCTTAATTGACTTACACCTTAAAGTTATTAGCTTAAGTAATTAGTTATTTTCTTTGATTATAGCAAAGACAAATAAAGATGGTAATGTATATAATATTTTAAAATACACTAATTTTAAAATTATTTTAATGTACTCTAATGAAAAATGCAAAAATTCTTATGTATACTAACTTCAATAAAATCCATTTTTTTAAGTGTTTTTTTTCTTATTTGTACATGAAAATATTCGTCATGGAAAAAATCAAAATATTTTAGTACACTTATTGTGTAGTAACTATGACATATGATGAATCGAAATTCATATGGATTTATACTCGTGATTTATAATGTGTTTTATCAATTTAATAAATGGTCAAATAAAGAATTCTTACCTATCACTAAATAATGTAATTGGTCTTTTTAAATTGTAGAATGTATTAGTAAGATTGGAAATTACGTATTGTATTAAATAATATTACAATTTATACCTAGTATACATGTAAAAATGTTATAGTTTATTTCGAAATTCTAGGTTTTTTTAAAAAAATATTCGTTAGACACTATGTACATTAAAGGGACAGGGAGCAATACTTTCTTGTCTTATTGTAATACACAAAAAACATTATCAATTCTAAATTGTTACTATCTCTGACAGTACGTTTGATGTAATTTCGCCATGAAATATCTGAATACAGATATCAATTCCTTGTGTGGTTTAGTTGAAAGAGATTTCCTGACATTTTTAATTATCTAATTATCGTTTTAAATAACCATTCATATTTGTCACTGTTATACTTTATGTATTTATTTATTGAATTACTGTTCTCTCAATATAATAAGTACTGTTTGTTTATTGAACTTTTAACTATTAGTTATATATCATCAGAGGTACTTAAAGTATCAAATAATAATATCATAATTCATGTACATGCATGAATGTTGATTTTTATATCTGAATTTTTATTATGTATAATTTAGATTCACTCGAGATATTTGGTGATTATGATAGTAAGAAATATTATGTTTATAACATTCTTAGCGATACAACGTTATTAATCTTAATTGTTTGTTATTATATTTAGAGTGACAATAATAAATATATATATTCTTTTTATTTTTTTATCGCAGAATACAAATATATTTACCAAAATGTTTGCGTCTTCCTTTATAGTTGAATTCAATAGTTTCGATGTTTTCTATCATTCATATGTTTCATGGTGTGAGTTGAATATTTAATTTTTAATTCAACGTTAATTAATCGGACTATTAAGGGTATTTCAAAAGTCTTATGTTCACTATATCATTTGTTTGAGTAGTATATTAAATTTATATCGTCATTTAATAAAAATTTTCGTTAAATTACAATTTTCTTGAATCAGGTGTAATATTAATGTATTATTATTGTGTGTAAATGGGCTCTAAAATATTTTAAGGTATAATTTTTCTTTTTAATTGTTATTATAATTTATACAGACTATAAACCTATAATAAAATAATGAGTTGACACAATTAAGTTTAGTTATTTAGTAAAGTTGACTTCTAACCACTATACCTGCTATTACTACGCATGGTGAAACATTACAAAATATCATACAATAAATGACCTATGATTAATCTAAAATAAATGATTGATGATAAACATCAATATTTTGACCCAGGAATGAAATTTTCAACACGAACTCAACACTATCTATTAAATTTCTAAACTCAAACCAGAACCTTATCAAAAGTTCAAAGCATTTAAAATAATTTAAGACATCTAAGTTCTCGTTCGATTTAAAAGATAATTAACCTAGAAAATTAATTATTAATTTGTAAATTAATTAATATTATAAAATAAAAAATTGGATCTTGGCAGAAAAATCCGGTATGAATTTCATTTCCATTGATTCAAAAATCGAACAGTTCGTAACATCACTATTGGTTATGTTAACTTTATTTCTTGTACAGTTAATTCTATATTCCGTAATTGGCTGTTTCTGTGTAAATTTTAGCGACAATTAAAAGAGACACGTAATAATTTTCTATAAACAAATGATTTTGCCTTTGAATTCTCTAATTATGATTGGTATAAAGATACCCCTTAACATTAACTAAGTTTTTAAACATATAACGACTAGTCTTTATCGAAATAAAACATGTGCTTTTACATATGAATAAGAATATTTTACTTTTTACCAGCGGAAAATGAATTAAAAGAGTTACAAGATACCGCAGAATATAGTAATTTATTTAAGATTATCATAATATTAAACAACAAAATATTTATGATTATTTATCTTTAAATGAAATAAATTAACCACTAACGATTGAAAAATTGTTTTATGTATAATTGATACTTCTGTTCGTTAGCAAATACTCGGTCACAAATGAGAATAAATTACACGAACATTTTGAAAATGGATTTTACGAATATTTTTTAATATTATTACTAATATAAGTCCACAATTATTTCAATTTAAAAATAACTAATATATAAAATTAAATCTGTCTTTTATTTTATATTTATTGCATTCTATAAATAATATTAAATATATATTTTTTATCATGTACTATTTTATTTTCAATCATTGAGTTGCATCATATATTATTTACCAATAAATTGTCCTAAAAATGGTCTAAAAAATTAAATTTTTAATATAGGAATGGTACTATTGTACTTTAATACCATCTACAATTTATCGATTGGATGTATGTATTATTTATGTAAATAAACATAATTTAATAAATACCTTACAGGGCGTTTTCCTAAAATCATATGTAAATGTTATTATTTCTAAAAGCAACAAATGATATCAGTGGTTATGGATTCATGGATTCAAAGAATTGGTGCAAAAATTGTTCGTAATATATTTAAAATATTTTATCTGTTATTTAAAATATTATGTAGTGTATTTTTTTTTAATAAAAAACGGTAACATTACTAACTTATATTTTATTTTATTAAAAACTAGTCAGTAATGATAGAGACGATGAACAAATATGCATTGGTAAGTTAATATATAAAATTAGTAAGCGTATATATTATCTTAAAATTTTTAAATTGATAATCCGTATAAATGAAATGTTGATAATTTGTATTCAAATCGCATAATAATGAAAAGTCCAACTGCACATACATGTTTTGTGCACAGTAAAAAAAAGTTATTGGTTTTACATTTCATACCATAATTTGAGAAAAAAAGTATTAAAATTTACAATTTATCATAAATTTGTCTCATTTTGGTCAACTCTTTTCTTACAATAAAATGCGAGACAGAATTACATATTGTTTATGGTGTTATACTTGTATAAAATGAATTTTTACTCGTGCTATAACATTTCTAATTTAAATATATATGTTTTTCACAAATTTAAAATTTGTATAGAACAACTGAGTATCCTTGGAGGTATGTACATTACTTGAAAATAAAAGGCATGGTAGCAAAGTATATTTTAAGGATAGTTATAATTGATAAATATTTTATTTTTAATAGTTAATGATTATGTATTAAAATTATTTGTTAACATAAAATCAACTGACATTTGCTATAATCAAATACGTTCATTGCTGTAGATACTATAAAATTAGCTATGTCGCATGGATATAAAGAATTAAGTGAGTAAATTCTATTAATAGTAAATATTTTAATTATAATACATCTTTATTTCTATAATTATCTGACCTTCATTTGATAGAGCGAAGTAAATGTGCTTAAAATATGGTGTAGATTTGTAGAAAGTAGCATTTAAATTATCCGAAGTTTTACAACGTTGGTAATTTTAATATTTTCTCCATGTCTACATTATTCGATTTTCTTACAGTACTTTTTCAGTATTAAAAATAGGTTTAAAAATTCGTCTATGAATTTGTATTTCAAAGGTTTATGAGTTTATCTCGTTCCTAGTAGGTGTTGGCTACATTTCCTAGCAATACATCACTATGTTGCATAAAGCTGCATTTTAGGGGTTTTAGAGAGAAACTTAAAACTAAATAATTTGTTCTCTTGGAACAAGAAGAAAAAGAAGAAAAAGTTTTCTACTTGTTCAAATTTATATTGCTCTTCGACGACCAGTTGTGGAACTATGAGGGGGAGGGGTGTGTTTGAGACGGGGATTGATCTCCGGGCGTAAAAATTTAGTGACGTAATATGTTTGATAACTTATTGTAATGTAATAATATAAAAATATTATAGGAGATTTGGCGTAATTTTTATTTTATTGTTGAAACCCTTCTCATGCCCATATACTTTGTTTTGCTCTCGATAATGTTGTACTCTATTTTTTTACAAGATCTAATTAATTCCATCGTGCGTTCTTCTATTACTTTTCGAGAGTTCTGAGAATCACTATATCGTCAGTGTATGCTAGAAACGTTCCCTCAATATTTACCTCCATTTAACGATTTTCATGCATAACTCTCACTGCTTTTTCAAATGCTATAATGAATGCTATAATGAGTTCTCTGATCTTAAACCTAACTAAAAATTGTCAGCTCTTGAAACCTAACTTAAGACATGTATTTTACACATAGTTTTGGAATAGCTCCTTTAAACTTAATTTACCATCTTTTTGGGCATTTTTTATGATAAATATTATGATTTAATAATTATTGTTGCTTTTTTAGCGAACATTGACAGTAAAAATGGTATGTTGTCACTCTGAAATGCATTGAGTAGGCTATATTGTAGGTAATCATTCATTCATTTCTGAATGATTTTCACTAAAAAAACAACATTTCGAATTTAACCCTGCGTATGTATATTTGAGATGAATATCGTATATAAATATATAATTCAAACGATATAAATGATAACTGAGAAAAGAAATGTGATACATAACATTGATCTTATGGAGATAACTAAGTATGTAAAATATCTTAAAATGTCATGTCGGATCAAAAGATAATTACAATGAAGTTAAATCTTAAAAAAATTATATAAAATCTTCAGTCGATGCTTTTTCATATTTTTCTTGCACTGTATTGTGCATTTTGAATATCTCACATTTAAATCGAAACGTTTGAATATTTTGCGATTTAATTTCAAGGAATACTATGAATATAAATATTTTTCATTGTTAGACATTTTGTGAGGTGTGCTAATATTCTTTATATATAGAATAATAATTGAATAATCCAAACTTATAACTTAATATTCATGTTCATATCAGTAAAATATTATAATATCAACATTAATATTTATTTGTTTAGATAAAGTTTCATTATATCTTATGGACCTTTTAAGTATTTTTCAAGATTTAGAACAATGTACGTACCACATAGATTATCAAAATATGTACCAAATATTTCTTAAAGATTAAAATAAATAATTTATTGGTAGTCACCATAAATCATAACATACAGCATTGTAGTGATCCCAATTTATTGTCAATTTTAATATTTACTTTTACTCAATAAATTAAACATTAAAGTTTTATATATAGAGTAGTGTTGAATTCTGTATATTTGAAAATCTTTTTTTATACTGTTTTTATATAACTCGAGAACTTATATTATTCCCGTGCTCGTCCTTCTTGGGATATGCATCTATATTGTAGCATCTTTCTCGGTTAGCACCCAATTTCTTTAGATTTTCAAATAATAATATAACAGTGATTTGATTAAATAATTTGTTTTGATATTATAACCGAACACACAAAACTAACTTACTAAATATACATACCAAATTGAATATTAAAATGATAGCTATTTTTATCTTTCATTGTTTCTTTTTAAAACTACATATTAGGGTGTACTATTTAAAATACACATAAATCGATTAAGCAAATTTATATTTGACGGTTTTTCATTTTTTAGATTATTCTAATGTACCGAATCTAACGGAGTTTTGTGAAAATCTATCAAAATATCAATAAAATGAAATTGACGATAAAGATGACAATTTACATAATATTTGCTATAAATTAGGAAAATAATTACGTAATATTATAGTGTTGCAGCTATAGTCAGTATAAGAAATCGTTATGCAATCTTCAAGATTTATTTACTGTATTTGAATTAATTAATTTTCATGTATTTTCATATTTTGAAATCATATCATAATGTGCGTTTGAATATTTTTGGAAAAATAATAACTTATTAATTGTTATTAATATTTGAATTTAACAATCTATAAATATCAATAAAAAGGGTTATTTGTGTATTCTATATTTTGTAACTATTTATTTATTTTGAACATTCAACACATTTGCTGGTGTGCTAGCAAAACAAAAAAATAGTAATTCTAAAAACACAACCTTTAATTAACCTAAATTAATAGTTCAGAATAAGGTAAGTAAAGAAAGCAATTGAATGAAATTTTGATGAAAGATAATGGAACTATGTTGTCTTTACTGTCTGCAATCAAATTGAACAGCAGACAAATTTCAATATAATTTTGATGATACATAATAATTCAAATAAAATCATAGTTTCAAATACAAATGCACATGATATTAGTTTACGGTCATTATCATACATTTATTTTTAAAACATAGTGTGCATAATCATCTTAAAGTACTCTCTTTATTGAAATTGGGTAAGCATTATATACATTTTTCAAAACTAGTGTGAACAGTATACCATAATCCGAAGAACAAAAAATCTTACATGTCTTATGCCGGTGCACAAACGACTTGTGTACACGGCGAATATTCATCAATCGCTGCCAAAATATTGAGTGGACAAAGTCGGGATAGTATATGAATGTTTAATTTAACAACTATAACATTTTTATACTTTTTTTTAACATAAAAATAACTCTATTTTTTATATACAAGCCTAAAATATGTGTCTATTATGTAAAGTTCCCTGTAAAATCTAATAGGTTATAAATAATTACTTTAGAAGTATGTGTCTTTTGTTTATTCATTATTATATTATTATTGTATTTTGCAACCATAAATTAGGTTTTCAAGGACTGTGTTGAGGATCGTAAGGTCCTCAACAAAAACATTATATTGTGATATCCTAACACGTTTTTTAGTTTAAATTTGAAAGCAATAATGTACGAGTTATGTAAATTACCTTAAAATTAACGTATGATAATAACCTGAACCACATTTTAAAATTAATGTGGTCATTGTTGTTTTTAAAAATATTAATATATATTTATATATAAATGATAATATCAACTTTTTTCTGTATTCTAAAGACCAGGAACATAGTTAATGTCGGTATGATTAAAATTACTTAAAATTAAAATAAATATTGTTTGATTAACTTTATTCAATTAGTTTTCTTTAATGAATAATAATATGGCTGTTGTTTTTGATTACGAACAGGAAAAGAAAGAATACATTTTTATTTATTCTACCAAATTGAAATACCCCTTATATGTAATTAATTGTAACTAGAGTGTAATACTGGTTGCATACATCAACGCCGTAAATCATTAATACTATAGTTATTTATCATGAAAGCTTCTTTTAACATTACTGTGTGTGGGAGTTTACTTAACGTAAATGTACTTTGTTTAAAATAATTGATTGAGATTATTGAAGTGTTAGAAATAGACCTTCCCTATACGTTGCATGTCATATTCACGGGTTAAATGATTATCGCCATTTCTTTAGTATAAATCCGCGTTTTCAAATGATCAATGACGTTTCGGAATACTTACAGTTTCGGTGTTCAATGAAAACTGGGACATAACTCAGTGCACTACATATAGGGTCATATTATTTTAAATAATAGCACACTATTAGTATGATTCGTTTGAAGTCTACATTTGTTTTGTAGTTTTTTTTAATTTCATTGTAGTTATTAATTATAAAGTAGAATCCCAGTATATGGAAAATAAACTGTTTACTTTTATATCTTATATAATGGATGATTATAATAATAAAATTAATTTATGAAAAATTAATTAAATTTATCAAAAAATAGAAGAATGTTTTATTTTTGTTTTGCTCAGGGGCAAAATATTTCCGAACATATAGACGCTAGTTTACAGTAAAAATACTAATAAATATTATTGGCATGCATATCAATTTTAACCTAGTAAAGACATGAAAAAACGAGTTTGAAAATTATCAAAATTCACACCAACATAAAATTAAAAGCAATAGACTGCGGAAAATATGCTGATGTTTGGACTGTTACAGGTGCGTATGACTAATGCAACTATGATTGTTGTTCTTGTTTTTAAACACACTTTATAAGTGCGGATTTATACAACATTAATGTCAGCAAATCTCGTTTAAAATTTTTAATAAATTGAACATTTTTTTGAATATAAAATTTGAATTACTCGTTAAAAGTAGTATGTTGAGAAATAAATTAAAGTAAAAGAATTAAAGAACAATTCTTGGGTTCGTCATTAACCTATTACATTGGAAAACAAATAAATACGTTTATCAGTAAATGGAAAAAAAGTTTCAGTAGATACAATACGTTTCAAAAACGGTGGCCAACTAACTGCTAAAAAAATTATAAACAATATAATACATATATGAAACATTAAAATTAAAATTAATATAACATTATTTGAGACGGTAGCCTAAATTCAAATAAATATAGTTATAATAGTCAATTTTTTGGGCATTATAATAAATGTGCTTAAAACAAAAAAAAACACAAATACAGTTTGCCTGGCTGTACGTTCAAACGGAACAAGACGCATGGTATCGTTAAAGTATATTTTTTGCAAAATTTATCAACAGGATTTCATATGAATATACCCTAGTGTCATATGCATTTAATAAGAGGGGGGAAATATGCATATCATATCTTACAACGATATGCGGTGTTGAAATTGAACTAATTGTATTTTTAACTCTGATCTATGACAGCCGAATTAGTTGAAAGTATCAAGTAGACTATATTGTTCACAAAAACTTGAAAGAAAACAAATTATTTCAATCCCTTACTGTTAAAACGTATGTGTTCATGATTGGAAACTATTTAGTGACGATAGATCAGAAATCAGAATGTTTGAATATTGAAAAAATAATTATACCTCTATTATATGTGTTGCGCAGAAAGTTAGATTTAACAAGTGACAGATTAACCCAATAGACCTGTCATGGAGTAGTTTCGGGATATAGGTCAATTAAATCGCCAGTTATTGTAACCTCACATTCGATGTAAAACTTCCAGGAAACTCGATTCAGGAAATAGGGAAGTTGAGGCAGTATATGATGGTCAAAACGGCTATCGGTCGGTTAGAATTGAACGTATACGTAATCTAGACATAGTAATGTTGCAGTTTTTGGACAGTAGAATTTCATGAGTAAAGAAACAGTGTAATTCAAAAATCATTTAAATGAGGTTTAATCGTCCGGAAATACATAGAACATATAGACAAATTGTCATTACCAGAAATCTTGAGCTACATAGAGAAAATGAAATTGGCTCACTATTTGATTAGGGTGGTAAGAACATACTACAAAGAGATAAACAACAACCCTACATCCAAAACCGATTGTTTAAAATTGATTAGGAGTTCAGGAAAACGAAATGTATACTCCCAAGTAGATAATTACATTTTAATAGTTTTAATAGGATTTTAATAGTTGCGACAAGCCTATGATGACGAGTGACTAAGAAGATGCAACTTGTGGAAAAAACACCTGGATGTCATGTTTATGTATCCATCGAAAGAAACATGTTTCCCGTGTACTGCACAATATAAAAATGCTATTGAGCAAAAAATAATGGTAATTCTTCGACTATCGAGTATTATCCCGTACATTTAAGCACTTTTCGATAAATACGTTTTTGAATTTACTTAAAAATGAACATGGTTTCTACTACATGGGATATTATATTAATAACTATGATAATTTCTATACATTTACCCAATACATCTGCTGATCGTAAGAATAATTTCTATTATATAGCACGTAATTTCGATATTAAATTTTGAAATACTTACACTTAATCGACTTTTAGATACATAAACAGCCATAATGGTCATTCCCCTTATATTTAATAGCTTAAGTAGTTAATTATTTTTCTTTATTTATAGCAATGAAAAATTATGATGGTAAAGTATATTATATTTTAAAATACACTGATTTTAAAGTTATTATAATGTAATCTAATGAAATATGCAAAAATTCTTATATATAATAATTTCAATAGAATGCATTTTTTTAAGTTTTTTTTTTATTTGTACATAAAAATATTTGTCTATTCTAATTAAAAAATGGTCAAATAAAGAATTCTTACCTATCACTAAATAATGTAATTGGTCTTTTTAAATTGTAGAATGTATTGGTAAGATTGGAAATTACGTATTGTATTAAATAATATTACAATTTATACCTAGTATACATGTAAAAATGTTATAGTTTATTCTGAAATTCTAGGTTTTTTTAACAAAATATTCGTTAGACACTATTATACATTAAAGGGACAGGGAGCAATACTTTCTTGTCTTATTGCAATACACAAAAAACATTATCAATTCTAAGTTGTTACTATCTCTGACAGAACGTTTGATGTAATTTAGCCATGAAATATCTGAACACAGATATCAATTCCTTGTGTGGTTTAGTTGAAAGAGATTTCCTGACATTTTTAATTATCTAATTATCGTTTTAAATAACCATTCATATTTTTCACTGTTATACTTTATGTAGTGGTTTATTGAATTATTGTTCTCTCAATATAATAAATAGTGTTTGTTTATTGAACTTTTTACTATTAGTTATATATCATCAAAGGTACTTAAAGTATCAAATAATAATATCATAATTCATTTACATGTACCAAAGTTGATATTAATATCTGAATTTCTATTATGTATAAATTAGAAGCACTCGAGACAGTTGGAGATTATGGACGTAGGAAATATTGTGTTTATAATATTTTAAGCGATACAACGTTATTAATCTGAATTGTCTGTTATTATTTTTAAAATGACAATAATAAATATAATTATTCTTTTTATTTTTTTATTGCAGAACACAAAAATATTTACTAAAATTTTTGCGTCCTCCTTTCTAGGTGAAAGCGACAGTTTCGATGTTTTCTTTCATTCATTTATTACATGGTGTGAGTTGAGTGGTTTATGTGGAGATAAATAATCTCTATTTTTAAGGAGATAAACAACTCTATTGGTATTTTCGATTCAAGTGATATCAGAACAATAGTCTTTAGAGCGAGATTATCTAACACTATTTGAGTCTTATTGGAAACTTTAATTGATGTGCGAATTTGCAGACAAACTCTAAAAGAAATGATCTACAATAATACTGTATATAATTAACCTAGATAGTTAACTACTTTAATCTAATAAATAAAAAAAAACTAGAATTATTTAAAAATTTACAAATAACTCCCTATAATTTTGTAGCCTCAAAATAAAATTTGAGTCTCATGTGCGTAAATATTTAAAAAATTTTAGTGTATGACTTCAAATATACGAAACCTATTTACTAGATGAGTAATAAGCGTTTATTATTCATTTAAGATATGTACAAAACAATTATCGTGATAACGATTTCTTTTGAACTATCCATTATTTTTATGTTGTCATCAACTCAATATTTGTCGATAGTGGACACTAACTTGTGAAAAAGTTAAAATTAGAAAACATTATAATATTAATATACAATTAGTAATAGTTGATAATAATATTCAAACTAAATGCATTTATTTGATGACGTAATTATATCTAATGTAACTTGTTAAATACACAAAGTAAATTATTATTATAGTATTGTTTTTGTTGAAACAATTCACAGTTTTAAACAATATACTTTAGACTTATAAATATATTTTTCTATAATATTTATTGTTATATTGTTAGCTATTATAAGCCTAAACAATGAATTCTAAAATTCACCTATCCAGGTTCAATCAGTTAAAATTAATTGTTTAATTTTTAATAACTCAATGAATTTAGAGCTAAATATGCCTTGTTCAGTTTGTATATTAATATTTATAACTATATTGGTGATATTTACCTACTTGCAATTGGTTTCTTCACTAAAATTAATAAGTGTTGTAAAATATTGACGTCTTCGAAAGATAGCTTTCAATCCATGTTTTTTTACTTTTATTACAATATTTACTAAAGATTAATATGCTATTTAAGTGACTGATATACTTAAATTTGTCGTAAGCATTAACAGCTTTATAAATAGCGGCTGTAAATTATAAATAAGATCGAATCTGTTATATAGTTATTTTACTGATCTTTAGTTGTGATATTTAATAAATACAAAGTGTAATATAACTAACCGACAAATGCAAAATCGTGTGTTTTGGACAATATTTTATATTCAAATTTTTTTTCTTTTTCATTATTATTATATTTTATACAGACTATAAACTATAATAAAATAATGTGTTGACACAATTAAGTTTAGTTATTTAGGGAAGTTGACTACTAACAACTATACCTATTACTACGCATGGTGAAACATCACAAAATATCATACAATAAATGATCTGTGATAAATCTAAAATAAATGATTGATGATAAACATCAATATCTGTACCCGCGAGCGAAATTTCCAACCCGAACGCAACCCAATCTATTAAATTTAAATACTGATCTCGAACCAGAACTTCATCAAAAGTTTAAAGCATTTAAAATAATTTTAGACATCTAAGTTGTCGTTTGATTAAAAGTTGATTAACCTAGAATATTAGATACTAATTTGTAAATTAATTAATATAATAAAATAAAAAATTGGAACTTGGAAGAAAAATTCGGTATGAATTTCATTTCCTTTGATTCAAAAATCGAACAGTTCGTAACATCAATATTTATTATATTAACTATATTTCTTGTATAGATAATTCCTTGTTCTATTATTAGCTGTTTCTGTGTACATTCTAGTGACAATCAAAGAAGACCGTAACACTTTTCTATAAACAAATGATTTCTGTATTTAAATTCTTTAAATATGATTGTTGTAAAGATATCCCTTAACATTACCTAAGTTTTTAAACATATATTAGTCCTTATCGAAATAAAACATGTGGTTTACATATGAATGATGACATATTATTTTTTACCAGCGGAAAGTGCATTAAATAAGTTAGAAGAAACATCAGCAAAAGGTATAAATTTTAAGATTATCATATCTTTTTAATCTGAAATATTTATGATTATTTATCTTTAAATAAAATAAATAGACCATTAACCACTGAAAAGTTGTATTACGTATATTTGATACTTCTGTTCGTTAGCGAATTCCCTTGTCACAAATTAGAATAAATTACACAAACATTTTGAAAATGGATTTCAAGAATAGTTTTTAAAATAAATAATTACATAAGTCTTTAATTATTTCAATTAAAAAAAAATTAACGTATATAATTAAATCTGTCTTTTATAATATATATATATTGCAATTTTTAAATAATTTAAAATATATATATTGTTATCATGTGCTATTTTTTTCAATCATTGAGTTGCATCATATTTTATTTACCTATAAATTGCCTGAAAATGTTCTAAATAATTAATTATTAATATTTTAGAAATAGTATTATTATACTTCAATACCATCTACAAAAAATCGATTGCATGTATGTATTATTATTGTGAATAAAAATAATTTAATTAATACCTTACCGGGGATTTCCCTAAAATCATATGTAAATGTATTAATTTTTAAAAGCAACAAATGATATCAGTGGTGAAGGACTCATGCAATCAAAGGATTGGTGCAAAAATCGTTCGTAATATATTTAAAATATTTTATTTGTTTTTTGAAATATTATATAGTTTTTACTTTTATTAATAAAAAACGGTAACATTACTAACTTGTAATTTATTATACTAAAAACTAGTCAATGAAGAAGATGATAAAAAAAAATGCATTGGTAAGTTAATAGATAAAATTAGTTTACGTATATAATATGATACAATTTTTAAACTGATAATCAGTATAAAAGAAATGTTGATTATTCGTATTCAAATTGTATAATAATGAAAAGTCCAACTGCACATACATGTTTTGTGCACAATAAAAATGTAGTTATTGGTTTTATATTTCATACTATAATTTAAGAAAAATAGTATTCAAATTTACAGTTTATCATAATTAAGTTTCATTTTGGTCAACTTTTTTCTTACAATAAAATGCGAGACAGAATTTCATAATATTTATTGTGTTATACTTGTACAAAATGAATTATTACTCGTGGTATAATATTTGTATTTAAATGAATATGTTTTCCACAAATTTATAATTTGTATAGAAGAAGTGAGCGTCCTTGGAGGTATGTACTTTACTTTATTTATGGGAGCCAAGTATATTTTTAGGAAATTTATAATTGATCAATATTTTATTTTTAATAGTAAATGATTGTGTATTTAAATTTTAGTTAACATAAAATCAACTGACATTTGCATTGATCAAAAATGTTCATTCCTGTAGATACTATAAAATCAGCTATGTCGTATGGATATAAAGAGTTAAGTGAGTAAATTCTATTAATAATAAATACTATAACTATAATACATCTTTATTTCTATAATTATTTGACCTTTATTTGATAGAGCGTAGTAAATGTGCTTGAAATACGATTTAGACTTGTAGAAATTAGCGAACTTTTACAACTTTTGTAATTTAAATATTTTCTCCAAGTCTACATTATTCGATTTTTTTATAGTTCTTTTTCGTATTATAAATAGGTATTTAAATTTTTCTAAGAATTTGCATTGTAAAGGTTTATAAGTTTGTCTCGCTCCCAGTAGATGTCGACTACATTTCCTAGCAATACATCACTATGGTGCATAAAGCTGCGAATTAGGGGTTTTGGAGAGAAACTTAAAATTAAATATTTTGTTCTCTGCGAGTTTTCTACTTGTTCAAATGTATATTTCCCTACGATGAATAGTGGTGGAACTAGTGGAGGGAGGGTGCTGGAGACATGGAATGATCTCCGGTCGTAAAAATTTGGTGACGTAATATATTTGAAAACC
The DNA here is from genome assembly GCA_019022885.1 of Schlechtendalia chinensis. Classification (NCBI taxonomy): domain Eukaryota; kingdom Metazoa; phylum Arthropoda; class Insecta; order Hemiptera; family Aphididae; genus Schlechtendalia; species Schlechtendalia chinensis. The sequence continues at coordinate 13,408,793 of CM032345.1, read as the reverse complement.
CTATTATAATGTATATAATATAATAATATTATGGGAGATTTGGTGTAATTTTTAACATTTTCCACGGGCATTAAAAATCCTAGGTCTATGTCTGACGATGATATGTTGTTTATTTATTGAAACCCTTCTCATACCTATATACATTGTTTTGCTCTCGATAATGTTGTAGTCCATTTTTCTACAAGATCTAATTAATTCCATCGTGCGTTCTTCTATTAGCTTTCGAGAGTCCCTGAGAATCACTATATCATCAGTGTATGCTAGACACGTTCTCTCAATATTTACCTTTATTTAATAATTTTCATGCATAACTCTCACTACTTTTTCAAATGCTATATTGAAAAAAATAGGTGATATGATTTCCCTGATCTTAAACCTAACTTAAAATTGATAGCCCTTGAAACCTTTCTTTTGATATGTATTTTACACATAGAATTGGAATAACAACATTAAAACCTACTTTACCAGATTTTTGGGCATTTTTCATGATAAAATAATTATAATTTTTTTAGCGGACATTGATAATATATATGGTATGTTGTCACTTTGAACGGCATTGAGTAGCCTATATTGTAGCTATTCATCCATTCATTACTGAATATTTTTCACTACAAAAAACAACTTTTCGAAATTTAACTCTACGTATCGACATTTGAGTTAAAAATTTTATATATATATATGATACAAATGATATAAATGATTAATAAGAAATGAAACGGGATACATAACATTGATTTTATGGAAATAACTAAATATGTAAAATATCTTAAAATGTCATGTCAGATCAAAAGATAATTACAATATATTTAAATCTTAAAAAAATTGTATAAAATCGTCAGTCGATGCTTTTTCATATTTTACTTGCACTGTATTGTGCATTTTGTAAGTTTCATATTTAAATCGAAATGTCTGCATATATTGCGATTTCATTTCAAATAATAATATGAATATGAATTTTTTTTATTGTTAGACGTTTTATGGATTGTTCTAGTATACTTTATATGTAGAATAAAAATCCAATAATCCAAAATTATTTATTAATTTTTATGTTCATATCAATGAGAAACTATAATATCAACTTTATTATGTATTCGTTTAGATTATGTTTCCTCATATCTTATGGACCTTTTAAGTTTTTTTCAAGATTTGAAACAATGTACGTACCACAAAAATTGTCAAAATAAGAACCAAATATTTCCTAAAGATTAAAATAAATTATTCATTGGTAGTCACCATAAATCGTAACAATACGACATTGTTGTGATCCAAATTAATTGTCGATATTAATATTTACTAATAAACAATAAATTAAACATTAATGTGTTATGTATAGAATAGTGTTAAATTCTGTATATTTGAAAATCTTTTTTTATACTATTTTTATATAACTCGAGAACTTATATTATTCCCGTGCTCGTCCTTTTGGGATATGCATCTGTATTGTATCATCTTTCTCGGTTAGCACCCAATTTCTTTAGATTTTCAAATAACAATATAACAGTGACTTGATTAAATAATTTGTTTTGAGTTAATAACCGAACACACACAATTTACATATCAAAAAAACATATTCAATTGAAAATTAAAAGGATATCTATTTTCATCTTTAATTTTTCCTTTTAAAGACTACTTTTTAGGGTGTACTATTTAAAATATATATTAATCAATTAACCAAAGTTATGTTTGACGGTTTTTACTTTTTTAGATTACTCTAATGTACCAAATCCAAAGGAATTTTGTGAAAATCCACTAATATATCGTTAAAATGAAAATGGCTATGAAGATGATAATTTACATAATATATGCTTTAGATTAGGAATATAATTAATACGTAATAATATAATGTTGCATCTAAACTTAGTATAAGCAATACTTCTGCGATCTTCAATATTTATTTACTGTAAAAGAATTAATTAATCTTCAAGTATTTACATTTTTTGAAATAATATTGTAAGGTGTGTTTGAATATTCTTGGAAAAATAATAACTTATTACTTGTTGTTAATATTCATACTTTATAATCTATAAACTTCAATAAAAAGGTTTATTTGTGTACTCTATATTTTGTAACTTTTTATTTATTATGAACATCCAACACTTTTGCAAGTGTGCTAGCAGAACAAAAAAAGAGTAACATTAAAAACAACACCTTTGATTAACCTTAATTAATATGTCAGAATAAGTTAAATAAAGGAAGCAGTTGAATGAAATTTGGTTGAAAGACACTGAACGGCGTTGAATTTACTGTCTGTAAATCAAATTGATCAGTATACAAACTTCAACATAATCTTGATGTTATTATAATTAAAATAATTCCATAGTTCAAATAAAAATGATATAAGTTTGCGGTCATTATCATATATTTATTTTAAAGACATAATTTACTTAATCTTCTTAAACGACATTTTTTTATTGAATTTGGGTAGACACTTTATAATTTTTTTCAAACCTACTGTGAACAATTTACCATAATCCGAAGAACAAAAAAATCTTTTATGTCTAATGCCGGTGCACACACGACTTGTGTGCGCCAATATTCATCAATCGCTGCCAAAGTATTCAGTAAACAAAGCTGGGATAGTATATGTATGGTTAATATGAGAACTATAAAAATTTTATATTATATTTTAAGCATAATAATAACTCTATATTTTCAAATACAAGCCTGAATTATGTGTCAATTACATAAAATTCCCTGTAAAATCTAATAGGTTATAAATAATTACATAGTACGTCTTTTGTTTGTTTATTGTAATAATATTATTGGTATTATTTAAACATAAATTGTGTTTTAAAAGACTGTGTTGAGGATAGTAAGGTTCTCATCAAAAACATTGTATTGTGATGTCTTAACACGTGTTTTAGTTTAAACACGATATCAATAATGTAAGAGTTATGTAAATTCGTTTAAAATTAACGTATGATAATAACCTGAACCACTTTTTAAAATTAATATGGTCATTGTTGTTTTAAAAAATATTAATATATATTTATCTTAAAAATGAAAATATAGTTAATGTCGGTATGTTTAAATAATATTTGATTAACATTTAACAATTACTTTTCTTTAATGAATTATATAGCTATTATATGAATAATAAAGCGGTTGTTTTTGGTTACGAACAGGAAAAGAAAGAATACATTTTTTTTTATTCTACCAAATTGAAGTACACTTTATATGTTATTAACAGTAACTAGAATATATTACTAGTTGCATACATCAGCGGCGTATATCATTTATATTATAGTTGTTTATCATGAATTCTTCTTTTAACATTACTATGTGTAGGGGAGTTCTCTTAACGTAAATGTACTTTGTTTAAAATAATTGATTGAGATTATTGAAATATTAGAAATAGAGTTTCTCTATACGTTGCGTATCATATTGCTGAGGTATTTATGCTCGAGAAATGTATGTAACATTTCACTGCAAAAAGATTATTATTATCGAATTATATTTTAGAAAAATGTGATTGTCATAAAGGTTTCTTATTTTCATGAAATCCGAATTATAACAGCATTTGTTTCATTAATATATTAAAGAATTGTGGTCCCTTATACATTCATTAATACATTCATATTCACGGGTTAAATGATTATCGCTATTTCTTTAGTATAAATCCGCGTTTTCAGATGATCAGTAACGTTTCGGAATATTTACAGTTTCAGTGTTCAATTAAAACTGGAATATAACTCAGTGCACTACATATAGGGTTATATTGTTTTAAATAATAGCACACTATTAGTATGATTCGTTTGAAATGTACATTTGATTTGTAGATTTTTCAATTCAATTGTAGTTATTAATTATAAAGTAAAATCCCAGTTTATAGAAAATAAACTGTTTACTTTTATACCTTATAAAGTGTATGATTACAATAATTAAACGAATTTATGAAAAATTAGTTATATTTATCAGAAAATGGAAGAATGTTTTTTTTTTCGTTTTGTCGATCGCTCGGGGGCTATATAATGCCGAACATATAGACGCTAGTTTAACAGTAAAAATACTAATGAATATGATTGGCATGAATATGAATTTTAACCGAATAGAGAACATGAAAAAACGAGTTTGAAAATTATCAAAATTCAAACCAACATAAAATTAAAAGCACCCGACTGCGGATAATATGCTGATGTTTGGATTGTTACAGGTGCGTATGACTAATGCAACTATGATTTTTTTTCTTGTTTTTGAACACAAATTTTAAATGCAAATATAAACAACATTAATATCGGGTTCGTGGTTGGAAATTATTTAGTAGCAATAGATCAAAAATCAGAACTTTTGAATATTGGAACAATGGTTATACCTCTGTTATATGTGTTGCGGAGAAAATTAGATTTAACGAGTGACAAAAAAACCCAATAGATCTGTCATACAGTAGCTTTGGGATATAGATCAATTAAATCGGCAGTCATTGTAACCTCACATTCGATGTTAAGCTTCTGGGAAACTCGTTTAAGGAAATAGGGAAGTTGATGCAGTACATGATGGTATAAACAACTATCGATGGGATAAAATTGAAAATATACGTAATCTAGAGCTAGTGATGTAGCAGTTTTTAGACAGTCGAATTTCATTAGTAACAAAACAGTGAAATTTTAAAACCATTTAAAGGAGGTTTAATCGTCCGGAAATAGATAGAACATATAGGCTAATTGTCGTTCCCAGAAATCCTGTGCCACAAAGTGGACAAGAAAAAGGTCCGACTATTTGGTTAGGGTGGTAAAAACACACTACAAAGAGATCAACAACAAACTTACATCCAAAACTGATTGTTTGAAATTGAGAAGGAGGTCAGGCAAACGAGGTGTATTACTCCCAAGTAGATAACTACACATGAATCGGATTTTAATAGTTGCGACGAACCTATGATAGCGAGTCACTAGGAAGCTCTTCATCAATAAATTTAAAATTATTTTAATTTAAATACTTAAATACACGGTCATTGTACATACAAAAAAATATATACGTATATTATTCTTTGTTTAAACAAGAAAAAATAAATATAAATTAACATAACTTATAGAAGAAAAAACACATGGAAGTCTGGTTTATGTATCCATCCAAACAAACATTCCCCGTGTATTGCACAATATAAAATTCTTGTGATCAAAAAATAATGGTAATTCTATGTCTGTCGAGTATTGTTCTATACATTAAAGCATTTTTCAATAAATACGTTTTAAATTAACTTGAGAATGAACATTGTTACTACATTATGGGATTTTATAATATTATCTATGATAATTTCTATTTTTTTGCCCTTTACATCTGCTGATCGTAAGCATATTTTCTATTCTATAGCACGTAATTTCGATATTAAATTTTGAAATACCTACACTTAATCGACTTTTAGATACATAAACAGCCATAATGGTCATTCCCCTTATATTTACTAGCTTAAGTAATTAATTATTTTCTTTATTTATAGCAATGACAAATTATGATGGTAAAGTATATTATATTTTAAAATACACTAATTTTGAAGTTATTATAATGTAATCTAATGAAATATGCAAAAATTCTTATATATAATAATTTCAATAGAATGCATTTATTTAAGATTTTTTTTTTATTTGTACATAAAAATATTTGTCTAGAAAAAATCGAAAAATTCTAGTACACATATTATGTAGTAACTATGACATACATACATAATCGAAATTCATATGGATTAACATTAGTGACTTATAATTTGTTTATTCTAATTAAAAAATGGTCAAATAAAGAATTCTTACCTATCACTAAATAATGTAATTGGTCTTTTTAAATTGTAGAATGTATTGGTAAGATTGGAAATTACGTATTGTATTAAATAATATTACAATTTATACCTAGTATACATGTAAAAATGTTATAGTTTATTCCGTAATTCTAGGTTTTTTTAAAAAAATATTCGTTAGACACTATGTACATTAAAGGGACAGGGAGCAATACTTTCTTGTCTTATTACAATACACAAAAAACATTATCAATTCTATGTTGTTACTATCTCTGACAGGACGTTTGATGTAATTTCGCCATGAAATATCTGAACACAGATATCAATTCCTTGTGTGGTTTAGTTGAAAGAGATTTCCTGACATTTTTAATTATCTAATTATCGTTTTAAATAACCATTCATATTTTTCACTGTTATACTTTATGTAGCTATATATTGAATTATTGTTCTCTCAATATAATAGGTACTGTTTGTTTATTGAACTTTTAACTATTAGTTATATATCATCTGAAGTACATAAAGTATCAAATAATAATATCATAATTCATTTACATGTACCAAAGTTGATATTAACATCTGAATTTCTATTATGTATAAATTAGAAGCACTCGAGACAGTTGGAAACTATGGACGTAGGAAATATTGAGTTTATAATATTCTTAGCGACACAACAATATTCTTAATTGTTATATTATTCTTAGAGTGACAAAAATAAATATAATTATTCTTTTTATTTTTTCATCGCAGAATACTAATATATTTACAAACATTATGGCGTCTTTCTGTCTAGGTGGAAGCGATAAATTCGAAGTTATCTATGATTCATTTGTTACATGGTGTGAGTTGAATATAATGAAATAACCCTATTATACAGACATTTTGTTTCAATTATTTTCTGTGTATTTTATTTGCGTTGATAAATCAGACTATTAAGAGTTTTGCAAAAGTTTTATATTCAATATATCATTTGTTTGAGTAGTATTATAATATTTATATTGTTAACCAAACTCAATTTATTAAGATTTTCGTTATATGACAATTTTCTTGTAGCAGGTGTAATATTAATATTTTATTATTTTGTGTTTATTATTTAATTTATATGCAACTTTTCAGATAAACTCTAAAAGAAATTATCTACAATAAAACTGACTATAATTAACCTAGATAATTAATTACTTTAACCTAATAAATAAACAAAATTAGAAATATTTAAAAATATACAAATTAATAAATTTTGTAGACTCAAAATAATATTTGGGTCTCATATGCGTAAATATTTTAAATTTCTTAGTTTTGGACTTCAAATATATCAAACCCATTTACTGGATGTGTTATAAGCAGTTATTAATCATCTAAGATATGCACAAAACTATTATCGTGATAAAAATTTCTTTTGGACTAACTACTATTTATATATTTTTATCAACTCAATATTTGTCATTAGTGGACACTAACTTTTGATAAAGTTAAAATTAGAAAAACATTATAATATTAATATAAAGTTGTTATTGGTTTTTGAAAATATTCAAATTAAATGCATTTTTTTGATAACGTAATTTTATCTAATGTAACTTGTTGAATTCAAAAAGTAAACTATTATTATTGTATTGTTTTTGTTGAAACAATATACTGTTTTAATTATGTTTTTAATATTGTTATAGTTTTTTTTAATAATTTATATTGTTATATTGTTAGCCATTATAAACTTAAATTATTAATTCTAAAAGTCACCTGTCGAGGTTCAATCAATCTTAATTAATTGGATAATTTTAAATAATTCAATGAATTGAGTGCTAAATAGGTATTTTATAGTTTATATATTAATATTTATAATAATTATAATGTTGATATTTTCCTACTTGATATTTGTTTATTAACTAAATTTAATAATTATTGTAATACATTAACGACTTCGAAAGATAGCTTCTAATCTATTTTTATTGACTTTTATTACAATATTTTTTAAAAATAAATATGTTATTTAAGTGACTTATATGCTTAAATTTTTCATTCGTAAACTGTTGGAAGTTGACGTAGATTATTTTGTAACAAAAGTCAACACTTCGAGATTTTTATAGAAAGCTTTATATTTATCTAATATCCATTAAACAATTATAATAATTATATAATAATATGTTAATTTTTACCAGCGGAAAGTGAATTAAATATGTTAGAAGAAACACTAGAAAAGAGTAAATTTTTTAAGATTGTCATATCTTTTTAAACCGAAATATTTATGATTATTTATCTCTAAATAAAATAAATAAATCATTTAATTTAATAATTCTATATTAATATACAAGGTGTGATCAAAAAATACCGGGATTTAAATATACAAATAATATTTCAAATATTAATCTCCTTTAAAATATTCACCGCCCGATGTTATACACTTTTCCCATCTCTCCTGCCACTTTTCGAAGCAGTGTTGGAAGTCTTCAACTTTAAGTGGTTTGAGTTGATCCACCGCATTCATTTTTATTGTTTCAATTTCATCAAATCTTTGTCCTTTGAGATCAGTCTTAATTTTTGGAAATAAAAAAAAAATCACAAGGGCTGTAATCTGGTGAGTAAGTGGGGTGAGGTACAACTGGAATTTGTTAATCAGTTAAAAACTCACGAATTGGTAAGGCAGAATGAGCAAGCGCGTTGTCGTGGTGTAACAACTACTATCGATTTCGGAACTGATCTGGACGTTTCTTACGGATTTTTTCTCGTAATTTAATTAAAACTTCTTTGTAGTAAGTCTGATTAACCGTTTGACCAGTTGGAACAAATTCGTAATAAATAAGGCCTTTAATATCGAAAAAAGTAATCAACATGGTCATCATGTTAGAACGAAGTTGTCGAGCTTTTTTGGGTCTTGGTGAAGTTACTGATTTCCATTGTGATGACTGTCGTTTAGTTTCTATGTCATAACCATAAACCCAAGTTTCATCACCAGTTATTACATTTTTAATGAACCCTGGGTCATTTTGTTTTCGTTCTTTCAAACTTTGACAAACTTCAATTCGAATGATCAAAAAATGATATTGAGACAACAATTTTGGGACCATTTTTGCACAGACTCGTTTCATGCCTAAATCTTCAGTCAAAATAGTTTAACATGATCCAAAAGAAATGTTACACTCACTAAAAAGTTTTCTTATCGTCATTCGTCGATCTGATCGAATAATTTTTCGTACTTTTGCAACCATTCCACATTTGTTGATGTTGAAGGTCATCCAGCACGAGAGTCATCATTAATGTCTTCACGACCCTCAATAAAGCTTTTATGCCATTCAAATGTTTTAGACCTGCTCATCACTTCATCTTTAAATGCTTTTTTAATCATTTCAAAAGTTTCAGTCGCTGATTTAAAGAGTTTAACGCAAAATTTAATGCAAACACGCTGCTCGAGTTTATTCGACATGACAAAAACGGCAGACACAATAAAAGTAACTGATTTCAATGAATTTTCGTTCTATACTAACAGTTAATATTAACTCGCGGCTTGAATAACGTAATTGAGTGTTAACTCTATTTTTATTTGATGTGTGTACATTCACGATTCGATTATTTTTAGCGCAGATATAATTTTAGTAACGGTATTTTTTGAACACACCTCGTATTATAATAATTATATTCTTATAATAAATCTTAATATATTATTATTATTATTATTATAATAATTTTTAATAATTAATCATTGAAAAACTGTATTAAGTAAATTTGATACTTCTGTTCGTTAGCGAATACTCTGACACAAATGAGAATAAATTACACGAACATTTTGAAAATGGATTTCACAAATATTTTTTATAATTATTACTAATATAAATACACAATTATTTCAATTTAAAAATAACTAATATATAAAATTAAATCTATCTTTCATAATATATTCATTGTAATTTATAAATAATTTAAAATTAATATTTATTATTATGTGCTACTTTTTTCAATCATTGAGTTTCATCATATTATATTTATCTAAAAATTGTCCTTAAAGTGATCTAAATAATTAATTTTTAAAATTATAGGAATAGTAATATTGTACTTTAATACCATCCACGATAAATTCATTGACTGTATGTATTATTACTGTGAATCAACAGTATTTAATTAATACCTTACCAGGGGTTTCCCTAAAATCAAATGTAAATGTATTTATTTTTAAAAGCAATAAATGATATCAGTGGTAAAGGACTCTTGAATTCAAATGATTGGTGCAAAAAAAGTTCGTAATATATTTAAAATATTTTATTTGTTATTTGAAATATTATATAGTTGTTACTTTTTTTAAAAAAAAACGGTAACATTACTAACTTATATTTTATTATATTAAAAACTAGTCAATACAGAAGAAAATGATGTAGAAGAATGCACTGGTAAGTTAATAGATAAAATTAGTTTACGTATATATTATCTTAAAAGTTTTAAACTGATAATCCCTATGAAAGAAATGTTGATAATTCGTATTAAAAACGCATATTAATGAAATGTCCAACTGCACATACATATTTTGTGCACAATAAAAATGTAGTTATCGGTTTTATATTTCATACTTTAATGTGAGAAAAATAGTATTGAAATTTACAATTTATCATAAATTAGCAACATTTTGGTCAACTCTTTTCTCACAATGAAATGCGAGACAGAATTACGTAATGTTTATAGTGTTATACTTCTATAAAATGAATTGTTTATAAAAGTATATGCTTTTCACAAATTTAAATTTGTATAGATGAACTGAACATCCTTGGAGGTATGTACTTTATTTGCAAATATTAGGTATGGTAGCGAAATATATTTTAAGGATAGTTATAATTGATAAATATTTTATTTTTAATAGTAAGTGATTGTGTATTAGATTTATCTGTTAACATAAAATCAACTGACATTTGCATTAATTAAAAATTGTCATTGCTGTAGATACTATAGAATCAGCTATGTCGTATGGATATAAAAAATTAAGTGAGTAAATTCTTTTAATAGTTAATATTATAACTATAATACAGCTTTATTTCTATAATTATTTGACCAACATTTGATAAAGCGTAGTAAATTAGCTTGAAATATGATGTAGATTTCTAGAAATTAGCTTTTCAATTATCCGAAGTTTTACAACTTTGGTAACTTAAATATTTTCTATATGTCTACATTATTTCAATTTATTTATAGTGCTTTGTCCGTATTATAAATAGGTACTTACATTTTTCTAGGAATTTGCAATTCAAAGATTTATAAGTGTATCTCGTTCCCAATAGGTGTCAGCTACAATTCCTAGCAATACGTCACTATGGTGCATAAAGCTGCGAATTAGGGGTTTTGGAGAGAAACTTAAAACTAAATATTTTGTTCTCTGCGAGTTTTCTACTTGATTAAATGTAAATTTCCCTACGACCAACAGTGGCAGAATTATTAAAGGGAGGGAGGGTGTTTGAGACAAATATTGATCTCCTAGCGTAAAAATTTGGTAGCGTAGTATATTTGAAAACCCTATTATAATGTATATAATATAATAATATTATAAGAGATTTGGTGTAATTTTTAACATTTTCCATAAGCATTAAAAACCCTAGATCTATGTCTGATGATGATATGTTGTATAATTATTGAAACCCTTCTCATACCAATATACATTGTTTTGCTCTCGATAATGTTGTAGCCCATTTTTTTAAAAGATCTAATTAATTCCATCGTGCGTTCTTCTATTACTTTTCAAGAGTCCCCGAGAATCACTGTATCGTCAGTGTATGCTAGAAACGTTAACTCAGTATTTACATCCATTTAACATTAATCCTGCATAACTTTGACTACATTTTCAAATAGTATATATTGAAAAAAATAGGTGATATGAGTTCCATGGTCAAAAACCTAACTGAAAATTGACGGCCTTTGAAACCTTTCAATATACATATATTTTACACATAGTATTGGAATAACAGCTTTAAACATAATTTACCAGCATTTTGGTCATATATCATATATATATAGATATATGTATTGGGAAAATACATATTATGATTAAATAATAATTATTTTTTTTATAGCGGACATTGGTAAATTATATGGTACGTTGTCGCTCTGAAAGGCGTTGTGTAGCCTATGTAACTATAAATTCATTCATTACTGAATGTTTTTCACTACAAAAAACAACATTCCAAAATTTAACTCTACGTATTTACAAATTAAAATTGTACACATATATATATAATACAAACGATATAAATGATAATTGAGAAAAGAAACGGGATTATAACATTGATTTTATGGAAATGACTAAGTATGTTAAAATATCTTAAAAAGTCATGTCAGAACAAAAGATAATTACAATATAGCTAAATCTTAAAAAAATCTTATACAATCTTTAGTCGATGCATTTTCATATTTTTCTTGCACTGTATTCTGTAACTTTCATATTTAAATCGAAATGTCTGTATTTATTACGATTTCATTTCACGTAATAATATGAATAATTATATTTTTCATTGTTAGACGTTTTATGGGGTGTGCTAATATTCTTTATATGTAGAATAAAAATCGAATAATCTAAAATTATTACTTAATATTCATGTTCATATCAGTAAAATATTCTAATATCAACATTATATGTATTTGTTTAGATAATGTTTCAATATATCTTATGGACCTTTTAAGTATTTTTGAAGATTTAGAACAATGTACGTACCACATAGATTATCAAAATATGTACCAAATATTTCTTAAAGATTAAAATAAATAATTTATTGATAGTCACCATAAATTGTAACATACAGCATTGTAGTGATCCCAATTTATTGTCAATTTTAATATTTACTAATAAACAATAAATTAAATAATAATGTATTATGTATAGAATAGTATTATTTACTGTATATTTGATAATCATTTGTTTGTACCATTTTTATATAACTCGAAAATATATACTATTCTCGTGCTCGTCCTGTTTAGAATATGCGTCTGTATTGTATCATCTTTCTCGGTTAGCACCCAATTTCTTTAAATTTTCAAATTATAATATAACAGTGATTTGATTAAATTATTTATTTTTTAGTAAAAATGTACTTATCAATTACTAAATCGAAAAATAAAATGATAGCTATTTTTATCTTTAGTTATTTCTTTTAAAAACTACATATTAGGGTGTACTATATAAAATACACATTAATCGATTAAGCAAATTTATGTTTGACGGTTTTTACTTTTATAGATTATTCTAATGTACCAAATCCAAAGGAGTTTTGTAAAAATCCATCAATATATCAATAAAATTAAAATGGCAATGAAGACGATAATTTACATAATATTTGTTATAAATTAGGAATATAATTCATACGTAATATTATAGTGTTGCAGCTATAGTCAGTATAAGAAATGCTTATGCGATCTTCAATATTTATTTACTGTATTAGAATTAATTAATTTTCATGTATTTACATTTTTTGAAATCATATTATAGTGTGTATTTGAATATTGTTACTTATTACTTCTTGTTAATAACTAAATTTTATAATCTATAAAAATCAATAAAAAGAGTTATTCGTGTATTCTATATTTTGTCACTATTTATTTATTTGAACATCCAACACATTTGAAGGTATGCTAGCAAAACAAAAAAAGTGTAACAAACACCACCTTTAATTCACTTTACTTAATATTTCTGAATAAATTAAGTAATGAAAGCGATTGAATGAAATACGACTGAAACACAATGGAACTATGTTGACTTTACTGTCTGCAATCAAATTGAACAGTAGACAAACTTCAATATAATCTTGATGTTATATTATAATTAAAATAATTTCATAGTTCAAAGAAAAGTGAATATATGTTTGCGGTCATTATCATACATTTATTTTAAAGACATATTTACTTAATCATTTTAACAACATTTTTTTATTGAATTTGGGTAGACACTTTATAATTTTTTTTAAACCTACTGTGAACAATTTACCATAATCCGAAGAACAAAAAATCTTTTATGTCTAATGCCGGTACACACACGACTTGTGTACAAGGCGAATATTCATCAATCGCTGCCAAAGTATTCAGTGGACAAAGTTGAGATAGTATATGTATGGTTTATATGAGAACTATAACAATTTTATATAATTTTTTTTAACATAATAATAACTTTATATTTTCATATACAAGCCTAAATTATGTGTCTATTATGTATAGTTCCCTGTAAAATCTAATAAGTTATAAATAATTACTTAAGACGTATAATTGTGTCCTTTGTTTATTTATTGTAATAATATTATTAGTATTATTTAAACATAAACTGTGTTTTAAAGGACTGTGTTGAGGATAGTAAGGTTCTCAACAAAAACATTGTGTTGTGATGTCCTAACACGTTTTTTAGTTTAAACATAATAGCAATAATGTACGAGTTATGTAAATCACTTTAAAATTAACGTATGATAATAACCTGAACCACTTTTTAAAATTAATGTGGTCATTGTTGTTTTAAAAAATATTAATATATATTTATCTTATATATGAAAATATTAACTTTTTATTATTTAGTTTTTTACTTTTTATTATTTTATTACTTTTATTTTTATTATTTTACTTTTTTTTTATTTTTTATTATTATTAGTATTCTAAAGTTAATGTCGGTATGTTTAAATAATATTTAATTAACATTTTTCAATTACTTTTCTTTAATGAATTATAATATAGCTGTTGTTTTTGGTTTCGAACAGGAAAAGAAAAAATAAATTTTTATTTATACTACCAAATTCAAATACCATACATCAAATTGCATACATCAACGCAATATATTATAAATACTATAGTTATTTCTCATGAATTCTTCTTTTAACATTGCTATGTGTGGGGGAAATTCTCTTAACGTAAATATATTTTTTTTTTTTTATCGATAATCACTGTATCGGTATATAAGATAGTAAGACACAAACCATGCAGGACAGTATAGTTACAACATTCGACAAGGTAACTACGCTCTGAGGATGGACTCTGAAATGAGTCCGAAACGTCAGCCCTAAAATATACACGTGGATAAATCTGAAAACATTGGCAGAAAATTAACAATCCATGAAAGCTTCAACACATTCGTAAATGTACTTTCTTTAAAATAACTGATTGAGATTATTGAAATGTTAGAAATAGACCATCCCTATACGATGCGAAAAATATTCACAGGTTAAATGATTATCGCCATTTCTTAAGCATAAATCCGCGTTTTCAGATGATCAATAACGTTTCGGAATATTTACAGTTTCGGTGTTCAATGAAAACTGGAATATAACTCAGTGCACTACATATAGGATTATATTGTTTTAAATAATAGCACACTATTAGTATGATTCGTTTAAAATGTACATTTGATTTGTAGATTTTTCAATTCCATTGTAGTTATTAATTATATCATTGACTCTCAGTACATGGTAAATAAACTGTTTACATTTATACTTTATATAGTGGATGATAACAATAATACAACGAATTTATGAAAAATTAATTAAATTTATCAGAAAATGGAAGAATATTATTTTTTCGTTTTGTCGATCGCTATATAATGCCGAACATATAGACGCTAGTTTAAGAGTAAAAAAACTAATACATTTTGTTGGCATGCATATGAATTTTAATCTAGTAGAGACATGAAAAAATTAGTTTGAAAATTATCAAAATTTAAACCAACATAAAATTAAAAGCACCCGACTACGAAAAATATGTTGATGTTTGGTTTGTTACAGGTGCGTATGACTAATGCAACTATGATTTTTTTTCTTGTTTTTGAACACACATTTTAAATGCAAATATAAACAACATCAATATCGGCAAATTCCGTTTAAAATTTTTAACAAATTGAAAATTTTTTTAAAATAAAATTTGAATTACTCGTGCAAGGTAATATGTTGAGAAATACATTTAAGTAAAAGAATTAAAAAACAATTGTTGGGTTCATCATTAACCTATTACATTGGAAAAAAAATAAATACGTTTATCAGTAAATGGAAAAATAGATTCAGTAGATACAATACGTTTTAAAAACGGTTGCCAACCAACTGCTAAAAAAGTTATAAACAATATTATACATATATGAAACATTAAAATCAAAATTAAAATAATTTAATGTAAGACGGTAACCTAAATTCAAAGAAATAAAGAAATATTGTTCACAAAAACTTGAAAGAAAACAAATTATTTCAATCCCTTACTGTTAGAACGTAGGTGTTTAATATTGGAAACTATTTAGTGACGATAGATCAGAAATCAGAACGTTTGAATATTGAAAGAATAATTATACCTCTGTTATATGTGTTGCGCAAAAAGTTAGATTTAACGAGTGACAGATTAACCCAATAGACATGTCTTGCAGTAGCTTCGGGATATAGGTCAATTAAATCGCCAGTCATTGTAACCTCATATTCGATGTTAAACTTCAAGGAAACTCGATTAGGAAATAGGGAAGTTGAAGCAGTACATGATAGTCAATACGGCTATAGGTCGGTTAGAATTGAAAATAAGAGTAATCTAGAGATAGCGATGTCGCAGTTTTTAGACAGTCGCATTTCATTCTTGACAAATCAGTGAAATTTGGAAACGATTTACACTTTACTGTTTACAGTAAAGCTAATCGCCAGGAATTAGAGAGAGATTCTAATAAACTATTTGTCTTTCCCAGAAATCCTGTGCCACAAAGAGGACAAGAAAAAGGCCCACTATTTGGTTAAGGTAGTAAAAATATCCGTACAGGAGATCAACAATAACACTACATCCAAAACCGATTGTTTGAAATTGAGCAAGAGGTCAGGCGAATGAGGTGTATTACTACCAAATACATGAATCGGATTTTAATAGTTGCAAAAAACCTAAGATAACAAATCACAAAGAAGCTGTTCATCATTACAATTTAAACCATAATTATTTATATACTTATACACTGTTATTCTACATTGAAGAAGAACACGTATATTATTCTTTGTTGAAACTTAAATAAATAAATTATTATTCACATAACATCTAGAACAGAAAACATCTGGATGTCTGAATTATGTACCTATCCAAACAATCATGTAGCCCATATATTGCACAATATAAAAATGCTTGTGAGCAAAAAATAATAGTAATTCGTAGACTGTCGAGTATTGTCCTATACATTTAAAACATTTTTCGATAAATACGTTTCAAATTAACTTGAAAATGAACACTATTTCTTTTATATGGGACTTTATACTAATAACTATGATTATTTCTATAACATTTATCAACACATCAGCTGATCGTAAGCATATTTTCCATTAAATAGCGCGTAATTACGATATTAAATTATGAAATACTTACACTTAATCGACTTTTAGATATAAAAACCAGCCATAATTGTCTTACACCTTAAAGTTATTAGCTTAAGTAATTAGTTACTTTCTTTGATTATAGCAATGACAAATGAAGATGGTAATGTATATAATATTTTAAAATACACTAATATTAAAGTTAGTATAATGTACTCTAATGAAATGTGCAAAAATTCTTATGTATACTAATTTCAATGAAATGCATTTTTTTTAAGTGTTATTATTTTTTATTTGAACATGAAAATATTCGTCATGGAAAAAATCAAAAATTTAGTACACTTATTATGTAGTAACTATGACATATGATGAATCGAAATTCATATGGATTTATACTCGTGATTTATAATGTGTTTTATCAATTTAATAAATGGTCAAATAAAAAATTCTTACCTATCACTAAATAATGTAATTGGTCTTTTTAAATTGTAGAATGTATTGGTAAGATTGGAAATTACCTATTGTATTAAATAATATTACAATTTGTACCTAGTATACATGTAAAAATATTATAGTTTATTCCGAAATTATAGGTTTTTAAACAAAATATTCATTAGACAATATTATACATTAAAGGGGCAGGGAGCAATGCTTTCTTGTCTTATTACAATACACAAAAAACATTATCAATTCTAAGTTGTTACTATCTCTGACAGGACGTTTGATGTAATTTCGCCATGAAATATCTGAATACAGATATCAATTCCTTGTGTGGTTTAATTGATAGAGATTTCCTGACATTTTTAATTATCTAATTATCGTTTTAAATAATCATTCGTATTTTTCACTGTTATACTTTAGGTAGTTATTTATTGAATTATTGTTCTCTCAATATAATTGGTACTGTTTGTTTATTGAACTTTTAAAAAATTAGTTATATATCATAATAGGTACTTAAAGTATCAAATAATAATATAATAACTTATATATATGTTCCAATGTTGATATTAATATCTGAATTTCTATTATGTATAATTTAGAAGCACTTAAGAATGTTGGAAATTATGATAGTAAGAAATATTGTGCCTATAATATTCTTAGTTATACAACGTTATTAATCTTAATTGTTTTATTATTTTTAGAGTGACAACAATAAATATAATTATTCAATTTATTTTTACATCGCAGAATACTAATATATTTACAAAAAATTTTGCGTCCTCCTTTCTAGATGAAAGCGATAGTTTTGATGTTATCTTTCATTCATTTGTTTCATGGTGTGAGTTGAATATATTTAAATATTCCTATTATACAGACATTTTTTTTCAATTATTTTCTGTGTTTATAATTTACGTTTATTAATCGGACTATTAAGAGTTTTGCAAAAGTTTTATGTTCAATATATCATTTGTTTGAATGGTATACAAAATTTATATCGTTAAGTATACTATCATTAAATTAAGATTATCATTATATTACAACTTTCTTGAAGCAGGTGTAATATTAATATTTTATTATTTTGTGTAATTGTGCTCTAAAATGTTATAAGTTATAATTTGTTTGTTTTAAAAATCGGTAATCTTTTTCTACAAATGTTTGTTGGTGTGTAGAGATAATTAAACTTTTTTTAAGGAGATAAACAACTCGTCTAATATTTTCGATTCTAGTTATATCGGTACAATAGTTATTAGATGAAGATCATTCGACACTATTTAAGTCTTATGGGAAACTTTAATTGATATACGACTCTGCAGACAAACTTTAACAGAAATTATCTACAATAAAACTGACTATAATTAACCTAGATAATTATTACTTTAACCTAATAAATAAACAAAATTAGAAATATTTAAAAAGATACAAATTACTAAATTTTGTAGACTCAAAATAATATTTTGGTCTCATATGCGTAAATATTTTAAATTTCTTAGCTTTGGACTTCAAATATATCAAACCCATTTATTGGATGTTATAAGCAGTTATTAATAATTTATGATATGCACAAAACTCTTATCGTGATAGAAATTTCTTTTGAACTAACTTTTATTTTTATATTTTCATCAACTCAATCGTTGTCAATAGTGGACACTAAATTTTGATAAATTTAAAGTTAGAAAAACATTATAATATAAATATAAAATTGTTATTGGTTTTGAAAATATTCAAACTAAATGCATTTATTTTTATAACGTAATTTTATCTAATGTAACTTGTTGAATACACAAAGTAAACTATTATTATTGTTTATAATTAAAATTATTTTTTTTTATAGTAATATATATTGTTATTTTGTCAGCCATTATATACTTAAATCATTAATTCTAAAAGTCACCTGTTGGGATTCAATCAGTCTCAATTCATTGTATAATTTTAAATAATTCAATGAATTGAGTGCTAAATAGGTATTTTATAGGTTATATATTATTACATAATTATATATTATAATTTTATATTATAATATTATAATTATATTATAATAATTATTATGTTGATATTTACATACTTGAGATTTGTTTATTAACTAAATTTAATAATTATTGTAAAACATTGACGGCTTCGAATGATAGCATCCAATCCATTTTTATTGACTTTTATTACAATATTTACTAAACATAAATATGTTATTTAAGTGACGGATAAGCTTAAATTTGCCATTCGTAAACTGTTGGCAGTCGACGTAGATTATTTTATAACAAAAGTCAACACTTCGAGATTTTTTATAGAAAGCTTTATATTTATCTAATATCCGTTAAACAATTATACTAATTATATAATAATATGTTAATGTTTACCAGCGGATAGTGAATTAAATAAGTTAGAAGAAACACTAGCAACAGGTAATTTATTTAAGTTTATCATATCCATATACACCGAAATATTTATGATTATTTACCTTTAAATAAAATAAATTAACAACTAACCATTGAAAAATTGTTTTATGTAAATTTGATACTTCTGTTCGTTAACGAATACACGGTTACAATTGAGAATAAATTACACAAACATTTTGAAAATGGATTTAACGAATAGTTTTTAAAAATCTTACGTATATTAATCTACATATATTTCAATTTTAAAAAAAAATGTATATAATTCATACTGTCTATTATAATATATTTATTACATCTTATAAATAATTTTAAATAAATATTTTTTTATCATGTGCTATTTTTCAATCATTGAGGTGCATCATATATTTTTTACCTATAAATTTTCCGTAAAGTGGTCTAAATAATTAATTTTTAATATTATAGGAATAGTAATATTGTACTTTAATACCATCTACAAAAAATCGATTGACTGTATGTATAATTTCTAAGAATAAACATTATTTAATTAATACATTACTGAAGGTTACCTATAATCATATGCAAAACGTATTTATTTTTAAAAGCAACAAATGATATCAGTGGTGAAGGACTCTTGAATTCAATGGATTGGTGCAAAAAAAGTTCGTAATATATTTAAAATATTTTATCTACTATTTTAAATATTATGTAATGTTTATTTTTATTAAGAAAAACCGATAACATTACTAACTTATATTTTATTTTATTAAAAACTAGTCAATGAAGACAAAGAACATGATGAAAAAGAATGCATTAGTAAGTTAATAGATAAAATTAGTTTACGTATATATTATCTTAAAAGTTTTAAACTGATAATCCATATAAAAGATATGTTGACAGTTTGTATTCAAATCGTATATTAATGAAATGTCCAACTGCACATACATGTTTTGTGCACAGTAAAAATGTAGTTATTGGTTTTATATTTCATACTATAATTTGAGAAATATAGTATTAAAATTTACAATTTATCATAAATTAGCTTCATTTTGGTCAACTTTTTTCTTACCATAAAATGCGAGACAAAATTACATATTGTTTATAATGTTATACTAGTAAAAAATGAATTGTTACTCGTGATATAATATTTTTTTATAAAAGTATATGTTTTTCACAAATTTAAAATTTGTATAGATGAACTGAGCGTCCTTGGAGGTATGTATTTTATTTGCAAATAAAGTATGGTAGCGAAGGTTAGTTATGATTAAGGATAGTTATGATTGATAAATATTTTATTTTTAATAGTACGTGATTGTGTTTTAAACTTATCTGTTAACATAAAATCAACCGACATTTTCATTAATCCAAAATTTTCATTGCTGTAGATACTGTAAAATCATCTTTGTCGTATGGATATAAAATATTAAGTGAGTAAATTCTATTAATAGTAAATATTTTTACTATAATATAGCATTTTTTTACAATTATTTGACCTTCATTTGATAGAGCGTAGTAAATTAGTTTAGTAAAGTAGATTTCTAGAAATTAGCTTTTCAATTATCCGAAGTTTTACAACTTTGGTAATTTAAATATTTTCTATATGTCTACATTATTTTGATTTTTTTATTGTGCTTTATCCGTATTATAAATAAGTACTTACATTTTTCTAGGAATTTGCATTTCACAGGTTTTTAAGTGTATTTCGTTCCCAGTAGGTGTCAGCTACGTTTTCTAGGAATGCATCACTATGTTGCATATAGCTGCGTTTTAGGGGGTTTTGGAGAGAAGCGTAAAATTGAATTGTTTGTTCACTGCGAGTTTTCTACTTGTGCAAATGTATATTTTCCTACTATGATTAGTGGCGGAACTAGTGGAGGGAGGGTGTTTGATACAGGGATTGATCCCCGGACGTAAATATTTGGTGGCGTAATATGTTTAAAACCTTATTATAATGTATATAATATAATAATATTTTAGGAGATTTGGTGTAATTTTTAACATTTTCCACTGGCGTCAAAATTCCTAGTTCTTACTCTGACGATGATATGTTGTATAATTATTGAAATCCTTCTCATACCCACTTACTTTGTTTTGCTATCGATAATGTTGTAGCCCATTCTTTTACAAGATCTATTTAATTCCATCGTGTCTTTTCCTTTAAATTTCGAGAGACCCTGAGAATCACTATATCGTCAGTATATGCTAGAAGCGTTCCCTCAATATTTACCTCCATTTAACGATTTTTCATGCATAACTCTCACTACTTTTTCAAATGCTATAATGAAAAAAATAGGTGATATGCGTCCCTTTGTCTTAAACATAACTAAATATTGACAGCCTTTAAAACCTTTCATTAGACATGTATTTTACACATAGTTTTGGAATAGCTGCTTTAAACTTAATTTACAAGACTTTTGTGCATTTTTTATGATGAATATTATTATAAAATAATTATTATTGTTTTTCCAGCGAACATTGACGAAATAGATGGTATGTTGTCACTCTGAAAGGCATTGAATAGCCTGTATTGTAACTGTTAATTCATTTATTACTGAATGTTTTTTACTACAAAAAACAACTTACCGAAATTTAACTCTACGTATTTACATTTGAGTTGAAAATGGTATATATATAAATATATATATATGATACAAACGATATAAATGATAATTGAAAAATGAAATGGCATACATAACATTGATTTTATGGAAATAACTAAGAATGTAAAATAACTTAATAAGTCATGTCAGAACAAAAGATAATTACAATATAGCTAAATCCTAAAAAAATCTTATACAATCTTCAGTTGATGCTTTTTCATATTTTTCTTGCACTGTATTGTGCATTCTATAAGTTTCGTGTTTAAATCGAAATGTCTGTATATATTGCGATTTCATTTCAAGTATTAATATGAATATGAATATTTTTCATTGTTAGATATTTCATGGGGTGTGATATTATTATTTATATGCAGAGTAGTAATCGAACAATCCAATTTTATTATTAAATATTCATGTTCATATCAGAAAAAAAAAATAATATAAACATTAAAATGTATTCGTTTAGATACTGTTACCTTATATCTTATGGACCTTTTATATTATTTTCAAAAAACGAAAGAATGTACGTACCACAATTATTATCAAAATATGAACCAAATATTTCTTAAAGATTAAAATAAATAATTTATTGGTAGTCATCATAAATCGTAACATACGACATTGTAGTGATCCAAATTGATTGTCGACATAACTATTTACTAATAAACAATAAATTAAACATTAATGTGTTCTGTATAGAATAGTGTTAAATAAGTGTATATTTGCTCATCTTTTTTTTGTACCTTCTTTATATAACTCGAGAACATATATTATTCTCGTGCTCGTCCTTTTTAGAATATCAATCTCTATTGTAGCATCTTTCTCGGGTATCACCCTATTTCTTTAGATTCTCAAATAATAATGTAACAGTGATTTGATTAATAATTTATTTTGATATTATAACCGAACATACAAAACATACTTACTAAATAAACAATTGAAAATATAAAATGATATCTATTTTCATCTTTAATTTTTCCATTTAAAGACTAGGTTTTAGTGTCTACTATTTGAAATATATATTATTCAATTAACCAAAGTTATGTTTGACGGTTTTTAATTTTTTAGATTATGCTAATGTACCGAATCCAAAGGAGTTTTGTAAAAATCCATCAAAATATCAATAAAATTAAAATGACAATGAAGACGATAATTTACATAATATTTGTTATAAATTAGGAATATAATTCATACGTAATATTATAGTGTTGCAGCTATAGTCAGTATAAGAAATGCTTATGCGATCTTCAATATTTATTTACTGTATTAGAATTAATTAATTTTCATGTATTTACATTTTTTGAAATCATATTATAATGTGCGTTTGAATATTTTACTTATTACTTATTGTTAATAACTAAATTATATAATCTATAAAAATCAATAAAAAGGGTTATTCGTGTATTCTATATTTTGTCACTATTTATTTATTTGAACATCCAACACATTTGAAGGTATGCTAGCAAAACAAAAAAAGTGTAACAAACACCACCTTTAATTCACTTTACTTAATATTTCTGAATAAATTAAGTAATGAAAGCGATTGAATGAAATACGACTGAAACACAATGGAACTATGTTGACTTTACTGTCTGCAATCAAATTGAACAGTAGACAAATTTCAATATAATCTTGATGATATATATTTATCATCATCATTACTGGCGTTTATAACTCTATTAGAGTTTTTGCCGCCAACACTATGTCTCTCCATTTCTCTCGATCTTGGATAATTTCTTTCCATTCTTTTACTCTCACAGTTTTAAGATCCTCTTCTACTACGCCGCGAGATGATATATATTAATTAATATAAATTCATAGTTCAAATACAAATACACATGATATATGTTTACGGTCATTATCATACATTTATTTTAAAGACATAGTTTGCATAATCATCTTAAACAACTTTTTTTAATTGAATTTGGCTAGGCACTATAGAAATTTTTTTAAACCCATTGTGAACAGTTTACTTTAATCCAAAGAACAAAAAATCTTTTATGTTTAATGCCAGTGCACACACGACTTGTGTACACGGCGAATATTCATCAATCGCTGCCAAAGTATTTAGTGGACAAAGCTGGGATAATATATGTAAGGTTAATATGAGAACTATAACAATTTATATTGATTTTTTAACATAATAATAACTCTATATTTTCAAAACAAGCCTAAAATATGTGTCTATTATGTATAGTTCCCTGAAAAATCTAATAGGTTATAAATAATTACTTAAGAAATATAATTGTGTATTTTGTTTATTTATTTAAATAATATTATTGGTATTATATAAACATAAATTGCGTTCTCAAAGACTGTGTTGAGGATCGTAAGGTTTTCAACAAAATCATTATGTTGTTATGTCCTAAAACGTTTTTTAGTTTAAACTTGATAGCAATAATATACGATTTATGTAAATTACTTTAAAATTATTGTATGATAATATCCTGAACCACTTTTTAAAATTACTTTTGTTAGTGTTGTTTTAAAAATATTTATATATATATATATTATAATTTAAAATATTAATTTTTTCTGGATTCTAAAGACCAGGAGCATAGTAGATATCGGTATGTTTAAATATTGTTTGATTAACTTTTTTTAATTACAATTCATTAATGTATAGGAATATTGCTGTTGTTTTTTGGTACAAGCAGGAAAAAAGAATACATTTTTATTTACTCTACCAAATGGAAATACCCCTTATTAATTACTAATACTAACTAGGATGTATTACTATTTGCTTATATCAACGCCGTATATCATTTATACTATAGTTGTTTATCATGAATTCTTCTTTTAACATTACTAGTGTGGAGGGAGTTCACTTAAAGTAAATGTACTTTGTTTGAAATAATTGATTGAGATTATTAAAATGTTAGAAATAGACCTCTATACGTTGTGTATCCTATCGCTGAGATAGTATGCTCGAGAAATGTAGAACATATTTCACTGCAAAAAGATGATTATTATTATTATCGAATTAGATTTTAGATAAATGAGATTGTCTTAAATGTTTCTTATTTTCATGAAATCCTAATAATTACAAATGCCGTTTCATTAATAGTTTTAAGAATTATCGCACTATATACATTTATTAAGATATTCATGGGTTAAACGATTATCGCCATTTCTTTCGTATGAATACGCGTTTTCAACTGACCAATAACGTTTGGATTAGTTGCAGTTTTGGTCTTCAATGTGTCGTGAACTGCAACAGCACTCTGTTCACTACAAACTGTGTTGTATTGTTTTTAATAGTAGTTCAATATTAGTATGTTTTTTTAAGTGCATATTTAATTTGTAGATATTTCAATTTTATTTCGTTTATCGGTTTAAAAGTAGAATCTCAAAATATAAAAATAAAATAATTGATTTGTATGCCTTATATAATGAAAGCATTACAACAATAAATTAAATTTTCGAAAAATGTTTTAAATTTATCAGAGAGGGGATAAATAAGAATTGTGCAAACGATATGAGGCAAAATACTGCCGAACATGAAGACACTATTTTAACATAGAAAGTACTTCTAAATATTATTAACATGAATATAAATTATATCCTAGTAGTAACATGGAAAAATAAGATTAAAAATTATAGAGGTTAAACCCAACATAATATTAAAAGAAACCAACTGCGAAAAATTTGCAAATGTTTATTTTGTTATATGTGCATATGACGCATGCTGCAATGATTTTTTTTTCATTTTTTAACACTTTTATATAGTTATGGATGTATATTTCATAAACTTCGGCGAGTCCAATGATATAAAATTGAAAAATTTGATCTACTCGTTAAAAGCAATACGTTGAAAAATTAAAATAATTAAAAATAATAAAGTAACAGTTGTCGTGTATATCATTAATCTGTTACATAGGAAACACTGAAAATACTATAGTCATCTCTTGTTACACAGGAGGCATTGATGAGTCAAGAAATTTTATATGTAAAGGAACTGGAAAAATTCAACAATGAACCGATAAAGAAAATGTTAATTTAATGTATCAAGGAAGGGAACAATATTTTGAATAGAAAAATGACGCTTAAAAAAATGTCAACTAATTGTCCACAATATCGTAATCATAACTGAAATTGTAATCAAGATAATACACCCATGAAATATGTGAATTACAGTAAAAATAGCTTTATTTAAGACGATAGCATATTTTCAAAAAATTATAGTTTTAATAATCAATTTTTTGCGTAAGACAATAAAATCATTCAAAATATACGACGCACGGATATGATTTGCCTTCGCCTAGCGTTATCGGGTGTCTTGTAAAAGTATATTATTTGCAAAAATTAACAACTGGATTTCACATGTAAATCCTATTGTCATACACATTTAACAAAAGGGGGAAACATGCATTACATTGTTCTCCAATGCGTGGCCATTTGAAATAAAGCAAATTGTGTTCTAATGTGTACTTTTATGTACTTTATAATTTGGGTTTTATAACAGCCGAATTAATTGAAACACTTATCTAATCTACAATGTTGTTCACATAAATGTTAAACGAAAACAAATGATTTCAATCCTTTACTGCTGGACCGTAGATGTTCGTGATTGGAAACCACTTGGTGGCGATAGATCAAGTATCGGTACGTTTGAACATTGTTATGCATATGTTATATATGTTTTGGAGAAAGTCAAATTTAACGAGTGACAGAATAAACCAATAGACCTGTCATGCAGTAGCTTTGGGATATTGGTCAATTAACTCACCAGTCATTTTAACCTCACATTCGATGTTACATTTCCAGGAAACGCAATTGAGAAAATAGGGGAGTTGAGGCAGTACATGATAGTTAATACAACTATCGGTCAGTTAGTATTGAAAATAAGCGTAATCTAGAAACAGCGATGTCACAGTTTTTAGACAGTCAAATTTCATTAGGGACAAAACAGTGAAATTCTAAAATCATTTACAGGAGGTTTCATCGTCCGGACATAGATAGAGATTATAGGATAATTATCATTACCAGAAATCTTGAGCCACATAGAGAACAAGAAAACGGTCCACTATTTGGTCAGGGTGGTAAAAATATACGTACAGGAGATCAGGAATAACTCTACATCCAAAACCGATTGTTGGGAATTGAACAGGTGCTCAGGCAAGCGAGGTGTATTAGTCCCAAGTAGATAACTACACATGAATCAGATTCTAATAGTTGAAATGAACTTATAATGGTAAATCACTAGGAAGCTGTTCATCAATAAATTTTAAACCATATTAATTTATATACCTATACACGGTCATTCTCCATAAAAAAAAAAAATAAAATACGTATATTATTATTTGTTTAAACTAGAAAAAGTAAATAATTATTCACATAACATCTAGAACAGAAAACACCTGGATGTCTGGTTTATGTATCCATCCAAACAAACATGTTCCCCGTGTATTGCACAATATAAAAATGCTTGTGATCAAAAATTAATGATAAGTCGTTGACTGTCGAGTATTGTCCTATACATTAAAGCATTTTTCGATAAATACGTTTCAAATTAACTTGAAAATGAACACTGTTTCTACTATATGGGACTTTATACTATTAACTATGATAATTTCTATACCCTTTAACAACACATCAGCTGATCGTAAGCATATTTTCTATTATGTAGTACATAATTTCACTAATAAATTATGAAATACTTACACTTAGTCGACTATTAGATACATGTTTATGTATCTAATAGTCGACTAAGTGTAAGTATGGCTGTTTAGCCATAATGGTTATTCCCCTTGTAATTAATATCTTAAGTAATTAATTATTTTATTTATTTGTAGCAATGACCAATTATGATGGTAAGGTATTAATATTTTAAATTATACTAATATTAAATCTAGTATAACGTATTCTAATAAAATAAGCAAAAATTTTTATGGGTACTAATTTCAATAGATTACATTTTTTTAAGTGTTTTTTTTTTGTACATGAAAATATTCGTATAGGAAAAAATCAAAAAATTTTAGTACACATATTATGTAGTAACTGTGAGATACGATGAATTAAAATTCATATGGTTTAATATTAGTGATTTATAATTTGTTTATTCAAATTAATAAATAGTCAAATGAAGAATTCTTACTTATGACTAAATAATGTAATTCGTCTTTATAAATTGTAGAATGTCTTGGTAAGATTGAAAATTACGTATTGTGTTAAATAATATTAAAATTATTGCCTATTATACATGTAAAATTGTTATAGTTTATTTTTTCTAATTAATAGATTTTAAAACAAAACATTAGTTAATCAATATTACACATACAATACAGATATCAGTTCCTTGTGTAGTTTAGTTGAAATAGATTTCCTCACGTTTATAATTATCTTATTATCGTTTTATATAACCAGTCTTATTTTTCACCGTTATACATTATATAGACATTTGTTGAATTATTGTTCTCCTAATATAGGAGGTACATTTTTTCTGTTGAAATTTTAAGTATTGGTTATATTTCATAATAGGTATTTGAAGTATCAGATAATAATATCATAACTTATATACATGTTCCAATGTTGATATTAATATCTGAATTTCTATTATGTATAATTTAGAAGCACTTAGGATTGTTGGATATTATGATCGTAAGAAATATTGTGCCTTTAATATTCTTAGTTATACAACGTTATTAATCTTAATTGTTTGTTATTATTTTTCGAATGACAATAATAAATATAATTATTCTTTTTATTTGTATTTTTTCATTACAGAATACTAATATATTTCATCAACATCATCATTATCATATACAGCTTAAGGGACCATTGAGGTCCAACGCTGCCATCACAATCTTATTCCATTCTTCTCTATTGTGCGCCATGTCTAACTGGGCTCCTTCTTGAATTACTCTTAGATCCTTCAAGACTGTGCCCTTCCATCTTGTCCTGGGCCTACCCAGAGGTTATTTACTTCTCATTTTAGCCACCATTGCTTGTTTAATATATCTGCCATCTGCCCTCCATACATGTCCTAACCATTCAAGTTTTTTGCTTCTCGTATATGAAAGAATGTTTGGTCTTCCGTATGGCTCTTGTAATTCGTTATTATGTCTTCTTTATAATTGCTCTGTCTCTCTGTTATACAGAGGGCAATAAATTTTCTTAATATTTTTCTTTCAAAGGTAATTCTTTCAAAGGTTCTGGTAGTTTCCCTTGATGGATGACCATATCTCACACCCATATGTTAGGATCGGTCTAATATAACTGGTGTATAGGATTTTCTTCGATTCATAAGAATTTAAGTAATTAATTAATTACTTTTAGATTTAAGTAATTTTAACAAACTAAAATATCGCTTGTTAGTATTCGCAAATCTATCCCTTATTTCATCATGCTAAATAAACTTATATATTTACTAAAATTATTGTGTCTTCCTTTCTAGGTGAAGGCGATAGTTTCAATGTTTTCTATCATTCATTTGTCACATGGTGTGAGTTGAATGTATTGAAATATTCCTAAATTTCAGACATATTGTTTCAATTTATTTTCTGTGTATTTTATTTACGTTAATTAATCGGACTATTAAGAGTTTTGCAAAACTTATATGTTTAATATGTTTGTTTAATAATTTGTTTGAGTAGTAAACTAAATTTTTATTTTCAAACAAACTCATTTAATTAAGATTTTCATTATATTATAATTTTCTTGAAGCAGGTTTAATATTAATGTTTTATTATTTTGTGTAAATGTGATCTAAAATGTTTTAGTTATAATTTGTTTGTTATTTGAGTTGTTAAGTTTAGTTATTTAGTGATGTTGACTACTACCTACTATACCTATTACTACGCATAGTGAAATATCATAAAATATCATACAATAAATGATCTCAACTTCAATATTTGGACCAAGGAACGACATTTTCAACACGAACTCAACCCTATCTATTAAATTTAAATACTGAACTAAACCAGAACTTCATCAAAAGTTCAAAGGATTTAAAATAATTTAAGACATCTAAGTTCTCGTTCGATTTAAAAGTCGATTAACCTAAAAATTAATTATTAATTTGTAAAATAATTGATATAATAAAATAAAAAATTGGATCTTGGAAGAAAAATTCAGCATGAATTTCATTTCCTTTGATTCAAAAATCGAACAGTTCTTAACATCAATATTTATTATGTTAACTTTATTTCTCATACAGATAATTCTATGTTCTATTATTGGATATTTCTGTGTAAATTCTAGTGACAATCAAAAGAGACCCGTAACAATTTTTTATAAACAAAAGATTTTGTAGTTAAATTCTTTAATTACGATTTGTGTAAAGATACCCCTTAACATTAACTAAGTTTTTAAACATATAACGACTAGTCTTTATCGAAATAAATCATGTGCTTTTACATATGAATAATAATATGTTATTTTTTACCAGCGGAAAATGAATTAAATAAGTTAGATGAAACACCAGCAAAAAGTAATTTATTTAAGTTTATCATATCCATATACACCGAAATATTTATGATTATTTATCTTTAAATAAAATAAATTAACCATTAATCACTAAAAATTTTTGTATGTATACTTGATATTTCTGTTCGTTAGCGAATACCGGTCACAATATAAATAATAAATTAGAATAAATTACAAGAACATTGTGAAAATGGATTTAAGAATATTTTTTAAAATTATTACTAATATAAATCGACAATTATTTCAATTTAAAAATAACTAGTATATAAAATTAAATCTATCTTTCATAATATATTCATTGTATTTTATAAATAATTTAAAATAAATATTTTTACATGTGCTATTTTTTTCAATCATTGAGTTTCATCATATTATATTAACCTATAAATTGCCCTTAAAATGGTCTAAATATTTAAATTTTTATTATTATAGGAATAGTAATATTGTACTTTAATACCATCTACAACAAATCGATTGCATGTATGTATCATTATTGTGAATAAACATAATTTAATACATACCTTACTGAAGGTTACCTACAATCATATGTAAATGTATTTATTTTTAAAAGCAACAAATGATATCAGTGGTGAAGGACTCTTAAATTCAAAAGATTGGTGCAAAAATCGTTCGTAATATATTTAAAATAATTTATCTGTAATTTAAAATAATATGATGTTTATTTTTTTAAATAAAAAACGGTAATATTACTAATGTATATTTTATTATATTAAAAACATGACAATAAAGAAGAAGAAGATGAAGAAGAATGCAATGGTAAGTTAATACATAAAATTAGTTTAAGTATATATTATCTTAAAAAAATTTTAACTTATATTTTGTATAAAAGAAATATTGATAATTTGTATTTAAATTGCGTAATAATTAAAAGTCAAACTACACATAAATGTTTTGTTCACAGTAAACATGTAGTTATTGGTTTTGTATTTCACACTGTAACTTGAGAAGAATAGAATTAAAATATACGAATTATCATAAATTAGCTTCATTTTGGTCAACTCTTGTCTTACAATTAAATGCGAGACACGATTATATAATGTTTGTAGTGTTATACTTGTATAAAATGAATTGTTACTCGTGGTATAACATTTGTTTTTATTAGTATATCTTATAAAAAATTTAATAATTGTATAGAAGAACTGAACACTCTTGGAGGTATGTACTTTATTTTCAACTAAAAGGTATGTTAGCAAAGTATATTTTAAGGATAATTACAATTGATAAATTTTTTTTTTATTACATTATTGTGTATTAGAATTATTTGTTAACATAAAATCCACTGACATTTGCATTAATCAAAAATTTGCATTGCTTAAGGCACTATAAAATTAGCTCTGGTGTATGGATATAATAAATTAAGTGAGTAAATTCTATTAATAGAAAATATCATAAATATTATACGTCTTTATTTCTGTGATTATTTGACCTTTATTTCATAGAGCGTAGTAAATGTGCTTGAAATATGATTTAGATTTGTAGAAATTAGCGAACTTTTACAACTTTGGTAATTTAAATATTTTCTTCATGTCTACATTATTCGACTTTCTTACAGTCCTTTTTCCGTATTAAAATGTCCTGAAATTCTTCTAAGAATTTGCATTATAAAAGTTCATAAGTTTATCTCGTTCCCAGTAGGTGTTGGCCACATTTCCTAGCAATACATCACTATGTTGCATAAAGCTGCGTTTTAGGGGTTTTGGAGAGAAACTTAAAACTAAATATTTTGTTCTCTGTGAGTTTTCTATTTGTTCAAATATATATTGCTCTACGAAGAAAAGTGGCGGGACCTTGGGGAGGGGGGATGGCTGAGACAGGGATTGTTCCAAGGGCGTAAAATCTTGGTTACATTATATGTTTGAAAGCTTATTATAATGTTTTTAACATTTTCCCCGGGCGTCAAAAATCCAAGTTCCATTCCCAACGATGATATTTTGTTCAATAATTTAAATCCTTCTCTTACCCATATACATTGTTTTGCTCTCGATAATATTGTAGTCCATTCATTTACAAGATTTAATCAATTCCATCGTTCGTTTTTCTATTCCCAATCGAGAGTCCTCGAGAATCACTATATCGTCAGTGTATGCTAGAAACGTCCCATCAACATTTACCTCCAATTAGCGAGTTAGATGCAAAACTCTCACTACTCTTTCAAATGCTTTATTGAAAAAAATAGGAGACATGAGTTACATGGTCTTAAACCTAACTAAACATTTAGAGCTCTTGAATCCCTCCTTGAGTCAAGCATTTAACACATAGTATTGGAATATCGGCTTTAAGCTTAATTTACCAGCCGTTGAGCATTTTTTATAATACATAATATAATAAAAAATATGTTATTATTATTATAGCGGACGTTGAGGAAATATATGGTATGTCGTCGCACTTAATTACTCACTATGGCAGTGAGAAGCCTTTATTGTAGCTATTCATAACTGAATGTTTCTCCCTACAGTAAATACTTTTTCGAAAATTGAACTCTATTTATTTACATTTGAGTTGAAAATTGTAAATATATATAGCAAAAGATATAAATGTTTATTGAGAAAAGAAACGAGATACATAACATTGATTCTATAGAAACAAATATATATGTAAAATATTTTAAAATGTGATATTAGATAGAACGATAATTACGTGATAGTTAAATATTAAACATTTTTATAAAATCTTCAATCGATGCTTTTTCACAATATCCTTAAATTATTTTATGCATTCTGCAAGTTTCATATTTAAATTGAAACGTCTGTATATTTTGCGATTTCATTTCAAGTAATAATATGAATATTAATATTTTTCAAAGTTTGACGTTTTATGAGGTGTGCTAATATTCTTTATTTGTAGAATAGTAATAGACTAATCCAAAAATATGAATTAATTTTTATGTTCATATTAGAAAAAATTATAATTTCAATATCATGTATTCGTTTAGATTATGTTACCGTATATCTTATGGACCTTTTAAGAAATTTTAAAAATGCGAAACAATGTACGTACCACAAATATTACCAAAATAGTAACCAAATATTTCCTAAAGATTAAAATTAATTATTCATTGATAGTCACCATAATATGTAACACATAGCATTTTAGTGATCCAAATTAATCGTCGATATGAATATTTACAAATAAACAATAAATTAAACATTAGTTTGTTATGTATAAAATAGTGTTAAATATTGTATATTCGGTAATCTTTTTTTTGTACCTTTTATATATTACTCGGTAACATATATTGTTCTCGTGTATATTCTTTTTAATATATGCATCTGTATTGTAGGATCATTCCCGGATAGCACCCTATTTCTGTAGTTTTTCAAATAATTATATGACAGTGATTTGATTAAATAATTTATTTTTAATTTATAAACGAGCACACAAAACTTACTTACCAAATAAACATACTCAATTGAAAATTAAAATGATATCAATTTTAATCTTTAATTATGTCTTTTAGGACTACGTTTAAGTGTCTACTATTTATATATTAATCAATTAACCATAGTTATGTTTGACGGTTTTTACATTTTTAGATTATTCTGATGTACCGAATCCAAAGGAATTTTGTGAAAATCCATCAAAATATCAATAAAATGAAATTGGAGATGAAGATAATTATTTACATAATATTTGCTATAGGTTAGGATTTTAATGAATACGTAATAATATAGAGTTGCAAATATAGTGTGTATAATCACTGTTTCAGTGATCTTCAACATCTATTTAGTGTATTAAAATTAATTAGTTTTCATGTATTTACATTTTTTGAAATCATATTATAATGTGTTTGAATATTTTTGGAAAAATAATAACTTATTACTTGTTGTTAGTATTTATATTTTATAATTTATAAACATCAATAAAAAGGGTTATTTGTGTACTTTATATTTTGTAACTATTTATTGATTTTGAAAATCCAACACTTTTACTGATGTGCTAACAAAACAAAAAAAGAGTAATATTAAAAACAACACCTTCAATTCACTTTACTTAATATTCCTGAATAAATTAAGTAATGAAAGCGATTGAATGAAATACGACTGAAACACAGTGGAACTATGTTGACTTTACTGTCTGTAATCAAATTGATCAGTAAACAAACTTCAATATAATCTTGATGATACATTATAATTCCAATAACTTCATAGTTTCAAATCCAAATACACATGATATAAATTTACGGTCATTATCATACATTTATTTAAAGACATACTTTGCGTAATCATCTTAAACAACTTTTTCTTATTGAACATAGGTAGGCAGTGTATATATTTTATTTAAACCTAGTGTGAACAGTTTATCATAATCAGAAGAACAAAAAATCTTTTATATCTAATGCCGGTGCATACACGACTTGAATATACGGCGAATATTCATCAATCGCTGCCAAAGTATGTAGTGGACAAAGCTGGGATAGTATATGTATGGTTAATATGAGAACTATAACAATTTTATATTATTTTTTTATCATAAAATAACACTATATATTCATATACAAGTCTACAATATGTGTCTATTATGTTTAGTTCCCTGAAAAATCTAATAGATTATAAATCATGACTTAAAAAATATAATTGTGTCTTTTGTTTATTTATTCTAATAAAATTATTGGCATTATGTAAACATAAATTGTGTTTTCATGGACTGTGTTTAGGAAAGCGAGGTTTTCAAAAAAAATACTGTATTGTGATGTCCTAACACGTTATTTAATTTAAACTTGAGAAAATGATTATCCGAGTTACGTAAATTATTTTAAAATTGTTGTATGATAATAACTTGAAACAAATTTTAAAATGAATTTGGTTAGTGTTAGTTTATAAATAAATTGTATAAATATATATTAAATGAATATATCAACTTTATTCTGGATTCTATAAACCAGGACCAAATTTTATGTTGGTATATTTAAATAATATTTGATTAACTTGTTTCAATTAGTTTTCTTTAATAAATTATAATAATGCTTTTGTTTCTTGTTACGAACAGAAAAAGAAAGAATCCTTTTTTATTTATTTTGCCAAATTTTCCCATATAACTAACTAATACTAGCTAAAATGTATATTATATCATCTATACTATAGTTATTTATTTTGAATCCTTCTTTTAAAATTACTATGTGTTGTGCGTGTTCACTTAACGTAAATGTAATTAGTTTAAAATAATTGATTGAGATTATTGAAATGTTAGAAACAGAACGTTGATTATCGTATCGCTGAGATATGTATGCTTCAAAAATTTATGTTCCATTTCACTGCAAAATGTTCGTTATTATCGAATTAGATTTTGCTAAATGTAATTGTCTTAAAGGTTTCTTATTTCTATGAAATCTAATTGATTACAAATGTTGTTTTATTAATAGTCTTGAGAATTGTCGCACTATATACATTTATTAAGACATTCATGGATAAACGATTATCGCCATTTCTTTAGTATGAATCTGCGTTTTAACAAATAAGACATAAAGTTTCGGAATGATTACAGTTTCGGTGTTTAATGTTAAATGGGACAGCCTCAGTGAATTTTATATTGGGATGTATTGTTTGAAATAATAGCACAATATTAGAAGGATTCTTTTGAAGTGTACATTTGATTTGTAGATATTTCAATTTATTGTATTTTTTAGTTTTACAGTAGAATCTAAACATATTGAAATTAAAACTGTTTAATCTTATGCCTTATATAATGAGTGATTACAATAATTAATTTATGAAGAATGTATTAAATTTATCAGAAAAAGTATGAATAAGGTTTTTTTTTGCTAAACGCTAAAAAGTAAAATACTGCCATTATAAAAAATGAATAAATTTTTCAGAAAATTAAAAGATGTTTTTTTTTTTTCGTTTTGCCGATCGCTCGGGGGAAAATAATGCCGAATATAGACGCTAGCTTAAAAGTTAAAATACTAATAAATATTATTGGCATGAATATGAATTTTAACCGAATAGAAAAATGGAAAAACGAGATTAAAAATTATCAAAATTCAAACCAACATAAAGTTAAAAGCAATCGACTGCGAATAATATGCTGATATTTGGTTTGATACAGGTGCGTATGACTAATGCAAATATGATTTTTTTTCTTGTTTTTGAACACACTATATAAGTGCGAATATACACAACAACAATATCAGCAAATCCCGTTTTAAATTTTTAACATATTGAAAATATTTTGAAATTAAATTTGAATTACTCGTTTAAGGTAATATTTTGTGAAATAAATTTAAGTAAAAGAATTAAAACACAATGCTTGGATTCATCATTAACCTACTACATTGGAAAACAAATAATTATATTAATCAGTAAATGGAAAAAAAGTTTCAGTAGATACAATACGTTTCAATAACATTTGCCAACTAACAGTTGACAAAATTATAACAAATATAATACATATATGAAAATCAAAATTAAAATTAAAAATCCTGTATTTAAAACGGTAGCCTAAGTTCAAAGAAATATAGTTATAATTATCAATAATTTATTCTTGAGAATTGTCGCAGTATATACATTTATTAAGACATTCATGGATAAACGATTATCGCCATTTCTTTAGTATGAATATGCGTTTTAACAAATAAGACATAAAGTTTCGGAATGATTACAGTTTCGGTGTTTAATGTTAAATAGGACAGCCTCAGTGCATTTTATATTGGGATGCATTGTTTGAAATAATAGCACAATATTAGAAGGATTCTTTTTAAGTGTACATTTGATTTGTAGATATTTCAATTCATTGTATTTTTTAGTTTTACAGTAGAATCTAAACATATTGAAATTAAAACTGTTTAATCTTATGCCTTATATAATGAGTGATTACAATAATTAATTAAAATTATGAAGAATGTATTAAATTTATCAGAAAAAGTATGAAAAGGGTTTTTTTTTGCTAAACGCTAAAATGTAAAATATTGCCTAACACATTGACACTATTTTAACATAGAAAATATTTATAAATATTATTAACGTAAATATGAATTACAACCTAGTAATGACATGGATAAATTAGTTTGAAAATTATAGATATTGAAGCCATCATAATATTAAAAGCAACCAACTGCGAAAAAGTTGCAAAAGTTTATTTTGTTATATGTACATATGACCTATGCAGTTATGTTTTTTTTCATTCTTAAACACTTTTATATATTTATGGATGTATATTAGATAAATATCGAAGAAACCTGTGATAATAAATTGAAAAATTTTAGTTACTCGGTAATAGCTTTATGTTGAAAAATTAATGTAATTTTAAAAAATAAAATAACAGTTGTCGTGATTATCAATATCGTGTGTTTTTCAGGGGATGATTACAATAATCAATCGAATTTATAAAAAATGAATAAATTTTTCAGAAAATGGAAGAATGTTTTTTTTTTTTTTGGTTTTGCCGATCGCTCGTGGGAAAATAATGCCGAACATATAGACGCAAGTTTAAGAGTTAGAATACTGATAAATATTATTGGCATGAATATAAATTTTAACCAAGTAGAGATATAGAAAAAAGAGTATGAAAATTATCAAAATTCAAACCAACATAAGATTAAAAGCAATCGACTGCGAAAAATATGCTGATATTTGGGTTGTTACAGGTGCGTATGACTAATGCAAATATGATTTTTTTTTCTTGTTTTTGAACACAATTTATAAGTGCGAATATACACAACATTAATATCAGAAAAACCCATTTTAAATTTTTAACATATTGAAAATAATTTGAAATTAAATTTGAATTACTCGTTTAAGGTAATATTTTGTGAAATAAATTTAAGTAAAATAATTAAAACACAATTGTTGGGTTTATTATTAAATTATTACATTGGATGGCAAATAATTATGTTTTTCAGTGAATGGAAAAATAGTTACTGTAAATACAATACTTTTTAAAAACGGTTGCCAACTAACAGCTAACAAAATTATAAAAAATATAATACATATATGTAACATTAAAATGAAAATAAAAAATCCTGTGTTTGAAACGGTAGCCTAAGTTCAAAGAAATATAGTTATAATTATCAATTATTTGGGCATAAAAAAAATGTCTTCAAAACAAAATACATTCAAATACGGATTATCTTCGCTGTACGTTCACACGTAACAAGTCACACGTTATTGTAAAAGTATATTTATTGCAAAATCTAGCAACATGATTTCACACGAATAAACCCTATTGTCATACGGATTTGATAAAAGACAGGGGCGAAATATGCATATCATATCTTACAAAGATATGTGGTGTTGAAATAAAGCCAATTGTATTTTTAATTCTGATTTATAACAGCCGAATTAATTGAAACTCTTATCTAATCGACTATGATGTTCACCAAAACCTGAAAGAAAATAAATAATTTCATTCCCTTATTGCTGCACCGTAGATGTACATGATTGGAAACTATTTGGTAGTGATAGATCTGGAAAAAGTAGGTTTGAATATTGAAACTATGGTTATACTTTTGTTATATGTAAAGCGGAGAAAATCAGATTTAACAAGTGACAGAAGAACCTAATAGACCTGTCATGCAGTAGCTTTGAGATATAGGTCAATTAAACCGCTAGTCATTCTAACCTCACATTCGATGTCAAATGCAACAACCCCACATCCAAAACCGATTGTTGGAAATTGAACAGGAGGTCAGGCAAACGAGGTGTATTACTCCCAAGTAGATAACTACGACTCAGATTCTAATTGTTGAAACAAGCCTATGAAGGCGAGTCACTAGGTAGCTATTCATCAGTAAATTTAAGACCATATTAATGTATATACTTATACACGGTTATTGTACATTCAAAAAAAAAACACGTATATCATTCTTTGTTCAAACTAGAAAAAACAATCATTATTCACAGAACTTTTAGAACAGACAACACCTGGATGTCTGATTTATGTATCTATCCAAACAAACATTTACCTCGCATATTGAACAATATAAAAATGCTTATGAACAAAAAATAATGGTTATTCTTTGACTGTCGATTATTGTCTCGTACATTTAAGCATTTTTTGATAAATACGTTTTCAAATAAACTTTAATATGATCACCGTTTCTACTATATGGGATTTTATACTATTAACTATGATAATTTCTATTTCTTTTGACAACACATCAGCTGATCGTAAGCATATTTTCCATTAAATAGCACGTAGTTACGATATTAAATTATGAAATACTTACACTTAATCGACTTTTAGATATAATAACCAGCCTTAATTGACTTACACCTTAAAGTTATTAGCTTAAGTAATTAGTTATTTTCTTTGATTATAGCAATGACAAATAAAGATGGTAATGTATATAATATTTTAAAATACACTAATTTTAAAATTATTTTAATGTACTCTAATGAAAAATGCAAAAATTCTTATGTATACTAACTTCAATAAAATCCATTTTTTTAAGTGTTTTTTTTCTTATTTGTACATGAAAATATTTGTCTAGGAGAAATTCAAAATATTTTAGTAATTATATTATGTAGTAACTGTGAAATACGATAAATTGAAATTCATATGGATTTACATTAGTGATTTATAATTTGTTTATTCAAATTAATTAATAGTCAAATAATAAATTCTTATGACTAAACAATGTAAATGGTCTTTTTAATTTGCAGAATGTCTTGGTAAGATTGAAAATTACGTATTAAATTAAATAATATTACAAAGTTACTTAATAAACATGTAAAAATGTCATAGTATACTCCGAAATTAGTATGTTTTAAAATAAAATATTCGTTAGTCAACATTAGACATTAATGTGGAATCGAGCAATGATTATTTATCTTAATGCAATACGCATGAAGCATAATCAATTATAAACGTTTACTACCCCTGACAGGACTTTGATGTAAATTCGCCATGAAATATCTGAATACAGATATCAGTTCTTTGTGTAGTTAATTGAAATAGAATTTCCACACATTTTTAATACTCATATTATCGTTTTAAATAGCCATTCATATTTTCACTGTTATATATTATATAAACATTTGTTGAATTAGTGTTCTCTTAATATAATTGGTACATTTTTTCTGTTGAAATTTTAACAATTGGTAATATATCATAATATGTATTTAAAGTATCAAATAATAATATCATAACTAAAATATATGTGCCAATGTTGATATTAAAATCTGAATTTCTTATATGTATACTTTAGAAGCACTTAAGAGTGTTGGAGGTTATAAGCGTAAGAAATATTCAGTTAATAATATTCTTAGCGATACAACGTTATTAATCTTAATTGTTTTATTATTTTTAGAGTGACAACAACAAATATAATTAATCAATTTCTATTTACATCGCAAAAAAATTTTTTGTAAATATATTAATATTCTAATATATTTACAAACATTTTATTGTCTTCTTTTCTAGGTGAAAGCAATAAATTCGATGTTATCTATCATTCATATGTTTCATGGTGTGAGTTTAATATAATTACATATTCCTATATTACAGACACTTTATTTTAATTATTTTCCGTTTATTTTATTTGCGTTAATTAATCGGACAATTAAGAGTTTTGCAAAAGTTTTATGTTCAATATACCATTTGATTGAGTAGTTTTATAAATTTATATCGCTAAACAAACTCATTTATTTAAGATTTTCATTATACTATAAATTTCTTAAAGCAGGTGTAATATTAATGTTTTAATATTTTGTGTAATTGTGCTCTAAAATGTTTTAAGTTATAATTTGTTTGTTTTAAAAATTGGTACTCTTCTCTACATATGTTTGTATGTGTAAAGTTATAAATAATCTTTTTTTTAAAAAAATAAAAACTCTGTTAGTATTTTTGATTCTAGTGATATTGGAACAATAGTCATAAGATAAAGATTATTTGACACTATTTGAGT
This sequence comes from Schlechtendalia chinensis, assembly GCA_019022885.1. Taxonomy (NCBI): domain Eukaryota; kingdom Metazoa; phylum Arthropoda; class Insecta; order Hemiptera; family Aphididae; genus Schlechtendalia; species Schlechtendalia chinensis. Next base: position 13,367,136 of record CM032345.1, on the reverse strand, counting down.
GTTATAGGAAACTTTAATTGATATGCGACTTTGCAGCCAAACTCTAACAGAATTTATCTACAATAAAACTGAGTATAATTAACCTAGATAATTAACTACTTTAACCTAATAAATAATCAAAATTAGAAATATTTAAAAATATACAAATAACTAATTGTGTAGCTTTAAAGTAATATTTGGGTCTCATATGCCTAAATATTTTAAATTTCTTAGTTTTGGACTTCAAATATATCAAACCAATTTACTGGATTAGTTATAAGCAGTTATTAATCATTCAAGATATGCATATAACTATTATCGTGATAAAAATTTCTTTTGGACTATCTATTATATTTATATTTTCATCATCTCAATATTTGTCAATAGTGGACACTAACTTTTGATATAGTTAAAATTAGAAAAACATTATAATATTAATATAAAATTGTTATTGGTTTTTGCAAATATTCAAACGAAATGCATTTATTTGATAACGTCTTAATTAGTTGATTAATTTTAAATAATTCAATGAATTTAGAGCCAAATAGGTATTTTTTAACCTATATTTTAATATTTATAATAATTTTAATGTTGATATTTACCTATTTTCAATTTGTTTATTAACTAAATAAATGTAATAATAATTGTAAAATATTGACGGTTTCAAAAGAAAGCTTTCAATCTATTTTTAATGACTTAATAGTCATTATAATAATATATATTTTCACTATAATAATTTATAATATTTACTAAACATAAATATGTTATATTAGTGACTGATATGCTTAAATTTGTCATTCGTTATTTCTAGGCGGTCGAAGTAGATTATTTTGTAACAAAAATCAACACTTCGAGATTTATTCTAGAAAGTTTTATATTTATCTAATATCCATTAAACAAATGTATAAACTAAAACGTAATTTATCTTAAAGTAATGCACCTCGCGACTGTTTTGGGTGTACTGGTTATGAAACCGATAATTGCCGAGCTAATACCACTAGGCGGTGTGCAATAATCATTTTATCGGTTTAATATCCAAAAGAAACATTGACAGCGTCATAAATAGCAGCTGTGCCTTATAAATTAGATAGAATCTGCTATATAGTTATTTTACTAATCTGTGGTTGTGATATTTAATAAATACAACGTGTAACAAACTAACCGACAAAAGTAAAATCGTGTGTTTTGAACAATAATTGATACCCTAAAGTTTTTTTCTTTTTAATAATTATTATAATATCCAAATATTTTGGACCCAGAAACGAAATTTTCAACCCAAACTTAACCCTATCTATTAAATTTAAATACTGAACACAATCCAGAACTTCATCAAAAGTTTAAAGAATTAAAAATAATTTAAGACATCTAAGTTCTCGTTTGATTTAAAAGTGGCTTAACCTAGACAATTAATTATTAATTTGTAAAATTATTTTATAATAAAATAAAAAATTAGATTTTGGAAGAAAAGTTCGGTATGAATTTTATTTCCTTTGATTCAAAAATCGAACAGTACATAACATCAATATTTATTATGTTGCTTTTATTTCTCGTACAGATAATTCTGTGTTCTTTTATTGGCTGTTCTGTGTAAATTCTAGCGACAATCAAAAGAGACCCGTGACACATTTCTATAAACAAACGATTTTGTATTTAAATTCTTTAATTATGATTGGTGTAAAGATACCCCATAACATTAACTATCTTTTTAAACTTATAACGACTAGACTTTATCGATATAAAACATGTTCTTTTACATATTAATAAGAATATTTTACTTTTTACCAGCGGAAAATGAATTAAATAATTTATATGAAACACCAGCAAAAAGTAATTTATTTAAGTTTATCATATCCATATACACCGAAATATTTATGATTATTTATCTTTAAATAAAATAAATTAACCATTAATCATTAAAAAGTTTTTGTATGTATACTTGATATTTCTGTTCGTTAGCGAATACTCGGTCACAAATAAAAATAATAAATTAGAATAAATTACAAGAACATTTTGAAAATGGATTTTAAGAATATTTTTTAAAATTATTACTAATATAAATCGACAATTATTTCAATTTAAAAATAACTAGTATATAAAATTAAATCTATCTTTCATAATATATTCATTGTATTTTATAAATAATTTAAAATAAATATTTTTTACAGTGCTATTTTCTTCAATCATTGAGTTTCATCATCTTATATTTACCTATAAATTGCCCTTAAAATGGTCTAAATATTAAAATTTTTATTATTATAGGAATAGTAATATTGTACTTTAATACCATCTACAACAAATCGATTGCATGTATGTATTATTATTGTGAATAAACCTAATTTAATAAATACCTTACTGGACGCTACCTAAAATCATAGGTAAATGTATTTAATTTTTAAAGCAACAAACGATATCAGTGGTAAAGGACTTATAAATTCAAAGAGTTGGTGCAAAAAAAGTTCGTAATATATTTAAAATATTTTATCTGTTATTTGAAATATTATATAGTTTATTTTTTTAATAAAAAAGGGTAACATTACAAACTAATATTTCGTTTTATTAAAAACTAGACAATACACTAAAAATACATAGGGTAGAATGTATTAGTAAGTTAATAGATTAAATTAGTTTACGTATATACTATCTTACAAATATTATACTAATAATCCGTTTAAAAGAAATGTTGATAATTCGTACGCAAATCGCATAATAATAAACAATCCAACTGCATATACATAGTTTGTGCGCAATAAAAAAGTAGATATTATTTTTATATTTCATTCTATAAATTTAGAAAAATAGTATTAAAATTAACAATTTATCATAAATTAGTTTCATTTTGGTCAACTCTTTTTTTAAATTAAATGCGAGACACGATTACATAGTGTTTATAGTGTTATACTTGTATAAAACGAATTATTATTTGTGGTATAGCATTTGTTTTTAAAATTATATGTTTTTCACAAATTTGAAATTTGTATAGAAGATCTGCGCATCCTTGGAGGTATGTACTTTTTTTACAAATAAAAGGTAAAGTAGCAATATATATATTAAGAATAGTTATAATTGATAAATATTTTATTTTTAATAGTACATGATTGTGTTTTAAACTTATCTGTTAACATAAAATCAAATGATATTTGCATTAAAATACAATTTTCATTGCTGTAGATACTGTAAACATAGCTATGTCGTATGGATATAAATACATAAGTGAGTAAATTCTATTAATAATAAATATAATATAATACTATATTACATCTTTATTTCTATAATTATTTGACCTTCATTTGATAGAGCGTAGTAAATTAGCTTGAAATATGATGTAGATTTGTAGAAATTGGCTTTTTAATTATCCGAAGTTCTACAACTTTTGTAATTTAAATATTTTCCTTATATCTACATTATTTCGATTTTTTTATAGTCCTTTTTCCGTATACAAATAGGTATTTAAATTTTTTTAAGATTTTGCATTTTAAAGGTTTATAAGTTTATCTCGTTCTCAGTAGGTGTCGGCTACATTTCCTAGCAATAAACCTAACATCACTATAATGCATATAACTGCGTTTTAGGAGTTTTGAAGAGAAGCTTAAAATTAAATATCTTGTTCTCTGCGAGTTTTCTACTTGTTCAAATGTATATTTTCCTACTATGAATAGTGGCGGAACTAATGGAGGGAGGGTGTTTATGACAGGGATTGATCCCCGCGCGTAAAAATTTAGTGGCGTAATATGTATAAAACCCTATTATAATGTTTATAGCTTAATAATATTATAGGAGATTTGGCGTAATTTTTAACATATTCCACGGGCTTCAAAAATCCTAGTTCCATCTCTGACGATGATATGTTGTATAATTATTGAAATCCTCCTCATTCCCATATACTCTGTTTTGCTCTCGATACTGTTGTAGCTCATTCCTAATTAACACCTTCGTGCATTCTTCTATTCCATTTCGAGAGTCCCCGAGAATCACTATATCGTCAGTGTATGCTAAAAATGTTCCCTCAATATTTACCTTCATTTAACGGTATGCATGCATAACTCTGACTACATTTTCTAATGTAATATTGAAAAAAATTGGTGATATGCGCGTTCTAATCATAAACCTAACTAAAAATTGACGGCCTTTGAAAGCTTTCATTAGACATATATTTTACATATATTTTACACATAGTATTGGAATTACAGTCTTAAACTTAATTTACCGGCGTTTTGGGCTTATTTTATAATACATATTATGATAAAATAATAATTATTATTTTTTTAGCGGACATTGAGGAAATGTATGGTATGTTGTCATTCTGAAAGAAATTGAGTTGCCTATATTGTAACTATTTATTCATTCATTACTGAATGTTTTTCATTAAAAAAAAACATTCCAAAACTTAATTCTACGTATTTACATTTGAATAGAAAATTGTAAATACATATATATATATGATACAAACGATATAAATGATTAATGAGAAAAGAAACGGGATTTATAACATTGATCTTATGGAAATGACTAAGTATGTTAAAATATCATAAAAAGTCATGTCAGATCGAACGAAAATTACAATATAGTTAAATCTTAAAAAATCTTAAAAAATCTTCAGTCGATCGTTTTACATATTTTTCTTGCACTATATTGTGCATTCATGTAATTTTCCTAATTAAATCGAAATGGCTGCATATATTGCGATTTCATTTCAAGTAATAATATGAATATGAATGTTTTTCATTTTTAAACGTTTTATGAGATATGCTATAATTTGTATTAGAATAGTTTGTAGAATAGTAATCGAATAATCAAAACTTGTTACTTAATATTCATAATCATATCAGTAAAATATTATAATATCACATTATTTTGTATTTTTATAGATAATATTACCATATATCTTTTGGACCTTATATTTTATTTTGAAAATGAAAGTCAATGTACGTACCACAAATATTATGAAAATAAGAACCAAATATTTCCTAATAATTAAAATAAGCTATTTATTGGTAGTCATCATATATTATAACATACAGCATTGTAGTGATCCAAATTATTGTCGATATTAATATTTACTAATGAACAATAAATTAAACATTAATCTTTTTTTTTGTACCTTTTTTATATTACTCTGTAACATATATTGTTCTCGTGCTTGTCCTTTTTAGAATATGCATCTGTATTTTAGGATCTTTCCCGGATAGCACCTATTTCTGTAGTTTTTCAAATAATTATATGACAGTGATTTGATTAAATATTTTATTTTTAATTTATAAACGAACACACAAAACTTACTTACCAAATATACATACTCAATTGAAAATTAAAATGATATCAATTTTCATCTTTAATTAGTTCTTTTAAGGACTTACGTTTTTCTTTTTTAGATTATTCGAATGTACCGAATCCAATAGAATTTTGTGAAGATCCATCAAAATATCAGTAAAATGAAATTGGAGAAGAGGATGATAATTTACATAATATTTGCTATAGGTTAGGATCTTAATGAATACGTAATAATATAGAGTTTCAAATATAGTCTATATAATCAATGTTTCAGTGATCTTCAACATCTATTTAGTGTATTAAAATTAATAAGTTTTCATGTTTTTACATTTTTTGAAATGATATTATAATGTGTTTGAATATTTTTAGAAAAATAATAACTTATTACTTGTTGTTAGTATTTATATTTTATAATTTATAAACCTCAATAAAAATGGTTATTTGTGTACTTTATATTTTGTAACTATTTATTGATTTTGAAAATCCAACACTTTTACTGATGTGCTAGCAAAACAAAAAAAAAGTAACATTAAAAACACCACCTTCAATTCACTTTACTTAATATTTCTGAATAAATTAAGTAATGAAAGCGATTGAATGAAATACGACTGAAACACAGTGGAACTATGTTGACTTTACTGTCTGTAATCAAATTGATCAGTAAACAAACTTCAATATAACCTTGATGATACATTATAATTCCAATAACTTCATAGTTTCAAATACAAATACACGTGATATAAATTTACGGTCATTATCATACATTTATTTTAAAGACATACTTTGCGTAATCATCTTAAACAACTTTTTCTTATTGAACATAGGTAGGCAGTGTATATATTTTATTTAAACCTAGTGTGAACAGTTTATCATAATCAGAAGAACAAAAAATCTTTTATATCTAATGCCGGTGCATACTCGACTTGTGTATACGGCGAATATTCATCAATCGCTGCCATAGTATGTAGTGGACAAAGCTGGGATAGTATATGTATAGTTAATATGAGAACTATAACAATTTTATATTTATTTTTTATCATAAAATAACACTATATATTCATATACAAGTCTACATTATGTGTCTATTAGGTTTAGTTCCCTGAAAAATCTAATAGATTATAAATCATTACTTAAGAAACATAATTGTGTCTTTTGTTTATTTATTCTAATAAAATTATTAGCATTATGTAAACATAAAATGTGTTTTTATGAAATGTGTTGAGAATCGCGAGGTCTTCAACAAAAACATTGAATTTTGATGTCCTAACACGTTTTTTAATTTAAACTTGAGAAAATATATATACGAGTTATGTAAATTATTTTAAAATTGTTGTATGATAATAACCTGAAATAAATTTTAAAATTAATTTGGTAAGTGTTAGTTTATAAATAAAATGTATGAATATATATATATATATATATTTATATTTATATATATTAAATGAATATATCAACTTTATTCTGGATTCTATAAACCATGACCAAATTTTATGTTGGTATATTTAAATAATATTTGATTAACTTATTACAATTAATTTTCTTTAATAAATTTAATATTGCTGTTGTTTCTTGTTACGAACAGAAAAAGAAAGAATCCTTTTTTATTTATTTTGCCAAATTTTCCCACATAACTAACTAATACTAGCTAAAATGTATATTATATCATCTATACTATAGTTATTTATTTTGAATTTCTTCTTTTAAAATTACTATGTGTTGTGCGAGTTCACTTAACGTAAATGTAATTAGTTTAAAATAATTGATTGAGATTATTGAAGTGTTAGAAATAGAACGTTGATTATCGTATCGCTGAGATATGTAGGTTTCAAAAATTTATGTTCCATTTTACTGCAAAATGTTCGTTATTATCGAATTAGATTTTGCTAAATGTAATTGTCTTAAAGGTTTCTTATTTCAATGAAATCTAATTGATTACAAATGTTGTTTTATTAATAGTCTTGAGAATTGTCGCACTATATACATTTATTAAGACATTCATGGATAAACGATTATCGCCATTTCATTAGTATGAATCCGCGTTTTAACAAATAAGAAATAAAGTTTCGGAATAGTTACAGTTTCGGTGTTCAAAGTTAAATGGGACAGCACTCAGTGCATTATATATTGGGATGTAATGTTTGAAATAATAGCACAATATTAGAAGGATTCTTTTGAAGTGTACATTTGATTTGTAGATATTTCAATTCATTTAATTTTTTAGTTTTACAGTAGAATCTAAACATATTGAAATTAAAACTGTTTAATCTTATAGCTTATATAATGAGTGATTACAATAATTAATTTAATTTATGAAGAATGTATTAAATTTATCAGAAAAAGTATGAATAGGGTTTTTTTTTGCTAAACGCTAAAAAGTAAATTACTGCCTAACATACTGACACTATTTTAACATAGAAAATACTTATAAATATTATTAACATAAATATGAATTACAACCTAGTAGTGACATGAATAAATTTGTTTGAAAATTATACATATTGAAGCCATCATAATATTAAAAGCAACCAACTGCGAAAAAGTTGCAAAAGTTTATTTCGTTATATGTACATATGACCTATGCAGTTATGGTGTTTTTTCATTCTTAAACACTTTTATAAAGTTATAAATGCATATTAGATAAATATCGGAGAAACCTGTGATAACAAATTGAAAAATTTTAATTACTCAGTAATAGCATTATGTAGAAAAATTAACGTAATTTTAAAAAATAAAGTAACATTTGTCGTGATTATCAATATCGTGTGTTTTTCAGGGGATGATTACAATAATCAATCGAATTTATAAAAAATGAATAAATTTTTCAGAAAATGGAAGAATGTTTTTTTTTTCGTTTTGCCGATCGCTCGGGGTAAAATAATGCCGAACATATAGACGCTAGTTTAACAGTAAAAATACTAATAAATATTATTGGCATGAATATAAATTTTAACCTAGTAGAGACATAGAAAAAAGTGTTTGAAAATTATTCAAAATTCAAACCAACATAAAATTAAAAGCAATCAAATGCGAAAAATATGCTGATATTTGGGTTGTTACAGGTGCGTATGACTAATGCAAATATGATTTTTTTTTCTTGTTTTTGAACACATTTTATAAGTGCGAATATACACAACATTAATATCAGCAAATCCCGTTTAAAATTATTATCATATTGAAAATATTTTGAAATTAAATTTGAATTACTCGTTTAAGGTAATATTTTGTGAAATAAATTTAAGTAAAAGAATTAAAACACAATTAATGGGTTTATTATTAAATTATTACATTGGAAGGCAAATAATTATGTTTATCAGTGAATGGAAAAATATTTTCTGTAAATACAATACCTTTTAAAAACGGTTGCCAACTAACAGCTAACAAAATTATAAAAAATGTAATATATATATGTAACATCAAAATGAAAATAAAAAATCCTGTGTTTGAAACGGTAGCCTAAGTTCAAAGAAATATAGTTATAATTATCAATTATTTGGGCATAACAAAAATGTCATCAAAACAAAAGACATTCAAATACGGATTATCATCGCTGTACGTTCACACGCAACAAGTCACACGTTATTGATAAAATATATTTTTTGCAAAATCTAACAACAAGATTTCACTTGAATAACCGTTATTGTCATACGCATTTGATAAGAGACGGGGGGGAAATATGCATATCATATCTTACAACGATATGTGGTGTTGAAATAAGCCCAATTTTATTCTTAATTCTGATCTATAACAGCCGAATTAATTGAAACTCTTATTTAACCGACTATGATGTTCACAAAAACTTGACAGAAAATAAATAATTTCATTCCCTTATTGCTTGACCGTAGATGTTTATGATTGGAAACCATTTGGTAGCGATAGATCTAGAATAAGTACGTTTGAATATTGAAACAATGGTTATACTTTTGTTATATGTAAAGCGGAGAAAATCAGATTTAACAAGTGACAGAAGAACCTAATAGACCTGTCATGCAGTAGCTTTGAGATATAGGTCAATTAAACCGCTAGTCATTCTAACCTCACATTCGATGTCAAATTTACGGAAAACAGGAAATAGGGGATTTGACGCAATACATGATGGTCAATATGGCTATCGGTCAGTTAGGATTGAAAATAAGCCTAATCTAGAAACAGCGATGTCGCAGTTTTTAGACAGTCAAATTTCATTAGGAACAAAAAGGGAAATTCTAAAATAATTTATAGGAGGTTTAATCGTCCGGACATAGACAGAGGTTATAGGATAATTTTCAGTACCAGAAATCTTGAGCCACATAGAGAACAATAAAACGGTCCACTATTTGGTCAGGGTGGTAAAAACATACGTACAGGAGATCAAAAATAACCCTACATCCAAAACCGACTGTTGGAAATTGAACAGAAGGTCAGGCAAACGAGGAGTATTACTCCCAAGTAGATAACTACGCATGACTCAGATTCTAATTGTTAAAACGAGCCTATGAAGGCGAGTCACTAGGAAGCTGTTCATCAGTAAATTTCAGACCATATTAATGTATATACATATACACGGTTATTGTACATTCAAAAAAAAAAACAGGTATATCATTCTTTGTTCAAACTAGAAAAAACAATCATTATTCACAGAACTTTTAGAACAGACAACACCTGGATGTCTGATTTATGTATCTATCCAAACAAACAATTACCCCACATATTGTACAATATAAAAATGCTTGTGAACAAAAAATAATGGTTATTCTTTGACTGTCGATTATTGTCTCGTACATTTAAGCATTTTTTGATAAATACGTTTTCAAATTAACTTTAAAATGAACACCGTTTCTACTATATGGGATTTTATACTATTAACTATGATAATTTCTATTCCTTTTAACAACACATCAGCTGATCGTAAGCATATTTTCCATTAAATAGCACGTAATTACGATATTAAATTATGAAATTCTTACACTTAATCAACTTTTAGATATAATAACCAGCCTTAATTGTCTTACACCTTAAAGTTATTAGCTTAAGTAATTAGTTATTTTCTTTGATTATAGCAATGACAAATATAGATGGTAATGTATATAATATTTTAAAATACACTAATTTTAAAGTTATTAAAATGTACTCTAATGAAAAATGCAAAAATTCTTATGCATACTAACTTCAATAAAATCCATTTTTCTTAAGTGTTCTTTTTCTTATTTGTACATGAAAATATTCGTTTAGGAGAAAGTCATAAAATGTTAGTAATATTATGTAGTATTTGTGAAATACGATGAAATAAAATTCATATGGATTTATATTAGTGATTTATAATTTGTTTATTCAAATTAATTAATAGTCAAATAATAAACTCTTACCTATGACTAAACAATGTAAATGGTCTTTTTAATTTGCAGAATGTCTTGGTAAGATTGAAAATTACGTATTAAATTAAATAATATTACAATGTTACTTAATATACATGTAAAAATGTCATAGTATACTCCGAAATTAGTATGTTTTAAAATAAAATATTTATTAGTCAACATTAGACATTAATGTGGAATCGAGCAATGATTATTTGTCTTAATGCAATACGCATGAAGCATAATCAATTATAAACGTTTACTACCCCTGACAGGACTTTGATGTAAATTCGCCATGAAATATCTGAATACAGATATCAGTTCTTTGTGTAGTTAATTGAAATAGAATTTCCACACATTTTTAATACTCATATTATCGTTTTAAATAGCCATTCATATTTTCACTGTTATATATTATATAAACATTTGTTGAATTAGTGTTCTCTTAATATAATTGGTACATTTTTTCTGTTGAAATTTTAACAATTGGTAATATATCATAATATGTATTTAAAGTATCAAATAATAATATCATAACTAAAATATATGTGCCAATGTTGATATTAAAATCTGAATTTCTTATATGTATACTTTAGAAGCACTTAAGAGTGTTGGAGGTTATAAGCGTAAGAAATATTCAGTTAATAATATTCTTAGCGATACAACGTTATTAATCTTAATTGTTTTATTATTTTTAGAGTGACAACAACAAATATAATTAATCAATTTCTATTTACATCGCAAAAAAATTTTTTGTAAATATATTAATATTCTAATATATTTACAAACATTTTATTGTCTTCTTTTCTAGGTGAAAGCAATAAATTCGATGTTATCTATCATTCATATGTTTCATGGTGTGAGTTGAATATAATTACATATTCCTATATTACAGACACTTTATTTTAATTATTTTCGTTTTATTTTATTTGCGTTAATTAATCGGACAATTAAGAGTTTTGCAAAAGTTTTATGTTCAATATATCATTTGATTGAGTAGTTTAATAAATTTATATCGTTAAACAAACTCATTTAATTAAGATTTTCATTGTACTATAAATTTCTTAAAGCAGGTGTAATATTAATGTTTTTATATTTTGTGTAATTGTGCTCTAAAATGTTTTAAGTTATAATTTGTTTGTTTTAAAAATTGGTACTCTTCTTCTACATATGTTTGTATGTGTATAGAGATAAATAATCTTTTTTTTAAAAAAATAAAAACTTTGTTAGTATTTTTGACTCTAGTGATATTGGAACAATAGTCATAAGATAAAGATTATTTGACACTATTTGAGTGTTATAGGAAACTTTAATTGATATGCGACTTTGCAGCCAAACTCTAACAGAATTTATCTACAATAAAACTGAGTATAATTAACCTAGATAATTAACTACTTTAACCTAATAAATAATCAAAATTAGAAATATTTAAAAATATACAAATAACTAATTGTGTAGCTTTAAAGTAATATTTGGGTCTCATATGCCTAAATATTTTAAATTTCTTAGTTTTGGACTTCAAATATATCAAACCAATTTACAGGATTAGTTATAAGCAGTTATTAATCATTTAAGATATGCATATAACTATTATCGTGATAAAAATTTCTTTTGGACTATCTATTATATTTATATTTTCATCAACTCAATATTTGTCAATAGTGGATACTAACTTTTGATAAAGTTAAAATTAGAAAAACATTATAATATTAATATAAAATTGTTATTGGTTTTTGAAAATATTCAAACTAAATGCATTTATTTGATAACGTAATTTTATTTATTGTAACTTGTTGAATACACAAAGTAAACTATCATTATTGTATTGTTTTTGTTAAAACAATATAGAGTTTTAAGCAATATACTTTATAATTATAATTATTTTTTTTTAATAATATATATTGTTATATTGTTAACCATTATAAACTTATATCATTAATTTTAAAAGTCACTTATCGAGGTTCAATCAGTCTTAATTTGTTGTTTAATTTTAAATAATTCAATGAATTTAGAGCCAAATAGGTATTTTTTAACCTATATTTTAATATTTATAATAATTTTAATGTTGATATTTACCTATTTGCAATTTGTTTATTAACTAAATAAATGTAATAATAATTGTAAAATATTGACGGCTTCAAAAGAAAGCTCTCAATCTATTTTTAATGACTATTATTATAATATTTACTAAACATAAATATGTTATATTAGTGACTGATATGCTTAAATTTGTCATTCGTTATCTCTCGGCGGTCGAAGTAGATTATTTTGTAACAAAATTCAACACTTCGAGATTTCTTCTAGAGAGTTTTATATTTATCTAACATCCATTAAACAAATGTATAAACGAAAACGTAATTTATCTTAAATTTATTTATTTAATTAATTTATTAAATTTATCAATATTTATTATGTTGCCTTTATTTCTCGTACAGATAATTCTGTGTTCTTTTATTGGCTGTTCTGTGTAAATTCTAGCGACAATCAAAAGAGACCCGTGACACATTTCTATAAACAAACGATTTTGTATTTAAATTCTTTAATTATGATTGGTGTAAAGATACCCCATAACATTAACTATCTTTTTAAACTTATAACGACTAGACTTTATCGATATAAAACATGTTCTTTTACATATTAATAAGAATATTTTACTTTTTACCAGCGGAAAATGAATTAAATAAGTTAGATGAAACACCAGCAAAAAGTAATTTATTTAAGTTTATCATATCCATATACACCGAAATATTTATGATTATTTATCTTTAAATAAAATAAATTAACCATTAATCATTAAAAAGTTTTTGTATGTATACTTGATATTTCTGTTCGTTAGCGAATACTCGGTCACAAATATAAATAATAAATTAGAATAAATTACAAGAACATTTTGAAAATGGATTTTAAGAATATTTTTTAAAATTATTACTAATATAAATCGACAATTATTTCAATTTAAAAATAACTAGTATATAAAATTAAATCTATCTTTCATAATATATTCATTGTATTTTATAAATAATTTAAAATAAATATTTTTTACAGTGCTATTTTCTTCAATCATTGAGTTTCATCACCTTATATTTACCTATAAATTGCCCTTAAAATGGTCTAAATATTAAAATTTTTATTATTATAGGAATAGTAATATTGTACTTTAATACCATCTACAACAAATCGATTGCATGTATGTATCATTATTGTGAATAAACATAATTTAATACATACCTTACTGAAGGTTACCTACAATCGTATGTAAATGTATTTATTTTTAAAAGCAACAAATGATATCAGTGGTGAAGGACTCTTAAATTCAAAAGATTGGTGCAAAAATCGTTCGTAATATATTTAAAATAATTTATCTGTAATTTAAAATAATATGATGTTTATTTTTTTAAATAAAAAACGGTAATATTACTAATGTATATTTTATTATATTAAAAACATGACAATAAAGAAGAAGAAGATGAAGAAGAATGCAATGGTAAGTTAATACATAAAATTAGTTTAAGTATATATTATCTTAAAAAAATTTTAACTTATATTTTGTATAAAAGAAATATTGATAATTTGTATTTAAATTGCGTAATAATTAAAAGTCAAACTACACATAAATGTTTTGTTCACAGTAAACATGTAGTTATTGGTTTTGTATTTCACACTGTAACTTGAGAAGAATAGAATTAAAATATACAAATTATCATAAATTAGCTTCATTTTGGTCAACTCTTTTTTTAAATTAAATGCGAGACACGATTACATAGTGTTTATAGTGTTATACTTGTATAAAACGAATTATTATTTGTGGTATAGCATTTGTTTTTAAAATTATATGTTTTTCACAAATTTGAAATTTGTATAGAAGATCTGCGCATCCTTGGAGGTATGTACTTTTTTTACAAATAAAAGGTAAATTAGCAATATATATTTTAAGAATAGTTATAATTGATAAATATTTTATTTTTAATAGTACATGATTGTGTTTTAAACTTATCTGTTAACATAAAATCAAATGATATTTGCATTAAAATAAAATTATCATTGCTGTAGATACTGTAAACCTAGCTATGTCGTATGGATATAAATACATAAGTGAGTAAATTCTATTAATAATAAATATAATATAATACTATATTACATCTATATTTCTATAATAATTTGACCTTCATTTGATAGAGCGTAGTAAATTAGCTTGAAATATGATGTAGATTTGTAGAAATTGGCTTTTTAATTATCCGAAGTTCTACAACTTTTGTAATTTAAATATTTTCCTTATATCTACATTATTTCGATTTTTTTATAGTCCTTTTTCCGTATACAAATAGGTATTTAAATTTTTTTAAGATTTTGCATTTTAAAGGTTTATAAGTTTATCTCGTTCTCAGTAGGTGTCGGCTACATTTCCTAGCAATAAACCTAACATCACTATGATGCATATAACTGCGTTTTAGGAGTTTTGAAGAGAAGCTTAAAATTAAACATCTTGTTCTCTGCGAGTTTTCTACTTGTTCAAATGTATATTTTCCTACGATGAATAGTGGTGGAACTAATGGAGGGAGGGTGTTTGTGACAGGGATTGATCCCCGCGCGTAAAAATTTAGTAGCGTAATATGTATAAAACCCTATTATAATGTTTATAGCTTAATAATATTATAGGAGATTTGGCGTAATTTTTAACATATTCCACGGGCTTCAAAAATCCTAGTTCCATCTCTGACGATGATATGTTGTATAATTATTGAAATCCTCCTCATTCCCATATACTCTGTTTTGCTCTCGATACTGTTGTAGCTCATTCCTAATTAACACCTTCGTGCATTCTTCTATTCCATTTCGAGAGTCCCCGAGAATCACTATATCGTCAGTGTATGCTAAAAATGTTCCCTCAATATTTACCTTCATTTAACGGTATGCATGCATAACTCTGACTACATTTTCTAATGTAATATTGAAAAAAATTGGTGATATGCGCGTTCTAATCATAAACCTAACTAAAAATTGACGGCCTTTGAAAGCTTTCATTAGACATATATTTTACATATATTTTACACATAGTATTGGAATTACAGTCTTAAACTTAATTTACCGTCGTTTTGGGCTTATTTTATAATACATATTATGATAAAATAATAATATTATTATTTTTTTAGCGGACATTGAGGAAATGTATGGTATGTTGTCATTCTGAAAGAAATTGAGTTGCCTATATTGTAACTATTTATTCATTCATTACTGAATGTTTTTCATTAAAAAAAAACATTCCAAAACTTAATTCTACGTATTTACATTTGAGTTAAAAATTGTAAATACATATATATATATATGATACAAACGATATAAATGATTAATGAGAAAAGAAACGGGATTTATAACATTGATCTTATGGAAATGACTAAGTATGTTAAAATATCTTAAAAAGTCATGTCAGATCGAACGAAAATTACAATATAGTTAAATCTTAAAAAATCTTAAAAAATCTTCAGTCGATCGTTTTACATATTTTTCTTGCACTATATTGTGCATTCATGTAATTTTCCTAATTAAATCGAAATGGCTGCATATATTGCGATTTCATTTCAAGTAATAATATGAATATGAATGTTTTTCATTTTTAAACGTTTTATGAGATATGCTATAATTTGTATTAGAATAGTTTGTAGAATAGTAATCGAATAATCAAAACTTGTTACTTAATATTCATAATCATATCAGTAAAATATTATAATATCACATTATTTTGTATTTTTATAGATAATATTACCATATATCTTTTGGACCTTATATTTTATTTTGAAAATGAAAGTCAATGTACGTACCACAAATATTATGAAAATAAGAACCAAATATTTCCTAATAATTAAAATAAGCTATTTATTGGTAGTCATCATATATTATAACATACAGCATTGTAGTGATCCAAATTATTGTCGATATTAATATTTACTAATGAACAATAAATTAAACATTAATCTTTTTTTTTGTACCTTTTTTATATTACTCTGTAACATATATTGTTCTCGTGCTCGTTCTTTTTAGAATATGCATCTGTATTTTAGGATTTTTCCCGGATAGCACCTATTTCTGTAGTTTTTCAAATAATTATATGACAGTGATTTGATTAAATATTTTATTTTTAATTTATAAACGAACACACAAAACTTACTTACCAAATATACATACTCAATTGAAAATTAAAATGATATCAATTTTCATCTTTAATTAGTTCTTTTAAGGACTTACGTTTTTCTTTTTTAGATTATTCGAATGTACCGAATCCAACAGAATTTTGTGAAGATCCATCAAAATATCAGTAAAATGAAATTGGAGAAGAGGATGATAATTTACATAATATTTGCTATAGGTTAGGATCTTAATGAATACGTAATAATATAGAGTTTCAAATATAGTCTATATAATCAATGTTTCAGTGATCTTCAACATCTATTTAGTGTATTAAAATTAATAAGTTTTCATGTTTTTACATTTTTTGAAATGATATTATAATGTGTTTGAATATTTTTAGAAAAATAATAACTTATTACTTGTTGTTAGTATTTATATTTTATAATTTATAAACATCAATAAAAAGGGTTATTTGTGTACTTTATATTTTGTAACTATTTATTGATTTTGAAAATCCAACACCTTTACTGATGTGCTAGCAAAACAAAAAAAAAGTAACATTAAAAACACCACCTTCAATTCACTTTACTTAATATTTCTGAATAAATTAAGTAATGAAAGCGATTGAATGAAATACGACTGAAACACAGTGGAACTATGTTGACTTTACTGTCTGTAATCAAATTGATCAGTAAACAAACTTCAATATAACCTTGATGATACATTATAATTCCAATAACTTCATAGTTTCAAATACAAATACACGTGATTTAAATTTACGGTCATTATCATACATTTATTTTAAAGACATGCTTTGCGTAATCATCTTAAACAACTTTTTCTTATTGAACATAGGTAGGCAGTGTATATATTTTATTTAAACCTAGTGTGAACAGTTTACCATAATCAGAAGAACAAAAAATCTTTTATATCTAATGCCGGTGCATACTCGACTTGTGTATACTGCGAATATTCATCAATCGCTGCCATAGTATGTAGTGGATAAAGCTGGGATAATATATGTATGGTTAATATGAGAACTATAACAATTTTATATTTATTTTTTATCATAAAATAACACTATATATTCATATACAAGTCTACATTATGTGTCTATTATGTTTAGTTCCCTGAAAAATCTAATAGATTATAAATCATTACTTAAGAAACATAATTGTGTCTTTTGTTTATTTATTCTAATAAAATTATTAGCATTATGTAAACATAAAATGTGTTTTCATGAAATGTGTTGAGAATCGCGAGGTCTTCAACAAAAACATTGAATTTTGATGTCCTAACACGTTTTTTAATTTAAACTTGAGAAAATATATATACGAGTTATGTAAATTATTTTAAAATTGTTGTATGATAATAACCTGAAATAAATTTTAAAATTAATTTGGTAAGTTTTAGTTTATAAATAAAATGTATGAATATATATATATATATATAATTTATATTTATATATATTAAATGAATATATCAACTTTATTCTGGATTCTATAAACAAGGACCAAATTTTATGTTGGTTTATTTAAATAATATTTGATTAACTTATTTCAATTAATTTTCTTTAATAAACTTTAATATTGCTGTTGTTTCTTGTTACGAACAGAAAAAGGAAGAATCCTTTTTTATTTATTTTGGCAAATTTTCCCACATAACTAACTAATACTAGCTAAAATGTATATTATATCATTTATACTATAGTTATTTATTTTGAATTCTTTTTTAACATTACTATGTGTTGTGCGAGTTCACTTATCGTAAATGTACTTAGTTTAAAATAACTGATTGAGATTATTGAAATGTTAGAAATAGAACGTTGATTATCGTATTGCTGAGATATTTATGGTTCAAAAATGTATGTTCCATTTTACTGCAAAATGTTCGTTATTATCGAATTAGATTTTGCTAAATGTAATTGTCTTAAAGGCTTCTTATTTCTATGAAATCTAATTGATTACAAATGTTGTTTTATTAATAGTCTTGAGAATTGTCGCATTATATACATTTATTAAGACATTCATGGATAAACGATTATAGCCATTTCTTTAGTATGAATCTGCGTTTTAACAAATAAGAAATAAAGATTCGGAATGATTACAGTTTCGGTATTCAATGTTAAATGGGACAGCACTCAGTGCATTATATATTGGGATGTAATGTTTGAAATAATAGCACAATATTAGAAGGATTCTTTTGAAGTGTACATTTGATTTGTAGATATTTCAATTTATTGTAGTTTTTAGTTTTAAAGTAGAATCTAAGCATATGGAAATTAAAACTGTTTAATTTTATAGCTTATATAATGAGTGATTACAATAATTAATTTAATTTATGAAGAATGTATTAAATTTCTCAGAAAAAGTATGAATAGGGTTTTTTTTTGCTAAACGCTAAAAAGTAAATTACTGCTTAACATACTGACACTATTTTAACATAGAAAATACTTATAAATATTATTAACATAAATATGAATTACAACCTAGTAGTGACATGAATAAATTTGTTTGAAAATTATACATATTGAAGCCATCATAATATTAAAAGCAACCAACTGCGAAAAAGTTGCAAAAGTTTATTTCGTTATATGTACATATGACCTACGCATTTATGTTTTTTTTCATTCTTAAACACTTTTATATAGTTATGGATGTATATTAGATAAATATCGAAGAAACCTGTGATAATAAATTGAAAAATTTTAATTACTCGTTAATAGCAATATGTAGAAAAATTAACGTAATTTTAAAAAATAAAGTAACAATTGTCGTGATTATTTATATCGTGCGTTATTTAGGGGATGATTACAATAATCAATCAAATTTATGGAAAATGAATAAATTTTTCAGAAAATGGAAGAATGTTTTTTTTTTCGTTTTGCCGATCGCTCGGGGGAAAATATAGCCGAACATATAGACGCTAGCTTAAAAATTAAAATACTAATAAATATTATTGGCATGAATATAAATTTTAACCTAGTAGAGACATAGAAATAAGAGTTTGAAAATTATCAAAATTCAAACCAACATAAAATTAAAAGCAATCGACTGCGGCAAATATGCTGATATTTGGGTTGTTACAGGTGCGTATGACTAATGCAACTATGATTTTTTTTCTTGTTTTTGAACACAATTTATAAGTGCGAATATACACAACATTAATATCAGCAAATCCCGTTTTTAGTTTTTAACATATTGAAAATATTTTGAAATTAAATTTGAATTACTCGTTTAAGGTAATATTTTGTGAAATAAATTTAAGTAAAATAATTAAAACACATTTGTTGGGTTTATTATTAAATTATTACATTGGATGGCAAATAATTATGTTTATCAGTGAATGGAAAAATATTTTCTGTAAATACAATAGTTTTTAAAAACGGTTGCCAACTAACAGCTAACAAAATTATAAAAAATATAATACATATATGTAACATTAAAATGAAAATAAAAAATCCTGTGTTTGAAACGGTAGCCTAAGTTCAAAAAAATATAGTTATAATTATCAATTATTTAGGCATAACAAAATTGTCATAAAAACAAAATACATTCAAATACGGATTATCATCGATGTACGTTCACACGTAACAAGTCAAACGTTATTGATAAAATATATTTTTTGCAAAATCTAGCAACAAGATTTCACATGAATAAACCCTATTGTCATACGGATTTGATAAGAGACGGGGGCGAAATATGCATATCATATCTTACAACGATATGCGGTGTTGAAATAAAGCCAATTTTATTCTTAATTCTGATCTATAACAGCCGAATTCATTGAAACTCTTATTTAACCGACTATGAACCCTTACTGCTGGACCGTAGATGTTTATGATTGGAATCTATTTGGTAGCGATAGATCTGGAATAAGTACGTTTGAATATTGAAACAATGGTTATACTTTTGTTATATGTAAAGCGGAGAAAATCAGATTTAACAAGTGACAGAAGAACCTCATAGAACTGTCATGCAGTAGCTTTGAGATATAGGTCAATTAAACAGCTAGTCATTCTAACCTCACATTCGATGTCTAATTTACGGAAAACAGGAAAAAGGGGATTTGACGCAATACATGATGGTCAATATGGCTATCGGTCAGTTAGGATTGAAAATAAGCCTAATCTAGAAACAGCGATGTCGCAGTTTTTGACAGTCAAATTTCATTAGGGACAAAACAGTGAAATTCTAAAATCATTTACAGGAGGTTTCATCGTCCGGACATAGATAGAGATTATCGAATAATTATCATTACCAGAAATCTTGAGCCACATAGAGAACAAGAAAACGGTCCACTATTTGGTCAGGGTGGTAAAAACATACGTACAGGAGATCAAAAATAACCCTACATCCAAAACCGATTGTTGGAAATTGAACAGGAGGTCAGACAAACGAGGAGTATTACTCCCAAGTAGATAACTACGACTCAGATTCTAATTGTTGAAACAAGCCTATGAAGGCGAGTCACTAGGAAGCTGTTCATCAGTAAATTTAAGACCATATTAATTTATATACTTATACACAGTTATTTTACATTAAAAAAAAAAACACGTATATCATTCTTTGTTCAAACTAGAAAAAACAATCATTATTCACAGAACTTTTAGAACAGACAACACCTGGATGTCTGATTTATGTATCTATCCAAACAAACATTTACTCCGCATATTGCACAATATAAAAATGCTTATGAACAAAAAATAATGGTTATTCTTTGACTGTCGATTATTGTCTCGTACATTTAAGCATTTTTTGATAAATACGTTTTCAAATTAACTTTAAAATGGACACCGTTTCTACTATATGGGATTTTATACTATTAACTATGATTATTTCTATTCCTTTTAACAACACATCAGCTGATCGTAAGCATATTTTCCATTAAATAGCACGTAATTACGATATTAAATTATGAAATACTTACACTTAATCGACTTTTAGATATAATAACCAGCCTTAATTGTCTTACACCTTAAAGTTATTAGCTTAAGTAATTAGTTATTTTCTTTGATTATAGCAATGACAAATAAAGATGGTAATGTATATAATATTTTAAAATACACTAATTTTAAAGTTATTAAAATGTACTCTAATGAAAAATGCAAAAATTCTTATGTATACTAACTTCAATAAAATCCATTTTTCTTAAGTGTTCTTTTTCTTATTTGTACATGAAAATATTCGTTTAGAGAAAGTCATAAAATGTTAGTAATCATATTATGTAGTATTTGTGAAATACGATGAATTAGAATTCATATGGATTTACATTAGTAATTTATATTGTTTATTCAAATTAATTAATAGTCAAATAATAAACTCTTACCTATGACTAAACAATGTAAATGGTCTTTTTAATTTGCAGAATGTCTTGGTAAGATTGAAAATTACGTATTAAATTAAATAATATTACAATGTTACTTAATATACATGTAAAAGTGTCATAGTTTATTCCGAAATTAGAATGTTTTAAATAAAATATTCGTTAGTCAACATTAGACATTAATGTGGAATCGAGCAATGATTATTTGTCTTAATGCAATACGCATGAAGCATAATCAATTATAAATGTTTACTTCCCCTGACAGGACGTTTGATGTTATTTCCCTTTGAAATATCTGAATACAGATATCAGTTCCTTGTGTAGTTTAATTGAAATAGATTATCTCACATTTTTAATACTCATATTATCGTTTTAAATAACAATTCATATTTAATATATAATTGGTACATTTTTTCTGTTGAAATTCTAACTATTGGTTATATTTCATAATATGCATTTAAAGTATCAAATAATAATATCATAACTTATATATATATATGTTCCAATGTTGATACTAATATCTGAATTTCTATTATGTTTAATTTAGAAGCACTCGACACAGTTGGAAAATATGAACGTAAGGAATATTTAGTTAATAATATTCTTAGCGATAAAACGTTATTAATCTTAATTGTATTATTATTTTTAGAGTGACAACAATAAATATAATTATTCAATTTATTTTTACATCGCAGAATACGAATATATTTACAAACATTTTTTCACCTTCCTTTCTAGGTGAAAGCGATAGTTTCGATGTTATCTATAATTCATTTATTACATGGTGTGAGTTGTATATATTGACATATTCCTATATTAAAGACACTTTATTTTAATTATTTTCTGTTTGTTTTATTTACGTTAATTAATCGGACTATTAAGAGTTTTGCAAAAGTTTTATGTTCAATATATCATTTGTTTGAGTAGTTTAATAATT
This sequence comes from Schlechtendalia chinensis, assembly GCA_019022885.1. Lineage (NCBI taxonomy): Eukaryota > Metazoa > Arthropoda > Insecta > Hemiptera > Aphididae > Schlechtendalia > Schlechtendalia chinensis. The sequence goes on along the minus strand of CM032345.1, from coordinate 13,344,174 downwards.
TTATATTGTTAACCAAACTCATTTAATTAAAATTTTCATTATATCATAAATTTCTTAAAGCAGGTGTAATATTAATGTTTTAATGTTTTGTGTAATTGTGCTCTAAAATGTTTTAAGTTATAATTTGTTTGTTTTAAAAATTGGTACTCTTCTTCTACATATGTTTGTATATGTATAAAGATAAATAATCTTTTTTTTAAAAAATAAACAACTCTGTTAGTATTTTTGATTCTAGTGATATTGGAACAATAGTCATAAGATAAAGATTATTTGACACTATTTGAGTGTTATAGGAAACTTTAATTGATATGCGACTTTGCAACCAAACTCTAACAGAATTTATCTACAATAAAACTGAGTATAATTAACCAAGATAATTAACTACTTTAACCTAATAAATAATCAAAATTAGAAATATTTAAAAATATACAAATAACTAATTGTGTAGCTTTAAAGTAAAATTTGGGTCTCATATGCCTAAATATTTTAAATTTCTTAGTTTTGGACTTCAAATATATCAAACCAATTTACTGGATGAGTTATAAGCAGTTATTAATCATTTAAGACATGCATAAAACTATTATCGTGATAAACATTTCTTTTGGACTATCTATTATTTTTATATTTTCATCAAATCAATATTTGTCAATAGTGGATACTAACTTTTGATAAAGTTAAAATTAGAAAAACATTATAATATTAATATAAATTTGTTATTGGTTTTTGAAAATATTCAAACTAAATGCATTTATTTGATAACGTAATTTTATCTAATGTAACTTGTTGAGTACACAAAGTAAACTATTATTTTTGTATAATATAGAATTTTAAGCAATATACTTTATAATTATAATTATTTTTTTTTTAATAATATATATTTTTATATTGTTAACCATTATAAACTTAAATCATTAATTTTAAAAGTCACTTATCGAGGTTCAATCAGTCTTAATTAGTTGTTTAATTTTAAATTTAAACGGCTTCAAAAGAAAGCTTTCAATCTATTTTTATTGACTATTATTATAATATATACTAAACATAAATATGTTATATTAGTGACTGATATGCTTAAATTTGTCATTCGTTATCTCTTGGCGTTCGAAGTAGATTATTTTGTAACAAAAATCAACACTTCGAGATTTATTCTAGAAAGTTTTATATTTATCTAATATCCATTAAACAATTGTATAAACGAAAATGTGATTTAACTCAAAGTAATGCACCTCGCGACTGTTTTGGGTGTACTGGTTTTGAAACCGATAATTGCCGAGCCATTACCACTAGCCGGTGTGCAATAATCATTTTATCGGTTTAATATCCAAAAGAAACATTGACAGCGTCATAAATAGCAGCTGTGCCTTATAAATTAGATAGAATCTGCTATATAGTAATTTTACTAATCTGTGGTTGTGATATTTAATAAATACAACGTGTAACATAACTAACCAACAAAAGTAGAATCGTGTTTTGGAGAATAATTGAAATTCAAAAGTTTTTTCTTGTTAATTATTATTATAATTTCAACAGATTACAAACCTATAATAAAATAATGTGTTGATACAATTAAGTTTAGTTATTTAGTGAAGTTGACTACTAACTATTATACCTATTACTACGCATGGTGAAATAAAACAAAATATCACACAATAAATGATCTCTCATTTATCTGTAACAAATGATTGATGATAAAAATCAATATTTGGACCCAGAAACGAAATTTTCAACACGAAATCCACCCTATCTATTAAATTTAAATATTTAACTCGAACCAGCACTTCATCAAAAGTTCAAAGGACTCAAAATAATTTATGACAAGGTCTCATTTGATTTAAAAGTTGATTAACCTAGAAAATTAGATACTAATTTTTAAATTAATTAATATAATAAAATAAAAAATTGGATCTTGCAAGAAAAATTCGGTATGAATTTCATTTCCTTTGATTCAAAAATCGAACAGTTCTTAACATCAATATTTATTATGTTAACTTTATTTCTTGTATAGATAATTCTATGTTCTATTATTGGCTGTTTCTGTGTAAATTCTAGCGACAATCAAAAGAGACCGTAACACTTTTTTATAAACAAATGATTTTGTATTCAAATTCTTTAAATATGATTGGTGTAAAGATAACCCTTTACATTACCTAAGTTTTTAAACATATACCAAACCTTATCGAAATAAAACATGTGCTTTTACATATGAATAATAATATATTATTTTTTACCAGCGGAAAGTGCATTAAATAAGTTAGATGAAACATCAGCAAAAGGTATATTTTTAGGATTATCATATCATTATAATCTGAAATATTTATGATTATTTATCTTTAAATAAAATAAATAGACCATTAACCACTGAATAGTTGTTTTGAATATAATTGATACTTCTGTTCGTTAGCGAATACCCGTCACAAATTAGAATAAATTACACGAACATTTTGAAAATGGATTTTACGAATAGTTTTTAAAATTATTAATAATATAAATCTTTAATTTTTTATAAAAATATTAACGTATATAATTAAATCTGTCTTTTATAATATATTTATTGCATTTTTCAAATAATTTAAATATTTATTTATCATGTGCTATTTTTTTTCAATCATTGAGTTGCATCATATTTTATATATCTATAAATTGTAATTAAAACGTTCTAAATACCTAAATTTTTAATATTATAGGAATAGTAATATTGTACTTTAATACCATCTACAACAAATCGATTGCATGTATGTATTATTATTGTGAATAAACCTAATTTAATACATACCTTACTGGACGTTACCTAAAATCATATGTAAATATATTTTTTTTTAAAGCAACAAATGAAATCAGTGGTGAAGGACTCTTGAATTCCATGGATTGGTGCAAAAAAAGTTCGTAATATATTTAAAATATTTAATCTGTTATTTTAAATATTATATAGTGTTTATTTTTTTTAATAAAAAACGGTAACATTACTACCTTATATTTTATTTTATTAAAAACTAGTCAATATAAAAGAAAAAGATATAGAAGAATGCATTAGTAAGTTAATAGATTAAATTAGTTTACGTATATATTATCTTAAAAATTTTAAATTGATAAACCGTATAAATGAAATGTTGCTAATTCGTATTCAAATCGCATAATAATAAACAATCCAACTGCATATACATGTTTTGTGCGCAAAAAAATTTAGTTATTGGTTTTATATTTCATTCTATAAATTGAGAAAAATAGTATTAAAATTAACAATTTATCATAAATTAGTTTCATTTTGGTCAACTCTTTTTTTAAATTAAATGCGAGACACGATTACATAGTATTTATAGTGTTATACATGTATATAACGAATTTTTACTCGTGGTATAGCATTTGTTTTTAAAAGTATATGTTTTTAACAAATTTAAAATTTGTGTAGAAGAACTGCGCATCCTTGGAGGTATGTATTTTGTTTGTAAATAAAAGGTATAGTAGCAAAGTATATTTTAAGGATATTTATAATTGATAAATATAATATTTTGAATAGTACATATTAAGGTATTAAAATTATCTGTTAACACAAAATCAACTGACATTTGCATTAATCAAAAATTTTCATTGCTGTAGATACTGTAAAATTAGCTATGTCGTATGGATATAAAAATATAAGTGAGTAAATTCTTTTAATAGTTAATATTATAACTATAACACAGCTTTATTTCTATAATTATTTGACTTACATTTGATAAAGCGTAGTAAATTAGCTTGAAATATGATGTAGATTTCTAGAAATTAGCTTTTCAATTATCTGAAGTTTTACAACTTTGGTAATTTAAATATTTTCTATATGTCTACATTATTACAATTTTTTTATAGTGCTTTATCCGTATTATAAATAAGTACTTACATTTTTCTAGGAATTTGCATTTTAAAGAATTATAAGTGTATCTCGTTTCCAATATGTGTCAGCTACAATTCCTAGCAATACGTCACTATGGTGCATAAAGCTGTGAATTAGGGATTTTGGAGAGAAACTTAAAACTAAATATTTTGTTCTCTGCCAGTTTTCTACTTGTTCAAATGTATATTTTCCTACGATGAATATTGGCAGAACTAGTGGTGGGAGGGTGTTTGAGATAGGGATTGTTCCCCGCGCGAAAAAAATTGGTGGCGTAATATGTATAAAAACCTATTATAATGTGTATAGCTCAATAATATTATAGGAGATTTGCCGTAATTTTTAACATTTTCCACAGGCGTCAAAAATTCTAATTCCATCTCTGACGATGATATGGTGTATAATTAATGAAGCCCTCCTCAATCCCATATACTCTGTTTTGCTCTCGATAATTTTGTAGCTCATTCTTTTACATGATCTAATTAATACCTTCGTGCATTCATCTATTCCATTTCGGGAGTCCCCGAGAATCAGTATATCGTCAGTGTATGCTAGAAACGTCCCCTCAATATTTACCTTCGATATGCATGCATAACTCTGACTACATTTTCTAATGTAATATTGAAAAACATTGGTGATATGCGTGTTCTAATCATAAACCTAACTAAAAATTGACGGCCTTTGAAAGCTTTCATTACACATATATTTTACATATAGTATTGGAATTACAGTCTTAAACTTAATATACCAGCGTTTTGGGCATATTTTATAATACATATTATGATAAAATAATAATAAATATTTTTTTAGCGGACATTCACGAAATGTATGGTATGTTGTCACTCTGAAAGGAATTGAGTAGCCTTTATTCTAACTATTTATTCATTCATTACTGAATGTTTTTCACTAAAAAAACAACATTCCAAAACTTAATTCTACGTATTTACATTTGAATAGAAAATTGTAAATACATATATATATATATATGATACAAACGATATAAATGATTAATGAGAAAGAAACGGGATTTATTAACATTGATCTTATGGAAATGACTAAGTATGTTAATGTATCTTAAAAAGTCATGTCAGATCGAACGAAAATTACAATATAGTTAAATCTTAAAAAATCTTATAAAATCTTCAGTCGATGCTTTTACATATTTTTCTTGCACTATATTGTGCATTCATGTAAGTTTCCTAATTAAATCGAAATAGCTGCATATATTGCGATTTCATTTCATGTAATAATATGAATATTAATATTTTTCATTGTTAGACGTTTTATGAAATATGCTATAATTTGTATTAGAATAGTTTGTAGAATAATAATCGAATAATCAAGACTTGTTACTTAATATTCATGTTCATATCAGTAAAATATTATAATATCACATTATTTTGTATTTTTATAGATAATATTACCATATATCTTATGGACATTTTATTTTATTTTGAAAATGAAAGTCAATGTACGTACCACAAATATTATCAAAATAAGAACCAAATATTTCCTAATGATTAAAATAAGCTATTTATTGGTAGTCATCATATATTATAACATACAGCATTGTAGTGATCCAAATTATTGTCGATATTAATATTTACTAATGAACAATAAATTAAATATTAATCTTTTTTTTTGTACCTTTTTTATATTACTCTGTAACATATATTGTTCTCGTGCTCGTCCTTTTTAGAATATGCATCTGTATTTTAGGATCTTTCCCGGATAGCACCCTATTTCTGTAGTTTTTCAAATAATTATATGACAGTGATTTGATTAATTAATTTTTTTTTACTTTATAACCGAACACACAAAACTTACTTACCAAATAAACATACTCAATTAAAATTAAAATGATATAAATTTTCATCTTTAATTATTTCTTTTAAGGACAACGTTTTAGTGTCTACTATTTAAAATATATATTAATCAATTAACCATAGTTATGTTTGACGGTTTTTAAATTTTTAGATTATTCTGATGTACCGAATCCAAAGGAATTTTGTGAAAATCCATTAAAATATCAATAAAATGAAATTGGAGATGAAGATGATAATTTACATAATATTTGCTATAGGTTAGGATTTTAATGAATATCGTAATTTATATGAATAATATCGAGTTGCAAATATAGTTTGTATAATCAATGTTTCAGTGATCTTCAACATCTATTTAGTGTATTAAAATTATTTAGTTTTCATGTATTTTCATTTTTTGAAATCATATTATAATGTGTTTGAATATTTTTGGTAAAATAATAACTTATTAATTGTTGTTAGTATTAATATTTTATAATTTATAAACATCAATAAAAAGGGTTATTTGTGTACTCTATATTTTGTAACTATTTATTGATTTTGAACATCTGACACTTTTACCGATGTGCTAGCAAAACCAAAAAAGAATAACATTAAAAACACCACCTTTAATTAACTTTACTTAATATTTCAGAATAAGTTAAGTAAAAAAATCAATTGAATGAAATTTTGATGAACGATAATGGAACGATGTTGACTTTACTGTCTGCAATCGAATTGAACAGTAGACAAACTTCAATATAATCTTGATGATACATTATAATTCCAATAACTTCATAGTTTCAAATACAAATACACATGATATAAGTTTACGGTCATCATCATACATTTATATTAAAGACATAGTTTGCATAATCATCTTAAACAACTTTTTCTTATTGAACATGGGTAGGCACTATATAAATTTTTTTAAACCTAGTGTGAACAGTTTACCATAATCCGAAGAACGATAAATCTTGTATGTCTAATGCCGGTGTGTATGCTTGTGTACAGCTTGTGTACACGGCGAATATTCATCAATCGCTGCCATTAAAAATAATTACTTAAGAAATATAATTGTCCTTTTTGTTTATGTATTATAATAATATTATTGGTATTATGTATACGTAAATTGTGTTTTCAAGTACTGTATTGAGGATTATAAGATTTTCAACAAAAAAATTGTACTGTGTTGTCCTAACACGTTTTTAGTTTAAACTTGATAACAATAATGTACGAATTATGTAAATTACTTTAAAATTATTGTCTGATAATAACCTGAAACAAATTTTAAAATTAATTTGGAAAGTGTTGTTTTAAAAATAGTTTATATACGAGTATATATGTATTATAAATTAAAATATCAATTTTTTTCTGGAACTAGGAGCATAGTTTATGTCGGTATGTTTAAATATTGTTTGATTAATTTTTTTCAATTACTTTTCTTTAATGAATAATATTATCGCTGTTATTTTTTGTTACTAACAAAAAAAGAAAGAATCCTCTTTTATTTATTTTACCAAATTGAAATACCCCTTAGAACTAACTAATACTAACTAGAATTATATTACTATTTGCGTACATCAACGTCGTATATCATTTATACTATAGTTAATTATTTTGAATTCTTCATTTAACATTACTATGTGTGGTGCGAGTTCACTTAATGTAAATGTACTTAGTTTAAAATAATTGATTGAGATTATTGAAATGTTAGAAATAGACCTTCCCTATACATTTCGTATAATTTTATGTTCCATTTCACTGCAAAAAGCTTATTATTATCGAATTAGATTTTGATAAATGTAATTGTCCTAAAGGTTTCTTATTTCCATGAAATCTAATTGATCACAAATGTTTTTTTATTAATAGTTTTAGGAATTTTCGCACTATATACATTTATTAAGACATTCATGGATAAACGGTTATCGCCATTTCTTTAGTATTAATCCGCGTTTTAACAAATGAGAAATAAAGTTTCGGAATGGTTACCGTTCCGGTATTCAATGTTTGATAAGACAGCACTCAGTGCACTATATATTGAGATGTATTGTTTAAATAATAGCACAAAATTAGTAGATTTCGTTTGATGTATACATTTGATTTGTATTGTATATTTCAATTTTATTGTATTTTTTAGTTTTGAAGAAGAATCTAAGCATATGGAAAATAAAACTGTTTAATCTTATGCTTTATATAATGAAAGATTACAATAAATAATTTAATTAATGAAAAATGTATTAATTTGATAAATAGAATGAAAATTTAATATATAAAAAGGATGAGCAGGATTTTTTTTGCCAAGCGTTAAGAGGCAAAATTGTGCCGAACATATTGACACTATTTTAACATAGAAAACACTTATAAATATTATTAGCATAAATATTAATTATGTCCTAGTAGTGACATGGAAAAATTAGTTTGAAAATTACGGAGATTAAAACCAACTGCGAAAAATTTGCAAATGTTTATTTTGTTGTATGTGCATATGACGCATGCAGCAATGATTTTTTTTTCATTTTTTAACACTTTTATATAGTTATGGATGTTTATTACATAAACATCGGAGAGTCCAATGATAACAAATTAAAAAATTTGATTTACTCATTAAAATCAATACGTTGAAAAATTAAAATAATTAAAAATTATAAAGAAACAGTTGTCGTGTTCATCATTTATCTGTTACATAGGAAACGCTGAAATTACTCTAGTCGTATCTTGTTACACAAGGAGGCATTGATGAATTAGGAAATTTTATATGTAAAGGAACTGGAAAAATTCAACAATGAACCGATAAAGAAAATTAATCTAATGTATTAGTGAATGAAACAATATTTTGACTAGAAAAATTACGCTCATAAAAAAGCCAACTAATTGTCCACAAAATCGTAATCATTACTTAAATTGTAATCAAGATAATACATCAATGAATTTTTTTAAATTACAATAAAAATAGCTTTATTTAAGATGATAGCATATTTTCAAAAAATTATAGTTTTAATAATCAAGTTTCTGCGTAAAAAATAAAAATTTTCAAAACATACGACACACGGATACGATTTGCCTTCGCCTAGCGTTCTCGGGTGTCTTGTAAAAGTATATTTTTTGCAAAAATTAACAACTGGATTTCACATGTAAAACCTATTGTCATACACATTTAATAAATGGGGGAAGCATGCATTACGTGTTCTACAATGCGTGGCCATTTGAAATAAAGCAAATTGTGTGCTTTAATGTGCTTTCTAATGTGTGTTTTAATGGCCGAATTAATTGAAATACTTATCTAATCTACAGTATTGTTCACATAACGTTAAATAAACACAATTGATTTCAGTTCTTTTCTACTGGACCGTAGTTGATCGTTAATAGAAACCATTTGGTGGCGATAGATATACTAGGCGATAGAATCAAAAAGTTTGACTATTGAAACAATGATTGTATCTCTGTTATATATGCGGAAAGAGTCAAAATTAACGAGTCACAAGAGAACCCAATAGACCTGTAATGCAGTAGCTTTAGGATATAGATCAATCAAACCGCCAGTCATTATAACCTCACATTCGATGTTACATTTCCGGGAAATTCGATTGAGGAAATAAGGGAGTTGAGGCAATACATGATGGTCATATCGTACGACTATCGATCGGTTAGAATTGAAAATAAGTATAATCTAGAGACAGCGATGTCGCGGTTTTTAGACATCGCTAGAGTCACTAGGAAGCTCTTCATCAATAAATTAAAATTATTTTAATTTAAATACATATACACGGTCATTGTACATACAAAAAAAAATATACGTATATTATTCTTTGTTTAAACAAGAAAAAATAAATATAAATTAACATAACTTATAGAAGAAAAAACACCTGGATGTTATGTTTATGTATCCATCCAAACAAACATGTTCCCCATGTATTGCACAATATAAAAATGCTTGTGATCAAAAATTAATGGTAATTCGTTGACTGTCGAGTATTGTCCTATACATTTAAACATTTTTCAATAAATACATTTTCAATTTAACTTAAAAATGAATAGCGTTTCTACTATATGGGATTTTATAGCATTAACTATGATAATTTCTATTCCTTTTAACAACACATCAGCCGATCGTAAGCATATTTTTTATTATATAGTACATAATTTCACTAATAAATTATGAAATACTTACACTTAGTCGACTTTTAGATACATAAACAGCCTTAATGGTCACTCCCCTTATAATTAATAGCTTAAGTATTTAATTATTTTCTTTATTTATAGCAATGAAAAATTATGATGGTAAGGTATTTAATATTTTAAATTATACTAATCTTTAAGTTATTATAATGTACTCTAATGAAATATGCAAAACTTCTTATGTATACTAATTTCAATAGAATGCATTTTTTTTTTTTTTTTATTGCTTTCGTCAAAGACATTATAGCAAAACAGTTAATAAATATAATATATATATACAATAATTTAAATTAGGAAACCAGAGTTGTGGATGAAATTAAGGATTAGACCAATGACAATAGGAGAACGGGAATTAAGAATATTTTATGAATTTGGAAAAGGGTGACCTAGAGAGGAAAGACGTGAAAAGAGACGGTGTCTGTCTGAGAAAAGAGAAGGACAGTTAAAAAGGATATGGTTGAAGTCTCAGAAAGCATCCTCTTGGTGTCGGAGACATAGAGGAGATGAATTTAATGATAGATGGAAGGCGTGATGGGGAAGTAAACTGTGTCCGATGCGAAGGCGGGAAGAAGAGTTGATAAATTGTTTAGGAATTTCGAGACCCAGGAACCACGGATGAAGAGGGATGGTGGGAGAGATTGATCTATGCCAAGAAACAAAATTGTACATGAAAATATTCGTATAGGAAAAAATCAAACAATTTTACTACGCATATTATGTAGTAACTGTGAAGTACGATGCATTGAAATCCATATGTATTTACATTAGTGTTTTATAATTTGTTTATTCCAATTAATTTATGGTCAAATAAAGAATTCTTACCTGTGGCTAAATAATGTAATTGGTCTTTTTATATTGTAGAATGCCTTGGTAAGGTTGAAAATTGCGTATTTTATTAAATGTTATTTCAATATGTACCTAGTATACATTTAAAAATGTTGTAGTTTATTCCGAAATTAATAGAGTGTTTAAAGCGAAATATTCGTTAGACAACATTAGACATTAAAGTGGTTGGGATCAAAGATTTTTTGTCTTAGTGCAACAGACGCGAAACATAATCTTTTCTAAACGTTTGCTACTTCCTCTTGATGTAATTTCGCCATAAAATATCTGAATAATGATATCAGTTTCTTGTAATTCTTAGTTGTGATCGATTTCCTCACATTTTTAAATATCCTATTATCGTTTAACATTTTGCAACTCAATTTGCACCGTTATACATTATGTAAACAATTTTTGAATTACTGCCCTTTTTATATTATAGGTACTTAAGGTATCACATAATGACATCATAACTCATGTAATTACATGTATCTATGTAGATGTTATTATCTGAATGTATAATTTAGAAGCACTCGAGACAGTTGGAAAATATGATCGTAAGAAATAGTGTGCTTATTTCTCACAATAACATAACGTTATTAATCTTAATTATTTGTTATTATTTTTAGAATGACAATAATAAATACAATTTTTTTTTTTGACATTACAGAATACTAATATATTTACTAAAATTATTTCGTCCTCCTTTCTAGGTGAAGGCGATAGTTTCAATGTTTTCTATCATTCATTTGTCACATGGTGTGAGTAGAATAAAATGAAATATCCCTAAATTTCAGACATTTAGTTTCAGTTCTTTTTTCTATGTACTTTGTTTAAGTTTATTAATCGTACTATTAAGAGATTTGCAAACATTTAATATATCATTTGTTTGCATAGTTTCATATATTAAAATCGTTAAAAAAACCGTTCAATTATAATTTCCAATATATGATAATTATCTTGAGATAGGTATTATATCAATGTTTTCATTATTTTGCCGAATTGCATTCTAAAATGATTTAAATTTACATTATGTCTGAAGAATTTAACAAATGTTCATTATTTTATTTATTTTACAACGTAATATAATTTAATGTAAGGTGTTAAAAATACAAAGGAACTTATTATTTTTGTATTGTATTTGTTTTATTAATACCCAGTTAAAAACAACATATAATTTTTATATTGTAAGACGTTATAAAATTTAGTCATAAATTCTAAATATAACCTAATCACATCATAATTAATTGATTGTTTTTTCTATAATTCAATGAATATAGAGTGAACAAGTCCTTTTTTAGTTTATTTAATAATAGTAATAATAATAATAATATTACTTACTTACTAGCAATTGTTTTAATAACTAAATTAAACAATGATTGTAAAATATTGACCAATTCAAAATATAGCTTTCAATCTATTTTTATTGATTTGTATTATAATATTTACTAAACATAAATAGGTTAGTTTAGTGACTGGATTGCCTAACTTTGTCATTCGTGAACATTGAGAGTTTCATATGCTCGTATAGCAGTTGTGCGTTACAAATTAGATCGATTCTGCTATATAGTTATTTTATTAATCTATAGTTGTGATAGTTTTATTAATGAATACTAAGTGTATCATGACTAACAGACAACTATAAAATCTTGTATTTTGTACACTATTTTATATTCAATTTTTTTTTCTTTAATAAATAATATAATCTCTACATACTACAAATCTGTAATAAAATAATATATTGACACAATTAAGTTTAGTTAATTAGTTTAGTTGACTACTAACTAGTATTTCTATTACTACGCATGGTTAAATAACACTGTAATTATGTATATGTTTATTCCATAAAATTAATGATCTGAACATCAACATTTGGACTCAGGAACGAAATGTTCAACCAGAACTATTAAATCCAAATGCTGAACTCAAATCCGAAGTTTCTATAAAGTTCAATGGGTTTAAATTAATTAAAGACATCTTATCTAAATAATTCTCTTCTTGGCACTCTCCATATCAACGAATGTATCTGTAATCTTTCTCATATTCTTTTTCACTGTCCTTCTATATCTCATAAACGTTCAATTTTATTCTCTCTTTTGAAATCACAAAACGTGTATTTGGACCTTCTCTCTATCCTCAACTCAAAAAATGAAAATATTATCAAAATAATTGGATTGTTTACTTGAATATTATTTGTTTGAATATTTTTACAATATTATTTAATTTCTTGTATTCAAAAAGAATTAGCTTTATGATTTAGTCTTTTTTTTTCTTTTTTCTATCTTCTGTATATTGTTAGCTTCTTAATTACGTTTTGTGTCCTGTTTTAACTGTAGAAATAAATTGCTCAGCAAAATTACAAAAATAAAAATTTCTTAGTTTTCGTTCGATTTAAAAGTTGATTAACCTAAGTAATTACTTCTTTATTCGAAAAATAATTAATACAATATAATAAGAAACATATAACTCATAACATTAACTAACTTTATAAATTATAACAGCTAGTATCTGTTGAAAAAAAACATGAGCTTATAGATATGAATAATAATGTTAATTTTTACCAGCGGAAATTACATTAAAAGATTTAGAAGAAACACCAGAAAAGGGTAATTTATTGAAGTTTATCATATCCATATAGACCGAAATATTTATGATTATTTATCTTTAAATAAAATATATTGGCCATTAATCATTGAAAATTTGTTTTATGTATATTTGATAATTATGTTCATTAGCGAATACTCGGTCACAAATGAGAAAAAATTACACGAACATTTTGAAAATGAATTTCATGAATAGTCTTTAAAATTATTAATAATATAAATCCATAATTATTTCAATTAAAAAAAAAATTAATGTATATAATTAAATCTGTCTTTTTAATATATTTATTGCATTTTATAAATAATTTTATTATTATTATGGAATAATTATCTAATATAAATCCACAATTATTTCAATTTGAATTAATAAATGTGTATAATTAAATCTATATTTAATGATATATTTATTGTTTTTCATAAATAATTGAAAAAATATATTTTTTTAGCATGTGCTATTTGTTTTTTTTCCAAACATGAATTTCATCATATTATGATAACTTATAGATTGTACTAATATTGGTATAAATATTTAATTTTTTTATTATTATAGAAATAGTAAAACTGTACTTTAATATCATCTACAACAAAGTGATTACATGTATGTATTATTATTGTGAATAAACATAATTTCATAAATACCTTATGTATTTATTTTTAAAAGCAACAAATGATATCAGTGGTGAAGGACTACTACGTTCAGATGATTGGTGCAAAAAAAGTTTGTAATAATTTGATAATAATTTATCTGTAATTATAAAAAGAATACCATGTTTTTTTATGATAAACGGAAACTAAACATTTTAATTGACATTTTATTATAATAAAAACTTGACAATGAAGAAGATAGACCAATTAATTGCACTGGTAAGATTATGTATACAATTATTTTACATATATAATATATTAAAAAATTTTTAATTGAAAAACCATACATAGAAATATTGATTATTTTTACTCGAAAATTCATAAGTATAAAAAGTCAAACTACACATTTATTAACATACATGATTTTGCACAGTAAAAATCTAGTTATTTTGTTTTTTTAATTTTACTCCATAATTTGAGAAACATAGCATTAAAATTTACAATGAATCATAAATTTACTTCATTGTGGTCATAACGTATCTTGTAATATAATGCGTTATACGTATACATGATTTATATAGTATTATATTTGTAAATAGGTACTGTCACTTGTAGTAATACTTTTGTTTTTATTAATAAACGTTATTAACAAATTGAATAATTGTATAGACGAACTGAGCATCCTTGGAGGTATGTACTTTATTTGCAAATAAAAATTGTGTTTGCTAAGTATGTATATTTTAAGAATAATTGATATTGATGAATTTTTATTATTAATAATACATTATTGTGTATTAGAATTATTTGTTAACATAAAATCTAATGACAATTGCAATAATCGAAAATTTGTATTGCTGTAGATACTATAATATCAGCTCTATCGTATGGGTATAAATACTTAAGTGAGTAAATTATAAATAAATAGAAAAATTTAAAACTAAACATTTTGTTCATTACACGTTTTTTACTTGTTCAAATGTAAATTGCCCTGCGATTATATGTTGTATACTTTAACCCTTTCTCATCCCATATACTTTGTTTTGCTTTCGATAATATTGAGGCCAAATATTTTACAAGATCTAATTAATTCCTTTGTAATTTCTTCAATTCTTTTTGAGAGTCCCTAAGGATCACTTATCGTCAGTGTATGCTAGAAACTTTCCCTCATTATTTACCTCCATTTAACGAGTTTTATACATAACTCTCACTACTTTTCAAATTCTATATTGAAAAAATAGGATATAATGCGTTTCCTGGTCTTAAACCGTTCTAAACATTAAGGGTGCTTGAATCCCTTCTTTAGACACGTATTTTACACATAGTATTGGAATAGCAGATTTTAACTTAATTTACCAGCTTTTTGGGAATTTTTAAATAATAAATATTATAACTAAATTATTATTATTTTTATTATCATTATTATTTTAGCGTATAATGTTGTACTAGATGGTATGTTGTAATTCTAAAAGTTTTTGAGTAGTTTAAAGTTTACGCAGGAGCATATTATTCATTACTAAATGTTTTGCGTAACAAAAATAACTTTTCAAGTTGTAATCTCTATTTATTTACAGTTTAAGTTGAAAATTGTGTATGCATGATACTAATGATATGAATGACTAATAAGAAAGAAAACAGAATACATAACATTGATTCTATGGAAATAAATAAATATGTAAAATATATTTTAAAGTCATTTTAGGCCGATTAATAATTATACAATAGTTCAATCTTATAAAATCATTGATTAGTCGTGCTTTTTCACAATTTTTTTGTACTATAATGTGCATATTGCAAGTCTGATATGTGAAACGTAATGTCTGAACATTTTGCGATTTCATATCGAGTAATATCATGAATATTAATATTTTTCATTATTAGATGCTATATGAGATGTACCAATATTCTATATATGTAGAACAATTATGAAATTATCTAATACTATTAATTAATTTATATGTTAATATCAGTAAAATATTATAATATTAATATTATTAATTATTCGTTTAGATTATGTAGGAGAATATCTTATGGAACTTTTATTAAAGTTGGAAAAACTACATGAGTGTACGTATCATGAAAATAAACAAAATATGACCAGTATATTTCCTAGAATAAAATAAATAATTCATTGGTAGTTACTATAAATCATAACATACAAAGTTTTAATGATTGGAATTGATTATTGATAATAATATTTATTTTAATAAAATATAATAAAGCACTTGTGACTATTTTATACTTAAATTTATAAACCCCAAAATCACAAAATATTATACACTTTAACCGCGTATACGTAGTTATTAAAATACGTATACGCGGTTAAAGTGTATACTATTTTGTGATTTTGGGTTTATAAATGTATGTAATATTTACTTTACTTTAATTATATTTTACTACTTCGTAATTATCTATTTAAATGTATATATTCATCCACTTTTTGAGGTTAAGCGCATTGTAGTTGATAATTTATGAATGGGTCATTTACATTAAAAAACATTTTAATTTTAGAAAAACGATCTCAAGTAGTGAACAAGATATTTCTTATTGCACCACTAAATTAACATTAAACTAATGAATTTTTAAATAACTTGTATTGTTTTTTTTACAAAAATACAACAATTCATTGTTTCCATTTCCTTAAATATAATGTTTTAGTTTACTATATGTTCAGCATTAACAGTGGCAATTAAATTGCTACAAATATCTAATCATCTTAGACCTCTTCGTGGGCGCAGTTTTAGATATTATGTAAAGAATGACATACCTCTTCTTGGTAGCTCTAACAAAAACACTTACTTCTATCATGAATCGACAGACTTACATGTTTAAATGATAATGGTGTTTTTAATAATCTGTTCCGATCTGAACGCAATTTATTATAAAGATTTTAGGATGCTTATCTGTGTGATACACACGTTGAAAGAGTTCAAGGGATCTGTATTACTCAAGATCATATATTTTTTTTGTGCTCGTCGTTTTTAAAGTATGCGTTTGTAATATAGGATATTTCTCCGGCAGTTACTTCTTTTCATTTAGAGCGAATCATCCATTGTAATCATTGGTACTTTTTTCGAAAAATTTACTGTACTCCATATAAATCCGACTCCGTTATTCACAGGCTACGTCTTATCTTCTTGGTGGACCGATTGTTAATATAATATTGGTATTTTCACAAAGTAGAGTAATGAATTCAACTTAAAATTTCTTTCTCATCTAACGATATTACGAATTTTTTGTTACTTTTCCAATCTACAATCCCAATAACAGGCCAAACCGGTCAGTATCCTATTTCCTTAGATTTTCAAATAATAATATAACAGTGATTTTACATGTTTTTAGATTTTCGTAATGTACCGAATCCAAAAGATTTTTGTAATGATCCATTAAAGTATTAATTCAATGGAAGTCGCGATGAAGATGATAATTTACATAACATTTACTATAGGAATTTATTGACTAAGTAATATTATAGTGTTGTAGCTATAGTCAGTATAATCAATGCTTTTGTGATCTTCGATATTTATTTACTGTATTAGAATTAATTAACTTTCATATATTTACATTTTTTGAAGTTATATTATGTGTATTTGATCATCTTTACATTAAAAATAATGACTTATGACTTGTTATTAATATTATATTTTATAATCTATGAAAATCAATAAAAAAGGATATTCATGTATTCTTTTTTTCTATCTATTTATTTACTTTGTACATCCAACACAATTGCAGGTGCGCTAGAAAAAAAAGTAACATTAAAAACACCACCCTTATCAATTAACTTATTGTTTCTGAATAAGTTTTGAAATTTACGCATTGAAATTACAGCAACTGAGTAAAATCCAATCGTAATCCATAATTTGTTTAAGTGTTCAATGCTCAAATTGATTCATTTAGGTGAAATAAAAAATTTTTTGCATAAAATGATATTTTTTACACAACCATTAGTTGCTTTCTAGATATATATTATTCCTCAAACAAGATCTACCAAATGCCTTTTCTATTGATCAACTATTTATGTATATTCGTGTGTGTGTGTGTGTGTGTGTAATTTCGATGAAAATTCTGGATCAGAGCTTCATGTAAATGATTATTTGGAGACAATATATTATTATAACATATGGAGTATCATAAAATTATTTTTTCTCTCCATTTTTAGCGAATGTGAAAAACGTAAAATGATAGCGCGAAGAAGTAATCAGGGTTCTAAACATAAAAATTAGGCTCTGTCGAACAATAAAATAGTAATTAATAATTAAACAATATTAACTTAAATTATTTATATATGTTCTGGGACTCATAGTAGTAAGTGTGAAGTTTATTATTAAGTATATATATACACTGAATATAGTTTTTAATATTAATTAAGAATTAGGGAGCTTAAGTTTGAAATTTTTGTTTGTTTAAAGTCCGACATATTGCACTGTAATTTATTATCATGTTTACCAGTTGTACTTAGTTGTATGGTAATGAAAATTACAGAAAATAAAAAAAAAGACTGACATTTTCATCATAAAATCGTGTTGCGTTATGGAAAAGAATGTTTAACGTCACAGTCATACATTTTTAATAACGAAATGTCCATATAAATATATGATGACTTAATAAATTAATTACTCTTTTATTACTTTATTAAAAAAAAATTTATTAATAACGCGTTGTTAACTTTTTAACAATTAAAGATATTCAAAACATTATTGCTGCAAATTTATCACAGAGAAAATTATTACCTATCTTATTTTTTGGGTAAAACATATATTCTTTCTGAGTTTTGCAGTCTCACGCTGAACGTTGTTATTATTTTTATTTTTTTTTATTTTTTTTTAATAAATAACGGGTGTGTGTTATTTGAAGTTTTTGCAAATTAAAATACCGTTAATGAACTTTTAGAAATGTGCATAATATATGTACGAGTATATACGTACATACTAGTGACTTATTTAATAGATTATTATTATACATATTCTTATACAGTATAATGTAATCTGGTCAGTAAACTAAAATCTAAAATATACAGTGTGCATTCAAATACTATGCACACTTAAAGAACTAGACGTTTTGGGAGATTTTTCGGAGGAATGACCTTAAACAGCCTAATAACCTTGGAGAAAAATGGAATATCATTTTCGAATGGAAACAGACCCCCACCCAAATTGTATAGTCGTAAACATGATACTTCAATATCGAATTAAATAAATACCATAAATCATTAAACGAAAACAAAATAGTTAAAATAACTAGAAAATAAAACTATTTATTATTTTCTACCGGTTTTTAAACGTGCAGGTCAAACTAAGAACTAAAGGATACATCGCAATGTCTACAAGATTGCAAAAAGACGAGCGATTTCTGATCAAGTTTAACTAAACATAATAAAGTGTAAACTTAGATAACGTTATCAACTTATTTTAATACACATAAATATATATATATATTTTACAGATTAAAAAAAACAATTATTATAATTTATTTTCACACGCCTGTTATGTGATAACATTAAAAATATTTTTCTATGAGTATAATATATTAAAATAGTCATATTGGTATATTAATATCAAGTATTATGTTACAAAAACATACAATATCTGCAGGTTCTCATAGTTGCAATTAATATTTTTTAAGCAGGTACAGTGTAAAACAACTATTAACCATTAAGTGCATACTAAAAAGTATAACAAAATATATTGGCATGATAAACGTTTATTGATTTGTCCACAGACTACAAATTACAATCAATCAAAATAAAACATGTTTTTTACATAACAATAATTGTAATATTTGATTTTCAATTTTTTTTTTAATTTTAACCCAACAAGACATTAGGGACTATTATTATTATTATTATTAATTATAATTATTATTATTATTATTTATTGTTATTAATAATAAATCTGCACCTAGAAAGCGATGTTCTAGATACACTATACCGTGAGAATAAATCAGAATAAATATTCTGAGTAATTTTAAAAGCAAAACATTCCATGCGTTGGTTTAGTTTTATTTCAGTTGAAAATTCAAACGTTCATTTCAGATTTACGTGTTTATGGGAGTTGTAATAAAATCAACGTATTTATTTTTGTTCTGGTGGATTATTCCTTACAGTATTAGTTATTTAACCGTTTCATAATGTTTACGTGCATGGGCGTAAAAGTAACTGTACATCGGCAGGTAGGAAATAAACACGTATAAACTGACAAACTAGTTTACACACTATTACATTAATTTATTTAAATGTACACGAAAAATAATCCCCTCATATGGTGTTCAAATGGATTTTAAATGTAATTTATTAGTTTACGCTTTAAGTCATAGGCATGCAGTATGTTATCATATAGGTCATCAAATACTTGGTTGTCCCACGGTCACCCAAATGCCAGTACACGCCACGTTACAGATTTCCAAATTCTTATAGAGTGTGTAGTAGTGGCCGATACAAGTAAAATAATTATTAATAATAATATTAACTAATTAAATAATTGAATAATTTATTCAATATTATATTTATCACAATATTGTATTTATCGTACAATAGTGTATGTATTAAATTCAACAATGTTTTATGCGAAAAATATTAAAATATTATCATCGATTTCTGAATAGCATATTATGACGAATTGTTATAATTTATAATCGTTTGAATGAAACACACAGAAAATTTTCATGACATAAACAACATTATGTTTTTAAATCATATTGTTGAGCGTTTGAGTCTATGGGTTGTAGTACGATATCGAAATTATTCACTTGACCGGATACAACACGTGTTCGATCACATTACTTATCTTAAGTTTTAAATAAAGAATTTTTTTTTTAAATTTTCACATAACACTTTTATGATTATACTTTACTCTTATCGTATTATATTAATTAAGCTTAGTTTTAAAATAAAAGATAATATATATCATGTTTAACAAAATCTTTGTATATATTATACGTTGTTGTGAAAAGATAAGATCGAAAATTATTGGCTATAATTCAACGTTAACGCGAATAAATACACCAAATACCATGCTTCATAATACTAAAAATAATTTTTGACCTTCAGAATCTACATAAAAAAATATAGTGTTTAAAAATGTTCAATACTGTAAAAAGGATAAAATTCGATAAAATCTTTATAACTAACAATGCTATTTACTATTAAATATGAATTTGTGTAATATTATGCATTTTACATGTACATATACATTGCGTAACACACATTATGTGTGACGCGTGTTATTATTTTTAAAATTATTAAAATCATTAAAATATTAATTATAATTAATGATTTTATATATGACATCACGAACGTACGTACAGTACTGCATAAAATTCAGAAACATTGAAATAAAAAAATCGGACATGACACTGAAATGATGATTTACTGGATTTGGTTACTGGTCTAGTTTTGCACTCGACTCTGTTTATATATTTACGTATTATGTACGTAATAATCTATTATTAGTATCTAATTATACGAGTTAAAAAATAGTTAATCATAGCAATTTAAAAAAATTAAGTTTATATTATAATGTGTTATTAATTTTAAACTAAAAACAAAAAACAAATCGTTGTAAGACCTTAGACCAGTATAATATTCAGTTTTTTACTCACTCCTCATGAAATCTAAAATTGTGAGCATTTATATATACAAATATATATATATACACGACCACATCATTACATTCACAGTATATTTAATACATTGCAGTATTCTTAATTTCCTCTATTAATAATCGTAATTGTGTTGAATATAATTAGTTTTAGTCATAGAAAAAAATATTTAATTTAATTTATAATAAATCATTATTAAGAAAATTTCACTGCACAGTCGTTATTATTATATATAAACAAAAACACACAGAAAAATATATTTTGTATGATAAAAAATTATATTTTGTATCTTCGTATAAAAAAAAAAAAAAAAATAGTACAAAATACAAGATACACGGAGTAAATAAAATATTAATTAGTTAAAAGATACTACAGACATTTTTTAAAACGATCCAGAGAAAGTGTCCGGCTCCGAGGCGACTAACTAACTCATAGTCATAATAAATATTACGTCTATTAGTTATTAATGAACAACGAGAAATTATTTATCAATCGTCGCCAAAAATTGTAAAATGTACAATACGTATTTAGCATATAGTCCAGTCCGTTTTGATTTATTTTCGATCCGCGACCGTTTATCATCGGTCGTTCGATACGTTTTCTGTCCGTACCTACGTTCTACCGTCTTCGCGGTTATCATCGCCTTTTCGCAGCAGTCCAGACACAAACACGTGGATAACATACATACCACACTGTCACGATCGCCAAGCCACTGACCACGTGACATTGTGGTTGGCCACGTAATGCTCTATATAACGTCTATAAAACCTACGAATTAACAACAGAACCGATAGCGGTACACTCTTATTGCACGGTAATTAAGTAATTTTACATGCTACCGGACGGTGACGTGTCCGGCGAATAGGCTTGGGTACTCTGTTCTTCAAGCTTGAATACAAATTAACAGTTTCGGTACAGAATTTAGCTGTGAAAAAATATTCACGAAAATAGTTTACAAGATTTATCGAAATTAAATTTTTTGCGTAGAAAATAAATTCACAATATGATTTTTTTTTTTTAGATAATGATATCTATTAGTCATGCCAATGAATGGGATAAAATGGCATATGAACATTTCGCTTACATGACGAATAAAATTATTTTTATTATTTAATTAAAGTAATTTGTACGTATTTTCAATCATTTCTTTGATGTGTAAACATCTTTACGTGTGGTAAGAATGATTTCGTGCAAACAACGAAAGCTCACAGTGTTTTGTTGCTATATTTTATTATTTGTTTTTGCCTAAATCTCTGTTATTTGCAGCTAGATGTTTACACATAACTTTGCAAGTACTAAATAGAATTGTTGATATTTTTTAAATTAGCTCTTGTTCGCCATTCCAATAAATATATATATATAATTTTTTTTTTTTTGTTGCTTTAATTCAAATCACACTTATAACCGGATCTATCTTAAATTTTAATTTTTATCCGTCTTGTTCTAGAACTTGAAACATTACAAAGATATATTGTACTAATACGAGTGTAAATTCGTCCGTCCCTATCGAGTAAATGAGTATGAAAGTGACGCGGATTATCCCGAACCCACGTTATGTCCTCGAGCCCATACAAGTCCCTTAAAAACACGCACGTCTCGCTATTATAAATAATAAGCGCAATAAATTAGAAAAATGTTAATCCGACAAAATAATTCAATTAAATCGCTGTTAAATGAATTAATTGTTTACGGCGAATTGGATGTATAATAACGTTATTCGAAGGTATAAATAATTAAGACGAATTATTATCGTCGCTATGCGATTGAATCCAGTGGCGCACTTGTGAAAGTTTTTTTTTTTTTGGGGAGGAGGGGCAAAATATTAAATACCTCACTTTAAAATCATTAAAATGTAAAAATACAGTAATAATAGATAATAATAGTAACTTAATATTAAATGACAAAAATAGATATACATTTAAAATTTAAAATTTTAAACGATTGAGATAGATAACATCAGCTGTCGACTGTCTTAACGTTTGAAAACGTCGATAAAATAGTTATTGATTACGTCCTAATGTGATCATAACCATTACTTCAAATATTAATTTGGTTAAATTATGATATTTATATATTTATAAGTTGTATCAAAAATCTCGAACTGAATATCCACACGATTATATTGTGTAAAACAAATTATATAATCAAAAATAAATATGCATCGAGCACAAGAATAAAAAGCTTCTTGGGAGGAAGTGGCAAATTCCCCTGTTGCTCTCCCGCCCTAAAGTATGTCACTGATTGAATCGATCCCATAAGAGACAACACGATGCTAAGGGGAATCTTAAGTGTATGCGATCGCTGAGAACCGTGGGTGACACGATAATCAAAACGATTTCGTGGATACGTATACGGTCGTGGGGATAGACGAGGTCGTGTGTAGCAACATAAAAAACTGAACCAAAAATGTCTCAAACAGAGCCGTCAAACCATAAATGTATTTCACGTATATTTATAACAGACAAATTAAATTTCAATTGGTACAATATATAGAATTTTCTAAATTAATTACTTCTAAAGATATTAGATGTATACCGTGAAATATGTAAACAATTCATTTATGTGCAGGTTAATGTACATTTGTGTAACTATCTATTTTTTTTTTTTTTAGTGATTTCATAACGTATAACAAATTGAAATAATAATTTATAATGCAGTGTTTTTTATAAACATCTATATAGTACGTACTTCGGTGTATTGATGAAAATAAAAACCATATTTATTTTCATTGAAAAAAGTTATTAAAAAATAAAATTTAATATAATGAACGTCTCCAAAAGTGCGAAATTATTGTGGGAACATAAGTTATTGCTTTTAGTTATTTTAAATGTTTACACAATTGTACTTACTTTAGTAAGTAGAAATATACACTCCATAATGTTTGATTAAACATTTAACAACAGATATTTAAATTTAGAAATTAATACATTTGAGCTTCTATCGTTTATGTTTTTATACAAGATAATATTATAAAAATATATACAATTACATTTACATTACATTACATTTACATGTTACATTTATAAAATCGTTATTTTTTTAGCTGACTGGTACCATAATATAATGATTGAAACTGACTACATATATATTACACAAATAATATAAATGAAACTGCACTTGTTTTGCATGAAGTTGGCTCGGGTTTAGTGTAGGTGTATGCGTTATACAGTATACCAGTATTTTAACGAAACGGTAAACGGACAAATTGGTACGGTCCACAACATTCAGGGTTCTTAAAATTATAAAAACGTGTCGGTCGAAATACGCGATCACTCAAAATGCATTTCCATATTCCCTGTTATCTACACGAGATGGCTTTTCATGACGAATCGGGGTTATTTTTCGATTTGTGAAGCGTAGCGACGAGTGCCTCGGTGTACTTGACTATATAAATATCAAAAATGCATCTCCTCCATACATTTCGGTACCCGGCAATCACTATTATTTTATAAACATTTAAATTGGTTCAACGTACCTTCAATACATTTTAAATGCTAACAATAATTTCTACATGATGCCGTCGATTCGTTTACAGAAAAACTATTATTTTGTACCGTTGATACTAAATAAATTATACTGTTTTATTTTATTATTAAGTATACTGGATATATTTTAAATTGTATTTGTGTATTTTATTTGTCTGACTGTACAATGATTACAATTCACTAAAACCTGGTAATGAAAAATTATAATTTTAAGACGTCAGAAAATAAAATGTAGCATATAGACTACTTTTATACTCTATGGTTTTCATTTCTATTCAAAATTTTATTGATCGTACTAATTTTCTGATTTCGGTTATTTATCAAATCAAATCTAAATAACAAATTTAAAATATTTATAAACAATTTACAATACACACGTTCGGTTTTAAATTATTATGTCACGGATAGTTTTGAAAAAGAACCTCGTACTGGTTTAAGTATTAAAAAATCAAGTAGAAATTTTCCCAAGGTTACGTATTATAATGTTTTATGGTTCCATATGTCGCCGCGTTGAGAATATTTTTTTATGTAGTCTGCATTTCTTTTCTTTTTTTTATTGATCTTTGGTAGGCACATGTTTTTTTTTCTTCTAGACAAATTTTATTCATTCGTCATATATATATATATATGTATTTATTTATTTATTTATCATTATTATTATATAATGTAATGTATTATATAATATTATGGAATATTCAAAAATGTATTTTGTACATTTGTAAATAAAAAACAAATTAAAAAAATATTTTTTAAGACCATTTTTTTATATTAAGTGTTACTTTTGTTTAAAAAGTATTATATAAAGACGAATAATAAAGTTCAAAGATATATTTTCATGTAAAATAATTTTAAATTCTCACATTTATATATTTTTTTTTAAAAACGTACAATAACTCTTAGAGTTTTTGAAATATTTATGTGATTTAATTCATTTATATGAGTGTAAAATATACCACAGATAAACATATATGTATACACCTAACTATAATTGACGCTTTTTGAAAATATGATCGCATTGGTCAACTGATTCGGTGTGAATATTTTCAATTTGTTTGGTTAATGGCTGTTATAATATTGACATTTAATATAAGCCAACAAGTCGTCAAGTACCATTGGCAAGTGAAACATAAATCAACATTACTGTAGTGCGTACGTATCTTCGGTCATCGTATATATAGTTTGATGTATACACCTTACTAAATAATGGTACACTTGACCGTAGTCAAGTCGTAGGAAAATAGAAATACTTGAGAACGCACGGCTACTTGTCGGTACACGAATATTCGTCAAGTACACCCGGTGTGGGATACGCGTACATCGTGAGATAATAGAACTTGAGCTAACACGAGTATAGATTAATATAGGCTATTTAGAGCATAGTAATAATAATAATAATAATAATAATAATAATAATAATAATAATAATAATAATAATGATATGTTGCTGTTGATTGAAAAATTGAAAAAGCGGTAACTATTTTGTATAGAAGAAGAAATTTTGTTTTTATTTCTAATAAAAGATTATATAAATTAAATAATATATTTAAATCGGGTGATATTGGCATATTGCATATTTTCATCATTATTTAATGCTATTAAAAATTGTTTTAACTGTTTAAAATTGATTATCTGTATACGCCAATATTATAAAAAATACAATAATATTTAGATAGATGCGTTATGTTTTTGTATGTGACATATTATACGTGAATATTTGCATAGTTCATTATTTATATATATATATATATTTATTAAAAAAATTAAATTAAAATAAATGTTTATATATACATATATATATATTTATAGTTTTATGTAAAACAAAGCCACCGAGTATTATACAATAATACTGATAAATAAATTGTATACAACTATTCTACATTTTTAAAATTCATTTTATAATAATCATTGGCTTTTTTTTAATATATATGTTGCCGGTAAAGTATTTCATTCTATAGAATTCTAAAAATGAGAAGAAAAAGTATAACATTTATATAATGACTAGGTATTCTATAAAATGTCGAACCTCGTGTAGGAAATGTATACAATTGATACAAAATTGTACACTACTACATTAGTGTATCTTAGTGAAAAGTGAATTTCCTAAATACACCAATAGTTATTACAAAAATAATCAAGATAATATAATTGCCACGGAAAATTTAGAAGATCCAATATCTATCTAACTCAATCAAATAATACAATTGGCATAGAAAAGCGAAAAAAACTACACTAAATCTGAAAAATCAAGCAGGTAAAATAAAAATTCGATCAGATGAAAAACTTAAACAGGCAAAAGTTGGTGTTACGATTCGA
Source organism: Schlechtendalia chinensis (assembly GCA_019022885.1). Taxonomy (NCBI): domain Eukaryota; kingdom Metazoa; phylum Arthropoda; class Insecta; order Hemiptera; family Aphididae; genus Schlechtendalia; species Schlechtendalia chinensis. The sequence goes on along the minus strand of CM032345.1, from coordinate 13,316,927 downwards.
GTTTCAGATGTAGACAAAGGTCGCGGAGATGCTCACAATATTTTATCTGTTATTATAGAGGTAAACATAAAATAATATACAGTTATCAAGCCATTCATATTTTATTATTTATGATCATTTTAATATTAGTTTAGATAACAATTAATTCATATTATCATTTATGGAATAAAGAAGAGCTTTTAAAGTCTTTATACTCAAAGTTTCAATTCACATTATGCCAAAAAAATTTAATAACGATTGACGAAGTTCCAATGAAAAATACATTTACATTCCGAACAATGGCAACCCAACAGTCTATGGGAAGTGGACAAGATTTTTTTCAAATGCATATGCAATTCAAAACGTCAAGCCAAAAATTGTTTGTGTATAAAATAACATAATAACATAATTTGTGTATAAATAACATTGTATGCAGTTCAAAATAAAATAATTAAAAAAAAAATAAAAAAAATATTTTAAAATAAATTAAAATAACATTAAAATGTAATACATTGCCAAATAGTGTGTATATATATATTTATAAAAATTAGTTTTTTTTATTAATAACAAGTATTAACTTAAAGTTTTTCTAATTTTTTGTTTTAATACTATTTTGCTATATGCGAAATAATAAAATTCGATTCGATGAAAACCCTATACAACACTACGTTGTTCAAAATATAAAAACCATAATATGTAATTTAATGTTTACATTAAATATTATAAAGAACGGGCGAGCTATCGCGTCATTGACCGTTGCGTACTTATGTGTTTGGAAGGAACGAGTTCCGAAAACAACAGTTTCCTAGAACGAATTCCTAACGATGCGTGTAATTGATAGGAGGGGGAAGGCGATTAAATAACAAAAACGAATGTAACGAATTCCATTTTTGACGAGAAAACAACGACAATTTTTCTTAAAAAATCACCCGTGATATTTTATACGAAAAGATAATGTAATATACACATTTTCATTAATAAAAGCGAACTATATTTTATAACTATATGTTTATGATTTATCTTTTTTTTTATTATTTAAAACATATGAATGTAGTTTACCAAATGATCTATATTAGCGAAATTGCTAATTTAATTTAATGGTAAATGGACACAATTTAAATATTTTATAAACAATACTATACGAAAATATTCAATAAAAAGTCGAGTATACAAATCTTTTTTCACTTCCGTTATCCTTGCCAAAAAAAACGTGACGGCCAGTCGATCGATCGATTCGAATTTTGTATCGGATTTTATTTACGTATTGGATTATACGAATAAAATTGAGGTGAAATATATAACGGTAATGATTTATCTCAATAACAATAAACGAAATTTGAAAATCTGCGATCGTGAAAACCGTGTCATTCGTATTCATGAAGGGACACCTCTATTCGCATCAGAATTATATCTGTTATGATTTCTCGTTTGTTATCAAATGTCGTTTCCGGTTCGCCCAGTACCACGTTATTACATCGAAGCGCGATTACGTATTAGCCGCGGGAAGCGCTAAAACATATCACGTTTCAACGGCATTTTTTTTGCATTTATCATTGGAAATTAAACATCTCGTTATTCGTAACCGGCGAAATGACAAGCAAAACGTAATATTAAAAATAAATAAACAAATAAATCGCCACCGCGGAGAGGAAGGATCCGTCGCATTAATCCTTCGGGCGCGTGCTTTTCCGCACGACCACCGGGCGAAATATAATGGAAAACGTAAAATGTTCCAAGGGAGCGTTCAAGTATTACGTCGGCAAATCTTTAGCTTTTTTAGACCCTCCTACCCCTTGTCAGCAAATGTCAGACCCTCTACCTTACTAGGATTCGAACACACGGTTCGTAATAGACGGCGAGTTATCCGCGAATACCTCCTGGCTCAGCCACACTGAACCAATTCGGAAAATGAGTTTTGTAATAAATAATTTCTACTCGTAGAAAGTCCTTAGCGCTTAGAAACGACAAATATTACACGGCTAGCTGCGTTGGGACATGATTATGCAAAGCTTTTTGACGAACTTATGGAATTCAAAAAATGGTACAAACTTAGAAATTATTTTTTAAAAGAACAGACAAGACCAGTGATGGGCAAAGTACGGCCCGCGAAAGTATTTAATCCGGCCCGCCGAGGGTCCATCGACATGGATAGTATATGGCTCGTCATAATTACGTTTTGACAGTCGAGAAGTATACTATAATTCTCGCCCTCCTCTAGAATTTCTTAAACTTTGTGGCCCCCTATTAAAAAAGTTTGTCCACCACTGGACAAGACAAAAAGAATACGTAGGATTTTGGAATTCAGCGCCCTGAAAAAAACAAAATTATACAAAAAAAGGGGCCCACCTCAATCGTATCTCTTCGTGGATCGTGATGATTCCAAAATGAAACATGCGAAGGATGCATATGGGAATCGAATTACAGACCTGATTTGTCGAAAATCGTGAAAAAATCGTGTCCCTCGATATCGACAATCGTTTTTGAATCATTACCATACGATGTTTCGTATTTCAATAAATCAATAAATGCACACGGTACGAATTTATTCGTTTTGTTTTCATCATTTTCACTCGCCTCGTTTTCAGTCATTTGGATCGCCGTGTTGCGGCTCGCGTGTAATGAAAACAAAAAACAAACAGATTTATCAATTAAACCGCGTTTCATACCTCCGGACTCGTGCCGGCGACTTTAATGCATGATTCAACAGCTATTACGACGCGGTAATTGCTGAGACCAACACCCATTCCGTTTTTAGACTGTTCTGTCCCAGCCACGGCGAATATTGTTCGAACGGTCAGAAGCCGTTATTGACTCGGTGATAACGTATATTTTCGGGCCCCGGCGCCGCGACGTTACGGTATTTCGGAAGAAAAAGGCACGACCGGCGGCGGACGTCCTTGGCGACACGCCGGAGGGTGCAGTGGTCGTAAAGGGGTGGGATGGGTGGAGACCCGAGTACACCTTCTATTTTTTCAAATGTTTAAACGCGCGTCTGTTATTATTGTTATTGTTATGATTTTTTTTTTTCAAGAGGAACGCGGTGGACGGTATTCGCTTTTCCACAAACCAAAATATATTGATCGTGGTATATCGTTCGTTGAATTAACGTACACTCCACGTCCCACCGGTCGTTTTACTCATTGGCAAACGTGACAGACGGCAGTAACGGACCTATCGAGCACCCAAAAGCACGCAAAACGTATTGAGGACGCGGATACTATTATCTCTAGAATCCGAAACGGACGAAACAAAAACGCGCGTTAACGTTTTGTCGGCGGCGGCGGCGGCGACGACACACGCGTTGCCCCGTGCGCCCCCGCCCGCCCGCCCGTCCGTCCGAAACCGTTGCGCGTACGACGCGCGACGAGCGGCGGCGGCGGCGGCGGCCGTGTCTTCGCCGGTCGGCGAACATGTGAACGCGCGGATCGTGCGCGTGGCGGCCGCGATGGCGGTACGCACACGCGCGCGAGAGAACGCGCACCCGGTAAGCGCGCACGCGCACGCGCGCCCGGGTACCCGGCGTCGTTGTGCGCGTGCGCCGTCCCCGAACGCCGCCGTCCACGAACGCCGCCGCCGCCGCCGTGCCCGCGCGACGAGGTATTCACGGTTTTCATTGTCACTCGTCTTGGCGCTCGCGAACGTCGTCCGGCCACGAACACACGCGCGCACGCACCGGGACCCCCCATCGTCGACGTCGACCCATCGCGACGCGGACGCGTTCACGATCGTTTTTGGTTTTATCGTTTACGGCCCGCGCCCGTTTGCCGGTAATTCTTTCGCGCGCCGTTTTTGCTTCGACCCCCGCGACAAGGACGAAAAACCGTTAGGCGGCACCGGTCGCGCGCGCTCCGACCGCGGAACGAACCTAATAACCGCGCCGACTGTTTGCAACCGGCCTCGTTGGTTCTCGTCCCGCGGCCCGTACCGCCACGATGACGACGGAAACGGCCAAGTCGGTGTTCGCCGGTGACGGGCACCCGTGCTTCAAGTACAAGCTGAACGACCCGAAAGCGTTCTGGAACGGCGCCGGCGGCGGCGGCGGCGGCGTCGGCGGCGGCCTCGGCGTCAGCGGCGGCGGCGTAGGCGTAGCCGGCAACCATCCGGTGCTGCAGGCCACGGCGTCCACCGAACGGTTCTGGGAGGAAGAGCCCGAGGAGAAGATCAAGCGGAAGGTGCAGGACGCCAAGATCAAGTTCCACAAGGACAGGCAGCTTCAGGTCAAGCACTTGCCCAGGAACGTCAGCGAGGACGTGAGTATTCGTCTGGATATTCTATTTATATCGTCCGCGTGATAACGCCCGGGTGAACGAGCGAAGCGCGATAACGATTGCGTTTCGATATTTCCGCGACACCGGAAATAGAACCCGGGAAACGCCTCGGGGCGACGGGCTTGGTTGCGCGCGCGAGTCGTGGGATATGACGTCGACCTTTAGATTCGGCCTCGTCCGTGGCGGATCCGCGTCACCGCGCCGAAACCAAAGATGATGATTCTCGACCTTAACGACGTTGGCGTTGTCGTTGTCGTTGTTTTCTAGTCGTTAAACCCACACCGTGGTTAGGTCAAGAACAGAGCGCGTTCTTCGTCTCGGGAACGTTCGGGATTTCGGCGTCCCTTGTCGTTCGACCAACACGCCGGACGAAAAACGAACCGTGTTGTGATGTGGTCGTCCCGTGTCCACTTCGCTCTCACGTCGATCGGGGCGACGGTCGTGAGACGTTCGAGCGGATAGAAGACGATATGATAACAGAGACCGGTGCGGATAGTGGATACGATTGCCGGAACGGGAACGAGTGTCCCGTATTTTTAAAATAACGTATCCGTATTCAATCTGACGTCTGTTACTGTTACGATTACTGTTGCTCGTCGCGGCCGGGTTGTTCCCGTCGTTCGGCCCGTTTCGTTTGGATTTCACGTAAACTTTTATCTTCCGTCGGCAATTACGCGGACGTTGGTCGTCGCGCGTTCGTATCGATAAGACCGTTTGTCGTTTTTATCGGGTTCGACATCGCGGTACGCGATTGCCCAGAGACGCTCGTATTTAGCTTTATCACAGACCGTTTGCCATTTGCTTGTCGTCAATTATGACGAGTACGTTATACACACACGCATATTACATATATATATATATATTATACGCGTAATCATATGTGATATGTATATTGGAAAACGCTGTTAAACATTGTTGCCCATCGCGAGTATTCAACAATAATAAAAATGATGATATTTCGTTATCCGTACCGACGACAGTGACAGAGAGTATAAATTGTTTAAAACACATTTGAATACGTGTGTTTAATAATAAAAACGCAAGTTTTCAAGGAATAATATCAGTCGATTTATTTCAATGAGCAGACGTAATGTTTTTCGGACACCGCCTCATGTTCCGTCTTCAGACTTGTTAATAAATAATTTTGTTCTAATTGCGATAGCCGACGACGTGGGACGCATATTACCTATGTTTGATATTCTTCGTGTAGTCATTCTCAATCGTTATCAATTTGAAAATCGTTTATTGGTCTTAATTGATCGGACTCTTTACGATTCGGTCTTAAATTTCAATCAATAGCCAATTAGATAACCTGTTCGGCGTCCGAATTGAAAATAGACTTGTACACATTTAAAGGAAATGGCACAATTAGCTTGTCATAATTACTATAATATTTTAATGTCTTATAATATATATATGTATTTAAATCCGTTTAAACAGGATATTCAAATAATATCGCTTCAAACGTTTAAATCGTAAAAACTCATGGTACACGATTTGCATCTCGAAAACGACAGTGAAAAAATATACATTTTCATCCCTCCCGGGGAGAAACACGCCCTTTTTTTGAGAAGGGTGAATTTACACTGTTGAGATTTTTTTATTGTATTAGAAGTCTGTGTAGAGGTGTTCGTTTGCAACGATTTATGCCGCTCGATCTATGAGAAAACTGATATTATATTATAAAATCGTAATCGTTCAATATTGAATGTGTAATAAACTGCTGGTTGGGTATCTTCACGATTTCGAAAGTCTGTTACAACAAATGTCGTTAAACCCTCACGTCGTTGTCACGCAAATACATTCCCGATATTGTTGTGCTCTAATTTTTAAACACGATTTGATCAAAACGAACAACGTTTTGAGATTCCCCTTCTCCACGATTGTTTAGAACGGGCGATTTTATATTTACGCACGTATGTCGGATTTGGCGTCGATACTGTTATCACCGGTAATGGTAAGAATACAATTTTTTTTTCTTTTCGTAATATTAAATAATTGTTCGTTTGTTCAAGTGTAATGTCTAATTTCATAATTATAAAGGATCCGTACACAACATATCAGTGGTGTGTGTGTGTATATATATATTTTTTGTTGTTGTTTTATGTTACTGGTTATTCGACCACGAATGACAATGGAATCCAATCGTTATTTTTCGTCGGAATTCTTCGATAATTTAATCCTCAGACCCCAATATTTATTTCATTGTATATGTTTATGTCATTCCTTAGAATTCAATATCAGACGTTTTAACGAGAACTCATATCAATATTATGAACCGTAGAAGCTAAAAAAATTTGTTAATGTTTTACATTATTATATCGTTAACCCTTTTTTAAGTCGTAAAATTTACATTTTATAGCTATAACTAATAGGTATACGTCTACGTCTTCTATAGCTTAACTATTCTCGTAACGACTATTATTTATTCTATGTATATATAGATTCTTTCATATCGGGTATCATATATAGGTACAACTCAACAATTAAAAATCTGTTGACATTTGTTTTACGTACGTGTATCGTGTTTATATTTTTTTAAATAATATACGCATCTGTTGAAATTTTGTATTTACCAATAATGTTCGTATGTTTGTGAAAAATCATCTCTGGATGGGGTATATTATTCTAAGACATATTTTATAAAGCATAATAGACCCTTCGAAGGGTCTTTTCCCTCTTCAATATGTGTTTGGACCAGTGGTTCTCAATTCCCTTAATAATATTAATATACAAACGTGTTTAAAAGAAATATGTTTCGATTACGTTGCACGAGTAATAATACTGTAGTGCGCGAGTATACTGCGCAAATAATATTACTAATCACTTTCCTGACGTCGTAACAAAATTGTGGGCTTTTTAAAAAAACAATTTTTTTTTTGTATCTATTTTACGATAAGATGATACTTGTTTTTAAATAATAACATTTTAACATTAACAATAATAATTCCGTGTTTCTTTTACGTTAGTAAGATAAATATCTCGTATCGTATTCTCGTATACAAATATTAATTCTGTATACATTTTAACAAATAAAATACATTTATACATATATAGGAAATTTTATGTATTGATACTTTTATGTAGTTTAATTGATAATTAGCAAGTTATCGTGTTCAAGTACAATTCCAATTTAAATTTAGATTTCAACCGGCCGTTACCGGCACGGTCGACGGCTGGGTCATATTATAAAAAGAAACACGGAATGTAAAATCGGACTTATTCGTGTTCAGTTATACGACCGTCGACTAGATTTGTTTATACACTCGTTAATGTCAATGTTAATATAATATATACGTTCTGAGAAAATAACCGATGATTTTACCGATCACAAGTCAGCAGTGGCGGCTTTGGTTCTTTGCCTAGGGGAGGGGACCCGATATTTTTTGATATACATATATATATATATGTACTTATATAAGTTTTCACGTTCCGATGCCATTTTATAGGGAATGTCATATCCTTTTTATAAAATATTGTTTAACAAAAAAGTTATAACGTTTTACATTTTTCATTCTTTTTTAAAGCTGGTAATTTATTTTTTAAACAATATTTTACAAAAAGGATATGACATTCCCTAAAAAATATTGTCCTTTTTAAAATTGGTAATATGTGTTTCAACTCTAATTCTGACGTAGACCCCACATTTATTGTTTCACGTACTGTAATTTTTTCTATATTTCCTATAAGATAGACGGAGACAACAAATACGGGTGAGACGCCTCTTAAATATATGTGAATACGTACATAAAATACGAACATTTACTATTTGTTACTTTAAATAACATATTACCAAATAATTATAGTAAAAATTATTTTGGTTATCTTACCGATTTTTATTTTTGCAAAAAAAAAATGACATTAATTTCTACTACAGTTGAATTTGTTATTTAACTTATTTAACTTCAAACTAACCGAAAAACGACAACGCGTACTGTCCAAAATTAAAATGTAAAATGTCTAGGGGGGGTCATGGCCTCTATGCCCCCCCTAAACGGCGCCCCTGTAAGTCAGCTACATGCATACGTATAGCACAAAACCATGTATAAACGGTACCGTATGCAAACCGTATTATATAATGCTAGAGCTTTAATCACATATTGTGCTTGGAATTCGTTCGTGATTTCGTGTACATGAAAAAAAAAAAACAGGTATCAACATACGTTAAAGATATTACAAATTGACGTGTTAAGTGTATTCTATGTGGTATATGACTCACGTATTACCGCTTCAATAAATAATAACGTGAATTTAATATTGAACCATGAACCGCTGACCCGTTATACACGACAATAATTCGCGCCTCGTCGTACACACAGTATATTTCTTACCGACTCGTAATAGATATTTAATAACAACAATAATATGATCGACCGTCACCAATATTTAGCTTATCTACAGTTTTGCAATATAACACACTCGTAGTTATTTATGCTGTTGCCCTACTACACGTTTGACAATTAAAGCTTGAAAAGTACACGACGAATTGTATGTTAATCAGTATTTGTATAGATATTGTGCTTATGATATGATTTCGGTCCCATATAGCTTATATTGCGGTTATATTTTATATAATGTAACATCGTATATGTGTATATGTTGGTGGGAGAGAAATTACGTGCGTTGAAAACGTGATCACTTGATATTTGATTTAAAAACAAGGATGAAATTGAAGAGTTAGACCTTGATGTATTTAGGCGTGTAATTGTTTGCGCTCTTGACAAATGTGTAAAATGAAAAGTCCGTTCTCTATTCCAAGGTAACTGCGCGGTCAACCTATGCATTTAGGTTTTTGATTTGTTTTTTTTTCTTCTTCATTGACAAACATGAAACGCAAACTACTATGATATACGTACCTATATACATAATTCAATAAATTTATTTAAATATGTGTATATATATATTATTTTTTTATGATTAAAATATACAACGATATTGTTTGGAACTTGTTTGTTTACGAATTTAGTTCACGTAGTATTTTTGCCATTCAATTCCCAGGCCAATAAGTTTATAAGTTTATTTTTTTTTTTCGAATAGATACGATTTAGTTAAAAATTTTCTTATTTTTTAATTGGACCCAGGCAATTATATTCAAATCGTATATACCCTACGATGGTATCGTCCATTGTTACGCCGGAAGAACTAGAATAAGGAGGAGTCGAACCCACAGGTTTTCTATTCATTATCACCTTTTTCATTGCCTATACCGTCTAGTGTTAGCGACTCGCATAACCCATATTCATAAATACACGCGTGGGCTCATAGGTAATTATTTCGTCTAATATAGGTGTTAAAACTGGACGTGTGGGAAAAATACGTAGTAATACATCGTATATATTATACCTACGTTATTTTCCCTCTCGCTAAACGTTTTTGTACTGTAAAATAATTCTTTTGTAATATGCAAATTCAACAGAAAAACAATTATGATTACTTGCATACGAAAATGGCCGAGAGTGATTTTAAAAAAAGCCCAACCACCTGCAATTTTCTCAATCGCATGATAAATCAAAAACGAATTTTGTCTATTGATTGATATTTATGGAATATTTGCATGATACTATACGCGAAATGTTTGTATATATAAGTTATGTGACTTTTTATTTGTACATACTATTCTATTTACTGTTGTTTTAAAAAAAAAAAAACTATTAAAATGAAATATTTTATAATTTGGTAAAATTGTAATCCTTAAAAGTAGTAATTTGTTTATTGTTTCATTAAATAACATAAACTTTATTGCCATATTTCTTTTGATAGATAAAATTAGCTTTTAAAAACTCAGTTTTGGCAATCGTTCATGTAATTATTTTTACCATTTAACATAAATTATATTTAACATTATACACTCAAACGTTTAACGAGAGGAAAAAGATACATAAATAAAAACTAAACGCCGTCTTTTAAAAATATAGTTCCATTGAATATCAATGTTTACAATTGTTAATATTTTCACTTTTCAAACTGCGTCTAAGTAAATAAACTTCTTAATAATATTTGCACTGGTGGACAGCAGACTATTTTAATGTTAAAAATGTGAATAAATCAAAGGTTTATACGAACTATTTAAGGATAAATAATATAAAATAATATTTGTTCGTACTCGAATTTTATTTTTATCATTAGATGTTCGAACGTTTTATTAATATATTAATTATGTGTATTTGTATGAAAATAATAGGAAATAAAAAAATTGCGTCGTTTTTGTAACAACAAACTTAGTACCTGCTTAAACAGGATACACGTTATTTATAGAATTTATTTACTTTTTTTCTAGTTCTTAAAATCTTAACTAACGAGAGTATGAACTATACATTTTTTTTGTGAAATTTGGATTTAATATAATTAATATTATATGTATTATATATGGGATTAATGAATCTTAAATAATTTAAATACAACGAGTACATTATTTGCATATTCGATTAATTTTGCATTTTTAAGTACCATATTACAGCCTCGATACGCGACATACGATTATAGTATATAGGTATTTAGTCCTAAATAATATATATATATACATGTTTGATTAGCGTTTTATAACATTACAATTTGAACGTATTGCTAAAAATATGGCGTGCGATTTGAATAACTGGTCATAAAAATATGGTTTTACCTTTACTCTGGTCATAAAATCATAAGTATGGTTTTCTTGTTATTGCGAGGAAACTTTTCAAAATTTCGTCCTCCGCAGACGTATTTTAATATTTTAATTTTTTTTTTCTTAAACCGTTTGATATTCAATCAATCGGTTTTTTTTTTTACATTTTTTAACGCGTTGTTAATAGTATAAATAAACCTTTGATTTGGTCGGTTGTCGGCCGATGTCGTACGATACAGTGTCGTGAATAACATTGTCTTGTCCGCGAATGAACGACGTACGCATAAAACATCGTTTTACTATTACGTAACATCGTATCGTAACGGTTTTCGTCGTATTTGCCACGTTCTCGTCGTGTGAAATTCCAAATGCGTGGGTTATCATCCGACCGCGCGATAACTCAATACTCGCAATATATATATATATGTGTTACGGACGATGTTGACATTATCTGGTCCAGCTGGACAACGTTTATCATGACGATTGTTTTAGATTTTGCCCGACTAAATGTAATTAGGCGAAAGCTTGGGTTACGTTAAAAAAAATAGGTACTATAAAAACAAAATTATATATATATTGAGTCGTATTGCATGTACCGAATATAATGTAAATTAAAGTATTTGAGTAATAACATTGCGAGCACTTGTTGGTGTTCAGTATTCAAACTTACGTATAACGATTATAAAATCTCGATGTTTTTAGAAAGTCCGAATTTTAACGCGTTATAAAATGTATTATTTAATTTTTTAAACGATAACTGTTTGGTTTTTTTTTTTTTTTTTACAATTGACATTAACCGATGACCGTCGGTTAATGTAGAAATCACTCGGGTAACATCTCGAACGTCACCAAAGAACGTTATCCTGACGATTTGGTAATTTTAAAAACTCTGGATGTTGTCGAGTTTGTCTATATACATGTTTGTCGAAGAAACCGTTAAAAAAAAAAAACACCACTGTCATCAATAAAATGAATTCAACGTCATTATACGCGCGTAGCAGTATAATAATCTTAAAATCTAACATTTTACTTCGAAGTTGACGACTGGCTGTAAAAAAAAAAAAATGCTTTCTTAAAAAGAGACTCTTGTGGAGAGATAAACGTATCGAATAACGAAAAAAAAATGTCGCATATTTCTGGTTAAAAATACTGCGCTAAGAAATAAAAGTGTCGAGTATAGAAAAATACGCGGTGACGACGGGGCAAATATTGTCTGGTCTGCAAACAAATAAATAATCACTATGGGCTACGGACCGCCAACAATTGTCGATCCCGGTCGGAAGGGGGTGAAGGAACGATGGCGACAGGCTGTGCGTGAGACAATATTTTGAACGCGTCGTACACGTTACACCTGCTCCCCGTAAATATAATATGTGTGTGTGTACGCGCGCGTATTGTTGTAACGTCGGTGGCCGGCGACCGCGATGTGTAACGACGAAACACGCGCATCGACGACGACGGTTGAACCGTAACATCGCGTCCGTCGACACAAAAACGAAAAAAAAAAAAAAAATAATAGTAATAAAAACGTATTTAACGCGCGCCTATATTATGCTCCGTTGACGGCGGCCGTCTTCGGTTACCGTGCGGTGCAGACCGGTATGGCGGCGGTGGCGGTGGTGGTGGTGGTTAGTAGCTGTTGCTGTGGCGGCGGCGGCGGCGACCGAAGAAAACAACGGAGAACCTTGAAACGTCGCCGGTCAATGGCACCGGGCCGCCAAGTTCAGTACCACGGGCACTGCGCTCCGCGTGTCCGCCGCCCGGTCGTTATACACTCTGTCGTAGTTAGTTTTAATAGTGGTCGTTGTCGTTGTCGTTGCTGCCGCGCGTTTCGCGTGCCGGCAATAACGGACGGTCGCGGACGTCCGTCCCGCCGACAGTCCGATCGCGACTTTGTCCTTAAATACACGTATACACGTATTCACGCGTACGGAACAAAGAGAGACGGAAACGACGGTTTTGTTTGTTCGTGTTGTAATCGTCGCGCGCGATTTGAAGAGGAGACGGGTCGCCCCGACCGAGTACGTCCTCCGAGTACGTCCTCCGAGACGTCCTCCGAATTCCTTCTACTTCCTGCGCCAAATCGTACACGTCCGGTAAAATAGTGTACACTCGCCGCCCCGTCAACGACAATAAAAAACAAGTACACCGTTCGAAAAGGGTTTAGGCATCTCCACGTACTTCTCGCGTTAGGACGGACGTGACACATTTCGTTCAAAAGCCTCGACGTACCGAATACCGTAGTCGGAACGTTTTCTTGGTCGTCCGTTACGATCGTGTGTTTGTTTCGAGTGCAAACTTTCGTCGTGAAGACGAACCTTTAGGGGTCTCCGTCGTACGATGGTCGCCGCCTGCCCGAAACGATAATTGACTGCCACAAGGGGAAAAAAACGTGTTAACCAGGATTTTTTCCCGAAATGTTAGCACTAACCAAATGTAATGTTCTAATGTAAACGGTTTCCGTAACCTAGTAATTTTTATGAATCATCTGTCTACCGGGGAATTTGAAAAAATTGAAGGATATCAATTTTCTGATCGATAACATAACGATGCAGCGAGTCTATAAACACAAAAATTGCTCTCCTGAAAAGTTTGAAAAAATCGAGTCAACACGTTTTTCCCCTTCACACTTCGTTTTTTTCTCCGGGAACGTTTTACGATACGGGTCGTGGTGGACGAACGGTGAACAAGCGACGACCGACGCGCTTCAAACTCCCCCCCCCCCACCCGACTTCACGTATTTTTATTAACCCTCGTCGTCGCGAGAAAAAACAAACAATTTTCGGAAAAATCGGTTTACACGCGTGTATATTATTTTTATACAACTTTTTTGCTTGTTTAAACGGAGTGCCGCGTATCTACTTCCGGTTATCTGTATAGGTATTGGGCAAAACCAGTTTGACACATTGTGAAAATACGCAACGAATCGTTCCCACAACCATAGTGTAGACGGAGAAATATGAAGTCTTCCTGCACCGCGATCACGCGAATCAAAGAAAAACGATTTCATTCCTCCTTTATTGGAAATCAATGAGAACCGATCGTTCCGTGCATTTGCCCGTAACGTAACGTGTGACGTGCGTGTGTGTTTCAAGCAACGTCACATTATTATTAAGGCTAAGAATAAAAAAAATCACTGTAAAAACGCGTTTCGACCGTGAACATTTCAGTGAAAATGTATTAAAAACTCGTAATCAAAATCGAAAATGTTCGTATATGTGCGGTCGCTATTTTTGACGTGGACAAAAACGTATAACCAAAATCTTGATAATTCCGCGTTTTATAATTTTGAAAAATAATTTACACTTGTGACATATGAACGAAATCAAATATAAAAAATAGTCACGCGTGCTTGGAGTACTTTAGAGACGAAAAAAATAAATAAATAAATGCTTCGCATCTCTTGACCCTTAATTAGTTTGCTTGACGTTTTCGAATTCTTTCTTCTTCCGATCAACACGAACTTAATTTGTAACGAACAATTTGTTACGGAAATTGTTATTTCGTGCTTCGCACAGTAAATTCGTTTAGTCGTTAATCCGACGATCAGTTGTCGTGTACATAAACGTTACCGTATAATATTATGATGTTTTCGTTGACGCCTTGAGAATATTTTTATTCGATTTACTCGAGTTTATTATTCATGACGACGGTCCGTTTCTTTTTCGTGCTGTAAACAAATCAGTGACAGCAAACATTTAAAAATTCGTGTTTTGTATTAATCGTCGTAATGGTACGACCGATCACCGTCAGTATTATTATTATCACAACACTCGACGTATACACAAATAAAGTATAAGTGTAGGATTTTTTTTTTTTTTTTTTTTAACAACCGTAGTCGAATGCTGCCCTGGCGAGGTTAAACGATTTGCCTTCGCGATTCGACGCCCGATCATCCAAGTTATTGTTTTTATATAAACGATTGAATCGCAAAACGAAAAATAGCGTTACATCGGTCTGGGTAGATATTTGAAAAAAAAAAAATGTCCGCGTTCTAGATGAAAATCTAATTTCTAAACATCTGGAAATCCTGTGAATTTTCGTTCGGTTTTCGGTCGGCGCGGTAACTTGGTGACGGACGACTTTTCTGATGTTCCCGCGCGTAAACGGTTATGATCTCGGTAGGTACGTGACGGTATTATTATTGTGCGCCGTATCGCCACCAAAGTGTGTTTCGTGTACATAAATGGGTACGCTACAACAAAACGCTTCGCGTATTTATTTATCGTGTTGCGTGTTAATTTACTCGACGAATGTCAACGCACGCCGGTGACCTACCGCCGAGGCCACGGGTTGTCCGAAATGTTGTCCGCTTCTTTTGCCCGTGGCGCAAATCGACCTATAAAATACCGTAACGCGTTACCGCGTGTCTGTCGTATACGACTGACGGAGGCGAGACCGAATGGTGGTTACCGCGGTATCGTAGTACGTGATGTATCAATAAACGAATTGCCATTTTTTTTTTTTTTTTTTTTTACGAGTGGACGATATCGTTTTACGACCGTGTGCCGCCGCGGCGAGTGAAAAGACTTCTCAAGTGTTCGCGCTACCACGCCACGTTTCTTCACGTGTATAATAATAGATCATTTTCGTCGGCCCGTCAAAAAACGATTGATGATTGCCGCGCGGTACTGATTTGGAAAGCCCATTCACACGGTGCTTAGTCGATGTCGACTGTGCTTGAAATTCGCATTCCTTCGTGTGTAAAACGAAAATGAAGTTATCGACCGGCGGGGACCAAACGCGAAACCCGTTCGTCAGATCAACGTTTCGTTTATTTGTTTAGTTTAGTTTTTTTTTTTTTGCGCTCTGAGCAGAACAAAAATTATATTTTGTCCTCGCGTCGTATTTCTGTGACCACGTGTTTTTCGAAATATCGACTCTTGAGTGAACACTTAAAAACGACAGAATAAAACACGTAATCGTCTTGATCATAAAAACCGTAGTGAACCGCTCGGTCGCGTTTTACGTATTCGTCGAAATGACGTGTACATTTTTTGTTTTTTATATTATTTATCATTTTTTTCGCTTCGGAAACACAAACCGTACGAAGACTACATAACTAGTCGAACTCGAATATATGATTGTTATCTTTTCGAAAACGCCGGTACGTACTAACTCGCGCTAAGTTGATCCGGTCGTCGAGCCAGTTTCCCGAAGTGACAACACACGCTTGTCAATAACGACACGTACTGTTTTTTTTTTCGGTCGTCTTTCTCGTGTGCGTGTTTGAACTGTCCGCCGCCGGACACGGGGCGAACGAAAATAACATGCCCGAGAAAAATCATTACTCAACCACGTTATCCAACGGCCGTGCTTGTAACATACGTGTACGTACAATACGTTACGAGTATGTTAATTCGCGAGTCCCGTTATTCCGTCGTGAAAATACT
Organism: Schlechtendalia chinensis; assembly: GCA_019022885.1. Classification (NCBI taxonomy): domain Eukaryota; kingdom Metazoa; phylum Arthropoda; class Insecta; order Hemiptera; family Aphididae; genus Schlechtendalia; species Schlechtendalia chinensis. The sequence goes on along the minus strand of CM032345.1, from coordinate 13,300,686 downwards.
GTTAAATACGAGTGGTTTCTTCTTCTTTCAATACGTCTCTCTCTGTCTCTCCGAACGCGCGTAATAATATATTAATATATATTTTACATTGTTGTCGCGTCCTCCTCGGACTACCGGGCGGCCGTCCGTGCGCGTATACGCTCACACGCGTTCGAGGTTTGCTGCTGCTCCCCGCGTTTTATATCGGAATCTTCGGTAGCGCGTCGTGTCGTCGTCCATTGTGTGGTGGTCTTACGAACGCTTGGGTTTTTTATTTTACCTGGTCGTAGCTAACGGTGTTTCGGCGACCGTGCGAATTTCGCGCGAACAACAACAACGATAAAAAAACCTAACGTATTCAATAATCTGCACGGTCCGCGCGTCACGTTCGTTCCGTTGCCGCCCCGTTATATTAATTGTACGTATATAAATCGGCACCGGAATATTGTCGTATACCGCCGCCGTGTCGTTCGCCCCGGACGACGGGGATCCATAATGGATATAATAATCTCTCTCCTCGTCGTTGTTATCGTTTATCGATCGATCGAGGAAACGTGCGATTCGAAGGACCGTACGCACGTTTTTCTCGTTCTCCGGACGTGCGCGTATGCCGGCCGGCCGGTTGACCCAGAGCGACGGGCGGCGGTCGACAAATAACGGTTTCGTCGTTTATACGCGCGCGCGCGCGCACGGCGTGGTTCGGAGTGCGTTTACGTTCGTCGTTCGTTACGACGATGGGTATCGTGTGTGGTTTCACGTCGTCGGAAAGAGAGAGAAAAAAAGACGACATTGTATACAATGTTTCCTCGCCGGAAACTACGAGTGCACGGTATATACCGTACGTACGTTTCGCGTTTGGGTCGGGAATCACCGTCCGGGATCTGTGTAAATACAATATCTATACAAAATACGATACGCCGACCGTTGAATGCCTACGCGGGGAGGACGACGGTTTTTAGTCTTTATCGACCGAACCGGACAGCCGTGGAGAACACGTGCGGTTACCTGTACGGTGTAAATCAGTGGTTCTTAACGTGGGCGGTACCGTTAGGTTTAAAGGGGGGCGGTTAGCTCTCAAATGCGGAACAATGGAAAAAATAAAATGTCCAATAATGACATCCAGCGACGCGTATCATCACACGTGAAATCAGAATAGTTGTAATTGCGCACGGCGTATGCCACGTTATCTAATCGAGTTTTACAAGATCCCGAGATCTTAAATGGAGTTTATCGATCTTAAACACGACTGTGGGGCTCAAATTGTTGTTTTTAAGCGGGTCGTTTTTGAGTTTGCCTGGGTCAAGCTTAAAGACACATATCCACAACTATGGAAAAAAAGTTAAGTTGTTACTTCTTTCAAGATTATTCGCGTCATTATGATTTACGATCGTTCGGAAATTCGTCGTTTTTTAAAATACTCGATTGCCGAACACACGCGTACGGTTCACGCGACGATATCGTATATTGTGGTACGTTGAAACTACGAGTATAATATCAATAACTCGCCAAACGGTGGAACGGGATGGGATTAGACCTTGATGAGTGTTTTTTTTTTTTTTTTTTTATGACGGTATATTTTTATAGACGACCTTGTCCTGAGAGTCTAACCAATAAATTTCCTGGTCGATAGATTGAACGTACATCTAAAAATCACCCATATACCGTAAAAACGTGAAGTCTTTAGTAGACGCGTTTACTTACGTAAACGTCCGTGTGTTTTTGTTATTCAGTCAACACTTGCGCTCGGACAGTATATTCAAGACGTAGTGAACGTAGTGAATGAGTGTGATTTATCGCATGGTTTACGAGCATTTTGTCGAGTATCCAAACATTTTTGTTCCGCGCTAGAAGTGGGGCTAGAATTCTCGAATTCCGGATCTGCTCGCCTGCGTATATAACAAATATGTACAAAATAATTTATTATTATTATTATTTTCTAAGCACTCGAACAAATCGTTTTGGATCTTTAAATACCGGATACGATATTTTGTCGTACGACTGTTTTACCTAACACGACCGTGTTCTGAATTCATGTTGCTCTTCGCATACAATGTTACGGGTGATATTTTATTTTCAATATATACGTACACATACTTAAAATCGATGAAAACACGCGAATATTTCGTCGTTTTATATCGTAGGATAATTCAACTTAGTGTCGTAATTCCGGTGAAATAGTAGATTCGCCATGGCGCGAATAAATCACCGTTACACGACGTTCGAATCGTTTGCGAAAATCACGTGGTTTTTTTTTTTTTTTTTATCATTGCTCTCGTCTCTGTTACGTCGTGGATAACGTTTAGTAGTGATATGCGTCGGACGTAGAACTGAAAAACAGTAACAACGTAAGAAACCGTATTGCGTAAATAATCACACGTCACGTCCTTGAACCGGTGGCGTGTAATATGAATAACATCGAACGCGCGTTGTGAGTTCGCCCGTATTCATTGCGAATATAAAAAATCGTCGGTTATGTGCTGTAACGTACAAAAAACACTCTGGTTGTGTTCATTTGTAATGTATTTTGTCGTTTTCCCTCGATATTATAGTGCAGTGAAGCCTGTGCCTACTATCGTCGAGCGACTTAACACTTACCGTCGTACGGGCGCGGTGTCAGTGGTGGCGAAGGGGACGGCCGCATCCCCCCTCCCCCCGTAGGCTGTGTTTTACTTAGGAAAAATTCTGTTAAATATACTCGTATAGCGTTATCAGCGACTGAACTGCGTCGGCTGAACGCAATTTTTCATCTCTACAGCGGATGAAAAACATGGGCGAGATGAAGGATATCGGAAGATCGATTGACTGTATTTATCGTGTGCTCATCGTGATATCATAATAAACTCTGAGGATGTGACGGACGACTAGATTTTGTAGTTTAGATTCAATGAATTATGTATGTTTTTTTATTTTTTAAATATTTGTAATCAGTTTTAAGTTTACTATTTGGAATTTATAAATTGATCACCATGTCATGTTGAACATAATAACTGTTTTGTATACGTTATTTTTGAACGTGCAATATTCGCCCTCCCACCCCATCATCCGGAATATAAGTCTGAATCCGCACCTGCCGTCGGGACGGTTTCGCTACGGCGTATTTTCGGAACACGTTTACGTTGTGATTTCGGCGATAATCAATCGGGTTATTTTTCACCATTACCATAATGTCGAGAACGTGTACGGTTTGTATGGGAACGTTCGACATTATGTTACGTTCGTGAATTAATACGGATCTCGTCGATTCACGCGTCGTCCATTCGGATTTTATTTCGTGAAAAACGAGATTTTATCATGTATTTTATTTTTTTCGGCTTGTCTGTCCGCGTACGCGCGCGGTATAAATAAATGCACACGACGAACGAAATCGACGCGGTTAAACACGTTTTCGTCGTGTTTCTTCCGGTTCCTAATCGAACACCGTAAAACGAACAACACAACAACAATCGTTATGATTTACGGTTTTGGCCATAACACAACAACTATATACGTACGAAAAGCACGCGGTGTTTAAAAAAAAAAAAAAACTAAAATGATTTCGATCGTAAATGATACGATGTTAATAATATCTTCTTTCTCGGCTGACCGAGAGGACCTCGTAGGACCTGAGCTGCCACGAACAACCCTTTCCGCGACCGTTGCGTTTCTGTGTAACAAACCCGATTATTTTATTTATCCGTCCGGCTGGCCACCACCCTTGCCGAGTGTGTGACAAACAGTATCGTCGTGTTCGGGCCTAAGTACGCGAGAGATTCTTCCCGTATTTATTTGACACGAAACAATCGGTATTTATGAAAGTATTTTATTTTTTTAATTTAAAACGACCGCGTTGTACAGTGTCCATCAGCTCGTGCGCGCTTTCTCGGTCGCCCTCGCGGCTTTGTTCTTGTCCGTCTTGCGACGACCGCTCAGGGCCGCGGACGCCGGCGCGTCCGACATCTCGCCGTCGTCGTTGTCGCGTCGGCGTCCGCCTCCTCTCCGGCGACTCGTCCCGGCCGACGACGATCTCGCGGACGATTTCCCGCTACGACGACGCCGGCGACGACTTCCTCCGACCCTCCTCCTGGCCGACGTCAGGTGCACGCCGTTGTCGTCGTCGTCGTCGTAGTAATCGCTGTCGTCCGTCGTCATCCGCCCTCCGCTGCTCTGCGACATAGACCGGGAACGGCGGCGGCGGCGGCTCGTCGACCGTCGCATCTTCGACTCTCCCTTGACTCGCGTCCTCCTCCGCCGTCGCCGCCGCCGTCTGGACATCGCGTCCCCGGTCTCCCCGTCCGTGACGGTGCTGACGTCGTCCTCGTCCTGGCCGGTGGACGCCCCGGCGTCGTCCTCGTCCAGGCCCTTGGACGACGTCGAGCGGCGTCTCCTCCTACGACGCCGGCGACCGTTGTCGCGTTTGTCGCGTTTGTCGTCGTCGTCGTCGTCGTCGCTGCCGTCGCCTCCTTTGGACGTCCCTCGTCGGGACCGGCGGCTGCTACGGCCACGACGCCGGCCGCGTTTCAGGCCGACCGTGTTCGACGACGTCGACGGACCGCTTCTAATGGCGTTTTCGTGTTGTTGTTGTCCGTCGGCCTCGTCGGACGGCGTATCCGTCGTCGGCACTCTGCCGCGCGCCCGCGCCGTCGTCCTCCGGTCCTTGTTCGTGCTTTCCCCCGTCATACCGTACGTACTTAGTTAGACTTCGGTAATATTTTATTCGGACAACTTATCGCGATCTATTAAAAACCGGCTGGCGTCCGTTCCGACCGACGACCGTACGACGAATAAACGGTTTCACTCGCAACGCGACGTCGTTACGTCCCTTGGTTTGTTGATTTTCTTCGTTTTGGCTAGTGACACTGTCTATACATTTTTCGTTGTTGACAGAAATGTTGTACCGGTATGTTCGGTGTTTCCATATTTTTTCGCCTCGCGCCACAGACGCGACTGTTTGGGGGACCTATTGGGGAGGTGCAAAATCAAATGGCGGGTTAAATGTCAAATTTACTAACGTTTGCTCCGATCTGCTGGTATTCATATTAGCAGATAATCTCTGATGTTAGTTAATTTTTCTCATTTGAAAATGAAGTCCTGTCGATTGACGATACGTTATGTGGAATGTCTAGCAGCGTTAAGGATCTCCTAGCTGTCCTCTAGTGGCGTCTACGCTCTCGCACCCGTCTCTCTGAAACAAAAACAAATAGTCTTATCACGGGTGTGAATAATTTTTTTTCTAAAATTATACCTACAGACCAATAGATCTCATTGAAAAATCAAATTTGCTTATTCGCTCCTGTAAAATATATATATATATATATATCGGTCCCGTGAGATTATTCCCAAGACGTCGTCGTCACCCGTAGCTATATAGGTATAACATTAGAAAATAAATTGATGACGTTTTTTTTTAACGTTTCTTATAATGCAGTGTATACTATATATTATTAAACGTCAAATAAGTAGGACGTGTATATATATCATCGCGGTTCTCACAGCACGCTAAGTTTTCGACTTTTTCATTTAGTACTATTATTAGTATTATTCTTTTCTTTTTGTTTTGTTTTTAACCCGATATAAAAGAGAAAATTCAAGTAGTTCGTACACTCTAATTAACAACATTTTTTTCTTTGCCATTTATGAATAAATATACCCACTCATTATCGTCGTTATAGATTGTGTCATGAATAAACCGACGTTTTGAATTTTATACGCATATCGGATAATATTCAAAAACTATGTTTCTATCGAGCGCAAACCAATCGTAAACATCAGCGCGTGCAAAATACGCGTGATTTTTAAAAAAAATTTTATTCGATCATATTTTAATTTCCATTTTTTTTTTTTTTTTTTAATAGCTAAACGGGCGTTTCTACACTGTGATATATTATTATAATCGCTCGTATATGTTTCCAATTTCACTTATGTAAGATGTTTTATTGTATTGTCGTTCAATAGGTATATGGTATTAGTTGGTATTTGTATGATAAAAAATTATTGTCGTCGCAGAGTCCTGGAATTCTTGTTTGAGATAAGCGATAAATATTTTATTATTATAAACGTTGTAAATATCATAATATTTTAAACACAGATGTCGGCGGGATGTGTTCTTCGCGTGTTAAGTTAACCTAATAAAATGTTTAAAATTTCGTACTGAGCAAAGGTACGTTCTTCATTTTTTTTTTTTTTTAATTAACTTAAAATAATATTTTTTATTAAAAAAAATTCTTAATTCTAACAATAACAATTCACATATAGATAACTTAAAAATACGTAATATATGATCTACACATTTTGCAATATCCACGTCATCTCAAAATATTCAGCGCGAAAATGATTTCACTACTATGTTTACATTTTATTATTTTATTAAAATCGAATATCTATACTACTATACAGGTCGAATTCTGTAATTCGCATAATTTCATGTTGTTGTGCAAAACTCGTACTTGCCCGAAAACAACGTTTATGTTATTAATAAATCAATTATGACAATGCCGTCTTACCTCATACCCGTAGCATAATTGTATATAATTTACAGATTGGATTGACGTGAAACGAAAAACCGACATTCTCAATGATCACAGAACATTAAAATCCTTGTGTTCTCTCACATTATATATATATATATAATATCCTTGAATACCTTACTTATTTTTGTTATTTTTAATCCGACCGTACACCGTTAATTTCCATTTATATCTTAATTCACATTTTTATCGATTTGACGCATCTCGTCACGCTTATATTATTTGGTTTTCAAACCCGACACATTCTCCAACACACCGTTTTCTCGCCACTCGTTGTCTATTAAGTATAACATATTGTATACATTTCAGATAACCGAATGTCCCGTCCACTCGTTTTTGTGTGCGTACTATGCGTGTATATATAGGTTGGTCCGTACCTAACCTGTATTTTATACATGCATATTATATATGTATGATAAGTATACGATGGAGAACCGTTAGAATTAAAAAAATCTATCGATGTGTGTGTGTGTGTGTGTGTGTGTGTGTGTGTACGTATTTAAAAAATACCGTTCTATAGGGACTCGGTCGTCTAGAAGGTTCCTCGTCTTTCTGTACACTTCTCTCTCTGTATTTCTGTATGCCTCTCTCGCCGTCTCTCTTGGTTCTCGTGTTTGCCCTTGGGCGAGTTAACGCACTTGCATGTGATGGTTAAATTTGTAGTTTCTCGAGATTTATTTCCGCGGTACGTTCCAGAAAGACGGATTTTCTTCTTAAAATCGGTTTTCGCCGTGTTCAATAATATTTTGTATTTCTGTATCATTACATACACGCGTGTACCGTTGAAGGTTTTTCGTTATACACAAATATTATTGCAGTCTCGTACGAAAATGTAAACATCATAATAAATATCGGAATAATTTATATAAACATTTTGTTAAATATATATATAATATAGAGGTATACTAATGAGAATTAGTCGGATGATCTCCATATCCAAAGCTGGGCAGTAACTAATTACTGAGTTACAAAAATAAGTGGTTTTGAGACTTTAAAGTTATGTTTACTTCATTGGTAAATTGTGTAACTTAACGCGATACTTTTTTTGTTAATTTATCAGTAACCTGCCGAGATGCCTACTTTTTGATTAACCTCAAAAAGATAATTCTTTTATGAAATATATAAATATATTTTAAATGTAAATAACATTGCTACATATTACAATTCAACAAATGTTTTACACGAACATTGATTTATACTAGATATAAAATGTAAAATAATTTGTAATTGTTAATATAAATAATTAAAATAGTTCACTATATAAAATAATAATACTATAATAGCATCTACTCGTATATTAAATAATATAATGAAAAAAAGTAACTTCTCATTAATAACTTGGTTATTAAATAAAGTATAGTAAACGTAACTTTGTAGTTGAGTAGTTCGCCCATATTAAAATATATTTGTTTTTCGTATTAGATCTTTTAAATTTCAGTTGTAAATCGGCAATAGTATTGAAACATATAATATTTCGTGAATGAAATGAATTGTACTCGTATTTGTATATCTTAAACAATGCACGCTCGTTTTACTAAAATAAATCACAATATATTTTGTAAATAAACGTTTTGTCTTCTATATATTTATTTTAAAGAACTCATGAATCACGTAAATATGTAAATCACGTATTTGCATAGATACAGAACTATTATAGTTACAACTATGTACTCGGTTAAACTTATACATCGTGTAAATCGAGACTATATTAAGCATGCTAGTTTTTTATGAAACTATAAACTAGTACGCGTAATTTAATTTAAAGTGTTTGAATTTCCATTTTTTTTTTTTTTTTTTTTTTTATAGAGGTTAAAGAACTTCCAGTTATTACTAATGTTAATAATAGTAAATAAAAAAAAAAATGTTTTTTTTACATAAAGGTTTTCAAAAATGTAAACAACTCTTCAATGCATTTCAAAGGCCCCTCCCTTCCCTCCGACGACTTCTGTTTTTATTTCATTTCAAACCCTACCGGGGCCAACAGGTATTACGATATTATTTTATCATAAAGTTTAACGGATTCGTCTGTTCGATTTATTTATTTTTTAAGTCGTAGTCTAAATAAAACGTTGCCACGTAAACACAAAAAAAAAAAAAGTAGCGCCGTCTCGATGACATAGATCCGTTACAATTTATCGATCGATCGACTCATTCTATTCATTGACGTCGTGTCGTCCGGTTTAAGAAAAACCGTATTTTAAATTACGATCGTAATTCCTCTAGTTTATCTATTGTATACACAATTTTACACAGTAAAATGTATACACAATTTTCGAATTGCCGTATAGTTATTACTTTTTTTTTTTTTTTTTTAACTTTACTCATATTTTGTCGTATACAAATGTTTTTTTTATATGGTAAATATATATATATATATATTAAATACAATCAACTGTATTATATAATCGAATCCCGTATAATACACGCACAAGCTTAGTTGTTGTTGGTCGACCGGACGTCAAAAAACGATTCTATACAATCCTATACGTTTATTTGTTATAATATACTAAATACGCATATGTATTTGCGGTGTAGTGTTTTGCGCAATGATGACGAATCATATTTCAATCGGTTTTTTAATTTTATCATTAAACGGGTAATCATTATACAATTATCGTATACGTCAATCGCATAAATTATGTGCGTGTGCACGCGAACATATTTGTTCGTAGTGGTGAATAAAAATCGTTCTCTGATCGCACGCCGAAATTTTCTTTTCCTTTGCCTACTACATACACGTGTTATTCGATGAAGTTGGACTTACAACTGTCCCCACTCACGATAACACGAATTTAAGACGTTTCGCGTGTTTTCATAAGCCCACATACACATTACGTTACAGCAACTCATTTAGAATGCATACATGGTGATATTTTGATTTTTCAACAATAATAACAACCGCGTACATCGGCTCAAACATTTTTTCTTCTTTTTTTAACGTCGTCGCTTGATGGACATTTTGCGACCATCGCACACGTACACCAATTTATTTGCTTAAGTTATAGTTCAAGTGCAATTACACTAACAAGTTTCTTCGTTCCTTTTCTTGTATAAAATCGATATGTAATGTGCATTTAATAATATAATATATGTACGCGGATACCCGCTTTGTTTGTTATCGCCCCGATATGATATGATAAATATAAATTGCGCGCACGTATCGTAAGATTAAAAATTTTACCAGACGATGAAACGTTAACACACCCGACTACCGGATTCAGTATTAATTTCTCGAGAAATACATATATTTTAACTTTTGAACGATTTTAACTTTTTTTTTTTTAGGTCTTAATGACGTAAAGAATGTCACAACAACGTAGTTTATAATAGCATTGTATTTATATAGTTATTAGGATATCACCAATTGTTCCTAAGGTTGTAATCGATTCTCGAAAAAAAAATCATTATATATTTGAATAGTTTTGATTATATTAAATTCCATTTATATTTGATTAAAAAATAATGACCGTTTGAGCCAATGTGAACATTAACATTTTTATTTAATTAACACTAATGTATTTTTGACCTACTTATTTCGAACATTATATCTGGTTGTCAGTGAGTAAATTCAAAATACTTATGAGTTATTTTGCACTATAATAATTAGACAGGTAATTTAGAGTTTTCTTATTATTTTGAATTTGAATGCAATGGTAATTCATTGTATTCGAACAACGATTCTAAGCGACGTTAGTTAGTAAGTAGTTTGGTAAATTAATGACTATGATAAAAATAGTTAAAATATTATATGTGTTTAATAATAAAATGTTGTATTATAATTTGAGCTTTAAAAAATACAAAAATTAACCCATATCCAAAACGAATATGTCGACAATTTTTAAGTTGTTTTTCCTTACCATTAAGAAGACTAGGAAAATTGAAAAACTGGGTCAAAAGTACCAAATAGGAAGGATAGACCAATTCGCTACCAGAAAGTAGTGCATGTAAAGATTATCTGAGCACTACTCTCCTTCCAAAAAAAAAAATTATTTTTTTTATTATCGTTTCGCTCAGAACTTAAAAAAAAAAAATTAAAAACTGCCTTCTTCGTGTACGAGCACGGTATTCTTGTTAATTCGTACTTCGTCGTATAGTTAAATCAGCGTTTAATTAAAATGATTTTTATCATATCGAGATGTGTTTTTGTACGAGGTTTTCTGTCATGTTTTTTGTCTGCGATGGTATATTGATTCTTATCGCTGAAATTCATTGCTATCGCGCTTACAAATCAAATATTTCCCATTATATTACACGCCAAGCGTCCTTCATACAGTGCGACGCTCCTCCTCACCTTCTTTATGTGCAATAATCTAAAATATTTGTAAACGTGATCTAAGATTTTAACTGCACAATTGACGAGTTTATACTGGGGTGCATTTATGTTCTGTTATTTCTTATAAAAAATTAAACAAAACAAAATTTAAACATTACGAAGAAAAACCACAATGCAATATAGTTATTTGGAATACAGCCAACTGTTTTAATTCTTTCATAATAATTTATCGTTTTCGTACGTTCGGACGTCAAACAAACCGTATTATTTTATGTTGTTAATTGAACAAAGCATATTCTTTGTTTTTTTTTTAAAATTGATAAAATGTGCAGGCTAAATTTGAAAATGAATTACCGTTTCAATTTATTAAACGCATAATACCAGTTATATATTTAAGCGCAATTATTTATATGAACACTTAATATTGAGTAATAAATTATAATATATCTATTTTTAAGTTTTTATAGTCATTTACAATCAGATTAAAATATTCTCTGTGCTGGTCAATTTGCACAAAAAACAAACCTGTTTACACGTTATAGTATAGTAATATATATATATAAATTTGAAAATTTAAAAAAAAAAAATTTGGTACCTGTTTATTAAAAAAAAAGAAGAGATTTTTGTCTAAACTCGCACAGTAATAAAAAAAACCGCGCGCGTATACCGTTAGTTATATGAAGTGTACTTAAGCATATAAATTATACATATTATAACGTATTCGATATGATGTACAAGGCGAAAATCGTATATAATACTTTACATTGATAAACCCGCTCGAGTAACACACAGAGACGTCGTGTCAGTTTTCAATGTATTTATAAACCATTAACCCCCTACTGGTTGCGTTCAAAAAAAAAACAATTGAATTAATCTCTATCTATAAACGATAAGCCAACGATCGGTCAGCCGCTTGTCGGTCTAGTTGATACCTGCACTTTTGATTAAAACGTTTTCAGCTCTCCGTACGTGACCAAACCGTTTCAGTCTATCCGGTACTTGCGTGTGTCAAGACATTTCGCTTTCCGCAAAACACGAACGGGTCTTTTTCCTAACCTCGCGACGTTTGTCCGACACGAATCGTAGACCCCAAATGAGATAGAAATACGGCCAGAGACAATCGGTATTTGTAGAAGTATTTGATTTTTGTATTAAAAATATCGAAAAAATTTGTATTTATTTCCGAAAATGTTCGCTGTGTCGTCGTAACCATATCGAGTCGGCCCAAGGAGGGGGGCCTTCACCTCCCGCCACCCGGTGAACGACGACCGCGTTTTATAGTGTCCATCAGCTCGTGCGCGCTTTCTCGGTCGCCCTCGCGGCTTTGTTCTTGTCCGTCTCGCGACGAACGCTCAGGGCCGCGGACGCCGGCGCGTCCGACATCTCACCGTCGTCGTTGTCGCGTCGGCGTCCGCCTCCTCTCCGGCGACTCGTCCCGGCCGACGACGATCTCGCGGACGATTTCCCGCTACGACGACGCCGACGACGACTTCCTCCGACCCTCCTCCTGGCCGACGTCAGGTGCACGCCGTTGTCGTCGTCGTCGTCGTCGTCGTCGTAGTAATCGGTGTCGTCCGTCGTCGTCCGCCCTCCGCTGCTCTGCGACATAGACCGGGAACGGCGGCGGCTCGTCGTCCGCCGCATCGTCGACTCTCCCTTGACTCGCCCGCTCTTCTTCCTCCGCCGCCGCCGCCGCCGTCTGGACATCGCGTCCACTGTCTCCCCGTCCGTGGCGGTGCTGACGTCGTCCTCGTCCTGGCCGGCGGACGCCGCGGCGTCGTCTTCGCGGCCCTTGGACGACGACGACGAGCGGCGTCTCCTCCTACGACGCCGGCGACCGTTGTCGCGTTCGTCGTCGTCGTCGTCGTCGTCGCCGCCGCCGCCTTTGGACGTCCCTCGTCGGGACCGGCGGCTGCTGCGGCGGCGGCTACGGCTCCTCCGCGGCCCACCGCGTTTCAGGTCGACCGTGTTCGAAGACGTCGACGGACCGCCGCCCACGGCCGCGGTCTCGTGTTCGTCGCCGTCCGTGTCCGTTATCGTCGTCGGCACTCTGTCGCGCGCCCGCGCCCTCGTCTTCCCGTCCTTCTTCGACGTATTCCCCGTCATGTCTCGTACGGATCGCGTTAGGTGACTTCCGGCGTGTCGTCGAGAAAAGTTGCACGCGACGGTCGCCCGGAACGACAACACCTTCTTTTTAGAAACCCAGTGGTCCGTTCCGACCGACGACCGTACGACGAATAAAACGGTTTCACCGGGATCCGCAACGCGACGTCCGTTGTTGGTTTGTTGATTTTCTTCGTCGTTCGGGCCAGTCGTTATTGTCGACCGAAGACACGTTTATAGATCGTTGTATTCGATATATATATATCCGTATCCGTCACGTCGCGACGGTATTAATTCTTTTTGGCTTTTCGATATTCGAACGTCACGCGTTTCGACAAAAGTTTGATACAACGAACCAATGCTAATATTAAGTGTTCGTGTTCGTGAAATACAAAATTTACACGTGCCCCAGACACGGCGTGTTGACGATTCTCCCGTTTTATTTTTCCCGGGGTTTTTTTTTTCGCACGTTTTCCGTCAGTTTTTCTTATGCTCGAGAAAACAGTAAAACGTGCTAAATAATTGCTATCTGGTAATGCATGTAATCTGATCAACTGAAACATCTCCTACGCGAAACGAATTTCACAGGCAGAGTTATAAATTTACAAAATATAAAATTCACACTTTCCGTTTTTGTTGGCGATAATCATATTATGTACGTCAAAACGTATGAATAATAATCTTATTACTTCTTTTGTAGCCGAAAATGGCGTCATCTATACATGTTTTAATATTGTAATCGATTTTAACGTCATTGTGAAATGGCATTTAAACAATCATCGATAATGAATTTTTTTTTTATTTCCGTCAATATTGATCATTTTGAGAGTTATGTATTGAATATTTGTTTCTGCATCGTCATTTTTTCATAACGTTTATGTCTATTCAATAATAAAATATGTATCGGATGAAAATGCATTATCGATTGGAATTGACATTGAAAGTGACAGACATTATCGTCGACGAAACTATTATTCTTATACAAAAGCGTTAAATAATGTTTAATATTATGTAATCCTTTCTTTTGTCATGTTTTCCGTTCAGAATTGTATTTCGTATATAGCTATTTTACATCATTTTTGGTATACTCGATGTTTTCAAACCTATTGTATGCTGCGGTATTAAATTCTGAAATTTAATTCAAATTTTACTGTTTAAAAATTATTATTTCTTATCTTGTTGTTGTTTTTTTTCTGTTATTAAAAACAACAACAAAAAAAGAAATAATAATTTTTGAACAATACAGTTTGACTTCGGTATTAATTTTGAAGATTTATAATCTACATGAAACTAGTCGCGTGTGTGTTTCAATTCGAGTCGACAAACTGTATTTGTAGTTGTGTGGTTCTTCGCACAGCTAAAAACGAATCAGTGTGTTAGGGTAAAATATGTTATATTCTAACAACCAGCTCTACACAATACACCGAACACGAAATTAGCGAAGCGTGGTTATTATTACACCGGAAGTATAGTTTACCTGTTCGCCTGTTAATAATATTCAACACTTTTTATTAATATTCACCGTTTTAGGTAATACAAAAAAATACAAATACAAATTGAATTATCAAAAGTATATTTTTCGAATATCCAACTGAATAGTTCTATTTTTAAACAATTTATTTATTAATTGTTTTTAATATAATTAACATGTTTTACGTACTTTATATTTCAAATGTTTTTACATGGAACCAATATTATATTATACGCACGCGTTATTTAATCCGATGTGGTTTACTTTTCGTTTACATTATACGGCCTAATCGTACCGCTTTGTGAAATATTATGTCGTTCATATGTGAATACGTGTTAACCGATTTTGTTTTGTTTGTTTTCTCTGTCCCTTCTGCAGGAAATCCGAAAACTTCTAATCGAATTCCCCGTGGAAAGCATTCATATCAGCACTACGTCCGGCAGCAGCATGGCGCGGGTGACCCTGGAGGACCCCGAACTGAGAATGGAGGAATGGGATTTCAACAAGCAATTCATGCTCCGCGGACAACGCATACCCGTGTCTCCGACGTCCACCGAGATGCTCTTGTGCGTCGCCCGACTGCCGTTCAACTACACCGAAGACCAGTTCATCCGGCTGGTGCAAATGTACGGCGAGGTGCGCAAGACCTTCCTGATAATCAGCGAGAAGACGGGCGAGAGCAAAGGATACGGGTTCGTCGAGTATCTGAACAAGGAGTGCGCGATCACGGCCAAGTGCGGCCTGGACGGGAAGGTCATTGACGACGCGACGCTCGTCTGCGACTGGTTGGACGGCAGTCACATTACGTACGATTCGCTGCATTCCAAGTGTCTGTACGTGGACAACTTGCCCAAGTCGTTCAGAGACATGAGCGAGTTCCGGAAGATGTTCGCCAAAGTCGTCAACCCGCCATACTGCCAAGTCAGTGTCAAGTCACAATAAAAATTGTTGTTGTTGTTTGTTGTGTTACTGCCGGTCGATGCTAATTAGTTTGATGCGCAACGTTGTTTAGATTGCGCTGAAAAACGGATGCCCGTTAGACTGGGGTCTAGTCGAGTATGCCACAGCCGAAGACGCCGAACGGGCACAGTCGGAGTTAAACGGACACACGTTGAGAGGCCATAACATTCGCATTACATACTACATACCCGGAGTCAGAGCAATAAATTTGTTTTTGAAGCTGTTGAACGAACCGGTAATTATGTGAAAACAATCGAATAAATCGTTTCTGTTCTATTATTTTAAATCTATTCATATACGTGTAAACGTATAATTCTTATTATTACTATTATTATTATTTCTTTTTACGTGTCTTATATAGAGTAAATCAAAATGTGGTGGACTCTTACCAGACCCTCCTCAGGAAGTCATTGAACAATCATTACAAAACCTTTCTAAACAAAATCCTATTTGTAAGTATTATGATATTTTTTGTTTTGCAGTAGTAATATTTTGAATAACATTGGTTTTTTCAGTCGCGCAAAATCTTCAAAATATAATTTTCAATCAAATTAAAGCATCTCAAATGGCGCCTGAAATTCAAGATTTCTCCGATTGTAAGTATATTCCATAAATAATATTGTTCTATGACAATTAAACGAGTATGATTACTATTATTAATTATAAATATTTATAGCAACACTGAGATCACATTTATTAAAAAGCAAGGCACCACCGACTATGTTGCATTCTCCGTCAAGTTTACCTTTCATGAGTGCTACTCCAGAGGTATAATGTTATTTTTTAAGAATTAAAATGAATTCGAAAAAATTAATAATAGCGTTGTATTTTTTTTTTAAATTTTATCGTTTTAAGACTTTTGGAACAAGATTATTACCAAGTCCACCTGTTGGAGAAGTTCCACCACATTTGGCTTCTGGACTGTTTGATGGAGACTTGACAAGTCCATTACTGGCTAATTATTATAGAGATTTGTTAACGGCTCAGATTTTGGCAAGTACACAAAAAGCTAATGGATTTGGAGGTTTGACTGCTAACCTCAATCCAACTTTTGTGGATACCACACAATTATCTACAACCAACAACAATACAATGAACCAAATTGATGCAGCTCAAAAAGTTTATCAAAACCAAAATTTGCAAAGTATTGGCCAGCAATTAGCTCAACATATTGCTCAACAGCAAATTGGTCAACAGTTGGCTCAGCAACATCAGCAGCAACAACAACAACAACAACAACAACTCAATAATATTGGCCAACATAGTATTAATCAGCAACAAAATGTTGTCATTAATATTTATGGAGGTGTGAATACTACAACACCGCCAGCAACGCCGACCCCGTCTACACCTACATATCCATTTGGCTCTTCATTGTCTTTAAACCTGGATCAACCGTGGACCAAGAACACTCCGACTTCTACTACTGATGCGTATTTAACCAGTCCGATCGCTGCACCGGAAAATTCTTCTGTGAGTTACTCGCCGCCGTCCACATGGTCTTCTATGCAGAGCATCTCTTCGACACCGTCGCCACAGTCTCTGTACTCTCCGCTGGCTCCAAATATTTGGACGCCCACTTCGTCCACGTCTTCGTTGTCCAGCCAACAAGAGACATCCCGTGGTCAAAAAGAGGCATTCCTCCGTCGCCTGAACTCAGTCCCGAGGGCATGTACATTGGACAGCATTCGCAAGGAATCGGCGGCCACTATGCCGATTCTTATTTGAAACGTAACAAAAAAAATTAATCGTTCCAACTAAACAACCGTCCATGTTCTGACCAAAATATATATTATTTTATTGATTTTATTATAGTCCAGGATTCAATAATAACTTGTTTCGTTTCATGTTCTCGTATTGAATATTTGATTTGATTATTTAATTTAAAAAAAAAAAAAAAAAACTATTATAGATTCGCATTGGTCCGTCTTTTTTGAGGGCGCTGCGCCAACTCTAACGCGATATACAAAATAAAACCCATACATGGCACGCGTGTAACTTATCTATTTCTGTTTTCTTTATAGCACTTACATTATATTTATTTCTAATTTGTCCTGGACTGACTATTCTAAAAAACTTAGTATTCACCATTACAATGTTGACTGAAATGATTATACATCATTTTCAAATTATTATTATTATTTTTTTTTTTTATTTTTTATTTTGGAAAATATTCTTAATATATTATATATTTCCAATAGGATACTTTTTATATCTTCATAATTATTAATTTTATATATATATATATTTATGTACTTTCAATTGACTCTTTTAATGGACTTGGTAACGTTCATCCATTCTTATAAAAACCAACACACTAGAAATGGAATTTTTTATTTATTTATTGAAGACAATTCATATATATTTGTACTTTGAAGTTAGTTATACGATTCTTTGTTTGATAAAGAGTAATCATCATTTTATCCATTTTTTTTTTTCATTTTTTTTTTTTTTTTTTATCCATTTTTTTTTTTTCATTTTTTTTTTTTTTTTTTGTACACTTAAAAAATATATATATAAATAAACAGTATTAAATTTCATTACAAAATGTCAAGCAAACAAACATATAAACAATTATGATCGCTGCAAAAAAAAATATTTCGTATTATAAACCCATATATTATATTTTCGTACATAAAAATCATATTTTTCGTAATATTTGGCAAATGACATAGGATCTATTAGATCTGTTTTAAGATTGTTTTCATTTTTTTGTTTTAATTCAACAACGCCACAAATCGTGTGTATTATTGGCAATTAAACAGAATTACTTATAACGTATTGAAAGTTGTTAGGTTTTTTTTTAATCTGTGATTGTACGCTTTGATAAATATAGGAATTTATATTGTTCGTAAGCCAAAGTGATTGTATTTTTAAAGTCTCATTCAGTCTTAATTCTTTTGAATTATTACGTGAATTAATTTGGTTAAAAAATTTATGATTTTAAAAAAGAAAAAATGCTTTGCAATTACAAATAAACATAAAGTATATTTAACCCAATTAGCCTAATTTTTTGTATATTTAAGATGCATAAGTATGATAAGGTATGCAATTTAAATTAAACGTTTTTTATTACTATTATTATATAAATATCTTTTTTGAAAACTTAAATTGTTTTCAAAGAAGTGAATTTCATATATTTGTTTTTTTTTTTTTAAAAAAAAAAAAGGCTGATTAGTTAACCTGCTTTTTCATACTTCAAAACACATCTTTAGGTAGTCTGTATTTTATTTATTGTTGTATGTGGAATAAATCATTTTTATATGTTAAATTACATGTTCCATCAATTGTTTCCTTAATATCAACCCCTTATTTTTTTATAAATTTTTTTTTTTTTTTTACGTTTTTTATAATAATTATTAGACAATTCATAGCATTTCGAGGTTCATGTACGAAGTACAAATTTTTCTTTACGTCATTTAATATAGTGTTGTTTAATTATTTACTAGTTAAAGACGTAGTACGTTATCATTAATCTTATTTTGCTATATCTCTAATCACTATATACACATATTTACGCATATGTTATGCAAACTAATTTCACCAATTTTGCTTTATTATTACATGTTTTTAATCTATTATTCATATGACAACGATTTCAACTGTTCGAAAACATTTTGGTAGGTCATGTAAAAAGAAAATTATAATAAAATAAGAATTTTTACAACGGTGTTGTGAAAAACGTTTTACCTCGCGCCCGCATTTGTTTCCGAGTAGTAACTGACCCAAATGTTTACTGTGCTTTAATAGTTCAATATTTAATATTCATTTATTTTATATCTCTACAACTAAACAACGTCGAAAAAAGGCTGACTATCTATAACGACAAAAGATCATTAATTTTTCCATTAATTGTTGACAATAATCGTGTGATTTATTATGCCTACATGCTGAATCAACGTAATGGGATCTTCGACCTTCCTAAACCTTTTCTGTTTTATTTTTCCTCCCCCCCCCCCCCTAACCCTCACTAAACCAAACCATATAATAATATAGTTGTTTTCCATGGACATTTATCATGTTATTTAATTGTAGAATAATATTATGTATCAGTGTTCTTGGTTCTTTGCTATGGATCTTATTGTTAACATGGATGGTAAAATACATCGATGTGGTTTTCGTGTACCACGAATTATATTATTTGTTCTTATATTTTTTTTTTTCTTTCTATGTGTAGCCGGTTGATATTTTTTTTTATATAATATGTATCGCTACAATTTATATATATATACATTTTTTTTAAAAATAATAATTATATTCAATTTTTTATTGTGTAATTAATTACTGACGACGCGATTGTTTTATTATTATTTTTTTTTTTTTAATTATATTTTATTTTTTTTTTTTTTTGTCGCCCCCTCCGCTTATTATTATTAATAATATAATTTTTTTTCTTGATAATCGTTGTTTTTTTCTATCGTGTTTTGTGGTTGAACGAAAACGTTTAATCTCCGGCTCGGGTTTTTCTAGGCGGGGGGAGGGGTGGGAGGAGGCAAGATCATGGCCAAATGGATCGTGAATTTACTGAAAAAAACCCCGTCTATAACGGGCGGTGTAATATAATAAAATTATTGAAAATTACGTATTGAAAACACTGTAATTGTTCAGCTGTTTTCTGAATAAAATTCAATCAATTTCGAAAATCGAATTAAATTGGCGGTGTATTATCTAACGGCAGGCGGTTCCCAAACTTTTTTCATTCAAGGCTCCTAATAATTATACATTTTTTTCACGGCCTCCCTCAAAGAATATATTCAATAAAATAAGTTAAAAATTGTTTACTAAATAATATTTATTAGTTTTAAATGTTAAATTTTGATGACAAAAAAAAAAAACAGTAAAACTTAATATTTTATTCTATACAAAATAATTAAATGCGAACCAATGTGCTTGTTTTTCCGTTTATTAATTTTTCAAAAATTAGGAATTAATTGTAGTTACTACAACACGCATTTCTTTTTTTTCCACATTGAGTTGTGGGCCGATATTTTGATTTTAATATACGGCTACAGCAGAAAATCCTGCTTCACATTAAATACGAAGTGGCAAATGGTATTAATAGACGTAAAGCTTGTTTGCTAACTTCAGGATATTCATCTTTAATACTGGTTCCCAAAATCATAAAAGTGAATTATGAAGAAAATTGCATTCATAGGTGAAGATTCGGATGAAATGTCGATTAAAAATTGTTCCCCTTCTGTAGTGTGCGAAATTTGATGGTGCCTTTTCAGTGGAACGGGTCTTTAATCCAATAGTACTGTTTCATTTCTATCTGGGAAATATATTTCATGGAAATTGAGTTTCAAGATTCGTCAGATGCTTCTAAAAATAAGTGTCTTCTAATCTCATTGGTAATTCAAGATCATTCTCTCCAAGAAAAAAATATTTAAAAAGTGGAAAACAAGTGGTTTTGCCCATTTCTTCTGTTAATTTTTTCTTTTACCATAAGTTGATTTTTTTAATAAAAGCAACTATCTTATCATAGAATTGCAGATATTGAGTTTCTTTACCTTGTAAAGATATATTTAAGTTGAGTGAAGTTTTCAAAACTATTCACATAAATCGGATAATTTTTATTAAAAAATTCACTATCAACAAACATTTCGCTAATATTATAACCTTCTCCATTTAAATAAAGAATTAAAGTTCTTGTCTAAGGTTCGAAATACTCTTTGGAAGTACATTACCGTTTTGATAGCCATCTAGAATTACAGTAAAACAGTAATGTATGTATGTTCTGCTCCCAATCTTCACACAGTTTTTGAAAAAAATCTTGCATTTAACAGGTCTTGTTTTTACATAGTTTGACTACTTCTTATAACTATTTCAAGTATATAAATTTAAAAGAGGCAACTTATATTTTGTGACGCTATAAGCTCTCGCTTGAATAAGACAATGAGTCCATATATCATTTTTGGAGCCCCCTTTTTTGGTCGGACATATAAAGCCTGAAGTTCACACCCGTACTGACCAGGACATAGCTCGAGCTCCATCTGCACACACGCCCAAACAGTTTTCCCCATTTAATATTATTATGATCCATAACATTATGTAGTGATATTCAAATAGGTCTTTAGCTTTAGTATCACTTAATATAGATTTGATCAAAAATTAATAAATTCTGTCTATAATTATCTACACCATCCATAAACCGAACATAACATAGTAAAATATTGCGTCTTTATTATTATCGGGTTAATTCATCAAGCTGAATCGCAAAATTTTTATTTCTTAATTTATCAATAAGATGATCAATTTATATTATCCTGAGATATTCTTGAATTAGCCGACTAATATAGTATTATTAGATAAAGATATATTTTTAAGGTTGGGTTTGCTTACATAGATTCTCCTATCAGAGTATAAAACATTATTCTATTGCTGATGGGTAAAAATAAGTTCTTCGGCAAATCGTATGAGGTTTTTTTTTGCATTGTGCAATTAACGAAATGCTTCTTTATATGAAGCCCCAAAAATAAGCTTAGATGGACAACGCCTTGTCTGTATAACGAAAACTAGAAGATTGTTTTTTTTCTAATTTTGCAAGTTGTCTTCCAAAATAATCACGTGATTTATTATTTAATGTACTATGAACTTGGTATCTAAATGACGTTTATAATTTGTTAGGTACCATACTATCAGCAGACTAAGACTTAGGACGTTTCTTCTGTTATCGATTGTAATGTAAGTAAAACCCAAAATATAACGTAATATAGTATCATATTTTCTAAACTTCCGGTTTATTTTCTTCTTTAACAGTTGTCTTCATTTTGTTTACGTTTCGATTCAATATTAAGAAAATTTTTCCATAGTTAATGAATTGAAAAAATAGCACGAAATAAAATAAATGTTATTACGATTAAAGTTAGAAAAATGTACGCTCATATATTACACACTACGTAACTAACGATGAATACAAAACAGTTATAATACTGGTATTAACTGTAACTATTTTGTAATAAACGTGTGTCGTGTATGGATAAGGAATAATGTTAAATCGTTTATACAAAATTTTTATTGGACATAAAATTGATCTAAAAATAACAATATGTATAAAAATTCCAACCGCGCGCCGCGCCCGCCCTTGTTAGTGCTCGCGCGCTCCTTTGGTGGCGCCGCCACACAGTTTAGGGAACCGCTGATCTAAGGGAATGCACATCAAAAACAATACGACGAGTTACACACGTGAATACACGTGAATACTTTTGAAAATTTAAATTTTCGTTCCCGTTCTCGACATGTGGGCGAAACCAAATTTGGGGTAGGCCGCTGTGCCCAAACCCTGTCACCCCTCTAGCGCCGGCACCGTATTTCCCATCCGAGCGTCAGGTTCGAACACATTTTGCTCGCCAATCCGTTCTATAATCGAAAACGCGTCGACCATACTCAACCGGTTTTAGTTTTTCGGGTGACCTACGGGCACGTTTGGGCTGGGCTATTTTTTACTATTTTTTATTCTATTGCAGCGCGGTCTAACCAGATTGCGCGTGTAGTATTTACGGCAGAGCGGTCAGTTCTTGCGTATACTAATATCGTGCGAGCGATGAAATAGAAGAAGTCGTTCCACTCATTGGGCCCGGTCGACGTTGCGATATCGGACCGCGAGGAAACGATTCGGTTCCCGAGACAACCGCGGACCCGATCGGGCGGACGACGAAATTTGAATTCAAATTGTGTAGGCCCTTTTTTTAGTTTATAGTGTCTTTCTGTATAAGCCCTAATTGAGATTCATCGCCGTGTGAACCTCGGTCGACCCCATCGGGGTAAGGAATTTAATTTATTAAATTAATATTAGATGAAAATTTAATTGTAACGTATCATATGATACGATTCTTTTTATATATAAAAAATGTTAAAATGTATTTTTTGGCCCTGTGATCCGTTAATTTGTTATTATTATTCCTATAATTACTGTTGTGCAGCACCTAGTATATTTGTGTGTGCTCGTTTTTGTATAACTCGAACCCCAAATAATACACACATTGGCGGCTAACCATCGTGTCGAATCGGTGCTTACGAGATTAGTCGCCAAACACACACATATATATTTCAAATAAACTAAAATTATAATACGATCAAAGCATTCCAATTCGTGCGATCATAGTTTTTATAATTAGATTAAAACCGAAACATGAATCGTATAAATTGTTATTGGATCAAATTAAACGATTCACCGTGAAGATGAATGGACTTTGGCAAAACGGAAAACAAGACGCGATTTTTCTCTGTGAAAATATATATTAATGTAGGCGCATCCATAATTACGCGAATACGGTTACAAACTTGTTTTCGACGACGGACGTGCAACGGCGCAAGAGTTTTTCGAAGTTCCAAGACAGACGATCATCGGCTCGTGTACGTGATACCAGACCCACCCATATACAGTTTTTCCAGCCACGGTACTGTACTTTGAGCATTTTGTCGTTCTACAATAACTTTACTGGTAAATTCGAAATCGATTTCATTTTTTATTTTTTTTTTTACAAAAAGGTACCTGAAAAAATACTTGGGTACCACAGTCTCATGTCGCAGTTGTTACACCTCTTAACGAGTCCCATTTTAATTGTCCGCTGAAATAAGTTTTAAACCCAAGTAGCACTGAATCCGCTAGCCAGTTTTAATATAAAAATCAACGTTTTTATTTTTTTTTTTTAAACAAAGTACGATATTATAATAATATATCCTATTTATGCACGTAGATCGTGGTGAGCTGGGGAACGGCACGACTCGGTTTTGTTTTTCCCTAATTTTAAATATAATAATATCTTTGTGTTATTATATTTTTTTCCCCCCGGACCCCGTCACCATAGTACTCATACAGACCCCCCCCCACCGCGAGCCCCGTCATTTGAAATTGACACGGCGTTTTTTCCGAATAAATCACATTCAATGCGTTACGGCGGTCATCGACCGTTGTTCCTTGAAATACTCTTTGTGTTGTTTTCTCTTCTCTCTCTCGTTTTTCTTAAAGATTATTTATACAATTAGTTATCAGACAATCTCGTACGGTGTCGGCCTCGTGGGTTTTCGACGAGACAGTGCACGTTCAAACACTAATACGTAAACAAAACATTGACTTAATTCGTATTACTGTAACTTTATTTTCTTTAAGATTCATTTTAAAAACTCTTTCTGTTCTCGAACAATAATCACGGCGAAACTCGAATACAGGACCGAATACTCCATTTCGTCCACAAACGTGTCCAGATTGCAGTCTTTACACGTTAAATCGATTATTTTTTTTTTGTTTTTACGTACGATCGTTTAACGTACGGGCGTGAATGATCAATAAATCAGCTTAATTGGTTTGATTTACGTGTCGATCACGTTTCTTCTGTCATACATTCCATTAGAGAACGCTCGACTATTAAAATATTTAAATTTTCGCGTTTAAAAACGCCCCCGTTATCGAAAAAATTCGTAAACTCGTCGAGCACTGTCGCGAGAAAACCGAAAAAATTCTCGCCGCCGGATTTTTCCGTGGCAGTCGCTCGGCTTCACATTAAATCAGCGGTATCCCAACCAGATGGTTCCGCGAGGCATAACCCATAAAATTTTTAAAAATATTTCAATTTTCCCTTTGGGCGTGTTACAAATGTCACGTACCGAACCAATCGTTACCTAAATTTCTAATGGTCTGTGAAAAAAAATTGATTCTTATTTATGAGAAAAAATAAATGTCTAAAAATGAATGTGGTCCGTAGTGTCGAAAAGGTTTGGGAAAACCACTGGCGTTAAAACGAACTAACTTCGCGACAACGGACGCAAAACGGTATCCCGCTGGCCAGAACGGAAGGGATCAAACAAAACCGCACAAACGATACCGCGTGTGTTTAGTTGACCGTCGTCACGTTTGTTCGAGCGCCATTCTCTCGATCGACGTGCCGAAGACGCGATTCCGCCACGAGACATGGCCGGGAAGAAACGTCGCGACAGGATCCGGTAGGACAGCGACGGATACGGAAAGCTGACGACGCGGACCGTGGCGGCCGTCCGGCGGACGGCGGTCCGTCGACGTGGTCGAAACGCGGTCCGCACTCTGAAACGCGGTGGGCCGTGCAGCAGCCCGCCGGTTCCCGACGAGGGACGTCCAAAAGACGGACGGCGACGCTAACGCGACCAGCGGTCGCCGGGCGTCGTGGGAAGGAGACGCCGCCTGTCGGTCGGTTCTCGCCGGCCAGGAACGAGGAGACGTCAGCACCGCCACGGACGGGGAGCCGGGACGCGATGTCCAGGCGGGCGACGGAGGGAGGAAGAGCCGCCGCCGCCGTTCCCGGTCTATTATTGGGTCGCAGAAGCAGCGGAGGGCGGACGACGAACGGAACGGACACCGTAATTTTCTACGACGACGACGCTACGACGACGACGGCGTGCACCTGGACCCGGTCGGCCAGGAGGAGGGTCGGAGGAAGTCGTCCGTCGCCGGCGTACCGGGAAATCGTCCGCGAGATCGTCGTCGGCCGGCCGGACGCGTGGCCGGAGAGGAGGCGGACGCCGACGCGACAACAACGGCGGCCGAGATGTTCCGCGGTCCCTGGAGCGTTCGTCGCCAAGACGGACTAGAAACAGAGGCCGCGAGGGCGACCGAGAAACGACGGGCCCGCTATAAAAACACGTTTTATCATTGGTCTTTTATTGGAAAAATAAATACAAATGTTTTTCCTTACTTTCGGACGTTCAAAAAAAAGTTTATGTTATTTACTCTCACACCAACGCTATCCCTGGTTACCCAGAAAGGCGTCTGAAACGTACCTGGTGTCGTGACCTACTAAATCTAAAATTGTTTATACCTCTGACCTCCCCCATAATTTTGTAATTCCCACTCTCTATTCCTAGAAAAAAAATCTCATTAACAATCGTAGCCTAAAATCCTAACCTTAAGTGCCTTCAATTGGGAGGCTTCTTATCCTCCGGCCTCTCAATACCATGTCGCCTTCATCACATAACACATTATTGGTAAAACAACACATTACAAGATTGTGTATATTTAAATAAATGATAAAAACCAAAAAAAAAGCATTACTACAGAATACCGATCGTATCTGGCCCTAGTTTCTTTCTCGCCGACTCTACGAGTGTGTGTCTCGAGTGGTTCTTTGCGGAAAGCGAAATGTTCTTGGCGCACATGAGAACGAAATGATCGAAACGGATGTTTGGTAGCGGAGGGCCGGAAAGTTGATATCGACAAGGGCCGCAGGTTTAGAATAGAAAAACGTTTGTCCGTCCGGTGAGAAAGGCCTGTTGTCGGCTTCAATTCGGGTTTACTGTCGACGGGACTCGCGGACATAATTTTCGTTTTTCGTTCGCACCCCAAACCGTAGAATCTTAAATTAAATTTTTTTATCAGCTTCGTTTATAATTTTTAACTCTTATCTATGATACTATAGAAAGACAATTTAAAAATGAAGTGTAGACTATGTTGAATTTTTCGGTTTTAACGTTTTCGATAAACCAATAAAGATAAATACTCCCTCCACCCCCTTTTATCAAAGTACATATAATTGTTTTCATATATGTATTGCAGTTCAATTATCGAACGGATACGTGAATCCTTAAAACATTGATGGGCTACAAATAATATACACATACACTACAGTATGGATCTTAAATATCGCTGAACTATCCGTGAGGACAATGAATCGTTCCGATAAGCAGCCGGCAACCGACCCGCGAATTCTTCGACATTCGGATAAAGATACAAAGACAGGACCTTTATTGTTTTTGTTTCGGTGTATCGCAAATGATTTTTCCAATAAAAGCGTAAAATTATTTCATTTGCTCGATGCGACAAAACGAGGTTTTAAAGTTTTGTTTGATTAAGATGCCCCTCCCCCAGCCCACCCTAAATAAGTTCCGGATCCGCGGCGACTGATCAGTGACGATGTATTGGGACAACGTTCCGGGGACCGGTTCGAATGTTGTCTCGACAAACGTTTAGAAATTCGTCACACCGCGGCCTATTCGTCCGTTTGGGCCCCTAGGCCTAGGGAACGTAGTTCCACAGTTTTGAAATCGTTTAATTTAGTTTTTTATCGTCGTACAAACGACCGGAACGGCCTGAAAGGGGTCCGTCGACTTACGGACTCAAACTCGACGGAAAAAAACCGTCTCCGTCCGGCGAGATAGAGCTGACCAATTTAATGCGGATGTCACTATCGGACAGGCACACCTAAAAACAAAGTACAATTATTTCTAGTAACAGGATAACAGCAGGACATACACGTGTGACTTGCCTCCACTCCGGTGTTGCCTGATAGACATAGGACCAAATGCCTGCTTCATCGAAGGGGTGGTGTTTTCTAGAAAAATAATATAATATTGGTTACTTTATTATAATTACTTCATATAATTATTTTAAAAGTTGGTAACCACCTATTCCACCAGATTGCAAAACGCATTTTAGTCACCAGGAGTTCGTTAGGATTAATTTAAAAAGGAAAAAACGAATTATAATCGATCGTTTAAACCAAGTAACCAATTGTTCAAGTCAAAATCGATTAATCGGATAGGATCATTCGGTTTTAATCATCGACGTTAATGATCGATGTGATCAAAATAATTTCACGGGTGGGGTGGGTCGTCCTCGATGTAAATTTGCCCTACATTAAATTTAAAGGTTTCGGCGCCTCTTGCTTGCCCCTCTTGAAGCAACTGGATTCCGTCCCCACCCCATACGCCTCCCACGTCGAACCAAATTTCTGGCTACGGTCCTGTAAATAGACATGAAAAAAAAGTACAGCCTACGAAACTTGTACTAACTGGACTTGAGGTGTTCGAACGTTTCGTTTCGGGACGCCTGTGTGGGTTATCGGTTTCGATGTAATCCGATGTTTTTTGATGAAATCTTTTTGTAAAACGAAACAGACGGTTTCGTTTACGGTTTGTTATTTTTAGTTGATGGTCGGATCGCCACGTTAGTGACAAACCAAGGACGCTTTTAGAATTATTCGCATGCACGTTGATTGATAAGCTTGGATTGTCCATGTGTTCGATGGTTTTGGCTGGGCCTCAGCTGGTGATGATACCATAGGTCCATATAGACGTATTTAATAGAACTTTATGAAGTAGCAAATTCGACGGACATAGTAAATACACATTACTCTCTAAAAATGATCGATATTGACGGAAATAAAAAAAATTCGTTACCGATGATTGTTTAAATGCCGTTTCGCAACGACCGTTAAAATCGATTACAATAAGTAAAACACGTATGGACGACGCCATTTTCGGCTACAAAGAAAGTAATTGGATTATTATTCATACGTTTTGACGCACATAATACGATTAACGCCGACAAAAACGGAACGTGTGAATTTTATATTTCGTAAATTTATTACTCTGCCTGTGGAATTCGTTTCGCGTAGGAGATGTTTCAGTTGATCAGATTACATGCATTACCGGTTAGTAATTATTTAGCACGTTTTTCTGTTTTTCACACGAGCTTAAGAAAAAAACGGACGGGAAAACGTCCGAAAAAAAAAAAACCACGGGAAAAAACAAAAACCGAAGAGAATCGTCAACACGCCGTGTCTGGGGCACGTGTAAATTTTAGTATTCTCACGAACACGAAACAACTTAATTTTAGCATTGGTTGTTGTATCAAACCTTTTGTTCGAAAACGACGTGACGTATAGAATTATCGAAAAGCCAAAAAGAATTAAAATTCCGTCGCGTCGTGACGGATACGGATACTAGATATAATATCGAATACAACCGATCTATAAACGTGTCTATCGGTCGACAATAACGGGACTGGCCCGAACGACGAAGAAAAATCAAACCAAACCAATAACGGACGTCGCGTTGCGGATCCCGGTTGAAACCGTTTTAATTTCGTCGTTCGGTCGTCGGTCGGAAACGAGACCACTAGGTTTTCTAAAATAAAGGTGTTATCATTCCGGGGCGACCGTTCGCGTGCAACGTTTTCTCGACGACACGCCGGAAGTCCACCCTAAACGCGATCCGTACGAGTACATGACGGGGAATACGGTCGAAAGAAGGACGGGAAGACGAACGGCGCGGGCGCCGCGGCAGAGTGCCGAGACGATAGACGGACACGGACGGCCGACCGAGATCACGAGAACCGCGGCCGTGCCGTGCGCGCGGTCCGTCCGACGTTCCCGTCGAACACGGTCGACCTTGATACGCGGTGGGTCGCGGAGGAGCCGTATCCGCCGCCGCAGCAGCCGCCGGTCCCGACGAGGGACGTCCAAAGGCGAGCGGGCGACGACGACGGCGACGGAACGCGACAACGGTCGGCCGGCTTCGTAGGAGGAGACGCAGCTTCGACGTCGTCGTCGTCAAGAGCCGCGATGACGACGCCGCGGGCGGTCCGCCGGCCAGGTACGAGGGACGACGTCAAGCACACCGCCCACGGTAGGGGAGAACCGTGGACGGCGATGTCCCAGACGGCGGGCGGGCGGCTGGCGGAGGATGAAGAGCGGGCGAGTCAAGTCAAGGGAGAGTCGGACGATGCGGCGGGTTCGGAAGAGCCGCAGAGTCCGGCCGTTCCCAGGTCTATGTCGCAGAGCAGCGGAGGGCGACGACGACGGACGACACCGATTACGACGACGACGACGACGACGGACGACGGCGTGCATTCTGACGTCCGGCCAGATGAGGGAGGGTCGGAGGAAGTCGTTCGTCGCCGGCGTTACCGGGAACATCGTCCGCGAGATCGTCGTCGGCCGGGACGCGGTCGCCGGAGAGGAGGCTGGACCGCCGACGCGAACAACAACGGCGGCGAGATGTCCGCCCGGTCCTGAGCGTTTCCGTCACGGCAAGGAACGGACAAGAACAGAGGCCACGAGGGCGACCGAGAAAATGACGGCCGCTATTAAAACACGTATTTATCATGGTCTTTCTATTGAAAATAAATACAAATGTTTTCCATACTTTCGACATTCAAAAAAAAGTTTAAGTATACTCTCACACCAAACGCTATCCATCCCTGGCGTCCTGAAACGTACCTGGTGTCGTGGACCCTACTAATCTAAAATTGTTTATAACCTCTACCTCCCCATAATGTTTGTTAAATCCCACTCTCTATTCCTAGCTCATTACAATCGTAGCCTAAAATCCTTAATCCTTAAGTGCCTCCTATGGGAGGCTTCTTATCTCCAGCCTCTCAAAGCCATGTCGCCTTCATCACATACACTTATGTTAAAACCAACACTTTACAGGATTGTGTATATCTTTAAATAAAAGATATAAAAACAAAAGAAAAGTATACTCTCACGTATACCGATCGTATTCTGTCCACGTTTCTTTCTCGGCCGACCTACGGAGTGTGGTGTGTGTCTCGAGTGGTGTTCTTTGCGTAAAGCGAAATGTCTCCTGCGCACCATAAGAACGAAAAAGATCAAAACGGTTTTTGGTACGGAGGGCCTTTTATATCGAAAAGGGGCCGCAGGTTAGGAATAGGAAAAACGTTTGGTCCCGGGTTTATCCCCCGGGGGGGTTGAGAAGGCTGTTGGTCGGTTCAATTCGGTTTAACTGGTCCGACGGCTCCGCGCGGACAAAATTTTCGTGTGCCCGTCCCGCCGCGGGTAAAAATTCCGACATCGTCCGACGATGTATTGGACACGTCCGGATCGGTCGAATTCTGTTCGACAAACGTTTAGAGATTCGTCACAAGTTGGATATTCGTTTCGGTTTTGGACTTTTTTGTAAGTTTAGAAACGTTTGTTTAGTGGGTTTTACGCGGTTACAAATATCGAACGGTCCCCTAAAAAAGGGTCCGTCAACTTATCGATTGATGTCATGAATTGTAATTTTAAATGTAATACATTTTTAAAAATAAATCACGACGACGAAACACGTAACCCTCCGAAATTCGAATGGGTTTTTTTTTTCTCAGCGCCAGCGATTGTTAATGAATTTTTGGAATAGGCTTTAAACGGTTTTTGTGCGCGCCCGTAAACCGGACGAACGAACTATACTTTTCGTACGAATACTGTTTTGATTCAGACGGACGATTTTAAAACTACGTACTTTCATTTTAAGTAACTTTTTAATTTCTGACAGAGTCCGCTTCGTTTCGTGAAAACTCATTATTGACATACGACGTAACTAAGTCACAAATTTAATAAATTTTGAACATTCGTATTTAAAAACCAGTTCGAAAATGTCGAACCGACCGGTCGCGGCCTTTGGTTGTTCCAACTTGCTACGTGACAAATTTAATAATTGATACGATTGAAAATGGCCATTGAAATATCGCACTCGTTTTATTATTAATTTGGTTTTGAATCACCCGACGACGATAAACTGAAATATTCAAAAACGTCATACAATACCTGGAAAACTAATGGAAATATAATAACTATAAAAGTCATGCAACTTTTCAGCGTACGGGGGGTTGCTTCGCTGTGGCGGAAGAGCGGTGTTGCCCTCGTTGATCATTCCCTGCGAAATAGGATCGTCAACGAGTTTTCAATTTTTCCTAAAAAAGCTCAGCAATACACGAAATAAAAATAACATTGTTAGTCTTAATTATATTTTATGTATATATATATATATATATAGTATATTGTATAGGTACAATAGTAATATCAAAAAATGAAATACACCTATTCCAATGCATTTCGTTTTTCGTTACAAAAATCTTAACAAACACTATTTAAAATTATTTCTCATGGTAAAAATTGATGGTTTAAACAAAAAAAAAAAATTATCAACACCAAATGTAATTACTTAAGATAGAAAAGCATTCTAAAACTTAATGGTACGCGAGGGTTCCCTCCTTGTATGTATTTATAATCCCCCCCGTGTTTTAATCAATTTTGTATAGGGAATTAATTGTTTATCTAGCGTTATAACAGAATATACTAATTTACGTTAGAAAAAAAAATGTATGTAAGAATGACTTATTAATAAATAATACCTTTTATTCATACTAAAATTTTATTAGAGCCAAAACAAATCCATCGTTCACGTTTAGTTCGTATTAAATTAGTCTTTCTTTAGATGACTCGATTTTTGTTTCTTCCATTTTAAATTGAATCCACGTTGTCTTTCGTGTTGGCATCGATACCATTACCACGGTTTAAATTTGAATCGGCCTGCTGTTTAATTCCAAATACGGATGACCTTCTGAATCACTCTCTGGGAATTGCCGAAACTGATGTTTTAGCATTTTGACCGCCAGCTGTACGTATTCAACCGTTGGGGAGCGTTTCTGGAATGACTTTCTGGGAATCGTCGAACGGAGGATTTGCATTTACACGCCAAGCTGTATATTTCCAACTACAGGAGAGCTTTTCTCTAGAGCAACTCTCTGGGCGTTACCAAGCGCATGAAGGTTCGTTAACTACCTTGAGTGACATAACTTCTCTATAAAGCATTGACTTGTGTTCCGAATCCGCTCCATGTCGATCGCCTCAATACTGGTCGGTCTACCTTCGAAACTCGAAAATCTAATCTGGTAGTCGAAACGTGCGATTTTTTTTTCTGGGCTGTTCTTAAAAATTACACTCAGGCTTAGAGATTTGTTGAGATCATTAATATCGTTTCAGGGATTCTAGTTTCCTATAAATTGATTAAATCAAAATCATAATGGACAACCAATTATGAGTTTGATGTTTAAAAATATTGACAACAGTGAATCGAAAGAATATAAAATCCACGGCAAAACCATAGTAGATTACTGCAAATGTGCGAATAAATTTAAGCTTCTTCGTGATAGCTACAAACCAATTTTCCTACGATTAGGTACTAACCATATCTTTTGTTAAGCTGTTTGTAGCCATTGCAACGGAAGGTTAAAGGCTTTTCAATTTTGTTTGGATTTTAATTTCATGAAGATAACATTTTTTTCATTTCCATAAATAGTTTATCTAAATGATATACACTAAGGAGTCTTTCAAACATCATTTCGATTTGCATATTGTATTAACACTTTTTTGTAAAGGTAAAA
Source organism: Schlechtendalia chinensis (assembly GCA_019022885.1). Classification (NCBI taxonomy): domain Eukaryota; kingdom Metazoa; phylum Arthropoda; class Insecta; order Hemiptera; family Aphididae; genus Schlechtendalia; species Schlechtendalia chinensis. The sequence goes on along the minus strand of CM032345.1, from coordinate 13,267,480 downwards.
CAAACTTAAACTTGTAATCATCAGTTCTTTACCGTAGAAGTTTTATGTGCAGTATAAATTTGGCGGTATGTTCTAAGTTTGGCGTCGTTTATGTACATCGTTCATCAACATTTCCTTATCGATAATTAAACCTTAAAAAAAATAATTAATTATCAATTAATTAATAGTTCCGAAATTAAAAAAAAACAATGTTTAATATCTTACCAATCACTTTTCAATATAAATCTCCCTTGTAGTTTACAGGATACTAAAGTCGGGCCAAATTTGATGATTGTATTTAGAGTGAATGTTTTATATCTGCTGTAGTAGCCTCTGGTTGCTTTTGTTTTGATTGAAATCAAAACGACTATATTTGATGAAAAATTTCGAATCAGCAGCCCTCTTTCCAAAGAAAATTTCAGCCATAGATATTTCAGCAGGAAATAAAATCCTTCATCTTTGGCGGATGTGTAAGGGTTTATATGAATCAAAAATGGAATTTTTGCTTGGGAGAGATAATAATAAGCTGGCTTCACACCTCGAACCAGTTCTTCGATAGTATAGGTACAAGTGGCATTTGATTGTAATTTAAAATTTTCTTGCACTTGCCTTTTAACGTTCTTCCACTTTTCACCGATAGATGTATTAATTTTGGTAAGATCCCATATTCATTTTTGTTCAAATTTTTTTATCTTTCAATTTTATAATTTGTCTTTTTCCTATCAGCAGGGACATTTTCTATCCAATCATTTTTTTTTACAATAATCTGGCATATCTCCCATATTCATTTTGATCCCTCTTTTCCATAATTTTCCTTAGTCTCTGACATAAACAATGCAATCATTAGGGTTCTTTTTAGGAGCCATTTCTAAAAAATAAAAACAGTACAATAGAAAATCAAATAAGATAAACTGCGTAGTGAACGAACAATATATAATATTTACCAAAATAAAACAATTAAATAAAAAATATTAATCTCGAAAACGTTCAGAGAGAAAGCTAATCGTGCTGTTGCAGTATTTCGTAATTATAGAAATACAATGACAATCGATAAAAATCGTTTATTTTTCCCTCGAGTCTGTAAATAAACACATAATCAATATACAGTAAATGTGGATAATTTTATTTTTGCAGCTTTAGAATTAAAATGTATTAGTGTTCGTAGCGCGCCATTCCGCTATATTTTAGTTTAGTAACAACGTTTTCAATTGTTCCAATGAAAATATATTTTTTTTTTCAAATTATACGAAAACTAATTACAAAAAAAAAAAATAAAAGGTACTTTTTTCGAAAAATTGTGGAATGTTTATGTCTACAACTGATGATATTATAAACAACTATGGTTATCGGTAACCATATACAAAACAATATGTCAGTCGAACGTTTGTGACCCACTCAATTGCAAATTGGCCTCAACGGTGTCAAAACATTGCTGTAATTGAAACCAAGCGAATGGTGGTGTAAAAACGTTCGAAGTAAATCAATTAATATCGGTCCTTCATTACAAACGCATATAAAATGGAACGATCGCGGCGGCGTGTGTTAAAAACGTTTTATTTAATTCAACAACAAAGGCGTGATGAACACGCGCGCAATAATTCTCGAATGGACAGGCATAATGTTTAAACAATATTACATAACGCAGTTGGTACGTCTGGGGGAATTATTTATTTCGCCGATATCTCCCGTTAAACCATTCGCTCGCTTTAAACGGCCAAATCTATCTGCGGTTTTTTTCTCCCCCCCTTTTCATAACGAACACCGTGGTTTTTCCGATAAAAGTTGCAAACAACACAATAGGGTAACGTTTAAAAATTTTTTTGTTTTCTATCCGTCATTTTGGAAACAAAACACACGGCGCGGGACAGTCGGCTGCGTTTTCGTCGGTCGGGAAAATGGGTTTTTAACGTATCATGCGATCTACCGAAAGTCATCGAAATCTGCTGTAATCCCAAAAACCGGATAACAAACGTGTACGTTGCACGTGCGTCATACATTTTAACCGAAACGTTTTTATTGATTCACCGATGGATAGAATTGGTAAATAATCAAGAGACAAACCGGGGTCCGGGGGGGGTCCGGGGGGACAGCAAATTTCATTCGGTTCCACCGATTCACGGATGTCCGGTGTTGGTTTAAATATTTATTTTTCCATATTTAACAACGTTTTGGAAAAAAAAAATGACAGCACCGAAACGAAAAAAAAAAAAAAAAACGATTTGGACGTAGTAAAAGACGACGTCAACCGTTAATGGAAATCTTAAGGACACTAACATACAACCGGAGAGTAAAAAAAATAAAAAACAAAAAAAAAAATTCAAAAAGGGTTGTGAAATTTTTCGATCGATACGTAGGATACGGACACCAACTAAAACACCAACAGAAATCGTTGTCGAATTTGTGTGGCGGGCGACGAAATTGGGCGGATGGGATGATGTGGTACCGGTGTAACTGTCCGTGTTGACTCGGACTTGTATTGGCGAAAAATGTTTGGTATAGAAAGAATTCGGAGGGACAAGACCGCGGGCGGAAGAAAACACAAAACCAGATAGTATTTTTATACGTATTTTTATTCTCTACTCGTTCTGTCCCTTTTTTTGTTACAGCGGGTGTTTGGCGCGAATAGTCCTTAAGCTCCTTAAAAAAAGTATGGCCCCGCCGCGGACAATCGGTTTACTGATCTGTGTTCGGACGTGACACCGCGTGTCGAGATCGTTTTGTTCAGGTCGTCCGCGCCGTGCAGAATCGACGAACAATCTCGTTTTTCGTGATAAAAAGATTTATAACGAGAAAAAAAAAAAAAAAACCGCGTCCCTGTGAACCCTAGTTCCAATTGATGCCGCCGGTCGGAAGTCGAAACCGGAGATCGGACTGAGACACCGAAGGCGCGGGGCGGTTCAGTTTTACGGAGGGCCTTAAAACTGGATAAAATAGATAACCTTGACGATGTATAAACGTAATAAAAAAAAAACATAAAAGTTTTGAAAAAAATAAAACCGACTTCGAATAAAATGCACTAAAAACGATTCAATTCGGCGCGTGACAGCACGGGAGATAATCAGATAACATTAAAAAAAAAAACCGTTTCGGACATCGGTAAACGGGTTTTTTTTTTCTGTCGTACATTGTATTATTTTGTGCATCGTCGGATATGATAATAGTAAGGCCCATGGAATAAAAAAATGTACAGCTCGAGGTACACCCGGTGCACGGGAATCTCCTACCCAGCCCTGCCCGGTCCGCGACGTCCTGACCGACGTTGTTCGACTCCGTTTTCCCGTGACGATTGAAAACCGGGTAATCCGTTGACGCGGACAACACGGCGCACACACTAGTATTAAGGCTAGGTTCACATGGAACGCCGCGTGTTTAGATATACTATTTTCTCATACATCTTTCAGCTTGGCGGCGCCTGCCACGTTGGGAACATGAAATACTCAAACCAAACCATATAAAAGCGATGAAGTTAGGTTTAGGACGAACCGAATATTTCCTTTTCTCTGTTTTGTCTGCGTCTCATCGTCCTTCGGTGGACAACGGCACAAACACACGGCATCACACACATACACCATCGACGCTAGTCTGAACTGTACCAAGCATTAACCAACTATATGCAAACGTTTGTTATTAGTATTCGTTGAGTAGAACATTTTCGCTCAACGCGCGTCCACGTGAACTTAGCCTAATCGTCGTCGTCGACTCGTCCGACGTTTTCGTTTTGTTTTTCAAACGGCGGGCGCGCGCGTACGTCCGTATTATTTCGTCCGGTGTATCGTCTGCTCGCGTCGCAGTCGAACGCGCGGACGGTTTTATTTGCCCGGTTCCCGAACCCAACCCGCTAAGGAAACGGCGTTTTGCACGTTTGTCTCTACAAAAGCTAATTGAAACGGAACGGATTCGAAACGACACCGGGCGCACACGCGGGCCGAAACAGTAACGCTCTATTGCGTGGCGCGTAAACGAAACGTAACGGCGGTTTGATCGGCGAAATCGCGGGTTCGAAACCTGACGATTTTCTCGCAGACTCGAAAAGAACGTCTCTTTTTTTTTTGTACGAGGTTAAAAACAACTGGTGACGGTAAAATCAGCGGCCGTATTTTCAAAAACCTTTCTGGGGATAATGGGTCGAATATCCCTAGACAATACCGGGTACATATAAAAGTAGAAAAACATATTTATTAACAACAAGAACCCCATTCGTTCGCGGTACTAATCGAAAAAGATCGCAAACGACGTCACGAAATCCGAAACGGTGAGGGAACGTCGACGTGTTTAACGAGAAACCGTGCGCGTTGTTATTCCGGTGCCGCGCGTAAACAATAACGATAACGATAATAATAACAATAAAATATATATAAGAGAACTTGTGATTATTTTATGCACAAAATGTTTGAAACCCAAATCACAAAAATTATACACACAATAACCGGTAGTAGCTTGCGCTGATGATGACAACGTAGTTGTCGAAATACGTATACGCGGTTATTGTGTATAATTTTTGTGATTTGGGTTTTAAACATTTTGTGGATAATAATAACGATAATAATAATAATAATAATAATTACGTTGTCGTTCGTTCGGTTTTCTCGATGCGTGGGCGTACTTCCCGGACGACAACGAACACCGGGCCGGACGTGCACGCGAACTCTCCCGACGGAACACAAAATGGACCGTGAGGGGAAAAAAAACCTCGACGTGTCGCGGTTATCGCGCGGACGGGAACCACGGAGCCCGCGCGTTCGTCTCGAACAACACGGTCGGCCGCTCGCCAAAGCCCGTGTTCTGACGGTCGCGCTCCGGTTGGCCACACCGACGGCGCGTCACGTTGGCGACACCGGTCGAATCGGCGGCGCACGCCGTTTTCCCGCCGCTCGCGCCGCGTGCGGTTCGTCCGTTATCTCGTTTTTCCTTCCCCCGTGCCGCGGTTTCGAGTTCGGATTTTCCTACGCACCCGTACACAATAATAACACTGACGCTAACAATAACAACAACACCACTATTACTGCTCGCGCGCGACACGCCGGTCGCGCTCTCGTTTTCGATAACAAACGCGATTCCGTCTCGATTCCGTTCCGTTCGCCGAAGTCCCCGTCCCGCGGTCCTTTTGTTTTTTTTGTTTTGCTATCCTCCTTCTTGGCCAGCTCTAGTCCGCGCCGCGTGCGCGCCCGTCATATTGGACGGACGGAGATGTCTCTCGAAATCAATCTGTCCATTTTCCTGATCGAAAACCGTCTGATACGCGACTTCCTGTATTTGGAAATGTACAAGGCGCACGGGCAAGCGGGAGCGGTGCGGGGCGATCACGCGAGGGCCCGGGATCTAATCCAACTGGTGCAGCTGTTGCAAGACGTCATCGGTTTGTTCCGCGACAACACGTGCATCATCGACGGGCTGAACGTGCTCAACCGCGTCGGCGAGTTCTTCACCGACGATTTCCCGATGATTCTGACCTTCGAAAACATGTACCGCGACGTGCTGGACGTCATACACAATTACAAACGCCGCAACCGGCTGCTAGAGCCGCCCGTGCCGGTGGGCGGCCCGTTGCCGGCCATCGGCGGCCTGACGAGGTTCGACGGCCGTCTGATCGAATGGCGGTATTTCCACGTAAACTTCATCACGTACGTGCACTCGATCGGGACGCTGGGGCACGAGGTGCGGTTCAATTATTTGCTGTCGCTGTTGTCCGGCGACGCGCTGCACGTCGTCCGCGGCTTCCCGCCGTTCGCCGAAAACTACATCGCCGCGTGGACCACCCTGCAGTACCATTACGAGAACACGTACGTACTCGGGCTGTCCCATCTGGAGGCCATATACAATAGCCGGGAGCCGTGCCCGGATCTGAGAACGTTCGCGGACGCGTTCAAAGAGAACGTCGCACGGCTCCGGGCTATTTGGCAGGGTGATCTCGAGCGTATTGTCGAGTTCTACGCCGATTCCCGGCTGTCGCTGTCGTCCATGTCGTTCAACAACGTCCAGCCTCGCGGCGGACGTGTGAATCTGAAATGGCTGAAAGACTTCGTCGGCCTAGGGTGCCGGTCGGCAGACGACGCCGGCCGTGTCCAAGGTGTTCCTCCGGGTACGTGTGAATCGGACACCGGCACGGATCGCCGAGCCCGTGCAGCGGCAAATACGTGCGCGCCGTCCGTCAATCCCACGCCGTCGACCAGTTCTGCCGCGTCGCCACGTGCCGGCCGATTGTTGTAAATCGACAGCGGCCACGGCGATTCGCTTCCAGGAGTAAACCGTGCTTCTTGCGTTTACGTTAGTTAGTTAGTTAGTTAGTTTTAAGTTCGGCGGGTCACGAACGCACGTTTTGTCCCCGTCAGTGTAATGTCGAAAGCGATTTATTGCCCAAATGAAAATTGATGCTATTTTTTGTGTTCGAAATCAAACGTCTGTGATTGCGGTCGTCGTTGCTGCGCCCTCTGAAAAATCTGACGATGGCTCGCACGCTATAATCCACCCGGTTTCAAACGGCAAATACAGGATCTACGTTCTAAACAACAAACGTTGCTCGGAAATTTTTTTCACGAAAACGAATATAATTCTATTCGGTTCGCACTACCGAAATGATCCGACTACGTACGATCCGTAAAATATTGTAAATACGTACTCGTCTACGCTGTGAGCTTTCCGTTCGTCCGGAGCCGATATCGGCGAGACTTGACGAATTTCACGTCCGTCGACGAGTTTAGCGTTTTCGGGTTATAATTTTATCTGTTCGCGTCTCGCGCCGTGTAACAATAAGTGTACGTGTGTATTTTTAACAAAACCGTCCGCGTTTACTCGTGTGTTTGTCGTTGGTTTTGTTCTGTTTGTTTGTTTTTTTCCAAAATGCGTTTCGTTATCCGCGTTTAACTCTATGACCGCGACTCGTCAACCGTTCGGAGACTCGGTACTCGATTTAATGTGTTATTATTTTTCTCGTGATGATTTCGTCTCTCGCGCGCGTTCAACTGAAATTCCACCGAATTTCACGTCCGTCGACGAATTCAGCTTTCTCGGGTTATGATTTTATCTGTTCGCGTCTCGCGCCGTGTAATAATAAGTTTTTAACATTTGTTTTAACAAAAAAACAAAAAAAAAATTAATTTGAACCCGCCCGCGGCCAAAATCAACTCGCGTGTTTCATTTAATTGTACTTGTTTTGGTTTTCCTCACAAAACGCGTCCGGTCCAGTACGCATCGGCGTTTCCGTCCCGTCGGCGGCCGTATGCAATTTGTAACCCGTTCGACCCAACGACGTTGATAAGCTCGTATTTAATTTATTGTTCCGTTATTGTTATTTTTTTTCTTCGGCCGCGTAGCGTCGAGTTTTCTTTCCGTCTCGTCGGCCCGTCGGTTCTTACGTTTTTACGTTGATCACAACTCCGTCGTGGATGAAATCTACGCGTTTTTCTATGTACATTCGTAAACGTCAACGGTCAGCAAATCCGTATAAACCCGTTTCTACAGAAGTTTTTCTTTTTATACTCAAACTATGCGTTTGAAATCGAAAAAAAAAAAAACAATTTGTAATACCATTGATTAATGTATAGTTTTAAATGTTATACGAAGTAGGTTTATAGTAACTGGCTCTAGTAACAGAAATAAGTGAATATATTTTATTTTTATTTTATTTTTATTTTTCGTTATTATTATTAATAGTAGTAGCTATTACGACCAAAAGTGAATATTGTAACACGAAAACAATTATATTTATGATGTTGTTCTGCAGATCTCCGTGCGTTTTATATTTCTGGCGTATGCCGAGACGGCCGTTGTTTGTTTTGTTGTTGTTGTCGTAAATATAATCGCCGTGCCGGGCGCTTAAAAGGGTTAAAGGGTTCGGTTAGGTCAGCTTTCCGATTTCGTGAAAACGTGTGCGTGCGCGCCTCCTAAGGGTATGCCCGTTGGAATGATTCCGATGAGAAATACTTCTGGACAATAAGTCACGTTGAAGTACCCGATTCCGTAGCTGTCGAAAACCACCGGAAACTTAAATTGACCAACAGTCAAATCTTTCGATCGGTGATTCGGGAAATCGACCGGTCGATGCGAAGTGAACGAAGGAGTCGTTCAACAGCGTCGGTCGCATACGGTATTTGCAGGGGCGGCCGGCAATAAGACTTAGAGGGTCGGGGCCGTTGGAAGTCCAGTTGTAGCTGGCCTCGGAATTCAAACCGTGGGAGGTGTTTATTTCGATACGATAATTATATCACGTTGTTCGTGTTAAGTCGTCTCTTACGTGCAGCGGCGGCGGCGCCAAACATTTTTTCTAGGGGCGGGGGGGGGGGCAAGATCATGGAATTTAGTGAAAACCCGTCTATACGGGTGTGTAATATAAATTATCGAAAACACTGTGTTGTTACCGTTTTCTGATAAAATATAATCAATTTCGAAAATCAAATCGAATGATAGTGTATTATCCAAGCGAATGCACATAAAAAAAAAAATACCACGAGTTACACGGCGAAGAAACACACGAAACACACAAATACTTGAAACTTAAGTTTTCGTTTGTTCTTCAACGGGCAGGACGCTTGTCCCCCACCCCCTCTAGCGCCGACACCGCTTACGTCCGTTTTGTGTGATTTGGACCGTTGGCCGAAACGACGATGACAACAAGGAAGACGCGCGACGGAGATCGTTGTTTTGTCGTCGGGACGGAAACGTAAAAAAACGTGTTATCCGTCGTCCGGTCCGCGCGCGGTCAGCGAACATTTCGGCGGCGGCACCGTTGAACGCGCGCATGGGCTCGGCGGTGGCGAAAAAGTCGACGACGGCGGCGGCGGCGGCGGCGGACGACGACGACGACGACGGCCGCGACGACGACGGCCGCGACAGGAGACGACGACGGTCGTCGTCGACAAGGAGCCGCCGCTGCGACGTCCACGGAGACGTCGCGGCCGGCAGGAGGACGGGAGTCCGGTAAGTCGGCTCGGCCAGAACACACCGGCTTTGCGGTGACGGGGGCCGGTAACCGACTTGTCGACCTCGTTCGTTTATATCGTCGAATCGCGCGTTTATGCGCGCCGCCGTTGCAGGAGGATCGGACGGCGCTCGGCGTCGTCGACGAGCCGCCGGAGCACGGACGGTGACGTCCGGGCGCCCGTCCCGACGACCGCGGTCGGCGGCGGGACGAGGAGCCGCGGACGGCCGCCGGGGACGATCGGTAGGAGGGCCCGAGGCGGCCGGCGTCACGGCGACGAGGACGGGACGACCGGGACCAGCGACGGCGTTCGCGGGCGCGTGAAGAGGAAGGCCGCCGTGGCCGGGAGAGCGAGAAAACCTCGACGATGACCGTCTGACTTTTGTCCGAAGGAAATAAAACGTTTTGAGCCGACCGTTTCGACCAAGAAGTCGCACGACTTTTTATAATTATGAGCTCACCGGACGGTCAAGTAAATAGGTGAACGCCCGTGTGATTATGTTAATCCGATGAAGCCACCCCCTCCCCGGACATGGGATCACGCCAACCGACGAAATTTGCTTTTCCGCGCGTGACGGGTAAATACGCAACGTTTTAGGCCTCTTTCACACACGACGGTTTTGTTAGTGGGGAAGGGGGGGGGAGGCAGCAAATTTTTAGGGGTTTCGTTAATATACGTCTTAAAACGGAAAGGGTTGCGTATGTCTCGGAAAATCGTTCGGTAAAGCATTATTATTAATTTTTTTTTTTTTTTTTAACATGCAGTAAGGAGGTTAGAGAGGAGTGGGGTGGCGACAAAATTCTGAATGCATCACTGCGTCCAGTGAGAAAACTGCAGTTGCTCTCTGATCGGTTTACCGTCAACGGCTCGCGGACAAAATCGTCCGGCGTGTGTCCCGTGTAAATTCACGTCCGTCGTCCGTCGATATGCCGGGGGCTAAATCAAAAATTTAAAACCTCAATAAAAAATTAATCGCATTTCAAAACTTCGGTATGAGAAATTCGAAGAAACGATTTTAAAGTTTCTAGAAAATAAGAAAATGCCCGTATAAATTTAATAGACATTTTTATTGGCTTGCACGATGTTTGTGATTGTTGTACTCGCATCGCGATTGCGTTTGCGATAATAACTGCAACGCCACTAGTCGGCTGTTACCTAACTGATTACCCGCCGTCCAACCGTCGTGATTATTTGATGCTTTTTTAATATTATATTAATACGCCACAAATCTTCAAGTCGAGATTTTCAAGAATGGCGGGCGCCCAAATACGTTATGTATATCTATGTACATTTGAATTTAAGTTAATCGATCTTCAATCCAGTAACACGTGGACGTGTTATAGACAACAACAACAATTTATAGACAGCTAATCGAAGAAATAGAAATCAACCGCCTACAAGAAAATGTGGTGAAAAAAACTCGCCTCCACACATATTTAATATACATTTAAAAAAAGTGGTTTATTCCATACTTTCGATTTTGTCGTCAACCGTGAAAGTTTATTCTCCACAATGAATTTAATAAAAACGAAGCAAAAAATGGGTTGATCGAAGTGAAATCTTGAATTTCACTGAAAATTACAAATCGCATTAAAAACATAGTGTTATAAGTAATAACTATAAAATAATGGCCTTGCTGTAATGTTTTTAACGAAAGCAAAATAAAGAATAATAACTAACAGTAAAATAACATTGAACACCCAACGATAATTTAAGAATCTATTTTATAAAATAAAAGTTAACAAATGAACGGTAAATAAAATGTGTATGGTAAGCTATTGCTATTTGCTTTTATTTTATTCTTAGTAAAAAAAAAAACTTCTTTTTTTTGGCGCTCGAACATATTTTAAAAATTTTGATTCCGAATTTTGGCACTTGACCCGCAAAAGGTTCGCCACCATATGTAAACGCGACACCGATTTAATCGGACGTACGGTTAGTAGCAACATTCTATTATTATTATTTTAATTTATTGCGTGGATACAAACCACGTTAACTTTACAAAATAAAATTATGGTGACAGAGAATACGGCACTTAAGTATTTAATATAATAAAAAAAAAAAATAATAATAATAATAATTAGACCTTCTACCAACAGTATTATTTTTTAAAAGAGAATTTTACCGTTCGTGTGATCAAGTACGTGGCGATATATTACGTTTCGTGGACCACCGTAACGTAAGCCGGGTTCACACGACGACGTTTTTGTAACGAAATAACTGTAAGACGGTAACATGTCTACGTACGAACGATTGTTCACATTTCTGTCATACGATCGTAAGATTTCCGCGACACGACTCTCGTGACGGTTCTTACGCAGATCCGAACGTGTTTGAAATAATCGTCGACAGTGGGGATTAATCGAATTTTGATGAATCAAAACAACAGTTCACGGTTATTTCGTTACGGTTTTGTGGATTTTATCCAGTACAATACGCTAATCACCACGCGTGTTCGACGATATTCGTCGCGAGTATTTGTGTTCGTGGGAGAATACCGAATGGTCACGTACCATTTACTCGACCCTCCGCACATTTCGATTTTCAGATTTTTTTATTCCAACATTTAGTACGTGATTTTAGTACGGGCGGGGCTGGGGAAACGTTTCCTTTTTATGGTTTTACACATTTTTCAATGGCTATAAAATCGATATTTCGTAAAACCATCCGACCCATGCATTGGATTAACATCTCTTCGATCATTATTCTGAAGTTTATCTCACCAAAAATTATTCCAAGAGGTTTACTGAAGGAAGTACGGATACATGTTTTTTCACAAAATTGAAGAAAAATCGTCGGTCACACGCTGCGCTCGTATCAGTAAAAATAATAATTAAAGTGACGGCCGCGGCGGACCCCACTACTATGGCATTGCGTATAACCCGCCTCTTTATCTTGACTATTTATAGATTGCTTGTTTGATTTTACCGCCACTACGATTACAAAATATACACGTACATTATAACATTTTCAGATAGTCGGCGAAAAATAATACGATTTTCGTTCGCGAATCATTTTGAAATTCACAAATTATACGAATGTTAAAATGATGATAGGTAAATGAAAATTAAGAAAATCTTTGTAAGTACGCCGAGTATTGTAGCCGAGATATCGACGAACTTTCTTTTTTTGTGCGACTGTATGAATATAATATTGTCTAAACTATAAATTATATTTCTGAATATAAAATAAAATACCGAAACAACTGTAAGTTTATACTTTGTAATCGTTTAAATAATAATTGATTTTCTAGTTTTCAGTTATAAACACTGCTGTAAAATAAAAAAGACGGCGATTAGTGAACGTTGTGGATAGTAATAAATAATTAATTAATTAATTCGATTTTTCTGGTCGGACTCGGTGTCGAGCACAATTTCAACTTCTGGTTTCGAAGTTATAGCATTTTGAATGTTTATACGATACTATAATGATCTATTTAATTAACGTTTATTTATTTATTTTGTTTTTTGGTCATTAGTCACAGTCAATTACGGGAACATGCCTAAACCAATATAACGCTAACCATAATAACACAATAATACGTAATTTATATATTTAAAAGAAGAACCTGACCGACCAACTGATCTATCGACGCACAGCTCAAACTACTGGAGGGGTCAAGCTAAAATTCATATAACTATTATGATTTAAGCATCTGCTAAGAAACGATTTTTCAACATTCAACCATTAAGAGGGTTAAAAAGGTTAAAAATATTTAAAAAAAATCATCTAGCAGATGAAACTATAAGTTTGAAATATGGTCAGTGGTTTTGTTTTATGATATTAATATTAATGATTAATAGTAGAATATGTAAATATTAAACACTGGAACAAACGAAGTTTCACGGAATTTCTATGTTGTTTACAAAAGAGTTTTTAAAGATAAATAATATTTAAGACGACGGGTAATACGGCTAGTAATATGATAATACAATATATTATTATTATTACTATTGATATTATTAAAAAATCAAAGTTATTAGAGGGACAAATTTAGAACTTTAAGATCAAGCGGTCCAAAGCACAGAAAGCAAAATAAAAAGGGTCAATAAAAAACAACTAAAACCAATACTAACTAATACTGAATTCAATGTTTCTCAAGGTTCCGATGCCGTACAAATTCCGGAAATAAGCATACAAATCCATACGAATCGCGTTACTAAATGTTGGCATAAAAAAAAAATTTGAAAATCGAAATGGGTGGGGATGGGGAACGTTCTCGAACCACACGAAATTGATATGTATATTGGCCGATCGTTTTGTGTCCAGATCGTTGGTGATTCGTGTTGTTTATTTTCTTTTGTTTTTAAAAAGTAAACGTTTCGTTGAAAGGTGCTAAGTGTAATATTTAAAAATTGTTCGCCGATCTATCACGTCCACGAGAAAATAGTGGGACTATTGGAGAAACGCGAAGACTGATATTGAACTATGAAAACAATCCATGTGTGTTTTACGGAATCCGAAACGCCTAAAATATAAATGCAAAATAGCCGGAGGAGATGCTATTCATCGGTTAGCTTCGTCTTTTAGCGCCAAATCGAGGCGAAATTCAAATGAAACATTGCACGGTTCGAGAAATCGACAACACTCACTCCGGCGAGACGAAAAAATGTTTGCGAATACAAACAAATAACTTTTAGAAGCACTGCGTACGACAATACAGTCCCGTACGTTTGTGTCGCGACAGCGATTGTCATGACATTTATCATGTCACTGCAGTGAACGTCCGTGAAAACTTTTCGTCGTCGTGCCGTTTCTACGGTTGTAATAATCGCACGCGACGAAATTTTCGGATTTTCAATCCGGACGGTTAATCGCGTTGATTACCCGCATCGGTCGCGTTTGTCGGCTGCGTCGGACGTTTCCGTTTTGTATTTATTTTTGGAATCGCGTTTGGTTTGGTCCCCCCGGGTTGTCGTTCGGTTGTTCGCTCGCGCCTGCTTTATCTTTCGGTCGGGTTTCGACGACGCGCCTCGTGACGGACGCGTTCAGGCAAACACACCGACGCGAACGAAATCTCGTTCGGCGGCCGTCGACCAAACCCCGCCCCGCCCCGCCCCGAACCCGCCCGCCCCACCGCTGCCGCCGCCGCGCGACGAGTCGGCGGTGTCGTTTGTCGCGCCTTATCATTCGGGCGGTTTTGATAACGCGACAACGGTAGTGTTTTTTTTTTTTTTTTTTTTTTCTCCGTTCGACAGTGTTCGGCGCGACGTGGCGCGGCGTGCCGACCGTTTTACGCCGTCCGAAGACGTTCCGGTATCGCGTTCGCGTTCGTTGTCCGTGCCCGGGACGCTGGTGCTCGTTGGTTCTGTTTAAAAACGTTCGGAGTTCGTGATTTGGTGTCGTCTCGCGGTTTCATTCCGGGTTACGCGTCAAGTATTGCACGTATCGTTACGTGTGAAAGGGGAACTTCGCGGCCGAGTTTACGTCGACTTCGCAGATTCTCTAAACAGGGGGTGTGGGGTGGGGTGGGAGGGAGGGGTAGGGGTGGGAAATATTGCTCGTTCACAAATCTTTTACATTACATTTCTAGGTGTCCGTGTTTCGTTCAATTTCGTTTTTCGCAAAACGATTTTTGCTTTCGAAAAACGTATCGCTTATAATATATATATACACGGATCGTTGAACAGCTGGGACCAACTTGTCCCGTTCATACTGTAATACTCGACACTCGTACAGAAATCGTAGGATAATAACTTTGATTATTATTATTATTATTTTTATTTTTTTACATAATTTCTAGTCAACTTATGTGAGAGCATGACATTCTTTTATAATGGACAAAAGAAAGAAATACCAAAAGTAAAATGTTGGTATCCGCAGACAATAGTGTACGATCCGATAAAAGTTGGTAGTATAGACGGAACCGACATTGAACCGCACGACGCTGGAATCGTTAGAGCTTTGAATTCCACATATAAACCTAGCTACAAGGCGGTAGGAAATCCCTTACGTACAATATTTGTTAGCAGGCTGAACTTAAAAACGACGGAAAAGGATCTGAAAAACGTAAGAACCATTTATCACTATTATTCTGTAATTACTTATCGCCAGTTAATTTATCCGAACGTTTTTATTTTGTTTTAGATATTTTATCACTATGGTAAAATTGTGTCCTTAAGACTGGTTAAGGACATCGTGACCGGTCTGTCCAAGCGATATGCTTTTATAGAGTATGAGACCTCTAAAATGGCATTAAACGCTTATTTACGGTGCTATTCAATAGTAATAAATAATTCTGAAGTATTAGTAGACTTTGAATGCGGACGTTTACTACCTGGATGGAAACCCCGTAGACTAGGTAAGATCCAGATTATGTATCGAATTAATGAATTTTAAATTCAAATGAGTTTTGTATGATTATATATATATATATTTTTTTTTTAGGTGGTGGTTTTGGAGGTGAAAAACAATCGGGTCAACTTCGATTCGGCGGTCGAGTTAGAAGTTTCAAACCACCATTAGATCTAATAGCGTTTAGACAGAACAGAACACAGACCGAGGAAAATCAAAAAACAACCATGGTGACCTCGTCTACACCTTTGTCAACAACTACGACTACAACGTCAAATTCAAATTCAATGTACATTTCAACCGCAAGCACGCCTTCAACTATATCATTACCGTTAACACCACCGTTACAATCGACTATAGTCTTACCGTTAACACCGCCCTCACATTCTAACATACATTTACCGTTGACTCCACCATCAAACCAAATCATTGTATTACCCTTAACACCACCTTCACAAATGTTTATAAATTTACCGCTTACACCGCCTTCAAATTATATAGCACCTTTACCTTTAACGCCACCATCAAATTCGAATGCATCATAATCGCATCACTGATTTATGATGTAAATACTGAGTGATAACTGTCTGAATTATAAAAATTATATTCTTACAACATAAATTATTTATATTTATCCTTGTAGTATCTTTCCGGTATGCTCAAATAATATAATTTTTAAGAAAAATAACTTTATTCCAAATAAACAGTCTGTGGAACAGATTATTATTAACACTATTGCTAAAAAGCTAAATTAAATTCCATATAGAATATCAATAATTCAACAAGTTTTTATTTATTTATTTTTTACGTTTTTCCTTTACATTTTTTCTTAATGAAGTGTTAATAATTATTAATAAATCAAACTATGGGTTCCATAAAAATAATATATGTGTCAATACTGAACAGTAAATGACTTACCAGACAATTTTGTTTACTTCATAAAACTATATATAATTTGTAATAACTATGATTAATGATTGTTATTATAATTATTATTTTTTACAACAATTATTTAATAAATATTTTTACAATTTAATAAATGATGAATCCAAGATGTTTTATTATAAATAAATAGGACACAATGATTAAAATAAAAACAAAAAATTGCTTTAAAATTTAGTTTAAAACTAGTCTAGTTATTGATGCAGTTAGTGTAAATATATGTTCGTGTATTAAAATCAGCATTTGCTTAAATATTTTTTAAAAAAAATACTGTTTCAGATGCAATTTCAATAGCATATGAAATTAATTTCGGTTAATTGTATGAAATGTATAGCTAATTAACTGGAAAATACTGTAGTTTTTTAAACATCAAAAAAACATACCATACACCAATATATACTTCATATATTGTTCATATATATTTAAAATTTTTAATTGATTGATTTTTATCGTTCATTGAAAGAATGAAAGCGTATCTATAGGAAATTATTTTACGTTTAAATATATGCAATAGACTCATACCAAAGAGATAAAATAAAACAGTTGTCTGTCATTTAAAATACATTAACAGTACTTTTGTTCAATCCCAGTCTGTAGGACTGGATAGATGACTAATATATAGTAAGATAAATATTTAGAAACGTTCGTATATAAATATATATATATATTTCATTTCAATGGACACCAAAAAACTTGCTCGAAGATTGTCATAAAAACTTTACAAAAAAAAAAAATTGTAGTAGATGTCAAGCGTTTAAAAACAAGACGTTACACATTTGTTAACAATAGGTTTAGCTTATGGTAGGGTGACCATAAAAATACAGGACACTTAAAATAACATGAATTAAACATGATGTGTAACGAGTATACCTAACTATAAATATAATGTAAAATAGGTTGTTAAATACAAATAAAATATTTATACACAAAAACAGTTTTATTTTGTTGCTATTTTTTCATTGCGTTATGTAAAATATGCGCAAATATTCGTTTTAAAATCGAAAAACCATTTTTGGTCCCTTTTCTCAAAACTGTGGTGAACCTAAAATGGTTATACAAATTTTCGATTGAAGGAACGGGTGGTGGTAAAAATGTGTGTTTGCACCACGTACTTAAAAATTAAATCACCTAGAAGGACGGATATTTTAATACGGTAATCATTAATAAAACTTTCAAATTTGGATGAATATCGATTTACTCGTATTGATATTTTTTTCAGACCCCCTCCTCCCACTCAAATTCGTTTCCTGCGTTCGCCCCTGACGCCCGGATTATATAATCTAAGACATACGCGAGGGTGACTTCCCATTTCACGTGATTCACGTTATCGTACAATCCGTTATCATGATCACTTATCGTACAAAATTTTGTGTATGGATTGTCTTTTCTATTCAAAAAAAGAAGAAGAAAACGAGAAAAACTGTCGAGATTAAATTTCAAAAGTGTAATGACTTTAAGGAAAAAATAACGAACGATTCCCGCGATCATGCGCGTCCTATATATAGTTACGTGTTCGCGGCGTTCCGATCTGTTCTGTTTTGTTATTGCTGCGTCGTATCCGAACCGTTGTTTCTTCCGTTGCCCATGGCACGCGCCTACGCGGTCATCGGTGTGTTAAGAACCACTTGTTTTAACATTAAGACCGTATTACAATAACATATAAAATAAGCGTATAATACAGTGACACGTTGCAAATGCTGTGTGAGCACTATACGATCGCCGTCGTTATCGTCCGTTCGCATAAGTAGATGTTATAATAAGTTAATTAGTAATAATAAAAATCATTATAACAATTCTTCTACGACTCACAAAAACAAATACTCTCCAGTAATAATAAAGCAGGGCTTCCCAAACTGTGGTCCGCGGACCCCCTGGGGGATTTCTCGAATTTCGAGAAAAATCAATACATTGTTGCAAAAACAAACGTACAGCGAGTAAATAAATTTCAAAACTCAAATAATAATACTGCAAATGAAAAAAAAACACGAATGAATATGAATGAATCTGGGTTTTCTATCAATGCAACCACCAAAAACTAAATACCGAAGCCGTCTAGACGCTGGACCCGACATCCGACTCCGGCTATCAAAAATTAAACCAGACATTTCGAAGTTGTGCCAATCGAAACAACCTCATTCTTCCCGTTAATCAAGCTGACTCTATGTTCAGATCATTGCTCTTGAATTCATTATGTTCGATTACCTACAATAGTTGTGTACCTACCTATCGATTTCGTTCCGTTCAATTTGATTTTTGTGTTGTAAATAAAGTCGAGTTTGTAAACCTAATGTTTGTTTTCATAGCGATGTTCTCCTCCGCCACTAACAATAAGGCCACGGGATTTTACCGCGTGGGCCTATTTAGTGTGAACGTACCGATATAAATTGGTCATTGTCACTGTTCTGGTCGACGAAATCCCGTACACGGTGATATACGGGAAAATTTATCGCCACGTTCGAACGTAGCCATTGGAAAAATACGCTTTCGCGCTAACGTAAATCGTATTTCAATCGGTCTCTTCGAGTGGCGGTGACGATCGTCGTCGGGCTGTGTAACGAATACAAGTTTCAACGAAAAAATTATGAGTAAAAACGATAATAATTAAACCAGCCATTGTGTCGTGTATTATTTCCGTTGTCATTTGTTTTTTTGAATAATAATATTAAAACATACTGTTCAGTGTTCAAATATGAACTTGATTTGTAATTTATAATTATTACGGATTTATCGAATATTAATATAGAAGTATTGACGAGAAAAATACGGATTTTTCCGATGGAGAAGATGGTGAACTGAAACTGAAACGTTCGTTGAAACAAAACAACGCGGGTGTCTTGGGTGTGACGACAGTGTTGTAAAAAATATTTTTCCAAAGTATTGAATACATGCTATTCAGATTATATCGTTTCTGTATAAGTACTGACTTACCCGGTATGCTCTGTGTTCCGTAGTTTTAAATCGTTCGGTCGCTCGTTGCGTGCATTATATTGGACATCATCGTCATAACAATAAATTTTCTTTCGTTTTGATGTTTTTTTCGTCTTTTAATAGTTTTATAAATTAAAAAAAAAAAAATTACTCACGACGAATGCGAAAAACAAAACGTGTTGACACAACGTTATACATACAATTATGGAGATGTGTGATATACGCAAGCATAAAATGTGTATAATGCATATTTTTGTCGTTAAGGACATCAACGCGCAGCGCGTAAACAAATGCATAACGTTATAACGCTCATTTATATTACTCGATAACATGGGTATGTATACATAAATACGACTACGTGACGTACACAAGGTTAACTTTCTATTCAGACGTCGTAGACGTATATCGTGTTTACCTATAACCCATGATTATATATTTGCCGTACGCGCACAATAATGGCGCCCGTAATGCGTGTAGTGTCCGTACGAAAGTGTTTACGAACGTTTGGATACCAAAAAGATTTGTTTGAAGTAGGCATTTCAAAATGCTAAAATAAAGAAGAACAAAAAAAACCCTTCGTCCTGTACAAGCCCGTGTGATCGGGATGGTTGGCGTGTGTGTTGGTCGGGCAAATCGTGTGTGACCGGAGAGTACACGTTTTTAGACGGTGTATCCGTTTTTTCGTCTTTTAATACGCGCGGAAGGAGTCCGCTCTATACGAACATCTCGACCCAAAACAAGAGCGACGAACGTTCGCACCTGGGCATTTAAAAATGTACAAAAAGTATCCGAGTGCAACGAGTAACTAACTAACACCTACACGGTTAATTCGATAAGCCGGATTTTTTTGATTTTTTTATTTGATTAATATTCGATCAATTAATTACGTCGTCCGCCACGTCTATTTTTTTTTTTTTTTTTGCGACAAGCGTAGCAATAACGAAAACCGATAATTTTACGCGGCCTCGTATTTCAACAATATTATCGTTGAATGAATCCCGATGATCTATCGCCGATTCGTCAAACTCGCCGTCGTCAGACACGAACAAAGTGGTGCGCGTGTGCGCTACAAATATAATTTATCATCTTCTCCCTCGGTGTTTAACTATCTCAACTCGCCAGTCGTATTTACCTTTAATTGTCCCCTTTAAATCGTCTAACCGTTAATTTAATTTGCTTTTATTGTCGTCGAGTATATATGCATATATGTACATTAGTTTTCAATCGCACCGATAAGTAATAAATGCTATTTGAAACGTTCGCGGACAACAGTCGACCGAAAACACGATGTTTTCCGTGCGAACAATGACGTTTAGTAAAATGATCTGGACGCCGTTCCGTTCACGTACATAGAATTTCGTTCTAATTAAAAAGCGATTTCGTGAAAATCGATCGTTTGTTACTCGGACTAATCGGACCGCACTCTTTGCGTGCACTTTGCGCTACGGGCGACACTACGCATACGCGTTCACCAGTCGATAATAATAATCAAACGTCTTTGGACTGTCGCGGACGAAAATACATTCCTAACCTTTACCGTGTTTTTAAAATGTACGGTGTAGACGAAAATCTTCGGCGCCCCCCCCCCGTAATTATTGTCGTCGAGTAGGTATTTATATATATATATATTTTAGTTTTCAATCGCACCAACGTAATGAATGCTATTTGAAAACTTTCGCGGAAAACACGACGTACAATAACGTTTAGTCTCGGGACGCCGCTCCGTCGACATGCAAGACGGCGGAATGATTTCGTACGGATCGAAAAGCGATCTCGTGAAAATCGACGAACGTGTCGTCTCCTAACGGCTTCGCACACGTCCGGTCCGAGCTCAGGCATCCGCAAAGTCTTTAATTTTTATTATCGTATACACTCGTTCGTTGTCAGTGTCTACTCGTTTTCAATACTTACAAATTTCACCGTGGACAACGGACGATTAATTTGAACTCGCAAGAACACGTACTCGAATTCGACGACTCGGAGTCGTTCAAGGTGTACACACCGATACGGTGTACGTGGAAGGAGAAAACGTGAAGTACGTAAAAACGTATGCGTATAACGTCCTCGGAAACTACTAAAAATCGGATCGGATGTGTGTGTGTGTGTGTGAAAGGACGCGCGGTCGTTTCTCGATCGAATTAAATCGGACCGCCATTTGCGCTGCGTGTCCGCGTCCGCGAGCCGATCACAATAATAATCAAACGTCCCACCCGTCGTCCTTTGGACGTAACAAAAAAAAAAATATATACTTTCCATCGCGATTTTATTACGCGCGTTTACGAAGTTACCACCGGCCGCTGACCACGTGAACAACGGGGTATACACGTTTCTAAGCAAAGCGACGACTCGAATTACGGTAACATACGACTACCTAACCGAGCCGAACATGTCGGGTTGGACAATCGTATTCGGCCAGTACATTATTATTTATATTCGTCCGTAGCCGTCGTGTCGCCCATTAACCGTCGTCGTGAAACTTACGTTTTATTGTGTTTAACGGTTTGTCGACAGGAAAAAAAACCGTCTCCGTCCAGTGAGAAAGCTCGGTTTACCGTCAACGGTTCATCGTGAACACACCAACGTACCGGATTTTTTATTTACGATACCCGATAACGTTATGCCGAACTTGTGTCCGATATATATATATGTATGTATACATTAATGAAATACCTAATGAAGTACGGTGGTTATCGCGCACGACGACCGCCGGACAAATGATAATAAATAATTTTTAAACAACGCTAAACGTTTGACACGGAGCGCACGTCTAAAAACTGAAACGTCAGTCCGAATCGTCCCCGACCGTCCGATCTTAATACGCTTACGCGTAGAAAACGTAAACATACCCGACCACCAAGACCAAGACCGGCCAGATTCTTTTCGAAACTATAGTCCCGTACTAGTGGTAACACCTTATGAAACAAATATCCGCTGCCTGAAAAGATTCAAATGACCCGGGACACTCGTTAAATGCATAAGACATTTAATACATTTCAATAGACAATCTGGTCGGGTGGTGACACTACTGCCGGGGGAGTCTACCTATCGATGTTTTCATTTAAATCCAATATTAGTGGTCAGTCTCGCTATTATCGTTATACCTGGTAACGTGACGGTTCCTTTGGAAAAAACGAAAACAAAAAATGACGTACGCACGCACGCACGCGACCGTCGTCTTCGTCGTCGTCGTGGTCGTCGTCGTCGTCATTACGTGTGCGGCGGCCCCGTGTTTATTCACGACGTCGTAACCCAACGCGTTATATTATATTTCATACGCGCGCGCGTGCGGCCAAACAACATTCTCCGTCCGCCGCCGCAGCCGCAGCCGTCGGACGACGACGACGACGACGACGACGACGACGACGACGCTCGACGACGACGACGGCGGCGGCGGCGTAAAAACACAACGACAAACGGCCGCGGACGACGCGATCGCACGACAGTCTCGTGCGTTTCGCCGGCCGTTCCGGACGATCGTTTTAGCGACGTTTTCTTCGTTTACTTCGTTATTTTTTTGTCGGCGTCCGCAGCCTCTCTCGTCGCCACGGTCCATGTGCGTCGCGTGACGTACTCGTCATCGCGCACACGACGGACGGTATCGCGTCGGCCAATTCGCGTGAGTATCAGTTTTTGATCTTCAGTCCCGAAAATATATACGTATGCGTGTGGGGGTGGGGGTAGGGGGAGAAAGGACAAAGGACGGACATTTTTCCACGGGTATCGTTCGACAACCGTATTAGTCAATCGTTTGTACGGTCACGAACGCGTTTACCGCGGCACCACCACAGCCAGCACGCGGTTGCGCGATTTTTCATCGCGAACGACCGGCAAATAATACAGTTGCGACCGTTGTCGCGAACCAATATTCCGCGTGCTCGGTCGAATTATCGACGAGAGCGTCTTTAAAACGGCCGATACCGACTGGCCGGCGGCACACAGTTACCGGTCAGTGTATACACGTCCACGTCGACGAGCAGGGAACGTTTTTTTACGTTCCTACCGCAACAACGTGACAAACGGCAGTCACCGCATCCTGACCGAATTCATTGAGACACGCGCCGACGTCTAACGTAAGACAAACGTTTACGAATTCCCAACCAAATAAAATGAACGTTTTTCTATATCGTCTTTTCCCTGCCGTTTTCGTGAGTGCCCGCCGCTCCGTCCCTCCCAAGGTCGCGGTCAACCGATTTGTACCGTGCCAAGTCCAGACGGGTCGTATCGCCGTGCATATTACATGTGCGCACGGTACGTTGTTTGACGTCCGTCCGTTCACGACACGACACCACGACGGACGTCTAATCCGTCCCAACTTGGTGACGAGTGACCGACCGCGCACCCGCACGTGTTTGTTTTCTTCCGTCCGAGAAACGGAGCGCGTAGCAGTATATGATGACGGCGGCGGCGCGGACGGACAAAAGATCCGACCTGGCCGTTCCGTTTTCGAGTTGCGCGACGAGCGCAGTTTCTCCGGTCCACCAGCTGGCGGCGGCGGTGGCCGGGGAGCGACGGTTTCGCGCCATTTTTCACACGCGCCCGAACGTTTTCCGTCCAGCCGTCATTTAACGTTTCAGTCCGCTGATCAAACGACGAATCGTTCTACTCACGAGCGCACGTCGTTCAGACGACGATGTTTCGGTTGATTTTTGCACATATGTAATTAATTACAACAACAGCCGTGCGCTTTTGAAAACGGGGCACCCGGCGCTTTGGATTTGTAAATGCAAATGTCGTTGTTACGATTAATTCGTCACGCACGATCTAAATCTAAAATATACACCGTGATTTTGTTTTCGTTTCGTCTAGACGTTGTCTACGAGAACTAATGTTATAGCGACTTGTTACAAAACTGGACATTTTGATTGTGTCTCTATGGACCGCCAACGAATCCGTTCAGTCGTATTAACGAGCACGTAATATATTCGTTGATTACAGACGTAGTTCGTAGGTTGCGATTCAAATGAATACGTTTTTAAATATTCGGATTTGTAAGTCTTAAGCCAGATTCTAGTGCAAACAATCGATTTATTATTATACGCGTAATACTCAAATGAAGTCATTCTACTAGTCTACCACTACATTTAATAGGTTGTATGTTTATGGATTCAATTCAAATATTTTTTATAGCGTTTTTTTCTACAATTATGCAATTAAGTCGTTTAGAGTATAGGAATATATTTATAAGTGTTTATACGTAAAATCATAATACGACGACGACCAACTTAATGTTTGTTATCTACAAAAACAAATACGCTATAAAAATAGATTGCATTAATATATTTCTATGGATATTTTACACTTTAGATTTACTATCGTATAGTATTACAATATTTCGTATGTGACTGCGAGGATAAGAAGAATTCGTTTCGAAATATTTATCGTAAACTTCTATTCAAAATAGGACGATAATTCATTGGAATTATTTATAGAAAAAAATCAACGGCGATTTTTTTATATACGCGTTGAATAATTTATTACTACTTATTGATGTTTAAAGTTAAGATGTTTAAAACGTATGGTTTGTAGATACGCATCTAAACTAAGGTCTAAAATACCTAATAAAAATAAATAAGGTCGTATTTTTACTAGTTAAATCACAGCAGTACAAAAAAAAAAAAAATCACGACTATAAAATAAAAAAAAAAACAATTCATTAGTCATTAGTGTTTTTGAAAACTATTTTTTACCACAGTCCTGCTACCGGGATCATATAAAAAAATAAATCTTGTAAATATTTGTAGCATGGACCAACAAACATTTGACGATATTTCACGGTAGATAATACATAATACAGTAATAAATAATAATCATTATATGATATGAGAAATCATTAACCAACGATGAATATGTGAATTTCCACAAATTATAGTTTATTGTTTTACACGAACCCGTACAGGACAACAACGTGACCAATATGATCAAATGAATATTAAAACTAAAAACACATGATATAGTCACGTAATTAGAGGAACATTTTTTCTCAGTCTATCGCGTTACGGAGTTCGTTACAGTAAAACCATCCTTCGAACGTATTGTTTTGTAATGGATATGGTATGGTGTCTAAAAAATTACTAAAAAAACTACCGAGAAAAACGTTATTTACATTAAACATATTTTTTTTTATTTGACGTTTTTTTCGTACTTCACGTCATTTTAAGTCTAGAAATTGGATTTCGAAAAGTCAACAATTGTTCTTATTCACGATCTGAGTAAAATGATTGAAGTCAACGAAACTAATTCCTTTTTTGAAAATCGTTTTCTATAGTTTAACAATCCATTTTGGAACAATTTAAAATAGGAATTCGAATAAATATACGCAAGGTATTTAAATTATAGTATAGTAATTTCCAATTTCATACTACGTAAAGTGCACACGATTTTAGGCTATGATCCTACTGTTCTCTTAAAAATTAAAAGTAATGTTTTTAGTAGTAGTGTATTGAAAACTATACATGCGTTCCTATAAAATATTGATAGCTCGTTTAAAATTTAATTATATTTAATAATTTTCTATATATATATATTACAGATACCTAGATCACATTTCTCGAACTAAATTTTGTACAATCAACTCTTTTAATATTTCAAGTCCGAAAACAAGAAATAATTTTATTATTGTTTACAATTAGTAAATACGATAAGTTAAATTTCAACTATATATATAACACTTCGTAATATTTTTAATTTTCTAAAACTTCATTTTCTCATTTCTTTGTTTCTATGTTATTGTGATTGTCATTGGGTGTTATAACAGCTTAATTAATTGCATTGGCATATGGTCAACAAATACACATACTCGTTGGAAATATTTTAATTATAAACATTTAATCATATATAATAAACACGTTTTCACCTTGAACGAATTTACTTGTTTTAAGTAAATTTTTTACATTACCTACTGCAGTGATTGTGTAACTGTTTACATAACATCGTATTAATTTCACTGTTATATAGACATCGATGTTTGAATGTTGTCTTATAGCATTGAACGCACTTGTTTTGTTTCGTTCACCTCAGTATAGACACTGTATTGTATTACTATTAAAAAACAATGATAAATCATCAAAAAGGTCAGTTTAATAAAGTGTTTTGTCATTATTTTTAAAAATTATGTACTCTTGTAAAAAGCATTTTATAGTTTTTTAAAATATATTACTTGAGTATAATTTTATATGGCTTATAAATTTAGATTAAAATCGCAAGGGTCGATAAATAACGTGATAATTTTTTTTCAAAATTGAATATTTGTCATATAATAAATGAATTTGTGATTCAATAAATCGCAACAGTATTATATTAGTAACAGTATCATATAACAGTATTAATTATAATCAAATCACATGAGAATTTATACATATAATATATTCTTAAAATGTTTACAAACTCCACATTTAACAATATCAATCGAACTTACTGGAAACTGAACAATATTTTTTCTTAGTTTTCCGGATTTGTTTTTGTAATTTTCTACTTCTTTTTAACCGCTATGGAGAACCCGTATGAATAATTTGAATTTTACTTTTTTAAAACGTTTTCTGAATGGGAACAAAATTAGTAATAAAACCAATAACATTGTAGTGATTTGATTTTGAATAAAACGCGTAAATAGGCATGGGGATATACTAAACTAAATTGTAGAATTTTCGACCTACACTTGACAATTCGTAGTTTAAACATTAATAAACAACAACAAAAATATTAGTCCTATTGTGTGTCGATATAAATGGGTATTATTGTTTTAAGATAAGATAATGTTAAGTTAATTAAGAATACGCATTTAATTAGATAATACTCGAGATAATATTATAAATGGAACGTGATATTGTTATTTGTTATGCCATATGAAGTATTATGTTTATAGTATTTGTTTATAACGTATTCTATGTCTGTATTCGATGGTAAAACTTATTTTTCCGATCATTTTTTATCATTGAAATTCCAGATAAGAAAATCGTTACTGAATAATAGAATGGATGGGCTATAAACGTATACTTATTATCTGTAAAATTAATGTAGTGATAATTGCGAAATAATGTTCTAATTTAACATGTTATTCAAATTCATAATTTGATAAAATATCTATTTTACTATTTCGATTAAATAAATTCGATAGTTTATATTTGAAATCAAATGGCTATAATATTAAATTTATTTTATATTTATTACGAATGTTTAGAAAATTATTCTTAAACTTTAATAACGTGCAAATCAAAAACATTTCTTTTAAAAAATGTAATCATAATGGTTCCAATGGTCATCACAAAATTATAATTCGTAAATTAAAAAAAAATCACTAAACAAATTTTTAATCGTATGGTAACACATATAACGTGGATTTTGTTGACTGATAATAATTTGATGTACACTTTGAACTAGTGAAAACTTTAATTTAAAATATAAGAGTTAATTGACGTTATCCATCGTAAATCTAAAAAACTCATTTACATTTCATGCAAAATAAGTTTAGCTCAAAAATAGAAATACGATTTATTCGAACATATCGAATTATTTTATATAGACAATTCTTATTTATTTATTTTCAAACTCTCTGTAATTTGAAATAGGTTGTTTTTAAATATTATTTTTGAGACTTTTAAAACGATGTGTATATAGATTCTATATGTTTTTACTATAAGAAAACCTATGTCCTTATAATAACTATTTGGTATTGTTATGGTTTTAGTATAAAAAAAAAATTGTTATCAATCATTTTTAGATTATTTTGTCTTAAAATATATTGATGGCGAAAAACAAATTATTCTGATATTTTTCTTGTTTTTATTTATAAATTATAGTTGTCGAATCGTGATGTGTTATTGCGAATTGCGATGCTCGGGGATATATTTAATTTTTCAATTAGTTTCTAATTTTTTTCCAGAAATAATTTTCATGATGCCATTCTAGAGATTGTTATCGAAAAAATATGAAATACCTACTCGTATATACATATACTTGAAAATCACACTACTAAATTCATTTATTCGATAATATCTGATTACAGTTTGTTATATAAAACTAAAAAATGATATTTTCATTGTTTTATCTGCTATAATACTTTGCTTTATGTAGGTTTTTTTTTCGGTAACACTTTTTGTTAGAAGTAAGTAAATACGCGTTATGAATAAGTTGCTTTGTAGCGGCCCAATTTATGGATTGGAAAATGGACATCTGATAGACCGTTTTCGGGATTTCGCAGAGATTTCCGTGAAGGTTACGGACGCGCGATTATTTTTATGTACTCCTCTGCTGCAAACAAAGTTCAACGGTTTATCAATGTTCGATAAAAATACACGAGTGTATAGCTTTTTGCTTTGCGGACGAAACGTCGTCGACAGTTGACACGACGATTTTAGGCCCGACGTATACGTTATATTATGACCAGTCCGAAATTTCGAGGGTGGCAGACTAATTTCAAACGGAAGTGATCATAGATATACGTTCACGCAGTGATACAGAGCTCGTCAATTAGCTGTCCCCTATACGAAACGATGTTGTTTTACGCGCAGCATTTTGTGTTACCGCGGTCACGCAGCTCCCTTAGTGGCAAGTTTTACTACTCGCATTAATCGTACACAACACGCGCGTGATCTCGCTTGAAAACGTTTTTGAACCGTCTCTTGAGACGCATATATTCATACGAGATTTTGCTGTATATTTTACTCGTATGACATTTAATATTATAGTTTTTAGTTTATACTTTATAGTACGTCTACTTATGCGGCTGTAATACCATATATTTCATTATTTCACAGATAAATTATTTCAAAATTATATGTATATGATGACTACACACGCCTGAATGATAAATCGAGATCTTCCATCGAAATGTTACCGTAATAATACATATATTTACACAGTGTACGTGCGTATATATACGTTCGATGCATAAATGCATATTGCATATGATCCGCCTTCCCTATTATTATCTCGTTACCTTTACTCATTTTCATTAATTTTTTTGGAAATTTTAAACTTTTTTCACATATATTATACATATTGTACCTGTATAGTATACCTATATACGAAGAAATCCAAATTGTAAATCATTTTTTATACCAACTTATATAAGTTTTATGTGTATTTTTAATATTGTTTTATCGAAAAGTACCGGGTACAAGTATAATAAATGTATGGCTTACTATAGTATTATTTCGAAACGTAAATTTTTTACAGTATCAATTTTAAATAGATTTGTATTGCGGAAATAGTATTTTTTCATTTAATATGATTCAGCACGTCACGGTTATAATTATACATCTTAATTGTTATCAAATCATATAAAATAGGTAACTGGAAAGCAAACAAAGCGAAAGATTACAATATTTATACTGCAGTTTTATACCACAAGTGAAAATTGTTTTTGAGAACAAAACACTTGTAAATATTTTTGTACGTTTTTAAAATTGAAAACAATTATAGATTAAAATAATATTACTTTTCAATTTTTCACAGTCAACCAAATAATATATTATTATGATACCGTAATTTTGTGTATTTATCCTTATAAGTATTTCAAAAATGTGTATAACCAATTCACCCTCGGCAATCATTCTATTTACTCACGCTTATTTTATTATATCTGAATGTAATGCGGAATAACATTAAACCATTATACGCAAATATAGTCTATAATGTTTAAATGGTTATCCTACAGGAGATCAGATACGTGCCATATAAAAAAAAATATATAGTAAAATAATTCATACGGAACATAACTTAAATACGTTTTACGAAAAATTGAATATTTTGTGTATTGAACATATTTTATAGAAAACCTGTTCAAACAAACAATACTTATAAATTGTCGGCGTAGAATCAGAGGGACGTATCAACTACTAATGTTTTTTTTACCGTATATTAACTAATTTTTTTTTTTGTAGAATTTTGCGTAAAAACGGCGTAACTCAGAGTGCCAGAAGGTTAATAAAGCATTACATTTTTTAAACTAAAATATGTTTCTGTAATTGAT
Organism: Schlechtendalia chinensis; assembly: GCA_019022885.1. Lineage (NCBI taxonomy): Eukaryota > Metazoa > Arthropoda > Insecta > Hemiptera > Aphididae > Schlechtendalia > Schlechtendalia chinensis. Next base: position 13,237,453 of record CM032345.1, on the reverse strand, counting down.
AATATTAAGAACATTTTTTTTTAAAAGTGATGTACATAATGTAATTCGTAATTTATTTTACAACATTAATCACCTGTTGTATGTATATTGTGGACAATTTTTTTAGTTAAGTCTTATAATTTTGTGTCAAAATAAAATAATTTTATCTGAGATAAAAGTGGTATGAAAATGTTTAGACTTGAAACAAAATTCTAATTTTATCCCATTTTGTACAAACAGAAATTCAATTTGAAAAAATTGAATTTTGCTTTTCCTGAAAAGATACATTTAGTTGATATATTCTTTTGATTCTACACCGACGAAGTTTTTTAAAACTTTAATTCGTTTCCTACTCACTATATACATAGAACGTTTAAGCAAAATATTAATATATTCAAATAATAATTCAATAAATTATTTTATTTAAGTGAAATAAAGTCAATATTCATTGTATATTGGACATATTTTGTAGAAGACCTATTTAAATCAACATAAATACGTACATTAGTAAATATATATATAGGTTAAAATAAAGCGTTGTTTAAGGTATTTTTATTTGTGTTTAGTATTGTAATACTTTTACTGCTGGTTTATATAGAACACCGTGTAATAATTTAAGTGTCATATTCTTTAATTATTTTTTTGACTATTCATTTTTATTATCACTTTTATTAATATTTTTTTAGTAAACTTACAGGTCTAAATATGAAATATTATACCTAAATTTAATATGTCTAATCTGGAATTTAGAGTAAATTATTTGTACATTTTGTTTGGATTATTTTGTTACTAACGGTCGTTTGTATCTATATTTAATTATTTTCATTCGGATAATGAGATACATTTCTTTTGTTTAAATTTATAAAGTTTTGATTATGTCGAACTTTCGTAATTTATTTATCAAACATATATACATGATATTATCATTGACGTAATATATTAAACGTTATATTAGTTTATTGAATACTATGAATTTTATTTCATGTAGTGTTAGGATTGTTATAGTCATATAAATAAATAAACTGTATAAATTTTAAAAAAATGTATAATATTTGGAACGCGAAATAACTTAGTTTATGTTTTTGTTTCAGTGTTCTTCTCGATAAGAGTGCAATAATTACAATTATTGGATCAAAATCGTTATTATTTTGGAGACAATTTAATATGTTATGTCTTTATTAAAGACTCAATTCGTGTGTGACAACGAAACAAATGTAGAAGAGAAAAAGTATCGGAATGACCACAACAAATCGTGTATCCGCAGACCGAATGCAAGTTCGACAGTCAAAAATAGTGACATTGAGAGTGACATCCGTGATTTTCATCTAAGAGGTATATTATTACAATTACAAAATATATACTTAGATATACACTTAATTGAAATATACATAAACAATTTAGAAAATTAATTCGATTAATCATGTGATTGAGTTTACATTATATATGTTTGTTGAAGTGTCTTTGATAATAATTTATTATTATTATAAAAATAATATCTAAAATACTACTCAGATATTTTCTTAAAAAAAAGTCTTATTACTGCTCAAATATTTTTTTAGGGTATTATAAATGCTTTTAGATCGATATTAGAATGAAACTTTGTGATTTTCGAAAAAAGTTATAGGAGATTACTGAACTGTGTTATATGTATTTTTAATGACATAATTTACTTAATATGTATTTTAATAGCTAATATATTGTGTTCTCAATAGAATTATTTATGACAAGAAAATATAATAAGTGTACACATAATGTTGTAAAATATACTTTGAAACATAATTTTAAATAGTAAAATAAAAATCAGCATTTATTGCAGAAATTTTTCTAACCAATATTCATATGATCGCAGGTTTTCTGTTAGCTACGAAGTAAATATTATTCGACTAATGTATTAAGAGAATAAATATTTTGAGATAACTAGATTTGTTATACGAGGTAACTATACTAAGTATGTTGTACATTAATATGACAATATTTTTCTACTAAAAATAATTTATTTTTATTAGTTTACAGTCGAGTTTATGTGAAGTGATAAAAATTGTCTTTTGAAATAGTATATTACTCATTGTACTTAACTATATAGTTGTTTTAATTCGATTATACAATGTTTTCTTCCTAAATATCGAAATCATAAGAAAAATAAGTATCTATTACCAGTGTGTGTAGTGACCAGTTATATTTCTGACTGTAATATTGTAATATACTAAATCATCAAGTCCTATAACTTATATGTATTTATATGCGGTTTTTCTGATGACGTTCGTTTGATTGTAAAAGTTGATATTTTATAATAATAAAAAAAAATTAAGTAAAGAAACAGTCGGCACTCAATCATCATAAACGTAATTTCGAGGCTCATTTTGTATTAGTCATAACAAATTTTGTAGCTACCCCAATACAACTAAATTACAGTTTATATATTATGGTCTAATCAAATTTAACGTTTGATAATTCTTTTTAAATAATTACGTAAATTAGATTTAAAAAGTTCATATATAATCTATTTAGCTTATACAAAACATTCTTTATTCATACGTATCGTACCTATTAATCTATACACAGCACTGTTTTCAAATCAAAACAAGCACATTATATATTCATATTTTTGTCCCGTAGAATTGATTTTTCCGTAGATTAGAATATATGTATATTTTATAACTTACTTACTGTGTAGATATATTGAAAATTGACCGAATATGAGACAGTGGCAGTTATATACAACCCACGAGGGGGGGGGGGCAAAATTACCCGGCTCCCAAATATGTTTAGATCATCAGTTTCACATAACCGTACTAGCAAAATAGTACCAATTTTTTTTCGTTTAATTTAAAAATATGAATTTTATTTAAATTTTAGCAAAAAAAAAAAATGATTAAGATACACATAAAATTTGTTAATAGTATCTAAAAAAATATCTCCAAGAGACGATTCCCCCTACGCGTAGATAACCACCACTGATAAGAGAACGGTTTAATTATTTAATATTAGTGATTCTCTCAAAAAAAAAAACAATTTTTAAAATAATAACAACAACGTTAGTAACAGCTATATTTTTAATAAATTTGTAAAGCCGACGTGTTTTAATTTGATAATTTCTTTATAAACTCTGTCATTGTATTATCTTGTCATAAAAAATTTAAATAATAAAAATTTTTGACGGAAATGAATATTTTGACATTTTATAAATCACGTATTTATAAATAACCGTTTGAGATTTAATCGACAACGGAGAGATTTTCAAAAACAATGCTATATTGATTATGGTAGATATAAATACACATATATGCATTTTCCTTGGAAAATATTTATTGAATGTTAACATATCACATACTTCGTTATGTAATTTTTAGTACACTATTCATAAAAAAAAATGTTATAATAATAAAAGTTTGAATCTCATATAACTGTTGTTTTTGTTCTGTTTAACTGGATTATTTGCTGCGTATTAGAAATCATAATGCCGGAGAAGTTATTCAAAGTAATCATAATTGGAGATCCGACCGTAGGCAAGACCGCGTTCGTCAAACGTTACGTGCAAAACTCGTACACCAGAGAGTACAAGGGTACCGTCGGTGTCGATTTCGCGTTAAAAATTGTCAAAGTTTCCGACACGGAAACTATTAAGTTACAATTGTGGGACATAGCAGGTTTGTTTTGGATCTTATATAACGGGATGAAAAATGTGTTTGAAGTTTCAAATAACATTCTTATTGATATGTGTGTGTTTGTGTGTGCGCGCGCGCGCTTGTATTATATCGTTGTTTACACTTGTTCAGGTCAAGAGAGATTTACATGGATGACTCGCGTGTACTACAAAGATGCACACGGATGCGTGATTATGTTCGACTTGTCAAATAAGAATTCGTTTTTAAATTCTCTGAAATGGAAGAAAGACGTGGACACAAAATGCACTAAATCGGACGGCAGTCCCATACCATGCATGTTGTTGGGAAACAAGGTAAGTCGATTTTGATTCTCTATTTTTAAATACCTATCGAAATATGTAAGTATTTTACTAAACAGCGGTCTGTAATTATATATGCATACTATTATATATATATACAAGAGCGATACAAGGGGGGATATGGAGGCCGAAGCCTCTCCCTTAGGTACTTAAAATTTTCAAGGATTATGTTCATTAATGAAAGTAAAGATGCGCAATACAATAATATTGGTGTATTTTATGTTATATTGCTAATAATATTTATTAGCAGTGGTTGAAAATCGCAATGAATAATCATGAATCACGATTTAAGATATAGCTATAGTATAGCCTATACGTTATATAATCGTATCTTAAATCGTGATGACCATATATACATGTACATAAACATTTTCATGTCTTTAATGAGAACGTTACAGGAAATTCTTATCACATCTAGATGTTGGTCAATAGTTGTTCAAAAATTATATAATCTATGGTTAAATAACGGTTAAGTGATGGCAGGTCTGTCTATGTCGCTTAACATTATCAGTTACGTACGTGATCATTTTTTATTTTTAATTTTATCGTTTTATCACTGAAATATGATATAATATAATTAAAATTTGACTATAATATTGAATATATTACATTATACTATAGCTTTATATAACTGATTTCTAAATATTATGAGTGGATAAAAAAAGGGATAGGACATTTTTTTCATTTTTTAACAAGAAAATTACTAACATGAACATCCTAATGACCTTTACGAAATTAAGTCCATCTTTCTTTATTGAATAGTTTAAATATGCACAAGAAAGTAAAATATTGTCTAATATTTTGTGATTTTAATATGTTACTTAAATTACATTTCAATTATTGTGTTATTTTCATTTAACTTATCAATATCGAAAAGATTGTGCCCCAAGTGTTCCAATTATGAAAAACAAACTTGATTGACCTGTTAATAGCAATATTCGGTCATAAAATAATAAAATAAAATAATTAATGATCGTTTTTAGATTTGAAATGTTATTATTATATTATATTACATCATAAATGAAATTAATAGGTACTTAGTTATAATAATAACAGTAATAGTAGTCAGTTATCTGTCAGACTGTCCAGAGGTTATATATTTTTTAAATTTATTGATATTCCAAATCATTTAGTTATAGTACATAAAAGCATAACCTCTTCTGCCACATTAGAAATTTATGATATAAATTAATCATAATTCATAAATGATACTACTTTTCTTCTAAAAGGCCAATGATTTATATTCTGAGCTTAAGTAGGTATTTTGAAATAAGTATATTTTTTAATCAGATAAATTGTCATTTATATGTATATTTGAAGTTATATTAAATGTATAATCATTGATTTGATATTCTTGCTTTATCTCATGCTTCTGCACTTTTGCTTGCACTTGCATTTTCATATAAATATAGTAATATACATAATTATACTAAAAGTAAGTAATTAAAATTACTTTTTTTAAGGTACATAGTAAAAACATTAAATAATCTCTTTAACATTACTATAAATTGTCATATTTTATTTACAAATAAATTACATATTACAATATTAACACAATAACGCTATTACTATTTCTGAATTTTATAATCATTTATAATTAATTTATTATGATCAATTATTCTAAATTAACAAACCTTTTATTATTTGTATATACATAGTTATAGTTACGAATTAATGAGCCTGTATCTGAGCTTAATCTGAATGCGTATGATATTGGACTATGTGTTAAAAAAAGTATTAATTGTCGAAGAAAAATATAATTTTTGTAAAACTACATGGATTCCCGTAGATCTCTATAAGTTTCCATTTGTAAAACAAGAAAATCAAAATCGAAGCTTCCAGTTAGATTGGTTGAGACGTCATAATTGGTTGACTTATTGTAAACTAAAAACGGTGGCTTTTGCAAATTGTGTGCCTTTTTGTTCCAACGGGTGTTGGTAAAGAATGTCAGCTAATTTTATATTTCATTTTAACACGGATTAATTTATTTATAGGATATATAATCATTATGTTAGTTTTTTTTCTGCTATAATCCAAAGGCTCTCAACCTTTTTATATCACAGTATTGCCTACAAGTTTGGAACATTTTCTTGTATCATTCTGAAAAAAAATAGCTTTAAAACGAAGGTATAGTAAAAAAAAATCTTTAATTACAAACTAAATAATTAGGAAATTTTTTTTCGCGTAATTTTTATTGACTTTTCGTGTACCACTGGTTGAGAACCGTTGCTATAACCTGTAGTGGTTGAAAGAAACTTATGCAAATTATCATACTACAAATAATATTAAAATAATTTATTTTAAATTTACTCACCAGACTTTAAAAAATATCTTTAACTAACATTAAAAAAGCACCTGAACTTTTGAAATATCATACGGCAACTCAGTACCATTTTTTAGCAACTGAAAAGGGTTTTGTGTTTATACAAAGTTATGAGACTGTCGAAGTAATGCTCAGTAGTAAAAAATGATTATATGCGTATTTAAAATGAATTTCTTAGTTTAACCCTCCCTCCTCCTCTTTTCAATCCACCCTTGTATATATATATATTTAATTATAAACATAGTAATTAGTAGTACCAATGCAATTACTACTTGAGTTTGATGAATTATGTTTTCGAGATTTATACGTAATTAAAAAATTAATATAGCGTACGGACACTGTACAGCTGAAATTGTTGGAAACAAACATTGATAGCGTAAAAATAAAAATATATCAAGTTTACTATAGATAACAATTATTATTCATATTTAATGAGTTGATTATTGATTGTCTCTAGCACTATTGAAATAATATTATTAGGTTTAGTTTTTAGATAATATCGTTAATTGTGTGTTCGAATAATAATGTATATATATGTGTGTGTGTGTGTTTATTATATTAATGGTGTATAATATATACATGTTTAGTGTCGTGGAGTGTGTGAGGAGGAACAGTTTATAGTTTTGTCAGTTAACCTCGAGATATATTGCATGAAAACGTGTGTTCTGAACACAACAACAGTAAACACGTTAATATTGTTTTTCAATTTATTTAAATAGTTTTGTAGACCGGTAGAGACGAAAACCTGTAATAGATAAAAAAATATATGATTAATGAACTCGGAAAACCATGTAATTTGGATATTTAAGCCCTCGACACAATTTGTGTAACCACTAATATGTATTTAACACCGTGCACTAGAAGTCAAATAAAAGTCTACAATTGCATGATTTATGTTTTAGAAAAAAGTGTAAACAGATGTACGATATATATATATATGTGTATTATAAACAATGTGTATATTAATATGCGTAATATATTCATTTTTTGTTTTTTTTCAACATAATTTAGATCAAATCAAATTGACTTGGTCGATTACACGCCTTTTGTTTGCATTATCTGTTTAAAAACATATCCGGTATTTGGATGTTTGCGTGTAAACAATAAATAAAACAATACATAATTATAAAGTGACCATCAAAAAAAAAAAAAAATGAATATAATAATAATTGTATTGACGTCGTTCTCAAAATCGAATTCCATTCGTTATACGATAAAACATTATATATGCAGCTTGATAATGACAAAATATGATTACGCCTAATTAAATTGTGATTGTCGTTGTTTTAATTGTTGGTGGGTTTCTTAACGACGTTCAAAATGAGAAATGTCATTTGAAAAAATCGATTTATGAAAAATATTGTAAAATTATAACAATTAAAAAAAAAAAAAACCCCATTCTGTGAAGTTATATGATTTCGTGCATATATCCGTATAACTGTTAAGTTAGGATTTTCAGCTATGGTTATAATGACGTGAACACCACTGCAATCATAAAAAAAAATCATTAGAAACGTACATAATTAGGTGTTTCAAATACAATTTCCCATTTAAAAAAAACTATTAGTTACCTATCATGTTATTGTATATACTGGAAAAATAAATAATTAAATCTGGCCTTTGACAACATTGAAAATAATTCAACGAAAAAGAAAAAACCACTTGTAAGTGATTGAAAAGTAAAATAAATACATGCTAAATAAAAGCCTTAAAATTGTATATTTAAACACTTGATTGAAATTTTGAACAAAAAACTGTCTTATTTTTATAAAAAATAAAGCATAAGCCAAAAATTAATTTTTAACTACCAATTTACATAATTATTACTGTTGAAAAGTCAATTATACAAGTTGGTGGTAGTTAATATTTGTATTTTATTCGAAATAAGCCATATTGTAAGTTCAAAAGTAATTTTGTTCAAATAAAAATTCTCGTGTAAAAATATTGTCACGCGGATCAAGTCTCAGAATATCCAACAGAAATTAAATCGTCGCGTCTTAAATGTTCGTACTTGGCGAATAAAATGTATTAAAATCGCCGTATCCGTTTCAAATATTTTCTGTTTAATTAGCTTAATATATGGATTTGTTCCTCGTTAATTTAATAACAGGCAGTGAGCAAAAAAAAAGTCACGTTTTTTACGCGCATTCTATGGTTTCAATAGTCAATACAGCTCGTTTTCCGGTTCGAATAAATACAAATCGTGATGATACTTACAACTATATTGGGTAAGCCGTAAGCATGAAATCAACGCCAGACTTTTTTTTTAAAATTATTTTCGAGAAGCGTGATGATTATCATCCTGCGTAAAAGCGATATTTTTTTTAACACGCAGTCGCAACACTTTTCGAATGTCGTTTAGGATATACGTTTCACGCGTCGACATTAAAGTAATTTTCAAGCTATGCTTCTCATCGTTACTCTTAAATTTGAATCGATACCGTTGTACATGGATATCGTCAGGAATACAATACACTACACGAGTACGGCGGTATCTCGACGGGTTTGTTGAATTATCGACTCATTTTCTTCTCATTGGTATTTTCCGTAGACCAAAGCTGGGAGCCACGCATTCCGTCATTATACACCGGTACCGTCTTACCGACATATTATCTTTTGAACGAAACATTTCAATGTGCATTCTGTTACCTCCTCTCTAAAATTAAACCGGCTGCTGCTGCTGTAAAAAAAAAAAAAAATCAAAATTTGACATCGCACTTTACTATAACTTATACATGGATCGCGTTTTTCTGTAATGACTTTCATTTTTAAACCGTATCGTTTTTTTTTTTTGTATGGCGCGTGAAAAAGTTTCGTTATTTTCATATTGACATTATGTTGAAGATGTAAAAACCTGTGCGAAAGTGATGCAAGCGTGTAGCAAATGAAACGAATTCATTTAACGAAAAAAAAAACCCCTATATTTTCGATCTTACGTTACGTTTTTACGCGTGATATACGAAAATTATTAATATTGTGAATTTTAAACGCAACAACGTCATTAAATCGATGTTACAAAACGATTTTCAACGAAATGAAATAACGTAAGAATTGTCTTCGGCCGAGAACGTGTTGGGTTGTTAAATATGATAATCGTCATGAAACGCGGAAATCCGCCACTCTAAACACATAAACGAAAGATAATATACACGACTGGTTTTGAAACATGTTCTCGGCGCTGTTAGAATGTCGTGCGTCTAAAAATGCTCGTATCAAAATGTCGACGCGGAAGAATGATAAAAAAGCGCGATCTCGCCGAAAACTCGATTGATAATAAATCGATTTGTCTGTTTGTTTGTCCAGTGCGATTTGGCCCAGCGGCAAATCGATCAGTTGGACATCGAGACGTTCTACAAAGAGAACAACTTCATCGGCTGGACGGAAACCTCGGCCAAAGACGGGCTGATGGTCAACGATTCCATGCAGTAAGCGTCCATACGCCAGTCGACGCGTCGGACGTTTTAACGTCCGGATCGGACACCGGGTGTCAAAAAACTGTCGTGTTTTGCTACTGCGCACACACGATATTTTCTCTATATACGTATATACATCCCCTACAAAAAAATTACCAGTTTCTCCGGGCGTCACATAATTCGACTATGAAATTATAACATAAACGAATAAACGTTAGACATTAAAAACAATGAAAATAATTGGCTAAAAACGCACGCTCGTCCGTTCGGTCGTTGCGGGTATCGGTTTTATTTGACGGGGTGTGGGGAGACGCGCGTCACACCCAACGCCGTGAAACATTTCGGATGAAAATTAAAATCGAGAACAGGACGTTTGCCGGTTGACGTCCAGTTACGTTCTCAAACAATCGATTCAGTATGGTTTTCAATTCGTTCGAAACGCGTAACAGAGAAAACTGCTCTGGGACCTGCGTGGATCAGTGGCGTAGCCAGAATTTTGAAACCGGGAGGGCAAAAAAATTGAAAAACAAAAAAAAAAATACTCAACAATTAACAGTAACAATTACTTTTTTATATTCATAACATTCATTTTGACAAGTTACCATCAAACAAATCGATAAGAATCAAGAGCACTAATAATCCGTCGTAGCACGTTGTTCGAACGTATAAAATAAACCATACGAGTTACGTTGATTGGCCCATTGTCCCCCACGGCTACGACACTGTTCACGTGTTTAGAAAAAAATTGGAATAAAAAAATAAATAAACATATACGTATCAACTTGTTGAGACGTTTTCGGAGGACTGACGGAGAAACGCGATCGCAGAGAGCAGAACGGCGGGTTTCGAACGTCCACATAGTCGATCGTATACAGTGGCGGATTTACGGGGGAGGGGGATGGGGGGTATTGCCCCCCCCAGACATTCTGTAGTGATCCATATTCCAGTATCAAAAATACTAAAATTTTTTATTTTTTTTTGGACTCCTCGCCAGAAAATTTTTGAAAATCCGCTACTGCGCGTATAGTGATTACGAATCCCGAATCTCGCCGGAGTTCTCTGGAACTGTTAAAAACCTTCCCCCCCCTCCCGAGTACTCGGACCCGCCACCCGAAATTGACGGTCGCGCGCGCGGTCTGTTCCAGGTTTTTGATCAACTCGATGCTGGGACAGTACAACGACGAGACGGACCGGGCCGAGCTGGTGAAACTGTCCGGTCCGCCAAACGGCGCGGACACCAAGAAATCGTGTTCGTTCTGTTAGCCGCCAACGGGCTCATCACGATTGATTAATTAATTAATATTATATATACATAATAATTTTTTCAACGGCCATTTTCTAAGCGCGTAAAAAACGTTTTGCGATTCGTTTTTATTTTTTAAACTTCCCCCGAGACTATCCAATTTGTTTTATCCGGGTCTGATCTACTATTATATGATAACGTTTGCGGTTTTTTTTACTTATATACATATATATATATACACATCTATTTTCACGTCTCATTATATAATAACGATTTATTATATATATATGTATCCTATAATTATACTGAATTTGTTTTGATCCCTCATATCGAAGAGTTGAATTTTACTGTCGTTCGTCAGAATTTGTGTTTTGTTGACAGAACAACCTCATTCCAATCACGTTCTCGTGTTGTCCATTCGGTATTACGCGTGATTTTTATTTTATTTTTATACTATATGCATATACGTTTACTTTGTCGGATTAATCTGAATAAACTAAAAAAAAATAAAAAAAATAAAAAAATAATAAAACAAAACCGTTTTACAGAACTGGCGTTGTCTTTTTTCGGATGTCCGCGTGTACGTTTCGGAACGAGTCGAAAAACGTTTAACCCGCCGTTTATCTTGTTCTCGAGCGTACCGGAAACGCGTAACGGAGCGCCACACCTTCACGTCCAGAACGTAAACGACAACAATTGTGCAAACGTGTTTACGTTATTGAATTTGCTTTATTTGTTACCCGCCCGACTTAGGTACCCATCGAACATCAATAAACACGCGTTGTTAACGCACGATCAATCACGAGCAAGTGAACGTATCGGAACGTTCACAAAAAATTTAATCCGTAAACAGAGGCGGATTTTAGACTTTTTTTAACATCTTTAAATATATTAAAATTACATAATTTTATAATGGTATATAATTAAGGATTTACTTTTTTTCCCCTCTTAGTACCAAATTGCAATTTATTATCGATATTCGCCACCCCCCTTAAATGAGCTTCGAAATCCGCCCCTGTCTGTAAAACAAATATTGAGTGTACGCATAAATATTTCCTTGTCCGTTTGTCTTATCTCGTTTTAAATCACATGGTTACACGCAAGTTAGGTTAAAAAAAACACTATATATATATATATAGTTTTTATTTGTCCCGTCAGACCACTCGAGTTTGGTCAGCATTCGATTTTCGCTTGTTTTATTACCTGAAATTCGTCTTGAAAACGCAAACACCCAGAACCGTGCAAAACCGTATATAGACATCTGGTCTAAATAAGTAAGTCTTGACGTACAGCAGAAACAACTTCTTGGGCACCGACAATCCGTGTTATGGTGATAATGAAAATATAATGCATTTAAAGGTCGTATCGATGATTGATATCGATGGTTCCATCCGGATGGACCGTATTATTTTTTATACTTTCAATGAAGGAAATATACGATATCAGTTGGAATGAAAGCCACACGAGCGTACAAAAAAAAGAAGAGTATGTACACGACACGACAGGTTCGAGGAGAGAAGCTAAGTCGGCGGTAACACTCCGACGCACGATTTACCCTATGTATTTTTAAATTTTTTTTTTTTTACCGTTTAATAATCAAGCTGAGCCGGCCAAACCGCGACACCGGTGCCTGTTAAAGCGTTCTGGGCGGATTTCCAAGAGTGTTGTTCACTGAATCGAGAAATGCAACGAATAAATGGGCGACAGCGGAAACGTTTGTAAGAGGATGAGGCCAAGATCCGAGTGTATTTGGTCGACACACAGTAGGAATTATATTATTAAAAAAAATTTAAAAAAAACCACCTACGTCAAATATCATACGCACAAGACCGTTTTCCGTAAGTAACGCATTATAACGTATCATATTATATAGATTTAATAATAAAAAAAAAAAATAAATAAAGTACACAATAGTAAAAAATTAACATCTAATAGACATAGAGGCGCTGATATTTCTACTGCCTCACATACGATTCGTTTAACGTAACGCTTAACCGTGAATACAATGAGAAATTAATCACTTTCGTTTTCGTGTATTTTTACAAATATAATATCCAAAGAAATGGAAAATAACTGTTCAGACTTTCACGAAACAATCTATATATATATATAAAAAAAAAAAAAACGAGTAAAAAATATTGATTCTAACAATCAAGCTAAATAATAATTACCAACAGATTAACACTGTACAAATCTAATCAATTAACAATCTGCTAGATGGGTTGGTCTAAGTCAGAAAATCATATTTTAAATAATCCAATGGTAAAATGTAATTTGTATACAACTATAAAACTATTTAACGTAATCAATTTGGTTCGATTGTTCATACAAGTTTCAAAAAAAAAAAAAAAAAAAACCGACACAGTAACCGTCCCATGTATTCGCAAAGATCAATCGATCGACAATATTTGTATTATTCGTATACGATATTCAGTGCAAATAATAGTCTTGTTTTTCGTATTGCAAAACAACACGTTCTCTTTTTGTAATCTACGTGTAAATTATGTGTACACACACACACACACACACACGACGAAACAAAAACCGAGTCAAATCAAATGTCGAGCCGAGTTGGAGAGTCTTATTTTGAAAATCGGACTAACGGAATGGACGTATGACAATTTAAACGATCCGAAAATAAATCGCTAAGCACACTGTTCGTTGCTTTTATTTTGTTTTGCCCTTGTTGTTGTGGTAGGCACGTCATCATATCGTAGAATCAACTCGGTCGTATTGTTGTGGTTGCAATGAACGTCGGTGGATCTAGCACGAGTCCTTTTCGATCCATTCCTACGAACGGTCTTCGACTTCATAGTCGGACGTTTCAGAAACGTTGGCCTATCAACAAATGAAAACAACAGTCAAGCGTCGAGAATTTCAAAAAAAATTATCCATGTATATATTCGTGTATCACCTTCAAGTTTTGTTTGGCGACCGGTCCCAGTCGACGCGTTTCCTCGAGTTTTCGACACGAATCACACACAATCGTACTATCCGGGTCGGCGGCGGCGGCGCTCGACGAACCGTCTACACCACAAATACTACAACGTGAAGTGGTCGTTTTCATAAGGTCTTCAGACTTCTTGTTGCGAATGTTTTCCAATTCGCCGTCTTTGAATATCCTGTGTAAAATTTCCAAAGACAAATTCGAAATGTTCAAACCGATTTTCGGATCGTTTCCGAATAGGGCTTTGTACGGCGATCTACCGATTACACAATTAAAGGAACTGTTTTTCCGGAACTGTACGAACTGCAAGCCAATGGACCATTTTGCAGATTTGTTGTCCGCCATCCAGGCTCTTAACAGGCCTTCAATGTTCTCGTCGCTCTCCACACTGTTTGGCGGGTGTCTGGACTGTGCACAGACTATAACGCAATCCGGCCACAACTGATTCAGTTCTGTAATTATGGAATCCAAAAATTCGTTCCCATTATCGCTTTGCACAATTTTAGGAGCTCCGAACGTAAGAAATATTGACAGTAAAGCGGTCGCCACTTCTGACGGCTCCTTGGACTCGAGCGGGCGCAACGACAAGAATTTAGTACCGTGGTCTTGATAAATCAAAATCCACTTGAATTTTCCGTCGGGAGTCGATTGGAAGTCCACCAAGTCGATTTGTCCTTTTTCGTTGAAATCTTCACTAACTATCGGCTTGACCACCAACTTACGTTTGGTTCCTTTTTTGTAGTTGCATACAACACACGTCGCCAAGAAAGCCTCGATCGCCGGTCTTGGGACTGCGTACTTGGTTATGGCCATGCGAAGCTTTACGTTTCCCCCGTGTCCAGTTTGTATATGATAATCGCTTATCCTCTCGTACAGTTCTTCGTACGGTACCATATACCTAGAATCAAAAGACATGTTCAAATAAAATATATCCAAAAGCGGTATTCATAACATGTCATTATCGGTGTTTTACTTTATCTCGTCGTCCACTCTTCTTTTGCTTATCAAATGCTGTTTGTTGTCCACTTCAAGAACATCGTATTTGTCCAAGAGATAGTATTCATGTCTGGTCTTCTTATTTCTAAACGCACAAACATCAAATAGTTACATAAAATTATAAAACAAACAATTGGACATTAAAGATAGCGGTGTACTCAAGAAGGAGGGGCAATAAGAGCATTTGTGCCTCACAGCACTACGTTTTTATTTCAAACTACATGTTCATAGGCTTATAGCCATGACAGTAACAATCATATATTAGTTATATTATTTTGATAATTTTTGATTATACAATTTTGAGGTGTGATACAAAAGAGTTAATCTCATACTACTAAAACTTTAAAATAATAAAACCTTTGAACTGAAAAAATCATCACGTACACTATTTGCATTTCTGTCATTATAATAATAAATAAGAATTAGTTTATATTATAATGTACTCACTAAAGTGAGTTACACAGAAAAAAGAACACGCACCGAATATGTCCAACAGTTTTGTTTTTCAAAATGTGGAGAAAACTGAGAACTGTAATGTGTACTACACGGTCAATATTCGTATTCGAGTTGTGCGATGAAAAATTAAGCTGTTATTGTATTGTGTATATGTTATGAATGTTTTGACGGGTGAACAAAGTGTACGTACCTGTTCGTCTTGGCTCTCAGTATGTCTTGGATCATGTTGTTGATGTCGTCGGACGTGTACGGTTTCTTGCCAGGTTTGCTGGAATAGTAACACTCGAGTTTCTTGTAAAACTCGACCCTCTCGTCGAGCTCCATGTCCGGGCGGAGAACGCGAAAAGGAATAACGCTACGCGCCGCCGTTGAAACGCCGTCGCCGTCCCGTCGTCTTCGGACCGGTCGCCGCCGCGTCTCCGCCGTCGTGACGGCACGTCATCGCGTCGGCCACCGGTTCCCGTGTCGATCCCGTTCCTCAGCAGCAGCAACAGCACAGTTTCGGACGTTCGACGACGACTTCGCGTGACGCGATATAATGGCAGTGTCGGCGAAACGTCGCGTTATCGCGGCGCGAGATAACGGTACCGGCGAGTTTCGGTCGGTCAACCGTTGTTATTATTATTATTATTATTATTGTCTGGATTAGAAACGACGTTCTATTCTCGTTGATCGACGTTCGAGAACGCCCGGGACGACGAGACGCACGAGAGAAACGCCGGATGAGAATATCCCGGATGGGTATACAAAAAAAAAAAAAATTCGAACGTTCAAGAACCAACGGCGCACCGACGTCGCGCGCTGTACGTACTTACGACCGTGTGAATGACATTCAAGAAAATGGTTTTCTATTCAGAAATTATATTGAAAAAAAAAAAATATATATATTGCTTATGGAAACGCGTCCGAGAGTATCGATAGTACGTATGGTAGTTTATCGCGCAACCCGGTACCCTGGTACCGGTTGCCGGCCGCGATCCGAACCGTACGGTTATCACGCGCGTTATCAGAAACAAAAAAAAAAAACAAAACAAACAAAAAACAAAATTGTGTTTTTATTGATATTCGATTTGATTGAGAACCAAATAATAAAAAAATAAAATAAAAAAATAAATGATTTCAAACCTCGTACGAACGACTCACGGGCGTCGCACAGTCGGCGAGCCGCAAAGTCGATACGGTTGTTACGCGCTTTCATAATAATAATAATAAAAAAAATAAATAATAAAAAAATCACCAGTCATTTCGACGCTTTAGACGTTGTGAAATCAAGTAAAACGTGTCGAACGTTTCGCCGTCCGTCGGTTTTTTTTTCCGCGTCACAAAACCCGTAGTGGTTCGTCTTATTATTATTATTAATCTGTCTGAACTGTGCCGATCGTCCGTCGAACGTCGTCGTGTTTTTCGCATATGCCAACACCGCTACGGTTTATCGTAGTCATGGAAGACGTTTTAACTGTTGACCAGAATTACGGTCGAAAAGATAGAAATGTCAACATACAAAGTGAGTATCCGTCGTGTAATATTTTCATTGTGAAAATCCATCGGACCACTCACTCGTTCTACACACGTTTATCACCTGCGACGCCGTCTGTTTTCTACGTTTTCATTCTATAGTCGTTGTTTTTGTGAAACCATAGTGACGACCTCAAAGTCACTAATCCACATAAATATAATATATATTTGGTACTTATCAATAAAAATTAATTTAATCCATTAATACAAAACTGAAATGTAATCGATAATGTCACTGGTCCGGCAGGATAAAATTTTCTATGTCTCTTATCAAATCAAACTGAATCAGACGAAATAGCATTTATTGGATTTCGACGCCACATAAATTCGGTTAAATACAAATAATATTTAGCCGTGTCTGTGGACTTTGTAGTGCTATTTCACTGACCACTCAAAATCTCTGCATTTTTTGTGTGAATCATTGTCAGAGGACGTACGTAACGATATGTATTATAAGCTCGCCAACGATTTGTCTAATTTTTGGTTCAAATATATATTTTAAAAAAAAACGTAGCCAAGATAATACTTATGAATTAATGATTAATCTGATAGTATGGTAAATTTTCAATTAAAAAAGTCATTATTTAATTCTCAGACGAAATCTGGTAGAAATATACAACTAATAATTTAATAATATTGTTGTATTGTTTTCAATACATTAAAATTCGATTAAAACTTATTTATGCTTACATATAATATTGTGTTCCTATTTTATTTTATTTTTACTTATCCTAAAATTTGAAATACCTATACTTAGAACAGTTTGTTCATGCAGAAATCTATTTGTTAGTATTTTATTCATTTAAATCAATTATAATAATGTGTATATCAGGTACTGCTGATCGTTTACTTCATATGTTGACCGAGGAAAGAGATGAAAATGTATTGATTGCTGTTACAGCTTCTCTTCAGACCCTATCAAAAACTCATTCCTAAACAAATCGTTCAAAACATGATACATTACAAACTACAAAATTCGGTAACTATCATATAATATTTGTTTAAATATATTTTTTATTAAGCTTATCACTTCAATATTAAATCGTCCAAGGCTTAGATTTTATGTGTTTTGTCTTGTGTTTAAAATATTTAATAAAATAGAATAAATTATATTAGAGATAATATTTAATCAACAATAAATTAAGTTTAATAGGTACTGTTACACTAAATATAATGTAGTTTTGAGTTATCAATTACTGTAACACAACAATTAAACTTTATAATAGATTAATGTATAAATTAAATTAATTAATACTTTATCTAACATTTTGGTATTAGCCCTTCTAATAAACTTAAAATTATTTATTTTAACTAAAAAAAATAGATGTAATCAAATTCGAAATACTGATTTACTATCTACATAATTTGTAACATATTTCAACTATCTTATTAACTTTTTATAATTTATGTATAAGTATTTGAAAAATGAATTAATATATTTTATTTGTTAAATTTCCAGTTGAGTGTTGTGGAAACCAAAAGTTTACTATCGGTTATGAAACAGATTTGTGAAAACCATTACGATGATTTTGATGTAGAACTTACGAATAATTTGGTTCAATTTGCTAAAAACGAAATGATTAAATCCTCAGACTCTCAGTTTCCAGCATCGGATATTTTAATAACATTAGGTAGAGGAAGATCTGAACAGGTAAACTACATATGTTAACTATTATCAGTATGTACATAAATTGTTTTTATTTTTCTACAATAACAGTAATGCAACCACCTAATTGTACTTCTGGCACAGTTTAAATCACCATATTATAGTATTTTACTGGTTAGAAATATTGTGGTGATGTTCTTAATGCAAACTATATGTTTGAATATTGTCAAATCTAATTTTATTGTAAATCACCAGTTATTTTCTTATAGTGGAGATAGTATAAACTATTAATGTTTTGTAATTTTATAGATTATACACAATCTTATGTGTCATTTACAAGAAGGCATTCCTCCACACTGTTCTATTATATATTCTTTGGGACACCTTGCTTCAAATCATCCTTTTAAATTTATCAACTTTGTGGATTCGTTTTTATCAGCTATTTGCTCCACTTTGCTTCTGATTAAATCAGATGCTTTGCGAAAAATCTATGCCACAGGTTCGTATCTATGTTTTTTAATTGAATTTCATACTTTGTTTACATTATTATGTAATGAAGTGAATACTAGTTATTGTTTACGAATGATAAATAATACACAAATAGTAGTTACATAATAGAGTAACTTAAACGTTAGAAAATACAACATGAATAAATTATCCATGTTAATTTTATATTTAAGACCTAAAAATATATTGTAAAAACATTGAGCAATTGATGTTCATAATTTAATTGGTACATAAAATGTATTATATGATATATTTATATCACTGATGATATGTTTGATAACTACACAATATTATTAATAATATATTTGAATGTAAATTGGATATATTGAAGAGAACAGAACTACAGTTTTGTCCATTCTTTTAAATTATCAAATTAAAAAATTAAGCATGCTTATTAAATATTCTTAAAAATAAAATAATTTTTATTGTATTTAAGCAATTGGTCAAGTTTGTGCATCAGTTATTGAATGTGAATCATCAGATATGCATCAGACAAAGAAAAAATTGGCATCTAAAGTAGAAGAAATTTACAGAACTATTGTTGATTCCTGGTTGATATCTAAAGATGTAAAGGTTAGTATTCAAATTTGGTTCATAATTTATTTTAAGCAACAAACATTGTTTGTGGGAGTAGTAAATTTTTAACAATTTAATTACATAAAGAAAAGGACAGAAATTCTGCTAAATTTGGAAGTTATTAATTGTGTAAACATATTGTTTTGCACTATAAAATATATATATAAAGACAATGTGTATGATTGTTTAAAATTAAAACCAAAATTTGGTTACATTTATGGTATTAAAATTATTTATTTGTTCCAATAAAAATAATAAGCCTTAAGTTACACATGAGAATAAATATATCTTAAATTATTTATTTATTAAAAGTTTAACATTGGCCACTCTTCACTATAGTAGATATGTTATGTAATGGTCAATAATAATATCAACAAACATGTATGTGTTCAGGACTTCCTTATAAAATTGCACATTGCACCTGATTGATATTTATTTTGATTTGTATTGTATGAGATAATGTAAAAATAATAACTAGTATCTATAATGACTGCATCACCTCAATCACTTTTTTATTGTTTAATTTTTTTATAATAATTTAACCATAATGTACGTAATTTATATTGCCAGTACAATTAACAATATTGTTATTACTTCCCATTTAGCCACAATAAGACACATTAAATGTTGTATAACTCTTGAAAGATGGGATAAGAAAAATGTTAAGTATGGAGAAGTGGCTGTAGCAATTATTAAAGAGTTTGCAATACAACCAATGACAATTTAAATGTATGCTATTACATGTAGTTCTTATGGGTATAATTGGATGTTGTAGCGAAGTACAAGATATGTAATTTTAATTTTATTTCACAATGAAATGCCTATGTTTTGAATTATTGAAGTTTTAATGGATATTTTTAAAATTCCATGGCATACTTTACATTTGTATAGGTAATGTTGTTAATCACTAACCCAAATTTGGAATCAAAACAAAATAAAAAACCCAATATTTTATAAAATAATATGATAATTGAATACTATCTAAGGCATGTGAAAATGTTATTTTATACTATAATTAGTTTTTCTTAAATTACATATTTATGTATATATATATATTTTTTAAATAGGTGTATGAATGTGTACTTGAAGCTCTAAGTTCAATTATTATGTTAATTGATGTTGAAAAAATAAGTAAAGATAGAATATTAATTTTGACAAATATACTGAATTTGTATAAAAGATGTTCATCTGTTGGTTTATCTCGATTTTGGATTACACAATATTTGGCTAGCTTTTTATCGGTGGTATCTGAAAATATGCTAGAACCAGTTATAGATAACCTTTTTTTAATACTACACGATATGGTAATTATATTTATATAAATTATATTTTTAATTTGTTTATGAGAAAATAATTATATTTGCTATTTATATAGGTTGTTGTGATGCCAGATTATGAATTTCCAATGTCCATTAAAAATCATTCTGAAGTTTTAAGATGTTACACATACTTAGGTATTATTTTATTATATTTTTTAATTTAATAAAAAAGAATAATAATGTATTACTTTATTATGTTGAGGTAAACTACGATAAAAATAATTTGATCAGTACACAAATTAATGTTAAATAAATTTTTTAAATTATACTCTGATAATTATTTTTATTGGAGTTACACATGGAACAGGTTTTCATTATTTTAACTATTGATAATTAAATAATTAAAAATTCATTTAAAAATAAGATAATATATATAATCATTGTTAACATTTCTTTTGTAAATTATATGTTGTAAATGTATTTTAAAATTGAGATTTAAAAATAAATTCCAATTTTAATTGATTGATTTTAAAAGTTAATAAATGTGTATATATAAACTTACAAAACATGTTTAATTTGTATTGCTTAATGGTTGATCAAAATATGTAAAAAAAAAGACAAATCACAAATTCATTATGCTATTATGACATACTTTAATTTACCAAAGCAAAATTATGAAAGTTATTGAGAAAAGTTAGAATATAAAAATCATAGATTATTATTTGTTTAGTTTTTCTTTTACTTTTAAACAGTAATACTTTAGTTACTATTAACTTTAACTATCAATCATTAATTTTAATAACAATATGAATGAATACTATATTGATGAATACAGTGGGTGTACTTGGGTCTTGATTTTGTACATAATTTTGCTTTCACAGTCTATTAAGCTGTGTAGAATGAATACTTTCATTTAAAATATGTTAAGAAATGTTTTAAATCTTGTTAAAAATGTAACAATTGGATGATTTTTATTTATTACCTTAGTTTCATAACACTTCATCTTCTACAGACAATAATAATTACTAATATGTAAACTGAATAGAATATTGGCCTGTACTCTATATTGAATTATTTATATTTATTCTAGGTAATCATTTTGGTGACAAAATATGCGAGCTGATAATAAGAGACTTAAAATCTAATTCAGAACAAGGAAAGATGGGTGCTTTGTTGATTGCTTCACATTTATTAAATGCCTCCAATCAAAGTATTAAATTAAGATCTTCTGAAATTATTCCAATTCTGTATGATTTACTTAAAACTAATAGCACGTTTCAGGTAATAAAAGTTGTGTAATAATTCATATAAATGCCCAATAGTTTTATTAAATTGATTATTGATTTTTAGATGAAGAACTTATTAGTGAAAATTTTTATATGCTTTGCATATCAAGGGCATTTAACTGAAAAAGATGATTACTTTATTGAATTTTTAATCAAAAACATTTGTAATTATGGGCCTTCAAATGTAAACCATAAATATATTTAAAATAAAAAAAATTTAATATACTGATTCATATATGTATATTTTTTTTAGAATAAATATTTTAATGACTTTGATGGACACTTAATAAAACAAACATGTGAAGATGCAATATATATTCTTTGTACTTCTATAGAACCAGTTCAAGTACTGTGTTGGAATAAGTTATTAACATTTTTACTTAGTAGTGAATATGAAAATGCTATACCATCAATTACAAGGTCATTAGCACATATGGCCACCAAATCACATTTAAGTAATATATTATTATTTTATTAAAGTGAAATTCGTTTTATTATTGTGAACTTAGTGATTGACTAGATTAAACATTTGTTAAATATTTCTCTTTCTTTTTAAATTGATAAATTTGTTTAATATCAATATATAATATTTAATTAAAATGTAATAAATATATTTATAAATGTTTAATAAAATATTTAAGTATGTATATATATATATTAAAAGATCTTTAACAGTTTACAGTTTAATGTTAAAAACTAAGCCGATTTCAAGATTTTAAATGAAAAATGTATTAATTTATCATTTTATTATTCAGTACTCACAGTTATTAGTTTTGATATTATTTGTAAACTTAGATTAATACTAGGTTTATGAAATACAAAGTTCAATAGTTAATAAGTAATTAAATGTGATTTCAAATTATTATTGGCCTAATATATTACACTGATATTTATTTTGTAAAATATAAGACATTTTAATTTAGAATATTTTTAAGAATAAAATAAAATATTTTATTCAGTAATATATAAATGAGATATAACTTAAACAAACAATAACTAAGTTAAGCTCCATAAAAACATTAGTCATAGTAAATACTCTTATTGTACTACTTTTTAAATGAGATAATTTAATGATAAAACGATGAGTTCAAAATATGTGATATACTTGTTAAATTTTTTTCAACTTTGTTAGCAGTTTATATATATACATATTTAAGTATATCAATATTTTATATTTATTTGAAATTAATGGTAAACAAAGATTCATTATTACTTTATAATTTAATATTTAAATATTAAATTAAAAATTAATTGTGTGTCTATATACTTGTAATATTAATCACTGAATTTTTACTCTAGGATCTATAAGATTTACAAAAGAAAAAGATCTAATAGTTGCAAGATGTCTTGTCTTACTATGTCAACCACTTAAGGACAACAGAGGCAGTTCTGTTATAAACTTCCTATTAAATTATGGTTTTCATGACTTATCAGATAATGAAAAAGAGTTTTGGACAAAGCATGCTGATATCTTGATCAACTTTTTGGACTGTAAGTTTATGATGATGGTTGATGCATGTAATATAATTTTAATCATAAACTAATCTGTGTTGATTTTTTTATAGCAACATCTGAAAAAAGTGAAAAAGAATGGGAAGTAGTAATGTTGAACACACTAAGTATTATATTAGAAGAATATACAGTAAATAAACATTGGTGCTTAGCGTTGGTCGGAAAAATGTTTGATGAGCTGAAGAAAACTTGTGAAACTACAAAAATACTAACTTCAGAAATGTTTTTAATTGTTAAAATAATATCACACGTTGCTGCTTACTACGATACAGAAGATTTAAGTCTCACGAAAAAATTATTACATTTCATTTTTCAATCTCTTCTGAAAATGTCATTTGAAAATAGTCACGTAAGTTGGTAAATTTACATGTTGAGTAATATATTCCAAGTCTTTAACAGTACTAATCAATGACAGCTTGTGTTATGAAGCACAGAGCATCTAATCTATCCAAAAATGTAAATTACTAATTTGAATACAATTTTATTTCAATTAATTTTTAAAGTGTAATACATAATTTAAAAAAAAATCAGAATATTTTAGTATTTCATAAATTTGTTCCTTTAACATTCGTTCACAAGTCATCACCGAGTTAAAAAAAAAAAAAAAAACATCAGTTATTGAAAACGGTTATGTTTTATTTGCATTATAATTTCTTCATTTATTAATTTATTTTGTATATATTACAAATATTATTTTTAAGGGTCTATTTGAAATAAATATCAAATATATTAATATAGTATATAAATATACTATTTAAATGTCCCAAAACATTCAACAATATTAACTACTTTGTTTGTTAGTGTATCTTTAAAAATTAATTTTTCCAAATAAATTTATGGATTAGACCATTACAAATAAATTAAAAATTATGATTGTTGAATGTATGTAATTTTTGATTTTGATTTTGTTTTTTTTTTTTTAATACTATTATAAGCTTTTAAACGTTTTCAAATTTTAATAATGGTTTTCTTCATTAGGAAATTTCTGGGGCTATTGGTATATTGAGTCAAGTTCATACCGGAATAGTGGTGAACAAACTATTGGAATTCATTGGAACCGAATTAACCAAGCAGCCAAACAAATTTTTAGTTCTTATTAGAGACAAAGGCAATGAAGTGACCAGAGATAAAATTCGATCTTCAATCGCTGTCATCATACCTGATATAGTGAAGAATGGAAAACTTAAAAGTGTTATCGACAGCATGTACGACATTGTAATTCTGATTACTCAACAAATAAATCTGACTAAGGTAACATACTCACATGTCAATCGAATGTGTAAATAGTTGTAACATTTTTTTTTTTTATTGTAAAAGTATTGCATTAAAGCAATGATGTTTTTTATTAATTTATAGAACGTAGAAACCAAAAAATCATTGGTCCAATGCCTTGATGTCCTAGCGAATGTCATGGGTAGTGTTGAAAATAGTGATACAATACCGAATTTAGCAATCATTCGCGATACTGTTATTAAAAATCTAGTAGACCAAATTTTAAACTCGAATTCACTGTCAGATTATGTATATTATCAAGTCCTGGCTTCATTTATGTAAGTTACGTTTTACCTGATGCGATTCGATGAAAAAATAATACTAGCATTTTCTACCTATTTGTAACTTTTTTTTGGATTTTTCGTTAAATTCTAATAACTTATCATATATTTTGATTTATCCAAGTATATTGTGTTTTTCATAACAGTAAACCAGTGCCAGATATTGAACCTATTGATTTGAGTTCAAGAACATATATTATAACGAAATGTGTGGAAAGAACATTTTTGATCTCATCGCCAGAAATTATGGACAATGATGGAACCCAACCAATGTTGACACTAGAACATCTCTGTGAGCGATAATTTATTGTATTACCAATTCAAATAATAAATAATATGTTTGTCTGCAGGCAAAGTTCTTGATCAACTGCTAATAATCAGAAGCGGATCCTTCGAAGTGGTCGACGAAATTGTCATAATATTAAACCCATACATTGTATCACAAAAGAATTATCAAAGGTTCATCGCTGTCCACATACTTCAAAACGTGTTGAACTGCTATTATAGTCATAGTAATTTTCAAATAACAAAAGTTGGTAACATTTACCACAATTTATTAAATATAATATGTTGTACAAAAATCATATAATTTTAGCTACCAAGTTGTTTGAATTCTCCAGCGTCGTTATTCGCTCAAATGTGTGTGCGGGTAGCTGAACCAGATGAAAAAATAAGGCTGAATGTTTTTAAATGTCTGAACATATTACTGAAGATAACTGCCATATACAAAGGTGCTTTTACCGAGAGTTACATCAATAAACCAGAATTTAATGATGGAATTATGTGTGATAATAGTACAGAATCGTGTAAAAAAGTTTTAGAGGTACTGTTATGATTATTTTGTGTATAACAAACTGTTTTTTTTAATAATTTTTTTTTTTTAGATCATACAAAAAATATTGATAACAACAGATTTACCAGTTTTTTGTAAATGTATAATAGACGGTTTGAACGATCACGAAGAAATATGTCGATTAAAAACTAGTGAACTATTAAATATTTTATTTCCAATTATTGCTAATCAACTACATCACAAAACCTTCAATGACATTTTAAGTAAGATATTAAATTGTATGCTATGTGTGATTTGTAAAAAATAATTTTTTTACTTGGCATTCAATGAAAAATGATAAATAATTATGATAAATATACAATAAAATAATCAATTCATCAACGTTTTTCTAAATTATTAAAAAAAATTATACATAAAAAAATATATATTAGAAGAACTCATTATTTTCATAATTTAAATGTTTTACTAATTCTTTCAGAGAAATGTTAATTGTTTGATGTGTTTCATTGAAATTATTATTCAAATTAGTTTTTATAGTATGTTATTAACATATTAGTAAATAGTTTGGAGAATCCATTGTTTCCTACTTTAACAATATGACTATTAGTTTTATGGCAGTTATTAAGGGTAGTTTTATTTTTAAATTGTTACTCTGCTAGCACTACATCATTTATTTAAATAATTTAAAAGTCTTAAATTGTTTTTTAAGTCTATTTTTTCAATAATAAAATGTTTGCTAAACAAAAGTAATAACCAATATTTTTTCCACATTTTAAAGGTATTTCTAAGTGCTCTCCCTATATTATTCATTTTTACAAACACTTTGATTTAGAATATGATGTTATGTAAAAAATCATTTATTAATTTTACTATTTACAAATTCATAAGTTTTAAACATATATTTCGATAAATTGTCATCGATTAAATCTGACAAACAATTTCTTTGCCAATTGCTCAAGTATGTGTTTTAGCAAATAATTAATGTTAAATAATTTCCATAGTACATCAAATTTAACTTAACAATGTTGGACCACATCTCTCGACCCCCCTCTAAATACATTATTTTAAAAGAGCATAATGAAACAAATATATACTTAATAACGCTGCCAGTATGACAAACATAATAGTTAATTTGTTTTAAACTCATTTTCTTATTGATTTTAATTCCAATTTTCATAACTATATGTTAATAATAATAATATTTTTTTTTACAGGTTATTTATTTAAAGAACTGGAAAATTCTAATGAAATCATTAAGGGAAACAATATATGTGCATTGATTACTTTAGGAACATTTAATAAACCTGATTTTATTGAATTACTTATTAATCAAAGTCTGCCATTTAACATGTACGTTTTATATACATTTCATTTTATTCAAATGTGAACATTTATAAATTATATTAATTCATTTATTTGGTTTTTGTAAAACATTACATCTTTAAATTGAACTTATTATAAAAGTACATTTTTATAATCGATATGTCTACCATGCATACAATACTGTAGCGGTTAAAAATATAATAGATTTATACCATAACTAAGAAGCTAATTTAAATTTAAAATATCAAATTGTTTTATAATTACCAAATTCAATTCATACATCAGAGAATTTTAAAATGAAACTCATTTTGTAATTTTTTGGACAAAAGTTTGATTTTTATGAGATTATTCTATTTGTGTTTGATATAAAAAAAAATAAATATAATATAAACATTTTTGAAATGAATAATAACGTTTGAACATTTAATTTGATTTAAAAATAATAACATATGTATGTTATATATTGTTAAATATATATAATTAAATAAAAACAATTTTTAATTTTCTGTGCAATATAAATGTTATCGGTTATTTAAATTGTTATGTACAAAATAATTATATTATAATTTCAATTAGGTAACAAAATATGAAAATAAAATTGTTATATATTTTAATTCTTTGCTATGGTCATTTGTATATCCGTAGATAATAAATGTATAACTTGGAAATATAAAATTTCTTTATGTTTGAGAAACAGAGTCTTAAGCAGTTTACTTTCAAACCTAAAGATAATCTAGTATTTTATAAGAGAACAAATTGTTTTAATATTACATGTTTCGTTTGGTTGCGTATTAAAAAATATTAATTTTTCTATTTCAGGACAGTAAAATTTATTTGGCAATCTTTAGGGAAAGAAAAATGTCCAAACAAATTGTAGATACACTTTTAGAATTCATTACGTTAACGCCATTGTACGATACTAGTACAAAACAGTTCTTAAACAAACCAGTTGCTTCTCTTATTCCTATCGCAGTGAGTATAACATGTATATTTGTATTTTTAAATAAAAATAATAAGTTATAGCACTGTGAATGTATCATTGTGTGTGTGTAGGATATAGCGAAAATAGGATTTAGTATTTGTGAAATGATCAAAAAAACATTTGTTTGTTTTATTTTCAGGCACTAAGTGGTTTGAATGAAATGTTGAAACAATTGCCATACGAGTTTGCCATAAATGCATTTTCAGATCTTTTCAATGTTATATTTTTGACTTTCGCTGCGCTCATTGATGTTGGTTCTCCTATTCGAGGGACTAATAAGAATTTGTTTGTGTCCTACAAAGAAGTTTACGATATCAATCCGGCCAAGTAATAAATATATTATGAGTTTTTGTGTAATATTTTGTTAATTAACAAAAATTATTATTTGTTTCAGAATTGCTCATGAAACATTATACAATCTGTTTAAATCCATCAAGTTGGATGAGTGTTCCAATCATATAATGGAGTCGGTCAATTGCTTAGACACAACGGTTGATATTATTATGCACAAATTAGGGCCGTGTATAATAAAGTAAGACTTTTAAATTGATCAAAAAAATCATCTATTTATTATTTTAAAAAATAACTTTAAATGTTTGTTGAGTTTTTAATTTATGAAATGACCAAAAAAAAATAAAAAATCTATTGAATTCATAATTCCGAACTGTTTAACAATTGTGTGTAATATGTGTAGGTATATTTAATTAGTTGTTAAAAATTAAATCTATCTAACGTGTCTATCTAACCGGCACTATAGAAAAATCACATTACGTAAAACTTGAATTGTGGCGTTTAAGTTAAATTTAGTTTAAATACCTATTGCCAAATTTGAAGAGATTTAAAGCGATTCACACATCCTTCTAGTAACATATTTTTTAACTTAGAAATCATGGCAGTTTAAAATAAAAAATTCTAATCTACGTGACTTCTTTATTGGACAATATTTTACCAAAGGGATGTGTCAGTCTCTTAAACATGTTCTTTTCTTTAAATCTGGTAATAAGTGAAGAAATCAACTCAAACGCTACAGTTTAAAATCTGTGCAGTATGATCTTGCTGTGTTGTCTGTTAGATACATGATAGAGACAACAAGTACTGAGGAGTCGCCCTCTAAAACGTTTCAACAAATGCTACTTGCTTATTGGTGAAACCGGACTATAATATTGTAGCTCGACAGATATACGTAGTCATCTCATTCAGAATACAATTATCATACAGGATCTCAAATAATTAATTACATCTATTATGAATTGAATTAAATGAATGAATTTAATATTATGAATATATTTATTTTAAATTACATTCCAGTATATATTACCAATATAAAATATCATAAGTAATATCTCTTTGTACAATTATTGTTGATAAATTTAAAGTTTATGGTTTCCTTTTTTCAATTGTTAAACTAGATTAGATTTATATTTCAATGTTCTTAAATAGTTAAAAACTCTACCTAGATAATTATTGATATTAATGAAACTATTTAATCTTAGGGGCTTGGTTGAAACTCATTTTGAAGTGATCTCAAAAATAATAAATGATTTTGATTACAATTTAAGTAATACACTTGAATGTCAACGGATTGCTATTGTAGTATTGTCTTTATGTGTGAGTATTAACACATGTAACAGTATTTTTAATATTTCATATTCTAATAACATATACATATTTGTGTAGTGCACAGAGACCATAACATCTGATTTAAAATATACCAATAGTTTAGTAAACATTTTTTTAAAATGTTTAAATGATACATCCTACAATGTGAAAAAATACTGTTTAAAAGGCCTTACAGTTATTTGTCAACATCAGCAGATTTGGGTAAATATGATAAATAAATTGGAAAATTACCAAAATTACCTCCTGATATACTTTTATGCAATATTTGAAGAAAAAAGAAATGTATAGTATTTATTATTAATACAATTATTTATGTTTCATTTTCAGTCCAGTAATCAGTCTCAATATATATTCGATGCATTAATGCAAGGTCTCGATGAACACCAAACACAACGTAATGACGTAACATTAGAAGCGTTACGGGGTCTTATATCATTAATTCCTCATTTGTCAGCGGATCAATTTGAAAAGTATTACACGACTATAACATTTCGTATCAAACAATTTTTTGAAAATGTACGTAAACAGCGATATTCTCGTATAAAATTTGTACACATGATATGATTTTATATACATTTGTATTTCTCAGGAAAACAGTGAAATGCGTTCCACGTCGATACGACTTTATGGTGAATTATGTTCGAAGACAAAAGATTTGGACATAGGAGTAGATATATCGATACATCACAACAATATGGTAACATTTCTTATCCATTTGTGCGAGAACGATACAAATATTGTTAAGGTTGGTATTAAACAGTCATATTAATAAGACATACTTGGGACAATTACACATAAAATTTGAATTAAAATACAGTTAATAATTATTTCATATGTAGTTATATAGTTCAATAAATTTCATTTTTTTTTTTTTTTTTATGGTTATTTTACAAAAATTGTGAAAAGTATTAAGAAACCAACAAAACAATTGAAATGATTGTTGAGAGATCAACAGATGTAGTAGTTATATTTAATGTTTTCTTATTATTGTACTTAACTATAAGGATCATTAAGGATTATGTCTTAGACCTTATTTAAATATTTTCACAGCATGGCGAATGAATAATGTTAATGATAAAAATGTATCAAAGTTGTAAAATGGTTTGTTGGAAAAAATACTTATAATTTTACAATAAAAACATGCTAATTATTTACTATTTTTAAAATAAATAGATTTAAAACAAATTTCAGTTTTTAAAATTAAATTTGGACCCATGAACACTTTTGTTTAATATAATTATTGATTTTTCTATTTACTATCAATTATGTCAGTTGAGTAACAAATATCTTTCGATTAATATTCATTTGTAGTATTAATATACATTTGTTAGCCTTTTAACTTAAAGACCATAAACATCACATTAAATTAATATTTATTTTACAACACTGTGATTTAAAATTTTTTTTTTTGTGAATTGTCAACATATGATGATTTGTTATTATAGATATATTTATTTTAAACAACGTTTTTAGGCTTGTAAGTATTCGTTGAAGAAAGTGAGTATCTTATTAAATTCCAAAAAATTGATAACTATGACTCAAAAGCATTTGATTGAAGAAGGAAGATTGAAGTATACCGAATTCCTCACACAAATGTGTATAATTATGGTTTGTACACAGATATGATCATTTTGCATTATTACAACTATCTATTTGTAATAAAAGCATATAAGAGTTATAATGTCAATCGAATGTTTACAGACTGAAGAATTTGAAACCCATATCTCCACTTATACTATGATTGGAATATCTTATACAAAAAGCATTTTTCCTGACATTAGAGCAAGCGCTGCGTTATTTGTTGGTATGTTATTACACGACCATAGCAGTACTTATTATTTATAATGTTTTAACCATTTGATATTATAATATATCAACAAATAATTAACTGTACAAAAATTTATTTTTCAGGTTTGTTATACAAAGCAGGTTCTAGTGAAACATCTTTTGAATTAATATCGAGCAAAATGTTAACCTTAACAATTGATCCACATCCTAAAGTCCGTGCTAGTGCCGTGGCTTGCCTTGGGAAACTATATGATTAAACACTTATAAATGTAGCTCAATGTTGTGAATGTTTTACATTTGTGTATAATAGTGTATCTTAATAATTACTTTTATTCTATTTTATTTGTTAAATTTATACAATTTCTGCCATAGGTAGATAAACATTGTTAGCGAAAGTAATAAAATACATTTACAATTTTAATGGAATTAAAAATGTATCTAAATGTTTTAAAGCGGAATTATTATTGTTATTATTATCAATCAATATTTTATGTGTTAATGGTTGTGCACGTTTTACTATTTAAATGTTTATGTTTGTTATTGTTCTTATATAAAAAAAAATATATTTATTTCTATTATATATTGTATGAAAACGTATAATTATTTTGTATGCAAATTTTTGTTGTGACTATTGTTGTTTAAAATATATCTATATATATATATATCTAGTGTCTATAATGTGATATTTGTAATTTATTATTACAACATTATTTTTTCCTTTGCCATTATTATTAATAATACTGTACAAATTACAAGATTTAATTTTAATGAGTTCACGTACAACAATAAAGTCACTAAAATATAACAGTTTTTGTTGAGTTGTTGGAATTTTTCAAATATTTTATGCTCTCATGATTTGTCCAACAGTTCAACAACAGACTTTAGAAGTACGAATTAAATTCTAAAAAGAAATTATTTTTGATTTTATTAGTGTTGAAATATTAGAGTATTCATTGTAAATAATTTTAAAACGTATTTTATTAATCTTGTCAAAATAATATTACTATATTAGGTAAAGCGATACACGTTGATATGTTGAAATCAATTTTATACTTAATAAAACACTGATATGAAAGAGGCAACATACTTATAACGCAATTGTGAGCTGGTTATAAAAGAATCCGACAAACCCGTAGTTACAAGCCATGTTCAAGTCCGTCACACGGTTTAAAATTACCATGAGTAAAAGACCAATAGTGAAATCGATATGTATTTAAATGAATGAATTACCGTGAAATCGTCAATGAAGAAAAGGAACGATGATGTTTCTTTTGGAACAAATTATTATTAAAATAATTGATTATGAATATTTTTTGCAGACGCTTTGACTATAGTAGACCATTGTTACGTAGACTTAAAATAAGTAAGTCATGAATCCGATTGATACGTTAAAGTTAGTGGACCGTTAGGGAACACGTTTGGATAAACAAAAACGTTAAGAGGTGCGCAACAGAAATCGCAAACAAATCTGAATACGAAATCGGTAGCGTGCACATACGCAATCGGAAATGGAAAAACGTGGACTATTAAATTGTACGACGACCGCGAACGACGTGTTAGCTAATGCCACGAGAATATAGCAAGCATAAATAATGGTTAACGTTCACTCACCCGGGGTTCACGTTCGTTTTGAAAATTGTTGTCTAAAAACAAAACATTTATTTCGTTCGGGCGAACGCGTTCACATGATTTAACGTCTCCGCGCCGTAACCGAACGTCGACTTCCCGGTCGGCCGGAAGTTTTCCGTTCTTTTTCGACCACAACGACGACGGTCGCACCGCACTACCGTTTCTATTTTGATTTTCATTCGGACGCGTGTTTCCCAATGTTTTCGAACGATCGTCCACGGCGGGGGACATTCGTTCGAATAACCCGGTCTTTATATTTCCACGGGCCGCTCGGCATTATCATTTGCCGCGTTCCACCGCGCGAGTCAGAGAGGTTCGACATCCGGAGTTGATAACGGACGATCGGCGTTATCAACGGAACCCAGGTCGGTTCTCGTATCGACATCAATTCAATAACATTACAATAACGCGTCGGGCTGCTGCGATTTGCGTTCCGCCGTTCGAGACACGTCGCGCGTCCTGTCCGTTCTGTAATATCGCGGACGGTTGTTGTTCTTGGTTGGTTTTACCGCGGCCGCAACACGAATCAATAAGGTACGTACCCGTGTGCCATGCGATGTCGTAATTTATTCGTGTGTCTTGTCCGACACGTACGTGACCGATTGTCGTCGGAAAACAGTTCTCACGGCGAGGAAATGTAATCGACCCGACGGCGTCGACCGATAAACCGATCGGTGTCTAGCGTGTACAACGCTGCCGCCTCGGTCACGAAACGGGCCGCTTCGATCCGACAGTTTCTCCGTGCACTTATAAAATCTGTACAGCGACGAGTCCTGCGTGATTCGTCTTCGTAGTTTTTACCCAACGTCGACATGCCAACCTTGTTACTGAATCGACGGGAAATGTTGTTAACGTTGCTTACGGTGCAATATCGAAAACTGTCGAACGCACCAGACAAACATTCAACCGATTTCCTTCTAAGTCGTAGAAAAACGAGATCGGGTAGGTACGTTTTTCCATTCGGTGCTTGTGTATAATCCTGTCCTGTCCGCTCACGTCGAACATTTATCAGATCATCTGGTAAGTGCGTACTCCTTATTATCAGGACGGACGATCACTGTTTTTACATTGTAATGATACAAAATCGATTCCGCCAAATATGTTTATATTTAAATCTAGATAATGAATTGTGTCTAGCAATGTTCCTTTGTGGACTTTGTTTCGCGAATAGACAGACATTAATCTCTTGATATTTTGTTTGTGACTGGGATTACAACATTTTTAGAAAACTTTGTCATCCATACGAAGATTTATATTTTTACTATCATCCAACACACGAAAAACATTTGTAGTCTAGTTAGTGTCTATGTACATTTTCTATTTTTATTAAATTTCAAAACCATGTTCGAAAGTAGCCCAATAGAGCATATCTATAAGTATAAGATTCATAAAACATAATTTGTGAGATATGTCTTCACCACAACACATGTTTTAAAATATGACACACGACGACAAGGGTTGTCTCGTACTTGTCCATATTTGCAATTTGCTACGTTCCACATTTAATAATTTGGCTGTGTGTCCATTCTTGTGATCAGAAACTTATTGTTGCTGTAATGTGTTTATTGATTGACATTTTGAATTACTTGCAATAAATACTAAAATATTATTTTATTACAAGCACAAAATAGTAGTATCTGTATGAAAACGATTTTCATAAACTGGGTAAACAATATCTCTTTGTCTCACTGGCAGCTTGGCCACTGACTTTAAAACAAAATAAGTTCAAAAAAAATTTACCACCATATACAAGAATATTGAAATTCAATATATGTTATTACGGTTTATTTCATATATTATATTATGTTTCATTTAAATCAAACTCATGAAAATCAATATTAGTCAAAATACCATATAATAAACATGTTATATTTATGTCTATAATCGGTTCTACTTTTATTTTTTGATAAAATACAATTAAATTTATACAAAAGTATATTTTCAACATTTAAGTTAGCTTCCTTTAACTCTAAATCTGAAAAAGTTCAATTATCTTATAGTCTTTTAGTAGATTTTATAATCATACAAATTAAAAATATTTCAGAAATGATGAAAATTCAGTTTTTAAATGCTGAGAAAACAATTACTTTGTTTGGTCATTACTCACTAGCTAACTAAAAATAAATAAAATAATTTTAAAAACAAATAATGTATTTAGGTATTTAAATATTTTTTTACCTTATAATTTTATAACTTGTAAAATTATTATATTACAGATTGATGTAAAAATATATGGCTATTCCTTTTTGTTATTAATCACATACGTATAAAATATTGAGTACTAATGGACTATCAATGTGTTTGTTTTATGTTTTGAATAATTATTATGAGGTAATTACATATTTATTTACAAAATTTTTAGGATGAATATTTTTTTTAAATTTATTGAAAAATACTATTTATAATTTCATAATTGATCGTTATATTATTTTCCCTTATATTCTCATCAATATTTTTATTATCATTAAATTATTTCTATAGATTATTATTAATTAGATACATAAATATTTTTAAAATGTACCACTTTTCTTTTGAGTTTTAAATCCATCTGTTTTTTGTACAAAATTGCACAAAAAATGAATTTTTTTAGTAGTAAAACATTTTATTTAACTTAATGAAATATCTTTCTGATTACCTATTGTGTTGTAAAAATATATTTTATTAAAAAAATTTATTAATTCAGTTGCAGTGTATTGTATAAGATATTAATATTAATATTATAATTACTTTGAAACATATTTATTAATCATTTTAGAAGAATAACACAATTACTTATAGCTTTATTATTGGAATGCTTGCCATAATTTTATATATTTTCAAATTAGGTATGTTTAAATACAGTTTTTAGATTTTAGTTTTTCAAATAAGTGTATTACAGTTTTCTGACATTGTTTTCAGATATATCCATGGGTGTAATGTGACTAGGTGAAGTGGATATATCTGAAAACAATGTCAGGAAATTAACAATCCATGAAAGCTTCATATACACATTCATGTATTACAGTCATCAAAATTATCATTTTTTAAATATTTTGAAGTAAATTTTTTTTATTTTATAATTAATATTTCAACTTCATATACTTTGTTTTAATATATATTTTTATCTTGTTAATTTTAATATTATTTATGTGTGTTGGACAGTTTTTTTAAATTTTATAAAAATGATTTCGTCTAAGTATTAAGGAATACTCATAAACATTTTGATTTTTATAATAATTCAAAAAAGAATCGAAAAATAAATTGAATAACATACATTTTTTATATTATGGAGTTTTGTCTTAATTTTTTTTCACTGATAGAATGAATATGTACGTTACATTTTTATTAAATACAAAAATTATTGTTAGACAAAGATATTATATTTAACTGTCTTATATCATGATTAATGTTATTATTTTTTGTTATCATAGTCTGGTTATATGGAAATGCTATCAAATGGATTTGGATGTATCAAAAAATGTTCCAACACATTAAAGACATCTTTGTTTGATTGGATCCTTCATAAGTTCAATGTAAATAATAAAATACTTTTTTTTGGTGTCTTAGCTTAAATATGATAACTATACTACTAACATGACATTAAGTGATGTGCACAAGTGATCATAATTTGTAGGGTAAAATGTTTCATTCTAACACTTTTTGGAAATTTTCATATCTTCGCCACGATTTCACGAATATGTTCTTATTGGTCTATTGGTTCCAAAACTACTAGGTATATTATATATATAATTTAAAATTGAATTCTTCTATTGATTTAAGAATGACCTAAATAAAAGACGTAAAATTAATTATTTAGGAATTTTTGTTTTTTATAAACAATTATAACTTAATAAATGTTTCTTATTGTGTAGGCCACAATTTTATTCTAAATTATTTCTATTATCTCTTACTTAATAATTTGTTTTTAAGTTCTACTGTGCTTATTTTGCTATATGTTATATGACATATTTTTAAAAAAACTATCAAAACATTAATTAAATTGATTCAATTAAAAATTAAATTGTTTTTCTACATTGCTTGCCCTGTTGTAACTTTCAGTTCCTTACATATGTGTCTTCTGTTTGTATTTCATAGTTATGGCCAGTAATTTATTTAATACAATAATATATTATACTATAGGCGTGCGCAGATCTCATTGATAAGTTATGCAATGTAAAAAATTGGATGGATCCCCTTAATCATCCTATTTTCTCTCTAGAGAAAAAACGTTAGTATAAAACATATATAATTTTATTAAATTAAATTATAATCATAGGATTATTTGTATAAAAACTTAAGTTTAAGTCGCTCATCTGTTTTAAATTTTATAATTATAACAATGTAAATTTTTGAGGCATATTTTTATTCAGCAAAAATGAGCGTTAAAGTGAATCGAATCGTCTTTGTGTTATCATGCTCATTAAGTTGAGAATTCAATATGGCTAATTTAGAAAAAGTTTGGTTACACGAACAACTTGTCACAAAAATTGTGACACTTTGTAAAAATTTGAAAGTATTGTTTGTCTGTTGTTTTCTGCCAAATCAAAAATAATATAAACATTATTAAATCACAGTTATACATGGTATGGTTAAGTATTATTCTATAACGATTTCGTTATCACAGTGACTAGCTCAAGTTCTAATGTAGATTTTCAAAAAAAAAATGGTAAACAATAAAACTATACGAATAGTTTAAATGGTTTAACATTGGGTCCCTTCCTTAAGTTTCAGATTATGCAGTGGCATACCTTGCATACCCATACGCACGCTTATGTTTAATATGTTATATATTATTGTGTTATAATATAGTAATATATAATATGAATGTTGCATCAACTGGAATGTCCACTTAAGGGAACTTTAAAGAAATACA
Source organism: Schlechtendalia chinensis (assembly GCA_019022885.1). Lineage (NCBI taxonomy): Eukaryota > Metazoa > Arthropoda > Insecta > Hemiptera > Aphididae > Schlechtendalia > Schlechtendalia chinensis. The sequence goes on along the minus strand of CM032345.1, from coordinate 13,199,331 downwards.
CCAAATGGATTACTTTTCTTGAAATAAAAAAATAAAAATGAATTGGTAAACTACAACATAGTGAAATCAGTTTTAGGACACGTACTCTTGTTGGTAATAAGGTGGTATTTATTGATTTTTATTCAGCATATAAATATGATATTATTATTTTATCTATTTATATTATATAAATGTTTTATTACTCAATTTTAATAAATTGTTCAATTAAAATAAAACGACGATATTATTTTGTTTTTGTTTTTAATTCTTAACAGAGTCGTTTTTTCTGTGCTTAAGAGCTGAAATCTATTATAAAATCAAAGATATATTTTCCATTATAAATTTCAACATTTCATTCATTTCACGTGTTATTACATTCGTATATTATAATAAAATCTATACGAACCATTATTCCTAATTCCTATGTTATATTATATTTATTAATTATAGTATTTTATTATTTCTCATAATCGTTTTTCGATTATATTGATTTATTATTATAACATTTATAGATTATATGTGTCCATATACTGAAAATAATTATTGTACTATGTTGTATTTTACCTATCCATTTCATGAAATATATGTATTTTTTTTTCATTAAGACTTTAGTGTGGTAAGAATAACAACATTTGGGAACCATTGGCTCAGACAATATTTTAAGACTTTTGCTGGTTCAACTTTATTTCTATGAAAATCTATTTTAACATTGATGTTTCTTCGAGATACTGTTTTTCAGTATCACAAATTTCCAACTTCAATATAATTTATAAACAATTTTTACTTGTAGCTTATCTGTGGAGCGAATTTTAATTTCTAAAAAAATGTATTGTATTCAAAAGACAGATCAAGGAATCTTAAAGTTTTTATAAAATAAAATTGCACAACAAAAGTCTCATAATTTTGTCATATCAAAAGGTGTAAATTTGAATAGTATACACCATATGATCTTTTCCCAAGTGTCTTCAAGTAAGGCAAAAGTAATGGAAAAGGTTACACATGTTAACGATTAAAATAATTTTGCAATATTTACTACATTATGAAGATTTTAAAAAAGCGTTTACGATTTTATTAAGTGGACATTTGACAAATTCAGATGGTGAAGATATTGAATACATCAAGTGGATGTGATAAACATACCACTATATTGTTAATAGTATTTCATACATTTTATACACACTTCATACATTTATTATTATTAAGCAGAATTAATTTTGTTAAAATAATTTTATTTTTATTGTACTATAAGTCTTTCTTAATTTGGTAGTGAATGATTCTTATGGTGTGAATAAAATTAGATGCAAATCACCATGATTTTCTGAATTTTAACTTTTACTTTAAATTCAAAATATTTATTATAAATTAAAATAGGACTGCATTAATTTATTATTTTATTGTTTGTTTCATTATTATCGTTTATAAATATGTATTAGGTAGAAACTAAATTGTGTTAAAAAAAAAAAAAAATCTTCATGGTTAATAATAGTAAATAAAAATAGACTAAAAGCTATTTATTTTTTTCGTTATGATTGATCTAATATATCACATTTTTTACAAGCCTGTTTGGGTTCAGTTTAACATTGAATAAAATATTTTAATTAGTTACTTATCTTAACAGTTCAGTTATTAAAATAATAATGTGTTTGGTTCAAATTCGCTTTGATGGCTAAATGTTTAGTCTGATCCTCCAAATATATTTAAATATAGGCACGTGTTAATTTTTCATTTTGTTTAGAGTATATTGGCCAGAATCATGAGTGACGTACCAACAGCATCAACGTCAACAGCATCGACATCATCTGCATCATTAGCATCGACATCACAAGCAAATCCATATACAATTTGCTTGGCCAACCATGATTTAGACATGGATTGTACAACAACTGATGATTCAGAATTATCGTCGGACGAGGAAATAGAAACACTCGATGAAGAATCGTCCATTGAAGATGACTTCATGTATAGAGTTAATGAAAAAATGGACGATTCATCCTGGTCATCAGCCACATCGTCTATTGCGTCATGTGAAAACAATTCAACGTCCGAAAATTCCGATAGTGAAAAATCAATTTTAAAAGAACTGTTGAACGACAAGTGCACCGATGACAAGCCAGATCCATTGACACCAATACTTATATTGGTCCAGGTTAGTTGAAACAAGCAAATAATATAGTTTTAGATATTATTCAACATTTTGACACCGGAGAGAAACTATAAATTATATTATTTTCTATAGCCACACGTGATATAACATAGACTTCTTGCCATTTTCTCATAGAATATTGTCTGATACAGTTGTATTGTTGTCACTAAATCTTATATTGAGTAAGACCATTTAATTAATTTATGTAAATTTGATATAAAAAATTTAATTAAATGTGGACACTTGTTAAAATAATTATTACAAGTCAAAATTGCACACATTTAAAATTATTTAAACAGATTGATGTTTTGGTTGTTTTGTAAGTCATATAGTTTTAATTGGTTACTACAAACAATAATATCAATCAAATGTAAATTTGATGAAATTACACAAGTCAATTTTTTTTGTTTTATTCAAAATATCAACAAATTATTAATCACATTTCTGTTTAAAGCAACGAAAACAGCTATCATTCATTTAAATTTTAGAAAGTCCCAACGTGTGATGTATTGCATAACAATTAGTTAAGGAAGCACCCTTTCCATTTATACAAATCTTATTATTTTGATTTTCGAATATTGAAAAATATTTTGGGATAACATCTTTGAAATTGGAATATCACTGTCAATAAAAATACCGAATGAAAAGTTATTAATTCGTCTTGAAAGTATTAAAGGGCGTTGAAACATAATCAAACCTGAAACGTTGCTGTACGCTTTTGAAATCCGTATTACACACTCCATTTTCGGTCCTTTCGTTACGTAAAGGTCTGAGGTATTCTTTGTAAAACGATCACTACAATATCGTGTCGCGTCATTTCCGTGTATACATATATCGTCTCCAATAATACCGTCTTACCCGAATTCCTTCTGGTTTCTCGATAATCTAAATTGCAGTTGCACGATCGTAAACGCTTAGAATATTATTAATAATAATTTGTTGCTTACAATCTCTGTTGTTAATTTCTTGTGAAAAATATTTTTCCAAGCTTCACAAATTTTATGATATCTAGTACAACAATATGACACGATTAATGTTAAAGGGTATTTTTAGTAATTGATTTTGTTTTTTCCCTAAAGCCACCATGTGAAACTGACGGCGAGGTAAATATATTTTCAAGCGTTTTACTCTTTTAAATCCGAAAAATGTTGTCTCTAATATTAATTAGACTTGAAATGTTAATATTGAATTAACAAAAAAAAAAAATCATTCAATATAAATTAATTAACTTGTGGTTGTTGTGATTTAACCGTTTTAAATATTTTTGAATATAACGTTCGCAAACGTTTATAATACACCTCATTTTTTGGATACTTTATAGTATACTTTTGTGTGTTTAGTAATGCCGTTGAGTAGGGTTTACACACAATAACACTATTATTACATAGTACACATTATAACAATTATGCATTAAGTTTGAAGTATATGGGTCTATTTGTTGACCGTTTCATAAGACTTGACGCGTAATGTAGTAGTGATAATCGTATGTAATTTTAGTTGAACGAAATTGGAATCGACATGATCAACGTGGAAGAACACGAAAAAAGACTTAGAGAACTCGAATCAGAACTAGATTACATCGAATCAACAGAATGGATGTATCGACCAATCGACTTGTCTATTAGATAATTGCAGTTCCTGTTATAGTAAAATTTATTATTGATACTCATTTATGTTCGCTATTTTACGGGCGATAATTTTTTTAATGTTAATTTTAAATATAAGAAAACAATAAACCATATTTGTATGTATGTATATTTTTGTGTGTATAAACTTAAGTATAAAGAATAAATAATATTGTGAATTTTTTTTTTTTTTTTAAATATACAATCTGTACATATGCAGTATAATGAGCGTAAGTGCTGAAAGCGTCAAAACCACGTGTGTTCATCAGATGAAGAGATCTGATCCATCTCATGGGACGGTTAGCTATGTTAACTTAAAACGTCTCTTGGTCACTGGCGCTAAAGTTTACTAGCGGGATTCCCAGATAATGAATGAGAGGATAAGTTTTCTTATTAGTGTTTTTTTTGACAGTTTATATTTACAGTTAATTACAAATCCATTTTTTTTTTTTTTAAATAAAAAATATTAATCAACAAATTCTATGTAGTTATTTCTTTGAGAATATTTCAACACCTACAAACAAAAACATTATGGTCTCGAAGGCGATTTCATTGACTATTTAACACGTAAAATAAGACACGTGTGTGAAATTTGTACTGTATTCTATGGTCTCTGCGCGGTGTCATATGATCGTGCCTATAGAATAATTGTAGATTTTCATACATCAGTATGAAATATCGGGCTCGAGTGAGTTTACTTGGACGGGGATTACTTATGTATTTAAAGAGTTGCATTCGGTGACGTAGTAACAGGGTGGTGTTTGAGTACCTCCCCCGAAATATTCACGAGTTTAGAGAAAAAACAGAATTAAAAAAAATTGTATATCAGATCAAAATCGTAATTGATATACTGTGATCTTAATGAATTTTCAAGTTCGTACAAAACCGCGTGTGAAAAACGGCAATATCAAAACTTACCTGGCAGCTATATCAAAGTGCGAAATTGTATTATTTCGATTTCTTACGTCGTACGCGGTGCAGCATTTCAAAAAAACGTATAATACTTTCTTGTCGGTACCGGGTTTCGAACGATATTCCAGAAATTATATTCTAACGCCGTACGTTTTTTTTTCATATGTATTCAAAACCCTTCGAGCCCCCGCCGGGAAAATTTCGCTTGCCAGACCGGAAGTCGGTGGTTTGTTGAAACCGACGAATATGATAAACGTCGAGATCGTACGACGTTTTGAGCTGTTAGAAAATGTTCGTTTTCCGCGCACGGAAACTGCTAACTGGGAAGTTAGCCGTGTGTCGAACGGAATGCCGAGCAGATGCGAACTCAGACTCAACGGTGAGCTAACGACCTACCCGTACTCGAACACCACGGCGTTCAACCGACGAATCGGAATTTCGGTCTGGTATCAAAAAAAAAAAGTACCGAAAAGAACGAAAGATCCCGTCACCGGCACGCGGCGTATTATGTTTACCGGCCGAAACGCGCGTGTTTTTTCATAACGGGCACGCAACGCGCGTAGTAACAACAAACACGTAGCTAGTCCGAAATCGTCGTTCCACGAGTGTAGCAAAAGTCCGACATCATGTCCGATCCGTGTTCCGATCCGTCGCGGTCCACCACGACGAGGACGCGCCTGAGCGAACTGATCCGTTGGCGGACGTTGAAGAAGAATCCGTCCGGAGCGCTCATGTGGGGAATCGTCGGCGCGTCGTTGACGGTGAACGGATACTTTTGGACGAATTTTCTGATGCGCAAGGAATATCAAGTGAATAGAAATGCCCCTCACTCTCGTATCGATCTATAGGTTAGGTTATATATCTGTGCACAGGTCGATCGCGAGAAACGCACGTGGAACGAACGTTTCGAAATGCTGGAGAAACCGACCAGGATGAAAATGTACTATCCGTCCGCGGAGTCGGTGCCGAGACCGTGTCAACCGTTAATTGACGCTTACGTGAAAATGCGAGAGGCCGAAGACGCCAGACGGCAGAAAATCGAAGCGTACGCGCGCGCGATCCACGCCCAAAAATACGCGTCGTGATTCAGAAGATTTATTTTTATTAACTATTTATCACCGACCGACCGACCGAGAACGTTTTGTTTTTCGTCGAGAAATTCCGATTACACCGCGTCCGAGCGTCTTGGACTTACTACCGGTAAACAAAAAAAAATCCGCGCGCGCGCTGAGATTTCGTCGGCACGATATCATCCTACACGACGTCACTGGATACGAAAACTCGATTTTCCGCGTTTGGGTAACCGGTCGGGTATTTACTCTTACCGGCCGTTCATTTATGTACCTCGAAAATCGCGGTCACGCGCCGCAGGACGACGACCACGGTCGTGGTGTTGTCGTACCGCGATCCGTGTTCCCGTCAAACACACGCCGCGACGACAACGGGGGGGGGTGTTAACTTAATTTTTTTTTTCTACACGCGAAAGATCGACAGTACGCCCCCGCCGGGTGGTTAAGTTTTTGGGAGACCTTAAACTAACGTAATCGACACAGACCTCGGCGTTTTCGATTTAAAATTTTAAAAAACAACGCGCTAGAAACCGTGAACAAGAGTTCACGAGAATCTTGATTTTTTCGATTTCGGCTATCGGCGTTTGGCAACACGCGGAAGAACGAATATGATGACACGCTCGCAACAGGACAATAATAATATCCGTTCATTCCGTAAACACACGTATGTATTTCATTTTCTTAAACGTAATGTATAATATATATATATGTGTGTACCAACGCGACAAATATCGGGTACCTAGTAGTAGTAGTAACAAAAGGAACAATATAAATTGCACGATCTACAGTAGAACACGAGCGGATAAATTAATATATGACTTATAAGAATATTTAATCGGGTACGATCGTTACGAAAAAACACGCGGACAGACAAAAGTACATTTAAATACGGTACGGTATAACACGGCGATTCTCGAGTAGGCTGTGGGGCCGCGTTAAAATACAACGTTAACCACTGTTAAAATAAACATGGATTTTTTCTCTTTTGCGAGGGAGACTCGGGGATCTATCGATTCGTCTCGCACCGCGCAAGGTAAAAAACGATGTCGCAACCCGATGCCGACGACCGTGTACATGAAGTAAGTGGATGCTGCACGCGTAGTCGGACAAACGCGCCGACACGATATTTCTGCACAAGCGCGCTTGACGCGAGTTACAAACGGATTTCCTGACGTTGTTTTCAGACATGTCCACGTGTGTAGTTCTAACGTAACGTTTAAAACTACACGCACGGATAATACATCTGAAAACAGTGTCCAGGAAACGTCCGTCCGTATCATCACGTGCAAACATTTTCATTAATTCGTCTCGGAAGTCGTCTCACGCCGCGTTTCTTCTCCGGTTTTTTGAAAATTACAACTAAAAACGAGCGCGCCGTCCTCGTCCCGAAGCTCGCTTGTGCCCCGTGTGACGACAAATGATAATTCGTGTAGTAGCCGCGTTTTCAGGTCGATTCGCACACACCACGACAACAGACACCGTGCGTACACATTTACACTTGGCTCGGATCGGAAAACATAAATAGTGGAGCTCATTTTGGACACGGACAAACAGCGTTCCAAATGAAACGTTCTACATCACACGGTCACACGCCCCACACCCTCCCGGCAGTTAATATATTTAACCGGATTAACCGACAACGTTTTATACAAACAAACGACTAAGTAAACCCGTTTAAATTTAAACGAGAATCCGTAATTATATGATGATAATGCTATCACACAACTCGCATAATGCGCTCAACACGTATACAGGTGACAGATACGTACGTCTGCACGTGATCAACGATAAAACAGAATTTTCAAAACCGTATATCTAAAAGTCTAAGTCTTACAGTATATCTAAAAATAATTGATCGATAAAAATATTACAAACGACAATATCAAATTTTTACAATTTCGTCTACGGTCCCTCACGGGCATACCGCCGGTCATGAGCGGTCCTTTGAAAACCGCAGTAAAAGGGACGATAATTTTTTTTTTTTATTGTTTTAAACGTAGTAGAGCAGCTCCGTCCCCTCGAGTCCCCCCACCCCCCCCCCCCCCACACCAACACCAAACCCTCCACCGATCCGAACGGGGTGGCGGCGTGCGCGGACCCTTCACACCGACCCGGACGACAATATCTCCAGGAGAATGTTTTCTCGGTGCCGGTACGCGCGCGTCGTGCACAAATTGTGCGTCGTTTTCGTGAAACGTAAAAATCATGCACGATAGTCGCGGTGTGTCGGTCGCCCGTCTTGGCGCGTCCGCGCGCCCGCCGGTGTCCGTCATCCGTAACGGTTTTCGTCCCAACAGATCGGCGGCGGCGGTCTCCGGACGGCGGCGGCGTCGCGACGCGACTTGCGTCTCGCGCAGCACAGCCAACACGCGAGCGCGGCCGACAGCTGGACCAGCACGAAGACGGCCACCAACAGGTCGGGCGCGTACGCGTTCCAACGGTGGCCGGCGCCGACGAAGTCCATCTCGCCGCCGTTCCGTCGCGTTTCGAATTTGAACCTGTCTTCGATCCGGATCTCCTGGAACACCACCTCGTCGACCCGGTCGCCGACGTCACGACGCCGTCTGTTCGAAACCACGAAAAAAACGAAAAAACGAATAAAAAAAATGATTTGTCGTCGCGCGTTGTTCCACGCGCGGTTTCGGTTCACGTCGCCGGCGTTTTCTAAAGTTACGACGCGAAAGAAACTCGATTTCAAACACTAAAAACACGCGCCCGCGTACGTACCTGCCGAACGAGTCGACCCGGCGCACGGACCCGTTGTGACCGGCCACGTCGCAGTTGACTGGCTCGCACTTGGGCAGGCACGGCGTGACCAGCGCCTTGAACTGGACGATGTCCGACGTGGGGAACTTGAACGCGTCGAACGGCGCCTCCAGCACGGTGACGGTGCCGGCGGGCCCGGCGTCCACCGTGACGATCGGGCCCATGATGGACGGGTCCGTGGGACACCCGTCGCCGTCGATCAGCAGTATCTCGCTGGCGTCCACGCCGTCCAGCGCGATCAGCTCCCGCACGAATATCTCGTACGGCGACCCGTCGTCCAGTATGTGGAACCGCAGGCTGAGCGGGTCGCCCACCTGCGCGGCGTGTATGTCGCCGCCGGCCCGGTTCGTGATCCGCATCATCACGGTGGGCGATATGACGAACGCCGTCTCCTCCGGGCCGCCGCCCGCGACGCCGCCCCTGTCCGGCACGCCCGGGCCGTCCGGTCCCGCGGGCTGCGCCATCGCCAGCTCGATGCCCTGGCCCACGCTCCGGTTCTGCAGATCGTACGAACACCGCACCGACAGGCCGATGTCCTGGCCCGTCACGATCTGATCGTGGTGCTGAAAACCCAGAACGACACCGCGTTTAAACGTCGCACGCCCGCCGTCGACCCTACTCGGCCGAGCGCGCGCTCCTCCCTCCCCCTCCTTCCCTTTTTACCGGACGTTAAGCTCCTAGGACTACGGAGCGGAACAATGTGGATAGTCAACGCGTTCGTCAAATTTTTTTTTTATTATTCACTTACAAACGTTCAAATCGGTAATTTGTCTTGTGAGTCAAAAGTTTTGAAACCGTGCTATCAATCTCGCACTCGGAAATCCTTTTCAGACATATCGCGCGCACTCATTTGTTACTCGTCGACCGGAACAACAAAAACAGACCGACCCAAGAAAACCCCCACCGCTCGGCTTTTCGCCGCCCAAGACTATTAACGACGTTTCACGCCGCCGGGGCGACGGACACGGGGGCACCGGCCAACTGACCTGTATGATGATCTCGGCGAAGAACTTGCCGGGGCCGTCGTGCCGGACGTCGCAGTCGCCGCCGCGGTAGTCCAGCCGCAGCTCGAAGTCCAGCGCGCTCTTCACGTCGTTGACGCACGTGCGCGGCCGGCTCTTCGCGTACACCTTGCCGTCGAACAGCCGGTCGGTGCGCACGGACGCGACCATGTCCGTGCCGCGGCAGTCCACGTCCACGCCGAAGCACGACGTCAACTGGTACGCGGTGGCGCCGGCCGCGGTCACGTACGCGTGCCCCGCCGGCTGTCGGTGTGACGGCGCGGAGGAGGACGCGCCGTGACGCGATATCCGGCACACGTTCGCGCCCGTCTCGCCGTAGTCGAACGACCGGCACCGGAACTCCTCGGACGCCAGACACGTCTCCCTGCACCGGTCCGCGGTGGCCACGTTCTCGTATATCGCGTCGGCCGTCCTCAGCAGCACGCCGTCCAGCTGCGCGAAGTCGCACGTCTTCGGCCGTTCCGCCGCGGCGGCGCAGTTCGACTCCATGTAGTCCACCACGACGTCCGCCGCCCACCGGTCGCCGACCGCCGACCGCCCCCCGGACACGGCGAACCGGTCCACGTCGTTCAGGTAACAGTCGCCCGTCTCCCTGTTGAAGTTGGCGGACCTGCGGCGGACGGCAAACGTCGGATGAGCACGCGCGGGAATTGTTTCGGCGCGCGGTGGTTTCGGACACGGTGGCGTATCGAAATATTCGTCGAATCGGTGTCGGTTATTTTCTTTGCAAAGAGCCGGGGTAACGTTTTCGCTACCGTCGGAAATATTTTTTCGAAATACTAGTTGAAACCTACGAATTTTGGCGGGGCTTCCGCCGAGTTAGACGATGCCACCACCAGTGGCGTGCTCAGGGGGGGGGAGGAGGTTAGGGGTTATATCCCCCCCCCATTGTCTATTCTGCTGATCTACAGAAAACAACTTATTAGTTATAAGAGATGTTTTAGAGTCATTACTCAATACTTTTTATTAGTTATTAGCAAAAAGTACAAAAGCTAGGCGGTTGAATTTCCGTTTGGAATAAGCAATCTACTTTCCATGTATTTTATTTTTTTTTGTTTATTTTTAAAAATGCAATAATTTTTTTCAATTTAATGGTGTTATGTTAATTGACATAACATTCATTTTAATTACAGAACAATCGACAAATATACACAGTTCATAAGCTAGAAACGATTTTGGAGAGCTTGAAACATAGACATTTAAGTTTTTGGTATTACCATGACAATTCGTTAAAATGTATTATTACTATTTACTTATAACATCCCATTGAAAATTCCTGGGCACGCCACTGGCCACCACTGACCGTCCCCCGCGTATTTTAATCCGAACACGGGTTGATTATCGTTCTTTCGTTTCCATCGAACCGTTCGGTCGTACACAGACTACTACTCGACATGGCACTTGACGCGGGTACGAAAAAAAAAAAATGTACATTTCAAAGTCGGCCCGCCTAAATAATCAACACAAGCGTTTAGAAATTCGAAATCGAACCGTTTCCGAGGTTTGACGAAGAATCAGGGTGTCGGAAGGAATCACAAACCACCCGGTACGAATTTCTCATTTTCCCTTGTTCGAAAATCGGACGGTTCGTGACAGCGCCGATAAAAATTAATACTAAAAGCGCGCGGAGAAATTCATTACCGCGGCCGGTCGGTACAGTGCGATCTACACGCATGGGCGACCTGTGGGGGGGGGGGGGCAAGGGGGGACATGTCCCTTCCATGGAAAATAAGTATAGTTGCTAAAATTGGTATTTTCACATTGCCATTGTAAAGGTCGACGTTTTATTTCTGTTTTATTTTTTTACATAAATAAAAATATTTTAAGTAATTTTATATATATTAATAAGCATTATTAATTTATATATTGTTTATTGAACAAATTTCCTTTCTGTTTCTTCTGTGATAATACAACAGTTAAATATAAACGGTTTAATTCGGTATGATTATTGGAAATTAAAATCAATATCATACATTGACGAAATAACACAAGACTGCATTAAATTATTGAACCTAACCTTTTTTTTTTTTTTTTTGCTTATCAAAAATAATAAATTATTTTGTCCCCCCCCCCCACTTAAATATTATCCTATGGGCGCCCATGTCTACACGATTCGTTGTTCTACGCGGCCAAGTGAGTGCATAAACACACGGTTGACGTTCGCCCCCGCTCGGACAGATGAATAAAATATAATCCACTCGAGTCCTGCGTCCGTTCCGATTGATGGTGTCGTAATGACCGTTAGCGCGTACACCCGGACGAACCGTCCCAACGCCGTTTTCCCAGTACTCATCCCGATTAATTCGCCTCGCGTTTTTTTACTTGTTTTAGTCGTGCGCACCGAGCGAGCGCCGGTGTCGGTTTTAACGTTGCGAACGAACGATTGTGTTCAAACGTAAACGTGCGCCAACGTACAAACACACAATGAATAAGTACGCGTTTCATACTTAACACGACGAGAAAAATAATATTTGCGTAAATCAACCGTTACGTCGGATCTATTGTGTCCCACAATCGTTTCATTGCTTGCCTACAACAAAACTCGTACGAACGTTTTTACCGTAACCAACTATATCGGACGAATTAAAAATAAAAAAATAAAAACATATATATATATTACTTTACGGCGATCGATTAGTACGCGCATCGACCGTAGTGTAATATTATCATCATCTTCTTTACGTCTTCGACCGTTTGATTGGTTCGCTACAGTTTTCCATGCTTCCCCATCGTTCCTCTCAGTTCCTTTAACTCCTTGTAGCTATTCTTCCCGCGTCTATCATGATTTGTTTCACGTACTCCATATCCTTGGTCTTCCTCTTCCGATATGACCTTCAACGTCGTCTTCTATGACGCTTTTCGTTACGCTATCACGGCGTAGCGCGGACGTCCTATCATTTTGTCTCTTCCACAACTTTTATGGTACACCAAAGTTCCTTTCAAGTTTTTTCCTTTATTCTGTCTAGTACCGCTTCATACGTTAATCTTTCGTCAATCCGTTTAATCCTTAACGTCTTACGCGATAACAACGTCTATCCGAGTAATTAAAATGGTGCGCACTCGCGTTTCATGCGTGCGTTATCTATTTTTATGTTAAACTGAACAGGATCCGTCTTGCCGCACACTATAACTCTAGGGGGGTTTTTTTTAATTTTATTTAATCGCATTCCATATTTGTCCCATAATATTTCATTTACATTAGACAAGATGCTTTGCAGGTCATCTTCCGTTTATTATTACCGTCACAGTTGTTATGTACACGTTCATTGTATAGCCGGTCTCGAATAATTGTTTCGAATTGTCGTTCCGTGATTAGATATATACGATGACGACGAGTTGACGAGTTCGGTTCGTTCGTCTGTCGTCGGTAAACGATATTGCGGTCGTTATGATAATCACGTCCGCGCATCTCTGTTCCTTTAACGAATTTTCCCAAACATTCGTCTCCGCACTACCGCGGTTCGACAAGTTATAAAGATGGGTATGTGTGGTATTCTTTATTCTAGACCGCAAAACGTATGGGTTATTGACTGACACGTCAAACGGATTGCGGACGACATTGTCGGATACGTCACGGATCGCCGAGCTCGGCTGGCTGCGGAGTAAGCGGTCCTCCGGTTGTCTCGACGACTGTCCCCCGTGCCGCCGCCGAATTGTGGAAAAACATAATACAAAATATGGCTTGCCGAAAAATCGGATGTTCGAAAATCGAATTTAACTGTATTTTAAACTCGAGAACATTTCACGCTCCGACGTTTTTCGTTACAACTAAATTATCAATGTCTTCTCAGAAGTGTTTTGTGGAGCACGTCTCGATGCGCGATAAAAAACACACAGAAAAAACGAAAACGTCAAAAAGCATTAGAAGACGAATGAAATCTCACCCGTGATTGTTCTACCGAGAAAAACGCCGAATTGCCTCCGGGTAAATTTTTATGAAAAGTTGACTAATTAGGACGACCAAAACGTGTTTAGGATAAATTGAATTTAAAAAAAAAAAATACAAATATATATCAACTTTGAGACGTTTAAATGATTGGCAAATAAATGCGATTGGAGAAGGAACGGCTCGATGCTCTTTCGAATATCCGCAGGGAAATCGATACTACGGCTGAAGAAATGATCGACAAATTTGCCGAGAAACGTAGACAATTTTATTTGTGATTTTTAACACAAACAAATCGGATTTCCTCAATTAGCTATGTCGAATCTTATCCGGAGTTCATTTTATCACAGAATGATTAAAATTTCGAAAAATAATACAATTAGGTTATACATTTTTAACCCCTCAAAAAAAAAAAATTGTTTTTCTTATTACGCCACTGATTGTGAGATCATATTCAAGAAAATCGCGTATAATCATCGATTACATACATATACGTGTATACGGTTACCGTGTTCTTAACTTGTACGTCGAAATGTTAAAACTGTTACTAATTCTAAACGAAAACTGTTAAAAAACTTGCCTGCACTGGAATCCCTTCTCGTTTAAACACTTGTCCATACAGCCGGACCGGGAAATCGCTTTGTAGTGTCGTCTCGGAGCCACTTTAAGTTCACCGTGAACCGTATCGAAACTCCACGACCGTTGCACGCACGATTTCGGAATGCGAACGCATATTTTCCGAGCGACCGTCGTCGTGTGCGTCGGATACTGCGATCGTTTCAGCGGAAAGTCTGAAAATTAATACAACCATCAACGAGAGTTGTGTTGGTCGGGCGTTTTGGTCCGTCTTTTTTTTTTCTTCCTATGAAATCGCTCGGAGACCAGTGCTTCCGACGTGCTTCCGACCTCCTCGCATAGTTTGTTGTTAAGTTGTAAAAATACACAAACATAAATAGAAATACTGAAAGATCAAGATAAGTATTCGTTCACACGGCGATTGAGGGGCTCTATCTATCATCTATGTCGGCGTACAACCCATAACAAATCTCGGCATAATTAGTCCTGCGACCTCTTGCCTTTCGCTTCGCGTCCGTGCCGGACAAAAACACAAACACACACATATATACATAGTGCTTATTGAACCCACTCCGTTACACGAGCCGAAAAACGAAACGGCAAGACGATTTTCACGGAAAACCGTCTGTCACGTTACGTTTTATCCGTCGTTTTTTCCCTCAGACGGTCGCGCAGACGGTGACGGGGACACACGCTTCGTTTTCGAAAACAGTTATACCGCATCGTACGACGCTCGACCGGCCGCCGACTTAACCCCGCGCGACCGTATAAAATAAATCGTTCGTTCGGCAGACACGGAACGGCGAGCGTTCGTAAAACGACACCGACGGGCCACGATTACCGTTGTTTTCTCTAAACGTACCTACTATTTAAACGTAACGGTCCGAGTGGGGAAGAGGGAGATAGCATCCCTATCTACGTTTTTCATCCCTTCGCTTATTTTCTCCAAAACAATACATCCCTCACTTATGATTGTATACAAAGGTTATCGATCGTTGTATTCTTTTTGTTTTTTCTTTTTTTACGATGATTTTTTAATTGGTTTTACAAGAATGTTTATTTATTTATTTTTGATACGAGACAAGTATTTTTATGTCATTTCTTATAATTTTATGTTGATACAAAAAAAAAAAAATGTAAACGCGAATACAATCATACTTGCCCTATGATGGCAAACTATGTCGCGAGTCTTGATCAAAACAATAAATATACAATTCCACTTACGAATAATTCTGATAACGTACGTATTCATTCTTTCATTATTTTTCGTACGTTTATCAATGCATTCTGTCGCTTTTATTAGTATTTGATTCACCAAGATATCAATTATTAGTGATTTATTTACGAGGACGTCACGAATATTCAGTGCATCTTAGAGTTACAGTATTGGAACAAACGTGTCTCTGTCAAATTGGTTGACTGAATCGAACTCGAGCACGGACAATATGACGACTTCAGAACAAAAACGTAGGTGTCGGTGGACCTTTGTCCAGTATAGTATTTTACTAATTCAGATAAGTTAATAGATTTGTTTATTAGTACTTTAGTCTAGTGTTATAAAACTCTTATATCAATAATAATTATCGATTAACGTAATAACATGATTATTATATATATATAAATATGTGAAACGTACTATTATTTTAGTTTTAGTCGATATTTGGTGTTAGATGTTGTCACTCTACCCAAATAATAATATATTTTACGGTATCGTTTTAAATATAAAAACTCAACTCAACTCTCAAATATATTGTAAATCGGACATAGAAAACCCGGCTCACAACATAGGCATCCCGCCACTTGTTTTGAGCCACTTCGGCCACTGTTTATGCATAACAGTAAACGCGCGCGCCACGTTCTTCGTCGCGGCCCGTTTTATTATTGTTAACCGGAGCAAATCCGATAACCGTCTGTTCACGATATTCAATAATGACCCGTTTGATTACACGTTAATGAAAATAATCGAAACGCTATAATCGCGCGCGCGTTCCTCGTCCGTGTTTGTTATTAATGTTTTTTCACCCGTAACGATAATACGATTAGACTTATGACCGCGCCTCGCACACGCACACACGTACAAAAACATCGTCGGGATCATTCGCGCGCGAACGATTCTCACGTTCCGGGCCAAGAAATATCTGTCGTGTTAAGTTCGGCAAGTCTCAAAACGGACCCCCCGGGGGGGACTACACCAACAGTCCGATTTGCGGGGAAACGTCGAGAAATAATAACTGTAACGTTCTATCGATTCCAAACCAACAGCGTAACGCTCGTCGAAAATACGAAAGCCCGAGCGTTTCGCACACGAGTGTTAAACGCGTGTGCGCGCTTAGGAGCGAATGTTAAGTTTAAAAAAAACCATACCGTCTTGAACAACACGCCAACAGTTATTATACGACGAAAAACACGATTATCATAATTTCATACTACACATAACAAATATATACACATATATAAAGACAGCAGACGAGTGCACCAGCGTTTGCTGGTATTATTATTTCGAGAACGTTCGTAAAACGGTTCTGGGCGGGACTCTTGTTAGGTATTCGGACGTACGTTTTCCACGTGCTCGCGAAGACGACTGTTGATAAAATCGAAAAACCGGATACGAATTTCCGTCGGAAAACGTCCGTGTTAAACCGTTCGTGTTCGACACACGGCGAGAGGTACCGTAGTGGATACTGCTGAATGCCCGGGTGGGTAAGTTTTTGGTGGGCCTCAAACTAACGTAATAAAATAAATAACTTGAAAAATAGAACCGACTCGAAATGCACTAGAAAAGTGTAAAAAAATTCACGAGAAATCTTGATTTTTCGGCTATCGGCTATTCGGCAACGATTGACGGTGTGGAAGATAACAAATATTAAACACCTAATTTAGAACGTCGTAATAATTTTTCTATTAGGTGTTATATTATTTTGTGTAGGTCAATAATAATAGGCCGTAATAAAAATATAGCTCGAGACCCGAGACAAAATTTCCAGAGGGTATGGCCTCCGACCTGGGGCAACATCCATCCGTCGTACGTCCGAAATACAGCGAACGAGAGTGACCGACAGGCCGAGAACAGAAGAGGGCGAGTTCAATTTATTTCGATTTCGGGATTAGTTTTTATAGTAAATATTATCAAATCTGTTAAAACGTGTTCGGGAAAAGCGGCGGGTAATAATTAAAACGTATTTTCTAGTTCGACGACGACGACAGCGCCGCGCTCCCCCCCGCGTAATCGTCGTTATAATTACGTGCGGACCGGAGTCCTATATTTTTCTAGCTGTTCGTTTGTTCGTTTGTCCGCGACGTGTCCGGTGGTCGTCGTCGGAACGAGAGCGGTGACCCCCCCGATCACCGCGTTTCGCGTCACCCGTCGTGCCGAAGGAATTACGAGCTCGGGACGATTAACGCCGCGGTAACGATACGATCACGATTTTCCGTAAGCGCACACGTACACATATATATTGTACTACGGCGCACGTGACCCACTTTTCACGACGACAACACCGGCGGCGGCGGCGGACCCGTCACGTCGGTGTCGTTTCATCATTCGTTTCTTTTATTTTTTCTCTCTTCTTTACGCTTTAACCGGCTCCGCGACGTCATTTGAATAACGTTTTCTTTTCCCCTTTTGTTTTTCCCGTTTTCTTTGTCGCGCGTTCGCGTTCTTTCGACGCGTCCGACGGGCGTATCTTGCTTTACCGCCCGTCCCGCGGCGTACGCATCGCCGGAGAACCGTTCGAAGACCGTACATATTCAACAACGGACGAAAAAAATAACGATTGTTCATCGACTACTATACGTACGTACGTATCCGTTCGATTTACGTCGATTCCTTTCAACAAACGTGTACAACAAAACATTTCCCTTTCGCCATCGTATCGTAAACACGTCCATCGCACACGGTTCTCGTCGTTCCCCCGCGATCTTGTCGAGGAACAACCCACGCGAAATAACCTAGAAATAAATGTACCGTTCACGTTTTCTCGTTTTTACGCGGAAAACGATTCACGACGGGCCATCATCCGTCTGTCACACGTTCTCACTGGTCGACACGTGGATTCTCGACATTTCGAGGCCCATGCTGTCTCCCCCTCCACCCATTTTCATACCATTAACACGAGATCACGTGCCCTCGCTACTATCAAGATTGTTGTGCGATCAATATAGGATCAATATATAAATATAATAATAATTTCAATGTAGTTTTTTTTGTTTTTAGTTGTTTTAAAAACAACGTATATTATAATATTATATTGACTTTTTTAAATACAAATTAACGTGGTCGTATTATCTATTTATGACCGTCTAGTAATCTAGGAAACAAGCTGACGTACACACTTTATAACCCAAAAGTATTCACCGAATTATTGAAGATAACGTAACATCGCTCAATAATGCCCGAGATGAAATATAAATAATCAGTGATGACGTTTTCATGTTTCGTGGTTTTTTCAAAAAATTTCACGCCCCACCACCCCTCCCAGGTTGAGGACCTTATGATGTTATCATAAGGCCATTCCGCGTTAATACACCGTCCGCGAGTTAACTTCTTAACCGTCCACATAAATATGATATTTCGATTAACCCGAGCGCGTGGTCAGGTACGCTCACGTTTTCATTTTTACACGGTCCATCGGCTTGTTCGTTTCGTCGTGTGCGATTTATTTCTCATCGTCCGATATTATTCGAACGTCGTACCGACCATAATAAAATAAGTGTTAGTGACCTCATACGGTTCACACACCGTCTCGCTATATACATATATTAACCTGATTAATTTGTCTGGTTTATTTTAATTTTTTTTTTTTTTCGTATACAACGCGAAGCCCAAGCGAACTGAAAAAAAATCGTTGTTTTTAACCGAACACGACCGATTGCTCCAAACGGAACAAAACACTAGACATATATTTATTTTCGTCCGAAACGATTAAATTTAATGACGTTAAAAATAATACGAATCAAAAAGATATCGAAATAAAAAAAAATAGCCTGTTAACATTGACTAGTCGAGTCATAAGTCGGTCAACGTTTAATAACTAATTAACAGACCGTTGTTTATTAGCTTAATAACCATGCACGAGCCAGCGGTTAAAACATGACCGAATCGATTTCCGAACGTCCGCGATTAAATACATAGTCATGTCCGCGAAATGTTTGTATTCTAACGGGTACGCGTACGAAAATAATAACGTTTTGTGTTAAAATCACGTTCTCGTAAACAAGAAAAAAAAAAAAACAAGCGTTAAGAAATTACCGTATAACATTTTACCGATTTTTCATACTGGACTCGGAAATTAGGTTATGAACGCCGGAAACGGTGTACCTACGCGCGGACACCATGAAATACAATATATTATGTTTCGCACTGTAACACGCGTGTACGGGACGTTTTTCATCACGTTCAATTTCAAAGACCACCCCGCCGACACCGACAACCTTTAAAGACGACCGTAGTAACCGAACGGACGGATTTACGGGGGCGAGACTTCGGACGCACAAAGGCTAGATGATATCATAATATCATGTTCATACGCCGCGACGTCGAACCAAACAAATCGTAAACGACGAGAAAACGTTTTTTTACCGGCGTTTCGTCGCAAAAACGTCTGGCGTGCCGGAACGATGATTTGCGGATGATACCGACGCTCTTCTAACGGGCGAACGGGATATGTTAGGTTAACCTTTCTGTGTTAACCTAACCGAAACACTCGCGGCCCCCGGGGGCTCGGACGAAATTCGCGAATTTCAACCGATGTTAAACGAGCGTTTTGTTATCATATCCGACCGGGACAGAGTGAGTGGAATTCTATTGCAAAATTTCGTAATCGGTTAGGTTAGCGTGCGTTGTGCAGCAGTCAAATTTACTATTACCATTCATATTAATTAATACGTGTGCACGTTGTTCAAACAATCTGTCGATACGTTGATGTCGAAACCGAGTATAACGAATCTACAGAGTCGTGTAGTGGAATTCGTTGAGCAGCGGCAGACAGTGTCGTGTTTATTTTTTTATACGTCTCGCGAATATTAATTCCATATTTTACTACGGCATCCGAACACGTAACCTACGCAGGTACTCGTCGACGGTCACGGAAACGATCGTCGTCGGCGTGCAATGATTTTTAATAATGTGTGTTTTTTATTTATCGAACGTGCAACGCGTGTATATTATATATGAATGGGTGCGTCGCGTTAGAGTTCATTGTCTGAACGTCCAGTAAAAGAATTCCGTCGCGAAACCGTGTCGTCATCAGGAAACGACGTTATTATTAATATTATTCCATTTTTTTTTTTCGTGTAAAGAACGGTGGCCGATGACATTTCGAAATCGTGTTTTGAATGGTGTTGAATGTCGTGTTCATCGGCAAACTGGCCCAATGGATTATTGGTTATAGCACGACGACACTGATGTGCCGTTAAACATCATATCGAACACACGCACGCGGTCAAATCATTATTATTATTATTATTATTCTCGCGCGCCAACAAAACATAAATTGTTTTCAAAATGTCTTCCCCGGTTATCGGTATACGTTTTTCATCGTCGGTCGCAGACGAAATAATCGCCAAAACAGTACACGTTTCAAACGGGACACAACAACAAAAACCGTCCACATCGATCCGAATCCCGTTCAAATACGGACGTCGTCGATCTATACGTATGCCGGAAATGATTCCGTTGGTTCGATTCGATCGGGGTTTTTAACGAAAAAGTTTTTTTTTTAAACAAATAAATCCTGGTCAGATTTATCGTATCGATAAGGTCCCCGATCGTTCATCACTGTACACTATACGTTTAAAGACGCATTTGTGTGTGTTCGCGTGATTTCCGTTTTCCCGTCGATTGTGCACGTAACACGCGCGCGCGCGCGCGTATAAAAATTCGGGTCATATTCTGGAACGCGATTTACAAAAAAAAAAACGAAGAAAAAACTAATAATACGCACACCGATTCGCGCAGATTATTGTCAAGTACGACGGTGTGGAAACTAATAATAACCGACCGAAAAATGAACACCATCACTATTATATATATATATACACATACTCAACGAACGTTTTATCCGCGAGCTAATAATATATACTACTTCTTACAAGTCGGCCGCGGACGGATCCGGAAACGGGACTTTATCGTAACGACAATAATAATAATATATATTATTATAATTTTACGCGTGTCGTCGTCGACGGAAAAACAAACGCGTGTTCTATGAGAAAGCGTTTACCGGACTCGCGTTGATGTATTTAGATCGGGTTAACGAGTGCCGGGCGTTTCCCCTACATAACGTTTCATTCCACGACGTCTAAACATTAACGGTGTACGCGTGTTACGGACGCGTTTTTAGTTCGTCTTTTACACGTTTTACGTATACACACACGCACACACTTTTATATATATATATAAGTACGAACTGTTGCACGCCGCATATTATTGCATGCCTGCCCACGCGAACCCGGACGAGAATCAAACACGTGACCCTGTACCAGAGAACACGTGCGTGAGGTATACGTTATGTATATTAACATGTTAATCACGTACCGCGTCACGACGTACGCGCACTCTGCGTGTGTGTGTATATATATTTATATAGGCCACTGCGAGGGCGGTTTCATCCGGACGGACGCATTTCGACCAGAGCCACAATGCGTTTAGCGACTCGACCTGAAACCTCCAGTCGACCTCGTCGTGTTGACATTATGAATAGTTATGATGGATTTGATTGGAAATTCCAACTCGGTATCGGGCATCGTATAAAACGGAATATCGACTCTAATCGTTGATAAAAACTATAAAGACAATAATAATCATCGTCATAATAGTCTCGTTACTTGTTTTATTTATTTATCACGGTTATCGTGCCCGTCTGTTATTATTTCTTTTATTGGGATACCTACACACCGTGCAGTTGATGAAAGATCACGCGTTCACCGTTACGGTTAATATCAACGAGTAATACATTATTATTATTTCTTATTTTGTAATCATTTTAATAATTTTGCAACCGAGTACTGTATGAAAATAAGTATAGAAGGTGAGTTCATCGAAGAGATGATAGATTTATATGCAACACGATATATATATATAATTAAACACATTTTTTAAATATCAAACGATTTTAATTACTAGTTAATCTTCTGGTTTTTATACGTATATAAGTACGAGTATAGTGGAGTCGGTGACTAACCGTATTATATTAATTCCACCTATCAAATATGAATTCAACATTGGGAGCCGGGCCGCGGCAACGTTCTGTGTGTACCTCGAGACCGCGTGCAAATGTCAAGTCCCGTGTTTTCGGGAAAAATCTTTTGTGTTTTTTTTTAATTCTCGACGGACGAGACACAAAATCGGTTTGTCCGTCCGAACAAGAGTTCGGCGGGAGGAAATACATCGTGTACGTCCCGTCCGAGCGCGTTGTGCTGCAAACGTTACGCGCAGAACGTATTGATAAAAAGCAAACCCCCCCGTAGTGATCAAGCGCGATCACGGTGTTTTATGTTAAATCAAAATTTCGATATTTCAACACGCGGTCATTTTGTTGCGTGTAACTACTAAGAAGAACTACTACTCGCGGGTCGTGACCCGAACGTACCCGGTAACCGAGCAAACGCACGAACGTGACACGTTGCGCTGATACACGCGACGACTTATTTTCGTCGCAGTTCCCCTTGATGTCCGCAGGAGAAATAATAAAAACACGCGCTCTAACGTTAAACCTCGCACACGCAGCAACCTAACGCCACGAGAATCGTAAACGTTATGTGTTTACACTTTGACAGTTGCCGGGCGAACGGTTTTAAGCGCGCGTCGGACGGAAAACGGGCACTGCCGAATACCGTGAATAACGACGGATGCGCGTCTTACGATTTCATTCCGTCGGACTGGTTTTCGCGTGAAAACGCATAATGGACGTAATGCACGTGTAGTATAATGGAAGACGCGCGTACGCGAACAACGGCGTCAACGACGACCGGGCGGGGGCGGGGGGGCGGGATATGTAAATAACGAAACAACAACAACGCGAGACGAACACGTCGCGTCTGCGTTATTCCGTTATTAGGTCGAATCGCGCGGTAGTGTTCGCGGGCGTATATTTTTTACCTTTTTCAAATCGTCCGACGACACCGCACGCCTGTCCGAACGTGGGCGTCGTGAACGTGTGTTGTATCCCAAATGCCCGTACACGTTTTGGGCGTCAAATCGCCGCGTCCGCATCGCTATTTCGTATTTCGCGTGTCCGACATACACGTTCGACAAAAACGTCATACTACCGTTTCGTTCCAGTCGGGGGGGGGTACTGCGTTCGAATCCAGTAAATCAATACGAATACGAGTTTTCGGAAGAAAACATACGTACGTTATTAACCGTAATGAAGAACAACGGCCGCCGGAGTTTCCGTTAGAACCAACCGGTTTTCGTGAAATCCCTATAATAATATGTAATGAAATTAATCTCGGTCCGATATTTTCGTATCGGTCACGTGTCGTAAATGGAGCGGAAAATCCATTTATTCGGTTCGACTATATAACACGTAGTACGCCGACCACGTTGGTATATTTTGCCGTGTCAAGACAAACCGTATGACAGGCAACCAGATCGAATCGACGGAAGCGAATATCAACACAAACGGCGTCGTCCACTCGGACAATTTTGAACGCCGGAGCAAACAACAACTACACGTGATGATATCGCGTAACATGCTTATACTTATTTATATATATACTGTCCCGTTTAAATATTCGTACTGTCGATATACTACATGCGTACACGGTATATACCGGTACTAGAATTTCTCGTTCCGTTCCCCCGTCGTGACGGTGTTCTCGTTCGTTTTCTTTTCCCGTTCACGAAAATTCCAAAACAGTCGACCTTATAATACTCAACGTCTTCCACGACCGATCGTTTTATTTGTAATTATTTATTCACGCGTTTCTCGTTTTATCGATACGTACAGAACACTCGACGCACAATAAATAAATAAATATATGTGTGCGCGCGTTAAGGTCAAAGTAGAAAATTTTGACATTAATTCCCAAAGCGTGTCATAAAATATAATAATATCGCAATGTTTATCAATTAGTATATATGTCAAAAAATACATTCGTAGTCATTATCATAGTCAAATTTTTATTATTATTAAAGTAAACGTGTTTATATTTGTGTAATTAACATTTTTAGTGTTTTAAATTGTTTCATCGTTGTATTCGAAACACGAGTCTGAGCCACGCTAGCGGATATTACTATAATTCGATTTAACATGATAAAATACTGTTGAAATATTGTCCGCGTTCAAACACGGATACGTCGACAATTTCGTTTTGAAAGTTTTTGGGCTATTTTTACTTACGTTTAAAAGAACTACTGGGAGAACTCGAAAAACGTTTACAGACAAAATACAACAAAAAACAAGTCGTTCGTTCCGCTTAGAATCTAAAAAAAACTAACCATAATTAACAGTAAAGTACGTGGAGTTTCAGACTGTTTATTAACGAAATGCAAATATTTCGGCACGAATATATTCGAGTATTTACATAATTTTCTGTTAAATAAATGCATGTCCGACCATCTCTTTTAAGCCCGACACCACCCCAATTAAAATCTGCGTAAAAAATACTTATCCATCCGGCTTTAAAATTCTATTGTTATATCGATTTGATTTTTAATTTGTATTATGATTTATTTATTCATTTATTAAATATTTGTGTCGCGTGTCCGGCCAAAAATGCAGCGAAACGGCTATATGCACACGGGATGTGCCATACACATTTTTATGTGCGCGTAATCTAAAACGTGTGCACACCGAACTACTATAATTATAATTTACTTTTTTTCAAAAAAAAAAAAAATATAAGTATAAAGATGAAAACACGTTTAACTTTTATGAAATCGTTTTTAATATAAGACAGTGTACACTTGCTTATTATTGATAATAACAACCCGCAAAGAAAAACCACTATTTATTCGAGATAATCCACAACAGCTCTACGAAATGTACTTTTGACATTTTAAATCGACAAATATTATTACGCTATTACATTTTTTAATATACACGTTGTCCTAGAATTTTGTAGAACGCCCGGGTTTTCTACTTAACACACACACACACATATATATATATGCAAATCAAGTTTAATTAATCGTCGTACACACGAGATCGGAACTACAGTAATATAACATAATAATAATAACAACGGCCGTCCGGTTTCGGGTTTTGTAAATACCCGTCCCACCCGTAAATACAAATCAACGTGTGATCTCGGACGATTTCGTTCGCGAAAACACACGAGCGCGCGTACGCCGCACTCCGTCTCACACCCGACTAACTCGCTCGTCCCGCCCACCCATGGCCGTGTGTACATTTTTCTACGTTTATATCCAACGCGCGCGAACAATGACGAAATGTGGAACGCGTGTCCATATACAAACGACGTCCGAAAGAAAACCGGACGGTCCGCCGACAAACGCGTTACGGTGTGTACATTACACAACATACGGTTGCGATTGTTCTGAACGCCACCACCGTCGGTTGATGATTGGAAACGTCGGGAAACGATTCGTGAATACTGGAAACGAATTTGAGATTTACGGTTGGCGGAGGGGGGGGGAGGTTAACAAAAAAAGGACACGCCGATAATAAACATCTTGCGATACCGGACGATCGTTTTCGTGACGTTTTTTCAAAGTTCACAAAACTTCCGCGTTTTTATTGTTTCGAAAAACCGTCAAGGCAAATTGAATTCGCACCGGTACCCGAAATTTCTTCTTCCTTTTTTCGATTTCAAAAACGCCAAGCGCCTACGTTCGTTTGTTTCGTCAACCGATTGTTTAGGGTGAACGGAATTTCATATCAGACGCCGTTCACTTCTTGGACGGTTAATAAACGAGAAATCCAAATACGACATCCGGGAAATCCGAATACGTGTCCGTAATCTCAACATCGATTATCACGGAGTACGTGCGAACGGAGAGGTTAAGTACACGCACGAAAATCGCCGTACGACGCGATAAAAGGCGCACCCTCCACCGGTAGTTTGGGTCGATAAATGTAACACGGGTAAACACGGCTCGCCCGGTTTTATTATTACTATTATTATTCGCCGTCGATTTTATTACAACCGCATATCGTCGTCGATCGGACGTTCCGCGGCGTGTCATGTTATTTGATTATTCGTATTAATATCGCACGAACGTTACGAGAAGAACCGTCGGGTCGCGGCGGCGGGTGTGCCGTCGACCGCTCTGTTGCCCGCGGCGGCAATTGATAATGAACGACCGACGCGTCGTTGTTGTTGTCGGTAAACACCAGCGTTGAAACGTATTATAACATTTACACGGTATAGTACAGAATATATTATATTCGGATGTAAATTTATTCATTTGGAATCAGGAAAAAAAAGTTATAAATAGATTCGATAACCGTTGCCATACGCTAACGGGTTAAATTTAATTGTACACGAAAAACAAACGTATTATATGATGAATATACTATTCAATATTGTAATGTTGGTGTGTGTGTGTGCCTTGTTCTCGTCGTGCGAAGTTTTAGACCATCGAATGACTGTTAATTATACGTTTACAATTTATAATTTATATGTTATTATATGAAATATTTCATATTCCGACTTAGTGACACAATACACTCCGTGTGTGTAGCAATATTGTATTATTTTAGATAGGTACTCGACAGAATGAGAAAATAAAATTGCAACAAATAGATTTTTTTTTTTATTAATGTATATGATAATTTATAACTAATATGTTTTTACTAAATATAAAAATGTTAAGCCTGACTCAAAGTCTGAAAAATAAAGTATTTTTAATTTTTGAAGAATGAATTTCAAAAACAATAATACATTACACGTTTTATACATTTTACACGTGTATATAATCAACCCTGGCAAAATACACGCGCATTTTTAAAACGTTTAACCGTCAACGAAAATAATTCTATCGGCCCGTCCAACAGCGTTTTCATTTTATGTACTCTCGATCCTACGTAATACCAAAATCACGACGTACATACGAATATATAGTTTGAATTTTCTTCTATTTAACTTCAAAAGTAAATTAGACCATACAAATTCACAAAAAAAAAAAAAAAAAAATAATAATAATAATTTTACGGAACATATTACCTAACATTATTTTTATTTATTTAAGTAGCTCTGAACCAGTTGATAAACAACAATAACAGTTAACATGACTAGTTAGGAGGTTTACCTAATACTGTCTTTTTAATAAACATTTAACGTATGCAACGATGTCTTGAAATTCAAATTTTTCGGAAACTGGCGTAGATGAAAATAAGTTACTAACTGTTTGCGCATGTATACGTTTTTCACTGTTATTTCCCATACCAGAGTTCAGATATGTAATAGTTCATATTTTAGTGAACTGAATAATTTATAAATAAATAATTATAACATTCGACCGTCCTGAAAGAGAACATTGTACTGGTGTATTTGTAGAAAGAAACCGGGAAATCAGTAATACGTGTCGCTTGTGATTAAACAATTGTTCATGGTAAGACAAAACAATCGTTAAAACCTATACAGATAACGGACGATCACCGACTACTAGGAATTATTCGCAATACGAGTATACCATTAAAACAAAATAGACATATATTTATGGAATATTGTATGCATTATGTGTAGTGGCATTGATTAAAATTTGATTTTGTCGTTAAACGAAAATAGTTAACCACAGGTAACACAGACAGGTTGTATTGTTACAGAAAAACCCTATAATTTAATAATTTTAGATCATTTCGTGGCGAAGATGAATTGATAAACGTGATATTTTCATTTTTCGCACAAAACTAATATCAACGTTCAAAAGCCGTCGCGGTTGTAGTTGACATTTAACTACAGTTAAATAATATTATTCGTACGGTTTTCGCAATAAGTACAGCGTAACAAAATCCGATGAATTTATTAATGAGACGTCCTGTTAGGCAGACGACGATCGTTCAAATATAATAAATAAAAAAAAAATTTTTGTCTGAAATCGGTCGCAAGCGACTTGAGCGTCGGTTCGTTTCGGACGGACGACGCAACACGATTTCGTCGTGTGTGTGCCGGACGAAAAACTTTTGGGAACAGTGCAACGGCACTCGAGTACAAGGTTGGAATCGGAAAATCGGTTTATTGTATTTAAAACACCGCTGGCGGCTATGTAAAACAAGTTTTTGACGCCCGGGGAAAATGTTAAAAATTACGCCAAATCTCCTATAATATGTTTATATTATAAACGATGTAATATGCTTTCAAACATTTTACGTCACCAAATTTTTACGCCCGGGGATCAATTCCCATCTTCCCCCCCCCGCCGCCACTAGTTACAAAAAAACCAATACAACAGCGTGGTCGATGGATTCCGTTATCCGACAAAATACAGTTCCGAGTAGAATTAAATAAATAATACGTCGACGGACAAAGCGTTATGGATACTAATTTCGGGGTTACACATCACCTTCAGCGCTTAGTAGTTGAGCGACGCGACCACGACACGATTTTATTTCTCCGAGACGTATGGTAATAATTATGTTACAACGTCAACAAACGTTTCTTACATTTACTCGATTTACTTTTGATGTCGAACGGGGAAATAATTTTTTAATTTAAACAGTTTCGGCGCGTACAGAACACGCGGCGAATCGATCATAAAATATCGATCGTCACATTAACATTAATCGTCGTGTCGACACTTCGGTTCCGGTTAGATCACAATTGAAATGACTATACATTAAAATAGGAAAAAAAAAACAAGAAAAAACAAAAAAACCGAATCAACTCGTCCGACCTGTTCGTACCGCGACCGCCGGTTTACTTTTTTGATGTAAATAAATCGTACGAAATCGAATAAAAAAGGGGAAAAAAAATACCCGTGGCAGACGACCGACCGTCGTGTCCACACAAACACATACGCGATACGAACCGAAAACCGACGTGTTCTTATCGTCACCGCCAACGGTGGACGAACCCCATTGACGACGGTTCGAATTCCTGTCGAAGCTTGACGATTTAAACGAGACGTCCCGCCGAATCGCGTAGTGTGCGGCGATTTCCCACGAGAATCGGCCGCGTACACGACACACGCGTGTCGAGAGCACACAAAAAACATCGTTCGTATCGACAACATTTCGTTCATAAAATTACTCAACATGTTATCGTTTCGCGTTCTTCTAGTTGAATTCATGGAAGAAACAAAGCGCACTCTCGTTTGTTCAATAAAATACGATTCACGGCGGAACCTCACACTTGTCAACAACACACTGATGAATTACTGACACAAGCCGCACGACACGATTTTAACACGGAGTCGGTGGGCAACACCAAAACTGACGATGTGAAACGCGGCGCGGCCCGATCGAAAGACGACATTTGTTTGTTCACTGCCCATCATCTAATAGCGATTTGTCCGTGACCTCCGGCGTCATTATCGTTTCGGTTAGTTCCGTCTATAGTCCGTACCACGTAAATAGTCTTTAACGATCGTTCACGGTGTCGAACTGACGACGGTGGTGGTTTTTTTTTTTTTTTTAGTCGTTACGCACACGGATTTTTGACGTCGAACTTGCTTTTTCGCGTTTTAACGAATATTTTCATCAATCGTCGCTGGTTTTTCAATTTTTTTTTGTCGCTATCGACCCCCGTCAAAACAAATCCTACGTTTATTCCACGCGGATCGTTAATACACGATTTCGGACCAGATCCCGCGTGCCGCGGCGGACTACTATATCGGTTTTGTCAAACGCCATAACTTTTGGTTAACACGTCGTCGAAAAACGAACGTTTCGCTTCTCTCGGAAAATTCAAAACGCGGTCCCGTTGTTCAATAAACGACGACGACGACGACGACGACGACGTTCGCCCGGGACGCGCGAAATAGCGGTGCGCGGCGGCGGCGACCCGTTAGTTAAATGATATTGTGTAAACATCACGCGGACGCGCTAATCACGGGCCGTTCGCGTCGATTGGGTACAATAACGGTCGCCAACAGGTCCGGTACGACAAGTCGCATTCAATGTAATTTACACGCGTCGGTTTTTCGGCGTTGACCTTGTTCGGGCCGGCGACATTTTTTCAGTTGTCGCGGCCGCGTTTACGGTCCATTAGGAAGTGTTTGCCGTTCGTGTTCGCCGACGACGATTAGGTTTCTCCCTCGGAACACGGACGCGGTGGACTCGGCGGCGGCATAAAAAAATAATAATAATCCCGTTTTCCTGTTGGGCGCGTTTTTTCTCGCGTCCCCAATTCGTTATCGGCCTTGTGTTCCGTTTTGATCTCCGCGTCGTCGTCGCTAATGCCGCGAGACGAAACCCGTCGGTCTCGAACGGTCTTCATTGTTTCACGTACACTAACGTGGTAAACCATTTCGGTGCAGTTTTCGGTCGTCAAAAAACGCAAAACAATCGCACGAAGATTAATCGCGTCGGCAGACACACACACACACGTGCACGCGAGAGGACGAGTTGTCACGCAAAACCGAAACCGACTTTGCTGGTGTTCTCGGTGTTCTTCGGGTCTGGACGAGCGAACTGTAATGTCACATTCCAATTTTTAAGCTGATCGGCTAACACGACCCGAAATGTTCGTTTTTTAAACCTTCTCGGCCAACACGAAATCTTCCAAACCGTCTCGTTAGATAACTCGTGTACGTAATAAACACCGTCGTCACCGTATACTTGTTGTTTCAACAACATTTCCGTTGCATGTTTTCCGCGCTTGAAGACGACATTTAATGTTTGAATTATCTTCTTAAACGTCCTCGAGGACCTTCACCTTCCTCCATCCCCTTAATCCGGGCTTGAATTTTTTCTTTCTAAGAATTTCCAAAGTACATATCATTTTTACTCCCATCCCTTGTCATGATTATGTCAGTTTTTGATTCGTAAACGGTCAGCTGCTGTTTCAATTGTAAATACTTAAAGAACATATTTTCATCGGAATTTACACGTGTTGAATTTAAGACACGGCGAAGCGGAGAGTTACCGTACGCAGATATTGAAAATGTACCCCTTTTGGAGACAATTTTAAACTCGGTAGTGAAACGTCCGTTCCAATCGAGATGACCATAACCGCATTCTAATATCTGTCAAGTATGAATTTATCGTTGCAATAAAAATACCGGTATTTGTACACAGTTTTTACTTAACCACGCGAAAAACGGCTCCTATAATTAACCCATTTATTGGTAATTTGTAGGCTGCCGCCGTTTGGAAACCAAAAGTTAACATTTGTTTCCGGTATTATAACGAGCGGGGATTTAACGTTGAAAATGGTCCATACATTAGTCCGAAAATGATTTAATAACGAACAAAAACACATCGAAATAAACTACGTTTAAAATCTTGATAACCTCGCTGGTTCGTGAAAAAGAAACCTTGTATATAATATTGTATTACTATAGTGCGGGACGGTCTTAATCCGAAATCGTCGTCACGAGTTTGCGTTAAAAATAAAAAATAAAATACAAAAATCAAATATAATTTAATATAACGTCTAGCGAGTTTAGATTTTACGGGCAATTACTGTTACCTACGAACATAATTATAACAAGCGAGTAACGTCGGTTTAGACACACACACACACACACACACACATACACATACACACACACACACACACACACACACACACATATACTGTACTAATGTACAGTCAATCCCGTCGACGGTTTGTATAGTGCGAATTTGTATACACGTCGCGAAGAAAAGAAAAAACCTTTAAGTTTATCGACGTATAAATTCTTTATTTTATAGGGAAGTGTACGAAATATAAATATTCGTACTTAAAAACGTGTTTTTAATACGTTTCATCCGGGAGTTATCTGTACAATACATTAATATTAATCATAATATAGATGCGAGACATTACCGACAATTTGATGTTGTTTTTATATTTCTCTAATTTCTTTCTTTATTTTTAAATTTCAAATGAAACGAAAAACGTTTCGGTTTTATGATGACGCGTTTTTTAATTTTTATTGTTTACACACTTTTTCTTTTTTTATATATATATATAGGAATAAAGGAATGCTCCGATCTTTACACGTAACATGTGCACTTTTCGATGACGAATCGTATATAATCGTTATTGTGTTTGACATGTTTTTCGAGTTTCTCAATAATTCCATAAGCGCACTTGTTTATTAGCGTTTTTTTGTTTGTTTTGTTTTGTATGTCGACACTTTTTCGTGTATAAACTGTCATCACTACGGCACTCCGTCCGGATGATTTTTACACGCGTTGCTTTCCGGTAGCAAATTGTATCTGGTTGGTACTTTATTCGACACGGAATTTACGAACACTTCATTCCTATTTGTGTAATAATACGGTAATTTCTAGATGTCTATATTATATTATACTGGTATTCATAGGAACTGTGCGCATCTGCATTTTTGTTACTAGACGCATTTACCCGGTGCAAGGCAGGCAGAAATAACGTGTAGAAAATTGCATCCGGTCCCCGCCGTGTTGGCTACGGTTGTCTCAGCATTTTAAAAAAGCACGACCGAATCGGATTCGCTAGAAACACCGTTATTCCAAAATGCGACGTGCGACAGGTGAATCGGCCGAAAACATTTTAATCTTAAAAAAAAAAAATATACTCTTCAACAGTTAGGATATTATTCAAATATCTCTTTAACAAAAGTGGTTTACACAAATATTTAAAAGAAAAATGTATTTTTAATGATCAAAACGCTAAAATAAAAGTTGTAATTAATTAAAAACTGTAGACTATTGTGTAAACAACAAGCAATTGTTTAGCCACCATATTATCAGAGTGGTTGGTGAAGTGGATTGTACCTTATACTCGTACTTATAAATAATTAAGATAACTTAATAATTGTCAAGCTACACGAAGAATAATAATCAGCAAAATGCAGACTAATATACGATGATATTTTTCTATCGGTCGAAAAAGGCGTTCAATAGTTGTTGTATTTAACACCAACAAACTGTACTTAAAATACTTTATTGATTACTCGAGAAGCAGGGTACTTTAAAAAAAAAATATTCAATATTAGCAATAAGTACAAGTGATTGAATACTTTACAACATTGTAATAAACTCGTCGAATCTTTATTAAATGTATATGACTGATACATTTAATCAACAGCGTTGTAAATTATTTAAAGACAATTACTTTAGTACAGATATTTAAATAATTTTGTTGTTATATTGATTATTTTTATTCACAAGTGTTCATTAAAGAATTTTAAATACGACTTTTTGATATTGAATATGACTACAGTTAAATATATTTAGTCGTCTACATTTGACAACGTCAAATAAATTACCTAACGTTTTTTTGTAATATTTTCTTTTCAAAATACTAATAGAGATTGTATTGTTATTAGAAAACGGAGAGGTTTCACAATAACAATCAGGGTTACGGAACTTCATGCATTTATGCATATTTTTAAAGAGTACGCAAGATGTATCGAAGACGGGCAAAAAATTAATAATTAATAAAGTAAAGTTATCGAGAACCGGTTTTTAACTAGTTACAATCAGATTTCACCGAGTTGGTTAGTTCAAAAATTAACTATATAAATTGAGTATCTAGTATTTCCTGGGCGAAACATTACAAATGAAAAATCAATTTAGACGAAATCAAACACAAATACCTAAACCAATGTTTTTTCGGTTTTTTAACCA
Source organism: Schlechtendalia chinensis (assembly GCA_019022885.1). NCBI lineage: Eukaryota > Metazoa > Arthropoda > Insecta > Hemiptera > Aphididae > Schlechtendalia > Schlechtendalia chinensis. The sequence goes on along the minus strand of CM032345.1, from coordinate 13,165,688 downwards.
ATTCATTCGGTTTTTTTGTTTCTGCCGATCGACTTAACTGTAAAAATCGACCAGTCGTTCGCCAAAACGATACCATAAAAAGTCTAATAAGCCGCGACGTGTCGACTATCTAGTGGACGACGTAAACGTAATGCGAGCGACGTTCAAATCGCCGCCGAGAGATCAAAAACGGCGGCACGGCGTTCGTTCGTCACCGTTTCAACGGTCCCCACGATCGATCGGAATGCACGCGACGACACCGGGAAAAACAATGTGTACGCGACGGCCGGCGGCGGGGCACGTACCTGCTGCGTGGGCGTTTTTCTGCTGCGGCGGCGGCGCCGCGGCGTACGACACGCACGCGCCGGTCTCGTACGTCACTGCGGCGCACTGGTCGTCGGACTTGCAAGCGGCTATGCACTGCGGCAACGTGAACAGGGCCAACTGTTCGCGCATCGCGTGCTTGGCCGCGGGGCTGGCCGCGTACCCGGCGAGAAGTTCGAAGCTCACTACGGCGCCGTCGTCGTCGCATCGCTGCAGTTGCTGTTGCTGTTGGTGTTGCGCTGCGGTACAGGACGTGCGGGCCGCCAACAAGTGCACCACCATCAAGGCGACCGCGGCCGGTAACGTTCGCGGGCACATTTCTCGCGGCCGACTGTTCGCCGCGTACACGCGATCGTGTGGCGACGGACGGAGCAAATAAATAGTCCGAAGCACACTGACGCGTCGCGATGCCGCCGTGAACAACGACTGGCCCCGCCGCGGTCGGGGCACGTGGTCTTCGGCGAGCCGGCGCCGCGGAACGTCGCGTCGGCCGCGCGGAATAGCGGGAGGCGGAACACGCCCCGCGTCGCTGTCCGACGGGGCACCACGAGTTGGTTTTCGCGCGTAATCCGCTCGGCGTCGTTGCGGGCGAGAAGTTCACGTTTGAAATGATGCGTTTCGCCTCGATTTATTTTGGCGGTAACGGCAATCGGTGTAAATCTTAAATCTCCCGTGGCGAGCCGACTCTTTTTTGCTCTCGACTTCGCGGCGGGAACGGCCGCTGGCTGAGACTTTTGTTAACGCCTCGTAACGCTGCACCAACCGTAATGTAAGAATACGACACCCGCGACACAACAGTGAATGGTATCACCAAGAGCTACGGGTTGTTTTTTTTTTTTTTTGCCAATCTGTAGGAGGTTCGGCCCGAAACTGACGGTGGACACGCACGCACTTTCCAAACGAAAACCCCGGGTCAGGTCTCGCAGTAATTCGGAGGAAAAGCTGTTTCGTTCGTCGGTACAGATGAAAACGAAAAAGACAAATCCGTTTTTTCCACGGGTCAGATAACTTTCGTGTTTTTATTGTTCTGAAAACACGTTATCAAAAACCCCAACATCACATCAGTGAAGTCACGAGTCGACATCCCTTGTCGGGCGTTATCGAATTCGAGATGAGATCTTTATCGAAAATACAAACGTCTACCGTGAAATGCATGAAACGCGGAAAGGCGAAACAAATATTAATGCCGGAGACGCCGATTTCGTTCCAATGCGATTTATCGAGATCATATAAAAACGTCAAGTGTCGAGAGACATTTACAAAAACACCGTTTTCCGCGTCGCGTCCACGCCAACGTGACAACTAGCAAAACGTATTGTACATTGTTTAACGTGTCTTCGGTAGTGTTTACCTTTATTATATTATTTTTCGTTGCGTGTTTTAACTAATATAAATAAATATGAATTGGACAAATGATAAAATGACGACACATTACCGGGGTCATTCAAAGACAACGAGTGCATTTGGAACCCGAAACGCGCTAAACACGAAATGTCCCTGAAGTAAGAATCCCTGTTGCCAAAATTTACCTCTACTTCGCACCGCGTTATCATGTTCAACGTACACACATTATTCGACAAGGTCACGCACGAAACAAATACAAAACGCGTACCAAAACACAAATACGTTGAACGTGTTAACCAACGTAACGTGTTCCGACTGTTCAGACCGCTTAGTCGCAATAACCTCGAAACAACGTGCTTCAAATTGTTGGTGTGTGAATGCGTTCGGCGTATGACAAGTATGTGTTTATGAAAGTCGCGGTATTGTTCCCGAGTGTTCCGGAACAGACGGAAACAATTGTCCACCTCAGGTTGCTCCGTGTTCCTCTGGTGCGGGGACGCGGACGTTAGAGTAAGTTCTCCTCGTCGACCGGAAAAGCGCGCAACAATCGCGTGCGTCGCCGAACCGTGTTGGATCATTTTATCGATCGCGGAAAACGAGACGCGACAGGACTGTTGCCGTTCGGCGGAAATTCCGATTGTACACGCTGGGGCGTCCCGAGAGAGAAGCGCGACCCCGGCGACGAATATTTTTCGAGTCACATTAACTGGAATTTTTTGTTAAAAATACGAACAAATTCGGATCAACTGTCGCTGTGTGTGTGTGTGTGTGTGTGTGTGTATTCATTAGCTACAATTATAGTTCTTTATTCGTTTCGCGCTTCCGTAATATATCGTCTTTATTTTTCAGCGTGGTCGAGAAAGTGTTCCACTCTCGGCGGAATATTTAAATTGTTTGGCAATTTCAATTGTTAGGTTTGCCACTTTCAGTCGCCTCACTTATTGTGTTCACTTTTTCAGCAATTGTCAATGCAACCAATTTACGTTCAAGAGACGTAACCAAATAACGCAAAATTACAATTACGTATTACGCGAAATAAACTACAAATTGTACGCGCTACACAACGAAGATACACGGCAACTGTCGATTATTCTACAGCATAACACGGTACACGGTGACAGTTTCATTTGTACATTTATGATTCTAAACCGGCTCTAATGATAACATTTTAAATATACCTGTCATAACCAAGTTATCTATGTCCGACTATTTTTACATCTGACTTATCGCGACAAATATTACATTGAGCGTACGGGAGTTTCCTAGGGACGAGAAAAAAATTCGAGTTATCGAGACACGACTGTAGTAATTCGGTTGTGGACGCGAGATAACGTTTTATACGAAGTGTTAAATGAAAAAAAAAAAATACTTGGTGCGGGGTGATAATCGCAAGGTTTATAAAACGGTGTAAAAACGAATCAATGAAATCGAACGAATACTTCAATGTGGTAATCGCTGAACAGACATTTTTTTTCTCGCTGATAAAATTTGACAAACTGCAATAATAATAATAACAATACAGACGCCAACGGATACAACGTATACCGAAAATAATATCGTAAAACGGTTCGCGTATTGCGATAGAAGAGATTTTCTAGTTTTCCTTCCCCTCATCGATCATATTCTCGAGACGGACGGACCAACGTAATATATACGCTCTCGCCGTAAGCCATTGTCGCGCCGACGTCCGAAATAAGAATACGAACGTATTTGATTATTAACTCGTCGCCGTCTGACGAAACATTGCGTTTATAATTGCGGCGTGTCGTTGGATATTATACGGACGTAAAATGGTCGTTTTCCAAAGCAGCGGTAAGCCTACGCGTGAGAAATGTCAATATTTTAAACGTTAAAAACATACATCACCGACGAAACAAACAAAAATATGTTGTCGATCGTCCGTTTATTAATAATTAAAATAATAAAACGTGTAGATTTTAAATCCGATTTGTCAAAAAAAAAAAAAAAACAACAACAACAACAACAACGTAGACATTATACACACAAAGACCACAAAAAATATCAACGTTGATAGCACTATTGATAGCAGTTGCGTAACGAACGGATATCCGTTACGCGAAAAGAACGATTTCACCGAATGTGGTCGTTAGCCAACAGGCAGGCAAACTATACTACACACGAGTACGTGAAATGACCGCGTCCGTACGTACGAAGGCCTCGTCGAACTCGTCGGCAGAACGTGTACGTAAAATAATACTACGGCGGTGACGTAGAACGGTGTCGGGTGGGTGCGGACGACGATCGGGTGAGAGTGGAAGGGGGGGGGGGCGTGAAACGGAAATTCGACTTCGCCGTGGAGGCGCATCGATGGATTTACGTTATCGCGTTTGTTGTCTGTGCGGTCAACGCGACGAGTTACCAAAGAGTTACCGTACACAGCGATACGGTCAAAGATAATAGGTACTTCTTATCGTCGACGACGGTGTGTCGTCATAGTTTTTTGTTGTTGTTGCCGTCCGTATTAATTTACCCCGCACGGCATCATTTCGTTCCATTACGTCGTCGATGTCAAAACGTTTACCGCACGAACGCGTCGGCAACCGAGAGTCTACGACGCTGCGCCCCGTTAACGTTAAGCGTATCGCGTTCGCGTTGTTTTCGGGTCGTTGTCGCGAAACGGACGACCGCGGTACGTAACGCGCGAAGTATTGTTCGAACGTCGTCCCAGACACCGTCATAACAGAGCACCGTGTTCAAGATGTCGACCGCAAGGGCCATCGATCTAATATCGAACATCATATCGCAATTCAACGGTAAGCTGCTGCTGCTGCTGCTGCTGCGGCGGCGACGGCGACGACGATCCACTTCTCCTCGTTTTTCTTTTTATTATTTTTATCCGTTCGTTCGAAAAACTCGAAAATATTGCTGTCGTTAAGACCAACTATTTTAGGTTATATTTCGTCATTGTCGCACATACGCATGTTATGCGTGTAAATAGTTTGTACTTGCTATTGTATCCTGAATACACTATGTATTATTAATATTGTATTTATGATCTGTTAATACTTTAGACGGTACGTTGACCGAGAGTAATTTGAACTATGTTCTGGATCTCGATTCGACTTCTGACCATTTCAAGAAATACGAAAATCAAAGCATTAGGTAACATACAAACGTACATTTTCTTTTGTGTGCGTCATCTCTCATACAAATTGTGAAATAAATTATTATTTTTCAGATATGCCTGCATGATGAAAATTATCGAACTGTTGTTTCGCTTAAAGGACGGAACTGGTTACAGTTTGAATTACTCTCAGAGTATTAAAATATCAAAATGTATAGATTTTTTAGTAACGTGTGGATTTGTTCCGTACCTGATCTCGCCGGTGCGGAATTCATTTGATTATCAACAGAAAATCAATAATGCGTTTATTGACGATATTCCAAAAGACAAAGTAATGTTAAAACCATTTCGATATTTATTTAAGACCGTAGAGCATGTGCGAGAGTCATTCGAAATGTTGACCATACAAATGTATATGTGGTGGGCGTATAAGTATCTGTAATCTATATATTGAATCCTGTTGTAACACTTTATGTCTGATTATTTTGGTTGCCCAATAGAGTACACCATATTCTGTGTTTTAATGTTATTCCCATTTATTTACTTCAGATAATAGGTATAAGTCTATTATAGATGGAGAATATCGCAGGTTGATACTATAATGGGGTTTGATTTATTTTCAAAAATACATTTTCTTTATAATTTTCTGGTAGTTTTTAACAAAATCGTATTGAACATCTCAATGGTTAACCACAAGCATAATTCTTTGTTGACAAAGAATATAATAGTAATAAGTACATAATCACATCTGTTTACCAGAATCACTCGCTGTATAGTTTATAGTTATATATACTCAAATTTTCTTCCAGTGACCAACCTCCTCTTTTGTTTTTTTTTGTTTTTAAATGACTAATAACAAGAATAAAGCTTGTAGAATAATCAGCTGCCTAGCTTGATTAAACTGTAGGCATTACTATTATAATGATGTGGATTTTGTTTATTACATTTATTTATGCATTTCTGTTTCAGAGATATGAAGAATTAAAATTTATCGTCGATTCGTTTTACAGCCTGATTAAAGAGCCAAACTTAAAAAAATTTATCATGGGAAAATACACAAATGTCCTTTTGGCAGGATTAAGCCAATTAAGTTTGCTACCCATTGCAAAACCAGATACAGTATTAGCTATGGAAGGCAATATAAATCAGTTGAAATATGACCAGTTGATTAACGAACAGAAACAATTTGAAAATTATCTCAAAGAACTCATTTTGATAGATCGAGATCCATTGGTGATTCGACAAATAATATTTTTACTTGGTCGTAAGGTAATATATAAATTACAGTTTAGAGATAAACATATTTTTAAGAAACTATCTATTGAAAACATTTCTAAAAAAACAAATGGTTTTTCTCTTGTATTAATACTAAGTTATCAACTTTTTATCTCATGATCATAATTCGTTTTAGTATTTAACCAAAAAATCATAAACCATTATATACATAAAAAAATATTTATATACTTAATTTAAGTTGTGAAACTCATGATTAGCTGTAAATCTAATTCTAAAATACATATGAGTTGTATATAATAATTTCTTATTTATTACCATTTTTTAAAAACAAAAAATAAATAAATAAAAATTGTAACTTAAAGAATTATTTAAAATTTTTATTGTTGTATCTAAATAATAAAAATTACTATTTTCAGAATTGTCAAATAAACATCAAGCGTGGTATGACAAACTTCTTTTCCAATCTATTATTTCAACCCAATGGAATTCAATCAATCTTAAGAGTAGCGTGTGATTTAAGTATAGAAGGATCGCAAGACTTTTGTGAAGTTGGAACTGGAAAATGGTCAAATTTAATTCACAGTTATTATGAAAAATCAAAAACCGAGTATAGAAATTTAATTGTTCCACAGGTAAATTAAAGTTGTAACCAAAATAAGATACTGATCGTTTATCTAAACTAGTGGTCAGCTACCTTTTTGGACTCTCTGGGCTTATTCATAAATTGAAAATGTTTCATTGGCCCAACAAAAATAAAAAATAGTTTTTAATAAGATAAGCAAAATTATGTTACATTAAAGCATGGAAATTACAACTATTCGGTAAAATGATTTTTTTTCTTGAACATAGTTCATTATTTTTTCAATTTACAAATTTAAAATTACTTTTATTTCTTCTAAGTACATAGTGGAAATGATCATTTGTTAAATATTATTGATCAAACAGATTGATATTTCAAAATCCAAACTTAAGATTAGAATGCAGATACACATATACCGTGTCTTATCATAACTGTTAATATATACCTAACATTATATCATATTTGATTATGACTGATAAAATAAATATAAGTATTTTCATAAAATGTAACTGAAATTTTAATAGATAACTATAAATTATTCAATTAAATTGTGTAATTTTGGAATTTAAAGGGTTCAAAATAGTTGTATGAGCCAGTTGTCACCACTAATCTAAACCAATTCAAATATTACTATATATATATATTATTAGTTGTAAAAGTTCTTAATCACTTTAAGATATAATTTTAAAGAATTTTAAAATTAATTATAAATATTTTATTCAATTTATACATAAATTAATTACTTCAATTTATATATATATATATATTTATAATTTAATAAATACATTTTGAAAGTATTAAAATGGCACATAGTATTTCAACAATTAAAAATGTTTATTAATATTATGTTATTTATATTAAGTATATTTAATATAATTTTATTTAAGAATGTGATTTGATGTATTATTTTAGATATGGGAATTGTTAAGATCAACAATAAAATATCATCAACTACAGTTTCGTAGTGTGGCTGTCTACTGCATTTACTTAAGTTCTAAAGAAAATTATAATGAATTTTTGGCGTTTTACGTACAACCCATCGATAAGCTACTGAATCAAAGTAAACTTGGAATTGATGAAAATATTCTTATCTCACAGTGCATTGAAGACTTACACGCCTTATTTTATTTATTCAGACATCGAGTTTGGAGTTTAAATCCAAGACTTATGAGGCATTCTGCTACAACAATTTATAATATTTACACGGCTACAGTAAACGGTGTATATTATTTAAATTCTAAGTTAGAAGATTTGGTTTTCTTGATATTGAGAAGTTTTTCTGATTCTAAAGATCATTTAAAACTAATTTTTTTTTCTCCATATCAAATTGATATTCAGTATGATTGTTATGGAAATGTACAAATAAAATATATTGAAAGAGAACATCAATTGAATTTAGAATATCAAGCTGGGTTGGTTATAGAATTATTAGAAAAACGCCAAGACATTGAACTTATGACAACATTATTTATAACTTTACTAACTATGTATGCAGATGCACTTTTAAACGAATATTCTATGATGGAAAGATTGTTCATCGTTAAATGTATTTATTACTTGATTGAAAAAGACAATGTTCGGAGTTCACTTCATGATGAACATCAAGAGATTGTTTTAAATGTAATCAAATTTATATTAAAAGAAATTTGTGAAAATAATCTAGCTGATGATCAAATTCTATCCGTTGTATTAATGGTACTTGATTGTGTATTGGACAAAATTGAAGACAAATATGATCAGTTGAACTCTTTTTTGGAATATTTGCCTCAAATTGTTGAAATCATAGAAGACGAAGATCTTAAACAACTAGTGCTGGGGACACAAAATAAAATCAGGAATATTCAAAAAGATTTTCAATTATTGAAGGGCCGTGGCAGAAGATATCAAAGAACAATCGATGATGTGTTGATTGATATCAGAGATCCATTGTTGCCTTGTAGGGCACATGCACTAATTGAGTTAAAGAAAATTATAGAATCTGGAAACAGTGCAGTTGTTTCAAGAAAATCGGCTATTTTAATCGTAATTCAAGTAAGTTTTGTCATTTAATCATAAATTAAAAATGATAATATTAATCTCTATTAATCCATGTTTGAATAATTGTGAATCATAATTTTGTTATTTAGGAAAACTTGAAGAATGCTGATTCATATTTGTATCTAAGCGCTATATTCACATTGTCATCATTATGTGCGACTTGTCCAAATGATATACTGCCTATACTCTGTGAAGAGTACAGTATGCCCAAAACATACAATTACTCATCCGAAACACGATTGAAAATCGGTGAAGTCTTAATGAAAACTATTAGATTGCTAAGTATGTACAAATAAAAAAATTAAATTAAACATTTGAAAATAATATTTTACTTTGTCTAGACGAAACTATTTCTGTGCACAAAAACCAGTTGTTAAACAGTTTTATGGCTGGTGTTAGGGATGATGATAATTTGGTTAGAGCATCAAGTTTGTCAAACTTGGGTGAAATCTGTCGTCTTCTGCATTTTAATTTGGGATCAATTATTGCCGAAATCATCAACTGTGCTGATTACGTATTGAGATTTGATCCGGCTGTCGAACCCCGTCGAGCCGCTGTTTTACTATTGCAAATGGTCATACAAGGGGCGGATTTGGAATTATTGGAAGTAAGACAACAACAATAAAATATGATTTTATTAATGTTAGGATTGTCACTGTTAAATGAAATGATTTCTATTTTGCATTTCTTGAACCATAGGGTTAATTTTTTTATACGATTTTGGTTACTCTACAAATTATTATCAACAATCACAATTGTTGAATAATATTACTAATAGTTACTTCTTTTAACAGGTCTTATCAGGTAGTTTAAAAGATGTTTATAAAATGCTTAAGTACCAGTACCAGTGTAACAAAGACTTAGCTATCAGACTACACGCTCAGGTGGCCATAGAGAGATTGAATGACATCATGAAATCATTATTTTTGAATGAAACATAATAATTTGTAAACATTTTTATATTCATTTTACAGATTGCCAATTGATATTCATTAATTATATGTTTGAAAAATGTATTTTAATTACTAATTGTATTTTATATTAAGTTAAATATTAAGAATAAGATTGTATTTTATATTAAATTTACAATAGTAAACACAAGTGTACATATCGGGAACATGGTCAGTAAGTGGAAGCGCTTTAAATCCACTCATAAAACCGATTTTATAAACAAATGGTATTTACGTACTTTGCAAGAAAATATTTGAATAGCTTAAAAAAAAAGAAAGAAAAATTGCTATTAATTTCAATTAATATACTTGTATTCAAAACAATTTTTGTTTGTTTTAACAAACATATGCTTTGTTCAACATCTTTTTAACTAAACATTATATTTTATACTATTATTATTATAAAATGGTTCTCCATATGTATTTTGAGAAATATAAATATATGTTTATTTTTACTTTGAATTGATAAACTTATATTCAAAAAATATTTTGTTTTAATAAACATGAGCTGTGTTCAACATCTTATTAACTAAGTATTATATTTTATATTATTATTATAAAATCGTTCTCAATATGTATTTTAATAAATATATGTTTACTTTTAATTTCATTTAATATACTTGTATATTTGAAAATAAATTTTTAGTTTTAATAAACATGAGCTGTGTTCAACACCTAATTAAAAATTATATTTTATATTATTATAAAATTGTTTTTAACATGTATTTTCATAAATATTTACATAAATAAACATATAGTAAAAATTTAATTTTTTTAATATCAACTATTGTATTTGAATTAAACATGCTATATATATACCTATTGGCCAATATCGCAATAGGTATTTTCAATTTAAATCAATTTCATTATGTCCAAATGAGCTATACAAGAAATGGAATTGAGCGATTAAAAACAAATATAGTTGTATCCAGCGTCATTGGATACGTTTCAAATAACATGTTCAAAACGCTTGGAACATGTACAGTCTAACCATTATATTATATTATATTATATTAGATCGCACAGATTAAAACATAGACAATTTATAGAATTTTTAAATTGAATCGGAACAGAAAGATGTGTTGTATCATAACCAGGTTAGGTGGTTAAGTCGAGGAAAAGTATCTTTGATAGGAAATTAAAATATTTATGATAGAAAAAAAAAACCAGTAGAAGAATTTTAAAACGAACAATGGATGTCTTGTTTTCTTAACTGATATTTCTGCTCATTTAAATGAATTAAATCTTAAACTTCAAAAACAGTCAATAACTATTTTCGAACTTATAAGTGATGTAAAATCGTTCGAAATAAAATTATTATTAAACTTATTGATTTAAAAACAAATAATCATTTGAAAGATTTATATAAAAAAAACACAGATTTAATACACTTTTATAAGACCCTTACTGATAATTTTCCAAAAATAAAAGAATTATCAATGCGTATATTTACATTATTTAGTTCAACTTATATTTGTGAATAAACGTTTTCACGCATGAATTACGCAAAATGTTCGGAAAGATTTCGTTTGACTGATGAACACTTACACTTCTTATTAATAATTGGCGTTACACATTTCATTCCGAATATTGAAAGATTGGTTAAAGAAAAACAAGCCCAAATTTCACACTAATTTATTTCTATTAATATTCTAAAACCCAATACATTTTTTTAAATATAAAATTAAAAACTTTAAGATATTTTGTAATTATTAAAAGCTTAATAAAATAAAATTTCTTATAAATAATAATTTTTTTTTTACACCTATACAAATTTCTAATTTTTATAAAATGGTCACGGGCCGGTTGGAACACTTTCGCGGGCCGCGGGTTGGGCACGCCTGGTCTAATGCATGCAAATACAAAACGAAGTTGTGTGCACCCCACTAGAATACAATAGAGTATGTACTCGAAAAACTGAGAAAGTATAATCGTTGTACTACTGTTGTGTGGACGTGACAAAAAAAAAAAAATTAAAACGGAAAAGACACGAAAAATGTTTTTGTTTCACAGACCTGTTGTGGTTTCTATTCGATTTGTATTTTCGCGAACGCTTTATCGTGGTGGAAATCGTTCAGACCACCTTCAACGCGCGCGTCTCTTTCCGATCGGCAAATCTAGTTGACATTTTATAAGTCGGGCTTTTACGACGTTACCGGAAGTTTCCATAGACGTGATGAAAAAGACCGCACGAAAATTATAAAAGGTGTGGGAAATAATTGTAGCATTTGAGTGCTCGACAAACAAACGCGCAATATTTTAACAATATTTACTACGATAAGACCGAAATACTATAGCGCGGTTCAAAATCGTTTTTCCGAATACAACGATTTCAAAGTTAAAAAATATTAATTAATTACAAACAAACTTACACGCCTTTCCGGGTAATCCACTCGTCGAGCCGAACGTATCCGCAGCGTCAACGGCTAGTCGATTTTTTTCCGTCATAAACGATACGCACTATACGTCATAAACCCAACACTTTTACGGATGTTTAAAGAATTCGTTGAAATAAAATGAAACAATAAACCGCACGAAATTAAATGTGTAAACCCTCTCATCACAACATTATAACAACGAAAACGCGAACGTACGGGACACGCGAGACGGCTACGAACGTACTGACGAATATTTTGGTCCGGTCGGTCGTCCCGGTGGGTAAACCGTGTTTACGGTAATTGGAAACATTAAATAGACGTCGACGACGAAATTCCAATACCTGCTGGCAACGTTAGCACGGAAAGGCCCAACAGCCGCGTTATTTATAAATACGAATGTTTTGCCGTTCGGACCGGTAGAATTTTACCCGCACAATAAGATCGTAAACTATTTTCGTCCGCGATCGTTCAGTCTTCATTTCCTGTTAACTCTATAGTCGGCGCCGTGTTCAACGGCTCTCCGTCCTCGTCTTGCATAGTAAAATAGACGGTTCCACGTGCCGACCGACCTAAAGACGCGATAACGTTTCTAAAAACGGATTCGAATTAAAAATGCGGAAGATGCGATCTCAAGTAGACTTCACGACGGATTCGAATCTGTCTTTAGGTTTCTTTCGATCGACACGTTGTAAGTACGAAACGTCTATTTTACCATGTTCTGTGTGTGTGTGTGTGTGTGCAAGCCAAAGACAGATATCACCCGCTACCAAGACCGGCGAATCGCTCTCTCGCGCCCGAACCGGGTTGGTTTCATCTCAAACGTCGAGCGCGTTTTTCACATCGAACTCGCCCGAGAAGCGTGAATTTCTTCCTTTACTCGTCGACAGATCACGTGAACACGAACAAAGACCGAGCGACGTTATAACGGCGTGTACAATACAATAAGTGTAATCGCCGCGGACGACCTAAGACGATAAATGTTTCGTGCTCGGCGTTTTATACTTGGACGCGACGTATTAATAAAAAATTACTTTGGCAGCGGTATGTGACCATGACGAAATAATTTTGTACACGTTCGTAAGCGGTGACGACGCGATACGGTGTTTCATGAGGCCGTGGCCTCGTGACCAATTGGGTGTTGGTACCCTTTGGTTCTTGGGATTTTGGTCCCGCGGGCATTGACCACTCAAAGGTGATATTTTGATATATTATGTATTGACACTTTGTTGATCCGTTATTGAGCCGTGCAAGACGTATAACGTAACTAACTTATTAGATGATGCCACGATGGATCGATTGGATACAATTTAGGTGGTTGGTAGTTGTAACAAAATATTGTTAGTTGTCTCATAGTTGAAAATCGTGCCGCCACTGTTTGTAAGTAAGACGATCGCAGACCGGGGGGGAGGGAAGTCGACGATTAGGCACTCTCGTGTTACGTATTCTATCCACTAATTATGTACGATTTATTAAACTAAAACTTACTCAATGTATAACACATCATTGTCGAGTATCATAAAATGTTTATATTGTTTTTACGTTGTGCGCCCGCGTACGAATAGTGCATTGATTTTTTTTTTGTTATTTTAATAATAATAATAAATAAAAAAAAATGTTTACAAAGTAAAACTCGACAATGCAAAAACCACATGCGCGGACACGGCACAGACTAAAATAATATATCTAAAAGTAAGGTTTCGTCGTCTCGGTGGATATTTACCAGTGGCTATTATGGCTATTATGGTATTGTATTCATATTAATGTCGTTCATCCCCGATGACTCAAGTCACGGGTACTTTCCCGTGATGAAATGATGTAAAAATATCTAAGAACACGACCGGGGGGGAAACATCGTGTTTTCCGGTGGGTTGTACACGCAACAACAACAACAAGAGCACCGACGTTCGTTATCGGCTCGTAAAACGCGTCGTTTTCGCGTTGCTTATGAGCACGAGTAATAACCGGACGCGCGTGTCTCGTTTCAGCGATTTACCGGCGCACCGTGTGGGCGACGAGTAAACATTTGTTACGGTAACCACCAGCGCACACAACGTACTTACGGTCGTAGCACGCGAAGGGTTTTGGTGTTCGAAAAAGGTCCGTGCCGTGTGCGCGTACTGTTCGCGAGAAACGTTATTTCAAACGGACGATGTCGGCGGCGAACGAACGGAAACAGAGACGGCGGCCGTTGAACCGTAATCGTTTCTTCATCACCACCACCGCCACCAACCGTCGGATTTTTTATTAAAACGATGTCATTCGGTCGAACGGGACTGACTCTTCCCTTCACGGGAAAAGAACAGGAAATAGTATCTTAAAGTAACGCGATCAGGGGCGGACTGGCAGGACGGGTAAGAGGCCATACCCGCCCAGGCCCTTTAGACGTTTTGTACTTGGGCCTTAAGCTATTTATTTTATTATGGCCTATTGGCTTACACAAAATAATATACCTAATAGAAAAATTATTACGATATTCTAAAAGATTTTTAACACGAGTATTTTGTTATCTTTCACATATCACACCGTAATCGTTGCCAAATGTCGATAACCGAAATCGAAAAATCAAAATTCTTGTGAATTATTTCACACTTTTTAGTTCATTTTTTTCGAAGTCGGTTTTATTTTGATCCAATAATTTTTTTTATGTGATACATTATCAAGTTATTTATTTTATCAAGTCGCTTGTTTGTATTAATTGCGTTAGTTTAAGGCCTCCTAAAAACTCACCCACCTGGGCCTTCAGAGTCTCAGTCCGCCCCTGAACACGATGAACAATGCCAAGACCGATTCATTGCAAGACTTGACTGAAGTTTACCCAGAGCACAGTTTAGTAGTTTTCATTATTATTATTTGTATCGTATACATATATATATCTATAAAACACCCGCCGGACTGTTCGCGTTGTGTGATTGATTGCATATGCGTACACGGGCCTAAGACTAAAGCCAGAACCAAAAGGAAATACTTCTGATCGATTCTGGTTTGTATAAACGCTAAACGCCGAATCGTGGCATAAGTCGATTTCAAAGACCAGTATTTGGTCATTCCTCATGATATCTTACAAAGGATTTAATCTGAATTATTTTATTTATTAAATTAATTAAATTGCTCATACTTATAACATTTGTATATGTTATGAAACAACTATAAATTATTAAATTGATAAATAACGTATTCATATTAAGAAAAAGTGCAAGAAATATTATATTAAGTATAACAATAATATGTCTAATAAATAAAAAAAAAAATCAACACAATTCTGTTAAAAATTTAAATTATTTAATACTTTAGATAATATTATAAATTAATTTCTAATATGTGTTTTGCATAGAGTATAAAATTCAGAATTCTGTAAGTACAATATTATCTGTAATTAACGAATAATATTATTTACAAAAAAAAAACTGTTTCGGTATTAGTTGACTT
This sequence comes from Schlechtendalia chinensis, assembly GCA_019022885.1. Taxonomy (NCBI): domain Eukaryota; kingdom Metazoa; phylum Arthropoda; class Insecta; order Hemiptera; family Aphididae; genus Schlechtendalia; species Schlechtendalia chinensis. Next base: position 13,150,349 of record CM032345.1, on the reverse strand, counting down.
GAGACATTAGAGCTTACAATATTTGGTTTGCTAATGCTTTTTCAAATTAAATTTCATGGTTGTGTTTCTGTTGGATTTTGAATGACAATCATTATGAAATCTTTATCTGCAAAAACAATTATTATTATCATTATTACAAAATGTATTTTCAACGTACATTTTTAACATAAATAATTATAAGGAGAAAGTGAATGTTTGGGTTTCTAAAAGTTAAAAATTTGATCTTAATATGCTTTGAACAAAACTCTAAAACACTCTTAAATATTCTATTGAACTGCGAAGTAATATGTTCAAAAAAATGTTTAAACATAAAATTATGCTGTATTCCTCAATATGTGTATTCGTATGTTATCTATTTTATTTACATATAGAATGATATTTTTAAGCATGATCATTGATCATGCACAACATATCATAATTAAAAATTATTGTTCTAATTTAAAAAAAGAAAAAAGAAGTTACTATCACTACAGGATATCATTTAAAGGAAATATATTCTCTAGAAAATGTTTTTAATTTATGCACAATTAAGGGTTAAAAATGTGATCAGCATAGTTGAAAAAATCACACTGAATTCTGTATCAGATATTTGTAAACTCTGTAATATAATATTGTATGACACAATTTTTTTTTCGATGATAACTTTCTGAGTTGCGGAAATGAATAAATATGGTTTTTGTATATATCTTCAAAATACATTTTTCACTCCTTGCATATAGTCAATATTATATATATATGTGAAAACCAAAATACAGGCTCACTAATTATAACCTAAGTGATAAATTATAATTTTATTTTAAACCTAATATCTCAGCAACCATATTACATAAAATATAATCTCAAATTATTGTCTTTATTTAAAAATAAACATAAATTATGATAATATATATTACTTGGGTTTAAAAATTTTATCATTTGCATGTCGTCTGTTTTTCTTTTTTTTAATATATATGAAATATTTTAAACGAGATACGAATTAATATAAAATTATATATAACTGTTTACATTATTTGTTAAAAATACATATTTAGGAACTTTAGGTCATTTTAAAGATTACTACTATTATTTTATTTTATTATTTTGTAAAGATAATAATTATAGATTATAAATGATCCAAAATATAATAGATATGACTTAAAATCAAAGATTGTATCATTAACTTTAGTTTATTATTATAATTACATTATGAAATGAAGTTAACACATTGCAATATTTACTATGATAACTTTTAAGTATTATTTGTTGTATTGATGAGTAAAACAAAAATTTTTGGTTGCATATTTAGTACATATTCACATGCATATGTTTACGTAATACCCTCATAATTATTATTACCTAGTAAAATTTGAGTTTATTATTTAGTTTAATAAATATTGTTTCATTAAAAACACTGTTAAACAAATATGACATTTAACTACTTGCCTTAAATAATTAAAAAATATGTAATCAAATTTACCTGGTGCTACCATTATCTCATGTTTTTTGGTGCGCATTCGTAAAAACATCAAATCGTTAGACGGATCCAAATCTCTAACGACACTCCTCGCTTTGTCGGCCAGCTGCTGTATCAGCCCGGCATACTGGACAGAAGTCGAGTTGTCCAGAGTAGATTTTATTGGAATGCCTGTAAAAATTGTTGATCAAACATAATGTTGCGCGACGATTTGACATGTAGCGTTTCAAGGGAAACCGTTAAGTAAACTACACAAACCTTCGTTGTTTACGACGATAGTACCGATGACACCGCGGTGGGATTGGATGCGTTTCAACAGATCTTCGACTTCGCTGGCCATATTTCAGACGGAGATCCTTGTTAGCGCGGTCGAACTTCGTTGGATAGTAGCAGCGCCGATAGATAAAACGTACGCGTAATAATTCGATGTCGCGACGAATTTCACAAAAAGTGGACAGATACGAATTGAACCTCACACAGAAACACGTCGCGCAACGATACTAGGAGTACTAGTTTGTTGTGTTTACGAAACGATGGTTACTAGGTGTTTAATTACGTACGAGATCACTTCTAAAGTGCGAACGGACGTCGTGCCGTCAGTATCGCCGACGACTGATAAGCGTGATAAACGATAACAACTGATTTCTACCGCTGTTGATAATAATCGTATAAACCTACGCCCGCGAACATGATGTTCGAAATCAACATATTCGCTGTTATAATGTTCGCCAATCCATAGTCGGATGGTTAGATCGTCGTCTTGTTCGTCGACAATAAGAAAAGCACAGCAAACGCCAGTCGGCGACTATTATACGGTTCGTTCGCGAGCGCGTTCAGTTCGGTTTCGATTAATTTTTTCGAGCGAGTAAATAACATATTTCGTTTACCGTTCTTCCCGTCCGAACAAAACGACAATACGTAAGAATACGTGAAAAAAAAAACCCGTAAACTAAATCGTTACGGACAGTGTTGGAATACAGCGGGCCACTCGTCTCGCATTTAAAGCGCGTACACACTAGCCAGCCGAACCGTTCGCAACAGGTTCGCGAAATATTGGTCATTGTGGGTGTATACACGAACCGCTCGTGAACTATGGAGAATTCCGAATGAAAAACGAACCAACAATAATGGCAAATCTGACCAAAGATACTGGCGAACCTTTAACGACGTCGTCCAAACTTGTACCAAATTCGCTTGAAATTCGTCGAAAAAAAACTCGACGGCAATGGATTCGTGCGAACGGTTCGCGAGAGGTTCGGCTCGTTAGTGTGTACGACGTGATCTTACAATATTATTTCGCTAACCAGCTACGACTGGTTGTGTCGCGCCCGTAAAACTATTAAATTAGTAACGTTATAAAATATGAGTTCAAATTTTTTGAAAGACCAAATATATATGTGTCACTTAAATATACACACATTTTTTTTCTTTATGTTAGATAATGCATTATCGTGTCGATTTTCGCAAGACTACCTTGAAAACATAACACATAAATAAAATATCTCCTTCACTTGTCTTTTTTGACGTGACGTTGACACAGGCACCCCCCCCACCCCCCATATAAATTTGTCAACTACGGTACTGTACATAAATTCGGGCTCTCATTGTATATTAGTATTTATAATAGTTTTAAAATAAATCATAACATTTAATTTTTTATTTTCGCAAAAGGTACCTAATAAGGTAGTTTATTTTGCTGTTATATACTTCTAAAATATAACAATTATTTTAGTTATCCAAAAATATGTTTTAAACACAAGTACACTAATTTATTGCAGTTTAATATAAAAATCAACATTTTTTTAAAAAGTATTTATGAATAATAATAAAAAAATATATATTATTATTATTTTCTAACTTCCACACGCCCCACCCGCCTACCGATACCAAGTGGCCCGATCTTATGAAATAAAAATAATATACACATAGATTGTCATAAAAAATTATGCAATAAGAAATCAAATTATTTATTTACCAATATTGTATGAAAATGTATGGTGACTGAGGTGACAAGACTCATTCTATTTTTCTAATTTAAATTAATAATATGTATATGTTATGTTTTTTTTCCGGGACCATGGTACTCACTGACCTCCCCACCCCTATGTGGGGGTCTTGCGTTGACATTATACGAATATCTATCAGTGGCCGTGTCTACACTTAAAATTGAAGGAAAGGACAAATTATATTTTGTCGTCTTTCAATGTATGAGTGATTTAATTGTTTATTCGTATATTATCAAGTAAAATAATGACCAAGGCTCGGAACTTTAGGCATTTACATCTTTATTTGGAAAATGCATATTGAAATTCTGGTTTGATGCGAATTCCGTATTTGAATCAAAACTGTATCTTTACTGAATAACCGCAATGTCCGAAGATAACGTCCCGGCCGCGAAACCACCCAGCCTTCACGAGGTTGAAGGAGAGTTGAGGAGAGTTGCTACTGTGTTCGGTCTACCAACCCCCGGCTAGGAGGCGAACCAGTCCCGCAGGCGTTCCCTCGGCCCCCCAAGACCGGGAGACCCTTGGTCCGCGGACGCTTATTTGAACATTCGTGACCGTCTCCCGGGACAGAGAGCGCTCCGTTGTCGGACGCGATGATCTGCGTGTGCATCGCTCGGGTTCGTTCGGCGAAAGTCCCAGTAGACGGGGTCCCAGTAGATGTCTGCGTTCTACACGACGAACCAATGGTTATCCGGCCGAAGTCGATGCGGACCGTGTTTCTTTTATTGATGGGCGCGGGGTGGGCTTACCCATCGTTACGGAACTCGGGCCGAGTTCGATCCGCGGCCTACGGACGTACACATACGAAATCACCGAACAGTCGTACAGTGTGAACGTGTTGTAAACTCAATTACCGTGTACGGCGCACGCACTGGGCCGACAATATGTCGCCCAGAACCCGGGTGAAAAAAAAAAAAAAAAAAACAAAATACCCCTAAGGTCAATAATAATAATAATAATAATAATAATAATAATATTGAACCGATGATGAACGCGTGCGAATTCAAACAGGACGACGGTGTACACGATTCCGTGACCGAATAAAACGTCGCGGCGGGGAGGCACCCGTGCACGTACGCCGCGACACAATACGACAATAACGTCGGACGGTCGCGTGGAGAAAAAACACACGTGCACGCGTACACAATTGACGTGTTTGCGCGTGCGTTGTCGAAGGAATGCGGAAACCCGGCCGAACAGATAGTGCTGCGGACCCTACATGCACACGGTCGACCTTACAACAAAAAAAAAGGAAACGAAAAAGGAACCAGAACAAAACGTTTTTTACATTGTCCCGACGGCTAAACGCGTGCGCCAACGCCGGCCCGGGAAGAGAAAGTCAGTTTAACGCGCGCAGTTGACCGGCGTCGAGTCCCGTGACGCCGCGACGCGTGTTTTCCACGGTAGGCCGTCGTCGGGTCCGTGAAGTATTTGTTTTCGTTTAAATCTCGACCGTCCGTCCGACCCCGTCGGCGTCGCGAAACCCGTGCAGAGATATGACCGTCAACCGGTGAGTTTCGACGTTTCACGATAATAATCGGCGGCGGCGGCGACCGCCGCCAAAGGCGCGTTTGTACACGTCGTGTGCTGCCACCAGAATGCGTATGGTCGGCGGGGGCAGCCAGTTTAACGCGCGCAGTTGACCGCCGTCGAGTCCGTTCCCGTGACGCCGCCACGCGTGTTTTCCACGGTAGGCCGTCGTCGGGTCCGTGAAGTATTTGTTTTCGTTTAAATCTCGACCGTCCGTCCGACCCCGTCGGCGTCGCGAAACCCGTGCAGAGATATGACCGTCAACCGGTGAGTTTCGACGTTTCACGATAATAATCGGCGGCGGCGGCGACCGCCGCCAAAGGCGCGTTTGTACACGTCGTGTGCTGCCACCAGAATGCGTATGGTCGGCGGGGGCAGTCAGTTTAACGCGCGCAGTTGACCGCCGTCGAGTCCGTTCCCGTGATGCCGCCACGCGTGTTTTCCGTGGAAGACCGTCGTCAAGGTCCGTGAAGTCTTTGTTTTCGTTTAAATCTCAATCGTCCGCCCCGGCATTGCGCCGCGATCGTCGAAACGCGTGCAGGGTACACGCGTTCCGCGGGAACACGACTACGGCCGGGTAAGATCACGACATTTTACGACACTGGTTCTCGAGTTTGTTTCGCTCGCCGCCCATTTTGAAATTCGAAAAAATTTCCTAGAGTCCTTTTTTGCCATTTTTTTCTGAATCGGATATCGCTCCCATAACACTTCAACGCTTCCACGTTTTCTCTGGATCTTTTGCCGCCGCCGCCCCCCCCTCCCTGGTGTCCTTGAGCGTCCACAAGGAAGCGAACATCGTCCACTTTGAGAAAGGCTGTTTTACGACAATAACCGGCGGCGGCCAAACGACGCCGTGTGCTACTCCAACTGTGTGGGCAGACACAGCCCGTTTTAAGCGCGTGGTTGACCGCCGTAAGTCGTCCCCGTGACGACGGATCCGTAAAGCCGCGTCCAGACCGAGGAATATTTGTGGTCGACTTAGTCACGCATCATTTTTTGACATTTTATGTCTTTACTTTGGCACATTAAAATAAAAAACCGTCACGAAAAAGTGTCCACGAAAAGCGTTACCTAAATTAAGATACCCACTGGGGACTGTCACGAAAAAGCGTTACAGAAAAAAAAACCTAACCTAAAAAGACATAAAATGTCTCATTTAACGCGGACTCGTATGCGTTAATCATTTAGGACCGCGACCCACATGGTTTTACAATGACAGTATAAAAATGTTTGAAGAACATAAACTTCTTAGAATCTGTATGATTAAAAAAACGTCTCGCGACTCATCAAAAAGTTGACTCGGGACCCATAGTTTGAGAAACGCCGCAGTAGGCCGCAAAAAATAGGACAATTTTTTATTTAAATTTTCGAATTTAATGTCGTCGACATTTTTGAATTTTTTCGTCAAATGTTACACTGTATAAACTTTTCAGGGCCATGATAACAAAAGTTATATGAAAAGTTTACCGCCGATATGCCGAATAATACAAGTTTCTATAAATAACAAACAAATGCATATATAAAATAGGCGTATTATTATAATCAAATTTGTACCTCGTTTTTATCAGCGTACGTTTAAAATTATGTTTTTTTTTTAACTTATATTCTCGTTGAGTTTGGTCCCATAGTATTCATATTTGTTTTTCATGATATAAGTCAATACGCTGATAAACTATTTTTTTAGACCACTCCATTTAATAATAAAAAAAAAAATTAAACAAATGTTTTAACATAAAACTTGTGTAACTATGCCCTAGGCTAACTGAATGAATAGCCAAGTGTGACGAATTTTCAAATGTTTATCGACAATATTTTACCGATCTGGACGCGAGAAAATTTCTTATTTTTGTCACGGACATTGTCAACGACACGTGTTAGCGACAAATATTTATTGGTCTGGACGCGTCTCAAGCAAGGTCTCTGAAGTTTTTTTTCGTTTAAATTTCTATCGTCGCCCGACATTGTGCGCGTCGCTACCGACGAAACACGTACAGGTACACGCGTTCCGTAGGACATTAATTACCGAACGGCCAGGTAAGATTTAGACATTTTACGGTAATAATCGGCAGCGACCAAATGTACAACGCGTATATTAGGGATTCCCAAACTTATTTTCCTTACTACCCACTTAAAAAAAATCTCTCTGTTTTCCTATCCCAGATTTTTACTTTAATCAATTCATAAATATAAAAAAAAATATGCAACAACGTATTTATTTCTTTTTGGATATATATTTTAACAACTTATTTATAATAAAAATAAAAATAAATATACAATTTAAGGAAGAAGGATGCCTCTGGTGGGTTTTCATTAATTTATTGAAGTTTGGCTCTATTTGTGTGAGGAACATTCTTTTTTTTTTATTGAAAGCCACCAAATTGCGCTTATAGAACTTTTGCCCACTTGAATCATATTAGCGCTATCTTGGACTATACTATCGCCCCCAGGAGCGATATCGCCAACTTTGGGAACCACTGACGTAAACGAACAATGTTCTTACACGGTGTTCGAATAGGGTTCAAACAAAAGGTTGCTGCTCGTGCAATATTCCTAAATATTTTCTAAAACAATTTCAACCGGTGACGTTGATATTGTTCATGTTAATAGCCATTCGTCGCATTTCAAGACATCTGCTGTAGGAGTTCCAGTGTATAATCTCGGTGATTAAAATAACACCTTTATAAAATAAAATAAAAACAGTAAACACGCAAACAATTAACGTAGTTAACATTGCATAACTATCTAATGTAGGTAAAATAATGACAAACAATTGTAGGATACCTTAGGGTAGTGTAGGAAAATTTAAAGAAAAATCTGTAGTACTCTATTTGTTTTCTAGTTAAAGGTTTCTTTGTAGCACGTATAATTTGTAATTCGTTTCTAAACAAATTGATGTGAAAAAAGTAAACAACTTATTAATAAAAAGAAAACACAATTTACATTGAGTATTGATATGTAAGTAACATTGACATGGAATTTGGTCTTTATAGTCGTTACTATAGTATTTACAAATTACATCTATCGAACTTCTAATTAGTCGCTCCATTCCATAAACCGTCGTCAATAAAATTATAGACCAAATTTATTAAAAAAACTGGTATTAAAAATAAAATATTGAAATAAAATATTATAAACACATTTACATAGGATTTAACTACTACTTTGATGATTAACGCAGTGAAATTGGTGTTTTTTAGGCGATTTTTAACCTTAGTTTATTTTTTAATTTATAAGTTTACAAATAAATGTAAAAACGAGAATAGCTTAAATATAAATTATTGTAAAATTGTATGATAAAGGTAAAGAGAATCAACATTGGTAAATATTTTCAAAGAATAATGGTAAAATTATTTATTAAATTTGTTACAATTTATTAATTGGGCACTTATAATATGTAAATATTTAAACGTTTTAATACATAATCGTTTGTGATAAAATAGCTATAAAAAAAACAACACTTAATTACTAATTGATGTACTTATTAACACAGAAATCTATTAAATTGTCATTCCAGAGAGTGTTACTAAATTAAAAATAAAAGTTACTAATATTATTTTGAAATCACATATCTATATTGCACATATAAATAAGCTAAACAATAAATTTAAAAAAAAAATATTATTAAATATATTATTGAATATATAAATGTAATAAATTACTCGATTGTGAATATAACGTAGTCAATACATCAAAAAAATCTTTTTAATAGAAACAATAAATACATACTTAAAATAACAAATTAATGTACTTTTCATCATAGGAATCTATTAGAGGATGTCATTATAGACGCTGTTATTAAATTCAATACTACAGCTTCTAAATGGTCATTTTATAATCGGTTTGCTTTATATCGCCGTCATCTAAATTTACCAAAAATGTAAAATAGAATTTTAATTTACTAATCACATGGTATTATTATCTGATTCAATTTATTATAATTTGAAATATAATTTTTAAAATTTTAAATTCATCCGAATATAGAACAATATTATTAAATATAAGACATTTTTGTGAAAATTTGATTTTTAACTATGTTTCTATCTTATTTCTAAAATGCATAAAAATACAATTGATTGTGATAATACCGTATACAACACTTAAAATAACAACGTCATAAAGAAAATTTCTATACAACTCTAATGACTAATGAGTGTATATATGACCAATGGAATCTATTAGAAATTGACATTATACAAACAGTAATACAATTAATACTATTGCTCACGAATGTTAATTTTGTAATTGGTTTTCAGGATTTCATCATCAAGAATGTTTACTAATAAATCTAAAAACTCATAAAATGTTTTTAAATTTTATTTTATTATTATCGGATGCGATTAATGACAATTTATAATATTTTATATGTAATTTAAATTTCTACCAATTGTAGAACTGTATATAGTGTTCTTTTTTAAATTTGCTTTATGAACATATGATATATATTTGAATAAGTACTTGTAAAAATTGAGTCGATTTTGAATATAACGTAGTCAATAAATCAAAAATTTTTTTTAATAGACATTATAAATGTCATATATAGATATATAAATGCATGCTTAAAATTACTAATTTGTGTACTTATCATCATAGGAACTTATTAGAGAATGTGATTTTAGAAGCTGTTATTAAATTCAATACTACAGCTTCTAAATTTACATTTTGTAATAGGTTTGCTTTATATCACCATCATTTAAGTTTACGAATAAATGTAAAATAAAATATAGATTTATTAAAAAAATTGTATTATTCCACTGCTTAAATAATAAAATTTTGTAATTTAAAATTTGTTAAATGTTGAATTATACTATAGATTTTTGTTTGATAAAATTAGTTTTATACAATGCTATATTTTCAATAAATAATAACGTGTAAAAAATATATTAAATGTCAAAATACAATATACAACAGCTAACATATTACTTTCTTATATGAAAAATTCTATACAACTCTAATAGCAAATTAGTGTACATATGACCAATGGAATCTATTAAAAATTAACATTTTATAAGCAATAATGCAATTAATACTATTGTGTAGAAATGTTAATTTTTAATCGGTTTTCACCATATCGCCATCAAATAATATTACCAATTTATGTAAAAACGAATAAAGTCTTATAATAATTTATTGTAAGATTATCTGCTTAAATTAATAAGAATTTATAAAATGATATTTGTTCTTTCAATTTTATTCAAATGTACAATTGTATAATTATATATAGACTTGAATTTGTTATTATTTGTCTTTAATCATGTTTATGTTTCATAATTAAGATGTGTAAAAATATAATTCATTGTGAATTTATCATATACATCTTTGATATTACATCTTAATATACGAAAAAGTCTATACGACCTTAATAACTAATTTATGTACATATGACCAATGGAATCTATTTGAAATTGACATTTTACAAGCAGTAATACAATTAATAATATTGCTCGAGAATGTTAATTTTATAATCGGTTTTCAGGATTTCGCCATCAAGAATCATTATTAATAAATGTAAAAACTCATAAAATGTTTTTAAATTTTATTTTATTATTATCGGACGCGATTAATGATAATTTATAATATTATATATGTAATTTAAATTTTTACCAAATGTAGAACTGTATACAGTGTTCTTTTTTAAATTTGCTTTATGAACATATGATTATATATATGATATATGTTTGAATAAGTACTTATAAAAAATGACTCGATTTTGAATATAACGTAGTCAATACATCAACATTTTTTTTTTTAATAGACATTATAAATGCATGCTTAAAATAACTAATTTGTGTACTTATTATCATAGGAACTTATTAGAGAATGTGATTTAAGAAGCTGTTATTAAATTCAATACTACAGCTTCTAAATTTACATTTCTTAATCGGTTTGCTTAATATCGCCATTATATAATTTAACGAATAAATGTAAAATAGAATATAGATTTATTATAATACATTGTATTATTCCACTGCCTAAATAATTTGAATTTGTAATTTAAAATTTATTGAACGTTGAATAATATTGTAGACTTTTGTTTGTTAAAATTAGTATTTTACCATGCTATATGTCCAATAATTAACAACGTGTAAAAAATTTATTAAATGTCAAAATACAATATACAACAGTAAAAAAAGTAACATTAAAAATGAACATTTTTATACAACTCTAATAATTAATTGGTGTACAAATGACCAATGGAATCTATTAAATATTGACATTTTACAAGCTGTTATTCCATTCAATAGTACAGCCTGTAAATGTTAATTTTATAATCGGTTTTCAGGATTTCGCCATCATGAATCATTATTAAAAAATCTAAAACTCATAAAATGTTTTTAAATTTTATTTTATTATTATCGGATGCGATTAATGACAATTTATAATATTTTATATGTAATTTAAATTTCTACCAATTGTAGAACTGTATATAGTGTTCTTTTTTAAATTTGCTTTATGAATATATGATATATGTTTGAATAAGTACTTGTAAAAAATGAGTCAATTTTGAATATAACGTAGTCAATAAATCAAAAATGTTTTTTAATAGACATTATAAATGCATGCTTAAAATAACTAATTTGTGTACTTATCATCATAGGAACTCATTAGATAATGTGATTTTAGAAGCTCTTATTAAATTCAATACTACAGCTTCTAAATGGTCGGTTTGTAATAGGTTTGCTTTATATCACCATCATTTAAGTTTACGAATAAATGTAAAATAAAATATAGATTTATTAAAAAAATTGTATTATTCCACTGCTTAAATAATAAAATTTTGTAATTTAAAATTTGTTAAATGTTGAATTATATTATAGATTTTTGTTTCATAAAATTAGTTTTGTACAATGCTATATTTTCAATAAATAATAACGTGTAAAATATATATTAAATGTCAAAATACAATATACAACAGCTAGGATATTACTTTCATAAAAGGAAAATTTCTATACAACTCTATATCAAATTAGTGTACATATGACCAATGGAATCTATTAAAAATTAACATTTTATATGCAATAATGCAATTAATACTATTGTATAGGAATGTTAATTTTTAATCGGTTTTCACCATATCGCCATCAAATAATATTACCAATTTATGTGAAAACGAATAAAGTCTGATAATAATTTATTGTAAGATTATCTGCTTCAATTAATTAGAATTTATAAAATGATATTTGTTCTTTCAATTTTATTCAAATGTACAATTGTATAATTATATATAGACTTGAATTTGTTATTATTTGTCTTTAATCATTTTTATGTTTCATTATTAAGATGTGTAAAAATATAATTCATTGTGAATTTAACATATACATCTTTGATATTACATCTTAATATACGAAAAAGTCTATACGACCTTAATAACTAATTTATGTACATATGACCAATGGAATCTATTTGAAATTGACATTTTACAAGCAGTAATACAATTAATAATATTGCTCGAGAATGTTAATTTTATAATCGGTTTTCAGGATTTCGCCATCAAGAATCATTATTAATAAATGTAAAAATTCATAAAATGTTTTTAAATTTTATTTTATTATTATCGGACGCGATTAATGATAATTTATAATATTATATATGTAATTTAAATTTTTTCCAAATGTAGAACTGTATACAGTGTTCTTTTTTAAATTTGCTTTATGAACATATGATTATATATATGATATATGTTTGAATACGTACTTATAAAAAATGACTCGATTTTGAATATAACGTAGTCAATACATCAACATTTTTTTTTTTAATAGACATTATAAATGCATGCTTAAAATAACTAATTTGTGTACTTATCATCATAGGAACTTATTAGAGAATGTGATTTAAGAAGCTGTTATTAAATTCAATACTACAGCTTCTAAATTTACATTTCTTAATCGGTTTGCTTAATATCGCCATTATATAATTTAACGAATAAATGTAAAATAGAATATAGATTTATTATAATACATTGTATTATTCCACTGCCTAAATAATTTGAATTTGTAATTTAAAATTTATTGAACGTTGAATAATATTGTAGACTTTTGTTTGTTAAAATTAGTATTTTACCATGCTATATGTCCAATAATTAACATCGTGTAAAAAATTTATTAAATGTCAAAATACAATATACAACAGTAAAAAAACAACATTATAAATGAAAATTTTTATACAACTCTAATAAATAATTAGTGTACAAATGACCAATGGAACCTATTAGATATTGATATTTTACAAGCTGTTATTTCATTCAATAGTACAGCATGTGAATATTAATTTTGGAATCGGTTTTCAGCATTTCGCTTTCAAGAATGTTTACTAATAAATGTTAAAACTCATTAAAATGTTTTTAAATTTTATTTTATTATTATCGGATGCGATTAATGATAATTTATAATACTATATGTGTAATTTAAATTTCTACTAAATGTAGAACTGAATATAGTGTTCTTTTTTAAATTTTCTTTTTGAACGTATGATACATGTTTCAAGAAGTACTTGTAAAAATTTAGTCGATTTTTAATATAACGTAGTCAATTCATCAAAAACACATTTTTTAATAGAAAATATAAATACATGCCCAAAATAAATAATATTAATAAATAATAATAACTGGGTACTTTTCAACAAAGGAACTTATTAGAGAATGCTATTTAAGGAGCTGTTATTAAATTGAATATTACAGCTTCTAAATGGTCATTTTGTAATCGGTTTGCTTAATATCGCCATCATATAAGTTTACGAATAAATGTAAAATAGAATATAGATTAATTAAAAAACATTGTATTTTTCCACTGGCTAAATAATAAAATTTTGTAATTTAAAATTTGTTAAATGTTCAATAATATTATAGACTTTTGTTTGTTAAAATTAGTATTTTACCATGCTTTATGTCCAATAATTTACAAAGTGTAAAAAATTTATAAAATGTAAAATTACAATATATAGGAGTAAAATGACGACTTTATTAATGAAAATTTCTTTACAACTCTAATAACTAATTAGTGTACAAATGACCAATGGAATCTATTAGAAATTAACATTTTATAAGCAGTAATTCAATTAATACTATTGCCTAGGAATGTTAGTTTTTAATCGGTTTTCAGCATGTCGCCTTCAAATAATTTATTAAAGTACGAATAAAGTCTTATAATAATTTATTTTAAGATTATCTGCTTGAATTAATAAGAATTGATAATATGATATTTGTTCTTTTAATTTTATTTAAATGTACAATTGTATTATGATATATAGACTTGTGTTTATTACTATTTGTCTTTAACCATGTTTATGTCTCATTATTAAGATGTGTAAAAATATAATTTATTGTGAAATTATCATATACATCATTTGATATTACATCTTAATATAAGAACAATTCTATACGACCTCAATAACTAATTTATGAACATATGAACAATGGAATCTATTTGAAATTGACATTTTACAAGCATAATTCAATTAATACTATTGCTCACGAATGTTAATTTTATAATCGGTTTTCAGGATTTCGCTATCAAGAATCTTTATTAATAAATGTAAAAACTCATAAAATGTTTTTTTATTTTATATTATTATTATCGTATGCGATTAATGATAATTTTTAATATTATTTATGTAATTTAAATTTTTTCCAAAAGTAGAACTGTATATAGTGTTCTTTTTAAATTTTCTTTTTGAACATATGATATATGTTTGAATATGTACTTGTAAATAATTAGTTGATTTTGAATATTATGTAGTTAATACATCAAAAAATATGTTTTAATAGAAATTATAAATACATGCTTAAAATAACTGATTTGTGTACTTTTCATCATAGGAACCTATTAATAAATGTTATTTTAGAATCTGTTATGAGATTCAATACTACAGCTTCTAAATGTACATTTTATGATCGGTTTGCTTAATATCGCCATTATATAATTTAACGAATAAATGTAAAATAGAATATAGATTAATTAAAAAACATTGTATTTTTCCACTGCCTAAATAATTTGAATTTGTAATTTAAAATTTGTTAAATGTTCAATAATATTATAGACTTTTGTTTGTTAAAATTAGTATTTTACCATGCTATATTTCCAATAATTAATAACGTGTAAATAATATATTAAATGTCAAAATACAATATACAACAGTTAAAAAAACAACTTCATAAATGTAAGTTTCTATAAAACTATAATTACTAATGATTGTACGTTTGACCAATAAAATCTATTAGAAATTAACATTTTATAAGCAGTAATTCAATTAATACTATTGCCTAGGAATGTTAGTTTTTAATCGGTTTTCAGCATGTCGCCTTCAAATAATTTATTAAAGTACGAATAATATCTTATATTAATTTATTGTAAGATTATCTGCTTGAATATAATAGCAATTGATAATATGATATTTGTTCTTTTAATTTTATTCAAATGTACAATTGTATTATTATATATAGACATGTGTTTGTTATTATTTGTCTTTAACCATGTTTATGTCTCATTATTATGATGTGTAAAAATATAATTCATTGTGAAATTATCATATACATCATTTGATATTACATCTTAATATACGAACAATTCTATACTACTTTAATAACTAATTTATGTACATATGACCAATGGAATCTATTTGAAATTGACATTTTACAAGCAGTAATACAATTAATAATATGGCTCGAGAATGTTAATTTTATAATCGGTTTTCAGGATTTCACCATCAAGAATCATTATTAATAAATGTAAAAACTCAAAATATTTTTAAATTGTATTTTATTATTATCGGATGCGATTAATGACAATTTATAATATTATACATGTAATTTAAATTTTTTCCAAATGTAGAACTGTATAAGTGTTCTTTTTTAATTTTGCTTTATGAACATATGATATATGTTTGAATAAGTACTTGTAAAAAATGAGTCTATTTTGAATATAACGTAGTCGAAACATCAAAAAACATTTTTTTGATAGAAAAAATAATAATACATGCTTAAAATAACTAATTTGGGTACTTATCATCATAGGAACTTATTAGAGAATGTGATTTAAGAAGCTGTTATTAAATTCAATACTACAGCTTCTAAATTTACATTTCTTAATCGGTTTGCTTAATATCGCCATTATATAATTTAACGAATAAATGTAAAATAGAATATAGATTTATTATAATACATTGTATTATTCCACTGCCTAAATAATTTGAATTTGTAATTTAAAATTTATTGAACGTTGAATAATATTGTAGACTTTTGTTTGTTAAAATTAGTATTTTACCATGCTATATGTCCAATAATTAACAACGTGTAAAAAATTTATTAAATGTCAAAATTTTGCTTTATGAACATATGATATATGTTTGAATAAGTACTTGTAAAAAATGAGTCTATTTTGAATATAACGTAGTCAAAATATCAAAAAACATTTTTTTGATAGAAAAAATAATAATACATGTTTAAAATAACTAATTTGGGTACTTTTCAACATAGGAATTTATTAGAGAGTGCTATTTTAGAAGCTGTTATTAAATTCAATACTACAGCTTCTAAATGGTCATTTTGTGATCGGTTTTCACCATTTCGATATCAAAAATGTTTAATAATAAATGTATAAACTAATTTAATATTTTTAAAAATTTTTGTATTTTTATGTGATGCAATTAATAAGAATTTGTTATATTATATTTTTTATATAATTTTTATTCAAATGTAGAACTATTTATAGTGTCAATTTTTAAATTTGCTTTTTGAACATAGGATATGTGGTTGAATAAATAAATGTAAAAAATTAGTCAATTATACATATTCTGTTGTCAAAAAATTAAAATTAATTTTCCTTATTGAAAATATAAACAATACATTAATCGTCAATAGTGGAATTTTTCAACATAGGAATCTCTTAGACGATTAAATTCAATTCTACTGCTTTTAAATGGTCATTTTGTAATCGGTTTGCTTTATATTACCATCATCTAAGTTTACCAACAATGTAAAATAGAATTTAAATTTATTAATAATTATATTATATTTTAGTTTTTTCTGATTCAATTAGTTAGAATAATAAATTAATTTTTAAAATTTCTAAATGTAGAACTGTTATATTGTATTTTGTGTGTAAAAATATGCATTTTGAACATTTTATATATTTAGAAATTTAGGAGTGTCTAAATAATATTGTGAATATATCGTTTTTAACACTATGAAAATCATCTTATGAAATTAAAATTCTCTATTACCTAAATCACTATTTGCTATACATATAAAAAATGAAAACTATTAGAAATTGACATTTTACAAGGTGTTTTTTAATTCAATACTATTGCATGTGTATGAACATTTCGTAATCGGTTTTTATCATATCACCTTCAAATAAGTTTAAAAAAAATGAAAAATAGAATTTAGATTTATTAATAATTATTGTTTTATTCTCTGATTTTATTAATTAGAATTTATAATTTTAAATATTTCTAAATGTAGATTTTTATAACGTCTTTTGTTTGTAAGAATTTGCATTTTATTCATGTTGTATATCTAGAAATTATTATGTGTGGAAATAATAATCTGCTGTGAAAATATCGTTATTAAAGGAAAATTTCATACAACTTAAATTACTTATTGATGTACATATGATCAATGGAATCAATGAGAAATTTACATTTTACATGATATTTTTTATATAATACATCAGCTTTTAAATGTTAATTTTGTATTTGGTTTTCACCATGTTGCCATCATTTAAGTTTAACAGTCTTTTCTTCTTTCTTAGTTAATGAAATACAAATTAATATAATATACTTATATAGAAATGTATATTATATAAATATACAAATGCAATCTTGTAATTGGCTTTCATATAGGCGCCTTCAAATAATTTTTACAATTATTGAAATAACGAAATTAATTTTATTATAAATGATTATATAAATGACTGATATTGATTAATAGTATGAGAGTTTGTTCTCATTTTTAAAATAAAAATGTTTAAGTACTTTCTTCTTTTTGTTGTAATTAAATTTTGTAGCACTTGTAATTTCTATTAAATTTACTTTTTGGTAACATAATATAAATAAATTTAACACGTCACAAATATGTAGTAGTTTGTGAACAAGTCGCTGTGAAATAATTAAACAATTTATTGAAAATTAGTTGAATACTTGACCACATTTGGTTATAGATATTAACATTGAATAGGAATTCTACTATTCTATGGACATTATCGTTGCTGTTTTTAGATGTTTAAACTACATTTTTTGGAATTCCATAGTGTAATTTGCATAGGCGCAAAAAGGGGGCTAGCTGGTCTAGCCCCCATACGTTTTGTATAACCTTTCCAAAAATAGATGACTGTCACTTGTTTATTCAATATTGTTATGTATTATATTTTTTTTAAAGGTTTTGAATTGGTATACAAATCTCATAAGAGTGTTTGAGATGGATTTAGGCTTCAGCTTCCTTCCTAATGTCAAACACTATTTGCGCCTATGGTAATGTGTATTCCACACATTTCTGTCAATAGAATTATACTCCAAGTTTATTAAAGAATCTATTGTTTAATATTTACATTTTTGTTATAAAAGTTTTATGTTGGTATTTATAATGAATATTATCAACATAATTGTGTAAAACTTCATTTTTATAAATGTTAATTTTTTTTTTAGCACTTATAACGTGTGATCATTAACACGTTACAAATAAGTATTTGTTTGTGACCCAATCGTTTTAAAAAGATTAATTTATGTATTTATAAAATATTTAATATAATGTCGAAATAGCATTTTAATATATACATCGACCTAATCCCTATTTTACAAAACATTTTGTGCTGCAAAACTTTTTTTTTGTCAATTAAGAAATTTAAGTAAATTTATTGTTTATAGTACTATATGTATAGTTAAAATATTTGAATAAAATACAATTTTTATAATTGAATTTAAAACCCATCTAAAATATCATTACCTTTATTTGGATTCGCTTCTGCAAATAAACCTTCATACCACTCTTATTGAGTAGCTAATGGATGAATTCTGCTATGTCTTTCTTTTTCACCAGACATGTTTTTTTAAACATATTTATCAGTACACATTTTTTAAAATTCGTACTGCACATTTGCATTTTCGAACTGCACACTATGTGTTGTACTATACACTAAAATCGGCCATGCATTGACATAACATTATATTACTACTTTAGCGGTTTGAATATTTACTTCTTACCGGGACATACCTAAATAAAACCATCTACCTATCTCAAAAAAAATTTTCTCGCTTCGCTCGATTTGCTTTATAACTTTGTTTAACACATGAAAACATTCAACATTTATCACTAAACTAGTTGAATTACCCAGCTTCGCCCGTAAACAGTCAAAATTGTATTTTATCAAATTTTTTTTTTAAAAATAGTAATAAGGTAGAAGGTGCTAATTCAGTCTTCAACAATGGTAAACAATAAATTTAATTACGAAAATAGTTTTAATATTAACTGTCGTAAAAATGCTAATTTATAGAAATAGAATAAATATCGTACACTTAAAAAAAAAAAAAATATTGAATCCATTTTCCTTTCTTATAATCTACTTTTTGAGCATTGAATGCTAATCAATACAACATGAATATTAATCAGTACTCTTATATATATATATATATATATATACACGAACATATTATTTCAATAACAAATTAATTTATACACTGTCTAATAAATCTATTTCGATTTGGTGTCTAGCGGAGGGATATGTATTATGATGTTCGAAACTACAGCTATTTAAATTTCATTGTGTTGTCGGTGTTCCACGAATCGCTGTTCATAATATTAAACATTGCATATTACAAGGAAACTTGTTTTTGTGTAAAATATTTTATATATGTTCAATGAAGCTATTATAACACTATTTTCGAGCTCTTATTCGTATACATCCAACGTGTTTAAAATGTGCGACCAGTTGTGAGAAAATCGCCGTCAGAAAATTAGATGTTTTACAACACATCAAAAACACATGAGAACAACGGAAGAATAAACGCAATTTACAACTAAAACCGAGGAAATACGCGAAAACGCCAACAACCGAAGTCATATATTCGGAATTTTCGCACGGCGTAAAACATCACGTATACTGCACGACGGCGTGCCGATTTACAGGCGGAACAACAAGTCCATCAAAACCGCGTCTCTCGTCGTGGGCGTGTAAATCCATACGGGTACGATACACGATTGGAACACGTCGGCAGCTCGTTACCGAACCGACTCGAGAACGGAGAGTAAAACCGAACGTCGTCCACGTAAACACCCAGATAACGACTGCGATATCGTCGCGATCGCAATTCGTTTTCGATTTCTCGCGCTACACGAATATCGGACGGACAAAAAATCGTGTGACGTCACCGTCGCTTGCTGCGCGGGCCCGTGGAGGTTTCGCGCGCGGCCTGCGGTGCTATCGCCGTCGGCGGTATCACGAAGTCCGCGATAACGTACTTGTCCGTCGTGTCCGTACCGTAACGTTTCTCGTCGTGGTGACGCGACTCCGTTACTTCGTCAAATCGTCCGATGTTCCGACGTTCCCGCGTTAAGGTGAGAGTACGCCGCGACCTGAACGTGGCGATCGTCGCCGTCCGGATTCCGGCGTTTCGCGTTGGTGCCGTGGCAACGGGTAGTCGAGTTAACGTAAACGAGTCAGACAGTTCAACCGTTTCAATTAGTGTTTACAAAACAAAAATTGTAAATCGCTATTATTTTTTTTTTACACTGCTCGATCGTGCCTATCGTTTTAATAAAGAAGAATTGATCGTGTGTCGGTCGCGTAACGCACACGTTTCCTCGTTAATTTCAGAGTTTCAAAATCGTCATTCTTGGTTGAATACGAATTTGTTGCAATCAGTTATTAAATAAACGTGTTCAATGCCGACCAATCGTATAGTTCACCTAGTTCACGCTTTACAATTAAAGAAATCCAACTAATATAGTGGTCGTTGTGTGTCACAATTGCATCAGAATCGCGTACACGGGTCTGTTTGACGAGTATTAGTTTCTAATTATTTCTCAATAATTAAATATTAAAGACTTTTATTTAAAAAAAAAACCGCAAATTTATAATTTCATACTATACATTTAAATTGAGCATAACTTGCTTTTTCTTTAAAAAAAGAACTAATGTTCATTTAAATAGTTGTGCAATGAAATGCAAGGTTAAGCATTTATCGACTACTATATTGAGTTGTTGTTGTATTTCTGGTTTGTGTAGAAGATAATTTCATTAGTTATTATTTGTTGTGTTGGACAGGATGATGTTCTTTTCAAATGTCATAAAAAACATGTGAATTTTATGATGGTCAATTGTAAAAAGTCTGTTCATTATGTACAATGAGTAGAAGAAAAGTAATTGTTAAAATTGTTTGATTTCAAGAATCTAGACAACAAAGAAAATTATAGATGAAATCATAAACATAAAATATGGTAGGTAATAGTCAGAGAAATATTTTACTTGGTACATACCCTTACAGTTTCAGTTATTAACTTAACAAACACTATAGATAATCAAATAAATAGTTATGTAATCGAATAAAAATTACATCTTTACAATGTATATTTTAACACAGATAATTACAAATAATGAAAAATAAAAATTGAAAAATTTTAAAAATGTCTTAATTTTATGTTGTATATTTACAGGTAGAAATTTGTTGAACAACTTTTACCAGACCATTCAGCCATGTTTCTTCACAAAGTTATGAAATTTGACTTGTATAAAATCACACTCCTACATATCCATCAACCATGTTATTGTACAA
This sequence comes from Schlechtendalia chinensis, assembly GCA_019022885.1. Classification (NCBI taxonomy): domain Eukaryota; kingdom Metazoa; phylum Arthropoda; class Insecta; order Hemiptera; family Aphididae; genus Schlechtendalia; species Schlechtendalia chinensis. The sequence goes on along the minus strand of CM032345.1, from coordinate 13,128,602 downwards.
AAATGGTTATTAAAAATGATGTAGTCAGATTTCTTCAACAGAATTTAAGTATGATTATGTGTGTATTAATTGCAATTGTAGCTTATGCTTAGTGTTACTATGAAGACAATGTGAATGGCTTTCATTATATACTCAATGATTAGAATGCATTATTAGTATTTTGTATTGCTATTTTTTAGATAATATAACTAATATTATGATCTGTCAATAAAAATTAATATTATGTTTCCTGTAATAGTTAGTGTTATCAATACTTTATTTTATTTATTTCTTGATTGTGATTAATTTTTTTTTTTTTAGATTTATCCGACAGTAAAGTCAAGGAGATTTTTAAGAAGTTTCCATCGTTTTACAATGATTCTTATTCTTCATTATTTGATAACTATTCCCAATTGATGGTAATCTTAAATTTATTATCAGTAAATGTATATTTTATATTACATCATTAAGAAATTTATAAAAATTATAATCAACTAAATAGTAACAATGAAAACAATTATATTTTTATAAAATTAATCTAATATTAATATAAAAAAATCATATACAAAAATATTTAGGTATAAAAAGAACCTTATTATTTAATTTGTTACATAAATATTTCTTAGATGCATTAATTTTCATCTAGGCTTTAAAAAGTAAAATGATTGTTGTTTAGAGCAAAATGTAAAATTTTTATTTTAAATATAAATATATTACAATTATTTATTTATTTATTTTTATCTAATGAAATAATTGACCAAAATTATGTTAATATTATTTTTACGTATACTTAATAGTTATTTTTAATTCATTTTTTTAAATGTATATTTTTATACCTATGCAAAGTACAATATATTTAATGTTTATTTATGCAAACATGCAGAGATAATTTTTTTTAAAGAAAACCCTAACTACTTACAATACAAATTTCACAAAAAAATTCTTAATGAGATTTGGTTATTATTTCTGTACAATTGTGTAATAATCCAGATATGAATGAAGTTTATTTAATTAATCTATGATAATATTTAGTCTAAAAATAATATTTATAAAATGGAAAAGTGTAATAGTGCTGTGGATTATAAAATCAAAGTTTATTACGTGTATTTAAGTGTTGGAATCAGAACTGTATCTATTCAAACTAAGATTAAATGTCTGCAATATATCAAATTAATAATACTCCAAAATGTAAGCATTTACTAATTACTATTATTTCTGTTTTACTTACTACAGAATCTTGGAATTTCAAAAGAAGACATAACTGAAAGAGTTCAAATATTAACACTACATCCAATAACCATTAAAAATTATATTATGATTTTGGAAGAAGGAGGGTTTATTAAAAACAAAATTGACACAAAAATATTATTGAAGTAAGTAATGTATGTTAATGTTTATATATATATAGTAAATTATGTTATTTAAACATTTAATTAATACATTAATGTTTAAGAATATATTTATATTCACAACAAAAGAATACAATTTATGTTAATTATGTTGCCTTGAATAAACTATTATTATATTTGTAGTATCATCTACAATTATTACCATAAGAGGTTCTTCAAATAATTATTAGTTATAATTACCTATTTTTATTTTTTATTCAAATTCAATAGAATATTATGTTAATTATTTTATTTTAATAATAAAATGATGAATGAATGTGCTTATTGACTACAATAAAAATGTTATGCAAGTTTGTTTATTAATTTTTATTTTATTTTAGATTTAAATATATTTCAAAAAAGTCCATTGCATCATTAAAAGCTGAACATTATATCCATAAAGATACCAATGTCCAAAATCATATATTGTCATTTATTAAATTCCCAAAAGAATTATATCCAACATATTGTAATGATTTACTTTCGTGGAATGAAGTTCAGAATAATATATTTCAATTATATGTGAATTGGAAAATTAAAATGGATTTGGAAAATGTTAAACATGTACAAAAAGTTTATCATAGACTAATGAATAAAAGCTTTAGGCTTATGGAAAGGAGTATTGATATTATGTTTCAACAATTAGATTTTAATGAAGAAAAGGTAATGCATATTTCTTACATTTCTTGTTAACATTTGTAATGTCATAATTGATGTATATTGTATATGTTATTACAGCTTAGAAGACATTCATATTTATTGCATAGTGATCCTGATAATACACTAACAATTTTAAATAACTATAAATATCTTTGTGGTATGGACACAAAAAAAGTCTTAAGTAAACATCCAAAAATAATACTTACTTCCTGGAAGACAATTGAACAAATCAGAAAATACTTTATGGTACTTATACTGTTTAATTGTTTTTCTAATTTTTAAATAATGTACATTAGTCTGTAACTAAATTGAAAATGGTATACAGAAGTCTGATTGAGTGAACACGAATTGGTATAGTTAATTTTTTCAAATCTGTTTAAAAAATAATAAAAATACTAATATTGATTCAATTATAATATATATATATATATATTAATTTAATCATTGATTAAAATGTTACTTTTACAAGTAATGTAATGTTTATATTTTCTGGTAATAGGAATTTGGGATTCCTGAATCTACATTGGCCAAAGCTCCTGAAATATACACATTAGGAAGTAACACTGTATACAAGAGATTATGTCGAATAAAAGAGACACCGGAATTGGCATCATTTATAAACAATCCACAAGTTGCTAGGCTTGTTTTTTATCAAAAAAAAGTAAATTCGCGTTTGAAGTATTTACAAAGCAAAAATTGCTTATCATTAAATTTATTGGTAGCAAGCAATTCTTCATTTAACAGGTTTCTTAAATTATCATTCATTACCTATGTATGATTGATAATATTATGATTAATATTTTATAATATTAATTTATTTAATAGATTTAATAATAATGGCAACGACAAAGGGAAAACCAATGATATAATGATATACTTAACAAATATGTTGGGCGAAGACAAGAAAAAACTTCGTACATCTTTAGAACGTCATACATATTGGCAATACATTTCTTTGTTATCGATTAGAAGAACTTATGAGTTTCTTAGAATGAAAAATTTTACAAGAGCGCAAATATGCCATTGCATACAGATTGTTTTGTATCCAAGGTAATATAACATTTTCAAAAAGATTTTAATTGGTTTTAATTAATTTATTTTATTTATTCCTCAGACATAAAATTGAAAATTCATTGTTGGCTATTCAAAACTGGAAGAACATATGTTACCTTCGAAATTCGTTTGGATTAATTAAATCTGAATACATATTGCCCTTGGTGTTGTATGATTTAGAAATAAATTATCATTTTTCTGGCGATGGGGTCTGGAATTCCAACAAGGAAATCAACAAAAGTTCAATATCAGATTCTTCGAAAAGCATGTTAGAGGATACAGAAGAATTGGATCATGAGCCATCAATGAAATTATTATGACTGATTTTTAACGTTGATGTAATATTTGTTTTGTTTACATTAATGTGGTAATATAGGAAGTTAAATCGTAGAATTGACACCAGACATAATCATTAGTTTTCACCCTTGACATTTTTTTCTAAAACGATAACATTTACAAGTTAATTTTGGTGATAAATTTTTAATCGTTTATATGGATTGGACACATTATCTTTCATTAGAAGTTTGATATATGTGTTTTAAATGTATTTTTTGGTAATACAATTTTTTACTTTTTAAATATTAGTTCAGAGAAGACAAGTTTAATGCTCTCATAGAATGTATGGGACAACAGTTCAGTGACAATATCCACTATTATACATACGTAAAAAAAAAAATAATGTGAACATTAAAGCTCAGACAAACAAATAAATAATATTAAATTGCACAGCAAAAAATAACTTCAAGTATAGATGAATCATTTTTATTAAATTAAATCATGTTTTACTTATGTTTCTTTGTATATGATAGTTCAATCTCTTATTTAGGTCTTAAATTGATGTAAGCAAAAACGTTTTTGAACCTTATGTTCATTTTACATATATATTTAAAAATGATTGTTTAAATATTCTTCAAAGCAATGTAAATGGATCTAAAACATTTGAGCATTATGTCTATTCCTTTTGCACCTACATGGACCACAATGGAATAGTAATAACTAACAGTATAATATTTATATATACATAATATAAGATAAATAATATTTATCGAAAAGTTTAAATAGATTATTTAAATTTAAACCTTTAACAGAAAATAATTTATATTTGGATAAACTTTCAGAAGAGCATTTGAATACGTATTAAAACAAGAATTCGATTATTGTTCTTAGGGTATTATGAAACAAAAAATTAATACACCTATGAATCGGAATTTATACACCAAAAATCGTAATCGAAACAAATGTAGCGACTGCGTTGGGCGATGACGATACAACGTGTTCCACCGGTAAAAAGTTGTTTCGTTTCAGTCGACCAAAGTCACAGGATAACAATTATTTTGTTTGTGATTTTCTCTGTTTCAAGCATACTTTCTTCCAGAGATTACGATGTGTTTCCCAGAAGATTATTGAGAGCAGAGTTTTTTTTAGCGAAATCATAATTTTCGTGCAAAGAACAACCGCTACGATGGCGGACGGACGTGTACAAATTACAACCAAAGCGCGCACTTCCTATCGCGCCTGTACAACGAGAAACTAATTTAAATTTAAAAAAAAAAAAACGGATAACCCGATGGATTGATAAAAACCGCGATTTTATGCTCTAAAGCATATTTACAATAAAAAAAACGGTTGAAAACGCATCGGAGTGACAATGAATATCTGCCGCGCACGCGCACACGTCCGTTACGGGGACGAACAACAATTCTCCGTTCGACAAAACGTACGGGCCGTGGTGACATCGAATTTCGACGGGCGGGCCCGCGCGGGCCGTCCTGCCGCTCCGCATCGTTTTGATAACGAGCGGCCGCGGGCCTCCTACAAAACCGTTACAGTTCGCGTGTACGTATCACGTATCGGTCGACCGATGATAAGCGGCGGGTGATAAGCGCCGTCGTGACGGAACCCGCCGTCTCATTATCGGTGCGATAACGCCGATCGAGTCTCTGCCCGTTTCCTTCGGACGGTCTTTTGTTCGTCTTGAAGTCGTCCCGCCCGATCGCCGTCCATGGGGTTCTGGTGCCGTGCGAGGAACGTGCTCTTCGGCGTGGCCATCGGACGCACGGTGATCGACACGTTCGGCTCCGTGGCCAGGGTGGACGGCATTTCCATGCAGCCGACGTTCAACCCGAACGCCACGGTCGACCTGGTGTTCCTGTCGTATTTGCCGGTGCGCTTCTTCGACTCCGTACGCCGGGGCGACGTCATCGTGGCCAAGTCGCCCAGGAACCACCGGGAGACGATTATCAAGCGCGTGATCGGCGTCGGTGGCGACGTCGTGACGTTGAAAGGGACGGACGATTCGAGCGCCAGACGAGTGGTGCCGGACGGACATTATTGGATCGAAGGCGATCACAAGGGTCACACGTACGATTCGACCAGTTTCGGTCCGATTCCCGGAGGTCTTGTCGTCGCCAAAGTCCCGGCTATTGTGTGGCCGCCCAGTAGATGGCAGTTCGTACGGTCAGACGTCCGTCCGATAACGTAATACAAGTACGTAATCACGTTCCGTCTGTTACAACGCTACATCGCGTAGCGTCATTTCAACGTTTGACATCGATTATTTACAATACGATGAAAACAATATTATTCAATCGAGACGATTTTTTACGATTTTCCATTAGCTGGAAGTCCAAGGGTGTATTGTTTACACGCTTAGATTATTTAGAACTGTTGTATGTAAATATTTATCCTGATATTATGATGAATATTGTTTATTTTCAAATAATTTAATAATATTGTATCTCCAAGTTTGTGAATAACATGAAAATTTACTTTTCTATTTAATTTAATTAATTTACTTTTCTTTTAACTAATCATCAGACATAAACAAAATCGAAATCCAATTACCTGTTTGGACCGCAAACAGTATTCACTCAATAATAAAGTGTTTCTCGATGGTCTATGTAATATGATTATGTATTAGTTAATCAAAATTTTATTTAAAAAAAAAAAAAAAAACAATTGTTTTGAGTCTATAAAAAATATTTATTTAAATTAAATACATGTTAAACATAATATACCTATATTATGTTCATTTAACTTTTGAACAATGGACATGTATTTTACTCCAATTTTTAATCTTTGATATTATACTGATGTTTTTCTGCTGTTCAATTTGATTGTAGCAGCTAGGAAACTAGTACTGTTCTACAAATCAAATAATTTCGATGATTTTAAATAAGGACAGTGCAAATTAACCTCGTTTATTGTTTGTCAGTTGGGTTTTATTTTATTCTTTTATTTGTTTGTTTATCAAATCATCAAAAATTAATGTAGGAAAATTAAACAAATTAATTGTTTATATTATAAGGTATGTGTTTTAATAATAATTTTTTTTTTACAGTAAAAAACACTGAATATCATGTCGGAATCACTGAACACCTTCATTCTTGAATGTCTACATTGATGATAGAAGATTTTATAGCAGACGAAATAAATAACTAGTTGTAAAATGTCTACTTTATGATTGGTTAATATCCTTGTAAGGTTTTGTAGTAAATTTTTAAAAATTTAATTTGTCAGAAGAAATGATTATGTGTTTATATCTATAAAAGAAAGTATTTTTTTTTTTTAAATTTAAAAATGACAAATATTGTGACAATATTTATTGTATATTACACTATATACATAGTGATTATTCCTAGAAATATTTTTCATTTCATTGTAGATATGGATAAGACTAAATACAGGTGAATGTGTTCTTGTATCATGTCTATCATATATTTATTTATTGTTACTATTATTATTTAAAAAAAAAAATGTATTTTATTATTATTTAAAATTATTTCACTTATATACTCTAGAAGACTGTTCATTTTTTATTAGATACTGATATTTGTATAAGGGATCAGAAATAGCATATTGAGACTTGGTGAAATCAACTATTAATTCTGAAATGTATGCTATCTCATAAAATAAAACTTAAGTCAAGGATTGGTATGTAAATGATGTAAATTGTGTATTCATTTTTAAAGAGATTACTTTGAAAGTATAGTAGTTTGTGTAATGTTTCTATTTTAGTTGTGACCAAATTAGTGATCAAATTTTAGTGCTGAGCAGAAATTACTAAATAAAACAATGAGTATTTCAAATCGATTGTTTGTGATATAAAACAGTTGATTTTTATTTTTTTCCTAATGTAGAATGATAATGGTATTTGGTGAGTGGTGGGACGCAAGGGGTAACAGAGCGCCTCTATTACATTTAAAAAAAATTAACGTAATTTTTTTCTTTGAAAACGTTGTTTTCAGATATAAAATACGAACAGGTATTTATTTTGTAAAATTATTGTATTTATTATTAGCATAATCAGTAGGTTTATATTCATAAAGGTCCACAAAAGCAGCGTAACGCAATTAAATCATTCAAATATCTATAGACAATAGTTTAACAAATTACCACTTCAAATTTCCTTAACGTTTATTGGTTTCCGTTATCTATTTGGATGGTTTATTCACAGTTAAAAGTTTTATATCCTTTAGATACCTACCAACTTTGTCAATGTAAAAGAGACAGCAAATTTTTATTACGTGTGATATAGGATTTTTTCACATTGAAATCACTTATACAGTACGTTAATAAAACGTATACAGTTTAATAAAACCTAATCATTTGAATATTAAATCTTTAGATATATTTTAATATTAATATTTACATTTAAGATCTTTCGTACAACATTTGGATGTATAGGTAAATTTACAAAAATGCATAAAAAGATGTGAATTTATCATTAAATACAATAATAATATAATAAAAACAAATCGTGCAGTTTATTCGTTTGTATAGTCGTAAACAATACAATATGCCCTTTAGACGTCTACCGATTATTTAATTTTAGCAGACAGCACGGTATGTCCACTGACGTCTCGAGGACATTACCACGTTTCCTTCCATAATTTCGTATAGATTCCCGTACAACAAATACAAATGACATTACGAATTGCGTTACTTATAAGCTCACTTAAAGGCGTTTGATTTGTTTGTTTACTAGCGCCACTGTTATCGGGCGTTATGCACAACACAAACGAATAGATATGATTTACCATATAATACACGAGTACATCGTTGATTTTCATTGATTATTATAATTCGTGAATCAAGAAATACGTTCTATAATTTTCTCGAAAACCGAATGTTATTTTATTTTCATTATAATTAATTTTGTTTTGTTTTAAAACTGATATAACATTTTCCCAAATTACACCATATTACTAAGACTGCGTAGCTCTGACTAACTATAATTTAATGATATTATAATATTAATCCATATAGTCATAATGTACATCATATTGATTTTCCTCGTCGTCATCACTTTCAACATCTCTATCTCTAACATCATCTTCATCGCTAGTGCAATTTCCGTTCGCGCAAAATGAAAGCGGATCTGGTACGCGAGCTAAAAAATAACAAAATAAAAATCAATCATTTGAAAATATCAGTTAATTGATAGAAAGTTTCGTTATACCGTCATTGAGAATCAATACAACAATTTTTTTTTTAACTTAACTGTATAGTATAAAATAAAATGTTGATTTTATATATTATAGTATTTTATACTTTATGTACGTCACATGTGTTATATTATTTTTATATACTATTTAAGGTAACCGCACGACTCATGATACTATGTCGTTGAATATTTACTCGTAAATATTATATTTAAAAAGACATATTATCACAGCGTTATATAGTCACAATGTATAGTGCATTTTTGTGACCATTTGTTAAACAATTTAGACAATACTCTTGATCTATTTTGTTAATTATTATGATACATACGTAGGTTCATCTCCGTTATTTTTCTTGAAATATACAAATAGTACTCTTTATTATATCCTAAACGAATACATAATACGATCATATTATTTTAACCTATACGAACGTATTATTAATAACTAATCTCAGATTATCTGTTGAATATACTATTTAAAAGTATATTCATAATCCTATTGAACAGTTTAGTTAAACGGTATCAGACACTATTATTTATTAAAACAAAATATGTCACTCAATATCTGTCCACCGAAAGATAATCGAAAACTGATTTTATTTCAATTATAAGACGTGAACCATATACAATAAAGCGTAAAAACATGGTGAAAACGCACTTTACGATGACTTTATACGATGTTACCGTTAAATATTCATACATACGTATGATTTTTGCAAAACGTATTTTGTTTTAATTAATTTCTACAACATAACCTCGTATTTTAGGAAACCCGTTTCTTTACTTCAAATAAAATGCATCCTATATGTTATATGTATCTAATTTCACCTCAAATTGTTAATACGTTGAGTTCACTTTCCGAGTGGTTATTCTTTGTTTTAGTGCAAACATTAAATTAGATAATAAGTAGCTACTTGTGTAGACTATTCGTAATATTTATAACGTACCAGTCAGAGTTGGATCATTGTTAGCTATAAAAACGAATAAGTTACTCGTATATTGAAAAATTATTTATATTTTAGTGTCGTTAAATGTTCAACGAGTGGAAATAAGTATTAAATAACATGATACAACATCCTAAATTGGATAAAGTTAATGAATATATATATAAACGTCAAGGACTTAAAAATTATTTATACAAGTATCATGACAGATAGTAGTGATAACAGAGTATCGATACTCGATGCGACTTTAAATATTGAAATTGTGAATTTTAAGAACATTTACCAAACTTGGTCGTCTGAAGGATAAAAACTTATTTAACATGTTCAATGAATATGGACTAGTTTTATTGACACATCGTATTTATGTCAACATCCCAATATTCAATTACGTGGTACTTTATGAATATTTACCATTCACATCGACTGGAGATTAAGTACTTACTATAATACATATTTTAAAAAAATGAATTTACTCACAAAAATGTTGAAATCCATATGATATAGCTTTTCGTAAATTATCTACAACAATACAAATTATGATTAAATAATGAAAATTGCGAATGAATTTAAGTGAACGAATTATGTTAATACATATAATTAATAATAATAATAATAATAATAATAATAAATTTGTCAATGTAAATTATATATAGAATTATGTTTGCAAACATTTATTTTATTTACGAACAAGTAACTTACTATTATAGTGATTCAGTTCATCTACATAATTATATTATTTTATAAATTGATGTATGCATAATGCATTAAATTTTAAAATGAGAATAGACCTTTTATAGAATAGGAATTTTATTTATGATGCATTAGAAGTTGTAATACAGGTATTCTCAAACTGTGTTATTGACTTAAATCTAATAATAACTACATTTATTATGAATGTAAATTGTCTGGTTATAAATGTATAGTTTAGAATTTCATAATTACATATACAGCGTTTGGAATACTTATAAAAATATTAATTTATACAAGTAACAATCATTTAATCAAAACATTTTGTAATTTATTATTTGCCTAATTTTATTTTATCTGTGAATTTACTTAAACAATTTTGTTTCTCCTGAGGTGTAATAGCTATCATAAAATAATAACGAACAAATTAGTTTTGTTATTGTTTTACATAAAAAAAAAATCTCAATATACTAATTATAGTATAATAGTTTTTAAGTTATACACAAATTTAATATAGATTCATATATGTATAATGTATAATGAAAGATATTTAAAGAAAATTGTAGAACAATTGTGCGAGTTAAAATAGATTAACTATCATGAAATTATACAAACCGTGAAATATTTCTTCATTACAGCACCAATCATTTGGTTTATTAATATTCAAACCGTTGATATTTCGGTTATCTATTTAAAGTACAAATTATTTAAATATGATAATTATATAAACAGTTTAGAATAAGGTTTAATTTATAAAATGTATGCATTCAAATTTATTTACAATTATGATACATACTTTGAATTCCGTTGAAGTGAAGCTGACAGGTATATATTTTTACTATATCTGAAATATGAAAAATGTTTGTCATTAGAATAAATTAACAAAAATATATCCATTTATAGATAAACATAATATAATAATATAAGATTTATGTTTTACAAAATGCAAATTGTTGCAAAACAAAAATGTTTATCACATGGAAAACAAATATTTTTCGCAAAATCTCTGTAGATCAATTAAAAGAATTATAAAATGAGATATAATATAAATAATTATATATGCATATTTAATATGAATATTATGTATTCAAGTTTAAGTAATTTTCTATATATTTAGGGAAATCTAAATATTTTGTAATGCAATCACAATTCATCAACATTTGGTTTAATTTATAACTTACATATATTTTTATGTAATAAATGATTCACTAGTGAAAATAAATATCAAGTATATATTGAACCATTTTTCAATGGTTTAACATTATTTTCATTTATTTAAATAAACAAAACAATAAATTTTATATCATATAAGGAAATGATCAAAATAAATTACTATTTTCTGGATTGTTTTTAAAATCATCAAATGTTCTTTTTGCTAGTAAAATAGTTATTTTTAGTATTCCCATTATGTTTCAATTACTATAAATACTATCGGTTATAATTTTGCATTGTAAATGTTTACATAAGGCTATTTCGATAAAATATTTCAATGGTATATGTCATTATTGAGCCTCATATGATTAAAAAATTTAAATACAATTTACATTTTTTATTACAAAGTTTTATGGATCATTTAAATTATCATTATAATTGACTTGAAAAAACTACACATACAATATTGTTACGGATCCATCCCTTTTTGGAGTTCATATAATTAACTATTTAGGGGGATAGATCTCGCATAAAATAAAAGAAATCTATAATAAAAAATGTATATATATATAAACCGGTATGGGTAAATACGTTTAATACGTTTATTAATAACAATAAACGGAACACAAGTGATATTTTATATAACTTAATACGGACAATACTACGTGTAACAAAACACATATAACATTGTGGACTCACAACCGGATACGATGAACAGCAATATTGATGTCTGGCAGCACGATGTTTGACTTGATCTGTTCGTGTACAATGGATGCAGCTGTGCAATCCAGTGGATGGTGATATTTTGAAGATACTTGCAACATTCACCCACGAAACCGTCCCACAAAGATTAAACGACGAAATCGCCACACAAACTGTCTTTATTCTTCTGCTTTATGGCGATACCGTCATAGACAAAAAAATGTATTTCCAAACACGCGATATAAAAATGACGACACAATGGAGCGTTGCACTTTTAGACGTCACACGGCGGCGATTCTCGGCGGAGTGGTCGTAATTATTGTACGCAAAATTAATGAAGACCGCGAAATACCACAACGTTGATTATTCGCGGCCAATCATTAAATAAATATATTTAATTAGATGATGTGTACTGAACAATATAGAGTTATCCAAAAGATTCCTCAGGTTAGCAAACGCGCAAAATTTAGTAGCCTATTATTTTGTAAAAAACATATTGTAATACAGGATCGTACACAAACATTTAATTTTTAACCAAAAAATACAACTATATTGTATGAATAGGAATATTTATTTTTGGAAAACTATATACTTAAAATTACTTTATTATAATAAAAAATCATATTACATTAAAGTCCAAAATCCCACTTGCGTGGTAATTTCATAAACATGTCTATAAAAGCTCTTTAATGTTAATTTCATAATTTCTATAAATATTATAAGAGCTAGTCTATTAAATCTCTATTCTCCCATGTTGTTCCTTATATATATTATAAGCCATCGTAGTGTAGAGAAAGAATGTTCAGTTGTGGTAGTTAAAACTGGTAGTGTGACCAAAATGGTTTATAGGTTATGTATATTTGGGAGTAATGTCACCGGGAATCGTAGGTAAAGTGTCTTGTAATATTGAAAATAAAATTTCGTGTTATAGCATTCTACATTGGAAAATACTTAAACATTTTCTTTGTGATATTTTGAGGGCCGTAACTCATTTAGTTGTTGCAAATTGTTACAGTAAAACATTCACTTTCTTGATGTGCATTAAACAGCTGTGTGATTTGCACGCAAACAATTTCTACACGGTTTCAATTTATTTGCTGTGTTGTTTGCTCGTTTCTTTTTAGTTTTTAAAATTCATTATTCTTGTAAATACCATGTGGTTCCTGACGCAAATAGCATTTGATTGGCGTAGATGTAATTGTGAAATAACTCAACTTATCTAAAAATGTTTCTTTTTCATTTCAGCTTCTTTTTTCACGTTATTTGAATTTTTTTCTAAACATATTGTATCCTTAAAATAGACTTCATCTAATGAATATTGTTCCATTAATTGTGGAATAGATAATTATAATATTTGAGTCTCATTTTAGTGAAAGAGTTTATACACACACATACATATCTTTATATATATATATATATATATATATATATATATTATTATTGAGCGTATTCTGTTAGTCTTCGTGTAAATTTTGAACGGCTTAACAGATTGAAGTCATATTTATACAACATATTTGTATAGTTGAGACGATATTTTATAGCTTTTCAGATACGATATGTAACGCTATACTAAAGTTATTAATAAATTATGGTTTTGATGCGCCTTTTTTTGGGAGTATATAACCGGATTTTACGTGTGCCACGTCATGTTTTTCCGGCAAAAAAAATGTGTTCACTACAACTTTACTACGTTCACTGTAACATTGTTGGATTAAATATACAGACCAACGAAAATGCTGTATGCAATATTAAGAAACATTCAGTAATAGCTAAAGTATTGAAAAAATGACGCATTGTTATCTGCGATGAAAGTACAATGGCCTATAAACATTCGCTGGAAGCATTCAATCGAACACTAAAAGATTTGAATCTTGATGATAGATTTTTTGGTAGTGCTCTAGTTTCATTGTCAGGTAATTTGAAAATTGGTTCACCTTATAATTTTGCTTCGAAACATAAGCGCACCGAGATTTTGCAATGGAATGAGATATGTTATTAAAAAAATTATGGGAAATGTCATTGAAGTGACAATATTTAATGGAAAGTCCAGAGAAGACAATGTTTTACTGCCACGCATTCCAATGATAACTACCAACGCAACAATTCAATTCAAACGTTTACAATTTCCAATACGTTTGGTATTTGCAATGACTATACAAAAATCGCAAGGATAAACAATATTAACGTGCATCTACAGGCAGGACAACGTCTGCTGAGTCAGCTAGTATATATGTTTATTTGTAGAAGAAGATTATAGATTTTTTAATATAAAATAAACTATAATTAATACTGTTTTGTTGGTTAATACGTCAAAATAATTAAAACATTATTATTTTATGAAAAATATAGTTTTATGGCATCTTTTATTGGTTTTAATGTGCCAAACATCATATTACATTCATCATCTCCAAATAATCCATTTAATAAACATAACTTTATAAACATTAAACAACTGAAAATGAATAATTAAAATGTATACATATTTGTTTTCTACTCACACCATGTCAAATATGAATGATGTAAAGCTTCTACACCAGTGCCATTTACTAAAAAGAGAAACAAAATAATTTGAGTAAATACAAATATATCATTTTTGTGTTATGTCAAAAGAAGATAAATTAGTTTAATTATTATTATCATAAAACAGTTTACAATTTAGACTAATAACTTTTTATTGATATCTTGAAGTGCACTATTGCTTACGATTAAATCCTCCAACATATTGGAGTGCATCTAAATTATTAATAATTGAAATTCAGATATTAATATGAATTAAATACATACAAATATTGGAGTAGAAAAATATAAAATATGTTATTATTATGTTATGTATTGAATTTCTTTGATATTACGTCCTAAACTTCAAATTTGCAAGCTCAAAAAAAGTAAACTTGTATGTAAATCAAGCAGTTTATATTCGGATCTTCCATAAAATAGGAACATGATATATTTATTGGCTGCTTAAGATAATTTATTGTTGTAACATTTATTTATTTTAACGTAACATTCTATCATACTTCTGCATTCTAAAAAAAAAAATAGTTTTATTTTATCATAAGATATAAGTATATTTAATTTGTAATTTTTTATTAATTACGATAAATTAATTTTAAAATTAATTAACTAAGATTCAGATGTGTTATATTCAATATTCACTGATTTACTATTCTAATTATATAGGAATAATTAGTATAAATGGGAATAAAATTACATCTTATTTCCACGATATTTAAATATTTTATATGAATAGAAGTATTTTGTCGGTATGTAATATATATATATATAATGTCGTTCAAATTTATGAAAATCTATAAGAACGAATAAATGATATTCAATTAAAACATATTAGTAGTTTCATATAAATGTATAACTTCATACACCTAGCAAACATATTGTTTATTTATTTATGATGGCTAAGGGGATCGGCCTCCACATTTAGTAACGTTATTAAGTTTGAATATAATAATGTAATTTTACTTTATATCTATTTACAAGTAAATTAAAAATATAAAATATTTAAGTAACTATATGTGTATCATTGCTTTGTTAAGTTTGATACATGTATAATGTAAAGTTACTCACCAGCTTCAGTATAATCAAATTCTTTCCCCCCAAAAAAAAGAAAATAATATTAATAAATTTGTGTTCATAACTGGTGTACTATGTCCTGTATACGTATTACATTTTTAAATGTTATACTTATAGGTAAGTATATTTTTATACTTAATATTTTATATAAAAATTAATACTTATGTACACACATATGTATACTTGTGACACACACACACACACACACACACACACACACACACACACATATATATTTTTGATGTATACTTAAATTTACAAAAAAGCCAATGAGTATTACGTTAAATAAAGAAAAATATAAAAATGTTGTATATTGTTGTATATTAATTTTTACAGATTTCAACAAAAATCATCATCAGGTTTTTAACAAAAATAAAATACAACTAGTGCTTTTTGTCAAAATCGGTAGAAATAAACACTCTTATACAACAACTTTTATATTTTCTTTTTTCTTTATTGAACGTAATACTCATTGGCTTTTTTGTATATTCATGTATATTCATGTATACAAATATATATATATATATATATTTTATTTTCTGTTTTGTTTTCACTACTTTATTACTTATATTACACTTCTATATATAATAAGTAATAATAATAATAATAAATCGTATAAATCTTAATTATATTTCTGAGATATTCTACGCAATTATTATGTGTGTAATATATTTATTAATACGAGGTGTGTGAATAAAATAATGCGATTGATAACATAGGGTGCAATATGGTAATACTAGTGACTTTCTGTTTTGAAAGGTTTGTAGGTTGACATCTAATGAGATTTTAGTTAGAGTTTGAACTCCCTAAAATCACGTATTGGTCCATAGAAATTGTTTTGTTAACCGATTTTTCTAGTGCGTTCTGAAAACGAGTTTGGTTCAAGTGTAACATTCCTGACTCTGGTGCTTCTTTTCTGTATTCTACTAAAAAATTCAAGACTCATCACCAGTAATGACATGTTCCAAGAAAGAAGGGTCATTTTCAACATACTCAAAAAAAAAAAAAAATCAAGACACCTGTCTCTTCTGTTGTCATTCTGGTTTTATGACAGAATTTTCGGAATTAAATTCGCGCAGATTTTCTTCATCTCCAAATCATTGGTCAAAAACTGATGAACGGTGGTGTTAGTTAATACTAACTGTTCTCTGATCATTCTGACCGTTAACTAACGATCAGATCGAAGATAACCCCGGACTCTGACTATGTTTTTGTCATTTTTTTTTAGTTGAAGACCTTCTATCGTGAGGTTCATCTTTAATCGACACTTTGCCTCCTCGATATATGCCTTAGATCACCTGAAAACCTGGGCCCTTGAAAAAACACTATTTCCATATGTTTGTCGAAGTTTTTGAAAAGTACTCGTCGCACTGGGCTCAAGTTTGAATCAAAAACGGATAGCATACCCTTGTTCGAATTTGTGGTCACTTATTTTCAGAATACAATAGAAAAATCCGTTTTACGAAAAAAATCGCAACGGACTAATACGTAATTCTAAAATCTTTTAAACTAATATTAAAAACTCATTCGATATTGACCTACAAACCTTTCTAAACGGAAAGTCACCAGATTGCAGATTGCGCGCTGCGTTATCAGTATCAATATATTATTTACATACCGCGTATCCTATGACCAATTATTCTCTAAACTAATTAATTTTTCTTGCAATTCTCTAGGCTTTAAATAATAAAGTACTGTAAATGCGCAATTTTAAATTACTCACCAATAGCCTCAGTATCTATACAAGATCAAATTAATAATTTCTTTACTTATACAAGATGTTGTTCAAGAGGTATTATGCTATTTTGTGGGTGTCATATTTAAATATTAAGGATATAAGTATATTATTATATTATTTTGTACTATTTATTACGTTCATAATTAGTAATTAAAATAAAGATGTAAATATTAAAATTAGGAAACATAAATCATTAGTTTGAATATTACATTAATACTATAACCCAGGGGTTGCCAACCTTTTTTAATAAGTGAGTTACATTCAAAATTTTAAGTCTCTGATGATCGAAATCTATTTATTTAGATTTTAGTAGTGTAATTTATATTTTTATATGGTCAAGATAGAGTAGGTATATTTATATATACATTTTTAAAGTTTATTTATTATATAAATTACAGTATTACAGTATGTAATGATAAATTAAATAATTTCATTAAATTTAATAATTAAAAAAACGAAATTTTATGTAAGTTAATTAATGTGATATGTGGCATTGGATTTCTGCAAGTTTTAAAAATTCTGGTATATAGTTGGAAATAGCTGCTCTTAAACTTGAATCCAAATTAATGTTTGTTACTCTTTCGTAACTTTACGATATTTGTCCTTTAAGTATTTCATACTCAAAAATGTTGATACACATAGCCAAATTAATTCAAAAAATGAAGTTTTAAGAAATACAATGTTTCGTAGATTCGAGTATTTTTGAGTACATGCTGCTTCCGAAATTCTGAGGTAATCTTAAGTACTGAATCATTCTGTAATGTTAATATATCCAGTTCCAAATTGGTTTTATCCAGATCAAACCAATTTCCAATTTCATTTGCTGTAGTCTCAACATCTTCAGAAAATGGATTTAATATAAACTGTGCAACTGGTTTAAGTATTTTAAAGTCGTTGAACCTCTTTTAAATTCGGATCGTAAATGTTGAATTATATTTATGTGGTTTGTCGGATCGTAATTATTTTCAGAATAATATTTGTTTGTCTTTTAAAGCGTAAGGGAATGTTGGAGAACACAATTCTTCATTTTATTATCCCAATATGACAGTTTACTAGAAAACGCGTGAACATCTGATATACTCATTTTGTTGTTGTATATATTCCAACCAAATCGCGAGAATATACGAAAATATATACAGTACGTTGAATGTGACTAATACAACAATTGATTTATACATGTAACTGACAATAATAAACTATTTCGACGACCACGACAGAGAGTGCAATAACTCCGTCCGTTGGACTAACAGTCCGCATTGAATATAAGTTTAAGAACGGTGATTAAGATCGATCGATATTACTACTACTCGTATAATTAATTTTTATTACGATTATATCTGATCGTCTGATTGTCGACCTCTGCTATAGCGTATAGCTCATATAACATTCATAATAATAATAATAATAATGTATATAAAATGTACGATAAATTCTTTTCCTAGAATTATAGTTTCAGGAAAAAAATATACTATATTAAAATTAGGCAATTATTCTATAATAACTAGAGTATATAGGAATGTTAGAAATTATTACTATACAATAATTTATTATGACATATTTTATTAGAATGAAATAATTTCAATATTATTTTTGTATAAAGTATCTTATGATCATTCTTTCCTAAACTAATTTATTTCTTTTGACAATTTTCTACGCTTTTGAATATAAAGTACTATAAACGATCAATTTTAAATTACTCACCATCATCCTCAGGATCTATACAAAATCAAATGAATAAATTTGTCACTTATACAACAATATGTCTTTATTGAGATTGAGAGCAATTATTATTATACTGTTTTATGGGTATCGTATTTGAATATTAAGATTATAAGTATATTATTAAATTATCGTGTACTATTTATGTTAATAATAAGTAATAAAAATGTAGATGTAAATATTGAAATTAGGAAATATAAATCATTAATTTGAATACATTAATACTATAGCCTATTGTTGATACAATATTCATAATAATAGTAATGTATATAAAATGTACGATTAATTCTTTTCTTAGAATTATAATTTCAGGAAAAAAATTAGCTATATTATAATTAGGCAATTATTCTATACAAATTAGAGTATATAGGAATGTTAGAAATTATTATTACACAATAATTTACTATGACATATTTTATCAGAATAAACAAACTTCAATATTATTTTTGTATAAAGTATCTTATGATCAATTCTTTCCTAAACCAATTTATTTCTTCTGGCGATTCTCTACGATTTTAAAAATAAAGTGCTATAAACAAGCAATTTTAAATTATTCACCATAATTCTCAGGATCTATACAAAATCAAATTAATAAAATTGTCATTTATAACAATAATATGTCTTTATAGAGGTTGAGAGCAATTATTATACTGTTTTATGGATATCATGTTTAGATATTAAGATTATAAGTATATTATTATATTATCGTGTTTTACTTATGTTAATAATAAGTAATAAAAATGTAGATGTAAATATTAAAATTAGGAAACATAAATCATTCATTTGAATACATTAATACTATAGCTTATTGCTGATATAATATTTGTATGTAAACCAGCTTTTACAGTCCATTTAGGACCATCACTGCCTCTACCACTCCTGATATAATATTTGTAATAACAATAATGTATATTATATTATAAATATCGTATATTCTAATTAGGCAATTAGTCTACAAAAATTAGAATATATACGAATGTAAGAAACTATTATTACACAATCATTTATTATGACATTAGACATTTATTAGACTAAAATAATTTTAATATTATTTTATATAAAATATGAAATCTTACCAAAAGGAAATGAATTGGCTAAATATTTAGAAAACAATTTATTGTCAAAACGATTATTTATATAAAGAATGCCCACTTTAATTACTTATGTGATTATGTTTATAGAAATCACATAATTATTGATATTTTGTAATTTAAAATCGAAAATATAATTGTATTAAATAGAAAAAATATACTTACGATTAGCTAATGTGTTTTTAAGTATTAAAACATACTTCAGAGTGAATAGAGTAAAATAACGTATAATAGAAATATTATTCATTTTGGTTTTTTCTCTTTCTGAAATTTAATTTCAGATTCAATCAAAGCTGTACGTATTCAAAGTTCCTAATCCATAACGTACACCAACAAATAATGCAAAACGAATAACATATTTGTTACACACAAGATTTTCTACATCATATAGATTATTGTAAAAATACTTGTTTGCATGGCTGTAAAAACATGAGACTCAGGTGTTTTTTACTTGTAAAACCTATGTCAACGTCGGTTTATGATTCATTATTCCGAAGTTTAAACAAAATATTGAATACGTATGCATGATTTAAAAGAAAAATCGTATATAAGTGATTGTTTTAAATATTTAAAAATTGCCTTTAAATTATTTGATGTAAAGCTGTCATTGAAATTAAATCATAGACATATTGTTCTAAATTAAAATTCAGTCTTTAACTTGTTATCTATATCACTACGTACTGTATGAAAATAATATCTTATCAATCAAAACGATAACATCAGTCAAAACGCGTCACGTTCGCAATATTTGCGCTAAACTGAATATTGTAAATTTAAACGATTTTGTGGTATCTGTAAATTAAATACGAATCAATAAATTTTCATTATATAAATAATCAATAGTAGTGTGAAAACAGCACTACTCAAACCTCCGACTGGAGCTATAGGAAACATAGTTTTGGCCGGAGCAATGTTTCCTATAGCTCCGGCCAGAGATACTTTCAAATCTAACTTAACCTTTTAAATTTGCCAATATTTAAATTAATTTGCATAACCTTTTAAAATTGGTATAAATTTCCAAAACTCTTTAAAATTAGCATATTTTTTTTTTAATATTTAGTGTACTGTGTGCATGCACTCACATAATATGATACACCACCCTCCCTTCACTCACTATATAATACATAACAAACACTCACACTGCCATTAATATCTACCTATGTTCCGCCCAGAATTTACGAAACGACATTGCACACTTGCTGAAATAAAAGATTGTACTCACTCACGTTGCTAACCTGTTAATTTGAACGTACTATAGACGCTATGCTCCGTCCCATGCACAATCAAAACGGCATTATTTAACATATAATACAAGTACTCGTATGTATAAGCAAACAAATGGACTAATTGCCATCACAAAAAATGTATTTATAACAATGCTCATTAGAACAATACTTACACATACGTAAAGATGGGCGCCCAGGTACAAAGTTACTATTATATTTATAACTATAACAATTCTATATAAAATAACAAGTAAGGTTAAAAACAAAACTAATGGAATCACACGCTCCGTGCATCGTTCTGCCCGCCGTTGATATCTGACCGTCAAATCCCGGTTGTAACGCACCGCCCAGGTTGCTCCCGTAATAAGGACGGAGAAGAACGAGCCGCACGAACCAACGCTCCGGTGTGGACTGACTCACTGTAACGAACGAAATTTCGCGAACGTTGTATCCAAAATAATTCACTGATTAACGGTGAACTTTGATCAATAAATGGCGAGGGGCACCGATACAAAGTGTCTGTGTATAAGTATTGAACACACACTCTTGAAGATTTGTTTATATTAATATTTCGTGTCTTAAAAAATACACCATATGACGTGAATATATGTTATTATTGTAAAGAAACAAGATGTGTTAAAATATGAGTCAAATATGCATACCATTTCCTAATATTTACGAATGTAGCGCTTTTAAAGAATACGAATCAAGGAATATTACAACATCACAACTATTTATAATCGAATATATATTACATGTTTACGTTTTGCTCTTCCTGCTATAATCATTTATTTAATAAATCATTATATGCATTACGTAACTCAGACAAAATAATGTAAGTATATATCATAATATATATATATATATATATCTTTAAATATAAAATTATTGAGTGTATTCTGTTAGTGTTTGTGTAACTTTTGAACGACTTAATAGATTGAAGTCAAATTTATACAACATATTTGTATAGTCGAGATGATAGTTTATAGTTTTTTTTAGACCCACTAAGTAATTAAAATTGTTAACAAATTATAGTTTTGGTATGTTGGTATGCCTAGATTTAGGGTGCTATTTTTTATTCTTTATGAAGTGAGTTTAAGTACGTCTATATGTGGGTGTATATGTCTCGGTCTTGCAGTATATGCACCGTCACGCTTTTTCAGCAAAAAAAAAAGTGTTCAATACAATTTCAATACATTCACTGCAACTCTGTTGGATGATGGAAAAACAGCATATTTGTTTCTAAAGCTAATATTAAATATACAGACCAACAAAAATGCCGCATGTAATACTAAGAAACACTCAGGAATGGCTAAAGTATTGAAAAAATGTGACATTATTTATCTGGGATGAATGTACAATGGCCCATTCACTGGAAGCATTAAATCGAACTCTAGAAGATTCGAATTGCAACGATAGGCACTTTTGGTGGTGCTCTAGTTGTATTATCAAATAATTTCGGACAAACATTACCGATTATTCTACGTTCAAAGTATGCAGATGAAATCAACGCATATTTAAAATCATCTGTTTTGTGGTGAAATTTCCATAGATTGCAACTCAAAAAAATATGCGTGTAACATTACAAAATAATTTATCCGGTGAAGTATTTTCCAAACAGTTGTTGAATATTGGTAATGGAAAAATGAAGTGTCATGAATTTACACAATTAATTAAATTGCTTGAACATTTTTACAATATCGTCGATTTGCAAATTGCATTAATAGAAAGGGTATTTCCAAGTGACGTTTATACGTGACAATTATAGTTACCATACCAATGGTTCTGTGAGCGAGCGATTTCGTTCGTATTATTAGTAATTAAAAAGACTATGGGAAACGTCATTGAAGCGGTAATATTAAATGGAAAGTTCAGAGGAGACAATATTTTATTGCCACGCATTCCAATGATATCCATCGACGTAACAATTCAGTTCAAACGCTTAAAATTTCCAATACGTTTGATACGCAATAACTATAAATAAGTCGCAAGGACAAACCATGGTCATATGCGGATTGAATCTTGAACATCTATGTTTTTTTTTTTTTTTTATTTGAAACTTTGTTAAAAACAATTAGTTTCCACAATTACAATCTATGTTTTCACATGGACAATTATATGTTACGTGCTCGTGTGTTGAAAAACCATCGAACCTTTTTATTTATGTACTTGATTGACTAACAGGAAATATTGTTTAAGATCTAGCATTAAGATGATTGAAAAAAAATATTTCATTAACATTTCTATTTGTTAATGCCTGATGTACCTAAAATTTCGTATTGAAATAAAATGTTTATAATATAAAATAGATATATTTATTATAAACTTATTTTGTATATTAGTGACCAATATTATAGTGCACCTACAGACAGGACAACGTCTGCCGAGTCAGCTAGTAATATATATATATAAATATATTATAAATGTTGTAAAATTTTTTTTTTGCTTAATGATAAACACTCCGTAATTTGGAAATTCTTGCATCGTCTCCAAAAAGTTCATTGGAATCGACATCACGATACAGATATATGGTTGATAATTAATGAAATTTTGAAAAAATATATTTTTCTAATCGTTTTATTATCATTATGACTTGACGATAACGGCTATTCAATCAATTGGCATTCTCACTCACAGCCATACTTGCAGGGAATATTTCTCAATTTATCGGATGTTTCCTCCATCACCGGCTGTGTTTAATCCTTCACAGGATGTCAACTACACGTTGTACACATAGTAATAAATTATTAAATAATGGAAGTGATCACTCTAAATATTCTAGACTGTAGATTAACTAGAGTAAGGATGGTTATCCACGATGATAATATTTTGATTTGATTGGTGTTGACGGCGTCAGTACGTTAAAATATAACGGTTTATCGTTTTTATCAAACACTTTAAAAAAATTAGATAAAATTAGATACAGTTTTTTTCATATTTATCATTTATGCCTTCACTCGAGTCTAATGTTGGAGTTGATGGTAATTGTGAAACAAATTCCTTAGTTTTATTATGAGTCTAAAAAGAAAAAACATTATTTATTACTCATATTCTACTATAACTATGTTCATATTTACATCTGATATAAAATTGTTTTGATTATAACCATATGAAATATCTTCAAAGTACACTAAAAGTGGTGAAGAAACTGTAAGCCTGTTGTGTACATCACTTGGCTAGAGTAAAATAAAAAAAAAGTAAAAAGTATGTTAAAGTAAAACTTCTATGTTTTTATTTACATGTTAAACTAATCTATATTACCTTAGAAAATTTACGTTAATTTATTTGTTTAAATAATTCCCCGGATAACTGTTCGACTGTAAATAATTTTATTCGATAGATAACTCTTGTTTCATCGGGAGGTATAAATACTACAATTTCTTCGTCAGGTATATTAGTAATATACGAAATCATTTCTTTGATGTCTGACACCTCTTTAAAATCTTTAATAGCTAGTATGTTTACTACTTGTTCAAATTGATGTAATATACTGGGTCGTATGGTTATAGTTTTCCGTAAGACAGACTCATAAATTGAACGTTCCAAATTTTAAAGTGTAAATAAATCTAATCGATTGAGTAATATGCGGTGTCTTTAGTAAAATCGAGAATTTAAAACAATCATATTTTGATTTTAAAAATCGTAATAAATTTATCATTCAAAAAAATACTTTTTTTTTTGCGGCGGGTCGAGAATAAACGATAAGATATTTCCCATTGTGACGGTGTACAAGTGGCTCGCATAAAATCACTCACGAATGGGTACTGTCTGCAGGCAGAGGAAGTTAAGAAGAATGATGGAAGGTATTTTGTGAAATTCTTTATTCTTAAAAATGGAATTCTTTTTTGATCATAAGAAAAATCACAATAACACAGACGGTGTAAAACGTGCGAAAACACACCAAACGGATACGTGACGACGATACGGTATCACGTGCAAAATGATCGTGGTGTACGGTTTTACGGGTTTACTGCCCGAATATATGGATTCGATGTATTTAGTTCAGTCAGTCGTTCGTAGGTAATCGTATTTTTACCATAACTCGAAACATTCATATTTATAATAACAATTATGTACTAGCGGGCGAGGTTGAGCAGAATGGCCCGATTACGCAACCGCCATTACTGCATTGTATATAAACATGAATATTTAATTGTCCATGTCGTCAGTGGGCGGTGGTAATTTTTACGTTGCACGTAAAATAAAGCGACGGAAAGTATTTTCGTCTGCGATGGTCACAGACGGGAAGGACGGTTGATTATTATTGACCCGTGAACGCATATACGCGTCGTGTAGGCATTGACACGGTCCGTGTCAATATTCGTTTTAAAAATCTGAATGTAAACATATGTGTATCGATTGTGTTGTAATATGAATCTTCTCGTGAACATTTTCAGTTGGATCGAACCCAATATGCAAAAACTTACCATCCATTAAAGTCAATGGTAAATGTTTTAGTTCCGATTAGGTTGGTTAGCAGTGAAGGTGGTAACGTATATGCATATATATTTTATATATTTTTTCTCGTAGTTCACTGCGTTCGTTTTGATTGTACCAGCCATCATATTAAAAAAAAAAAAACACTTTGATAATGTAATAACACTTAAGACAGGTGGGACGTTATAATTACTAGGTTGCACTAAGACTGTTGGAATGATATTAAATTTTATTTTTTATGTCCGGTTCTCAACAACAACAAATTGAAGATTTATATATTGTAAAAAAGAGTATTTATTTATTTATTTATACCTTTTGTGTATTTATAGACAAAACACGTCAATACACGTCAATACAGATCAGTGGCGGTCAAATGATTTAGTCATGGAGGGAGGGATGAGGCTGATTTTTCAACATGAACTTTGATCATTGAAAACGTAAGTCATAATTTAAGGATATAAGTTCACTTATTTAATATACTATTATAACTTATTAACCTAAAAAGTTTTAATACACGTTTATTTAATTATTTGTATATTTTATTTTGATGATCTTTTTTTTATCTTTTTTTTATCATACAGATTTAGCGGGGCCCAATTGACGAAAGCCTACGGAAAAAATCCCCATTTCCCTATAGGATTATTTGATTATCCGCCTGTGAAAACGATGTACACAAGTTACACAAGTCTTGATCGATTTCTATAAAATTCATTATTTAATAAAATTTAAAAGATGAACTTCAAAAAACATATTTGATCAAACAGTGTTTGGTCGCTCGTTTCTTCATTATTGCGGCAAAATAACAACCAATTCAATTTTTCTGATTTAGAGCAAAGATCTAGAATGTGTAAAATACTTTACATGATCTTTTATTAATTTCAAGACCTCGCTAATTCCAAAGTCATTTTCTCTTCCCGAAAGTTTGATAATATATCCCATGGGATTCAAAGTTCTAATTGAACTTAATTAAAAGTATTATATAATAAAACTACAATGCGGTGCATAGAAAGTATGTATTCATATCTATACTTTACTATCAAGCAACTTAGGTATGCTAAAATTCCTATAGTTTAAGATAATATCAATGATTTCAATTCTTTTCGAAGAAATTAATGTATATGTTTTAACATTTTGTAATATTTTATCCAATTCAAAAATATTTCTCAATAGATTTTGTGTATACCAAAAGACTAATATATTATTTGTTGAGGTGCGAGTGATACTTGCTTGGCACAGTATGTACTTTGGTGAGTCATATTTGCACACAAAAATGTAGTTAGACAGAATAAAAACTGGATACTTAAATCTTATTTTGTTATAACGTTTTCAAAACATTTTATATAGTGCTTTGTACCTTGTATTAGCTGGTACATTGAACTTCACATTTGTTAAGAACTTTAAATATCATTTCAATATCACTATAGTGTAAGGAAATTAAACAAATTATTTTTTTCTTAAAACCTGTTTTAATATTTTTTTATGTGATATTATCTAAAAATAATTACATCAAATAATTATTGAAAGATGACTCGATAGTTTATTTGTAAGCTACATCAAAAATGAGAATATGGTACTCTCAGGATTTCTCAAAAATACGAGGTCAGTTCATAGTACAACAGCTAGGAAACATTATCCGAAAAATCTAGAAAAAAGAAACATTACCGAAATAATGGAATAGAAACAATGGAACTTCCCTTTTTATCCCAAATACAAAAAAAAGATGCAATGGAGTGTAAAAAAGAAGGAATATCATTATTCTGCACAGCGTACAAGGTTTTATCGACTATCTTACTAAATATACTAATACCATACACAAAAGGGATTATGGGAGAATATCAAGCAGGCTTTATGAATGGAAAATGTACCTTGGACCAAATTCATATATTAAAATAATTTATGGAGAAAACCTACGAATTTAATCTATATTTTTTTCTTCTATTCATAGGCCACGAAAAAGCATACGATTCAACTTCAAGAGAATACCTATGGTCTGTAATGCTAAAATTTGAAATATCGGAAAAATTGATTAGGTTAGTTAATACAAATATGCGTCGTAAATTCAAAGTGAAATGTCAGGTACAATCAACAAATATTCGACGAATTTTTTGTAGAAACTGGTTTAAGACAAGACGATGCACTTTTCCCTATGTTATTTAATATAGCGCTATAGTATATAATAAGAACGATAATAGAGACAAATAAACGTGTTAAAATCCATGAGAACACTTAAATAACCATAGCGGCTTATGCAGATGATATGATTGCAGCTGAATCAGAAGTAAACCTAAAAATGACAACACTGATCTGATAGAAAAAAGTAAGGATATTGGTTTAATAATTAATGAAAACAAAACAAAATACATGTTATTATCGTGTAAGAACTACAATCAAACGAAATTAGTAGTAGAACAAATGAGATTTGAGAGGGTGGAAACCTTTAAGTATCTCGGAGTGGGCTAGATACTACCAGTGGGGGACATGAAGAGGTACAGAGAAGAGTGTGTGCAGCAAACAGATGCTTTGGAGTGCTGAGACCATTCTTCAAGTCTAAATTCCAATAAAAAAAAAAAAAATAACAATGTATAAAGTTCTTATTAGGCTAACTTCACTCGAAAAATGAATGTAACTTGGGTACAATATTTTTAATTTTTACGCTTTCAATCTGGAATCTCATACAATATCAAAACTATGAAATTATGTATTATATTATATAATTATTGTGTTCATTGAAAGCTCATTCAATTAATATTATTTTTAATTTATTGTGACCATTGATGGTAAATAAGTTTTGAGCATGCTCAATGCAACTTTTGTTTTTATATGGAACATCCTCATTTGGATAATCAACTTTTCTTTTATAAATGTTAACAATGGAATCATTTTTTAAAGTTAAAAATGATTATGCATTATTTATAGTTATAATAGCAATTTGAATTATCTTATATTTAATTTATTTGACTGATATTATACCACTACAGTAATCTTTTAATTTGAACAAATAAAAAAGTTTTTATAAATAAGAAGTTAATTTTACAATTAAAATTCGTAAATAACATTTTTTTTTTTGAAGAAAAATTTATCTATTGTTATTATTATTATTATTATTATTATTAATTTGGGCATAACTGAATTAGTTGGTAAACAACAATAATAAGTTATATAACTAGTAAGATTTACCTATTATTTTTTAAAAATATACGATATTTAAGACTATATAAATACTATATTTAAGATTAACGAAACAAATGAATAGATAGAGTTGGAAATATAATACGTAAGTATATAATTGGTTTTGATTGATTATTAAAACTTTATTCATTATAATTTACAAAATATACGAATTTTAATAAGTTGTGATTCTCCTAATATTTATTATTTTCAAACATATTTAATTACATTTTATAATATTTTTTTAAAACGAATTGTATTTTTAAATTATCATTAAAAATTAATTAATAGTACTCCAAATTATACTGTATTGTTAAGGATATGATAGTCTAAACTATTCTTATTATGACTATTATTTAATAATATTAATTGATATAGTGGATAATTCAATTATGTTGTACATATTCATATTCAATTTTTGCGTAATCTACTCGTCCATAATATCATTTCTATCACTGCAATCAGCAACTTAAAGGTTATTGTTGATTATAAATGTGAAGGCAATATGTCCTTGGTTTGGTACATGCTCATGATCTAGAAAAAAAAATTGTATACCACAAGTTGCTACAATGGTTAATACGTATTAAAAATAATAAAGTTAAATGAATTATATAAACATCAAATTTTCATTTTATGTTTAGTATTCTTATTAACTGAGAGAGTTAAGCAACAGTTAGAAATTAAACATTAAGTGTTTGAAAATATTAGTAAATAGATAGAAAGGTTTGCGTCACTGTAATTAAGATTTCATACGAGTTATACCTAAACTAAACTATACTGTATTAATATGATTTCGATTTATATATTATTTACATTTAGAAATCATGTTACATTATTTTTATACTATTGAAGTAACAACACGAATCACGATATAATAATATTGAATATTTACTCGCAAATATTATAAAAAAAAAAAGACATCCAAAGCTTTATATATTTTATGGTGACTAATAATTAACTATTATTATTTATTAAAATGTATTAAAATAAACAATTATTTGTTAAATTCCTTAAGTAATATTAGTGTCTTGTATTTTATTATTTACTATAATACACACATTTTGCTGTGTTTGAAAATTTGTATCCAATATCTAAATAGTAATCTTTTATAAATCCTAATCAAATACATAATACGGTTATATTATTTTTAATAATTACTAAAAAATAAATAAATACAAAGAATAATTAATTTTAGATTTTTTGTATATATATATAATACACTATATATAAAGTATAGTATGTGATATTTCATATTTTATATTCATATTTAACAGTTTAGTCGAACGACAAACATTATTGATTATTGAGATAAATGATGTAACTCAATATTTATACATTGAAAAAAAATTGATCAAACATTTTATTTTAATTATAAAACTCGAAGACAATACAATAAAACGAAAAAAAAAATGATTCATTACGATTTAATCAAAATATTACATGTTTTAATCGATAAAATATGAATTTTGGAAAAATATATTTTGTATTCATTAATTTCTAAAAAAATTTATGTTGCAATATTCGTTTCTCTTCCCCTTAGTAAAAAAACATTTTAATATCGAATGTGTTTAATTTCACCTTAGACTATAAATAAGCTTAGTTCATTTTCCGAGTAGTTTTTTGGTGTTTTAGAATAAAACTTAAAAAAAAAAAATAACCGTCGAGTACACTATTTGTTACATTTATAACGTACCATTTAAATTTGGACTATTTTGCACTATAAAAATGAATACAACATTATAAAATGAAAAATGAATGTTAATGTATTTTAATTTTGTTGGAAAATATATGATTAATTTCTTGATAAGAATATTGTATTGCAATTCATTTAAAACAATATTTTTCTTTAGCATTTCTGTCTAAGTGCATTTTATTGAATGTTTGCCCACTGTATGGTGCCAAATTATTAGTTCTGTAGTTTTTTTTAAACAAAGTAAAATTAAATACATTGCAAAGGCTGGGTAAAACTGACGATATATTCGACTTGGATTTATATAATTTTTGTATTTCAAAGTTGAGAGTTTACAGATTAACACATTTTAAAACATTTAAATAATCAATAGACATAATTTATTTTTTAACCGTATAAATTTTAAATTTTGTAAAATTTTTAACATCAGATAGGCTGAGAACTAGTATCTAGACAAATTATTAGTCATGCCAGTTGACACAAATTCTTAAACAATAACATTTTTAAAATAGTATACTTTTCTACTGTTAAGGATCTCATAATAAAACGTACACACTGGTCAAGAAAGAATATAAAAAATTACATGTTAATTGATCTAGATGGAAAATCTAATCATAGAAAAGAGCAAATTATCATAGAAAAACTTTACAAAACATATATACGTAATGTTTGAAGCTACAATAGTCCTGATGATGATTTTAATCATAAGTCACTGATATCTTGATTGTAATAAAAATATCAATAAAATGGAGAATATAACAATTTCTAGCAATGTAGAACAAAGTAAAAACGTAAAAATGTATATGCAATTATAACACATCAAAATGAAATTACCAAAAAGTTCCAAAAATATCAAAAGTAAAGGAGAAACGGAAACGATTTTACAGCGGTAAAAAAATGGATCTATAATGAAAATCACGGATAAACTATGAGTAAGAAGAGTGATATAAACTAATCACTGATATAACTCTGATTGTCAATAATTGTTTAAAACGCGGAATAAAGTAAGAAGTAATATGTAATATACTGGAAAATATCTATGAATAAAGAAATGTTTAGAAAATAAACAAATAAAGTAATTAGGCAGCATAAATGCATCTAAGTAAAAAATGTTTACATTGAAATATAAAAGAAATATCCAAAATATTTTCTTGAGAAAAGTAGATCAATTTAAGAAGAATTTAAATCATAACAGATGGTAGTGATAACATCGAGTTGAAACCTAATGTGAATGTGAATTAATGTAAGAATTATTTTAAAGAACTATTAAATAATATCACTCGAATTGATAACGTCGAAATGTAAGAGAAAGTCATATACCTTATTATATATCTGTTACAGAAGAGCCAAAATTCTCATAACCAAATATGGATGAAATCGAAGTTATTATAAGTCACTAATGAACTTTAAACCTCCAGAAGAAGATTACATTAATTCTCAACTCACTTACACCACATAATATCAGACATCTGCAGAAGTAGGCAAATAATTCAAGTTCTAGTCATTAGTTATCAGCCTGGTGAGAAAAAGGTCTCTCTCACTAGAGTACAGTGGTCTTAGTGTGAC
Source organism: Schlechtendalia chinensis (assembly GCA_019022885.1). Lineage (NCBI taxonomy): Eukaryota > Metazoa > Arthropoda > Insecta > Hemiptera > Aphididae > Schlechtendalia > Schlechtendalia chinensis. Next base: position 13,096,368 of record CM032345.1, on the reverse strand, counting down.
CGCAATGATATTTTTATATCTTTAGCGAGAAAACATTCAAGTTTGAACATTTATTTAACTTTTTCAATGTACATAACATATTTTTATTAAATGAATCAAATAAAGTACGTTGGTACTTATGTTTGGATCCCATGTCAACTACATCATATTTCAAGAACATTTACCATACATAATTGATTGACGGTTACGGATATATAGTAATATTTATTAAAAATAATAATGTATAAAAATTAACTCACAAATATGTTGAAATCCATACGATAAAGCTGTAAATATATTGTCTATGACAATAAAAATTATGGTTAATGAAATATTCGAATGGATTTAAGTAAATGAACTATGTTAGTATATCATAAATTCAAAATAATAATAATAGTAATAATAATTACTACATTTATTAATATGATTAACACACACACACACACACACACACACACACACACACACACGCGCGCACACACACACACACATATATAAAATAATGTTTGCAAACATTCCTTTTATTCACAAACAAATAACTTACCACCGTAGACACTCATTTCTTCTACACAATTATCCAAATTAAAAATATTTTATTTGAGTATTAACAGAGGTATTATTACTACGAATAATAATGCTTCTTATAAAATTATACTGTTTTATAAATTAATTATGCGTGCATAATGTAATTAATTATTATTATTATAAACATGTAATAGTATTTAATAAAAGAATTTTGAAATTGATTATTTGCCTAATTTTATTTAATCTGTACACTTACTTATACATTCAATATAATTCTGATTTGATATTTCTTTCAGAAAATAATGAAAACTTTATTAGTAGTATTGTTATTATTTTTCATAAACAAACTACGTTATTCTAGTTATTACAATAAACATTTACACAAGTTCAATAATTCACATATAATATATAATTAAAGATATTTAAAAAAGTCGCAGAACATTTAATCAAGTCAAAAAAATGAATCGCTAAGATATATACGAGTAATATACGCACCATTAAAAAAAAACTTTTTTTCGCACCATTTATTTGGTGAATTAAACCCTTAAATTGTTATATATGAGTCCATTATTTAGAATAAAATTTATTTTCATATGACATTCACATAGATAGCTTCTATTATGGTATTTTGATTTCTAATATGTTCACAATTTTGATACATACATGAAATTACTGCGTTGTGGAGTATATCGTAATATTGTTTGACTAGATCTAAATAATAAAGAGTATTTGACTTAAGACCGATTTTACAACTATATATCGAACTATAGGTAAACATAACAATAATATAATAATAAAATAATAATATAATACTATTAGATTTGTTTTTAAAAAAATGCAATTAACACATAGAAATCCTATATTTTTTCCGTAATCACTGAAGATCAATTGAAAGAATAATAAAGTGAGATAACCCAAATACAATTTTAAATATATATATGTATATTTTGATGTTCAAATTATTGATGATTTATTTAAGGAAGTATAAATATCTTATATGCAATTTGAAGTTTATACATTAAGTCTACTGATTAACGTTTGTTGTAATTTATAACTTACTTAGAGCATACGTATTAGCCGCTGATGAAAATAAATATCAAGTAAACATTGGACTATTTTTTAATAATTTAATATGTAGTATTTTATGTAAACTACACAATTATACATTTTATAGTCTCTATTAGATTACAATAAAAGTGTGTAAATTACCATCAGTTGAAGTCCCCATTAAATTAGTAAATATATCAGTCGCTGGTAAAAATATATATTGTTAATATTCATAATAATAATACAGTTTTATTAACAAAGACATTTGACGTTAAAATTTTTGCATTTTTTGAGCTTTCGTGACATTTATACGATAAAATTATTTAATAGTGTGAAGTATTGTAGTACCTCATATAGTGAAAGTTTAAAAATATCAATTATTGGCTTATTTAATAGTATTAAGGGTTATTTATGTTATCACTAAATTTATCGGAATAAGCATGCAAACATTGAAGTGTTAATCAAAGAAATCTAGTTTTATAAACTCACACATTAAAAACGTCCACTAATTTTTAATAAACAGAGTGTAACATGATTAACTAACAAATGCTACGACTTTGGTTTATAATTGTTTGTTTAAATTATTTTTTATTCGTTTTTATTACAAGTATAGCGTTGATTTATATAATTTGTTTAAAAAGTTGAAAATTTTAGATGTTTAAAACCTGTTTACACAATTCAAAATAGCCAATATATATTTAATTATTAAAATAATTTTCTTATAAGCACTTTTCTCAGCATTTTATTAAGTATTTTCTATTAATTGTATGCAATGTATTTTAATTTTGATATATTTTGACAACTCTTTAAAGTCGTTAAATATATTTTCTTTTTTTCTTTTTAAATTATTTATAATATGGTTTAAAAATGGTTAATGTTTGTTCTTCTAATAATCTATTATGAAATTGAAATTGTATGACATATGATTATGAACAATGTGTATTATTTTTAGTCTTAAAAATGTCTAAATATGTATAGGCAATACTTAACTTTTGGAATACTAACTATACGGTAAAAACTGTGTATCTACATATGGTTTTGAGGGTGTTACATTATACAAACAATGTACTCGTATATTACAAAAATTACGTATATTACATACAATCTCAACAAACCAGCGAACACATGAAAGATACTACGGAAAACACACTCACAACAGATGTTAACATGCACCCACATACATACGAGTATGCTCTCCTTTCAATGCTATCCTTCACGACCTCATAGTGGAATTGAGTGGATCACACCACGGATGTTATAATATTGATAAACTTTGACACGTTCTGTGTATGCACAATACGAGTCGCATTGTTTATAAAAAAGTATATAAGTATTTGTTGTATTTATTAATTTATATATTTTAAACAGTCGATGCATACATGGTACATTATTTTTGTTTTAGTTCATTATATATGTTCATTAATATTGTGATCAATATATCTTTTATATTGTCATTTAGTTTTATTTTTATTTTACTCGTCTAAGGGCCACAATGCATAAATTCACTTATAAATTTGTAATATGGATAAAAGTAAACGGTAATATCTGCAATTATCGCAGTCGTATGTTATGGTCATACATATTTCAGTTTTAACTTCTAGTTTACACAGTGCGATATAAACCAAGAGTATGCGATTATTTAATGTCATTTTACTGAATTCATTTTTGAAAACATAATTTTGCTGGGAAAATCACGTTTTTAAATCCATTTTATTATTTTATGCAAGTCGAACAATTGCCATTTAATTTCTCCGAATCATATTATTAACATTACAATTATTGGGATAGTACGTTTTGAAATATCATGAATATAAAAATACTTAAATGCAAGAGGTTTCTATTTTTTAAAATAATACAAATTCAAATTTAATATAATTAATGATTTTAATTAAATATTTAAAAAATTGATTGAACTTTATGTACTATTTTTGGTTTTAAAAGATTTATTATAATAAATTGGCGGTCCTAATAAATTACATTTTGCTGATAATATACTTTGGATTTCTAACCCTACTTTGCACATATTAGTGACACATTATATAAAACCTTTCTTAAATATACTTTACATAACGAATATTGTTTAGATATTTCTAGACTAGAAAATTATAGTAGTTATTTTCAATCTCAAATAAAGACGTCACACACAAACACACATATTTTTAAGTATAGAAAAAGATAAGTGATTTGTAATATAAAATAAACTATTACAAATACTAACTAAGTCAATTCTATAAAATAATAAAACACCATAATACCAAAATTACTTTAAAATAATTATAACATTATGCAAGTTACGAGTATAGTTTTATAAAATTTTTCATAGATTGTAATATGAAAAACTTTCAACAAAATAATTTATCCAAATTTCAATCTCCAAATAGTCCATTCGATCAAAATAATTTTACATAAAAAAAATTGACATTTAATAATTAAAATTTAAGAGTAGTCAATTTTTTTTCTCACTCAATCTCAAATATGAATGACCAAACGCGTCTATACCAGTGCCATCAGCTAAGAAAGAAGACAATAATTAAATTACATGTTTTTATATATTACTTTTCCGTTGTGTCACAAAAAGAAAAATTGGTTTAATAATAATAATAATTATTATTGTAAAAGTAGCGATAAACAAATTGATTTAATAATCGATAAAACGATACAAGATATAAGTGCTTACGATTGAAACCTCCATAATTTGCGAGAATTGCTGAATTATTAGTAATACAAATTTAAATATTAATATGAACTAAATCGTTTTTTAAAATTAAATCCAATTATTGGAGGAGAAAAATGCAAGTTATATTATTGTTATGCTATCTTATATTCTTTTAATATAATGTCTTAATTTTCAATTTCATAAGCTCGCTAAAATGTAAATTTACGAGTAAACTATATAATTTATGTTTTAATCTTAGTGAGTATAAGAATATGGTATATTCACAGGTTTTTCTTATAGGTAATATTTAATAAATAACTATTAATTGAATGACAGTCATTAAGATTAATATTGATTTTTAACATTTTTATACTAAATTTGGAATCTAACTGGATAACGTTTAAATGCAACAAATAATATTTAATTTTCCACAAACATTTGAAAATAGGCGGCATTAATTTAATCAATTCCCATACACGTTTCATTTAAAATTTAAAATGAATCCTTGTTAAATTTTTTTTTAAATTGAAACTGATAATGGACATTCGACAACTTTTTCAGACTTTTGTATATATTTCAGAAAAAAATGACAGGCATAATGAATTTTGTCATTATAATATGTTATCATTGCTGTATGATAAAATATGATATCGTCATAATTTCAACCAATAAAGTGTTAGTGTACACGTTTTGGAATAATAGTTGTTAATATTGATATATGTACTGAAAATATGGATGTATATATACATATTAAAAAAAAAAATGTTTTATTTATTTACTATATTTACGGAACATATTGGAATTAACGACTAATCGCGTAATAATATATACGAGATAATTTATTATTGAAATATATTATTCTTATGCGTAATGACTAATGGCGATTATGAATGTCGCGTATTAAAAAATCTATTAATTATTAAATATGTAAATTTATACCGAGAAAATATTGAAATATTATGTAATATATTTTATACAAATATATCTTACCTATACACCCTAAAATAAAAAAAGTAATAAGTTTTATTGAACTTTTTTTTCAGCAGTTTTATATCCTCTTATTTCCGCAAACACTAATATGCTTAGATATTGCACCCTTCACGTATTACGTGAGTCGAAGATGGTTCTTGGACAAGCAAAGATGGATAATATTGGCGGGCTTGTAGCAGAGACCTGACGCTACCGACGTAAAAATCTCATTTGCTACTCTGGGTGGGGATCGAACCGCAGACCTCGTGTGCCGAAGACGTGAGTTCCTACCCACCGACCACAGCCAGTAAAATTTACTGTACTAAATTTGTAATTTGTAATTATTTCGTGAACTAAAATTTTGCGAAGGAAATATTATTTATTTATTTGAGATAATGAAGCGGACCGATATACATATGCAGTTACTTTTATAACTTTGATATTCGTATGATATAGTAATTTGACTATTTATTCATTTAAAATTAATTAAAATATAATTAATTTTTTAGTTGTATTTCATAATTATGTCTCATAAATATATAATATCAAGTTACTCACCATTAACATTGTTTTGAAGAACTTTCCACAAAAATTAAATATAAATAAATAAATTTATATTTATTTAACATAAATATATAGTATATTTATAAATAATTATTTATATAATATCACTACTAATAATAATAATACGAGTATAAACTTATAATATAAACCTTCAGTATATTTTTTACCAGCCAACCTGTGACCCTTATTATATGTGTAATATATATATTTAAATCTTATAATTTGGTTTTTCCTAAAATTAATTTCTTTCTTCAAGCGGTTCGTTACGTTTTTTAATAAAACATTTTTATAAATGTGCAATTTTAAATTACTCACCACTATCATCATCCATAAAATCTATAGAACAGAAAATTAATAAATTCATTACTTTTATGTCTTTTGTTTAACGAGACAATTATGAAATAAATATTAAATTAAAAAAATATAAATCATTATAACGAACAAAATATTATTACTATAGCATATGTATGATTCATTTTTTTTGTTGACTTATAATTTTAAAAGAGAAGAACATGATAATAATACGATTTTGCTAGAGAAATTAGAGTATTTAGGAATTTTTGAATATTGTTATTTTACAAGAATAAGATAACTTTGATATAAGTTTTTATAGAGTATAGAATAACTTACCTCCAGATTCATTAACAGCTAAGCATAAAAGTAACAATTAATCACCAAGAAAATATTTATATGATAATGCCTTTTAAATCTGCCTATGTGATTAAGTTAATTGTATTTACGTTCGGATAATTCATAATTTAAAATCGAAATTATAATCGGATTATACAGAAGACAATATACTTACGATAAGCAAATGTGTTCTTAATAATTATAACATACGTCAGAGTGAATAGAGTAATATAATGTATTGTAGGAAAAGTGTTCATTTTAATTTTTTCTTTCTGAAGATAAATCAAAACTGTACGTATCGAAAAGTTCCTAAATCTATGCCGATAATTATTATAAAACGAATAACATTATTTTTTACTCACAGATTTGTTTATACACAATTTAGTAAAAACACTTGTTTAGATGGTGGTGAGAACCTGAGACACAAGCTTTTTGTGTTAAAACTCATGTCAATACTCATATATGTTTTCTTTACACAAGTTAGAACAAATAATAAAACGTGTGTTCATGGGTTAGATGAAAAATCGTGTATATTGTTCTGAATATTGAAATTATTTCTTTAAATTATTTGATGTGAAGCTATCACTGAAATTTGATTAAATTATAATAGTTTTATCTTAGATCAAATTTCAGTTTTTATCCTGTGAACTACGATACATGTTTCCATTTCACCATGTTCCAATTCCGTCGATTATAATTTTTCACCGTTTTCATTTCACTGAATTTATATTATAATTAAATTATTTAAACTAGTTACATGTAATGAATTATTATTATTATTATTATTAATATTACGATTACTAAATATAATTTAGCTATTTATTTTATAATAAAAGTTTTTAAAAATTAAACATTGACCATTTCACTGTGTAAAAATATATTTAATTTCAATTACATTTTAAATTATTCGAACATTTGTCCAAACTGACCTATTTCTCATACGAATTGGCTCGTCTATTCATTATCACATCATAATAATAATGATGTGATAGTTAATGGATAATTATACATAAATAATATAGAAAACAGATAATTAATATTGTTGTATATCATATTTACGTGCCTAGATCAAATGTTAATCAAAGACAATTTGTGTGTACCTACATTATCCACGCTATTTCACTCTGTAAAGGCGACTATGAATTTAGCTATTCTTATATTGGTTTTCCGCTGTATTTAGCTGTATTTATATTTTATACCTTATTTACTAACCTAATTATAGATATCTTATAATTTAAAATCGAAAATATACATCTATTAAACAAACAAATATATACTTACCACTATCTATAATATAAACTACCTTTTATATAAAAATATAGTGCGCAGTATCAATAAACAGCCAACGTTAAAGTTTTAAATCATGTTTTTTTTGTTCTTTTCTACTTCAATAGGAATGTAAAATTTGTTTTAATAATATTTTCAATTTCAATAAAATTTAGTTTACGATTTTCTGATATTAACATTTTATATACTCGCCATTATATTAAAATGTTCAAAGGAAAAAAAACTTAAATATACATTCCCCACACGCAACTGCAAATACATGAGGTGAATAAAGATTGAAATGTTTTCATTGTTAGGTATTTCGGATATTTTTGTGTATTTGATTTTTTCTAGCAATTTAGAATTTATTATTAAAATTAATAAATTAATTCATTATTCAAATAAATCAATTAGAATATATACTTATATTTATGTTTATATTATTTAAAAGGTTTTCTTCTTGTGAATTATGAATTATAGTTTTTAATTTTTAATTTCTTCTAATTTTGTTTAAATTAAATATTATAATGTATATTATTTATTATTATATGTTCATTGATGCATTTTTACAGCCATTCTTCGCAAAACATATGTATCTGTGTGTTTTATATATTTTTGTTTAGTAATAGATTTTTTTTTTAATATTATTGTGTTTATATATATATATATATATTAAATTATTATACTTATTTCTTCTTATATACTAATTTATATAATAATAATTAAAATTTAATAATAATTCTCTGTATATATAAATTTTTTTCTAACAATAATTCACAAAAGTTCCAAATAAACGACATCAACTAAACAAATTATTACGAGTGGATCGTTATGGTGAAACATTGAAAGAAATTATTTTGGAATACAATACCACGTATCTGCACCACTTGTAATGTATCTTCACTGTTTTTCGTGTTTCAAAATTCCTTTGGAGAAAGACATGCAGTAACTCTAGCATAGCATACAACACTAATAAAGTGTTTAGTTTATAATTCACAAAATAATGGGAAATTAAAAACAAATACAAAATGTTTATTATTTAAATATTTTGTGTGTGTATATTTTGAATAAAATTGATTAATTAATCGATTGATTATTTAGATTTCAATAGTTTTATAATACATACAAATACAGAGTTTTAATTTAAAAAACATCAATTAATTATTCTTAAATTTAGGATAATATTACGAATAAAGTATATATTTAATTAATGTGTAGGAATACAAAATAATAATTTTTTTTTAAAGAAAACTATCAAGAGCTTCAGACGTATAAATAAATGTTTCAATAATAATGTTAACATGTTCATTTTTAACGATTAATAACTATGTGAATTTAAATATTTAATGTGCGATTAATTTATAGTTTTTTTTACTATAAATGCAAAAAAAAAAAATTAAATTGATTTACATCAAAATACAAATTATTTATATATAAAGTAATGTGTATATTTTGATAGGTCTTAAAAATATTAATTTCTATAATAATTGAAATTTTAACCTAACTTGAACATATATTCTAAAGTATATGTATTTTTATGTAAAACAAAAGAATAAAATAAAATATTTATCTAAACATTAAATTAGACAGCTAAACACATTTAGAAACAACACATAGACAAATGTATTGATTTGAAACAACAACAGTAATTGTAAAGATTTAAGAAATTAATTTTAATTGTATATAATATCCAATATTTTACATTAGATTGTACAATGATTTTTATAATGGAATAGAATCATGCATAAGTGTGTAACATTAAAACAGAATAATCAATGTAATGTTATTAGAATGTAAGATTGTTATTACTTTTCATGCTACATAATGAACATGACGTATTGTAATGTTTGACCGTCCATATTTCAAGAATATATTTCTTTCGATGACTTTTGTCAAATTATGTATTTATTTATTTATTTATTTATGAACAAACATGAAATGATAAGGAACAACAAATTCAGAAAAAATATACGTTAAGTGCAATATATGAAAATCATTACTTTTCTGATCGATAAATCGTTTTGGATCAATTGATAACTAGAAATTTGTTTTATTAAACACTTAATATCTTCATATAGTATTGTAATAAATGTTGTGGCCTGCAAGTAGAACTCATTTTTAAGTCTCGTATTTAATAAATTTATTTTCGTAGTGCATAAAACGTGTCGTATTGCAAATATGATATGAATAAGTTCATAAAAAATACACGTATGAAAAAAAAACGACAAGCTTAAAATATTGCAATATGTAAACAATGGGATTTTATATTAAGAAACAAAATATGTCATGTTTTGTGTCAAATTTCATAGGTAATATTTGAATTAAATCACATGACTATAATTTCAAGTTCTAAAAAAAATCTTGTTTTTAGGTTAAATTTTGTATACACTTATTTTTAGATTTGATTTATGTTTTACTTAAAACGCTATGTATATCAAAATATTCCACAAAATGCATAGAAAATATAAAAAATGCATTTATGTTACAACTAAGTACAATGTAAAAAAGAAAATGTGCGTTCATATGATATTGACTACATAATTACATATTATTTTATCAAATTTGTATATTTTATATAATTAAATTGTATAACATATTCTACTTTATATATTAATATATTAAATATTTATTACATATAAATATATTTAATATTTATTTATATTAATATTTATTAAAGATATTTTGAGACATAAATTCATTTATTTAAAATACGTAAGATCAAATAAATTGAAACTCTTATATTTTCATAATATGTGTAATTATTTCTAATTAGTTTCTTATTTATTAGTATTTGATTTTAAATAATATCATATAACAACATAATATTAAATAATATTATGTTTCTGATTTTAACTATAGCTTGAATATAATAACGGCCAAATAATATAGTGTTATGAATATTAGAATATTATGTTAGAAATTTGTCAATAATCGTATCGTACATTAAATACTATATTATTTACAAGTAAAATTTTTCCAAGTATTTCAAAAGATATTTTGTATAATAATTTACAACCATTGCTATCATACCGTAAGAAATTTACAAGTTTATAGCACTTAGTTTAAGTTACCTATTCTAATTAATCATTTGTTTTCATATGGTAAGTTTATACATATGAACATCTTTATTATTTCTACACTGGATGATTGGTGATAGAGATTTAGGACTTAGGTAATGAAGCTTAAGTTACTTTTAAAAATATGTTGATTTAAGTTATTACTATTTTTTTATAACTTTTTATTATTTTTGTATTAGCGTACTTTACTTTTATGTTCAATAGTTTAGGTACGTTAATATTGATATTGAGCTATTACAAAATAAATAATGTAAATAATTTCATTTAGTTTATAAACATGTATAATATGAGAGTAGCTAACAAGGACAGAGTTACGTAGTATTGGAATTTTGAATGTGTTTTTTATTGCATATGTTGTTTTTTTAAAAATCAAATTACTATTATCATCAGTTTTCGTGTATATTCTTCTAATTTTCATTTTAAATTAATAAATAAACACATTTTGGATAATAATATGAAAAAACCCAAATTTAAACTTTTATTATTTAAAAATTAATAAGTAAAAAAAAAAATTAAACAATAATTATTTATAAACCATAAATAATTTAATAAGTCATTAACGTTAATATACGTAATTTGGTATTAAAATACTTAAAACAGCTTCGTTTCTCTTACTATTTTTAGACTTTTCTAGTTTTATAATCACGTTGAAAAAATTGTACTAAATGCTTTACCTAGTATTGTATGACGTTGAATTACTAATGTAAGAAAATTATTTTTGTACGTAATAATGGCTTTATTGGTCAACCACTGTGAATGTGTGGGGGATAAAGGTTTACCTAATACATAATATTTTTCCAAGGGGTCTGGAAAAACAAAAATTTGATTGTATGAAATGTTGACACATTTAAACAGTCATATTTTAATAAAAGTACGAATATTTAAAATTTTATAATTAATTAAATCAGAAAAAAACGTCGCTACGATTTTGATAAAAAAATTTTTTGTTAATTTTTCAATGATTTTTTTTACATTAATTTTTATGGTTTAACACATTCAATAGTTTTATTAGTTCACATTATTTTAATATTTTCAGTTTATTTAACGCAGAACTCACAAGTTTTGAAAAATACATAAAAATATACCATTGTATTGTGTTTATTGTCTACAAATTATTTCCTATACCTATCAAATACGCTATGTAGATATATAATTTTTTAATTTCAGACGAAATTTATTATTAAACTTGAGTAACAAATCGATAATTACATTTTTCATATATATATATATATATATATTTACATATAAATGAAAATAACTTTCTATATTTAAGGTAATCTTTGAAATTACTGTTTTGAATTATATTTGGATTTTCTTATTACGTATGCAAATTTTCGTGGAGAAACATAGGCATGAAAATGTTTATTATAAAATTATTAATATGGAATAGTTTACCGCTCTGTGCATGTACATATGAGAATAAACATTGACCAGTGAGAATTGTAGACAAATTAAATATCATTTTATTATCCCCATGGAAGCTAACGTGGTAATATATTATGATGTACATTTTTCCATCTATTTTCTATAAATGTGGTGGAAGTGTCGAAACGTATGATTCTAGGTCTATTGATTGTAGAGTATATGACAGGGGTACGTTAAAAATGGCATGTATCAATTTCCGAATCGCGTGTTTTTCTCTTTTACATCGCGCGTTTTTCTCTTTATGTTTCGTGTACGTGTTAGTTCCAAAAATAACCTCTTACTTTTTTCTTTAAATAGCTCCACATGAAATATTGCTATACTCAGATATTTTAGTTCCTATTATAAATAGTATTATTATTTTTTTGTTCGTGTTTAAAAGTAAGTAAATAAATATTAAATCGACATCTCGAAATCTCGACAGATCGTAATCTCATGATCGCTGATGGAGGGAGAGTGATTATCTTACTCCGATTTTATCCAAACGCTTTAAGAATTTCTCATAGATATGTGGGATAAGAAATGGTCTTCATTACTGGATAACATGGTGGGGGAAAACAGGAAGATAACTCCTATTTATTTTCTTAGAACATCGTTTTATAATTTTAATTTAAATAGTGGCTACACTAATTAATTCACTAGGCTATAATCATCACACTTCACATGCCTTTAACTTAGATCTCGATGATTCTCTTTTATACTCCCGACGTGATAAGGAATACATTTATTACCTCTAACTAATTTTCGACTATCCTGTTTTTAATATCCCTAGAGTTTCATTGTTCTAGCGATTATGTTCCTTTGGGGTTTCTTTAATCACTGTAAATATTTTATATTTTACCAGTTTCCGTATAGTTTATATAATTGTCAATTTATGATTTCAGCTGGTTTTCTGGTTTAGTACTATTATATAAAATGTTAATTTGTTAGTCAAATTTTGTATTTTTAATAATTTTATTTATGATCTTCATATTGTAATTGTCGACATGTAATGTGGCAACACGGAATTCTCATTAATAATAATAAAAAAAGAAATAATATAAATAATATAAATTAATATTTAAGCCGAGCTGAGAAGATTGGGTATTTTATTGATTATGTAATTGTTTTCACCATATAGGACTACATAAACAATTGCCAGTGATTTTTGCCGTATTACTAACAGTTGGTAAGGGTGCAGTAAGATGGTGAAGAATTCGCCGTGTCGACCGGGTTTCGCCTCTTAAAACCAAGTATGTGTGAATAATAAATCCCCGGACATTTGTCGATAAAGAATTGTTGAAGTTACTTTAGTCGTTTACTTATTTAATCATATGAATAAATAAATTATATTTGAATTTATTTACGCAAACAATGACGGTTTGCGAGTATCATTTTTTTAAAAATGATTACAGTTGACTGTCGAGTACTTTTTTTTTTAATTTGGTCTAATTGACGCTCGATATACATAATGCACAATGATAATAATAATGATAATAATAATAATAACAATAATAATAATAATAACAATAATAATAATAATAATAATAATAATATAATAATAAAATAATAATAATAATAATAATAATAATATAATAATAATAATAATAATAATAATAATATTAATAATAAGAATAAAAAAATAATAATAATAATAAGATGATAAATAATAATAATAATAATAATAAATAATAATAATAAATAATAATAATATAATAATAATAATAATAATAAAATAAAATTATTATTAATATTATTATTATTGTACATTTACAAAAGCGATTCGTTGGTACAAGTCCTGGGTCCATTGACCAACGAGTAACGGGAACTACCGCCAGCTCCGTGTTTTCTGTTAATCTGTACTGAGCCCCTGATGAACAGCTCCTTAAACGTTTCCCTGAACTGTCTGGACATGCCACAGTAAATGGCGAAGTTAATTGGATAGCTAACGATGATAAAGAAATTGGTGAACAACACCAACAGGTTGGCTACCGAGTAATCGAGTATTTCTTTGATACTGCTCGATATTATGTGCAACACCTGTATAATATTAAAAAAAAAAATTACAATTATTATTTTCAATTAGAATAATAAATAAATTAGTAACAACACATTAATAATAATAATAATTATTTTGTTGCGAAATCTGAGTTGTATAGTATTTTATTTATGGCATGGTACGTTAATTTTATTTTCAACATGGTTTTACGTTATAAAACTCAGATCAAATGTTTATGTAACATGGAACTGATATCATTTCAAAGTAGTAAATACTTCAAACTTTTTGAAATTTTAGTGTTATCACGAAATTACTCACCGTCACGACAGCTAATGGGATTTCAGTCATTAAGAAAACTGTAACCACGACGATTAACATCAATGTTGTGCAATTAGAATCCCTCAGACGTTTGCATTCGTTCTTTCTGTTCTCTTTAAATAGCTTGTCCCGTTTTAGTTGCGCGTCTCGCATGGCTCTGGAACCGTAACAATAAATTGCATTAATATGATACATTAATTCATTAATTCCAATATTTTTATTTAATTCACGTAAAATATTATTATTATTCCACAACACAATGCGTATATAAATACATGTGCACATATCCGAGAAATGAATATGCATACTCTTTAAACCACTTTTTCTAAAAAAAAACTATATAAATTATATATAAAATTTTCAGAAGTTTTATTTAACGGACGTTAATTTTTAATGATTTTCAAAACAAACAACTACTTATGATTGAACTGAAAATTGTATTGTGGTATTCATTGTGACGTTCACTACTAGGTTAAATATTCTCTTATCGATGAGCAGTCATAGATTTTGGCACTCGCGGTCTTCTAGCACATTTAACTTTGTGTTCTAAGATTTTCTCTTTGAGGATCTTAATTGTCATGCGCAAATTGATATAATTTACACAGATTTCAATAAAACTTTTGATAGAGTTGTTTAAACTTTGCACATTTTTGAACAATTATTGTGGTGTTCAGAATGACAGCCTTTAGCATTAAAATAAATGACGTACTTTCAAGTTTCAATAAATTTATACATTCTAGTAAATATGTAAGTATTACTCCAATCGTTGAGACCACCTTTACATCTTTCACCTCCAACATTCATTTATTTATTTCTTGTTGTAATTTACAGTATTGTCGTTGTTTTTTCGAAATAGTTTCTACCGTGTTATGTGTATTAGGAACCATTACTTCGATTGTGTATGTATACTTTTCTTTTTTCCTTGTCCAACAATACCATGTTTGGTCTATTTGCTTCTACTGCTTTATCAGTCATAACACTACTGTTGTTGTACAGCTTAAAATTCTTTGTTTCTAGAATCGTTTGCGGTTTTAATTTGTACATAGCATAGCTTTTTATTACATATAAATGTATTTTTGCCAGACATTGCTTCACAATATTCGCCACTTGATTATACCGATACGAATAATCTCTTTTAGTTAAGTGGTTACATACCCCTGTTATGTGTTGTACTTTCTCAGACTTTTCAACACACCTTCGATATATATCATCTTTTATTATTCCGTTATTAATAATGTGTTTTTGATAGTGTCTTGTATTTCTATCGTCATATTATATGTTTTTAGGAATTAATCTTCCGACTTGAGCCTTGCGTTCGACATCATTTTCTTGACTTATAGTCTGCTTAAGTCACGAGGATGTCTATTATGAAGAGTCATTACTTTCCACTGAGTATTATTATTATTATTATTATTATTATTATTATTATTATTATTATTATTATTACATACCGAAAGAGTAAAAGATTCAGCACGACGAGTGATATGCACGGTCCAGTGTGCACGAAAATCACACGGAACGCGTAGTATAGCGTAAAGTATACGTCTAACGTGACCCAGTGTTCGACCCAATATGCGTGTTTCATCTATAAGACAAATAAAAATATGTATAACCATGTATATAACTATATAACTAAATATGTGTACTATCGAAATTATTCGTTTTGTAAAATAACACATATAATTCAATGTGATATTGTATTTTGTTTTGTATAAGTATGTCCAGTGTCTAAAATGTTGTGCACGTGGAGAAGATTGCAATTCGCCCTCCTATACTTCAGTGTCTCATATAACGTACATATTATGTGTACTTTATGTGTAATGTTTGATGATCATCATAGCCGTAGTGATGCAAGAGTTCTAAAACATTTTTGTTTTTTTGTTTTTTTTTGGTCGCGATTTTCTTTAAGACATAAAATAGGGTTACGAACGCCAAATAAGTAAATTTTTTTGTTTTTGATTATTAATATGTAAGTAATTGTTTTATTTAAATACATTATTGTTAGTGATCAAAAGCCTTTCGATTTAGTAAATTGTATTATTTAAAAATTTTAATTTTCTAAAATACTTTTGCAAATAGTTTTTATTTTATTTTTTATAATTTTCTTTGTATTAATGTGAATAAGTATCTATATGCATATTATATATAAGAATATATAAAAATATTTTTATATTTTTTAAATTAAAGCTTATAAAATAATAAATTAATAGTAGCATCTCAATAACCTTTGCATTTGTATTTTATTTATGTCATGTTTATATTAATCTAGTGATTGACAATATGTTACTTTCTAAGCTATTTTATTATCTTGGGCATAGGTAGGGCGAAAGAAATTATTGTTGATAAAAAAAATGAATATATTTCATCGTCCCTTTACTATGAGAAGGATTTAGTTACGAGACATTTTGCGGAACACATATATTATACTATATAGTAAGAAATGTAAAATTATATTATGCAACGTATACTCTATTATTCAAAGGTTTTATGTTCAGCTATTCAGAATTTTAGTTTTTTATTGTTCTAAAATTATCAGTAATATTTTTTCAAAAAAGAGTCAGTGTACTCTATTTTTTTATATCAATTCATCAAGTCCAATAATTTCAATACGTTTGGAAATTAAAAAAAATTTAATCATAAAATATAAATAGTCAAACTTGAAGCGTGTACAGATCAAAAAACGGAAACATAAAGCCTTGAGTATGTCAAATAAAAAAAAAGAGTACAATGGACAGACATAGATTAGTTAATATTGCCACGAAACGAGGTTTTTTCTTGTTGGATTTTTTTTTTTTTATGTGAACCACTTTTAAACAGTGCATTTATTTAACTTTCAAGTATAAAATCTATACTAATGACATAGTTATAGATCAAAAAGAAGTTCCGAAAACGTTCTTTGAGTTTGAAAAATATAACAATGCAGTATTCCCAATACTTAGTAATTTTTATTTCACATTCTTTTAACTTTACCGGTTACTTCACTTAATGCAGAACGAAATTTTTCTAGTCCACGTCGATCAAAACTTGGATGTTATCAATAATATTGGCAGGTAGTCATAATGGACTAGCATCAATTCATTGTGACAGAAATGTACATGTTAATTACACTGATACAATAGATGAATTTACGAAATCGAGTAGAAGAAAATATTTTGTGGGGCAGTTCATTTTTTTTTTACATTTATAATATTTCTAACACATTTCTCGTAATTTTAATATTTTATAATGATTATCGTAAATAATTGACAATTATTATTATTGATAATCACTATTAGTTCAAGAACAGCAATGATTTATAAACATAAAAGTTTTTGTATGGTAGATCGTGTTCTACAGTTATCGACCAAAATGTTTACTATAGCTCCCCTTCCCGTAAACATGTTATAGACCCACACCTAACTAGTATATTGGTACGTGTAGACATAAATATGTTCCGTTTCGTAGTGATCTAATAGTCCTAAACAGTTACATAATTAAGAATTTGTTCTGGGATGGGACATAATTTACTTTTGTATATTCACATTACCATTTTGGCCAATGACCCCCACTCTCCTCATTTTGAACACAATTTATAGTTTTATCTATAATTAGAAATTAAATTTGATAATTATAACTAGTTATTAAAATGAAAAGGTTAAAATAAACAATTATAATGTTTGCAAATCACATACTCCAAATACGATTTTTTATGCTATTTAAGAAAATATCCATTATACTTTTAATAATATAAAACATATATTTGCATCATTATAGTTTTCTTAAAAAATTCGTAAATAGTTCATTACTGAGCTGCTTCTTTCTCTAAAGTTTTACGGTTCTCGAAGGACTTTTGCTATTTCTACTACATTCCTTTATTTGTTTCTATCCAGGCTATCTTTTATTCTTATCTCCTGAATATATTTGATTAAATCATTTTTGACTCTGCCATTACTGAACTAATTTTTATAATTATTTTTGCACTTATTATTATTGACTTTATTGAAATAAACTATTTCAAAAACATATATACTTATGCATTTATAGTATATACATTCAAAAAAAGAACAGGAAAGAATAGTATTTGAACGTCTTTATCCGTTTTGATATTCATTGATTCAAATTAACAAACTACAAGTCACAATTAACGAAATACTTACTTTTGCAGAGTATATTTTTTAGTATTTACTAGGAGAAACTTGAGAGTTTCTATTTCGTATTAAAGTAATACAAATTTGTATAAGTAGAAATTATATTATTTATGATTATTCCGATTTGTATAAGCCTTACAAGCTTTACTCATATACTTTAAACTGATAACCGTCCATTAAATGAAAAATGGTTAATGGTCATTAAAATTCCTGTAGTAGAAATGGTTATCAAATAATAACAGTAGTAGTAGAAGTTGCAAATTTTTATTCGTATTTGTAATAATAATAGTTAATCATCTGACATTAATTTATATTTCATAGACCGTAAACTAAGTATATCTAATACTTTAGTTAAATGCCATTGTATAATATGATTTTTATATCATTTAATACGTATTAGATCTTATTCTCTCTCACTTTTTTTGTGGGGGCCGTCTCTGACAGTTGAATTTATATCAACGGTATGGACCGAATGATAATTATTATTTTTCGACACGTATGTATATATTCTGATCGAGCACTCGAGTTAGTGTGGTCTGTGTGATAGCTCCGAATGTATCGAATGGACGTTTTCCCCAAATGTCGAATTTAGATTTATAGAGGTTCAACTGTTTGACGCCAATGGATGTTTAGGTACCAGCAATAAAACGATCGGTCTATAGCGTATTCGCCCGTATGTGTTTCAGTGATTATCGTGAAGTACAGACGGAGAAAAAAACGATAAATTAGTAAACAACGTCACTGAGATCTACCGAATAGTCAACCAAACGATAATTATTACCGAACAAATTCGCATAGATTAATTTGAATTAATTGGTGTTAAATCGAAATTTATATTGAATATTATATAAAATTTTACGTATTTCTGTATAATATACGCGCAAACAAATTATATATTGTTTGAACGCTCAAGTTAAAAGCAAGTCCTAAAGAAGTTGAAACAAACATCAATCGTGATTGTATCTAAATAACATGATGTATTTTTTAAGTATTTTTCATATTATTACAGTTTACAGTATAGAGAATGATTTTTTTTTTACCAGCAATGATAATGTGCTAAGAACTTAAACGATTTTTATCTCGTTTTTTTTTTACTCATTATTAAATCATTTAAACAACTACAAACTATTTTTTGGCTATTTTATAAAGACGGAACAAATAAATGAACGTGCTAATTTATTTTTTATTTTTAATATTCCAATTAGGAATAATTGCCGTCTCCTTTAATATTTGGTAATACGATAGTCACTTATTATGTATTTCAGTGAAAAATGTAATATTCGTATCATTTTTACGAAAATAATTATACATTTAATAGATTTTAAATTGGGGTTATAATCATCTAGATGAGAAGGTACATTTATTACAGGTTTTAAAAATGTAAAGTAAATTTGCAATATCTACTTTAGTACTACACAGTGTCTTAAATTAAAAAACCCGTTATTCAGAAAATAATCATCGGATTTTATACACCATGAGAATGGAATTTTAAAAATGTATAATGAAATTTGTAGGTTACCATTTAAAAATCAAAAGTTGAAGTAGTTATTACAAATAATAATTCATTATTCATTCATGTTGATATAAACTATTATAGTTGATACGATAACGGTAAAATACATAATATTAGACGACGGAAATAATTATGTAATCGTATTTTTTATTCAGCTATCAATAAAATTTAATTTGAAGAATTTTCCTTTTTATTGGAAAAATACACAATTAATTTGTTCGTTAACATTTACAATTGTTCCCGTCAGTTGACACAAACGAACAAGTTTGGAATTTTTAAAACGAATTTCCTATCGCAAACTCTATACGTAATCGTGTTATAGAACGTTATTTGGGAGGATTTTCTTTTATATTCATATTTAAATTGTTATTTAACTTTTAGTATATTATATTATTATAAACTTGATAAGTTCGATGTCAGATTTTTAGATTCGGAGCAAATCAAAGACTGTATTTCTTGTAATTTCTTATAATAACGAAGAGTTAGAAAATGGAAATCACCACGTCCGTTCTATTCCGGACTCGCAATTGTACGAAGTTCAATACTTTGTTTGCCGGTGACGATTAAAAATCATGTAACGAACTGTTTTATAAAGGAGTTTTATACAGGCAATAATTGTCAAAATTTGTGAATGTACATTATCATAATTAGTGTCCATCACTTTCCAGTTGCGTCTCTTTCCATTTTATGATGCTTCTTTTACGAACGTGTACATATCAATGACGGCATGAAATGTATAAACAAATATAAATAAATTTATATCCCCAGAATCGTTTTGATCAATTTTTTTTCATATACCTACCGATATGCATAGATTGCTAGAGTGTTCTATTCTAATACGGAATTTATTTTAAAACTAAGTTATGCCAGAATTATTTTTTTCGTCTGGGACAACGGTTTTTATGTTCCCCAAAATAAAATCACGGTTTTGAAAAATAATTAAAGTTTTCTTAATGTGTTCGTTGGAAAAAAATTCAGAGTGTAAGTTATTCACTAACTCCGTATATTGATGTGTATTGTACATTTTGTACAACGGTTAAGTATGTTTTTGGATTGCCATTATTGACCGGAAAAGAAATTGTGTACATTAGTTTCGATATTACTTATAAATGCCTAGGTCACGACAATTCTAAACGTGGAAATTATATTTTTGAGAATTGTATTCATAGTTATATGTACTCAGGAATGCGGGATCATCCATTATAGAAAAAAATTTTACCACAATGATTTCAAACTTTTGAAAGTATATAAAAAAAAAATTAAATTTATTCCTAGCATGGTTTCAAATCTTAACGAATAATAATTCACAACTGCTAACAATAATATGAGATTGATTTAAATATATAGTTTAAATTCCATTAATGTGTGTGCTAATTATACGAGCCATTCTATTTTACGTTTTGTTTTTAAAATGAAGTGTTATTTCTTCGTTTCGGCAACGTTTCCCTCTCGTTTTTCACAATATATAGTCTATGATATGTATTTGTGTTTATGATACTAGTCTTTCATATTTTTCGTTAGAGACGTATATGATCATAAAAATGAGAGAAATAAAATTTAAAAAACGACGTAATGTATTTGAAGTAGTTTTCGTGTGCGCGTTTTATGCGTTGTTCATATAACTCAGCAGGGAAATCTTTGAGTAATATTTTAGTTTATTGCCATGTATAATGCGAAGACGAAGCAAATACACGTATATAAGTAGATTGACAACGGGGTAACGATAAAATACGGACTTTTCCGAGAGCCAGTTTGGTTACTCGGAATAGGCTTCCGAAAAATGTCAAGAGCTTCGATCGAAGTATAGAAACCGTACATGAACACGGCAACCACATTGCAACAATACACCTAACCCTCTCCTCTGTCCACGTTTCTCTATCGTTCACTCACAATTTACAGTCTAGACTATCGGAATTTCTATTCCGAATCAATCTCGTGTTTCGAATTCTGCGGTCGTCCCATGCACATTGAAAATCTATGTTGAATTAAATTTAACGACATTTACGGAAATTACATACGATTTTGTTAAACCGTTCACACACTGACGCGATAATAATATTAATATGATTACTGGTTAATCGTTATTTGACTATAATTATCGAAATTTTCGATATAATTTAAAGATTTTTTTTCTGCGTAAAATAACAGAAAACATACTTTATGGTCATTCATTGTGATGTTTGTGATTTGTCAACTTTACACACTCCGTGATTTAAGATATTATCCGAAATTTTTCACTATTTTCCCTTAATTATAATAAAGTACTAAGTAGATCTTGTATCATCTGGTTAAGTCGTCCAATCTACCTGATAGTTCCAGCGTATAATAGAATGAATATAATTTTTTAATGATCTTTGATCAGTAAAATGTTTGAGCTGTAAATTTGTCTGAAAATATTAATTAATTGTTTTCGATTGTATTGGGTCTAAGGTTCATAATTGAATTGTACATATGTATATGAAATAATAATAATAATTATTAAATTTTGAAGTATCAATGGATAAAAATATATTATCTATTATTTGATCTAATATAAAAGTAACATATTTTATATCCATATTAGACTAAATGTATTTTTATTGAGCTATTTTATCTTTAACTAAATGTAATTTTAAGTATTCGAACTCAACAATTGTTTTAATTTACAGCAAAGTTTCTTTGAATCAAAATTCTATAGTAATTAATAACTTCTAAAATCAATATATTGTAAATAGTGAAGTAGTGTGATTAGCTTTATTTTTTTTAAATATAAATAATGCAAGTAATGAATCTTTATGTCATATCATGTATTCAAATGTTTTTATATAGTGGACAAGGTTTGAAATCGTTTGTATGTAGATGAAATAATAATATTGACCGTGGACGGTTTTTTATTTCGTTGTATTATGCTACTATAAGCATACAAGTATATATATATTTTAATTTCAAATGTTAAAAGTTTAATTTTTTAATTAATAATAATACAATAACATAAATCAGATAAGATTGGGGCATGGTCATACGTAGCCTATAATACTGTTTTGTTAATTTTACCGAACACCGTAAGTAACATTATGTTTTTTGATGTTATCTTTATACTTGCCAATTTAGCATTTAACACACACGGTTTTGTAAAAAATAAAATATTAAGTTTATAGTTAATTTTCAAGATAAATAACGCGTTAATTGATTTGACCCGTTCATTACCAGACTTGTGGTTAGCAAATAATTCGCAATGACATACACCTGATGTCATACTAAGGATAGTTTCCTGTGCTTTGACGATAGTATAAACACTACCCATTTCCGTCGGAAATGAGGAAACGTCAACAAATTTATAATTTCCCGAGGGCATGAATAAAGAAGGGAAATCGGACGGAAGCAGATGTTTTCAATTGTAATAGATAAAAATCCAAATACGGTGGTTTCTGAAATGAAAAAAAAAAATAAAATTCGACAAACAATACACGGATGTGAACGTTTATTATAAGTGAATTACTTCTCAAAGTTGCACATATTATTGCATGTTTTACGTGCACGTTAATGTTGAATACCGCAACTCAGTTATATCGAAAAGTTTCGTTGTGCGCCTGTATGTATACACCCACATAGGCACCTATTCGATCTAAAGTAAAAAAGTATTTGATTTGAAAAGATGACCAGTTTGCCAGACCCTGTCGAAAGTGCTAGGAATACGTCTTAAAAGATGCTAACTTGAATTGATTAACTTTTGCTTTCAAATAATAGAAATATTTTATCTTTTATTTTGGGAATTCAATGGGTAATAACATGTTTGGATCTGAATCCACATTGTGTATCAATTTATTAAATTTAAAACTTGCGTAGAATCTTAATTAGTAACGTATTAAACGGAATTTATTATTTAAACGAACAAATCTATAAAAAAAAATTTTATATTATTTTTTTTTTAAAAACTAACTTTTTTTATTGGTTTATATGTATAATTTTAAAATTTACATAAAAAATGCCGTCAAAAATATAATAAGAAGTATTTTTCATTTTATAGAAAATCCATTTCATCACTCCGTAATTATTAAATCAAAAACTTATTATATAATGGCATAAGGTATAATAACTACTAGGGTATATACTGATAACTGAAATGTATTATTATTTTTCAGTTATGGTTCAAGTGTCTTTATTGTTTGCCCAAGACTATATGTGTTGTAATATAATATAAAACTACTAACTAGAAAAATAACGCGCGGAATTTATGTTGAATTGAATTTGGTACACATTGTGCCCGGATGCGAATTTATTGACGGTTTCATTAGATCGTCATCACGACGTACCATCAGAGTTATTAACTCAAACGAATGATACATGATTGACGAGTGCTAAATTTATATATACTATGAAATTATATAATAAATGTAATTATATTTTTATATGTACTATAATACTCAATATTTACACTTATCGAGTAATGTAACGAGTTGGTTTATTATAAAAAAAAATTCGAATCTCTCTTTATACGTATTTATTTATTTATTCAATATACAGGTCAAGTAGTTATTTAGGCCCAAGGCAATACGAGTAGTTGTATCTTTACAATAAATAACTTATATGTAGGTAAGCTTTACAACACTATAAAGAATTAAAGAAAAAACTAATAATATAATTTAAATATACTAAATTGGATAACACAGCGATTTGTATAGGCAATATTGATGCTCACGTGCGTATTTTACCATTCACATTTTTTTGTTAATATTTCTGGTGTTATGACTTAAAAAGTGTTATTTAATTATAAATATGTTATAACTTAATTCGATCACATCATATTTTTGATTTTTGTTCATTTATATATATTTATTATTTTTAAATCATAATTATATTTTTAAATGTTTATACTACACGTAGTGTAATCAAACTTGGATAATATAATTATAATTATGATACAGTTCAAAGTAAAATGGAGAATCGTGTATCATTAATGATTTACCGTAGTTTAAAGCATTTAATTTTTAACATAAAATTAGACGTTTTGATTTATTTATAATTTAATCGGTAAGCCGTAGAGAAAATTCCATTAAAATATTTTTAATATTTTTTTTTTTTAAAACTGATACATATGTTAAATTCTTACATATTTTAGTGATTTGTTTAGGTGCTTCACAACTAATATATTAATTGGCATATTATGTGATGATCGCAAAATTATAATTTTTAATTGTAATATTCTGACAACACGGAATGCTACAAACAGCCACAAATTTGTCATTTGACGTGGTTTTTTTAATTGTTATATTTTATTTTGTCTGATGTGACATTAATATTGTATGATAAAATTTAAACGATCTATTAAATA
Source organism: Schlechtendalia chinensis (assembly GCA_019022885.1). Lineage (NCBI taxonomy): Eukaryota > Metazoa > Arthropoda > Insecta > Hemiptera > Aphididae > Schlechtendalia > Schlechtendalia chinensis. The sequence continues at coordinate 13,070,986 of CM032345.1, read as the reverse complement.
CAAATGATGTAGAATTGTTTATATTTTTATATCAGTATTACATAGTTATTTTGATACTATATTCTGAGTCTCAATACGATTGAGCAAACTTTCAATTTAAGGTACTTATAAGCTGTATTAAAACCAAATTTAAATTACGATATAAAATAAAATATTTTAATTAGTCTTACTGCATGCATATATTGATCATGCAATAATAATATTCGTACCATTGAATAAATAATTAATAAATAGTTTAAAAATTAAAAATGCATATTTGTAAGAAACTTGTTTGTAAATGTATTTACGTATAGGACATTTTCATTAATATTAATAATTATATTTTTATTAAACACAAGTAACTGTTTTTTTTTAGTCTTAATTCAAATTCAAATTATATTTCGTTACTAAAAAGTGAAAATAAATTTAGTTTCAACTCGTAACCTATAGTAATTCTTGTAAAAAGATTTTAAACCACTGCGAGTATATTTTAATTTATGTGCGTAAGACTAACAGTGGAAAACGAGGGAATTTTATTCGTTTGTGCCATTTCAGTAAAAATAACAAGCGATTTAATACTACACTATCCTTTGGATTGAATCGATTCAATATTTGACAATTGTGTGGTATTGCTGTACTGTTTTTGTTGAGATGCGTCGACTAACCGTAACTAATCGATTCGAAATTCGAAACTATGCCTGACTACAAATTTAATTAACGTAGATAGGAACAGGCCTTGAATTTGATTTCAAATCAGTTTTAAAAATCGGTTATGTCATTCAGTATGGAAATTTATACCCAAACTAATATCAAAGTCATCAAAATCTGCATTCAACGTCTAAATAGTAACCAATAAAAATGAATATTGATATTCAAAATCAAAACCTCTATAAAAAAAAAATAAACAATGACTAGCCAAATTAAATCTAATTCCTTAAAACTAAAATTCGACATTTAAAATTGTAAACCGACACGGAACGTTAAAAACCAGTAATAAAAATAAAAATATGACGTTGGCACTCGGTGTTCGCGTGGGTTTGTAATTTATACGACGTATCAAGATTAGTAGTCAAGTTGTACATCGATAGCCATCTATGCAATGTTAATTGATATTTTGCCGTATGTTTAACAGTTTAATAAAATAATTTTTGTTTTCAATAGAATTAGTCATACGTAATACTTAGTATTGCTATATCGGCAAATTTTTGTTGACTATTGAAACACTAAAAATTATTATTATCAGAACATAAACAAATATTTTATTTCTAATGCCTACATTCAATATGAATATTAATAGTTTATATTTATAACAATAATTTAATATTTTCTAAACGTTCATTCTTTTAAATATTTCAATTAATAAAATTAAAACCGTAAAACTGAAATCAATATTTGAAATTGAAATTAAAACTATAATTCACGAAAACTGATATTTAAAAGTGAAAATAAATGAGAAAAATGTATATCGTTTATAATATTTAAAATCAAAACTGTATTACATTTATAAATAATTTTGCGACACTAAATAAGTTCGAAATAATTAAAAAAAGTAATCAAAATCGTATTTAAAACCCAAATAATTGAAACTAAAATCAAAACGGAATCAACTAAATGGTTGTAAGCACTGGGCAGAAATAATAAATAAAACAGGTGACAAATCTTCAAAATACATTCATTTTTTCACGATTAAAGTATTGTTTTATTTTCATTGGTTCTTTACAATTTAAACAATAATATTTTACGACGTAGTACATAAAAGTTTAAATTATACTTGACAATATTGTTATTTAAATTTGAATTACATTTAAGTCTCAATAAACTATTATATTCAGAATATTCAGATGTATTCAAAGCATTTAGGTATAAAATGCGGAAGAAATTTTAATTAAATAATCATCAGCAGGGAAAATTTTAAATGTCATTCTTGCAAAAAACTTGCAGTCAATTTTTTGTGACATATTAATAATAAAGCGAATTTAAAAGGAAAATTCAATATTGTTTTTTGTTGTTTTGCGATTTTTGTTATGAATTAACGGTTATATTATTATATTATGATAATGTACCATAAAGGTTTGCACGAGTTCATATTTCTACTAATACGCGATGAGTTTTTCTATATACGGTGAAACATTATTAATATCACATAAGTATTTCATATTATTTTAATGACAAAGTGCTTAAATAAACATTTTTCTAAGGTACATTGGGATTTCAGTGTTGTACAATTATTGTCATTATTCTATGGAAAACAATCCGTATTTTATATCAGTAATAATATTTTTTTATATATTTTTTAATAATATTTTGTTAAAGTTATTAAAAATTATTATCGTAATAACTTTAAATTTACAATAAAATATTTATATAGTAATCTCAATAATATTTTGATCATCGAGTTTCCTACAAAACATTTACTTTTATGTAGATCATAAATTAAATTTACGAAGTACTCAGTTATATTTTAACTGGATCAGTATTTGATAATATTTTTAATGTGAATTCCGCTAATACTGCAGGTATTTAATAATAAATAATAAGTTACATCGTGTATAGTTAAATAAAATATTTTCGATTAAATGAAAATGAAAAATTGACATTTAATTAGCATTCATTTAGAAGACTAGTGATGAAAAATCACCAATTGGTTTTTATGTTATTCTTACTATGCTATAATTGGTAGTTGGCTTATAATTAGAGACTGACCAAACAAAATTGAAGATATACGTTAAAGTACTCAATACCAGTTAGCAATTAATATTTGGAAGCTATATTGTGCGACTGTGTTACGTCAACCTTATGAGAACATACTCATAAAGTTAATAAATTAGACCTGAAGAAGAATATTTACACAGAGTAAAATAATACAAAAAATTTAGTTTTTTTTTTATAAAATATAAATAATTATTTTAATGTATTTGCTAATTGAAAAACCTATTGACTGAGACATTAATTCGTTTGGGATAAAAACAAATAGTAAGTTATGTATTATTTGAATATTAATTTGTAAATCATATTAAAAATAATTAATTAAAGGCAAAAAAAAATTAATCGTGTAATGCATACAATTCATGAAATGGTCTAACGATTATATTTCAAATTATTGTTATTTCGAAGTCTAACGATAGATTTATGCGTTTAAAAAAAAAAATAAAACAGAATTTAAATTAAAAACGTTTTAACTTGAAATATATTTTTGGTTTTTTTTTTATTGTAATTCATCTGAATTCAGAAGTGAGTATTAAATTATACGTTATACTTTTAATGGTCGTTCATAGTTTCGTAAATCAGAGTCACTCTAACAAGTGAAGTTCAGTAATGGGTACCGTTTATTTTGTGACGGTGTAAATCGTTTCGGTCACGTTGAATATTAAAGTGAACCTAACGAACACGTCCCGCGTGGCAAACGACTAAAGTAATGCGTGTTTGAAATTATTTATACAATAAGGTATCTCTCTGATCTACATAACGTGAAACTCTAATTTTATCAAATCTTTTTTGTGTGTTGAATATAAATTATAAGTTTATCAAAATTTCAATTTACTACAAAATTTCACAAAAAAAGTCGAGCTAAATTTTATAATATATATTTTAATTTTGGCTAATTCTTATAACCACGAGCACAATTTTTTTGTTCGATTGTAACTAATGTTCTTAACTTTATTTTCCGATAGAAAATATTTTACAGAGTAATAATAATAATGAAATACAATTTGTGTGTACTTATTGATGTAAAATTTTTGTATAAAATGTTTATAAATACATTTTGTTTGTTAGTTAATAATTTAGAAATAATTATGATACATGAACGCATTTAATATAGAAATTATGTTCAAAATGTAAAATTTTTTTCTGATTATATGGGTCGTCTTCGATCATCGTAGATAAAAGCTGTAGTCTTTGAAACTATCTCCTTTTTTTCGTTTAGGAAATAAACAACTTTATTAATTGTTACAAGTACTCGATTCAATTGTTCGATTTCCTGTCCTTTAATTTACTACAGAAAAAATATATAGATTTTAATATTTGTTCTAAATACTCTTCGACTTAAAGTATATCGAGGTTTCTTTATTAATCCTATTATGGCGGTTCGTAACGTAAAAATCAATGAAATTATATATTTAATTACGACTCAATTGACATTCACATAGTGATTCGTACACTGGCGCCACCAAGGGGGTGGTTTGGCGGTACAATCCCCACTAGATTTTTTTCTAAATGCATATTTTTTAGTGTATAATATACAAATATATAATATACATGGATAAATTATAACCCCTCCGAAATTATTTCCTGGTTGCGCCACTGGATTCGTATACAGTCATGTGCTACGAAATCACCAAAGTCACATTGAGACGAGTGCAGTGAAGCAAAAGCGTGAAACACTATGATACGAGTATATATATATACCTATATAATAATATTAAAAATGAATCAGTCATCTTTTTGATTATTTTGGTTTCTATTTATTAACGGACTTATTGAGTTTCTGTATAATTCTACTGCAATACTTGTATTATTACGTAATATTAAATGTTTTAGTTCCAGTCTCTTTTATTCCACTTACATTATAATAATTTTATTCCAATAAAAATAAAGTAATCAACAATTTTGATTAATTATTTGTTTATTTCTATGTACCAAAATAAAAGACAACTTTGGATAGACATGTTTAATTAAAATCGTCGGAAACACGTTTTCTATATAGGATTGGATAGGGAATTTCCCTATTGTGTTTTGGCGCGTGTTGTCGTTATAGGAGACGTAAACAGTTATTTGTGTAAGTTTATCGCGGAAAGTTATTACTATGTACATGTACATTTCAATAATTCGAAAGAGTGAAACAATTAATTTACGCACCTAATATGATGATTTGATAAAAATTGAACCACTTAAAATAAATGTAATTTAATTTTGAAAAAAAAATTGAACCACCCACCCAATTCTATTTTATGTTGTTTTGAAATGGATTTTTGATTACATAATTTTTTTTGTTTATTTTTTTTTTTATACACGAACACTAATTATAAATTGTCAATTGTAATAACGATTTTAATATAGTTTTAATGGATCTATCACAAAATAATCCAACAATACGTTAAGAAAGACGCTAATGAATAGAAATATTTTTTTCAGATTTCAATATTCAGCTCACTTTATGCGATTGAAAAAAAATCTAGCTTTTAAGTCTAAAATAGTATAGAAAATACAACGTTTCGATCTTTTTAATTTTATTTACTATGAATCTATGTTAATAAATATTCATTCTACACTTAAACAACAAGTATGTGATAATTAACTTACTTTAAAGAAATTAAATTATTTTACTAATTAACAGTAATTTTATTTAAGATCAAGAAATATTATTATATATTTAAATTACTTTTTTTTAACAATAGTTTTGTAAGCATTGTAATTTATTATTTAATAAACATAATTTTGCTGTTATAGCACAACAACATAATCGTAATTCAATATGTTATGTTCACATATAATTTTTTACTTATTTTTTATACGACTGTATTAAAATTTGATTAATATATTTGTATGTTATAAACTGTATTTTTACGTATATAAGTTAAATGAAACACGTGTCAAGTAACTAATTATTGTCGTGAGTGCTGCATGACATTGTTATGTTATCGCAATTGGTTACAGCGTAGAAATAATCCGTTTCTGTTAAAGTTATAATGACAGAAAATCTTACAATTATTCACTCGGAATTTGTTCACGTTACAAGTTTACAAAACTCATTCGTTATTCGTGGAAACGTATACGGTAGAATTTAACGACGTCACATTTAGCGAAGAGGTCTTTTATGTTTTCGAGAAGTTTCCAAAGGAAACTACCCGCAAAAAGAAAACGCAAATTCTGGAATTCCGAACATTATCGCGGGGATTCCAATTATTTATTTTTTTGGGAATTCGTTTAAATTACAACACTAACACTTCGTACTGATTCTTGACTGATAAATCTAGAAAATAGTACACCAAATTATACGTATTGTTATAAATCATAATACATTGTTTTTGTACGCTCTGCGACGTGAGAAAATTTGAAAGTAAATATTAATTCTTGGTGATTTTCCACGGATAAAAAGAATTATCTCTTAAATATTTAAACGTAATAATTTAAGTAAGATCATGAAAAAATTATGTTTCGTGTAATACGGTTATTGATGTACACAAGTAAAGGAATTTTAATTTACAAAAATGATTTACAACATATCAATAATATTAACAGTAATCAATGAATCGATAAAATATGTATGTCAATAGAAAAAATAAATTAATTTTAGAAAGACTAATAATTTTTTATAATGAATTGCCTTAAAAATGTTTAGTAATTTTATTAATGTAAATGCTGTACACGAATATTTCATTATTCGGAATATTTAGCCGAACAATTTGTATTCGATTTCAGCCGTACTGGATTCGAACGAGCAACCATCATGGACGTGCGTCGAAAATGTTCGCGTACTGTATATTTATATTTAGTAAATAATGTGGTACGTTTTTCACGTTTCGTACCGCTAAATAAGTTTGATAATTATTATTATTATGTTCACATTGGTACGTGCGTACGTATTCGGCGTATTCATAATGCCTCGACTAATTCTGTTTATTATTGGGAAATTTAAACAAAATAAAAGGAAATATTTAGGAAATATTCATCGCAACGAATACACTACGTTTTAAAATCGTATCATGTCTCCCATGTTATCAGTTTTATATTATATTATAATTTGTCCTTTCGTATTTTCGTTTTACTTATCGTTATTTTATGTGACATGACGTGCCGTAATTGTTGAAACAGTACGAAATCAAAACCACTACAATTAATAATACTAATATTACTATTACTCAACAATATTTAAACATTTTTTTTCTCAAAGTTAATGTCAATGAATATCTTGTTTTCATTCGTAAGAAACATAAACGGAGTTCACTTATAAACAACGTCAAAAATAGAATAGAATAGCTCACGTCTACTTTTATCGATTCATTTTATAGTAAGTTGTTGGGGTTAGGTTACCTATTTGAAATTATATAATTCGAGCACATACAAAATTAGTTCTTTAATATATCATAACTCGACGATTCAATTAATTTTTTACATTTAAATGTTCACTGTCGTTAAATACACAAGTCAAACAAGTTATATGCTTATAAATTACAGTTGAGCTTCAAATATATAATAGTCGAGTAAATCATTATAAATTTAAAACCACATTGGCAATATCAATATTATGATCAACGTTATTAATGAAATATTTTATTATAATGCGAATAAGAAATTTAAAAAAAAAATAATAAGTCCATGTTATACATGGTTTTCTATTAGAATGAATTTAAAATTTACAAATTGTTAACACAAGTATAATATCATGAATTCGGTACTATAAAATGTATGATCTTAGTCAGTGTTAGCTATATGCTTTTGATCTGTGCTAGCTGTATGCTTTAACTTCATGTTAATTTGATTCGGTAAATGCTAAGCTCAAATATAAACAAGCATACACATAGAGACAACAGATTAAACTTAATCTAACTAGGGTTGCATGTTAATCCAAATTAGACATAATAAATGAGTCGTGTGAAAAAAATATTAAAATGTTCATATCTAATACATGCTAATACATGCAAATAATATTATTATTTATAAAAAATTGGATCGCTAGTTAAAGTACAAACTTAAGCGTACCAATGAAATTATTCAATACCTAAGATCGAAACATCGGTCAGACTTTGGGTATATGTATTTTCCAACCGACATGTCGAAAATGTATGCATAAAAATATATTCATTTTTTAAGTCGTTAATTCAATTTTTGGTTTTATTTTTTTTAAATTTAATTTAATTTAATTGGTTTTTTTACCATAGAAAACATTAAAATCGTTTATATTTTTACAATAAAACTGGTTATGTATTTTAATAAATGGAACTGGGTAAACAATTATTTCCATCGTGTTTCTTTTGGTACAATCAACAAAAATTAAAAACAAGAATCATGAAATTATTAGTCATTATTTCACTAATTTTCTTTCCTTTATACATATTAAGTGTTCTAGAAATTTTCTTTTTTTTTCATGAAACTAGGTTTAACCTCGTTCATATTATAAATTATAGTGTACACTTAATTTGTTTTCACGTAGGCATCATTAGAATTTTATTTCGTATATTATATGTATTTCAATTTGAGAAATCGCAATGCTTCAAACCATAATAATTATATATTATTAATAATATATAATATAATATATAATATATATCTAATAATAATAATAATAATAGGTAATATTAATTTTTTAGAATACTGTTTTATCGCTACGACATTCAAATTCGTTGTACATAACAAACATTGACAAAGAGTAGGTACGGTGTGTTTCAACCCAAAATGCATGTCTACACTTACGTAAAATCATCAAATAAATAACGAGAGAAAATACTAACCCTGCACACGAGAACCGAGTCTTGTCCTTGCCACGATATTTTGATCGGCTCGTACGTTCTGTCTACAAACCTGGTCGATTGATGTAGTGATGCCATTATAGATATCCACGCAACGCATTTAAGTACTCGAGGCATTGTACACCATGTTCTCGCCACCGGTGCATGGCAAACGTATATGTATCTGTACACACAACAAATAATAGTAAGAAAAATGTTTATCAGTTTACCGATAAACTCATAATAATAAATAGTGACCAATAAGAATATAACAGTTGTGTATTTAGGTCAAAAGTTTTTCAATTTCCGTTATGCAATTAATAATAAACTCCGTAGAAACTTCGTCGAATAGTCCGAAAAACTCTGTTGATAATTTTAAAGATTCTATAAAACGTGTACGACACACTTAAATCTATTTTGAAGTGCGCTTTTTCTTTTATTACACAGTTGACGGGTAGATAAGATGATTATTTTTAGCGCGAGAAATGAAATCACGTCGACTCCTCGATATAAGCCCGTCCATTAATTCGCTAAAGAAATAGAAACGTTTATTGATACATATTGTTAATATAATTATTATTTTTAATTATTATACGCAGAATTGATGGTATTCGTAAATTTTGATACTCTTGCATTAAGTATGCCTGTGAAATTTGTACGGTAAATCTTATTGGAAAAAATTTAAGATGATTTTGGCCACTATCGGATATTAATTCAATCCCACGTTGTGGTGTGGAAATAAACTGTTATACGATAATAACGAGAGTTTAATAACATTTACAGATATTTGACATTATATATATTTTATTATGAAAGACGATATTACGCAACAACTTCAGACGTCTCCAAAAGTGGGTTTTCTCACAGGACGCATTCCCATGATCGTCAAATCACGGTTAATATTATATTGTCTATTATTAAACTAAACCAAGAAAATCAAAAACATTTTGTTCAACTCAGCGTCTTTATTACTAGATGTTGAACGTGTTTCTATCTAACAAAATATTTCAAAATAAACTTACAAAATTATAAATCGCGTTAAAATTATCACATTACAGACTAATGGTTTTCGTAAATAAGTATAATGTTTCGTTGTAGAATATCGTTGGCATAATACAGTACCATTGTAAATTATTCTTGCATAAAAACCTATCACTGAAAAAACGTTCTATTTAGTTATTTGAATGTATTGCAATGTTAATATTCACGTAAGCAAATTAAAAGCAGTGTAAATACATTTGTTTTAATTGTTATTCTCAGGAAATAACATATAATCTTATATAATAATTGTCTTTTCATTTGATCAATTTCTATATTGACTGTCTTCAAATGTGTACTTATTTTTGTAAATCATTTAAAAAAATTATTTGATTACATTTTTTATACTAACGTTTTAAGTTAGATATGTTTCGAGTGAAATATATCCAGTTAATTTAGAAATAAAGTGACTAGTCAAATTTTAAGTTACTGATTAAATTAACGTCTAACTTAACTTCTATTATTCAAACTAGCTAGTGTCTAGCATTGAGTATATGGCACGTATAGAAATGCGCAATATGTTATTATCTGAATAATAAATAATACACTGAGTCACGAATGAACGTGATTCTTTGAGTTGCTGAATAAAATGAAAAAAAATCGATTTGTATTCATTAATTGATGAATGAACACCTTTTTAATTAAAACATTTCATGGGTATAATGACGATGACAAATTATGAGTTATTTCATAATCACTTACTAGTTTAATCATGGAATTACGTGACTTGTAATTTAGCCACAAAACGAGGTTAAATTACAGAATAAATTAAGTATATATGCCTTCAACATACCCTTAAACCGTATTATAACGATTGAGAAATTGAGATTCTGGGAAATTAAAACTTTCACTGACAACGTTATTGCTGTCATTGGGTAAAAGAATTGACCGAAAGAAATAAAACAATCAACACCGAAATTATCGAATTTCGAAAACAACAAACATTTAAACTCTTATTAATGTAATATAAAAAGTCGTGTGTACCAACGCTTTGTAACAAGTACATTTCTACTCGGTCGGTGTTTGAAACAAAAAGATTATTAAAGCGCGATTTCGATATTTTATTATACGCAGTTTAAATTCGATGGGCCGAAGAATCGCGAGAGAAAATACGAAAGTTCTGCGCAAAATTAACACGAAATATCTTTTTTGTATTGAACAGGCGACTTTGAACGAAACGTTTTTCGCTTGTATACCCATTAAGATTTATTTGAAACGTTTCTATAGAAAATTATGGTATTGTTAAGCGGTGTATAGAGATTTTATCAATTAAAACTCTTTTACATTCTGAGTAAAACTGTTTCGGTTTTTGTTCGTGTTCAAACTTATTACACTACTTAAATGTAGTATACATCTTCAGACACGTTTACCCAATACATTTTGCTGAACTGATTTATACTAAACTTTAATACACTAGTTTGTTACTGAAGTAGTTTGTTCTCAGATTATTCCTCGAAAATTCTTTTGGTAAATGAAATGTAAAAAAATGGGTATAACCTAACACGTTAATTTTAAACGCAAAATACGAAATTGTGTTCAAAATAATCATCAAAAGCTATATTTATTCGTGATTTGTACAAATTACTAAATAAATTAATAAAAAGTAAAGTATATTCCATAGGTAAAAAAATTCTGAGTTATTAGGTGGAATAACTAATCAATATAAATACATAATAATAATATTAATTAATTATTTAGACTAGCTTTCACATTATAAATGTATCATATGTCTACTCAATAAATTGAAAGTTTGAAGAAAAAGGTAGTGAGTGGCTTTAGATGGTCGATTCGAACGAATTAATTGATTGGGTGTTATCAGAGTTTGTCTTATTATTTTTAATTGTTGAATAACAAAGTTACATCATATACAAGTAATATCGATAGTATATTATATGTTTAAGTTTGTAAATTATTGTAAGTTATTCAGGTTTTAAATAAAAAAATCGTACGTGTTCAAAACTAATATGTTGACGATTTTCCCTGTATATTTTATTGAATTTATTGGTAGTTTTTCCGTGCATTTGAGAAAACTATTGGGAAAATCAATAAATTTGTCAAATAAACAAATGTGTCATAAGATACGTTTTTTTACCGGAATGTGGTATTACAATGAAGTATTTCTTATACACGAAAATGAGTTCACACGTAAAATGAAACATGACATCGTAATACTATTAAATTATTCACTGCCCTCAGAACATAACACAAATTTAGCGTTGTTATTACATATGTTTTTAATAATTAAATTATACTTGGATAATATAACCTTCATTAAACATTAATTTCAAGTGTTAAGATAAATCATTGTTTCCAAATTCAAATTAAATATATAATGCTAACTCATATTATTTATTTCAGTTTTCTGTCAATGTTATTGCTATCAGAGTTTTTTTACCGTTGTTATGCGATCGTAAGAATAACGCTGATTATAAATGTGATTTTCGTCGTGGTTATTTTTTTTCCTGCATGAATAAACATATTTGTTCCAATAATTAGACCTGTGACTTTATCAATATTTTCCATAACATGTTCATCAAATATGTTTGGGGTTTTGGGTTTATTCTCGGTTAAAAGGATATAACAATATGATAGAAAAATTAACATGACATCGTCTTTGGTCGGAGAAATAACAAATTTTCAAACGTCCCATGAGGCAATCACACATGATTGATTTTTAATAAGTGCATGAACTCCTAGAGATTTGTTCGTTTTAATCATATCAAAGTTTATTTAATTCATTGTTTACTTGATTGACCACTGTTTGGAATAAAGTGCAACAGGCACAACATAATAGACGTACAGTTCGAAAAACGAAATCGTCGACGTTGTCGGTAGACGGATTGTCAATAATTTATAACAATCCTGATATATAGTGCAATAGATATAGTCATGCTATAGATTTATCTAACAATATGAATCTTAAATATTTAAACATCATTTCGATAGGTTCCGAATAGCACTTATAGGCGGGGAAGAATCGTCTTTGAATAGAGAGTATTATTGACGGAACTATCGGCCTGATTTTTATTTGTTTTTAATTACAGTTCGTAAGTTACAATTATAGTGTATTTGTTGTACTATATTATAAAAACTCGTACAAGGTAAAAGTCGTTCTAACAGGATATCAGTTGATATGTACGAAAAACGTCGTGAATACTATTAAAATGTTTGAATTTTTTTTTCAACGATTCATTTAAAGTTTCCTTTAATAAAATTAAAATAAGATAAGATAAAAAGAATTTTTGATAATAAATGAAATTTATTGCGCAATATTAAAAACGCCATCATATTGTTTTACTAATTCTTACAAAATATATTTGACAGATTTTGTTTCAAAATCATATTTGACGGTTTCAGTATTCAATTTCATTTTATTGCAATCATGCAAAATGTTTGATTAAAACAAACATTCGTTTTACATAATGAGTTTGATTTTTTTCTGCGTAAGAATTTATAATTCACAATTTGTATACATAACAATTATACATAACAAATTAATGGAGAATCTTGGTCTGGACGTTGCTAACAGAAAATTGCACCCAAAATTAATTATTAATAATGTAGGTCACACATTGGAGTATTGTCACTGTACATCCTCTTCAATCACATCATCCAGTATAGTAAATTTAATATCAACCTTTTTATTAATTGTATAATGTATGCTACATATGTAAAATATATTATAAAATACAAAATTATACTTACGATAAACAGGTATATTTTATTTTATTTTAAAAAATAACGTAATAATTTAATGAAATGGAATATTTTATATTATAAACCGAATTTTAGTTTTCTAATTTAATTTGTATTATTATTTATTCATATATCGTTGTTTTTAAGTGCATAAACATCCTAATTCTACCCATGAATTATTTTTAAACTTTAATTTAATTTGATGTTTTACAGACATTCACAGCACAAGACGTCTTATTAGTTGAACAATTATTATTTTTTTTTTTTTTATAATTTAAAACTTGCAATGTATTCAAGTTACGTTTATGATTTTAAAATTGAAAATAATTTAGAAATGAACTTTAATTTCAATCACAAAAAATTATATTTTGTATAAACAAATAATAATTAATAAAATTTAACAACTAAAAGTTTCTATGAAAAACATATGGATATATAAGATGTAAATTATATTCATTATTCGATTTTATGAAATAATTATAAAAAAATTATTAATTGCAGTAAAGTAGTATTATTACAAAATTGTATTTTGTTTTTGGTTTTTTTATTTCATAGGATAGTACAATATTGATGATTCAAATATAAGAAATTAAATGAAAACTGCAATACAGTTAACGTTAATACCATAAGTTGCAAATCAAAACATTTTAAATCATTCAAACAGATTTGTTTTTCATCAAATTTACGTGGTTCAAAAATACGTTTCAACTCGTCGCAAAATATTCATGAATTTTAAAAAGTATAAAAATCCATTGAAATACGAGTGCGTTGTTTCTCAAGTTTTAGTATCATGTCGTGGATAGCAATTGTAAATTCCTCTTTCTGAACTCTTGTAGGGTTACAATCTTGAAAGTTTATTTCGATCTTTTAGCACGTGACAGTTGTTGTGCGCACATTTCTCTAATCAAAAGAAGTAAGCCGTGTAAATGAAAAGTTCGACGAGAAATCCAGTTACAATTCCCAAGGAAGTTCTGGACTAAAAAAAAATCAGAATTTCGGAATTCAGAAGTCAGAAAAAGTTCAGCGAGTAGTTTCGAGATTCTAGAATGCCAGTATAATGGATTCACAGAAAACCTACTACGACTAATTTCGAAATCCCAACATTAAATCTGTAAATAATTCGTCAGAAATACAAGATTTTCTTCTTAAAACTAGCTTTAAATTATTGAAATTCTCATTTAAATCTACATGGTTGACTCTGTGTTGATATTCTAAAAAATAATTGTTGGATTTAATAAAAGTGCATCTTCATTTTAATGTTAACATTAATATGGACGTAAAATATGATAAGTCTATGTAGATAAAGCTATAGATAATATATTTTTATCCATAGACTATAATTATTCGTGCCATTTTGCGAATGTTAAATTCAATGTGGAAAACCGGCGTAATCAAACACATTTAAAAAAACAAATTTAATGATCAAACATAATAATAATTATTTTAATTATCTTGGGATTCTCGGATCGTTTGACACACTGACCAGATGGTGCAAATACTACTTAATTAATTGAAATGTAAGGGAGATGGGGAAAAGTTAAAAATAATATCTTGAACCACGAAGTGCGGTGTTTGACGAATCGGATTAGCTCTCAAATCAATAACAATATTATTTTTTAATATTAAATATCACGTTATAAGTGATTTTCTATTTTAAAGTTGTTGGTCATTGTTTGATATATACATTTTTTTCGTGAAACAATCCGAATTCCAATAACATTTAACCACAAACTAATGTAAACCGTTCAATGTAGTTGTGTACCTACTTTTGTATAGACATTAGACAATATTCATAAGCGTGAAAGCAAATGACACAAAGTAACGACAGTGCTGTTTTATATTAGTAGTCTAAATGTTGCGGCAAAGTATGAAATCGGAATTTTTTTTTTTTGTGCCCGTTCTCTGTGCATAATTCTGATTTTAGTGATCAAAGTATGAAAAACGTACATTATTCGGGAATTGTGCACAGTGACTAAATCAATATGATCAAAGTAGATGAATCTGCTATATTGGTACTTATTTTACTTTCTTATTTTAATAAATAGAAATAATCATGGTTAAGCATTTAATAACAATTACTATTACAAGCGCTACCTGTGTATCATTTGTAAAGTTATAAAATACTCAACAGTTTATACACACATAGTATAATTTATTATTAATTTTATTTTATTTAAGTTATGACTTTAAATTTATTTATGTAATTGAAATTGTATTAGCACTATTATTTAAAAAGTAAAATTAAACATATTACATAAATTTGTATATACGTATTATTTATTTTGTATCATTTTATTTTATTTCTACACAAGCCACTGTTGTGACGTTTAAAGCTACAAAGTCATTTGAATTAAAAACAGTTTAAAATGCGTAATATAAAATGAAAGGCATATATAAACATCAACTATGCACTATTTATCTAGTAAGGTACAAATGTTATCCTGGACAACAATTAGATATTTTTCCCCTTATTTATCTAGATAAGAAAAAAGTAATAACTTTTTAGCTGGCTAATTTATCTAGATATTATAAAACATTTCATATAAACTGATATATTCTGATGATAAAATTACATTTTCATGTTCCCGAACGTTCTGAATTTACATAAAAAAAATTTAAAAAAGTAATAAAACAAATCTTTTTTTCCGGGCAATGTACATAATATATTTTAGTAGATGTATTAATTTAAGCGTATACATAACACATAGGAGTTTATATTACTGTATTTTATACTATTTTACAGTGTAGGTAAGTAATCCCGACAGGAAAGGAAATTCATGTGTTAAAAAAAAAAAAGAAGAAACAGTTTAAAAACGCTATTATCTAACTTTTTAAAGAGACGGCTATCGTTTTTGATATACCTGTTGGACAATTTATCACACTATTCGATATTGGTTTTAGCAAATGATTTATTCAAAATATTTAGACGTGTCAACAGTTTTTATGCGAAATACCCTTCACATTTTTTTTTGTTTTTTTTTTTTTTGTTCGCTAAATGTTTCCAAACGTTTAAAACGTGCGCGTGACGTTTCCATATCTACGGAATTACGATCTTACGGAATTATATTGTTTCTACGTCACGCGCGGTGCACCTGATTCTGTTTCAAAAAATTGGTTTTACGCTTAGTAAATGAATTGACGTGGGTCAATTATACTCACGTATAAAAATAAAACGATGTGAAAATCAAAAACTATATTCAATGGCCCGTGCAAAAAGGTGTTGAGTAACAATAAATCTCTCCGAATCCTTTCGGATTTATGTCCCGTAAAAACGTACCTTTTTCCTCGAATTTTCACTACTTTTATAGCGCCATATAACTATTATCAGGCTATTGCGACCGTTCGACGTTTTCTTTTGATCAAACTACTTTGAATTTGGTTCATAAAAAAAAAAAAATGCAGCAAAAGTACCTTCTTCCACACAATTGAAATATTAATTTAAAAAAGTCGAATTTAAAATTAGATTAATTTTGGAATTATTCATTTTTCCGCAAGATCCTCTTCGGTCAAATAGTACGACATTTATATATGTAAGGCCGGCGATGTTCAAGCCGTAACAGTAAAACAACGGTTTTGGATTTTTTCCCGTTCGACAAAATAGTAAATTTAAAATGTGTAAAAAAACTCTATTTTTATATTCAAACTCCGATTTTATACGGTTGTTTTAATAATAGCGTATCAAAAATATATTACACACGTAACGAAATAATAATAAGAGTCACGTGAATTTAAATAATAAGTGTTACATATATTTTTATGAAGGAGACATGAAGCTAATATGAACGTATGAATAGGCGTATAATGAACTATTATTGTAATCAGTGGCGGAATTTCAAAAATTTTCTGGGGGGGAGTTAAAAAAAGATAGTAAAACAAATAAATATAATAATAGTATTTTAATATTTTTGGTAGTAGAATATGAATCACTACAGAGTGTCGGGAGAGAGGGTCCAATACCCCCAGACTCTCCTGTAAATCCACCACTGATTGTAATCGATAAACAATTCTATCCGGACACATACATGTACCACGTCGGAAACGTCACTTTCCGCCAGACCAGGTAGAGATACGTGTATTAGTCGTCGTACTGCTGTAATATGTTATGAACACGCGGACGGTGAAATGTATTTTGTTTTTTAATAAACCGCGACGATTCATTATGAACGTACGAGCACAATTTTTCCCAATCGTTTAAAGCCAGTATGGTATATTTTCTCCCGCGAAAACACGATAACGGTTTTATTTTTATTAAAAAATATTTTTCATCAAGATCCCGTGGCGAAGATGAACGTTATTTTCCAAGCAGTCTGTCTATTACATGTATTAGCCTTCACTGCCAAAATCTCTGAAATTAACGTGTATTTTCTCTAAAAATACGTTATTAAACTGTTAAAAGAATAAAAAGAAAGAGGAGGTATTATTTAGAAGGCGTATATTCAGATATGTTGTACAAATTTAAGTCTGCACCAAGGTTTGTCACTTTACACCAGTTCTTTCGTAGATTTGTCCGATAACATTTTTATTACTTTCTGTTATTACTACTCCTATTAATTATTTGTTCCATTAATAGAGTCATAATGTTGGTCGATGAAAAACCATAGATTTATGCAACGGCTGAAAATGTGTTTATAGGATTTTCGTAGTATAATTAATAAATATTATTTATGAACGGTTGATATTAGAAACTTATAAATGTGTTATCACATTTAGACGATACCATTTTCGCAATGAACAAATAGTTTCGAAAAGTATACTCACTGGGTTGCGCAAAAATAAAAATACAGTCCAATTGTATTAGAAAGAAAACAAAGATTATACTGAATCATTCTTTGTTGAGAAACCGCACATTATCGTACACGCACACATGACTCACCAACACTACCGCTTTTGTTATGGTACCAAACTATGTTTAATATAAAATATCACGTTCGAATGTCTTCGAAAATACATATGAATCGCGGACAAGGATCTTGCCGAAACCAATATTGCAGTCACGATCTAAATTTGATTAATACGATTTTAATTTCAACTAAATTACAACATAATGAAAAAAAATAAAAAATAAAAAAAAATGCTGATCTTTAATATCGTGGTTTGTTTTATCGACACAGATTACCGTTATATGTGTTCGGTTCATTAAAAGTGTGTAGGTTGACTGTGCGCTACGATTTAATGTTATGAATACTGTATAAATATTTAGTGATTTATCTACCTCTTACAAATAAAATACATATCTATAGATATAAATATGGTTGGTTTAATTTTTCACGTTAAATTCAAAATGCCATAATGCATATGTTAACTGTTGAATAATTTTATGTTTAGTTAATGTTACCAAATAGATTTGTTTACGATGTTAATGACGTATCTTATGCATTTTCGTTTCTCGCGTGTGAATTATGAACTATGAAATTATTTTAGATAAAAATAGTTAATTATTTTATATAAATATTTAGATTTCGATTTGTTTGTTATTTATTATTATAACATGTTCTAATACAAGACGTTTTCGGTGATTTATTTATATTTAAATGATGTCAGACTACATCGACATGTAATGGAGCTTATACAAAATATGAACACTTTCGTAAAAATGAATTCGTGTTATTTTTTTTAAAAGATTGCATTGTATTAAAACTAATCAGTACTAAAGACATTTTCGTGTAAAACAGGTAAATATAAAACGTACCTTACAGTATATATATATATATGTTATATGTTATATATATATGTTGTTTTTCGCCTAGGCCCAGTGTAAAAAAAGGTGATCGATTTTTTTTTTCAGAATTAACGTGTTTTCTCTCTTCAATCGTAATTAGTTTTAACTTTTTACCTTTTACTTAATTTAAAAAAAATGTAATTTACAATTTAGATAGAAATGTGCACTGAATAATAAACACAAAAATGAATTTAAATTTACATAGTAAATAAAAAAAATAAGTTTTTTGATATAACTAATAAAGATTTGTATATCAGTAGCTTTTCTATATATGAAAAAATGAAATCAACTGGAACACGAAGCAAATATTCTGTGCTCTAATGAACTAACCAGTAACTATTAACCATTAAATCAATTTGGTGTTATGGTAGACTGTTAGAATTTGTTTTTTTCGTTTTAAAAGTATCAAAAATATGTTCTCTTAGTTAAAATTTTCTGGTGTATTAGATACATATACAAAATAATAATAGATTCTAAAAACCATTTGTTTTAAAAATATTGATTAAGTCAAACATTTTACGAAACAAATCAATATAAAGTCTTCGGCTAAAACGTACACGACTTGAAACGGCATTCATCTCATTCAATATTTTGTAATCGTCAATAATATCAGAAAGAAACGTAGTGCTTTATATGTTTTTATAATAACGAAAACGGCGACCCTCAACTTATACGGCGAGTCGGCGCCCCTAAAGTGGTTTAAACTCATTTTTCCCCCTTAGGCCCGAGCGCACTCAGCCTATTATATTTGTCGACCCGGTACCGCAGACGCCTCAATAACTTATAAGTTATTCAATAGGAAATCGTGTTCCTGGCTATTGAATATTATTTCCTTTCACTGTGTCAGACGTAAAAACGCTTTTTGTTTTTACATATTATGTTAGGAAGAAGAAGACCTTTTTTCACCCGCGCTATTTATTCGTAGACGTCGTCTTGAAGGGATGTGTTCCACGGAGACTATGGTTTTCCGCCGCGTCGCATCGCATCAACCCGACGTAATGGTCATTCGGGTTCATGCCGAAACGAGCGGGAATCCGTATTATACCACGCGGGATCACCGAATGATCGGAGACGAAACGTATATAATTTTAATTAAATATGCATAAATGATTAACTTCACAAGGCAAAAAATATGTGCATTGTACATTTTTTCGGCTGAATCGAACATTCGATTTCATCCATGTGCGGCGAAGGGGATTTTCCATTTTGATAATTTAAAGTTATTAGTAAATTATATTATTATTATATCAATACATTATTTATGCAATAAACATGTGTGTGTGTGTGTGCATGCGTATAATCGTCTCACTATCTATTCCTTAGTCGATAAACTAATAACCTGAAACTATAATAATAATGAAATGAAACTGCTGAAAATGTGAAATACGTGTTCACTTAGAAGTTTCCAAAAACGAAGATTCCTATGTTTTCAACCGAATAAATTCGAACGTACACGATAATGATTTATTGTTTTTATAATTTTAATTTCCAAAAAAGGGTTTTTTTTTTTTTTTTTTTTTTGAGATTTCGAAAACTTTAAGCAAATGATTTAGGAGAAGTCAAATACTCGACCAAATCATTTAGGAGATTATTAATAAATGTTACGAAAAGTACGATACAATTTATGAGTTTTTTTATTTGACTATTTAAAGAAACATTTTTCTTCTTCAAAATTTAATTTATTCTTAATTTAATTACCTGATATCTGCTGTAAATAAGATAAGTATTTATTATACATACTATATTTAACTTTTTATTAATAAATTAAGCAAATACTTTTTTTGTACTATGTATACATAAGTTTGTATTTTTCCAGATGCTTTGTCGTCTTCTAATTATAAAATAATAATAGATGAATTAAAAAGAGTAGTTACATTATTTAATTAGTGAAAATTATCATCAAGCATTAAAACAGTTTTCTTTATAATTTTTAGTTTTTTATAATTATGATATATATTTCCATGATTTAATTCTCTTTTTCTATATCGATATTGTTGAATGCTATTTACGAGTAAAATGCTATTTACGTGTAAAAAATAAAAAAAATGGGTTGAATTGACGATAAATTATTTTGTGGTATTCAAACTTGTAATTTATAAAAATTACAAAAGAATTGATATTTAATATTTTAACATTGGAAAAAAAATTGAGAAACTAACAAAGAAAATAATTGAGTTCCAAAAAAATTTTTTTTTTCAAACCCAATGATTCACTATTGATTTCAATTTATGGATAATATAATCATCATTAAAACGTTCAATCAAGTCGAAAACTACCAGTGACAGCGTATTTTTAAGAGCTCTAAATTTAACACAAGCTTAGACACATTTAATACTTTAAAAATATTGATAATATTATTCGTTAACTTCAATAAACATCGTCCAGAAGCATTGTTCAGATACAATGATTTAACATTGCTTGCAAATTCAAAGTAATAACAAAACTCTAAAATCTGTGTCTAAGTATACCATTTGAACCGATATCCACAGCTTCCGTTACTCATTATATATTTGTTTTTCGGTTTTATAAATTCCTGCATGATAATTATCCGTAAGTTATAATTGAACGAATCGTTCTGTGATCATGACGCGCTTTATAAGACAAGTTTTGTTGATTAAACGATCGATCAATATTTTATTCCGTTTGTTTCTCCTCGCGGTCAAGAGCAAATAAATGTAACGTATACTTTGTCGACGGTCAGCTGATCAATTGTTATTGTCTGCTCATATACTATGGGCGTTTCGACGTTTTGTGGCGATATACAATTGAATAATAACGAGACGAAGAAAACGTATTTTTCATCCGCAATTTTTGATACAACCCTGTTGAATCAAAGAAAAACATGTACTGTGTTATTTTACGTTTATGTTTGCTGTAATGCTGACACTGCATAAAGAAAACGGTTTCCGTCACAGAAATTCGATGTTTTCGTTTTTGCAATAATATCCTAAAACCCGTTTGCAGCGTATCGTTATTGTGTTTTATATATAGACTGTTTTCCGGTATTCGAACATTTCCCTTTAAATGACAACAGGGACAATTGTTATGCTCAACGATAAATAAAATCTCTGTTTACTATAATCGAAAATCGTTTACTATCGAAAACGTTTATCACGCGAAAATATTACGTTACGTAAACATTGACCCATCCGAATTTGTATTCCAGATAAAAGATTCACCATTCGTGGGGCGTGATTCCCTAGGGAGACGTGAACATTTTTAAAAACAATAACATGAAAATTGTTGATATCTATGAAAATTAATTCATTAAAAAATACATTGAAGTTTTATTTATATTAATCAAGTACCTAAAAACAATCACGACACACATATATATTTATACATTATATTTATATTTCAGTCTTATAATGAGGAGATGCGTCACCTAGTACAGCAGTATAAAAATGGTGCATAAAACTCAAAAAATTAAAAAGCTCTGCTCTAGGTGAACACAATTTTTTTTCTTTCTTAACAAAGTTCGTTTCTTTTTGTCAAACCGGGGTGAAAAAATTATTATATCAAATATCGTGTTCTAACACATTTTTTATGTTCTTTGAGAAGTACAACAAATATTTGGCGCTTCAATATAAATTTTGAACAATACAGTACTCTGGGAAGAACAGTCCTGTTCAACGGGCGTTATATTTATTTTCTTATAACTTTTACTTAGAAGTCAGAATGTGAAAATAGTAGAATAAAATGAATTAGCGTGAGACCGGGTTACGCATAAATTATAGTCATCATGTCCACTAATTTATTATTAATAATAGAATAATTCATTCAAGTATTTTTTACAATTTTCTATATTAGCTTATTATAATTTTTTAATTAAATATTTTATGAACGCATATATATTTTTAATATTAATAATAATAATAATAATAATAATAACTATACATATATTTATAGGTATTCCAATTTACTAAACATTTAAAAATAAACCATAAATGAAAATTTTATAAGTGTAGTATTATACATAAAATACATATTATATTGCATAATATATTTGAGTAAGTTATAAATAATCATGTCATTATTTAATGGACACATTTTATGTTACTGGTATCTATTTATATATACATTATTGTCGTAGATGAAATAATTGTGTTTTTTAGTATATACAGTATATTTTATTCAATGTTGTCGTTATCTATATTTAATATCGAGTCATTTTTTTTTTATTAAAGGCAAATCTTAAAGTAGATAAAAGTTTTAGTTTACTGCGTAGCAAGAATAAGTTTATAATGCCATTGAACCATTTTCGTAGTTTAAAGTCATTGCAAAATAAAGTGTATGCAATTTCAGTTTGAAACTGACTTTTTAACTTGTAAACAATTTTATTTGAATTTTAAATTCAAAACGAATTTTATTTAATGAAAATATGAGTAGTGGTTACTTTTACACTATTGTCATTTAATAGAATGTTAATTTTATCGTGTGTTCCTAAATAAAGTAGTACGCGTATAATAGAGTGTTCTCCTGAAAGTATAGTATTGTTAACCGCAATACTGAATTTACGAAATAAATTGTATAGAAATACTTACATTTAATATAAATATATTAATATTTATATATATATATATATTACATAATAGATAATACAGAAAATTGATCTATACTTCAATCAAAACACTATAGAATAAAACGGTAGTCACGATTATAGACACAGAACAAAAGGATGGTTTGAGAGGGCTTTATTCTCTCCGATATCATACGAAGCCCAATAAAACTGTTAATGGATCTTTACAATTTGGTCGTTTGTAAAAATTTTTTAAATTCAATGTATTACACGTAATTTGATGTTATACGATTTTCGCCTTGTAAAATGCATACTGACTAATGGATGTGTACTAATATTACACACTACATTGTGAACAAACATTTTTGGAATGAGCCGAAATAGCGATTCTAATCAGGTTAATACCGACTATTTTGAGTATTCCTACATTTTACATTTTGAGCTAAGCGAGAAATGTATTGGTTACATAATGTTTTTTTTCGTTGTGAATATATTTTTTATAATAGTCGCTCTGATATTCACTGTGACATGCGTTACATTCCGGTGGCAAATCGTTGGTAGATGCTTTTTTATTTGACACATTATCCGATATCCTTAATGGTTTTCTTGAGTGCAACGAAAAATAAATTATCTACTGGGTAATAATCGCAAAAAATCTGGTAACTTAACATATCTGTTTTGGAGTCGGGTCATGAGAAATATTTGTTTTTAAGAGCTGAGTATTTAATACACGCTTAAACATAAAATATTTTAACGACATAAAAAAAAAAAAAATTGTAGGTCGACGTTTTTTTTTTTGAAATGTTTGAAATTTAAAGAAAATATATATAATGATAATGAACTAAATATCACATAAAATCATTTTTTCGAATTGATTTCTATTTATTTGATTTTTAAAATGCAAATTTGTTACATAATTATACACGTTGTTCTTAAATACTAAATTAGCACTTATAGTCAGGAACTTTGTTAAACTTGAGGGTACGGTCAAACATACGGTAATAATAAAAATAATAAATATTTATTTTTGATTATTGTTATGGTCGTCGTGAAATGTACATTTTATGGTTCAGTGAGGGCGTGGTTCGATGTGTTCTCCGTATCATTTCCATGTACCTACGCGATTCGTGGAAATGAATAGAACAGCCAATAGTATTTTATGATGTCGCGGGGTATATATTCATATGAGACTCACTTTCCCGTGCAATTTCATGTACTCGTATTGTTTTGTTAGCTTGTGCCAGATGCCGTTTTAAGGTTTTCGGCGAATTCCAAAGAGAATCTACCATCCTTGTTAGTATAATGATACGGTACATAATACGCGGAACAACATTTTCGGCCATCGTCTAGTTTCACAATATTCATTTCTACGGATTTACGGTAATCATTATTATTATTATAAATATACGTTATTAATGTTCACACGTCCGTATACACTTTGATGTGGCTGAAGTTAAATTTAGCGCGTAACCCGATACCCTTAAAACACACGATCCGTTACTCTACTTTCGAAAAAGAATTTTAACTGTGTCTTTGAGTTTAATTCTGTTTTTCTATATCGTATTTCCGAAACGCGTGTGTATATTCTATTAACATGCAATTTTAAATTTGGCCTGTTCACAATTATAGGACCGTCGTAGTCACAGCATTATTATTAACAATTACATACCAATAGTTACAAATGTTTATAGAAACAATGTCGTTTTAAAACCTACTCTTTTATATTTTATGAATTAGGTAGGTATGTAGAACGCAACGTATAAAGACGTGCATTCATTAGTTATAAAGAATTATTAAATTGTATTTTGATTATGTATTTTAGAAGAATATAATTTTAATAAGTATAACGTGATCATCAGATAAATCAATATGAAGAATAATTATATTGACTCTAATAGATTTCCAATACAAATAAGTATATTTTACCTATATTACATTTAAAATTTTACGATTTATTTCAGAAAAGTCTTACGTGAATACGGTTTTCTCCGATGTACGTTTTTATGCAATTTCTTAAATGGCGTCACTCCGTCGAAAAAATTATACAACGGCACGCCAAAACATGTTTTTGTGTCTTTCGTTCAATTGTGTTAATATTTATAAACATTTTTTGCTTTTTTTTTCATACGGTTTCGACCTCGTAACGCCCTGTACACGCCGGTGCAATAACGTTTTATAACGCATCCAAGGGTCTGACTATCTGCACGCAGAGCCGTGAGGAATCCGTTCGAGTTACCATTCGAAGTGGATAAACTGAAAATTATTGCGAAAACGGTATTCGGAGCAACACTCAAACACATTAAGAAAAGTGTTCGAAATAATTTTCAAACACTTAAAATGAAAAAAAATATTTAATTTTGTTCATAATATTTAACGACATGTTTTGAACGAATTCTGTTTTGGAAACGTATTGCTTGTATGACCGAATGACTATTACATTTCAAAAACATAATTTGTTCAAAATGCTTGTCCGTTATTGATGTTCTATTTTTTGTTTTATTTAGCACACTAAATATCCTTTCAACGGAAGCACTGTCGGGGAGAGGTGTATTGTATTTAATGAACACCTATCAACAGAAATAAAACGTAATACAATTTTTTTTTATTATTATAATCATAAAAACTAAAATATTTATATTTAATTTTTTAATTATAGGAAATGATTGCAAATAATCCAAGTGTTTTGTTGGCAAAGTCTTTAAATATTGACTAGTTTCATTGTCGTTTTGTACAATTTGCGAGAAGGAATATTTTGATTTTCAACAAAATATTATAGCATAAGTATAAAAGAATTTCAAATAAATTAGTATTCAATGTTAAAAAAAAGTACTTGAATACTACTCGAATACAGAAAAGAAGAAAAAGTGTTTTAATAAAGTATTCAATACTTAAAAAAGTGTTTGAATACCAATACTCAAATACTTTAACACTCTGTCCATACACGCATATCGGCCGGTCCAACGCCTGTAAGCAAACTGTGATGTTTTCGTGTATTTATCAATAGATTATACTCGGAAATGCCGTGAAAATAAACACAGTTTTCAAAACCGTTCGACCGCGTGATGATTGATTTATAACGTTCCAGCTGCCGATCGATCCATTCTGTACGTCGTACGTCGTAACACGAGCAGCATTTGTAAATATGCATTTATTTATTTATATCCTTCGTATTCAAAACCGCACGAAGAATTCTCACGAAATGCTGTGAACATAATCTTTTGAACGGGAAAAAGCAATCTCGCCGCGTTTTCACTCCGAGAAAATGTATTTAGTAGACGAAGAGGGCTGAAAACAGGTTTCATATATACATATGTATGTATTATTTTGGAAACGTACTTGAAACATTTTTATTTTTTTTATATTCACTGAAAACAACTAAGATATTATTTCCCTTGATTTTCAATAAAATATATAAGGATTTTGATAATAATGGAGGGATTTTCTAGAACTTAAAACGGATTTGACTAGAACACAAGAACCAACGTTTCTTGTTATTTGCGCTGAATATGATTTAATGTTAACTGTATAACACATAGATAATTAGAGTACACGAGGATATTTATTTGTTCTTTTTTTAAGAAGGCTATTTTATTAGAAATAATAAAAGTTTTTTCATGCACATTAAATATTTTGAAATTCTGATATTCGTCTTATGGGTGAACAATCGTATAATTTCATGTTTAAATCATTATAAAGTAAATGACTTACTACAAATATACAGTTTTAAACGTATCCATACTTCAAACGTATACGCCGAAAAGTCTGATCGAACATGTGAAATATGTTTAATAGAATTGTATGGTATGCTGAACCCTTTAGAAATTGATTCATTTATGCATAACTTAGCGTCTCACAGAGATCAGCATAAATATGTAAAACGATACAAACTTTTTTTTTTCGTAAAACATATATGAAAATATTATTAAAAAGTTAATTTTAAGGAAGTGAAAATTTCGGGGAGCACACTATCCCGGTGTCTCTCTGTTCTTCTAGTTACGGCACTGATATTTTTCATAAACACTATACAAATTGTTCATATTACATTCAGGAAAAAATTTCGAATATCCATTCATATAGGAGAGTATTATTTTGCTACCATTAAAGGACAGAGTTACACTCACTGAATTTTGCTCCTACGACACGTGCAATATCGTGAAAATTCGGGTGAAACGATTGTAATTAAAAATTAATTGAAAACGCTTGTATTCTTTTTTTATCCATTTATTTATTTATTTATTATTTATTTTTTTATATATTTATTATTCTGGAGAAAACCCGAAGAAAATCGTAGCTAGTGCGTTATGTTATACAGTTGAATATACTCTGGTGTAAATTATGGAGAACTATATTAAAATACAAAAAATATGGAAGTCGCGAGACCATCACTCAAATAATAAATTAATTTCCGATGACGCCTATTAAGATTTGATTGTGTTAACCGACGAAAATTGAAGGCGTAATTACGATTTTAATTATAAAATAAATTGAATTGACTAGTTTGTACATCGTACGATGGGAATTGGTGATCTTCACGAATCTTATGGGACTGTCGTACTAAATTGTACGTGATCGTATTTAATCTGTTTGTTTGTTTGAAAAAGAATTATTGATTTGAATTTTTATAATCGAACGATAATAGGTCTATAATAAATTACCTGATTTTTCGATAAGTTCAATTCGTTTATTGTAAATCTGTACTCGACGTAAATACGAGATAATCCGAATCATTATAATGTGCAACGTGCGCATAATATATGTACACATAATTCATAAAAACGATATATATGATACGATTAATACAATGTTTTCATCATATTTCTCTAATTATTATTAGATAATTGTCTTTCATAAAAGTTTTTATTTAAAAAAAAAAAAATATATATATATATATTGCGTCCATAACAGACCATAATACATCCGATTATATTTAAGATAATTGTGAAGAATCACAATAATTGCTGTTGGTGTTCAAAATATACATTTTTTTTCTTCCTTCAGCGATTTAACATTTTTGTATTATTAAAGATAAATCATTATGTAATTTTAGAATTTTAACGAGTTATGTAATAGTTTTTTAGTAATTTTTATTTCGTTGTATTTTTGGATTTGTTTTAAGTTGTTTTCCAAAAAATTTTATTTTTGTTTTATTTCAGCATAAAATATGTAATTTGTATACTTTATAAATATTATATTAGATTCATTTCACGATCCTTGAATTAGAACAAGACATATTTTTGAAGTACGATTTTATACAAACAAATAGTATTCATGGTAATTTTCATGTTCACAGTAATATTTGTTTGTTAAATTCATGATCACAGTCATCGGAATCGAATCGACTGAATTGTTCAACAACAAATTTTATGAATATATACGATATGTTTTAAAAATACGGAATTCAACAGTTTGGTTTTCATTGAAAACGCCAGTTTATAGATGTGATTTCGAAATGCATTATTCTAGGTACACTCGATGCCCGTTACGTATACGACTACATCGAGTTTTATGTACGCGTACCGCAACAGAAACTTAACATCTAGTTAATGTATTAGCGTTTGATGGTCATGGTGTATAATACGATTGCCGACATGTAATTTTAGTACCATTAAAATAATCAGTCGACGGAGATAAATTCACCAAACCAAATGTTGCCGATAAAAACCAAACAAAGCGCACTAAAGTTTAGTATTTCTTTTACTGAATTTAATTCTGGTCGTATAATTTTCTCATCGGACTCGAAGCATATTCCTCTTTCATTATTATTATTCAACCATAGTATAGAAAACTAAACGAGAAACAGTGGTTTTTTTCATGTCCATATGCAAATTTTCGTTACGAATCCGTGGAGTAAAAATAAAAATTTAAAAAAAGTAAATCTCGGTATAGATTTGAATTAGAACCGTTTTGAGTGGTTTGTCAGCAAAACCGATCGAATTCGATAAGTCATATGTCAATCATACGTATATTTACGATGATTGAAATTTAAGTGCTAAATATTATTTCGTAAAAATTTTATTCTATGAACATTATTAATTTTTGTTTGTTTTTAAAACGACCAATAAATTCATTATTATCAATAGCTCATTTTTCTTAAGAAGAGTATATATATATATATATATGTATTATCAATACAAAATAATATATATAAGAAGCATTTAAATGTTTTAACTTTAACTTTTATTATTAATTTTCTTTAAAAACTTTTTGGTAACATGGTAAAAATAAATGAAAATATTTGGTTGATAATGTTTCGTTGGTTTGATATATGACACAACATTTAATTTACATGACATTTTCATCAGAAAAATTGCTTTATCATCATATTTCCATCGCAAAATTTAAATATTAATTCGATGGTATTCGAAAAGGTCGGCATTTAATTGACATTATAGTTTTAGACTAGTTTTATTCGTAAACAGTAGAAACTCGTGTGTATACAACCGTAAACGTTTTGCGGAATAAAATATTTTCGTGAAATGTTAACTGAGTAAGACTGATGTTAGCATTGTTATTTTTGTTGTGAATGGAAATTCACATATAACTTTCGTTTGAAAAACATTTGATTAAAATCGCAATAGAAATGCTGCACGCCATTATAACACAGAAATAAATTAAATATTTTACGAGATATGTATGTAAATTTTGTGTGTAGAAGAACTCAAACGATAGACTGATGTGTTTAAGTAATATTCAAAACCGTCAGGGTTTTTAATTTTTTCTCGGTATTGACATTCACGATTTTGACGTGAAACAATTTGATGTGTGTCGATTTTTTTGACACGTGAACTCACTATGTTAAAAAACGATTACGAAATAATAATATTTAAGCTAATTGAAAAAAATGTGTTGGCCATTACATACCAATATTGAATTTGTATATTAATATAATTTGTCGTCGTAACCCGTCATCGTGTATCAACTATGATTAAATAAAGAAATGCCTTGTTGACGGTGTGCGCGTTAAACAAATAAAATCGCATCAAAATCAAATAAAATCTTTGTTAATTTAATGTTTGAAACATTGAGTTAGAATAACCTACAAGGAAAAAATATAAAAACATGGAAATAACAATTTGTTGATTGTTGTAAATTTTAAATTGACAGAAAAACAGCTATAACCCTTATGATTTTTCAAAAATGTATTTACACGTTTGCGACGAAGCATATGCGGTATGTTTGTATCGGGTATTTGTGTGAACACGTTTTTAGCATAAAGTTTTGTACTTTTAAGTACGTACCATTTTTGTGAATATTATGATTTATCGAAACAAATATTAGACTGACAGTAGTTTCATTATTTTTAGAATACAATATACCGGTAGACCTATAATTTTATCTGTCCATATACCAGCTTTTCCGTACATTTTAGGCTCGAAATGGTCAGTTAATTTTTTTTTTTTTATAAAATAAAAAGTATTCTGTTCACCGCTGCCACTGTGTGTTTTGGTTTGCGGTTGACTGAAAACTGCGTTCAATTATGCAGCCACTACAGTTTAACAGTATGCGGTGTATCGCAGTGAACGTTGTTAATAATAATTCACTTGTTTCTATACTGTGATCAATATTTTACCAAACACTCTAAGTAGCTATGAACACCGTTTAAACGCGTTGTGTTCGAATGCAATAATTCATCTTTTGTCGGCTGTTATACCTGGTGCCCACTTTAATGTTCGTCATCGCAAAATAAGTTTTCAAAAATTAAATTAGCAAATTAAATTGTTGTTTTACAATAACGACAAATCGAAACAGTTATAACATTTGAAACATATTAGATGAGACATTCATAGAAGTTATAGTAGTGTTTATAACGAATAAAAGGAAAATATCCTAATGAAACTACGAAATCCTTTAAACATACTAAAGAAAAAAAAAGTTAAATCCAATCAATCGTTCGGTAAAGTTTTCTGGAAATATTATAGTTTTTGAATTTGGACTTACTGAACTCGCGAAGTAAACAATTTCAACGTTTCGTAACTCTTTAAATAAATGTGCGAAGGAATGAAAAAAAAAAAAAGGAAAAAAAAGGAATGAAGGTCGATATTAAGAAATGTTAATTAAATATTAATATGATACAAATTTTATATTGTTTATATGTTTCTAATTATTTGAAATACGTTTGTCATATAAATGTAAATTAAAAACGAATGTAGACAAATGTTTTTTTATATTTACTTAATAATAAATAAATAATGTGTTCCAGATTTTTGTTTAAACATTTCTATTTCATTATGCTTTTTCCTTGTATTAAAATAATTATTTATGTAGGTACTAGCTCATATAGAATTAATAAATTATTTCATACTATATAAAATTATTTAATTGATAAATTAAAATAAAAACATAATATTTATGTTCGTATTTGTATAATAACGCAGTTTTTCAAAGATAACCAATTAAATTTAATTCCACCGTTTTGTTTTCTTATGTTCGCATATGTTTTTTTTGTTTTTATGAATTTATGAATAATTTGTAAGTTTAATAACGAATAACAATTGTGATTAAAATTTACATTCTTGAATAATTAAAATTATAGTGGTAATATTTTGACAGATGGTATTGTTTGTAAACTAAGATATTGCAGAAATAAACCGATTGGAGATAATAGTGAAACGTGACAAAAAAATATATGTCATGCGTTTTCATGTGAACTACTTTCACGTAAAGATGGACATTTTTTTAATTAATCAATGTTGAATGATTAATTATAAATATATAATACATATATTATTATATAAAATTATAAGACTATTACAAAAATGATTATGTTACTATAATATGTAAATAATGATTATATAACTATATTATTGACATCCGAAAATAGAAAATGGTTTTTACTATAGAGTTTGCTGATAATATTTCACGTAGTTTATATTTTCTGTAATATTAATGAATATAGTTTTTATTTATGGCTAGTATTTTATAAAATAATACTAGTAATCTTGATATAGTTTCACTCGGGGTGAAAGTTATTATGAGTGTAGATTTCATTGCGTTCGAACGTTTAAATCATTCGAGTAAAGTTGAAATTATTATAATTATAAACGACATGCATAATTATTTCCATGATGCATACATAATTTCCAAACATTTTAGACAGTGAAGTATATATATATGTGTATTTTAAACATATTTATTATAAATATAATTATAAATGACTCCCCAAAACTTCGCTATAATTATTTATATTTTCCAAAATACACACACACACACACACACATATATATATATATATATATAGTTGCCTTGACTGGCTTTGCTCAGTCCTCCTTCATAATATACAAAACAAAATTAATCTGGATAAGTATACACATTTCGTTGCACAATCAATGAGTAAGCTATTTTACATTTTCAGTTCTTCATAAGCGTACGTGTAATGTATTTCACGTGAAAAATGATTTGAACATCAAATTTATTCCAACAAGCTAGGAGACTTGATTTTGTGAATTGTTTAATTTTAGGTTATTGTAAAACAAACTTTCGAAGAAAACTGAAAATGTTTGGATTGGAAGTACTACGGGCATAATACCGTCTAAGGTATTATGGGGATGTAGGATAAGTCAAGTTATTTTCTGGAAGCTCCTAGAATCAGTGTTTCCAGTTAACGCAATTATTATTCTGCGTTACTTTCTCGATAAATTCGAAAAGATCCTCTCAAACTCATTCAACCCGTCCAAATGTTCTGATTTTTTTTTAGGTTTTGAAGATTTTCCAACTGTCTGTATCTTTTGCTTTTTTTATAATTCGGGTAGAATTTTACAACATTATGCAATGTTTATATAATAAGTTCTCGTTTGGTAAATTAAATATATTTTCACTCTTCACACATAAAAAATGTACTTAAACTCTGCGTGACATATGAATTCTAAATTATATCTTTTAATTTAAAAGAGATTTTATTTATATTCGGGAATATTTGTTTCCGCGATTAGTCGCCATGGATATATCGTCGCAAAACCATTCATTTTGGTTTGTCTAATAATGAGAATGATCATTATGATTTAAATATGTCAGTTTTGTTTTGATAAAGATTGAGGTTGTTTCAAATCTGTTTATTTGTTATTTCAGATTTAAATATTTATAAAATAACCTAACCTAACCAGTTGTTACAATGATAAATGTATGTAATATAATTTTAATTGTAATTGAAATGTAATCGTGTATTCATTTAAATTAATTAAATTATGTTTCATTTTAATTACGTTTGCTAGAGTAGTCGACAAATTTCAACTAACCTTAAAAATTAACATTAAACGTCTTTTATTTACGAATACATTTAATACAAATAATACATTATATACAGAACGTCAATTAAGAATTATGTTTTTGTATTTTTTATTATTGTATGTATTTTATTTGAATCGTGTACATTCATTGTGAAATAATAATATTTTTTAAATATTTGATTACATTATTTAATTCGTATTTCAACGAATGATTCTACGTTTTCATTTTTATTTATTTTTTTTTATAATTTTTATTATATATAATATACGTTATTTACAAAATATATACGTACTATATGTTTTTAAAGTGTATACATTTCGTTAAATATTTTATTCAAATTATTAAAGCCATAATAAAATGTTAATTATATTTTTGAAATATGGCTGAAGAATGGTTTTTTAAAACCAATTAAAATAAAAATTGTTGTATTAATCTCTATATCGATTATCGGTATCCGTGTAAAATAAAAAGCTCTACCTCAAGCGAAAATTAATTTAAATTTATAACAATTAAAAAACATTAGAATTGTAATTATGAATATAGTTATTCTATATTCTCCTCGGAAGTTCTACTAAAGAAATATTAATATTTTCGTAAAATGTTTTCGGCCAAATAATTTGTCCAATCAAATGTAATCGCCCGATATTAAAACCCAACATCATTGTATTAACATATTCCTTTAGAGTTCAAGTGTATCATTATTACTATGGTTATTTATTTTATGGTAAGATGTGACGTCCTAAGATTACGCATAAGTTAATCATAATGGATCGTGTTAGTATTCCAAAATTATTTGATTCTAATATTTATTTTGACGACGTTTTTTTGAAAATAGCGTTATTGTTAATAACGAATGATTTTAATACTACTAGGTGACTTAAATTCAAGAATTTTTTAATTATCAGCATTTTTCGATGGAACATAGCTGTCCGTATACTTATGATATCAGTAAACATTATAGTAATAACATCATAAACTATGATAAACGAAAAATATATTGATGAATTTAATCTTTGACGTCCGAATAGGCAATTGATTGTTCGGCGTATATCGCGATCCAATAAAGTCAAGCTCCTCAGACGAACAATTAACCGTCGAACCATATTTATTACTCGGAAAACGAACGGCTTCTATAGTGATCATTACTCTCCTCGATACTATATAGCAACGAACAATTAGGATAAACTAGATGTTGTCTACGAAAAACAAAGTTAACATTAAAATTAAAACATGTAAAAATAAAAAAGTATGCAATGAACGTCGGTTTGAGTGGTTAGGTTAGGTATATATTGTATTATTATTCAATGTATAAAGACGGCTGTTACATATATTATTGTATTACAAAAAAAACGATTTTCAGCAAAATTCAGTTTAAGTTTTGTAATTATTATTCCAAATGCAAACTTGAAATATAATTAAGCCCACCGATTTTACAATTACTCATTAATCGGACGTATCATCAAATATATATATATATATATTTTATATATTAGAAATTCATTTCATTTAGAATATAGGTAGTTATTTTTTATAATCAAAACGATTTGAAAGGAAAACTATTTAATTAAACACTTATTAATACATTTATAATCCTATCTAAAATATCCTAACAAAATATTATTCAAACACAGACAATTTTTGTACCTATTTAAGAACATTCATAAATGCCTAGAAATGTTATAATATTTTTTCAATATTTTTACAGAAATAACAAAAAGTCGATTATCATATTTTTATTCGTGTGTTTGAAGTTGGACATTTTTTTTGGCTTTCATTTACGTTAAATTTAAATAATTTGAAATTGGAAAAATATTTGGTATCAGTGTTAAATAAATTTTTTTTAGTGAAATCCGCTTAAAAATATGTTCGAAAGTTTAATATACATATATAAAAATGTATAAATACATTTTTTATTTATAATTGTATAGCCTATTAAATATGTTTGAAATCTATTAAAATAATATTACATATAGAGAAAAACGTAATTTAAATAAAATGATTATTGTAAATCGCATTATCAGACTAAAATTTTAATGCTACATCATCTGTGAAAGTTATTTAATTCCGCTTAACTAGATAAAATTTATTTTATGCATATCGAACGTTAAATTCAATCACGTGATTTTTGGGATAAACATTGTTGAAAAAAGAAAACGCTTTCTATTTAATGTGGACGGATGAAATAAAAAATAGTCTACGACATTTTTTACATCCTGATCTATTTATTGTTTAAAAATAAATAAATAAATAAATAAAATAAATAAACGAACTGCGATATGAACAGCTAATATAACTTTTCTTTGTTCCTAGTGAAAATAAAGAAAATATACTTTATTTGAACAGATGAAATAGTTTACGTAGATGGGGGAAAAAGTTTCGGGTGAAAAAAAGAAAAAAGGAATTCCGATCCGTTGAAATTTATTGATGCCATTGTAGAACTTCTGACTCCAAGGTTCGTATAATGTCGTGCAGACAGATACAGGGTGTAACGACAAATCTAAAAACTCACTCGTTTATAGAATTCCTATTCAACCTTAACGCACACGTGCGTACACACGTACACACGCATTACAACTTATTTATAAATACAAAGTGGGCTCTAAGTTTGTGCCAACAAAATATAAAAAATGATCTCAAGCTATATTATTATAAAAATGTTTAGCGTCGAATCGGCCACTGAAATTCCATTCGACTACATGTTTAGATAAACTCTGGTGAATCTATGTGTTTTATCACCTCGCACGTATACTCGTTCAGGGTTTGTCCGAGTGTTATTACTTACTCCATTTCTTTAAAATGCTTTCTATTTTTCTTGTATTTTATAAGTTGGATACGTCTATGTGGTTTATAGTTTGTACGGAGAAAAATAATAATTCTTTTTTAGAAAAAAATAAAAAGTAATCACTTAAGTACACCGACCGCACCTTAAACTGAACAATTCTAACGGATTGTTTCTAATATTTATGTAGTTTGTGTTCACCGTGTTATTGCGGACATACAAATATACTTACGAACATTGTTAATTGATCAAATGTTCATTTTATAAATCCGGATAGTTTTTATTTTTTTTTTTTTTTTTACGTTAAAATATATAAACGATTATTTCGTCTGGGGTACGATATTCCAGACGTTTGACAATAGTTAATGTATCATCATCTTGAGATGGAATAATATTTATTCGATAACAGTAAAGGATCCAAAGAAATTGGGAAACTTTTGATAGGTAAATATTTGTATAAGTTTTGTTGGAACAATATTGTTACCAAAACTAATGATAAGGAAATCAATAATTTCACGATGGCCATTTAGCTGAAAATAAAAAGAATATTTCTTCGACTACGGGATAGAGGAAATATGAAATACCTCAGGTGTACAAAGTTTGGCTTGGATAAATTGAGATATGCTCGGTAAATATTGATTTTGTGTCAAACTCGAAAAAACAAATAAAAATGTTTGAAATTTCAAAATGTTAATCATAATAACATTATTAATTTTTATTTTTTTATAAAAATATATTTTGTGACGTTAAAAATAACATATCCTAAGAGAACAATTTCTTATCAAGTTAATTTTATTACACATAGTCGAAAAACTACTGATTTTAGTTTTTGGCTGTCTGATGGTGATGATATATTGAAATGAGAAATAACACTGGGGAGATCATTAATAAAAGATCTGTGAGGATTTCATTGAAATCAGTTGTTATTTCTGAAATTAGCAAATCTGCATTGCCTATACACGTATATATAATTATATCAATGCAAATATTTTGAATACGTTTTTTTTTTATTCTTATAGAGTGGAGGCAGATTTAACCTGTAAGTGCGCCACTGAAGACAACAATACACAAATGCCAGAATGACATTGGAAACACGACGGAGTCATGAAAAAAGTAAATAAATCACAAATAGTAAATGATATTACGTACACATTTCATCAAAGAGAGTACCTTTTTCCGGATCCGTTCATATGTGATGTGTTTAAAATCTACCCTATAATAACTATAGAATATACTTTATATAACACAGACTACTCAAAACGTATCCTGGATTCATCGGAAAATGGGATTTCGCAAGTGTTCCCATCCTACATATCTCACCGTCGTAATTTTATGTAAAATCATATGATATTATGTACTTAGGCGATACATTTCGTTGTTTAATTAATTATATTACGCGTAAGAACACATTTAAAACAACGGTGAAACACGTGTGTTCACATATTTATTTCTAACTTAAACGACGGGGAAAGCATTACGTTTGATTGTTTTCTACGAGTACTAAAACAAAATATATCCTATAAAATATATTTCGATTATTACAGTGTACGTTGAACAGTTTTTATCGTACATAACATAAAAATTGAATGTCCCATTTTAATAATTCGGATTATGACGTTATAACATGATAGTATAGCGTCAACAACCAAAAATCGACGTCATCAAACGTAAAATATATACGTATGTAACTATACCGTAACTTCTCAGTTTCCTAGAAAAATGTATTGGTTTTTCGATAGAAAAACTAATGATGAATTTATTTCGGTAGGAAGAAATTATTTACTTCAGTATTTCAATGAATTGATGTCGTTGTTTTTCGAGTGCTGTCTTAAAAATAGCTTTGAAGCGACTACGATATTTGTAAAAAAATGCTAAGTTCAACATGAGAATAAAAAAACCAATTTCGGCGGTTTAGGATAAGATCCAATTTGGCGGCAGCGTTATGACAAATCGCCATAGTATTACGTTATGCAGGTAAAGTTTATAGTAAAATCATTTAAGATAATCGATTTGACGGGAGTTCGCACGAAAATTGCTAATATTCCGTTAAATTCTTCTTGGAATCAACACAAAGCAAAAAACATCAGACTGCACGCGAAACCAGTTAATAATTTTACCGTTATAAGATACCTACACATGAACTTATAAAACACGCGATTTCGCTGTATCGTACGAACACGGTTAGACACTCGCCGGCGGCAACCTATTACCTATTAGCCGGTCGTCTGTAGCAGGGACTGGAACCTTAATGATTTTATCGGTTCTGGTTTCGGTTCGGTTCTTAAAAAAAAAAAATTTCTGTTCCGGTTCCGGTTTATGTCGGTACTTACCGGTTCTTAAAACTATAGAAATTAGGATTAAAAAGTGATAATTTATCAATTATACTGTGGTATAATTACTAAAGGTTTAATAATTTGTTTAGCCATCTTCAGTTTACAAGAAATAGTACCCACTATTACTTAGCCTGACTGAACATTAAAGTTTTATACATTTTCACAGCTATACGTATACGTATACGGTTCTGGTTTTGGTACAGGTTCTATGGAACATAAAATATATGTTCTGATATAGGTTTTTGAAACACCTCGAGGAACAGGTTCTTTTGGGTTCGGTTCTAGTCTCTGGTCTGTAGGCGATTCCGTATAGTCGTATTTGTGTTTTATTTTTACTTGTAGGCAACTCATTGCGTACATGACGCAGTCTCGGGTTAGCGCGACACGTAATTGTTACGTTGTGGTCTCGAACCGTTGCGTGTCGATAAGCGCGTGCGAAACACGTGTGGTTTTACATAATTTAGCACACTGCGTTCCGTTTCGAGCACGTTATCTACATCTGGACGATACTTGCCATTAATTACGACTGTCGTACAACTATGTTTTCTGCGAAAACGGATTTAAACGCGACAAATGCACACTTAATTTACTAAAAAAAAACGATTTCCCAGGTATTTTTTTACACGTATATATTTATATATTTATCAAATAAAATAAAAATTTCAAGAACGTTTTCATATATTATGTATATTTATAAACACATTTTTGTAAATAATTTCAAGTTATTCAATTTCGAAACGTTAAGTTATCATATATATTTGTATATACAGGTATTATGTCTAATCTCAAAATGTTGAGGGTGATACTCTCACTATTTTCTATGCGACTCGATTTAAATTGGTAGTCTCATACAAATTGTGTTTTTCGTTTGTCACATGTGTAGATTTGATCGTACTTTTCGTTCGTTTTGTAAATCGTTCATCGTCAAATTTACAATATCTTAATATTGGCAGATATAAATTAAAATTTCATAATTTGTACGTACCAATTACTATTAATTTTCTGAGGACTAATTATATTTTCCCTTTACTTAAGAGCTTGAGTATTCTCCAAATTGTATTTACAAAAGTACGAACTCAGATAACTGGAATCATAGTGTAATATCGTCATTAATAAAAATATGTTTTGTATTATTTTTGACAAATGGTGTATAAACATTTCATTTTACTAATTAATTCTATGCCGGTACACTTATTCTTTAATTATAATTCGTTTTGACGAAATCTAAACCGTTGATAGGTACTTATCATGAATTATATGATTTAAAAATATAATGTCTCCGTTTTAATCAAAAAAATACACGTATATTTAGAAAATGAATAATTTAGATTCATTCAATACTTGAATAATGTTTAATATGAAATGATTATGATTATTCATGGAATTTAAGATTGAATATAAAATAACTTTGTAAAATTAATCACCAACAAATATATGAATTTTTTATACTGAATGTATTAGAAAATGTTTCTTATTCAAATATTATTTGTTAAATTCCCATTATAAATACGAATAAACAATTATGTTAGCTGATGAATTCATCAATATGTTTTCATTGTGTTTTATTTATACGATAAACGTTTATTGTCTATAAACCTATTTATTCATGTTACAGGAATTAATTGGATTTTGAATTTATGGTATGTTTGAAAATTATATATTTTTATACGAGTAATTGAAGACATTGAATAATTGAAAATCTATATAAAATCGCTGAAATGCAATTTAAGCATAATTCATGTCATGATTCAAATAGTTTAAACGATTTAAATTTATACGGTCATTGTCATTGAATAACATGTTACAATAATTAAGGATAATTTTTTTCAACACATTTTGATTTCATAAATACATGCGAGTTTGAATAATAAAAATGAATAACGTTTGATGGTTTAACATTGAATAGTTTTAATAGTAAGGTTATTACAGTATTCAATAGTTGTTTTGGAAATAAATACAAATGAAACATATTTATAGGAAACGATGGTTTTCGAAGTAAATTTCAAAAAACAATAATAATTGAATTCGGTTTTCTGTTAACAAAACCGTTCGTTTTTAAAACGATGTTTCGGTGAAAACGAACGTGCGTGTGGTGTCTTCTCGTTGTGCGTTATGGACATATTACGAGTAAACACGAACGGGCTGATAAATGCAGGAAAATAATAATATTAGAACGTAAAAGGAGAGAACGACGGATTTTTCGTTTAAATTATCATTTCGTCGTTGTTTCTCCGCTAAAATACGCGTGTGTTAATGGGATCCTTTGTTTTTTTTTCCCCGTCTTAAAAGGGAAGAAAAAGCGTCTGCCGGGGCCGGTTATTCGAGGTCGCTCACACCACTACGACGACGACGACGACGGCAGCGGTGCGCCGACGGACAGTTCGCAGTTATGATCGCGTACACATATTACATTCGCGGGACGTGTGCGACGTTATGAAGCAACGCGACGCCCGGCGCACGTCTAATAAGACGGACCGACCCGAGACCGTACCGTACACCGAAATGACCGTTTTGATAACGTCTCGGTCAACTATAACACAATATTATACGGGCTGTGTGGTAATAAATACATGGTACGGCCACGGAGGCGCAGAATAATGGGGAAGCGTTTCGCGCGCCGTCGGAAACGTCCGAAACGAGATTTCCCCTGACGGCCTTACACTGTACTCGCTGAAAATGGCGATTTCGAATTTGATTAATAACGTCATTGCGTACGTCCAACACGAGTGACGCGGTTATCAACGTCACGTTATATTCAAAACACGATTGTTTTTTTTTTTTTTTTTTTTTTTTTTTTTGTTTCTATCTTCATCTAACCGGAAAACACCAACGACGTCATTGCCAGAGCGGATATTTTTTGGGCCGGTCGAAAAAAATGAACAAAACACTAATAAACGTCCCGAAGATTATTCACGTGAAATCGTATATTGTATATTCTGGATAATCAGTACCGAGAAACTCGTTTTATTTTGAACCGGACAATGAAAAATATTCATCTGATTTGCGTAATATCGTACGGAATATACAATAATTGTTTGCGATTTATAAACTATTATCGTCAAGCTGTGTGTTATCGTGTACATTTTCATAAATATTGAAAACCGTCGTTATTTTTGTTAAGTACCCTTAAGTATCATTTTGCGTATACTTATATTTTAATGATTTATTGTACACATTTCTTTTAATATTTTGCATAAGTATATAAAGTTTAATATCTGCTTTTTATTCTAAAATAAAATATAATAATTTGGATTTCGATGAGTTTTTAGGAATGTATATTTATTACGTTTATAGTACATATGTTTCCTGCACTAATTATTGCATTTTTCACATCCATTAACAATAATCACACAAATTCTTTACCCTTATGACTAAACGGTTAATTTATTTTTCTATGCAAGTTGGTCATGTCTATAAAACGTTTGTGAACCATTAGTCAAAATAATTTCGCATACTGTATGCGCCTGTTTCAATGTAATGTTTAATCAATTTTTTTCTTTTAGTAATATAATTTATCGATATATTTAAATGATAATTTCATTTCTGTTTTTTTTAAATTGATCTTTTTTGTATTTTCGTAGATTATGTTCGTACAACCAAAATTATTTTGACCGGCCAGTATTTTGCTCTTAACTACCATGGTAAAATCGCACAGTGGTATAATATAATATACGATGTAGTGATGTGAACTGTTAGAAACTTAAAACATTATTACGGTGAAAACCCTAAGAATGGTCTATAAACTTGAGTTAATTAATAGTTAATTCTTAAGTAAAGTTTACAATCTCCGGTAATTAAGGTGTGTTTGGATTTTAGTTATTTATAATTAAACAGACAGCATATTATCATAATCCATGATTATATAGAACGAATCGTTATGGCAAGTACAAACAAGTTTAATCATCTTTGAAATAAAGTGTGACGTAGTGTTATTCGAAATTGATACTAATTACTTGTGAGAAGCCGAATCGGTTCTCATCTCGTAGATCATTGGACGTTTTAAAGATATTTTTAGAACAATAATTAAAAACTTCAACTTTAAATTTTCTTAATTTCTAAACTAAGTCTTCCTACAAAAATTCGTGTGTTGGAAGTTTCGAGTAATTAAGTTATATTGAAATAAAAATATTATTTTTTATTTAACCTTATTGCGACACAATGTCTTATTGTATAAGAATAATAACACGAAATTGTAAAACTTTTTTATTTATATAAAAAATTTTCATGAAATCTTTTCTTAAATGATTATTTTTCCGAAATACCATATCACGCCTGGGTGATAAATGACGTCGTAGAGCTAATCTCGAGGATTTTTGAAAAATTTCCTCTCTCTGGTGATCAACTCAAAACTTCTCAGATTATACTAGCACTGAAGTTCTTAGCAAGTAACTGCTCCAAATATTCTTCAACTTTTGCTCTTGTTTTATGTCAGCATATATTTTTGTTTCGTGAGGTTATCATATTTTGTTTGTGTAACTAACATTCCTGAAAAACCATGTTCACCTTGGAAGTACACACTTTGCCACTCAATTTTTGACAACCCCGACGTGTCCTTTCTACATTTGCTTTTCTTGATCGTTAGAAAATTAATGTACTGTCATCAAATGCATTAGCTCGTACGTCAAAAATAAAGTAATTCGTTTCAAAATGTATAACGACAGATTACCAAAATAGTATATAAATATTTTGCTTGCACTATTTAATATACTGATCATTGATATCGACAAGAATTCTTGGGTAAAATCAGCCGGGAAAACGGATTCTAGATTTGTGTTTACGTGAAATGATTATTTGTGGAAAACGTCCGGGTAACGACGGACAATATTGTCATTTGAAGTATATTCGACAGCGCAATGTGATATTTCTAAGGGTTGTGTTTTTGATTTTCAAACATAATCTCGGATTCAATCTAAACCTTCGGCTATAGCTCATTGTTCATCG
The DNA here is from genome assembly GCA_019022885.1 of Schlechtendalia chinensis. NCBI lineage: Eukaryota > Metazoa > Arthropoda > Insecta > Hemiptera > Aphididae > Schlechtendalia > Schlechtendalia chinensis. The sequence continues at coordinate 13,027,311 of CM032345.1, read as the reverse complement.
AATTTCGAGATTTTAAGGATATTATAAAATTAACTATTCGTTCATACGCAACTGTAATATAATTTTAATTTCGATTCGGCGGTGTTTCGGATAATTGTGTAAAGTTTGTAAGCAGCATTTGTAGTTTTGCGATATAGATTTGCGTGCGAAAAAATGAGCCAGTGCCACGTATAAGTTATTGTGCATGGGTTTCGCTGATCTAATGAATAACTGAAAAAGCAATTTGGAAATATGATTTACGAGTGGTGATTTTGAAGACGGAAATCCTATAGTGTCGTGTTACGCGTTTTATCGTATTTCGTATACGTTTCTCTGCTATTTTAATGGACGAAACAACGAAAAAAAGAGCGAAAGACCGCAGGTAGATATTGATTTAATAAATGGTTTTTTCATTTTTATCATTTTAGTTTTTTTCATACACACACACACATTATTCGAATAATTTATTCACGAGCGTTGCGCCCACTTCACCCGTAAATAATGCAGTTACCTGCCAAGCTTTTGTTATTTTCAAGACTCGACGCGTGCGTTTATTTCATCCCGCCCGACATGATATAAAACTAATGAATATACGGCTATTAAAATGCATAGAAGAATTGATTTTTTTAATTTTTTTAATTTTTAAATAGTTTTCAAAATATGGTATTTGTTAGGAATAATTTCAATTTTTTTCTTATTTTCAAACATTTAGTTTGTGACTAGGTTATTGATAATAATGTATCGCAAAAATTAAATTTGTTGAATATATAGTATATATAATATAATATATATAAATTAATCAAGTAATAAGTGATTATCGAAAATTCATACTTCATGTAAATTAAATGTGAAATTGATTAAAACGATCATTTTTCGGATTTTAAAAACATTTTACATCCTAACTGATCCGTGATAAATCTACGATATGCGTAATATTTGAGTAAGTTATTGTTCGTACGGCCACTGTACATTTGTATAATATTCGATTTTGATTGTCGTTGTTGTTAAATATTATCGTACACAAATATAGACATTTTTAAAATGCCACTTTCGTCCTAATGTTCAGAGATTGACAAGAAACGAAACGGTAAAGTATTTATGAACTATTTTATGCTGTGATTTATTATAAACCATAATTCATTATATTCCATTATAAACGTTTCTACAATAGAAAATGTATACTATATTATATAAAAAATTAATTATACGTATAATAACAGAACGTTATTGATTTGAGACTCATTATATTCCAACACCTGACCTTAGCTTATTCTCATGTTGCTAACCTTTCCCTAGACAAGGAGCTTAAAATAGAACAAAACTATCCCGATGTTTTATTTTGTTTTCAATTTCCCCATGAATTCACATATCCATATCGGTTTTACGTTGATGTTTTATATTTGTTTGGTTTGAAAAAAAAGAACAGTAGGATTTGTTCAAAAAGTTTCACACAATACTGTTATACTCGTATATTGTAATTTTGAACTATAATTTTTCGAATTCCCTAGTTGTTTCCAAGAAAAATGAAGCGTATAACGAGTGTTTTACTTGTATTTTTTACTTTGTTTATAATAGTTCAACAGTTTTTTGTCGCACGAGTTTCACTAACAATTACTTTTCAAATCCAATGATTTATTATTGTTTTCAAAATCAAAATAACGCAATATTACTTACGGAAGCATAATTAAAGTATATATATATATATTTATATTTATAGAAAAATATGATTAACTTAACTTATATTTGGAAATATTAACTTAATAAATAAATAGTTAATTTTGAATAACACTCAGTTAAGTAAATTTTAATATATTGTCACTATTGTCAAAAAAGTTGAATAAAAGTAACACGTTTTTTTGTTGTTTTTAATAAGTATTTTATGATGTATTTAAACGTATATAAAAGAAAAATAATAATAATACTAAAAATAATTTCATAGGATGTAAAGAAAAATTTCCAATTTATTTATAAAACTTTCATGACACTTAAATCCATTAATAACAATTGAACATCAATTTTGTTTTTATTGGTATTCTGAATTCCATTATTTGGACTATTTTTCGTTTTCAGCTAATATTTAAGTATTACTAATATTGCAGCTGATTTATATTGCGGAAAATCAAACTACACATCAAAGTCGTTCTCCGCGATTAGAAATCATTAAGCAGTGTTTATGAAACGTATCTCATCAGATATTGTCGCATATTTAATATTACATTGTCATCAATAAAATTGTATTTCTAACCAAAGATAAAAAATTAAAATATCAAGAGTTGAAAATAAGCAAAAATGGTCAATGTGTCAAGTTTAGTGCGTGCTTTTGTTCGAGAAGTGTTAAAATGTCTAAATAATCTAAACGTTAATAAAAAAAAAAAAATTGAGTATCGTATTTTAATAAGTCAGTAAGTATTTTTTAAAACACTGTAAATAATAACTTTTTAACCAGACGTTAACGGTAAATATTGTTGAATAGGTGATAATAAATAAAACAAAGTTATCTAGGTTATGCATTAGATAATTTAATCTGTTCGGTCATACTGGCGTCCCGGGATATAACAAAACAATAATAGTGATACTGGCTTTGTAATGCTTAGTTATAAAGTCTGTCAATACGTTATACGTTTTTATACATTGTTGAACGTGAACTTTCAAATAGGTCTATTATTTACGGTTTGCAAAAAACAGTACAATAATAACACGTAACAATGACGTGACGTGCGAATACCGTCTCTATTCACTGACGCGACGAACACATTATTTCTCGTACTTGCCCTAATTACTATAAATATAATTAATACGATATAATATCGAATGGCTGAACATGCGTTTTTGAATTATAATAACACGTTATTCTAAACGTCAATATCGTTGTTATTGTGTAACGGTATATTTCATACAGAGTATGAAATACTCGGTATACTCTGAGCATGGATTTTGCTCTTGGGTGATTATTTTTTTTTTTTGCCACCACAAATATACATTTTCTTCTGGTCCGTCTCGTTTCGATCCGTACATTACGTCGTTACTATCAACAGAATTTCGTTTGTCGGAGTTTATTTTTTATTTTTTTGATAATGTAATTTTCATTGACGTTTAAAACGGTTCCGTTTGTTATGTGCTTCATCGTGGCAAGAATGTTTTAGTGAAAATTGTAAACGTCGTTCGACGGACCGGCGAGTCTCGTGATATTCAAATAAAATTGACGATCAAGTATTTAGTAAACGATAAACCCTGGTAGAGCCATTGTAAGTCCATAGAAATGGTTATGTCAGACTGGTGGCGATAAAACATTCCAGTAATATTCTATTTTATTTTATTGGTGAATATGAAAAAAGAAGCTGACCGTTGTTCAAAATTAATGCTATATAAAGCGAATAGAATTAATAAATATATAATTTCTTCATTACGATTCGTTCGCTATTGAAATTTACTAGTAGAAGGCTACACTGTATATAGTATAATATATGGATATTTTTCAGATTTTAGTGACTATAATAAAATGCATTCAAAAAAAAATTAAAAAAATTAAAATATTTATTTTCGACAAAAAATTATGAATACATACATTTTTTAAACGTTCGACAGATATCGTTGATCACATGACTGATTTTTAAAACTGTTTTAAATTTTAGTAATTTTTTTTTAAGATTTAGGAAACAGCAAATAATGGGTCAAAAAAAATGCTTACACAAAATTTGTTATCTAGTTTCAACTTAGTTTTTTCACATGAAAACATTTTTACAGACAAAATTAAAAAACGTCGCTGTGTATGTTCAGCTCATGTGGTACAGTTTGATTGCGGTTTTAAAGCTTTATTATTTTTATTTTTAATTCGAATGTGACAATCAATCATTTCGAAAAATCATTTAATCAATGGTATTAGTTTATTATTTTATTGTTCGAACATTATATATGTCTAAGCTTATATTATGTTTTGAGCTCTGTAAAAATTTTAGAACCGGCTATGGTTAAAACAAATATGAAAACAATTTTACCACCTTTTATGAAAATGTTACATTGTAGAAAACTACTCAAAAAATTTAAAAATGAATCAAATTAATTATCAAGTAGATACGATCTTCTATTGGAACGTAACTCATGTCAAGAAAATTAAAACACTCATTCTGTACGAAAAAGTGTTCAGAAACGAAATAAAAAAGATAAAAATTTAAAAAAAAAGTTTGACAACCGTATGAATTATAAAATTAGCTACAAAAAACAACGAAAAGTGTGGTAAATTTAATAAAATATTAACATTTGAATATTAAATGTTGTTTAAAGTTTATGGTTCTGAGCAAAGCGAATAATTTATAAGTTTTACAATTATATTATTTTCTGTTTGTGATCACATTTTCGTATTAATGAAATGTTCCGATGTGTATACATAGCTCCACTTTCAGGTAGCAAATTTTAGTTAAGTGGTATTTTATATGGATTTTTGTACATTTTCTTAATAAGTATTATTAAGAATTTCAAACATTTTTAAATTGCGGAAAAACTAGTAAATTGTTAACAATTTAGTTTTGACACGTTCAATTTATTTTTATATTTAGAAATAATATTAAAATAAAAAAAATTATACGTTTTGTTCGAGTATACGAGTATATGAGTATACGAGGTTATACGAGTGAATTTTGTATTTAGAATACCTATATAAGATATATTAATATACACAGTTTTGTTCAGAATTGTTGCTTTCAAATTAAAAATAATAATAAAACTTTAAAAAAATTCGACGTAAGAAACCACTGCAATCGACATATATATCGTATGTAGTTCGTTATACCTTTTTAATGTTCCATATACAAATTTCCAACAGCTTTTCAAATCACTCTTAAATAATAAAAACTACGAAAGACTCATAATTTTTTAATTAAAATAACTAAAATAAAATCGTTATTAGTTTAATGTATATTTGAAATATACTTGTAGCTTGGGAAGCTTGTTAAGCTTTTCAAAAAAAAAAAAAAGGATTGCAATCCGAGTTTTTCTAACGAGTTGCAAATATATATTATATATGTACTCATGATTTATGGCATTACTTATAAAACAATAACGTACAAATATAATATTCAATGATAACGAGTCACAACGTATGTACATGCTGTCTGACTATTATTAAAATCCAAAAAGATAAAAACTTTTTTACCGGGGTCGGTGGGACATGTTATTTTCGTATTTAAACACACGCAATTAACAAGCATCACATGTATCGATTTATATCGACTTGGCGCTGAAAGTAAGTAACAATGTAGTTTAAAAATAACAAATAAATAGTATAAGAATGAAATCCATCCAATCTAAATTATTTCCGCATGCCAAATTTGGCCCTGATTTATTCTAGCTATCATTTAGTTGGCTGGTTAAGTTAACCGAACTTGCTACTTAACTCCGTATTTGACTACAAACATAAATTCGAATTATATTTCTCGTTATTTCGTAGCATATTACGTTATGTTTAAGTTATATTTTTTACATTTAAAACAAAATAACTTAACAGATTAGAATGTCATACTCGATATTCGTGTTTTTTTTTACTACGTATACTGTAAGTTTACAGTACGACTTTATTATTTTATGCGCCAAACTATTTATTCTATAAGAATTAATAATATGTGTCATTGTTGATTAACGATTTATATGGTAAGCGGTTTTGTGATGGTTTAATATTGTAACGCAAAATCAGATCTTTATATATATATTTATAAATATATATATATTATTCGACTTAATATAGCTTATAATAAATATTGACGAAAGGTTTAACAATGTTAATAAATATTTTTTCAAAAATCAGTTTATTTGATTTTTGTATTTTTGATAGTTTTACGCGGAATGGATAAGAGAGGCTATTAGATTTACTATGACGTGGGTTATTTTTAATAGTAAAAATAATATAAAAGTTTCTTAATGCTTTTGTTGGAAAATAGAACACTGATAACCTGATATTTTTCCGGAATTCCCAGTAGTTTTCAAATTAAATTACGAAAATCCGAGATTTTCTATAATAAATGCTTTTGAATCAAATCTTCATTATTCTTTTATTGCTATTTAGAGCATTATAACATTATAGACATCATTTGTCGTTCTTGATTGATAAGTTCGACATTTTAAAAATATATAGATTTTTAATATATATATATTTTAAATACAGTTTTTAATTGTAATTTCAAAAAGATTCAAAATGATTTCTCAATGATTTCTCAATGATTCCTAAATTTAGCGTTATTACTCATATAGTAAATAAGTATAAATTTTTTTATTCAAATCAAAATAAATTATTATTAAAATTAAATAATTCAGTAACAAATTATTATATATTTATAACGAGACAATTATTTTGGTATTATTATGCTTCAATATTTTTCTCCGAGATAAACGGATCGAGACAAATATTATCGTGTTTCGGTTTCACGTCTACTTTTAAATGTCAATGATAATAATGTATTTCGTAAACAATTTGAACTTTAAGGAAATTATAAATGTAAAACAATTATTATTAAGTAGTATTTGTATGCATCTAAATTGATTCAGATTCGTATTAAACAAAACAAAAAGAAATTAAAAACTAAAGAAAACATTATATTTGTAATGTGAGTTTTCGGAGTGTTTTCTTAGTGCGCATTCTTAATGAACATGTCTACTTTATAGTAATAATAATAATATTAAAAATAATAATAATAATAATAATAATAATAATAATAATAATAATAATAACTAATTATTATTATTATTATTATTATTTTTTTATTATTATTATTATCATTGCATTTGACGTCCCAAATGTTAGCGTCATTAATTTGTTCATCGAATGATTTTCGTCTGTACTGTCAGTGAATTACTATTGTCACAATGTCTTCAGGGAATTACTAAATGTTTTGAACTATATTAAATTACATCACTTACTCACGTTACTTTTTTCAATGCACGAACTACTTTCAAGTCTAATAAACGATCGAATATACTGTTTGGATGTGTGTCTGACATTTTACGAAATGTTCTCGTGCGTCAACTTGTACTTGCAATTGTTTATATTAATATTGACATGTGTACTACAATTGGGATTTTGAAATTGTTTTATATGAGCATGACACAACACCAAGATTTATCGTGAACAACAAAACATCCTTATCACGATTCCTACATATCCTTACCTACCGAAATTTGGTAAAATTTGTATTCTGGGGTTATTTATTCGTTTTAAAATGATTTATGAAATATTGATCACTAAAGTAGAATTTATTTAAGACCTCTATTGATAATCACTGGATCGTGATAAAAAAAATCACCTGTATATTCTGTGATTATTTATTTATTATCCAAAATTTTATCCATTCTCTTCAAACTTATACAAATGTAAAAATTTCGTTTTCAAATGATAACCTATAATTTTATCTACAATTGTTTATTTAACTAAATAAACGAATATGCTTTTTAACTTTCAATAATATTCCGTTTGTGAACATTAATATTTTATCATACGACTCTGAAATAATAAGTGTTTATTTCATTAGTTATCAGATAATTTGTAAAACTACCTTGATTAGAAGGAAAATTTAAATGCCGAATTAAAATATTTCTGATAAAGCATCTCCAAGAGGTGAAATTTTCAATGTCCAACAGAGTACATCTGTAATTCGCCTGTGTTTCAATGTGAAATGCTAGTTATTTGGAAAATATAAAATATTATTTTTGGGAATTTTTAATTAAAAATCAAAGGATGTCGTTTATAAATAAAAAGTACCTTATAGTAATAAAAATAAAAATATGGATGTACAAATATTAAAACTATCAAAAAACTGTGAATTAGTATGTTCGAAAAAAGTTTCGTAAACATTTGTCATTTAACCTACAGTTTACCAAGGCTCATGATAAAACAATTTCTATGTAAAATGTCAATATAGAGAAGTTTTACTTCTGTATTTTTTGACATAATGCTTGTTGTTTGGCCGAGAAAAATAACTGTCTATACTGTGTGCAACTACCTAAACAAAAATATAATTGAATAATAGATCGAGGTAAAAACGCCTGGGTCAATTTTATTTATTCGAATGAATATGGAAATATTTAATTGAGTTCGACGTATCGCCAATAGTCGAAGGTGTTCACTTATACTTAAACAGCTTTATTGGAAAACTAACGTTCTACGAAATTAAAATTAAACACGATTTATGCATCGCAGTAATAGACGGGTATAATATAACGACGAAAACAACGAATTTCATTAAACCGTCCGAATTAACAAAGAAAGAAATTAAGTTGTAATTATAAAATGAACGGGATATAACTAAGGCACCTGCCTTTTTAATGGAACATTAAAATATGAAAATTACAAAGCATGATTTATAATCCAAAAATAAGGAGAAACAAAAAAGCACGTTAAAATTCCATTATTATTTGTCATTAAAAATAAGCGAAATAAATTAGTTCAGGAGAAACAGTTATTTTTAGATGTATTTTTTTTTATTGTGTTTTTTGGTTTTGTAAAATAAATATATATTTATACGGTGGTATCCACCTGAATTTCTTACAGTAACCTGGTTTTCTCATCAAACGATAATGTCCACCACAGTTATAAAACAATGATTAACTGTTATGTATAATCCCGTGTCCAGGGAGATCAAACACTTTTGGAACTTCAACAACAGTGTATTTATATAATTTATCATTTTATCTGATTTAAAAAGAAAGATGCCATGAACATCTTCCCTACCATTACATATTTTGATGCTAAATATGTGCTTGGTAATATAATTATGTAATATAATTCCAATCAAACATATAATGTAGTGGTTGTTTTTAAAAAAAGTTTACAATTATACATGCAGTCGTATAGGATTTAGATTTTGTAGACACTCAATGGCTACTTTATAATAAGAGATCACTGAGATTTCATACAAACATTATTTCGGTGTATAAGTTGTGCAGAGGTTTAATTGTACAACAAAATTAGTATTTGAAATATATGAATTACAATAGAATAATTGTTGATTTTTTAGGTATCTAAAATCACAATTATTAATTTTATGTATACTGTAAAAGATAATGCTATCAAAAGTTATCGGAATGAAAAAAAGTGATATACACACACACACACACACTCACACACACACACACACACATATATACATATACATATTAATTTAAAAAATCATTTTAATCGTATAACGGGTTTTTTATAATAAAATTTCAATGGACAAGATTGAAAAATAGGCACCACGTGATTTTGGGGAAATATTCATTTTGTGTATGCCGACTGTCCAAAATATGATCAACCGTAATAACGATTTCAAACGGTATCGTATTAATCATTAATATGATGAGACGTCAGCTTAACAACTTAACAGGGCAGGTTAGGATACCGTTTACAATCGATCTTATACGTAACCGTATATAGTTAATAAACTTGTATAAATATAAAGGGCTGACGAAACGGTATATTGTCGTTGTTCATTTGTGGCAAATGAAATAGTATGGAGTAATTGGGAATTGGTTTCGGGTCGGTAAATATCTGACCACAATACTGCGTATATATCCAGTTGTCTTTTGTGTATGTTTTGTTTGATGGTATAATTTTTTTATTTCATACGGTTTATCTGACACAACAAGAAGTTAACAAATGGTACAGAAATACAAGGCGAGATAACTCAAGATCATAACAAATGACAAATAGATAGAGTCAGCGGCATAGTAACTAGGAGAGGATCGGAATTCATCTTTCAAAATATTGATATGTTTAGAACTAAAATAAATTTGAATTAATTAAAAAAAATATAAATATATATTGACTTTGAGACGTTTAATGGATGGGCAAAGAGATGCAATTGGAAAAGAACGGGTTAATGGTAATGATTTTTTGAACATCTAAAGGTAAATTTATATTACGACTAAAAAAGTAATCCATGAATTTGCTGAGAAACGAATTAAGATTTTTTAAATTTAAATTTCTCCCTTTCCGAAAAGTGATTTTACGTGATTTTACTGTGATATTTCGTTGATGTACTTTCGTTGAAAAAATAATAATAAATAAACGTCTGAATTGAATTTTGAAAAAATAACGAAAGAAATATTTGTTTCCGTAGGTTTACGAACCTGTGATACCTTTCAAGGTAAACTCAAGAAAAACATCAGAGTGTAATGTTCGCGAAAAATTTGAAATCATAAAATTACTTATTTCTTATTGTCTAGGTATTTTGTTTTTTATATGTTTTGTCTTTATCGTACGTTACATGTTATGTAAGAACACATTTACACGGCTATATGACTATTATTATTCGTGCCAGTCATGATTTTAAACATAAATAATTGTACATAATGTCAACAAAATATTATATTACGATACTATAAACTATGAATGAAATAAAAAACACATTTGGTATAATATATAGCACAAACGTGGTGCAGGCTTCGTTTGATTTTAATATTGTTCTTCATATAGTGTCAGATCATTCACAAATCATTCACAAAAAATTGTGACTCTTTATACGATTATTATTTATCATTACAATCGTCGAAGAAAATATAATTTAAAATTTCCAGCAAAAATAACATATAAATAATTTTTTTAAAAATATTTATAAGATATTTTACAATAAATAATGTCTATACGACATTATTAATGTATCGAAATCAGACACTCGCTTATGCCAGATTTTCCTAATCTGGCTTATATATATACTACATAATAAACATAACACATACGTATTTATACAATAGAGCAAAATACATTTTTTCAGAAAGAAGAAATTGTTAGGTTAGGTTAGGTTAGTATTGAAATAAATTACGAAATACAATATTAACGTACAATTATTGATTATAAATGGTTTGAAATGTGGGAAAATTAGTTCAAGTTATATTATATGAATAAACTGAATTATAATTTTTTTTTATTCATTCAATAATCGATATGCCTTAAACGTCGTTGTAGAACACGCCAAATGGTCAAATGAGGGAGGCCTACATATAGGCCTGCACGACGTGTAGATTTTGTGGACTCCGAGTGAAACATTGTCGAACACGCTCGATGTTTTCATCAGGGATTCAAGGTCGACGTGAGCGTTTCTGTGCACATAAACAACCAGTTCCTTGAAACATTCGATGTTAAATTCAGATATTCTTCGAAAATCACGTTGAACGGTTATTGCCGACTAGCACTGACTAAAACGGAGGACGCAAAACGCTTTCTGTTGCCGAAAAAAACTGACGGCAGTTCACTAATCATTACCGAGGCAAATTTATCAGCAACATTACTTAAAATAAACTTGACTATCTTGTCTTTCCATTAGTATACGGATCGTTAACCGCGACTAACGATTTCTGAACCATATCAGTTCGTGATCGGGTGAATCTTTTAAAGACGTTGTAAATGTTTTTGGGGGTGCTCAGCTGTCGATGGCACGGAATAGTAAACGAACGCAATGACGACGTACATTCTTCTTTTTCCGTTTTTAGCGGGAAAAAATTTCAACACGATTTGAAAGTTCCACAATTACCTTTTATTTACATGTACATCAGTTATATCCAAGAGCGGTCGATGACGGGAAAATTACGAATTATAATGTTTCGTGGTTAGATAGCCAACGTGGCGATGTTTGGTATACGGTACGGTATGGCACGGTATGACCGCTACATCGATGTCAGCGTGGGCGCGGTACAATGTAAAATCGGTCACGAAAAAAGTCGTATCCATCCCGAATACATAGACATGTTTGAAAAACGATAATTGATAAAAATAGAAGCCCCGGATCCGGGTTACCTTTGGACGGCTAGAGCGAGCGTGAGCCAGATGGACGCGGTGTGGAACATGGTGGGTATGACCTCGTTCATGGCGTACCACGCGTAACACGACTCGACCGGCGACAGCGGCTTGTAGTGGTTGCCCAGCGTGTACATGTAGAACAGCCACGGGGCCGGGAACAGCAGCGTGAACATGTCGGACAGGGCCATGGACATGAGCACCACGTTGGTGGGCGTGCGCATGTGCCGTTTGGACAGCACGACCACGATGAGCGTGTTGGCCACGATGGTGACCAGCAACAGGAACGGCATGACGTAGCCGTACAGCGGGCGCGCGTAGTTCACCGGCATCTCGTCCGTGACGTTCAGATAGCCGCCGCCGTCGCCGCCGCCGTCGCCGTCCCGCTCCGTCCCGTTGCCGTACGCCGTCCGCCATTCCACCACGACGGTCGTCGTCTCGCCGCTGTCGTTGAACGCCATCGTCAGCGCGTCCGCGGCGCGGAACACCGTCATGCCGGCACGCACCGTCACGCGGATCGTCACGCGGATCGTCACGGCGGTCGGGACCTGCGGCGACAAAAACGCGTCTGTCATTCGGGACGGGCGCCGACGGTCACATTCGCGTGCCGCGGGGACCCGTCGGCGGCCGGCCGCGCCGGAGGGTTCCGACGGCACTCAAAACGTCGAAACACTCCAGGCCCGTCCGACCCACGGGCCCTCGGTCCACCAGTGCTCCAACGGTGTGCGAGCAATCGTACGTTACGAATGCGGACGACACACCTCTCTGACGTGTGTACACACTGACCAGGCTCACATCCAAACTCTCGTCCGCGACTCTTCCTGACGATCCGCCCCTACCCCCCCACGCGAAGTTAATTGTCTTCGAGCGTTTAAATGAAACGGTTGAGTTGTACGAAATCAGACAATAACTCGTTTCGTACAAACGTCTGGACGGAGAAACCATTTGCTAACGCCGCAGACACCGAGCCAGAACATTTCGTACAGTTCGTAAACGTTTAACTCCGTGTCCGATTATAGAGGGCACACACGAAAAAACAAACACTTGCCACAATTTTTTATTTCGTGAAAAAACCCGTTGTCGAAAAACTACGATAATAAGCGTAAATATAAACTATTATCTATCGAAACTGGTCAGCAGAGAACGAAACGGTACTGTTGTACTCGTCTCGCCAGTCGAAACTGTGCTGTCGAAAAGATTCTGACGCCGAAATCCTCCGGCTCGTCCAACCCCATTAGTCTTTGCTTCGTCACTAACGCTCCACGGTGTGCGGGTAACCGTACGCTACGTCGCGAGTTAAATATTCAAACGATACCCATGCCCTACCGTCTTTGACGTGTACACACACACTGACCCGCTCATAACCAAACACTCGACCACGACTCTCCCGACGATACCTCAAGTCGTTCAGAGCGTAAACGGCCAAGTGATCCACGCGAACGATAACTTTCGAAAAACCCATACAACATCACGTATACGTTAGAACAATGACATTCCGTTCTTGAAGTAGTGTCACCGGACACCCCCTTCAATCACATCATCCAGTCTCGTAAATGTAATATCAACATTTTCACTCGTATATTTCGTTACACATTGTAAATATATATTTTAAACGAGTAAATTAAAAAAAATTCTTTAAAAAAAAAGCGACGGCGGCAGTGAGGCGATACGAGCATTTGCCGTCCGTATCACAAGTCAGGCAACAGTACCGTTTCGTTCTCCATTAATCGGTTGCGACAGACAACAGCTTACCATTTTACGCTCGTTATCATAGTTTTTCAAATGTGGGTTCTAACAAAATAAAAAATCGCGACAAGTGTTTGTTTTCTCGTGTATGTTCTCTATATTTTTAAAATTAGTATAAATTTAAATGTTTACGATTTAAAATATTCATACTCATTATAAATACACACATTTGCGGCGTAAGTAGGTGGATTCTCCGTTTAGACGCTTATGCGAAATGAGTCATTACCTAAATTTTTTTACAATTTAACCGTTCTCCCACATGCACACGCTTAAAATTAATTAACTTCGTGTTAGGCCACTTTTCTTTTCCAATATACTTACAACATTTATATTACAATATACAATATCATTTCCGACGTCGACATTGAACAATATTTCGAACTATTCAAATTAAACGGTATTTCGTTTTGCTAAATGATCGTTGTCGAATAAATTACTTTTGAATATTCAAACGTAAATTTCATTAATTGTGTTTTACGTTTTTGTTGTAAAAATAGTATGCGAATCGAAACAAATTTAAATACGCTCATTGTTTTGTTTTCACTTTCCTGAATTTTTGTTTGTTAGTTTAATATAATTTATTGTATTATCGTATTGCATTGCTATTTTCTATAGTTTTATACTTTTACATATATATATATTTGTTGATATTTTTTTTCCGTCATAAACATAACGCGTTGTATACGTTTAGGAAGGATCGTCAATAATATTGCAACGTCAGCGCTAAGATAAATATCCCTAACTCCTATAATTTATAAATAATACTGTACGATCTCAAACGTAGAGTTATAAATACCGGTATGACAATCGAAATAGAATTGTCAATTGAGTTTGTGTACACACCGTGATACTTTATTATGGCAAAAATTTCTTAAATATTTCCGTGAGATCGACGAGGATATCGTACAGTACGATATCATTGTAAAGCTATAATACGCTTCTTCGAACAAAAATGTTTGCTTTTTGATTTTTGACCACCGAAGTAGAAATAATTCACATTGACCGTCCACGCATTGTCCTCATTATTATTGCTGTGCGATTGCGTTATTGTCATGTATAGTGGAGCGACATTAATTTATCGCTCTGCATAAATAGGAAAACGAATATTACGCGCGTTAATTTACGAACCCGTGATCAATCAGTCAATTCGATTTAAAAACGATTGTACCATATGAACGAATAGAGATGAAAACCATACCACCCTACGCAGCAATACGTTATTTTTCGCATTCGTGTTTAGGCCATGCGTTATTATAGTTGGCTCGTCCAGCCCACATTACCACGTTGAAATGTGTGCATTTTATACTCTTTTAAACTTTTATAAAGATAAATGATGATTAAATGGCATTGACTTTCAACGTTCACAGTTACTACATTCTGTTCTAAAAGTATATGTGCATAATATATACTGTGTCATCGGACACCGCGTATATAAAGGTTTTTTTTTTATTACGGGTTATATAGTCGGTCTGAGTGGATTATTATTAGTTCGAGTGGGTCACTACTCAGACTGGTGTGTTAGAGATGTATTGTTAGTTCTGAATTTAATTTCAATGATAAATTTTAGGTACGAATAATAAAAACGATTCTAAAACTTCAAGTGCTCATAAACATATTTAAAAAAAAACTACGGTTAGTCGATATTATGCAAAAACCGAATGAATATTGTTCGATTTATATTAATTATATATCATAAAAGTGTGGATCTACATAGAATATTTACTTGAGGAATCGTAAGCTTAAAAAAATTAATAGATTTATTATGTGAGACAAAAACAGAGATACTTTTTTGAAACGTCAACGACCATTGTCTTTGACGCATTGAAGCAGTGACTGCAATTTAAAAATTACGCGAGCGTCATGTTTTCTACGCCACTATTTAAGTGATCACATACTTATTACGACTGTTTAAGCTAATAATTTGATCGGTATTCGATTTAAATAATAATATTAGTATTCATCCGTTTGAATATTTGAGAATTATTATCATCCACTATAGTATTTTTTTGTAATCCTACACGTTTTTTTATCATTGATTACGGTGTTTGGCATAGCATAAAGGCCATACGTTTTAAAAGTGAGTTCATCGAAGTATAAACTCCGATATTGTATTGGATAATCAACTTATTAAAATGTTGTAGTTTTGTGTTTTGCGTGTTTGTATATTTGGTGTACCTATTCTAATTGGAAAACTATCAGAAAGTAATATATTAGTAGCTGCTTCATTAACACTTCTTGAATTTCGTTTTAATCAGAACGATGTAATGTTAAGAAACTTTATTTTTTTACGAGATATATACATAATGATTTTCGAAAACTATATCATACCAGTTAGTTGCGTTAGTTGGGAAAAGCAAAAAAAAAAAAAAATTATTAATAATATCATATTAAAACTTGGCTTGGACGGATAATTTGATTTCTCTGAATTTTGTGCTAAACGTTGTACATAATATTCAATTATTGAAGACAGGAAAAATAATTATTCTTAAATTGGTTCATAAATTAACGATTTCAGATGATTAATAACGTAATATTTACGGATCTTCGCTTAATATGTTGATGGATGAAGATAATTTTAAAATATCTTCGAAAAAATCTCTATCTATCTATTTTAGAAATATTATCGCCTTATTGTTAGATATAAGTATACTCCATGCGACGTGAAACTAAATCGTCCAAGTATTTATAAAAACTCTAAAAATAGTATTGTTATACAATTATTTAAAAATCGATTGCGTTACTTTGAACGTTTATGAGACCGTTTTACCGATGTTCGCATTTTATTAGTACAGTTAGAAATTCAAATGTCCAGGCGGATAAATATTCTCCAAACCGTCAATTGAAAAACGCCATCGTAATATATGATATGCTACATAAAGTAATATAATTTCATTTTATTGAAGAGAAAAAACAAAACGCCAGTTCTCATATAATTTGGAATAATTATTATGACCGAACTTCAATTAACGTATTGTTTATTTTTTCGAGATTTTACATTGTTCGATTTTACATATTGACACCTTTTTTCAACTACTTTGAAAACACACGTGTGAACAAAAAAAAAACACTTTTAAATTTGTTAAGTCACAGAAATATTATTTCAATCGATTTGAACCGCTGATGTTAATGCGACGTAAAACTGTAAGCTATTATATCCTATTTATAGCGATGAATAACCGTAATGGAAAACTATAGTTTTAATGGGGATAAAAACGTTCAGTGATAATATTTATTTATGCCAGAAAATCAGTTGCATAATGTTTTAAAATGGTATAACGAGGACATAGGAACAGATGATGTTTGGGAGTTTTTTTTTTTTAAAGAACCTAAATAAATGTTTTTGGTGAAGGAATATGTGTATTTTTTTTTAAAATCACAATATATGCGTTTCTCTGTAATCTCGTATTTATCAATCATAAATATTAAATAATATCACCAAATTTATATCAAATAAAAAGAACATAAATAATATTTAAATTACTATAATTAAAAACTATGGAAGAATTAAAACCAACAGCTGTCAACAAGAAGCAATTGCATAATTCAAATATTATCTCAAAAACAATTCATTATTAAAAATTATAAATCATGAAATATAAAAGTGTATTGGACAATGCAGTATTTTTTTTTAAATATTAAGCGCAAAAGTGTTTGTTAAATCATAAATATTACTATTAAATTAATTCACGAAAAATGGTGAAAATTGGAAGCTCATTTTTACAAAATTATTTTTGAATATCAATATTTTTATCAAATATGTGCACCTGATGTTTAGTAAATAGCGATAATATTGCCGTCACTTACGTCGGCGTTTACGATGTTATTACGTTTCTTCTTATTTAAACTAAATGGATTTAAAACCAACCACAACTGCTTGCTAATATAGTTTTTATAGTTGCCGATATTTTAAAGAGACCATGTACCATGCGTATGTTAGAATTATAGTTCAGTTAGAGTATCCACCTATTGTTGTTTTTTCGTTAAATTCGTATCCTTCAAAAAAAAAAAAAAAAAATGAAATAAAATAATACCGTGGTTTTGTGGCTTTCTAACGTTGATTTGATTTTTAATGTAATAATAAACTAAATGTCATATGGATTTATAACATAAGATACACATGTTTTGAATTTTATATATGAATTATTATAATAACATTGTTCATATGTTGTAAATGAATGTAATAATGAATTAAAACCGGCACTGGAATTGCGAATCTAGAAAATATAAGTTATTAATAATTTGTACAAATATTTCAGTATTAAAATGACCTAAAATTAATTAATTTTGTCTTCTGTTGCATAGATTGTTTGTTTGAGTTATAATGAATAACATTAAATTTTATCTTGCCGTTCATATACTGGTATGATATTGATAAAGTGCATGTGTAATATACAGTGCTTGAATTATGAGAGAACGAAGTACCTCTTCTTTTTGTTTAATTTCCTAAATATACCTCTTCTAATTGTTCTTAATGAGATTTCAAGAACGCCATAGCCCCACACAAGTCAATAAGACATTTATTTTTCAGGAGTACACATTGATTTTATCCTTTTGCATTTAATTTTTTCCAATTTTAAGCACTGGTATATATAATTTATTAAATATGTTATACTTCACGTTTAAGAAAATTCTAGATATTGTCTATTTAGCAAAACAGTTACACAACTCTGAATGATGTTTGTCTAAAATACTTAATGAATAGTATGGCGTTTCTCGTAAAATTTGACGCTATATGAATATATGAAGTGATTGCTCATATAAATGGTCACACTTGCGTTTGATTTTTATTTCAATGCGTAATATCGCCTTGAAATGTTAATCTTGATGGTTAGTTATCTTTTTGCATTTCTCTGTAATATCAAATCTCTGCGTATCAAAATAAACGATTTTTATACATATAAAAATTATATCGCCGTCTCTTTTCCTATACCACGCAAAGTTCTATATTCTCTTACACTCATAAACTGTTCACTAATTCTGCAACTAGGGTGTAAATATCACCCGAGAGGATATACATTATACATGTTATGAAAAAAAATCAATAACGATAAATAACCAAAAGTAAAAACAAAACAACCGTAAAAAAAGCCGTAAAACTGAGTTTAATAATAACACTAATTCATATTCACGTAGTGTTAGGCGTTAACGGTATAGATTTGTAACGCATAATATTATGATATAAATGTATGTATATACATATTATTTTTCGTAAAAATAAAATAAAAAAATATTTATTTATTAACGGTTTTGTTTATTTATGGACCGTGTAATGAAATCAACAATCGTATTATTGTTTAAATTGTTTTGTTTTGAATTTATATTGGATGGAAGATACGCACGTCGTTATTACATAAACTGTCATATCATTCATTTCTGGATGTTTTCGAAAAATTAATGAAATAGATAGAAACACTCGGTCACTAGATATTTCACATGCACACAAACATTAACATAATTATAATATCGTAATGTTGCTCATTTGTTATTAATAGTATACGGGAAATATTTTGAACGTAAACCGACAACAATTTTCATTCGAAATGTCTAATTAATTTATTTTTTTGTTTAAACCATTTGCATATGTTTCATTCGGTCAATTAATGACTAAAATAATTATAATATTATGATAACGACACGGGTATATCGTGTGTACTCTTATCGTAGCCGAAACGCGTAATTTACAAACTTAACCTATTTTATTCGTCTCGTACACACGCATTTTTTCACTAATTATTCAACTCTGGCACTATTAACTTCATTATCGTTACACCCGATCTTAATTGTTAATTATATATTTTAACAGGTAATGTAGCACTTTCACGCATTTTCTAACTTGGCGTAATTCTTTCCTTTGCATTTATGCAAGTCATAATTCTTCTGTTGTATTTTTTGGGTGGAAGCCCTTAGGACCTATTCGAATATTAGGTGAGTTTCACGTCTGCGTTTTATATATACGTAATTTTATTTTTAAACTTAAAAGGGCGCATCGAGTGTAACTCTATAACATGACAGGTCGATCCGGAACTGAACATAATAGCATTTTAATATCCACACTCAATCGTGAATTTATTTACACAAAAATGTTTAACGAGGTGTGTCTAAACCACAAATGATTATAAATAAACAGTTTATTGGAGTCAAACTCCTTTTTCTGAGAGATATTACGAAAACAAAAATGTTAAATGACTGCGATACATTGGTGTTACACAAGCGTGCACGTCTTATAAGCAAAAATATATGCAATAAAGAAGTTTTGTACGTTTTATACGGTCGCCAAGCGATGTGTTTACGTTGTGTTTTATGTTTGATTTTTATTTTCATTTATTTCTTAAATTATAAAACATATTGTATTTTGATCCGAGAAATTCGCTGACATTATTGTTTAGATCGAAAACGTTCACGAGACAGGTGGTTTAAATGTGGATATTGCGATTTGAAAAATCGCTTCCTGCTCCTAAGCGATTATTTAATCATTTATTATAACTACGTGTCATGTTTATTGAATACAGCTATATAATTGTACATAAAATTTATCGTTTCTTGCATATTTGTTGTATTATTTTTGAATAAAAATTGCTTTTCTATTTTTTTTTTCGTATTCACAACTTAATATGTTTAAGGGCTGTAGGAGCAATTTCGTACAAACACGGTGACAATATATAACGAAAAATTGGAGTGTTTTATTTATTATTGGGATTACGTCACTATGTTCAGCTATCTACGATTATTTAATTATATTCACAATCGACTAATTATAAACGTAAATAATTCCACAATCGTACATATTAAATATAAATTCAAATTATGTACAATTTCACGTCTTTTCGAGAATAAAGTTCTTGCATACGATAAGTTCGTCTCTTTTATTTTTTTCTATATGGATTTTTAATAATTATTCTTGTTTTATTCCCTGTTACTGCCTGTTACATAAAACGTTGAACGTACTAACTGGATTTAATAATTTGTACGCGAAAAGTGTCATTACATCATTGATTACGTTAAACTGGTGTTTAGTTATAATGCCTACTCGTATAAATAAATTCTAATTGTTTAATTTATTCGTAATATGTCAAAAATAGTCAACAATCAAATTTTTTTAACGTGATTTAAAACTAAATGCTGAAATGGTTTACACTGAGATACGGTACAACTAATAACTGTTAACTGATATGATTACTATCGTTTTACAACAATTAATCACGAAATGTATGCTAAATTATAACACATTATTATTTTCAGTTTTTATTCAATACAATGTCTAATAATCAAACTTGAATCTAACGTTTTTGTAGAAATTATATTTTACTATATTCAGTTTGATGAATAACATATTTTTGCAATTCGTTATTCGTTCAACATTGTTCTCGTATGAGTAATATTCTATAGATTGAAAATTTAATTATAACATTGCCACTTTAACTGAATACCCATCAGTGAAATATGTCATGTTTTCATTTTATTATTGCCATTTTTTTATTTTAATTTCATTAAACTCAATATTGGTATATGTCTGTGTGTCATGTACTGAGTGTAGATATTTTGTATACATATATATATATATATATTGGATTAATGAAAACGAAAACCTTATTATTTCTAGATTAACATAATAATAACCAATTCAACAGTATACTAAAAATTAAATTTTCATTGTTATATCTAGTAATTTATTACTCATGTCAACTACAACTTTCCGACAATATATCGAAAATAAAAATAATATATGATTACATTATATGCAGTTAGAATAAAATTATACTATCTCACTATAATAACTCAATAAAAACTCAATTAAAACTCTTAATTTTGTAGCTCAATTAAAATTTTCAAATCTTTAATGACGAAACTTTCATAATCTAATACATATAAAGTAATAATAATAATGTTTTATATTACTAGGGGTATGAAAAATAAAAATTTGTATTAATTAATTACTCACGTTTAATTTTAACATTTTCAAATACGGACGAACGAAATAGAAATAGTTAAATGTGAAATTAAAGAAAGCAAATATTTTGGCCACCTTTGTTGGAGTACTGTCCTTGGTTGTGTTCGAATTTTGAGGAAAATTCGAAACTAGACCAGTTTCACTTTGGCACACGTATTTTGCAGTTCTATTATAAACATTCTATTAGAAAAATACAACCAACTACGAGATGACTGACTTAATTGAATATCGACCAGCTATCGAAGTTTGGCATTCTGCCTAAAAGTACCAGATTTCCGATCTCATAAAACAATAATAATTCTAACATAACAATGGAGTAAACATTAACAATAATATTAGTTTATTAATTTAATAAAATATAATCAATATTACTTTATCATTCTTGATAAAATAAAAACGAATTAGAGAAAATATTACAATAAAACAGGTACGTCCATTTATACAAACAATAAATAAATTAGATTATAATTATTTCAGTCATCTCTTGACATTTTTTCATTTACAAAAATTTAATAATTTCAATTAAATAATATAGTAAAAACGAAAATATAAAAACTGTATTATATCGTCATATTATTATTATCATTTTTTTAACTAAATTTGTTTTGTATAGAATTTCGAGTGACAAAGATAATAAATTATTAATACGAGTATATAATGAAAATTTCTAGAAAATAATAGGAAATTGTTAATCTCTACCTCTCTCGATAGCTGGGTTGATCAGACTGTCAAATGGTAGGTTGTACAAATTAAATATATATAGATTTTCTAAATACAAAAATACAATGCGACTATTTAAACAAAGAGGACGGTACTTTAATAATTATTATGGAATGTGCAAAGAACCTTGTATGAACTATAGTGTTTTTCGTTTAAACGTAATACGTTAGTTAAACTGAAAGAATTATTCATGTGTACTATATTCTGTAGAACAATAAACTGGAAAATGATATAGGAGACACCGAGTTGTACAATGATTCAAAATATTTTATGAATAATGTAAGCTGATTGTTTTATTTTTTTAAATAATTATTATTCTCCATATTGAAATCCCTATTATAATATAATTTATAATAAAATAAAGAAAGAAAAACAAATATTACATTAAAACCTATTATATTTACAACTCTACACCGGTTTACTCTTGCCCAATGCATATTCATTTGCATTAGGTATACTTAAATGAGGTACTACAAAATGTAAAATTTTACAATCAAGTATAGTTTACCGAAATTGAAACACGTTATAACATATTTTAGAAAAATGGAAAAAATTATAACTTCATCGTTACAATATGTTTCAATTCGACTGATTAAGAAAATCGCCCATCGCATCGGTGAGACTTACAATTTAATAATATAATATAAAAATGTACTGATAACTCATCTAGAGAAACGTGCTCAAATACAGATAATACCAACAATGCATTACTTTAGTGAATGATACTAAAAAAGTTTGCGTTGTGTATTTACATACGTAACATATGTAGAAAAACATTGTGTAAACAACGCTGTGTAATAATTAGCGATATAATATAATCAGAGAACAACCACTTTACCGATGTGTACAAACCCATTTGTGAAAACGCATAAGCGAACGCACTTTAGGGAAACTTCATATATTTGTAACATTAACAATAATTTTACGAAATATGTCTATATTAAAATATTTCAAAGACATTGTCGTTGCGTGTGATGAAATAATTAGTGGGAAAAAAGAATGTAACATGAACTGCGATTGTTGTGTACACCAAAAAAAAAAAAAAAAAAATGGACATAAGATGAAAAGGAACCTTGTGAACTGAAAGGAGTTACACAATTCTGTTTGCGTATTCGGCAACTTTCAAAGATTTCTAAATCGCGAGAATTTGCACGTCAAAGAAAACCAAAGGCATGTTAGGTTTTCGATGAAATCCTTTACATAAATCGGTAAATTAACAAAGCACACGACAGAAGAGGAAAACCGCATTACTGTGGCGTTTGTTTGAAATTATTCGCGCGTAATGACGTACTGACAACGCAAATAATGACAACACAGGGAAACCGTATACCTATGATTTTCATACGAAATCCTTTGTGCATAATAACAGTTCTAAAGAACCATATTAAAACAAACAATGAAAAAAGAAAATAGCATATAGCTATGACGTTTAGAAAAGTCATACCACCTTGAATATTATCCGGTTTTTTGATTAATATATGTACTTTCATTTTTAAATAATATGTCAATTACATCAGATGTTGGTATTTACGGCTTATGGACGTCATACTGTCGTTATTGCGAT
Source organism: Schlechtendalia chinensis (assembly GCA_019022885.1). Classification (NCBI taxonomy): domain Eukaryota; kingdom Metazoa; phylum Arthropoda; class Insecta; order Hemiptera; family Aphididae; genus Schlechtendalia; species Schlechtendalia chinensis. Next base: position 13,003,599 of record CM032345.1, on the reverse strand, counting down.
AATATAATTGTAGCTCGGCACAGAAATGATGTATAACCATAAATGTCCAAAATATATTTAAAAATATTTCTCCTAGATTACGTCTTACGAATGAAATCACAAGAATATCACGGATTGAAATATTACGGGTTCAAAATACTATTATTGGTTCAACATGTTATTATAATTATAATAATAAAGGAATAATTCCTTATTATGAAATTACGTGTTATTACTTTTATCGCTCATGTAATTTATTGTGCAGTAAATCACTTAATTACGGTTAATTTTGTACCTAAATAAAAAAAACTCGCATTTATTTGAAATTTTTTTATAATAAAGCGTTATTGTTGTTATAATGCGAACTAACTTTTCAGTTAAATAAATAAACGAATAGTATAATTATTTGTCTTCATATTATTTTTAATATATTCTATTGTTTAAATAATTAACATAAAGCGATAAACATATACAGACATTTATATAAAAACAGTCGGTAAATTGTGTCATAATCATATAAACGGATGTTGCTCTAATTATCATAGGAATTGTTGCTGTTCACTTTTTTCTCGTTCTTAAACGTCACGATTTTATTCTCATAAACATATATACGAGCACACAAGATAGGATGACAAATGAACGATGAACATTTGGTTCCGTAATAAAAAAGTTCTGAATTTCAGGAGTCTTAAAAATGTTCTGCCGCATTACATTTATATTTAGGTTTTTGTAGTTTAATAAAAAGAATTGATAATACTCCTTATTTTACGGTAAACTTGTACGCGTGTCAAATTTCTACATTTACAAAAATTTTATCTAAAAAATTTAGTGTTTCAGTTAATGTTCGATGAATACAAGTGTGTATATGAATTTATATTAAAAATAGAAAATTCATCTTTTACATTGCTTGAGAAATGATAGTCTGTATACTTTAATTTCGTTACGATTATCTATGTTATGAATATCATATATTTCTGATTCAAAATATGTCAATTAAAACCACGTTGAATATATATTATATATATAAATTAACTCTATCCATCCAAAATTAAAAAAAATAAGGTAAAATTTTATTTTGTCGTTTCTAAAAATATATTAACAGTATTGTGAGATAAAATATTTAATAAAATAACAGAAAAAAGAAAAATAAGAAAACTATTAATTAACACTCGTTATTGATAAAAAAGAAGAAATGATGCACTATATATTTATATTGTAATAATCATAATTTTCTCTATGTATTCTTCTTCATTTTTATTTTTTACTATATTTTTACTTTGTTTTTGTTATATTTCATGACATTTTATACATGACGATCACTTTTAGTCGAAACTGGAAGTTAATAAATACATTTCATACAATAGTTCTATATTTTTTAATTCATTTTATAATAGTCATTGGCTTTGTTTTTTATATATAGATATAAATGTTTTTTTTTAAATAAAACGTTTTTAAAATTAAATTTTGTTTTATAAAATATTTATTGAATCTAAATTCGAGTATTTTATTGGAATGATATTTATATGCTATGTACAAATTTAATTTTTACAAACTTTTTAAGTTTTTGATTTTGGTTTGGTAATTATAAAATATATGTTTTATAGCACGTGCTCGGAAATATTTAATTAAGTTCTAAGTAACAATAACTATTAATTACTATTAGGGTTAAAGACTTCGTCATTTGACATGCCAGAAATTGTTTTGTAGTGGTTGAAATGATATTTGATATAATGTATATATAATTTATATATAAATTCAGACAGTGATGAAGAATTTGTTATTTTGTTTTAAATGACAAATAGAGTTACAATGTAAATAATTTGCTAAATTTTAGAATTCATTCTCTTTACATATAAATCAGTAGTTAAACGTTTTAAAAATGTGCCTGTAGCATTTATGTGTCAGAATATTACGTGAATTATAAATTAATGTGAAGATTGTTCATTTTCGATTAAAATATAAAAGATATATCGCCAAAGAAATTCTCGACAAAATGTGATTAATTATTATTTTTGATTATTTTTGAAGCATCTGAGTTTTTTAGTTGAAAAAACTTTTTGGTTGGAACAGAAAAATAGAACAAATAATCACGCTTTAACAGTGCTAATAGCTACCTTAATGTTGAATGGGAATCCGAAATCCGACTTTATGGTCTTTCATTTGTTGTGTCAGAAAAGAAAAAGCTGGACAAGTTTTATTTTATAATCATCTAGAGGCAAACAACTGTCAACCGAAAAATATATTGATCTAAATATACGGATATAACAAATTGCTCATAACGATGTAACTAATATTATAATGTCGTTTATTACGGAGAAATGCGTGAAACATTTTTATCGATTAAATAACCAGCATTATTTTCGTTACAATAAGTTCCCTTTGCCAATTTATATAAAGAATATTGTGACCGAAATATGTGCATCACGATATGTACACTATTTATATTATAGATATATTATTTAAATAAATGTTTAACTACACATACAAGTTAAATTAATTGTCAAACAGGTATATACTTTTTATTGTTATTATTTTATTACATACGTTTGTATCGAAAACATTTTTTATAATTTTTTATACGAGTTGCTTTATATGTGTAGTCCAGTGAGAATGGTAATAACAGTTTACTTATTACGATAATTAATTTATATTTTATGGATAATAAATAGTGCTTGTAAATGCTCTGATATGAAAGTATATAAAAATACGGCTTAAAAATGTCTGTATAAAGCGTCCCCGAGAGGGTATATTTACAATATCTATTACAACTCATTTCCGCTTCGACGTGTCTTTGATGTGTTTAATTTAAATGTTCATTACTCGGGATTATAAATCGACACGTATTATATACCCAGATAAATATGTTTCTCCGGGATTCATAATTAAAATCATACAATGTCGTTAGAAAAAATTACGCATTTATATAGTTATAATGAACAAAAGTTGTGGAAAACTACCGAATAAAATATAAAAGAAAACGTCCCCAAAAACATACCGTAAAAATCGTTTTTAATGTTGTCAAAATATAATTTGACTCATGATAACAAAATCGCCTTGTAATAATTTAATTTCAAAATAAAATTATTGATAATCGTAGCTCAATTGTCGTCCGTCGACGTCCGTCAACTATATACGCCCAGACACAAATTTACTTTATTACGTTAGGCCGCGTCAAATTAAATACTGCACGTTTCACCGACACTTCGGGTGTCGGTTTAACAGTGGCCAGATAAGGAACAAATGTAAAATGCTGCCAAATATTTAGTTGCTTACTGTCTTATCTTGTGGGTATTCTGTCCAACAGACATCTGAAGGTTTATGATGCGAAGAATTAAAATAATAATATCAGGTATTAATCTAAAAACGGAGCGTCACGAAACTTTTAGGATTTATTTAAACAGACATACGTCCGGCAAATGTAACATAGGTGAAAGTCAACAAATGTTTTTCTCATTAACGAGATGACATTTTCTATTTTAGACCGACCACAAAGAAACAATGTGTTTTATATTTGTTCTGTCATTTCAAATACTTAAAAATTATTAAAAATTGATTGTGAAGTTAAACGAATAATATTAATCACAGTTAAAAGTTAATATTAAAATTAGGATGTTTTCAACTACTTAAGTTTAAAGACAAAATGAAAACAAGTATTATCTCAATTCGGATAAAAATACGTATGTTAAATTTTATTTCTTATTATACAAATTGGGATATTAGTATAACACTATTTTACAAAAATAAGAAACTAATAATTTGTTTTTACTTTTTAAAATGATTTATGAAGTATCCAATTGCTTATAAAAATATATCATTCCAGTAAAAACGATGTATGAAAATAGTTCTTAACTATATTTGTATAATTTATTTATTATTTCATTTCAAACTTCGATAAAAAATATTCATCTCCTTTGTTACTAAACCAGATAGAAAAAGTTCATAAAAGGCAAATTTAAATTCATTAAGTTATTTTGATAATGACGAAATATGTTAAATATTTAAGATAAAAAGTTATACGAAAAGTAGTTTTTTAATTAGTAAATTGTATGATATTTAAAAATAATATTCGTTTAACTGTCAATAAAAATATAATTCAAAAAGAGGATGTGAAAATTATATAGTTACATTGTATCACAATCTTTAATTTGTCTATACTTAATTTGAAGTTCAACAAGGATTACATTAAAAAATAAAAAACAATACATCTACGTGCACGTAAATGATATTCTGTATATACTGAACTAATTTAAAAGGAAAACTGTACTTGTTATTGTTCGTTGAATTTAACCTGTGCCAAAAAACGTATATATCGTCCTTGATACAAGTACAATACTTGGTTATGATTTATGTTTACGTGCTAACCCAACGATAATAACAGAAGAACGGCCTGAATTATATTTTAAAACGTTTGAAAACATATTTTTTATGAGATTTAATCGAACGCTTATTATTATAAAACCATTGCACATTTTACGGTCCCAACAAATATGGATTCCGATATTACGTAAGTATTCATACCCAGTGGCAGATTTATGGAGACGTGACCTATTCACTAATAATTTAGGTGAGAATATTTTGAATTCTATGAAATTATCATAAATTCTAACGTTATAACTATTTTCGAAACAAAATTAAGTGTTTTTGTGTTGGATATCAATTTTGAAAAACGTATTAAATATTATCAAATACTTCCTTTTATCGTTTTTAAGATGCATTTCCTAACATATCGACAGCTTGCCAAATATTATTTACGTTGCTTGTTACGTCAGCGTCTTGTAAACGTAAATATAGGAAACTAATTAAATCGTATTTATGATTGTACACAATTCCGGTATGGTTAATTAACGATTTATCAATCGAGTATAAATAACATAAAATAGCAAAAAAGCGTGCGATTTGACAAAGACATGAAAGATTTTATTTTGAAAAATCTAGAAAAATAAAGTTTTAACTTTTCTATATATTTATACGCAGTTTTGTACTGAGGTTATATATAACTCATACATTTAAGATTTAATCATTATATACTTTTGACTGTTTTTGAAATATAACACGTTTCAAATAAAAATTATGTAGGGACTGTAATAGAACAATTTCATTATTAACACTGTTAAATATTCCATATAAACGTATGAGTGACATATGAAAATAGTGTGTCTTTATTATGAATAAAAAATATTAATATCTGTTAATGAAATAGTCTACAACAATTGGTATTGCAACCTATTTACGGTAACTGTTAGGGACACATATATTATTCCAGGTGCCATGATTTGTAGATCCAACAATGTTTGTAGTTATTACTCAGAATTTATTAGATACAGACACGTCCAAAAAAAAAAAAAATGTTCTGAATTATTTCTACATTTTAGGTGTTTGTGTAAGAGATTATGATTTCGTACGGTCTGGTTTTTTCTCCTTATGACATTAAATCTTGTTTAAATATATATGAGTATTTGAAAGTACTTTGAAAGCTGGTAAAGGTAAATTAACGCGTAAAATAAAAAAAAAATAATATTAATTTATTAAGTAAAAATTCAAGTTAAAAAAAATAAGTTGTAAGTAACCTTAAAAGCGAACTAAAATTTTTAATTTATACCCAGCTTTGAATAATTTAGTATATGAAAATTCAATGTTGGCATTAGACTTAAAATTTTAATTTTAATTTTAAAAATAATACTTTAAAGTTTTTAATACAATGTTTAAACACAATATGATTACATTTGTTCATCTAATATTTATCTTTCTTGACGCTTTTGTTAAGATATATAGCTTAATTAATGTCACTATACACTTGAAGCTTAATTTTATTTTGGGTTTACGGCATTATTACAAATAAACTTTCTAAAAATTGAAATGTACACGAATTTAAAAATAATAAAACTTATTTGAGAAATTATTTCCTTAAAAATCAAATGATATACCTATATATTTTAATTAATATCAATAGTTAGTATATTTAAAAACGATTATTTAAAACAAATTGATATTTCGAATAAATGTATAATCTTCTTAAAATATTCGAATGATTTTCCATCGTATTTATGTTTTTTAAAAGTATTCCGATAAATTGTGTTCTTTTGAAGATATTGGATTCGTTTAATGTATTTATTTCGCAACAATGATTGTTATTATTATGCCGAGAACGACTGAAACGAAAAGCGCACAATAATAAGAACTTCATTAAGTAATTCGTGTTTGATTTATGATCATTGTGTGATGTCAATACATATTTTATTCCACAGCACCGAGTATGACGTTTTTGTTCAGAAAATTGAATTCAACTTAAACATGCCTCAATACATTTACAAATGTAATTTATTATTTACCGGAATCGTTATCCTTCGAGAATGTTTATTAAATTTCATTCACCTTTTACTCGGTAAATGTCATAACGATAATAATGAAATAAAACATTCTTCATATAAATACACAGAATTTAATAATAAAATATTTTATAAAAATATTTGCATTACTGGCTGTTTTGTATCACCAATAATTATTTTCGTAATAACCATGTTTTATTTTATTAGTGTTTTCCCCAAAAGAATAATAATAATAATAATAATAATAATAATTGTGATGATTATGTCATTTAAACACTTTTCATACTTGCGTTGTATATATACACGTTATATATACATAAATATAAAACACCTTAGATGGCTCATATATTCGAAAGAATGGCTAGTACAGCTCGTATGGCTAAAAAAATTGGATAATGTGAAAATCTTCAATTGTCAAAACACGTTTACGGCAATAATATAACAATTATTGAATATTAATTATTATTTAATAAGTTTAATATTAATTTAAATTCATAATAGTTATTATTAAATAAAATTAACATTTTTTATTATTAAATTAATAAATAAAGAATTGATATTAGCGTCTACTATTTCAGTTATTGAACTAGCAGACGCCGATGTCGATTCATTATTAAAAAAATTTAATTTAAATGGTAATTACTACCGGTAGTATAAGTCATTGTTATCAATCATTACTAGATGATGATCCTAATTAAATTTATCCGTATACAGTAATAAACGGAAGATGAGTATATACAATTACATTTAAATAAATATTTAGACCAATTGAAATTGAAAGTTTTTAAATTAGCGATAGATTTGATTTACTTGAATTATATATATATGTAATCGGTTAGACTGACAACTGTGTAGATTTGATTGCGCAAAATGAAGATCAGATATTAAATAAATCAGTCGCAGCATATATGGTTGATGACGCGAATAGTATCCAGTCGTCTGCAATTTTTTTTTTTGGTTCTGTCGATTAAGATTTTGAACGTCAATTAATTTGATAATTATTTGAATTTAAACAAATTTTGCAAATTGCTTAAAAATTAATATTGCGACTAATTCTATTCAAAATTTTATTTTAAAATTATATTTACCATAGTAAGCCATATAGATTTTTTAAAAAAAAACAAGAAAATAAAAATTGTATTTAAAAAATAATCGATTTTTTGTAATTAAAAATATGTTTATTATCGCGTAGATTAGTAAATACTATTTATTTGCACAAAAAATAAAAAAAACTTAAAGCATTTAATCTCCATCAATTATATTTATTTATATATGTTATTGTCAATGATGAAAATTAGTCATTGTCATCATAGGCATTATTAACAACGTCTAATTTGTACAGATAAATTCGTAATTGACTAGAAATTAACAACAATATACCGCCTAAACAGTCAATGTTGAAAACATTTAAATTATTATAATCGACTACACATATAATAAAATGTTTTAAGACAGATTTCATTATTTTACCAAGTTTTTATTTCACATAATAAATATTAGTGTCATTTAGAATTATATATTTTACCAACTGCATATTATCATCTCTCTTTTTTAAATTTTTTTTTGTTAAATAAAGTTTCAAAGTTATTAAGATGTTCGTGGCTTGAATAGTGTGGGTTTTACAATTTGGTAATAGTTGGCATTGTATTTTTTTTGAAATTATAATGGCTGAACCACCATGAGCGGAGCCATCAGGATGGTCGGTTCGATATATGTTATACCCAGGAAAAAAGTTTTTAGTATTTGGAGTGCAATGAGTTTCCGAGATAAGTGCGATGTCTATATGTTTTTCTATGAATAGGTTGAGTAGTTCAGGTTCATGACGTTATCACGTTATCATGACATCTTAATAACTTTGAATCATATCCCCACAACTATATCCTCAGTTTATTGTCCTCCAAGGCCAGAACATTTCTTCTGAATTGTGAGATTTCCTGCAACCCACCCCGTCCTTCCTTAGCAAAGGGACCAGTTAATTGGAGTTCCTTTTCAAAAAATCTAGAAAATGCTACTAACCTAAAAATCTCACTTAAATCAACCGACCAAATAGATGAAGCAGCGCAAAATTTAACGACTTCAATACAAACTGCTGTTTATAAATCATCATATGTCACAACTACACCTGACAATTCCAAAAATAATACTCTACCCCTCCAAATCCAAAAATTAATAGCAAAAAAAAGAAGTGTCCGCTCATGCTGGCAAAGATCCAACCTGCCTTCGGATAAAAGATTATTAAATAATTTATCAAATTTAATTAAAAAACTCATTATAAAACACAAATCCAACTTTTTCCAAGAAAAATTTCAATCACTTAATTGTAATGACGGCTCACTGTGGAAAACCACCAAAAATATTCTCAAAATCAAAGACCAAACTGCGCCTCTCAATGGTCCAAATGGAGAGCTAGCCATCTCAGACAAAGATAAAGCTGAACTTTTCGGAGTCCATCTTTCAAAAATATTTATGCCACATTCTAATATTAATCCTGAACCTGTACACCTCAACGATATTGCTAAATTTCTTAATAGTCCATTACCAATGTCTCTCCCAGCGAAACATACAACCCCAAATGAAATTAAACATTTAATTAGTAAGCTAAAACCAGGGAAATCACCTGGATATGACTTAATTACAAACAAAATATTACAATATTTACCAATAAAACTCTATTACTTATTGCATATATCTACAACTCCTGTTTAAGACTCTCTCATTTCCCTTTAATCTGGAAATTTTCCATAGTAATACTTATACATAAATCTGGTAAACCCAAACATCTACCATCATCTTATAGACCCATAAGTCTCTTACCAGTTTTAGCAAAATTATTCGAGAAAATTATCCTTAAAAGAATTAGACCACTCATACATTCAAAAAATATAATACCTTACATGCAATTTGACTTTAGATCTTCTCACTCGACAGTACAACAAATCCATAGACTCACTGATAAAATTCAAACTTCATTTGAAAATAAAGAATACTGCCCCGGGGTTTTTCTAGATGTGGCCCAAGCGTTTGATAGAGTCTGGCACGATGGCCTTCTCTACAAATTAAAATTATTTCTCCCAGCACCATACTATCTAATAATCCGATCTTACCTCTGTGATCGTACATTTGCAGTTCGACAAGGTGACTCAATATCATCTTATTTTCCAATCTCTGCCGGTGTTCCACAGGGAAGTGACTTGTCGCCAGATTTATTTAATATATATACGTCAGATATTCCAATAACAGCAAATACGACCATAGCAATGTATGCAGATGATACAGCTATACTCGCCTCCAATTCAGACCCAATTCAAGCTTCAACCTATCTCCAAAATCACCTTAATCTAATAAATACCTGGGCAACCAAATGGAGAATTCTAATAAATCCCGATAAATCCTTCTTTGTGCCGTTTACACTTCGAAAAAACAACCTTCCTTCACTTCAGCTCCAAGGAGTCGAGATTCCTACAACGACTCAGGTAAAATATCTAGGTATCTTACTAGACAAAAGATTAACCTGGGGTCCACATTTAAAGTCTAAACGTAAAATCATTAATAAACGCCTTCATTTGCTTAGACCAATTTTCAAATCTAAACTTTCAATTCACGCAAAATCTACACTATATAAATCTCTACTCAGACCTATTTGGGCGTACGGTATGCAAATCTGGGGATGGACCAAACTATCCCAAGTCCGCACCATCCAAGCCTCCCAGTCAATCATTCTTCGGCTAATAGCCTCGGCCCCCTGGTACGTATCAAATGAAACTCTACACAAAGACTTAAAAATTGCCACAGTTGATCAACTAGCCAAACTATACTATAACAAATTTCACTCTAAACTGCATCACCATCCCAATCCTTTAGTATCCCACCTATCATCACGTACTCTTCCCGACAACCCTCCACGACGCCTTAAGAGGAACTGGTGCCGCGACCTGTTAAATTAATATGAAAAAAAAAAAATTTCCAGAGGGTACCATCGCTGGATGATTTTCCCTCATCATGTGCTTCATGTGTCATTTCTATTACATATGTGTTATGTCAGTCATCTCTTTTACTTATTGTGTTGTATAATACAGATTGTAAATTTTCAAAATAAAAAAAAAAAAAAAAAAAAAAAAAAAAAAAAAAATAAAGTTTACATTTTTGCTAGGCAATATTACATTTTAAACTTTAAAATGCACAAGACCACAATATAACACCGAACGTGTTGTTGTAAATTAATAAAGAAAAGCTACGTTATATAAACAAAAAAATATAGACTGTGTTAATCATATCGCTGTTATTTAATTTAACTATAAATTACTAAACATTTATTATCTGATAAATGTGTATCTTTATCAACATGAGATAAAAACTTATTTAAATTATATTATTAGATTTTATGTAAAATAAACATATTTTTTCTCTTTATTATGTTAAATCAAATAGTAAATAAATTAAAAATAAATTTTCGTTTTATTTTAAACGCTACCTATAGTAATACAGGAAAGCATAATAAAATTTATTTGTTGTCTAGTTAAAATAAATGTTAATCAAATATATTTTAAACGTTTGATTATGATTATGTAAAATCAAAGTTATTTGAATGTTGTGGTCTGAAATTCATTAAAAACATTCGAGTGTGTCGTGGTGTAGACAATTTTGATTAACACAGAAATATATGAATACATTTGAAAGTTGTTAAACTTTTGTCAAAAAGAGCGATTACGTAAAGTTTAATTTAGTACTCCAATCGTATGGAACACATGCACATTGGTGATTAAAGTTAAATCATAGTATTAATTCTTGAACATATAAATATACGATTTTATGTATGCATAAAAAACAAGTTTTACTATGAATAATATTCAGTAGTTAATTTGAATTTAAAATTTAAAATAGTATGCACAACAATAATTTGATAAACATCTGTGTAATGTAATTTGAAAATCAAGTACACACACATACACACACATCATCATTAAATGTCTACATGTTTATATATATATATATAAACGTATTAATATATTAGATAATAGACCAGCAACTTCCAATTAAATAATGTTTGTGTACTCTGTTGTCTACCGATACAATGTGAATTATTCTCGTCATGTACTGTAACGTTTTAGAAAAACCACTAGAATAAAACGGTTTTCGAACTGAGAAGGCGTTTTGTAGATAATGTGAAATATTCACAGACCGATGTGTCCTGAGACTATGACAAAAAAAAATGTCCACATTACGTTCTGTAATTTACTCCAAAATTATTGTACGCCACGCCATTTTGGAAATATTGGAGAGTATAAACAATACTAAACGGCATTAAACAATTAGATGGTTACTATAATAATGTTTAGCGTACCCGCGTTGAAAGATTGTTAAATTTATTCGAAAACAACGCACGCTGTACATATTACAACGTTAATAAGTATTACTTTTTAACAGCTGACGATGGTACTCAGATTGTATCAAAGTGGAGGCGCGTAGATGTATGCGTAAAACAACGCGTTATCACTTCGAACTTCTTTGCATCGGAGAAATCGCAAAATCGAAAAACATTAATTCTCGTTAAGATTTTATTAAACAGTTTAAACGGTTTCACCGAAAAAAACTGTGAGAGATTTTAGTACATATTTAATAACATAAAAAAAAGAAAAAAACACGTCATTGTAAAACCAATATATTCTTCGCATCGACTAGAATCTCAAATGTTGATAGAAGTAATTTAATTTATTTATAGTGAGATTCGGTATAACCTGAAAGTGGAAATGTTGTGATAGGAAAAAATAACAATTTCTGTTTTGAAGCATCGTTTACGCAATACGTTTTGAATTAAACATTAATACGTATACAGATATATTATTTTTAACGTAAATTTAACAGTAATTTATTATAAAATAAAATAAAGCTAATTGGCTTACGTTCCGATCACTTTTTAAAACGAAAATATTTTATAATGTTTTAAAATACTGCTATTCGATCTTTAGATAAGATTAAAAAACAAAATAATTAGAAGAGTCTATTGAAAAAAAAATGAATAAAAGGAAACTTATAAATAAGTAGGACATTATTAATTTAAACGTATTAAACTTTTCATTAAACAGATCTATTAATAAAAAAACAATTTTTTACTATTACATTTATAGTATTTATTGTTAAGAGAATCGAACTAAAATTAACTAAACACACAAGTTTGAAATACCTAAAAATGTTTTTATTTTAATAAAATCCTGATATAGGGTAAACGATGTATATATTCATGTATTACAAGCACATATAAAATATTTATACCGATTTTTCTTTCAACATAGGTAATTATTACTGTTCTCGAAAATTGTTTGTGACCTAATGGTATCGATATTTATTATTGGTTTGGTGGTTTAACATTAAACTGACTATCTACTAATTTAGACAAAACTACATTGATATAGAATTATATTTAACTTTTAACAAAGGTGTATGTGATTTATCAGTGTATACCTTGTATCATAATATGACTATTCGAATTATAAATGTAAAAAACTATTTATAATTATATTGAAAAACATAGCGAACCATGAATGCTAAGGATATCAACTCAAGTGGAATGCTTGAACAGAAATTTTAGAATTTTAGGAATATTTAGAATTTTGAATCAATTATTCGAAAAATGAATCTGTAATAATACTAGTAATTCGTTATAATTAATGAATAGGATGAATATTATTTATATATTATATATTTCTAAACTACAGTAGTATTGGCTTTTTTTGCGATATTCAGTTCGTTTATATTTACGTTCATAGATACTACTGAGAAAATCAGAAAAATTTTCAAATAAAGTACCAACTAGAATCTAGATAATATTTGCTATAGAATAGCACAATATATCAAGATCGTCTGATCACCGTTTTTGCGCAAAAACGGTTTTACGATTTTACGTATAAAATATAAAAAACAAAAATCACGTTATAGTTAAACCAATACATTTCTCGCTTTGATAAGAATATAAAACGTCGATAGAAGTAATGTAATTTCTTTATTGTGAAATAAATTATTATTATTATTTATTATTAATTATTATTTTAAATATTTATTTATTTTATTCGGCGTAATTTGAGAAAGAATATGTTTTGCTACGTAAAAGACTATTTCGGTTTTGAAATATCGTTTTTATAAACCATTTCGAACTAAAAATAAATACGTATATGTTATTTTTAAATAACAATAAATAATTATTTTGGCTTAGGTTCCAATCACTATTTAAAACAAACATGGTTTATAATGTTTTAAATCACTGATATACAATCATCAACGAAATAGGAATAAGACACGAAACAATTAGAAGATTTTATAGAGAAATATTTTTTGATTTCATGTGAATCTATAAAAGAGTATAAATGTAGATACAAAAAACTTTTTTTACTAAAATAAAGAACGTTTTCGTTTCAATCAGATGCTGACATAAAATATACAATGTTTTTATTAATAATAAATATTTAAAACCAGATATGTTAAAATTGTAATTTAAAAACCTTTTTAAATTCTTAGATAATTCGCTGTTTTGAATTAAAATTAAATTTAATATATTCGATCTTTTTTAAATAATAATAGTTCATTGTCAGGTAAAATTAAATATTCTGGTTAAATTTTGTATTTTGGTTACGAGCGAATCATATTTGGATACAATGAATATGATTCTTATTTTACAGTTGTACACTTTTTTTTTAAATCCATATAAAACTAATTTTTAATTTTTAAAATTTTTATTTAAAATTAAATTCACTTCTTTGCAAATGCATTTTTACGAACAAAAAATACCAAAAATTGATCGTGTTAATTTTAAATTGTCTAATGGTTAAACGGCGTATTATAAAAACCAATAATATATAAATGATATATTTATGAACACGCGAACATAAAATATTTAAATTAAAATATTTTTTATTTCGTTAATAGGAAGTTTTTTCTTATTCTACTAGATTAAATAATCTTAATCGATAAAATGTAATATTGTACATATACAATTGATTAATGAAACAGATAACGTCGCTTCAAAAGCTGCATATCAATTTTTTCCTTAGTCTCGTGCTTAACATAAATCACTTACGATAAAACATAATAAAAGCCAATAGGTATTTTGAACTAACAATACGTATTCGTTTTTCGTACCAAACACATTTGTTTTTATATCGTGAGAAATTTTGTAATACAATGATCGTCAAGCTGATGATTGTTTTATCATAGCTATTCTTATTTAACTGGAGCACGGAATTGAAACAATTCAATTTCGCGTTTCTTGGTATTTTTATTAACATTATTAGTTGTATACCACGTGAAGATATCATCAAGAAATTACAATCAAAATCAAGTTCATATTTATTCGTTTTTTTAGATTGACCGATTATTATTCTGACACTTTTGGTTATCAACAATATCCGTTTATATGTACAGCGACTTCAACACCGAATTCCAAAGACAAAGTCACAATTATCATTAGCATACGAGAATAAGATGTATGTTTCCGTGTGAAGGTTTTATAAAAATGTATATGTTGGTAGTTGAATTTTACATCATAAAAAATTACGGTCACGTCGGTAATATTCTTATTTACAGATCATACGCGATTATAAAATGTCGAAATTTTTTTTAAATTTCGTGCTGCACAGATATAAAACGTATTTTTTAAATCCATTTAAATTGAAACGGAAATATTTAATCATCGTTTATTTATTATTGAGTAGTTTTACGATTTTTCGAAACTAATTATCTAGATAAAATATTTTCATTTATTATCTTATCTTAATTGATAAATTATTATAATTAGCTTAACAATATCATTAGAAAATAAATAAAAATTAGGTTTTTAAAATTGAAAAATGGCCGTTTAGTAAAATACACGTCTTTGAAAAATTTTATCAGCCACGCAATAAAATTACACAGACTCCCATGCCATAAATCGCTACCAAAGGAACTTAAATCGTAATTTTACGGCGGTCCAGCATGAAATTTTTATTATAATGAAGAATCATAGCTGTTTCGGAAAACTATTCAAGACCCGTTTGCACCAACTACCCGGACTCCACTTGCGAAAATTCAAAATTATTATTTTGAAAACCTTAAAACGTTGTTCTTTTGTATAACGAAATATAAGCGTTGTAAATGTTTTGCACATGAACTCATGTAGTGATGTATACTAATAACTACAACGGCCGTTAAATAACTTATAGTATTATTGCATTTAACAAAAAACACCGCTGGGCCGTCAATACATGACTGTACGGGAATTGCCTGTCCGAAACGCCGTTCGCTTCAATTTTTGGTTTTCATTCATCTTTTAATAATACTATTTTCCAATGTTTATTATTGCACCTGATTATGGAGAATATATTAAATCGTTATTTCTATATGAGTAGTTTTGATATATTTGCATACTCATACGAGAATCTGAATTTAAAAATATATATATAAATAATGTATACTTTTACATTTGTTTGATATTTTTTCAACACTACAAATAAAAAACAAACGACACTTAAGTAAAAAAAAAAATAAACAATTAAAATTCATGATTTGTACGATCTATGCTCCAAGATCAAATATTCAGGATGAAAAATGGTTAAATAACAATCGAATTGATCAACATTCAACATACTGGAAAAATCGGTACCACGCTAAACAATTTTCTCATTATATGCTTTTAGTGTCGTAACTACACACAGAATTTTGTTTGATATGGCGTCATAAGATTAATGATAAATAATTTTAATTGATTCTTAATTAGGGCGAATGATATAACAGAAATACATTTCATATGAAAAAAAATTAATAAAAATGTTTGATTATCGTCAAGGTTGTATCTGAAGGGGGGCCATAAAGAATGGCTTCTTCCCACTCCCCCAAATTATTTTAATATTACACAATTCATTTAACTATTTTTATGTAAAAAATAAATCATCACTTTTGGCATAAATACTTATATATTCTATCATAACAATCAGCAAATGAACCACAGAACAAATACTTATTTAATAAACAAATGCTAAAATATAAATTAAGTATAATAAAGATTTAAAAGTTATGAAATATATTATGGACCCTTCCCGAAAAAAATCTAGATACTGCCGTGATTATCGTTATTTTAAAACTTAAAAATCGTAAAATACATTTGGAACTCTTCGGTAGCAAAATATTATTATATTTCATTTACATATGTTCTATTATATTTCGTAGTAATATTAAAATATTAAAACACGGGTTTATTTTTAGCGAGCAAATAACATTGTTTTTCCTCGTGGTATGATTATTTTATATTTATTCACAAAGCAACAAACTTGGCGATAATATAAGAAAAAACCGCATTACCAAGTGTTTATCCGTTTCAGGTTCCACAAATAAAACGCCAGTTTTTTTCATCTAAAAACATTTATTTACCATTTCAAGTAGCTATAAACCCATTCTTAGACGATGCTTTTCTTAATAAAAATACAATTCCTACAATGGCATGGGATAATCTCTGACTATAAATAATATTAGGGTGTTGGGGAGAGAAGACATTTGATACCACGTGTTTACGTCAATAATATAAATGCACTAAATACATTGGGTGCCCAAGTACATTTAAATAGGGCTTTAGTACAAAAAAATATGTTCAATTTCTCGAGAATACAAAGAAATTGGTTTGTTTGTTAATCAGTATCATTATTATTTATGAAAACAATAAACTGTACGTTCAACATACTCAATTAAAATTTGAGATTTGAAGATGTATTATTGTATACATTTTACTGGAAATTTAAAATTGTTTATTGACACAATCACGATAAATAATACATTTTAAGAAGACTTTTTTTATATTTTAGTAAGCAGAAATAGTTGAATTTAAAAAAAATATTTATTAATTTTTGCTTGAACGGTATTCCACAGTAGGTTTTTGATTATTTAATTGTTCATCAAATAGTTGCTCAATAACATTTTTATTCGTAGTAATAATAATAGTAATAATAATAATAACAATATTAATAAAAAGTTATCTCAAATGAACTAGGAATATTAATTTTCAAACTATTTCCAAGTATTTGCTTCTCTATGAATATATTTATAAGACTTCAGAATTGTACAAATACAAATTCACAGGATATTTAGAAAAAAATTGTTAGAATTTGACTGGTAAATATTTACTAAAAGTTATATTTACTTAATATAAAATGATTATTTAAATTGTAAAATTTAGTATGTAGTCTTTCAGTATAATTCTAAGATTAATTTTACTTTTAAAGTCTCAGATTTGGAAAAATTTTCATTATAAAACCTAATTTCATTAAATGTTTAAACTTTTAAAAACGAACGTAGTAAAAGTGCTAACAAAATAGTATAATATTTTTTAAAAATATAAAACTATTCTTAATTCATATATCTACCGAACAGTTGCCAAACGATTCAGTGGAGTACACACAACGTAAATACCGAGTCAAATGAAGTTGAATTACACATTTTCGCATTCTATGTAAACGATTTAATAGACTAAAAATAATTAGTTGAACAGAAAAATCAAAACGGAATAAGCTAATATCACGTGGTAGACACCGAGAAATAGTATCATGAATAATAACTGATATATCAAAGCTCCTTTCGATATACCCCCCACCATTTCAAATCAATTGTAAAATACTAGGACATTGTTGATTTCGGGAGTTTTGGTGGGATCGCGTGCCACGGACTATTGTTGGAAGTGTTAACGGATTAATTTATTGTTTCGAGAAATATTTTTATCATTTCGTTTGTTTGTGAAATATCTAAGCTAGTAGGATTTTCGGTAACGATGCGATAATATTTGTAACGATCGCGTTGTATCGGTTGGCGATCGAATTGTTTGTACAACGTGCGAACCGACTCGGAGAAAACACGTTATTAGTTTTTTTTCATCTCCGTTTCCACTAGATTTACCACACAGACGCCTACGCAATTTATGTGTGTTGGATATGACGTGTACAGCACGAATCAATTAATGGACCGACCGTTTTACGGTCGATCGTAAAAACCAAAATATTTATTAAGTCCTATCTCGCGTTGTGGCTGTAGTGCTGTCTAAATAATAAAAAAACCCGAACGTAGGAAAACAAGCGTACAGAAAACGGATACGGTTCGCGCGAAGACAAACTCGTAAACGACAAATAAATATTTGCCGGAAAGAGAATCACGTGCGGTGATTCGTCGAAAACCTCAAATACGTCCATTTCACGCGATCGTGACGTATTTATATCGACGGTATTTTTCAATCGAACAAACATTCGTTCATCACCCGAGAATAGATTTTAAATCCGGTGGTGAACGCATCTGCAACATTCGCGGTCGGCGTCCGACGGGAATAATAGTCACTGTGTTGGACACAGAACAAACTCAGTTTTATTAGTCCGGTTTCGATCACCATATATCACACGTTCATTTATTTTATTTTCTCCGAAACACGTATTCATAAGAAATATATTTACTGTCGCAAAGTTGTAAGTATAAACTGTAAATTAAAAATTGTTTTTTTTCTCAAAAATTCACTCTCCAATTAATATTATTTTCTACTTTTATGGGTTTTATTATTTATTACACGTCGATTGTCATTTTGCTACCGAACGTTTGTATGTACCAAATCGAATCAACCGCCACGGCTCGCGGGCTGCCGCTCTGATTCCATTATATTCGTATTTCGTTGAGTGTGAAATACGACGTGGCGACGCGACTTCAACACTTAAAGAACTATCAGACTGTTCGGTGTTTAACGAATGTTATGAGTTTCCAAAAGTTTTATGCGACTTATTTCTTTTGATATTGACTAAATGGATTGAACATTAACGAATCCAGTTCTGGTATAATGTAATGTATTATAATATAAAATAAAATGTATGGGAATTCTTGTTACTTTCCTGTTCGTAAATTGATAAATAGGGCTTGAAGTTTGATTACCTACTTAAAATATGCTCAAAACGTTTCGTTACGTTAATTCAGCGTAAATGTATTTGGTGGTTTACGGTAATTACGACATGATCGATTTATTATATCACGAATTTCTTATTTAATGTACAAAATTAAATCAAGTTCAATTTAATGTTTGAATTCGTAACCGAGTGAATACACGCGACAAGAAACTCGTTTCGAAAATTTTATAGTTCATATATATTATGTTCGAATAATATTTAAAAAAACAATTTTAATTATTTTATACACAAACGACCTGTATATTTTCATTGGAATTTCTTCCTCTTACTTCTGCGAATTACACCGTGAAGTTACAAATAAAAACTTGTATATCTCTATACTTGTGTATAATTCACGAGTTACCGGTATAAATTAATTATATTTCGTACATCGCGTATTTTACATAATTGTGTTTTTTTCGATGTTTGATTAAACGAGTGTTGTGTTCATACTTATTCATAATACTAATTTAATAAGGTAAATTTATTAATATTAAATCGATTAGAATAGAGAAAACAATATGTGATGGTATGTTTGTTTGTTCGACATAAATATTTAAATAAAAAATAATTTTTCTGTAGAATTAAAATTTGTATATTTATTAAAAAAAAAAAAAATCAGTAAAATAATAATAAAAGAACGGTATTGGGAAAAAAGTATTACTACTTTTAAAATAAAATTGATTAAATATTTTACCTATATACTAGAATTATTGTGGCGTTTATTATTTTTAAATTTTTTTCTCTACAGTTTTTTTTTATGATCAAAACAAAATGTGAATATGAATATATAACTGTGCTGTAAAATAACAATAATGTATATCACGGTGTTTCAAATTTATGAATTAGCTATATTAAAATATATTAAAATAAATGTACACAAGGCAAAAATAAAATCAAAATAAAATTTTCGACATGAACAGTTGATAGTTTAGTCGTTTTAATCATTTCGAAAATTTAATGGATATATAATGAACGAGCAGATGATAAAATATTAGTGTCGACGACACAACCACGATTTAAGTATTTGCACGAGTTCTGAAGAAACTGTTTTTCTGATGAAACTGTTGAGCGGCCAGTCAATAAATATTTTCTGTTATTATTTATCGTATATTTGCGCTACACTTCAATATGTTGGGACTGTGGACGCGAGTAGCTCGCATTGTGGAATTCACGATATGAAAAAGAGTTTTACTCGACCATAAACTTTGCCGATAGAAATACCCTTAAATATAGAAAATGATAAAAATGATATAATTTGAACGAGCGTGTCATTTTCATTTGTGCAAGTGTGCAAGATTCTGGTTTGAATATTACATGGGTATTACGTGAGATCCGTATACACGATCGTGTAGATTAATACGTGCGAGTTTACACAGGGAAACGGATTATCGTATTTTTTACGTTAGTAATATATCTAGGAAAACGTAGAATTAAAATAGTGTACTTACCAATGCTTTCATATGACCATCAAAATGATGTGCGCTAAAGAAAAAACAAAATCATCAACAATTAGAATATAATCAAATAATTACATTTTATTGTACTAAATAATATTAATAACTGTTTTAAAACTATTAGGCTTGTAATTTTATAACGTGATAGCTAAATAACTTGTGAACATTACAATGTATATTTATCGATGTAATAACTATAATATTGCACCAGCGGTGGATTTAAAAATAGACAATGAATTCCATTCTGTGGCTACGGAGGGCGAATACAATGGGGTAAAACTAGCTACCATTTTCAATCACCCAACACCATTATAAAGAAAAAGTAAATTGTGTAGTGAAATATAAGATTCATTTCTTAATATACGGACTTTGGCCAGGCGACTCCCGTTTTTAATTTATTTTATTATTTTTACCACACATAGTTACGAAGCGATTAAATGTATTTCTAAACAAAATTATTTAATCAAAATAACAATTGAATTGAATTAGATTAATATGTTTCAGTAAAATTTAATCTAATTAACCAACTAGGAAATAATATTCAAATATTTACAAATTATATCAGCTTTTATCATATATATAAAAATAATAATCTTTATATTTTATATAAGTAATCTTTATGTTTTAAGGAATAATTATTATTTGACAAAACTATAAAATTGAGAAAAAACATTTATTTGTTTAAACTGTACATTACAGAGTATATTTATCAAAAAAATAACAATTTGTTAATAATATTCTTATAAACAAAATCACTGTGTTAAAAATTTTGAATTTTAAATATAATTTAAAAGTCAATACCTATATTTATATTGAAGTGTATATATTTATTGACAATTTATGCAAATGTATATTTGCATAATGTAATGCAGATAGATAGATGTTATAAATTGCACGATTTTAAAAGATTTAATTTTTCAAAAAATATGTTTTTGAAGCTGCGAATATATTTTTCTCAAAAACATATTTAAATATATTATCTATGGATATTTGCGATTACACAATTTATGTCCTCGACAAATATATAACATTGGATCAAAATATGTCTATAAATTAAAAGTTTTAACTAAGAGGTAAAAATTAAAACAATTTTATTCAAAGTTTAATAACCGAAAATTTGACATTTTCATAAAATATAATAGTTGAAAAAATAATATTTCTATAATCGAAATGTAATTTTGGATTTTAAAGTACCTATATTACATATATGTATTTATTTGTTTTTATTTTATATTACATTAATAAAGTTAATTTTGAAATAAAATAATTATACATTTTTTTAAATTTTAATTACATTAGATTTTTTCTGTTTAAGCGTACTTGATAATTATAATTCATATAATTTCATTAAAGTTAACATTCTTCGATTCTGTATTAGTTTGTCGACTGACAACTATAACTGTTAAATCCGCCACAGTTATCAATCACAACATGCCTACGTAACGTTATGAATAAATAATTGTACTTTATTATACGGCAAAATTGATTAAATGTTTAAAATATTAAACTAAGACGATATATTTAAATATTACGACTTAATACTATAAATTACCAATGCTCTTTATATGCGAAAAATATTGTTATTTGAATTCATTGTAGTGTGAAAATATGTTTCGTTGTATTTGATGTGTAAAATGATACCTGTAAAAATAAAAACATAATAAAATATGCTAAGAGCACATGCACCGAAATCGGGTTTTTTAACACATACGAAATTCGATATTTTATTCTACGAAAACCGCATTGTACATTTTGTGTTTTGTTGGCAGAGATACTTTGTTAGTCCTTATTTTCATAACAGATCGATAAAACGTCGATTTATCAATTATATCGTATACATTATACAAATATACGTTATGTATGTGCGAGAAACAGGAAACGCATCAAGTCTAGTCCGTTTGACTTGACCAAAATTCAATTGGGGAAAATGTGTAGTAATTAGATAAATTTTTGGCATTTCCGAGCAATTCAGTTCGTAAATGTATTAATTTTTGTTGATGTAAAAACATCGTAATGATAAATATGATATATTTACATAACGTAAACTATAATAATATTATAATTGTATTATTACGACGTATGTATTTTCACCATATTTACGTCAGTTTAAAATGTTCATTTGAGTAAATTTATAAAAGTTCTTGTGGACACGACTAGAATAAACTTTTTAACTTGCTAGAAATCAGAAACTCTATAGATACTTTAATATGCGATGGGAACTTCTCTCCGATTATCAACCAAATCGATATGTCACGTGCAATATCCAGAATTATACGCGTGGCCACGTGTAAAACGATCTGCGTGTACTTCGTGAATCGTGTGCAGATATTATGCAAAATAATTCTTATTAATAAAATATTGTTATACAATACTCATAATGTGGATACGTCATATACGAGTATATATGTGAACTATTATCTAGTTATTATCGTAAATGTATACATGTAATGCATATACATAATACATATATGTGTAAATCAATGTACGTCATTATTATTACATTATTTTTAACAATTGAACATATTTTTCGCATAATTTAAAACATCTTAAACATATATAACACGTGTTTTGGTATCACATAGTGTTGCACGTGTTAAAACTATGAAACAATGTAATATATGTATTATTATCTGTTGAGACGAGTTAAAATTACAGGTAATTGTAATCATTAAATTAACTTATCGAATATCGGTTTGATTAAAAATACTGTAAATCTTATAGGTGCATAATTATAGTTTTTGTCGTTGTTTGTTCTCGATTAATTGATTATCTTATGGAAATAAAAATTATTTCAGTGTTGCGAAAAGACATTCATAAACAATGAAATACATAAAAATGATATACAACTCTTGTTTTTAATTGTCAAAGTAAATAAAAAGACTATTATGATGCATATTTAAATATTTCAATAAATAATACTCATTTTAATTTTAATAATAATAGTAATTCTTACTTTGTACATAATTTAAAAATAATAATGTTTTATTATGATCTATATTTAATATACCTGTTTATAATTATTAATAACGATATAAATTATAATTATAAAATGTATAGTATGCATATAAAATATACAATATAATAATTAAATATTTATATTACATACAATACTTAAATTTTACACGTTGCGAAGTGTACAATTTTGGAAATACATATATAAACAAAACAAATTAAAATAATATTCACGTTCAATTTTATTTATTGAAAATGAATTAATGTTTCAATTGCAGACAATGTTATTGTATCGATTTTATCATCCAAGTTTCCTTGAATACAAAAAGTGATTATATTTATCATGACCATTTTTCCATAATGGTTCCAATCATGTTTTTCTCCCATAGTCGAAAAGGACCAATGTCAATTCGCATATTGCAGATGCTACGAATATGGTGTTGCACACTTGAACTTGTTTGTATAAATCAGTATAGAATTTGAATATTGATGAATTTTTCAAATTGTTAAATTCATGATAGTTGGATTAACGAAATTTTCGAACATTAATTTTTGACATAACCTGCGCGCATACACGCTGCTAAAAGATGATGAGTAAATGGATTTTCGATTGAGCATCATTTATTTACTTTGTAATTCTTTTAGTTTTTAAATCATTGCTATGTGCGATAATTGGTGATTAAAATAGGTGTGCAAAAAACGTGGTTTAATCAATACCGAGACGTAGGAAATTATTAACCGATATTGCAAAATTCCAACTTTAATCGGAGAGTTAGTTGGGTATACGTAAATAATATATAATATTAACATGATATCAGACAGCAGGCGATTGTTCTCGTTTGAATACAAATTTCCACGTGTTTGTACATAAATGCGTATGCGAAGTATGGGAGTTTTGAGCATTTCCGGATTTTCAACCCGATTCGAGTTCGTGAATGCGGTACGTAGACGGACGTCGGGTTGTCTTATTATTACAATACATGCGGATTTTCCGGTTTGGCCATAACATACAATCCGCAGGTATCGATATGACGGCGAACTACGGACAGCTTACTATGATACGCTACAATGCAGCCGGTTTTAATATTAATTTTTAATAAATCGGCTACTGTGTGGATAATGAACGTAGACATGGTGCCCTTACTCTGTGCGCACGAGATTAAGCTACTGAACCGCAAAATATTGGTTTACACGTTCAAATTGTTAATGACGAAACGTTCGTTCGATACAAGTTGTCCACGATAATCTGACGTTGAAAAACGAGTTTGGTTATTTTTTTTTAGATAGCTATTATACTTTTGCTCTATAATAAACGTATTTTCCATTAAACTATACTACAACTATAAGCAAATCGAAATAAACAACTCGAAAATTTATTGTAGTTATTTTTTCTTATTTTTTTTATCAAAATAGCCGTTTTACAAATATAATTTTCAAAAAAATTTTGTTTCATGTGACGTTTAATTAGGTCACATTGTTTATTTTAAAAGTGTGTTTCGATTCAAATAGCATTCGAAAAAATGGCTATGATTACTGAATCCCCGTGTCAAGAGAGGACGAAACCAGGCGGCCAGCAAAACGTTTAAAATAAGTGGACTAGACTCGTTTTACTGGCCGCTCGCGTTCCTTGTAAGATCACTTATTAAATATATTGATGTTGTCATATTTATATTTGAAAAATTCTAAGAAATCAACAACTGAAGTGTAATAACAATTTCTAACACCAATCTTCACTTAAAAAATTGTTTCGTAAAATGGTTATTTTAAATTTAGTAAAAAAAATTGTATTTTAGTTGTAGAAACAATGTTTAAAATACGGTAATTAAAGCGTATGGTCCTAGTAATTATTAAAAAAAAAAGTTAATATTCAATTTGAAGCTATTGAATTTGTGAGATCTTAGCGGGACGTTGTATAGTAACGATAAAAAAAGTAACGATTACAATATTTATTATTGTTGAACCAATTTTTGCGATCGTCCGAGACGGAATATCGTCTTGATTTCACGGGACGTTCAAATCGGCATCAAATACATATTTATTAGTCATTATCTAGTTGATAAGTCACGACTCGCAATCAAGACACATAAATAAATTGATATGAGCTGAGAATTAAATGTTTTCATTCAACATCCATAACGTTTTTGAACTCAAATATAATCGATGCTCTAAATTCAGATTGACCTGATACGAAAATACGACACAAGTTATGGAAAACCGTGTTCATAACTCGGTAGGCGAGAGAATTTTTAAGAACTATTACAGTTTTTCGTTCTTAATCAGCCCTATATATTTTTTTATATATACGTTAATTCTTATTATCAATTCAAAACGTATTTAAAATATACTTTACGTATTTTTAACTTTTCGTATATTTAAATGCACGTTTGTAATTTACAAATGTAAATATTATTTGTTTTTACCATTAGAATGAATCGTACTCATATATTTATGTTCCAAATACTATGTCACCAATCATTATACCCCGAGACATAGATTTTTGTAATATGTACATACAATAATTAATTTTTTGTATGTATTATTTGTAACAGTTATCTCGTATCCGTTCCTCAATTACAAATAATCATAGCTAACGAAAATCGTGCATCCATTGTGCGTCGTATAAAAATGCACGAAACAATCGGTATCAGAGTACGTTTTTATACATTTTCAGATAACATAACATGAGAGATATCATAATAAATGTTCTCCTCAGAGTGATTTCAAGATATGTTTTACTTGGCGTTTTAACTCTGAAAGTTATTTTAACGAAAATATTATGACATTTTATGAGTGAAAATTCGTGCAAAAAATATAGAACTGCGCACATTTGCGAACTTGGTATGCGACGCGCCCGTTTGAGACATAACGCTAAATATGCGATGACGATTTTGGTTACGGTCCGTTTCCGTTAAAAATTACTGCCGGTTTTGAACAAGTTTATTCTTCATGTGATTACGTATTTTTGAGCTAAATACGTGGCTACATAATTTCCTAAAAAAAGCATTTCAAAATAGTTTTTAGAATCGATTCGATTTTAAATGTATAACAGAATATAAATCATAGTAACCAGTGTATTTCAATTATTTATAATAATAACAATAGTAATAGTATTAATACGATTTTAACAATGATGTTTGTTAGAATTGAGTAATCTTTAAAAAATAACGAATATGTACCACAACATAAAATTGAACTTTAATCGTAAATAGTAAAAAAAAAAAAAGGTAAATATTAAATTAAAAAAACGTACCTAATTTTAATCAATTTATGATTAAATGAATTGAGGATATTCAAATTGAGAAGATTCAATAAAGTGCTTCAGCGAAATTTGATATATTAAATTTATGATGAAATTGTTTGAAACATAAAAAAAATTAAAATTAAATTTACTATGTTTCTCAGCGAATTTGTTGAAAACTCTTTCAGCCGTGATAATCAATTTCCCTGTGGATATTCAAAAGAGCACTATGGTTGACCTGTTCTTTTTCAATTTCATTTCTTTGCTTTTAAATATCTGAAAGTTAGATATATATATTTTTAAAAATGCAATTTTTTTTCAAACGCATGAATATTTTGGGGTTGATGGGGGCTCCCACCATTTTTACGCCATTGCTGAGATCGGTTAAAACGACCGTACGACCGATTTATCTACGAACGGTCGTAAAACTCGACGTATACGACAATACAGTTACCGCTGAGTTACTGAACGCAACACACACGACGAACGACGAGGTAAAGTACGCGCGTCCCGCTGTCCTATCCCTTTGTCGTTGGGTTATTCCCATTCTCCTCGAAAACAATATTTTACGATCGGCTTGATTTCGTAAATTGTCCACACGTGCACCGAACATATATAATTTATCACACGATACGAGTGTTTTTGGGACGACTTTCAATTTCGGATAAATGCATTTTTTATTTTGATCGCCATTATTATTCAATCCTTACGACGATATCGCCAGATTTCGTTACGGCCGCTCGCGCACACATACCAGAGTTATTTAACGTGTTTTCAATTTTAATCGCTTTTCGCGAGTAATGGCTTTATGATAACATACAGTTACAATGGTAAGAAAACGTCACGTGTATGATAATTGCAATCAATTTAAGATAAAATCAAAACGATACAACTAGTTGAGTATCATAATATATTTTTGTTATCGATTTTGTAAAATATTTATCGGCTATGTGCTGAAGAAAAAAAATCAATTTAATTAGTAAAATAATAATTATGAGATGTGAATAAACCGGAAACGTAAATAATAGTCGCATGGATATTATTATATCGGTACTTTGGGGTAAATAAATCTTTCATTCTGATACTTGATTTACAGGTTGTTTTTATATCACAGAACGGAGTTGATTGCTCCTGATGCCCCTCCATTGTACTGTACGTTGCAAGAATCTCAAGCATTACCTCTATACAGGTTTCAATGGGCCATTGTTAAGTGTTGTTATTGGCTGGTTGTTATAAAAATAAATATTCACCCTCCGTGGACTGTTTAGTAAAATAAAAAAAGAATATTAAATTGTTATTCAATTTGTTTTTATTTAGTTAGATGGTTTGTTGAAATGCAAAATGATTTTATTCAATTTCGATTGAGTTCTTGAAATAATTAATTATTTAATTTAATGTGTAATTGACAAGTAAATTAACTTATTCAAACATAAATAACTTTTAACGAACAATTGGTATATTATATAATTTTCTTAATTGGCATTGTAAATACGTTTTACAGATTATATTCGTATCAATTCATTTTCTCGTGGTTTGTCGTGGTTTGTGTATCTTTGCGATGATCGATATTTACAAGACTCAATGCATATCAAACGACTGACAAACCATTATCTGAAAAAATAAACACGAAATCGATTCGTAATAATTATTTGTTTACATTTTAAACCAACCCAATATTCTGCAAACGATACATACGCACGTGCAATATACTATTTTTACGTTTGGCGAAATTCATAACCTAAGAAACGTTTCGAACGTTTGGAACCGACCGACGAACAAATATATAATGTCAGATACATCTGAAGAAATATCGATTACTCGTACACATCTTATTTTTGCTATAATCGATCACCAAGGAACGATAATGTTTTCATCGATTATTTTTATATTATGACTAATATAACTTCCACGAATTTTAAATAATTCATACGTTTATTTTATGTATTGAAACACAAACGAATATAAAAATGAGAAATTTGTGTTCGCAATATTTAAAAATTACTTAATTTCAGTTTGTTCGTTTACTGAAAAAAAATAAGAATATTATTAAATTCTCGGGTGAGTAAACCAAACTGACATCAATAAAGTGGTAATATTAATTTTTAAATTTGAATTATATTAAAAGTTTCGAATAGTTTTATTTGAATGAATCACTTCGAAACGTTTAATAATTTTTTCTTTATAATGTAATTTGATTTATTTGAATGTTCTCGGAAAACCAAGAAATAATATTTCATTTACTATTTATACTGAAATCTGGGGAAAACGATAAAGAAAATAATTAAATCAAATCAAATTAACTTGCATAATAACTTTAAAAATAATTAAATTTGAATTGAAAGAATTTATCTTTATTTATACAGTAATTTTGAAATATATAATTGAGTTTCAATAAAGTATTGCAAATTGTTTTTTGTTTTTCAACTGAAATACTATATCTTATTTAAGGAATGTTTTAAATATTTAAAATATGTTTCCATTTGATATTATGTGAAATAAAGTTTTTTTAAATTCTATATAATATTTAGTAAAACGTTTCTTTCCATATATCTTTTATGAAATCTATTAAAGCATATCTTAATCTTTTTTCAGGTACTTCATAAAGTTTTCGCAGTATATCCTTGAAAATATTTGAATTGAATACAAGTCTCAAAACCATTTTGTAATACCATTCAGTTTAAATTGAAATCACCAAATAAACAGTAATACAAATCAAAAAAGTCCAAAAACAAAGATTCCAATTTTTCGATAACAGTTTTGACGACGATATCAGATTCGTTTTTCGAATGTCGTAAATCCACGTTAAAGTGTTCTTTTTTTATCGTACATGTTAGTCGGTTATACAGTGTATGATTTATATTCTCGATATTCAGATACGTACAGTAATACCCGAATCGTTTTAGATTTACTATGTCGCATAATAATCGATTGCAATTTTTATTTACAAATAAAACGTAACAAACGTTTGAAACATTAGTCGATCATATTTTGATGAATGGCTGATAAAAAACACGATTTGGTAAAGGAAGTGAGTTCCGTCAATAGATTTTATGTACCAAATAGTGAACCAATAGCATATAATTAAACTTTGTATGTCACCGGAAAATTGGATTCCGTTATTCGAACATCTATTTATAAACATTTTGTTCGAGAAACGACCTTTTATTATACAATCATTCGGAATTCGCGCTGAGTACAATCATATCGTATAAATTAATAGTATGCACGATTACGCTTTCATAATAGACCGTATTTACATTATATTACTTTTGAATTATTAACTATAAGTTAAAAACGTTAGGTATGAAAAAATTAATAAATACACAAAATAAACGAATAAAATCTGTCATAATTATATTGACAATTTAACTATAAATATGAGTAATCAATATTTTAAAAAACGTTAATTAATTTTTAATTAATTAACGTAATTTCTCTATAACATAATTATTATAGCCTTTACGGATGGCATTTTCAAATCAGATTTATAATTTTGATTGTTAATTAAATATTGTCTTTGTTCGTGCAAAGATTTTTAAATAAAAGAGTACGGTTTTGTAAAGCGTTCTGCAAATGCATTCACTAAATTCGATTATAAACGTTTATTTTAAACACATACAATATTGCGTAGTAAGAAATTATTAGAATTTTCTATTATTCGGATTATTGCGCTGAAATCAATATTTTCTATTACCCTACAAATAATATTTTATATGATCATAATAATAATAATAAATAAATAATAATAATAATAATAATAATAATAATGGTGAAACAACTCGATTGATGATTATTTGGAATCGGCGAACTTGATATTTGGCCCGGAAACCAACTGATTATCATTTTGAAATTATCCGAAAACGAAAATAATGATGACGATAACGACATCGTTTATAATGACGAAAAAAATCACCGACAGCGGTGTTTTGCAAAGTCAGAATACTTTTTATATATTTCATATGTTTCTCTTAAAAATGTATAATCGTCTATGAAATTCCAGACCGTGTAACGGATCTTATCGATCACGTAATACCAGTATTTGTTTTCGACAACCAACAGGCACAATAGTGTGCTTAGATTTCTCTAATGACATGTATGCATGTCAATGACGTTTCATCATTTTTCATATGTTTAATTTATAAGATGACTCAATAGCATTAACTTCGCTCTACAAAGCCGTTCGAAAAATATAATTGTGATCTGTGCCATTAGGTGCCATTCGATTAAATATATTTCATATTATCGCGTGGTCGCTTAATTATCGATACGAATGGTTTTTAATAATAAATATATACAGCATACGATCGAATTACAAAATGTTTTTAATTAAAAATATCTTTAAAAAATATATTAAAATAACTTTTTATAGCCAATGCGGTTTTGTTATTAGTAATTTATTTAAAATTTCAAAATGTGTTATACGGCCAAAAAAATATATAAGTTTACAGAAATTTGTAAAATATTATGCATCTCCTTTGAATACTACACATATGTTTAAACAACAGGAAACTGTGGTTATATTAAATTAAAAAATTATCAACAACTCTGTTATAATTCTATGTTCGTCGTTCATAATATTCGTTTACATTGAGATATTTGAAGCACATCGAAGAAGTTCGAAAAAGTTTTGTTCTCTTTAATCAGTAAAACTGTGTTAGATGTATTGATTGTGGATAAACACTGAATTTTTGTGATTTGTTTATCTTTACATTCACATATATTTTAACAAGACCTATTAATGTCCATTGATAATGTGTATCGTCGAGACGTAATTATCGTATATAAAATGTATAGTATTATATTAAAAATTTTACGATAATTTTTTTTTTGTATATTTAATAAGCAATTATTTACATATGTTAGCATTTTATGTTATTCAATTCATAATTGTATTGGATTTCATATATAACTTAAAGACTCCCGAAAAATATTCTAATTTTATAATAGGTTTTCTTATTACAATGATATACAATAATATTTAATATTTTGTTGATGTAAGTATGATGAAAATAAAACAAAATTAACGTTTCAAAAAATGAAATTTTTAAAAACAAAATTTAAATAATTTTCAATGAACTTGTTGTGCAGAAACTTTGAGAAAATTCGAATGCACTTATACCTCTTAGAATACAATAAAAATTACGTATACAATTAAGTTACGGTAAACTATTTAAATTTACTTGTTTATGTAAAAAAAAACAGCATTGGGTAAGAAGTTATGAAGTGAATTCCTATTTTATAATATAAAACATTTAAACACCCGAATTTATAAGCTTTTATTTATTATTTGTGTAATATAGTTCTTGACTTTAAATTTCAGTTTTCCATATTTTCTAATTTTATTTTGAAATATTATTTATACACATAATACTATATCAACGTTTTAATTTATTAATTGTTTTGTACGATATAAAGACATAATTTTTACATAGGAAAATCTTATAGTTATAAGGATAGTGGTGTAGCATTAATTCTTATTAGAAATATTATATAACTCATTTTTTAAATTATTCTGATTTGATGATTTTAAAATTTCTATAATTATGGAAGTTTATTCAATAGACTTTGAACAATAACAGTATGAAAGTCAGTAGAATGTTGAATAATTAATTAATTTCAAAACGTTGAAATGTAATATTAATATTTCAACATTTTACCAAAATAAATTCAAATGAAATATGATTAAATATATTTCGCAGTAATTAAAAAATTGAATACTTATAGAATCACAAATTAATTTCGTTATTAAAAACTTCGTTATTATGTGCAAATATTTAATTAAATTTCAGTACATATTGAGAATTGTAAAAATCATATTTTTTTTATTTAATACGAGTAGTTGAAATAACATTATTAACGATTATGACGGTGAATTACGAACCCGTGACAATTTAACATAAAAATTTTTTGAGTTTCACAAACTAACAGAAAAAATATTGTCTTTGTAAATTGCACAACACTTTCCTGACATTCTACTACAGATTAATTTATTGCATTATATTTTATTAAACATTTGTATTCTCCTAAAAACATTTCGAGTGAAAAAAACAGTATTCTCAAATCTATTACTTTCCCACTCCATATTCACAATTTAAAGTAATCGATATTGCTGAAAACATTGTTTAATAATTTACTTTTT
This sequence comes from Schlechtendalia chinensis, assembly GCA_019022885.1. NCBI lineage: Eukaryota > Metazoa > Arthropoda > Insecta > Hemiptera > Aphididae > Schlechtendalia > Schlechtendalia chinensis. Next base: position 12,970,582 of record CM032345.1, on the reverse strand, counting down.
CTTCGTATCAGTTGCATCTACTTAAAGAAAAGTGTATCTAAACATCCGAATTGTTCAGAATTTGGTTAAACCTCTCTATGAAACTTAAATAAATACATCAAACTGATAACTTTTTATAATTACATAGTTAAAATAATTTCAACAGGTACATAGAATACATGAGTATAGATACTCCTTTACTGTATGATCATTAATCGACACTTACAGATGAATTTCATTTGGAATATATAATTCACAACTATTTGAATTCGAATAGTGTTTCTATGAAAATAATTTTTGTTACATTGTAAAATATAAAATCGAAATTCGTATATATAATCTATGGCAAAGCTTACAAAAAAAAAGATCGGTATCTGGTTATCGTTGCTAATATTTTTCGATGAATAAAGGTATAACGGCGAAAATTAGGACCTCGTCGATATAGTGATTAAAACTTGCTTTTATTTTGCGTTTCATGATCGATGTTATTTATTATTAATTCTATGAACTCGTGTTTTTGTTTACATTAATTCCAAACGACTAGCTAGCTTTTCGTTTGCAGAAATGGCATTCGGCCAAAGAAAAATAAAACTCTCGTTCGACGTAATATCGATTTATCCGGAAAGGAAAGGATTTCGTTGAAACGTCTTATCATCAACTACTATGCAATCGCTATTACGCGTTGCCATGAACATTATTACAATTTTAATTTACCTTTATGTGAATTAATATTCTCACAGCTGCACATTTTGTTTATGTTTTTAATTTACTCGTGTTTCTAGTCTTAAAAATATATGGTTTCGTTGGATTTTGGATTCAGAAAAACGTATTTTTAGTTTACTATAACATAACTATGTAAACAAGATGACAATGTTTATTATTTCCCATAAATATATGTATATTTTTACGAGCAATGAAAAATCTTCATAAAAATATATATAATCTTATCAATTGAAATTGAACTCTGACAGTTTCTTAGAAATGTCGTTTCCAAAATTTCCAAAATGTTACGAAATAATAAAATAACGACAAAAAACGTCATGAGAAAATGCGTTTTAGACATAAACCTTATTGAATCCAACAGAAAATCTTAAACCATTATATAATATATAAAACTGTTCACACCAACGCTTATGAATGCAGACGATTTATTACACAGGAATGAATGTTTTTTATTGATAAATTATGTGTGTTTATTTTAAATATTGATAAAGAATTGATAAATTGATGGAAACGTATATACTTTTTACAGATGATTTACATTTGCTAGTTAAATCATTTGCATACACAACTTTTACAACCAAAGTATTGGAAGAAGCATCGACAACAAACAAGTTTACAATTAAAATGAAGATAACGATTTTGAAGTCTGAAATCAACTGTAAGCGCAAAAAACGGTTTATTATAGAAATAATTATTCGATTAAAAAGAGGTGACAAGTATTTGATGAAATTCTTAAGGTTCAAAATTTTATTAATAAAAACAAAAGTAAGATTATACGTGGCTATTATAAGATCGTCTTTAACTTACGGTTGCGAAGTCTGGACAATGGATAAAAAAATGTGGAGAAGATTGAGAATCTTTTAGAATAAAGTATATGGGAAAATTATGGACTTGTCATTGATGAAATATACTGGATATAGTGGCTCAATAGAAAACTGTACGATTTGCTGTACTTAGCGCTTTGTGACAAGCTTTTATTGGCCAGCTTGACACTGGCAACAATCTACTTATCGTTAATACAGTTGTTAATGCACATAATGAGAAGGAAACAAAAATTTAAGCATAACAAAAACAATGGAAACCACAAAGAAGAAAATCTTTTGGGAGCAAGACGAAACCCAGGAAAAGATGGATCGACGTAGTGGAAGAACATTCAAAAATATTGAGTGTTGGAAACTGAATAGAGGTAGTTAAATATGGATACAGGTGTAAAAATGTAGTTATGGCGGTAAAGGATATTGAGAATAGCTATGTTGGTGAAATGAAGAGAGACCAAGTTATGCATGTTTCTTCGAAGGACAAACTTTTTGATAAATATTAAAATCCGTTTTTTGGAATCTTTTTTATTTTTTTTTATTACCGAATGCGTCGGGAGTAAAATTGTTATTATTCGACGTATAATTTGATCGTCAACGAAACAGCCGTCATTAAATGAACGACATTTTCTCAATCTCTTAACTTGAATCGCTTTTCGGAAAAATATGTTATACCGTTACGTCAACACAGCCAATTGTCGAAGTTGTAAATATGAAATTTCATTTTTTTAACATTATTATTTTTTATTTTTAGCGATGACATAAAAAACATCCAATATATTCTATAACGATACATACTATGTTCGACATCAACATACGAGAGGCAATCGAACAGTAAGTTACCTTGGGCCATAATTTCCAGCCACGTCGAAATTGTTTGTGGCAACGTTGATTGAACATCCATCCATCGTAAAGGATCAACAATGAAATCGACTCTAGTTTTATGTTGGGTATTGATATATACATATTTTCATGATATGAAAAATCGATACCATTCCAATATTTTAATGAGAAAATAGAAGAGTATTTATTCACACCATCCATTCGAAACAATACTGTGATTTTAAATATCATTAACAATAAAACAAATAGTCACTAACCCTCCGTTAGTCACACGGACTATACTCCACTTTTTTTATCTACAAAATATTATTGTTCATCAGATTAGAAAAAACACGATAATCCATTGAATACTAGTTAATACATTGAAATCGAGTTTGTATACTGATATTATTTGTAACCATACGTATTTAAGATTAAAAATCATAAATTTAATAGCATGTGACATTTTATCGGCTGTCCGTCGAAACATCTCTGTAAACATATTGTTGTTAATTAAGGGATTACAAACGAATGAACATCTTTGTTAAAATATTTTAGTGGACGGCTATAACTTTAATCCGATAAACTATTTAGATACAATCACATACTGGTAACTTAAGGCTTTTATTTTTAGGGGTGCCATAGCCATAACACAATTTACTTATTTTTCTGAAGTAATTTTTTGTGGTGCTACAATAGATGGTATTCAGTGGTCTATTTAAGAAAAGAAACCAGAAGTATTAGACTGATCCCCTAAAATAAAAGACTATTAAAATAAAATAAATACCAAACATACTAAAAGAAATTCCCACGTTAGCTTCAAGTAAATAATAATGTAGGCATATTGGTATAATATAAGTAGACACTTATTGAAAAGTATAATATAACTTATAAAGATAAATATCAATTATTTTTGAAACATTCTTAGAAAAATTTGGACACTTCTCCCAGAAAAAAAAAATGAAAATACGCCACTTGATTCATCTCTATATTATGTTTAATATAAAGAGGCTTCAGAATCATGATGCAATAGATAACTATTCTACTCCCGAGATATCTCTATAAAAAATCCATATAGAATTATGAAAATGTTAGGAATCACGAGTTTTTCACAAAATCAATGTTTATTATATTGCTTTTAGTCGGGAAACAATATACCTTAAGACTTATTACATATATCAAATACTACAATGAAACAATAAACAAATACTGCAATGAAATTATTATAAAAATGCTATAATTTTTAACTATATCTAAATCTTCAAATTTGAGTATTTTTCCGTTTTCTATGTAATAAAATCGATATTTTTAAAATGAACGTTTGTTCAAAATATATAATATGAAAATAATACATACTTCTGTGACGCTACGATCAAATTGATAACGTTGTTCTTTATTTGAAACTTTAATTGGCTCGAATAGTTTAATATTTATTGGAAAATAAAATATATAGGAAATTAATTTTAATAGTTAAACCTTTGTAGTTTATCCCTATTTGTATTATTATTTTTTTTGGTGGGGGTGAGTGAATAATAAAAATTGATATTAAATTTATTTTATTTATGTATATCAATTGACCCAACCCTAATGTTGACCGAGATATTTAAACCAGAGATATTAAAATCGGAGATATTTTAACTACAAGGAATTTCAACTGAAATTATTTTGTATTGGAGATATTTTGACATAGAACTTTTTGTCATAAATAATATGTCTATGATAGTAAAATTATAGTTAAAACTTACTTTAAAAAAAAAAATAAAAAAAAAAAATTATAGTTATTATTATTATTTTTGCATGCAATTTTAACCAATTTAATGTGAAAATTATATCTAAAATTAATAAAAATGCATTTAAAAATATTATTTGCTCGGCCATAACATATTTTCTAAGCGACAAAATAATTGATGTATCATGCAATATAAAAATATGTATATAATCACACAGTACTTGAAGTAGAAAGAAATTCATTATTTTGTTTTAAACTTAGCTCGTTACTATTACCGTGTTACTTAATTAAAAATTAATTTCGTATTTTTCGATAGAAATATGAAGGTTTATTTGGCGGTTAGGACGAATTAGTTAGTCTTCGAGTTTGGAAAAAGTCAAAGTTGCAATTTTAAAAATATTTTTATAACGATTTAAATATCTATAAGTATGCGAAAATCAGTGAAACGGAAATCATTTAGATTCAAGAGGTTCCGAATTTCAAATCCGAATAGTAATAATTCAGCTAAGTGCAGTTTGTAATATATTTTGTATAATATATTTTATGACATTAAAGACATATGAAGAAAACGTTACGAATCTATTTGTTTTACATAATAATATATACATAATTTGAAGTATTGTAGGTCGTAAAAATAAATTAACATTACTTATCCAATATTATTTAATTCGTATTATAAGCTGATGGCTGAATATTATATATTGTTAATAAATAACAAACGAATAGATTAAACTATTATTCTTAGACGTTCGATAACACCATCATAGAGTTACCAGTAAAACATGTCGCGTTTACTTATAATTTATTCTTTGAATGACCTCAAAAGTGGTAGTATCAGTTATATATTTATCACGTAAACAATGTCTATGAAAATAAAAGTGTTATTACCTAATGCGTTCGTGTACTGTAAATAACCTAAATAGAGCGACGCACATTACCTCGTATCTTTCGCCCACTACCTGCGCTGCATGTGGGCGTAGGTACCTACTTAAATTATTATTATTCTTTATTGGCACGGTCAATGTTCCCAGCTAGTAGTTTTAACTATTTTAAGTGCGCATAATATAACTACTATTTAACACATTACGATTTTAATAGTACGTATAAGGTACCTACTTTGCACAGTAAATATATAAAAGACTAGCTATTAAAAGTCATGGAAAGCAACGGCGAACTTATACGGTTGACCAGCGTTCGTGAACAATTTTACATTTGTGCTCAATCTGATTTATTTTGTTTCGCATGAATATAACCAAAGTCAGTAGTTTTAATAGAAATTGATGAAAAAAATAATGTTACAATAAAATAATAAATAGATTAGTTTTTCGTTTAAAAACAATGTAAATTGATGTTTTTTGTGTTTTGCATTTTCATGTTGTTTAATGAATTAAATAGTCGAACGATCGAAAATTATATACAGATTATATAATACAAATGGCCTAAAATATTGTATAGTAATAATACTGCATTAGAAATGCATTATTAAAATTTTGTTTAATAATTTAGATTATATATCACAATTATTATAAGGAAAGTGTACCGAAATAAATGTATTCATATGGAAAAAGTACGAGATTTTCTCGCTAAATTATTAATTCAAATTTACTTAATTTGTATTTGGTCGTCACTGAGTAAAAGCTATTTCATCAACTTATTGTAATGTAATTAATTAACAAAACGGAATTAATAGAACAGAGTAGATCACTAACATGAAAGATTTTGCAGTTTTGCTGTAAAGAAATAATATGTACACTGTTTTTTTTTAATCGAATAAAATTTCATTTTAGAATAAATTTTATTAGCGTCGTTTCATAATATATTTTCTTTTAATTTAAATTTTAAATTTAATTTTTACCTGACAATCACTCATATGTTACCTAATCACGTGCCATTCTCATATTTCTTAATTTTATAATTGTTTATATTTTTAAACAATTAATTTAATTACCTATTTTTACATTTTCGCACCATATTACAAATTTTAATTGCATATAGTTGGCTGGTTTGAATTTAGAACAATTTTATCATATTAAACACTGTATTTAAAGTCGTTTTATTTTGAACACATTTCTAATATATTTTTTTAGTTAAGATTGAGGATTCACAACTAAAACGATTGGACCAAATATTTGACATTTTTTAATTTGTTTAAAATTGTTCGCCACGCTCTTCTATTACGAATTTTCACATAACGTTTGCATTGATAACATTTTCTAAACGTCAATTTTTCGCTGAAAGAAGCGCTATCCTTTGTTGACGATTATAATAACGTATTATTCTATCTCGCAAATTTTAATAATGTACCGTTTAATTAATATTCGAAAGTCTGTGATCTTGTTAATTTAATGGAATTTACTGATCAAACTCGTCCGAAACATGTTTGCAATTAAACGATTTTCTCGAAAATCGCATTATTATTTTACAGCAAACAACTTGGATAAGTGTAAATTGTTTTGAAACACTATACACTTGAAATAAGTGTAACGTAAACTCGCGCGATAATCGACAAAAAATATTGTTACTTTTGATATAACGATATATCCGCACAAACAAAATTCACACACAATATTAATGGAAATTGTTTTAGAATAACAGCAGAAACGCGTATATAATTAATAAATCTTAAGTTAGCGAACGTATTCATTATAAGTTTAGTAACTACTCGTGCGTGAAAACAACAATTACGGTATGTACCTAAACGGTGTATTATTTTTATAATTGTGTTCTGTAATTAAACAATGTTCTACAGACGCGATTGCGTATTTGATAAATTCACTTTGACTATCATCTAATAACAACAAATTATTGTTGTAATACAGTCACACACCTACACACACACATACACACAAGTGTATCAACGTTACAATGTATACCAAAAAGTGACCAGCGTTTTCGTAGTTTAAAGCGGGACAAGCGGTGAAAACAAACCTTTAAAAATTCTATACAAAAGGACACCATCAATAAAAAATTATGTTCAAATGGCATAAATTCAGTGTAAATAAATTAGCATAAATTCAAATTCAGCGTCATTCCTTATTGTAGTACCGAACAATTTTCGTCGAGCAGGATACGACGGTATAGTGCGGATAAAGACTTGGATTCTATTTTCATAATCCAATGTTGGTTAGAAAACCACTCAGTAAGGAAACACCGATCAATAGAAATAAATATTCTAATCTGATACTTTAATCTTCCATTCATACAGACAAAAACAACAATCGATTCTAAGCGGCGATACCACATCTTATAATCGTTTTAACATTTGGTGATTATTTTCGAATTCCAACACTAGTGGAATGGTTAGGAATTTTTTCGAATAAAGTGGAACATGTTGCTGCCCCTCGCCGAGTCTGGGTGGCACAGTGACATATTTTCTAAAACCGATACGATCCCTTCGAAAACGGCACCTTTGGTCACTTTATGTACACTTAAAAGTGACCAGCCTTTTTGTGGTTCAAAGTGGAACGGTAAGGTTTTTGCGGTAGAGTGAAAACAAAAAAATATTGTATGATCGTTTTAACGTTTGGTGAAACATTTTTTAATTCCAGCGCGAGCAGATGTTGGAGCTGAAACCGGGACGTCCGGTCATTTTATGCATGTTATGCACAGACACAGATATTATAGACGCTGCGTCGGTTCAGGGATCACGTGTGTTATATTTCGCGGAAAGTGTTTAGTCGGGCTGTAAATGTGCTCAAAAACGCTCCGTGTATCTATAAATTGTAAATCGTATAGAGACGATAAGCAGTATTGAGTATAACATATATATGTATACTATGCTGTAATTTTTTTTCGGTATTTCCAAATGGGATTTTTTCTCGCGCAGTCAAAAAGTCGCAAAAACAGTGAGATTTACGGTTTGCCCGTTTTCAACGATATCTTGACTATTTCGTGTCTGTAAGCTACTGTTGTCTGATCGGAATTGATTTTTTAATACGTATATTTACCTTATAATTTTAGGCAAACATCGCCTTTTTTTTGAGAATTTACAATTTTAAACAGATTAATCATGTCTATAAGTTAATTATTCAAAACTGGCTATATTTGAAATGTATAATAGTGTTTTTTTTTTACAGTTTCCGAGAAAAAAAACAAAATATTGTTGGTTAAATCGATAAAGATTAATTTTATGTAAGTGTCATCCAGATAACCACACACTTATTTACGATCTTCGATTATTATACACATCGCGTTCATTACTTATTTTTTAATAGCTTTTAACTTAGCACAGAGTTTTTTTTCAAATACAATTTATTGCATAATACCGACAACCATGATGGACTCTTTTTTTATTAATTTTTCGTTATTATTTGTGTTAATATTTAAAGTACAATATTCAATACATATTACATATTTTATATAAATTAAATAAAGTATTATGCATATTAAACAATAACTTGATTAAGTTAATACAATAAAATATTTTGTTTGTAAATTAAGTTTTTGGGCTTTCATATAGAAAAACCAATGGATTAAAAAAGGCTTTGAAGTCATTTGAACACTCGAAAAGAATACTTTCTTTTATATGGGATAGCCCAAGGCAAAAATTAAAACAATAAATTAAACGTCATTATTAACTTTGTTCGGGATAGAAAAAATCTACATCAAAATAATATTTATATCTTTCTAAATAGAAATTCTATTTTTAACATTTTGTTAAAATTGATTTTTTGACGTTTGTGTCCCCAACACCACCCTATTCAAATTATTGAGTTTTCTATATGAAATTATTTAGTAGTCGATTTATAAGAATTCGCAAATCATATTTCAAAATTTACAAACTATTAAAACTGTAAAGTTATGTTTTGGTATTATGGATTGTACAAGAATAGGACAAAATATCCATCCTCACTCATAATAAACATAATTTTATGGTTAATCATAAAAGCGCATTGGAGTTCTGAAAAATGGCTTATAAATTCACACAAACTTGCTACCAATTGCAAATAAAAAAATTGAAAATTCGAAAAGGTGGCTTCGGACGTGAACCCGAAATTTCCTATAATTTTGAATGTATTATATTTTACGGTGACAAGTGATTTTACTGTTGCGTTTTGAAAATATCATAAATTTTCATACGAGGTTTGTATGTATTATCGTTTAAAATGATTTTTTTCGTTCATCACACAATGTAGACACATCGAAATAAAAATATACAAGACAAAAATACTTGTACAAGACAAAGAATAGGTCAAATTGCTGTTTTCTACAACAATAATGAAAATATATTAAAATTATAATGTGTTTAACTGTTGTGTTATTTCATATTATTATTTTTTTTAAAATAAAATATATGCATTTCTGTGAAGAAACTCATGTACACGGTGGTTATGTACACTAGACATTTTTGGAATTCAAAACAGCCATAACGCTTGACATCGTTCGAAATAAGCTTAACCTAAGCATTTCGTGTGACTGAAATATTCGAGTCCAGGTTTGAATTTGAAATTTATTTAACGTGAAATGTTTTGAGAATAGATGATTGTATATAAAGGTACGGTTGGATATAATGTTATACGTGTGTATATTTATAAAATTTATATCACAAAATATATGTACATGCGTGTTATAGATCACGTCAATTTATGCCATTTAACGATAATATATCTGACAACATTTGTTATCGACTGTGATTTTTTCGAAGTCGTGATTTTTAGTGCCGTCGACGTAAAAATATAATTATGACGTTATAACAATGTAGTTATTATATTATTATTAATGTAGCGTTTGTGTTATTTGCACAAGTTAGATATATGAGATATGATGCACAACTAAGACGATGATTATGTTGATTAGAAATATAAATAGTCATATTTTGATTGTGAAAATTATAAGAGACATTGATAGTCCACTATTGATTATATTGATTATAATACATTATTATAATAATACGAGCTGTAAAAACGTACAATTCATCGGATTTAAATAGTGAAATTTACCATATTGCATATATAAATTCGACAATATAAGAAAACCGAAAGAGCAGGAAACAGACAGTTATTATATCAATTTACTAATGAACAAAATTACAATTACATCTAGTTAGTGCTAATTATTTAATATACTCGTAATTTTTATTAATTAAAATGTATACTACCCACTACGCTGTACTTACACGTATGTTTAAAAAACCTTTATACAATCCTCAGGAGTTTCGCTGTTTATATAAATTTGTGTTGTTGTTTTGCCTTAATTTTGGCCGATTACAAAAAAAAATATTTATTTATTTATAAATTATAAGTATCCTATAAAAGTTTTATCAAACGAAAATTGTTTCTGGTATTATTAAAAAAAAAAAAACTATCAATACTTTTCTACCTACCGTCAAATATATATGTCGAACGAAATATTCTTCGTATGATTTAATAGCATTAAAATAATTATAATTAGAAATCATTAAATCGTATTCAATATATTGGATGTAGTACATAATGAAAATTATTTTGAATCCAGTGCTGGTTCGAGCGTAGAATAATGACCACGGGCTTCGGGTTATTCAATAATGTTGTGTCCGATGATACCACGATCGAAAAATTATATGATCAAATGGATTATCGATGACCTCAAAGTGTATTTTTTCTCCGAATAAATTCAAATTGAACTTCCATGTTTGTTGTTGACGTTTTTAAAATAGAAACACATTTAATATTTGTATACGTTGTCATTCGGAATACAGTATTATGCTTATATATATTTATCGTATTACATTAACGTACAATGTTTCTAGTTAGAATGTTTGACATTTTCAAATTTGGCTTGAGCGGATTAGCAATTATTAAACTAACCCAACGCTTCAACGCGCTGTTGTTAACGATAATAAAAAATTATTTTCAAAATAACTTTAAACATAAAATCGATCGTAAAAAAAATAAAAGTTTTTAAAAAAGTCAAATATTTTACATTAGAAAAAATGGGGACTTGGTGCAAAATACATTTTTGAACTATTATATAATTTTCGGTCTCCATGCCAGATAAACTTTTTATCTGGCCACGTTGGTATCGAAAAAATAAACCACATGCTATTTTATACTTCAAATACTGTTAGGTCTGCTATCAAGTATTTAATAAAATCAAAAACACGATATTAAATCAAGTTCAATAAAAATATATCAGATAAAATAATTCAGTGGATAAAAATTCAAATTGGAAATATTTATAAAAAATATATATACATGTGGGTGTGTATGTCTCTTTTTCTCTCTATGTGTATGTGTAGGTATGTGAGTGTATGTGTGTGTGTGTGTGTGTGTGTGTGGTCAGTACATTTCTAGTAAAAAAATAAAATAAAAAAATAAATGTCTCAATGTTTATTTGTTTTTATGTCGTATTTGTCGAGGACGTGCCAGAAAATTCATTATAACTAGACAATCGATAATACCATTAAGGAGTTTAAGTAGGAAACATAAATCTAGTTTAGTGCACTCACACAGTATTTCTGACTGAGAACTTTTAACGTGTTAAAAGTATAAATCGAGCTATCCACACCCAGTTATTATTACAAACATAATGCACAAATCTTGTGAAAATGTCATAATTGTATGACATTCAGATATTTATTATATATAAAAATATACTAATTAATATTATACGGGTCACTCTATGCACATATATGGTTATATAATAAGAAAATGTCATGAACTTTACATGTACTGGTGAAAACAATTTTGTTTCTGGCGATTTGGCTATGCTGTATTTTAAAGAACTTTTAGAGGTTCTATACCCCATCCTAAACAAAAAAAGAAAAACATTCAACAGCCGATTACATCTACTTCGTCCAATTTTAAAATCAAAACTCCCAATCCACATCAAGCTTATCATATACATATCTCTTTTGCGTCCAATGCGGGCTTATACCATCCAAATTTGGAGCTTTGCTAAGCCGCCCCAATTTGCACCATACAAACATTCCAGCCAATCACTCTGCGTATGTTAATCTCTGCACCTTGGTTTGTATCCAACTCCACACTACACTCTGACCTAAAAATCGAATCAGTTGACCAATTAGCCACCAAGCACTACAGATCCTTTTATTCCAAATTAAGTTCCCATACTAACCTATTAATATCACAAATCTTATCCAATACTCAACCCGCAAATCCCACCCATCAGCTCAAAAGAAGATAGTGCGGAGACCTACTAACATAAAATAATAATAAAAAAAAAAAAAAAAACGTTGGGTTCCAATAATAGCTGACCTCTTTCTTCATATTACTCTAAGTTAAAAATTGTACATAAACTATCACATTTGCTTATTGTGCTATTTGACACAGATTGTATCAGTAAAATGTTTTACAATGTATTAATAATTAATGTCATTCGAAGAGATGTGTTGCGTTTTTACATGTTGTAAATATATTTTTTCAAACACTTCAAATAATACACGATGTTGTATAATATACGACTGTGGTCGTAAAATGCAAAAACGATCGCCATCAGTAACTACATTTTAACCAGTCGAGTTTAAGGTACGTTCTATTTAACATATGAGCGTTCATCATTCAACGGCGGGCTTTCATAATTATTTACCGTTTTTTTCGTAGCGCACATTTTTTGACTCGTGGTGATGAAACTATTACGTGAAACCTAAACATCTTGAGATACATCATAGGTTGATATTTTAAATGCTTAATACGTTGAAATCGATTTGAACATCGGTAAAAATCGATAAAAATCCAAACCGAAACCTCTGTCATAATAAATAAATATTGGTGAGCCGTATTGAAATTGAAACCATAATTCCAGAAAACAGATGTTTTAAATCGAAATTTAAAAACCATAATTAAACAAAAATTAAAATACAAAAATAACATTGCGATTCGGCACCAACATGGGTATGTGATATCAATATAAACGATAAACTAATTCATTATATTACAATATATTAAATTTATAATAATTCATGTATATTTACTGTTGCCATAGATGTAAAGTAGCATTTTTCTAAAAACTTCAATCGATTTAAATTAAATTCATAAAAATGAAAATTAACATTGAAGTGCAAAATCGAAACCGTGATAACCAATTGCCGAAATCTAAATAAAACCGAAATAATTGAAAACTGATAATCGAAAAAGAACATTTTTAACTTTGTTTCACTTTGCTCTGTTTCACTCTGGCTTTTTTGTAATATATATATGAATATATTATACGAAATTTGTTTATTCCAAAATTGCAGGTTAATTTCAATGAAAAAACTGTTATCGTTGTAGTGGTTCTATTTTTCCTGTTAGTCTTATGATCGTATTACTACTATTCGACAAGTCATATAGATCGCGATGTTCCCCATTCAACTGTAAAGTGTACAGAAAGCGTTCAATGAATTTCTATCATAAATACTCGCCACATAGAAAAAATTCTAACATGTCATATAGAACCGTCAGTTTCCGAAAATTGTATTTTATGTGGAAGAGATTTTACAGGTCGCATTTGTCTACAATTTTTGAAAACTATAACTTACGTTTAAATAATTCAATAAATATATAACTATTGTAAATTATAGTAATATTAATAATTTACGAACGTTGAGAACGTAATAATTGTCGTTATATTATCAGAGATTATGTAAAACAAAGTCTCTAAGTATTATAAAATAAATTTAAATAATATAATATTGTTTTAAAAATTGCTTTAGTAATTTTCCGTTTCAACTAGAATTAACAATGTGAAAAATTAATATATTAAGAAATAATATATATATATATATATATAATGATTTTATTGTTTGGACGACAAAGCGCATCGTCCAAATCCAAATCCAAAAGTGGTTTATATATATATGAAAAAAAAAAATTATATTTGAGTAATTATTATTTATATGGACTTTCCTTAATTTATTGAAATTCGAAATATCCTAAAAAATATGCGATTTCTTGTGTTTGTTTACTTTGAATTAAATACATTTATACAGTTTAGACAAAATAGATATTATTATGATAAATGTATTATTCGAATTTGTGTTTTTCTAGACGCACAATACAATAAATTGATGCATTTACTTTTTTTATATATTATTTATTATACTCCGAAAGTCGTAGGTAATAGTAATAAATAAATAGAAGATTTTTCCCGTATTTTTAAAATGACGTATATATGTCTCGGGTTTAAATTAATTCCAAATGACGATTTAAAAGCGAAACTTCGGTCCAACTGTTTTTCGGAAACATTAATATAGTCGTGGGTTAGGTGGGGGGGGGGGGAGTTGGGGGTGGGCGGTCATTTATTTATTATTATTTTCGCGAAACGCTAAATACGGATTTTTAATGTCATACAACTATATAAAAACAAACGTGAATATGAATAAAAGATTTTACTGCGCCAGAATTTAGAAGAAATATAATAAATATTTTATTTAATGCCGTATAACCGTGTTGTAGTGTTTCACGGAAACGCATAATATTGTTTTTGCCCGCCTCGATAATAAGTGTCTATAAATACGGAATAAAAATCAACATCGTTCGCGTTCCTCGTACACTTTATTGGGGCGTGTTAATGGTTTTTATATATTCGTCTGACGTATGACGTCGTTATACGTTGTGTAGGTACCTCGTTTGTCGCTACGGATCTCGAGGGTGACGTGGGTATAATTTTATTAGGCAGCAGGCTTATGTGCGTATTGGAAGTTCCTTCGGAATTATAAGGGTCCGGTAGTACTTATCGGCGTACCCGTATTAACGTCGCGACATTATCATAACGAGGTTGCGCGATATACAATACGAGGTCGTATACGATCGATTGGAGAAACGACTGTGTTAAAAAAAACAACCATTGAGGATCATACACCTGAGCCAGTTATTTCGGAACTCAGATGCGTTTTCACGAGAGGAGAAACGATAGCGGAACGTCATAACGATGCGGCTCTAGAACTTCATATTGTCGGGGAGGGGGGGATAACATAACCGTATCACAATTTACTTTTTTCTTGTATGTCATTTGTCGGGATCTACAAACGATTGTATAAGTTATAACTGTAATATTAAGAGGCTTAAGAACTCCAGTGCAATAGATAGCCACAGAATTGTTATTAAGTATTTCATTGTGATAATTGTAAAACATAATAAAACAAATATTTTAATCAAATAAACTATGTACAAAATAATACGTTTTATCGTTTTTAACAAATACGTCCGCGTTCGCTCACACAAATTTTATCGAAGTGAAATAATACGAGCGTTAGTATAACAAACGGTGACGGTAAGAAATTGACCGAGCCATACTTAGAAAATCCTAAAAGACGTAATCATTTTTAAACAACCACAAACTGCATGCAAATTTAACAATATCATTCAATTTTACTTATGGCGTATGAATTATTGTAGTAACAAAAACATAAAAATCGTTATAGGTATAATAACCATTTTTTTAGGAATTTAGGGGACCAAGGCTCCCTGCTCCTCCCTTAAAACGAACATTGCGTTATAATTCGACTTTGTTGTTCGCGATAACACACGTTATACACATTTTCACTGTTCGTAATAATTTAAACAAAAATACGAAATAAATACCTATACAACGTAGTTCACGTAGTTAGCAGACAATGTAAACATACAGAATAAATCGAAATCAAAGTAGTTGTATTTTCGTGTATTTTAAATAGCCAAATCATTTAATCGCATCTCTCGTAGCTTTGTAGGGTTCTTACCAAAAAAAAGGGGTTGTTCGGATTCTCAATTTTTTGAACAGCTGTAATTTCGTCGTTAAATGATGCGTCACGATATTATACGTTAAAGATATAATCAAGTAAATCTAAGTATAACGCGTATTATGTCGGTACAAACCAATTTGATTGTATCAATTTAAAATACGATGACAAAAATTGTATTTAAAAGATAGGTATCCATAAGTCTGAAAACTACAGTTTTATAGTACGTTACGAATGACTGAATAAACTAATGGCCGAAAAAAAAAATAGAGTAAATAAATAAAACTGCTAATAGGACACGCGAAACTCCAATATACGAACGCTTTCACGCCAAATTTAACATTAAATAAAACAGCGTTCGTCTCCAAAATGTATTCTTTCATGATTCTAGTCCATGATATTCTATGGTAGTTTAAGGAACTTTATCCCCAAGGTTGTCTTAATTAAAAAATAAAAGCGTTGTTGTATATTATTAAAAACTATTTTTCCTCCAGTTGAAATATTATGTTAAAAAAAAAATCATAACTATATTATCACCGTATAAATTTCGTTTAATTTATGTAAATATCAAACGGATTATTAAAATTATTTTAGAAGAAAAAAAAGGTAATGTTATAACAAAAGGGAGAACATTCATTATTACAGCAGTAGAATTATTAATTTTAAAATACAATTTTTACAATATTTGGTGTGATAATAATTTTTACCCTCTTTTTTTACTGTTTTACATACAGGAAGTAATATGAGATTTATTTATGGCTGCCCCTTTGATCTCTCGATAGTATTTTAATGTTAAAATTACGTTATTTTATTTTAATTTGTGTCGTTTTTAGTCAATGTGACATGAGGTATAATTAGATTTTAACTTTGCATACATTATTAAATATTTTTAAAATGATAAAATAAAATAGAACCGCAACAGAATTCATTTATATAGCAAAAGGTATGGGTTTTAATTAAACGTAAGTAATCATCGACATCAAATTTGCCTTGGAATAACATAGACATAAATGTGTGAACAATTCTGATGAATTAAAAGTACAACATTAAAATACTTAATTGTATTCTAATATTTCATCTATTGAAATTAAATCATTCTTAAAATATTAAACATGTTTTTAATCTTCAATATAATGGCACGTGATTGATCCATAAAATAAATTAATGAATAATTAAATTTATCAACATTTTGTGCAATCTATGTTAACTCCAAAATATGTATGTATTGTTTGTGAAATATTATACTTTATGATTCGATGATTACGTATTATTTAGTGATAGATGATCTTGAAATGTTTTACGTTCTGGTATAAAATGGTATTTAGCTAAAAATATAATTAATACGGTTTTTGTCGATTTTCTAAATAGTTTCCTGAAGAATTCAAAGACACCCGAAACTTTAAAAAAACTGGTAGCATTTTCGACATATTACTTTTGACTATACAAAAATCGTTATATTTTTTTATGAATTCAAAATATAAACGTAAAAAATATTTTAGTAATGTTTATTGTATTCATTATTGTAATTTATTACTAGCGCCACTCAGTCTTTTTTCGGAAAAATGAATTGTCCATTACCTTTAAATTCAACATAATATGATATTTAATATTCTATCTAAGTAACTCATTTCAGCGAAATTCATAGCGCTTATTGCTTCCTTTTCTATTTATGAAACTAAAATTTTTATTGGAAGTAATGTTGAATTTCAAATAAATACAAACTATAATGCAAATATTTTTTTGAAGTGTATAGGGTCCAATAATATATAAGCGAAGTGTGCAATGTCTATTTTATGGTAATGGTTCACATCCTCGTCTGATATTTACCCATCCCGATACTTCTTATATATTTAATATTTCTAGATTATTTCACGAAACATGACAAAATACCAGTTTTACAATTCTAATTTAGTCAACCGTAATAAATAATATTATCAATACTGTTTTATTATGTTTTATAGGCATTCATCAGATTTAAATAATCGTTAAGATTGATACGTGGATATACCTATTCTATTGACATTTGCCATTAGTCAAAGAAGTTATAAAATAATTTAAATTAGTTTTATCATTATTTTCCTCGAACAAAGCATCGCATTTTTTTTAGTTACATAATTTTTGATTTTATTAAATACAGAATCGTGTAGTGTAAGGTTAATGTTTTTGTTTATTTCTATATTTAATGAAATAATTTAGACATATTAGATATATTAAAATATATAAGAGCATTAAACTGGGAAAAAGTTTATGGCGAAGTGTATTGGATAGACGAATTTTCGATTGAGAAATATCAAACGAGGAAGTGTCGATAAGCCCGACTTTATGTATGTAAGAATATTTTAATGGGATTTTCGCAGTCAAAATATGGCGATGCCCTACTGACCCGTTAGCGATCTACAACGATAACGATAATAGTCATGTTAGTAATATTGATATAAAGAGTTTCTTATACAATATGTGTATTATTTCTGTAAACAATAATAATAATAACATTATCTGAAATATTTGTATTCGGTAAAAATCATGTAAGTTATTCTATATATATACAGTTGTTGTTTATACACGCGTACAAGTCAATACAAATATTTTATATTAGCGGTTTCCGACGTAATATAAAACTAAAACAATAATATAATATTTCATGTGTAGCGCTGACTGTAAATATTTCGAAAGAACCGCAGGTTTGCCTTCCTCCACGATTTCACGTATAAATATTATCGAAATTGTTTTTTTTTTCAGCAGATCAATTGTAATTCATATTGTAATTTGTATTTCGTATCGTATTAAGGTTTTCATGAATAGCGATTTAAAATTTTCGATCGAAGTTTTAATTACCAGAACAAAATGTGAGTTTATGAACTTTCGTTATTGTATCGCATTAAAATAATTGTTTTTCTTTCGAGGATATCAATAAATTATTATTGACGATATAGACGAGATTACATATACGATTTATGTACACTTCGTTAGATTTACGTAGTTTATTTGTCTATTTCGTTTTTTAGGCGGCGATATATGTTTAATATAATGATGTATACGAATATAAATATATAAACATACATTAAATAAACATTTGATTTGAACTCTTATTTTGTAGTTTATTTTTTTTTTAATAGGTAAATTATTTTATTATCATCTAATTCATGATTTACTATAAACAATTTATTACCAACAATTAGATCGCATATTACTGTATTTTTTAAATTTAAAAACGTTTGGACTACTAAGATACAATTTTGAAAAAAAAAAAATAAACAATAAAAAATATCGTCACAATTATCTCGTATAATATAATACTCGAATTCGAAAATGCATATTCATATTCATATCTTTTTATTTATGTCTTGTGCGCACACAACTTACAAAACGAATTTACAATATTCGTTTATTCAAATTGCTCGATCTCGATTCACTTCAATGAGACAACACATGTACATTTAGATGATTTTTCTATCGAATAACGTTATTGTTATGCAATATATTACCGTGACGGGGAAAAAACTGCAAAGAAATGTTCAGATTATTCTATTAAGTATTTGAATATTAAAATGTACTATTCGCGCATTTCACGAAAAACACTTGTGATCAACTTGTAATTGGTGAAGACAGGTTCGTGTTATTTTAAATGATTCTTTCAATAATAAAAAGCTAGACTTAAAATACAGAAACGTATAATTCACATACGATTTAAAACATAGAGTATCTAATATTTTCTGTTTCATCACGCTAATGCGAATTGAAAAATCTAAATGTGTGCCTTCAAAAACTAACATTTTCTAGTAATTTTTTTCGATTTGGAGTAAGTGCTAAAGGATTTTTTCGAAAAAATTTTGGTTTTGAGGCTCTAGAATTTTCAAAAATTATAGATACGAAATTATAAAATATGATCGTATCCTATTTGCATAGTTTTTTATTATTTACATTTTTAAGTACCAGAATAGTGTCAACTCAACACTGACATATTTGCATTTTTTCTTGTATTAGTTAGAGCCGTAGAAAAACAATACATTCATTAAGAAATCGTACTTACATAGATGTATTTATATTAAAATGTAAAATAAAGAAAAAATCGATTATTATAGTCAGTAGTAGAGAGTTATTGGATAATATTTTTGTTGAACCCTTTGTGATTATCACCTCTCCCGAAATAAGCATCACATTTATTTATGCGATCAGACCACATAATATCCTGTATATTTACGTTGTGTTTTACACATTTTATACTTGGTCGAAATAATTTACTTCTACCGATATCAAACACTGTCGGATGATAATAAAATTATTATGTCCGTCGTAATGCGGACGATATGAATTGCGTTCCACGAAATATGCTCGTTATAATATTATATTTCAATAATAAATTATTTCGCGACATTCAAGAGCGCAATGTTATAGGTGAATTTTCGATGAATTCTCTGGATCGTTGTCATTACGATTGTCGGAGTATAAATTCTTGTTCGCCATAACTCTGCTTTGCCGTTCCGGCGGCAAATCCATTTCACTTGCGTACAAAACAAAATAAGGCCGTAACACATAGCAAGATTTTCCGAAAATCGATTGTTATTGTTATTATAATTATATTTTACAAGTACAATATACATTAAATATGCTGATTGAAATGCGGAACTGGGTATAAATATTCAAAAATGTGTGTTATTAAAAAATCAAATTGCACGTGTAACTCTTCTATAATAATATTATTTACTCGGTTATTGTCAAAAATCGTTTAAAATTACTTATGGGTCAGTGACTTACGCGAATAATGAAAAGAGCCTTTAAAAGTGTTTGTTGGTACATCAAATATGTATCAGATATGAATCGGTTTGAACGTGATTCAAAAAAGCTTTATAATTGAATTATGGTTAATTTTCATTTGACATTGTTTGAATTTGTGACAGTCGGGAAATGTCGATTTTAACACGATGAAAAATAAATTCAAATTCGTTATAATATTATTTACACTCGTCTGTGCCTTTGAAAATAATATTGTTTATGTTTAACTTGATCGATAAATCTGATACGAGACGTAGTGTTATGTTTTTGAGCGCGTAATCTTATAGACATAAATTTGAAAATAATTCAGTCCTTTCATATATTTTTCCCTTCGTATATATTTACGAATTTGAGAGGTGAGTAAAGGCCTAAAACGTACGTGTTTACCACCCCCGCAACACGGGGTAATAACACTGGTTATAGTGGGATAATACTATAAAATATTTGCCGTTAAAGTAGCCGGTTGAAGTGTAGATTATCCGTATCGTAACATTGATAGTTTAATAATTGCGATCTGTTCAAGACGTTTTTATATAGCTAATAGATTCTTTGACACAAGGAATGTGTTTTTATTTTATTTCGATCGTACGCGAACATTCTTATAAAATGGAATGAATATACCACGTGTTCTCAACAGAACACCAAAGAACGTATCGCGCAACAAGAGATTTATTTATCATTTTTTTTTAAATTTAGTGTTTACTTTTTCATTTGAAAGAAATGTTCATTTAGTCATCAATAAATAAGGTGTCTGAATCAGGAATCGTGAATAATATATCAATATCATTAAACTTTTATAAATAACATTATTTTAGAAAAAAAAAAAACGTAATTTCACATGAAAACATTTAATAAGATTCTTAACAGAGGTCATATTAATTTAAAGAGGTACGAATAAACTAGTCAAGTTTATAAGTGAATGAAAACTTAACCTTAAGTCTTTAAGTCTCAAATCTTAGTCTTAATCTTAATTCATTCGCCAGTAGAAGCTCATTCCGATTCCGAAAAAAAAAATGATGTGGATACGTATTCTTCATTTTCTTGCAGAAAAAAAATAGTGTGTCGTTAAAATAACTGTTATCGATTAAAATAGTAAAGTTAGTTAATATAAGTTGTTCAAAAACGACAGTTAACATTAATACTTGGAAATGTTTTGAGCTGTATCTTTATTATACTCCACGAACAAACAATGTCGCCTTGTGCGATTGCGTATAACTTTTGTTAATTACATTTTGAATATAATTTATTCGTCAATTTTCAAGATATTTATAATTCTTTGTAAAAAACATAACTATCAAACTTAATTTAATGTAAAATGATTCTATTGCACACATGAAAATGACGAACATTTTGTCCCTTAAATTTGAATATTTGCATTAAAATTCGACGCAATTAGTCACAAACGCTATTAGTTGCACGCGATTGCTCAAAACTTCTAATTGAATATGTAATTATTTTGTTTTTAATCAAAATTACTATTATCATGTAGACAAATAATATTTAAAATGATTTTTCTTATAATTGAATACGAATGAATTTCTTTGGTTTTGCGAAGTCGTTCAATTTATTACTCAGTTCACGTCTATTTGATATTTACAGCTGAATTAATCTCTACAAATACGATAAATTTTTAAATTTAAATGTTAATAACATTTTTTTTTCAAATGATTGAATTACGACGTATTTTATTCGTTAACGTCAAGAATATTATTAAAAAAAAACAATTAAATAATTTAATATTCTACAGATCGTAAATCACACACATTATTAAATTTCGATTAAAAGCTTAACGTTAATCAAATAGGAATATGTAATAATCGAAAAATTCAACGTCTGTAATTATACGTATTTACTAAAACCGAGTTATTGCATGAAAAAAGTGAATACATTTGAAATATTTTTGTTAATTAAAAATAGAGCGAAATAAACGAGCATCTTTAAAGCGTAACGTTGTTTTGTTTTAATTTAATAATTAAAGTATTTATTAGTCGGTAAGAGAATTTTATATTTGTGCCCGCATTTACTCGATCTAGGTGTATGATAGCATAAATACCGTCGAGTTCTCGTCATTGTTAATGAAAAAAAAAAGAAACTGATTAACAATTAATGTTTTACGATGTTGTTCGATAAACATACGGATGGAAATCGACAAACATAAATATACGGTCGTCCTTGTTATGTGGAAGAAAATAGATGTTAATTTTAAACGTATTGCCACGAAATTCTTTTGGTTTCTATATGATTTTGATGTTTTTCATCCGTTTTAAAATATACAAATTGTTCAAGACATTCCACTCAACAACATTGTCACGTACTCCACAAATGTTTTTCCATAGAAAGTGCAAAATTACAATCTGTGTACTCGACGAACAGTCGAAAATTTGAAAAACTCTACGGTGCGTTTGTAAAATTTTGTATTTAATAAGTGCTGCATATTGGTTCTAACTCGCAGTCTGTTCTCGGACGTCGTACTACAGTACACGAAGATTTCATTTCGAATTCTGTGATAGTCATGAAGTAGTCATGAAATAGTCGTGAAGTTAATAACGACGAAACAACAGATGATCATTTCAACCTAATCCCTAACGCAGAACTCATAATTTCTCTGTAAAAGGATACCGTTTTATATGTACACAAAATTCGGATTTTGCGCGATCTGAAAAAAATGTAGTTTTATATATGAAATAATCGTTCTATGTGTATTGAATTTGCCGTAATTGGACTTAAGGTAAAGCGTTGAACAAACGCAAAATAAAAATTAAATGATGTGTTTTAGATATTGCTTCAATTGGATCACATCATCGAGTGTATTAAAGTTGCATAAATATTATTATTATTATTATTATTATTATTATTATTATTATTTTTATTATTATTATTATTATTATTATTATTATTATTATTATTATTATTATTATTATTATTATTATTATTATCATTATTATTATTATTTATTATTATTATTATTATTATTGTTTGTATGGTTAATATTGTTATTACTATATTTGTCATAACTATTTTCGTCCTGAAATATATAACATTCTATTTGGATTACGACACAGAACGACTCGTCTGGGCAACACCGCAGAACAACTTGCGTGGGTAACACCGCCGTGGAATATCTGATAAACATTTTCCTCCTTTGATTTTTTGCTGAATAGCTGTCTCCGAGTGTTTGATATCTTTGAATATACCGAAGAAAACGCTAATTTCATTAGGATAGTTTGAATAATCTGATAACTAACTACATTGAACGAGATACGCCTCTTTAGACGATTGATATGGTCCAACGATTTCGAATCAATTGACGTATATAGTATTTATACGTTTGATTTGTGTTTATTTCAGCATGAAATATTATTATAGTTAATTGCTCGGTTCAAACGTCACCCTATCTGAAAATAATTTATTCCATTGGCTTTGTTGTTAATCGTTCCGTCAATTCGCTCTTAATTTATATAAATTATTAACTATAAGCTTATAATATGGTTCACTTAATTCTTTACATTTGATCCAATAGCTAATATTTATTTACCTTTGCGTACGTTCAAATTAAATGTTCAATAATCGTCATTTTTATAATTATCATTATTATCATTATTTTTTTTTTTTTTTTTTTTTGTAACTAAGATTATATTAAATTATATTATACAAAATAATATACATATATTGTATATATATTTTCAATATATGTTTATGTTGAATGAAATTATTGTTTGGACTTCGCAAAATCATTGGAAATATATTAATGACAATTTAATAATATTTTTAAAGTATATAATTTTATTTTGATACTATTCACACCTGGCCTTCATTGATTGTAAAAGTATCATAAAATTGAAACTTCTATTTGCTTAAATTCCATAAAAAATATTTCAATAACAAATTAGTAAATTATAATGGAAAATCGTTCGTTCACTAGGTGTTATTTACAGCTAAGTATTTTCGAATACATATACTTTCAACGCGATGCCAGTTTTGACTTTGGTAGGATTTTGAAACTTCGCACCAGTATCTAATATGTACGAAACGAGTTGGTCAGTAAAATGTAATTTATAATTCCGTCGGACGACAAATAAATTCGAATAAGCAATGATGGAATAATGTATTTTTTCTCCTCGTAGATACTTGAGACGATAATCGATATTTAAACCGAGAAATTATTTAGTTTAAATAAACTTCAAACGGGACTTGGATGCAAAGTAATTTCGTTGTCCGACATAAGAGGCATTATATATGATGGGCACACACTTGTTTTTCTTTGGAAATCTTTCTCGGCTTTTGCGTTATATGCAAAATTCAAATGTGTTTTTTTTTGAATCTCAATCCCAACGGGAAGTCACAGACCTCCGACTGTGCGATGTTTTCATTATATTGCCGATTTTTCAAATGGGGTAATCCCTATAGGCGGAAATCCCTTTCTTCCATTTTATTTTAGAGGTATTTTTTAAAATCTTGCACGCGCGTTTATTTGCATTCAAACACTACGAGTAAAACCATTTTTATAGCTTTTACAACAACGTCTTTCCAAATATTTTTGCGATATCATTATATATTATGACGTCACGTTGGTAATAAGTACAGAGGTAAAAACATGTTTTCCAGTTTTCTTTAACTCAAAATACTTTGCTCAATTTATTAATTCTTACATTGTATGTTGTATTGTATTTAATATTTCGATTCATACAAATCGGAATAGTTTATTATATAATGCATTACATAACAGTAAGTGCCTTTCGCCGTCCCAGTTATGTTTCGTCGGCAATACCTACCGATCTACTTAACTAAAAATTATACAATTTTAAAACGTTTTTGGGAATTTTTCACAAATAGAATGTATACATTATGTATTTCAGTAATTTTAATATGTATACAAAAATACGTTATTTCAATATAAAATTGATGTGTAATCTTATTCGGACGATCATCATATAATTACATTGTAATTTTTAATTATTCATTAACGTAACACAAATATTGTTGTTGATCATTAGAATAAATTATATAATTCATAGCACAAATTTATGGAAAAGTAAACTACTTCCTTTTCATGAAACTTTTACTTTTGATAAGTAATTTGTCGCAATTAGATTGCAGTTAAACATCAAGTTGTTTAAGCAGTTATGTTTATTAAATTAGTTAATTAATATTTTTATGTTTAAAGTAATACAATTATTAAAGATCATTATTCATTATGATTACGATGCCAATATTAAAACCAAAGATGGTAAAACGTCTTTTCAGTGGCCATTTTTTTAAAAATTTAACGTATATTACTAAACGAATTAATTTACACAGAATGATTCATAAAACTTGGTTTACTCTTATATAGAGTATTAATAATAGTAATCGAATGGTATAATTGAGTAAGGACATATCTCGATTACGTATCATAATATATCATTATATAATTTAAAAAAAGTGTTTAAACTATGATTTTTAGTGAATGTTGTCTACAACATTATTTAAATGATTTACGAGCAGAAATCGATTTTCTAATACAGACAATGAGATTCGAGTGATTATTAAAATAATATCGTTTCACATGACATGTGCTCAGAGAAATTCGATCAATAATGTAATAAACCACGAGAGAAAACTCATATCGTTTGTATGCAGTCCGTTGTATAGAATTAACGGCGTACTAATCATTGCTTTTATTACTTTTATTTGAATGTAAAGTTGAAATTATCTATTTAAGCACCGACCCTATAAGCCAAAGCAGCGTGCAATTGTATTAAATAAACAGGTAAACAATATTAAGATATGTTTACAAGTATATATGTATAACGTGATATATTATTGTTTAGAAAGATAATATTTCGTATGGCTGTTGATAAATATGTATTTTAAAGTTTTGACCGGTAATACGTGCGACGGTCTATTACTTTATTCATAGATAAATCAACGTTCACCGGCCATTACAACAATTATGTGTATAACGTACCGAATACATTTCATACGTTATATAAATATCGTTTAACTCATATAAATATTCAACACTATATTATACGATAGTGTTATATTTATAAATTTAATTCGAATATAAGATGTCCGTACAAAAAATACCAAGACTTGTATGTGATTTCGCACGAACATCATACCGCGAAAACGTCCCTTCCCCCAAATTGTGTTCTCGCCGGTCTCGTCGAATCGCCATTACACACAAAGGAATTCACACAGACATCACAATAATACCGTATTTCTCCATTGCGCGTCCTCATCGTGCTGTACATCGAATTGAATTTCCGCGCGAAATATTTCCAGCGTACGTTGCGCGAATACGATGTCATCGTGCGTTCTCTCAGGTTCCGTCATGGCGCCCACTCCGCGTAAAGGATTTCGTACGAATTTCACACGAATGGAGGTTCTCTCCGTCGTCTTGTGATTCGCCAAACGCGTCGCCTGGCGCGAAGTCCTCGGTAGAACATCACACGAACACGCGTGACGTCGAATTGTGATTCGGAATATTTTTTTACATAAAGTTTTTTACGCGTGCATTTCAATTCTATAGGTATATCGAATTTTAAAACACACGTTTTGCCTATACGATTTATTCGAGTATTTGTCGTACGTCGTTCGTTTTAAATACCTTAAAATATGTAAAAACAAATAAATATTTATATGGAAGGGAACTGTCCCGTGTATACATGATAATATTGATATGCACTCAAGACGATTTTTGAAACAAATACTTTAAACATTATTTCACCATAAGTCTTTGAATATTTCATATTCTACACGACCGTTGTTTTTTTTGAATTTTGTGACATTTTATTTGAGTAGATAACGAAATTCAACACGTTTATCTAATGATAAATAATATTATATAGTAATAACTGGGTTACAATTTGACCAATAAGACGAAAAAGCTGTACGTGTTAGAAATATAATTACTATCGCAATGGCCTAACTGATTTAGCGTACCCGAGAACTGACAATGGTTGGGTACATAAATTTAAATTACATAATTAAACATTTATTACATTAGTTTGTTAGATTATTTTCATTTACGAGATGAAAACCATTAAAAGGTATTATTTGCTAATAAAATGTACTTTAGCATTTCTATATCTATTATAACTATAAATTATATACACGATTTCTATAAGAAAATAATATTTTCTTTTTCAACAAAGTGGTTATTATAGTTTCAAAATGTTATCGTTTATTATATACCGATTTATCGTAAAGACTTGAATTATATATGCAAATTTGTTTTATTCAGAAGTGTCAATAATTCTAGTATTCAAAGACTTTTGGGGATGTATTCTGCTCACTTCATTTTAATACTATATAAGTATTAAATATAATTATTGTGTATTGAACAAAAGCATTATATATATATGTGTGTGTGTATTTAATATTTTTTTTCAGACTTAAACTTTTAGTATTTTAATAGGGATTATAGAAATAATAAAAATGCAGTGTTTGAATAATATTATTATAATATGATATTAACATTAATTTAAACTTTTTAATACAATAATAAACTTCCAAAAATATAAACATTTATATATATATATATTTTAATATAAGTTTACTCGAGATAGAAATTAAAATCGTTAAATGGAGTCAATCATCTTGTACATTGTCATTCGTTAATTACATTGTATTCGCTGTTCTATGGCTCTACTAGTGTAGAAACTTTGGATTGCAAATTGAAATTTGGAATGTCACAACATAAGTTCGCCCAGAACTATTGTTTCTTCTTTTACGTTAGAGATGATTGACGCTGACGTCAGAAAGTTTTACTTTTCCAATCCTGCTATATATAGAATATGTATATACACAGTGAAATGGACACTTTCTAGTATCGGGAGTTTTTTTGTGAATGGAGAGCTTTTTCCTACTTTTTAATGGGGAAACTTCCGAAAATCGGGCTCTCCGAATAACTGACACTTATTTAATCATAATTTTAAAATAATGGCATAACGGTGACAGCAAAACGTGCTCTCATTAGGCTTAACTATTAATGAACTCGTTTAATAAACTTGCTATCAAACGATAAAATAAAATTACAACTGACGACGATTGTGACGGAAATTTCAATTTCTTGATTGCCAATGCTTTGTATGTTTTGTTGGTTACTTAGTTCAACGAGATGAGTGGGTTAAAACGAAACAAGATTGTCACGTTTTATCTTATCTTCTACTGTAACCTTGGCAAATGAACTTACTCACGAGATTATACAGAGGCGGAAAAATGATAAACAAACCAAGCTGGTCAGTTTTCTTCACCGAATTTAATATTTATATATGCATCTGATCAATTTATTTTTTTTATATGTACGTATGAATTAAATTAGGCTTTACCATTAATATTTATTATTAAATCATTAACATTTTTATTTTAAATTACATATTTTATTATTAAATCAGCATAATTATTAATTATATTTATTAATAATATTATATAGAAATTAATTTAATCTAACAAATATGTTCTCATTTTATGCATTTATTTTGAATGAATTTCAAACATTTAACCAGAACTCACTCTGAATAGCAGAAAATATTTCAGTGACCGATCATTTCTACTATTCAGAGGTTTACTATATATATATATATATGAATCACACCCATAATAATATGTGCTTATGATTTTCAATTCTAATCTCGTACAGATGCGTACATAGAAAGCACCGAAAATTGAAAAATGTCAAAAAAAGGTACAGATCAATAAAATATGCAATGGAAATTTGATGTTTCACGCGAAATGAGACCGTTCAAAAAAAAAAAAATTGTACGGGTGTTTATTTATACATACCTATTTAAAAACTTCTTTAACGTTTGCTGTCCAACACATGTAAATAAAAATGAACACAAATTAATTATTATAATTTTATCAAATATAACGATAAATTGTAACCAATTTTTCTTATTTATATTTTAGGTTAGGTATCTATCATTTTCGTTATCATTTTTCCAAATAGACGATGATTTGTAGTTTTTCCATTTAGTCGCCGTGAAGACCTTCAGCATTGAACAATGGTTTTTATTCTAAAAACACGTTATAATAATGGTGAGCGCTATGCAAAGACTGTCCATAAACTTTGCGTGATCTTTGGACGCAACAAAACCCCTAACGCGACAATAGTTATAAGGTTAGTTCAGAAATTCGAAGAATCTGTGTCAGTTGAAAACTAAAACAGGCGCAGTCAAAATCGTAGTGTTTGAACAGAACGAAACATTGTGGCAATGCGAGATGTATGTGAATTCAAGTCCTGCTAATATCACTTCGTCGTAGTGCAAAAGCTAGGTATGTGCTACGAATACTGAAAAATGATCTTCATATGAAGTTCATGTCAAAACCACGAAGATTGGATTTCGACAAAACAACAAGCGGACGACATTTTTTTATAAAGAATAATCTTTAGTGACATGGCTGATTTCCATCTTTCAGAGATGTAATCTCAGCTAGAAAGAAGTCACACCTTATTGATTTCCTTTTATGTAGGAATGTGTAAAGTCACAAGTTTACGTGAACAAATCTCAAAGGATTATCGACTTGAAGATGAAAATTCAACTGGCAGTGATCGATGAAATTGACAGAAATATTTGCAAAAGATCAATAATAAATGTTAACAATTGAATGACTGCCTGCAGACGAAATGGAGATAGACTACGCTGGATATAATTTTTGATTGTTAAATTGGTATAAATATTGATTTCAATTAAATAAAAAGTTCAAATTTTGATTTGACTTTTGGCTAATTTATTGTATTCTTAAAAATGCGTCTTCTCAGAAACACCTTATAGTTATATTTTATAATTATATAAAGAAGCGTAAAATATCTATTATCTTGTGTTCAGATATTTTTTTAATTTTCCTACACTTCTGTGTCACTTCTGACCGTAAAATAAACAATATGCTGTTCTATGTTGTTCCAATATTGTCTATCTAAATGGCGTTTTCCCCCATTTTGGAAGACTAATAGAATGCACTTAATAAATAAGTATACAAAAAATAAATAAGTAAAAAACTAAAATGTTGCTTGAAGTCTTACAAAAATCTAAAAATAACAAAACAAAATTTGGTCTCACGATCATATCTTAAATATTTTAAATCATATCTAAAACAACAAGAAAACTGAAAATCGTGCACAAGATTTAATGATGTATAGTAAAGTGGTTGGGTATTTGAACAAATATATCACCCTGCCAGTTTAATTCGGTATGATACATGTATTATATTGCTTTCAATGCATAGGAATTAAACTATGTTATGAAGTATAATTTAATACATCATAAAATAAACGACAATTTTTGTGTATCTATATCATATACATATTTTCAATCTATTAGTGTGACATTGAAATTGGGTATTTTTATATTAGGCTTTTCACTGTGATTAGCTGCATTTATATATTATTTTGTCTACTCCGCTTATATTACATAAAAGTTATATATTATATTTTACAAACAATAAGTCGTGTTTTGCATTGTTTTTTAAATAATTAATCATTTTCAATTTACATATAAAAATACGACAATCATAAACATAATATGAAATAAAAATAATTTTGGACCAAATAAAATTTTTGACGGCAAAATTTATTTATTGGCGGTGAAATAGGATACGATAATAATTTTTTTTTAGATTATTCAAGAAACAAAAACTAAAACCTTTACAAGACTTAATAGAATTACAAAGTAATTGGTGAAAGGCCGTTTTGAAACAAGAATAAGTTTTAATTTTAGTACAATCAATATGTCTACGTATTTCGTTCGTGTATTGTGCATTCACTTTAATTTCAACTGTCAACGTTTTGAGATCAATATTTTTTTAATTTTATGAATCAACAATTTAATTTTATATTCACGAACCGTGTAAAACTACAAAGTTCAATGAACCAAAATCGAATAAACATTATGTGCGCAAAACGAATATATTGATTTGCTTAATCGACATTCAACGAACTCTTTTGTGGAGCAAATGTGAAAATGTAATGGAATTATTCGATTTTCGTAAAACAAAATATGTGTCGCGCAAACGAGTTCGTGCCATGGCACGTCGTATCCAGGAAACCGGTAAGCCCTAAATTGATATTTACTGTTCCACGATAAAATATTTCGATTATGCAAAAATAAGTATATGAATTATTCAAATTTGATTATTGTTATTTACATATTTCAAACAACGGTATTAAACATTTTCGGGAAAAAAACGATTTCCATTAAAATGACTAAATACCGATGGAGTCAATCTACATATTTATAAATTTAATTTCGCACACGGTTCCAAGTTCACACGTACGCGGGTATTGTCGAAATATTGTTCGTGGAAACGTGAAAAAAGAATTAAATTATATAATGTTGTGATCATTATAATGACGTTAAACGTGTCCCCGTAAAACCAACCTGTAAGTTTACCGGCATTAGTCAAAACGCGAAAATCTATCACGACTTACGATCCCAACGCGAATAACAAATAAGGAAGTTGATTGGTTTGTGTGTGTCAAAAGGGTTGCAGGTAAACATGTCTACCTGTAAACGTTTTCATCGGGTATACATATCAGCTACTTTATTTGACAGGTTTTTTAATTTTTCCAGTAGCTTAATGAGAGATAAACTTGTAAAGGAACCAATTCAATTAATTTTTTGTCAAACACGTTCATGGATAATTTGTTTATTTAAGAGCGGAAAATTTCAAAACTTGTTAATCAAAATTTGTTTTAGTGTTTGAAGTCCAAAAAAATTCAAATAAATTATAAATCGTATTCCTCTCAATATCGTTTTCTGAACAAGTGATTATTGCTATGTTTAGTATTATAAAAATTAAGTTTCAAATTTTTTTTTATTTAGAATAAAAATGATTAAAATCATATTTAAAAAAAAAGTATACATAAAATAATGTTAATTCGGATAAAATTTTACATGTGAATCATGTAAAAATTATTTTTTTTAATTAGAACCTTTTCATAGCGAACATATTAATTTACAATAATTTCTAAGGGAAATTTGTTTAATTAGGCTGACCGAAAATCCTTTAAAAAAATCTCGTTGTCAAACATTTTTTATTTAAAACCCCATATATTGTTGTAACATATTTTGGTGAATTTAAATAAAATTCAATTTATTTAATTATTACTATCTTTTTCTTTTCGGAAAAAATAATCATCAGATATGTATAAGCATATACTTCCTATAAATGTAATATGTTGGTTTTATTACTCATAATAACTAAATTAATTAGTAACGTTAGTATAATAAAATATAACATTTTTAAAAGTATAAATTATATCAAGTTGATATAATATAATGTTTCTACATAAAAATTTGATAATTTTAACAACATTTTAGTGAATTGGCGATGAAATCCCAATATATTATATATATTCAAGTATTATTGATGTTATTTTTAAAAACTATTTTAGTTTTTAGCTTTTACGTTACGATGAGAAAATTACGTATACCAGTTGCGCGGGAAACGTCATTATTGTTCTGTACGATCAACATCATAAGAATACTGTGTAAAATTTAATATTATATTAATTTACTCGATATTTATTATAGAACCTATTCTATCTTAACAAAGTATTGTTTTTCAAAACATAGACCGTTTTTATAACGCGTATTCTAATTAATAATAAAGTTAGAAACATCAATATAGGTGTAAAAAATGTGAGATTTTTCATTAACTAATGAAAAAGTTTATGTTCAAAAAACAAATTTTAGAATCTTTTCACTTTCGAAGCGATACATTCAAAGTTCAACCGTTGCTCAAATTATTGTTTAAAGATGTATGTACTCTTACACTTCTATATTATATATTATTCATTGATGTTGAATGTAAAATAATTTTAAGTGATCGTAATCGTTGATTGCGAATTAAACGAACCATTAGTTATATTTTTTCAGTGAATTGATATCGATTATCAAACGTCAACTGCGTTTAGTTTTACCTGTCGTTGTATACGAGTATAAATGCTGTATAATATAAACTGCACACGAAATTAACAGTCTATTATTACGTTACAACTGAAACGCAATCATGAGGAAATTTTTGATTAATATGTTCGTTATATTGTCTCGGTGGATTCATTAGTTTGTATACGATATATCACTTAGCTGGTAAATATCCGTTATACGTGTGCACATTTCACATATACGATGTCATAATTTCCATCTCCTGTGGCGGATTCTTATAAGTACAATAGATTGTTTCCGGTCTTGTGTTTTTATGTCAAATAACCACATAATATAACACAACGGAGATAAAATAATGACATATTGTCCTTTAACTAATTGCATTACTAAATTATAGACACACCTTAACAGTGTACAAATTGCTATTCAGATACGCTCATACACCGTACCTAATTTCAACCTAATTTTGAACCTAATTTCATTAAGTTTTAAATACTCAAAAACATTTGTCTTATTTTTCTAAAACGGCCGAATAATATTTTAAAAGCTATTATTATTGAGCATGAATAGTCTATATTAATTATAATAGTCTATAATATATCTATACAATTAATACGTTTGATAGAACAATATCAGAAATATCCAACGTGTTGTATATTTTCTCATCAGTACAACCCGATATCCATTTTGCTTTTGGGAGTATATTTATTATTTTATCTAATAAAATATTTTCAATAGACCAATTTTATTAAAAATAAGCTTAAAATCTTTTTTTAAAAAAACCATTAACATATCAGTTATGTTATAAAAATAACAAGAAAAAAATATATGAAAAGAAAATATCAAAATAATAATCGACCTTTAACGAGTATAATATAATATATATTAATATATATTTTAATGCATGAATTACGAATTGCTATATATATAAATATATGATGTTATTTAATTTCGGAGAAAAACATTTTTGTGTTGTGAAGACGATGTAATAAATCTACAAAAACTTGGATGATTAAATTCAAAGATTTTTCTCCGGCAACATAAAATATTTTCCGTAGCCAACGACTAGTCAATGTAAATTAAATATATTAATTAGCCTGACAATGTCGACATTAGTCGGATCTTCTACTTTATTGGTAATTTCTAATACGCATACATATTATAATCCGTGCACACGTGTTGTTAGCAGTTAACGGCAATTTTTTAACGTCACGATCGTTCTCGGAAATGTGTAAAGGACGTACGTGGTTATCAAGCGCTGTCGTAGCGATTATGATATCGTTATCAAACACGGCGTTAATTACAATCGTATGCGACTACGAATTACTATGTCCGGGTCATTTGTTTTTTACGCGATGACAAGACATTTTAGTATTATTAAACATATATATTTAATTGCGATGTGAGATGATGATTTATCGCGAACGTTTATGTCGTCCGCGTCAGAGGTAGCTTTATTGTCGAGCGACGCTCGGGGTACAAGCACCTACAAATTTCGCAACGCATTAAATTGCCTCCCTGAATTCAATAGGTTTTTTTTGCTTCTTGTGCTTTTGAATTCTCATATTTGAATTATTCAGAACGATAATAATTTACGAAAGCTCGAAACGCAAATTTTCGAACAATAAATAAAATAATAATAACAATTCAAATGTCTATAGGATTTGTGCATGTAATGTACGATCAAGTGCATTATAATTGTTATTTGGTTTGTTTCTGTAATTCAACAAGTTACTGACCATTTGCGTAAATATGAACCTAATGACAAAGTATTATAAGTTGTAAAAATGAGCGTCTAGAAATTTTCCAAATTTGACGTATAATATTTTTCAAATTCGTTAATCTACTGTTCAATATACTTCAAATAGTTAATTATACCTTTATCGAAACTAATATCACATCAACGAATTAATTTCAAATGTGAATTTAGTTTTAATACTATCAATACAATTTAAGATATTTTATGTTTTATGTTCCTAAGGTAAAAGGTTAAAACTATCCACAAAAAAATAATATCAAATGATTTCTTTTGTAAATGTTTAAATTTAAAATGATAATAACTTATTTAACAGCAACGTGTGTTATTATGTTTGGACTAAACGAAATATATAAAGATAGTAATAAATGTTTTTTCATATAACAATTTACTTTATAAATGCCAAGTTAATTCATATTTAAAATTATTTGTTTATGCAATATAGACTATAAAACTAAAAGATTAGAACGTAAAAAATATGCAAAAGTATGCAAAAAAACAATAAAAATTAAATTACAATTACAATAAAATTAATAAATTTTTCTTTTTTGTATGGTATAGGTATAGTATTAGTTTTAAAATTGAAGTGGAAATAATTTCTTTAAATTTTTTTTTGAAACAAATATTATATTCATGTCGTTTATTCGTAATTTTTTACTACTGTACTATATTTTGTATTATAGTAAAATATATATTTATATTTATACTTTGAAATAATAAATATTAATAATTATAAATATAAAACATTACTTGATTTTATAATTATTGGAATTAAAAATCAATATTCATAAAAACATATCGTCGTCAAAATCAATAAAACGTATTCGTGCATAATACAAAATACTATTAGGTAACAGTTGAAACGTTTTCAAACACTGTTGTTTGCTTACTTAGTATTTAATTATTTAATCAATAA
Source organism: Schlechtendalia chinensis (assembly GCA_019022885.1). NCBI lineage: Eukaryota > Metazoa > Arthropoda > Insecta > Hemiptera > Aphididae > Schlechtendalia > Schlechtendalia chinensis. Next base: position 12,934,559 of record CM032345.1, on the reverse strand, counting down.
CTCAACTGTGGCTATCGAATGGTTGATCAAAAATATTTTACATAATTTATTCGTCGAATAGTTGAAAAAATTTAACAAATATTTAAACACGAAAAGTCGGTCGATTTTTAAAAGTTATGGTATAGGTTAATAATGCAATTGTATTAATCAAACAAACCAAACACCGAATTGATTAAATGTTTGAATGACTGAAAACGATTACATTTTATTATAAGGTCAACGTTTAAAAAACTTTAAGTCCATCCAGAATTTTCATTGATGCCGAAACTACACATAAATCATTATTTAGATTGTATATAGGTTTGTTTTTTTACACGTAATATATTAGAAACTTAATTAACCATTTAAAAGTTAATAAATAATAATTAGTCGTTCTTGAGGTCGATTCGTTAGTCTATACAACTAAACATATCTATTAACAAAAATAAATAAAATATTAATAATAATAATAATGAAAGATGCGAGTTTATCGTGACATAAATAAGCATTTTTCCTTTTTTTCGTATAACAATTTATAATATATTATAAAACATGAATGAATATAAATTCTGTTTCATCACGAAGTTAAATCTTACATATGACTATATTTTATTGTGTCGTATAGTCTTATACATTTTGATTTATATATTTTATATTCATTCATCCTTTTCAATGTAAAAAAAATAAATATATATATATATATACCATTTTAAAAGATCAAATAGTTTACTTTATATCTATATGATATTATTATATTTCGAGAAAAAATGGTAAGACATTTTGGTTGTTATAACTATCAAAGGATCATTTTGGACACAGACAAACCGTAATTTGTTTAGTCAGTAAGAAAAGTAAATTCTCGAGAATCAAATAAAAATCAACGATTTATATTTTAATAGAAATATCAATGAAAATGTACGCCTAATAAAATGTATTTTTGTATGCTACGAAATTCTTTCCAAGCCAAAATCAAATAATAACTAAAAAAAAAAAAAAATTTACGTCGTTATAATATAAAAACCGATAAACTGTGTGTGTATAAATCGACGTGCATAATAATATATACGTGAAACTATCCATCCTGTTATTAGTATTTTTTTCGGGTTTCCGACTGTATACATATTACGATACAATGTTTAGGTCTTGAGTTACCGCCTGCGTTCAACAAAGACGGCCGCGGACCGTAATTTCGCGATTTTCAATTTAATTTTAAACGTCAACAACACAAAACATAACTGACGTTTAACCATATAAAATGATATACCTAAGTTCACCATAATTAACAGCGTGATTCGTTTTACGAAAACAACACGGATAAGATAGTGACATTACGGATATAAAACGGTGAGCGAAAAGTTGAAAACTTCGGGACACAGTAAAAAGATATTACGAACGGCGTGATAATATCTAACGGTTATATCGGAACGAATTTCATATGATTGTTTTTTATTTTCCTCGACAAATTATATGTCATAAGTTTTTAAATTGTATATTCGAATTAGAAAATTTCTATTTTTTTTTAATATTACATGAGAATATTGTAATGTGTAATCCCCTTTAAGCCCGCGTGTGTTCGACGTTCATCTTGTTCGTCCATACACGCATTTAGTACAATACCAAACACTCTAGTAAAATTAAAATTAATTCGACCGGGTCTTACCCAATTACACCAGTTGGTGGAAAAAATAAACGGTATTTCGATTTTGATTAAAAAGTTTCGTTCGGGTTTATGCGTAAAACGTTTTCCGGTGGTCCTCCGTTTTCAAAATTGATAACCCGGTTAGGCTCGGGAGATTATATGTTTTACCGTAAATCTTTCACCCAAACATTTTAATAGTATAGAAAAATAATGAACATGCTCGTTTGGCACAACGCGCACATAATATAGTACAATTATGCGATCTAGGCACGTGTAATAAACATTATTGTTTGAATACAATTTGGGTCCAGTACGAAAAGGTATTGAACAGGATTATACGAAAATCGCATTAGAACGTAATGTATGATAAATCAAAATCGGGTTTAAAGTCTATTAAGGACCGAAATTAATATTTAAACAAATATCGAAATGATAAAAAAATTCACAATCAGTATTTAAAATCTGAATCGTAACCAATGTATATAAATATACATAAATATAAATATATACATATATATTTATATTAAATAAAAAAACTATACCAAAATAAATAAACATTAGTAAGTCGAATTGAAATTGAAATCATAATAACTGAAAATCGGTACTGGCATTGGAAAACAAAATCATAAAAATAAAACCAAAGGTTAATGATAGAAAAGTCAAAATGTCAAATCAACATTTGGATTCAGTGTCCGCGTATTATGCAATGTGCACGACGAATGAAAACAGATCCAGTTTGACTTGATAACTGTATAAGTAGTTGTGTATTGGTAAATGGATTCAAACGTATGTGTACATTTCTAAATATATAATTATAAAAAACGTTAGGTACATTCATTTACAATACATTTAATTTTCATTCTCTCGATCTGCAATCGTATATAAAATGAAAATGACGAAGCTATATATATATATATTACATTATATATATATTAATGTATCTATAGACATTTCAATGTTTAAAACTGAATACATACAATAGGAATTCAATGTTTAAAACTAAATACAAAGTAAAACCTACATTGAAATTCAAAATCAAACCCGTGAAATCTACAAAACCGATTTTTATTCCTGAACAAAACCGTGACAATTGAAAACCGACAGTCCAAATCAAAAAATGAAACATAAAATTTAAATTCATTACCTAACAAAATACTCTACTAACGGAATTCTTCGGGTATTTTATTGAATGAGGTAAAAAGTCAACAGTTTGGATTAGGCGAAAACACGTAGTCGCGTAGTTAAATTCGTGTTAGAAGCTACGCACACTAAGAATGTTAAAACAAATCTAACACAAAATAAAAAACGTGTGCAAAAGGTTATATTTCATTTTATACGATACCTGCATTAAAACGATAAAAAAAAATCACTTTTATGTGCCAGCAATCGGGGCCGGATTAACCTACAAACGATATAAACGTAACAAACGGCCTTCGATAAATTTGGTCTGTAAAATGGCTGATATTTAACAAAAAAATATATATTTTATGATTACGGCTGGTCATGTTGATCACTCGTCCAACGATCGGCAATTTATCGATTATCGGCCTAGTTAGACCACAAGCGTGTTTGATGTACTTTAACTTTATATTTGTTATACGTGTTAGGTCCGTTCAATCCAGTAATCCAGAAGTACTTGATCTACAGACAATATTACGGAAAATGTTTCTAGACTATACGAAAAAACTGTAACACGACATGAAATAAAGAAAAAAAGTTACGAAAAGTTGTCGTGATACCATTTAGTTTAATCCGCTAAAAATGTTTCTTACGCCACTACAAGAATGGTTAGCGTAGAGATTACGATAACGATGTGCATTTATCGTTTTCAGTTGGCACTTGGATAATTTTTATCGCCATGTTTTTGAAGCGTAAATACAGCCGTGAGAAGCTTAAAAAACAATATAATGCTTCGACAGTTATATAACTTGTGTTAATAATTTTAGTTTTTTATTAATTTTTCATTATTATTTGTATCGTTTGTTATTTAAAGAAATAATCTTTTTTAGTTGTTTTTTTATATATATATTTACCCGATATTTTATGCTACAAAATGTGAATATGTCATCGAGATTAATTTGTTTTGCTTAGGTGCTTTGTAATTTAACTAAATATTATTATTAAATCTAATCGAGCGTTTTATTCTTTAATATATGAGTTTGAAAAAAATTACAAATGTATACGCAAATAACTAATACACTAAATCGGTACTACTAGAAGAAAATTAATACGACAAAGTTCTATCTCAGAAAAATAATGATTATGACGAAAAGTTTTGTTTAAGGATTTTCTTCGTAATAATATGTTACAATAAGTTTTCGCACAATTTATAAACACAATTTACGTTATGCTAAAAATTGCGTTGTTATGAACGGCATAGAACTTATTTGTGATATAATATTAATCTAATATAAAATTCCTGTCGATTCTATTTATATAACAATATATATAATAACATATAATAATTTGAATTGTTACTAGCGATGTACAAATGTAACTTGTGTTATACTCCTCATTGAAAATAACATTATTCTGTTCCCTGTTGAATGTATGTTAACCAATATGAATATTTATCTTATTTTTTTTACAAATATAGAATATTCGAAACAAACGATTATTTTGTTAGGTTTCCGCGTTTACTTGTGTATTCACGTTTAAGATAATCGCGAATTGTATTACATATTTTTCATTTCACTCGTTTTTATTGTATTACTTCTACGCAATTAATTGAACCGTACGCATATATAGGTTATTAAAATCAGTAGCGTGACTGCGTAGTGAGAGTTATGTTTTCGCCCTTTACCCACGTTTTCTTTTGGTTTTTTTTACTCTGCGTACAGATGTATGTTCACTATATATATATATATATAAGTATATTTTACAGAAACGCAATAATATCTTCCATTCTAATATCGATGGAGTGTTAATGAAATCGAAGTTCTCATACTGTGTCGTTATTATAACGCGTATGAAGGAAATTAAAAGAATGCTTTTAGTCTATAAATATCGTTGAACCGGTATCCATCTAAAATTTGAAACGTTTCTTCTAATATAAACCCTCAATAGATTTTTTATCACTAACTATATCGGACGAGTTGTTCATTTTACAAAGTCAAAAACGTTAACGAAATTACGTGGCTATATTCATTTTCTTTTTGTTTGTTGATTTTTTTTTTAGAATTTTCAATTTATCATTATGCCGACTAAACGAGTAACGATATCACGCACAAATAATTTCTCCGCAATAATATTTTAACATACACAATAATAATATATCAAATAAACTAAATGGTATTGTGTTTTTCAACATTATTTGCTTTGTACAATGTTTACATTTTTTAAAAAATAATTAATTATTTAATATAAAATTGTATACTTTATTTTATAAATACCATTATATGAAAATAAAATACATTTAAGTACATGAGTGGAAAAGTTTTAAATAATACATTTTACGTTTTACTGGCTTTGCGTTTGAGGTTAAACTTTACTTTAATGTGGATATTACAATAATAATGAATAATACTTCAAATGAATTTGAGAGAATGGTGAAATAATGCATTTGCTCGAATTCAATACTGACTTTGACACGATACGGTTGTTTTCGTTAATCGCTCTTTTAAATGAACGATCGAACAAAATAAACGGTGGTAAAATGAGTTCATTTAAGAGATTTATAATAAGTAATATACTTTCTAAAATAGAAGTGTAGGTTGCGCAGTTAATAAAAAAAAGGTTCAAATATTTATATACTTTTTATTTTAACCAGTAATTTTCATTGTCTTATTTTAGATTGACATGTTTATTAAGTAATCATAAAAAAAAATAATAATAATAATATGTACTAAGGAAAGTTTATCGTGTATGGTTTGGATTATTATTATTATTATTACTATTATTTTTAAAAGTTGTTCATCCCAATATAAGCTATACTAGTCAGCTTTGATGAAAATATATTATATACCAAATACCAAATAAGAAGACTATACAATTCCTAAAGAAACATGCGTTTGTTATTTAGTTCGTTTAACATTCTTTTCTTCCTCTTTCTATATATATATTTCGAAAATATGAAATTATATTTATTTACTTTTGAGAAAACGTTGAACACTTGCTCCTTTTGGCAATGGATTTAATGTTCCGTAAAATCGTATTTATTTGTGTTTGCCGTCAAATAATAATAATACTGTTATATATATTCTCGAATTAAAATATGTCTTATGAAACAAATAAGGATATTAGCTTATTTGTTCTAATTGCAGACATTTGGTAATTTAATTGACATAATTATAACCATTAACACGATCCAAGTAAAATCGAAATAACAATTCGTACCAAAATCTTATACTTATAATTCGTTTCTAAAATAATTACGCCCCAACGATAACTTTAATATCATTATAAGTAGGATGCCGTTCGATTACGTAAATTTATTGTACAGTCAATTTTTTATAAAAATTACAATATATTAACATCAAATCATTCTATCGACTAGATATTAAAATTACTATATCAAATTAAACGTCATACATGGATTTTTGCGTAAATATAATTATACTATTCCCGTTTATTGAAACATATTTTTCGAATACTTATCGAACGATAAAGTTATTAAAACCTATAAAATATATGTTATATCTATCTACTTTATTTCAATTTTGTATTGTAGAAAAAAATCCAATGTATGTAAATATTCCGAAAATTAAATTCACTTTATTGTGGCAGTTAATCTTGTCTTCATGTTTTTAATAACCTACAAATTGATACACTTTTTAGAAATCTAACCGAATCATCGACATTCACACGACATTCCGGTTAGGCAATTCATCTACATCTATGCGTCGTGTGCCTTCCGATTTGTTATTTTATTGAGCACTGGTAAAGCAGTAACAGGTCGGCAGGCAATTTTAAACTAACTGATCACTTAATATTATCAAATTATCAAATTATTATATCGTGTTTTTTATCCTTAATTTTAGTATAATAATAATTGTTTATGTTGTTTATTTCTGTTTTTGACTTTTGGAATTTAAAATAATGAGCTGAAAATACCCACGAGGGCTTTCTATTCACAACATTAATACCTTCTCTTAAAAAGTTTTTTTACTTAATACGTCATATTATATTGATACATAAAATTAACAATAAGGGCGTTTGATAACGACCATTTTTTATTTCTCAAATGTACCCATCTTTGGTTAGTATACGTGCAAATTATCATGAATATACGTATACGTTCCCATTGGCAAATATCTTATTATCAATGTTAATATTTATAGCATGAATTTAAATTACTCTGATTGTAAATCAGATTTTATTTAATTATTTTGTATGAAATATTCATTTATTTTTAATTATAACTTCCAAGGGATCGGAAACATGCTTTTTTTAAAATGGGCAATTTTCAGAATGTGTGTGAGTGCGTATTTATCGCCATATGAGAAGTAAATGATTTTAAAACTATTTATTACCTACACGCGCAATAACACTAATGAGTTTAATATTTTTATGAACATAGCATGACGATTGAGAATTAAACACTAGACTGAATTCAACGACTTAGAATGAAACAAATTTAATTCTGAACAACAAATTTTAAGTCATTAGCATCTTGTATAGGTTATTATGGGAGAGGATATAGAGGATCTTTTATTGAACATAACCTATAAAAGATACAACATAATTCATATTTATTTTTTAGAATAAATTACAATTTCTTTAAGTGGTCGGCTTTTTGACTAGCTTTATATCTAATATTATACCAAAAATATATAGTTCCTGATACTTTAAACAATAGTCTTTTTGATTTAAACAATTATTTAAAATTCTTGAATTTTCAGATGGGCTAATGCACTTTAACTCCAAAGCCCTTTTTCACATACGTTATTATATTATTATCATTATTGTTATTATTGTTATTGCTATTGTTATTGTTTTTTTTATCGTCATTATTATTATTATTGTTTTTGTTGTGGTTAAAAACAAATTGATAAGTGTATAATAAAATATGTTGGCTATTCATTTGAGCTTATTACCTCATTTCTAACATAACCACGTTTTTATATATTATCTTTTTTTTTTTTTACAAAAGACATATTTCAAAATAATATTACAGATGAAATTTGAGATAGTTCTTTTCAAAATGATAGTATTATTTTTATTTTATTCATATGTATGCGCACGTGTAAAAATGTACACAAAATATTAGATATTGAATTACGCGGTAACACATAACACACGTCGTATACGTGTTAAAACGGATACACAATACACCATAATTGAAAGTTTAAAATAGTGTTTTCTTTATATTCGAAATTGTGAGTAGGACGGTTGAAGGCTGTATGTGTTTATACATTTTATACTGTATTCAACACGTCTTAAAAACTCTATTGATTAAATACTTTAACTGGCTAAACGATCAAATAATATTATATTTGAATATTAAAATTCAAAATGAACGGATGTGCACGTTCATGAGTGTGGTAGAAAATTAAATCTGATTGAAAAATATTATATATTAATTTTGTTCCTCGTGAATGAAAAAAAAAAATCCTACAAACTAAACAAATACAACGATTAAAACAATAATTAAAAAATAATTCATTATGTTGATATATTATTTTAATACAATATATTAATTATGACAAAATATTATGCATTTTTTAAAAAATGTTTATAGAATTATAATTTCAAGTACTTTTAAACCATATATCTATACTTTTTTATACGGTTTTGTCGTAGACGTAGCTTAGACATCGTTTACATATGTATAGTGTTTACGTGAAAGACAAATTAATACGTAAAAAGCATTATATTTAGTAACCTATCAAACTAATAAAAAACTGTAAAAATATTAACAAATATATTACCTACTTTTATTTTAAATAACAATGTAGAATAATAGAATAGACTGTACTTTTTATGTATCAAAAAATGTCTTCGTGAAGTCGAGGTTATTGGTGTAACTTAGGTTGCTCAGTAATATGATTATGTAAATATTTTTACATTTAACATTCGGTTTTCGAATTTGTAATTACATTTTTTAAAAGTAATTGATGGTTATTTACATTTCTCAGTGTAATTTAAAACTTTAAATTATTCTAGTTTCATTTTTTTATTTAACGTTTGACATATCGATTTCAAGTGAACGTATAACGTTTAAAAATGTAAAACTCTAATATCATTATAAGGATTATGTATTTTCATTTTAATTAAAACGTTATACAAAAATCATTCCATTTATGAATATGAAAAAATTGAAAACATAATTTTTTTGGCTACGGTGAAATATCTACATCTACGTATAATACATATACGGCAAATTGTTTTTAACATCTAAAGTAATTTTCTGAGATATCGAATCGAATAACGTGTGTCATTATTGTCGCGGAATTTTTTCTTAAAATTTTTTTACCTAACCTCGTCAATACAATTATAACATAATAACGTACTAATAGATTTAAAATAATGTAGTATATTATACGCCAACGTATTCGTATGGAAATAGTTATGGCAAGTTCATTAGACAACAACGTGGACACACACAAAAATGCGTTAAAAAAGTTAAAATATAGATAAGAAATGTTTCGTATAGAATTTTAAAATCGATTACAGATAAATAACTAAAGATATGCATAATATAATCACTTTTATTTGAATGTAGATCACGCAGGAATGTTTTAACACGATTATGACATCGGTTTCGCGCGATTCGTATCATAAAAATACGTATTAAGGCGATTTAGTCTAAATACTAGTTAGCCATACATATTATTTATAAACCGCGTAAGATTATGTCAATGAATTTGTCGGATGTTTCGATACTATATCAAATACTGTTACATTACTCTACATATATATTTTAATGAAAAATTGTCATAGATTCTCTAAGGTAAATGAATAAATATATTTTCTGTAAAGAAGTGACTTGATATTATGAAAATATATAAAATTACGGCATTTGGCTTCTAACAAAAACACGTCTAACAAAATCAAATTGTTGTTCCTAAAAGACGATTTTTGTCTTTCGTATTTACTTGTTTCGATACTTGGTAACTAAAATCAATAATTGTATAATTATTTTAAATTTAATTCATTTAAGCGACGATGAAAAAAAAAACGTTACCTTAAAAATACCACGATAAAATAAAAAGTAATATTTTGGTACTTACAATTTTTATGATTTAATGTCGTTTAATTTTCGTTCGTAAGAAAAGCGTTAACATGGGTTAAACTTATTAAATTAAACTTTGCCGTTAAATGCCGTAAAATAATATATATATATGAAAATTGATAGTATAATTTGGATGAAATGGGGGTAAGGGCAAATGCTCTTTCTTCAAGACACGGATTAAACATATGATATTTATATTCTTTGATAAGAAAAAAGTTTTTTCATTATATTATAATACTATACTTTGAATTTATAGCAAATACATTTTTTTTCTTTAGTCAGTACTCGTATTGTTGGAAAATATGAGTTTACTAAAGTATTCTTAAAAGGTACTTAAAAAATCATACTAATGTATTATATTGTAGTAAACGAGTATATTTAATAAAAATATTTATATTTATTTTTTTTTTATCTTTCATTATATGTTTAATGATTTTTTTCACAATAATTAGCATATGCTTTATAAATCGAATATTTAATCAAATACAAGTAAATTATTTTTATAACTTCACTCTTTATCTAAGTATAAATATAATATATTTTTATTTTCATACACACAAAGTGATTTTAAAATAAATAACGTTTCCAAAAATCTATACGATGACGCTATGTGCGACATATACGAAAACGAATACAGTTCTCGTTTGATAATATACAAATCATCGTATGTATTTGTATTCATCAGCCGAGTAGTTCATTAAAAAATGAATGAGAATTCGTCTCTCCGCGGTTACACTTCGCGGCGACGAACTCTCAAAATACGATTAATAACACGCCGTGAATGAAAACAATTAGGACTACACACGGTCGACGGAAAAACGGTGTGAGGAAAATGAAAAAAATAATATCACGTACGACTGTGAGTTAGAAACAAATTAACGATACACGCATATTAGACGCGTACCTACACGAGTGCACGTTACGTACGGTCACCGATATCCGTCTATATATATATATATATATATATATATACGCGTGCAACGGACGGTGATAAAATGAAAAAGCTTCCAAAAAGTCTGTACACACGATTAAAGTAAATACTACGGGGACTTTGGCGAGGGAAAAGTGCGTATCCGTTATATATTGCGGTGTTCGAGACGTACCATTACCATCAACGTATTTTCTCTCTTTTTTCCCCCCTCACAAAAGTTTCCATTTGACGAATAATGTTACGATATACATATATATATGTAGTGCTATGGAATACATTGTTTATATAGATGTTGCGACGAACAAAAACAACGGTAAATCATGAATGTCCCGGATTTCCTTATAACGCGATTCAAGAGTTAATATTTGGTAATATTACAATTATACGAATATTATTGTACCGTGTGCAACGATCACTGAAATTCTATTAAATGTTTACATATGTGCATGCGGTGCGTTTGTATAATATTGTTTTTTTCGCATACCATTGTACCAGTGGTGGCAGCAAATACAAATTTATAACGTATGCCTTTTGAAAGTTCATCTATTTTATTTCGTTAAATTAAAGTAATATGAAAATTACAATTTCATAGTAATTTACAGTTTTTTAACTTAAAAGTTAACTTCAAGTAAATTATATTAAAAATAAATATTAAAATAAATTTAAAAATGCAAACTACATCCAACGATAGAAAATTTCTAATTTCTAATTACACACACAGATACAAACAAAAAATAATTCACTCGTTAAATAACTAAAAGCTAAAAGCTATTGAATATGAAACACAAAATAAAATATACAGTATTTTACTTGGCATTAAGAAATGTCGGTTCGTTTGAATTTCAAATGTCAACAACAACAAAAGAAAACGAGATATTTTCTGAATCATGTTTTCGAATAAGACGATTCATCGTTTTCAAATGTAGAGTAATTACAATAGAACTACAATTAAATTCCAACAACATTTGCAGTCCAGTGATTCGTGTGAATTGACAGTACAGAGAGCCATAGCTTTCGCAGCTGACCACACTTTTTCCCCGTCTGATTTCATTGAACTCAAAATCAAAGTATTTTTGTCAGATTTCATTGGTGATTCGAGAGTCAAAATGATTTTTAAAAAAACGACAATATTTATAAGAGTATAATGCTGTTGGAAAATACTAAACGATCGTATTGTTTGTCACCCGGAAGCCGTGAAAATTGCAGTATCGGAAAACATACAACCGTAACGATTTTATGACGTACCCGGTTTTTTTAAACTGGCAATTTAAATTGAATTTCGAACAGATAAAATATCGGCGATATTTACTTAGATACTTACAACAACAGTAGTGACCGTATACAAATAATATATTTAATCACGTAAATACTCGTGTTTTTGATGTTATCGTCAGACGATGTTCAAATATAATATACATCTATACGCGTAAATAGTTCAATGCATGCGTTCACTGGGTAATATTCGAATCTAATAAATTTTTTTTTTGTTTGTTTTTAAACGTCTATAATTTTTCAATTATATCGATAATATCGAACGAAAATCATTATATTGTTTGCTTTAATATGCTTGTTGTTTGTCCGTTTCATCTTATATCAAGTAAAACTGATAGAAACTCAGCTATCAAATACTAATCAATTAATACAATTATTAATTGAAATATAAGTAGGATTTCGTTACGAAGATTCGAGTAGATTTTAACGAATTCTGAAGGCTTGATTTCGAGCGTATAAAAACTTTATATCATAATTATACTAGTACACGAAAAATAATGAAATAAAAACAAATGTATATAATTGAAAAACACAAATTAAATGGATTCAAATTCATTGTTCTCTTAAATATTTTGTCAGTAAACATTTTACAAAAGCAGTAGGAAACGCCTAAAAAGAAGGAGACAATTCGCCTGATACATAATATATGAAGAACGTGCAAGGATATGATATGAGAATTGTTTCTTCAAGTCAAATTATCTTAACGAACTTGGTAAAAATATGTCACTGTACTTTTGCTGTTTTAATAAAATTGTGATTATAACATTTTTATAATACATATATCCAACCAAATCAAATTTATGAAATAAATATTTCGCAAATAATTTATAATTTATATTTATATAAAACTTTAATCAAAAAACTAAAAAGACAAATTCTGAAATTAACACATAAGTACGTAACAGTTAAAAATATTTCTCAACTTTTTTACATAATTATAAAAATTATTATGAAATAAATAAAAAAAATAATAAAATTATGAAAAATAATAAAAGATAAAATATCTTCAATACACGTTTATCTATATGAATCCTTAATGGCACATGTACTATTTTTTAATTATATGGTACCATTGTAAATATAAAATTAAAACCGAATCCAATAAAAATGTGAAAAATAATTTCACATTATATTTATTTCGAGTATGATAAAATGGAAAATATAGGATTTTCTTGGTTTATTGTTTTGTTTAGTTTTTTAAGCCATGATTATTCAACGTTTCACAGCTCGAAGAAATTTGTAAGTATTATTATATAGGATAATATATTCATTCATTCGTTTTTGGAATAAATGTTAGTTATTCATTTCTGATCAGTTATACTCATAAAACAAATATTATAGTATTTAACATGGGAAATCGATTAGTTGCATAATGTATTATGTAAATATAATTGTGTTGTAAACAAAGTACGTTAAAGCGTTTATCAATGCAAATAAAAAAATAAATTATTTATTTTCACTCGTAATTTATTTTGTTATTAAAATACAATTTGCGAGTAGTTTTAATATTAATCTAGCTCTAAATTACCTGGAGTATATTATTTCCGAACGAGTTTTACAATATTTATTTAGATTTTGGGCGATGAAAGAGTGTTATTTATCTTCTAATAAATTCGTTAAAACATTAATATACATTTTTAATTCCCAACAAATACAGTCATTTTAATTCGTATAAAATGTATAATCTTGAACTAGAATACGCATTTGCTTATGGTTCGTTTCTAAGTTCTATTTTCACAGATTTCTTTAACACATTCAGAAACCACTTTGATATAAATTTTATTTGCGATCAATTTATAATCAATCAATTGAGTTGCACGAAGACTCTAAAAATTTAAGGTAATTATTACTACTTGGAAAAGCATTTGAATACTCTTCGATAATTATAAAACAAGTGCATTTTTTTATGTACTTCATTAACATCATTTGTGGCAATACAACGTAATGCGCACAGTACTTCTCATTTATTTTATATTGAGAACATGAGTAAAAAAAAAATAATTAAAAACAATAATTTTAGAAGATTATGTTTGGAGAGTAAAAACATAGTAATTATTCTATTAGAAGAACAAAACTATTAATTTATTTCGGAGTAGATACAATATATATATATTTATAAAATAATATTAGACTATTCGTATAAACTCAATTTCTGTCATTTTTGAAGTAAACATTTTTACAAAAAAAAAAAAAAAAATAGTATCACACATGTATATTATATAATATATAATATACATTGAAATATATCAACAACAGTACTTAAAATTATAATTTAAACATTGGTTTATTTTAATATATTATATAGATATAAAATGTATAGTATTTAGAAGCTTTTATAAATAATTTTCTTTAAATAAAATAAAATACATTTCTATGTATTTCATATGTATACATTAATTTTTATTTCATTCGTAAAACTTATGGAGCGTGCATTATTATAATGATACTTTCCATTTTATTTACCAAATCCTGAATTAAAAAAACGATTGTTAATAGTTTTCTTGTTTACCGTTTGTAAAAAAATCATAAAAAGTTATATGTATGATAAATTATAGAAAAATATTCTTAATTAAAATTTGATAATAATTACGTGTAACGTATAAACATATTTATATGTTTATATTATTCATTCACTTAAGTCCCCTTTTAAAAACTAAATGTATTTTATTGTTCGTAAAAGGTAAAAAAATAATATATAATATAAATAATAAATTTTTAACTTAAATTAATCAAGACGCTCTTTTCGATATAATCGACGGGAAAGCGCGTACAAAATTCAATGTTCATCAACATTTTACATAATTTTATACGTACGAGATACATAAAATTCATAGTAACGTTATGTAAATTTAAATATACAAACAAATCCACAACATTATTTTTTGTGATCTCACTTTACTACTCAATTGTTTATATAATTTTTAACGCAGATTTTATATATGTATTTAAAAATAATTCAGCAATACGGGTTTCTCGAAACTCCAAACATGCGGTTAGACATTGGATAATTCCCATTCGTTTTTCTGTTGGTAAGAGAGAAGTAATATTTTCATTAAATATTGTAAGAGTTATTTTCATTTATTTATTTTCAATAGTTTCAATAATGACGATAATTTTTAACGGTACAACTCACGTGGCGATTCGACCGCTTCACAACATCCTATAGATATATACGTGTATAAAAACATCGTGTGCTTATATATGTGTAGGGATAACGCGCGTGGTACAACGTCGCACAGACGCTATGGCGAAATAAGCATACAATCGGAAAACGTTATTTACCCAGCGCTGGAATTGGAGAGAAAAAATTAAAATAGGCATGTGCGTTCCTGGACGATTAAACGTCTTGTCGACTCTTTGGTGGTCTCTAGGAGTCCTTGGCATTCCGTTTAAAAAAAATCGAAAGGCTCCGATTCGATCACCGGTAATATAACAAAAAAACAAAAACGGAAAAAAATAGAAAAACGTTATTCAGACAATAGAGCGTGTACCTGCTGGCGAGTCGGTAGAAGTGTGAACGTGGACGCGGCGGCTTCCGGCCTTTTCCGGTGTTTGTTAAACCGAGTAGGACCCGGTGCCGGGAACGCGGTGGGCCGACTGACGAGTTCTTTTGTGGCGGCGCGTCGGCGAATGAATAAAAAAACCGAAAGATTCGCGACGGGCAACGTCGGTGAAAACGATCGCAGTCGATATAATCAACGTTAGAAGTACGCGTCTCGCGGACAGAACGGGGAATGCCGCGATCGGCGGTATTCGTTTGGAAAACGTATTCGGAAAAATAAAAAAAAACGTGGCCGGGGGACGTGGAAACAAACGGCTGCGGGGAAAACGTACGACGTCGCAGAACCGTTGCGGCGACGCGTGCTGACGACGACGGGCGCGCGAAGGGATGTCGCCGGCACGGGGCAAGACACTGAGGTTTTGTGATCGCCGCGGCTCTCGGGGTTTCCCGTTTTATACTCTCGCGACGATTATTTAACGGTCCGAAACGCGAGAGCGCGCGAGACTCCGCGATACGCGCGTTGTCGTTGCCGGCAATCAATACACGGCGCATGTGTGTGCCCGCCGCCCACCCGTTGCCCACCCGTCGCGAGTCGTCCGCCCGCCCTCCAGCCCGCCCGCCGCCTGGTCGTCCCGCCAACGCCGCGAATGCCGAAGGCCGATTCGCGAAAATTTCACGACCGCCACGGGTCCAAACGTACGCGCTTCCGATCCACCGGTGGTCGTTTCGGGTCGACGAGGACTCGGCGGACCGGAATTATCGTGAGGATCGCGAGTGCGCGACGCCGTGAAATTCGGGAACAGTCGGCGCGGACTTTTTTTTAACAAAAAAACCGGACCCCGCCGTTTTTCGCACCGTTCCCCGCGAGCGTTCTGTCATCAGGCGATTCGTGCTCGGACCAAATTCGAACACTGTGGTGTTTTACTCGTGTCGACATTCTCTACCGCGCGTAGAACATCACACACGCCCGTTATCAACATGCACACCGGTCCGAACGCGTTTAGTTGCCGAAATTGTCGTCGTTATCGAACACGACGACGTCGAAGGGCTGTGTTGTCAACGAAACGTGTTCGCCGTTAAATGTCGGAACGTCTGTTTGAAATTCGACGTTTTCGACTATGGATATGACAACCGACATCAGTTGTGACGATATTATCGTTATAATTAACCATTCTGGGTAATGTCATTAAATGTCGCAATTATTAGGTAATTTATATAGCAGTTAAAATCAATTATCTACTATTTTGTCAATCTGCACTGTTAACTACATATCAACAACACTAATCTCATCAG
Source organism: Schlechtendalia chinensis (assembly GCA_019022885.1). Taxonomy (NCBI): domain Eukaryota; kingdom Metazoa; phylum Arthropoda; class Insecta; order Hemiptera; family Aphididae; genus Schlechtendalia; species Schlechtendalia chinensis. Next base: position 12,917,770 of record CM032345.1, on the reverse strand, counting down.
TATAGTGATAGTAAAATCATTATAATAAATAAATATTTAAAAAAAAAACCAAAATAAATTTTATACATCCTCGAAACCTGTAAATTTGAAAATTCACAAAATCATAACTGTTCTTTATCACTAAAATACGGTCTAAAATGAACAAATAATATTATTCGAGTTTAAAAGTTGTTATTTACCATCCTGATTTTGCACTTAAATACCATTTCGAATTATCTGCACATTATCATCGTTGGGCTCAGCTCTTAAAGGATTGCGTTTTATTTATGTTGCCTTGAATTTGCCATTCTCCAAATATGAAATTTCATTAAAATAACAACAAATTTTTTGAAAATTATAGAGCATTTTTAAGTAAGTAATTCGACTCCATAAAAATAAATACAAAATTATTTTCGAATGAAAAATTTAAGAAAACAGTTATCTATACGAGTATAGTGTTAAATAACATTATCAACTAAAATAATTTTTATCATTCGTTACTAAATTATTTTGAATATAAAAATGTTTTTGCGGTAACATCGCTCTATGCTAATTTTTGATGAAATTGAAACGAAAAATACGTAATCGTTCAAAATCATGACGGTAAGATCAAATTTATGACACTATATTTCTTTCCTAGTGATTTCTTGGCAGAAGGTCGCCTTCTTACACTTCTGGTAACTGTGGCATTCACTAAGGTACATCCGATAAAATATGAATGACGTTTAATTTGAAATACTTCAAGCCGGCCAAAATGTGAGATTATTTTATATTTTCGTTCAGTGAAGCACTGACGTTTTAGCCACAGCGTTCGGTAAGAATATTCGTCCCTACAATTGTTTTATTCCGAAGGGAGTCGACACCCGTAAGTCTCTTCGCACAATTTTATTTATTGCGTATTATCAAATAATGTGAATTGTAACATTATAATGCGTGAGTGTGGCGAACTTTGATTTGCTTCGGTCAATCGTAGAAATAGTGGCATAAATGACGTTATTCCCCTAATGCTTTTCGCTATCAAATTTTCTCAGTTGTCATAACAGCTAGATTAGAATATATTTTTAAAGAAAAACTTAGGGTGTATTTTAAATTATATAATATAGTTTTTCGATTTTACATTTTAAAAGATATCTTACAAAATTACGTCGTCTCGTTCTAACATTAGTATTTAATACTAGTGTTAAAAATAATAAAAAATAATGGAGGAAATCTGTCGAACTCACGCTTTTCCTCAAACCAAGAACTGTCGCAGCAATAGTCGTGCGTACATTTTAAGAAGTTACTAGGCTAATTGTGCTTAAAATGAAGGCCAATTTAAGCGAATTCGTTAAGGAGTTTATTTGGTGTGTAAGAATTTGTCGTATTTTTAAAGTTTATTATTCAATTATAATTAGTATAATAATATACTATATGACGATATGACTAGGTTTATGCGCGAAATTACTAAAACCGTTTATTATCATAATCATTAAAATTAATTTTGTTTATCTACTCGATATTTAGTATATAGTTGTATAAGTGTGAATTCGCTTTCCTTTGTCTTCGTATCGCTGCTTCGCCTATTTTTTTGTTACGCAAAAATGTTTGTTTTGTGAATTTTTTCTTCTAGCTCCAAATATAAATCGCTTAATCCTTATTGTGTAGTTATATTTCGTTCTCGCTGTATAGTACGCTCGTCTCTTTTTTTATTTATCGTTCGTGAATTATTAAATGTTTTTTTCATCGCCAGTATTATTCTCAGTAAATCGTCGTTCAAGGTAAAATTGGTAATTCTTTAACTCGTTTTTCTACTATTTGTATATTTATGTTTATATACCTATTATTTTATATTTATTTATATTGTACACTATTATAATTATTGTTAAGCATTGTTTAATCTAATTATATCTTGTCTTTATATTATAATTGTAAGGGTTCCCGTGCGCGGCCATGTTTTGTTTCCCGTTTTTCTTATATTTTTTGTATAATAATTTTAGAACACATTAGTACTTAAATTATAGGTAAATTGTTATCTTCTTTTTATAATACAGTCCACTTATTATTAGTAATGACATCCAAATTGTTGTATATTTATCCGGCTAATCTTTGTTCGTCATTAATTTAATCCTTTATTTTTATTTTCATTTTGTCAGCCAAAGTAATAGTCGATTATTATTATTGGCTCTTTACTAGCTACAACAAAGTTTTTTGAGTTGTATTATCATTAATCTAAATTTAAAAATAATAATAAATCGAAATGAGTTAAGAAAATTGATTTCGAGCGTAAATCGGTTTAATGAAAAATTTTTATAATTTTTTGAAAGTGAAGAAACTCGTTCGGTATGAGAGTCATGGGAAAAAAATTTAGGATGTTTGTTTTTTCCAGAATAAATGATGTCCACAGTACTACTGCAAGAGTTTTTAACTTGGACATCCGTTAAACACAATAATCCCGCGATACATTATTTGAATTTCATTATATGTATAATATTGATGATTAAATTTTCAGCAAACTAATTGTATTCTGTTTTTAACATTACAAGTCAATCTTTAAAATAAAAAAAAAAAGTAAACGGAACAAAATTATTCCTTTGATTCGCTCGCTTTTCATTGATTTTTAATTTTCTCTGATATTTAACCAGTTTGAATTTCTGGTAACTGTATAGTTTATTAAATTTAATTGGTATATATATATATATACCGATTAATGTTAATATGTATATATAAATTGTTTTTTTTTCATTCACTTTAACTGTTGATAGTTGTAATTGAATTTATTGTTGTTTCAACTTATAATTATACTTTTCATTTAATAGATATCACTGGCGTTGTTTTATTAAGTTTTTTTTTAAATTGGAACAGATCGAAATAATTGGGCTCAATTTGACAATTTATGGGTTATTATATATATTACGAGTTATTTTATATATATATATATACACGCATTTTTTTTTTTTTTTTTTTTAGATGATTCATCGATCACTGTTGTCTAAATTAGTTCACAACAACACATCGCACCAGAGAAAGACAAATCCATCAAAAAGTATAATTTGTACCCAAGCACATTTACACTTGGTTCAATCAATTAAAAATAATAACAGCTATAAAAGAAATATTATTTTCATTTCTTTTCATTGTTATTTTTATTTTATTTTTAATGTTATTTTCCGAATTTGTGATTTCGATATTATAATGATAGTATTTTTACTACCGTTTTTGACATATACACACATACGTATGAAACTGATTTATATTTGTAAACTTACAATATCGTATTGTTAAATTACTATACATTAATTAAAAACGTCCGATAAAATTCGTACATACCTTGGAACAACATTGTGTTTTGGTCACTTCTCATATATTTATTATATTCAACTGGTATTTAATAACGATTAAAAATTATAAGAACATTTTCTTCCACCTTAAGTAGTTTCTATATAGGTTTCGTCCATTGTCTGAATAGCACTACAAAAAATAAGGTGGAATATCATATTTAGATTGATCTGTGATTATCAAATAAATTTTATACATGCATACTAAGAATATTATTAAACCGGATAAAACTCGTTTGTTTTTGCGATACATTTAAATTTCAAAGTAAATTCGTTGATTCTAAAATTTGACGATTAAAATGAAATATACAATTATATTACGTATCAATAACATAATTTGGTCAACATTATTGGTGTCACATACTTTGCATACATATATAGTTTAGTAGCCGATATGACGATTAACTAAAAAAATTTAAGATATACCCACGTGTGTAGTTTTGGTGCTGACGTTTCGGACTCATTTCAGAGTCCATCATCAGAGCGTAATTACTTGGTCGAGTGTTGTAACTATACTCCCAGCTTGTCTCGTGTCTTACTTTCATTTATACCCAATCACTTTATGGGTATAAATGAAAGTAAGACACGAGCCAAGCTGGGAGTATAGTTACAACACTCGATCAAGTAATTACGCTCTGAAAATGGATTCTGAAATGAGTCCGAAACGTCATCCCAAAACTACACACGTGGATACATCTGAAAACAATGTCAGGAAATCAACAATTTATGAAAGCGTTAACACATTCATATAAATTTTAAATTATGCTTTTATCACAAATCCAAAAAAATTCAAATCGTCATAATATTTAAATTCACAAAATTTTAGTTGCACAATTTTTTTTAAAATTTAAATTAAAAAATATATATAATTGCCGAAATTGAACGAAAAAAGATATTATGTGAGAATATCGAGCATCAAAAATATTTAATATTTTGTATTAAATTGTTTAAAATACATAACAAGAAACACAAACAGAATATATAATTATTGTGCAATCAATAACTAAAACATAAATCCATTATGTTCTTAATATGAACCAAATATTTTTTGTTTTCGATTAATTGTGGTAATAGAATATATATATATATATATACATTTGCAAACTAAATTACTGATTACTTCCAATCACAGTGACAGATTTTATCGAAATATTCCTTAAAAATATTTCTTTGCCCCGGAGAAAAGAACAACATTTATCTATAAAAAATATATTGTCGATCGATTTAACCATATCAATTGTTGGATAATCAAACAAATAAACCAAGTTTTGAATTTATAAATTAAGGATTACAATTTAAAAAGTATTCGTCACTTATTTTGGACTTATCGTTATTTGTAAACTTTTGTCATAAATATACATTTTATATTAGTTATATTATATAATATAACATTTTATATTATTACATTTTATATTTTGCATTTTATATTATTTATATTATATTTTATACTAATTTATAATTTATTAATTAGTTGTTACGTGTCAAATTACACATATACCTGCATAATTCTTCATAACTATAATATATTATGTTTTACACTAACAAATAATACAATAAAATACTTACGAAAAATTGGGGTGCAGAATTTATATAACCTAATAGTATAATTTGTACATTTTCACATATAATACGGTAGAACAATATAAATTTGGCGCAGACGTGTAATTATACTCGTATAATCTAAAAATATAATTTATTTTAAGAATAATTGACGGAGCTGTGTGTATAATATATATAAACATAACTGTTGAGAATGATTCGAATGACAAATTGATTAAAATAAAAACTAAATATTTAAAAATAATAATTGTGTATACAATATAATAAATACATAACACAAATATAATACATAAATGTGTGTGTGTGTGTGTGCGCGCGTACTGTGTTAAGATGTCCGTCTTCCACGACGCTGCGATAACGCAAATTTTATAATGGCAATTAAATTAATTTCAGCACCAATAAATAGAATTTATTAAAAAAATGTAAATGGTGGAAAAATCGATTATAGCTATATCCGGCGAAAAAATTAAATATGTTTCAGATTTTTTTATTGCAATACTAGATCGACTAAAACATTGGAACTAAAAAACATATAAATTAATATGTTTTGTGTGTGTTAGAATAATATATAGTTTTAATCTTTTAATTGTTAAATAACGAGATAAGTAATTTTATACTATACTTCTTGTCAATATAATAACAAGTAGATTTTAAAAATAAAATAATAATTAAAACTTTAAGTTGTGTTGACTGAAATAATTACGACAATTTTTTTTGTTCGCAAACTGACGACTATTTTTAAAATTGAAAATAGACTTATAAATTAAAAAACTTTAATTTGATATTTATGTTTTGAAAACTTAGAATTGAATTTGTTGTAAACATTAGTCGATTTCGCGTATCAAGTATCGAGGGAACCGTTCGTTTCCTTCTATTAACATTTTCCACGTGTATACAAATTTGGATTTATAATCATCGGTTTCTACATGTTGAAATATGAAATGACAAAATTTAACAAAACCATGTGGTCTGACCCGTTAACACGGTAGATAATGTATATTATTTTGAATAATTTTCCAAAACGTGTTCATTTTTTTTGATTAAGATTCGAAAATATTAAGAAGAATCAGTATCCTCGGTTAAAAATACTTGAAGTGTATGTAATTTATTATTTCAACGAAAAACGTAATACTAATTATTAAAAATAAATACATTAACAACACAAAAATATCAAAATTTAATGACGTTGTAAATTTTGTTTATGTAACCGGAAAAGTAGTAAATGAATGTATAAAACACTCACGGTATAGATATATGTTGTAAAATATGATATCGTAATATTTGGCAAATTATAATGTCAGTAGTTTATTTATAGTAATTTAATAACCTTAAATAGTAGTTTAAATTACATTTATTGCTTAGACGCCAATCAACTAGAGTTTTCTTTAGTACTCCTTTTAGTACTTTTTAGTATTTTTTATTTGTAGTACTTTTAGTACTCCTTTTTAGAACTTTCATACTCCTATACGAGTATTAAACTTCTGTTCTTGTTAAATGTATGGACGATAATTTCCCTGTAACCAATATACATATCCGTAAATGTAAATTCATCTTTATTTGAAATAATTTTTTTATTTTTACAAAACTTTTAATTATTATATATAATTTATAATAATAATTATGATATAGACATGTTTAGACAAAGTTTTAATGAATACCTTGAAATATTGAAATGGTCCGAAAATGACAGATTACGAAATAATAATATGTTTATACGATAGTATAAAACGTTGTGTACATTATCACGAATAGAATTGATATGGTCTTATCGTTATTAAATAACACTGAAATATACACTGAATTCTTCATGAATCGTAGAAAAAATATCATTTTTGAAGAATGCGCGGTTTAAGAAATCCCGAGGATTTTATTCTGTAATTGTATAATTATTAATGCTATACATGATATGTTTAAACTCGGAACACGTGAAAATATATAGATGAGAAAAAAGAATTAAAGACACGAATCAGATAAACACAAAAACATTAATAATGGTAACAAAGAGCCATAATACGAGTACAAACCACTATGTGACACGTAGAAGCCATTTTTAAAGATGTCAAGGACAGTTTACAAAATTTGAACAAATGATCGAAATCAAACTCGTGAAATAACGAGAAAGTAAATACGTCAAAATATAATGAGCACAATAGGGATTTTTAAGAACTAAATCTCTATAGATGAGAGACCGTTGAATATACGGACAGTATCCGGTGGATTCGCTTATCTCCCATCGTTTCGAGCTACGCACATACAACATGTTCGGGAGACTTCGAAAATATTCTCTAATAAAGTACACAAATCATATTATTTACTTTTCAAATTTAATTGTCACAAAACATATGGAAATCACTAACCAGAATATATACCTGTATATCCTATTAAAAAAAAAATTGATAGCTTGTGTGAATATTATTACATTATTATTTTACATGGGTTTATTTTTACTGCAATTATAAATTTTCGATTTTAATAAATTAGAAATTACTATTTTGTTATTAAATTGGTCATATTGATTGTTATAATAAATTATATTAAAAGTGCGTCTTACGTTATAAATGTAAGTTTTGTTTCGGATATTTCAAATTTATTTAAGTGCTTTACGTTTTTGGCATAATATTATCAATAAATTATTTCTGAATAATAGCTTGTTATTGAATTTGTTGAATGAAATTTCCAATTTGTGACGTATATATGTGATCGACATCTTTTGGGAGAATATTGATATCGGACTTTCGAATGTCAATGTTATCGACGAACCAGTAAACAAATAACGCCAATTAGCTAGAAATAATTGAAATAATGCTATAAAAAATATATAAATCTTTTTTTTTTACGAATCAAAAATAATTTGTTATGAAATCAGTTCATTACATAAAAATATATTTTGGGATCTGGTTAATTTATTTGTTTGCTGACATAAATTTATTTTTAATAGGCCTTAATATTGAGATATCAATTAACAAGTAATATGATAATCGTATTACATAGAATTAAATGACGATAATCGTATAATTTTTAAGAACTTTATAGAGAATATAACACGGCAATTAAAATATCAATTCAAGATAATTAGGGAAACCATTATGATGGCAGACTTTTATGGGTTTCATTCATGTTTTCCCATAGCATGTAATTGTGTTTGTAGAATACACCATTTAATTTATTATAAATAAAATGTATTCTTTACATATCATATAATTGCATTTATATATTTAATGCGTTTGAAAACAATGAAATTATGATTCATATTTAATTTTAATTTTAATTTTTAATTTCACTTTTCTTGGTCTATGAACGTATTTTCTACATATATTCTGTTGTCATTAAATAAGAAGAAGTTTTGAATAAAAACTAGTGTTTTAAATTCAACCATTCTATGAATTGGACATTTTCGTAAAAGTTTTAAAATATCTAGTAAAAAATGCCACAAAAAATAAATAAACAAGAATAAAAAATGAAAAATAAAATATTAGTATGTTGTCAGCGCATCATATGCATAAAAGCCGTATTCTTAACAATTATTCTCCTGCTTATATTTTTCCAAAGCCAAAATGTAATTAAAATGGGTTCTTTCTCTCTCTCTAAAAAAAGTGTATATTCATCGCATATATATAAATTTTGTGTCGTGTATATAATATATTTAGTGCGAATATTTACAACAATTTTACGCGATTTATTCCAGTAAATATATCTTTACACCAAAAATACATAAACAAAATACTTATTAATGGTATCGTAATTATATTTTTTTTTATTAACACGTATAGTATGTAGATACTTTTAATAATTCGTGGTCGAGTATACCTATACCGACGAGAAGTTTATTGGTTAGAAAATTTAAATGGTGTGACTCGGATATATATTTGAAATAAAGAAAAACGTTTTTCGTATAAATACCATTATATAAAATTCGGTTTAATTTAATTTTTACTTTAAAAATGTATCTTCTTCGTTTAAATATTTTTTATGTGATTATTATCGTAAACAGTTAATACTTTTTTTTTAACTGCAAAGCGTATTCGTGTAAATTCAATGTGTGCGAAACTTCGCCGAATTCATGTTTGAATATGGTTTTATATTAAATGTACGGTTTTAATTAAACAGATTAATATTGGAAATGATATTTGTTTTATTCATGAAATATACTGTTTCGTCAAAACAAATAAGCCAATTATTACAGTTCGTATTATTTTACCACTTCAGGAAATTATAATCATCAAAATATTATATTAGCCATATTAATTATTTTATAAATATATTTCAAAATAATCAATATATAAACTTTGAATAACACTAAATAGCGACGGGTAATAATCTAATTACGAGAGTACATTTTAGTTATTACAATTTAACTTGTCGCCTTTGTTGTACAATAAGGCAGCAATGGTTTTGTTCTGTTTATCGGTAGCCCATCTTTTCATTTTTTTTTGCCATAAATTGTAAAGCGGTTACTAATTGTTCTGCGTTGATGCACTTAATCGATTCTGCTTGTATTCAATCTGTTCCAGGTGTGTTCTAATTCTTTAAATTTGTAATTAGTATTCTTGGATCCTCTAATGTATTATTCTCCTCTATAAACGATTCTGCTCTTTGGTCTATCCATGTCAGTACTGGTCTTCTGGTATTTCACTATTAAGCAATCTTTCAAAGTAATTTTCTACATTGTTATTTTTTCGATGGGTTCTTCTTGCGCTTTGTTCTCTATAACAGCCTTTAGGTTAATGTTAAATTGTTTATGGTTTTTAAGTTTTGTTAAGAAATTCCGTACTCTCCTTTGTAAATGGTCTATACTGCACAATACATCGGTAGTAATGCAGTATAGTGGTTAAACAAAAATATGAAATGTGATATTTTGAAGTAGATGTAAATAAATAAATAATTAAATAGAGCCCATAGGTTCTACAAAATACAGTATTTTTTAAAAAAGATTTTTCGTAATTTCATTCAATAGCCATATTTCATTTTATTGTAGTTTTAATATGAAGGACTTTTTAAGGAAACGCCAATGTATTCGTACTATGTAATTACAAAGATATTAAAAGTTCTTTATTGATATGAATCAAGTAGTTTAATGGGCTATGATACGATAGCGTGCTAAACAATTCAAACAATAGGTAAGCATTTGAATGAAACGTATAATTTGCATTGCAATTCTGAATAACTAAACTTATTTTATGCCGAATTCTCGTGTAATGAAGTAATAATAATTCAAAAACAATAATAATAGCGAAAAACATATATTACTTTTTGAATTTGACTTGATAGCGATTAAAATGGAAACTGTTAATAAAAAAAAGTACCAAAAGTAGAGATACATTGACTTCGGTGCTTATTGTTTTGTCGTTCCGTATCACTTTTTTCGGCATGAGACTTAAGTGTTCTTAATTATATTTAAGTTTCAATTCAAAAAATCTCAACGATTTTTATATTTGTATAGGTAAATAAATATATGGTATATATTTGTTAAATCTTTTATTCGAACTTAATGTTATATTAATTTAATAGTTGAGTACTGAAGTTTAAAAACTCATTGATTATACATTTGAAGTTAATTGAAATGCATTAAAATAGCATTAAGAAAAATATACATTTTATAAAAATTTAAAATAAACATATTCAGTTGACAAACCTTTTTAAAAAATAATATAATTACAAATAATATAGAAATTAGTATTTTTTTAGTTAATTAACTTAATTATATAATTTTATCAAAAATATTTTTTTTAAAATGATTATTATAAAATATAACAATTTTTTTTTTTTTTATTTAAAAGGAAGTTTGGCACAAATTACATTTAACTTCAACGATTACAATATATAACAATTATATTTAGAATTTTAAAATTTAATGAAATTCGTTTAAAACATAAAACTTTAGTTTACTTTTTCTATTATTTTATAAATATTCTGTGATACGTTGATATTTTTAAAGAATATGCTACAAAATCTGATGAATGCTTTACTACTTATTTTTCAAATATATCAAGGAAATTGAGTTTTATTCATTCTACTTTTACGTCTATCTTCAAAACAGAAATACATTTTTTTCTTTCACTTTCGAAAGTGGTTTGTGGTCATGTGGTTTTTACAATGTGCACGTATTCTTATTTTCTAATATTACATTATATATTATTATTGCATTGTATAGGCATTTGTGTAATATATACCTTAAAAATCAGTAAACTAACACTTGAACATAATATACCGTTCATATATAATATGTCCCTCAAACATTACTTAATTAACCGTATCTGTTTTAAAGGTTACCGTTTGACGTGAATTGATAATTATATAATATTATAACTTTGGTAAAAACATTCAACGAGATTTAAAATTATGATATGTACGTTCCTACAACGTACAGCGATATACCTATATATTTTGTTTGATAATCTCGCGTTACTGTGATAATCAATGGAACGACGTAGGTTTTAAGTAAGTGTTGAGTGTTATGCAGTAGCTGAATGAGTGACATGAAGAGAATCTATAAGAGGATATCTTCGACTATTTTTTAATACTTTGAGCATAATTTTTAATAATAAAATTAATCGATTTTTTTGAAACAGGGAAATGGTTAGGTTAGGTAGGTTGTTTTTTACATCCATTGTTAAGTTTAAAATGGTGTTTTATTTATTTATTTTTTATTTTTTAAGAAAATGACAAAATATTCAAAAAATATGCATATAATATATGGACACTGGAACCATTTAGTAAATGTTAAAGCAGAAAACATTGACAAATAATGTCATTATGGATATTGAACGGTTGAAGCCAACAAATTAAATGATGATTCGCAATGTTCGAAATTTTGAAATATTTGTTATTTGGTTAATGTATTAACAGCTATATGGATGCGATAAATGCAATTGTATGAAAAGCATGTAAAGAGCGAAGCGCTCCGTGTTGAATTAAGGGTAAAATAATTTTAATGAACGTATTATTTTAGTAGTGGCGAGTTTCACTTAATCTACATATATACACAATGTAGTTTTCCAATACGGGCTTTAAAACGTGTTTACACTAATAATATTATAAATTACATAATATATATATATATATGATGTTGATTGAAATAAAAACGGAAGTACGTTACCCAATATACGTATTATTTGGAAAAATCAAATACTGTTATCTACACCGTAGACGATATCTTGACGATAGACGTTAAATTCAATGTAAATAATATCGTGAAGTAATATTTTGAAAATTTATTTTATTATTTAATTCGCTAAATAAACATATATATTAATAAAGTAGTGAAAATAAAAGAGAAAATAAATAAAGAGCAAAAAGGATATGAAAATAAAATAAAGAAATAAAAAAGAAGATAAATAAAAGAATTAACGAATAGAAATAAAATAAAAATTATAAGGTTATACTCGTAAATAAAATATATATATATATATATATATATGTGTATATTTTTTTGAATATATATATATTTAGTATTTACTAGTTAAATGAAAAAATATTCATAAAAATTATTATAATTAAAAAAACAAACGATAATACAAGGAATTGCTTGAAAGTCATTTAGAACTCAATTGTTTATTAATTCGCCTTAATATTTACAAAAATATTAAACACTATTTATTCACGCTTAACATGATAATAATTTACAGTTATGATTCCCTGCCAAAAAATTTAATTTTTTAAAAGTTTCACCGACATAGATTATGATTTTATGAAGTTATTTCAACGTAAGACCGACAAATTTATTTAAAAGTAAATATTCCATAAAAGTTTTTTTTTTTTGTATCATTCATAAAATAAATTATATGAATACGAATATTTTAAAAACATTTCCTTGATATATTATGTAAAACATTTAAAACATGTTTTCTTTTCTTTTCAATATTATTTTTATCGTTGTAAAACTTTTATTAAAGTTCGTTTTTGTACATTGTAAAATAAACGTGTTGACTTCGGTTCATTTTGAATTTAATTCCACTAAAATGTCTGATGTATTTTGTTTGGTAGAAATGCGGTGGTTCGTTTGACGGTAGTTAAGTTAGGTATAGAATAATGTCAACATTGTGGAAGAGAATTATATCGAAATCAATAGACCATATTTTGAACAGAACTCAAGTTAAAGATATTTTTCATATTTAAAAACCTACCAAGCTAAGAATCAAAGACATTGTCCCGTTCATTTTTTTTTTAATTCCATACACTTTCCTTCCAACAAAAATATAAATTTAATATTTCGGATGAGGTGATGTTATTGCTTTTGTTCGAAAATCATAAACATTTAGACATTAATACTTTTCGTGATTAATCTATTAATTATGCGTAAGTAGATAAGAACTTTATTAAATTATTTTAATTTATAAAAAAAAATTCATGATACGCGTTTTTTTTATTTTTTACTGAACATACTACATTTTTCATCATATATGATTTATATATTTTATATTTATTTTATTATATTTTTAATTATATAGTATTATATATTATTAAAGTATTTCCTAAAATCTCTCAAATTTTCTTTTTAAACTTTTAAATTCTCTATTATACTATGAAATTAAACATATTTTGCATGAGTTCATCTATTAAAATACAGCCAAAATCTCTATAGAAAATATACAGACTTTAACAATCCTATTATTACTATAAATAATGTCCCGTATTCGGAATTTGAAATGGACCGTATTTAAGTCATTTTAAAACAGTAGAATATTTAATGTGCACGACGCGTGGACGTTTTGCAGGCGAGTTGACTCGAATACACTTAATTAATATGCGAGCGGGTGTACATGTGTTTTGTAAATCTGTTTAAACTTATAAAGTACATTTGTATATATGCATTATAATGTATCTAATAACGACCCTTACAATTGCGCCCATAAATATGACTGAAACACCGAGCTTTTTCATATGTTCTATTACAATATTAACTATTTCTTAATGCACAATATTAGATTAATGGAATATAATTATGATTAATGCGATTGTGTGCAACATTCGTATAATTACCTAATTAATAACAATAAAAAATATTTATACAGGGTCATTTTTTAATTATGAGCCAGGCTATACTTCGGAAAATAATTTTTGCTATATTTTAATTAGGAAGTTTTGCTCGTCCCGGTCTATATTTTTTTTTAATTTAAATAATTTCCTCTGCATTCTTTATTCGTTATAACTACTTAAACTTTTAGAATTTAAATGGTGACATATTATTTAAATTATAGAAATTACTTTATATGGGAATTCGCACATATTGATACCATTTAAGATTAAAGTACGGTAAGGCGGAGTCTTATTCTAGTAAATATTGAATATTTATTCGTCTGGAGACGCTTTGATGGTAGACGGTAGTTCCGTCTAATGTGTTACAATTACTATATAACTAAAATCTATGAAAAATTTGTTTATTATTGTAATAAAAAAACAGATTAATATTTTTCATTGAATTATACCAAAGGTGATTTCTATGAATAAATTACACAAAATTAGAACATTGAAAATAAAAATCAGAATAGTATTTTAATTTAGTTGTATAAGAAGATTTAGAAAAAATCAATGATTGAAAATCAAAATATTACATTTGTTTTAGGTATGGGAACATAATTCAAAAATGGTATATAAATAAGTCTTAAATAGCTTAATAACAAATTAGATTAACTGAATAAAAGTTGATAAATGAAAATCTTAAATAATAATAATAATTTTAAATAAAATAAAATGATAGCAGATAATTTCTGACTAACGATAGAAAAAAATCACCAGGTATATATTTTTATTAGAATTTCATTGATAATTTACATTATACCATTTATAAAACTTAAACATAATTCTTATTTGCATATTCAGTATAGAATATTCATCGTATGAAATGTATGCAGCATACAATAGAGTTATTGATTTATTCTAAAAAGTTGTTTATCATAATTACATATGAAAAAATATCCGTAATACGAAATTTTAATGATGCAATTTTATTATTTTACGTGATGTAAAATATTATGTTGAAGAGAAGGATGTTGCACTCATTATGTTCTCTCTGTCTATCCAACCGGCAATGTAACAAAATGGCGCTGAATTTAAATTATGTTGTATCCATTAAATTTAGAATATTTAATACCTATTAACATTAAAAAAAAGAAGATATTTTCATAATTCTGACACATTCTTATTATAAGATATTTTTAAACATAAAAGTTTAAGGCAGTAACAATAATAAAAGAAAAATTCAAACTGCTGTATCTTCTTTGTAAACTAATATTTTACAAAACGGATATATGAATTTATTCGAAAACATTTTCCTCTTCAACTTAGTTAATAAATGTTCAGACTCCTAATTCAACCCAAACGCCGCAGTTTAATATCTGCGTAGTGTAATTTCGCTATGTGTTTTCCATTATACAGAGGATATTATACTAAGGATACAATAAACGCGGTAGCTTCGTCCACTTAACTTTTGAACAATTGAAAATTATTATTTGTGTGTATTAAGAAACTCCCTTTGAATTAATTCTGGTATAAATTTAAAAACCACATTAAGCTTGACGCTGATTATTTCATTTATTCCGACGCGTCCCGCCATAACAATTAAAGAATTTTCTCATATACGCAAGCTCGTCGTCATTCGTTTATGGTTTGACAGTGGTTGTTTTAATTTCTAAACTAAAGTAAATCATTTCATAAAAATGTAAAATCGGGTTTATTTTTATTCGTTTTATTTTTATTATATGACTACGGAGGCAACCGTTTTATTCAGATTCCTATAGATGAATTACAATTATTATACGTTATTTTAAACGTATATTTAAACATTTTTAATATTCAACGTCTGAATTGTGTCAGTTTAGATTTTATAAACCGCTTAATTTTGGAACACAGTTTTTGAATAATTCAATAATGAATCAAATAATTTCCAACGAAATATTAAATACGACGAAATAAAATGGCAGACAATCGATAATTATGTTGAAAATCGGGAAACCTAAAATCATCGACGGTAATAATAACAAAAATTATTCTAAATATTTTTACCTTAATTTCCCTAGTATAACGTATGTTTTGTATGGTCAGAGAATAATTATCATAATGAATTAATACAAACTACATGGTCAAATGAAGTTATAAACAATTTCTGTGCCCATTTAGTGTTTTATTGCTAAATGAAACATACTATGATAAATTAATCTACACAAAAATTATACAAATCGAAAAACATTTAACTCGAGAAGTATGCGGTCATTGAGGTATCAGTTTATATGCACGTTCATAATATTAAAATGATCGTATCGTCGTAAACACAAGTAGTTGATAAAATGTCGGAATGATAGCCAGAGAATTATGGAAACCGTACAAGTCGACGGTTTAAATTAAATATTTATACACATGTATATTAACGTCTAAGGGGGAATATTTTGTGTTGTAATAATAAATAAAGTTTTTTGCGTCTTACGTTAATTATTTGTATTTATTTTACTTATGAGACTTTCCAAAATAAGTTGTAAGTTTAAATGTAATTCAATAATTATTTGAATAATTTTTAGATCATCATTAATTAGAAATATGTTATTGTAATCAAAGTTTTATTTACATTATACAGTATCGTTCATTATCATTCTAATGGTTTAGAATTTAAATGCTATAGAAATGTGATGATTGTACAGTATATAACCTAACCTAACTTAACATAACATTCGTACATTACCTAAATCTCTTGTCAATAAACATAATGAATTTGAGATCGAGATGATCAACATTGTCTTAGAACGTTTAAGTAAATACTCGAAAACCCAAATTGTTCCAAATGCTGACGAAAAATTGAAATAAACAGAATTCCAGAAGAATAATAACTGATGATAACTATAAATAAGTTATAACGAAAATTCGATTCGATTTATGATGATTAATAACAACATGATATTCGTTACATTATATTAATATTAAACAAATTGAATTTGTATACAATATCATATACGCGATTGAACGTTTTCATAAAATTATATTCATATTTAGACGATTGTAAACAACATTTTTCGTCTTTATCTTACATTAGCAAAATATAATAATTTCGACGTTTCCTATTGTTTGAGCCAAATGCATTTTCTGACGCATCTCGGAATAGCAGAAAAAAAAAATCGCGATAGTTGGTCGGTAAAAACAGGTTCTACATTCGTTCTTTAATCGCATCATTAATTATATAATTATGTGTATTGTCGTACGTCATTATATAAGTTGTTTTTCCTTCATAATGACTTTAAATAAAATATTATTCAACTATCTTTGGAAATTTTTGATTTATTATTGTATAAATAAAATTAATAGCTTTAAAATAGTAATTTTGCGTTTACTATTGTAGCAGCACACACAATTATATAAAGTACGTTCTTTTTGTCGCTAGAAACACACTAAAAATAATGTATTACGATTAATAATGTATTTTTTGGTATTGAGTTTTAATACAATTGGTGTTAATTGTGCATTTATATTTGTCGACTTGGACATTGGGTCCACGATCGTGTATATTAAAATCAAATTATGAAAATTATATGACACAGAAATCTCACAATTTATTGTTTAATTTTCTTACGTCCTTCGTTTTCTGTACAACAATACACACGTGCCTTTTTTCACGATTCATTCTTGGTGGATATCAAGTCTGTTGCCAAAAAGATAAGTGTTTACCAGTTTTATTTGTACCAGAATTGTTCAGGAATTGCGTAGCATTATCTATACAGGCAACACTTACGTCCAACGTACCGACCGTTTAGTTGTTGGATAAAAATATGATAACGCATTTATCGCGTAGTTTACCTGTGAACGAATTTTCAAAAATGCTCATTATTCAGTACTTGAAGATTTTAAGCTAGAAAAAACGAAAACATTTTGAGTGTCGATCTACAGAACATTGTAAATTGAAATTGGGTTTTGAAAATCCTTATTGAATTACTAGATTGATTTGTATACTGGACGTGAGATTCATTGTATTCGAAACGTTATACACACGACTGCCGATATGACGTCCGTGAAACTTCGATCCTTCACAGTCATTTTGCAATTAATTTGCTAGAATTTGCTCGGTTATTTTTAGAATTTGCATACCACAGTTTTCCACTATTTTTCACATGAGATGCTTAATAATCCAAATGATATGTTAGACAAGTAACTTATTATTTACCAGTCACTGAGTCACTGCAGAGTGTATTTATTATAAAATATTCTATTATCCATTTATAATCATGGTTTTGAATGTATTTCGCTAATTTTTGTAATTTAAAATATTTTGTTAATAATATTAAACAACATTTAATAAAATAGTCTTTTTTAAGAAATATGTGTTATATAGTTTTTCTGGATGTCTAAATGTATGTCCTATCATTTTACATCTTCTCTCTCTAATAGAGTCTACTAATGATCGTTTCTTTCCGACTATCTCGAGTACATCTTGATTGCTTTTCCACTAATTTCAGGTTATTTTCTGCATGTGTCTCCAGCATCACATCTTTAGTACTTCTGATGCATTTTTGTATTTTATTTATGTATTTTATATGTAAGATTTATTGTATTTAACGGTTAACCGAAAAACACTGCTGTTGAAGTTTTAAATTTATTAAAAAAAAAAGGTTTTAATTTATTACTTTTCTAATTACATAGAAGCTTAACAAAATAAGTGAATTAGTTTAAATAGTTTATCTTTAGTATAATAGCCTTACAAGTTTTTTTTTATATTTTGAAAATTATTATTTCACATTTTTGGATCAACACTGTTATAAAATGTATACAGTTTATACAAATCTATTGAAACACCCACATAATAATGATTTGACTCTGGGTAGAACAGAAATATTGTGCTTACATTTATATATACATTTGATATAAATTTTGACGTTTTTTTCAGTGAAGTGATCGCGAGAAATGGTATGGAAAAAATTTGCTTACGACATATTTTCGAAGAATGCCCAAAATACGAACCGATACGTGCAACTTTTAACCAACCACAAAATAACAAAGAAGATCAAGCCACAAAAATAATTCAATTTCATCACAATATGTAAATTACTAAATATAATCTAACAATGTATATAGTATTTTATCATAACTTGTAAATATGTTTGAATATCATTAATGTTTTTATATATAATTTATTCTATTTAACCGTTGGCTAATAATCCCTGCTGTTAATGCCTTGAAATTTTGATGTAAAACAAATCTTCTTTAGTAAAAAAAAAAAAATAATGCCTAGAAATTTAATTTAAAAAAAAATACTAACAACAGTTATATTTTAATTTGTCTTAAATTTTAATGTAGAAATTAAATAAATACATGGAATGAATAATTGTTATCACAAATAAGATAAATAAGTACTCGTAAATTATATTATGAGTTATATTATAATTATTATTATTTATTATATAATCCGTTTTTCTTTTTTTTGTCCATTATCAGTTTAAACTTTAAAGAACACCTAAAGCCTAAATAGCCATACATTATATACCTCATGTTACCGCAAATGTTATAATTAGAAATAGATATCTTCAAGTGTCGTGTAGTAAATACTAAATTTTGTCAGTGCTGGTTCTATCCGTAATTGGCCAGTGTAGAATTTTGCGGGACCTCATATAACTTTAATCATTTCATAAAAAATTACACAATTAACATCATAAATCTTAGTTTGCGTATGAGAGAAAACTTGAATACCATTTTTTTTTCGTGAAATTAAGTGCGGTTAAATGGTATTAGGGTCGGAACTAAGTATAATAATGCTGTGCATAAGTGAGTGCTTTGTAAATATATGTATATTTGTAACATTGCGAACAAATAGATTTATAATTAAAATGGAAAAAACCGTCGAACATGACTCTTTCATTTTTCTTTTATGAAAACATCTCATTCATAAAGATGCGAAAAATGTAATTAAGATCAACCTGACCAATAACATGTAATTATAGTAGTAAAAACTAATAATAATTTTAAGTCCATTAAAAATTTCATAGATTAATATATACCTATTTTTTTTTCTGGTGACATATACTTTGTCTTTAAAATAGCACATCTTTATATTGGTTATAATTTAAGCAATGAATTTAAGCATTACATTTATGTAATGAATTATTTATTGAATTTTTAGGAACGCTTGAATGGGTCAAATATTAAGTTAAACATAAAATATATTAATATTTTCTCGAAAAATAGAGAAAACTGATATTATATTATAACTTATAAATATTAAATCATATTATTTTATCGTCTTATAAATTAATAAAATTTATTTATGTTATACAAATAAATAAATATGCCAACGTAATATTTTTATAATTTCTATATTTTATATGAACGTTTTATTTAGATGATTTATCTAGGTATTTAAAAACACTGATTATAAACACTTATATTTTTGTTTGTCGATAGATTATAATACTAATTTATAAAGTCAATAGTCGGTACAATCATTAACAAAATGTCTTAAAATTAAACTGTAATATTATTCGATGTATACAAATTGTTTAGTAAATTTATAATAATAGTGTTTATTATTTTTGTAAAGTTTTTTAATGTATACCATTTGATTTACCAATGAAATAAATAATTTTTATTGAATGAACTTAACTCGACAAACAATATTAACATATATATTATAATATTTTATCGAGATATGTTTAATTCACACTAAATTTACATGGTTTTAGATGACTAATGGCATGAACAATTTGTGATTAATTCCCTTTCTTGTTCAAACTAAATATTTTTGTCATTAAACATACTTCGTTTCTTTTATAAGTATATATACACGTATTTGAAAATATCTGAATGACAAAAGCCTACTCAGTGAATTATGATGTCGCGTCATTTACGACGCTTCACACAAATTCGTAACATAAACTAAAAATTATCGAAATTGACTATTCATATGATATAAAACGTGAAATATTATTTATTTAATTTTCAATGATGTCAACGTACTTGTATTACAAATACGTCAGATATACATTTAATTTGTTACATATAATATTTTTTGGCGTGTGATTAGGAGTTTACTTCGAGTCATTGAGATTGTTGGATTGGGTGTTGTAGTAGGCTTTCCTGGCACGCGACACTGACCCACCACTCACACACACACCATACCATCAATCATCATTTTCCAATTAATCTATATTTAATTTTATGTTTACGTTTGGCTGTATATTTTTGTTAATTATTACGCAAGAAGACAACGTCGTCGCTTGTGGTTGTCATTAAGTCGTTATCGTCGTTTGTAGTCCGTCGCGTTCGTGTCTCATATTATATGCATATTTAAAATCCTTATATGAAATTTTATATTTTTATCAAGCAAATGTTTAATGCCTAATGATGCTTTATATATATATACGTCGGGTCGAATAACGGAATTATAATTTAATCCTTTTTTTATTTTATTACTATTTATTCGAATCGTGATGTTAACGGCTTGAACAACAAATTAGTGAATATATATATATAATGAATCTAGTGTTATCTATTGTGTGTGTATGTATTTATTTAGATTAATGTGGTTACCGGCCAATATAGATGTCTGTCTAAGCGTGAGTATAATATATATATATATTTATGTATTTTTGATTTTTAAATATTATAGCAGAAATAAAATACGTTGCTGGTATTTAATTTTATATAATAGTTATACGTCGACGATTTGGACATACTTGCATGTATGTACGCATGCTTTTAGTCGGTTTAAAAAGCATTTGAACCATAAACAGTGCGAAATATTTGGTGTTCGGCCAGTACCAGTTCCAGCCCGTACAGAGATGATATGGAAATTTAAACAATTATACATGTAAAAAAAAAAAAAAATCGATTTTCTTCGGCATGTTTCGTTTTCAAAATATATCATTGCGTAAATAACATATATAAATAAAGGAACGGTATTAAAAATGTCGATTCGATCGTTGCGGACTTTGGTCGTTAGAAATACGACGTTATACGATCGTGAACGTACCCGTCTCGTGGCCACGGCGTGCAGACGGGGTAGATCGCGTATATAATAATAACATCCGCCAGTAGTCATGCACACGCGTTGCGCGAAACAAACAGAAACGAAATCGTTTACGCGCGGACGATGACGGGAAACGGGCCGAAGTCGTCGCGGCGGTACGCGGCGGACGGAGCGAGCGGCGGCTGTTTTTCGGAGGACGGCGCCGCGGCGTACCGCGACGCCCGAGCCGAGCTGACCGAGCACGCCGGGCGGCTGTTGGACGGCCTGCACGAGCTGCGCGAAGACGCGGCGGTCGGTCTGACTCGCGACGTCCGGCGGTTCAGCGACCGGCTGCGGCGGACGGACGAGCTGTTGGCCGAGTACGCCGGTTACCGGGACGCGTACCGCCGTCTCCGCGGCCGGGCGGAGGACGCCCGGCAGCCGCCGACGGACGCGAACAGGACGGTGCACGAGTGCCGCGGCGTGCTGGACGTGACCGGGCGGGACGAGCGCGCGGCGTCCAGCGTTCCGTCGCGACGTCGCCGCCGCCGCCGGCCCGGTGTCGGCTGGATGTCCGCGGTCGGACGTTACCTGTGCTTCTGTTGCCCGGGCCGGTCGCACGCGTTCGCACGGACGACGTCCGTTTCCGGCGGTGTGTTCTAGACACGGACGACACACGGACAATACGGACAACACGGACGACACGGCGTCAAAACACGTTTGCTCGCGCGGTGTGTTTGGTTTACGGGCTGCTGCGATTAAACGCCGAGAGTTTCATACGCACACCCGGTGGTACGTTATCGGAGCCGAGGAAACGGCGACCTATATGAGAATATGAATGTAGACTGGTCGACTAATTGAAAAAAAAGAAACGCCGTGTCTTGTGCGTGCGTGTGCGTTTTTAATAACGTGTCTAACGATCGGTACGTGGCCCGGCAGAGCCGGTCGGTATCCCATTTCGCCACCAGGAATGCCAGAACGGTCCCGAATTGTTTTTATTTCAAAACGTGTTTGGTATTGTGAATTATTATGTATATCGTTCGAATTCTGTAGCGTTGAGTAATTCGAGTATGTTTTTAATTTTTAAAAATGAACGTGAAACATGACTCATAACTTGCATTAATATATTTCGTATTTACTTTTAACGGAAGAATAATTTCCATCTATTCATTTATTTTATACATTAGTTAACGATTATTTCAATTTAATTTAATGGTCGTAATTATAATAATAACTCGTTGTGTTTAACGATAATATAAATTCTGAGGAAATGGGATAGTGAAAAATTGAAATCAGCGAAATGGGACCACGGAAAAACGAAAGTAACGGGATGTGCGTCTAAGTCGTCAAATGTTATTGGTTCATGGATTGCGAAGATATGGATTAGGTTTTGCTACTGTATGGCACGTATAACATGTGCACGGTGAATTTTAAACATAAAGATTTGTTGCGAATATAGTGATATCTCGGATATCTATAGATTCCCTATATCGGATTTTGAAATGAAGATTTCGTTATGACTAAAATTATGAAATTTGCTATACATGTGCATAAGAATCGACGAAATGGTTGGTGTGAAAAACGGATAGTATTGTTTTACATTTCACACCAAAAGTTTAACGTAACGACTGCAATTCAGTTTTAAAGTATAATTATTTTTACCATATTTAAACTCAATAATTGCCTTTTTCGAATATCTTTTTGCCCGATCTAATAGAAATTCATTTCAAAAAAATAAATTACATTTATCGGAAATCATTTATTTTGGAAACACTATGTTACTTTTACGAAATTGATAATTATATAGAAAGAAGGAAAATGTCGAGTATTTCTCATATCATCTCAAATACTGTGCGATTTTGGATTAATGAAGAATTGCATTGCAATTAATATCTATTAGTCTTACGATTTGTACTATAGAATTTTAATTTTTAATTTTAAAATTACTATCGCATTTCATTGTTTTAAGCTGCTGCGAAAATCAACAAATCCAGTGACTAGACAGTGCTAATACATTGGTATTATGCGAGTTCAGTGTTCATAAACACAAAATTTAATTGAAAATGTAAATGAAGAATTTATAAAAAATAAATGTGATTTGAAATTTATGTTCAAATCTTCAAAGTATATATATAAATTTTTTTCATATTTCAAGTGTTGGTTTATTCTTTTCTACTGTATATAAGTCTTTCTATATAATTTTATTTATTCTCTTAAAACAATAGAATACAAATTAAACACATTTAAATATAATATTACAATTTTGATGTTAAGTTATGAAAAAAACTGTAAAATATCTATTGTAGTTTTATATCGTCCTTAAATTTATATAAATATTACTTGATTCACATCACAGCATGTTACAACTCAATATAGTGCTCGTTAGCTTTAAAGTTGTGCAATTATCAAACAATTGTGAAAATATCTTCTATGTTGTTTTGAAAATAGGCGAATGTCCTGTGTTTTATTTAAGGTTAGAAACAATACATATATAAAAAAAGTGATTTTCCTTTTTTATCAAACATATGATTTACAAGTTTATTTTAAAAATATTACTAAGATTTACTACATTTTTTACTTTTTTTATTACAAACAGAATACATTTCGCTTGATCGTTTCTCAAAATTATATACGTGTGATAAATAAGATTATCGATGAAATTCTATGTACAGATATCTAACAATTACAACATTTTTTTTTTTTGTAAATGTACAAAAAGGTTACATTCATAAAGAAAGACAAAAGAAATTTTAATTTTACACAAGTTTAATATATATAATGTAATATATGCTTTATATTGTTAAACGATTTGATCATCTTAGTTGATTCATGGGAACATACTTAACGTATATTCTATATATTAAATTATATACATAAAATAAAAACGAAACACTATTACCTTTTCATGACAACTAATTTAGGATTTACAACACTTTTTCATAACAATGAAGAATGTGTTGATTTTGAAATTTGACATTATTTTTAATAAATACAATACTCAACTGTGGATGCTTATATTATTTCAAAATTGTAGGTAATTTAATATTTTTTCAACAATGACAAATATCTATATTTAGGGGCGTTTCAAGACAATTTTCCGTCAATCTTTATACGAAAAACGCGCTAAAATATATCTGTCCGTCCTATGTTAGTATATATATTTATATATGTTGTCTATATTTAGTCAATAATAAATTGCCTATCGTATTATAAATTTATAACACAGGTAACGTGGTGAGCCCGTCGAATCAGTGTCTGGCCGTCTAGCGAGATAGTCGACGAATACGCAATACTTAATTTGAAATTAAAAGGCATTAAACAATACAGTCCACTTAATAACGCGTTTGATTATTTTATAATATAATCTAGTGTGAGTATAGAAATTGCATCCTTTTTCCTTGCTCGAAACAATAGTTCATTTCAAAACATTAAATATTATATTAATAAAATGCCGTAATTCAATAAAAATAACTGTTTTATTATGCTTGGATATTATATACATAATTATTAATATTACGGTTGTATATTATAAATATTTTGTACATTTTTCACTTGAAAATCATTAAATTTATTTTATATTATTGCAAACGTTTTGAAAATTCTAATGTTGAATTAAATAAATTATATTTATTATCTCTATACACTGTAGCCTGTACTAAAAATTAAATCATTTACAATACGAGTATCTACTTTAAAGTTATTTATAATAAAAAATGCAACATAAAATATTCTTCGCATTAATATTTAATTTGATATATATATATATATATATATAATTGAACTTGGTTTATGAACTTAATTTTTTAAGCAATATTTATTTTATATATGGCTTACGCATTGTTTTGATTTTAATATGCCGGTTTTATTTTTAACGCTATGAATTAATAATTATAAATTTGAATTTGGTTTTACGCGTATTGAATTCATTTTTGATAATGGGTAGACTATAATTTGAGCAGTTCCAGTTTTGTCAACAACAAGATAAATACAATTTTAAACCACATAATTGTCTTATCACAATAATTCTAATAGACACGTATGATTTTGAACTTTTGTTTTTAAGAAAATACGTATGTAACGAATCTGAATAATAAAACTAGGCATATAATTGATTAATCTTAATATATATATATATATCATTTTACATGAAAATAATTAAAATATATACGCTGAATGAGGATATAATAAAAAATATATGAATGTTAACCATCTGATATTCTCGATGAAATTACGTTCATTGAGCTTAATGAATTAACAGGTAATGTCTTAACAATTTTATTTTTATATTATTTTTTTTGTAAAAATTGTTGTTCGCAAAAATTGTGTATTTTTAGGATAAATTAATAAAAACTAGTTTAATAATAATAATTTATATTTAATTTAATTTCGATATACGACATATTAATATAGTTCAAATTAACAAACCAATTGCAATCGTGGAAAAATGAATGTTCCTGTATAATTTGATCGATTATTGGAGTTGTATATAGTTTATGAACGTAGAAAACTTAAAGTAAACAGATTTGCATATGTAACAACGTGGTATAAAATTTTCTCAAGTGATTAGATGAATACAAATATACTATTTTTTTGTTTCGTGTTAAATTTATAGTTTAACATTTACGAATAAGAATAATTTAAAATTAAAATAATAAATGAGAAATTATGTGAAACAATTTAATTGGTGTCCATTCCCTATGCTATATAGGTGATATCCATTTTAACGCGTCGATTTTGAATTGAATAAACTATTTTTAAATAACGCAGTTCAATATTTTTATCATTTTATGAATACGACAGATAATAAGAAATTACAACGATTCCCATAGAACTATAGTAGCCAACAGTTTTTTACCACTGCCAAAAAAAAAAATTCTTGACGAGCCAAGAATATAAAATTATTTTCTTAAAATCGATGGGACATCATGGACAGGTATAATTAGACATATTCGACCTCGTTTTTTGTATTTTGCTTCATTATGGTTCGACATGACGCCTAATTTAATTATTCCAAATGAAAATGTATATAAAGTATACAATAAATAATATATATTTTTAGATGAATATAATTTTTTCTTTGGTTTTTACATTTATTTTAATTTGTACATAAATACAAATTATTAACGGGCATGTGAAAAAGTACTAGAATTTAAATACTTTCGCAGGCCAGATAATAAATGATGGCTGTTGGCCGTCCCTAACACAGATCGTTCGAAGTATTTATACTTTTGAAGGATTATATGTAATATCATTGTTCGTAAACACTGCACATAAATATTTTTTCCCGATGATTTCAACAACATAATAAAATGAAATTTATATTTGTAAGCAAAACCTCATTAAACCGTATGAAAACGCAAAACAAGAACAGAAGAAGATAAAACAGGAACGCACTCGTAATGTCACCTTGAAAAATGTGTTATATTGCTAACGGTTAATTAATAATTAGAGCAGAGGTCTTGTCACTCTAAAAATTCGTTTAGTATGCTAACAATTACGTGCTCGAATCCCCATTAAAATGCATTAAAAAAATGTACTTAAAATTAATATTTACTGATTTTCCTGAAATGTAAACTGGCACTTTTTTTAAAAAAAAATTTTTGTTTGTTTTTATGCCATGAGTACCAAATTATCTATAAATTGATGCGACTATACTTTTACCTTTTTAGATCAGTGTCATTACACAACGATTTAATCCTTCTACCACAAAAAATTAAAAATGTGCCCGTTAAATTGTTTTTAAATACGAACACCTCGTATATATTTTGAATGAAAGTGACTACTTTATTTTCTCCCAAAAATAGTTTATAATTTTAGTGTTATTTGTTTTTGATTGGAATTTAGTATTAGTTTTAAAACGTATTACTCTTAACTAATTTATTTAAATTTGCTTATAACACCATTCGTTTAAATATAGGTGTTATAAAAAAGGTTGATTTATCTGTAACATTATCGGAATATGAGAGGCATCATTGAGTTCATAGACTTAAATATGAAAATATTCATTTTTTTTTATTCATAGTTATATACAATTTTACCTCTCTTTGAAACAAATGGCACACCTTGTTCAAGAAAAATTAATGAAATTTTTATAAAATTCATGAAAAATTCAATCATGTTTTAACATAAGTGATAAATTATTTTACAAGATATTTAAAAAATGAAGAAATGCGTCCTAAAAGCCAAAAATATGCATTTATATGAAAAACTAAATTGTATACAAAGCTTAACATATTTGTGTCTTACTAAGCTAATTTCGTGATTGCGTAAAAAAAATTTGAAGTCCTCATATCATTAATAACAGATGAATAGAAAATTGTTATGTTGCCTTTTTTTCAGTGATATTATATACATTTTTGACTAAGATGATGTCTGTATTTTTTTATTCACGATACTGTTAGACACTTGAAAAACACAAAAAACGAAAACGCGCGTTGTCAATGTGAAGATTCGAGGCCTTTAGTTTTTCATTAAATTATATTTTATGTGAGTTAAGACGGGTGCAAAAAACAATACTGTTTCGGATACGTGAGTTCGAAAATAAAAAGGTTATTTACAACAGTTGTGTATGGACTGGAGTATAATATGTAAACAGCGTATTATTATTATTATAATTATGCTACACAATGAAAAATGGTTTATTTCTTATAACATTTCCAAGGACTCGATAACCGACGTCCTTGAGTCCGGATGTCAGCATCGTATTTTTCCGTCACTAGACACGTTGTATCGCACGCGACCGGATAACGAATACGGGTTAGGTCTATTATCTTCCAGTTCGGAAAACGATTTCCTCCTCTTCGACGAGTTCATATGGTTTTCCTCGCTCTGCTGCTGTCTGTAATGCGGTTCTTTCATGCTGGTGAAACTCGTCTCTTTAAACCGACTGAAATATCGAAAAAAATCGTTATGAATGTGTTTACGGAGAAAATAGAGATTGTGATTCATTCTCGCGTACCTCAAACGTTGTTTAAAAATAAGTTTTGAATAATCTAATTCTAAGCCTAATCTCAATGTATATAAAATGTAGACGATTCGCTAGTATATCATTGATATACATAATGAATAATTATAGTTATAACTGTTAAATTAAATTGAAATATATACTGTATACATATATATACGTACATATATATATGTATATGGTTATAAATTATAAAACAAATGAATTGAGAAAAATATTCGTCATTAAAAGTACTTAATATACGAACAATCTTATGTTTCAAAAATTATAAGTTATGTTTCACATTCGTTTTTTAAGTAATTAATCGTCTTTATTGTGTTCGACGTACATCATAAACATCATAATCGTTATACAATGACGATTATGTTATGAAATAATAATAACTCTAGACCAAATTTGGGGGACGAAATGGGACCTAAATAAATATATAAATAGTCGACCAAAAGAACGGGCGTTCCGAGTTAATACTCACTTCCAGTGATACGAAGACATATCTCCGTTGCTTCTGAGTGGCACGTTGCTTTCGTCGTACGCGTTCTCCTCTTCGTCATCGTCGAACTGGTTGGTATCCGCCTCCAACACGATTTCTTCGCCGTTCCGGTCGTCGTCTTCTTCCTCTTCCACGTGTTGAACGCCACCGCCGCCGTCGTCGTCCGCGTCGTCGTCGTCGTCCGCGTCCTCGCCGTTCGATGCGCTCGCCGCTTCTGCGTCGTCGTCGTCGTCGTCGTCGCCGTCCTCGTCTTCGTCGTTTCCGTCGCCGTCCCTGCCGCCGTCATATTCTCCGGCGTCGTCTTCGTCGTCGTCGTCGCAATAGACGCGACCGTCGTCCACGAGCATCACCTCGCTGCCGCGGAACCGGCCGAAACGCTCCGCGTCCTTCAGCAGTTCCGCGTCCACGCCCTCGAACGGGTCGTCCGCCGGCAGCGGAGTCACGTACTGCGGTTCTTCCTGTTGCTCGTCCTGATGCTGTTGGCTTTCCGACACACCGCCGTCGTTCACCATCGGTCTGCACCCGTCCGGCGACCCGTCCGACGGTTGCAACGGGTGCGTGACCCTGTACGGCAGAGGTGCGGCGGGCCGGCCGACCACCGGCTGCCTGTACTCCAATATGATCGGGTCCTGCGGGAACGATCACGCGTTATTCCATACGTTATTCAGCACGTGGTTTCTCCAGCACGTTTTCCCGGATGATCGTTACGTAAAAACGATAATTCGTTCTTCCCAAGGGCTTTCGTATCGGTTAACGTTTGCGATCGGTATTGGGTATGGTCGACCGTTTGTATAAAATTTATGGCTAACGATCAAGGCCGCAAGCAGAAAAATATTTCAGGGGGGGGGGAACCTATTTTTTTTTTTTTAATATACTGAGATTATAAAAACTAAAAATCAAAATAAAAACTAAATCACAGATCACGGAGTCAACGTTATTTTTTAATTAATCCACCGAACAAATTCTATTCCGATATTAATTATTTTTTTGACTGTAATAATTTTATTTCTAGTGGTTTATCTACAGTTTAAAAAATAAACAATGACAAAAAACAAAATATTTGGACTGTCGCGGATTTATTGCCGGGTTGTTCATCAATAATCACCAAATTTGTAAATTAAAAATATATATTTTGGCATTGGAAACCGGACAATTAGATAAATAGACTGTTTCATTGTTCACTTCACTATACCCGAAACCGCACTAAATGTACTATAGAAATGTTTATGAATAGTATTTAAAACAAAAAACGAAACAAAAAAGTGCCACAATCGCACTCGATAGTAAACTTTTCAAAGAATGTTGGAAGTAAATCATGCGAAGATTTTGGCGGGACTTTAAGTTGACGTACATTCGATTGAATACAAGTATAATTTAGTTTTCATCATTTGCATTATATTGGACACGACTGTCCGAACAATAATGTTATGACCGCGTGCTTGACTTGTGTGAGCTCCAAATACACACCTGAATGAAAAGTCGTAGTTTATTTCGGATGTATTCAAAGGTGGGCCTGCTTTGAGGATTTGTTTTCCAACAGCTTCCCATCAGCTTGTACACCGGTTCAGGACAGATGCCCGGCTTGGTCAAACGCCCGCCTCTCATTACGTAGTTCATAGTTTCTTTGTTGGTCATGCCCGTGTACGGCATGGAACCGAACGTCATGATTTCCCAAAACGTAATCCCGTAAGACCTTAACAGAAAACGGTAAATCGATCGTCAACCGCCACGTAATAAAAAAAATCGTGGTTTTTCACGGGATTTCGTTTGCCGAACGGGAACTGAAAACAAAACTTTCATATTATATAAAATTCTGTTGAAACGCATTGATGGGACAAATAATCATGATGAAATCGACCTAATCGTTATTTATGTAGGCGTGGACGTCAATTTTTTATAAATTGAAGTTTGGTTGGTTTCATGGTTGTAATGAGTTAATTAAAAAATAATAATAATTAAATGAATGAAGCAGCGAGACTGACATGTTGGCAGAGAACGTATTACTATTTTCAATTTGAAAACGAAGATAAATCATTGTATTCACAAAATGATTCTGAGCGATGTTCGTAGATTATTGTAATTAATGAGTATAATGTGAGATAGAAATTTGAATTAATTACTCGCCTCAGTTTCACTGTAATATTTATTTATACGCATAAGATAAAAACACTTAAAATCAATTAATTTCACCGTAAACAAAATGTATACTATTATACTTTTTTGTAATTAAATTAATTTTTATGAACTTTAAAATGTACTATATACATAAGAACATTTATCAATGATCTTGTATTCAGTTTCTGAATACGAAAAATTGTTGCTGTTAAGAATTTTAAATGAAAATTGCCGTTTCTAGCGAAAATTGTTTAATACGCACGACGTTTAGAAATAAAAATTGCAGTATATATTTATAATATTATTGTTGTATTTGGATCATAGATATAAATGTCTGTATTACCAAATGTCGGTTTTAGAATTAAATACGCCGTCCACCAACGATTCTGTTGGCATCCATTTAATGGGTAACATTGCTTGTCCGTCTTTTCGGTAGTATTCATTCCTGTAACATGATTTCGTGCATATTATAATTACGTTACGTAACACTGACCAATGTCGTTTACCTGTACACGTCCCTAGACATGCCAAAATCGGCAATTTTTGTTACCCTGCTACGTCCCGTCGAGGAAAGCAAACAATTTCTTGCCGCGATATCCCTGTGAATGAAGTGAAGGTGCTCCAAGTACATGCATCCTTTGGCAATATCCAACGCCATTTTCAATAGGTCTTTTAGTTTGATCGGAATGATTTTGTGATTTTGTTGCTAGAAATAACGTTTTGAAATGCACGTATTAAGAAGGAAAAAATAGATTTTTCGAAATTCGGAATGTTTACGCATTCGTAGTTTTGTATTATTTCAATATCGAGTGTATACTTGACTCGCATCGAGGCAGCGTGATTATACATAAATCATATCTGGGTGTACGCTTATATATTATTTGTAAATATATTAACTGTAGTTTGTATTTAATATGTAATTAGGTACTTTATTCCCATATTAAACATATACCTAATGGTTAGCTCTAACTTCATAAATAAATTGTACTTAAAACGTCGTTTACGAATATTCAAGCTCAATATTCATCTAAAATATTGATTTGTAACAAACATAGAATAAATAAAACGTTATTTTACGTTATTATAGTAAAGTTGATTTAAAAATAATTGACAGAATTATTTTTTAAATACTCTCAAAATAGTATATATCTAAGTTTTTATTCAATTTACAGAACTCAAATACAAAAAAAAGAACAAGTATTTAATACATTGTTTACAAGTTTTATCAATTGTTGGACTATTTAGACACGCTTTGGTATGAGTGCGCTGTTTTTGTGATTTTTAGTAGAAAAAACAAGTTCTTAAAGGAAAATGAAAATTATTTTTAGTAAAAATGTTATTACTTATCTAACAACAGCCAATAAACGACTGTCGAATTTGTTTGGCTGGTCCCAGTAAAACTATTTCATGTGCCGTCAAAATCACATACGTTCTACAACACTACGTATGCAGAATACTTTATTGTGTTTTTACTATTCCAAATTTTACGATTATGTAATGTCATTTAAAATTATAAAATTCACCAAAAACACTTAACACGGTTATATAAAAACCAATTATGGTGAGCCAATTTCAAGAATTTAAAAATTTACATGTAGTATTTACATATTCGACTCCAATTTCCAAAACCTAAACAATTACCATTATCTCATTACAACAAAATGAGACGAAAGTAAAATCGACTGATATGAATTTTCGCGTGATAATGATTACACTATGTTTACGCGAGTAACTAGTAATATTATATAATTTATATTCAATATGCATACTACTGATGGACGGTTTTTGCGTAGAAACTCTTTCAAGTCACCGCCGCTCAGAAGCTCTGTCACGATGAACCTGTAGTTCTTTTCAAATGTGATACCGATAAACTTCACAATGTTCGGATGATTGAACTGGCTCATGATGATCGCTTCGGTCAAGAAATCGCGTATGCAAGACTGTTCGGCCCGTTTGATCCGCTGTCTTTTTTCTCTTTCTACCTCGGGGTTCGGTGTGTTGTCATCGTCAAATTTGACATCCACGTTGGTCATGTCTTTTTTCGGTTGCAGCGTCTACAACGTTACGAGACGTTTGAAAACGTAAAAAAACTACGATTAATCAACGTCAACAGATACGTGTAAACACCAATTACACAATCGAAACAACTACGTGTAAAAGTCATTTCACGTAATTTATATTAACAATAACCCGACACATAGATCATTGTAATATCGATACGCGAATGAGAACTTATTTTATTAAGTAATTAATTTGTTTAACTTTATTTATAATTAAATTTCTTTTATGAAGAAAAACAAACGTAGTAAATGATCACACATTCCGATACTTAATTTAATAGAAAAAACAATTTCTCGTCATTTGTTTGTTTATTTCTCGTATTTTGTAGAAGAAAAGTAGCATTTTTTCACCAAAATAGGCTAAATATATTTTAAAGTTAAAATAAAACAATACGTTTAAAAAATCTACGTCGTTCTACGTGTTTATTAAAAATGAATAAATTTTTATATTTTTTGAAAAATCAGGTCATTTTAACTATATACATTATAGAAAACTCGTAAGATTCTCATGACTCTAGTATGATTCGATTTAAGCAGATCTTATAGAATTTAGTGTATACTGTCGGAGACCAGAAATTATATTTGGTAATTTAAACGTGACGTAAGATGCCGATAAGGGGCTCAGTTTTCGAGTGAAAGCCAATGAAAGAGTTTGTTGACGTTTCGGAAATCCGAATTTCCGTTTCATTAAACTATTCAATATGTACATATTTAAAATATTGCATCTACTCTGTACAATATACATAATTACATTAATGGGATCAACGAGAGAATAATGTTATAATCATGCCGTCGATTAATAATATACGGTTTTAAAAACTTTCCGGCTCGTCACTCATGTGTAAGAATAATAAATTTCAATACTTTTATGTTCTTTGAATTATTTATTTTCAATAATTTATTATATAGTTTTTAAACCTAGCATGGTTTGTTAAACATTGGAAAAATACAGCGGTTTTATTACTGAATTATATTTATACGTATTGATTTGGGTTTTTTCGAAATACGAAAATGTATGAAAAATATATTTCTTATAGAAAAAAATAAATGAAAATAGGTTAATTTTATTTTATTATGTTATGTACAAGTTGAATTTTATAAATACTTATATATATTTTGATGTAAAAGATTATTTTTATAAACCAATAATAATACATTTGTGAGCATTAATATTCATAATTATTTAAATTGGATAAAATTACTGAAAATGTATAAAAAAATTATCAATGGCTGAAATAAGATACGACACTTATTGAATTTTACACATTCTTGTTTAGTAAAATGTAATATAAAGTGTTAGTTTAATATATAAAGATTAAAACCTAATTGATTTTCTGAGAATCAACTATACTATATGAAAATGATGTAAACCGTTTAAATTAATTTACAATTTTTTTTTTTAATAAATGGCTCATATTTGCAAATTTATCGATCGACACATAACTGATTAATACTTGTAAATAATGTGCGAACAGTTTGAAATTAAATGCCTATTGTAAATACCGTTTAATTAATAATATAATGTTCTATGTTCGAAAATCGAACACAAAATCGATACGAACTTTTATCGCCACACGTAGTTCGGTCGTTGTGCCGTTTTCTTGTAATAACCGCGGTAGACCACTCCGAAAGCTCCTTCGCCGATAGACCTGAAAATCACAAACAGCACACGGTGAGCGCGTTACATAAACTTTGGCAATCAAAGTTAGAATGCGCCGTTTAACTATACACCAAACGGTCGACCGCCCGCGATCTGCAATCTGGGGTCTAATTAGTTTACTCGGAGCGGGATGTCATTTTTGCGGCTGGTGAATACACCATTACGATCGATTAACCGTTATAATAAGTAATAAGCTGGCCAAACAATTACTGGGGTGTAGAAATGTAAAAAGTGTAAGCCACGGAACGTTGAAAGTGGAAAAAACCTTGTTTGAAAATTGAATGATATTATATTCCAATGATCTATCCAATTAAGCGAAAAAAAAAACCATTCAGTGGTGTATTTAAACAAACAATTTTTTTTTTTTTTTTTGGGAGGGGGGAATTCGTGTAGTCATAATAAAATATTTTGTGTTTTATATAAGTTGATAAATAGTGTAAAAAGGAATTAATGAAATCGAACAAATATTTAAATATGTAAATAACTGAACTATAATTATTTTTTTTCATTGTTATTAATAAAATTCAAAAACTACGATATTATATAATCGACTGTAAATATGTTGCCTTCGAAAAATTATCTAGGGGTGGAACCCCCTCTTCCAATAATTACGATACTGAGACCATTAACTGTTATGTATTTTTTTTTAATCATTCACTGATTACGTAATAACAGTGTATGCGATTTACTTTTGTATTTTCAGTTCTTCTCTTAATATCCTCGGCAAATCGTTCGTTGTCAATGTCCTGCCATTGAAATCGTAAGACGGATTGATGTCTGCATTGCCGTTTCTATTCCTCAACGCCATGTTATAATTTAAAATTCCATTGTGAAGTATATTGACGTTTTCCTTGCGCTCTTTCCGTTTCCTATAACTCCTATCTAAAATTGTGACGTACAATTTAGTTATCCGTTTGACCATAATAAAGTTCGCGTTTGTGCGTGACTTACACATCCAGATCCCTAAGATCAAGCATATGATGACTACGGTGAAAACACTGCCTGTGATCAAGAATATAATCTTCGTAGTCTCCGTAGATTGATCTGTTCAAGTCACGGGAAAATTATTTTCACACTCACAGTATTTTATACATTATTTTTATTTATGTTAAATAATGCCCGTCCGCATCACCTCTAGCCATAATCTCGAAGGAGTATGTGTTTAAATAAAGCTCTATAATTGGATTAATTTCTACTTAAAGTTTAATACATTTAATGAGTTGTATACAGCACTTTAACCATACATTAATAATGTATGTCTTTGAGTCGAGTCATTATAAACTTAGTTTGACAAACTAAAGTTGTATACATGTCACTGAAAAATGTTTACAACTATTAACTTCTTCCGAGTTCCTTTTAATTACTGTTGTTATTTTAAGAGATAATTCGATAACATACAAATATATTATTACTTATTAATTATATATAAGGCTTACCAATAATTTATATGGTTAGTATTATCAATTAATTTTATATTTATATTATCTTTATATTTCATAGTAATTATAAAAGAAAATACAAATAATTCGTTTATTTGAAATTTGATTGCTCTATTTTAATAGAAAATAGATATTAAATATTAAATCATCCGAAATTATTGTCTATGTATTTTCATAAAGTAAATTTGATCAGTTATTTTTATTTATTTAACATATGTAAATAAGTTTTGGACATCTATAATGATAATTATTATTTGGACAATCTATCGAATATGTTATACTGTAATTGTAGATTAATAGGGCATAAATATGAAATAAAATATGACGAAGTAATAGAAGTAGTAAAGACAATAGGTCCAATGTCTTACAACAAATGCCGAAACTGAAACTTATTCATTTCGAATGATGGCAATATATGTTCTCGTAATTATTTAAATTAAACTATTTTATTTTGTTAAATATTTTTGCTTTATATGGTAACCATAAGAGTACGAGTATACTAATATTCAACAATAACCTAAACATTCGCTCGCGCAGGTGTATCCATCTGACAGGGTGATGTAAAATGCAAGTAGAATGTATCTTGAGGAACTGGGCACCCCACGAAATCTCATAGAACATCTAAAACCATTAAGCGTAAAATTCGGTGTTGGCGAGACTTGTTCAAAGTAAGTCCCACAGCTAAGAAGCTCTGTACACACTTTGAAATCACGTCTGTGCGTACGCTGTTATACAGCAAAAATGATATCGAAATGGTCGAATGTTTTTACCACGGTATCGAAAATCGAGACGGTGTGAAAATCCATGAAATCGATTTTCGAAACCTAAAACCGTAACAATTGAAATCGGCGGAATTCCGTTGTTGGTCGTGGGAAATACGCGAGAAAACGCTGACGCGATGTCGTCGTACTCACACGTGCACGATTTGCCGTCGGATCCCAGCTTGAAGTCGGCCGGACATATGCACACGACCGCGTTCCGTAACTGATTGGTGGCTGCGCACAAGTACGCGCAGCCGCAACCCACGATGGCCGGTATGACGTAGACGGTGCCGGACCCGTAGTGGCTGCCCGGGTACACGGCCCTGTAGAACACGTGCCGGTGGTCCGGCAGGTACGACCAACCGCCCTCGCCGTTCGTTTGACTGTTGCTCCAAGCGCGGCCGCCTGGACCGAAAACAAATGTTGAGGTTCAGACAACACCGAAAATAACAGAATTATTGCAAACCGGACTTTTTTTTTGTTTTTTTCTAATATTACACGGAAGAGAAACGAAATCGGATCAATTCTTTGAATACAATTTTTGGTACACACATAAAAAAACAAATTAAAATAACACATTATCGTGAAACTTATTCATTCCTCGCTAATTTTAGAATCTAAACAAATATTCAAAAACAAATTATCAACATTGATGGGCGATAAGAAGAATATTAGAAAAATGTTCTCACGATTGATTGTATAAAAGACTTCATACATTTCTCAATAAAGTGTGAAAATATATAAAACTTTAATGATCAGTCAGGCTAAACAATAATTGGTACTATTTTTGTAAGCTGAAGATTGCTAAACAAATTATTAAAATTTTAATAACTACTCCACAGTATAATTGATAAATAATCACTTTTTAATCCTAACTTCTATAATTTTTAGAATCGGTAAGTACCGGTATTAACCAGAATCGAAATTCACAATATTTACGATCTGGAACCGAAACCGGAACTGAATTTTTTTTTAAGAACCGAACCGAGACCAGAACCGATAAAATCATTAAAGTTCCAGTCCTTGGTTTTAGATCACCCCGTTACTAGGCTGAGCGATTTCTGAATGAAACTGACTTACCGGTGAAACCCCCGCCCCGCCGCCCGCAACACAACCTCCACCGCCTCCGCCGAATCCGCCGAATCCTTTGGTATTGCCCCGGCTCTTGTAGCACGCCAGACCTCCGACGCCTCCTCCGTCGCTACCGACGCCACCGGTTCCCAGCAACGCCGAGCCTGTGGTCTTCTTGTCCTCCGTGTAGTTTCCCGGGCCCAACCACCGCCGGCACCTGTTCGCGATTAATATGTCTTTACAATGCGTTACGACTATATTGCGTCTGTTAATATCAACGCAACGGACAAAACCTAACCAGAATATTATTTTCTGTCACGTTTCACAGAGTTAATCTGGGACAGTACCTCGTTCTGCCTTCGTCACCTTTGAACCCTATTATTGATATTCATAAAGCGAACGAGTGGTTCCCATAGTGAGTGCGTAGTGTATATTTATGCTAGTGGGTGTGTGTATGCAAATCCGAGATTTCAGTGCGTTCGACGAAATGAAGTATACGTTACGGTGGCACAAACACGTGAATATAATATATACTTTTAGAAAACGTTTCGACTAGCGCACCCGAAAGCAAAACCAATAAAATATTTTTAAATTTATTTTTGTTTATTTAATCATAAACAAAATTTAAAATAAATAAAACAAAATAGGTTTTATTACATCTATTTTCGTTTTTGAAGAAGCAGTGTACTAATATTAAACGCAATATTAAATCAGTAAACGGAAAAACAAATGATATAACTAGACAACGTTAAATCAATTGTATCAAACGTTAATATATATAAATATATACGTGTTCTACGCGCTGGTCATTGCCACCTAGTGCGAAGATAAAGGCACCTTGTTACTAAACTCGACGTAAATACCTATGTACTGACGGGGCAGTACACGAAATGTGTATGTTCCTTTTATACAAACGGAAAATAATGATTATGCATCAGATTGTGGAAAGGCAGGGTAAACTATAAGTCACGTTGTAGGTGCGTGCTTAAAGAGATCTTTGAACACGAGGTTATTGGAACTTACCGTGTAACCAAGAACGTGTCTAGACTGGTTAAAAGAACTACACTTAAAAATTATATATTATTGTATTAACAGTAGTTTTATTTATCGAATTCGGGTTATTCTGAATTTTATATTTTATTTTGTTTTAATTTATTTCATTTCGAGGTATTTTTTATGTACGTGTAGTATTTGTTTTTTTATGCGTCTTACGAAACTGATAAATTAAATGTAATTAATTTCTTTATGGGTTTTATTTTAATTATATTATTAGCATTAATAATAATGTAATAATTCATGAAACAATTAGATTATTGATTGTGTTAAAGCTTTCATGGATTGTTGATTTTCTGAAAATTTTCTGAAAACAATGTCAGGAAAATTAGATTATTGTTTGAATATTGATTTAACATGGTTAATTTTTATATAATACTTGTAATTAGGATATCAATTGTTGAGATTATACGATCTTCTAATATAGACGATAAATTAAAATATCAACATAATATAAAAACAAAAAGTGATCCTACTTTGAACACCCACATATTCGTATACTAGTAATAGAAATTGAACGGCGTATAATGTTAAAATTAATTTGAAAAAACTTGAACCACGTTATCAATGGGAATCAAAATAGACTTTTTGAATCTAAGTACATGTATTTTTAATTAAGTGTTAATGAGACGCAATATAAATATAAATAATTATTAATTTTATTGTTACGGTTCATAAATTATAAAACGCTTATACATTTGTATATTTTTTATAATGTAACTAGTATGGGAGATATTGGAATTGAGTATAGATACTATTTGATTCGACAGAAAATGTTATATAACAACCTAATACGACCAAACACATAAATTGCACATGTGTTTAAAATATTTATTCCGAAATATTCAATTTGGTTTCGATGGATATATTGAATGATACATATTATTAGTTACCGAAACATAATATTTAAAAGTAACGAATAAAACGGTTTCAAAATAAACGTTCTATCAAATACAAAACTTTTATCAAAAGAAAAAAAATCAAAACATCATAATGGAAACCGTGTGTATTAGTACACTAATATAGAGTTATTCACTTTAACGTTACTTCTTTTTTAGGGAAAAAAGACGGACGATTGTCGGTGCTACAGTAATTCATCTAAACATGATCCAAAGCAAACGTTTTGTCCGTCGTCTTGTTGTCCATCTTCTCCATGTCCGACTGAGAAGTGCAGAATAACGTTGCAAACTGTACAGAAATTGGTCGAAGCCGAAAACCATGATATCGAACTCGCCGCACTTTTAAGCGGTATCACCATACTGGACGAACGTAAACCCAAGAAGAAGATTCTCAACATGTACGATGCCACGTCAAAAATCAACAGAGAAAAAACCGTAAAGCATTTGCTGACGATTTGTCTACTTAAGACTAACGAAAAGTCGATTTCTTTAAATGTTTTCTGATAATTTTAATTAATGATTTTTTCAGGAAAATGACGTGAGCCCGCAATATTTAGCGTACATCATGAAATCAATCGAAAACGGGTTGAGCATGAAAACTGATCCGATAGAAGTGTACGAACACTTGTTTTCCAAAGGTAACCCGGACGCTCCTCTTGTATCACTCGGTCCTACCGCAGCGATCTCTACTGAAGTAAGTTACTGCTTTGATCTCGTATCATTTTTGACCGTTTCGACATCGGCATGTTATTAATAAGTGTTAGAAACATCTTAATTATTATTATTTTTTATTCAAAACGATCGCGTTTTTTTTCGAAATCATTGGTATTTGAGTAAACATTAAATTTGACGATTTTCACGTTTAGGACATGGCCGTTCCGTTGTCGGCTCCTACCGTCATCAGCGCAAAGGATCCAGACATGGAACAAGGAGCGCGTTTAGATAACATCCTACCAAAGCCGCAAGTGTACGTTACGAAAGCGGCGACCTTAACCGAAGTGAATGATCTGAAGACGTTGCTGGGCGGGAATTTGATGGATAAACATGCTGCCAAAGACGGCTATGAGGACATGTTTATCGAGACGCCCCGCAACATGACGTTGGAAACCCGAGCGCCCGTTCAGTCGGCGGCCGTGCTCAGAGGATCCACGCCGCCCAGCTGGTTCCCGGGCTACAACGTGGCTCTGCCCAATACCGGGCACCCGGCCATGGTCACCGATCCAGAATCCGTGTTGGACGAAGCATGGTTCCACAGTCAACCACTGTCGTTACAGCTAGAAGACAAGGGCGCAAAACTCATTGGGTCGTGAAAACAACGTTTCAAATCATAGCAGCCGGTGTTGTTCGTTCGTTATCATTAAACGATTTCCATTATTTTTCGGTTGTCGATTTAGGCAATAGCCACGCAAAGCGTTTCCTGTCACGACCACATCGAAGAATACAATAATTGTTTATCATTGCGTTTGCCGTTTTCAGGTGAGGCCGGTCATCTTCTTTAAACGAAATGTATCGTATGTCACCCGTAATTAATTACGGTATCGCACAAACAAGATTCAAAAACGTTTATCGGTACCCATCTTGTACGTAGTTATAAACAAATGTGTACCGACTCAACTTATACACGTCAACTTAATCCGTGTCACAGCTTCGAGTCGTTCTAATTCGGCCAATGCATAATACGAACATAATGTTAACTACTCCGAATAAATGTACGCTATATTGTATCTATAAGTTATTACTTTTGCATTGTAATGGGGTCATTATATTATTGTCTCAAATCACTGAATTTATTTTTATATATTTTCAAACTTAATCGTCAAACTATGATTTTATACAAATAATTTTTAATTATAATATCATAATTCACGATCTTAAATGGGGAAATGTGTTCTACTTTATTTCACATTCGAAATAAATTACATGTACATTTTCAATAACAATTACATGATATTGACTTTAGATTTCGTATATATGTTATGTTGTTTGAATATTTCATCCAATGTTTCATATCATCTCGTTAGACTATGTTTTTTTATCATAGTTTTTAAAAATGTTTCGTATACGATTTAAATCTATAAAAATTAATTTTTGTATTTAATAAAACTGCATTATTATGATCTAAACGAATTCGTTAAACAATTATTATTTTAGGTAATCCAACTGATTGAAAATTTTAAAATAAGAAAAAATTAATAAATAGTAAATAAATATAGCTAATAAATATGTTTTTTTTAATATATATTTTCTGTTCGGTAAACGTGTTAAATATTCTTGGAAATATAGCCTTTGTTCAATCAATACTACACTCAGATTTGTATATGATTGATATTGTATTTATTGTTATGTTATTTTGAACATTACTCGGACCCTTCTAGTCATTAAAGGTATTCAAAAACAAAAATGTGTACGGCAATTTAACGATACAATCGCATTTATTCTCGTTCGTTTATTATTACATATCGGGTTTTAGTTTATGGCACGTTTCAGTGTATAATATATATTTTGCGCAGTAAATTTTAAACACGGTTTCGTGTGTGTATACGCTTAAGCCGTTCGTTTTTTAAATATTATTGTTAAGCGATCGGGTACCGCAATAAAAACGCGTTTAATAACCATTCAAGTATCGCGGAAACGGGTCGCGAATAAAAGAAAAAAAAAAAGACTTATTTTTTCGTATATGGTCGAATGCATATACCTGTAGAGAAAAAAAAAATATGATTATCGTTCGACGAATATTTGTTCGTCGTAATCGAGTATGGTCGTGTACCGATCGCATCATAAGCACGCGCTTATGTGATTTTCTCGTTTCCGAACGCAATTGGTTACATTCACGCGGTGCGGCGAAATCATTCATACCCTCGAATTACGTAAACACAATCTCAAATCGAGTGCCAACAAAGCGGACGTTCAAGCACGATAATATTTCACCCGATAACGTTACATTCCCCTATAATACATAACGTCAGAAGGATAAAATATATACTAAAATATTACACCACGTCGAAACGAATCTACGTAAAACGATAACGTTCATTTGAACGACGTTTACGAAACGTGACGCGATGATCCACGAGTCGAGTTAAATATTGTTACTTAATTAGACTGTCACAAATGAAAAGGGTATACAACATTTCTAGACGTTCGTTTACACAATGTATGGAGGTTTTTTTTTCACCAGGCCTCTTTTTTAAAAAAAATTACGACCAACTCTTTTTTTAATTTTTCGAGTCTACCGAAATCGTGAAAAATATACTTTACAAAAGCGAGAAATCAATTTATGAATGCATACAAAAACATATAGTCAAAACTCGAAGATCCGTGCCGTACGCTGGAAGTTAACATATAAATTATTATTATCGATAACGCGTAAAACAACGTTATCGAATTTCATTTTATACCGTTCGAAAAAGTTTATGAACGAACGCGTTATTGTCGACTGTAATAATAATACGGCGCGTACGGTTTAAACTTTAATAGCAGTCCATAAACAGTTGGCAATAAAGGGTAACGAAGTATCATATTTAATATAGGTATGTAGGCTATAACAGCTATCGCGAAGGTGTGTGAAATTTAATGTTTTGTTAAAACTAGTCATGAAATACGAACCGAGGATTTTTCAATTCCGAGGAAAAGTTATTTGACACGCTGACAATTATCGTTTCCATGACAACGACGATCGAACAATTTTAAATCATAGTAGAAATTTTATATAAAATAGGAAGACGTAAAAATAATATGTGGTAAATAATTATGTGAGTAATGATAGAGAAAAGTGACAATGTGCTATGGATCAAAATCAAAAGTTCGATGAAATTACTTGATTGGATGTTGTAGTTTTATCATTCTGAGCGGAATTTGGTTTACGTAATTTTTTATTGTAGTTTGTGCAGCTTTAACCCTCAAAAAAATTACATCAAATAATTTTTTTAGTTTCACTTGCACATTTTTCAAATATTATGTCTTTTAATACGTTTTTCAATCTAAAATAAATAAATTTCATACGTCCTAAACGGATATGATAGCTATTTTAACAGTATACTTGTAGTGTTTTGAAAACCGTCGATAATTTTTCGTCGCATTCGAAAAAATCTATTGAGAAAATGGAGAAACATATTAAACAAATTACCAACTAGATGCAGTTTTCACATTGCTACTGGGTAGTAACGAAAGCAAAAGTCAATCTTCCAATCCTTTTAAACGAAAAAGTGTGTAGAGATAAAAAATATTTTTCGAATACCATGAGTGGTATTTTTGTTTGTATATTATTCACTTAACTAAGAAAATGACCAGTCATTTTCGATTGACGACACATGCTAAGAAAGACGCTATGTAAACGGTACAGACAAGTGTTTGCATTTTTTATTTCATTAAATTATTTTATCGAAATAACTCTCTAGACCATTTCTACGGA
This sequence comes from Schlechtendalia chinensis, assembly GCA_019022885.1. Lineage (NCBI taxonomy): Eukaryota > Metazoa > Arthropoda > Insecta > Hemiptera > Aphididae > Schlechtendalia > Schlechtendalia chinensis. The sequence goes on along the minus strand of CM032345.1, from coordinate 12,873,079 downwards.
CTTGTATTATTTTATAAAAACATATCCTTAAGATTATTTCGTGTTGAATATTATTTTGTTATTATTTTAAATCTCGATCGATGGTTTTTTTTTACTTTGATTACATAGCGGTTACGGTCAATTCTATAGTCGACCCTTAAGTAAATATTACCGATTTTATTTTCTTCGTTGACGCATTAGCATTACATGTAATATACTGTATATTGGTTCACTGACTGTAATGAACTGTTTTTGAAACAAATCGGCAAATTATTTATCTGGCTTCACAGATCATGTAAATTACATCAGTTTGCCGCCCATCATCATACAAAACATAATAATATTTGTTTATTTTGTTTAGACGTAGTTTTTAATGACCTTAACGTTTCGTTATGCATTTTTTTGTATTTTTTTGGACACTATATCGGAAGCTACTTATTATTGACCATTTCAAGAATATAAAATTACCCGTAATGGCCCATAATGTGTGTCGTCGTGTGAAAACACATTGTAACGACTATATATATCCGTTAGTATTATTAAAATTAAACAAAAGTCAGAACACCATGAAAAGATCTTACAAATGAAACTTTGTGTTTTGATCGTTTGTTTCACTTTGTCACGTTAATTTATACAGTAGATTAGAAACACAATTAATTTCAAATAATGCCCTTAAAGACATGATTAACTGTTTGAAACCATCGGACCGTACCAGGGCTGACCGTTCGGTTAGGATAAGTTTTACATTGTAAAAGCTAAAAAATGAAATGAATGGCCTTCAACTTTAACCTGCAGGGTTTTCGCCGAATGACGGTGCAGTGATTGGCGGCAACCTTGTGTTTGTACCGTTGCCGTGTTGGCTTCTGTCGTCTTTGAACGGTCCGTGTGCTAAACCGCCTCCACCAGCACCGATCACCAAAGGGATGAAACCAGTTTCCTGTGAGCCCTTAAGATTTCAAAAGTTTTCAAATTATTGTTTTATATTAATTCCACAGAATAAGTTTTTCCATGGTATACCATTCAAAACAAACGTCACCTACATACTTTGATAATCACGATCTGTTAGGTAGTTATTATTTGATATCGATAATCGAAAACATTTACTGTCGAAATTATTAATTTTTATTATTCTCGCCATTACACGTTTATCATGATGATTAAATGTTTTCAGACGTAAAACAATATTTCATTTTCAAAACATTTCGTGCTTAGAAAGCACGCGTCTTTCCTCGTGAAAAATATCGACGATCTTTAGCGGAAAGTTTGGTTTAAGCACAAACTCCACTTACCCAATTTTTGTAGATTCGGTACTTAACTGTAAAAACAAAAGATCCACCACCACCGCCACCGCCTCCGTTGAGCAGGCGCAAATCGTGCAATTCTCTGAGAGCGCTTCCCGTTCTGAAGTATTGTTCCCGCTGGCACGCGCCGTCGTGTTTTTCGAAAGTCTGAGAAAAAATATTACACAAATACCAAACAAATATCGAAAATCGGTGTTATTTTCATATCGAAACCCACGAGAAATATAAATAACGATTCTAAGTGAATCTAAGACCAACGGTTTTCTAAAATATTTTTGACGATTACACTGTTGTACAGAATACGAAGACATTTCTTCGTACATCGATATTTTACTGTACGTACTTTTCGGCATGCGTCTCCGCCTTCCTGACCGACCAATATATACAGCTGTTGGTATTTAGACAATTCCACGACGGCAATGGCCGTGGCTCCTTTCGATATTCCCATTCCGTCGGCACCTTTACCCCCTCTCGCTCCTCTCGCAATTATTCTGAAACGAATGCGCGATCAATTTCGGAACATATTTCGTGATAAGAATTAACTGTGCAGTTTTATGATTTGGGTGACAAAAACATTTTACAAATGCGTTAACTCGTTGGTAAACAGTGATCAGAACCGTTCCTTCACAACTTTTATTCGAAATACAACAAATATATAAACTTTTAGTTTTTAAGTTATACAAGTATATTACGGAGCAATATGTAGTTTTATTGAAATCAAAATAACGGAAATCACATAGTTATAATATTATTAAAATTGAGTTATAATTGTTTAATATTTATTCACTGTTTTTAAATATATATATTGAAATTATATTTATTTTTAAACTATTTAGTTGTAGAATGTTATTGTTACATTTGTATTTTATTTTGTTTTACTTTATGTTTACATTTTCAGCATGGAGAATTTGGAAACGAGTTTATGAAAATATATCCAAAATTCGATTTTTATAATATATTTGAAATTTAATCATGTATTAATTAAACGTATCACTGTTAGAGGCTTATATGTTCAAACCAGAGGGTCGAAATAGCTGAATATACCTAAATACGTCTACTTTATAATTTAATAGCTATACTAATAATTCTTTGTTTTTAAAAGGTTTGTGACATCCTGTGATAAAGCATTAAATTCATCCCCCTAATTGCTCCGACCACTGTGTACATGTAATCGCATATCATTACAACAATAAATTTATTGTTATATAAATAAGATTCATAAATACTTACGTGTATACTCCTGTTTCAGGCACATGCCAAATTTGTACCCCGTCCATGTACGTATCATTTACAACAATAACAGATACAGTGCTGTTCGTATACGCGGCTTCGCAGGATCTATTACTCGGACCCAGTCTACCCTTCGATCCGCAACTCGTGAATTTAAAAACTAGAAATAAAATTTAAACAACAATTAGATTATTAGGAACACAAATCGTGTCTGTGTTTTAGTTCATGCATATTTTTTATTTCTATGTAATGACTGAAGGGGATAGAAACTGGCGACATGGAGAAAAATATTATCGGCAAAAAAAAAGATTCGTTATTATTTTACACCTGAAACGTTATTTCATTGACTTAAAGAAAAATTTAAAATTAGTTTGGAAATAAATTTGTCATTTATTTAAAAATTCAAACTTGACTATTCTACACCCTCATGATCTTCTCAAAACTTAAAACAATTGTTTTACATTAGTTATAATAATAATAATAATAACAATAATGTGCGTGTTCTTGGTTTTTTATTTTTTATCTCGTTAAAAAAAAGCGAGCGAGAATAATGTTATCCAAGCCACGTGATGTGCGGTCAGGCTAGTGGAGAGTAAATAGTGATAAATTGACAACGGACAAATAATAGACTATAGACTATTTAACAAAACAGATATATTGTTATTTCTGCTGATTTATGGTCAATATATATGCAATCGTCATTTAGTCAGTCGAGTTATTGGGTGACGTAGACTGGATGGTGAGGAGTATGTGAGATATCATTCGAGAGGATGACAATTATTTTCTCGGTTTATCCGAAGATTTTTTGAAAAAAATGTTTTAAATAGCTGACAAAATTTAAGAAGAAAGCTATGTGATACATTCGAAAATACTGTTTTCATCAAATTTTGGTAAAAAGAATTTATTAAATTCAACTCAAAATTCATAATAATTATAATTTTACGTAATCGTGGTATCACTCGTTAAGTAAACAAAGATAACAAATATAGCTTTTTGTTAACGACACAATACTTTTGTTATAATATAAGGTCTTCCCAATCTTACTCACCAGTTTTATTTCGGAAATCCGGATTGATAGGAATTTTCATTGGTGTCGCTGTAAAGTCGTTAAAAAATATTTTACTACGCAATTTATAATATGTTATAATTTTTTTGATCAAATGTTATTAGATTTTTAAAGTTGCGGTAAAATTCGTTCTGTATATTTTATATATTTATATATTCTGTATTCTATAATCGATCTGGATACTTTTCATTTTCATTTTTAAACACTCTAGTTATTTCCTATAGAAAATCTAATGAATTGAAAATAAATGAAAAAAGAATGAAGAAATGCTAAAAATAACACGCGTGAAATTGTATCAAATTGGACATATTATTGTGTCTATTTAAAATTTTATTAAATAGAAACCAATATTGGTAGTAATGATATCAAGAAAAAAATGTATTTTTAGTATTAAATTAAAACTAATATTTCGAATTATACGATACAACGTTTTAATAAGAATATTGATTATTTCAAATTGACTCAAAACATTATTAAATATAATATTATCACTTTGAAAAGTTCTATTTTTTTTTTAAGCTTCAAAAAATATTTTCGTATTAATGGTCCGTAGAATACTATCGAACTAAATATTCTGGTTGAAAATGGAGTTCCAAGACCTTCAAGTGGTGTGTTTCAAATATTCCTATAATTCGCTAACACATTTTAATTATTTATAACACAGGAACGTTCTAGTTGATTCTTCAAATGTTATATAATAAATCTAATATTTTAAAGTCAAACCTGTATCGTTTGTTATTCCAGCCAATTCATATTTGTATCCGTTGAGTATTTCTTTCGGTACGTCTAAAAATAAAATACACAACTATTAAAACATATAATATTCGTAAATAAATACATGTTTTCGATATATTTGATATATTTACAAGGTAAAACAAAATTAAAATTGTTTTTCAAATTTCGGCAAATTTTAACATGAAAAATAGTTGTATGTCAAATAGAAACTATTCACTAATTAAAATTTGCAAACAGTTTCTATATCGTTTGATGAGTTCAAACACTATATGTATCGTAATATACCAGTTGCTAATAATAATAAATGTGTTATTATACTGTATTATTGAAGTGCAAATATTTCAAGTTTTAGTATGTATTAGATCGTTATACGTCCACGAAAGCAAGATGATTTAATAAATATGTCAATACTTAACATAGATCGTAGCTCAGATTTAAATGATTTGCTCATAAGGTCAGTTACCATCAATTCGTATTTAAATACGTTCAGATAAACGTAATGTAAAACGTAATGTTTGAAACCGATGATGTGTAAACACGCCCAATATGATATTAAATTAGGTATGTAATTTCAATGCTTACCTAGTCCGAAACATTTCGGACTCATCGCTATATCGTCTATGGCTACGTCTCCTTTCTGCGACATGAATTTTCGAGCTTCAAACTGTAGGTAATAACTATAAACAAAAACAAAAAATATTCTTTCATGACTCAAATAGTTATAAACAATATACAAATGGTCATAACTATTGAAAACATTGTGTGAATAATAAACGATTATATCGATAGTTGTTTTCATTGTGTGTGTTCAAGGTGATGGATTGTCTAGGCATGATGGAAATGTGGTTGTATATTTGCCCACGAACTTGTCGATCTCCAAAATTTTGGAATTCGTGTTAATACGATAAATTAAACTGACATTAATTATTATCAAAAAATAAAAAATAAAATAAAAAAACAAATAAAAAAAACTGTGCGTTTCTCAAAAATTATTAAAACGGTTTTAGTGTTTGTTATTGTTTTATTCCGAATGTATTAGTTTTGTTTGATTTTATAGTGTATTAAAATCAAAATTTCTGCCAACATAATGAAAATAGGCAAGTAAATTATTTTTCGGATATCACTCAACTGTTGAACTAGTAATGCAGAGACACGAATTAATGGACATGTACAGGCGCGTATTATTTATAAAATGTTCATGATATGTGCGATGGATTTCACTCAATTTTAGGATAGAAACTACAAACTTCTTAAAATATCTTTAAATTAATTTACTGATATTATTTTTAGCAAATCAACTGTAAAATATCTTAAAATGTTTTTGGGTCGCTATATATGGGGTATATATAAAGTTGTAAGAAGGCATAAATTTGTATTACTAGATTTGACACTAGTGCCAATTTTTTTTTTAAATTAGATTAAACGACACAGATTAAACGTAATTTTTTTTTTATAAATTGATCGTTACTTTGAAATTTACAATAATATTACAACTCTAAAACATTTGATCAAGTGATTCAGTCTAACTGTAATTTTACATAACACAAAGTTAAAATATATCAATGATGAATAAATTATAACCTAATGGTGGCTAATGGTGGCACAGTATCGTAGGTGTGATTTTTTTATTTTTAAATTATACGTACCAACAGATAATTTGAATACACTAAAATGAATTTTCAATGCATATTCTAAATAAGTCTTCATCGATTTATCAGAATATATGTTATGACAATACACAATAAAAGTATTCTCCTCAGGAATAGCATATTAAATTTATCGAATATCCGTAATACGGGTGTGTGTATACTAGAACGGTTCTATTCATTCTATATGGATAATGGTTTCATGCGTTGAATAATATCATTTAATGCGAAGTCTCATTTATGGGTACTCTATTTTCGTAAATATATTTTTATTTCATGTTTACAATCATCTCGATGCGTACTAAACTTTTGGTTCTTATAACACGTGATTCGTATAAATTTAACTTTATTACAGTTTTTTTTGTAGTTCTAGTGTGTACACACTAATAATAATTATCGTATATGGTTCTACCCTCCACACTGGTTATCGTAAGATCACAAACATATATTCAGTCAAATAATATTAATTATAATTGAAAAGCATGTTTTACGAATAAAATAAATAAATAAATAAAGTTTGAGAAAAAAAAAGTGTTGTTATTATTATTTAGCGTTTATTTAGTTCATATTTTATCTGTTTGAGACGTACTATTTCACAAGTTACGAATTATTTGTTCTACTAAGTCCCACGTTCTCGTACAATATAATAAATTATTATACTCCTGTTGGAATGCTTTCGAAGTACTCTTCATGATAAACCTGCAACTAGCGATGTTTTAGTTGGTGAAATGAGAAAAAAGTAAGTGCTGAATGAAATTCTTGTAAGAAGTTTTTGGAAGCAGTTATAAATGTTGGAGAACGGTGTAATTATTCGTCACATACAAAATTTCCATATCGATGTAAGATTTTTTTTTTCTTGGTAAATACGAATTTTAAATATGTGTTTTACGTAAAAATCTTTCGACCGAAATACATCGAAAGTAAAATATAAAATCTCAATACGTTAAAATAAATCTGGCAGTAGATTGTAACGTGAGCGTTTTCGGAACTAACTCTCAAATAATTCGTCATGCTAAATGCTCATTGAGCAATATTTTCAAGGTACCCTATTAAAACAAAAAACATCGCACATCTACAATTTATAGTTAAGCTATCGCATCATATCATATGCAGGCATAACCATAAACATATTTTTTCTGCGGATATCATAAAAATGCCAATATGTCGTTCTCAAAATGCATAACAATAATCCACGTTACATTATGAAAATAATTATTAATATTAGTTAATTCTCATTAATTTTATATTTAAATTTCAAGAAACGAATATAATTTCATAAATAGTAAAAAAAACCTATTTTCTTATTTACTAATTTTACTAATTTAACTTATAATAAGTATTATTTCAAATTGATTTAAAAAGTTGACTATTGTAACTATCTAATTTTGAGTATTGTTCACTATATATTTTATATAGAGATTGACATAAATAAGGTGATTTAATATATTATTGAACGAAATTATTTTTATAAATGTATATATAAGTTTAAAAAATACTCTTCCACAAGTTATTGTTACAGATTATATATCTGTTTTGATAACAGTATTGGCAACATAGCCGTAATCAGAAATAATCACCCCGTGCAACAAGTTCTTGTCTATCCGAAATATTAATAGTACATTTTGGTCATCTATTATAGATAGTAGATTGCGGAATGTAAACTTCTCAAAATTACTCGAATTATGTTTAAAAAAAATGAAAAAGAATTTTTTCCGTCATTTTATACAATCGTTTGAAATACTGTAAGGTTCATCCATTTTGAAAATTTTAAACTACTATGAATTTAAATAAAACCTAGTTTTTCCCATTTTACCCATAACTTAAAAATTAAACACTAAAAACAAAATTGCGTTTACTGATTTTTGAAATGTTTTAAATAGAAATAAAATATGTTTTGCTAGAGATTTTATACTTCAATTTTCTGATATTTCAATTTATTACATCAAATGTTATTAACTTTTAAACATAAATAAACCGTATATTGTATATATTTTGTAATAACCAGAAATCATTGAAATTTGAACGAAATGAATTAAATTATTTTTATGTTTTATTATTATGATTCATTCATGTATTAAAATGTAAATATATATTTAATCGAGCGGAGAATAAAGGCATATCCAGTACTGTTTTAATTTCTCGTTTGATCAAAAAGTTGTGAGTTAAATGTCCGTATGGTTTGTATATTCCAAGCGAAAATTCTCGTATATAATAATTAAATATTCAGCATTACAGACAAAAAGATAGTGAGAAAGTAAGCGTGATAAAAAAATAGAAAGGGAGTATAATAATTGAAAATTTTTTTGTAAAATAATATATAAAATTTGGACATTATGACTTTATATCGTTTTAATGAAACAGTCGTGTCTTTCGAAAATGGCATTGTCAATTATAAACATATAAAATCATAACTTATAGGTAACTATTAACTATTCTTGTAGTTTTCATATAATATTGTTATAAAAATGGAATTTTTTACGTAATATATTCAATATAATTTATTCAATATACTACAAACGCGGCATTGGAATTTTGTTTCATATAAATATTATGAAATATTCACGTTAAAAATTCAAATTATTTCTATTTTAAAGTATGCTAGTTCGAATTCACAAATAAATTATTTGCAAATTTCATGACATTATCAATATTTTAGTTTTTCGATGATGTAATTATCGTACGCTAAATGATGCTTTTGCGTTCTTTGTTCAACTCAGCTTATGAATCTAGCTTGTGACCAACACTAAAAATAAAAATTATTTAAAGGTGAAAATGTTCTGTATAGATATTAAAATGACTCAAACTATAATGTCGGAAATGCGCGTGTAAGGGAAACGATCAATCACGTTCAGACTAACACGCACTTGACGAATTAAATACACTATATTTCTTGTAAATCCTGGCGCGAACACATATATTCTGTCTGTTTTTTAGCCATTTGTAAATCAGAAACGTGTCAAATACAAACAAGTTTTGTACAAAGCAACTACACTCCGTACGTATACATAAATATATACGTGATTCCGTATGTAAACAAAAATATCTTTGGTAAATAAATCGTTTTCGTGTATCCGACGCACTTCCGACGTGTAGTTTATCGAGTACCCTTGCGTACTCGCACATTCTGCCATTGGGATTTATTTATTATGATTGCACTTCGACGCAGCCATTAGTGTATTGCGCGTCCTAAATAGCGGGCCGACTTTTCAACAAACCGTATCATGTACATGCACGTCTCGAACATCAGACAAACCGTATCGACGTGATGTCATAATAACGTCGACACGAATGTTCGAAGAGATTTAAAATCACGTTAAAAATTCGTTCCATCGACGTTCGGTGTACGTATATATATATATATATATATATATATACAAGGCTGGTGCGCCGTAATTAAAGACGGCTCTAGGGTTCCATTTTGAGTGGAGGTGATGACCGTAACACAATTCATTTTTTTTTTTTTTAGTCATTTTTTGCCATGTACGAGTACAAATGGTCGAGAATATTAAGAGGTCTCAGATATGAGATAACCGTGGTAGTCTTATAAAGTACTCTAAATATATATCATTAAATCATGGGAGTTTTCACCAAATTTCACAAAATATTTCATTATTTTACGAAAAATTGTAATGTTTAAATTGGACGTTAATGTATTTCCTCTATTATTCATAAAGATATTTTTTGATATTTTGACGTTCTCTTTATAACATACGATAAAAAAATTATAAATAATTTGATTGTGTTATCATTAAAACATAACGAAATCCAATATTAAAAAATAAAATTTAATTTCTACGCATAAATATCACATTTTAATTTTTCTATTCGCCACATTATAGACAAAATAAAAACAGCGTATTACGGAGTTGATAAAAAAAATATGCGTAAGAGGCCGTCTCACGGAATAATACATGTATTTCAGAAACCACAAGCTATAATCGAAACGAAAAAAACGCTGATATCGGCAAATTACTTTCTCTGTTTTGGTTAAAAAACAACAATCGATCGTATTTATTGTGTGATGTGTCTTACCTTGTTGTGATGTTCTCTAAATAAACGACCGTTCGCAACCATGTATTTCCGTAATTCCCAAAACTCCACCATAATCTTCGCATTCGATCTACCTCACCGTGTGTCTCAATCAAATACAGTCCCAAAGAACCACTGTGTGAACCGTATTTGTGATAGAAAAACGATATCTGAATAAAAAAAACAAAAAATATTATTGCGTTAGAAATCAATTTAAATTTCAGGAGTTTCCTTTTTTTTCATTTGTGGTATGAAACTATTTGTTTTTTGAGAACAATCCAGTGACAGCTTACTTACATTATTAGCCTACATTTACTTCATTGATTACCAACAAATATAAAAATAACAATAATATTTTAAATCAATATTAAATGGAAAAACTGTTCACATACGAATTATAAGAGTGGACGCAGTTTTTTGTATCTGTCTATCCGTGTAATATGCACATAATAACAAACGATTTTTCAATTGCGGTATTAAGGGAAAAATAAAAATGTTAGGCATTACTAATTTTAAAATAAAAAAAACAAATATTTTTTCCTGTAAGATTTTTCAAAATTATAATTTCAATGTTAAAGTACGAGTACATATATTTAAAAATACAGACTTGTCATATAACAATTAAAATTTTAAAAACCTTATTTTTGATAGGATGTATATGTAAATGTAATTTCAAATACCATAATTTAAAAACAGTGTAAGTAAAATTTTGCTATATTGTCTAACACATCCAGTGCACTCCTAGATGGAAAATATAAAATGTTGTGCACTTATCAATTGTTCTAATCAGTATATCTCAACCTGTTTGGAAAAAATATATATTATTTATTTTTAAAACTACGAGGATTTGTTATTAAAATAAATATAACATATTAAGCATTTCATAAAAATACGTAAAAAATATATTTATTTAGTATTAATTTAATTTTTATAAGATTACTGAGAGAAGCAATAGACATGTTCACAATTATCAATTGCTATTAAGCGATCAAACTTACAACCAAACAAATAAATAATAATGTAACAACGTAGTCGGTGAACTAAATGAATATTTTTTTAAGTATTTGTCATTTTAAAGACAAAATCCAGTACAAGTTTTGGTTTTTAATTTCTTTACTTTAATGTTATATTTAGATAGCTGAGAAAACTCTCAAACTAATATGGTAAATATGTGATTCATACATTTGAAAATAATAAATGAAATACGCGTACGATAAGTTTAGTGATAAATATACAAAAGATACTTTAGAAGATTAAATTTTAAATTTAAAAAATCGTATGATGATAAAATAAACAGAATGAAAAATTTTAAAATATTCATATTTTAATATTGAAAGGAACTAATTTTTTTCAAACATGATTGGCTCATTAGAGATTTTTATTTAAATTTAACATATCCGAATAATATGTGTACATTTTGGGGAAAATTCATAACTAGTTCTGAATACATCGTTAGAGATACACAGTTTACATTTGTTAAAAAACCATATCGTAATATAAAATTGATATCAGTTATAGATATGGAAAAGAACACAATAAAAAAGTAAAATGATAACATTTTTTTTTTCATATGAATTATATTTTATATTTTACGATTATGATTCGGGGGCATTTAAATATTATTCGAATAATAAATAATTGTTCAATAATGGTAAACAAAATAGTTTTTATGTGTATAATTATTGTGTTCAAACACAATTATACATCGTTGATATTTACTTGCAAACTAAACCTTCCTCTTAACCTGCATATATATAATAATAAAAACATAAAACTTAATGTAAACTAGATAATCCTTAGTAATATATTAGAACAAACGAATTCATTTAATGTTTCAGTCGAAAGAAAAATTATATTAGCCTAGGGTCATGGGTCCATTTAAATGTCTACAAATAAATGAATAATGTATTATTATTTTTGATTGTTATTCAATTTATTTTTAAAATTTTACATGTTGTTACAGTAATAGGTAAATTAAAATATTTAAATATTATAAATATCTATAAAAGTTTACAGCTTTTACACAGCGCTCCATGTATGCAATTTCGCTACAGCTATGCACCACACGTTAACCAGTTATTAATATTATTATTAATTTTAAATAGAAGTAGGAGTGCTCGCAACGGCTGGCTTCTTCTCAAGCCATTCATGTGATTCTGTTTTTGTTTTATTTTAATTTCATATGTATCATAATTACTCATTGAGCTATACACACAGATTGTAATTTTTTTTTCTCATAAAAAAAAATTGTCAATAGAACTGTGAAACAGATGTGGACAAATTTTCATTTTATATATTTTTCAATTGAATAATATAATGTTTTAAACATGCAGAAAAAAGTAACACTATCTTTTATTTATCACAAAATACTTTAAAAAAAAATTGTTTTAAGTAAATAAACAAAAATTTTGTATTTAAATAAACGCTATTATTAAACTGTAAAATATATTTACTATCGTTTTTGGTTTGAAATACGATTATACTCGTAGCATCGTGCGTCAAACTACTCAAGGAATATGAAAAACTTAAATTTTGTTTTTCTATAATTGTATTCGAATTTCAAATTTATTCTATGCAGTGAGGGAATTTAATTATATTGGTATATTGGTGTAATCAACGTATAAATGTGTATAATGAATCATTGATTGGTGAAATTCTACAAAATTAACAAATGCTTCAAGATAGTCGACATTATTTTTGACTTTAATATATAAATTATTTTAAGTGGTCTACTTTTGCGGATGACGGGTACGTTGTTGTCGAGTTGAACTCAAAATTATCCAAAAGAAAATTCTGATTATTATAATTTACATACTCTTAAATTTATAATATCTGAAATAATTGTATTATTATGTTAAAATCCAAAACATTTTTAACACAACTATCAGTTATGTATTAGTATAAAACACGCGTAGATATTTTGAATGATTTTTTTTTAAGTACGATTACTACTAAAACAATATATATTTTAATTTTAACAATTAAATTTTAATTTTAAACATAACTTTATGGTAAACATTTTCATCAACGTAAATTTTATATTTCTATTACGCATCTCCATATTTATAATTCAATACTGTGCTCGGTTGAAAGGAATTAATTATTTATGACTTGAAAACAAACCACCGCATTTATTCATAAATTTGCGTGTTTTTTTTTCATTAATAAGTCACAGATGCAGTTTTGCACTTAAAAGGTTATATCTGCGCATATATATTGAAAGTCGTGGAACGAGGGTTGTCATGAAAGTTTGTTTTCGACATGAATCGTTAATTTTCTCTCTCTTGGTTTATTTACGGGAAAGTGTATTATGTTAAAAACTAATCTTTTGGCTAAGTATATGCTTATTAACTACATTGGTTATTGATTTATTTTTTTGATATTAGCATAAAACGAGTTGATTTAAATTTAATGTTTGAATCGTAAATATTATAGTAATGCGGCTTTATGTGTTATTCGCAAACGTTCGAACGTGTTAGAATTGAACGTAATCAGACACTCACATAACAAGAATTGTAGTAGTTCGAATGTGGGTCGGAACAGTACGGCGGCGGTGGATGGAAATGAATGCTTTCCATACGTGCCGCCGATCCGAGATACGAAGGTCCCGACATGTCAACGTAAGCATACGTACCTGAAACAAAACAATGATAATTAAGAAACTATTATTTGAAATTATTCGAAAAGAATAATTTTTGTTTTAGTCTTTTCATCTCAAATGTTCTAGATTTACCAGTTCGGTTCTGGTAAGTATTGTCCCACTTCGGACCGGTGAACTTTTGTCGATCACCTTTGTACAGTTTCCAGGTCAGCGTCATTTCTTCTGAAGTATTTTGCCAGCCACAAAATCCCGACTCGAATGTACAACGAGCTTCCACTGGCACAAGCACTAAAACGATTCGATGAAAACAATATTATTATTATAATTTATTTTGAAAACACAAATTATGTATTATAACCGGTAGTATACAATTGCGTACGGGTGCTTATTGAAAGAACCATTTTCAAAACGCGACCTCGTATTTGTATATTTTCTGGTATAAACATTTACACGAAGAATTTCGGAGTTAATTTTCAGTTAATTTTCACTTACATGATTTAATAGTCACATTATCTTTTTTTGTTTTTTTTTTTTTAGACACTAACCCCACATACTTCACAACACATGTATTTCACGAAATTTCACGTATTCAATGAATATGCATCTTACAGGAAAGTGAAAATTAACATTTTAAAATAGAAATTCAACTAAGTTCAAGACCACAATGTCACACCTAATTACATACGTAATTTTTAAGTTACATAAAATATCTAATATTTAGTCTCGATGCATATTTATTGGGAGAAAACTAAGCTATCAATCGTTATGATCTTTATAATTTCTGAATTTCGGAAAAATGATATTTTTAATGGGTTTTAACAGAGGTATGTTAAAAAAATAATTTGAGTTGTTAAAAAATACTATGTATTATTATTATGAATTGTAGATTGGAAATTAAAACTTTTGTACAAATGTTGAAAAAAATAACAAATTAACAATATCCAACTACATAAATATTTTTATGAAAAGTATTTGGAATTAAGATTATTTAAAGGAAACTTTCATCATTTTAATAATATTAATATTATATTAAATATCTGAAAGCAATCGTTATTCGTGTGTTTTGACACTATGATGTAGTTATTTATTTGAAATTTTTAAGGGTTTTTGCTGAATATATTTAATAAAATATATTATTTGGAATAAGACATATTTCTCACAGATTTAAACTAGTAATCAATTGCCAATTTTTCCCCGTGATAATTAATTTTTTTTCATAGAGGAATGAAGGAAGTCGTTAATAGAATTATTATTTATACGTTAGCGTAGGAGTTATTTATATAATACATTTAAATGGTTCATATGATATATGATTCGCGCGTAATGTCAATATACTGTAAACAACGAATATAACATAAAATAAAATTGTTTTATCATTAAATTTTCCGTTTTTAGTAATATTGTCTGGTCAGAAAATTTAGTAGACCTATATTTTATTTCACTTAATGTCGACTTTTCTAGTGAATTGGTTTTTTCATTTAAAACCCTTATGTTTGGTTTACCAAGTATAAATAAACTTTTGTATAACTTTTATTGTATTCAAACAAAATATATGTTTATACTTATTATAGTAGTTTTCCGTCGCTGTTGATAACTAACGGCTGAACAAATGTTAACTTACGGCAATTCTCCGTTTCGTCAGTCTCATCGGGACAGTCCGGACTTATATCGCACACCCGATGATTGGGTATGCATGTCATATTATCAGAACACAAAAAATGCGAGTCTGCAGGACATCCACTCTCGGTTATACCGGTGAAGTATTCTGAAATATTTACAACATCGTTGAGTTAGAACAGAAAAAAAAATTTGAAACACTGAGCTGATAATGAAGAACAGTGTTAAATTTGTTATATTGTTTCTCATATTCCGTTATTACGAGTAGTAGTAGTGTTAATTTTTTTTTACTTTTTGTATTTATCCATATAAATTAATTAAATTATGTTTAATATTATTTTACCAATAAACAATAAAGCCATATGCAAGGATATGAGGGTGAATTTAAAACGAAAATAAGAAAAGAAAAAAATGTTTACAATTCATTGATAGATAAACAAATTTCACGTTTATTAACTTTTCATATATATTAAAAATATCTAATGCACTGCTCACGGTTCATCAATAAAATTTGTTTACATTTTATTTGATATTCATTAAAAAAATAATACATTATTAATACAATTAATTTTGTTTAAATATCCCTTATGATATTATTTAATTTATACTACTTAAATTATATCTTACCATTTTTCGTTGTTGCATATTATTTTTAATGATTTTCTTTGTAAATTTTAATGTGTTAGTGATTTGTAAACATCTCGATATATATTATTATTCAAATAATATAATATATATTATATATATTACTATTCAATAATATATATAATATATATTATATATATAATATAATATAATATAATAATATTTGAATATAATAAATATTCAAATCCAAATCTATATATTTTTTATCAAATTTAATTGTGACAAAAATATTACGAGGAGAAAATTATTTAAAAAAATTTATAAAAAAAAAATGTATTATAATTTTAAACTTAACCTACATATTTATTACATATATTATATTGTTTAAGCTATAATATATATTATTTGCTTTATTTAGGAATTGAAAAATGACAAAAATTAATAATTGTTATTTATAATAGACATATATTGTTTTTTTAATTTAACATCTCATACATTTTATTGTTTTTATGATAAAATAATATATGCATATAAATTGTTATTTTAAACATTTAATAGTAAATAGTATTTCTTTCTTTTTGTTTTATTTGAATAAATAAAAAATTTTCACAATGAAAAATAAAATACAAACATTACTAAGAAAAATTCATCTGGAATAATAATATCGAGACGACAGCTATCTTTTCACTAAAATAAATAAATAATAATTATACTTCGTAAATTATTTAAGAAGCCATATCGTACATATCTGTATTTTGTTTTGTATTTTATTTTTATATATTGTAAAAACATTATTTTGCACCTAAACACAATGAGTTTATTTTGTTTTTATATTTCAATTCACGTTTTTCAGTGTAGCTACTGTCAAAATACCAAGATTATATGAAATAATAATAAATAACAAAAATAGCAATAGTTTTCGATCAGAATTTACGGATAAAATTTGTTTATTCAAAAATTTTGTTTCAACTAACTTAAATGAATGAGCATTTATTACTTAATGAATGTGATGTGTATATCATGGTTTAAAATTTACAGAATGAGTTGGTTGGCGATTGGAATAGTAAACATCGTCATTGATAAGATTACGATGTATCAGTGTCAATAGTGTGTTCGTAATTATTGTACAGTAATACTGTATTGAGATTTATTACGCCAGACATCAGTTGTTGCAATGATGGAATAATTACAAAAACATATAAAATTAATTTTTTATTCATTACAAATGTCACGAAAATGATTGTATTTATTCGAATAGCTTATAAGAAATATGCTATGAGTTTAAACGAGAGTTTACTTGCCATTTTTTAGTTTAAATAATAGCGGCTTTTCAATCGAAAATCAATCTTGTCGACTTTCAACGAGCTGAAAACATGAAAACGTCTAAAAACTTCAACAGTGATACACGAAAATCATTGACGGACCCTTTATGAAGCAATATACTTGGTAAAACATTTTGTCTCAAATTCTTAAAATAAAATGGTGTTAGGTTATATATATATATTATATAATTATATATATGTATATATATAATGTACAGATTAATTTTATTCATATTTCGTTTTTTTCAAATATAAAACATTAAGATATAAAAGTTACCTGGTAAACAATCTTCGAGTTTAATATCATCGATGGCGACATGTGATCCAGGCTTCACGTTTAATTCAATTATTACTTGTTTGGTCTGGCGACCCAAAAGTACTTTTTTTTTTTCCCAATTACTTAAAATAAATAACATATTAAATTAATTTTTATTTTTTTTAAATTGACAAAGCATAAGTTTCATTTTTATCGTACACTATAACCATTAGAAAATAAAAGTCAACACTACCAAAGCATACTACCTATTAGGTGTTTCGTAATGTACTGATTGAACATTTGTTTATATGCAAAGTGTATTAATGTCTATATTTTTCCAAATTATTTTCCGGGAACATTATAAGGTAGTACAAAATCTATGTAGAGGTTATAATATGTAATACGTTTCCCAAATATATATTAAAACGTTTAGTGAGGTTAAACATTATTAATAAAGTCGAAAAATGTACTTTTAGCACAACAATATATATTAATTGTAATACAAGGCTTAAAAATAATCAATACATTTTTCGATTATACGAAAAACATTAAAAGTAATTATAAAAAAAAAATATTTTTGAATATTGCACTTATTGAAACATGATTCTTGCTATATTTTGAATTTATTTAAATTAAAAAGTTTTACCTAATACATTTTTATGCGATTAAAAAAAAAAAATAGAATATAACTGCCGAATGAGTAGCATGCAAATTTTAGAATTTGTCTAAAAAATTCGTACAAAATAAATAAAATATTATGACAATGAAAATATAAATCAAAGCCGTGTGTTAAAGTGACGCCACTTAGACCCCGATGTTTATTTATTCTTGTTTTGTGGACAGGGGACTAATGTACTCTCATTATAATTGAGATAATAAAAGTTTAAACAATATAATTTTATTTTCCAGAATCTAAGTTTCAACAAATATATATTATAACACCAATTAATATATTTCGTAGTTGTTTTCATGTCATGTGATCGTTTCAAGGTAGTTTTATACTCACGTGGGTGTGTTATTTTCAACGTTGTCCTGGATCAATGAAGTATAATTATCAGTCTTCAGCATTATCGACACTTGACTGGGCACAGTTACGTTGGTGTGCATTTGAAACGATAACGAACAACCGTTGTTATCGAACACGCCGACTGTGTAGTATGGACTCCGTATGTAGATGTGGGGCGTATCTTCGTGGCCATATATGAACAAGAAATTCCCTGAGAACAAACGAATCGTTTACAGTTGCGATTGCAATGGGCGGACATTAAAAGTACACGTAACACTGGCTATAACGAAAAATACGCGTGTAGGTTAGGTTATTCATACAAAAGTACAACAATTTGTAATTTAAAATACTGTTTATTGTTTAATAATCATGTAAGATGTATTGGTTTTAACGTTGGAAACGTTTCGCATACGTGTTTCTTTGTAACCAAGTTCTTGAGAATAGTTGGGGTATTTTTCAAAAATTATATATTTTTGGATAGCGCATGGAACTCCAATAACTATCAAGTTCACATGGATGGATAGTTGTTAAATATTGTATAATGCTCATTGACATACATTAAAGAGTGGCAATTGTTAATGTGTGCAATTTCGTCAATATCAAAAAAGATTAAAATATACCAACAAAATATAAATTATAACGCACAGATACGGGTTGTAAATATTTTTACTTTAACTAATTTTTATTTTACAAATTATAAAACTTATTTAATTATTATTTAGATGTGAATAAGTTTTCATTAAATAAAAACATATTGTTATTTCAGAAAAAACTATTATTCTTAAAAAAATAATATTCATTAATTTAAAAGCCAATTTACTAATTTTTCTTTTCAGTATTTTCCTTCGCTAAAATTGGATCACAATTTCATTATAATTATTATAATACTGTAATATATAATATACTATATTATACTATATACTACTATATATACTTGTATGCAAAATTACTTCATTTTTAATAGGAACATATAATGTGATAAAATAGTATTCTAATGGGCCACCAAATGATTTTTTTTTGAAATCCCAACACTTTTTTGACTATTTTACGATCCATTATAGTCTCAAAATTACGGCAATATTATCATAAATTGCTCAATGTATCCATTAACGAATATAATCATCAATAACCTTATCCAATTGTATGGATAGTGAACAAAAATCTATGACTTTGTAGATGATCTCTAACTTGATAAGGGAAGCAGGTAATGAAAAACAACTTATTGTGTAACTTCAAACCAGCTTACTGCTGAAAACTGATTTAACGTAGGCAATTAATTTCTTTTCGTGTTTTATCAAAAATTATTTCATTATAAATATTTTTAAATCAGTTTTATTTTTTGTTAGATTATTTTACTCAAGTAAAATATCCATTTTTTTTTTATTCGTCGAATATTATTTTTTAAAGAATGTCGTAAAACACAAAATAGGCCTCTATAGATTTTTTTTTATAAATTCTGAACAAAACGAAAAATAGTTTATTATGAATAATTTTTAGAATAGATAAGACGATTCAGTTTTAACACGTGACCCCACTTTCCGGTGGTTTATAGTTTGTACTCGATTTAACATTGCTATTGATTTCTCAATAGTTTACTTGAAACGAGCTACCAATAATTTGTAAACCATGGTAAAATTGTCGGAAAATACGTTTTCTACTAAACCAAACTGTTGATGAACTTCAATAATTTCTTGTTTTATTTATAAAAACAAATGCGATTCTATAACCGAAAGATTGGATCCAAGGTATATTATGATATTCGAAATACACATAAAAAATTTCGCGTAAAATAATGATTTTTATTTAAATTTTATAATGAATTCAGTTTTAGAACAGGAGCATTGAAAATAAAATACAAGATTTATCAAATTATATTCTAATAATAGTAAACGTTTTTCAAAAATAAATTGTCAGATTTTTTTTTGTGTTTAAGATCAAACTATGAGCAATATTCAAGCACTTCAGGAAAATCACGATTCTTTATAGGTATCGTTTTTTTATATTCAGGAGACTAAAATTGGAAAAATGATTAAATTTATATTTTTCATATAAATTTCAAAATTTATAAAAGTTGGTTTTTTTAAAATAATGTTTTAAGGAATTTATGAAAACGTAATTGATTTTATGTTTTATTACAATAAAATTGATATGAGCCATTATTATTATAGTTCCTGTTTTACATTAAATTTATTAAATATTAATTATTATAATATAGTTGCGTTGTTCAAATAGTTTTTCAAATACGATAATTTTGTATTAATTTTAAATTCAAAATTGTAATTCAACTTTTTCTAAGTGTACTTTCCGGACCAAGATCCGCGGATCGTTACCTTTATATAGATGCATTTGAAGTGTTGACTAAACAGTTGTAAATATTTGTTATTTTTTGAACATTTTTCTTGCATCGATTAAATTTCATTTACGTTGCACGTTTTGAATATAAATAATTGAAATGGTTTAAAAATATTGACAAAGGGATACAAGTTATGGAAAATTTTTCGTTAAAACGGAAGCGGAATCATAATTTACGATTGTGTTCGTTGTTATACGTAAAGTTTAGGAATGAACTTGGTCCATATTTTCTTGTCTGTAATTATATCAAAATTATAGTGATTATTATACAAAATGTAGAAAATTACGACATAGCTGGTTGGGACAGCTAAACAATGAACCAGACACGTTTTATTAGTGTATATCAATTATTACAATCGATTTCCTACTTCCAAACAATAAAAATAAAAAATTATTTAAATACCGTACAATATGGTTTTGAGTAATTTGAACAAGTTTAATAAAAGTATTCATGGTAAAAATGCATGCCCTATATTTGAAATATGTTTTAAAATTTGAATGTAAAATTCATTAAAAAATGTATTATAATTATATTGATTATTAAGCTAACTAAATAAAAAAAAATAAATACAGTATTTACCAAGCGCATACCCCGGGAGAATATATTACTAATTATATTTTTTCATGAGTTATAAAATCCAAAATTTAAATAAAAATCCTCGAAAAACTAATTTTTTATTAATTTATTTTAATCGCGTTATATTAATTATTTTAAATATAATTGAACAATAACACTTAAAAAATAAATATGTATTGATTTATAACAGTTATTTAATAAATATGTTGTAAACTTCACTATAGTGTTATGCATTCGAGTTGACAAAAGTCCGTTTGCAAATTAGCTTATATAATTTTTTTGATTTTTTGCGTGTATAAAACCATTTGTTTTCTTACGTGTTCGTTCTATTTTTGTTTTAAGGACGTAAAATACTGAACGTCATAATTGTAACGAAAAAATATCAGTGGATGGGGGCTAACATATTTTATTTTAAACTAATCTTTCTGGAAGCATCATTCTTGTGTAAATTAAAAAAAAATGCATGGAACTTTAAATAATTTAATGGAAGTTAAAACCGTAAATTTTCCATGTTTCTCTGTATATATATTTGTAATAGTGTGTCGGGTGAAGAACCGTTTTAATCGTAATACCTTGAGCTGGATTTGATTTCCGGTTCGACCCTGCTTAAAAGGATGTCAATTATTTCATATGCGCACATCTGGGATACTAATCGTAAGATAATAAGAAACAGCAAATATATAGGTGGTTGGGTCAATTCAGGTAATCTAATCGATTAGAATTAATATTAATTTGTTATAATATGTTTGGGAAAAGGAAGTATAGTTTAAAAGTATGTATACATATATTTTTTTATTTTATGTAGATGATGATAGCTCCTTGAAAGTAATACATAAGCGATATCACACGTAACACACGACGGAAATAAGAAAGTCTGCAAACAGATCATGTACTTTGCATGCGCACGCTCGAGTATTCACACATTCGAAAATTGTATGGACAGATTTCCTTGAAAGAAAATAGTTCCGTGTGTTATTGTTCGTTTCAATATGGCCCACCACTAACTCGTTTAGTAACAGAATAGTGGGAAGGATGCATATCCCGGGTTGACTCACCAACGTCAACTAGAAACATAGTTTGT
This sequence comes from Schlechtendalia chinensis, assembly GCA_019022885.1. NCBI lineage: Eukaryota > Metazoa > Arthropoda > Insecta > Hemiptera > Aphididae > Schlechtendalia > Schlechtendalia chinensis. The sequence continues at coordinate 12,850,696 of CM032345.1, read as the reverse complement.
ACCACGGGAACGGGGGAGCCTCACTGCCACGCCGGACCAGTTTTCTGCTTCGAATGCAGTGTCCTCGCGAGGTTGAGGTGCCAATCTTAACTAAAACGTGGTGACTATGGAACCAACAAGGCTATTAAATGAGTTGTGGTGCTCCCCTGAAAGTGTTCGGGCTGAAACCCGGTGCTGGTGGTTAATAATGACGACCCAGGGTACGATTGGACAGGACGATCGAGCTCTGCCTTACCACATCCCTTGAATAACTCCTTGAGCTAATGGAAGCTATGTGGTCAATAAGCTTCGCTCGCAAACCCGGTATACTTAATATTCGTTTCAATAGAGATGTGTGGTCACAAGATGAGAAATGCGATGATTCGAACACGGCACAGTAGTTATGGATAGACACAGTGAGATGCCGCATTATTTAATATTATACGAAAATACGACCATTAATTACTACGCACCATCTAATTGCTGTAATTTGGTACGCGATATTCCCGTAAAATCCATTTAATGATTCACGTGTCATAAACCATTGTTATCGGTTACATAATATGTGTAGTAAATCCGGTAATATTTTAAGACTAATCTCTCTCTGATAATTAGAATTTTTTTTTATCGTATATTTTTTAGATGCTATACATCACGTATGAAACAAATCGTAAAAAATATAAAGAGTTGGTTAATATGAATGCAATAATAATATAAGCACAGTTAATAATTGGTTCGAATAAACAATTCAGGACACTGCTTGGTGTACATCTTTTTAGTCTTTTTTCAAAAGAAAAAAATAATATGGCTAACGATTTCCGAAATTTAAAAATATTGTTAAAATGTTATTAATTTGGCTACGCGTGTATTAAATTTTCAGTTTATAAATAAAAATGGATGTTTTGTCAAATTTTTTAGGTATTTGGAAATTTTCATTAAAAAAAAATACTAGTTAATTAAAAAAAATCCTGTAAAATAAATGTATCTTCCTTGCACATTTTTCTGTTGAATAGTCGGTAATCTTCATGTAAACATCGGAGGAAAAGTATAAATTATGTGATTGTTCTGTACAAACATTAGGTATGTTAATTATTACACAACTGGGGAAACTCGTTCTGAAGTCTAAATAACTTATTGCGATGTTTTTACTTCACGCTCCTCCCCCTCTCCTTTAACAGCACCAGCGTATTTTACTGCTGCGGACCGGTCGCAATTTTACACGAATCCATTGGACCAACAAGTCATATAAACGAAAACTAATGGTTTGGCTGTAATATTTATCAAGGAAAGTTATCTGCGGAATGGATATTTTTAACGTGAACATTCATTTTTATGGATATGGGTCGGAATAAATGTTTAAAATAGGAATAAAAAAATGTTATTCGTATAACTTACTCCACACAGTTTTAAACCCGCAACTCACAATTTTTATTAAATATATAATATCAAACGGTACAAAAACACAATTGTAGAAGATTGTTTTCTTAAGGTGCATTGTAAATGAAAAAAAAAGTATATACAATGCATTGTGATACATCAAAATGAATAAGTAGGTCGGAAATTCCACTTATTCTTCTCCCCTTTACCTTCATGTTTGTTCTCACTCTTATGGTATCTGCTTAAAATTGAGGTTCGCCTCAAGCTCAATATTCGAACTGTAGCCCACGATCAATTACTGGAATATTAAGGAATCGTAACTTCCTATCTGGATCCCCTCGCATTATCGTACCAAACTTTACCGGTCACACCGTGTTTTATAATTAAATAATTCTTCGCGCTGCAATGATATCGTTTCGTATGACACATCTGTGTCAAATAATTGTTAAGCCCATTGATCAAAATACGTACTAATATTATTGAAATAGTCTGCCTAAATGGAGTATAATTTGAAAACGATGTTCACAAAGCTGTAAACAAAGTCGATCATTTTTCATTCATAACAAATTTATAAATGTGAAAAGTTCTAAGCATCGATTTTCTGATTTTATCTAACCTACACATGAATCATAGTAACTTGGACGTTTTCTAATACAGACGTTCCGATCGATCTAGATAGGTTTTTATATCCGATAGATAGAGGTACATTTTTTTTGTAGTATTTTATTATTATTATTATTATTATTATTATTAGCTGTTTCCGTGCATTTCGTTGCCCGTAAAAAAATGCAACAACTTAATGATTCAAACTTGGTTGCTATTTACTCAAGTTATTGTTATATTTATTTTCGACAAACGCCAGTAACTAAAATAATTTGTACTTCACACCAAAGCTTCTCTGTATGATATGTTTGAAGTTATATTTTTTTGCCGGAGACAAAATGTATTAGTTATCAGAAGAACCCTATCGATATAAACCAACGTATAATTGTCCATGGGAAAAACACTCCTTTCTCAAGCCAATATCTACCATTGAAAATATTTGTCTCCGGGACTTATTTATTGTGAAGGCAAATGAAACTTTCACCGAAAACTGCAAGCTTTTAAAAGATCAAAATACGCGGAATGTGCGCCAGTTCTTCAGATGCTGTTCCGGCGAGAATAGCTGTTGCAATTAAATTATTTCACAACTAATAAAATATCGTACGAAAAATGAAATCCCATTTCAAATAATACTTAAATATTCCGAAAATAGCTAATGCAGGAAAAGTGTTGTGTTGATACATCTTGTTATCGTGTGGAAATTATATACAAAGTTATTATGTAAAACACCGAAATTTATGATATCACAAATTTATTTTATTTTTATTTTATATATTTAAATACCCGTATTTTAATACCCTCAGATTCGCACGTACACACCGGTCAGTTGGACAGCTTGGCACATTGCGGTAACCCGCTGAACCAACCGTACACTACGGTTAACCAGTCGAATGACCGCATTGTGGGTAGACGTATAGCGCGTATATACCCTTCGACCCAATTAATACTGTCCTGTCACAATATTTGTTCTCAGCTAACGTATCTTACCTATAAACTACCTACATGTCAAATTTCAGCTTCATAGGTCAAATAGTTTTCGAGATTTCGAGTTTAGTCAGTGAGTTTTCCTTTTGATTTATACTTATATATATACACACACACACACACACACACTCACACACACATATAAAGTGACTTTATTGCCATTTATATTCAAAATGTTGCTTTGAAAACAATTGAGTAATAATCAGTGTGTAGACGTAAAAGTATATAATTATATTGTTGTGAAATCTATTTTTCATCTAATCAATTGTTTTGGGAAATTATAATGTTATTTAATGTTTTCTTAGTAAAAAGTAAATTCAAATTAAAACATAGAACTACAATTTAAATTGCGCTTACAATATAAGCGTTATTAATATAAATGATCTATCAAACATAGTTATGTAATTAATAATGTTTATAAATTATAACTTCTTTACACTTATACACAAAATGAAAATCAAAAATATTTTAAAATGTTTATTTTAAATGAAATGTTTTAAAATAAATATTTTGTGTTCTCTTTATTAGCATCATTTAATAATTAAAATACTTCTACAAAAAAACGAATATTTTTTCCTGTTGAAATACTTGTAAAATACTTCCTGACAAAATGTTTAATATATTTTCACATTACAATATTCATATTTTTATTTTTATTTTTTTGTACTTTTGTTTATTTGTTGTTTTAATAATGTGAATATTTATGGGTTTTAAAGTATTATTATTAATTATGCATGTGCTATCCATCAAATTTAGTTAGCATGAATCTACTAATTTATGATTTGTCGAACGTAAATGATGTTTACACACCTTTAATTTAAATTTTGCTTATAATTAATTATAAATTGTTTGTTTAAAAGATACAGACAATTTATGTGATGTTGGACTGAAATTAAATACACAGAATATTAAATATGAACACACAACACACCAAATGAGTAACGATGTTTATTTAACTGTACCTACGTCGCAATCAGCTTTAAACCGCTTAAACAAGTTTGAAGTTTTTAAACATTAACATGTATTTTAGTGACAGGTATAACGTTTTTCATTCGGTTGAATCAATAAATGTCTCGCAAATATTTTAAATTTAAATTTTCTAAAAAACTAATTAAAAAACTAACTTGAATTTATATTATTTAATTTGTAGCAACAACTTTAAACTTATTAAACCATTCTTATTCTAGCATACTCATGTGTTATTACACCTACACGACTACATATGAATACAAACTTTTTTTGAAACCCAACATCGTAATCACTTGTACTTACATTTTAATGTAAATCATTTAACTTGTGTATAAAAATAAAATAAAACTTTCGTTAAAACTTAGTTAACAAATATTAGGAGGTTGATAACGAATTTTATATTTTATTTCATAATACTCTAAATGTAAATATTAAAACATTTTTAGTACCTTAATCGTCTTTTATTTTATAGTAAAGTAAATTTATCTTTTCTAAATACTTATCTAAATTGGACACTTCAGAATGTAACGTAGCATTTTAATATAAGTAAATAGATACATCGTTTTATACCTATTTATTTATGCACAGTATATTTTGTATTATAATTTAATATAAATTAATTTATATTATATAATGGTTCACTGATTAAACTTACAACAAAATCTAAGTATATGTAGCACGATAATTTATTATAACTTACATTTTAAAACATAATATACTTCGAATATTTAGTTGAGTTGTTAGTTAGCCAAGTGGAGTATTTGAAAAGATGACCATTGTCTTGTGCATATTTTTAGTTCAATGAAAGGAGTAACATGAAATATTTAAAAACGTATTTATCAGAGATTTAAAATTAATTACTTCTTTTTTAATAGTTTATCGTTCTTACAACTCTTATAAACAGCAAATTTATCTGACGCATATTTAAGAAAATGTGTTCACATAACATTGTTAAAATTATTACGATTTAAATGGCTAACTAAAGTAGTTTACATCAATTAGGATAAGTTATTTGATATGTGAAAAAATCACGCCAAATATTCAATGTGGTTGACACAGCAGAAGTATATTAATTAAAATTAAGTCAAAAAAAGTTGATTGTGATTTTGAAAATATTAGTGTTAGAATAGACAAAATGATTCTAATCTTATTGTAAATTTGCGAGTTTATCTAATTTAAATTAATTCTGAGTTTATAGCCATAAAACGATTTAAATATTATATACACTAAATTATATAGTCTACCGTATTCGCTAATTACGATTAAGCTAAGTTTCTTTCAATAAACAATATAATATTATCATATAATTACGATTTGAAACACACACATAAACTTTGATTGAAAATATTTCTCATTTGCATGTTAGAAAATGTGTTAGTAACAGTGTTGTCGTTGACGTGAATTTCGCGTAGGAATGAAACGCTATCGATAATTTTCAGATACGTTTATTTTGACGTTTAGGTGGTCTTAATAGAAAATATAATTATATATTGTGTTATTAACGCGATATATAATTTTGTGTTTCTGATGAAATATTGTAACGTAAATTGCGAGATGTTATTTATTTTATTTACTATCTTTTTATAGATATTATATCTAATCACCTATTAAAACAAAGCACTAGTTTTAATATGCATAAAACTACATTAAATTTAAAATAGTTTTGTAGTTAAATAAATTTGTCGTGAGTAATATAGGAAGTTATATTTATTTAATATTCACAATGAGAGGAGTTAACCAGTTATTTGTCTATAACTTTTCGGTAATTAATTAAATGAACGTAAATTATCTAATAGGAGTATATTCTTGTGGTATTCGAATGAAAATTACGATTCAAACTTTTGGAACTATACAAGTGACAGTTTGACTATTCAGAATAAGTAAGAATTTTAAGGTTTGCTTTTAATGATTATTAGTTAATTAAAGTTTTTAATTTTATTTTTATCTTCATTATTTTTAATCCGTTTTTATATTTATATCTGTTGATTTATTTGTAACTAGTTATCATATCAGGAGGGTAAGTAGATTAGGCAATAGTATAACTCTTGGTTTATGTGTAGACATATTGGTTCGCGGCACCCAATATTTTATGTTAGTCATCGCGTACCTCTAACTACTACCGAAATCGGCAAAACAAATATATTCACCTATTTTCTTTAAACGTGGGAACTTGCGGCTCTAAAAGATGAATATTTTTAACTTATTAAATGTGAATAATAATTGATTATTGAAAGCCACAAACATGCGTGCGTATTCCGCGTTTCGTATTACTCAGAAAAATTACTCTGGTCACCCTATGACAGTCGTCACGATGTTAGCACGTTATAATGTATAAATTAAATCGATTTATATGTTACGCCATTGATTTTGAAAGCTATGACTGGATTACCGCAGATGCTATCGATTTCACTCGTAGGCAATGTGTGCGTAATTTATTCGTTGCTGTGACTTATAAAAGTGGTATTTGTTTCGAATTGGTATCTTCTTGTTTATAATGACGTCATCTGATAACATAAATTATATTCAAAAAGTGATTATGAATTCGTTAAACGCTGTTTTTGCCATTATTCATGTACGCGTCGACAATAATTGTTGTAATGGGAGCCGCATGGATCAACCTGGCGGTATATCGGAAATTCAGAATATTGCAACTAAATATAGAAATAGATTATGAATAGTGAAATAGATTTCCGAAAGTAACTATATTTTTTTAATTCAATTAATTTAATTAAAAACAGATTTTTAATTAAATTAATTACACGATTGCAATAATCCGAATTGTATCGCCATTGTAAAACCATTAAAGTACTATTAATTTCTATAATATATGTAGATAATTAATAATAAAATAATAAAAATATATATAGGAAAAATGGAAAATAAGAAAAACTAAGAAAAACTAAGAAAAAACTATACATTGGTACTCTTATTAATAAAAAACAAAAACAAAGCTTATGAGTATAACAGAAAAAAAATAGAGTTGTATAAAATCTTTTTATTTACTACCGGTTTCGACTAAAATTGATCGTCTGGTATAAAGTGAAAAAGAAAATATAAAAACAAAAGTAAAAAATAAAAATGAACAAGAATAAAATTCAATTCCAGTTAAACGAAATTTCTTTACTTCTATGTAATATTGATTTTCTTTGTGTATTACTTACTTTTGTTGTTGTATTTTATTTTTCACTTTATACCTGACGATGACTTTCAGTCGAAACCGTTAGTAAATAAAAACATTTTATACAAAATCTCTATATACTTTTTATTTTATTTTGTAATGCTCATTGGCTTTGTTTTACGTATATATACATATATTAATAATGATAAGTCTACAATTTTTCACGTGTAAACAATTATTAATCATATTATACTGATTATATCATGTTAACAGTGATAATAATTATCAAACTATACTTTTAAGTATAAATATCAAATCATCTTTATAATTCTCGTGTTATTATTCTTGGTCTTTAAATTGAATATTGATCCGACAATAATAAACAGTTCATTTATATCTCTGGATGTATCTTCACCAAAATTTCTTTTTACACGTAAAATTGGATATAAATATGGGGTTTAAATATTAAAAACTATAAAAACGTAATTGAATCATATTGGACAAATGCAACACTGGCGGTCCTAATATTTACTTTGATAAGTAGTATTTTAGAAATATCACGATTGCTATCCAATAAAGAAAATTTTATATCAACGGTTATTTTAAGTTTAAGTATTTTCATGTGTTTAAAAATATATATTACCTAAACAATTGTTTGTAAAATTGATAAAATACTATCAATTAAGTCATTCCATGAGCCTATACTTTGTAATAAATGTTGAAAATTATAATTGTTCTATATTTTGTAATAAACTATATAATATTAATACTTTTAATTTAAAACAGGCCATATTTTAATTTTTACGTAAACTCTGGAAATATGTTTCTGACTATGTCTATTTATCACTAATCAGACATACAGACACGATCCGTACCATTGGATATGAATGGCAATAAATCTCGACAGTATCTCGTAAATATTTCATAAAAATATATCGAGAAGATATTTTTATTATTATAATAAAATATTAGTATAAATGTAAATAATCGTTTTTGTGCGCTAAATTAATAGACGTGTAAACAACGTCAGTAAACAACGTAATTCTGAAAATTTATAACAAGATATGATTGAAGTTCGTGTGAACCGTAACTCCGCGGGGGTCACATGCAGTGTTCAAATAATAACACAAATACACAACATATATGTATATTAATACATGTACGCGTGTCTGATCTGTTTGGAAGTTATCACAAACGTCTGGTCGTATAAAGCGCAGATAAATTGATGTTGTTACACGTGTTTGATACTTTGTAATCAATAATTGGCCTCATCGGGTAATTCATAGACGGAATATTCCCGTCGTCTTCTACTGTGGTTTCTAGCGAAATACTCGAAAGCGTATGTAGAGCAAATTGATCATATTATAATTAGGACTCCTGACTTTATCTCTTTAAAGCGAAATTCATTTAAAACATTGTTCGCCAACAGTTTTTGATTTTCAATAATAAAATTAGAATTGGAAAATCGATCTACGATTACTTCCAATTAAATACAAATAAAAACACGGCCAATAAACGGACCCGTTCAGATGAAAAAAATAAAAGCTGAATAGTTGTTAGTGGCCATTATCGTTTAGGCGATTTCTAACACCTAGTACTCTTTCCTGTGCTATCAATGGTCCGTCACACAAATATGGTTCTCAAATTTTAGTTTAGCTTTTTTAATAGTAGTTTTATTTAAAAAAAACACAAGACAGTTATAATATTTTTTATGATTATTAAATATTTATCTTTTATAAATGCGTACAAATATACTGATACTGAAAAAAAAACCTATATTTAAACCTACAATAAAATATAGCTTATTTCTTGCGTATATCTAACGTACGATACGATCGACCGTACGAAATTTAACTTTATATATCAGAAATATGAACAAAAATAAACAATAATATCAATAATATCAATAATATAATTATATTTCAGGTATTTAAAACTGTTAGTGTTCAACGACTATTTTAAGATTTGATACATTACAATACGTTTAATACAACAAATTCGTATGATGTAATTTTACTGTTTTATTGAAATTTCATATGATTTAACGTTTGTACATGTGAAATAAACCACTTATTATTCCTTTTTTTTAATGCAATAACTAAGACGACAGACACATCCGAGCATGTTTCACTTATCTTAATAGTATTATCTCGGTTTGTTTATATTGTAATTACTGTCATTATATTATTAGTGCGTGTCGTCTTGACTTGAACATAGAATTAAACTATGTAATCAAAATACGTACAGGATGATCACAGTAAGTTGATAATCAGATTATAAACTTCGTTGGTAAATTTTTTTATTTTAACAAATGCTCGACGTTTATGATTAGTGTACGTCTTAATTGAGGCACATATATGACTACTGGCTACTGAAAAACTAAGCTTATTATTAAATAAAACAAATTATCCAAACACGTTAGACAGTATCACATTATTCGTCATTAACCAGAGTGGTATATTTGATTAAAAACATACAAAACACAGACTGATAACGGAAAATGTTTTCGCGTTAAATATACGAGTGTATTATAACGTCGTCACTCTGTATACGGTTTATCGGATTATAAATTTATATAAATGTAAATATATATATATGTTCATATATATAGAGAGGGAAAATAAACGTACACAGGATTTCAATATAATCCGATGAATCGTATGCATATACAACGACGATTGTCTTTTTTCTTCAATTATTATTTTGTTTTACTCGAAATAAACATATCGTACGATGTCCGCGCGCGTAGATGTTGTTTGATTTAAATCGCACATATTTTTACGCTCGTCGGCGTTTTGAATCGGTTTCCGTAAAGTTTTTTGCCACGCGATAATAATTCGTATTCAAGTCGCGTCCACGATGGCGTTGGGCGTTGTCGACTACATTGTGTTCGGAATCATGTTGACCGTGTCGGCTTCGATTGGCGTGTACTACAGGTTTACCGGTGGTAAACAAAAAACTACACAGGTAGTGTTCATGCAGACCTCTTCTTTTTTATATAAAAGCCAATATAGATGACGCCACAATATTATTGTTATTTTCGCGACTTGATGATGGGCACTCGACAACATACACGACGCGCAAATCCACGTGATGTTTCGTCACGTACGAACTCGAAGTATTTAAAAAAAATAGTATAAACTAAACATGAATATGAGTAAATAACATTTCTTTCAACCTTTTCGATAATATATAACCACGCAGCGATAACAAAACTATATTGATTCAACACGTTTAACACAATTTAAAACGCTTTATTTCCATTGATTTTTATATTCAAGTCTTTTGTTTTTTTTTTATATAAAATTAAACTATGTAATATCGTCGTTTATTCGTTCGACAAACATAAGAAAATAAAGATAATGACAATAATAACTTTATTGATTACTATCTTCTACCAACCTATATACGTATTAACTGTCATTTATCTCTCAAAAACTGACAGTGACAGTGTCAATTCACAATAAAGACAAAACAATTCAAAAATCAATTTATATTTTCCTATATTTCTAAAATAATAAATGTAGATTTTTACAACTCATAGCTTTACATTTCAATTGGTTACTTTGACATTATGGTTAGAAGAAAATTTAAGCATATATAAAATTAAAATAAAGAGTAGATAAATTTGTTTCTAATACTCTAAAAATTATTGACACGTACGTGTGCCTGTGGTTAACAGTTTAGTTTATGATAAACTCATACTCATAATCATTAACTTCTCATACAACAAAAATACGTACCTCACACTGATTCCAATGTTTCATTTAAAACAAAAATCTTTATTTACAATAAAATTTAAGTGTAAATTATACTTATAAACGTCGATAATAAGGTACTTGCTACCTAATGAAAATGCGCACGTACTGTCGCGGAAATTTGTATGTACGATAACCAATGATAAGGAATTTTTAATAAAAAACAGCTTGTATGCAATCCCCCCTTAAGTTAAAAATAAATATAATAAGCTGTACAGTCGAAAAAATTATTAAATTTAAGGTGTATGGGCGACCACCCTCACACGGATTTTCCCACTTAGCAGATTTGCTCATTATTCCACTTTACTCCACCGATTATATATAACAATAATATTATCCGAAATGCATACCCGCAATTAGCCTAACATCGATCAATTGAATATACACAAGCAATTGACACAGTTATATAATGTTCAGCGTCGTTGTAAATTTAATGTAGGGAATTATCGCTATAAATTATCATTATGCTTTTGTTTCGAGTGAAAGAGAAAGACGGTTAGAAATAGTAAATCAGTAAATCTGTAAATAATGTTATAATTTGTTTGTGTTTTGCCCACAGGAATACATGTTAGGCAACAAAAACCAAAGCGTATTGCCTGTCGCGTTTTCTCTGATGGCCAGTTTTATATCGGCGATATCGATGTTCGGACTGAGCGCAGAAATATTTACACGCGGCACTCAATTTTCCGTGATTGTCATTGCGTACGTTCTCGCTGCTCCGGTTATCGGTTACATATACTTACCGGTTTTCTTCAAACTCGGCAACCTGTCTCTTTACGAAGTAAACGTTGACGAACCAATGAAACCTCAACCATAGCGACAACGGATTTTTGAAAATAATAAATATGTATTTTTACTGCACATGTTGCAGTATTTGGAAAAACGGTTTGGTCGTCCGACGAGAGTCATCACGTCACTAGCGTTCAGTGTGCAAATGGTATTGTACATGGCGATTGTGCTATACGTGCCAGCGTTGACTTTGGAAGCCGTGACCGGATTACCGCAGACGGTATCGATTTTACTCGTAGGGGTCGTGTGCGTTTTCTATTCGCTGCTGGGAGGCATCAAAGCCGTGATCGTCACGGATCTGTTTCAAGTTGGTGTCTTATTATTACATCAGTTCGATAATATTCGAAAATCGATTACGGGTTTGTCAAACGCTGTTTTAGTCGCTGCTCATGTACGCGTCGATAATTGCGGTAATCGGAGTGGCCGTTCATCAAACTGGCAATATATCGGAAATCTGGAAAATTGCCGATCGATATGGACGCATTCGATTTCCAAAAGTAAATACACCCGTTTTCATTTTTGTGATTAACGCGTAAACTTGCGATATTTGTTGATGTGCAAATTGTATTATTAATTGAAGTCTATAAAAGTAAATTTATCATGTCGCGTTTTCGTATATTATTTTAATACGAGTAAATGGATTGATTTCGAAATTATAGTGTCAAAAACTCTCTAACGTACGATCTGTGTTTTAGTTTCGACATTGATCCGACAGTCAGGCACAGTTGGTTCAGTATTCTGATTGGAGGTTTCTTCACTCAAATCTCATTGTACGCTGTAAATCAGACACAAATACAGCGGTTTCTAACCGTGAAAGACTATAAGACCGCGCTTACGGCGATGTGGATAAGCGTACCACTTGTGGTCCTAATATCTGTATTGACAAGTTTCTCTGGCCTAGCGATATTTTCGAAATATTACGATTGTGATCCAATCAAGTAAGTAATATATAATGTTTTATCCATATTGTGCAACAGTATATGATCGACACGTGCGTGTACATAAATATGTATTGACTCGAGAGTGAAAATGTAATATATATTTTTTTAATGCACCGCGTATGATACGGGATTTTTTGCTGAAAAATCCAAATAATACATTCTTGCACATTGATATAGCCATGAAAAATTTTTATATTACCGTTTTCAAATATACACGATTTTTTACGAACTGGAAAATATGTAAAAAAATTGTATATAACCATTTTAATATATATTTTTTTTTAATTTCTATTTTTTCTAAACACATCAATATATTTAAAATTATTGTTATGATGCTGAATAGTTATAAAAATAAACACGAATTACTCGTTATACTAACCTAACCAATGGCATGCCTAACGGGGAATACGGGATGTATTTAGCATAACCCCTTCTCATAGGCTCTTTTTCATTTTTTTCAAAAATTTCATTTGTATTACTATTAAATATAAAACTATGGTCGTATATATGAGTACATCCATTCATGCAACTTAATACATTTTAAATATTTTGTTTTAAATTTTGGAAAAAGAAAAATTATGAAAGGAAGTGTTTGGAAGATTTTTTTCAGTAGTTCATTATATTTAAATATTAAATCATACTCCGTTAAACAATATAATAAATTATTTAAACTTTGATAATAACTTAATGGAATTAATTAAATTGTAAAACTTAAAAATTTTGTTGTGCTACGTGAAGTTATCTAAAACGTAATATTCGTAAGTCGTAAAGTAACATAATTTTTGTTTTATCGGCTAATATTATCACATAAATGTAAACTTTGGCGCTTAGGATACATTGCGACTAACATATCATAGCCGACCATCCAGTTTTAGATGTCTATGCTTGCACGACATAGAATCTCATCAAACTGCATTTTGTGTGCAACAATGAATATAAAAACATATTTATATGCTTGAATAATGCGCGAATTATTATAATATAACAATTGATGAAAAAGTTTATTTTTGATAATTGACTTTGTAGAACATTTACTTTCAAATATGACGAGATTTCTTTCCCGACAAATCTATAAAAAAAATTTTATCGTTATAATAACATATTGATACAAATCGTTTTCATACAAGGAACCGATAATAATTTAGGTGTGTCAATAAAAAGTATAAACCTACAACTTTACAAAATGATACGATTAAAGTTGGTAAATTCCGTAGCATACGGTGCATTATTCCTGTAATAATACACAATATATATATACACATAAGAAAGAATGTACACGTTTAATGTTATTTGAATTTGTCTCGCAAAGGTCTGGTCGCATATCGAGTGGAGATCAGTTGATGCCATTATACGTGTTGGACACTATGGGATCGATACCTGGCCTGACCGGGTTGTTCATAGCCGGAATATTTTCGTCGGCTTTGAGCTCTGTGTCACCAATACTCAACTCATTGGCAGCGGTTACCGTAGAAGATTATCTAAAAGTTGATTGAAATTAATTGAGTCGAAAATAAATGTGAAATTTCACACCATGCGTACGATTTTCTAGCCGTTCAAAAGCGAAGAAACGTCAGACAAACGACGTGTTTTTCACATGAAAATTCTGGTCGTAATGTATGGCATCGTGTGCATCACACTGTCGTTTCTTGCAAAGTATCTTGGAGCAGTGTTGCAGAGCGCGTTGACTATATTCGGAGTGATCGGAGGACCCGTGACGGCTGTGTTCACGTTAGGAATACTCGTACCCTACGTCAACCAAAAAGTAGTTTTGTTTGTGTTTTGCGTTGTCCACGTGCAAATGAATCAAACTTCTAAACGTGACATGTTTATTAAATATTTCAGGGTACACTGACCGGCTTATTTTCTGGACTGTGTTTTTCGTTTTTTATCGGATTCGGTGGTCCCAAACCTCCAGTCGAAAATCTACCGGCTTTTACGAATTTGTGCACGAAGTACAATATCTCCACTTCTGTTTCATATTCGTCACTTGACAAAAGGTAACGTTTTCAATAAATACGGTTAATATACTGCAGTATCGATATTTATAGATTTATTAAAGTGAAATTTGAATATAACGAATGAATCAATTTGCTTTTCAGAAACGTATCACACACACACACACACACACACACACACACACACACACACACACACACACACACACACACACACACACACACACACACACACACACATTAATTATTTAGGTTAACCAATATTTAAATAAAACGTTTACTTGGATGTTTTAAATTCATCTATGTCCTTTGAACTTTTTATGAAGATTGGGATCAGGTTCGATATTTAAATTCAATAGCTTGACTTGGTTTGGGTTCGAATAAAAATTTAAAATTTAGTTCGGTTTCGGTTTGACCTCAAAAATTTAGTTTTGCTACATCACTAATTTATATGAATAATAATTAAAACATTTAATAAAATAATTTTGAATGCTGTATAACTGCCCAAATCGGTTAACAAAATTAAATAATTTTAAATAATTTTATTATTACATAATATCTGTGACTTGAACTATCGACCACAGCTTGCTATTGATATACAAATAGGAGTATATTCATTTAAACAATTTCACGGAAATCTATCATTCTCTAACGACAAACATGAAAAAATTGGACGGCGCAATTCGTGCTCTAAATCCCTCTATAATTGGGACTGTTCAGTTTATTGATGGCATTAGTTATGTAATTAACATACATTTAAGAAATAAACTTGTATTTAATTAATTTTACTTAATAGAAAATAAAAAAAAGAAGTTATAAAAAACAGTTTTAGGATTCTCTCTTAAAAGAATAACGAAACTCCAGTTATATTTGTTCACTCCAACATATATATATATATACAATATTATATATATGTTTATATAATATATAATAAAATGACTCTTCATTTTTATTTTATTTTTAGGTCACATCACGACAATTACATATATTTGTATCGAATCAGTTATATGTACTACATAGTTTTAGGATTTTTGGTAACTATTATTGTGGCAATGGTAGTAAGCGCGATATTTCACGGACCGGATCGTGAACACATTCCGGAATTGTTCACCCCGTTCGTTGCAAACCAATTGAAAAGACGTAAAAAGAACAACATGAACCATGCTATAAACGTCAGTATATTTGAGAATTTCGTTTTTCATTTAAGTAATCGAAGTTTAAATTTTCAGTGTTTAAATTTGACAGAAAATTCGAGTTTATCGACATCCAAATAGGTACATTTGAAAATATACGCACATACCTATTGGTATTAATATGCGTTTGAGTAAAATGTTTGTGTATATTGTATAATTGATTAGAAATTAAAAATATTTTATGAAATTAAAAAAATTCTACTTTATTTCAGACAACAAACGTATGTTTTCTGAATTACTTTTCTTATCATTGCCATTAATAATCTGAGTTTCAAATGTTTATTTATAATAAAATTCATTAATCAAGTTTTTATGATATTTACTCACATATCAAACTTTACAATATGTTTATTTTATAACATACGTTAAAAATACAGTAGTAATTAAATAATCGTTTTAATTGAAATGTTTATTCTAAAAATTAATACTGTTTATAAATTCCAATCAAATAACAATTAATCTCGTTTCGAATAGTTGGTTGTTAATTTTTTCCAATATTTTGTGTTTCAATATTTTCAATGTTCTCTTCTCATTACATTGTTGAGTGTCTTTTATTTAATATGTATTCAAATGAGAAAGTTTTCATAAACTTTAAATAAAACTTTAAGAAAAAAAATCGATATTTAAATAATGTAAATAAATGTAAATGTAAAACAAATATATGAAGGTTAAAAATACCAAAGTGGCATATATTAGAACATAAGAAGATGAGATTTAATTATGAAAAAAGTTAATAAATATTTTTTAATTGGCTTACTAATGAATAATATACACAAAAATGCAATTCGTTTACATTTTTAACAGAGAATCACTGTAGTAGGTAATGATAATAAAATAATTAATAATAAAAAATAATCTGCTTTAGTAAGAAAAATCACAGTATATTTTTGTAGATATCGAGAAGTATTTTTTTTTTTTGATACATGCAATTACTATACACATATAAGAAAATACATAAATCTTGACAATCATTTATTGAAAAATTCTTCATCACAAATGACCATCTGCAAATATTCCACCGGAATACTATTGATACAACATCTCATCATAAGTAGAAACAATAAAAATCATTTGCGATTTCATGTCAAAATCGTGTGAATGGCTCTTAATATTTTATATGTAAAAACGACTTCTATCACTATTTTGTGACAAGTATTATTTATTCAGGGGATTTTTTCATTTCTGCTTCTATCAGCCATATCGAAATTCCTGACGAAATGATAATTGAAATTAGTCATCAATGTGAAATATGATATAATTTCACGAATTGTTTGTTACATTTATAAGACGAGTGACAATTACATTTATTAAATGCTAGTTTGTAAATGTTGTTGGCATTTATTTTAAAGTAAATATTAAATAATGATGATAATAATACAATCATATATTTCTTAGTATGAAATCAAAAATATGACATCGGGTAAGAACAAAAGTTCAATTTACTTCTACTTTCCCCATAGTGTATATTGACGCTACTGGAAATGGCAAGAAAATACGTTTAAAACTATAGAATTTAGTTCGTGATTTATTTTATAAGTAATTACATTAATTTATATATTATTAATTGTGTAAGTAAAATTTAAAAGTTTAACATACCTCACAAACTGAGCTTTTAAGAAAATAAATCAACGATATTTTGATTTTCCTATTAATTCGTGTTTATTTTTTAAAAAAACTTTTATTTTAAACTATTAAGCTTTAGCTTTTATTATATTTAATTTGGAAACAACATTTTTAGACATATACAATATATATTGCTCAATGATTTTATAGATAAAACCTAGATATAAATTGAATACAAATTTTAATTTGACGGTTTAATTTTTAATTTGTCTATGATTACGAAAAATATTACTAATACAATGAACTGCAGAAAATAAGAAAAAAAAAATCATTAACGAATAGTTTTTTGATGCATAATCTTTTTTTGGAATTTCATAAAATTGATTTAAAATTATATCTTAACGCCTTTGACGCTAGAATTATTGTCAAGTTTTTAAATAATTTGATTATTATTTTAAAAACTATATAAATTAAAATATTAAGAACTATTATAAAATGGACTGTGTTAACTGAATTCCTCAATGGTTGAAATTTAATTTCTCAAAAGTTATGTTAGATAAATAATCCGTTTTTGCGAAACACTTTTTTCATAAGAGGGCACTGATTTGGTACAGCTCTTACTCAAAACTGTGGCGTTATTTTTCCGTATAAAATAGTCATTTTATATAATTATATAATTTTTCGTTACGTGTGTATAACTGTAGCAGTTCAGACAATATGATGGGATTTACGAATGTGCCGTTGTGTTAATACAAGGTCTGTTTACTTACCTTTTCGCTCTACATTATTTTGATATACACGAGATTGATATTATATTATACAGTTGACCAACATACGATTCAATATGTTTGTTCGAGTCGATCGAATTTTTACGCAAACTAAAACAATATTACCATAATCAATTTTAATCTTGCGTATTATCTGTCTGCGAAACATTACAAGCGCAACAAAACAAACTCCGAACTCTTTGGGGGAGAGGAAGCGCTATTGAACTTTCTTACCGTAATATAACTTTAAATAGTAGTTACAAAAGAGACACGTACTTTTTAATCCGTTAGAAATATTCTAAAAATCATGTAACGGTATGTGAGTTCAAAGTTATTAATGCTTTATGAGTTTAAATTAAATTTAAAAATGTATACACAAAAAAAATTACACGAAATGAAATAACTAAACAAACAAATAATGATTTACGTAAAAAAAAAAACGGGATTGTAGAAATGGTAAATTGGTTACGAATAGACTAATAATATTTCGATTCGATATATGTGGTTTGGTCGGTTCTTCTTTAGTAAATTGTATTTTATCATAATTTGAAATATTATTTTTATATCAACGATCAATTACATACGGGCGATAATCGTGTGGAAATCGATAATCACGCATTTGTAACAATTGTATAATATGTAAATACAAATATTTCGCCGTTTAGGTCGTCAGCAATAACATTATCAAGCACGTAATAAGATCGCTATGGTTTTTGTCCGCGATAATCGCAGTCGGAAGTGATGATTCATTATTATCGGCTCATTAACGCATGTATCTGTCCGTATATACATTCACGAGCTGTACCAAACATTTATTAACTCTAAAATCTGCTTGATAACTTGTGACTATTTTGTACTATTCAAATGAACTCAATGTTACAAAAATAATAATACACTTTTAATGCGTATACGCAATTCTAGATCTTTAGGGCGAACCAACACGAACCAAAGCGAAAAATATATGAATAAATTAAGTATTACTTAATTATAC
The DNA here is from genome assembly GCA_019022885.1 of Schlechtendalia chinensis. Classification (NCBI taxonomy): domain Eukaryota; kingdom Metazoa; phylum Arthropoda; class Insecta; order Hemiptera; family Aphididae; genus Schlechtendalia; species Schlechtendalia chinensis. The sequence goes on along the minus strand of CM032345.1, from coordinate 12,831,709 downwards.
TTTTAGCGTTTTATTTTACTCAAATAAAATTTGGATTAACGACTCAACTATTACAAAACTAGACATCTCGTGAGAAATGTTCTTCGATAGTTTCCGTATCGGTAATTTTATGATGAATGTAATGTTAATTCATATAAATAACGAAATCTTAGTTATTCGTGGACTGCTCAAATGTTTATACAACATTTATCTGTATAACAAAAGATATGTAAACATTTGAAAATGTAGGCTATTATGTTGATGGGTGCCGACAAATATTTTTCACCTAATGACTGCCCATAAAATATATTATACGATTACACTAACGTGAAACATTATGAGCAAGTGATGTAAAAATATTTCATATATTAACGTTTGTTTTAAGTAGTATATAATCGTAATAACATAACACAAAAAGTTCAAAATATCTTTTTTTTTTCAAATATGATTGTTAATTTTTTATTTATCTGATTCGACGGATTTAGAAATACGACATATAGGTTTGCCAGCACAGAGGTGAAACGCGTATTGGTGAATTGCTGCCACTACTCAGACAACAATTGCATTGACTTATAAAATTTGTTGTCATCATTACGCTAGGTACTAGGTACGTCGAGCTAATAACGCGTAAATACCTGTTCGACGGTGATTTACATTAAGCCATCATGACGACATATGGGTAAGCGCAAAGTACGCGAAATAAATAGTATCATTGATTGCGCAATACAAACACTATTTTGTTCACAGATATGCATTGAACACTGGTACTTATTTGAAACATTTAACACACGAAATATAATAAAAAAGAATAATGACTTTTTGCAGAACGAGCACGATTGGCTCACGAATCCCGAAAATAATATGTAGTATCTGTGCGGTGTGTCTTGAGCACACGCGCACACGCAAACGATAATAATTATCATTAGTAGTTACGGTTTGAATTTGCATTAAACTACAACGAATATTTTCCCTCGAGGCAAACGAATTATCGTTTTGATAGTCGTACCGTATATGACATAGATGGAAATTAACTGTATCCATTTGTTATACATTTTTAGTTTTCTGTCGTCAACAACCTGTATACCGAACGAAAATAATAATAGTCACCCATAGACATCACCGTTATGGGTCATAATAATATGTATTTTTCCAGAAGTGATAAGTCTTCACAGCTACTTATATTTTCAAAACCGTGGCAGAAACGATTACATCACCGCATAAAACGATTGACAAATATATTATTAGATTTTGCACAATCATTTTGTCCACATTATCCTCCATTTTATTTGTTTTGTAGGTTTTCCGCATTTCCACAAATTTAATATTCAAATAATTAATTATTTAAATTCAAAATAATTTAAATAAATAACTTTTAATTTTCAATTGACAATCACCTGTTTTTAGATTCACTAAGATAATGTTTGACAGTTACAAACATGCGTCTTATTACAATCCTATTCTACTATTATTTAATATTTTTACGTTTTACCAATAATAAATATTATCATTATTAAATTATTACTACCATTAAACCGTCAAAGTTTTCGTTCTGACATTTATTCTACAATATCATGGTGGTCAAATAGATATAGTATTTGAAATCAAAAATTGGAACATATATAATTTTTTATATTTTGAGTTTTAAAAATTACTTTTTTGAACTATCGTTATAATTAAAGTTATAAAAAATATAAAATTTGGATTCTGGATATGACTGGTAGATAATGAAAACTATTGTTCTTCTTGTAATGTATACAATTGCAATTAAAATTGTAGATGGTTAGTATAATTAATTAAAATAAATCTACATAGCGTGTAATATATATCCATCATGTTTGATTTTCGTGTAAAACCGATCTTATAATTTTATCGTTATAATAATGTAACTAAATTAGCAACATTTAAAAACGCATATGCGATTATAGACATTTTCTAAAAAGATAAAAATGGAAAATTAAAATAAATAATGTTTACACATACTATATATTATTAAATATTATATTAACTTACAATTTTCCAAAAAAAAAAAAATATTTCTATGCAATTATCATACGTAGCTGAATTTAAATAAGCCGAAGAATACATATCATATTATGATAATCTGTCAAATTGTACATTATGTCGGCCTCTAGAACGGGTTGTTCCTCCATTGTGTTAAAAAAGTTATTATATCGAAAATAATTCGTCCAAATCTATTATATTCATTTATCATATACGGGTATTGTTGCGAGTCCCCGGGATAAAATATTCCGGATAAAACATTCCCAGGATAAAATTTCCCCAAAAGTAAAGATGTTTTAAAATAATAGATACAAATATCATGTTAACGATAAACGTATAATATTTGGACCATGCAAAATTTTTGATTAAATTTGAAAAATTGGGATGGAAAATTTTCTAGTTTCAAATTCAAAAGTGGCGATGCTACTAATGAAATGCATTGCATTTCACCTAAATTCGCTAAAAGAAACAGTCAGACTTTTATACCACACATCGGCACGGCATTTTGTAATGTTGCCGTGTTCCCCGAAGTATAGTGTGAATGATCATGTACGAATGAAAAATGACTTAAACTATTGACCTCGCGTATGTTTGTATACGCACGGAAACACTAGTCAAAATAAATCCACGCACAATATATTTACGCTTGAATGATGTATAATTCATGTGCGGCGGGTCCACGTCCGTTCTATTATATAATGTCACAATTATATAAACCCATTGAAATTCGGCATGCACACTATTTTAGTATACAATTATTATTGTTGTTGTGCCTTTTTTTTTTGTCTATCTCATATTATGTTTGTATGGGTTCTCGGTGGTGGTATCCACAAACGAACTTTGTTACTCAAATTAATTTCGAATATTTAACCCAACAAAAACTATGACGTTTATAAAACTATGGAGCTGTAGACGAATCGTATTGGAATATTATATATTATACGCTATAACCAATATACAAATATTTAATATTTGTATGTATATAGTATCTGAATTCGTATGATATGCGATTTGCAAGCTTAAAAATTCTATATTTTTTCATAAGACTTTTTAAAATAATATGTCATTTCTGATAAGTTCGTTGAACGTAGATTAATCTTAAATATTTTATTTATATATTCATTAGATTATGAACGCAAAACATTTGTATATATAAAATTCAAACAAATGACTATAATGTGAAATTCAGTTAATTAAATTAATTAATATGTTTTCTCATATATATATATATATATATATATATATATATATATATATATATACATATATTATAATTTCTTTCTAAACTAAAATTTGCTACAATTCCATCAATTTAAAATAATGTAAAATTTACGTTTTACAATATTTTACAAATATTATATGTTTATCATGTACAGTTAAATATAATCAAACATAGTATCATTAAATTGCAATACAATTCATATTTGCTACATGTAACATGCAAATGATATGAAATGTATATTTTTGTTTTTTAAATTTAACCCTGGAAATTAATTTGTCATTATCATATAATTGGTTAATATATACTTATTGTTATATAAATTTTATCATAATTATTATTTTTTATTACTTACATTTTTGGTTTGTTCTGTTTTAACAACTTTAACCAGTTAAAGGTTTAACTCTAACCAACTTTAAAAATTTTTCTATATATAAATTATATATAGTATAAACAATTAATCACTAGACAAATAATAAATTGTAGGTAACTGAGTACATTTTAAAGATATATAGTGTTTTGGAAAACATAAATGTGCTAAAAGAACAATTTTAAAGTTTAAATTGGTGTCGAGAAACAAGATAATACTAACACAAAAATATTTTACGGTCTAAATATATAAAAAACTACAATATAGTTCTTGATTATATTTCAACCCGGCTTTAACTTGATAAAATAACATATTAATATATAATACAGCTATGCAACCAGTGTTATTGAAGTTGTTTATAAATTTAAAGTAAAAATTTGTATAATAACTATCCATTGTTATCTATTATATTCATAATTTATCACTAGAAATTTGAATTCACATTACACTAAAAATTAAAAATGTATAAATTTCGCAAAAAATATTTATGAATTTGTTGCAACCAAAACGTCAATTTATCGTACAATTTTTTTTATAGAAATATATACGAAGTCTTTAAAAAATAACACAAAATTATGTTAGTAAATTTGTATGCATATTATACTTAAATACTTTTCAATTGTTTATTTTAACGATACAATTTTAATTTTAATAAAATTGACAACCCGTATAAATTTTCATTGCATGATGAATAATGGTTTCAAAAATCATTGATCAGACTATATATATAATAATTACAGTCATTCAACCAAAACTACAGACTTAAAGTACAATTTTATTCAATTGTACAATTAAATGTAATTTAATTCAATTTATATACATTTTTATTAGTCATCTCTGAATTGATTTTCATATGTAGGAAATTATTAAAAATATTGCTCTTTAGTTTTTAGTATATTCGTTAGGAATCCAAAAAAGAGTATTATATTGTCAAAAATGTATATGATATAAAACAAATGAACAAATTAGTCGAATGACATGACGTCTTTCCGTACGAACTTTTTCCAATGTTCTATGATCCGAAATTAGTTTTTTGCAAAATTGGTGGACCGGTGTTCTTCACTCTATATGATCGTTTCATTATTGTAATATAATATAACGAAATAATTATAAACTAACATATTATCTCGTTCGATTCGCTGCTTACCAAAACTTGGTACTAAAACCTAATACGATAACGAGTTCTATGCGAAATAAAAGCAATGTTAAGGACCTGCAAAACGATATTCGTAACACTCGCTACACTTGGTTATTTTCATTATCTTTTAGTGTATAGTGGAAGTAACAAGCTAATGTAGGTGTATAATATCATTACTTACTAATATTTAGTTGATCAGATATTAAATCAATATGAGTTTTCGTAGTTTACTTACAATATGCGTTTTGAATAATATATTCATACCTGAAACATAAAACAATAATAATAAATTAATTAATAAAGTTTCAAAGAATATTTAAGGATTTATAGTCAACTATCTAATCCTTATTGACTAAAACTGTAGTTTTAAAATTTAATTTACATAGAAAATTTTAGTAATGGATTTACAAAATGTAATTGCACAATAGGTATTGTAAATGCTTCGTTAATTGCAATTCAATTGTGAATGCTAAGTCCAGCCTATATCGATTAATATTACACAACTTTGTTCACAGTTTTTGTTTAAAGTTCAATAAATAAATAATTTACTAATTGACGTACATTACAAATAGTATATATTACTATAGTAAATGTTTTATTTATATTTTGTTGACAGTACATCGGTTAAAGATGCAAAAACATATAAAATATAGACCAAAAAAATGCATCGAATTGCATAAGTTATAAATAACCTTGTCTTTAAAAAGTCATAACGACTGATTTCCGCGCGATATGTGGAAGTCGAAACATAACTATTTAAAAAAAAATTATTAGAATTCGTGAAATCGATTGAATATATTTTATATATTTATTTTAGTGGCTGGACTTACGAATGCTTTTTTCAATCGTGTTGTTTTCCATATGGTATTTAAAAACGCTATTGGTTTTATTAACTCTCAACCGTATATTTAAGGGCATTAACTTCGATTAGGAATAAACAATTTACAAATAATAATATGCAAATATTATAATACATTCAACGTCCCAGCCAGGACAATAGAGCGTGCGAAATTGAAAAACGAACGAACGCCGTAGCAAAATAATATCGAATTTACTTGTACGGTTTATTATTGATTTAAACAAACACGTCCCAATGGTCTACATATCGTTCGGTTATTATTATACCACATCTGAAGTATTATCGTATTATAATTGATTTCGTTTCAATAAACGTGCTTACGTATACGCACACACAGCATGGTGTACGCATTAGTAACAATATCGTAAAACTCTTCCGTTTTTCAACTGAACGTTAAGCACGGCGATTCGTATAGGCAAAACGGTTACTCCGGTGCGTCGGAGCAACGTGATCGACATCTTTTACCGTCACCGAACAAATCGTCGACGTTTGCGAATCGTACACGGGAAAAACGTTATTGGATTGTGTTGGAAAGGTAAAAAAAAATTTTAAAAATTACTAAAAAATATTCGTAAAAATTGTCGAGAATCGTTTGTTTGGAAACCGGACCGGCGGCAAACCGAAACGTGTGCCCGGGAATGCCGAGCGGACGGATCTCGGCGCCGTCGGGTCGGTGGCGGTCGAGCGCGCGCGCGCACCCGTGACACCGCTCGCGGCAACACAGCGCGTCGCCGACGACTGTCCCTATCCGTCCGCTCTGCCGGCCGCTGCCGATCGATTTTCCCGCCCACTCGCGGCCGCCCGTTTTCGACCTTTTTTTTTTTTTTGTTTCCCCCCATCTCCTTGTCACCCGCTCTTGGTCAGCCGGCCGGTCGGTATTCGCTCGTCGCAAAATTATTGTTGCACTTGATCGTTCTCGCCGTGGAGATATCGCGAAACGTGAAACGACAACGACAACGAACGTCCGCCGAACAGTCTTCAACGCGCGGCCCGCCGTAAAACGCAGTCGGTGGAACTCGTGGCCAGGGGCGTCTCGAGACTCCTCCATTTAGTGGTGAGGGGGGAAGAGAAGGTATCAGTTTTAAAAATTGCCTTGGCCACATGAAAAGACAAGCAAAAGTTGTAGTAGTAGATGGATATGTTTTTTGTGTACAGGTAAAATGCTATCAAAAAACAAATTTAGATAATAACATTGTAGTTTATTAAAATATTGTTATTATTATTATAAAACCACAAACAAATATATTTACTCATACAGTTCCTAATTATATAGTAACCTGTAGCTGACATTTTCACTTGCCGACGTTCGAGGAGAGACCATTCGTTTACAATTTCTCGAATACTTATTTTATTTACAATATATCGAGCCGAAATTAGTATTGATACGGAATCTAGTCTCTTATCGCACATTGAAGTACGTATGTGGTTTTAAACTAATTTTAAGCGACTAAAAGACGCCCCCTCCCTCCGAAGTCGAACGTCATGACTTTGCAGACGTCATTCGCTGTGACAAGAAAAAGGTCGTCTATCCCAATTGTATAGACTTTAGTACGAACGGGCGTGTCTGGAAACCGTTAAACACGCCGGCCCGGTACATTGTGTATTGATCACTATATATATACATTACGCTCTATACTGTAAACAATCACGTCGTTCGCCATCGATTTTAAAGTTACCAATACAATTATACTTGACCAGTGACGTAATAACATGGAGGCAAAATGGGCGAGCAAAAAACCGCTTGCTTGTCATCGAATGTCGAAACATTAAAAAAACAATGTTCTATGTAAATGTATTCATACGGATATACGGTTTCGCCTTTTTCTAATCAATCTACAACAGTATAAATAAAATGTCTAGAAAACTGTTCCGATGATTGAGGTATTTATGTGTGACGTATGGTGTTCGAAACGTTTTCAAGTGGAAGGGGGAGAGGGTGCGATTATTGAAACAACATGGTGCATTTATATGTTTTTATTCGTTCGCAAGCAATTAGCATAGCTCGGGTATTCCATATTGAAATGTTTATCGACCATTTAAATTTTGTAGGCGATTATTAACAAAACTATAAACATTTGATCGATATTTTTATATTTTTCGTGTCGGATTCTGTATTGTTTGTCGTCGTTGTTACGTTAATCTTCATTATGTCTAAAAAATATTCAAATGATTACAAAAAACGTAAAATATTGAAAAAATTATAAAATATTAGAACAAGTTGATTTTTTTCCTGGTTTGTTCCTAGCGATAGTAAAAGTGTGGTTAGTGAACATTGACTATGTTAAGAAGTGCTAATTCATATGACCCGTTTGAAACTTCCGACTCTGAAGTTTTACTAGAACCGTGTTCATCTAAAGGTTTGAGTAAGAATACAACTTTTGATATATTATTCGAAATTTGTATGGAAATATTACCTTGTCCAACTGATTGAGGTGATTTTAACGTAATATTCAAAATAAGCGGTTGGTAGTTGAAAACGAATGTTATGTTTAAAACATTTTTCATTGTCATTTCTCCCGGTAAGAAATAGTTCATGTCGACCTATTTCGCCACGGATATCACAGATCCTTGTTAGATGGCACGTTTAAACAGAAACGCTAATAACATACCGATGCTGGATTCTGATGGTCGTTATCCAGATGTACAGTTATCACGATGATCGACTCAAATGGTATTTGCAATTAATCGACTCCGTGGAAAATTGTACGTCGTCGTCGTCAACATGCTGTTTCTATTACAACGCGCATTCCATTTTATAGACGTATTATAGACGTGTATCTACCAGAACAACAGTTATGTCTCATAACGTATTCAAATTGTTTACATTTAAATGTGTCGTGATAATGTTTCTAACTGTATTTTTTTGAATTTTGCAATTATTTCGTGATTTACTTGAAATGAAAAATACAATCATTGTAGATCACATTAAACAAATACGTTTTGTGAAAACAATCGTAACAAAAATTAATTGTTACATGGTTGAAACCATTTCGTTTTTGTTACAGATAAACGTAAACTTTGTTACAATGCAATTACAATTTAAGGTTATGTAAACTTTGAAACTATGTACTCTTAAATAGATAAATTAGATAAAATAGAAAATTACAATTCTCGTCAATATATAAATACTGTTTACATATTACATATAAAGTACATTTACGAAAATCGACTTAAAATTAATAAAACACTTTTTAGTAAATTATGCCGAAAAATTATAGATTATCACATACGAAATAAATTATAATAAACCGAATAGTTATATATTCTAAGGATAACGTGGTATATTCAAATGTATTATTGCCGTACGGTGTGATTCGCATTAGTTAAATGCTATGTGCCGAACCAGAAATGTTTCACGCGTAGTTATGTGTGTATGGTCTCATCAAGCACTAAAAATTTAATTTAAGTGTTTCACTTAACCTCTTATTAGCTGTAAAATCTAAATTTTATTCGTCTCTTAATCTATCATTTATTTCTTGTGATAAACCTTAATTTATATTTCAGCACAATTTACTAAAATTTGTTATTAGTTGTATTTGATATTGTAATATATAGACACAACATTTAGCAAATATTTCAAACATTTTTCTATTGGTTATGCTAGAACACATTTTCCTGTGACTCGTATAATCTTAACCAAACATTGTAGTTGGAGTTCACTAATCTATTGATTTGACTATTGCAAAAACAAAATAAAAGTGATCTCAACAGTATTACAAAAATTATAACAAAAATGGTAATAATAATAATATAATGTGGAAGATATATTTACGTTCTACTATCTGATTATATTTTTTTATGTTTAAAGTACAATTATCATAATCAATTGAAAACATTTTTGAATGCCACTTACTAAACATTATTAAATAGCCCTTAAAAAATTTAAATTAGAATTCGAAATTAAGATTCGATTATAAGAACTATGTTTAAAATATTTGTAATGTATTTTTCGTAATAAAAACGTATTTTTGAAAGAGTGTTAAGTTTTATGTAATGCTTCACATTAATAACAAATAGAAATCATATACACTAACTAAAATATACACGCATAAATTGGTTTAATTAAAAGCTTCAATTCATTTTGCTATGCTTATCTGTATTCATATGATTAAGCAACATAGTAATAGAAAAGCATATATGAATATAGATTTTAATTTTATATGAAATTTACATATTGATTTTCACGGTTTTTTGAATTTATATATATATATCGACTCTTAAATTCTATTTTAACATTTGAAATTCAGAAATTGAAATGGATATGACATAGCATAAAAATAAATGTTAATAAATAAACAGCAGTACACGATTTCTTTGGGTGTCGTCCCAATTGGGATTAGTATTCAATCAAAGATGTTAGATTTCTATAATTCTTTTAAATTTGAATGCAAAAATAAATTACTTGGTTTAAAAAAAAAAGTCTGAGAGACGCAGTATTTTAATATAATTAGAAGATTCGATAAATATTGTTGAAATTTTATATAAATTTCAATAAATATATTACATTTTTAGCCTTTAAAAAAATACAAAAACTTCCATGCTATAAAGAATATGTCAACAATTTTATCGGTTCTTCTGCAACTTATGGATTATTTTTAATTAGGCTTAAAAGGATGTACTGGGAAAATCAAAAAACAAGTCAAAATAGTTCTAACCAGATATGATTTGCTATCAGAAAGTGCTTACTAAGAACATCGTAGAAATCCTTATACACAAAAAATAGTTCACAGGAAAAAAACATTTTGATATAAACATTAAGTACATTTTTCGATTTACTATTTAGATTTCAAAATTTGTTTTCTGAATAATGGTTTTTTTGGTTCCAACAGATTTTAAGTTATTATCAGTTACACAATACTATATACCAAAGATGGTTAAACTGTGGCTATCGTCTTATTTACGAAAACAACAATTTACTATTAATGATTTAATCTATAATATTGATTGAATTTTTTAAATTTTTTAGTATCGTTTTATATATATTGGTGTTCCTAGTGATCATAATCATGTTGGCCACCTCTTCAATATAAATATACATCAATATAATCGATAAATTATACACTATTTACAATGTTAAAAGTACGTAATGTCGTAGATTACTCTTGTCGCATTGTGATTTATTTAGTTATCTATAAATTGTGGTACGCACATAAATTTATATTTTTCCTGATGATGGTGGAAGTTATTCGAAATATTTCTATAAATAGTGCAGGGATTTTTGGTTCGAACGATAAATGCAATTAGAGTGTGTTCATACAGAGCCGTTTCGTGAATGCCATCGAAATTGTTACACATAATAAGAAAATATATATACCTGTACGTTCGACGAACTACTAACAATTTCTTTTTATGTGGATTTAAGACATTTTATTTTTGTCGTTATTTATTGAATTTTTCAGAATAGCAAGTTTGAATTTCTGCGACTCGTTTCGCTTAAATTACTGTTCGGTCGAATGGTTAGTTCTTTTTCTCTGGGTTCAAAAACGTTGAAGAGATAACAAATATAATGAAATTAAACACGTAAACTCACAAGTAAACTAAATGAGAACAATATGCTTTTATGTAATTAATTTACCATCTCAACCCGTAAACACAATATAATTGACAAATAAATATTTTTGTTCATAGTGTTTAATATGTAATGAAACTCATGTTGCACACTCACGCATAAAATGGCATCTTAAATACAACTATAGAAAAATTGTAACTGACCGACGCCGAACCAAATTACCCAAAATTAAAAAATTAAACACCCTATTAATAATAGACTAATAATAGTGTGTGATAACCCAAAGTCTTTAATATTTATTAGTGACTTATTGTGTATTGATTTGATTGACAATTATACAGGATTTTTATATTCAACAGACGTCCATTATAAAATGAAATAGCTCCAACTCAGATACACAATTGGTAATTGTATTTAAATTATATTACTCACCATATGAATAATTATTTATTTCAGCTTATAAAAGTGGACTACTTTATTTTGTACAATTCATGATAATTGATTTTTTATTTTAAAAATTAACGTTTTATAGTTAATATACTTATATGTAATTATAATGTAAATTATATAACCTGACAATATTTATTCATTTAATCAAATAGCATTTTACGATTTCACATTAAAAAACTAATGACTTTATATTCTCGAGAATCGTATACTCATGAAAAAAATCATTAAATGTATTTTGAAAATTAGAAATAATGATATAAAACATGTAAGCATTTAGAACTTATAGTGGTTGGTATGTTTAGTTTGATCACTAAAATGTAGAACTATCTATATTAAAATTATATAGAAAATCAAAACTGTTCACAGATTATTAATATTGTACATAGTTACTCATATAAATTGTATTACACCTCAACCGTTTCCTTTTATTCGGGATTTTTCTCTTATTGAATATGTACGAATGGCTGCAGTATAATGTTAACATATTTGTATAAAACATACTTAATAATAAATGTAATAAATACTAATAATTACTAATAATATCATAACAATATTATAGCGTAAACTTTTTTAAAATAACAATGAAAATAATTTAAATAATATTCTAAACTGACCATCTTATGTTTTATACACAAATGTGTTATTTAATTAACACACACGGTTTAATTTACGGAAAAGTTATAAATTTATGGAATTATTACATAATGGAAAGGGATACATAGATAACATAAGTGAACAGCGGCAAACTATGAATGTGATGAACGATGAGCACCGGTAGTGGGAGAATGATCGGCGACGATGGCACACTTACGTGATTGTATAGGCAGCGAGGAGTGCTGCGGCCGAGTCAGTTGTAACAAGGACTACTCAGGTTTCACTATCCGTTTTTCTGTACCTCTTGCGCATACGATATCAAATACGCCGAACGTAATTTGCCATACACTCGCATAATTATTTTTCGAATCGATTACCGTACGTAAAACACATAATTAGCCAACGTATTTGTAAAGATGAAATAAAGATGCATGATGTAAAGTTACCATTCATTCGAAAAAAAAATGAAATTAAAAGGATTGCTTTTATATAATAAACATTGCCCCAATGTTGAAGTTTTCGTAGAAAAATATTATAAAGTATTTAATTTCGATGAACGAAATGAGACCGTTTCCGTTACAACCATTCACATTCCCGCGACGTAAGTATTCGAATATTTTTTTTCGTTTATCAAGTTTAAAATTATTTTTAAATTATACTGGCGACGATAGCAAGAAATCGATTGTGATCAGCGGTTCGATTCCAAATGTAGCCAATGAGATTTTTCACATCGGTGGCGTCAGGTTTCTGGTTCAAGCCGTCCAAAATTACCCGTCCCGTCCAACTTTGGCATGCCCAAAAACCATCTTCGACTCCCCTAATATGTGAAAGGTGCAATATCTGAGCATATTAGTGTTTATAAAATAAGAGTGTATTATTAATTCTTATTTATTAATTATTTAATTAATATTAACACTATTGATTGATTGAATTGCAACGAGAGCCACAGTAATAATTTATGATTTAGAACAAATTATGTAAAATACATGAGTTTTAGTTGATTCTAGTTATTGTACTATACAGAATACTCATGCTCATAATCAATTTTCAACTGTAAAAATAAAACTGAAAATAATTACACAATTTCTTTTCGTTGTTCTAAAAATAATCACTATTCCATTGCTAATGTATATTCTATTATCTATTTTCGTACTGTACATATTTTGATGTCCATATATGAGCAAAAACATATTTAAAATGGTAAAAATAACTGGGTCCCGACTCGGTATATATAAGGGGGTTGAGACACTATCATTTCGACAGCCTTTTAAAAATTCTCCCGTTTTGTTTCGACGCTGTTACGAAACCTACACAGAGCAAGCTTGATCAGCTTTCAGCACAACGAGCAACCATAATTAGAATCACTACAATGTTAATATATGTCGTATATTACATTTTACACAGTGTTTTTATTTCTTTTATTTTTTTTTCGTAAAATCTCTTTTTTCTTAGTGATCGTTGACATTACAGCTTTCCACACAATAACTTGTTCACTCCCTTTAAGTAGAATAAACCTTGAATACCTGTCATTACCTTCGTTCATTACGCACGTAGTGAACACAATAATCGGATATTCTCCTGGTGGTAGTCGTCAGTGAGAAGTGTGGTGTCAACGCTGCTGTAAAACTAGGATCTTAGTTTAAGTTCTTACGTTTAAATATTTAACGTTATTGTCGTTCGGGTAATAATTCACTTTAATATCATACATTATATCGTTTGGTAGTAATTCAGTGACTATCAGACACAGGATGTATGTGAAATGAATTTTACTCGATAATCGAATATACTCTGTAGATTGAAAAATGAGAAAATTGTTCTCCGTTTTTTTCATCTTCAATATGTTGGACTATCCTATTTATTGTCGTTGAGTAATATTAAAAACATAAAACAGCCTTTTGTACGTTATTAGTTGCAAAATTCTACTCTAAAATGATATGGGACATTATTTTTGACTAAATTTTTGCAATGAATTACGAAGCAATAATTATTAAATAAATAATAATAATTATTAAATATTATTTGACAAGGAAATTGGCTTAGTCCAAAATATTGGAGTTAAAAAAAATAATCGTCCTATTTTTTCACCATGCACATTATAGCAAACTAACGAGAAAAATTTATTTCAGATACACTCTGTATATTAAATATATTAAAAGTCTTTATTCTTTAGTGCTAGCAGTCGTATACAAATAGTCTATTATTTTGTTTACTCAAAAGCACATTTTTTGTGAATAGATTCGATGTATCAGACAACTATTGTCGTTTTGTAATAACGTATCAATATCAGTATAGCAATAACAAAAAGACAATGAAGATGAATACCGCCGTTTTCATCGTTGTGATAATTGTAATTATCGCAGGCGAAAATTCAATTGCTAATAGTAAATATTATTATACATTTAAAATAAATTTAAAAATGTCAACAAATTATAATTATTATAAAATATAGTCCATTTTCTAATTTTATATATGATTATTCAATGTTAAAATTCATTAATGTGCACCTTATGATTGAGTAGTACTAGCTAGGTTATATTGGGTAATATTTGAGACAAATTGTTTTTACGACAAAGTTTCAATCATAAAAAATACACATTTTTTAACCCAAAGATGAAAATTTAAAAAAAAAACCACTTATTTATTTGTTTTTACTATAGTTTACTTCAAAAATAGCTAGACAGGAACTTTTAACGTGAATCTGATGATAAATTTATAGTTGACATAAATATAATTAAATAAATTAAATGTACAAATTATATAATAGTTCAAATGTTACCTATAATTCAATATTATTTCTAATTGTAATGAATGAAATACATGTTATTCATTTTGAATATATTTTCATTGATATAACTAACAATGGTTAAAAAAAATTTTAAACAAATGCATATGAAATCAAAATAATATATATTTAAATAATATAATATTTTTAATTTTATTTTAGACTGCATACGT
Source organism: Schlechtendalia chinensis (assembly GCA_019022885.1). Classification (NCBI taxonomy): domain Eukaryota; kingdom Metazoa; phylum Arthropoda; class Insecta; order Hemiptera; family Aphididae; genus Schlechtendalia; species Schlechtendalia chinensis. The sequence goes on along the minus strand of CM032345.1, from coordinate 12,816,635 downwards.
AAGATTCTTCATTACCTATTTTCGTAAATACTATCACATACTATATCATTAATGAATAAAGAAATATATGTGTATACATATATATATATATATATATATTTATATATATAATATATATATATATATACAAACAAAATTTAGTTCGATAATAAATAAATTACACTGGTCAACAAAACAAAACAAAATTTTATTGCCAACGTTTTTTGAACAAATATTGATTCATTTGAGGTTACTTAGTAAGAATAAAATACTAGTTTTATCATATTGACTCATATTTTTGAGATATGAATATCTAAAAAATTAAGATTTGTCATTTTTTGGCTATTATATATATACGTTATTTTTTTTTTTTTTTGTTGACCAGTTTTATCAAAGAACGTACTAATATTGTAATATATGAATTACACATTCTCAGTGTCAATAAAATATCAGATTAAAAACTATATTCTTGGTATTATATTAAAACATAGGAAATTAATGTAGTTCTAGTCAAATTGATGTTCCTGGTATAGTAATAATTATCATATGAATATGAAATTATCTAGAACAATTGACATATATCGGAATGGACGGTTAGTACTATACTTTAGTCTAAATTAATTTACATTATTAAGTATATAAGATATTGAACATTTGTAATTGTTACATGTATAGAACAATTTTATGTAATAAAACATCATATCCACTTAATTAAATGCATCTCATCGATATTATCACATTAATGATATTTCAAAAACATTATGCTCAACTATATTATAGATTAACTAAAAATATATTATTACACAATATAATTGTATTTATTCTACACTATTTTATTATTTTCAACGTATAGAAAATTTCAATGGTGAAAAGGCATTTAAATATATTTATCGTTACATTAACAGTGAGTGATTAAATTAAATATTTTTCACCACTAAATATATTTCATTTCATCACATTATGACGTAATTGTTCGTGAATTGAATGATTAGAATAACGCAGTTCCATAGAGTGTTTTCTTATAACTATGAATTTTCAATTTTAATCACTTCTAAATTCGGTGTACGATTTTTTACTATATACAAATTTAATTAGTACGCAATATATAAATTAAAAATTAAACTGAACCTAACATATTTTTTTTATGTTAAGTTGTAAGTTTAAATCGACATAGGTAATCACAATTTTAGAAATATTGACATTTACAATGATTTAATGGTTTCTATAAATAATCTACGTCAAGGATATTAAATGTTTTTCATTTATTTTCGACGTTGTTTGTTTGCATTTATAAAAGTGCAGTGAAAAAACATTATCCAATGTAATAAAACAAAAGGAATACAATTGTGGCAGAGAATAGTCCATTTTCAACTCAATTTTTTAATTAACATCAAATTATTTTAATTTTAGAAGTATTTTATCATACATATGCTCTCTCATTTTCTAATTAAATTACTACACTCCGATCTGCATGTTGTGGTCCACGGAAATCTTCGTTGTCGACAATGACGATAAATTCGACAGATAATTTTTTAATAAAATAAAACTTTCTTGATATATATTTTTACATAAATCAACTATAATATCAGTCTATAGTATCTAATATATTAAAATTACAAAAAATGAAAATAATAAATCTATAAAGACTTTATTTGCAAATTCTAATCTTTTAATTAGTTATAACTTGAAAGAGTTTCATGAGGTATTTTTTGAAGTATGTATTGTATGTACATATGAGAGTATTTAAAGTATTGTATTTTATGTATTTTATGGGACACAAATAATAATTTTGCCTCAATATTATAATAAAATATTGAAAGAAATATTTAAAAACTTTTTATTTTTTTAGTCAATAAGAATTCTTTGAAATCAAAAAAAAGAGGTATCGTTTTTCATCAGTTTATAATATATAGTCTAAATTCTATTAATATGTTATGCACTAACTGTTAAAAAATATATTAAAACATTGATTTGGTATTTTATGTTGTTACATTTAATATTTTGATAATAAAATATTTGAATTAAATCATATTGTTTTTTAAGTAGAATAATAAATTAATGAAAAAAATTATGTTTAGTTATCGTACATGAATATTGTAATTATCTTTTTGACGAATTCATTTTGAGTATGTAAAGCTATTGTTATTTCCTAAGTAAATTTATTAATAAATTTAGTATTTCATTATAAACACATATAAATACAATGGTCTATAAATGGAATCGTTTAATGTTTAGATTTCACTAATTACAGTATCATAGATCCATTGAATTGGTGTTTGAATAACATAGGTATAAAGTTCACATTAATTTATACATATATATATTTTTTTTAAATATAATTACTATTTTGGTTAATTAAAATGTATTTTACGTTAAGTAATTTATCAATTATACATTGTTCGTGAAAATGTTTTCATAAAATATATAGTTCAATGTCGTACAAATCTATCGTATATTATAATTGTGCATAGTTTGAGAATTATTGTTGTAAATAATATGTCAGATGACAAGTAACTTGAATATTGATTACGATTGGTAATAATCGAATAAAAATTACTATCATAGAAAATTATTCACAGTCAACGATTGAACAATTAACATCTCATTGCAAGAGTAATTATAAAAAAACTCATTATTACATATCTTACGATTTAAAAATATTTAATGTATACATTATTATTTAATAGCATCAATATTATTTGTGTAAATTTTTGTGATAAAATTGAAATAAAAATTTCAATTTTTTGTTCCCAACATAAAATCACACCGATAAAACTTTTTTTAACCATTGTAGTATGTACGTAAAATAATTTATTGCATTTCATTAACTTTTAAAATTAAAAAACATTTAAATATATATATATATATAATATATATATATTATTATATAGTGCACATTAAATATATTTTTTTTTTATAAAATAAAGGTACAATAGTTTAAATATATTTATATTAACAATATATTTTCTAGATTATATAAAGAACGCTGGTTTCGAAGGTACATTTATTGTATAAATATTATATTACTTATATATTAAATATTATGTTATAGGTATATATATATAATCGAAAAATAATAGTAGACTAAAATAAATAAGGGAAATTTATTAAAACTATAATTTGCTTACAGCAATGTGATAAAATAGTACATATACAATTTTTAAACATTTTTATTTTAAGATGGATGCAATTTCATATCGATTCTGAAACATGCATACTTTAATATAAGTAAATAAAATATAATTGATTATTATCTTAAAAGAATATATTTTTATATAAAGTTAAATTTTTTATTCCTAATTAAATAATTCATCTGAAGGCTTTAAACATAACAATACATTGTAAATTTAACAATGTATTTTATATTTACTTGTTTTATTAAAGTGATGGTCAAATAAAATAAGATTAATCGTTTGAAAATCCATATTTATTGTGATATTTTAACTGTTTTACTGACTTTACTGACTTTACTCACTAAAAATGTATTCAATACCTTTATAAATGTATGACTTAGATAAACATCTAACTTAATTCATTAGATTTTCAACATTATTATATCCATTTTAGGCGATTTGTTATATATGATGAAATGATTCACATACGAGTGCATTTAAATTAGTTTATTATTAATATAAACTATATTCAAACACTTTTATTTTTAGTATTACCATTTTATCTTTAATTAATGTGTGATAAAATGGTATTGTGAATATATTATATATTTTGATAAAAATTAAGTAGTGACTGAATAACTTGCTAATAATAAAGTGCTATATAACTTTATGAAATTGCAAGCACATAATTTTACGACTATTTATGTTAAGAAATTTGTAATTATATATATATATTCAATATGTAGTAAATACAAACATGAAATTACCTAGTAAGTCAAATTTATTTTTATTAACTGAAAACTATAAATTCTGAATTTAAACGTCACATCAACATATCTCTTGATTACGATTGAAAATTATTTTTCTAGAAGTTTTGTATATTTTTATTATGTAAATAATTAAATAACACCAGAACTTTTAATTCAATGCAGACATAGATCATATACATATTTTTTTTTAGGATATAAGCTATTTGAATGGCAATATTATATTATACATTTCTTTACGAGAAATTCGTTAAATGAGATTGCACACATATATGTGTGAAATTAGTTAAGTATAGAAGAAAGAGAACACCTTAATTTACTATTTTTTTTTTTTTAGGAATAGTGATATCATATCATAAATACATACTGGATACTATATCAGAAAGTCTTAGTATGTATCATTATATTATAATAATATAACAAAAATATAACAAATACGCTAAAACTGGACTTTTAAAAAGTAATTCATTAATAAATATAATAATTATAGTCTAACATGAATCCTTATGTTATATCGTAACTTATCTATTTTGGTGAATGTTAATGGACTTACCAATATTCTTTTACATTTCTAAGAATATATTTTTACATAATTTCACTTAAACTTTAAATGAATTATTATTTCTTTATAATGTATTTCTGATTTAGTTAAAAAAACATTTATACCACATTTTGTTGATTTTATTAATTAACATTCACTTTTACTAAAATTCATATTTAATATAAATCCAGTTATATGACTTGCCTAATATCTGTTTTTGATTCATTCACTCTGACAAAATATATTGTTTAACTAAATAAATATATGTTATTAGAACATTTTCCTGCAAAAGGGCCGAAAGAATACTGTCAAAATAAATTTGACCATATACCCATTACAGATTGTACAAGTAAGAATATAAGCTATATATTATTGTATTATATTTGTATACTTTTTTATCGTAATGAATTTGAAAAAACCAATGAGTATATGAGTAAATCACATAAAATACAGTTAAGTTGATGAATTATATTTATAAGTCCTATATGTTGTGATTGCTTAACATACATAAAATAAATTATATATATATGTATTGGTCTATTAAGACCACATCCCTAAACACAAATCTTGTAATCTGTCTTTATTTTTTGCAGCATCATTCCAACTAATTTAGGTCCTATCGTTCTGATATTCTTCACTCATTTTAACCTTGGCCTTCCTAAATGCCTTTTTCCTATAGCGTCCTCTTATATTACCTGCCTAAATATAGACTCTTGTTTACGCAAGACATGGGCCGTCCACATTATTCTTCTTTTAGTTACTTCTTTAATTATATCATACCTCTCAAATTTTATTTGAAGTTCATAATTATGGTAATTGGTTTGCTTATCAAAGATTGGCCATATATTTTTGTTAGAAATTTCCTCTCGAATATCGCTAGCATCAGCTCTTCGGTTTTTTTCAATATCCACGTTTCAGATTCATATAAAACAATTGATCGCAGTATTGTCATTTATGTCTCTATTTTTATATTTTTTGAGAAAGTCCTAGATTTATGTACTTTTTCTAATCCAACGTATTTTTTAATTGCTAGTTGTATTCCCGACAACAACTCTACCTGAACGTTATTATCCTGAGTTATAATAGACCACAGATATACAAATTGCGATACTTTTTTGAAAGTATGGCCTTTTAGTTCAATGTATTGTTGTAATCCAAAATTTCTGTTTCTTCGGCTAACAATTATGAAATCCGTTTTGCCTTCGTTAACAGTTAATACTACATTTTCTGCAGCACTTATGAGTTTTCTTCCCAAACATTTTATGATCTCTATATTATCCTCTAAGAGAGCAATATCGTCCACATGTGCTTGAAGTCCTATTGTACGATAAATCTGACCTAGAGCAATTCTTTCTGAAATATTCATTTCTCGTACTACATTCGCTACCAACGTGTTAAACGAAACTGGTGATAGTGCATTTCCTTGTCAAAGACATTTTGTCGTTTTTATAAGTTATAGTGTATGAGTAGTATAACTATCTTGATCTCCATCTCCGTTTAGATAATGATAGCTTCAATAAAGTTTATTTTTTTTATTGGGAATCTAAATTTCTTGAGTATATTAACTAAGATCTTTTTACAACTAGAACCAAACGCTTTTTAAAAATCCACAAATAATGTTTACACATTCTAATTAAATTCCCACTTTTTTGAAAATTTGTTCCAATGTAGATCTATTGGGTTTAAATCCACTCTGAAAGTCCCCTAGTATGCTTTTTGCTTTTGGTCATGAATATCTAGTACATATCTATAACATATCTAGTATACAATATGTAAGGATTTTATATGTAGTGTCTATTAATACAATAACTTTAATACATATATATATGTATATGTTTATTAGTTTGCTCTATTTACAAAAAAGTAATCCGCTGGAATGTAGTAATTACAGTGTTATTGTATTAAAAGATACAACATATAAAATCCTAAAATATTTTAAGCTAGATAGAATAAGACCAAAAGCAGATAGTAGACTACGAGATTATCAGGGTAGAATTAGATCCAAAAGATCTACAATATATATATATATATATATATATATATATAAATATATATATATATATTATAAAAATGTAAGTAATACATTTCTTGTTCAGCTTGGGCTTTTATTCACGATAATTGTTGAATTACTGGTTCATTTTTTGTCTATTTTTCTGTAATATAACTAGAAGTTCTGATGTATGATGTCTGATATACTTTGTTTAAATTAAGGTTTTAAAAAAGTTTGCTCTGCAATTTCTCACTTTGTTAGTGTTATACTCATATAATTTATAATTTATTCAATTTTGTGAACTACACTGATTATTTCGGAAATGTATTAATTTATAAATCGATGCCTGACGAAAAAATGTAAATTTATACATACAATTTAACTCTTAATTAATAATTTAAAATAAATAGATTAAAAAAAAAAAGTAAAATTCGTTGTTAAAATACAGATACTGAAAACTTTTAAATGTAAAAATGATATTTATGTTTCTTATATTTGGATATTATAACATTTATAAAAATTTACTTATTTACTAAACTTCAATAATAATTCTAATTATTTTTTATGCTTAAATTTATGGTCAATTTCATTATAATTAGTTAATCAATTAATAAATCATGCTGATATTATTACGAACGGGTAAATGTGTGTAATCGTTCTATTATATTATAATTATTATTAAATTATCAAATAGATCAAATAATACAAATTGGAAAATTTGAAGGTAAGTACTTTAATAACTCACGCAATTAAGATAATATAATGAAAATGAAAACTCAAATTTTCATAAATTATATGAAATTATTTTAGAATTATTTAAGAAATTAGGCAAAAATAAATAAAATAAAAATTTAATAAATTGAAAGAAAATAGTTAATATAGAATTCTCAGACATCGTTTTACCGAGTTTAGGTTTGTAATTCGGCGTTATGATTGTTTATTTTAGGTTATTTTCCATGCATATATATATATATATATATATATATATATATATATATATATATTATATATATATATATTGCTTTGTCTAAGAATGTAATACATTTGTTATTAGGTCATAAAACAATTAAATTTTAATTAAGTTTTCAATGCATAAAAACATAAAAGCGTATATTTTAAATAATTTGTATATTAATTAAAAAAGTCCTGAAAAATCATAACAATTTATATTTGTTATCGATGTATTATTTTAAACCTGTAGAAAATTTTGATGGTACACAAGCATTCCAACATGCATATCTTAAACGTGAGTAATTTCATAAGTATTTGTTTGCTATTAAATAAAATTTATTTTGTCAGCTTAAATAAGCAATGTTTTATTAAAAATCAACTCATGAATATTATATAACTATTAACCACCAATTTAAAATAGTGTTTATTTATTGAAATTATTAAAAATTTGACCTGAGGTTATGTGACATAATGATGTTTCAAAATGCACGTCATAAAGAAAATCTTATATATTTATATGAAATTGTATCCAGATTATGGATATAATCTCATCTACTTGAGAACACAAAAAAAAAAAAATTGAAAAAATGTATAACATTCTGAAAATCAAGTTTTAATCATATTTATTTTATTTGATTCGCTATTAATGAATGAAAATCAATTCACGGGTGAACGAAACGTATGTTCAACGTCTGGATCTTCTTTTATAATCGAAACTCATTGGTTTTAAAAAATAAATATTTATATGTTAACTAAGTTTATTGATTTTGCATTTGAGTTTATTAAGAGATCACGACGACTAAAAATATAATGTCGTTAGAACAGCCTGCTAATGAGAGCTTATCTCAGCTTGTCTAGACCTAATAATATATATAATTTGAAAAGTTACACATGATGAAAATTGACCAACACTTCAAATTAGCTAAGTTACAATATGTAAAAATACAAAATATATTGAGAGTCAACGTTTTTCATAGAACATTAGTTAGTTATTTGATTAATAATAATTTTCATTTTTCTAGTCAATACGCGAAACACATTTGGCAAGAAAAAAGGTAACTAACTTTTTCACAAAATTACTACTTTATGGATTATAAACCATAAAAAATTACAATAAATGAATAGGTTAAATTTTTTTCTACAGTTGATTTATCATTTAGAAAGATTTTATTACACTATATTCTCAATATAGAAAAAAAATAGTTTAAATAAATTGTATAATTTTTTTTTAGAAATTTTACATCAATATTTTGAATACCTCTATAATTTCGTCATTTATAGTATGTAGTATAATATTTTATAACGTGATTGTGAATAAATCACAAATTTAAAAAAAATGTATATGAAGTTATCACATTCAAAAATATTGGTAATTTTAAATGGGATAGTTTAATTTTTAGTTTACAGAGATGACATGCTTCAAAAACCAATAGATTGGTGTATATCTTATATTAATAGTGCGTATTGATTTTCATACATCGTAATGGTATATAGAATTTCAAAACCCTTATTTATTTCGTATTAATTCTATGTATTATAAGAAACTTATTGCCATGTAATATAAATACACGTTCTTTTTAATGAAAATTAATTATAATATAAATTAAAATATAATTTATAATTTAAGGTATTGAAAATCATCTGTTAATTGATAACATGGAAAATTGTTGTGAAAGTAATAATACTGATAACTAATTTTCGTATTATAATCAAAATAGTAAAATGTTTAAGGATTAATAATGTTACGACTGTTATAAAATGAAATTAAATTATTCTAAGTTATTTAATTTTAACAATGCATCTATTTTCTAGATTTCTACACATATGTAGGTTTTAGTGGTAATTTATTCTATTGTACATTAATATATTAAATGTTTAAAAAAAAAATTGTCAGTTATTAATTATATTATTCATTAATTATCAATATTACTTAATTGGAATCTTACAATTAATTTGCAACATCATATTAAAATAGTTTTTAATTATTATTGTTATTTAGGAATAAAAGATTCGATGACAGCAGTGAATCACGCATATCACAGATTAGGTGAATAAATTAAGTTCTTTATTTTCTAATTTAATTATATTTTCATTCAAATGAAAAGTTATAAGCATTATCACTTAAAGTTTTAGCATGTATGTATGACGAAATGTATGTATCGTAAAGTAAAAGAATGGTTAGTTATTGTTACGAACCCCTGGATGTGTAGAGCATTTGAATGCTAACTGAGAATTTTAGGATTTCCAACTTGGACTGTGTGTCATCAGTCGGGTTTCGATATGTTAATCAACACAGTGCTTTTTTAAAATTATTATTTAATGTAATTTAACTGTAAGTTAACTTTACATAATAACCGACTCAAATAAACTAATGTATGTATTTCTCATGTGAACTGAAGTGTAATATGTTTTGCTAGATCCCACAAAACTATCGAATATAATCGTGTGAAACGCCTTAACCATTTTGACGGCCAGTATCAACTGATCCAACCGGCTCAACTGGATAGGTCACAACATTATTAAACAAATTACTTTTATAATTTATAATATATTTATATACAATTTGTTACATTACTAGTAATTATATTCATTATAAAAAAAATTTGGAAAATATTTTTAATAAATTTAAATATAAAAGGCCAAAATCGGAAATTCTAAATCAACGATTCCAAATTTAGAAAAAAGTAGATTTTAATAACTATTGATATCACGGACTTGATGTATTCATATTCATTAAATTTGGTTAACATTAGAAGTAAATGGTGATTAAAAAATATATACATTGGTAGGAGCCTAATTACAGTTCCCCGTAATCATATTGCTTAACTGTCAAATTATTTTAAGCAGCATTATATATATATATTTTTAATGTGTTTATATTTTGAAAATAAAAAAGTTGATACAAGGTCAATGAATGGTATGTGAATTATATTTTAATATCAAATAAAATTTTTTTTTTAAATTACATCCTTACAAATTAATTTTAACCGAAATTAAAACAATATAATTAATATTCATTATAACATATATTATAATATATAGTACTATATATATATTTATATATATAATACATTTTACTTAATAACTTGTAAGGAATAATTAGCTAATAGATATTCGTTTGTATGAAAGCATCGATAACATATGAGCTAAGTCAGGCAATTTAAATTCAACTAATTATAATGTAAAATATTAGAGTTAGTAAACTATATATGTAATTTTATATATGAAAAGGACGATGTAATTTATTTATTATTAGAATTATTTAAACAATAATCCAAAATTATAGATATTTTATTTTACAGTATTCGCAATTGAAATTATAAAATCGATAAATCAATTATATTAACTTTCTTATTTAGCTGTATCCAGTGGTTATTACATGTATATTCTGCAAAATGTAAAGAAAAACTATGGTATGAATCATTATAACTTAACCCAAATATTAAAAATATATAAATAATGAATTTTTAAAGTGAAATATAAATAACGAATATTATTTTATTATAGCATATAACATATTTTATAATAAATGTTTTTATGTATGATAACGGTTTTTCATTATAATCTAAATCTACTGAAATTTCCACACTTATTGAAATTGGTTACCTATGTAATCACATATAAAAATTAATATAAATACATATCAAGAGAAAAAGAATTTCAATTTACAAAGTACACAAAGGAATCATTATTCGATGTTAATTAAAATTTTACTTCATGTTCGTTATGTTCAGTAAATATGAGTTCACATTAACTCCATTAATTGATAATTGGCCCTTATAAAGTGTAATGTATAAATAAATAAATATATATATATATATTTTTAGCGCATTCCGGGGCATTAGGACCAAAAGAATATTGCAATTTATATGATAAATCTTTAAGAAATACATTTGAAGAAATTCAGGGTAATATGTCCACTTCTAATCCATTATCCTATATTTAAACTCAACCAAGTGATGATGAATAATACAAAAAAAACGCCTGATTCAATATTCCAGAGACAAAAAAAAATATTTTCATTTATCATAGTTATTCGACCTGAAGTACTAAAGCCCAAATAAGGGAGATTTTTTAATAAAACCACAACATATAATATAATATGTTAATGGCAATGATAAATTAAAAGTGTAATTTATTGTAAACAGTTACTCACTCGCATAAATATAGTTAGAGAACTATTTGGTATTGATTACTATACTACTATACATTGTCTAATATGTCTCAAAATTAATAAAAAATTTGATGTAAAAATTCATTGAAAATTAGTTTTGTCAAATTCGCACAATCATTTAATATTTGTAGCTGATTTTCTAATATATAGCTTTCCGTAGGCATCTTTATCGCCTACAAATCGTTGTCATTTTGTTACCACCAAAAATTTGAATTAGGCCAGAATCCATCAGATATTGAATAACGTTATATCGACGTAGCCAAAATAAAATTTTTCGTATGCGGTTTATCAAAAAAGTGTTTCTGTTATTTTGTACTACTGTTGAAACGATATCGTACTTATATTTTAATAATTCAGTGAAGGAAATGAAGTAATAAATACTTTTCAATCGACATATAACTAAATATTAAATTTAAAAAAAAGTCATTTTAAGAAATATATTTAATAATAGTGTGACGGGGTTTAACATTGCGTTTTTAATAAACCGAAGTGGAATTGTCAATGACTTTCTTGACATTTCTCAACCCCATTATCTGATACTTTTCAGTCGGTGACTGAAGCTATGCTCGCCAAAATGACGATGAACATTACCGTTGGTTCAACTATTGTAATTGTATTCTGACCGCGATATGTACCATATTCAATATGCGTTTTTTTGTAATTTTCATCGTGTTGTCAATTGCACGTGAAAACGGTTATAGTTCCAATTGTCTAATATTTGAGCGTGACTTGAAATTTGTGTGGCGCGTGTTCATTTTTGCTGTCTCCTTTTGTACTGTCATTTTTCATATATATCATCATTTTATTTAAACGAAATTGCCATCGCCCAAATATTAACTCATATTATTCAAGAAGTATATAAATTTAAATATTTAATTCTAAAATAAATTCTAAAAACAGTAACTATGATAATATTAAATGATAGTAATAATGTGTGTCTATAGCAGAACAAAAAATAAAGAACATTGCTAATTCTAATTATGAGGCCATTCCATCATTTTCATTTACACCTGATCAAGGTAATTATTATGATACCTGTTATGATCTTAGAAATTATAAATCATTGTTGATGTGGGCAAAACTATGTAAATTTTTGATATTACAAAATTCAATTTAATATTGATGATATTATTCTGAAATAGGGTTAAAATATTGAAAATAATAGGAATATTGTATTTTCCTTAATTTCATATGTTTTTTCTTCGATTTAATTGGTAAACTAAATAGTAAACTGACGACAATAAGTAATTTTATGTTTAAGATTTAGTAAAAACATATATGTCGAAGATTGAATGAAAATAGTTTGTATTATGATTAAGCATTAATTATATAAAACTTAATTAATATAATATTAACATTAAATATATGTTTATAACTAAATAAAAATTATAATTATAATAATGAATATAAAAAAAAATTTCTTTTTTTTTTTTTTAGCCGAAAATAATTTAGTATCCATTCCGAATGTTGCTTACAATACCTTTCCATTAGATTCATCTACATTTGCACTCAACCAAGGTTATTATAATGACCATTATTATGACGTGTAAAATCATAAATAATTGAAGTTGCCTGTCTGATAAACATTCTTAGTTTCACCATGCATTTGGTATTTCTATGAATTGATGAATATTATATCGTTTTATTGTACATACGAATGTTTCACGTTCAGTTTTTAACAAAATTGTATACTAAAAATAAAAATGTGAAGAAACAAATGTATTTTGTACATTTATGATGTGAATTATATAATTATTTCTCAAAGTACGATAAATACTATTTTTATTAAAATAATTTTATGATTATGGCATACTTTCCTATACCAAAAATTATACAATATACATGCATGCCTTGCTTGATTATAGACCTAACTATATTAGTGTAATCATAATATTATTTAAAAAAATAACAATATTTATTATGATATTAAAAATAATAATAGTTATAATATAGTATACAGTCCATTTCATATCTTAATTATGATACCTACCTATTATATTCAACTATATTCGAACTTGATCAAGATTTATATTATGACTATTATGATGAAATTGTCAATAATTAAATTGTCTGTTCGCTGCACTTTTTCAAAGTTATAGTGTTCTTAGTTCATTGTCCTTGAATTAATATTGATACGTTAACAATAATATTATAATTTAATTCAAAATGATAAATATTTTTAAATATTATTAACAATATTAAGCTTATAAACATTTTATTTATACCTGCATTTAAAAAATACTTGTAAAACTCTTATTTTCTCATGAATATGTTTTATTATTTTTTCATTTTAATTTAAAACTATTCAATAATTATAAAGAATTTAAGAAAAAATATTGTCTTATTGAACATACGAACTTTTCACGTGTAGTATACCAATTAATTGTACACTAAAAATTAGTTGAAGAAAAATATCTATTTTTACATGTTTATAGTTTAAATACTGCATGTTCGTATAATCGATTCACTTACATGCTGAATACAATTTTTAAAAATAATACTCATATGATTAAGGCATCGCATAATATATACATTTTAAATAATACAAAGTACATATTTAATTTGAATAATTCAAAATCCCAATTATGTTCGTATAAAAAAAAAATTGTAATATTCATGTTAATAGGAGATATAGACTCAGACTTATTTAAACAAAGCAAGACGTAGCAATAGCAATAAATCGTACAAATTATTATCATGTTTTTTCAGAATAATAATAATTATAGTTTTAATAATAAGAGTAATTATAATACAAATTGAAATTTTTTTCAGCTGAAAATAATTTAGAGTCCATTCCAAATGTTAATTACAAAACACCAATTCATTAGATTTATCTACATTTTGCATTTGATCAAGGTAATTATCATGACCTTTAATAGACCTGAATATTTTAAAAATAATTGAAGTTGCAACTCCATTGAATATTTTTACTGTTATTTAGTTCATCCAGTTTAAACTAAATTTGTGTTATTAAAATTAAAAAAATAAACTAATAATTGTATTTATAATATAATTAATAATAATAATGATTAATATAATAATACTAATAATATACATATAACATTATATAATGTATAATTAATAAAAATAATACGCTTTGTAGCTGTATATAATCCAAATTATATTCCTGAGTCTTATTTAAACACGTTTACCTTCGGCTTCATCTTCATTTCATATTATCAAGTAATTATTTTAAAAATAATCTTTATCTCAAAAAAAAAAAAAAAATATTTGTGTTATAAAGACTATATGTATATATTTCTGCATTTACCAAAATATTTTGTATCCATTTTTTTAAAAATTAATGATAATATTTCAAAATAAGATAATATAACTAAAAATGATTAAATAATAGATAAGAATATATTGGTTGTGAATGAAAAAGCAATGTCTTCTTGCATTTACCAATCAATATTTTTCATAACTATATAATAAATGATATTAAATCTACGTTCATTTTAATTTGCTTCAAAATAATAAAAAGTAAAAAATTAAAACTATCATAATATTACACTTAAGTATGTAAGACTTTCTACGATAACCTAGTGTAAAACAATAAATTAAATAAAATAAAATTAAATAAGGATTCGCGGTTGCTTATTATTAAGAATGTTAGAATTTTTTTTTTTTGTACTCAAAAATAATAAATAAATTATCATACTGCAGTAATTTTTAATTTAACGTACATGTTTGTATTTTATTATTAACTTGTAGACCCGATAATGCTTATAGATGTTTTAAATAAATAAATAGTTAATAAACAGTTGATATATAATAAAACTGTAATAATCCGGCTTCGCCTGTGTGCAATTTTGTTATGTAAAATATTTTAAATTGGATTACTTCTGTAAACGGTATTAAATTTCGATGAAAATTTATTTATAAAAAATAACAATTTAAAAGACCAATATAGTTATAAATAAAATAGTTTATGATTTTTTTTAAATGCATATTTCTTCTTAACCCAATAATATTATTTAGACATGATTATTCTTAAACCTCAGTATAAGACACTTCAGTATACCCGGCATTAATTTTTTCGTCAATCGCTAAAAATTTCATGAATGACATTTCGGGTAGTGTTGTTTATATCAAAAATTAATATTGTTTGTTATTTTGGTTAAGCTATTTCGTGAAATCAATGAATCTATACTTATTTTTATAATGAAATAATTCAGAATTCATTGTTTTGATAATCATTTGTTTTTAATGTGATCATTGCAACGCTAGGTAATGAACAGTATTTTTCGTCTTTCTGTTCGTACAAAAAACAAATACTGTCGAAGGTTTACTAATTCTTGACCACTTCACGTAAAACTGCCTTTAGAAAAAACATAGTAATTTAAGGTTTATTCCACGAAATTCCAATGTACGGCCTTGGAATTTATTAATCGTCATTAAGAATGCAAGGCAAACCGGACACTTGACATGCTTAAATTGAAACAGCAAGTCAATTGTAATCAGTGGTATACTTGGAATCAGAACATCCTTGTTTTTTAACTTTCTTATGATTATGGTTGATTCAATCACGTTGTTCATCAGCTTCTTTTAACAGCGACATTTGTTCCATCGTATAGTTTCGTTGATTCAGATTGTGTAACACTATTATCATCAAGCCGAATTGCAATTGTACGGTGGCATTCTTGACAAATTCAGTTAATCTAGAAATTCAATTGGATAATTGACGACTTCATCTGTATCGGTAAGGGAATCGATTGACTTAGATGAATGTAATTTGACCAGTGATTCGACTATGAATGTTTATGTTCAAATCGCCTACGTTTTTATTTTTCGCTGTAAAAATGACTCGTTAAGCTCAACCAAACAAAGTTTTTGTAATTTGCACCTATACTCAGGAATAATTTCGAGATTAATTCTTCTTTTCGACGTTGTGAAATGACCAAATTTAGATGAAAAAGAAATGAAGCCGTTGGAAGTGTCAACCGAATTTTTTCATTGCCAATGTCTATTAATTGCTAGGAAAACATTTTCGTCAATTCGTCATTTTGTACCACTACTCGCTTATTTTCACGTATTTCTACAAATTCGATGAAATCAAGTAAGCATTTATTTCATAAGCAGCTGTTAATCTTTGAATGACTGGCAGCGTTTGGCGAAATCGCCGGCCAGCAGAATCATCGTACCTCTTAAGAGGTCTTGATTATCGCACCAATCTTTCAAACGTTCGATCGAGTGCCTCCAATGCTCGTCTGTGTACCATCGTACACTTACCCCCAAAATGATTATTTTGTAATTCTGTAGTACATTTGCCATTGCTCATTTCTTAGCTATGTTACACAACAATTTATCTATCGTTTACGGAATCAATGGTAGTTTGAGCGCAGAATGAGCTGATCGTCCTCTTTTTATTAATATGGCAGCGATCCTTGGTGATGTTATGGTACTATTTAACTTGTGCGTGAATCGAAGCAAAAATCAATGAAATTAGGAACTTTTTATCAATTCCGCCAGGTGTATCACAGATGATGATTCCTCTGTAGCCGTCTTTGATTTGCTATCATAATGTTTTGTACGTGGTATTCTGCTGTTGATTATAAAAAGTCGGTCCTTTGATTGCACTAATTGACTCACAGAATCTTCATCGTATTGCCATTCTCGTTCAAATTCTCAAATAAACACATCGTGCATGGACGATTCGGCGCTGGCATTTCTAATTCACAAAACATCTTAACGAATAACATTAAGCACAAATTCTCTTTAGAAATAAACGCCTCGTTGTGATCTCTACGTTAAATTCAAGTTCGAAGTTCGCTGTTATTTAATGCAATAGATGAAAAGTGCCTTCAATTATATAATCTTTGAATTTGTTCTACAATGGAGTGTGTTTTGATGGAAAACACATTTCATTGATATTTTCAAAAAGTGATAGAATTTAATGCGCAGTATGACGACATAACAGCGCCAGCGAGTGCGTAATCTCAATGAATTGTTATCCTCGAGCAAATGTAAACACTAATAAACTTCTCGATATGTTGCGTACAAGTCACTCTTGACAGTTCGTAAAATTCAAATGAAGTCTATGAACATTAACCAATGGCAAATGCAGATGAAAATAATTTATTATGTCTTGGATGAAAATCTATATACTATATTTTATATATATATAATTAAAAATTCTAGAAAATATAATATATAAAAATAAGATTTTTATTCTTTTCAAAAATTAATTGAAAGATTCACATATAAGTACAAAAAGTTCATACTATTTGAAAATACATTCTTTTACATGAATATTTGTTTTTTATTTACATTTAAAATTGGGCTAAAATATCGTTCTTTGGTAATATTAGTCCTAAATGATGTCATTAGGAAAGAACTGCTGTACTTTCGTACATTTTGCAAAAAATGTTTTGATCGAGATTCTTGGCCAGAAAGCAATGATGTCAGTGGCTCTGGGTAACGGTGTAAATTATGGTAATTTGACATTTCCGCTTACATAAAATAATCCTAACCTCAAATCATTGCAATATTGACAAACAGTACTTATTGTTCCTTTATATATGATATACAATTAGACTATATCCAACTCAAAACAGTTACACAACATTTATAGTTATATAATTATACCATTTATAGTTATGCGTTTTTTTGTAATTTTCATCGTGTTGTCAATTGCACGTGAAAACGGTTATAGTTCCAATTGTCTAATATTTGAGCGTGACTTGAAATTTGTGTGGCGCGTGTTCATTTTTGCTGTCTCCTTTTGTACTGTCATTTTTCATATATATCATCATTTTATTTAAACGAAATTGCCATCGCCCAAATATTAACTCATATTATTCAAGAAGTATATAAATTTAAATATTTAATTCTAAAATAAATTCTAAAAACAGTAACTATGATAATATTAAATGATAGTAATAAATGTGTGTCTATAGCAGAACAAAAAATAAAGAACATTGCTAATTCTAATTATGAGGCCATTCCATCATTTTCATTACACCTGATCAAGGTAATTATTATTATACCTGTTATGATCTTAGAAATTATAAATCATTGTTGATGTGGGCAAAACTATGTAAATTTTTGATATTACAAAATTCAATTTAATATTGATGATATTATTCTGAAATAGGGTTAAAATATTGAAAATAATAGGAATATTGTATTTTCCTTAATTTCATATGTTTTTTCTTCGATTTAATTGGTAAACTAAATAGTAAACTGACGACAATAAGTAATTTTATGTTTAAGATTTAGTAAAAACATATATGTCGAAGATTGAATGAAAATAGTTTTGTATTATGATTAACATTAATTATATAAAACTTAATTAATATAATATTAACATTAAAATATATGTTTTTAACTAAATAAAAATTATAATTATATAATGAATATAAAAAAAAAATTTCTTTTTTTTTTTTTTTAGCCGAAAATAATTTAGTATCCATTCCGAATGTTGCTTACAATACCTTTCCATTAGATTCATCTACATTTGCACTCAACCAAGGTTATTATAATGACCATTATTATGACGTGTAAAATCATAAATAATTGAAGTTGCCTGTCTGATAAACATTCTTAGTTTCACCATGCATTTGGTATTTCTATGAATTGATGAATATTATATCGTTTTATTGTACATACGAATGTTTCACGTTCAGTTTTTAACAAATTGTATACTAAAAAATAAAAAATGTGAAGAAACAAATGTATTTTGTACATTTATGATGTGAATTATATAATTATTTCTCAAAGTACGATAATACTATTTTTATTAAAATAATTTTTATGATTATGGCATACTTTCCTATACCAAAAATTATACAATATACATGCATGCCTTGCTTGATTATAGACCTAACTATATTAGTGTAATCATAATATTATTTAAAAAAATAACAATATTTATTATGATATTAAAAATAATAATAGTTTATAATATGTATACAGTCCATTTCATATCTTAATTATGATACCTACCTATTATATTCAACTATATTCGAACTTGATCAAGATTTATATTATGACTATTATGATGAAATTGTCAATAATTAAATTGTCTGTTCGCTGCACTTTTTCCAAAGTTATAGTGTTCTTAGTTCATTGTCCTTGAATTAATATTGATACGTTAACAATAATATTATAATTTTAATTCAAAATGATAAATATTTTTAAATATTATTAACATATTAAGCTTATAAACATTTTTATTTATACCTGCATTTAAAAATACTTGTAAAACTCTTTATTTTCTCATGAATATGTTTTATTATTTTTTCATTTTAATTTAAACTATTCAATTAATTATAAAGAATTTAAGAAAAAATATTGTCTTATTGAACATACGAACTTTTCACGTGTAGTATACCAATTAATTGTACACTAAAAATTAGTTGAAGAAAAATATCTATTTTACATGTTTATAGTTTAAATACTGCATGTTCGTATAATCGTATTCACTTACATGCTGAATACAATTTTTAAAATAATACTCATATGATTAAGGCATCGCATAATATATACATTTTAAATAATACAAAGTACATATTTAATTTGAATAATTCAAAATCCCAATTATGTTCGTATAAAAAAAAAATTGTAATATTCATGTTAATAGGAGATATAGACTCAGACTTATTTAAACAGAAGCAAGACGTAGCAATAGCAATAAATCGTACAAATTATTATCATGTTTTTCAGAATAATAATAATTATAGTTTTAATAATAAGAGTAATTATAATACAAATTGAAATTTTTTTCAGCTGAAAATAATTTAGAGTCCATTCCAAATGTTAATTACAACACCAATTCATTAGATTTATCTACATTTGCATTTGATCAAGGTAATTATCATGACCTTTAATATGACCTGAATATTTTAAAAATAATTGAAGTTGCAACTCCATTGAATATTTTTACTGTTATTTAGTTCATCAGTTTAAACTAAATTTGTGTTATTAAATTAAAAAAAATAAACTAATAATTGTATTTATAATATAATTAATAATAATAATGATTAATATAATAATACTAATAATATACATATAACATTATATGTATAATTAATAAAATAATAATACGCTTTGTAGCTGTATATAATCCAAATTATATTCCTGAGTCTTATTTAAACACGTTACCTTCGGCTTCATCTTCATTTCAATATTATCAAGGTAATTATTTTAAAAATAATCTTTATCTCAAAAAAAAAAAAAAATATTTGTGTTATAAAGACTATATGTATATATTTCTGCATTTACCAAAATATTTTTGTATCCATTTTTTTAAAATTAATGATAATATGTTCAAAATAAGATAATATAACTAAAAATGATTAAATAATAGATAAGAATATATTGGTTGTGAATGAAAAAGCAATGTCTTGCATTTACCAATCAATATTTTTCATAACTATATAATAAATGATATTAAATCTTCGTTCATTTTAATTTGCTTCAAAATAATAAAAAGTAAAAAATTAAAACTATCATAATATTACACTTAAGTATGTAAGACTTTCTACGATAACCTAGTGTAAACATAAAATTAAATAAAATTAAATAAGGATTCGCGGTTGCTTATTATTAAGAATGTTAGAATTTTTTTTTTTGTACTCAAAAATAATAAATAAATTATCATACTGCAGTAATTTTAATTTAACGTACATGTTTGTATTTTATTATTAACTTGTAGACCCGATAATGCTTATAGATGTTTTAAATAAATAAATAGTTAATAAACAGTTGATATATAATAAAACTGTATAATCCGGCTTCGCCTGTGTGCAATTTTGTTATGTAAAATATTTTAAATTGGATTACTTCTGTAAACGGTATTAATTTCGATGAAAATTTATTTATAAAAATAACAATTTAAAAGACAATATAGTTATAAATAAAATAGTTTATGATTTTTTTAAATGCATATTTCTTCTTAACCCAATAATATTATTTAGACATGATTATTCTTAAACCTCAGTATAAGACACTTCAGTATACCCGGCATTAATTTTTCGTCAATCGCTAAAAATTTCATGAATGACATTTCGGGTAGTGTTGTTTATATCAAAAATTAATATTGTTTGTTATTTTGGTAAGCTATTTCGTGAAATCAATGAATCTATACTTATTTTTATAATGAAATAATTCAGAATTCATTGTTTTGATAATCATTTGTTTTTAATGTGATCATTGCAACGCTAGGTAATGAACAGTATTTTTCGTCTTTCTGTTCGTACAAAAAACAAATACTGTCGAAGGTTTACTAATTCTTGACCACTTCACGTAAAACTGCCTTTAGAAAAAACATAGTAATTTAAGGTTTATTCCACGAAATTCCAATGTACGGCCTTGGAATTTATTAATCGTCATTAAGAATGCAAGGCAAACCGGACACTTGACATGCTTAAATTGAAACAGCAAGTCAATTGTAATCAGTGGTATACTTGGAATCAGAACATCCTTGTTTTTTAACTTTCTTATGATTATGGTTGATTCAATCACGTTGTTCATCAGCTTCTTTTAACAGCGACATTTGTTCCATCGTATAGTTTCGGTTGATTCAGATTGTGTAACACTATTATCATCAAGCCGAATTGCAAATTGTACGGTGGCATTCTTGACAAATTCAGTTAATCTAGAAATTCAATTGGATAATTGACGACTTCATCTGTATCGGTAATGGAATCGATTGACTTAGATGAATGTAATTGACCAGTGATTCGACTATGAATGTTTATGTTCAAATCGCCTACGTTTTTATTTTTCGCTGTAAAAATGACTCGTTAGCTCAACCAAACAAAGTTTTTGTAATTTGCACCTATACTCAGGAATAATTTCGAGATTAATTCTTCTTTCGACGTTGTGAAATGACCAAATTTAGATGAAAAAGAAATGAAGCCGTTGGAAGTGTCAACCGGAATTTTTTCATTGCCAATGTCTATTAATTGCTAGGAAAACATTTTCGTCAATTCGTCATTTTGTACCACTACTCGCATATTTTCACGTATTTCTACAAATTCGATGAAATCAAGTAAGCATTTATTTCATAAGCAGCTGTTAATCTTTGAATGACTGGCAGCGTTTGGCGAAAATCGCCGGCCAGCAGAATCATCGTACCTCTTAAGAGGTCTTGATTATCGCACCAATCTTTCAACGTTCGATCGAGTGCCTCCAATGCTCGTCTGTGTACCATCGTACACTTACCCCAAAATGATTATTTTGTAATTCTGTAGTACATTTGCCATTGCTCATTTCTTAGCTATGTTACACAACAATTTATCTATCGTTTACGGAATCAATGGTAGTTTGAGCGCAGAATGAGCTGATCGTCCTCTTTTTATTAATATGGCAGCGATCCTTGGTGATGTTATGGTACTATTTAACTTGTGCGTGAATCGAAGCAAAAATCAATGAAATTAGGAACTTTTTATCAATTCCGCCAGGTGTATCACAGATGATGATTCCTCTGTAGCCGTCTTTGATTGCTATCATAATGTTTTGTACGTGGTATTCTGCTGTTGATTAAAAAGTCGGTCCTTTGATTGCACTAATTGACTCAAAGAATCTTCATCGTATTGCCATTCTCGTTCAAATTCTCAAATAAACACATCGTGCATGGGACGATTCGGCGCTGGCATTTCTAATTCACAAAACATCTTAACGAATAACATTAAGCACAAATTCTCTTTAGAAATAAACGCCTCGTTGTGGATCTCTACGTTAAATTCAAGTTCGAAGTTCGCTGTTATTAAATGCAATAGATGAAAAGTGCCTTCAATTATATAATCTTTGAATTTGTTCTACAAATGGAGTGTGTTTGATGGAAAACACATTTCATTGATATTTTCAAAAAGTGATAGAATTTAATGCGCAGTATGACGACATAACAGCGCCAGCGAGTGCGTAATCTCAATGAATGTTATCCTCGAGCAAATGTAAACACTAATAAACTTCTCGATATGTTGCGTACAAGTCACTCTTGACAGTTCGTAGAAATTCAAATGAAGTCTATGAACATTAACCAATGGCAAATGCAGATGAAAATATTTATTATGTCTTGGATGAAATCTATATACTATATATTTATATATATATAATTAAAAATTCTAGAAATATAATATAATAAAAATAAAGATTTTTATTCTTTTCAAAAATTAATTGAAAGATTCACATATAAGTACAAAAAGTTCATACTATTTGAAAATACATTCTTTTACATGAATATTTTTTTTATTTACATTTAAAATTGGGCTAAAATATCGTTCTTTGGTAATATTAGTCCTAAATGATGTCATTAGGAAAGAACTGCTGTACTTTCGTACATTTTGCAAAAAATGTTTTGATCGAGATTCTTGGCCAGAAAGCAATGATGTCAGTGGCTCTGGTAACGGTGTAAATTATGGTAATTTGACATTTCCGCTTACATAAAATAATCCTAACCTCAAATCATTGCAATATTGACAAACAGTACTTATTGTTCCTTTATATATGATATACAATTAGACTATATCCAACTCAAAACAGTTACACAACATTTATAGTTATAAAATGAAAATCGTGCAAATAAGTTTAGAAGTAATGATAATGATAATATAATTTTTATCCAAACAAAAGTTAAGGTCTGTATTATAATTAAGGTCCCTACTCATTATATTCATCTATATCTTTACCTGATCAAAAAATTTAATATAATTTATTAGATTAAAATAAATATAAATACGATCTGAAAAATTATAAATTATTATTGAATGTTTGCGTGTCTACCAAAAACAAATGTAATTTTTTTTTTGTTTTCACATGAATAAATTTTAGTATTTTTAGAATAAAGCTATATAAAGAATTCTCAAGTATTTACGTGAATATTATGTGTATGTGAATGTCTCACGTATTTTGAGCAACTCAATGATTTACTAAAAAGTATTTGGAAAAAACGCATTTTCTATTTTTAGAACATTAAGACGACAATTATTTCTCAGAGCATACAGTTAAACTAATATTTCAAAATTATAATTCAATAATTATTGTAAAATTAACCAAATTTATAATTGTTTTTTATAGGTTTTATAAATCAACAGCATGTTCCTGATTTTAATTTCACTCACCCACTGCCATATTCATCTACATGTGAATATTATCATAATTACTATGGTAACTTCAATGATGATTCCAGAAATAACGAATAATTATTGAAATGCATATGCAATTTATATGATCTTAGTATATACATTTTTCTTTGTTATAATTTGTTTTTCTGATTTTGTTCAATTAAGTTGAAAATCATATTATATTTCATTATAATTAATATATTAAATCTTATTATATATATATATAAAGTATGAATATATTGAATATAAATATATGTGTGAAGTTCTAAATGTTATTAATCAATAAACAAATAGTGTGTTTTTAGAATTATATTGTATTTTCTATAATATCTAATATAATATAGAACACCAATTATAGAATTATATATTTTAGAATTATACAATTATAGAAGACCAATAACTATTAAATTATTGAATTTGAACTATTGCATGTGATATATTTGATTGCATTTATTATTCCGTTCACATTAATAAATTAATAAATAAATAACAAAAGACAATTTCCATGTTTTAATCAATACCAAATTTCGAAAAACATGTTTTAATTGAGCTTATTGTTAGTGAAAATTGCATTTACATATTACCTATCATAAACGAACGTATAATTAAATGTTTTAAAGAGGGCATGTCAATTAATAATAAATATAATATCTGATTATTTTCTTTGGTCAAGGATATTAAACATAATAAATAGTTAATAAAACCTAATAAATTAAAAATTTACAAAAATTACTATTTTTAATATTTAAACGATATCAAATATACCATGCCCATTATATGTACACTAATATTGGAAAATCCTTCAAAACTAAACTATTTTGGCTTATATTGTATTTAGAAGCCTATGTGTCACGAAAAGTACACATGAAAACCCTACAACTAAAATTAATGAAAATATATATATTAATAAATATTATTTTGACATTAATAACAATTATTTTGTACCTCAATATTATTAAACTATTTCGTTAGAGAATAAATACTAATATTTTTTTTCTGTATTATTCACCTATAACTAAATTTTTCATTTTGTGAAAACGTATGTTTTAGTAGTCTTTAGGGATCGAACAATAATTTTAATACATTAATGTTATTTATTCGTCTGTTTAAATTATGATATGGGGTTTGTCTTTTGTTTAATTAATACCACACTTCGAAAAACATGATGCTTCGACTAAGATAATTGTTATTGTACATAAAATGTGTTATATATTATATAAAATCCTTCATGTATATGTTTAAAAAATGTAATGCCAATAATTATTATAATTATAATTAATAATAATAAGAAAAGTGCTGAGTATTATTCAATAATTTTGAACAGCGTGACCAAAGACACAATTTTAATTTTGAATATAATTAACTAATAACAATTTCTAACATAATATTGTTACATTCTAAATGACACAACATGACTACCTTATTTCTCTCTCATTAAATTATATTTTCTTACTGCAATAGAAACATTACTGTGGTTATAATATCATAGTATATTTTCTAAATATTTTAAAAGATTGCACTGTTTCATAACATATTTTAATGAGTATCAGGCGCATGGCTATTGTTTTTTTTTTGTAGGTAACCATCATTATGTAATCGATATTTTTGAAATTTTTCCACGTTACAGATTTAAACTACTTCATGCAAATTTCAATTATTTGATAAATCTCATGATCAAGATTTTTCTTTGGACTCTGATTAGTTATAGGCGAATTATGAATTTTGAAGAAGTATATGTTATTAGTTGACATTCAACTTTTCACTGGTCATCGGTTTATTTTAAACACTGGTGTATTTGTTAGTAAATTTAAGGGTGCTCACACATTTTTACCATATAAACAAAAACATAATTTTTCGATTCCTAATCAAAAATGAATTTTGATAAGCATACAAATATTACATTTTCAATATTTTTTTTAACTATCATAAATACCAATATATAATTATTATAATATAATAAATAAAAACATATAAAACCAAACCGTGTTATTATTTATTTTATACATCAAAATCAATTTTTTAAGTTAAAAAACAGTTACTAATAGCAGTATGAATGTTTTTATATTTAATAGATTGGACTAATATAATAATAAAACAGTAATTTTTAACTTAAAAAATTAATTCGATGATTAAAATTGATAAAATAATATAACAAAATGTGGAACTTCTTAAGTATTACTATAATTATATTATATTATTATTATTATTATTATTATTATTATTATTATTATTAATTATTAATTATTATATTATTATTATTTTTATTTATTGTTTACTGAATCAGTAAATAAATCACATAAACATAACATATAACTAGTAAGTATACATCATATTTTTGTAATTTAATACCTAAGTAACAAGAAGAAAATCCAATAAAATACTCCATCCAAAATTTTGGTAAAAATTAGCCATGTATTTTAAAAGTACAATATTACTTCATAAAGTAATACAAACATTTTTTTTTTTTTTTTTTTATGTATTTAAAATTCAATTTTTACATTTTACAAGTATGCATATTTTAGTAAGCTTTAGGGATTTTAGAATATTTTGTCATCTGTTTAAATAATCATAATCGATTTTTAATTGTTTTGAATATTTGAAATCATATTTTTTATTACTGAAAACGCTCTTGTATTGTAATAGAGCATCAGTTTAAGTGTAACAAAAATACAATTAACATGACTTCCACTATGACTATGAACGTTTTCAACGTCGCAATTATTATTGTAATTATATTATTCGGAATTTCAAATGCTAGGCGTAAGTACGAATATACATTTAATATTAATGAGATACAGTAAAATTTCAGAAGCAATATAGAATATATATTCTTATAGTATATAACTCAATATAGAATATTTTTGTAGTTTAATAGCTAATTATAAAATGCTCAAATTCGATGTGAATTTTACAACAGAGAATTTGTAATGAAAATGTGATTGCATCTACTTCCTGATATTTTTCTATTAATTTCATTGTTTCATATCGTCATATCGAAATTACTGTTAATATATACTATATAAATATAGTATTCTACATACTTTGATACAACCATTTGCTACGCCATTTTACAATAAGCATATTTAATGATATTCATGAATAGTATTTATTTTAATAAAAAATGTTTTAAAAAAATGTAGGATGTTATGGTAAGTGTATTGATGACCTATTATTGTTATTAATAATATATTATATCCTACATATTTATATATATACATACATATGATACTAACATTATATAATGTATAGTGAGGAATAACAACTTACTTTAAATTACATTTTCCAATATTCATATCATGTATGTTGCATTAAATATATTATGTTTGACCAAGAATATTACTTATTATAGAAATATTCTATATAAATAAAATAAGAATTTACGAATTGGTATTAATAAATCTACTATGCATATTGAACGCATACTGTACATTAAAAATTATTCCTGTTCAATCTATATGATCAATTCGTAAAGAAATTTAATACTTTACTAACTCAAACTATTTGAAATTAATTCAATCAAAGATAGATTATTATTTTGTAATTTAATCATAAACATAAAGTACAGTATTTTAATGCATAGAATTACTAAATTATATATATATATATATGACCTAAAATTAATGTCCTCTAGATAATATATGTTATTATATATTGTTATGTAATAACACAAAAATTAATTTAATAATAAAATCTTTGTAATAATATAAAAATAGGATGTAGAGTAGGCTTAGTTGTAATCAAATGAGCATAAGAAATTTTTTAACATATGACCGAGAATTGTTCAAGAAAAAATTCATAAAATAAATAATAAAGTAATGGCAAAAAATGAAATAAAAATAATTATACATAGAATATTTTTTTCTTATCTTACTGCTCGTACTTGATTTTTGTATAGTGTCTGTTATTATAATTGACTGGACTCAAGTAAAATCTCGGAAAATAATTGCACGGACCATAGGGTTTTATTATGTAAATATTCGGACCGTATTATTACGAAACGTAAAAGTACGGACCATATAATCTTGGACCGTATTTTGACGGAAAAAAAAATACGCTGGCCATAATATCTCGGACCGTATGATTGCAGAAAATATTATTAGTTGAAACATATTGTCACGGACCGTATAATTACGGAATTTATAAATGTTCAGAACGTATAACCTCGGATCGTAGAAATCAGAAATTTTAATCTAAGTAATATTAGCGACATCTGCCAATAGCGTTTAATACTTTTAATTTGTGCGATAAGATGTTATTTGTTATTTATTATTATTATAGAGGTTTTAGTGTGACTTCACAATCATGGATAATAATGTGTTTCAAATTTAACCTAACTTTTCTTTACCTTTTATGAAATATCTAAGAAATATACACAATGTAAAACTATTAAAACTATGAAGCACTGGTTGAAAATGATAATAATCCAGTGGGATATTCTTTAGATATAGGTGCTATCAAGGTGGATCTACTTCGGGTGCTATAACAATTTATATAATCTAATTTTTCACCACTAGGATCGCTCTTCTCTATCTATTAAAATTTCTTAATTATATGGTCCAAGATACTACGGTCCGCGTATATTTATTTTCCGTACAAATACAGTCCACGAATATATGGTCCGTACAGATACGTTCTGTGTATTTGTTGATTTTGTAAAAATACGGTCCGATATTTTTTTTCCATATTTCTATGGTCCATACAATTACACTTTTATTTCGGAATTATATGGTCCGAGACATTACTTTCCGAATAATTATGGACTCCCAATTAACCATGTCAAAAAGGATTGAAAAAATAGGTTAGGCCTGTGCTTTTACTTCAAAGTTGAATCCACTAATAAATTAAATAAGCCAATACGTATATGCACAAAACCGAAGTCGTCCTATGGAAAACCGATTTTGAAACGAGTAGTGGCTCGTAGCTGGAGTTTGCACACATACGGATGTGGAGTGAGCATACACACTGAAGAGGAGACATGATCATCAAAAGTCTGTAGGGTAATTATTCGTATTTTTGTGACAGTTTCCTGTTATATCAGACTGTTTTGGGGGTCTGATTATCGAGTGGCCAAACTTTTATTAAATTCTCTACAACTTGCTTTTGTAGTAATGGTAATATTCAGTGTTATGAAAATTTGTCTTTGGTTCATTCTCATGCATATTTTGTTCTGTTCAATTTAATTTTAATGCATTAAGACTATGTGGCAAGTTTATATTTTTGTTTGTATCCTGATGAATAATATCTTAAGTGTGTGCTGGTCGCATATTATTTCTTTTTTAAACGAATATTCCGTGGAGAAGTTATTCGATATTAATATTGTGACTTACTAATTTTTTACTCGCCAATTTAATCAGTGTTCCGAAAAGAGCAAACGTCGCTGTATTTATGTTAATATAGAAATGTACGAAATAATTTCATATGATATTCAATATGAATACACTAATATATAAAATGTTTTTTAATAATAATGATGTATGTGAATATCATTACAGTTATATTACACAAAAATTTAAAGAATTGATATAATTCTAGTCAACTAAATATTTAAGTATATAAATAGTTATATTTTGAACTTCATATTGCTATCTAGAACACATTCATCGAATGGGAATTGATTGTTAGTATTATCAAATAAAAATAATTTTACATTTAAAATATGTAGAACATTTTACATACGTAATGAATCATATCAACTTTCAGTGGACCAAAACTGACAGTTAACCAAACTTGAGATATATTTTAAGCAGTATATTTACTTATATTATACATTTGAAGATTTATTTATTTTTTCCGTTGTAGTAACCATTAGTGGCAGAGAAGCCTTCCAATATGTTTATAGTAACATGGATTGTAAGTGATCAAAGTTGAAGTTTTCTTACAATAAATATATTAAATTTTGAGCTATGAAAATCATTATTTTATGATTCGACTGAGTATAATAAATTGTTTGTAATATATTTATGAATTTTCGTAAAGAATTGACATGCAAATTTTAAATATTTTATCGGGTTCCAAATTAAAATAAAAAATAAAAATTTTTTATTGTCATTGTTTTAGTAAATACGCCTGTTTTACAATACTACGATAAAGGTAATGTTTTTGATTAGTTTTTAACGTATGGTCTATATTATAAATTCATTATATTTATTAACCTTTACACAATATATTAAAATAATAATTACAAATATAATAATGTATAACATTTAAATTTTCTCATACGGCGATCGATAAATATTAACAATATGATTTTATTTAGTTGTTGGGCATGAATATACTGATTATCTCTTTATCGAAGTTATTTCAGGTCTGTAAAGTTAGTGTTAATTTAAAAATACATTTCTCAATTACATAAAGGTTTTTATATTAACATATACAAACGTTAAGCCATAAAAAGAAAATCATTAATGTTTAGGTTTTTACGATAACCAGATCGAGAATCCATTGATATGGTGTATTAATTATACAAGTATATGAATCATATACATTTTTACATATATTTCAGTAATTTATTAATAATAATTTTCAAAAATAATATTTATCTAGTTTTAAACGACTAGAATGTTCTCAAATTAAAAATAGTGTATTAGTCAATTATATGTTGTGTATTAAATATTTTGTTCAATATGATTACATTAAATGTCTTTAAACTAACTTACCGTATTTTTTGAATATGAATAGATTGAAAATAATTTTCTTATATCAGTTAATACGTGATGTGTAATTTGAATATTGATAATTATTACATATGCATTTTTATCATAGAAATTAATTCAAAATTAGATGGTAGAAAATTAAAACGTTTATGCAAAGGTAATCATAGGAATAACTCAATATTACAAATTTTACAATTATAAAAAATTAAATATTATTATTTATGCATCATTATTGTATACAATAAACCATATTTAAGTGAATTACCTATGATCAGAAAGAAAAAAAAAATCAATTGTTTAATTCCTCACATAACATTTACTTTGATTTAACTTTTTATCGCTATTCTATTATATACCATTAAAAAAAAAAACAAATTAACTACCCAAAATATTGCAAGAAAAAAATATCTATTTTTCCAATTATAATTAAATCATTGTACAATATTTTAAATAAATGTAATTTAATAATATAAATTTTAGGTTTCATGGAAGAAGCTGGCTTTGAAAGTATATTAATGATTAATTTTTACGCATACATATTAATCAACAATCAATATTAATAGATCCGATATGAACTTTTTAATTAAATTAAACAACATATTTTCCTATAAATATGCGATAAAAAATAAATACTCAAGTTTTATTAATTTTTTGTTTTAAGAGGAAAGCGATTCTTATTCAGCTCTAAAACATGCATACTATAATTTGTGTATGTATATAACAAGTAAATACTTCCTTATAAAAAAAAAAAATTACAACGTATGTTTAAATTTTATACTTGTAATTAAATATTTATAACATAACATTTTTTACATTTCAACAATTCAACCATTGTAGGTCGACTCAAAAGTCATGTTCTAGTCTATCGCTTTCAAGTCTTTAGCAATTACATTGATCCAGAAACTGAGTCTTCCTATATGTCCTATTTTGTTTATTTTTTCTACGAGTACTTTTTTTATTAGATGACCATCTGATCTCTAAGTATGTCGAAATTACTTTAGTTATTTATTTCTGATAAACGCTAAAATATTTGGTCTGTTATACAATTTCTGTAATTCTTCATTTTTTCTTCTTTCATTGGTGTTTGTTTCTTAATCGAAGAATGGGCCATAAATGTTTTGGAGTACTTTTTGCTCAAATATAATTAATTTTCTTTTGTTAACTTTTGTTAATGATCATGTTTCGCATACATATGTTACTATTGGTCGCAAATAGCAGAGGAACTGGTGTATCTTTGATGTCCTTGAATGTACTTTTGATTTTAATAGTTTTATTATGCTATAACACCTGTTTCTACACATAACTCTTTCATTCACTTCTTGGTGCAAATCATTCTTCTGGTTGACCTTTACTCTCAAGTATTTAAAGTTGTTCGTCGCTTAAAATTGCATAATGCTAACCAATTAGATCGTTTGTGTTCAGGTTGTTCTTTGAAATCGTCATGTACTTTGTTTTATCTTCGTTTATACATAGACCCACTGACATGCTTGCTTTATGTAGTTTCTCTGTTGTTGGACGCTTCCTCCCTTGTATCTCCTATCACCACAATATCGTCAGCATATGCCAGCAATAATGATCCTCCACGTGTGTCCATTTTCCTTTGCCCGCTTATATCTCTTACTATTTTTTCAAGAACTATATTGAATAATGTGGGAGAGAGCGTGTCTCCTTAGCGCAGGTCAAGATTTAATTCAAAAGGTTTCAGGTAATTTTGTAAAAATCGTATTTTACAAATTATCTTCTCATTACACATTTTTGTTAAATTTATATACTTAAAATATATAAGAGAAATTGTGTTTATTTTATACACAAATGTTTAAAACCTGAAATCACAAAAATTATACACAATAACCGCGTATATGTATTTCGACAAATACTTTGTCATCATCAGCTAGCTCGCGTATTCAGTTTCATTACTATTAGTATTCATTAACAAATCGCATACATACGCTTTCTTCATTTACGGTTCTACTGTGTGGTATTCTGTTTCTTTACTTTCATTGTTGTCAGTTGATCTGTTTTGTAGCTTTTCGAAGTAGTCATTAAATGCATTCACTATTTACTTTTCGTCTGAGATTTGGATTTCTTTGTTTGTGTAATTTTGTTTGTGGCTTATAGCATAATGTTGCCATTTATACTAAAGAATGTTCTTTGAGCTATATCTATTTATTTTTAATTCTGCAATCATTTTAATTTCATCTTGACACTTTCTCTTCTTATGATCTTATTAGTAGCCTTTACTACTAGTATTTCGTAATTACCCTTAGCATCAGTTGATGGATTCTGTAGTGTTATCTTTCTTAGCTCGTTTGTTTTATCTATCGCTTCTTTGCATGTATTTTTGAATCATCTATTTAGCATCTTTTATTTCTATACCTAAATTTTTACTGGCAATATTGATCACTTCTTCTCTTAAATGTCTCAAAGTGGAGTCTATGGATTACGATTCTTTCACTTTTTCTGATTAATTAGTTAGTATATTTTCTTGTAATATTTCAACAAATCTCTTTAAAACTTTAGATTTAACTAACCTTTGGATATTGTATTTTTTTATAGTTATTTTTTTAACAAATTCAATTTATGGAACGTTTAAGATTAAATTGTGCAAGTAATAGGATAATAATCCAAGTCAGCAACCACTCTTCTGAACGTTCTGACCTTTCTAACACAGCCAGCGTGTCTTTTGCTTATTATTAAGTGATATGTCTGATAATATACCTGGCTATTCGAGAAAAACCACGTATATTTGTGTATATACTTTCTTGGGAAGAAGATACTACTTATTGTAAGTTCTTTTAATGTAGCAAAGTGCATTCTTTCTATTCAATGTTACACCAGAAGAAATGAATTCATAGACGAAAAAATTCATAAATATTGAGATATAACAGCATCTCGTGTCGCAACAACACTATTTGCTCTCTTAGAATTTTGAAAAACTGATTCAATTAACTTATAGATATATGACTCAAAAATAATTCTCTAAATTACATTATTATCTTTTTTAATATCAGTACTTTCAAATGAAAATGGTTTTACACAAGGATGAAAAAATATTATTAATTAAAATTAGGTTAATGTATATACTAATAATAAAATAATTTTATAACTAAGAGTAGTTTTATAATTATAAATTGGAATAATATATTATAAAAAAAAAAATTACTCTTAATAAAATATGATTAGCAAACGACATTAGGTAGAACATGCTATAATACATATTATGGAAATAAAAAAGTAAAATTATACAACTAACTAAGAAAATAAATTTTAAAATCATTTTTCTTTTTTTTCTTAAATATAAAGCAATGGAACTAGAAATAAACGGTAATATATATCTTATTTATTTATTTCAACTAAAAGCTATTTATTATTAATACAATCAAAGTTTTAATTTTCGATAATGAATTTATAAATGAGAACAAGTTATTTATTATCCTAAGAATTGTACAAAAACTGTATGAAGTAAATACTTTAAAACAGCTGACCTAAAAACTAATGCTAACCTGGATCATATACATATACAATATATATATATATACAACTTCAATTTCGATTTAACAAAGGAAATATTTAAATAGCAATATAATATACATCATTATAAGAAATTCATTAAATTATTTGAAACGATATGTAGAAAATGCAATAATTATAAGGATCAAAATAGAATTGTAATTTGATAAAATTTTATAGACACTGCAAAATCATATTATAATTATATTCTACATACTATTTTAAACAACCCTGGTATGTAACATCATGATATAGCTAAAATATTACAAATATGTGTAAATTGGACATTTAAAAGTGTAATTTGGAAGACGAATTTACAAATCATAAATTCCAATGAATACGTATTCGTTTGTTTTATTTTAATTTATCATATTTAATGTACTTTTTATGCAAATTATTTTTCTATTGATTCTATTGATTAACATAAATATAAAACAAAGTAACGTTTTATTTATATACAATAATCTATCATAATTAAACTCAAAAATTATTCTATGAATTGGAGAAAAATTATAATTTATCTAATACATATATTAATACATATTTTTAATAGATTTTGTCGCAAAAGGACCAATACAGTATTGTGCAACTGACTCGTTTTACAGTGGTACACGTTCGAAAAAGCAATAAAAATAATAATGAATTATATTATATAATTGTCTTTATGTTTTAGATTGTAAAAGTAAGAATATTAGTTACAGATTATTATAAATATGTAGATATAAGTATAGAACAACCGGTTCATTAATATATTTACATAGAAAAAGAAAGATTAGGAGTGAAAGAAAATGAGAAAATGAGAGAGATATGTAATATTCAATATAAATACGAAAAAAACAAGTGGTTATTGCGTCTAAAATTAAATTGAAATGAAGAATAAGCTATATTTTATAAATTATATGTTAATTTTAGAAAAAACAAATTAACTGAAATCGGTAGAATTCACGTCACTAAATAAAAATCCTCGAGTATACAGTTGACAAAATTATATAATTTATTCAGGTTTTATATGAATAAAGAATACTAATATATGGTATTCTTTGACGTATACACCTACCCGGTAACATACATTCGTTTGAGTATGTTTTCACTCAGTTATGCAAAGATCACATTATTATGGTGTTAATTTTAACATCACAAACAATTAAATTGAATCATAATAAAATAGGGTTATCAAGAGCAACTCCTGAATATATATAATATATATATATAATAATTACCGAAATAGGATAATATCCATAATATGTGGATAGGAAAAGAGAATAGACATAGATGGTTAGGTCATGTTATGAGAAGAGAAAATTCGGAAGAGTTAAGAACATTTATGGAAATTAACGTTGAAGGAAGAAAAGTAAGAGGAAGACCAAAGAAAAAGTAATTGAATGCCATTGCGTGTGAAATGAGAACTCTTGGTTTGTGCCTAGATGACGTAGGAGATCGTGACAAGTAGAGTTCTAGGACACAGGTAGCCGACCCCAAATAGGGTTCAGCTACCTGTGTCCTAAACTTGGTCAGCTGTGAGGAAGAAGAAGAGAAGAGTATCATGTCCTTAATTAATTCGACTCAAGTATTGAATAATAGTTTGTGATTAAATCATGTCAAATATTATTTAAAATCAATGAATTTTAATTAAAGTTCATATTATTATAAACACTTCAAAGTCATATTCATAACGGTAATTTAGCATAAAACGATAATTGACGATGATATTTTTGCGAACGTTGTAATATGTCGTGTTGAAATATTGATTATTATATAAATGTTAAATCATTAACTAGGAAAGCTCATAAATATCGGGAAATTTTATGGTACGTTTCAAAGACACTGGAACTAATAGACAAATAAAATTTAAAACCATAACCTAAGTTAGCATTGATTATAGGATATACAGTTAATCTAAAAGTTAGTCGAAAATTAATAAAATAAAAATGTAATACATTGAAATGAAAATAATTATAATAATATTATCGTACATCGTTTTCTGTAGTTGACTTTTGATGTACGAATATCAAACACGCTGTGCAAGAGAATTAAAGAAATTGGTTAGATTCAAAATTGAATTTACCTACACAGTTCAATATTATGCTATATGTAATGATACTTTAGTTATTCCATTCTTTTATTTTTAAGAAATAAATTTAAGAAAAATGATATTGTAATATCACATCAGTATCAAAAAATAGTCCTTATTATATTTTTATTTAAAATTATATATTGTAATAACTTACACCATGCAACATATTATAATTATTTATATTTGATTATGATATATTATTTTAAACTTGTAGATGGCTTCGATGGCACAGAGGCATTTGAACACGCATATCTTACACGTGAGTATTTTCATAATATTATATTTACTATTCCATGTTACTTATTAAATCCAAATGAAATGCTTGACGTGTCATAAAATAAAGCTGAATAATATTATTTAGTTAATGGAGAACCAATTTAACAACGTGTAAATTAAATGC
Source organism: Schlechtendalia chinensis (assembly GCA_019022885.1). Lineage (NCBI taxonomy): Eukaryota > Metazoa > Arthropoda > Insecta > Hemiptera > Aphididae > Schlechtendalia > Schlechtendalia chinensis. Next base: position 12,779,413 of record CM032345.1, on the reverse strand, counting down.
ATTTATGAAATTTTTGACGTTGGACTTTGTGAAAAAGAAAATGTAAAACGCAACTTGTAATGAACTTTAGATTTATTGAAAATTGGATCAGTTTTGTAGTCATTCGCAATATAAAAGATACGAAAAATGAACAATTATAAAACTCTAAAAACCGAATTTATGTCATATATTAGATTATTTATTCACTATTTATAAGTGAATATCAATTCACAGGTTATCGAATCTTATGATTAACGACGAGATTTATTTTTATAATCAAAATAGATTTTTTTAAAATTATAATAACTTATAAGTAAATAGAATGTATGGGTTTCCCTTTTTGAGTTTACGAAAGGGATCGTTACGAAATGAGATATAATGACGTCAGATTAACCGACATATGACAACTACTCTAACTCGAAATCATATATATGTTTAAAAAATTATTTTTGGTCTTATCACGTGTACCCATTTAGGAGCGAGGATTTTTTTTCAATTTACGCTATTAAACACTTTTCGTCTAAACGAGCAGTTTTTGACTGAAATATTACTTTATATTTTATATTGTTAAGATATTTTCTTATATTTCGTATATCTACTATTTGTTATATTTGTAGCTAAATTTTGGTTTTTTTCTTCGGTGTTCATAACTGATATGTTTGAATATCATAAGAGTTTAGTAGTAATTAATTTTTCCATTAATTTGATGTCTGTGGAATTTGATTCTATAATTTTTTAATTTTTTAATTTCTAAGAAATAAATTTAAGAAACATAATAAATATATATATATATATATATATAATATAAATATATAATATTAAAGGAATATCTGTACCTTATGGATTTATCTATTTTGCATGTTACCTATGATTCAATATGTCGAAATATAATATGATTTATAAGTTAACTATCACTTTAGGCCATGTTTCTCAACTATTTTGTATTATTGGGTTGCATTTAATAATATAAAATATTTTGCTTGTCAAACAAATTTTAATGTTTGATATCCAAATATTATTAAATTAAGTAACACAGTTAAATTATTTTCATATAGTGTGAATAATATTTCAGTTGTTTCTTAGTTTTTTTAGGAATATTTGAATTAATTTTCTCTTTTTGGAATTTAATACGAGCCATATGACATTGCCCTTGAATGCTAGAAGTATATTAGAGTTTATATAATTTGTTTTTTAATAGCTTACCTCATATATTCAACGTATGTGACTCCAAAAATGTGTTTTTAATATAGCGATTGATATACATTAACCAGCAATGTAACATTCTTTAATAGGATAATTTATAATCATATCAATATTTTTTATTTTTCCAGTTAATACGCGTAATATTACTGGCAAAAAAAAGGGTAAATTATTTAATTTAATAAAAGAACACTTTTGAATTATATATTTTAAAAAATGACAATCACATATTAAAAATGTTTTTTTCGTCATATTATTTTATATTTATAATATAAGTTATTTATTTCTATTATGTCCTTAATATAGAAAAAAACAATGGAAATATTTGTGAATTTTTTTTAGATGATTTATCTAATTATTTTGAATACTTATATTTCAACTTCAATAGAGGTTTGTTTCATTATTGTCAGTTTATTACAAGTAAAAAAAAAATTTTGATGATTTTGAGCGATTATATTTAAAACTTATGTTTACTTTAAATGAGATTGATTTATTTTTAGTTTTTTATGATGGAATGATGGATTATCCATTGAAGTGGTGTATATCTAACCTGAAAAGTTCGCATTGATTTTCATACATCTATTTTGATATTGAAACATGTTAAGATAACAATCATTTTTTTTTTAATATACATTAATTTTAAATTACATTTTATTAACAGTACAAACAACAAAAATAATTTAAACGTTAATTATTTATATTAAATTTTTAAATACCACCTTAAATGTTATATATAAAGCGAATAAGATAAAATTGCTTACCTTAGGAATGTATTCACTTATTATTCACTATAAAAGTTATTTTTACTCTTTAGTTATACTACTTAATTAACTCTTGATGGGGTGCATAAAATAAACCTCTACGTGGTGGACCCTATCAACAGTTTTTACTGGTTAATTTTTCTAATCTCAGGCGCATATGACTTCTACAAATCTAGGATAAAAAAAGGCACTTTTCAAGGCCAGCACTGACGATCGCCTCATGCAATATTAAGGGTATAATGTCAAATAAAGAAGAACTACTTACTTAATTATGTAATGACAATTTATGTGACGTATTGTGTGTACATAAAACACACAACAATGATGATATGAATACTCCAAAGATTAACGAAATAAAGCTTGTTGCATTACGACCAGACAGGAAATATGGAAGTCCATTGCATTGCGAATATTATTCGTATGAACCTCAATCGGAATTACGTCTACCCAAGTAACGGAAATGGGCAACATCGAGATCCCCACTCTAGAAGTAAGAAATTTCACTGTGACGTCTATCTACAAAACCCCAAAGCCCACATTTGCATTTGAGAAAACACCTAATTTTGACATTAAAAATATACATCTTATAATAGGAGACTTTAATAGGCACCATACCAACTGGGGCTACGAAGAAACTAACAACAATGGGCACCAAGTAGAGGTTTGGGCAGAATCCAATAGGCTGACATTAATCCATGATCCAAAATTGCCCCCATCGTTCAACAGTGGTAGATGGAAAAAGGCTATAATCTTGATATTATATTCGTAAGTGACGTGATTGCCCCCTCAATGTACAAAGGATATCGGAAGACCCATACCACATACAAAACAAATACTCATACTGTGTAAAGTTACGGCAATAATTAAACCATGTGATACTCCTTTAGGAGAAGACACAACTTTAAAAAAGCAAATTAAAGCATCTTCACGAAAGATCTTGATGCCGCAGTAATTGCATTTCAGCCAATAAGCGAGATCTATGAGGTTTTCACAAAATTATTAAAAAATATCTCTTGAAAAAACATACCAAGAGGCTGTCGAGTAAAAAATATCCCAGGTAACCCTGGGATTAATACCTGAATTAATAGAAACATTAGAACAATATAGAAAAATTTGAGACTAACCCATTTAAAAAGGACACAATAAAAAAGATAGAGGAATTAGTGATATCACTTTCTGCGGATAAAGAAAACGGTGGTGTGACCTTCTAACAGAGGTAGACATGAGAAGGAGTAGTAAGATAGCTTGGAACCTCATTAAACGTCTAGACAGTAATCATAAAGAAAAGCCCAAGATTCCAACAATAACGCCAAACCAAATCGCACACCATCTCCTAGTAAACGGCAAAAACAAGTTTCTAAAACCAAGGCCTTGTGAACCGAGGATTATTCGAACGGAAAACATCGAGACACACGAACTTAGAAGCACGATCCTATTTACGGAACTTGATGATGCCATAGATAAATTTAAAAACGGTAAAGCAGCAGGATTGGATGATATGTTCTCAGAACAAATTAAATATTTTGGCAGAATCACAAAAATATGGTTGCTAAATCTTTTCAAAAGCATCAGAGTTTTCTTAAAAATCCCAAAAATTTGGAAGAAGATTATAGTAATAGCTCTATTGAAGTCAGGAAAGGAACCAGATACGCCATCTAGTTATCGGCCAGTCTCTCTATTGTGTCACACATACAAATTGAATAAAAGGATTTTCCTAAATAGGCTAAACCCTACCATCGACGGTAATCTCATAAAAGAAGAAACAAGGATTTCGACTGGGCAAATTATGTACGTGACAGGTATTGAATATATATCGATAACGGGTTTGAAAAATGAAAGTTACCGGGGTATCTTTTATTGACTTATCGTCAGCGAATGACGATAATAATAGCTTACTACTATTAAAAGTGTATCAAAATGTATTAAATTATGTATTAAAAGTGTAGAAAACCCAAATAATGAACATGGCCAGTAAAAGGTAGATAGAACCGTCAAAAATATTACCTCCTGGATACACCATAGACTGACGAATATGGAGGACACTGAATGATTGCGTGTTGAAGTAGGCCGATCAAAAGAAAATATTCAAAAATGGGGATATGGAGCAGACTATGTCACATCTACTTATATGTCCAGCGGGACCAAGTACGCAGGATGATCAGATGACGAGCAGCCAGAGAGTCGTTAACGTGGCTCGATTCTGGGCGGAAGAAAATTTATAACCGATATACGTTACCATATTATGAACTTATGTGATATCTACTATTTACTATTTATATTATTTTACTTTATTTACTTATCTGTTTAATCTTTTAGTTTTGTTCTACACTATTAAATGTTTAATTATAAATATATATATTGCCTGACACGAAAAAAATAATAACTCTGGATTTCATTTTATCAATTACACTAGTTATACAACTGCGGTATATACAATTTCGAATATATATAAAAAATATTGAATTTAATGCATGTTGCTTCGAAATAAAATACGATATATATTATCATGTAATAATAAGTACACGATATTTTTTATACAAATTAATCACAAAATAAATATTTATGATTTAAGGTTACACAAATCTTATGTTAGATCTCAGCGGGGACCAATTTTGTAGAAGTAATTATATTGATTGCTTAACATCGTTTTACATTTCAAATAGAAAGATGTTTGAAACATACAATTTATTGTGTTTAATCATTTTACCTTTAACATAGTCTAAAATACAATTTTCCAACATACATTTTTTTTTAGCTTTATATAGTCCCTTCACGTTCTTTACCGCAACCATAACTCTTCTCCATCTGTATCTCTCTAAAGTTATCTCTTCATTGTTTATCATTTCTAGAATGATGTGGTATTTATGGTCTTTGTCTATTCATCGTTTTCTTGGATGGCCCAGCGTTATTTTGCTCTTCGGTATCCATTTTATGACTTGACCGATTGTCTGTTTTTGACTTTACTTTTGCTTTTCATTGTAACTACTCGTATTATGTTCGAAACCTATGATATCAATTTAACCCCGTTATTGTTTGAGTTATTGTGAAGGTATTATTGTTCTATCATAAATTTAAAAATCTATTTCTTTTCCAATTTTTGCATTTAGTTCGATTTTATCGTATTTGGGAATATTGCATCGTAAAGTGTTTTTAGTTAAGTATAGAATTAATTTTCATCTCTTTGTCTTTGTCTTCTATTTGAGAATGAAAGTTAATCAGTATCACATTAAACCATCCAGCTTAAATTTTTGTGAAGCCTAACCTATCGTTAATTGGCTCAATTTGCTTTACGTTTTTAATTATCCTTACCATGCACCCAAATCCAATTTCATATCCTATTCTTCCACTATAGAACACTGTTGCTATCTCCATTTTATAGTTGTCGAATCTGGGCTATCATATTTCTTGAAAAGATAATATAGCCAGTCCGTACCTGTTAAGTTAAGATATTAATGTTATCAGAGTTCCTTATCGGTTTAATGAGCGCATGTTTCATGTTCTGACCTTTAAATCTTGTATTTCCATGTTTTTCCGAGGCTTTTGTTTTAGTTGTTTCATTACAATGCTTTTTTTTCTAAGGATGGCTTGTTAACTCATCTTTCAATTCCCAATTCTGGAGGGTTAGGCCCACCCACCCAGTTAAGGTAATTTGGAGGCTATTGCAACACAATTTACACTGGCCAGTAAGAACTCCACTATTCCTACCCCATCACCTATTAATCGTCTTTTACGATAAGCAGTAGTTACTGTGGTCTTATTTACAGGCCAGACCACAAGAGTACCAACATAAATTAATTTTTAAAATATAACAATTTTCTAGATAATTTGGAAGGTTTTAGCGGTGAGTTATTTTACTGTACATTAGATAATTACGATGTAAATTCAAATAATAATCGTCGGACGATATTGAATTAACTCTATGTTAGACGTTCAGTTGACCAATATCACTCAGTATATTTTATAATCAGAATATTCTTATCGAATTCATTTAACGTCTTCGTCATCTCTAGTACCTTGTTCGCTCTAACATGAGTGTTTTATAATAACTCTTTAGAACAATCCGTCCATCCAAATTGACCGCCAACACCATGTGCTGGGATTGAGAAATCTAATATTATTCATATTAAGCTACCCCTGTTTCGCACTGCAATCGACACTGTTTTTTCCCGCGTAAATATTGAAACCAGTGTGTATGTTGTTGCGGAGTCGTGTCCTTCTGTTCGTTAACAACTGTTACACAGCTGGTGTTCGGTGATTGGTTTTCATCTGCAGTTTGTAAGCCGCCGAGTTCCAGAACCGTACTCCCGAAAGCCTACTCGTTCGTCTTCACGCGATTCCAGGCAAAATTTCGACAGATTGATGACAGCCTCCTTATTCTTTTTTATTGGTATTGTATATATAGATATTTAAGTTATATGTATTGTGTGTTATTATAGTATTTAGTGATTCATTATAATTCTAAGTAAATAAGAGAAATGTTATATTTTTAAAAGAATAAAGTGATTGTTAATTACTACCTACATTTATACTGTAGGTACCCAAGTACATGTATGTAAAACCGTACCAAATAAAGCACGAATCATTGCCTAAACCTCACCATATAGGTAAGACCGGAAACTGCCGCAAACATTCGGTAGCAGAGCGTGGTTCGGATGATTTTAATAGTCTTTGTTTGGTCGATTTGGGCGGTTGTACCTGGGTAGTTTTATATTAGTTTAGTATTAGGTCATCTCGTTGTTATATTTGAATTTTGTCCGTCAGCAGTTCGCAAAAGTGCATATATTGATAATTTACAAATTCACGGTTGTGTCGTTTGGGTGCGAAGTCGCGTGTGTATGTTGGGTGCATGCGGGTTACATTGATATTTATATGCGTACAAATTACATCCTCGCGACGGCACGTAATATTTACGTATAAAATATACGTTGGATAATTGTAGTTCATCGATTTCTAGAAATTACTTTTATTCTTTGGCCGTCTTATGGTTGTGGAGGTAATACCTCTATCATACATATATTTAAGTGCTTTTCGAGTTTACAGTTGGTGTAGACGTTAATTGTGTACATATGTGTATGAATTATATTTATAATATTTATTTATTTACTTAAGTAAGATTATACACTCTTGAAAGAAAAGTTCTAAGACGAATCTATGGAACATATCTTGACCCATGAATCAGAGAATGGGAAATATGAACCAACGAGGAGCTTCAAAACATGTTCCAAAAATCGTGCATATCAAGGAAAGCCGCAAAAAGAAGATAAATGTGAGCTGGATACACCTGGAGAAAAAAGGATTCAATAATAAAAACAGTAATTGAGGAGGAGCCGATAGGAAAAAGACCGCTAGGCAGACCACGCCTTAGATAGAATGATTGTGTGAAGAGAGACGTTAAAACAGTAGATCCAAGAGCAAACTGGAAGGAAGTAGCATTAAACAGAGAGAGATGGAGAAATATTTGTTGTATGGGAAGCTATTAAAGGTCAGAAAACCCATTGCAAAAAAAAAATTATTTGCTTACTTTTTCTTTTGTACAAAAGTATACACCCTTACGAGCATGTGCGTTAGCGTATAAATCGTCGCAGTTTTTATCAGTGCGTTAGGGTTAGGTTAGTTACCTAACCTGCGTTATTTGTTGTTGCTATAAGTGCGACTACGGTGTTCGTGTGAATTATTAATACCACGCAATTATCTACGTACGTTCGGCACACTCTGCAAGGTCGTTTTTGTTCTAACCTATATAAATAGGTTTGATTTACTGTTGCTTTTTTTCATGTGATTTTTATCCAGCTTATCAATTTCTTGTCATTAGCCTTTCATGAGTTTTGATTTGTAATTTTTCCTCGTGTGCACTAATACAACTGTGCATTTTCTGTTTTATTATTCGATTTATTTTCGATTTATTTTACGCAAAGGTTTATCAATGTTTCGTTTTAATCGTAATTACACTTTAGCTCAATTACTTCTCTCTTACATTATGAACGAAGAGCGGTGGAAAAGAGCTAATAGACGCGCGTTTGTAAAACGGGGAACTATAGTCGACCGAATAAAATTTATTTTTAATTTGGGATTTTCTGGTGAATCGGATATAGATGCTCTTCAACAATTTTTTTGTTGCGGTCAGTGATCTCTCAGATTTGTGGTGTAAATCTATTATTGAAAATGACGCGGTTTAGTTGTCACTTGTTCAAAACTACAAACTAGAAAGTACACCCACAAGCTCAAGATTTATTTAAGATTGTCAAGAGTTTAGTTTAAATTCTGGACCTAGCTGGAGGGGGTTTCTTGGGGGATTCTATGAATAATTCTCTGTTCAAGTCATCTAAGTCTTGGAAGAAACACTTCCAGCGGCAGAAGGATATGGTAACTACGTCGTTAATAGTCACAACAGCTGCAGAGGATATAAAAATAGGATATTATAAAAGAAAGTTGTATAAACCATTTATATTATTCTAATCATACATTTATCAACGAATAAATTAGTAATGTAAACATTGACGTTAAATAATTAATAAATAATGTAAATATTGACTTTTGATAATAAACGATGTATATTTATACTTTTATTCAATAATTTAGTGTTGGTTGACAATTGTCCCTCACACGCCCAACTGCATAACAAATATCGATAAGCCGTTGGCTCCGCCGTTAAATCTAAAGGTTTAAAGGGTTAATGGTTATCCTTAAAATATTATGTAGTTACGGATTTGCAATAATTTGAAACATAAAATTAAAATAATTTTCAATTATTATTTTTTTTTAGGAATAACAGACTACAAATTAGCAGTGAACTATGCTTATTACAATATAAGTGAGTAGATTTTTTTTTATTATACCAATTAAATTGAAAAATTTAATGTTGGTAAAAAAAAATATGACTTCATATAAAGTTAAAATTTAATCATTTATTTATTAATACAAATGATTCAAAATTTAGAAAATTATAATTTTTAATAATTACATTATTATTACAGTTTTTTTTCACACCATAATAATAAAATTGTGAACATACATTTACAAATACATTCATTTTTAAGCATCTCAATACACTTCACAGTCTTCTTTTTGTTTAACTATAAAATTATTTTATAGAAAAAGAAATTTATGAATTTTATACGTGTATTTATTTTTGAATATAAAAAGTTGAAACAAGAGACATGAATGGTATGTTAAGTATATTTTAATATCCAATTACGTTTCTTCGGTAGAATATTATAAAACATACTATTCTCTTACGAATTTATATTAAACTAAGTTCTAAATTATGTACTTAAAAAAAATTATAAATGCTCAATTATTTGAACAAATATTAAACCAATTTATATTTAAATGGTATGGGAACAAAAACCTTAAAATATTAATAATGTTAGTCAATTTAGGTTGGGCTTTATATAATGTAAAATTTTAAAATATGATTATCAACCAAAATAAAAATATGTATTTAAATATCTGATAATATATTAATTAATTCACATACAATATGAAAAATTTTTTGTAGCAATAAATAAAATTATTATTTTATATTATAATTGAATTTCAAAAATGAGTAAAACATAATATTAACATTCTTATTAAGATGTTGTAAAAGGATATTACAATTATATGCTTGAATCAATAAAGCATGTTTATCGTATGTATCATAATTACCAAAATCAAGTATTATAACTATAATTACTAATTAATATTTACGAAAATATTCAACAATGTAACACAATACCCATCTAATAAGATTTAAAAACTAATATATTTGTAAATTAATTACAATTAAAATATGATTTCAATTTATAAAAGAAAAAAATGAATGTAATATTTATTTTGACTATAACTCTAGTTCACACTTCATACAATTTAGTGAATCTTAGCTGGCATCGCCAAAATTTAGATATATTTGGCTCTTGAAATACGTGATATATATTGTTTGTTTTTTTAGTCTTGTCAGAGGCACATGGACCAGACGCCTATTGTAAATCTTTCCATAAAGGTACATCTGTAAAATATCTAATATATTATAAATAATATAATATATTAATATATTAGCCATTATTCAATTCTCTCACAGACAGCCAAACGCAGATAGTTTGATAAACTGGATATCTATAATTTTAATATCATATGTTATTAACATATCAAAAAATAAAATTTATAAAAATAACATTACAAGTTATAAAGATCTAAAATACTATTTATTTTTACAATATTAATAATATTCAAAATGTTCTTTCTTAATTGAAAAATATTTAGGGTAATTTATGTAAGATAATTCGATGTCAGTTAATTATATCAATCCATATACGCAACTGGTCAATGTCCTTATTTAGACCATTTTAATGATATGAGAAATAATAATCAATTAAAATTATTTATTCGATAAACATTTTAAGTCATCATTTTATTCGTATTAGCTTATTTCCAAGGACGTTGGTTAAAATGTAGAAAATTATAATTTTATTTTATTTATAATGATTGTTTTTTTAAAAAATGGTAAGAATATATTGTAAATAAATATTAGAATGCATGTCAGTATATTTAAAATTATATTATCACTTATTGTTATTCACTTGGTTACGTTTAATTATTTCTATATTTCATTTTATGATACTAATTTAATTTTTATTTATTGACGTAAAAATTATCTTCCAAAACTACATACGAACGTTTCACGTATTTTATTATACCTAATTTTATACTAACCAATCATTTTTCAAAAATACGTAATATGTTCTTTATGCTTATATTTAAATAATCTAATAATAATTTTTTACGAACACTGTAAACCATAAATATGTAACAATAATATATAAAAAATAATGAGAATAATATATGTTTTTATTAGACTTCGAAGATCCATCCTTAATTTATGAAATTACGGACGTACAATATTCGTCTTCTTCTGGATCTTCTGAAGAAACCAATACAATTCGTTTATAATTTTAATTATGGTTATAAAAGTTTGATTATAAAATTTTTTATTTATTCTTATGTAACTTAACCAACGCAAATCTTTGTATTTTGCACTATGAATTGTATGAAATATATTTCTCATAATAATCTTTTTTCCTGGTATAGGGTAATTATTTTTAAAATTATATTTTATTTTACTCTAATATTAAAACGAATCATATTTTACATAGGTATAGTATATTTTAAATTGATTATAAATGAGTGGGTGAAGTTCTAAATGTTATAAATCAATAAACGAATATAACATTCATACATAATATTTTATGTTTTGTTCGTCTCATTTGAGGACCTTAGTGTAAGCTTTACTGATCATATTACAGAATATTATTATGATTGAAAATAAAAAACTTAATGTAGTTGATGAATTTCAAATAATTCCTTAATTTTAAAATAGTTATAAAATTTTTTTCTCTATAACAAATAATAAAATGCAGTTTTTGTTTCTTAATCAATACCAAGTTTTTAAAATATGTTATTTTGCTCAATATAATTATAACTATAGTCAAAATTATTAATTTTCATATAAAATCTTATACATATATGCTTAAACATAAATTACAATAATTAATAAATATAATGCTGAATTTATATTTTTGTGACTAATTTCAAAATTAATATTTTAAACAGAATCGATGAAAATCATATTATTATATATTTATAGTACCAATGACAAAAATTATCTGAAGATAGAAACTAATGTGATTATATTCATAACGTTGTCTTTCTAATCTAAATCGACTACGATTTCTCCCTCTTAATAAAATATATTTCGCTCAATACACTAAAAACTATGTTTAGAATTATATAGTATTGCATGTTTTCATAGTATATCAACCCGTCAGTGGTCACGATGATAGTTTCACGCTCACATTTTCATGAGTTTGGGCATCACTGCATTGGTTTTTGCTTATTTTATCTAAAACTATAAATATTTCTCGATGATGTATACACTAATTACAATAAAACGAAACGTGATATAACCTAATTTTTGACTTAATATCGAAAATCAAGTTCATTAGTCAGAAATAACTGAACGCTTCGCTCATAAGCGGCTATCGACGTATTTTTTTATGTATTTGTAATTGTCATAATTTTGTTCATATAAATGGGTAAAGATGTATAAAATATCACTTAATGAATTTAAGAATCAGAAGAGTTAAATAATCTCTACGATTTGGATGATTCAGCTGATGATCCTGACTTTATTCATCCAAATGATCAAAGTGATAGTAAGCCTTCTGAGTGACTTTTCTGATACAGAATTTGATCAGAATATAGATACGAATACTAATAGACACAAAAGACCTAATATGTTGCATAAATAATTTCTAGAAGCCCATTACCTGATAGAGTTTCACTAGTAACTTGTTATTCAGGCAAAGATAATATTACAAAGTCGAATATTGAAGGTCTCTCCCCTGAACGCCCGTGCGCATTCACATAATATAATTCCACAAATGTCTGAGATAGAGCGATGTGAAGAAGATGCAAAGTGTATAATAGGATTTATGAGTTTGTTTTTTTTAGATACGATTATAAAAGAATTATAATCATATCAAATCGTATAAATATATACTTAGCTAAAATCAGAGTTAATTAACAAAAAAAAAAAAAAAAACGTGTTTGATACTTCTTTTGATGAATAAAATTTAATGATTATTTTATCAAATTTTTAACCGAAAATTATAAATTCTTGCTTATTTGTAAAAAATCCGTAGAAAAATAGCCGAAAACAAATATCAGAGCGCCTCGTTTCACACACGACTAACGGTCTTATAGAAATCATTGTGATCACTGACGGGTTAATGAACATCAAGAACAAACATATGATTGCTTTTGTAGAAAACATTCATTGTAAAATCGATTAATTAAAAATTTTCACATGTAACAGGCATCAAATATTTTTGGCAGACTTGTATTATTTGATAAATCTCCAAGTCAGCGTTTTTCTTGGGATAACAATTAATGTGCTTATACATAAACATCCAAAAACCACAAGCACGCAGCGCTCGCAATCCGTGACTGTCCGTTATACGAGTAATAACTACAACAATAATACATTTTTTTTTCATGTGTTCTATTTATATATATTGAAGATAGAGTAATACTCTAGAAGGTCTCCCCCATAATAGATTTCATTGGGTAAGATGGGGTATCATTTAATGAACACTTTAAATGTGTAATCGGGTATGTGTTTTTTTAGATGGACTGGGTGACAATATATATTTCTTAAATACATATATATTTAGCTAAAATATGTGGTAATTAATTGTTCGACGGCATCTACGAGCGTTTGCCGGCCTCTTAAACGGTTGAGGTTCAACATATGTTTATATAATAATTTAATTGATTTATTTACAAAAATCCTAATATCTCTATCACCAATACAGTGATATCCAGATATAAGGTTGCCGATCGTTAATAGAAAGAGTACTTAATGGTTAATTTACAACAGACAATTAAGAATATTAGATAACTTGAATGTGTTAAAGCTTTCATGGATTGTTGATTTCCTGACATTGTTTTCAGATGTCTAATTTTCAAATGTTTAATGATACCAAAAAAAAAAAAGAAGTCAGAACAATGTGAAGATCATAGAGCCATAAATTTAATAATACATGCATCACAAATATTAACTAAGATAATTCACAACAGAATAGGAGCAAAAATAAATGACAACCTAGAAGAAGATCAATTTGGTTTTAGGAAGAATAAGAGCTAGTTTTCTAGAAGGCTGTACATAGCGTTCATCGACTTGGAAAAAGCCTTCGATAACGTTCACTGGGAAATAATATTCAATATTATGAAAACCGTAAATATCGATACTAAAGACAGAAGAATTATTCATAAGTTATATTTAAATGAAAAGACTGTGATAACAGAAAAAGAAAGTAAATCATAGGAAAAAGCAAATATTGAAAAAGAAGTTTGACAAGGGTGTAACTTATCACCAACACTATTTTATCTGTACATTGAAAATACTCTAAAAAAGTTAAGGGAAAAGGAAATAGGAGGAATAAAAATTAATGGTATGTTAATACAAATGTTGCGTTTTGCAGACGACGTAGCGATAATAGCGGAAAGTCAAAAAAAAATTAAGCAACATGCTAACAAAATTGAATGATAGCTGTAAAAAATACAAAATGAAAATAAATAAGAGCAAAAAAAAAATATTAATATGCAGCAAGCAAGCATTGATATCGAACATAACAATTGAAAATGAGAAACTGGAAACTCTTCAGTGTTTGACATATTTAGGAAACAAAGTAACATATGATGGAAAACCCGAGATGGACATAAAGAGTAGAATAGCACAAGCAAAACAGGTATTTTACAAGAAGAAGGACATATTTAAAGCAAATACTGTTAGTTTAAAGACCAGAAAAACTCTTATAAAGTGTTTTGTATGGAGTATAGACCCCAACCTGGCAGAAACATGGACGACACTCAAAGTGGAAAAAAATAAAATTGAAGCATTTGAAACATGGTGTTGGAAAAAACACTGAAAATTTCTTGGACAGAAAAAGTTAAACATGAAAAAGTATACCTAAGAATGAACGAACAAAAAACAATATGGAAAAAAATCAGAGAAAGGAGGAAAATATAGATCGGACATATTATGAGAAACAATTAATGGGTAACGATAATAATAGAAGGAAAGAAAGAAGGAAAAGCTGGAAGAGGTAAACCAAGAACACCATTTATGAAACAGATCATAGAAGACATAAGAAAAACCAATTACAAGAAACTAAAAGTATCTGTGTTTGATTGGGAAGAATGGAGAACCGTCGAAGTCATTTAACCAATCTAAAAATTGAAAAAAGCTAAATTTTATAATTTTATAAATTTTTTAAATGTGATTGTTTTGGTGAGCATTTTGAAAACCGATAATTATAATTTTAAGTTACATAAACTATAATAGTTCAAATATTCAGCATCGTAAATGAAAAATTAATTTGTACATTTTAATTACTTGTAAGTTAAAATGTTATTGTAGTGTTATAGCAATTCAGTCACTCTGTGAGTTGTAATAAAAAACACTATTAAAAGTATTTTGTATTCATCCTAATGTGCATAGGGTTTGGTATTAAAATTATATTTTATTCAATAAAAAATTAAGAATTAATATTTTATTACTGTTTTTAAAGATAAAACAAGGCTAATCTATCAAAAAATTATAATTTGTTTATTTATATTAAAAAATTTCAATTATTAAAGCTTTGGGCTCATGATATATTTTTAATCTAAATGTAAAAACATATCACAGGGAAATTCCACAACCAAAATGTTGATACATATTTGTCTATATGTGTGTACTTTATAAGTATAAAATTGTTTGCATGAAGTAATACAGACTTTAAGTGTTTTCTGAATTATTTAATATCCATTAGTTTTTCACATTTTGTGAAAATGCATGTTAGTATGGTTTAATGATCAAATAATGATTTCAATATAATACAGATATTTTTTTATTTTGTACGAATAATTCTGAAAGATTTTCCTATTGTTTAATCAAGACCACATTTCGAAAAACCAGTTACAAATATGAAACTTAAAACGCAAAATCTTTTATGTATGTATTTTATACAATGAATGCCAATAAATATAATAATGTATATTATTGAATAAGTACGAATAGTGTGACTGTTTCTCTCTCTTAAAAAAATAGGATTTCCTTCCTACAATAGAATCTTTATTCTTTTAATTTTATAGTATTGCACTGTTTCATGATGAAATAAAGGACATCGACCGCAAATTTTCTTTGTAATACACAATCATTGTGTTATCAATTGATTTAAAATTTTCCATGTAACTTGGTTCATCTTCTTCAGAATGTAGTATCATTTGACAAATCTCAATGTCAACGTTTTTTTCGGACATTTGCAACTACAGACAAATTAATGATATAAAACGAATATATACAATTAGTCAACATACAACTTTTCACTGGAAATTTATATGTTGTGTAAAGTTGTGTAGTATTAATTAAATTGACGTTTATATGCATATTTCTAACCATTTAATTACAAAGTAATATGTTCATTGGAATCTTGTTCAATTGTAATTATTTTTAATTTTTCCAATTTTATTACTGCTCATTGGTATATTTAATATATTGCTGCAATATAAATATTATATTCAAATGTAAAATGAAATTATAAAAATTAATATCATAACTTTTTAATTTCTAAAAATTATTGTTGTGATGAGTTTATTCCAAATCGATTAATATAATTGTTCATTATGTAAACAATAATCATATACACATTTAGCATCTAAACTGGAAAAATCTGTTTAAAAGAATCAATATTTCCAATAGTTGCAACGTAAAGTATTGGTGAAGTATTAAATACTAATTTAGCCCCTTAATGGGTTTAAAAATAAAATCCTACAAAAAATATTGTATATTTCTAATTGTCTGTTTTGGTCAAGGATTAAACAATAGTAATGGAATAGTTAAAAATAAATAATAGTTAATACAACATTATGAATTAAAATTTAACACAAATTACTGTTTTAAATAATAAAAAAATAATCAAATCTACCATTTTAATTATATTTACACTAATATTAAAAAATCCCACGAAACTATTTAGAGACCTACGTGTCAGGAAAAATACACAGGAAAGCACCTCAACTATAATTTTGATAAAAATTTGTATTCACCTCTAAGTACAAACTAATCTCAAAGAGTAATATAGTCATTAAGTTTATTTTGGGTTATTCACTTTTAACTTATCTCTTATGTTTTGAAAAATTCATGAGTTTTAAAAGGCCTTAAAGATTATTAAATAATTTGAATATATTTATGATAATTTTTCATTTGTTAATTAATCAACTACGATTTGCAAGTGGTTTTGTTTATCCAAAACCATATTTTTTTTATCGTAACCAGACGCTGTTATTGTATTGGAGAAGGTCTCAGTATACGTATAACAAATAGACCATAAACATGACTTCCAATATGACTATGAACGTTTTGACCTTCACAATAATTGTTTTAATAATATCTTATAAAAATTCAAATGCTAAAAGTAAGTATGAATATATAATATATAATTATAAAAAATCTAATTATGTAATTATGCTTAAATTCTATGTAAATTTATGTCACTAGAGCTTTTATAAGAAAATCTTGATTGTCTCTATTTGTTAATATTTTTGCTATAGATTTCATTATTCCTTATCGTAATACCAAAATTAATTTTTATATAAACTATTTTAAAATTGTAGTCTACATACTCTCATACAATAATCGATTTACAAATTTACAAATTTAAAGAAATTTATGAATAATATTTATTTTAATAAAAAGTGTTTTATTAAAAATTGTAGGATGTTATGGTAAGAAAATTGACTATTTATTTTTGTAACTTACACTGTATTAGATACTAAAATAAACACACACACACACACACATATATATATATATATGATATTAATATAATGTAGTGCATAGTGAGGAATGAAAACTTACTTTTATTAACTGTTATTGAATTTGATAATTGTATCTATGTTTATATTGTGAGGGCTAAGGGCGTAAATATAGTTCTACATGCGCATGGACACTAAATAAGTTACTTCACATATAAAAATAAAAATAAATAAATATACTCGTATATATTTATTTAAAAATTAAAGTAAGAAAAATAACTCATTTATATTAATAAATAGCGCAGATGGCCTGCCGCAACCTAAACTAAATTTGTGTTTAAAAATGATGACAAATACAATATAACAAATTTAATTCAATTTAATAAATTTATTTTATTTAAACATATTTACAATATCATCAAATATTTTAATATGAAAAATAATTCGCTATTAAAGTTAATAACATTTGAATAAAAAATATTTAATTTTCACAAAATATTATGCGACAACATTAACAATTTTGCATAACGTAAAAACAAAACATACGTGATGCGAAAGTGGTTTTGCTACGACACTACGAACGTTACTCTTTTACATAATATAAATAATTCACGAAAACAGCAAAATTAAAAATAATACATTTTAATATAATTTCTAATTACATTCGCGATACCTCAGACACAAACATTTTCCCCCCCCCCATCGTAGAACTATTAAGTGTCATCTATTTCATATGGAAGTACGCAAAGTTTCACTACTGGTCGTTTCAACTCTATCCTTGACACTATGCGTAACGTAACTGATAATTTCATAATTTCTTGAATGTAACTGCATTATTTTTTCTAGTTTCAAATTCGTTGGGGTGATGCATTCCTCTCGTATGTTGACAAGGTCATCGATATGTATGAAGTGCTTCCTTGTGGTCCATTTACCGCGTACTTGGTACTGTGGTAGATATTTGGTTTGCTGTCGTCGCTAAAACATTTGTGTTAAAAGTTGTACATATTTCCATCGACGTATAAAGCCTATCTTTTCTTGTGTCAGATCTATTTCTTTGGGTACGGTTAATGTTTCAACAATAAGGAAATGTGTAGAAGTTAAAGCTTCAAGCTTTACTGAATCACTACGTAATGTTGTCTTCAGTCGCGAGATTATACATGCCTCAATTTTGCATAATTTTGTATGTTTAATTCTCCTAGCGATAGATGATTTTCTTTTAACATACACGTTAAGTGGTTCTTGCAGTTTTAACTGCACTCACTCATAAACCACCCAAGTTAGTAGCTTAAAATGTGTTAAAATGTCACTCGATACCTTCTTTAGCTATTATTATAATGCTCTTGCTTATGGGCAGATTAAATTCCTTTTGAGCACCAACAAAATTGGTCCTATTGTCACTATTTATCTTGGTGTTGTGACATGAAACGTTGTAGAGCAAATGCATTACGCGTTATGTCACCTACAACTTCTAAATAAATTGCTCGGATTGTAAAACAAACAAATAATGATGTCCAAGCCCTTGTTCCAGATACTTGATGCCAGTTATAGAAAATGTTCTGGAGCATACTTTTATACACCCAACACAAATTAACGCGACAGATCGTGCTATAAACCGCCTCTTAATGGCCAGTAGAATCGTCTGACTTTTGCTAGTAATGCCTGTGGGTCATAATAGAGAAGCTTTCGATGACAGTCTTTGAAAATAAGCTTAGTTATTTTGTGATTTTCTGGACTATGGGGTGTTTTATGCGTTTTGATATTTTATTATTTTTTAGTCGTCCTATAATAAGCAATAATCCACAGTGTAAAAAGGGAGCTAATCCTTTCAGATTTCTTTGTGATAATTCATTTCCGTTTTTCAAAGCTATAATCTCTGTCTTGAATCTTTCTTCTTTAACACATTGTACTATACATTTCACCGCGTATTTTAGCTTAGGAAACGTTAAATATTGTGGAAGAAACAGCTTTTTCTTTTTTGTTATAAAATTGATGAACCATTTAAACCATGATATTGAACATATCAGTCGGCGTCAATTCAAGTAGTGCTTAAATAATCCATTAAAGGGCCTGATGGTAATAAGGGTGAATTTTATTTGACGTGGTTCAGACAATTCAAGTGTTATATGACTTTGTCGCGTGGTGTACAAATGGAGATTGCGATCATCAGTGTATTTACTGACTGTGTTAGCACCAGTCATTAAGTCATCCATATAAACGTCATGGCATATGATCGTTGAACTTCCGGTTGTTTTTCTTTTAATTTCTCAGATAGTGCTATAAGACAATTTGTAGCTATAAATGAAGCAGGTGTAGTTCCATAAATTACGGTTGTAAGTCAATAGCTTCCTAGGACTTGAACTGGACTCAATCGCCGAAATATTCTTTGCAAGTCTTGATCTTCTGAAGCTACCCTTATCTGCCTAAACATTTTCTCTATGTCTGCTGTAATTAAAAACTGATGATCGCATCAAAATTGCAAATAATTTATCTTGAACCGTCGAACCGCACACGAGGACATAATTTTAAGATAGTGTTCACCGTTGCCATTCTTTTTTGAAATAGTTGACGAGCACTTTTTGTATAACATAAAAACAAATCATACGTGACGTGACAGTGGTTCTGCTATGAAAACACGGGCATTGCCCTATTATATACAATAAATAATTTACAAAAACAGAAAATTAAAAAAAAATACAATTTTAGTTGCCAATTAATTTCGGAATATCTTAGGCGTAAATATATATCATGTATGTTGCTTTAAAAATATACGAGTATGTTAGACCAAGAGTATTCCGAATACAGGTTTATTTTTCTGCTATGTATAATTTATATTTGATCAGCTTGAACAGATTACCTAAACTAATTACGATTTCATTTTTTACTCCAGTCTTTTATTACTTTTTCAAATATGTTTCCAATTTTATAGTAATCGTTGAATTAAAATTTCCAAAACACCTCATAATTATAAATTATTCAAAAGTTAAAATATTAAAAAATAATATATGTTCTTAAAATTAATAAAACTAATATTAGACATACACTGTATAAGTAAATTAAAAATTTACAAATATTAATAAATGTACCATACACGCTGTACGTTAAAAATTATTCCTGTTTAATCTATATGATCTATTTGTGGACAAACATAATAATTTACTAATTTACATTATTTGAAGTTAATTAAATTAAAGGTTAACTATTTCTTTGTTATTCAATTACAAATATTGAGTAGAGTATTTGAATTTATAAAAACTATCAAAATTCTATATGGAAATTATATCTTTATGTCATATTTTACCTTATTGAAAATAAAAAGAACAGTATTAATTTTTTATGAACAATCATTTAGATAAAAGATATATTTTGATTTATTTTAATTTGTTTGAAAATAAATTAATTATCAAGAAACGTTTATTGCCTTATTATATAAGTGACTCACAACTGATATTCTCTAAATAATATATTGCATAGTTTAATATTATACCATATAGAAATATAAGAAGTTTATATAGTTCTAGTCAGGTATATATTTAATGAATATAAATAATTATATTTTAAACTTCATTTTATTATTTAGAACATATTCATCGAATGGGAATTGACTGTTAGTATTTTTAAATAAAAATATTTGTACATTTAAAATATGTAAAACATTTTGCATTCGTAATGAATCACATCAACTTTCAAGATACCATACTGATATAATCAGACTTGAGATATATTTTAAGCATTAAATTTACCTATATTGTACGTTAGAAATAACTAATAAATTATACTATACAATACGATATATTTAAATATAGGCATAATCTATAATTATTTCTACGTGTAGTAACTATCAGTGGCAGAGAGGCATTCAATTATGTTTATAATAACATTAACCGTGAGTGATCAAATTTGTAGTGATGTTTTCTACCAATAAATATATTAAAATTTACGCTATGCAAATTTCTTATTTCATTATTTCATTAATTGATTGAATATAACAAATCGGTAGCTATGGTGTGTAGTTATATATTTTAGTATTTGTTATTTGAACCAATACTAAAAAAATAATATAATACAATTTTTTTTATATACATATTAATTGAAGATCAATCTACATAGAATAAAATAACCTATTTATTTATAAGTGAAATTGTATGTTAGATCTGTAATACAAAATTTTAATCTTCAGAATATGTTAATAACGTACATGATTTTAGAAAATCCAATTCAAATCCAGAAATTCATGTGTACTTTAATTAAATCCCGAGTTCGTGTGAATGTTTTTAGTGAAACACGGTAGGAAACATTTCCAATGTGATATAATCAATGGAAACAACAATTTTAAAGCAGAAAATGGGAATATTTTCATTGAAATGTTTGAATTTATATCAATTTTATTAAAATTTAATCATGATATTGTACTCCATAAAAACATCTACAGTGATGTATACATTTATACAGACTCTGATCAAAATAAATCGAAAAAAATCCCAATAAGAAGTTGGGGTTATCAGTCGTTGTGTGAAGAAATATATATTAAACTACAAAGTTGTTAAAATTAATTTTGCATAATCGACCAACCATCGTCACTTTATTATTCATAATTTTCATAAAATAAATTAAAGTGCCTCTGTACAATATCCAATCAATCAAATTTACAAGACATGATAATGTTAAATGTATAAATGATTGACTTGCAAATTCATGATACATTAATAAGTTCTTAATTATAATAACGTAAAGTTATTTGTTATTAGTTATCATGTAGTTTATAAAATAAAAAATATGATTATGATTTTATATATAAGAAAACATAAAAATCATAAAATAATAAAATATGTTTTTCGTCTTTATTTTAGTGCTCTCGCATGATTTTCAATCAGAAAATACAGGTTATAATTTTAATCAGTTCACAATAAGGTTCATTCTATATCAAAATTATATTCATTACCTCTAAATATTGTAGTAAAATAATTAGTTTGTATTTAATGTCCTTACATTTGAGTTCTTTATAATATAGTTCTTGGGATCTATCATATTGTGTTCGACGAATGTTAACAGTATAATTTTGTTTAGTTGTTGGCTATGAATATGTGGATTATCTCTTTATCGAAGCTACTTCAAGTCTGTAGAATTATTGTTATTTTATAAATACATTTTTCAATTAGTTAACATCAACATTAACACATACAAATCGCATTTCATATAAATGGAATCGTTTAATGTTTAGATTTCTATGATAACTTGATCGCAGATCCATTGTCTTGGTGTCTTACAAGAATAGGTATATAATTTACAATATTTTGTACATGTGTTCAGTTATTTATATATAACTATTTTGTTAAAATAATATTCATTTAAGGTTGAGCGACCAAAATTTTCTAAAATTAGAAGATGAGGCCTTAGTCAATTATATATTGTTCATGAAAATTGTTATCAATATAATACAGTTTAGTGCGATCAGATAAAATGTATTCAATCAAATTGATCCAATCGTCTTTATGAAATATGAATTGTTTGATAATAATTTTCATATACCAGTTAATATATGATGCGTAATTTAAATATTGATAAGCATAACTAATATTTATTATCATAGGAAATAATTCAAATTTAACAAGTAAAAAATTAAAACATTTATGCAAAAGTAATTATAGAAATAATTCAATATTACATATTTTACACTTATAAATAATTGAATATTATTATTTGTACATCATTATTGGATACTAAAAACTATATTTATGTAAATAATATGTGATCAGAACTAAACCAACGTGTCAATTAAATAATTTCTCATATCACATTCACACTAATTTAACTTGTAATAACTATTGTATTATATATGTAAAAAAAATAGTACTATTATATTAATTACCCCAAAAAATGCAAGAAAAAAATTATTTTTTCCAATTGTAATTATATCATTGTACAATATTTTTAATGTGGATAATTTAACAATATAATTTCTAGATATCATGCAAAATGCTGGCTTTGAAAGTACATCAATGATTATTTTTTACGCATACATATTAAACAACAAACAATATTAAGAGATCGATATTCATTTTTAAATTCAATTAAACAACATATTTTCCTAAAAATATGTGATAAAAAATACATATAAAATTTGTATTAATTTTTTGTTTGAAGGAAAAAGCGATTCTTATTCAGCTCTAAAACATGCATACTATAATATGTGTATGTAAATAAAAATTATTAATTTTCTTAAACAAATATGGTTTTTAAATTATTATTTTCAATAAATATTATGTAGTGCGTGAATGGTATTATTATAATTTGTATAATCATATGGAAATCCAACAATAAAAATATACAATCAATTGTAAGAATACATTTTTTTTTTTTGAAAATAAAAAGTTTTAGAACAAGAAATAAATGGTAAATATATATATTTTTTAAATTCAACTAAAGAATAAAAATTACTAATACAATCATAGTTTTAAAAAAATTCTTGATAACGAACTTACGAATGAGAAAACGTTATTTCCTAAGAATTTGACAGCAATTTTATAAAGTTAATAATTAAAAAACAGTTGATTTTTAAACTCAATTTTGACCTGTATCATATATTTAATTTCAATTTAATTTAAAAAAATGCTATTTGAATAACAATGTTATAATACATATTATTATAAGAAATTAATTAAAATAATTGACTTTGTAAGTGGGAAATGCCATAACTATGAAAGTAAAAGAACACTAAATTTGTGTATTTTTTATAGACACCGCAAAATCATATTATATTTACATTCTGCAAACCATTTTAACTATCCCTGGTATGTACATTCATGATATAGCAAGAATATTACAAATATGTGAAAACTGAACTGTTAAAGAATAATTTATTAAACGAATTTTCAACAAGTTCCAGTAAATGCGTAATTGTATGTCATATTTTAGCAAATCAATTTCAATGTACTTTCTATGTAAAATTATTTTTCTGTTGATTCAATTGATTAACATAATTATTAACCAAATTGATATTTTATTTATATTAAATTATCTAACTTACTTAATCTCTATTAATTATTTAATGACTCTGGCAAAATACAATGATTGCTTAAATTTATACATACCTACATGTTTAAATTAGATTTTGATGCAAAAGGACCAATACAGTATTGTGCAACTGACACGTATTACAGTGGTACGGATACACAAGAACACAATTATTATTTATTAATAATTAATAATAATAATATAATATTTTTTATTAAATTTTAGATTGTAAAAGTAAGAATGTTGGTTGCAAATATGTTATTTGTAAATATTGTTCGGACCGGGAGCATAAAGTTATAATACGCGCGCCCGAATACCAAGACTTCGCGAGAAAGAAATTATTGTGTGTAATTACAATTATGAAAATATAAAGGCTAACGACAATTTGTGTTTTAATTAACACGTATATAAATATATTGTAGATTTTAACAAATAGCATTAATTGAAATATAATATAATTAATTTAAAGAAAATACAATAAAAATAATAATCAAAATTAGCCCTTTTGTTTCGACAAAATAATACAGAAATATAAAAGATAATAACAGCAAATTGATAAATATAGAACAAAAATAAAATAGGTTCTCACAGTATATATAGTTATACACGAACATCGACTATTCAGCCGCTACCCAAATTTAAATGAATTATAATGGGCTATTTGAGCCACACTAAACAAATACTACATTAGCTATTCGAGCTACAAATATAGTAATATTTTTGATATATACGCGATTGCGATTTCGTAACAATGATTTTTATATAACAACAATTTGGTTATTAGAGCCTACAACAATTATTTGGCTATTCGAGCCGACCGATATAATATGCTGATTATTGCTGATTATTCCAGTCACTAACAAAAAAACACTATAAAAAATCACCATAAAAATAATCTTGACGCGTACTGAAAACGATTTTTGAACACAACAATTTTACATAATATACATGCGCGATGACGGTATAACGACGACACATGTACGGCGGCGGACGCAACGATGATAGAAGGTTCGCGAAAATTCGCGTAAGCGACCTTTTTACTATCGCCGGAGTTGTTCTTAAATATAAATAAATGTTCCGATAATTCTTATCGGACGTAACAGCGGCGGCGCGCTTGCATGTTGGCGCCAATTAAGTGTCAACAAATATGTATATATTGCTATCGGTTCTTACATAAATAAATAAATAAATATATATATATAATATATATATATATATTATAATATAATATATTATTGTGATGTAAGAATAACGAAGCAGAAAATAAACTATGAAAAAAATAACACAATGAGCTGTATAAAATGGTAAATTGTAAGAAGGACTAATATAGGTCACGGTAACGCGGCTAAAAACGGACTGCTCGAATATGTCGATTCGATATCTTCAGTTCAGTCGATCGTTTATAGTTAATCGTATTTTTATCATAATTTGAAACATTCATAGTTATAATAACAATTAAGTATTAGCGGGCGAGATTGAACAGAAAGGCCCAATTACGCAATCACTATTACTACATTGTCTGTAAATATGAATATTTCGTGGTCTCTGTCGTCAGTGACTGATAGTAACTTTTATCGTAAAATAAAAGGACTGGAAAGTATTTTCGTTTTCGATAATCGGTTGATTATCGGCCCGTTAACGTACATATGCGTCGTATGTCTATTTACGATCCATTTCAATATATACACTATATATATATATATATAAAATATATATACAGTGTAAGAGAGAGAGAAAGATAGAAAATATATAAAGAGATATATAATACAAATAATATTATAAAATAATATAATACAAATGGGTATGACGTCTAAAAATTAATTGAAAGGAAAAATTAGTTTAATTTTATAATGTATAGGTTTCATATGAATATAAAATACAAATATGTGGTGTTCCTGGCATATTTACCTACAGTAATATATATTCGTTTGTCTAAATCTCCACTTAGTTATATAAACATCATATTATTATGGTGTTAATAATTAAAATTATTTTAATATCGCAGGCTATTAGATTAAAGCATTATAAAATCAGGTTTATTCGCATAGTTCTAATATATCTGCCCAAGGACAATCCATGAATATATATAACACTTGCTAAAATATGTTTACGTCTATAATTTATTTGACTCAAATATTGAATAATTAATAAAATAAAATATTATTTAAAATCATCTAATTTTAATAAAAATTCATATTATTATTGATACTTAAAAGTCATGTTCATAATAGTAATTTAACATAAAACAATAATTCATGATTATATTTTTGCCAACGTTGTACATATCCTGTTGAAACAATGATTATTACATAAATGTTAAATCGTTAAATAGGAAAACTCATAAATATTGGAAAATTTTATGGTACGTATAAAAGTCACTGAAACTAGTAGACAATTATTATGTAATTAAAAAAATTATAGATTATAGAACCTAAAGCTATTCAATAAATTAAGTGAAAATTAATAAAACAAAATGCAATCAATTTAAATGAAAATAATTAGAATAGTATTCTCATACATCGTTTCTGGAGTTCACTTTTGATATTCAAATATGGAACACTACTGCTAGAAGATTGAAGGAATTGGTTGGATCAGCGCCTTCAATTCAAAATTTAATTCACAAGCAAAATATTTTACTATTTGTTTATGTTAGTGTGGAAAAATAATTTTTAATTAGGAAGACTGATTTCCCTCAATTAGTGGTTTGTAGATAAATTGTTCACACGAGTACATCGTCATTGGTGTGATTATACTTAAATTTATAAACCTAAAATCACAAAATATTAATAATATTTTGTGATTTCGGGTTTATAAATTTAAGAATAAAACAGTAACAAAAGCTCTAATATATTTTATCATTGGTGCAATTGTTTTATTGAATGAATGTTTAATGATTGAATGTTTTTTAAAGGTTAGATCATATTAGTGGTTCACTTGAAAGACGGCAATGTAATTGCATGTTTCTGTTGTAGGCATCAAATTCAGTGTAATGATCGGTTCATTTGATTTGTTTTACACGATTTAAAATAAAAACAAATTTTGGCTTATTCATGTGTATTTTCATTGGAATGTGAACATTTTTAAATGTATTCTGATTATTTCTTGAAAGATATTTCTTTAGTCGAGCTGTGATTCACTGAATAATTCATTTATATATTATATTGTTGTGATGTGTTTATATAGGTCGTATATAATTTGCTATGTTTATAGTTAATTTATGTTAATGTATTCGATGATCAATATTGACATAATTACATATCATTAAACTATAATATTATTTAATCATTATGTTTATATTTGTTGCATGTAGAACTTTAAAAAACAGTTATCCCATTTTTCCAAATAAATTATTTTGTAATTAAGTTTTTAATCTCTAAGAAATACAATTTGAAATAATATAAGAAACAAAATTATATGCCATATAATTAATTTACATATAAATATATTTTATATTATTTTACAATATCCAAAATATCATAGTTTATTTATAATACTCATATATTATTTTAAACATCTAGAATGCTTCAATGGCACAGAAGCATTCGAACATGCATATCTCACACGTGAGTAATTTCATGATAATTTGGCACGACTATTTGTATTGTAACTATTCAAAAAATATGCTTGATTTGTTAAAGAGTTGACTCATTAACAACACCTAACTATCAAATCACCAATTTAACATGGTGTAAATTATTGCAATTATGAAAATTTTGACACTGAATTGGGTGACATAAAAAAGTATGCAATGCAACTCATCATGTACTTAAGATGTATTACAAGTTGAATCAACTTTGTAGTTAGCAGCAATATTAGAGACACGAAAAAAGAAACAAAGTCAAAGTCAGAAATCGAGGAGGGGAGGGAACATGAGGGGACTAAACCCCCAAAAGTTTTAAATAGAGGTCTTAGCCTCCTTGGCTCTTATAAATATAAATAAAAGATGACACATTTTACATGCCATATTAAACATGAATATAAAATGATAGATATACTTCTTTTTTCCACCTGTATATATAATATATGTTTTTGACTTAAATGTACAAATTCATTTTATGAATTAATAAATTGATAGGTAAATTATGGACTTTATTTTTTGAATTTCGTATCTTAGATGTAAAACTTAAATAAAACCTAATGAGAAGATAATAATTTTAATGATTTATTTTTAATAATTTCTGTTAGAATATTTTTAAAATGTTCAACACTAATAATACCTAATTGTTTTTGTATTAAATATTATTTGTTTTTTATTTTTGCTAAATTAATTGAATTGACATATAATACATTTTAGTTGGTTATGAGTTTTTTTAACCGATAATCACTGGTACATTTATATTGTTAAATTTTTAAACAATATTTCATTAACAAATTTCAAACTAATTATTTAGTTTGTAAAACTTTGTAAATTGTCTTGTTGGTACTAATAATTGCGAGTTGTATTGGTAAAGGTGTAAATATGTAATGAGCATAATAATATCAGCCCTTTCTTTCAAAGTTATTACATCAAATTCTTGCCTAAGAACAAATTTATAAAACCATGTACATCAATTTTATATTGAATATTTATATTATTTGATTCACTTTTTGTAAGTGAAAATCAAATCACAGTTGAACGAAACTTTTGACATCAAGATTTCCTTTTATATACGATACTGATTTCTTAAAAATAATTAAGCTATTTTAAAAATAAAATATTATAGATATTTGCATTGGAATTTAAAATGGGAATTTAACTACTTAAGATATAATGACCGAAGAGTTTGCTTGTTCATGACAATTATGTCAATCCGATAACAGATATAAAAATATGTAAATACTCCAGGTTACCTAAGTACCTATATGTAAAAATGGCCACTCTGGACAATTGTACCGACCATTTGAAATATCAGATCACAATTTACTAAGTAATAAAACTATCGCATTTCAAACAAAAATTAAAATTTGGTATCTGTATATTATTAAATTAATAAAAAAAAGTAAATTATATTTATGTAATGTGAACAAGATTTCAGTAGATAATACTAAATTATTCAACATTTTCAAATAAATGCGGGCTGCCAGTTGCCGATTAATGTTCAAGATTGCAAGGTGATTATTGTATACTTAATTAACAATAATATTATAAAAATTATTTTTTCCAGTCAATACACGTAATACGATTGGCAAAGAAAAGGGTAATTTTTTAGATCATTAAACAATTCATAGAGATCATAGTCATTATAATATTACAATCAAAGAGAGAATTAGTTTTAATCATTTTTAATTTTTTATATTATAATAGTTGGATTACCAGCTTCGCCAGTATACCGTGAAAAATTATATTGTTTCGCCTTCAACCAATATCGAATATCAAGAGAATTCATTATATTATTAAAGTACTTTAAGATACACAATATTTTAGTTTTTTCTTCTGGTGCATTGATGACAAATTTGAATAATAATAGGTACTCCAAATTTTAAAATGAAAATGTATGATGGCATCCTTAAAAAATCAAGCGAATTCAAGAATTTAGTTGGATAATTAATAACTTCATGCTAAATCATTACGATTTAGATTGACATATATACATTGCTTCGTCTGATATTACATATTTCAATCAGAAATTGATCACTTTTACATCTTTAATTTTGGCTGCTAATACAGAACGTGCACTAAGCCACGCATGTTTTTGGTTGTTTTGTGCAATATTTGAGAAAATCACATTAAATTATTCGTTTTTGAATGCTGTACGCTTACAAAAGTTTTTTGGCAGAGTTAAGCATTGCGTGTGTTAATAGATTGACATTTTTCCATTCCCAATTTCTTACTACTGTTTGACGAAACGTTCAGCTGAAACAACATGTTGTAGTTGCACATGTATATTGGTCGTCAAAATCAATTTCCGTACATTGTTGCCATAAAAACGATGATTTATAAATGCATTAAGTTCATCAGCGGGCGTTGAATGTGGTATCATTTGCAGAATTTGTCGAAAATTACCAGAAAATAAAATGAGTGTGCCACTAAAGAACCGTTCAGTTTCTTTCAAATCTTTAAACGTACGATATAGCGGTTGTATTGCTTTTTTATGCATCATAGTTTTATGATGTATTTATCCCATATGATGAGTTGATAAGACTTCAGTATTTTTCCCATTCCGGAATTGTTGTTAATATTACATGTAGAAATTTCCGCAATTTGCGTATTCAACGATAATTTCAGCACTGAATTGCCCCAATTCTAGATGATGAAATTACAATTGCCATATTACTTCGTGATCGAATGGGTTGGAATGAGTGAAATAAGGAAAGTTTGTCCAGCTCCTCCAGGTTCATCAAGAAAATACAACCCACTAGCTTAGCTCATAATTGCATGCATAATTCCGTCATACGCTATGCATACGATCTGGAACTAACTTAAGAAGATTCATTTGAACAAATGTACGCAATTCGTTGACATCAAATTGTATTTCTTATCACCAATCACGATCAAAATGATGGTTCGCGGAATGATTTAGCACAATCATTCCCAATTGTGTCATTGTTTTTTTAGCGATTGCCTATCAGATGTCCTCAATACATATCAATCAGTGGCGCACCCAAGGGGGTGGACTCCGGGTCCGGAACCCCCCCCCCTTGACCTGTGTAATAGTTTTAATTTTATTGATGAAAATCCAAATTCTGATACAACATTCATATTTTTCTGTCGAAATTTCATAATGTAGTTTTTTAGACCCCCCCCTTGAAAAAATCCTGGGTGCGATACTGATATCAATGCTTCATTATACACGTTTTGTGTGAACTGAACGTCTGGATCTTTATTCGTTAAACGCAAACGGTGAAGGACGTCTTCACTTATATAGTCGTTGTATTTTCCCCAAAAATCTTATGTATTGGATGGAAAATTCGTTAACCAATATTATTGCAACCAAGATGCGTATTTTCTGTGATAATAACGGTAAATAGGGTTAAACCCAACGATTTTCAACGTCTGCAAAGTTGTTTCATACTTTTAAAGTAATAGTTTTCCCACCATATTCACTTTATTGATATCCGTCATTTCCAGTGACAGTCTCGGAAATTAAGTTTTTCTGATATCATTTAATACATTTTCATTCAGACATGCATGATAAATTGTTGTTGAAGAGACCAAGAACTATATTTTTGACTATCGATTTCAATAAAGTCAGGTTTAGTAATGACATATGCTATTTTCACTAAGATAACGATGAATTTTAGTTAGATTTGATTATTTTAATCCCCTAAATTATAATGTGAGTATGTAGCAATCCTCATTTTTCCATTCAGCAAAGGGTACCCAACAACGTTTATGGCCGAAAACACGTTGAATTAAAATGAAATACTTTTTTTTCAATTTCAATTTTTGTTTGGACTCGCACGCAGTAAATATCATGACGATCTGATGGTGATTGTCCAATAAATAAAGGTTTTTAATTTTTATACCAATTAGGATTTCATTTGAAAATGATAAACGAATGTGGGTGGCTATATTCTTGGACGTATGCCATTGCATTTTGTCCATATTAATGCATATGCTATATACTCCCTGTAAATACATAATGGAATACTAAAAAAATTATTTTAGGAAGATGTAATACCTTGATCATTGCATATTTCATTAGTTTTTATCGTCTTTCTTTATATTTCTGTTCTGTATCAGATAATCGGAATTGCAAAATCGATTATTTTCCAGTCTTGCTTCTATTTGTCTCTGAAGTTCTTAAAATACATTTTTTTTGCGCTTTAAGTGTAGATTATCCAATCGCTTTTCTTTTGGGAGAAATGACTGTACAACTGTTTGTAAAAATAAACTCACCGAAATATAATAATATAAAGTTTTCGAAGATTATGTTTTAAACAATAATAATGTAAATGTTCACAATGGTAACTATTGAACGCCCAGAACACAAAATTTCTCAAATTATCTATCACCCTTACTGCCATAATTCATATTTTATAGTACGAAAATTTTCACGAGGATATGCACAACATATCACCAAAGTTTCTTTACAATCGAATCAACAGTTTAGGATTGGATTCAGGACAAACAAATAGACAGACATTTATATATATTAATATAGATTTTTGAAATATTTATTTTTATCATGATTCCCAGTGTAATCAATAACAGATGATATAATATTTTGATTATATTTTTAGATGACTTATATCATTATTATGAATACCTCTATATCAATTTTGAAAACGGTATGTTGCGTTATTATCTGTTTAAAAAAATTTAGGAAACTTTTGATGACTTGAATTGATTTCATTTATAAATAACGGTTAATTTAAATGAGATCGTTTAATTTTTAGTTTATTATGATGGCATGATTCAAAATCCAATGGACTGGTGTATGCTTAACGTAGATAGTTCGCATTGATTTTAATAAATATATTTTAATATTGAAATATTTTAAGATTAATGTTATAATTATTCAGCTATACACAAATTTTAAATTAAATGTTAGTTGTACAACTAACAAAAGTAATTTAATCGTTAATTGATATATATATATAATTATAATAAAAATGCAAATACCTCTTTACGTATAATTTTAAAGCGAATAAGATAAATTTGCTTGTGAATTGTTTTATATCTATTCATATATTTTTCTCTATAAAACATATTATTACACTATAGTCATACTTCCTAATTAACTTAAGATTACACTTTATCAATAATAATGGCTATAAAAATACAATATTAAACAGTATCAAATAAAATTTCAAACACCGAATGTAATGCATGATATGTCATAGTAAAAAATGATATATATTATCATATAATAATAAATGCGCGATGTTCCATTTAAAAATTAATCACAAACAAATATTTATGATTTAAGATTACAAAAATCCTATGTCAGATCTTAGTAATGACAAATTTTGTAGAAGTAATTATACTGATTGCTTAAGATCGTCTTACATTTTAATTGGAATGATAATTGAGATATATATTGTGTTTTATCAGCTCGTATTTAACATAGAATAGAACACAAAAATTCACCATAAATTAATTTTAAAAATATTATTATTTTTAGATAATTTTGGAGGTTTTAGCGGTGAGTTATTTTATTGTGCTTTAACATGTAAGATGTAAATTTAAATAATAATTATTGACTGATATTGTATGTAAAGTTATCTTTACAATATTATGTAATTAAAAATTTTACCAAATTTAAGACATGATTTTATAATAATTTCGAATTATTTTGGTTTTTTAGATATCAGAGAATATAAATTAGCAGTGAACTTTACATATTACAATATAAGTAAGTTAATTTTATTTGATAATTATTCTAATTATCTTTTGAAAAAGTATGCTTGAAAGGAAACTAATAACTTTATATATATTAAAGAAATTAATAATTTATTCAACAATACAAATAATTCAAAATTTAGAAAAATAAATTTTTTTATAATTTCAATTGTTTAAACATTCTTTTTGCACTCCATAAAAATAAAATTGTAAATAAAGAATGCATACATATTAAAGCATCTTAATTTAAGATCCAGTAAACGAGTTGTATAACAATTAAATTATGTACAAAAAATATTTATAAATCAGTATACGTTATTTTATTTTCGGAAATAAAATAGTTGAAAAAACATCAGTGTCTGGTATGTTAATTATGTTTTAATATCAAAATCAAATTCATCCAAAAAATATTATTACAAATTACTTCCTTCTAATCTAATCTGAATTCTAAATGGTAAGATAAGAAAATGTTATAATTGCTCAATAACTTGAATAAATAATAAACAAATTGATATTTAATGTTATCGAAAAAACTATTAAATTTAAATCAAATTAGTCAATTTAGATTCGATTTTAAATCGTGTGGAATAAATAATTTAATCATAATAAAAAAATTTGAAATTTGGTATTTAATAAAAAATAAGTTTCATTTGAATTTAATTTGTATATTTCTTATGAATCATTACATACAGCTATAAATATTGTATATTATTATAGTTAAATTAAAAATTGATTAATATTTATATACTTCTTAAGATGTAGTCAAAGGATATTACAATTATATGCTGGAATCAATAAAGGAAGTTTATCGTATGTATCATAATTATCGAAATTAAATATTAAAATTATATTTAATACTTATTTTAAAATAGAAAGAAAAATCACAAATATATTTGCAAATTTTCGTATAATTTATTTCATATAAACACCAGTATATCTTATCGCATTTCCACATTTCATATATATATATATATATATATATATATATATATATATATATATATATATATATATATATATTAATTTATATATATATACAAATATATATAGATTTTTACTTATTCAACAACAATCCACCATGCATGTCTGAATGAAAATGTATTAAATGATATCAGAAAAACTTAATTTCCGAGACTGTCACTGGAAATGACGGATATCAATAAAGTGAATATGGTGGGAAAACTATTACTTTAAAAGTATGAAACAACTTTGCAGACGTTGAAAATCGTTGGGTTTAACCCTATTTACCGTTATTATCACAGAAAATACGCATCTTGGTTGCAATAATATTGGTTAACGAATTTTCCATCCAATACATAAGATTTTTGGGAAAAATACAAAGACTATATAAGTGAATACGTCCTTCACCGTTTGCGTTTAACGAATAAAGATCCAGACGTTCAGTTCACACAAAACGTGTATAATGAAGCATTGATATGTATTGAGGACAATATAAATCTGATAGGCAATCGCTAAAAAAACAATGACACAATTGGGAATGATTGTGCTA
The DNA here is from genome assembly GCA_019022885.1 of Schlechtendalia chinensis. Lineage (NCBI taxonomy): Eukaryota > Metazoa > Arthropoda > Insecta > Hemiptera > Aphididae > Schlechtendalia > Schlechtendalia chinensis. The sequence goes on along the minus strand of CM032345.1, from coordinate 12,744,351 downwards.
AATCATTCCGCGAACTATCATTTTGATCGTGATTGGTGATAAGAAATACAATTTGATGTCAACGAATTGCGTACATTTGTTCAAATGAATCTTCTTAAGTTAGTTCCAGATCGTATGCATAGCGTATGACGGAATTATGCATGCAATTATGAGCTAAGCTAGTGGGTTGTATTTTCTTGATGAACCTGGAGAAGCTGGACAAACTTTCCTTATTTCACTCATTCCAACCCATTCGATCACGAAGTAATATGGAAATTGTAATTTCATCATCTAGAATTGGGGCAATTCAGTGCTGAAATTATCGTTGAATACGCAAATTGTGGAAATTTCTACATGTAATATTAAAAACAATTCCGGAATGGGAAAAATACTGAAGTCTTGGCAACTCATCATATGGGATAAATACATCATAAAACTATGATGCACAAAAAAGCAATAGAACCGCTATATCGTACGTTTAAAAATTTGAAAGAAACTGAACGGTTCTTTAGTGGCACACTCATTTTATTTTCTGGTAATTTTCGACAAATTCTGCCAATGATACCACATTCAACGCCCGCTGATGAACTTAATGCATTTATAAATCATCGTTTTTATGGCAACAATGTACGGAAATTGATTTTGACGACCAATATACATGTGCAACTACAACATGTTGTTTCAGCTGAACGTTTCGTCAAACAGTAGTTAGAAATTGGGAATGGAAAAATGTCAATCTATTAACACACGCAATGATTAACTCTGCCAAAAAACTTTTGTAAGCGTACAGCATTCAAAAACGAATAAATTAACGTGATTTTCTCAAATATTGCACAAAACAACCAAAAACATGCGTGGCTTAGTGCACGTTCTGTATTAGCAGCCAAAATTAAAGATGTAAAAGTGATCAATTTCTGATTGAAATATGTAATATCAGACGAAGCAATGTATATATGTCAATCTAAATTGTAATGATTTAGCATGAAGTTATTAATTATCCAACTAAATTCTTGAATTCGCTTGATTTTTTAAGGATGCCATCATACATTTTCATTTTAAAATTTGGATTGTCTATCATTCTTCTCCGAAGTATCAGTCCACCACGTCTTTTGCAATGGAACCATGTAAAATATTGAGATAGGTGATAAACGATATTATCGAGTTAACAATCTTAAATGGAAATTTTATAGTGGAATATGTACTGTTGCCATGAATTCCAATGAATTTTACAGATCTGTCTTTCGTTTTAAATCGCTTACAGTTTCCCGTTTGTCTCATCTTTGCAATGTATATTAATGAAGTTCAAAAACAATCGTTACATGTTTGTGGACTAAATCTGTAAAATTCATGCTTCCGCATGGACAGCTCCATGTGGCATTTTCAAGTGGTCCAATTTGAAATCTTACAAATTCATTCGTTTACGTATCGAGAGAAAGATCAGAAATTCTGTGTATCTTAAAGCACTTCAATAATATAATTAATTTTCTTGATATTCGATATCTGTTGGAAGCCAAACAATATAATTTTTAATGGTTCACGGGCAAAACTGAATAATTTAACTAGTTGGATATAAAAATTAATATATATTCATTCATGGTAATATAAGTGTTTTCAACTTATAAAATAAAATAATGATTAAACTATTTTAAATAGGTTATACTTTTTATGTTTAGTAAATGTTAGCTCGAATTATCTCTATTAAATGAGTTTTGGCTTTTGCAATACGTGATGTACATTTTTCGTTGTTTTTCTTTTAGCAATATCTGGAGCATTAGGACCAGATAGCTATTGTAATTCAATAGCTAATTGTACGTCTTTAAATTATCATTTTAATAAGTTCGGCTCTACTCAATTCGTTTACAACTAATCTCAACAAGTTAAATAAACTTGAAAACTGAATTTTTAATATTTTATCATAGCTAAATTTCTAAAAATAATAATAAACAAATTTCTTTAGTGGTGATAATATTATTTACTCTAAGAATAAATATAATTATTATGTTATAAATAATAATTATAATGTTCTTTTTTAATTGAAAAATATTTCGGGTAATTTACATATGATTTTTGACACCAGCTAATTATATTAATCCGCTAACACACCTGATTAATTTATCTAGACCATTTTATTTTTTTTGAAAAGTTTTAAATTATTAAAATTAAAATTAGTTAAATTTTTAATCATGATACGTTATTTGCGTTGTTGTTTTGTATGACCTAAATATGGAATAAGCTTTTCTGACTAATTTACAGATAATTTGTACCATTGAATTTGGATAACTGCATGTAAATTTATTGATGTTATTATTCTTTTAATTTACAAATAATTATGATATTTGTTTTTTTTTAAATATTTAATGAAATGTAAAAATCTATTATTTATTTGTGGAATTAGAATACTGATTATTATTAATTAGTGTAATTAACGGAAATCTTAGTGTTTTATATTATGTTTCTTTTAATAATTGTTTTTTTCTATTTTATTGCAATTAAATTGAAAATTATAATATATTTTTATTATTCTAATTTTTAAACAAATCATAATTCGTATTTCCTAAACATTGATGTAGTATGGAGAGAGTAAAACGTGAATAAATGCCAAATGGACAAATACGTCGAAGCCCATATAATTTGGCCTACGCTCAATACAGTTTATGAACACTGATGTAACAAGCGATTATCATCCCCCATACAATATTTCTGGTGGGTGGTGGAGGGGGATATGTAATAAAGTGTTTCCTGCTAAACGTAGCATGTTGAGACATAGAAGAACACGAGTTAAACCATCCAAGATTTACATGTGGTATATGTATGAAATCTGTTTCATATAATTCTTATCTCACTCGACATGAAATAGTTCATCGCAGAAATATCATGCATGTGCCTTCAGTAACACCGATAATTACACCTCAACCGGTTGTCGAACTATGGATAAACACATAAGAAACCAGCACAAAAAATACCTATTACATTTTGATAGATATATGGTTGGATCCTTGAACCTCATAGATATCGAATAATTTTATATGTTAGTTCAGGAATATACTCGTAATTTTTTCTATATAATTTCTTGTATTAGTTTTGAAAAATTATGTACGTTTTATAATAATTAAATTATAAAATAAATATATTAAAATTATTTATTCATCTGTGCTATTAGTCATATACGAATTTTCAATTGTTTCGTTTACACGAGACCATATTTTTTCGAGATTCGTTTAATCGATCAAGACAATGTTTTTGGATTTTAATGATGAGTTCTTTTAAAAAACACAAGAAGGCAAAATTTTTGGTTTCCCTAAAATTATAATATCTTTCAACGAATGAATACATATTAATGGATGACTTTAAAATGTATGCCATCAATTTTTGGTTGACACACTCCAACCTAAATACCAGAGACTAATTTAACCCAAAAATTCCAACATTCTATTGATAATTGTTAACATATTCTACATTTATTAAATGAAGGTCAATCGATTAGTTTGTTAACTAAACATCGATTAGTGGTTAATTTTATTTTGGTGTTACTGACCCTTATATAGGATTTATTGAGTCATCGATTATAAAATTAAATAACTTTTTTTATGTATGATTATTAATCATATTTAAATGGTATTACTCGTCATATGAATAATCATTTTTTAGTATTAATACTAAATTTTTTTTTTGTACTATTCGCTGGTTATTTTTTTCGAATTATAAAAATTAGTATGTTGTGTTTAATATATATTTCTGTGATTATAGAGTTTATCATAAGAGCTTACAATTAAACACTCAATACCACTTTTTCTCGATTTTCGTATATATGAAACGACAATTGTTATAATAAATTAACAATATATTTACAGGAAAGCGATAATGTTTATGTCTTGTGATCATTATAATAATAATTATCATAAGGATATTTGGAAAAAATAAAATATTTATTTATAATATTTATTGAAGTTAAGTTTAAACTCATAATTATAAATGTTGACTACACTTTTACGTAATATAAAGTTTAAAAAATTATGATATCACACGTGTTGACATATAAAACTTAGTTTATTTGTTGGGATTTTGGTTTAATCGCTAAAATGTTTAATTTTACTTTAGCCTATTGATATCTTTAAATTGAAACTTATATATATAACTTACATTACGGGTATATAATTTATAGTTTATATATTAAGAAACAGTATTAAAAGCACTTGTAACTATTTGCCATTTATACGACGAACGTAATGTAGTAGAAAATCAAAAATATACAAGGGTTGTCAACTTCATGTCTAAACTCGTATGTCACAGCAACGAAGAATTTCAATGATTAATTATTATACATAGAGGAAGATAAACAGAAAAAGAAACAGTGGAATCTTTTACTACATGTATAGATATGTATATTATATTATACTATATATATTTATACATTAAAGAAAAATAAAAACAAAATAATAGAGAATGAAATATAAAGGTTGAGGTCAAGTGTGTAAAAACACACGGTTCAGTGCAAAAGGATTGCGGTTCAGTATCCAAGGTAGCCTATGAGATTTTTTGCATTAGTAGCGTCAGGTCTCTGGCGCAAGCCGGCCAATTCTGTCAATTTTTAGCTTGTCCAAGAACCATCTTCGACACCCAAAATATGTGAAGGGTGCAATCTATGAGCATATTAATTTTAGGATTAGATGTAAAAAAGCTAATTTGAGTAGTGAAGGAAATATAAAGAAAGAGAAAATGATATCAGCCAAGTTATAATTGATATATCTATATATCTTTATATATATATATATATATATTTATATATTTACCAGCATTTATGCCGTTGCATCAATACGTATCCGGCCCTTACCCATTGACAGAATCGCCGGGGGGACGGAAAGGGTGTCCTTCTCAATATAGGACATGGATTTACGTTTTTAAAATATATATGTACAATAATGAACAAAAAATCAAAAGAAAAAAAGTAACAATACCAATTCAACGAAACAAGGCGTACGGTCCGAATGACGATAACGGTTGAACTGACTAAACTATGTTTTCAATTAAGGGTCATAATAATAATTTAGCTGAAAAAGTCTTCGTACCTACTTAATGATAATTAATAGCGTTTAATAAGCCCAATTTTCAAATATATGAGCTTTTTCTTATGCTTAGTTTTCCTTATGTAACCCACATATAATGCCCAGTATTTTCCATGTATATTTCATTATATAATGTGAACTATTTGACAAGCAATTTCTTTTGCTTATTTTTTTATTTTTTTATTGTTTAGGGTAATGTTAATACAACGTAAATAACAAATATGCATGCGTTTCAAAAACCATAATTTTTTATTGCATTAATATTGCGCGTTCTGTTTATATTACATAATTATGTTAAAACTTTTGTGTTAAAATATTCGTTTTTACTTTGGAAAATTTCGCGCGATATTTCTTGACTGCTTGAATAAGGTTTTGCTTCTGAACTTCAGTTTTTAAAAGGTGTACTCCTGGATCTGGGTGACTGTTCGCTCTGCAACATCATTATCAACCGCCAAGTTGTTAAAGAAATCTAGGTATTGTTTATATTCATCTAGGTTTTCCCATTCAGCAAGAGATTTTGAAAAGAGTCTGGTTGGCAATCCAAATATTCGAAATAAATTCATTGAAATTTTCGACGCACATTCCTTCATCCTCTTTTTGGCGAATGATGGAAAGTCAATTAGTTTGAGTATTATTCTCCTTGTTTGCCCCGTAGAACCTTTATCGACTTTCATAGTTCAACCTTCTCTTTCATTACGATCGATACTGATGGATCAATGAGAGACAATGGTGCAAATTCTTCTCTCAAGTACCAGAAAATGGCTATGAATCACGATTTTACGTACAAAAATACAATAAAGATACACACTTGAAGCAAATCTTCTTCTTCTCTTAATGTAAAACGCATTTTGATTGCGTTTTGAACATAGCTATTTTCAGGGTATAATTAGTTTTAGCTATAAAGCGTGCATGGTAGACCGCCTCTGGATGCTGAAATTTGAATACTTGTGAAGAACCGCCAAAGTATACTATGGAGTGTTCGAGAAATTCACAAAAATCTCCTATGCTGTGCTCCTTCTGAGAAAAACTATTAATATTCAGATATTACTAATATAAAAGATGGGAAATTACTTGTAAAACAATGACGTTGTACTTGTAATTGAACTGCGAAAAATCTTATCATTGTATCCGCCTTCTCACCACAGAGAAATGATGGACGTTCAAGGTCCGAAATTCATGAGGTGAACTTTGTTTTGTCAATGGTAGGCTAGTTGTTACGAAACCGTGGAAAAATATTAACATCAAGACCCTATGAAGGACTCACTTGCTATCAAAAATAGCAAGTGCATCATGGAAATAAGATCTAGAATTATACAGGCAAATTCAACATTCATGAACAAGAAAAAAATTCTATACTCTAAAAACGTGAATGTTGGTTTGAGGAAACGCTTCATAAAAATATATGTATGGAGTGTGGCGCTATATACTTGGATATTAAATATGGCAGAGCAAAAAATCCTCGAAGGTTTCGAAATGTGGTATTGAAGAAGGGCGTTGATATTGAATTTGACAGAATGCTATTCAAAAGAAAGCATACTCAATGAAATAAGTGAGCGTAGAAAAATACTTAAAATAATTAAAGCATGAAGACGGAAGATAGTTTGACCCATAATCAGGCATAAAAATGAACTACTTTATAAAATGATAGAAAGAAAGATTGAAGGAAGAGGAACCGATGACGACCAACCACATAATTTATGAAGCAAATGATTTCCGACCCTGGACTATCAATCTACACTGAACTAAAGAGGCTAGCTGGCTCTTAGGGAAGTAAAAAGAGTGTATTATATACTGCAAAACCAACCAGAAATTTGAAAAAAAAACGTATTTCCTAAGAAATTACAGAAAGTGTATATTTTTTTGAATTAAGAAAAATACTTCTGTTATAGTAAACTACTGTGATTATAGAGCAAGAAAATTTTAATATTTCAATAATATTTATTCAAATAATAGAACAGTAAAATGTTTAATCAAGACTACATATAAAAAAATCCATAATTTGACTGATATAATTTATGATATACATATAATTTGTTACCTAATTATTATACAAGAGAATCGTTCTTTAATTTAAAAATTTAGCTTTTGTGATTAAATGTAATATATTAAAATGACCCATTTTTCTTATATCTTATTAGCTATGTAATTTTTAGTATACACTCTATATGGGTATGAATTTTAATAAATAACTCTAAGTAATTAATACCATTTAATGATTTTAAACATAATGACTATAAAAAGTGAACTTAATTCATTACAAATTTATAGAGCTTCTTATTATTGTTCTTTTATAATTTAATTCACGTTATACGCAAAATTATCTTTCCTATAATTTATTATAATTATGATTTTTTTTATTTGTTTGATTCAATTTAATTTATATGTAATTATCATTATTTTCTCTATGTATTCTTGTTTTTTTTTATTTTTACTTTTGATGCATTTGTTTTTACTTTTACTTGACTATGACTTTTAGTCTAATCCGGTAGTAAATATAAAAATAGTGTAAACAAATTCAATATTTCTTTGTATCATGTAATAATATTATTGAATTCGTTTCACAAATAAACAGATATTAATTTTATTATTAATATATCCTTTCTTATTTATAATTACATGTATTAATTTATAGTATCTTTTAAATTATATAAATTATATTAATTTATAGCTTTTTTAATTTTAATGAATTTTATTTCATAAGTTCAAATGGTTTATGGGAACGTTATTAATTAAACAATTTGAAAACATATATAAAATAAGTTTACAACACTTTAGCCACTATTTAATAGAAGTAGGAACTAATAAAATTATCTAATGTATTATTTTTTTGAATAATGAAAATATTATTATCATAATTTGTTTTATATAATTGTATATAAAGAAAATGTACATAATTTCGTTCAAATCAATTAATATAAAATGAACCACATATAATGCAATAAAAATTACGAACAAATGGAATTTTAAACTCGAATATAAAAAAAATTTATCTGTCCAACACTGAACTGTTTTCTCTAAACAAATGAAACGTCATATCAATAATAGATCATTTATTGTATTATATTTTAGAGTAAATTTATATTTACTATTGATTTTTGTATATTGTTATGATTAACAATTACATAAAACGTATAAATTCATTATGCATCGATTATTACATGAAATAAATCTATTTCAGATTTGATAGTTAATTGTATATAAATGGTATTATTCACCATATGAGAATAATAATTTGTTTCAATTATTATAATGGAATATGTTATTTTTTACGATTTTCTGATAATTGTTTTTTGAGTTATAAAATTGCATGTATATACTTGTATATGTTTTATAGTGTAAATTTTATAATTTACTATAATATTTATTCATTTAATCAAACAATATGTTATGGTTTTACAATAAAATATTCAATACTACATTATCTCGATAGTTGTTATTCGTAATAAAAAACTGTGGTTGATTTTTAATAAATTAACAATATATTAATTGTGAAATGATAAGGTGTATAGATTGTGACCAATTTATTAATCATATATCATTGGAATATTTGTAGAAAATAGAATTAATATTTAGCATATTTATTTGAGTTGGAATTTAATTCATTACTCGTATTCTATATTATTTCAAAAATTATATGTATTACTCGTATGAGAATTTGAAAAACTATAATATAACGTGATGACATACGACTCAAAGTGATTAACCTGTTTGTTTGGATAACTATAATTTAGATTCCTATTTTCTCTCAATTTTATTCGAAAAAAATTAATCCAAACTGTCCATAGTATAAAAAGAATTAGCGAAAATGTAATATGTTATTTTAACTCTGAACAATAAAAATATTAGTATCAAAATAGTTTTTATTTACGAATAAAATAATACTCATTTAATTCCATAATATGTAAAACTTAATAATAATTTGACAATTTCACCTTATCCGAATTAATGGAATTTCATGTATTAATAAATTTATAATCCTGAAAAATGCATAAAAAAACATCATAATATAATATTACACATTGATAAAAATATATGTGGATTCCTTTGCCTCACATGTACAAAATAATTTTATGTAATGTTTCAGGATTAACATTGTTTAACCTTTAATTCATTAATAATTAAATATTTTAATTTTGACAAACTGCATGCGTTTTAATTTATTAAGGCAATTACAATATACATTTAAAATGTTAACATATTTTATTCACCTGTTCTAATAGTCATACAATTTATCTATTGTTTAGTTTACACAAGACCATATTTCTTTGGGATTTGTTTGATCTTGGCTAGATAAAGTTTTTGGATTTTTAAAATATGTCATTATAATTAAAACTATTAGACCATAAACATGAGTTCTATTAAAATGTTGAGAATTTTCATCATTGTAATAATTATTACATTAGACAATTCGAATGCAAATGGTAAGTATGTTTAAAAATGTAATGTGAGTTATAATACATGTAATTTTAAAAGTTTCAGTTGATTCAAATATCATTAATTAAATGCTTAGGACTTTTAAATATTTACATGTGTAATTTAAACAATAACAAACATTGATAATTTTTTTCTTAATTTTTATTAGGTTGTCTGGGTAATGTTCTTGATTTTATTTATTTTTAAAGATTTAAATTTATTGTAGTATATACATATGATTTGAATAGAATGTATGACCTATAAACATCATTTGTATTTGAATCAATTAAGTGCTGAAAAGTAATGTATTATTAAATAAAATTAAAACTAGTTTCTACTTGTATAGTGGAAAATATTACAATACATACTTAAGAACATAATAAATTTTATATTACAATCACTAATTTAATTAAGATTAACAAATCTTATTAGTAAATATCAATAACTTATGACAATACTATTGCAAATTCTATATATATATATATATATATATACTCATTGTTTTCAAGGAAAAAAGTATATTATATTTACGTTATTCCAATTCGTTATCCTAATTATCCTAATTCCGATCAAAAGTAAAAAAAATCATCAAATAATGTATAAAAAGTTATTAGTTTGAACCGTTATTTGAAGATTTATACAAAAATTACCTACAATTGCTATCTATTATATAACAGCAAGAATATTACGTTCTTCATTTCATATAAAATATAAAAATTATTATAGTTCAGGCCAAATTCTAGCTATTCCATTATATTTTATGGTTTTATTTATATTAATTATTATTATATGTACGTCTAATTCTCTAGATCAATTGAAACTTATTGGGTTAGATGGTTCGTATTGTAGCATAGTCTAGATTTGTTTCGTTTTAAATGTATATACTCCATCAAATTAATTTTGCCCAATCTCCTTCACGTATACTGAGCTGTGGTAATTGTCGAACCCCTCAACTAAAATTTTAGTCGTGACCGAATATCATTAGTCGACTTGGCATACTCAATCTTGATAGACTTTAGAAAATTGAACATTTGTTATTAATATTAACAAATTTTAAAGAAACTTCAGATATATATACAAATTAGTGATACAGAATAAACATTACTTTTGTCTATATTATAGATTTACTTATAAATAATATTAAAGTTATTACATTATAATATGAAATACAATTTAATATAATATAGTTTATATTAATTTATTATTTCCTTTTTATAGAAAATAACAATAGTAGAAATGCATTTCAACATATATATGAAAATATTGATAGTGAGCAAATAAAACCAATGTTATCTTCCAATAATTATATTTAATTATATACTATGAAAACCTCTTTGTTGATGAATAGATTGGTTGTGATAATAAAAATTTCATATATGTGGAAATCATATTATACGATTTATAATATATTAATATTATATTTATAGACAAATCTGAATATATCTAAATATATTACCGTGCCAAGTAATGAGAGAAAATATCAGTTTTTGGGTGAGAGTGAGAAACATTGATGAAGAAATGAGTAGGTGATTTTAAATCGTTATGATGGATGAATGGAGATTGCAATTGTATCAAATAATTACTATTTTAAACTTAAATTTCTTACAAAATATTCAAGTTAATAGGCATCTAATGTATACAGTAAATCAAAGTGACAAAATATAAAAATAATAAATACAAAAAAGGTTGACACTATCCATTTTGCAAATATTTAATTTTTAATTATTTCTATCTAGAAATATATTCAACGTAGTTTATTTCTTTCAATTTTTTTAGTTAGTTCCCTGAATATAAATGTGGAAAATAACGGTAAATTATTTGTTTAATAAAAAACTCATAGTTCAAAAAAAAAAAATTTTATTTGTTACTTTTGAAATTACAACCAAAGTATGAATAGTTAATTATTGTTTTTCACATGCGATATTTGTATAATACAATCATATTTTATGAAACGTAAAATTACAGTTTTACAAAATAATATGACTAATTTCAGTGAAAATAATAGAATATATCAATGATCTCTGGCAAGAAGCTATTTCAGGTATGCAGCATTTTCATTTTATGTTAATTCTAACTAACTACATTGAGATTATGATATAATCATATACAAATCAGATTTATATGTATAAATGAAAACGTTTTACATTTAGTTTACCAAAATAACAATTGTCTGAATCCAAAGGCGTGGTGTATGCGGAATATAGGTATTAAGTTAACATGAGCTGTTTTTATTTATCTTGCCAATATATATATATATATATATATATATATATATATATATATATATATATATATATATATTATATATATATATATTTATAATTAAAATTGAGTTATATTAGTCTATCATTGAACAAGTAAGAGATCTCAAATTAAAATCTAAGAAATAAACAAATTATACATTGTTGATTAGATTAATAACGTTAAACATATAATCTGATCCCAAAAGTTTGAACATTTTAAATCACACCTGTTGACCATTGTGTAATTGTCCCACCAGTAGCCGGCTTGGCATATAAAATGGTTGTAAGGATGGAACACATCAGTTTCAATTTAAAATCCAATTGGTAATTGCTTGAAACTCCTGGCATAACGCTCCACCTCCAAATACTGAGGAGCCTACCTTAAATAAACCGTGGTTGCTGTAGAAAAAGATTTAAATCATTTAAAAACTAAAAGACTCTGTGGAAGGGAACGATAAGTGGTCTGTCCTGCTGTGAATCTTAAATAAAAACTAGCTTTAATAAGCGGTAGGCGGCCGGTGGCTTTCAACCAAAAACTGGATCTCGTTATTTATTTTATATATAATTTGATAATTATTACCGTATAATATTATAAACGTGATGTATATTAGAATATTGATAACGATACAAATATTCGTATTTGTTTTCCTTGAAAATTATAGTTGTTCAGAAAACGAATAAGAACTATCGATGTCATGGTAATTATACAAAAAGCCCAAAATTATATTTTTGTGGTTATTAAAGTTTAGAAAATACTTTTAATTAAAATTAAAACATATTATTATTTTGTTATCATCATTTTACTCTATTTATGAACACAATTAAATAAAATCAACATTGCTTTCATTCAACTTATCACATATCGATCAGACCCGATTTTTTTTGTTTTAGCTATTATTATTATAGATTCGTATAAATGAAAGTTAAATTACATTAATTATAAAGAAATAATACATAAGAAAAATTATATTTTTGATTTTGGTAGTTATATAAAAGTATGTTATTTTATATTTAAATATATTAAAAATTAATTTTCTAGAAATGTTGAGAAACGCTGGCTTTGATTGTATGTATATCAATTATGCACAGTTACACTTTAATAATAATATATGTACTCATATATATATATGTACTCATATATATATATATGTACTCATATACATATATATGTACTCATATATATATATATATATAACCATTACGCGATGACTGTAAAAATTACATATTTACTTATATCTAATTGATAAACTATTTCATAAATGTACCAAGTTTTAATCATTTTTTAATTTTAGTGAGTGAGGATACGACAAGCGCCCTGAAACACGCATACAATTATTTAAGTGAGTAAATTATATTTGATTACTTCATTCAATAAAGTATAGATTTATATCTTATTTTTCTTCTACTCCTTCGCCTTTATCACGGCTATTTGGGGTTTGTTACCTGCTTTCTAAACCTACACTTGACACGATCTCCCAAATTATCTAGACATACATCAGCAGTCCTCATACCACAACTAATCGCATCCAACCACTTCTTTTTCAGTCATCCATTTCCTCTTTTTTCCTTATTAAGGTTTTTTCCTCTTCCTAAAATAAACATTGATTACTATAAGATCATATGGTAACTCAAAATCTAGACCTTTTTCTCCAGTCTCATTTTTCTCCCCATAACCATATCTTCCATGTATTCTTTCACTTCTTCTCCTCTCATATCTGACATGTACATTCGTATTCTCTTTAATCACCACATCCTCATTACCTGGTATTTCTTGTATCACCTCTTCCATCTTTTGCTAAAACAATTTCTCGTCTTTTTCTTCACATCCTACTTGTGGAGTATAAGCATCTACTACATTTTAAGACTTTTTCCTCAAAAATTAATTTTGTCACTCTAATAGGTTTTTTAATACGTCTACTACTTTACTTTTTATCTCCACTACTATTAGTATTTCTACACCATTCCTTGTTTTAATCTTACTTTAATATATTATTTTATAACCATCTCCTATTTCATTTGTTTTCTCCCTTTTTCATTTAGTTTCCTGCACACAGCAAATATTTTATGTATTTTCCTCTTCTTCAATATTTGTTCTAATTTTCTACTTCTACCAGTTAATCTGCTAACATTCCACGTACCTATTTCTACCTTATACCTTTTTTTTTTTTCCGCTTTGAAACATGGGACCTGGTGGGAAGTGTTTGCACATTACTGCCACCAGGCCCTATATCGTTTATTAAAATCAATCTAAACATTCAAAAAAAAAAAAAAAAAATACAATAAACATTATTAAGTATGAAACAAACTAACGATAACAAAAACTGTAGGGGCCTCTAACCACCCTAGGTAATATGGTCTTTGGCCCACAACACAATCGTCTTAACTATCTAGTTCCGTTGGTTGCACACTGCCGTTGCCTTTCCGCCTCCTCCTTTTTTCCTATAATTAATTCAACCATATCGGAGAAGGCCCGTAGCTGCCTCTCCGCTATTTTCAGGATCCTCCGCTTGGCCACTTGGTCGGTTGGTAAAAATTCCTTCTGTGGACCTAGAAAAACTTCTGGGACGTCGTCCGCTGTCATCCCTCTTCCAAATGTCGCCTCCACTTGTGCCCGTTCTTCGCGCCAGTAGGGGCACTCAAAAAGGGTGTGTTCCACCGTGTCATCCACTGCGCCGCAGTGGACGCAGCTCGGATCCACGGCTAACATCCTATCGAACAAATATCGCTGGAAGCAGCCGTGGCCGGTCAACGCCTGCGCCATATGGAACGACACGGTTCTCATCCTTGAGTGGTTCACCCATCTGTGGATGTCCGGGATCATCCTCCGGGTCCAAACCCCTTCTTGCGTTCTGTCCCACTCCTCCTGCCAGGAACTCAATGTTATGGCCCTCTCCTGGTTTGCGTTCGAGGGATTGGTCCATCCCTCAAGATAGTGGCGCCTTACAGTTTCAATTCTACGGCGCTCCTCCGCCAGTAAATATGCCGGTGGCATTCGAGCGAGGACCAGCGCTGCCTTGCACGACACCGTGCGATAGCACTTCACTATCCTTAGCGCCGCCACCCTCTGTGGCTGAGTCAAAGCCTTCCTATTACGCTCCGTATTATTTTTATTACTATTTTTATTACCGTATTACTATATACCTATCTTTCACACCTAGACGTAAGTTTATCTTAGATTTTAGCTGTGATGTTCCTACACCATTGATGCTACAAACGTTAAATAGACCTGTACACATGTCTGGTGAAACACACCACAAACATCGCACAAGCTATCCTGATGGTATCACACGCTATATTCTTTAAGACTTCTCCGCCTATAGCTACGTTATTTCCTTCCATCTATTCTCCCCACGCACATCTGGTTGAGATAATCCACCTACATTTTGTTTAGGATTTATCATACTATTTAAATAAAATTTACAACCGACTGTCGACCTGACGTAAATAAAATATAGATTTATATGTACTGCAAATATAAATAATTATAATTAAACAATATAATGTGAAAACTGCATTTATACTAGATTAAATATCATTTTTACTGCTAAAACAATGCAATTATAAATTAAATATGCAAATAATTTGTTATATTTTTATTAGTTTTATTCAATAAGCATTTGATGAACGTATTTAAATAGTCTTAAATTGAATGACTTGTATACCTTAAGTCGTTAGTTGACTAAACATATTACTTACTTGATAATTTAGATAATACAAATTACTATTAAATCTAACACATTTATAAAAATGAGAACGTAAATTTATAATATAGTTATATTCGAAGAACAATTACATTTTTAATTTCATCATATGGACTTTGCTCTTTATGTGATCCTAATGTAATCTATTGCTATAATATTTAAAATAAATTATTTTCATGTTAAACATTTAGTAGTGATTGAATCATCTTCTAAATTATGTTATTGTATAATAAACGGAAAATTGTAGAACATTATATGCATAAATTTGTATCCATTTATTCTTCTTGAAAACAAAACAGCTACTAGCAAGAATATAAATGGTATGATATATTTTTCAATTTTCTACGTATTATTGGAAGATACAGTTTTTAACCAAACATAACCAAAATATATTTCATGTTAATAAATTTAATTTTTTTTGTGAATACATTTTATTAATTAAGTTCAGTTATTTCAAAAAACAGATCTTTAAAAATTATACAAAGTTCATTTGTTGCGTTGTTCTTTCATTATTCTTTCTATCATATAATATATTTTAAAGTCAATAAATAATACATAATAAAACAATAAGTTCACTAAATTGAATTTGACACATATTTTTTTGGATAAATCATTAATTTCAAATAAAATGTAATACATTATTTTACATATTATTTATAGAATTAGCGAAATCATATTATATTTACATGGAGCAAAACATTTTACCATTGCTTGGTATGTATCATAATAATTCTACACAAACATTACATATACGCAAGTGTAAAATACTCAGGCGTATTACGCGTCACTAATATAACGATTACCATATTACTTAAAACCATTCGTTATATCATATTATAACGTACAAATTGTAATGTACATTAATAGTTATACTACCACATATTCACATATATTTTCAGATATTTTTAATGTTAATTATATAAGCATATGTTAATATTTCATAGCCTTTTTTTTTTTTTTTAACAATAATTAATTGAACAAAATGATTTTTTGTTGATTTCCATGAAATTCATTATATTCAAATGTAAAATATACTTATATATATATATATATATATAAATATATATATATTTATATATAACAGTAATACACCCAACCTTTTTTTCTTTTTTATCGGCAATACCCACTACCCTGAAAGTCTTTTAAACAATGTTAGGGTCAGTGGGTTGCCATTGTTTACTTAATAAATAATAATGACAATTATACATTTGGGGTGGATGTCCCGACAATCCCTGAAAACTCTACTTATTACAAATAAAATACATACAAACCTGCACAAATGCACGTGCTCGAAGCCACTTTCTGGTCCACTCAAATGCCTCGAAGCGAACGAGCGTATGAAAGGCGTCATCCTCCTCAGTGTAAGAATCGGGTGGGTTAGAGTCGCAATAGGAACACGCGTTATCCGGGGCACGACTATTCTGTGTAGGAACCGGTTGAAACAGCCGTGCCTCGTTAACAGCTGAGAGAGATAAAACATCATCTCATCGAGTGATCTCTTTAACCACCGGTTAAAGAGCAAGGGGGTATCAACGTCCGGGTCCATTCCCAGCAGCTTCCGGCAATAGCGTCCCAATTCGCCCCCCTCCGCGCCCACTCGTCCATCGTTTGGGCTGTCGGGTGACCCGACGTCCAGAAGGTCGATCGGAGACGTCCGTGCGACGACCTGCATAGCGTCATAAGAGACTGTCCGGTATGCACAAGCGCTCCTGTTGGCCACCCGACGCTGGACCCTGGCTAACGTTTCAACATCACGTGGGTTGTAAGCCAACGTAGGCGTCTAACGTCGGAGTGCTGTACAATAATATCGATTGCACGACGCTCACGAGCAGACGATTACTACCCTCCCATGGACTGCCAGTGTTTGGCATGAGTCCGGATAAGGCGAACATCAACCTCTCGGGTTTTTCCGAGGCGGCAAACAAGTGCGCACCAAACAACGTCTCCTTATTCTCTAGGATCACTCCTAGATATATAAGGGACGCTCCTAGTTGTAAGGCCTGACCTTCGATGCATAACTGGGGTTCGACCGTTTCGTAGCGACTCGTAAACACTACGGTCTACGTCTTCTCGACGGCAAGTCTCAGGCCGAGCATCCATATGTGCTTCACCACTACGATGAGTGTGGCTTTTACGCGGTTCTGCACCATTTCCACTGTTTCTCCTTTTACCACGATCAACGTGTCATCCACGTAGCTGATAGTGATCATTCTCCTAGGCAGGAGAAAATGGAACATGGCGTTGTATACGACGTTCCAGAGGAAAGGCCCGAGCACGAAGTCCTGTGGCACGCTATATGTAATGGTGATCCTTGGTGATCAGCTCTTCTTGGACATCATGACACAGGTGCAATACCCTATCGCCCAGATACAACTCAAGTATCCGCCGAAGGTATGGCGGGAAATCCATACGCTCCAGCGCTGCGTGGATAACCACCCAATTCACCGAGTTGAACGCATTCCGAATGTCCATACTCACGGCCACCGTCACCCGACGAGCGTAGCGCGCGTCGACAAGATGCGTTTGCACCATGCGCAACGCGTCGTCGGTCCACCATCCTTTCCAAAAATCGTATGGTCTGTCGGATAATACGATACCCGTTCCGGACATGTGATTTTCCATCCAGCTCATCAGCAGCAATTCCAGGGATTTTTCCACATCTTTGAGAAGACACAGTGGTTGGTACGAAGATGACACCCCTCGGGCTTTCTCAATTTTCTGAGTAACTATAGACGAGCTCATTTTCAGCGCCCGAGAAAAAATCCGCTTTTTAGGCACACGCTAAATGTGCCCAACAGCATCGTCGGTCTAGTCGCGTGCACAACGTCCCAGAACCGGCTCAGTATATTATTCGGAACAGAGGTTCTGTTCCGTGACTTGAAGCGCCTGACGGCTGCCGAGACCTCAGCTAAGGAGTACTCCGGCTCTACCACGAGTCCCTCGATAGCGAGTACGGGCGTCTCTCCGTAACCGCTACCGGAAGAGGTCGACTCGGAGAACAACACGTCGGTGATATCGCACATACCACACGGTTCCATGGACGCTGTCCCCGCAAGCCCGCGAAGCTTCTTGACGATGACCTTGTAGGGCTTGCCCTAAAGGTCGGCGTCTACGTTACGGACCAGCTCTATCCAGCACTTTGCATTCGAACGACGAATGCGGCACATCTGCTCTTTGCGAGCAGACCAAAAATCGATTTTCATCGTGATTCTGGCAACGCTAACGTCACGAACGCAGAGTCCGGTGACTTTCCTCCTCTGTCTAATGCATTTCACCAGAGCCACGGCGATGTTCTCATTCTCCCAGTAGACCGGATTTCTCCCACTAAGAGGGGGATTTCTCGGTGGAAGGGCGACATCGCAGGCCACATTCACTAGTCGAACGAGTAGCCCCACTTTGGACTCGACGTCATCAACATGAGGAGGCGCGTCCAAGAAGTGATACACCCAACTTTTTTATTTATTATTAAATTAGCAATACTCCCACTGCCCTGAAAGCCTGTTAAGCAGTACTTAGGGCACCGAGGTCCTTTTGGATTTTCTCCCTCTATAGCGAGGGATACAAGTGACGGACCTTTTATTAGCTCGCGGAGCTACTCAAGGGCCGCCACAGGAAGACGTTCCTAGCGTATGGGTAACGCCAATCGACATGGCGCCGATCAAGACCGAGGCCTCCGAATCCTCATACCGCATTTGCAAGTCGATGCGCACCCGCGGGCGTAGTTCGCCAACAGGCTATATGACCTTTGCGAAACTCAGCCCATACGAATCTAACACAGAACGAACCTGGTTCGATCTGTGTCGCTACAGCCATGGGGTGGTCCCCGTGACGGGACTTTAGCGACACCCGTACTCCTATTGGTGCTCGCGTCAATAGTTGGACATGCGCCGAGCAGACCTTCGCCTCAGCCGCTCTACTGTCTCTGACGTAATATGTGACACCAGACATCAGGCACTCTGACTACTCTCTGCCCGTGATGTCCCCTTTTCCGAACAGAGAAGCCTGGAGTCTTTGTTCTGAGACTCTGGGGCCCATCGCCGAGCAAGAGTCTTGTAGTACTCTTACTCACCCGAGCCAGTACGGTCAATCTGACACGGGCACCTACTGTGGGTTTCGACCGGCCAAGCGTGACGCCTCGCTGGACCGGCCGTGCCCAGCCGGTTATGACTATGCTCCCCGCGGTAGAGTTTTAAACCCAATTTGGCACACTCCCCCCAGCCAGTGAGTGCCCATGTCCAGCTTGACGACCTGTCCGACCGGTTGGGTCGTACCCTGAGCCGTCGAAGCCGAAGACCCATGGTCGGCGGCCACTTATTTCAATGTATTCAGTGACTATCCCCGCGACAAGGTCTTTCAGTTATCGTTCAGCTATTGACGCCATCTCGTGGCTTGTGTCCGTGCCTCGACCCGGACCTGCGAAGGCGAAAGTGTAGGACCCTCACTGTCCCGCCAGGCTCGGAAACCACTGTGAAGCCCGGTAAATCAAGCCTGCTCCAATTCAGTGGTTTCGCGAGATAGTACTTAGGGCAGTGATATACCCAAATAACCTAATCTAACCTAATTTCATATTTAGTATGCTCAGATAATGCTATTTCATTGAATCTTCATTGCTAATTTATTGTGAATGACAAAATGTACTACTCATATATATATATATTATATAATATATATATATATATATACATTTATTTATTTATTTTCTTTAGAGTTTTCCGTTGCTTTAGGACCAACATATTATTGTGAAGAAAACACAGGTCGTAACTTGTTATTTTAATTTACAAATATATATGTATATTTCAATAATAATTAAATATTTTCTATTTCATTTTAGATTGCATAGGTGAAAATAGTAGTTTATGATTTCTATATTTATTTTTATATTTTAACCATTTTCTAAGTATGTATTATATACCATATACATAAATGTGATAGCTATATTAAATATAACAAGGTTAGGTTAAATCCAATTATTTAACTATTATTTACAATAACATAATATTTTCGGCGATCATTTCAATAGATTTTAAATATCATATTTGCGCTTTTATGTTGTATGAATCTAAAATTTCATTAAATTACCATTTATAGTTTATTAAAATCCTTGTATTCAAATAGAATAATTTAAATTCTACATACCTTACATCACATGCAGATATTAACATATGATAAATAATAATTTTATGTTCATATCACCATTCTAATAATATTAATGAATTTTATATTAATATTAATTTCCCAAATAGGACAAATCATAAGAAATGGACAATTTAACGGTAAGTATATTTATATTGAGTTATTCGTTTATATTCAATGCATTTAGAACGCTATAGTTTAATTAAACTTTCTTTAGACAATAATTTAATACTTGAATTTTGCCTATACATTAGTGATAAAATATCTCAAATAAATACATCTATTTTATTAATTACAATATTCCAAAATATTTTTAATAAGATGATAATGCATTATTTTATTCCTGTAGTAACATTCAATGGGACAGAAGCATTCGAATATGCATATCTTAAACGTGAGTATTGCGAATCAATAATATATATCATCGCATATAGGTGAAATTGTTATATTAATGCATAGTTTTTTGTTAATAAATTGAATAATTGTTTTAAATCTGTAAATATTATGTGTTGAAGTATAAATATAAATATAAATTTAGATTTCTAATCGCTACATATTAAATATTACACTCTTCTTTTATTTAAAAATAAATATTTTATAAATAATGCAATATTAATAACATATTATATCATATAAAAAAACAATTAAATAACGTGCTAGTTAAATACAATTGTTTTTCACAGTCTAAAACGCTTCTTTTTGAATTATCAACTTACTTAAGTAAATCAATAATTAGATATCATGTAGGAGTTTGAAACGTGATAATGATGACTTAAAATATAAAGACGTTAAAAAGCTTGCAGTTGTCAGCTGAACTATAAATTGTCTTATAAATAGTTAAAGGAATAAATGTAGAATTTTGAACTGGTGCACTTTCCAAGATTTTTTTAATTTGTAAAAACACAAACTGTAATAAGTGTTAATAATCTTTTGAGCCCGTTATGTAATTATTAGTAAACCAACAATATTTATTAATAGACTATTAATTAATATTAACTAATACATTTCATGAAAGTAAATCTCGTACTTATCCAATGTACATAATTTATAAATTGTTTTTATTTAATGTAAAATCATTTATTTAAGAAACATAAATATGAATATCATGCTATATAAAATATTAACATTTATACGTTTATTTAAAATAAACAATTTTTTTTCTAGTCAATTCTTTTATTGCGAATGGCAAAAACAAAGGTGTTTTTTTTCATTACTAAATTAACAATGTATTATAAGATTTTAATGACTGATGGAAAAAAATTATTTAATGCAAAGCTATATAATAGTTTTCTTAATTTAATATAAATTATAATTTTTAAATATTTAAGACAACTATATTCTCAATATTTATAATTAATATAGCTGTAATAATAATTATGAATTTCTTTTAGATATTTTGTATCAATATTTTGAATACCTGTATTACAACTACACTACTAGTACGTTACATTACTGTTAGTGTGTAAAATAATTAAGTACAATTGCATGAACATGAGTTAAACAATTAAAAACAATGATATTCATTTTAAATCGTAAAATGTATAGTTTCTGCAAATGGTATGTTTAAATACCCAAAGGAATGGTGTGATGAAAACAAAACCGGTTCGTATTAATTTTGATAAAATTATTTTTAATATTATAAAATTTGGAGGGTATTATTATTATTATTATTATTATGACGCTACATAATCTAAAATAAAATTAGTTGGCTTAGGGAATGTGGCGTTTCCATCGCCCAGTGCGCAAACTAGTGCATTACAATAGCCTCTCGCTGATCTTATCTGATTGGAGGTTTGGCGCAGAGGTTAACAACCCTGCCTTGTAAATCAACTTTTGTTTAGGACTCAAACACTAAGCCTCGGGATATTTTAAACGGTAAAAAAACTGGAAAATGGAAATCGGATTTACTTTGTTTTATTTGGAATTTACGAACTCTATATAAAAAAGGAGTAGGATTAAATTTAGTGAGAGTAGCAGAAAATTATAAAATCGAATGCATATTCCTATAAGATGTGAGATAGGAAGATTCAGTATTTACTAAAATATCTTAGACAATCATCATAAATGGAAGTAGCGGACGATGACATAAATTCGGGGCGAGTTTTTCTATACATGAATCGATTACTTATATGGTAAAGGACTTCGGAGACTTTAGCCCACGAATCTCCATATGGTTCTAATTTTTTCTCATGCATCAACTGAATAAAAACTAATGAAGAAAAAGAAGAATTTTACTTTACTCTGGAAGACATTATGGATACATCATTGGGTGATATGAAAATAGTTTTATACGATTCTAACGCAAAAATTGGTAATAAAGCACTTTACAGAGCTGTTTCTGGAACACATAATCTACATGAAATTATGAATGACAATGGTACTAAGCTTATTAGCCTTGCAATAGGAAAATTACTATTTTTAAAATTACTATGTTTCCACTCAAGAAAATTCATAAGAACACTTGAATATCCACTGATGGAAAACATAAAAACCAGATATACCACTTTCACTTAAATGGGAGAACTAAAGACGGGATAACCAACATATGAACATTACGTGGAGCAGGCTCAGAATCTGACCAAATACTAGTGGATATTTAGATAAAAATGAAATTAAAGAAATCTAATAAATAGAAGATAACACTTATGGGAAGGTATAACGTGGATAAGTTAGAAGACAAGAAAACACTCAGAATACAACAACGCGTCCAAGAAGATTTTCGAAAAGAAACAGATAAAATATACTGATGATATGAATGGAATATGGAGCCAAGTCAAAGATGTTATAGATGCAATAGCAACGATAATAATAGAAACGAAAAGAAATATTTCAAAATCTTGGTGTAATAATATATGTGAAGAAGTGTTACTGAGAAGAAAAACTACTCGTGAAGAATGATTAAGGGATACACACAATAAAAAAAGCAAGGTTTACCACACAGCGGAAAGAAACGTATACCGTTATTAAATGTGAGAAAAGAAAATAAGTTCGTTACTTACTAAAAAGTGCAGAGGAAGATTTTAAAGCGAATAAGCCCGTGATATGCATAAGAAAATTAATAACCTAAGAGATGATTTCAAAAAAAACCGCGGTTCCTTAGAAATAATAATAGATTCTTAGTTACTTCAGACAAAGATATAGCCAAAAAATGAGAAGACTTTTTCGATGAACTTCTGAACTGTGAAGAACTAGAAGAACTGTTCACTTTTGATGTGGAGAATGCAAATAATTAAGAATTCTCAGAGCCAATAATAGATGAAATAGAAACCAAATAGCTCAAATAATTAGTCAAAAAATAAGTCGTCAGGTAAAGACAGCTTCTAAGCTGAATTGCTTGAAATAGGAGGAGATGTAACGATGGATAGCAGAAAAACTTCCGGAAGATTCGAAAACTGCCCTAATCTGCCAATTACACAAGAAAGGGGATAAACAAGACTGTAATAACTACAGGGGGATAGCCTTACTGAACGTGGCGTACAAAGTCTTCTCAAACTTTATTCTAACTAAAAAAAAGGAAAAAGCAAAGCAAATAATTGAGGAATATCAAGGTGGTTTTAGGTCGAGAAAATTAACGATGGACCAAATATTCATCATTAGATAGTTATATGAAAAGACATAAGAATTCTATGAGGAAATACATACGTTATTCGTTGACTTCAAAAAAGTGTTGGGCAGTATCCATAAAGAGTCTCATAAATATATTGAACGAGTTCAAATTCCCCAGAAATTGGCCAACATATTCTCAATCAGCATCATGGAAATCATGGTTAAAATTAATGTCAGAAACGTAACGTCAGATTCCATTACAGTGAAACGTGGTCTAAAACAGGGTGATTCCACGTCACCCATCCTGTACATTCTGGTTTTGAAAAAAAATTATATGAGAGATGAGAATTGAAGCTCACGAAAGAACAAAATTCCTAAACTCGGTTATTACCTTATTGGCTTACGTAGATGATGTAGTGCTGATGGAAGAATCACAAGACAGTGTAAAAATACTTTTCAAAATATTTTATGTAGCTGCACAGAAATAGGATTACACATTAACGAACAGAAAACTGAATATATGATTGTAGAAAGATGAGATTGGACAGATTGCGTATTCATAGAAGCGGATTAATTTTAGTTTAAGAAGTAAGATCATTTCAAATATCTTGGCACCATTGTAAGTGAAAATATGATATTATAAAAGAAGTAGCCGTAAGAATCTAAACTGGAAATAACACTTTTTTTGGATTGGCGAAGCTATTAAGTACAAGATACTAGTACAAACCTATCAAGAGAGATAATGAAACAATTGTATACCATCCTATACAACCTATAATATTGTAATGGTCGAAAACCTGGACACTAAGGAAAGCAGATATCAATAGATTCTTGTTGCTAGAAAGAAAAGTACTGCGAAAGATTTTTGAATCAATAAATGATTATATGGCAGGAAAGTGGAGACGAAGAAAAAATTGGGAGTAATAGGAAATGTATAACGAGAAGAAAATTGGTAGAGATTATCAAGAAACGAAGACTGTGCTGGGCAGGTTATGCAATGAGGTGTCAGAATTCTCTATTAAGAATGGTGTTGGAACAGAATCCGGTAGGGAAAGACTCTTGGGAAGACCAAAATTGAGATGGGAAGTTACAGTTAAAAGGGACATAGAAGCAACAAGCAGATCAAACTGAAAGGATCTGGCGATGAATAGAGATGATTAGAGAACTGGCTGTAAGATGGGATGATCCTACTAGCAGGAAACTCCCCCTCAAAAAAAAAAAATCTAAAATTAAATGTTAGTTATATTTAAAATAATCTAAGTCTTCAATCTTAAAAACAAATAGAATTTATACGTGAAATCATAAAGTAGAAAAAAAAACTTTGCTATCTATATTATATATTATTATGCATATAAATAAGTAATTAATCAAATTTCAAATTTCTATTTAATGCTTGTTTTTTCTGTGTATAATATTGAAATTATTGTTATTTTACTTTATTTAAACGATGTTCATCATAAAATATAATTACGATACTGACATTTATGACTATAGATTTTATTTTTCTTGTAAATGACTTCGATATGAACTGGTTTTGTGAAAGTAATTATTCAAATATCTCCTTATCGTAGTATTTTTAAAATTTAAATATGATTAAAAACTTGATTGTGCATAAATGTTTTAATTTTTAATTAAATGACAGTAGATTATTTTATAATAAATTATTTTAAAAACATAACCATTTTCTAGAATATTTGGTACCTGCAGAATTAAACGGTTAGCTGTTTTTAATATTAAAATATGCATCAAAAACAATTAAAAAAATAATTATGGGTTTATAATAATATTTATAACGTTATCATATCACACAAATCAGTGATTATAATAAATTTGGAATTGTATATAGTAAGAATTAAATTATTAATTGTCATTGATTTTTAGAATTTAATGACTCGAAGAGTATAACGAATTATTTATATCACACTTTAAGTGAGTAAATAACATTTCATTATTTACTAGTTTAATAATATGTTTAGATAAATTTCAATGTTATGAGAAAGAATTATTCCTAAAGATGTTTCCAAAACATAACAAATATATGAATTGTAGAGTGAAATAAAATTAGGTTATAAATTGAATCAGTTGTATAATTCATACTCTTTGTGAAACAGTATTGTTTTCTAAAATGCAGTATTTGACGTATTCATTTTACTAACTTAAATATATATGACAAAAATAGAATCTATAATTTAGTTTAAATTTAATTTAAAAAATTGGTTGATATTTATTAGAAATAATAAATGTTATAAATTAATTATGTAGATAAGTTGCTTGTGTCACATGTGTATAATTTATTCTTGAATGAGAATTATATTGTAAATAGAAAACAATAGTTATTTATTTTTGATGATCGAATTCCTTACTATTCCTAATGCAAAAGTGTTAAAACTTTTTAAACATAATGAAGTATATACATTTTTATTCTTGCTTTTTTTTTTTTGAAAATGAAAAAGATGAAAACTTTGAAATGAATAGTATGTTATATATATATATATACTTTAGTATTCTTATTTTAAAAACAACAATTATTTTACTGTATGATATTTCAAAATTTTTCCTTAGAAACTTACATTAACCAGAGTCAAATATTATGTATATTTTAAATATAATTATTGCTGAATATTAAAAAAATATAAAAAAAAAATAATAATAAAGCATTTTATACTTAAATTTAAATTATTTATACATCAAAAAAGTTAGTATATTCAGATTCGATTTTTAATATATAATTTCATAATATGATCATTGCCAAAATAATAAATACCTAATTTGATATTTGGCAAAGGTGATGTAATGCAATTGTGATTCAAATTTGATTTGATGTAATGTAATTGTTGTAGAAAAACAATTTATAACATTATGGAAAATTATAAATATTCTATAATATAATTTTATTTAGACAACCAATTAAACATTAATATTAACACACTTATTTAGATGTAGTCAAACGTTATTTCATGTATGTGCTTGAAAATATACTGGAGCATTATGGTATGTATAATAATTGTTCAACTAGAATATTGGAAATATAATAAATAAATAGTTTTTAAGTAAAATACGTTATATGAATATAATGTAATTCTAATATCATATTATGTAACTTCATATGGCTATTTTTATTGATGTTAACAATTTTCTATTACTATCCTACGCCACCAAATATATTCAAGAAAATTTTCAAAAGTAATTAAATAAGATGCCAATGTAATAGAACATAACAATATATATTATCAATTTATAAACCAAATAATAAAAAAACTTTAATGTCAACTATATTCCTACATCATATTTAGTATATTACACCTAGCTACAATTAACAAGAATTATTTTTCTTCATATGTGATTATAAACAATAAACTCTTACAAATTGTGATATAAAATATTATTTTTTTTTTTTTAGCATTTTCTGGTGCATTAGGTCCAGTAGCTTTTTGTAATAATTTTAACGAAACATATGGAAATACTCCTGAAGATGTTCTAAATAATTTGATCGCTGCCACACAACCAGGTTATACTGAATACTATATTAAAAATGTCTTATATACTATTTTAGAAACATTTAAATAATTTCTCTATTATATCATTGTCGGGGGTGATTTTTAAATCATACTACGTAGAGAAATCCTTGTAATTTTTTGTACTACTATACGAATATAACATAATTAAATTATTTGTGGCATATCATGACGCTAGTATACAATAGATTGTAAACTATTTTAAATGGACATAAATTAATCACGTTACAATAAATGTTTATTTAAAATATCACATCTATGTATACGAAGTCACCATTACGATTTGAAATATTTCAAAAAAAAATTTGCAAAATAGACATTCTGTGTATAGTTCCTTCTATTATTCTATACTATTTTTGAACCAATAGCGTATACTCATGAGAACGTCCGATATAGGAACAGTATGACATTTATAAATTTAAATTAATTTATACTTTAATTTAAGTATTAGTATACTTAGTTTAGTTTAAACATTCATCCTAAAAAATATCATGGTAAAGATTATGTTTTGTACTAGTAACGCGTTAATTCGTTCTGCTTGCAATATGTGAGAAAATATTTTTAGAAGTTTTCGTCTAGGTCTTAGATCTGTTTTGTACTAAAATTCGACCAACATTAAAAACCACGCATGTCAGTATGACATGCATCATAACCTAGTCACGAATTGATGCTTTTCTCTTCAAACATACCGATTACTGGCATTCAAAAGTTGACAGTCAGTCAAAAGTTAAGTTTTGCGTCTTGTTGTATTTAAATAATTGTAATTGTTAATTTGCCTATATTTTTCAATGTGGTCATATTTTTGTTTATACCCCCTTTCTCTTTATATTACATAAGAACTAACGGTTTTTTCTTATTTATCATTATACACACACACACACACGCACGCATACACACACATATATACATTAATATAAATATTTAATATATTTATTTATATATATATAACAATTCAGACCGCAAAAGTATTTAATTTATCATTTTTTGAAAAACCTTGTTTATCTGTTGATATAATCTGTCCTTCCAGAAGAATTAAATTTTTTTAGTATTTCTAAAATAAGTCAATCTGACTTAAATTGGTTTACCTTAATCGCGTTCACACAAACTAACTTGAATTATCAGACTCCTTAGTAAATAGTTACGGTAAATTGTAAATTTCATTTTTGTCTTTTTAGTTTATTTCAGATCAGAATTCGCGTCATCAGAAGGAGAAACAACTCACGCCACTACTAATCAGTATAACATTTTCCAAACCCAGCAACAATATGGTTAATTATAAAATAAAAATATATTATTTAAAACTTTTATGTTGTTTGTTAATTGTTTGATACAACATTACATTGCTTTTGATAGAAAAGATTTAGCAAATCTATATTTAGTTAACTTGTGGTTAGTTAGTTTGAATAGTGATAAAATTCAAGGAATAATATAATGTTCATAATGATTTTTGTTCGGGCCGGGATCATAACATTTTTTAACGCAGATCTGGGTATCCATAAACTTTTACAGCCTTTTCAGCTGATCATTCAATAAATTTGCGTGTATGCGTGATTAAGTATGATCGTGCATATCTACAAATACGAAAATCTAAATGTTAACAAAAATTTGTATCTCAAATAATATGAATATAAATATATTGTTTATTTGCAAAATTAGTATTAATAAAAATATATTATAATATAATTGATCTAAACAAAATACAATAATACTAATAATGAAAACATAGTCCTTCTGCTACAATAAAATAATATAAAAATATAAAAGTTAATAACAGCAAAATGATAAAAAAAAAAAAAGGTAATCACAGTAAATATAGTAATACACGAGCGTCGACTGGCCAGCCGCTACCTAATTCTAAATGAATTATAATGGGCTATTCGAGTCGCATAAAACAATCACAATATAAGCTATTTGAGCTACAAACATAATAATAAAATGTTGATTCTTAAAATTAACAATTACGCATTACAAAAAATGCAGTATTCACGAATCATTTACAAAAAAAAAAAAACGTGTGTATATATGCGATGGAAAAACAAATTTAAAATAAAATAACAATACAAATTTTTGATATATACGCGATGACGATTTTATAACATCGATTTTTATAGCAATAAACGTTTGCGATGACGGTATAAACGACGATGACTATTAATATATTATGTGCGTATTCGACGTAACGATTTTCCGACAATAAAGACGTCGGCCACTATAATTAAAATTCATGTAAACATATAATAACAATAAAATATATAAGAGAACTTGTGATTATTTTATACACAAATGTTTAAAACCCGAAATCACAAAAATTATACACAATGTATGCGTATACGTATTTCGACAACTACGTTGTCATCATCAGCGCGAGCTACTGACCACGTCAGTACAATTTCTAACTAAATCGTTTTCACATTTTTTAAATAACGAGCTTTCTAAAAAATTATATACATTTGTGTATATAATAACATATAAATTGTGCATGTCTGTATCTATGTGACCAGCTGATTTTCTGCAACGACGTCGTTGCGAATAACCTTAAATATAACTTAAAATTTCACCAATTGTAATAATAAAAAAACATTAAAAATTTCACTATTTAAAAAGTGTTAAAAATATATTGCAAAAATAGTTAACAATATATTAATTGTAAATATGTGAGTTAAATCCAACTTTCATAAATTATAAAAAAAATATTTTTATCATAAATACTTCCATATAAACTAAACATTGCAAATACACATATGTGAGAGTTTAATAATATATTAAATATTAGTATATGTTTCGTCTAAATCAAAAACAAAAATTGTAACAAAAAAAAAATGTAAAAATAACAGCAATTATAAAAATAATAAAAATAATATCACGATGATGATAATATTAAAAACATTTAGTAATAATTATAATTATAATTATATTTCTTTTTCCTATTTAGCTGAATCACATTTGGGACAAAATTCTTCTGCTAATGAAGAAGCCATCTTATCATCTTTATTTATGTTTCCACCTTACTGATGTAACTTTACAGTGCAACCGTAATATATAAGTTATTAATTTATTTGTCTATAATAATAGCTTTAAATTGATATTTATATTATAATATTATTTAAATTTATAAATAATAATAACATATCTAAATTTAAAATATAGTTAAGCATATAATGATTGGTAATATGTAGTGACGTTCTGAATATTTCAAACAAATAAAATATTTTATCACTTATCATTTGTCATATAATATTGTGTTGTTATTTTTTTTATTGTTGTAATTTATTTTAATTGGAAATAACTTACAAAAATTAAGATACATTTTCCCGGCACCTCCACCACGGAATTTTAATTTCAAAGTAGGAGCCTTTGTTTATGCTAGTTTGTATCTGAATTCGAACGTTTATGAAGCAATCCCCTATTTATTATCTGTGTGATTTTTGAAAATATCCATGCTGTGGTTTTTATTTTTCTGACGTTTCGAAAATGTTACAGGTACCATTCATCGGAGTATGTAGTACACGTCTGATTGTCGTGATTATACTCAGTAGTAATTATAATATTAATTTATTCTAACAAAAACATAAATTAATTTTTTTAATGTAAGCAATACTACTTTAATTATTTTTATCACAATTAATTTTAAACACTAATTTAAATTAACGCTTAAATGCCTATTTATAAAGATATAGAAATATAATAACTTTTTTTCTTAATTCATTGAAATGCAATAACTAAATGTGATATTGAATTGTTTAATTTATTATAATTTATCAATGAAATATTTGGTTAATTTTTTTAGTATTTTTTTTCTTTATCTCTTATTAAAAATCTTAATGAAAATAATATCATGAATATACGTATAAATGACAAAACAATTGTTCTTTGTGTATTCAGATTTAAATATACGGTTATTAATATTATTGTAAGAAAATATAATATTTGATTTAATTACTAAATTCAAATTTATTTAAACATTTAAAAAGGTCCAAAATAAATTTAAAGTATTTCAAATACGAGAAAAATATTTGATGTTGAAATTATTTGAATACTTTTATTCAAATATTTAAAAACTTAAATAATGAGAAAACCCTTTTAATGAATAAATAAGTCTCACATTGAAATCTTATATAAATTTACGCTTTCTAATATTAGATTCCTCAACATTTAAAAAAAAAATATTATATTATATATTGTTTTATTTTATTAGTAATTTATAAATTAGTTTGTATGTAATTGGCCATTAAAATTGTACGAGTATATTAATTTAAATAATCACAAAAACTTAAAAACAAAGATTTTGCATAAATACAAGAACTGGTATAAATTTATTACTTTTTTTCTTCAATAAATAGTTGACTTTATGTAAAAATACAGAGAGCTTTTTTTTAGAAAATTAAAAATACAATAAAAATATTTTTTTTAAATGTTTTGTTAAATAAAAATTTTACCGAATAAAGAACAAAATATATTTTTTTTTTCATATTGTGCGAATTTTTGAGTTTGAAGTGCCATGTGTTATGAAGTCTTAACGAGATCAAACTTTACAGGTAATTTTTATACATACAAATGAAAAAAATATTATCCGGCGATCAAAAAAATTTAGAACTATAAAAATAAGGACAACCTAATATATATATATATGTATATAAATAAATATATATACAAGCCGAATGTATATTCGTCCAACACTTCTTCTCCAACGTCTCTATACAGTTTATCCAAACAATCAAGAATGCTTTTAATTGCGATTACTATTAGTTAATGTACGTGGGCCGAAATCCTTCCAAGAACTGAGAACAGTCAATGGTGAAGTATGCGCAATCTATCGAGAAGTTAAATTAAATCGTCTTGAGAACGATGCCCACTGGGACAAGGCACTCGCTGATGCATCAAATACTGCTCAACCACAGCAAATACGTGCATTATTTTGATATTATTGACAAAGTATTTCCCATCCAATCCAAAACATCTTTGTGAAAAATACAAAGATATCATGAGTGAAGACATCCTACGTCGTTTACAAGCAACGAATATCAACAAGCAATTCACACCAAACGTGTATAATACACCAATGCATCACATTGCCAACAAACTTTTGTAAGATTACAACTACCAAACACGAATTAATTTAAAACGTTTTTCCAAATAACGCGCTGAATTATACAAATTATCAGTGGCTTAGTGAACGTGCTATATTAGCAGCTACGAACAACGATGTCAATGCCATCAATTTCAACATTCAAGACGGAATACTAGGCGATGCAACAACGTACATGTCTATCGATACTGTGATGAATCAAGACGAAGTTGTCAATTACCTCACGGAATTCTTGAATTCACTAAATTTGCTAGGTATGCCATCGCACTTTTTAACATTGAAAAGAGGCGTGCCTATTATTATTCTCCAAAACATCAATCCACCAAAACTTTACAACGGTACAAGACTTTTGGTGAAAAAGTTATGAACAATCTTTAATCGAAGCTACAACTTCGAATGGGAAATTCAAGGGAGAAGATGTACTGTTGCCATGTATTCCAATGATCCCAACTGATATGCCACTTGAGTTAAACGTTTGCAGTTTTCTGTCCATCTTGCTTTTGCAATTAACTATCAACAAAGCTCATGGACAATCGCTGCAAGTGTGTAGGCTGGATTTGGGATCCGTGCTTCACACATGGATACATTCTTCTGTATGTGGCCTGCACACGCGTCGGAAAACCTTCTGATTTATTCGTGTACGTACCAGACCGAAAAACGAAAAATATCGTATATCCAAAAGCACTCGAATAGCACTTTGAATATTGTTCCCGATAATGATTGACTATTCGAATATCTTATAGTGCATCGTGAAATATTCTACATTTGCCCCTTACAACGCACGGGTATTCAGCTAGTGTATACATATATATTATAAGTAGATATAATAACTAACAAGTATATCTAATATTCATCATAAGCTATATTTAGTATATAAATATATACATAACATAATTATTTTAGGGTTCCGAAGATTATTACCCACCAATAATAATGTATGAGTAGGGTGATAAAAATATGCGAGGTATAAATTTTTGGTGACAGGAATTTCTTGTAACATATATATACTAGTATTTAAGATTTAATGAATACATCTCTAAAATAAAATTAAAAATACAGGTAGCTAGTTTAAATTTAAATAAATTACACCGAGCTCCACTCAGTTGTTATAACGAAAGAAATTAGTAATTTGAAACATCAATTTTTTTGTCATAATTAACATAAGTATATACTTAAAAATTTTAATATACGACCTATACTGTAATTATCTACACTCTATTCACATAAGAAGGAACTTTGGCGGCCGACTTCTGCGCAATGGGCCGTGGTTACATTACAAGCACGGACTAACACAACGTCACAGACGGGAGTGACACATAGTTTCATATCGACAGTTTATGTGTACACATAATCTACAATACATTGTTCCTACTCGGTGACAGCATTATTTGCGGTGGCTTAGGTAGCAGCGTTAATACACACATAATTCATGTGTACATACAATAATGAGGATAATGAGAAATAGTTGGGTGTGATCTGACCGTTGCCGACGAAAATTGATCACCGCCAAGGTTCCTTCTTAATGTGAATAGAGTGTACACATGCTGTGTTTTTACTATATATTTTAGTCGGCAAATAAAACGGAAAAACAAAACATGACAGTCGTATACATAGTACATACACACTCATACTTCGAAATTATATTACAAACGATATCACAGACAGTGATTTGCGTTATCTAGATAAAGAAATTTGTAATTTTATTTTATCTAGATAAAAGTAACTTGGATCATATTTTATCTTACCTAGATAAAAAAAAATTATCTGCAGTAAATTACCTAAATAATTATTCTAATTAAAGATTTTTTTTTGTTTAACTTCTATTATATTTGTTATTTGACATATATAATATACATAATATATTTGACATCTGATGTACAACTGAAAATTTAAATATTTGTACCTTTTAAAGATATGTACTGTATGATATGTGAACTGATTCACGATAACAAAAATGTTTTCAATAGTAAATTGTGGTAGAAAACAATTTTTATTATTGTATATAATATGCAACATAATATAACTTAAACATGTGCATGTCTATGTACCACAGTCTATATAAATATATAACTTCAAATGGTATACTCTAATAATCAAATTATATTCTCGAAAATTCCATTCGATAATGACATTTGATATTGTCAGTTGTTGAATTGTATATGAATATGAAATACCCACTATAATGCGCATTACGTATTTATTCGTCTGTTCTTCACAGTTGATGTCACTTCTTTATTTTCTTGAAGTATTTTAAAATGGAGAAATTTATTTATCGTAAAAGAAATCACAAAGATAGTGAAGAAGATACAAATGTGTTTGTACCTAAGTTGTCAGTTAAATCAGACTCACTTACAACTGATAATTAAATCAAAATTATTTATTGGATGGGAAATATTTGAAGATCAATTCGGTCAATGATATAAAAATAAATGTTATTGCCAAAACTGTTTCAAAACAAATTATTTATCATTACTTATATTGTAATGTTTTTTTCTATAGTTGTTTGAATTAATTAAATTATGATAATTTTATTAGGTAAAACTGTACAAGTACAAAACATAATCCAAACATTTCTAAAAATTTAAGTGATATGCATAGAATTATCTTTTTTTATCTAGAAAATTTGATTTTTTTATCTATTAACTAGATAAAAAAACTTGGTATTATCTATTAACTTATCTAAATAATTTTTAAGTTATCTTAGCACAACACTGATCACAGATGATATATGTTGGAGAGAGAAAAGCCAATTAATTATGCAATAATATCTAGTCACGATATCTTTAAATAAAGCCATACAAAAGACGGACAGTCAATGCAAAAGTAACATTGTAGTCGTAGTAGTGTAGTCATCGTCATTCGTTTGTTTCTTACGTAAAAACGAGACTGCAATCACGCGTTCGTGTAGTTTTATGCACAATTTTTATATTTTACATTGTATTTTTTCATTAATCGAGTCAGCACTCACGTTTCTCCGTAGTTTTTCACAATTTGTATATTATATTGTTATTTTAATCGGATCCGCATTCACGCGTTCGTGTAGTTGTTTACACAATCCTTACATTTTTATATTATATATTTGTAACATTTAAGTCTGTTCAGAGAACTGCGTACAAAGATTGTATTATATATCTTGGTCCAATTCAAAGCTTCTTTCCATGATTTGTTTGATTTTGTG
This sequence comes from Schlechtendalia chinensis, assembly GCA_019022885.1. Classification (NCBI taxonomy): domain Eukaryota; kingdom Metazoa; phylum Arthropoda; class Insecta; order Hemiptera; family Aphididae; genus Schlechtendalia; species Schlechtendalia chinensis. Next base: position 12,708,494 of record CM032345.1, on the reverse strand, counting down.
TATTTGGTCTACTGTTGATCTATCTTGTGTAAGCCCCTCTTGATAATGTATTACCTTCTTAACTTATTGTTTCACCCTATATAGCAACATATTCTATAGAATTTTGTATGATGTATTAAAAAGTGAGATTATCCTATCTAGCCGGCTATGATGTCATAACAATCATGTTCATATAATTTTAACATTTTAGCTGTACCAAATTTGGTATACAATTCATATGCTAATTACGAGGCATTCCTATCATGTTTATCTACGTTTCTAACAGATCAAATAATAACCACGATTCTTTATACAATCACAGAATTTATAAATTTTAATAAGTTTGCTTGTACTATGTGTATTTTGAATGTCAATGTCATTTGAATAAAAAATGACATCAATTTTTAAACGAAAATAAAAAAAACTATGAAAATTTTATTTATAATTTTGTTAGTAATTTTATTAACAAAGAAAAAGTTAAAATTATAATTTTAGATGCATAAAATCCAGATCACGATTTTAATTATAATGACTTTACATTTCCCTTACCTTCATCTGCATTTGCACCTGGTGATTTATACTATCCCTATTATGATCCTAACAATTTCTATTAATCAATGAAGAAGTTCTGTATATTATATTTAATTTTCAAGTCTTCATTATTTTATTGTTATTTATTTTATTTTCTGAAATAGTTTTTTGAAATTGAATATAATATTTTACATCCATTCATATGTATAATTAGTAACAGGTTATTTAAAATATATTGAAGAGCATAATATATATGAATATTTATTTTATGGTCTTTATGTTACAAATTAATAATAAATGCATAACTTAATAAATCATTTTTTTTAATTTTATATAATTGAAAATAATATATATGAATGAAGAATTTAATGTGTGTTTTTGTAGTTAAATAGTGTACACCTATTAATTTATCTTAGTTGTAGAATTTAGAACGTTAATTGTATTGCATTAATGGTAAGTGTATATATATATATATATATATATATAATATAATCATTGCTGTAAAGTATGACATAAACATATTTGAAAAACCACATTTATACATAGCGGAATCATTTTTTATTTATTGGTGGTTTTTGTCTAAACGTTGACGTTTAAATATATATAATTACACCATCGTAACTGAGCAGAACTGCGTGATCATAACTTCTTCCTAGCGGCATAGTTTATTTAACCAATCATCAGAAGACATACTAATAAACATTGGTAAATTAAACAGTAATATTCCAGTATCAGTTATAACAAATATTACATAGTTACTAATATTTTAACAAAATTTACAAAATAAAGCTTCACGGAACGGCATGCTGGCTCGTCATCCTTGGTTCTTCGTTACTGTGTTCTCCGTTACTCCCGCTCCTCTTCCTTTGTATCCAAAATTAGTGTTACGTATCCAGCTAATGCATCATATTTTTCCTGACATTGTAACATTTAAGGCATTATTGTCTCAGGCATGACCTGCTCATCCACTGTGGCCTCCAGTGAGGTCTTGTACCTCACCCATCGGCCACATCTGAAGAATGTCGTCCAACGCTTTTTCATATGAAAGATAATCTGGGCTGACTGCCCTCAGAAATCTGTGTAAGTAAGTTTGAAGCTGTCGCACTCCGTCAAGAACTGTGTGATGTAAAAATTCGTCACCCTATGCTTTCAATTAGCTCAACAACTTACAGATTGTATCAACCACGCTCTTTTGGCGAGTTCTTTGCCCCACTTCGGCTGAAACCAGTGTCAACCGTTCTCATCAGCTTTGTGCCTATTGTTCATCATCCCGATTCTCCGTAGTCGCCTTTGTTCGCATCGACTACGTGGCATCAGATGCACTGGAACAGTACCAGCCACCACCGAGGTCGCAAGGTATTGATACTGTTCTGTAAGCACTTAAGGCCATAGTATGCTGGTATTTTTTACCTATTTGGGCGTTATTGTTGTTGTTACAGTTAATCCTTTCAATATAATATAATGTAGTCAAAAACAGCATTTCAACAAAACAGTTATTTAAAAACAATTTTTTATGTACAAAATGAATGTTTTTATCCCGTATGCCAGATCAAATAAATTATATTAAGATGGATCACGTGATAGAGCCACGAACACAAGTTATGCAAAAGACATTGGACGCCAAGGTTTAATTCAGTTACGGTTAATGTTTGTCCTTAGGTTTTCCGATCTTCTTCGAGAAACAATGTTTAAAATATAACTGTGCTTTTCAAATTTAAATAGTAGGTTAGTTGGTAAATCATTTGAATTCTCAAAATTACAAGTTTCTTCGGTTTCACTGTGTGTAAAAATCAAGAATTGTATTTAATAATTGTTGACGCCCTGAATTTCGCGCAAGTCTCTCATCATTCAATGTAGTTTAGAATGATAACTAACAGTTACATTATATATTAACTTTTTTTTAAAGTTTATATTGGATTAAAAGCATTCTTTATATTTTTTTACTCTGCTGTGTGCGACACGTCTCCGACCGTCGGCCACTTTCGATACAACGCCAGATGAGAGCGTACCAGATGAGAGGTGATTCGCAACTGTCACATCCATATTCTTTTTTGATTGAAGGAGTATATTTTTTTGCGCGGTCACCCGACATTTTATCTGGTTGTTTTTGGTCGTCGTCAGCCGTTTCACGGACCAGTGAACATTTCAGATGCGTCATTTACAGCACATTTTGTCGTTTTAGTTATATTTATTCTAATTTATATTATAAGTAAATTAAAATAAAGTAAATTTTTATAATTGTATAAAATTATAGTTTATATTTCACTTCTTAACTAAAGATAACTTTTAGTCGAGATCGATAAACAAATTTCATACAAAAATATTAATAAATATTATTGCTATTTATATAATAATAAAAAAAAATATTTTTTTCAGTGTAATTCACTTATAATTATGTTTTTTGGTTTTGTAATTGCATTCAATTTAGTTGGATTCGATGATTATACTATACATTTTATATATTGAAGATATTTATTCATCTGTACAAATAATCATATACAATTTCACTATTATTTTTTCACAATACACTTCATTTTCTCGAGAATCGTTTAGTCATATCTAGAAGTTGTTGTTGGTATGGAATAATACTCGTATATTAGTATAGCAATAACAAATATACAACAAATATGGGCTCCGTTAGAAACATGATTATTTTCACTGTTGTGATAATTGTTATAATTATTACAGTTGAAAATTCAAATGCTAATGGTAACTAATATTACACATAAAATATTAATTATAATATGTAAAATTAGATAACTAATGTATAATATAGTAATTTTTGTAATTTTATATGTAATAATCTAACGCACACTTTATATTAATGGAGTATTAGTAATATATCTGTAATTCCTTCAATTTCAAAAAACATATTTAATTGAATTCATAATTTCATATATTAATATCACATCATTAAATTAAAAAATAAACATTAGGAATTAAATTTATTTTTCATATATTTATTTACACAAATATATTTCATGAAATATCTAAATAAGAATACTTTATATTAATTTAATCATCATTTTATAGTTAACACAAAAATAATTAACTAAATTATAAAAAATTACATTTAAGTTAATATACACAAGAATCGCAATAGCTAAAATTCTTAACATAATTTAATATTATTTCTTAATATAATAATTTAGATACACGGTGCTAATTTTAAATACATTTCAATTCGATATACCCAGAATTTTAAATAAACAGTATAAAATAAATTCATGTGAAATTAAAATATTATTTATTAATTACAATATATTTTTAATTTCTTTTTAGATTGTTTAAGTAAGATTTTGATTACCTGTTTTTGTAAAAACTGTCAGTTACAATACTAAAAAAAATATGTACGTGAATATATATTGTGTAAAAATAATGTAGGCTATAATTGGGAAATCCATAACAAATTAACAATAATTTCCATTATAATTTTAACATTTACAATTGGAAGTTATAACAAGAGTATTTCGTACTTAATTTTTTCTGTTATGTGGAAATTGTATTTAAACAGTTGAAAAACAGATCACAGTTTAAGAACAATTTTTTTTTCTTTTAGTTTCTGCTTTTTTAATTTATAAGCCCAAAAAATTAAATGTCTTGTTATTTATATAAATAATATAATAAAATGAATGTACAATATATTTAAAAAATGATTTTGCAATAATTTATAGCTTATGGATTGTTGAATCATAAAAAATTACATATATAATAATTATAATATTTATAATAAATATAAAAGTACATCAAATATTTATTATAAATGTTTATATTCATCCAAATCAATATATATAAACAATTTTTTTGACAATGTTTAGATATTTATATAATTATTTTATAAATAAATATTGAAAAATCAAAATTAATTAAAAAATTTTCTTAAACAGTTCTTCACTTTCTCTTTTATCATAATATCATATCAATTCACATTCAATTCATATTCATATCATATCAATTTAAGATTGTTTTTAATATTGTTTTTAATTGAAGATATTCCTTATGTATCAGAATTTGTAATAATGATGGAATTAATTTGTTTTATTAATAATTTCAATAATAAAACTGAAACACTTCGCCGAAGTTGTTGGTGACAGCTATTAAAAAAGATATTGTAATCAAGTTTTTACATATTAAAATGCATGTGACATTTTATTAATTTAATACATTTAGGTTGATTAGCGGGATCGTTGATGTTTTATGAGAATATATTAAATTGAATCTTTAGCAAATTCATCGGAATAATTTATATCTAGGATACTATATACTATAAACACTAGTAACACAAAAATTAATACACTTTAACTGCGCATACGTATTTCGAGAACAATGTTGTCATCTTCAGCGGGAACCAACTACTACTTAAATCTAGTACCGTTGCATATACCTTCAAACTGAACTATTGTTATTGCCTATTTTCGGACACCCCTTGCGAGTGAACTTAATACTAATGGTCCAATTGTCCATTCATGAATATGGCCATAGTTGATATGATAAAAAAAATTCTCATTTCTATAGTCAAGTACATCTATAAAATAGTACATCTTCAATAAATTTAAATTTAATTTTTCATTTACAGGTAAATTGTTTGGAAAACAAAATATTATTTAATTTACTGAATATTATAGTTTGAAGACACAATAGACATAATTTGATTTATACGAATATATACTTCATACAACATTTCAGTTACACAAAAATGCACGTTAATTGTGTTAGACTCAAATGTGGGTTAAATTTGAATTCTAAATAAAATAAAATCCCGTAAAATTTAACCGATTTCTTCAGATACTTGAAATTATTATTTTATATTAATAAATAAATCATTATGTCAGAAATATATTTCTTATGTCTCTTTACTAAATTCAATTACGACTGAAACATGAGTAGAGTAAAATAATTAATAATCATTATTCATATTACAATAAATCTAATCTAATAAATTCATAAATTATTTTATATATAGGCATAATCGGATCATATAATTGAGGAAATCATTATATTATATTCTAAATCTAAGTTTTTTGATTCGCATAAAAAATTGTCAAAAAAATTGAAAACATAAACACATAAATAATCATTAAAATCGATGTCTTAAATCGATTTATTAAAACAAACCAAGTTAAAGTAGTTCTAGTCATATAGCTAGTCAGATTCAAGGTATATTTACAATTTTTACATGAACCTCAAAACATTATTTAGAGAAAATAACAAGTCTTGGAGGGATAAAAGGTTTGTATTTTTATATTTTTATAATTTTATATTTTAAATATGTATTCTAAAACATCAAAACCTTATAATCCATTTGGCCGACTTTTAATGAAACACCTCAGTTATATACCATAAACTTTAAATTTATGTATATTATAGATTTATTTATAATTTATAAACTAGAACAATAAAAAACAAGCAAGTTAATACTATTTTATTATTTTTCTGTGTAGAAGACTGTAATGGCAAAGAAGCATTCCGATTTATATATCTCTACATTAACAGTAAGCGGTTAAGTACAATAATTACTACTACTATATATATTTAATCACATTTTCGCATAATAAAATTATTATTACAGATGAATTGACTGATTAGAATAGTTATTTAAATAGTTTGTTGTTTTATTATAATACACTTTGAATTTTAATTATTATTAATTCAGTTATCAATATTGTTTAACAAGTTAGTTAGTATATAATATCTAAAAATACATTCAATCACTTAGAGAGCTTCTTTAAATTCATAAGTATTTCAATTACTATCCGCGTAGTGTGGATTATACATTTATACTGAATGCGACAAACAAACACGATTTTCCAATTTTATAAAATCAATCATAAACGAATTTTGTAGCACAACATAAAAACATATGCTAAGTAATTTATGAATAATAGACAAACTATTTTATTTAAATAAAATTATACTACTCGGATAGGTGTCCTATTCTTTTTGTACAGCACTGCATCTTGTTGAGGAGTTGTTTTTTTATATGTAGAGGCTAATACCCTTTTTTATTGTATTATTAATTTTTATTATTTATTATTATTTTATATTTCTTATAAGTAAGGAAAGAACATCGTGGTGATCGCGTGAGAGTAATAAACAGAATATTGACAATCTAAATTGTAATAATGATAGAATTCCTAGTGAGTGGCTGGTAAACCACAGCTATTACATTATTCAATTTTTTGGGAAATATCAAGTTAAGAATACATACACTATATACCACAGTGACATATATACTCTGTATATTACAATGTGAATAGATACGTATATCCAAAATATATAATATATAAACAATGGAACAATTAGTTAACACAAACACTATACTAAATTCGATTTTTTAAAAAAAATTGTCCAGTTCTATGTATATTCAACATATCAATTATGATTATTGTAAATTATTATACTAACATTTTACACAATAAAAATATATAAAAATAAAACATTTTTTCTAGCGAACTCACGTGATTTTAATTGCCATAGTAAAAGTAACTTTTTAGCATTAATTCATAATCCATATAATAGGTAATAGATGTTACTTTAGCATAAACATGTTATTGAGATCAAAACTACTATCAAGAAAGTCAAAAATTACTTTGTACACAAGTTACCTTAGGCCAATAGTAACCTACGAATGTGAGACTTAGTCCAAAACAAAAGATGACAAGGCTTACTAGTAGCAGCGCAAGTCCTTAATGGACCGTAAAGCTGTTAAAGAAGAAGATTTCATAATTCATAACCCACGTCAACATTATGTTAATTAACATTTAAAAAATATATTCAGATAAAAAGTAGATAGTTATGTTATAGTTATAGTTATTTAATTTGATAATCCTTCAATACATATATTGGATATTATAATATTGTGCTTAGTGAAATTTGAACAGCTATTTTGAAATAATATTATTTTTTTTAGTTATTTTACATGAATATTTCGACTATCTCTTTAATGAAGCTATATCGGGTATATAGAGTTTTTTCATGCTATAAGCAAATTTATTGGTGTTTTTAAGGTTATGTTATAAATGAAATGTTATAGAAACATAATAGCCTATTAAATTGAATCGTTTTTATGTTTAGCTTACAAAGATGGCATATTACCGGATCCATCTGCCTGGTGTTTGAGTATTATAGGTATCAAATTTACATTATTTTTTTTTTACTTATATTTTCCAAATGTATATACATATTACGATTTAAAATTTATTATTATTGATTAAACGATATGAAATTAAAAAATAGAGTGTAAGTAAATTAAACATTGTTCATGGAATATTTTAACGTTAATTGTTTAGATTGATACAAATAGTTTTGTTATTTTTGCTATTAAATTAATTAAGTCATCTATTGGCTACTGTCTACAAGTATAATTTGAAAATATATCTTTTATATGTATAAATATAAATTATATATGGTATGTATTATGAATATTTTTTTACGATACTTATATTTTTAATGTTAAATATCTTTAAAAAGAAACGGAATTCAAACGATCGAAATGTCATGGTAATTATATGGACAGCAAAATATCATTTAGCTTACGATTATAAGATAATCAAAAGGGCTTCAAGTATGAAATTTAGTATATTAATGTTTAATACCATTTGTGCACTGTGTTTATGTAAATTATTTATGATCAGAAAAATACTGAAACCCCTTGTCATGGATTTCCTTCCATTCATTAAAACATGATGTTCAATTTATTTTTATGTGATATTTCTTACGTATAATAAACTATACAATTAATATAACTATACGAAATTAATTAATAACTGAAATTATATTTATACTTTTGATTACAAAGTTAGTCGTACGATAAAATTAAACAATATTTTTTTAAATTCATTTTATAGATTATATGAAGAAATATGGTTTTACAAGTAAGTAAATTTATTGTATTTTTACATTGATAAATGTTCATCAAACTGTACTAAAATATTTAAACCAACATGTGATGATTAATAAAACTAAATATATATTTACATCAAATTGATCACATTAAAGGTGATGCAAAATCCGCTCTAAAAAATGGATACTACAATATAAGTAAGTATATAAAAATATAACAAAATAGAGGTTTATGTAATTCAAATATTTATACTTGAAATAATTACTAATAACCATCATTTGTAACATAAAAATTCATTCAATATTGAATAATGTAATCAGTTATTTGTAAAAAAAAAAATAATTAAATAATATATTAAAATATTCTAATTTATTGAGATATTTAAATTATTTTAACATAAACTCTATTAAAAAGGATTTGAAAATAATATTATAAATAAATTTTATTTTCGAAAAACATTTAGTAAAGACTGAATTGTTTTCTTCATAATCATAATAAATTATAAGCGAAAATATTTTTGAATATTGAAAGTATTATAATGTAAACATTTGTATTAATTGTTTTTCTTGAAAATGAAAAAGCTTTTACAAGGAATATAAATGGTTCGTTAAGTTGTTTTTTATATTCTGAACTAAAAATTTACCATTAGGATAAAATATATCAACAATTTATTTCTTGTTAAACATGATATATTTGAGATAAAGTCGTTGTTTATGAATATTGTACATTTGCTTAAACAAATTAAGTATTTAATGATCAGCTGATACTTTCATATTAAATAAAAATAAACATATATATGTGTGTGTGTGTGTGTGTGTGTGTGTGTGTGTGTGTGTGTGTGTGTGTGTGTGTGTGTGTGTGTGTAGGTGTGTGTTTGCAGTGGCAGCTATATAAAATGAAGGGGGCCATGTTTCACCTATAACTTTAAAAAATGTATAGCACCTGTAATGTAATTAATTTAAATTGTAATTAATTTAAACTTTTATGAGTTTATTTTACATATTTTTGTAGGAATGGTGAATTCATATTATTCTTACATACTGAATGAGTTCTTAGAATTTCATGGTATGTATAACTATTGAACATGAATATTGCAGTTATGCAAAATATGATATGAGATAATAATTATTTAAATTATATAACTATTCCAATTTTATATTGCATTATAATATATATATATTAGTGTGGGTCAATGGGTTTACCATAACTTGTCCACAATCGACAGCATTTATTTTCAAAAAGTTTGGTTTTTCAAACATTATTAAATATATTTTTATTTTATAGCGGTGAAATATATAAAAAGTTTATTTTCAATTCATTAAACTTATAATTATAACGGTTTTCTTTTGAACTCGACTGATTAACATTGGTCAAAATCCAACTTCATATTTAATATACACCCAGTGGACTGTTTTTAATTTATATTTATAATTAATTTACTGTAGTAATATTTAATGTTAAATTATCTTTTTTTAAGATCTTTCTTTTGTACAAGGACCAAAAGAATATTGCGAAAATAAAGCAGGTCTTCACTTACTATTTGCAAATACAAATGTGTAACAACAATTTAATAATAATCGTTTAAAATATAAATGTTTTACCATAAATCAGTTCTTATCGACAATACTTATTTTTTAATATTTTTTATTCTAACCATAATTCATTTCGTGTGGTAACATGTAATGTTTAATTATATTTCTCTGGTTAGAACATTATTTCGCACAAGAATCAAAAGATTATAGTGAAAGTATAACAGGTCTCAACTTAATTATTTTCAAATACATATATGCAACAATGATATAATATTAATTATTTTTATTATATATTTTAAATTTAGTTAGATATTGTATAGGTACAGATATCGGTTAACTAATATCGTAAATATTTTAATATAGTACAAATATTTGTTGAGTATACACACTATATAATATATGAGTAAATTATAAGCAGCAAATTTGGGTATGACGTCTAAAATAAAATTATTCTTTTTTACCATTTATGTTTACAAAAGTATGCATTTTGGTAAAGAGAGTTATCCGTATAAGATTTTTCCCTTGTGAACAATACACTTGATAGTTATTAAATAATAATCATTTATTTTTCTTTGAATAGTTGGTGTCATACAAATCATTTTAATCTTAACATATTCATTATTTCACCTAATTTTTTCACACATTGTATATTATATTTTACAGTTATTATGGTTATGAAATTACTTCTCCTTTTTGTTAATAAATTAATTACTTTTGTCACTATTCTGAGTTTTTAAGTAATCTCATGAAGAATACATTTGATTTAATTATAAAATCGTATTTAAAAATAGTGTTTACTACAAACATTTTAATATTAACCACACAAATTTTAATCAATATTGAAATTTATAACGTAATTTAAGAATTAATTTGTCCTAATAAATGTATATATTTATATATAAATTTATTATGATGATATAATTGCTTGTGAATAAGATTGAAACTATGTAAAAATGTTACGGTATGCATATTGCATATATTATTTGCTTATTTGATTTCAAAATATGATAATAAACAAACAAAAATTTAATAGTGACATTAAATTATTTACTAAAAATTGTTATCTATCATTACATTTTTAATATTATAAACCTTACAACATATATATATATATATATATATATATATATATATATAATAAAATATATAAAATACTCCGGTTCAAATAATCGTTTGTAAAATCGTTTATTAGATCAAATCATAGGAGTTGGAAAATTTAATAGTGAATATTTATTATATAAGCTCATTCATTTATTTATATTCAAAGCGTATAGAACGTAACACTTTTAAAATTTGAATTATTGGTTAATGGTGTGTGTTAGTTGAGGTTTTAATGTAGAGCATTGATTATGTTAAATATCACATCACATATATTAATATTTTATTGATTTATTTATTTTTTTGAAATATCCAACCCAATTATAATATTATTTATTTGATAATGGCTTATTATATAAAATATATAGAAAGTTGTGATGGAGCAGAATCATTAGTATTTGCATATTTCAATCGTGAGTAATTTAATAAGTATTTTTTTATCATTACATATAAGTTATTTTATCAAATTTAAATTTAAACTTGTTTATTTAATTGAATATGTACAATTAAACAAGTAACTATCATTAAAAATCGTGTTTATTAATTGCAATTACAATAATGTTGACGTCAAGAATAACGTGATTTAATCATTATAAAAATGCTATTTATACAGAAATGTTGATACATTAAAAACTTTCACAGGATTCAACCTGATTAAGCACGATATATTTCACTATAAAATGATTTAGCACAGAAATGTCCACACAAAATAATTCCTAAAAAATATCAGAAATACCACATTTGAACACAAAAATCAATCCAACGTTACTAAATACAAAATCTATATATTTTAATTGTATATAATTATATTACAAATTTAAATTCTTTAATGAATAAATTTAATAGTTAAAAATTTGAAAATAATTAAACAATATTAAATGAAAAAATGCGTGCGTATAATAAAATCACAACAAAAACAATTTATCTAAATCTGTGTACAAATAAAAAAACTTATCATTTTATTAAGTATTAATCATTTATCAGGTTTTTAAGCTTTTTGATGTCGTGATATTACAAATAAATGCTAAGTAAACTAAATTTAAAATACACTTCTTATCTATGATTAATTAATTTACTTGAAAACCAGTGTCTACCATACTGCCCGAAAAAAGCAAATTTAATTACACATAGTCACGGCCATGCTCTATGTTAGTTCCACTTCGGATACTGCGGAGATCAATGTATCTATCTAACTGATAAAGACAGTTATTGTGCTTGAAATAGTAGAGGGTTTAGGCCTACCTCTCTGAAATATGTTAAACCGATAACACATATTAACAATAGTTTAGTCATCTCTATAACCCCGCTGTAATGAACATATCTGTAATGGACTGTACGAGGGAAGGAAGTCCACAGTTAGATTCGTAAAGGTCTAATTGATTCGCTAAGTAATAAAACTTTTAAGGGTGCTTTGCATCAAAATGTGAATGTGGCACATCTTTTCGGAGGTGCTGATGTTGGTCTGCACTATATTAAATTGTTCCCATGCACGGCTCTTTTTCAGCCCACAAATTTATTGACGGTTAGTGTAACATATGGTTAACACAATAATTTGGTTGATCCAGATTATCATAGTTGCGATATGTGAAAATATTAATTGTATACATGATCAAAATACTTCGGACCATTAAGAAGTGTATTTTAATATATCTACTATTACTGTATTCAATCGCATCTCTTATGTTCTTAACATGCATAATACCTAAAGAAGTATTATTACACGAAGAATCATTTACATTGAAGAACAGATACCATATTTAAATGATTAAAAAGGATAACTTACATACGCATAGGTATATTAAAAACGGAAATGTAATATTTTCCTTTTTCTAGTAACATTGAATAGTGTAAAAGGCAAAAATAAAGGTAATATTTTTCATGAAAAAAATGACCAATATTTCTTTAATATTTTAATTATTGATATAAGAAAATACTATAACGCATAGGTATTTTAGCGTTCATCAAAATTGTTTTTTTTTTAATGGAAAATATTTCAATCTATTTCAAATCGAGAAATAACATCTGTAATAAAAATTATGAATTATTTTGTAGATATTTTATATCAATATTTTGAATATCTTTACTCGAAGCTCAATAACAGTATGTAGATTTATTATATTGGTTAAAAATAATTCAATAACAATTCAATTATTAAAAAGCTATCATAATCCAAAACGACCGTCTAAAAGAAATAGTTCAATATTTAGTTTATGCAGATGGCATGTTTCAAAACCCAGTTGATTGGTGTGGAAATACAAGACAAGTTCGAATTAATTTTTTTTATACCGAAATTATATTATAATATTGTTATTTAATATTATAATTGTGCAATCTTTTAATCATATTTCAACGACAAAAATTGTATGATTTAAGGCATATTAAAATAATAAAATTGTGTATGCATGTTATCTAAAATCGTTTTACGTAAATACCATGAATTATGTTTAATTAAATATATTGAATACGTATATAATATATAATATATAGGTGCTTCAATTAAAATTTTATAACTAATATTGGTACACTAAATTTTCAAAATCATATTTATTGTTTTTTACATCTGTGTATGATATGAAAATTATTCTAGCACAACTCAAAGTACATGATGTTTTTAATAAAAATTAATTAAAATTAAAGTATATATGACGTAATTATTTCTCATAGCCAAACCAAATGATAAAAAAGAAAATGTTTGCAAAGGTAATCACATATAAATTATATTATATAATGCAGAAAACTCAATATTATAATAAAAATAATAAAATTTGTATAAACATGTATGATGCATAATAATTTTAAAATTCTTATTGAAATGAAAGTAAATTGTCCTTACAAATATTCATTATAAAGTAAAAGAAATTTTCTAGAATATTTGAGACGTGTAGGATTTTATGGTAAGTTAGTATTTGTACTTATAAATACAAAAATGTTAATTAAAAAAATATTACAAAGTAACTATATATATATATATCACTTATTATTTTACATAAATAGATATAGAAGAGTATTTAATTGTTGTTTTTTTAGATACACATGATTCTAGAGCAGCACTGAAAAATGCATTTAACAATTTGAGTAAATAAGTTACAATCCGTTATTTACTGATAAATAATATGAAATGTAAAATCAGAGTTAGGTGCAATTAATATTATTGTTATATAACCAGTTTAGTATAAATCATACTATTAAGAAATTAGTGTTAATATATTAGCTAAACATCGCACTTGGTAGGTGTTTTTAATTATCTTAAACATATATGATTCTAAAATATACAAAAAAACAATGAGTATTACGTTGATTAAAGAAAAAATATATACAATTTGATATATACGTGGTGTTTATTACTACTGGTTTCGACAAAATATCATCATCAGGTTAATACAAATAAAATACAATAACTGATGAATAAATTAAAAGTAAAATTAATAAGAAACATTTGCATAGAGAAATAAAACAAAAATTACATTGAGAATATTACGAATATTACAATAAAAATACATGGAGTTAGAAAAAAAATATTATATAATAAAAATATATCAAAGTGCAAAGAAATTGTGTGTATAATGAAAGCAACTATGGTGTGATATTAATATTATCTAATATATATTGATATAGAATGTTATTTTTAAAATCTGTTTGTTTATTTAAAATATTTTGAAATTTATTTTGTTTAATTTCTTTATAAATATGTTATTCTTCCAAAACGGAATTGATATAAATCTTATGTTTTATATTTGAAATTTTTAAGTCAATATGTTACAATAAATTTTTATTGTAATATTCGTAATATTCTCTATGTAATATCCGCCTTATTCCTCTATGCAATTTTTTCTAATTAATTTTACTTTTAATTTATTCCTCAGTTGTTGTATTTTATTTATATTAACCTGATGATGACATTTTGTCGAAACCAGTAGTAATAAACACACATATACAACCACGTTTATATATATTTTTTCTTTAATCAACGTAATACTCATTGGCTTTTTGTATATTTAAGTATACATATATATATAAATATATATATATATATATTTATTTAACTTTATATATTTTTTTATTTTCGTGTATTATCTTATCATTTTTATTTTATTTTTATTCGTTAATTCTTTTATTTCTCTTTTTTTTATTTTTTAACTTTTAAATTTGTAATTTTTTTTTTTTTTACATATCCTTTTTATTCTTTATCTATTTTTTATTTTATTTTCACTACTATATTATATATGATTCACAGTGGAATCGTTATCTACTTTAAATTGTTTATTAATATCATCCATTAATGTCTTAGAAAACTAATTTTCAATACATATTTGAGTTTATTGTTTTTTTGTAGAATTTGAGTCATTTATTTAAACATTAGTTGATAGCTCAATACAATCAACTAAATAATAATATAATAAATAAATAACTATAGTTTTTTTTTTTTTTTTGAAAAAAAGGCAAATCAAAGAGAATGAGTAGTATGTAATTTATATTTTAATATTCTGATCTGAAAATTATAAATCATAACTAAATATTATAAAAAAACACGTCCTGATGAACGAAGTTTTATCTGTGACCAAATTTATGTACATATAAAATTAATTTTTTTCATAAGGCTGAAAAATTGAATAATTATATCCTATTAAATCGGTCAATTTAGATTTGAATTATAATAATGTACTCGTAGAATATTAAAATTTGATTATTGAACAAAACAACAACAAAATAATTTGAAATTTGACAAAGGATAAGGTAATTCATAAATAGTAGGTATTATTTAAATTATAAAAAAATATTAATATTCTATATTAATAGATTTGAAATTATAAAATCAATATATTGTTATATATTAACATTCTAATTTAGTTGTAGCGAAAGAATATTACAAATATATTTTTGAAAATTTAAAACCATATATTGGTAAGTATCATAATTATTTAATAGGTATATTAGAAAAAAAATTAATTAATTATTTTATTTTAAAATATATTTTTTTAAATCTTTATATGTATATAAATTATTTTTCTTTACTCTCATGTACTATTTCATTATTGTACGGAAATTATACACCCAATTAAATATAATAATAATTATTATGTTATCATAACAATATAATAAAAATAATAAGGTATATTAATTTTATAAAAACCTATTCAATATTGAATAGTTTCCTACTAAAAATTTACGATGTTCCATTAAAGTAACTCGCATTATCTTCCTATTATACATAGAGATGGCAAAAAAACATCGATACTTTTGAAACATCGATGTTTGAAGCAAAAAATATCAATGTTAAGCATCGATGGTGTAGTTCCGACGTTTTGCATCGATGTTAAAGCTTTACCAATGTTTTAATTTCGATGTTTACTTGTCTTCGATGTTGTTATGAAAAATATTCTTTTATTACATCAAGATTCATACATACAATTGGACAAATTAAAACAATTTTCAGTGGTAAACACTATAACTGAGGTTATTAAAATTTACTATAATCGTGGTTGTTAATCACTAAGTATCACTTAGGTACCTCGTTCATATAGTTTCATCATTACGAAAATGATTTATAATTTAGTATTCTATATCTAAATATAGAATTCAATGGAAATTTTGTCTTGCCTCAGACATATATTTTCGCAGAATACATTTTTTTCATAATTTTTATTTATACGATCTGTATAGGTATTTTACAATAAGCACATTAGATGAGATAATTTATACAATATTATACGATTTGTTAAATTAGTTTATATTGTAAAACTTGGCTTGATTGTCTTGATTAAAGAAACTAGTCTTGATTCAAGAAACTAATAATAGGACTTTGTAACGCGGATAATAGAATACATATAACTGTAATTATCTGTGATATTATATTGTACATAGTAAAAATTACATATAGCTGTTTATCTATACACTGTATTACTGTCATTTGTTCATGTTTGTGCCTTGTGTAGTGTGTTAGTGCCATTTATCGTGTAAAAATTGTCTACATTGTCTTAATATTCATTATTTATATTTTATTAATTAGTAAAATATAATATTTATAATTTATTTTGTTGTATTATACCTAATATGTCTAAATCTAAATCAGAAATGTGGAAGTATTTCGAAAAAAATAATAATCAAAGTGCAATGTGTAAAATTTGTTGAAAAATATTTCAAACTTCTGGCAATACAACGAATTTAATGGGACATTTAAAGAAATTATATAAGCCGCCAAAAGAAAAAAATTTGAAATCTCTAAGTAAACAGAAAAAGGTAAATACATAAAAAAAAATATATAAATATATATAATGTATATTGTAATATACAAAATAGCCAAACAGTATTAAATAAAAAAATAGAAAAGGTTGTTGTTAAGTTTTTATTTTACTGCCGGTTTTGACAAAAAGACATCAGGTAAATAAAAAGAAAATACAACAGAAAAATAATGTCAAAAAATGAAATAGCTTAGAAAAAAAAATACATAGAGAATATTAAGAATGTTACAATAAAAAGACATAGAGTTATGAAAAATAAAAAATAATGAAATATTAATATATTAATTAGCAGAGAAATTGTGTATATAATGAAAATACCTATGACATGATACTAATATTATGTAATATATATTTAAATAATATGTTACTTTTAAAATCTGTTTGGACATTTAAAATATTTTTAAATTTATTTTGTTAAATTTCTTTATAAAAATTTAATTCTTCTAAAACGGAGTTGATATAAATATTATGTTGTACATTTAAAATTACTAAGTCATTATCTATATTAAAAGTAATAAAATGATTGTTTTCTAAAACGTGTTTTGCAAAATTCGAATTTGGATTAGGTTTTTTTAATTTTTAGAATAAAAAATATAATTTTTTGAAGTTGCTAGTACCAACAGCTGCTGTTGGTGCAGTTATAATGATAATCAGTGTTAATGTCGTTTTAATGACTTGGCAACAATATTCACAATCCATATATAAATATTACCCAGATAAAGTATTAGATAAGTTGGTAAAAAAAATGAATTTAATAATAATAAAATTATTTAATAAACTGATCTTATATCCAATGCTGGATTAAGACAATTTGCTCCTGTAGGCCTAGGCCTATCGTGCTTAATAGATAATCAATCATTGCTTATATCCTTAAATTATGACATGTTTTTAATGATCAAAGTTCGAGTTGAAAAATCAGCCTCATCCCTCCATAACTAAATCATTTGACCTTCACTGTATAAATATATATATTTAATATTTTAAAAACAAATATATTAATTTTAATTATTTTTAACAGGCCACAAGTTCATGTTATTCTCTTAAAATGAGATCTCCAAACTTAATTGGTAATGAAAATGATATAGATGATCCAGAGCCAAATGTATCTTTCAGTTCTCTCTCAACAGTCTCAACTCTTACATCGTCGTTGAGCCAAAGTAGCTCATTAAGTAATATTGAAAAATTCACCAAACAGCCTACTTTGGAATGGTCACTAAAAAGAATATCCAGTTTTACGAGTAAATATACTTATTTATAATTATAGAGATTTATTAGTTCAGTTGATTTTGATCAGTTGTATCAACTCTACTTATTATGCCTTCATAAAACATTAATTATTTAATTATTTTCAACACATTTAACAGGTGGTGGACAAAAAAACATTCAAATAACTGAAGCCATCGTTTATTTTATCTGCAAAGATAATCAACCATTATCAGTTGTCGAGAACACAGGATTTTTAAAACTTATGAAAGAAGTAGTACCATTGTACAAAGTTCCTACTAGAAATACTATAAAATCTCGAATCCATCAGAAATATGATATTTTATCATTAAACTTTAAAACAATGTTGAAAGACGTTGAGGACTTATCAATAACTACAGATATTTGGTACGAAATGATGACTACTGAAAACTTTCTTGGATTTACAATACATTTTATTCATTCTTCAAAATTATATTCTGCTGAATTAGGTACTATTGAATTATCGAAATCTCATTCGGTCAACTATATTTATAAAAAACTAATGGATGCATTAAGTTTATGGGAAATACCAACATTTAAAATTTTAGCTGTAGTAACAGATAATAATTATGCAATTGTAAAAGCAAATGAAGAAAATTTTGGCAAAAATAAGCATTTACGATGCTTTGCCCATTCTGTAAACTTAGTGGCTGAAGGATCTTTAAAAAAAGTTATGGTTTAGAAAATTTGATTTGTCTAATAAGAAATATCGTAAAGTTTATAAAAAGAAGTGTAAAATGATCTGATCAATTAAAAAAATTACAAGAGAAAGATGGAGATAATTTAAAACAATTAATTTTAGATGTTGTTACAAGATGGAACTCAGTTTATTACATGTTTAAAAGGATTTTAGAGTTAAAAGAGATAATCAATCAAATATTATTAAAACATTTAAATGCTCCTCCTACGTTGACTGCCCAAGAAAATGAAAACATTAAGTGGTAAACATTTTTAAAATCCTTGGAAAAGTAACAACAGAAGTGTCTGGACAAAAATATGTAACAATGAGTTTAATTATTCCCATTATCAGTTGCATTAATGATAATTTAACTGTTATGATACCAACCTTTAAGATTGAAGTAGAATTAAAAAACGCTTTAACTGTTCAGAGCTGAAAAAAAGATTTGAATTTATTGAGCAAAATTATTTAATATCTGTATCAATTATACTTGATCCCAGATTCAAAAATATACATTTTAAAGATCCTGTGTCACTTTCAAAACATTTAAATTTTATGAATTCTTCAATAAATAATATGGAAAGTTCAACGGCAAATAAAGATCCTTCAACTGATTCTTCTGATTCAGTTTCAGATTCTGGAGAAATAGATTTACGGGGATACTATAAACGACTTGCTCAAAAATCACATAAAAATTATGTCGATAAATCAGCTCATCCTGGAAATAAAAAAACATTAGGACCTGAAATCACAATGTATTTGTCTACACCAGTATGTCAATTAAATACAGATCCATTAATTTTGTGGGAAGAATTTGAACCACTGTATCCATCAATTCATAAAATAGCCACAAAATATTTATCCGGTGTTAGCACATCAGTTCCACGTGAAAGACTTTTTTCTTATGCTAGTAACACTATATCAAAAACTAGAAACCGGTTAAGTGGAAAGTTATCATCAAAGTTAATTTTTTTAACCAAGTTAGATGATCAATTTTGGAATATTGAATGAGAATATTATTTTTTCATTTTTTATAATTAATAATTTTAAGGGGATGTCATTTAGAAAATGCATGTGATACACACATTTGTTTATGTATGGCATCCACTTAAAATAAACTAAAAGTGTATACATTTAATTGTAAACTGTATTTATAACACATACATTTATTTGTATTCTGTAATTTAATCTTCACTCAAAATGTTTTTTTTTATTTTTCCAGTAAATAATTTAATGTATTAATTTTTATTACTATTTATAATAATATGTGTATAATTCAATTTTAAATCTAATTTTATATATTGTATTTTGTATATTTTTTCGATTTAATTAACAAATTCTCATGTAGTTATATAGGTTATATATATACATATATATATATAGTTAGATTATAGATTGAATTGAAGAAAACTCAAATATCCTTTATAATTTAATTAAAAATAAATATCATAAATATGTACATTTAAAATTTTAAAAATTATTTAATCAAAAACTGTTAATACTCATTTATATACAATTAAAAACTACAATATATATTTTATTTTAAATAAAATACATAATATAACATTAATCCTGGAGGATTTCCGGTGGCGATATAGATATAGCTTATATTTATTTCGTTTATGATTTGAGTATTTGTGGATTAATAAAGTAATCACTTTAATAGAAAGAAAAAACTCAATTCCACAAAAATATTCAATTTTTATTTGTAAATACGTATTTCGATAACGATGTTACCATCTTCAGTACATAAAAACGACTTCGTTTTTATGTAACGACTTAGTTTTTATGTACTGAAGATGGTAACATCGTTATCGAAATACGTATTTACAAATAAAAAGTGAATATTTTTGTGAAATTGTGTTTTTTCTTTCTATATATTTATTTCCTTTGTATTTCAAATAAAGTTTAAAATCGATTTTTATTTAAACTTCCGATATTGTTAACATCGATGATTTGAAAGAAACACATCGATACATCGATACATCGATGTTCTCGAAAAAATTGCCATCCTTAATTATACGTAATTGACTGTGACAAGAAATGATAATTATTGTTTTTTTTTTTTTAGATTTTGCCGACGCACTGGGGCCTATACAGTACTGTAATAGTTTGAAGTCGTTATCGAAATATTTATTTAGAAATGAGCAAGGTAACACGGTCGAAAACCAGTTTTCCACTGACCATGGTCTACCAAGTACGAGTTTGTAATTATTAATAAAACAATGAATTCGCCTTATTTCAAGGAACACAAAAACGATTTTCCTTATCTCATAATTGTCAAACACAAGTTTATGATTTGTAAATAATATTGGGTCCATTTTGTATTATTAAAGCAATTTTATAAAAAAGTTAAATTATTGTACCCATATTACTTTACCCTTTCTTCTTGTGTATAATTTATGCCGTTTTTTGCTTTATAATGATTAAAACTTTATTTTATTCTATTTATTATACTATACCAGAACATATAACATGATAATGATTATTATAGACGTGTATGTCGTATATGGTTACTGATTGTAACCAGCAAAAATCATAAATGCCCCGATTTTGGCTCTGAGTCGTGGGTTGGGAAGTTATGTAGCAGTGCATGGGTTCTTTCACATAGTATCCCAATAAACTAATTGTAGTATATCATACGTTTTAAAGCACCTAACGGTAATTCTTTCTTTGTATTTTGCATTTTACTGTAACATCACATGCTTTAATAAAATAAAGATAAGAATAAATTATAATAAAAATTGTTTTCAATTTGCACTAAAGTAGTTAAAATATTAACAAAAATTGATTCATCGAATTGTTGTATTTCAAATTAAGTTTTGTATTAAATAAAATACTTAATTTTAATTTATAGAAAATTTAATCTGACAATTTGTTGAGAAAATTTCATTTCTTTAGTAAATTTTCATAAATACATTTTTCATCAGCACTTATATAAGTCATTCCGTCACCACCAACAAATTTAAATTAAGCATAATCCTAAAAATTTAAATGTGTGATTAATTATAACATCATTTTTACAAATCACCATAATTATTTGGACTGTTTAATATTTCCCTTCTACAATTTTGCTAAAAACACATGGAATCATGAAAGTATCATGTACACATTACTTAGCATTTGGGAGCTGTGCTCTTGTTTTTGCCATCGTTATTTTAGTATCGCCTTTTGTATGTGACGTGGTTTACGTTGACGACATTGCTATTGTACCGCGCCGTACGTTAGTGTGTGCCACCGCCAAACATTTTTTATGGTTGAAAGTGATTGTTACCTGACGTCGTTATATCATCGATCATGATATATGGACTAACGTTAATACATGGACTGTGTAACATGTGTGTCACTGGCCGATGTAAATTGCGTCAGACGAACGAGTTAATTGTAGTCGATTAAAGATCAAGACATTCCGTCTTTATTAAATTAAGTAATTTTAAATTGAAAATTCGCGTATTCCTGTTAGTTTGGGAACATTATTTTATAAGCCCCACTTTTAACTTATATCGTATAGGCAGGATAAATTGTTCTTTTCGTCATTGAATATATATTTAAATTCTTTGTACGTGCGATAGTTAAATTACCAATATACATTTTAATTCTTATTTTTTTGGAAAAGTCAAAGTCTAGACAAAAAAATTCTAGCCTTAATGTAGATAGGTTTATAGGTTATCTAAATTTCTAGGTATTTTGTCATGATAAATTTGAATGGGCATTTTTTTAGCTTATTTTAGTGCACAAGATACGGAGGAAAATTATTGGAATTACAACTTCACATCAGAATCTACATCATCAGTAGGAGAAACAAATCACCTCATATCTCACCAGCCTAACTTAGACCAGATCCAACAAATTAACGGTGAATAAAAAGCAACATATTTAACTTTTAAGGTTTTCAATAATAATTTACATGGTTTTACAGTTATCTGATCCAAATGTTGATTGTTTTTAACGGCAAAGTATTAACACTGCTTTTTATGCGATTAATATGTGATTTATAAATTTTAGTAGAATTAACATTTTGAAGCAATATTCATAATGATAGTGAAATAATCTAAAGAATCCTGTCCTATTTTATATATGAATATCTTTTTGTATTAGCGATTCTTAAACTTTTGTAGTACGCATACCGCTGATGATGGAATAATTCAAACCACGGAATCTCTATCCGATTTTCTTCCGAATAACATTTTTTTTTACAAAATTCGATATGTTCTTAATTCCTGTTAAATTAATCGTATCACAGGGGAATATTACAGTTAACTGTTTTAACTGTAAGTTATCCAAAACACATTATAAATGATAATTATTACCACTTCTCAGAACCTATCGATTTTTAATTTGATCAATGTTAACTAATACGACTCATAATATAATCCCAGATACATAATGTTATAATAATAGTAATATTAAAAATATAATAATGATGTATACATACTATCCTAATTACGTCACAATCCAGTTAGTTTTATCTTATTGAATTAATCTACATAACTGTTTATTAAAATAAATATTATGACATCATTATTCCTCTTATCACAGTTATAAAAAGTTATAAATACAGAATAAAAATATGTACACAACGTATATTTTTGGTGTCATAAAGTTGTTGGTATTTTTTTTTTTTAAGCAGTATTATGTAATTAAAAACATCATTATAAATTTATTTAATTTCATAAATACATATAAAATGGTTAAGAAAAATATCATCAGAGCTAATTAAAAACTATAATTACTTTTTTTAGCACTAACAAACCCCGAGTACATTCCTAATGCTAATTATCTACCATTTCAATCAACTTTATCTACATTTCCACCTGATTATAGAGGTAAGTATTATCATCTTAGTATTCCAAAAATTATATATAATAATGATAATGAGTATACACTGTACATTTTTGGTATAATGCTGCATATTATAACCTTATAATAATATGTATCCTCAAAAACACGAAAAAGTAATTTCATTTTATCATTAGAGCATAATAAAATTTAAGATAATGCATAAAAATTAACAAGAATTATTATTATACTTTTATAGTTATTTAAATTATACTTTTGTATTTAACCTTATTGTAAAATTAAAAATTAATTGAAGAAATTAAGAAAGTGGATATACTTTAGGATATCAAATTTATTTCACAACTTGTGCAAAAACAAATGTGTATCATACTAATGTATGTTAAATATTACATACACTATTATTTATTTATTTAATGATATATTCAAGATAAATATTTGTTTGGCCTAAATTAAATTACATAATAATAATAATATTTTTAAAAATAATCATTATAAGAACATTACGATTACAATAATAATAATACGAGTATTTTTTACTTCATTAACTTAATCAGTGAATTTTTTTTTAGGTGTACAAAATACAAATCACATTCTTAATGATAATAACTTAACGTTCCCCTCAGCATCATCTTCATTTGCACCTGATAATGATAATTTTTACTACCTCTATTATGATCAAAGATAATATGATTAATCAACAAAGATGTTCCGCATATTCATTATTATCATAGTGTTATTGTCATTTTTTGAAATGGTGTCATTAAGTTAAAAATATTATTTTCAATTTATTGAAATGTATAAATAATAACAAAATGCTAAATAATTTTTTCGTGAATGTGTTTTTGAATGTATGGATGTTACAAATAAATAAAAAATGTATCATTTGTAATATTAAATTATGTTTTGTATCATTTAAATTGAAAATAATACGAGTATAGTAAAACTAATGAAAATAATGATCATATTTTCGCACTTACATGGATAATATTTTTTATTCTACCTAGTTGTAAACTATAATGATTTAAATTTTCTTACATTGGTAGTAGGTACGCACACTTTTATTTTATTATATAACACTAAATATTTTAAAACAATATTAATATTTAGTGAAATCATTGTTCATCAATTTATTTTTTATATTTTAAACGTTCATATTTAGATTTGCGCAGGCATTATTGTTCTAATGTTACTGTTATCTTCTTCATAATTATATTATGCAATCAAATATAGTATGTAAACAATTCATGCGGTTTAAGATAGTTCTTTATAGACAATAATAAATATATTTTTTCCGGGCGCTAACCAAGTAGATTATTCTTAGATGTTATACGTGAAACGACCATACATATGGATAACCATTGGCGAAAATACAATTAATACATTGGTCGAATCCAGTTACGATTAATGTTTGTCTTTGAGCTTTATTAGACACATGCGTGTATATTTAAATCGAAAACGCATAAACGCATAACATACTTATATCGAATGGGAAAAACAGACATTATATTAGTAAAATGTTTATAGAGAAACCCGATGTTTTCGACGATAGTATCTAAATATTAAACCATAATATGGACTATGGAGTATTGAAAACAAAATTATACATACATCTGTGATGTCGTTTATAATATAATGTCGAAGTACTATGTATAACGACTATTGTGTTTTGTGTTTTCGTGTTATGCGCCGATTAAAATGTGCAGTAAAAATGCAGCATGTAAAGATAGTTTAAGTATGGACCGTACATCGAAATCTATGGTATATAACTATTGTATTTATAAAAAATAACTGATGTTTCATATCACAAATTTCTTTCGTTAAAAAAGCTTAAGTAGAGCTCAGTGTAATTTTATTTAATATCATTAAACATTTTAAAGTTAATTCTAATCTAGAATGAATTTTTCATCAAAAAACCACATTACTTATAAACAATTATAGCAATCCTTTAAATAACATTTTCGGTATAGACATTAAAAAAAAAAAAAAACCTCACTAACCTCAGAGTCTAAAATATTCAAAATCAAATTATCAATATTGATGGACGATAAGAACAATATTAGAAAAATATTCTCACAAGTGATTGTGTAAAAGCCTTATAAATTTCTTAAAAAAGTATGGAAAAGTTAAAAACTCAGTCAAGCTATGTAATAATTAGTACTATTACTTGTAAACTGAAGATGGCTAAAAATGTAATAAACTTTAAATATTTAAACCACAGTGCAATTGATGCATTATCAAGTTTTATTTCTAAATTCTTTAATTTTAAGAACCGGTTATTACCGGTATTAACCAAAACCGCAACCGCATTTGAAATTAACAATATTTACAAACCGGAAACGAAATTTTTATTTTTATGAACCGAACCGAAACCAGAACCAATAAAATCATTAATTTTCCAGTCTCTGGTCCAAACCACTAAATTCTCTGATTCTTCACGTTGCTTGTTATATAGGATATTTTGTGATTTTCCTTACTTCCGTGTTTCTTCTTCTACACCATTTATTTATTACGGTATCAAATACTAGTTTTTAAATTTAAGTTTTTAAATTTACTTTTGCTTAATGCATTTTCCCTTGCACAGGTACTGTACTGCATCCTGTAATAATTCTCAAATCTCGGTTTCCTAACTTTCCCTAAAAAAATTATGTTTTTTTCATAAGAAATTTATTGTTTTAAAAATAATGTGGAAATGTAAAAATATGACGTTTAATAATCATATGAATGATGATAAGAGAGCTGTACCATACATCTACCATACAACATGTTCCACAAAATATTCTGTGATTTTATTGGAAACTCAATTCCGATAATTGCGCGAAGAAATATAAAAAAAATGAAATACTCCTGTTATTTTGTAATATTAGATGAAATGTTAAGTGGTTTATATTCACATTTTAATCAAGAAACTTTAAATATATTTTCTGCAATTGAAAATTTAATAAATGTTACAAGCAGTGAAAATGATTATATTTGTTTATCAAATACATTTGATAGTAGATCGATGAGTTAAAATATAAAATCAAACTATTGAAAAATGTTTAAAATACAGAAATAGCTATAAGTTCATCAACGGTAAATATTACTCAGTGGCTTCAATGGCTAAATCAATTTGACGGAGCAGATATTTTTAATAATTTCTATAAAACAATACAATTATTTAGTATGTCACAAAGTTCTTCATACGACAGAGCTTTTTCTAAGCTAAACATTATAAAGGCAACACTTTGGGGGTAGTATGAATAAAGTGCGTCTTAACAGCTTACTTTTTATGAGTAATGAACAAGAAGTATGCACAAAAATTGATTATGGAGAAATAATCAAAGAGTTGAATATATTAGTTCTAGGAAGTTGACAATTAGTCTTAAAACTGTGTTTTGTGTACTATGTGTATAGTGGTTGATTTATTTCCCCACGTTCACTATTTGTTGTTTGTAACATGTTTTTTCCATTAAAGCTTCCTTATCTACCAAATCATAATTTTGCCTAGTTATGTTCAAACGCTCACGCCAGGCCTCTTGTGCACGCCAATATGGCCGTAAAAGAAATATATTTCCGGGGGGGGGGGGGGTTAAAACCGAATCATTTATTTTCAAATATTAGATTTAAATACTAAATTATATTTTGTACGACAAAATTAAGTCTAAATGTAAGTTTACATTTAATGTAAATGGTGTGTCTCCACTTTCATAATTTAGTGTAATAAATTCAATTTATTATATCTATTAAAAAGATTCGACGGAGGGGGGGGGTCGAACCCTTCAATTACGGCCTTGATCAACAATATTATACAATCAATCAAATATATGGTGTCCGTCCTATTGGTATAATATTTAAACTAATCATTTTCATAATTAACATTTTAGTTTGCATGACATTTACATATAAAAGTTATTGTTTGAAATAAAATATTTCACAAAATATTTCTCCTCAAAATTTCAAATGAGAATAATTAAAAGTCTAAATAAGATCATATTTTTGCAATATTAAAAAAATTGTGTTATTTCAGTTCTGTGCGATTTGGTATTAATTTTATAAATTATATATACATATAATAACCGATTTTAGTATTTTTACAAGAAATTGTATTATATCAGTCCGGTCTCCTCTGATCAGAATTTTTGTTTTCTATACAGTCTAATTTAATAACTGACCGTGCAAAACTGTAAAATGATTAATAATTTATTTTGTGTAATAATATTAAAATAGATTTATCTTAACAATTTTCAAATAGTTATTTTTTTAATTCCTAGAACTTAGCATTTGAAGTAGTCGATTGATATGATTGTACTATATATTTTAATATGTTAACGATATTTACTTAACTAAGAAAATAGTAAAATATGGTTTTCTTTTATTGTTTAATCAAAACCACAATTTGAAGAACATATAATTCAGCCGAGAAAATGTTAAGAATCTAACTATATTCACTATTTTGCATTTTGAAAATAATATCAGGACTGCTATCTATAGAACTAAAAAGATTGACTTAGTTTTGATAAAAATAAGCTTGATTATTTCTATTAAACACGTACAGAATTATTTCATGTGCTAGAACTAATATAAAATATATTTCTATGTAATTTATTATTAATTTTTTTAATTTGAAAAATACAGGTATCTTTATTGTTTTCTTATGACTATACTATACATTTAATATATTTACGATATTTATTCATCTGTTCATATATGCATATATTATCTACAGTTTTGCTTACTCTCAATTCGTTTGTCAACCAAGTGCTTTTGTTGGATTTTTATAATGTATTATTGTAACTATAACAAAAAGATAATCAAAATGAGTTTTGCTAAAATTACGAGTTTAAAGGTTTTCACTATTGTAAAAATTACTATAATTATTATTGCTGAGAATTTAAGTGCCGATAGTAAGTATGATCATTATAATTTAATGAAAGTTAGAATCTTCTACAATCTTAAAAGCTATTCAAAATATGATTAGTTTTTTAAAATTCGCATGTTAATAATGCATTTATTCAATGTGCAATTTAAGTGAAATATTCATCTACGAATAATATTATTAATCAATAATAAATCTATGAATTTTTCAACTTGCCAATAAATTACTCATTAATATTGTTTATAAAAATTTGATTATTATTTAACACAACAATGAATATTAAAAACTAAAGTAATTTGAAAATTATCTATTTAAAAAATCCTATTTTAAATTTATCTAGATTAAAACACTTTACAATAATTATTTTACAATTTTTGATCTGAGTATCATTAACTAAATTATAAATAATAATATAAGTCCAATTATATTCTGGTAAATGTATACAAGATTTGTAAAAGTTATTATTATAACTTCTATTTAACATGAGTTCAAAACATAGTAAATAAAATACTTATATTGGATGATATTAATTTTAAATGCATTTTTTTTATATAATGTCAAAATAAACATGTTTAAATATATAAATATATAATCGAAAAATAAATTACTAATGATAGTGATAATGAATTTTATTTTTTTTTTCAAAGGCGATTGTTTATGTAAGGATATTGATAACCTATTTGCCTAAATATTGCTATATACTATATATATTAGAGTGGTTCTTTCCAATTTCCAATGGGCCACTTAAATTTTGTGCCAATTTATATAAAAATAATTTGTATGCAATTTTACGATAATAGTACAACCTTAACTCTAAGAGTTCAACCCATGCATCAAGAGTGTTGAAATGTCGATAAGAAGGTGATTTTTCATTCTTTTACATATATCACGGGAATCACTGCAAATTATCGAAAAGTTCAAAAGTTATAATTTGTAGAAAATGATATTATATTAATTAATTAAATCATAAAAATTTCTATAACTTTAACCATTTTCTCAAAAACTTTAAAATACCATCGATTTAAATTTTTTCAAAAGAAGCTTTTAACAATAAGGACATTTTTAAATAAAAAAGTGAATACTTGCCACTTCAGGACTTAGGTAACATATGTGGCTACAAAATTGTTTTAATGCATTTTTTAAATTTATTTATCTTCTTTTTTATATTTAATGAAACACTGAAAAAATAGAATATCTTGGTATGATGTTTCAATCATATATAAATCATATATAATATATGTTTTCAATGTAATATGTGAGCGAGACCATCTTTCAATGTAAATATAAATAATAAAAATGAAAGTAACACCACACGTTTTTTCTTGAGTTGTATTTATATGAAATTGTTTTCTTAATATATAAATTAAAATACAAATGAAAAATTTGAATGCAAATTTTCTAAATACTCACAAATTTCTGGTATTTCAAAATGAGCACGTTTTTCTTTTTTCAATTTCTTGAAGTCGTGATTATTTCTTTTTTCTTTCCCATTAATGAACTTGGACGATCATTTTTTGTTTATGAAAATTTAATAATTGTTTGTCTAGATCATTATTGATTATATTCATAACATTAGAATGTGCTATGTCAAATAGATTATCAAAATGATCTATAAAGTAATTTTCTTTTTTCAATTTAGATTTTTTCATAAGCTTCTCTTAGTTTTACTTTGTTGCAAATTTCACTATTCGTTAAAAAAGCTACTTAATTTGGTATACAATAACATATATTTCAAGTAGGAATTCCAGCTTTTTGGCTGGAACGATCATGTACTCTCACATACAATCAATTTGACATCGAGTAAATTATAATAGAAAACTCTTAGAACTTTTTTATTTGAAGAAAATTTATAATCAAAAAGTTGGTATGAAATATGTCCTAATCAATAAATATTTTCATTTAAATGCCTGTTGGATGTCATTATATTTTTAATTTAATAAATTTAAATAAAATTTATAAAGAATTCACTGTTTTTAATTAATGAAACATAGAAACACTACTAATTACTAAAAGTAATAGATACGTATTTAATTGTTAGTGTTGGCAAAGAAAACTCATTAAAATAAAGTGTAAAGTGAATAACAGATAACAAAAAAAATAAATAAATTGTATTTAATTAATATTTGATAACATATAATGTACAATATTATACCTAAAGGAATTATTATTAGTGTTTTTATTATTAATATTAGAATCAAAAACATTTTGATTGTACCCAGTATAGGTATAATTATCGACAGAATGCATACATACATACATACATAAAACAGAATACACGTATAAATTGGAATAATAATATAATATATTATTATAATAAAAGATTAGAATAAAATTTATTTTATTATATTTATAATATCTATAAAAACACTATATATTTTATATATCATAATAATCTTTTTGCAAATAAATAGTACAAAATATAAATTTATTTATAGAAATAACTTACGAGTAACCAAAAAAAAAAAAAGAAATCGACGGTATTTTATAGTTTTTTAGAAAATGGTTAAAGTTATATTATTTTTCAAGAATAAATTTAGTTAAATAACATAATTTCCACAAATTATATAATTTGAACTTTGCAATATTTCCCGTGATATATGTAAAAAATCGAAAAAACATCCCTTCATTGAAATGTCAATTCTCTTGAGACACATCTTAGGGTTGACCTATTGTCGTAAAATTTTACACGAGTCATTATTTTATAGATTGGTAGAGTGACCCATTGGAAATTTAAATCTTTATATTTAAGGAATACCCTAATATATAATAATAATAATATATATATATATATATTAGGGTAACAATAGTTTACATAGACAAAAGTTTACATACAACAAAAGTTAAAGTTAAATATTTCTTTTGTTCCACTCTCTTAAAATTTTCCTTTTGGTATAAAATATATTTTCTGAAATATTTATCTTAATCGTTTAATATTTGGGGTGCGCAATATTTTCCTTTTACCGAAATAATTAATAGCACTTTTATCGCACTTGTATTTGACGTTCGTATTAACGACTAGAGACTACACTTTATTCATTTGTCAGTAAATTTTGTGCAACAATACAACATTTAAAACGTGTAAATTTTTGACGATTATTATATTGTAATTTTGTATTTTATTTTGTACTCATATTTTAAGGAAAATTGTGCTGTTATTACGACAATTCATAAGTTTTTATTCGAGGTTTTGTGCAGTTTATTAATTTATACATATATTTTAAATAAGAAAATAATATGGCTAACACTAGTACTGCAGCTAAATTTTATAATAAAGATTGTGGAGTTTGATTGTTGGAGGGACACTTGAATCCATCACTGAATGTAAACTTCCATCTAATCAACAAATGCTTTGCCAGTTTTTCTCATTTGCACACGTAAGAAAAAAAAACTATTTAGTCTAGTTCTGCAATCACAGGAAGGGAAGTTTTAGCATTTTGGGAAAAAGCGGAAATTCCCACACAAAAAATATAAAAAAGCAGAATATTAAAATAGTGCTTCTAAATGAACACCACATCAATTAGAGACAGAATTTATATTCGTTAATGACTATGACAATTTATTCAATATTGCTCAAAAAAATGATTTAATTCTTACTATTATAAAAGAGGATAAAACATGTCTTCTTCTTTGAGAGAGAAAAGAAAACGTGGAAGTATGGGTGTAAACAACGACAGTTTCAAAATAAGTAAGAGAAAAAGAAAAACTGAACGGTTAAAAGAAAAAGCAAAAATGTCAAATGTTAATATTAAAAACATTAATTGTGCTGATTTTCACTGCAACAGTAGTAATAATGATGATGTGATATATATATCTACCAGCAAAAAATTAAAACAAAATAATATCCCCGAGATGGTCAATACTTTAAAAACAATTAAAATTGTAATTTCTAATGACGCATCTGTTTAGATATATGAAATAAAAAAACAAAAAAAAAAAATTATGTGGGTAAATGGGTAAAAGGGAAGGGGGAGATGCAAAGATAACAAACTATGTGAAAGGAGAAGGTAAACTGAGATTAATAAAAATAATAATTACATGTTATAGATCATGGGGTATGAGTTCGAGAACTGTTTTAGTAAAATAATATTAAAGATATAACATGAAATAAATATCGCATAAAAATAGAATATAAATTATAAGACGAAAATGTTTGCAAAATAAAATATCAACATTTTATATTTCCTTAGCTTGTGCCAGTGCTTGAACTTTTTCTTGATTCTTCAAACACGACCGTATAATGAAATTTCAAAAAAAATAAATAATAAAATAAAAGGACTAGGTTGGATCGGTGACTTCATTTTGAAAGCGAATTTACCGACAATATCAAATAAGCCAATATTTATTTAAGTTGTTATGCAAAACTAAATTTTTACCGCGGAACACAAATTTGGTCCTGAGTACTGGCTCGTAGCTGGTGTATGTACTCACTACTTGGAGAGTGCTAACGCACTATTGACGAGGAGACAAGATCATTGAGGGATCTAGGGTACAGATTTTCGTATTTTATTATTCCTTTGATGTGTCTAAATATGGTGTTGGTCCAGCCAACTAACGGTTCAGTCGCTCTTTAAAACTGGAATTTTTCCATTACAATATGCGTGCTGGTCAGCATTACGACCCTTCATCTTGAGTCAGTTCACATATATGTGTACTTTGATTTATTTTAGCTGTGTATATTTTCATTTTATTTTTAAAAACGTGCCTCATTTCGGTATTTTTCATCGTGTTTTATATTTTCACTAGCTGATAGACCTTGATCGAATAATCCCTTTATTTGTTACTCTGCCACGTTGTGATGTTTATAAATCGTATAAAACTGTTGGATAACGGTATTTTTCTTTTATATGTTTACTTTATTAAATTTATGTCTTTATTGGTTTAAACCCGTATTTTTTGATTGACTAATTTCTTTATTATTTATTTTATTTTATGAAATTGTGTCGAATTCGTTATGTTCAATGTTAATTTATGGTTTCGATCCCGATGATTATCATCCCTCAAGTGTCGCTTATTTCTTTTAGTTTGAATATATTAATATTTATTATATAAAAATATAATCTTTGTTCTGAAGAAACCAAATATTAGTTTATTAATATTTATTTAAATAAAATATAAAATAGCTACATTTAAAGTTTTTCATGAAGAAATCAATACATTTATACTTGTTGTGACTGTGTTTACAATAATGTTATGTGTGCATATCATTACAGATAGAACAAATGTTAGTGACCGAAATGCTATGTATATTTTATCAGCTACAGTGCAATTGATTGTGCATAATATACAGGATTTCACTCTTAGTAGAGAGTCAATTAGACAAGCTCGTCGTGAATATCGACAGAAAATTGCAGACGAAAAAAAATTCGTCATTTGTTCTGATTATTCCATTGACAGTTCATTAGGACGAAAAATTGCTTCCAATTCATGAATGACTAGTTGGTGATATTTCAGCCCAAAGATGACTATAATGAATTGTTACAATTTTGCTTTCTATTTTTAGGAGATAAAAATGCTAAAGATTATGTCATTCATACACTTGGAGCTTTGCACCGAGCTAGATGGATGGCTAAGTTGATTAATATCATGAAAATTTATTTCAATCATAGTTTAAGCAAACTGCACTTCGAGTCATCAACGATTTTGTATTATGAGTTCATATTAAGTATTTGTATACTTCTTTTTCTGGAGAATTAGCTCCTTATAAAAATTTAAATTATTCGAAAAAATTCGATGGATACAAAATATCAACTTAATTTATAGCTGATGCCACTACTAGCTTTTCAATAAATGTATGGTACTTAAGAGATACACTTATTGGATTGGCTTTTTTTGACAGCAGAATATTTTTCGAAATTAAATTCAATATGGTAAAATCATTGGTGAAAAATGGAGCCAACTTCTCTCTGCAGCGTATTCCGGTTGAGACGACTGTAATTCAAACGGTGCTATTGTGCTACTTTGTTTCTAAAAATATCCAAAAATAATTTACAGTTTTAGATATATATCAAGTTTTTTTAAATCAGCATCCAAGTACTTGGGGAAAAAAACAGACATTTCATTGACGGTCATACAAGGGTTCACAAATTGAAAGTAATAAATGATACAGCCAAACGTGGAATTTTGTTAATTCAAACATTCAAAAAACTTATCAATCAGAAAAAACAAAAAAAGTATCTTTTGCAAGTAGTTCAATGACACCAACAAAAGTATCCAAATCCAAATAAATCAACTATAAATGTTTGAAATTGTAACGTTTCGGCCTCGTAGAAAACTGGGGCCTACTTCGTACCCACTGCCCAAGGGGACACTGAGCAGTGACCTACCGGTCGATTAGACCTCGGTAGTTGATACTAACGAGCCGGTAGGTTTTGTTCGCTCGTCGATCGGTCACCGCAACGAAGTCGGACGTTACAAAATGTTGTAATATAATAGATAATCTATGACTTTTTTTTAATTATGTACTTTATAAAATGTATCACAGATTCAAATAAGTTGCACAACCAATCAAAATAATAATTTTTTATGAAATTTTTAAACCTTCTTATTAGTTAAATGAACAATTTTTAGTGGGTGGGACTTTCAAAAATCAATTTCTGTTTTATTGACACCCTAATATATACATATGTGTGTGTGTGTGTGTGTGTGTGTGTGTGTGTGTGTGTGTGTGTGTGTGTGTGTGTGTGTGTGTGTGTGTGTGTCTGTAGGTGTGTGTGTGTGTTTGTGTGTTTGTGTGTAAGAATTATACATAAATTATATGTAAGGCATTCGTGGATATCATAACTTATAATTAATAATACGTTTCAATTTCAATTTACAAACGTGACGAGTGTGTTCTGTATAAATTTGTATAATATTGTGTATAAAATATATACGATATGAGATATAATTTGTCATTATAAATGCAAATTTTCATATACCTTAAGAAGAATGCAATGTACACTATAGACATGAATGTGTGATTGGGTGAATTGTCACAGTATACACAAACAAATTATTCAAAATTGTGTTTTTAAAATTTTTCTAAATTTGACAAAATTAGAATAAAAATATCGTACAATAAAAATAGTTTGGGTCATAACATTTTGGCACTACTTACAATGTAGTAGTATGTAGTTTGTATGTACATTTAGCTAAATTAGTTTTAAAATAAAAATAATTATCAAAGAAACACAGACATACACTAATTAAAATATTGAATATTATGTTCGTGAAATCATACAAAATCATTATACAAATTTATTATAGTTCTCATCAGGTAGCTATTTCATGTTTATTAATAATTAGTATATGAATATCAAATCATTACCTAGATCAAATTACACATTATGGAGACATAAATAGTTAGTATTTTAGTTAGTATTCATTTATATTTAATTCGTGAAGAATGTCATATATTTGTAATTCAACTTATTTTCTAAATTTATAATGCAATTTACTTTTTCATAAACAATAAGTGATTTATCCCAATCATTATACTAACTTGCAAATTACAATAAATATAATAACTTATAATATAAAACATCATATAATATTATATAGTTTATATTGTTTAATTATTTAACTATTTTTTTCGTGTAGAAAATTTCACTGGTCCTGAGACATTCCAACATGTCTATCTTAAAATAAACAGTAAGTGGTTAAATACATTTACTGCTACTACTAAATATACTTATATCCGTGTAATGAAAACTTCTGCGTTAATAAATCAACTAATTTTAGAAAAATGCGATTTGCATAGTGTGTTGATATATTATTAAAAAAAAAAAAATGATTTTTAATCATTGCTTATTAAATTATTCACTTTTTTCCCCCAATTATAATAAGTAAGCAATATTCAAAAATGATTCATATAATATATTTACTAGTTAATTTCTGAATGAAAACGTTTAAAGAAAATAAATCTAATCATAGAATTTATGTTAAACTTGATAATGTAAACAATTTTTAAAAATGTTTTTCGTCAGGAGATTCATATGTATTTTAAATATTATCTATATCGTCTGTATTTTCAATTATTCAATATATAAGAAATTATAAACTAGAATTCCCAAATGTAATATAATCAACGGGAAAACAATCTCGTAGCAGAAAGTGAGAATATATGCAATGCAATTTATTGATCAAAGTTAAACTATTTAATTTGTACAAAATATATACGACAACTGTCCTCTTATAATACATCAATATCTTCTGCTATGGAAATTGTGAATTCACCGAAATTCTTATTATTGACTGTGAGATTTATTTGATAGGCGAACCTATTTCTTATATTACCATGCTAAGTGAGGAGAGGAAAATATAATCATTGTGTGAGAATTTGAAAGACGAACGGGACAACCTAAATTGTAATGAATTTAAATTTTCTTAGGCTTGCCTAGCAAACTATTGTATATTATTATTAATATTATATTTTTGAAGAAAACCCAAGTTAAATATTGGTAAACTGTATCGACAATTTAAAAATTACAACATATATGAAAATAATAAATGCATAAAGTGTGCCACTAAACATTTTGCAAATTTCAGTTTTTTTATTTGTATAAAATTGTAATTATTAATTGCATCAAATATTATAATTGTAAAATATATACGTGGTTGTATATATGATAAAAACATATTTAACATATTAAATAAAAAATCGTTTTTTCCAGCAAATTCCCTAGATTTGTACGGGTACAATAAAAGTAAATTTTCCATTAGGTTTTAGAGTCCACAACTTATAGTCCGTATTGTATCAACATTATGATAACTAAAATTTATAAAATATGTTAAAATAATGAAAAGATTTTTTGTGATTTTTACATTTAATATTTTAATAATACAATAATAAAATAGAGTTAAATCGTATTAAACATAGTTTGATATTTATATTGAAATATTAAGAACTTTTTTCAGATATTTTACATGAATATTTCAATTATCTCTTTAGCGCAATTTTGGTGGGTATGTAGCATTTTTTAAATTTCATAACTAAATTTACTGATATTTTTAAAGTTATAACGTACTTTTATAAAAATAAAACAGCTAATAAATTGATATGTTTGATGTTTAGTTTACCAAGATGGCATGATTCTAGATCCACTTGCATGGTGTTATAATTACTTAAGTATCAATTTTATATCCATTTTCTTGAATAATTTTCATTAATAATAATTTATTTAAAACAAAATATTTTTTGTCTACCATTGCACAATTAGAAGATCTCAAATTAAAATTTAGTGCATAGGTCAATTATATATTGGTCATGAAAAAAATAAAAATTAAACATATAGTTTGGTACCAATAAATTATGTATATTTTCTATTGAAATGTGAATAACTTGAAAAATATCGTTAATTTTAGTAGACACAGATGTACATTATGAATATATATATATATAATATATATTATATATATATATATAATATATATATATTATAATTTATTATTTAATTTAATATTTTTTTTCTAGAAAGTACTAAACAATTAACAGAAGAAAAAAAAAAATATTGTCATAGTAATTATACAATTAACATAAAATAATATTTATGACGATATTTAATGGATTTTAATGTGTATTTTGATATATTATAATTTAATACCATCACCATACTGTATTTATGTACTGAGCCAAACCAAAATATCATTGATTTCATGCTACATAGTACATAACGATGAAACTGGATTGATTTTTTCTTAATTATTATATTAGATACGTAAAAAATAATTTCTGCATTATATTAATTATACAAAATTAATACAAAACAAAAATTATATTTTCACCTTTGATAACTAAATGAACGCACAATATTTCAAATATAATTATATTAAAATTTTTTTTTTAGATTCGATGAATAAAGTTGGTTTTAAAAGTAAATGCATTTATTGTACATTTATACGATTAAATGATTATTAAAAAAAATGATAAGTTTATATAAATATATGATATATATATATATATTATATGATAATATATGTAATATAAATATATATCGTTACAGCTAATTAATATTATTATGTAAATGCAATTTTCAATCATTATTGTTTTGGTTAAGGTGATGCAATATCAGCTCTGAAACATGCATACACTTCTTTAAGTGAGTAAATTGTATTTGATTAATTTCTTTCGTAAAATATAGTTTATATTAATTGAAAATTTATGTCTCCAATTAAATGATTATTATTTAACATTTTTAATATAACAATACAACGAAAACATATTGAATCATATAATATTTACTAGTATAATCACAATTATTTGAAAACATTAAATAAATTTTTAAAAATGCATAATAATTAAGATATTTTTTCTAGTAAAACTCACTAACTATTTTATATAAATATATATAATTAATTTAAAAATGAATAACTTAAAGTTTAATATATCTTATTTAGTTAAAATCATCATCATTATTAAAACAAATGCGAATATTTACGTATATAACACTTAAAAAAACAATTATTCTTTAATATAATTGTGTAATAATTTTGCTCAATACGAGATATAAACTATAATGTAAATATATATAGTTTTTCGATAAACACACTGCAATAATACAAAAAATAAGGTGGTAGGATAATTGTATTTAAATGTTAATAAAAACGTTCGGGGAGTAGGTCCGAGAGTTGGTTAAGAAAATATTCATAAAATAAATATTAAAATAATATGGGAAATGAAATAAAAATAAGGTAAAATAAATATAATATTTTTTTCTTACTTTACTGCTCGTACTTGATTTTTTATTGTATCTGTGAATATAATTAACCATGCAAAGAGGTTTAAGAAAATGGGTTGGGTTGGTGCTGTTACTCTAAAGTTAAAATCACCGAAAAATTAAATAAGCCAAAACGTAGATCCACAAAACTGAAGTCGTCCTACGGAAATCCGATTTCGTCACGAGTAGTAGCTCATAGCTTGACTGTACACATACACACGGTGTGGAGTGAGTATACGCACTGACGAGGACACGAGATTATCGAAAGATTTATTGTGTAATTATTTGTAGTTTTTTGTGACAGTTTTTTGCTATATCAAACTATTTTAATGATCCCATTACCATGTGTCCAAACTGTTATCAAATTCTCCGCATCTTGCTTCTGTAAGTAATGGTGATATTTTTACGTTCTGACTATTCGGCTTTGATTTGTTCTAACGCATATTTAGTTTTGTTTAATTGAAATATAATGTGTTATGTCTAAGTGGCAAAAATATGGTTTTTGCTACCCCGATGATTAATATCTCTGGTTGCTTATTATTTCGTTTTTATTCGAATATTCCGTGGGAAAATTATTCGATATTCATATTGTGACTTACGTAAGCTTTAACTCGTAAATTTAATCCGTGTTCCGAAAGGAATAAACATCAGTATGTTTTTATTTAGAAAATATATACGAAACAATTTCATATGATATTATATATTAATGCACCAATACATTAAATGTTTTTTAATAATAATGATTAAAACAATGATATATGTGCATATCATAACAATACATTTAGTAGTATCGAGTCACTCAACGATATACCTAAAAACTATAATGAATTACTTTTGAATAATTAAAAACAAATTTAAGTATATAAAATTTTAATCATATTTTTCTTCAAAATGACAAAGGTTGTACGAAGAAAATGAATGGTGTGTTATAAGTTTTTTTAATATTAAGTTCTGAAAACTAAAAATTTTGTTTTTAATTATAAGCACAACTTATTCCCTTAAAACGAGTTTAATTTTGAGATCATATTCTATTGTATATTACATATTTTACTAATTAAGTTAATTATTATAAACCATATGAACTTTTAATTCTATACAAACATAGTTTATAAATTTAATTTTGATTTAATTAATTATTTAGTTTATTTAAATGTCATAAAATAAGACATATTTCATTATAATAAATAGGTTAATTGTAATTTCAACAATATAAATGATTATCAAAAATTATATATTTATTATGCATAGTTTAAAAAAATAAAAGTAATAGAACATTTAATTTTATAAATATTTTTTTAGAAACAGCTTTTGAATATTTTAAATACATGCTGAATAGCTTAATTCCTTATCTTGGTATGTAACGTAATTATTTATTATGAAAATTACAAATACCCAGATATGTATCTTTGAAGCTTAATACGTAACACAAATTTAATGAATACAATATTATATAAGTACATGTGACTTTCAAATCAAATAAAACTAAATTAGTTAATGACCTGCACCGTACCATAGTCACAGAAAAAAACTAGGATAACTGTGCACCCACCTCCGTTGTCACCGGTCGACGTACACTCATTATCTTCTTAATTAAAATATGTGAATATTAAATATATCGGCCTTAGTCCAAAAGAAACTTACTGTTCTTCTCTTGTCTTCGTGGTGAACACTAGTCCGCACCAATTGTGATTTTAAATATTATTAGGCCGGTACATTATTTATATTTGTTTTTTTCCTAGTATTATGTTTTTTTGTTTTTGTTCTTTGCATCTCCTATACTTCCATAATTATATATATATATAAAATGCGTTACAAACGTGAATGATGTAATTTTAATGTCTCTGTCCAAGCATGGGACACTATCTTCGAAGGTTTTGTATTATAGAGAAACATTGGTTTATACATATATTTTTTTTGTTTGTTTCTTTTTCTCGCAGAGTTTTTACGTCCGTATGAGGTTTTCTCTGACATAATTAAAATAAATCTCAATTTTGAAAGCTGACATGGGCTTTTAATTTATTTTTGTTGCTACATACTCAATTTTGGGCATGCCTAAAAATTATAATTCTTAAGATTAATAAAAAATCCAGATTATGTGTGCACCTAAAGACCTCACCACCGGTAAGCGATCCTTGGAAAGAACGATATTCGTCACCGAGCGATCCGACCGGGAGGTAGTGGATCTTCTCATACTTTTCTTTATCTTGTATCATAATACGAGTATATACAATTATTCAACACAAAAACGACAGAATTATTTTTCAGATATTCTTTATAATTACCATATGTAAATTAGTTAACATTTCATAGAAATTTATTTTCATAACCAATAATTAGAACACAGTTCTGTTGAATTCTATTGATCAACACTGGATATTTTTTACTTCATAGTTAATATATTCATTTTAAGTTAATTTATTTATTCTCCGTTTGTAATTCTTTGATTAGCAAAATGCAATAGTCATATATATGTATTTTTTTTTTTAGAATATTCTCTTGCATTAGGGCCAATACAGTATTGTGAAGATACAACAGGTCTACACATATAATCTGCAATTGCAAATATTTAAAAACAAAAATAATAATAATTATTAACAATATATGTTTTGTTTTAGATTGTTTAGGTAAAATACTTGGGTATCTAGTTTTGTAAATATTACTAATAATATACATATTCTTGATTATATATAATATTTCACATAAATTATAAAAGTAAAGTTTGACAGAACTTCTAAAATAAAACTGTTCCTTTTTATATATACATTTCAAAAGTTAGGTATGCCTGTGTAGACGTTATACAATTTTTTTGTTATGAATAAAATATATTTGAATATTTTAAGAGCAAGTCATATTCATTAACTACTAACCACCATATATTTGTATTAGGTTTTTAATTTTTTGTTTTATTATTTTTTTCTGTAATAATGTTGGAAGGACTACTAAGTAAAGAAAGAAATTCCACATTTTGTTTAATTCCAGTTTGTATTTTTGGTTACGTGATTCTTCTTTTTTTTATTGTTATATTTCTGTACAATATTCGCATACTAAGTATTTTAAATAATTGATACGTACATGTAAAATTCGTTAAAATATTTGAATCCTAGAGATAAATCTAATAAAATTTAACATATCATTAAAACTACATAATGACAACTAAGAAATAAAATTATAATATTTTTCGTATTTTATGATAAAGAATATAACTTGATGGTAAAATACAAATTATTGATAAATGGTGAGGGTAAAATAAATATCTATATAAATATTTAATAATGAGATGTTTAAAAAAGCCAATTACATTTTTACTTTAATACCCCTGTGTTATTGAATACCTTGTCTTGAATACTTAAGACTAATTACAAAGTTTATTGGGAATAATTATGTCTTTGTGTGACGATGCTTTAATAAGCAGTTTGTAAAATTATATAATTATGCATGATTTATATGTGTATATAACACAAGTATGTGATGTTTGATGAAGACTATGAACAATTGTCGTTAATCCTAAGTAGGTGTTGAAATGGTCGGATTCGTTAGTAAAATGGAGTTGAAATAGGTCGTTCCAAGTTTCTTGCTCGGCGATCGCTGAATTCATCAGGTGACTATTGTGGTTAGAGTTCAGCGTTTAATGGGAGAAAATGTAAACTTTTTGAACGACTGTTCATTGTGTAATACTCGTACATAGTGATGGGATTATTTTATTCATTTTTTGTAGAAAATAAATGATTACATGTTCGCGGACTTATGCATTCCATTATTTAACGGGTTTTGTTAATGGTTTGATGATTTATGCAGAGTTAAATAGTAAATCGATGAAGCGATTTGATAGGGTTCTTGAATTAGATTGGTTATATCCGGATGACTTGTAGAAAACAGACAATCCACCTGGTCTATTCCGTCCCCAGATAGTTTTACAAACTTGGCCTTATATCGCTATTCAGTATCTATACAATAGTTCAATAGATGTTAGACTCCCTAATATAGCGCATAAGCTTGCACTTCCAGAATGTGGTAAGCTTTAACCACAGATCTCAATGAGAGTGACCACCGTGGAGTTACATTGGCTTTTTTGATTGCGAACTTCGTATTATAGTGTTCATCAAATTGGACCAATCAGAATGTCACGAACAATAATATATCACGTTAAGGATCATCGACACTAATCTACTACTCGTATATAGTTCCCCAAAAAGTGGCGTTTCATATCTTACCAACAACAAACTAGTAGCACGTGTAAAGATTAGATCTAAGATGGTCTAGTATCCAGACCTCAGCGACTTAACCTCGCACAAATTGCTCTTGTTGGGTTGTGTTTTGTAGTGGTAGATATGCTGGACCTGGTTATGTTTCGTAAAAATGGGAAAGAGAGATCAAGTGCAGGCTAGGGTTGATGATAGGGTACAGTATTGCTTCGTGTTTTTTATCTCGCCCGCTTCTTCCGTTTGATACTCGTAATCTATCACTGGGCATCCCTTGATACTATATCAGAGTGATAACTACACAAGAGGAGGAAATTATCCAGAAATAATCCTGAAATAATCCTATTGAAATAACAGTGGCTGTCTTCTCAACAGAGCATGTTGCTGCGAATGTTAGCAACTTCGTTAAGGAATGTGTCATGTACTCTGGCCCTTTGAGGAAATTAATGGTCCCATCCGTTAGTTATATTTGCGTGCCGCTACTCGTCGCTCGATCAATGACGCTTGTGTGGCTATAACGCACATTGAATTGGTAAAACTAAGTACGTCCGTTCATTTTCA
Organism: Schlechtendalia chinensis; assembly: GCA_019022885.1. Taxonomy (NCBI): domain Eukaryota; kingdom Metazoa; phylum Arthropoda; class Insecta; order Hemiptera; family Aphididae; genus Schlechtendalia; species Schlechtendalia chinensis. The sequence goes on along the minus strand of CM032345.1, from coordinate 12,664,239 downwards.
ACAACATTTGAGGGATTACCACTTTTAAATTAAACTTCGCCATTTTTAGAGTTGTATAATTTTTTATTAGAAAATAAAAAATAACTATCTTAAATTATTGAGATTCACTAAATTTTAACGAAAACTCAAAATATCTTTGTTACTTCATTCATAAAGTTCATTATGTATAATAATGATCTATTGATTACTCTTGATGTCATTATTGTTAACAGTTTACTCAACGTATACCAGATATTTTCAACAAACTAATAATATATTTACATATTTACCAATAATTTTACTAATTTTGATATAGAGTATAGTAAGACAATTACCAATCATGATTTATATTTGTTTAAATTTGACCCCATTAGAAGAGATGAGTTTTTATGAACACGAATGATAAAAACACAAATTTTGGCGGCCATTTCTATATATCTAGCATATACTATTTACACAATTAGTTTAAAATACCATAAACTATTAAATGAAAATGTATATTGAAATAAATTATTATTTAAAATTTTTGTCCATAATTATAATATTTTGAATAATATAAACTTAATATAACATACAAATATAAAAATATAACGTAAAATAAATCTCATACTCGAAAGTCATATTCTAAGAATATAAAATTGTCAACTAGATCAAATCACAAAAAATGGACATTTGAGTAGTAAGGATAATTGGATACCTTATAATCCTATATAGTATGTGGAACGCACTACATTTGTAATTCAAGTTATCACATAAAAATATAATATTATTAAGAATTTAAGAAACATCTAACGAACATTTAAAAAACGCAAAACCTATATTACAAATTTACTTGTAAATAGTCCCTATATATATAAACCTAAACTAATTAAATTATGAATTCACAATTCGCATAATCCACCAATCAATAATATGATTTACTCGTAATTAAAACTGCTGTAATATTTTAAAACTATAGTAAATTTTAACGGGCAACAATCAATTGAATATGCATACCTTAAACGTAAGTTTTTTAATATAGTAGTGGAAATAAAAGAAAAAACAAATAAAATTAAAAAATATATGCAAAAAAAAAGTTAAAAATTAAAAATAAACATAATAAAAACTAAGAGAAATAAAAGAATTAACGAATAGAAATAAAATAAAAATTATAAGTTAATTCTCGAAAATAATATATATATATACATGTACATATATATTTATAAATTTAAATAAATAGTAAGTTATTCAATAAGAAATTTTCACCATTACGTGTTAAATATTTTGTCAAATTTAAATGGATACTTTTATGATGATCTTTTGTATAATTGATACTTATATACATCGATTTCTTAAATTTATTGAAGTATACATATCTAGAAAACCCATCATTACATTTAGAAAACCCATCATTACATATTCTATATTGAACTCTTATTCTATATTAAATAAAAAAATTCAACAATAATTAAATTGAAAAAACGTGATTTGACTAGTTAGTTAACAATTAAAAATTGTGTTAATTATTAACAGTAATAATGTTAATGTTATCATGGCGATGCAAATATTTTCATATAATTTTTTTTATCGGGAAATGTTCATGTAAGTAATATGGTATCTCTGTTATGGGTTTCGGAGTTTATCGAGAACGCATGAAAAAGGGGGTGTTAACTTACCTGAAATATTAATTTATGATTTATATTTTTATAATGTAATATGCTATTTAAAAATAAACATTAATTTACAGTAGAATGGGACCATTATGTTTCACTGTGGGATTTTTTCAATAGTTGATACTGTTTGATTTTAAATTATAAACTTATTTTAGGAAAGGAAATATATTACGCGTTGGAAATAAAAATGGGTTCGTGATTACTTGTATAATATATAATGTTCGAAAAACAGTCTTCACAACAAAAACTGAAGTATCGTCGTTCTTATACCTAATTCTATCAATAAAAACCTATTGAGGGTCGGTTGGTTCATTGATACTTGCAATATATATATAAAATAACATATCTATAATCCGTTAAGTGCTTATAGATATGATCATAAATCTCGTTTTAATTCAAATATATTTTATGTAAATAATGACTAAATAGACTTTATTATATGAAGTATAATTTACTTTGCGACACATAAATAATTATGTCAACGTATTTCTAACAGTTACGTGTGTACGTATTTAAAAAAGAATTAAAAATTAGTTATTTTTTCTAGTTACTTCGCGTAATACGAAAGGCAAAAATAAAGGTGATTTTTTTTTCATCACAAAATAAGCAATGCTGCATCAACATTAAATTTATTGATTTTATAAAATAATATGCAGTTAATGAAAATATATTATATCTTTTTTAAATCTTTTTCAGAAATCTTAAATCAATATTTTGAATACCTGCATTATCACATAACTTCTAGTATGTAGATTTATTATCCGATTGTTGTTAATTTAAAAACGATTTAATCAGATTTCAAAACAATTGCCTTTAAATAAAATCGTTTAATTATTAGTTTATACAGATGTTATGCTTCCAAATCCAATGCTATGGTGTTTAGAACATATAACAGGTTCACAATAATTTGTATAAAATATATGTTTTTATGTTATAATATTCAATAGTTAATATTATTATCATTTTCCAATTTCAAAATATTTAATTATATATTAAGCAAAAGGCAAATGGAGTAGATAAATTTTCCAGAATTATAATAATTAATTGCCTTTTGTGTTTGCATGTAACATGGAAATTATTGTCTAACCACTAATTATATGATTTTTATAAAGAAAATAATTACAATAATATTTATAACGTTAGAGTTTCACCGAGTAATGTTAAATGATAACGTTGAAAATATATGTAATGGTAATTATACAAAAAACTCAAAGTAAATTATTATTTTAAAATGTTTATGAACCTTTATTTTGCATAGTAATGTAATTTTGAAAATGAAATGGAAAAACATAATTCTATAAAAATGTATTTTAAAATCATAACAATTTTCTAGATTATTTAAGACTTACAAATTTTAGCAGTAAGTTACTCTAACGTACTAAACAATTTATAATGTAAATTGAAAAAAAATATGAAATATTGAAAATAATATATGACATAAATTACTTTACTTTATTTAATAAAAGGTATTTAAAATCATTTTGAATTATTGTATTATAAGAATTTTTAATAATTATTTTATTTCTAGACATAAATGATCCAATAATTGCGCTGGAACACGCTTATTACAATTTAGGTGATTAAATTATATTAAATTATTTTTCTAATTAAAATATACTTTCATATCAATGAGAAATGTTTATTTCTGGAAAATATTTGTTTTTAAGAATTTAGTCATAATATAACGAAATATATGTTTTTGAAAGTTAAACAAGGATAGTTACGAACAAAACTAGCTTATTAATGAGTAACATTTAAATATAAGTAGTTTTAATATTCATTAGAAAAAACAGGGTTTAGAGACTGGATATTATTTAACTTAAATATATATGACTAAATATGAAATCTCTAACTGATTTTAAAGATTAGTTAAATTTTGTAATGTACCATGAATATTATATTATTCCTCAAATTATTAGGATGAAGTAAACCCAAAAATATTTAGTGGTTAATTTATTTAATAACTAACAATATACTGTATAAAAAAATAAATAGATAATTTTTTTTTTTAATGAAATAGTTTTTTCAACGATTATGAATGGTATGTTAAATATTTTTTAATAAATTCGTATTAATTTTCTGATATACAAATATATACCTCAAATAAAAATGGTGTATAATATTGTATAATGTTTATATATCTTTAAAAGACAAACAATTAAAAATAAACCGATCGTTAAACAAAAATATTGATAATATATAAAATAAATCATAAAAATAGATTGTATTATATTTAAATCTAAAATATAAAAATTTGATCATGTTTTGAACTTTGCCGAATAAATGAGTTAGTTTTATTACAGTAGGTAGATATATTACCATTATTCTATATTATTATACTTATGAAAATAAAATTTTAAAAACATTGTAAAGGAAAAAAGTACATTAATTGCTAATTTATGAAAAAAGTGGGCATGTTACGTGTACGCGTGGATGAAATGAAATTTATATCAGAGTCATTTAACCAATAGAGTATTAAGTTTGATTTGGGATAAAATAAACAAAAATGTGTATAGGAGCTATTAAATATTCTCTATTCCACTAGTTTAATTAATATAGGAACTATACGAATGGAGGGCGTTTATCAATAAAATGCTTACTCGGTCACCACTGCTAGATACTTTAAAATGGGTTACTTGGTTTACAAATCCTAAGTCACACCAGTCTGTGTGTATGTAGTAATATAAATTAAGCAATAAAAAGATAAGAAAAGAATACACAAAAAGTGGTTAACACAGACAAGACGGACGTGGCTCTTTTGCTTACATTATTTGGCCCGGTGTGTATCCATGTGTGTAAACAGCTAATGACGTGTACACAGCGCGTGCGGGTGCACGGTTGCTAAATATGATCAAATTGTTGGGGACCGTCTACTCGTACGTTATTGGCTGCAACAGTAACATTACGCGCATGCGCAACTAATCTCAAGAATACTAGTGGGGAACGTCAAGTGGGTCTGCTCGCACGTTATTGGCCGCAACTAAAATGAGATAACGCGCATGCGCAACTAATTTCAAGAAAAAGTATTGTGATGGGCCGACCGTGGCGTCCGATCGTGACGTGAAAAAATCTTTTTTTCATATTTTCTATAAAGAAGTTTCAATTCAATAACTGTTTTATTTTATATACAACATTCTCGTACGCAAACATTCAATATTCACCTGGGTCGCAGATGCACGACAACGTAGTATACAATAAAAAAAATTATTAATTAGTGAATAAAATATTCAAGTTATCTCGATTACAAATGTAACTATCAACGTCATCAATTGGAATAACTATAAGCATTAAGTACAAATAAATATAATAATTGAATCATACAACATAGATGTCTTTTTTCAATTAGAAACATCCAGGGGATATTTCATGTATATTCTTCAGAGAATTAAGCCCAATCTTCGTATGTATAATACTTGAATAAGGATATTACAAATTTAGTGAACATGGATTCTTAACATAAAACGAATATATTGTCATCATTAAAAATAATATAAAATATATTATTTAACACCATCATTATAGCTCTTTACAACCACTCAATTTATTTACAGAAATTTTTATTTTGAATCATAGTCATTAACTATGTTAATGTATAAAAAATCAATTATTATTTTAGTTAAATCAAAAGCATTAGGACCAGAACCTTTTTGTATTGGTTACAACTTACTAGTGGAACATAAATTTGCCAATGTCCACGTCGACTCCACCCAAGTCTCTAACGAACACCATGAACAAGGTATTGATTGATTGATTAATAACATAACGAATTCTTCTTTTTCACAATTCCATGGGCACAATATTTATTTAAATTCTTTAATTCTTTAATTATTTTTAACTATTAACTTATTTAATTTTCATACAAATACCAAAAACTCGGTTGGAATTTCCATTATTAATAATTAATAATTTCCGTAGACACACAATATATATAAACGGCTATTGTTTAGTGCAAGATATGTTAGAATGAAATAAGTTTTATTCAACTAAGGTCAGAACATACAAATTTAAAATATTTTGAAGCTTATTCGTGAAAAAGGAAATTTGAAAAGTTTATTTTATTATCGAACAAAAAATAAAATAAAATAGAAGAAATAAATTGTATTCAATTATTCGATAGTTTTATATATACGAATAATAACATCGCATTTCACAACTAGATGAACAACTATTTTATTTTATTTCAAATTATATTAATTTAAGTGATACAACTTGAAGGAAGAATGTGATAAAAAAAAATTCAGGTGATTGAAACATTTAGTGGCCATTATTGAGTTATATTGTATAATATGTGTGCTAGATATCATTGTAATTCATTTTTTTCAGTTATTGTTGAATTTATTTTAAGTGAATTGGAAAAATAACGTTAGCTTTAAATTGGATATATAATATTTGATTAAATTGGAAATTCCGTAATTCTACCACTCCAAATGTGTCATTTCATTCTCGTGTACTTGCAGCCCAGAACATTTTTATTCATTAAAATAATATGTAAATCACTAGCCAATATTGGCAATTATACGACTTTATGTTTACTTATCCAGTTACAAACTATTTTGCTTCAAATTCATTAAAATGTATTTTGTTATATTTAAATGTAATTTTAATTGTTTTTTTAATATATATATATTTTTGGGATCAATACAACTTTTTTTCGTGACCGATTTTGCGTAACTGATTTTTCAGTATGTCACACCAGCACTCACACATTCACACTCACACTCATACTTTTACCCACACCCACAAACACAAATAAACCTAGCTAGGCACCCCTAATCATATATATATATAATTCAATGCTTTTCCGTGCAGTGGTGAAAATATTATGTAGCACGTTACGTTTTATGAAAGAAAGGGAAAAGTTTAAGATAGCATTGATCGATATTTTTTAGATTATTTAAATGCAGTAGAGACTAGTTATAATAATAATCAAGGTAAATACATTATAACAAAACATGCAGATTCGGAATGTTACGCTTTACCTCCTTTTAATTTAACCTTGAACATTACCAATCAATTAATAATTAACAACAAAATGAATATTTCATGTTGTAAAAGTTTTAATTTTTATTTAGGCGCTCAAGATCCAAGGCAGTATTGGACTTTCTTACCAACATCGGAATCTACAAGTTATGCAGATCAAAGTTCTCCTAATACCACTAACCAGCTTGGCTTTGACCTAAATTATCCACGTAATGACAAATAATACAATTTAGATATCTTGTTTAATTTATGTGTGTAACGAACATGACATAACTATTATTTGTCAATTCTCTTCAAAAATTTGTCTGTAAAACCATGAGTTGGATTTTTTAAAATAATTATATTTATAGAAATTTACATTCAGTAATAAATATTAAGAAAAAACCATTTTCATTAAGAGAAAAATATATTTAATTATATTTCTATAAAAGATATTTATGATTGGAAAACTAATTATAGAATATTTGTAATGTAAATTAACAAATAAATTAACTTTACTTCTTAACTTTTAGCTGTACAATCTTCAAATCCTTTTTTCGATACTCAAAATCATTCATTACCATCATCTTCATCCACGTATGCATTTCAGCAATGGAATAATTATATCTCTAATAATGATCCACGAGATAATGAATAATCAATCATATTGCCTGATTTATGTACAATTATGGTATTGTCATAATATTTTTCATAAATTTTAAGTTTTGTTTTGTGTGTTTATATAATCAATATAAAATAGTATTAAATTCAATAAAAGGATATTTAATGTCTAATAAAAAATAAAAATATTCTATTAATATATTGTATGTTGAGAATAATAAAAGTTATATTATTAATTTTGCATTTGAAATTAATTTCGATTATTTTTCGGAATTTAGAATGATCTTAGTTCATAATATGTTTACAAATTTTGATAAGAAATCCGAGACCAAATTATTATAATTTTAGATCATTTATATATTATTATTTTTTAATTACTATTGGTTAAGAAAAAAAATCTGTTTTTAAAAATTAAAAATAAACTCCAATTCAATATTATTCAAAATTTTTTTTTTAAGTATTTATTCTTCCAAATGGTATTGTCTTCCTACAACTCTTCTCATTCCCCACGTTTCTATTTTCCTTTTAAAATCTACAGATTTAAAACTATTTAGTCTTTTAGATCATTATTTTTTAAACCATTATTTGACAAAATTGCTACCGTTCACTACGTTTGTGGTTCAATTTGAAATATTTTACGTAACAAAACTACACACGGTGAATCCGGGTAATACAGCTATATTATATATTAAGTGTTTATTAACTACTTATTTACATATTATATCTAGCTATTGCAAAGTATTACCGGGTCAGCTAGTCGTAAAATAATTTATGAATTCATACAAAATGTTCCCATCTACTAATCTGTTCAACATTACCTTTATAAATTAATATATATAATGTGATATTAATTTTAATATTAATTTGTGTGTTAAAGAAAGTGTACACTTATATAGGAAATAATTAATTCAATTTTTTATATCGATTGATTATATGTAGAGAAAACAACATCTTTTTTATGTCACAATAAAATAAAACAAACAAAATTTAATCATCATATTATAATTTATCATACATCAAAAAAGACTATATTTTATATTACTTCTAAAACTGAATATATTTTAATTTACATAAAGTATGTAATTATACTAACTTACAGCATCTAAATATGCAAAAATTATAATTATAAAAATTATTGCAATGGTTATAACGTGCATTAGGTATAGCAAAATTCATGTTTTTGTTATTTGTTTAATATTATATTATTCAATGAAATTAAATTTGTTTAGCTCAAATGAAAAGAATATCAAAAATTGTGGCACTGAGTCAACAAAATCAATAAGTGAATCGAATATGACTGTTTGTTAAGATGAGTTAATATCGTCAATGTATATATATAGGGAAAAACGAAACCCATGTATTCAATCAAAATGTTAAAAAACACATATCAGAGAATGATAAAAATCATTTTGGCAATATAATTTCTACTGATTCCAATCTTAAAAAACCACTTAGTTTAAGAAAGATAGATGTCTCTTACAATTGATTCCAATTTAATATTCAAAAAAGAAAGTAAACTAGTGCCTCCTTGGAATGCGCCCTCATTTCATATAGACATATAGAACACACAGGTGTTGGTAATCATGTATAATGACTCATCATTATCTTACAAACTACTAGATCATCATAGTATTTATACAGCGAATACACAGCCCTCCTTGAAGGAGTCAAAGTAACCTAATAATTACCTGATCTTATTATTGACATTTGTACGGATACGCTCAGTGTTCTTAACAATCTTAAATATAACTTCCATTCGAGCACCTTAGCAATTAAAAAAAGCAAAATCGTTTCCAAAGCTAACAACAACGTACAGTTCATATGGACTCCAGGCCATTGTGAAATTGATGACAATGAGAAAGCCGACAAAGTAGTTCGTCAAACAGTCAATAACTCCATGTCTGAAATACGCTCCTATACTTCACTTATTGACATTCATAGGAATATTAACACCTATTGCACCAACTTATAGGAGCCTGAAGGGCGACGTATACCAAATAACAAGCTCAGAGAAGTTAAAAATACTAATAATTACTGGCCTAAACTCCAATCATAAAAACATTATATATGTTTTCCCATATTTTATTAATCGATATCAGTATAGAATTCTAATATATTAAGGGTATACGTACGTTTTTAAACATTTAAATATAAAAACAAACTATCTTCGTTTGATTTATAAAGAACTCTTTTTATTTATTAAAATACAATAAATATAGATAATATTACTTCTTCACTTTAAAAATGTATTAATAGTAAAAATAAGTTAAAGATGCTTAAAATTTTTAATTTATTACTATAGTATCCACAAATATATAATTTTGAAAAATATTTTATATTGTTTCTTTTTTATTATTATCCATATTTAATTATAATTGTATTTATAAATATACATATATATAAAGACAACTAAAAGAAAAAATGTTACAAATTACTAAATTAAAAAATGTAAATGTAAGTTACATAATGATTGCCAAATACAAAATCAATGGTAGCTACAAGTGTAAACCTGTAATAAAAAACCCAAAGTAGCATCTAAATAGCACCATATATAAATAAAAATATTTATAAAATGTGTTTTAATTACTTCTTCATTAAAGTTTTTGGTATTTTATGAATTTTTATCGATATATTAAAAATGTCAAATTCAATGAAAATATGTTTATTAAATTGTTTTGATGTTGTTATATTATCCTTTTTGTTATTTGTTTGAAGCATTGATTATAAATCAATGGTTTGAAGTCATTTATTAATAAAATTCGTTTAAACGTTCGGGTTTGGGTACACTAACCATGCAAATATAACACATATACGATGAATTTAATACACACGAATGACAAAGTATAAATTAAAAATTTAAACAAAATAATAAAATAACAAAACATAATAATATACTATCCATACAAAATTAATGTTCAAGTCATAGCATAACACAATTGCGAGTCGTGACCACTGATCAATTTATTACATTCGAAAAAACCCTGAATAATAATAGATATCCGATGGCAAGAAGACGGCGGCGTCGATGTGAAATCAATGGTAAACGTTAATACACGTGGATGTAACATAATTTCTCATAATATAATAGTATATTATTTCCAAAATATAACATTTGCCAATTTGACTGAATTTACCCAATTATTTTCGTTATAATTTTTTATTAAATACTTTATTTACAAATTATAATAATAATAATAATACAATAATTCAATAATAAATATTTCATTAAACTGGAAGTAGGATTAAACATTAAAAATACGCATATTCATTAAGAATACATAATGTGTTTAATATATAGACAAATTTTGAAATTCTAGGACAAAGTGGATGGGGTACGTGAAATTACCCACCATATGGGTTTTCGTTTTTACTCGGTAATGACTTACTCGTAAATTCTCGCAAATTAAAAACTTTTATTTGATACAAATTGCGAAGTTCTAGGACAAAATGGGTGAGCTAACTTCACGGTCGAAAAATTGGTTTGCTGGTTGTCGGGATAACTCGCAAATTCTGAAAATGGACTCGCAAATTCTCACAAATTAAAAGTTTTTGTTTGATACAAATTGCGAAGTTCTAGGACAAAGTGGGTGGGCCAACTTCACGGTCGAAAAATGGGTTTGCTGGGTGGAGGGGTGACTCACAAATTCTCGCAAATTAAAAGCATTCGTTTGATACAAATTTTGAAATTCTAGGACAAAGTGTGTGGGCTACGTGAAGTTGGCACACCTTTCGGTATTTTTGTTTTTTACTCGGTAATGACTGACTTGCAAATTTTGAAAATGGACTCGCAAATTCTCGCAAAAAACTCGCGAAATATTAGTGTAGGTTTAAAGTTTACACCTTGAAGTGGGTGGTCCAACTTCACATAACGTGGAAAATCTTTGTAAATAACTGTACGTAATGAAGTAAAATGGAGGCCATTTCCGGATTCAGCCCAAAACTATAAAATTTGCTTCCAAAATCTCATGTAGGTTTCCAACAATAATTGTTTGTAGACCTATGTTATTATTTTTTAGAATTTTAAAAACATGCATATGTTTAGTTGATTTTCGTAATTATTTTATTGATATAATATATTATATTGTGTAATGGTGATATTTATTCAACTAAACAATTAGTCACTTACAATTTCTGTACTGTTTACTTGAGGCTAAAATTTTTGAGTTTCGTATAACTTCTACCACAGGTATTGAGTTGGATTGTAAAATATCATGATAATACGACTGCAAAAAGCATCTAATTTTTACAAGACCAATGTGGGATATTCAACAACACTAACTATAGAGAAAATGCAAAGACCTAATCAAAGCAATTCCTAACACCGATTTAATTTAATTTTGTATTATGGACCGTGATTATTAAGAAAAATATTAAAAGGCATTAAACTACATGCCTATATAGATGTATTGGAATTGAAGAGAAAGATGCCTTAGTCAATTTGTGAAGCAAACTATTAGTTTCAGAAAAAAATATAGGATTAATTATTAAGTCCAATATAAGGAAATACATAAAAGTTATATGAATATAGATTATATAAAGAAAATGCGCATGTGGCAAACACTTTAGATACAATGCCATGAGTTTGTCAACATATTGAGAAAAGAATGATATAGTTCAAATATCTCAGCATAATAATTACGCAGACAAATGATGATTGATTGATATCATATTTTTTATCAAATATATTTAGCTTTTCAGTTTATTCAATTCGTCAATTTATTACGATTCAAGATTAAAGATAATATAATATATTCCTAATTTAATATTTCCTACACGGAGATTATAAATAAAAAAGGTATCCTTGTAGTTTTCACTAAATAGCTAATAGATACTCATATATATATATATTCATTTGGTAGGTAAAAAAGTAACAATATTTCTTTGCGCTGGATGGAAGAAAAATTGAATAACATGGAGAAAATATAATTATCTTTTCACTTTTATCGAATATATTATTAACAAATTTATCTTGATAGAATGGTTATTATATTCCATCTCTATATGCATTTTGATGTATTTTTGTATAGTCATCTTATGTTCAATTCCACTAGACATGTAAACGTAATACGGCGGAAATAATGGCCTGTAACAAACTGTAACTTCTTAATTGGGTACTGTGTCTCCGCAGCATCTATATTTAAGTATCTGTCACACTATATCTTTGGTCAAAGGCGGCACTACAATCTGAACTTTAACCCAGAATACTCCTTGTATTAAAAAATAAATATAATTTTTTTTTACCAATTTATTTATTAAGACGACTCATATGGTTTTTGTTAATACACATCGCGTATGGTTAGTAGGAAAATTACATGATTTATTTATCTATTACTCTGCATATATTATATGGATGACACTATTCTTCTTCTTCAAGAGTAGACTAATGCACATTTACACTATCATTGGAGTGAGAAACCGCATTGTGTAATTGAACCATAGTACAGGAAAAATAGTGGCCACGGGGGCATGTTGGGCATTTGCAGTGGGGGTGGCTTAGATATTGATTTAAAGACTCGTTTAGTTACTACACATTTCTGTTTCTGAACTCGATAGCATATCTAATATGAGCAATACTAAAAATGTATGTCTAATATTAATGTAATGGCGAAAAGATTATATTTAATACAATACCATTAAATAAAACGTACGTTTCTAAGGGAATTCTCTAAATTTCCTAATTGTTCTTAAATTTTGATATTTATAATGAATTATATAGAAATAATGTCGGCAACGTGTAATAAATATGGATAAACACAATCAAAAAATTTCGAATGAATGTTTACAGCTATAAAAGTATACTGACATTTTTTATACCTCAAACATATCACACTTTTGATTACTCCACATTTGATTATTTTTAACTTAAGTGTCTTAATTAAAACTACCAACAAATTCAAGTGTATTTCGTATTTCACTTTAGCCAATTATTTTATTTATGTATAAATTACATGAAAACATTCTATGAGTAAAAGTTGTATCGATTTAAATAATTATCATGTAATGTGAATATTTTGTCTAATACCTTTATTAAATAACTAATATGATTTTATATACACTTATTTATAACATATTTCGTAAGCTTTAATTATTAAATAACTAAATTTGAATCAATGCACATTTGTATTGTTTTAGAATTTTTTAGATATTTGTTTACCTTAACATGATGCTTTTGTAACAAATTTTATTACAGTGTTTCATTGTACAAATAGTATAAATATAAATATTAGTATGTATAAGACTTAAACAGTATAATTTTCTTGAATCATGTCAATTTAACCGACCGAAATTGACATTCGAAAAAACAATAATTAAGCTTTTATCAATTTTGTGTTATATATATATTTTTTTTTGCAATATTTATTTATCAGTAAATATTAATTAGCTTTTCAATATGTTATTTTAAAATTTTTAATTGTATTTAATTATCATCGAATTTCTTTAATACAACAAAAGATATAGGTTAGGTTAAAATAATAAATAAATTTAATAAATAAATAAAAAATAATATATATATATTAGGGTGGTCCTTATTTTTGAAATTTTAAATTTTGATGAAAGCCGGAAAAAATTTTTTTATTTGTACGTATAAAAATTACCTGCATAGTTTGAACTCGATTAGACTCCATTAACACCTTTAAATTCAAAGTTTCTCATAATATCAAAAGAATTTTTATTTTATTCTAAATTTCTTAAAATTTTTATCTAACAAAAAATTTTATAAAAATTTTTTTATTGTGTTTTTAATTTACTAAAAAAAAGGTCTCTTTGTATTTTTACGTAAAGTTAACCATTTATTGAAAAATAAAAATAAAAGTATATAAATTCATACCAGTTCTTGATATATACAAAATATTTGATTTTACGTTTTTCTGATTATTTGAATATATTATACAGTTTTAATAGCTAACTAAATATAAACTAATTTATAAATTATTAATACAGTAAAACTACATATAATATAATATTGTTTTTAAATGTTGAGGAATGTAATATTAGAATGCATAAATTTATATAAGATTTCAGAATAAGACTTAGTTATTCATTAAAAGGGTTTTCTTATTATTTCTAATGTGGCGTCTTTTGGATACTTTCGACGGTAATCTTGTACAGTCTGTAATTAAAAACACATTTTAATTTAAATAATTTATAAAATAATTTTTTGACTTAGTACTTACTTTTCGGAAAAATTTTTTTTTTGGATTCGTCTTTTGTTATTTTTTCAATAATTTCTTCCATTAATTTAACACTTATTTCAAAAGAATCATTGACTAATTTTAAGTTTCTTATAACAGAAACCTCTTTAAGATATGAATCCATTGATTCCGATTTACTAGGATCAAATTTTAAAAATTCATTTGAAATTTTAAATCTTTCAAGTAACTTGATGGATTTTTCACCGAAAAGCTTTAACAAAATCAAGCAATTATCATTATCTAAAAATACTTCTATTTCGTCATTTCTAAGTAATAATTCTTTCGTTGATCAATTTTAATTTACTTTGGAATCTTCATTTTGATCGATCATTGTAAATATTTTTGTCGCTATCAATTTTTTAGTTTGATAATTTATTCTATCATCAAATAATGAAAAAGCCTCTTTCTCTTCGTTTAGATAATATAAATGGTTAATTATTTTACCAACAGTTATATCAGAAATATTTTTATTAATTTTTCGATAATTGTACAGTTGCCTACAAAACTCTACATTATTTAAATGAGTCTCGTAAGTTTTTTGAGAGGAAAACCAATATTTTTCATAACATTTTACAATAAATATAATAATGTCTAATAAAAACTTTTCTTTTTTTTTTGTGAGAATAAACTCTCGGTGAGACAAATATATTTTAATCAGATATATTGCTTTTTTCCATCCATATTACAAGATGATATGCTCCAGGTTTTTTAAATTTAATTTCGCCTACAGGTACACCTCCTAAAAATATTATGATAAGCTCTAAAAATTCTTTGTAATCATCTCTTGGAAATGTGGTCAATATCATTTTATTACAAAAGTTTAGCATATTTTCTAAATCGTCTTCTAAAATATGCTTAATTTCTTTGCTATTTTGTCCAGTTATATAATTCTCTAAGTTAATATCAGCCCATTTAGCTTTAAACCGTTTAAATAATAGAATATCTGGTCCAGAAATCGATAAAATATTACATTTTGTAAAAGCTGCTGCTAATATGATTTCGCATATATGGTGTCCACATCTCAAAAACAAAATCGTTCTATTTTGTGTTCAAGCAAAACATATGCTCCATTAATTCTACCAGTATTTGACGGAGTAATATCAAATACAAGTGCTTGCACTTTATTTTGTAATGACCACTCTTCTATCACATCATAAATCGCAGAACTTTTTTCAAAACCAGTACTTGAACACAATTCTGGAATACATAATAATTGCTCTACATTTGGACCTGTGCCTATTATAGCTAATCGGTCATCTAATTTTCCAGATATGTTTTCTAATTTATTCATATCCCAATGTGTAACTATCGACTGAACATTTAAATTACAAAAATTTTGTTTTACTTTATTGTCATATGATTGACGATAAGCAGCTTTAGCATTTCTAATTGATGTTTTGTTAATTACAAAATCTGATGGTTCCAATAAAACTGCTTCCAAAAAAGTTACTATTAAATGAACCGCATCTCTATGACTAATTTTGCACTTATCCAATGTTGCTGATAATCTTGGAGTTAAAATTCCCTTGCAAGCTCTATTAATATCGGGTGGTTACGTTTAAAATATACATAATATAATAAATAAATATAATATAATATATAAAAGTTACTTACCTGTTAACATTGACAGAATTTTTAAAAGGTTTTCTCACTGTTTCTCTTCATTTTCTAATCTAATTCGTCTTTTTTCGAGTTGTGTTTTATCGACTCCTATCATAGTACCTACGCATCTTTTTTATCTTTGCTTTAATAGAAACTGCTTGTCTTCTTCAATTTGTATGATACTCGAAGCATTTTGATGAGCAATATCAAAAAGATCATTTAGTATACCACACAAAACTAATTCTTTTTGTCTAACTATGTCAGTTGTTTTATTTTTATTTTTCAATAGATTTCGCCAATTTTCATAAATTCCTTTAAATTTATCTTTACATTGATGTATTTCTTTTGTTGGAATTCTCGCCTTCTTCCAAAAAAATATGTATTCATCTATAACAAGAGTAGCACTGTCATTACTGATATTAGAGATTCTTATGTTATAAAATAAAACTCGTAAACAATCACCTATTAAATGGTGATTAATAAGTGTGATCTATGGAAGTTTACTACCAGTTATTTTGTGTTTCATTTAACCCACAAGAAATATTTTATCACGGTTAGGCATCTTTAAAACACTCTTGATATATAATATGTTATAATACATAAAATTAAATTACTACAATTATACAATAAAATAAAAAAATAGCACGCACTACAATTTCATATTTCGATTAACGTACTTTTATAAACAAGTGGAATAATCGTCGTTAGTCGAATGCCGAAACGGTCGACCGACCGCTCGATGTTATCAAATTCACTGCATGCACCGATTGGGTACCTTCGGCACGCCACCAAAACATTTTTTTTTTTTTTTAATAAAAGGTAAACTTTATGTAAAAATACAAAAAGACCTTTTTTTAGTAAAATAAAAATGCAATAAAAATGATTTTATAACATTTTTTGTCAAATGAAAATTTTAAATATAAGACAAAATATGAATTTTATTATTTTAAATAATTATTTATTTATTTAATAAAATAATTATATTTTAAATATATGTATACTTAAATATACAAAAAGCCAACGAGTGTTACGTTGATTAATGAAAAAAGAACAAAAATATAAAAGTTGTAGTATATGT
This sequence comes from Schlechtendalia chinensis, assembly GCA_019022885.1. Lineage (NCBI taxonomy): Eukaryota > Metazoa > Arthropoda > Insecta > Hemiptera > Aphididae > Schlechtendalia > Schlechtendalia chinensis. The sequence goes on along the minus strand of CM032345.1, from coordinate 12,647,155 downwards.
GTGTTTATTAATACTAGTTTGGACAAAATGTCAACATCATTTCATTTTGTATATTTAAGTATATATATATTTTTTTTATATTATTTTTATTAATTAATTCTTTTATTTCTCTTCTTTGATTTCTTTATTTTTAATTTTTTAATTTTTTGTTTTTTTGCATAACATTTTTATTCTTTATTTGTTTTTTCTTTTATTTTCACTACAATATTATATAATATTAAGTACATATATATTATATTATATAAAACACAGTGTGCGTATATATTATTAAATTAAATTATAATATTAAACATTTTTATACTAATATTTATCAATATAAACCTACACATTTATTTATTAAACTAAAATGTGTGCATAAAATAGAATAAAATTACACATTTTTATAGATGGTATAAATAAACGTAGCAAAAAATTGTCTAAAAATAACGAAATAAAATAATATTAATATAATATATAATAGAAGTATATAATATAATATTATAATTATAATAATAATAGAAATAATAATATTGATTTATATTTAAATTTTAATATCCATATAATCCTCGATATTGACTTTTTCAGTTTAATTCAAAAATAGTTTCTGAATTATCATAATTACAAAGAACAAAATATTACACGCCGTTTTATTTACTGTTCACATCTCGCAATTGAATAACTCGAAGTACTTTTAATTTAAAATTTTAGTTATTCAAAATCCGAATAACTATTAACTATTAACATTATGCATACAATATTTTACAAATAATGGTTGTTACCATTATAATTTTAAGTTTTTATCGATCCAAAAACAATATAAACCTAAAATAACTTCGACTAGTATTTCTGCACGATTATTATCGTGGTTAATTAATAAGTGAAATTGATCAGTAACAATATTTTTTTATACTTATCAGAAAATCCGAATTTTATAGTTTGAACTATGAAATTAATTTTTAAAAATTTTAATTTAATTGAAAAATGTATCAATGTAAATTCATGTAGATAAATCGTATATATTTTAGCGTATACATTTTCACGGAGTAACGTGTAAATATATTTTCTTAGTCATTGTTAATTTTTTTTTCCAAAATATGTTTTGTGTTAAAAACTGAAACGAATAAAAATGATGGATATTATTATATTTTTATTTTATTCACAAATGTACAATAACAAATGCGTTGATTAAAAAAAAATTTTATAACCTAATAATCACATTCAATCATCAATAATAATTCATGAAAATAAACCTATATAGTATATATTGTGTACACATATAATTGTTATTAATGTTTAAATTTGCTAAAACTCATGTTTATAAATACAAAGGTGATTTAATTAAATTCATTTAAACATATTTTATATTTTTATCTAATTTTTGCGTCAAGATTTCTATATATGAGTATAAACGTTTATTCAAGTCTTAAAAAAATATCACATTAAAATGTTCCTTATCTTACCTGACAATTGATGTTTTTCTGTTATAACTCGTTCCAATAAAATTGTTCAATTAATCATTATTGACATGCAAAATAGTCATAAATATTTACACTGATACTTGAAAAATTTTATTAATTACAAATTTATTTGGTAAAATCGCATTTTGTATTCTACATTAAGAGGTACTTACAATCTGAATTGTAAAATGTTTCCATTCTTTTTTTTTAGTACAACTGTATGATATAGTATATTTGTTAAATAACTAAAATATTTAACAAATTTTTATTCATTATAAATATATTTTTTGGGAGTTATAAACAATACTACAAAATAAAATTGTACTATTTTTCATTTGATTGAGTTGCATAGCACCACATACCTAAAAAAAAAAAAATCACAAAATTAATTTAATTTTGCATTTATGTAAAACTGTATTTTTGATTGTTGTTTGGTTTAAGCATGAATTATAAACACAATTTAAAATATTCTTATATTGTCTAACAATGAAATACAATTTTAAAAAATTATCCAATTGTCTATGCATTTAAATAAATATAAATTTGTTTTAATATAATAATTTATAATCCTCTGGTGTTGGAATGTCGTAAGATGAAATACTAACACCAATCAATAAATAAAGTTTAATGAATAATTACGATAAATAGTTAACAAAATAAATAATAATGCACATGATTATTCGTAATAATTATTATCAAAAGAAAGTAGAAGCTTATTTTGTTACAATCGGTCCGTGATCGCGTCAGATTGATAGTTGCGTAAGGAAAAGAAGGAAAATAAAGAAGATAGTATACTTCGTGTTCATACTGATTTTCACAAATGCGCTGTGTTGAGAGGCGGCAAAACAAGTGTGGACAGTTGTTACAATGACAACAAAGGTAGTGTCGTAACTTAAACGTTAATTTAATCCTTTCATATTGATAAGAAAACAAATAATCAGTGATGTTACGATCTGTTCGATTTTTCGGTTCGTTTCAACGACTGAACTTATAACTAAAAATATACGTACCAAAGAAAATTCAATTTTTTTAAAAAAAATAAAAAACAAAATAATAAAAAATATATAAATAATAAAATTCAGTTTGTTCTATTTTAAGGATGGAAACTAATTTTTTCCTACGATACGGAGTTATACGAATTTAACAACGTATTTTTATAGATTTTTTTATCGTTTATCAATATTATATAATACAATGTATCAACAATTATTTATATATCACTTGCTTCTTAGTAAAGATCGATATTTATTGTTTAAAAAGATTTTAAATAATATCGATTAGCCCAACTGGTTTTCGATGTTGGAAATATGTTCGAAGAAAATACTATACATTATTCATATACATATTCATAGCATTAGGATCAAAAAAAATTTTTTTTTTACTTTTTATTGATAATAACTTATTTTAATTGTATATGTTAAATTTGTTACAAAATATTCTTATTTTTTATCGCGACTGTGGTTATAGTGGTAGTAGTAAATTAGTATTCATAAAAGGGCCGTGTCATATTATTACCAAAAACTATTCACGTTCTTTAACCAGCGGTCGCCAACCTTTTGGACCTAACGGACCACTAAATCCATAACTCTAAATTCTACGGACCACTTATAATAAACTAAATATTTCAATAAAAATAAAAGTTAAAATATTGACTGGATTTGAATAATTAGTGATTAGAACGTATTCAAGAAATACCCATTTATATGAGGTTTATATTAAACGTTTAAATATTATTTACATAACGACGCGCGTACCTACAATGACAACAATAATCCACCATCGTTGGATATTAGGTCTATTTATTTTATAACATACAATAATAATGACAATATTATTAGACGTTTATTCTTATTTGTTGTAAACTGAATCTACATACAGTGACATTATATACTACTTTTGTAATTACGATTATAAACTCACAATATTACAAATAATGTTCAAATTTTTCTGTGGACCACCAAATTGTTATCGTGGACTACCAGTGTCCGTGGACCACTGGTTGGCGACCGCTGCTTTAGACAACACAATGAAATATTATTTAAATATTTATTTATATTGTATCTATTTTAACTTCTTAATCCATATTAGCACATATATAGCACCACAATATAAAAATCGTATTGTAATACACTATTCACCAAAAAACCGTTGATTTCTTCTGTTCGCCCACAATATACAAATGTATATCTGATAAAACATTATCTTCCAGAACATATTTTTTTGATAAAACTCGAAAAGTTTGTTTGATTTTAATTACTTAACAGCTTTATTATTTATTTTACGAATTAATAATTAATAAATTATTTAGTTTAACACACTTTTAAACCAAACGAAAACATATATGTATCAAATTACTCAAAATCTTTAAACTTTTTATGAAGTTCGGTTCTACCTCAAAAATCTGGGTTTGCAACATCACTATAAATAATGTATGAAGACGAACTGATCTTGTTAAGTTAGAACAATGCACCTATACATATGCTGGAAAGTAAAAATAACGAAATACAATTATCCAATTGTTTAATCAAGACCACTTACTGAAAAATATTTAATCCAAATGATTGTATTGTAAAGTATGTTAAAAATGTACCTATAATTGATCACCTAATATGTATAATCATTTTACGATTAAAAAATTAGAAATTATCACAAAGGTCTAAAAGTTGAAAATGGTTCACTTCTCCTATATTTTAAGAACGAATTCTTATTATTTACTAGGTATTTTTAGATTTTTGCCATATACTATGTATACGTGAATGCATTATAAATAATAAATACTAATAATGTATTAATTTCGTACTGATTAAAATGTACTAATTTTTAATTTTTAAGAATAATGTATTGATAGTAAAATGTGTTTTCTTTTTTTGTAGTAGGTGATCACATTATTGTGTATCATGTGTTCACTAATTTTATATGTATATATATATATATATGATACCCGATTGAGATTACTTACTGATTAACAATACGATATTTATAGAATACAATTTAGTAACTATTCCAATTTAAATCTATATAAAAATTTGATTCGTTAATGAACAAAATAATGTTCTGTGTTAATCAATATCATTCTTTTCGTTTCACAAAGTATAACTATTCAATTGGAACAATTATTCTATTTATAAAAAAATGGTTCCTTTAAATACCTATTATCGAATATTAAATAATAGTATTCTGTTTCTATGACGAAACCCAAAAATTTTGTATCAATCTTAAAAACCAGTTAGTGAAGCATATACAATATAGAGTGATCAAAATTAAAATGTAATATATAAAATGTTGAAATGAACCAAACATTTTTGAATCAATTATATTGAACAATTTAATAGTATATGTTAAGTATATATCATACCGATGGAAAATAATGCGATCATTTTAAACTTACAACGCAAATAATGAAAATTTTATTTAAAATTGATTAATTACAAATTTTGTATTACATTTATCTTATCTAAGTAAAAAATATGATTTTAATTTATAGAGAATAAAATCTGACAAATTGTAACGACCATTATATATTTTAAACTGATTACCGAATACAAAATTGTCCTTTGGAATCTACGTGAAATCAATCACAGGTCAAAAAAATCTTGCAACAACTAACAAATTTGATTTCGAATGAAATAAATCAGTTAATAATGAAGGTTTACTAAAAAAGGTGGTCTATATATCCAAGGTCACCATGACTTGAATTATTTGTCATTTATTTAATGCAATTTTACGAAAGTGCCATAAGGAAGAGGCCAATATTTTATTTAATACTAGTTTTGAGCCAGTAACATAACATCATGACTAATATCTCGTATAAATAAAGTTTATTTTATATAAAATTATAAGAAATCAATGAAATAAAATAAAATAAAATAATTTGAACATACTCTTGATGTAAAGAATACTATCCGAATAGTAATTCCATAGAATGAATATTAGTTAAGCAATAATACAATTAAATATAACAATTCATGAAAAAAATGTATGATTAAATCTAAATATACTTACTACCATGCAGTTCAAAATTTTTATTACAACTATTCCTCTTAATTTTAATGTTTTTTATTATTTATTGTAATAAAAGCTATGCAGTAAAAAAAATTTATTAACGGTAATTAATAGACAGTTATACATTAATCTATTATTAAGACAACTTAATAATATTATTTGAATTAATCTATTACGTATAGTTATAATATATAACCTATATAAATTATTAACTACAAGTAAAATCTAGATTTATTTTCTAAAATAAAATCTGTAGTGGTATGAAATTCTATACAATTTCTCCGTTCCACAGACTTCATCTATTTTAGGTCACGTTGTAGCATTTAATAAAACCCAATGTCAAGGAATTCTTGGAAATTCATAATTACATTCAAAGTTACACACAACGTATAATTAATAAATGTAGATATATAATTATATATTATTGTATATAATAGTATATAATAATATATAATAATATAATATTATATATTATTATTATATAATAAAATAAAATATTATATATAATTAGTCGCCAAAGATTTTTTTTTTGGTATTTCAATATTTACTATTTCCTATTTTATTATTATTTTTTATGAGCTTGAATTATCACACATTAAAAATACACAAGTAATTACTAATTTACAACTTATGTTACTTATTATTATAACCTAAATTATAAGTGAAATGGTCTTAAATCGTTCTACTTATTCATGTACAAAATTATTTCATGTAATAGTATTTTGATAAAATATTTTCTGTATAATTCATTAATAATTAAGTTTTTGAATTTAAAAAAATTATATTTTAATGGCTTTTTGTAATTATACCGTAAACTTAATAATTTATCGATATTTAATCATCTAAGTAAATAAAAAATACTTAAGAACACATTTCGTTGACATTAATTAATTATCGACCAGACACTCTTATTGGATTGTACTCATTATAATGTATCAGTATACGTATAACAAAAAGACAATAAACATGGATTCCACTAAAATTATGAACGTCTTTACTATTGTAGTTATTTTTATAACTATTCATGTCAAAAATGCAAATACCTATGGTAAGTACGATGTAGAATATATTAGATTTCGTTAGAAGTTATATTGAATATAGTATTTTTGTAGTTTCATATGTAATTATCTAATGCTTAAATTCGATGTGTGCTTTATGTCTTTAGAACATTAAAAATAAATTTGTTATTATTTTATACTTGTTAACAAATAATATATTAAATTCATTATTAACATAAAGAAATATTCACATTATTTAACAAAAGAGGAAACATAAAAAAAATTAACTCATGATTTCTTTTTTACATAATCGCAATTCAGAAGGCATACTGTGAGTTTTTGTATGTTAGCCTCGTAGAAATTTGCCACCAACTCTTTTCGCAGGTATTGCGTGTTTTCTTTCTTCACTTCTTCATCTGCCTCAATCCTTTTGCTACCCAAATATTCTTTTAAGTTCATGAATAAGTGATAGTCAGTTGAGCTGAAGTCTGAGCTGTTAAAAGGATAAGAGTTCATGTCTAACCGAACTAAACCAAAAGGGGTTTTGTGTCACGAGCAACGTGAAGCTGAGCATTATCATAAAGGAGACAAACCCCCTTAATCAGCATGCTTCGTATTCGGTTTGGATAGCTCTGCAAAATTATTTTCAAGTCTTACAATGTGAAGCTACATTTATGATTGACCCGAATGGCATAAGCACAATTAGGAGAATTTTCCCTTTTTACTGTCTAAAAAAACAGTGACCTTAATTTTTCAAAAAGACTACGTCATTTTAAATTCTTTTTTTTTGAAGAGTGAGAATATCTTCACTCTAATGACTGTTGTCTGGAATCGGGTCGGCTCCTTCGTTAGCATATCCTGCAAAAATTCTTGAAAATTCTCAATACGTTGGTCCTTTATGTTCTCAGTAAATGTTACTGGCACCCAACATGCACAACATTTATTGTAACCCATATCACAAAAAAATCTTTGAATCGTGCTTTTTGACAACTGAAACCTTTGTTCAAGATCTTGAACCGTCACTCGTCGATTTTTCGAAGCTCATTTTCAATTTGTTTCTTCATTTCATCTAAAATTGAAGGTCTCCTATTTTTTAGCTTATCGTAAATTTCTGTCCGACCCTTTGAAAATTCTCTACACCACTTCTTCACATAGTTTTACAGAAATGTAGACCGTTCCATACGTCTCACATAGTTTCTAATGTATGGATATTGGTGTTACCTCCTTGCATGCATGAAACAGGGTAGAGTTCGTACTTAGCATAAACGGGATGAGAGGTGGTGGTGCCGACGTAGTAGCGTTCATACTAAATGCATGTTAGACGTAAAATAAACATCTAATCAAGTTAGCTGACTATAGCTGAAAAGCTAAGGAAAACTTACGTTTCACTATGTTTTAAAATTCGGGGAAAAAATTTCATTCTTGCCTTAGGAGCAAGGAGAACTTTCTGTTGGGACATGCCTTTGTATAATAAAAATACACTAATAATTCATGATGGTAATTTATAAAAATTGCTTTCCTTTATAAGAAATAATAATGTAAATAAAAATTTATAAAACTATTCATATAAAATAAAATAATTTTAATTTATAATATTTATTTTGTATTTCATTTTAGAATGTTTATGTAAGTATATCCATTTTTATAAATACTAACACATATTATTCTTCTTTTTTGGTTTTACAATTCTGTAAGAATTTTGGCCGCCATCATCACCTCAGAGGAATACATCCTTACATATTTTTAGGTATAGCAAACCCATAGGTCCCGAGCTCCACTTTTCCAAAATATGGAAGGTTGATCACAGAGTTATTATTCTGCATCATAAAATCGTTTGTTAAGAAACTACCAATTATTTTTTCTATTTATAAATAAATAAATTTTGACGATATTAACAATATAAGTACAATTAATTAACATTAGTACAACTAATTTAGTAATAACAGAGCAGTATGACACATTTTCTCATTTTCAATTCATGAACGATATCCTACAACTTTTAATTTGGCCGTGTAACTTGAAAATGGACAGCGTGTGTATTTTACGAAAAAAATGCATGTGTAAGGACATTGTCTTCACCACAAACAATGTTGACTGCATTTTTCACACTTTATAAGGATGATATGTTTGCAAAGACACTACTTTACTCTGAAGTAACAACATACTTCACGTGGAATGCATTATCAAACAATTTCAACATCATTAACAAAGTAGAGTAATTGAAGGACATCCAAATTTATAATTTCGAAATTTGATGGTACTATGCCAAACGGTGTGTTCCATGTATTTCAAATAGTTAGAATATTAATTTTATATCAATTAGTAAATAAGTCAACATTATTTCATTATGAGTCTTTTTAATATTTCCAATTTCAACTTAACTTAGAGTTGCGTAAGAAATGTATAATTGAAATTAATATTACATTTACATTAAATTACATATTTAATAAGAATAATGTGATGATTATTTTTGTGCAAAAATTTTAATATATTTTTTATATAAGTTTTCTTAGTTTAGTTTGAAAATAAAAAATATCAAAGAAATTCAATACTGTATATTACAGTATTAGTCACTTAAAGTCATTGTCCATAATATTGTAGAGCACCGTTCCTCAACCTATGGTACGCGGAAAGCTCATAGGTGGTACGCGAAGAATATCTCACTTTATAAAAAAATTGAAATGAATCATTATTAACATTAAATATTATTTGGTTTATTTGATATTAGCTGGTTTTATATATATCGATTGTGTGGAGGTCGTTTGTAATCGTAGTAATTAAGAGAATTCATTTAAATAAGCAAAAAAAAAAGGTTATTAAATCATTTGGTACGTAAAAATTTTCGAACTGTATAGGTGGTACGCGAATATAAAAAGGTTGAGAACCGCTGTTGTAGAGGAAATATTAAATTATGATTACCACATAACATTATAAGAATTTAATGTAGTTCTTATCAAATCGATGATCTAAATATATTAACAATTATTATATGATTGCCAAATCATTATCTAGATCAACTTACAATTCATGGAGGGATAGATGGTTAGTATTAGTGTGTAGTTATTCTTTTAAGTATGTGAAATATCAACTAATTGTAATTAAACTTGTAAAGTTCTAAAGGACATAATGATATAAGCACACTTTCCATATATCATATTCATTTATATATACATTTATAAATAATATGTAGAATTATAATTATTAAAATGCTGGGCAATATACTAATTTTTTTTAACTTAGTTAAATTAAATTATTAGAAAAAAGTTTATGGTTTACTGTTTATATTAAATGTATTTAAATTGACTCAGTTAACACAATATTAAGTTATATTTGTTTAATTTTACTTCAGTTAGTAAGTTAATTTTTTTTTACGAATCGAGATAAGATTAGAGCTATATAGTATGCTTAAATATTTAATATTTGTTGAAGATATTGTTATATTATTTTCACTTTTGTTATTTAAAATTTTTCATTATATTTAATTGGATACTTATCAGTGTATAATTAAAACTTTTAAAGTCATATTTCAATAAAAAATACTAAAATAAATTGATAATAATTTTAAAATTAATAATTAATAAGTATAAACAAATCTTTAATTACAATTTTTATTCAAAATAAAATTATTAATTAAACTTAAAACTTGGTAACATAAATTTATTATTAAATTATATGAGCTAATAAGTATAAAATATAAATATGCTCTGTGAAAATATTGAGTTTCTTAAAACCATTATTTTGAAAATTTAAATATATTATAAACTATAATTATTGACTATTGCATCCTTTCCCCACTCTTGGTTTTCCTATTTATTTATCTATAGGGGAAAATAAAATTTTGTTTACGATAATATTGTTATAATAAATGTACAACAATATGTGACAAAATAAGTTTCTTTAGTGTGGACTATGGACGCTGTTTCTAAACGTGGAAAACAAAATTGATGTATACCTGTAAATTTATCAAAACAAATAATTTACAACAGCGTTTCCCAAACATTACCTCCGTAAAACTTTTTAGAAGTAGGAAAAATGCTTGCAAACCCTTTTAAAAAAAAATAAGAACAATAAATAATAATAATAATTTTATTGATTTAAATTTTTTAACTAAATGTACATATTTTCATGATAATTTAAAATTATTGAATTTATATATATATATATAATTTGTTGAATTAGTAAAAAAAGGTTCAGTATGATGTGTGGTATTGTTTCTTCATATCTAAATCGGTTATATTATGATCTATATTAGATAGTTGGATTTGTCAATCTCATTATACTTGTAATCGATCTTCATTATTGTGTAACCAACGTTTAATTATAAACAAATTAATTAAATTGAAATATTCACGATGACTTTGTACATAATAAAATGAAGTTGTCATTACTCGGCTGCAACAAACACATTGACTATTGATTATTAACCGGCGCGGTTAAAAGTGGTCCCTATTTTATATGTATTTGATACTGCTAATACCCGTGTTGTTATGAAAATCGCTCATTAAATGATAGTTTCGATAGTGTAATTATATTTAACAGTTTATTCATGGGTAGTTTACGAATATTACACTGGTATTAATATTAATTATTTCAATATTTAGAGACGAGTTCACGGACTCCCCAGGTATTTTTTCAGACTCCTAAAGATCCGTGAACCACAGTTTGGGAAACGCTGAGTTACAATATTGCTAACACTACAATATTAGTATTAAACAAAAAAAATGGGAATACCGATAAAAATAAAAATTGATGTACAATTGTTATTAATAATTATATGTATCATACAATTTATATAATATAATTAATTTGAAAATTGGAATATGGTTCATCAATTTAAATCACGGTTAAATTATTTTATTTTCGTTTCATTTATTTGTTTTTGAAAATTAAACTATTCTTAGAATATTTATAAAAAATTACAAAAACAACTTGTTATGTTTTAATCATTTTAAAACAAAATGAGTTTAAAAACAATTTTATTATGATAATATTACAAAATGTAAACTAAGTTAATCAAAATGGAGTGTAAAATATTAAGTTAATTTTAATTTATATTTTATATGCTTAGCATTGATAAATTATAATAAATTCACTAATTTATAAGGTAATATAAAATAGTTCATACTAGTTTAATATTTTTTTCCGTATAGAAAACATAAGTGGTTCAGAAGCATTCAAACATGTTTATAATCATATTAACAGTAAGTATTTAAATTTTTATTTTTTGTCACAAAATATATTTAATTTCGCGTAATGAGAACATCGTTTTTGATGAATTGACTTATTAAAAAAATGCGATTTATAATATATTATTTATCAAAATATATTGTCAAAATATATTACCAATTTAGTAATGTACAAGTTTCTCTATATCGAATTAAATTAGTAAAAAAAATACAAAAATAAAAGTACAAAATGTATTGAAGTTTAATTTTTATTAAACAAATGAAAAAATAAATAAATTCAATTAAAGTTTAATACAAATTTAACCTAGGATATTAAAATTATCAGTATTGTCTTGGTGACGTAAACAGTTTTCAATAATGGCTTTTTTAAGAAAATGTTATGTTGTCTCATTATTATCCACGTGGTGTGAATTTTAATTTAATAAAAAAATTGCAAAAAAAAAAATAGAATATTAAAAAAAAATAATAATCATTGGACAAAATAATTTTATAACAGAAAAATGTATATTCAATGTAATTTCGCAATTTATGAATCAACAAAAATAAAGTTTTTAAATTTTACGAATTGTGTCAAACAAATGTTGTATTACTCTTTAAACATATCAATTGATCATGATTAAAATATTCGTATTTACAGAAAATTTTGCTGTCGAGGGTGGACTTATTTTGACGGGCAATTCTAATTATTTTTTTAATTATAAATATATTGTAATAAAGAGAAGAAATTTCGGTAATCGTGTAAGAGTAAGACGCAAAATTCTACAATTTTATGATGTTAAAACTCCTTTTGTGTGGCTGGCAAACCATGACTATACAATTATCCATTTTTTTAAAAATATCAATTAAAATTCACACTGTTCAAAATATCAAAATTACAAAATATTAAAATAATAAATGTTTAAATATTTACACTAATCATTTTATAAAATCTATTATTTTAAGAAGTCCAAAATTGTAAATATTTCATGTGCTATTTTCGTATACATAGTTTAAGAAATACAAAATTACAATTTCGGATTATATATTATAAAATTATATAAAACATATGAAGAAATATTAAAAGTTTTTTCATTTTAGCCACGGCAAAAGCTTTGAATCACAAAAATAGAGGTAAATTTTTTTATAACCTTTAATTCATGATGAATATTCTATAATGTATCAATATTATGTTAGAACTGCTAGTATTTTTAGAAATAAAGAAACACATACAATTGGTGAATAATTAATAAAATTATGTGCATTTGAAACAGTAGAACTTGTTTGTGATTTAGAACAGTTAAAAATTGAAGCTGTACTTTTGTCAAATGGTGCTATTCTCTCCTAGATCTCTGATACATCATTTATTATTTTTCAACAAGTAATTGCGGAGTTAAATGAAATCTTTTTTTAATCAGTTTGCAGTTGGATAAAGGTATTGACATTTCTCAATAGACCCAAATTATAAGTTTTTGTAAATTATATATATATATATTTATATATAGTAAAGAAGAATTATATAGAAGAATTCCTACTTTGTTAAACACTTTTGTATAGAACAAGGGACGTATAAAACAATGGAAGTGTTTAAAATGATGAATAATTTCCTTTCCAAACATAAACAAACAATATTTAAAAAATAGAAAACTCGGTTCGCTGTGCAACTATAATGATCCTGTGATGCTTGGAAAAATCATCTGGTTTTACAGCTTTAATAAAGAATAAAATTTCAGATATCATCATTACTCATTGTTTTCATAATCAGCAGACTTTCGCATCTTAAATTTATCAATGGATCTAAAATAAGTTATGTTGATTGCAGTCAATATTGTAAAATTCATCATGGCTAAAGCCTTACATCAACGGTATTTCAAATTTTATGTCGAGAAATGGGAGCTCAAAATAATTTTTTTTTTATTACACAGAATTATACTTGTTTTCCAGAGTATAAATTATATGAATATCGACAAGAAATTTCTTACTATTTTATTGAATAGCAAAGTATACTTTTAAAACATTTTGATAATATTGAGTTTATTCATAGATTGGCATATTCAACATTAATTTTAATCATTTTAACAAAGTAAATTTAACCATTATTAAACAGGCAGGGAGCGTAAAACAATATTACTTGTACGCCGGACACCAAGTAATAATACGCAAATTAACTGAAAATTAATTTGCTCAAAATGTTGGCGTGTGTTTATAATTAAAAAAAGAATATGAAATATGGCAATTACAAAATGTTGTGTGTATTATTATTATTATTTTTATTATAATTAATATTATTTATATTTATTAACAATTAAATAGATATAAAATAAAATTGAAACCATAGCAACACACAATAAATATAAATAATAACTATTATTGTGCTGATTAGCACACACGACAATAATAACAAAATTTAGCAAGTCGCACCCACAAAAATAATATAATAAAGTATACACAAAACGTGCTAAATATAATGTGCGGTGAAAATGGCGGCTCATACATGAGAGTGACAAAATGACGCTCATACAATCAACAACATTTCGCGGTCATTATATTAGAATTTGGCTATTCGAGACGATGTTTATGTTTATAAAAAGAAGAGCACAAGACATTACGCCTTTGCTTCAAAAATTAAAAAACTTAGTATTGAAGTTTTATGTACATATCACGAAAGATGAACGCAACGGACTATAAATGACGACGGTTCGCAAACAACGGTTCTACGACAAAATATAAATAACAAAAGTTGTGGCGATTAGCGTATGCTTAAGAATAAATACGAAATTTGACGATTCGCGTTCACGGAAATATAACAATAATAATATATTACTAAAAAAACCACAAAATAAACAATTACAAATAAATAATTATTCAATTTTTTTCAAATTAATACTAATATTTATTTAATACTAATATTAAAAATAGTAAGAATAAAAAAATTCAGCTTAAATCTGTTCCGCGATTTATTTTCATTAAAAAAAAAATATCATGAAAATCGGCAAAGGGGTTCTCAAGTTATGGTAACTAAGCGTAACTAAGGGAAATAAATAAATAAATAAATAAATAACAATTATAATTAGTGACGGCAGCGATAGCTCACACAACTTAAAACAAAACATACGCGACGCGACGATGTTTCTACGACAAGGAAAACGTTGTTCTATCTTTTAATAATATGATCATATAAAATACACATAAAGTGATGAAATATTGACTATAATAATATAATTCATATAAACAGATTATAATATAATAATATTAATTACAATAATAACAATAATTAATGAGGTACTCCGACCCAAATATATGTGCAGCCGAAGCGTAGAGGAAACTGCACGTCGACCTAATTTGCGTTAACAATTATAGAATGATAAGTGATTATTACCGAAGCGTTCGTAAAATTAAATTAATTTGTAAATAAAATGATTATTTACAAAGTTTGTGTAAAATAAGATTTAAATCAGAAAATGTTGCAAATTTCCCAACACTTGAACACGAATTTTCAGAAACTAATATTGCTTTGTCCAGTACTATACAAACGCAAATGTGTAAAATACCAGTCACCTCTGATGTCAGACAAAAACTTAAGTAAACTGAAAACCAAAAAATAACTCGTATGTATCCTAAATATATTTTATTTTTTGAAAAGTGCAAATATGTTATTGAAGGATATAAACACGGACGACTATTATGAAAGATATAAACGTAAATTTCTAGATGATTCTAGTGCTCTTTAAAACCAATGCATATCTCTTGTCAAACTTGTATCATTATAAATAATTAAATTGACATTTCTTTTGGGGAGGGGGAGTTATAATTTATAATGGTGGCTATAATTTATGCATGAAAGAGGTCTATGACCTAGAGAAGGTTAATAATAACCTATAATGTAGAATTACTACTATTAATATGATATTGAATTAAAATGATTTTTTTTTTTAGCTATTTTACAGGAATATTTCCAATATCTCTTTAACGAAGCCATGTCGGGTATGTAGAATTGTTATCAAGTTATAAACAAATTTACACACTACTTTGAGCTAATGATATATACATAAATAAATGTATTAACCTATAAATAGAATTGTTTGTTATTTAGTTTACCAAGATGGCATATTAAATGATCCTTTGACCTGGTGTGCAAATTATTTAGGTATCAACTTTATATTTATTTTCTGAACATAAATTTCACTTATTTAAAGTAAATACTTATTTAATTACTTTTTAATAACTAGACAATTGTAAATTAAAGCATATAGTATAAATCAATGATATTGAATGATAATGAATTCACGAAAAATGTTAACGCCAGAAATGAAATTTGATACAAATTATTTAAATGTCTTAAACTATACTATTTAATATACTAAATATTATTTATCATCTACAATCAATTGTCTATTGTGTTTATATTTAATTTGATAATTATTATCGTATATTAGTAGACACATGATATGTGTTATGGATATTGATAACATTATCAATTTTTATTATCATAGGAAATGCATTGGGAAATATTAATGAACTATATTCTTATTGTGATGGTAATTATAATAATTCAAATAACAAAATGTAATTTTAAAATGTTTAATATTTAATTTATATACCATCTAAACATTTTATTTATATGAATAATATGATCGAAACCATCTAAAACGATGTCAATGATTTTATTCTTTTTTTTACGATCCAATCCGATTAAACTCACCTTAACTATTATATTAGATACGTAACACTATAATATTTTATTGCTTATACCAAATTAATTCATAACAGTAATTATATTTTTGTTTTTGTTAATGAAATATACGTCTGTTAATGAAAGATCGACTGTGGTCGAGTAGGTAGAAACATACGTTTCGATACACAACTAAATATGCGGTTCCATCCACAAGGTAGCCAACGAGATTTTTCGCGTTGGTAGAATAAGTTCTCTAGTGCAAGCTGGCCAAAATTACCCGATCCGCCTATCTTTGGCTTGTCTAAGAACTATTCGACTCCCATAATATGTGATGAATGCAATCTTTGAGAATATTTGTGTTTGGGAACTAATAATATGTAAAACTGCTGATTGTTAATGAGATGGACGTATTAAATTTTAAATAAAATTATTTCAACAATAAATTGTAAGGTTATATGACAACAGCTGGGTTTCAAAGTAAGCATATTTATTTATACATTTAACAGCTAAATTTTATTTTTAAAAATATTAATAGGTTAAAAATATATAAATAACAAAATATAAAAATGTGGTTTTTATTAAAATTATATATTTACTTAGAGCAAAATTGATAACACTCGTACAGCATAATATAAGTTTTTTGTTATTTTTAAGGTAAAAGCGACGCTTTAAATGCTTTTCAATTTGGATACTTTTATTTAAGTAAATTATATTTTATAATATTCAATGATAAAAAAATATAATAAATTGGAAATTTTTATTAATATACTGACAATTTCAATTAGACATTTTTAACATTTTAGCGAAAAAAAACTAAATCGATTAATATTTTACAGCATATTCAATGTTACAGATAAAAAAAATATAAATACCTTACTTACAAATATTTATACAACTTAAGATATTTTTACTAGTTTTGATACTTTGCATTTGAAAAATGATTTCAATTAACGAAAAAATATGTCTTCTCTACTATTAACAACTATTTAACTAACACTGTAATTTCCTAGTGTAGATTATATAAAATAGGATAAAATTTATCATAAGTAAAGTAATGATGACAATAATTAAATTTGAAAATTTTAATATTCCAATATTTTTTTTAATGTTCAGTATGTTGTGTTAATATTCTGAATATATGATATTTTATACTAAATATTTAGTAGTGACTATTTAATATTCCGAATATAATTATATTAACTTATTTGTTGAAAATTTTACAAATATTAAAATCTATAAATTCTATTTCCTTTTTATCATGAAAACAAAAAAGCTCTTACAAAGAAAATAAATAGTATGTTTCATTTTTTTATAATACATTTTGTAAACTTTAGATTGATAATTAAGATTATGAACATCAAAATCACTTATTTGTTAAGAACAGGTTTAAGATTTAAGAGTTCAAATTTTTTATGACTATTTAATACATATTTAGATAAAATAAATAATTAATTGGAACTAACTATACATTATATACAAACATAAATCATATAAACATTATTATTTTAATTCAACTTACCATGTAGGATATTTGAATACTTATAAAATTACATCATTTATTTCAAAAAATACGTTATTTTTAAATTGCCACACACAAATATTTATAAATGAATAATTGATAATTTGTGAAATTAAAAAAAATAATTTGTTACATCCTTTTTAGACATAGCAATGTTATATTATGAATACATGCTAAAAACAATTTATCCATATTTTGGTACGTATTATAAATATTCAACACAAATACTAGATATATGGAATATATTGTCTTTTAAAAAAAATCATAGTTAAAAATTCACAAAAGTTCCCCTCATTATTTATTATACTCGTACAATAACAAGAAGTATTGAATTCCATTTTTATGTTTCACCATTAATCATTTACATTAACCAGAATTTATTTTCAGATATTTAAATCCTTGCTATATATAAAAAGTCATTAACCCATAAGAATAAAATATAAAACAAAATATATTTTTATCACATTAAGATTATAATTATTATACTTTCGATTAAATATTACTGATACTCAATTATTATTATTTAACTTCGTATATTCATATTATCAAATTAATATGTAAAAATGTAAAAAAAGTATATGGGTCAAGTTAAAAATAATTAGCTTAATCTCTATTTATAATTTACTAAATGTGGCGAATAGAATATCCATACGTTTAAATATATATATATATATATATTTTTTTTTTGTAGAATCTACTCTTGCACTAGGACCAAAATTATATTGTGAAAATACTATAGGTCTATATTTTTCGTTTGCAAATTTATATACAAAACCACAATATTAATTCTAAATACTATTAATATATATTTTATAATTTATTTTAGATTGTATAGGTAAGATTACTGGATACCTATTATTGTTTATATTACTAAAGCATATATATATATTTATACATATAGGAATATAAAATTTAAGATGTCAGTAAAAATAATATATTTAAATAAATATTTTTTTTTATGAATTGATATTTTTCGCATTGTTCCTAACTTACTTTTAATCATAATTCTTTATTTATTATTTTTTTTTATTTTTTGAATAAAACGTATTCAAACAGTTGACATACAAATCACATTTATTAATCAATAACCATCATATTTTATTTACTTTTGTTAGTTGATGTTTTAAATATTACTCTATACACGCCTATTGTCAATATCTCACCTTATTTTCCATCATATGGTGTATTATTTTTTAACAATTATACTATTTTGGAAATTCTAATATTCTTAGCAGTAATTTTTATATTCAAAGATATATTAAAAATGTATAACCATTCTATGAATAGTAACAATTATAATATAAATATATAATCGTGAACTAGATCAAATCACAAAAATTGGAAATTTAAGTAGTAAGTATAATCGTTCTTATTGTCCTAAATATATGTAGTGTACATAACGCAATACATTTTTAATTCAAGTTATCATATAAAATTATATTGTTTTTGAGATTTTAATGTATATTTAATAAATACTTATACATAATATTAATAATAATTAATCATATCAAATAACTAAGAATATTACATTTTTAAAATTGCTGCAATTTTTAAATCGTATAGTAAACTTTAATGGGGCAGATTCAATTGAATATGCCTATCTTAGACGTAAGTTCATTAATAAAAAATATTATCATTGGTTATTTGATAAAATGGAAATATGCATTTTTTTGTATATCTAATTTTTGTAAAAAGCGGTATGTTAAAATACTAATTTATATTTAAAAATTCAATAAATATTTGTTTTTGTAATCTAATTCTATATTAAATTTATTAAGTAACTAATAGTAATAATTTAAATAATATTATTTGGAAAGAAAACTAACAATTATAAATTATGTTAGGTATTTTTTCTTGTAATCAACTGTGGGATTTCTTTAAAAATTCGAAGCTACTTAATTGAAATTAAATACTTGTTTTAGAATTAAAAATGATGGATATCGTGTTGAAGTCTGGAATGGACTCATGATGTTTTGAAATATAATGTTAAAACAGTAGTGACAAAATGAGTTAATTTACGTGGTGTATGATTTACTGCACAAAACAGAAACAATATGATTAACATATTTCAGAACAGACATAAAATTAATTTCGTTTTTTTATTCTAGTAAATTATCGTAATACAAATGGCAAACATAAAGGTAATTTTTTTTCATCACAAATAAACCAATATGGTAACGAAATAAATTTTATTGACTTGAAAACTTAACATTTTATTAATGAATAGAAATATTTTTGTTTTTGATTTTTTAGCTTAAAACTTTTTACAGCATCATAATCTCAATTAAAATTTATAACAGTTATTTTAAGAATAATGAATTTTTTTAGAAATTTTAAGTCATTATTTTGGATACCTGTTCTATCACGTCAGTTTAAGTATGTAGTTTTTTATGATTTATACAAATTTAAAAACCATTTCATATATATTATTTAATCATTTTTCAATAAATTGTCTTTAAATTAAATCGTTCAATGTTTAGTTCTTTCATATGTCGACATTCAAAAGCCAATGGAATGGTGTGACGGTTACATAAGTGCGTTATATTTTTTCTTATATATATCTAACGAAGTATATTATATTCATTTATCTATCTCTAAACCGTAAACTATGTGTTGAAAAAATGTCAAAAAGAATTTAATTGTTAATTATATATTAGAAACCAATAAATACTTATTATCAAAAAGGAGATAAGAGAAACTTGTTACCTATTTAAATGTACTCAAATATTGTCCACTTTTAATTTTACTTCAATTACCTAATATCATATTTAATCAAACATACTATTTATGGACATGGGTACAATTTAGTATAAATACAATAACCATGTGGCAGATAAAATTACCTAAATATTATTTACTTAGTTGTTCTGTGTACAATATGAAAATTATTGTCTGCAACTGCTACGTACATGATACGTATAAAGAAAATAATTAAAATGTTAATATTTATGTCCTTAGCGTTACAAAGTCTGATGCCAAATGATGATACCAAAATGATGTGTGAAAGTAATTATACAGATAACTCAATATTATATTATATTTAAAACATTAAAATATTTATGAACCTTTACTTTGCATAGTAATTAAATTGTATCAATGAAATTAAAAAACATTTTTCTTTATTAGTTAGTTTTTAAATTATAAAAATGCTCTAGAATATTTAAGACATAGAGGTTTTAACAGTAAGTAATGTAATATTTGTTAACACTTTATAATGGAAATTGAAAAAATGTATAGATTAAAATTAATACACAACCTTCTTAGTGCAACTAAATTAAATATTAACAATAAAATTGAAACAATGTATTATATATAAGTATTTTTAATAATAAGTATTTTGCAGTTATAGAAAATCCATTAACAGCACTACAACACGCGTACTACAATTTAGGTGATTACAGTATAAAATTAGTTTTCAATTAAATTATACATTTATATAAGTTAAACTTTTTAAGTCCTACTAAACATTAATTTATAAGAATTTAGTCAAAATATATTGATATACGAGTATATGTTTTTGAAAATAAATTTAAAGAAAAGTGCAAAC
This sequence comes from Schlechtendalia chinensis, assembly GCA_019022885.1. Taxonomy (NCBI): domain Eukaryota; kingdom Metazoa; phylum Arthropoda; class Insecta; order Hemiptera; family Aphididae; genus Schlechtendalia; species Schlechtendalia chinensis. The sequence continues at coordinate 12,625,816 of CM032345.1, read as the reverse complement.
ACAATTAGATTTACAATCCATAATATTATTTATATTATTAGTCACAGTATTCCTTAGATTACATCTTTTGGGAAATAATATAATTTCACTTAAATATGTATGACCAAAAGTGGAATAATTAACTGATTTCAAATGTCAATCAAATTTGTTCTATTTATCATTGATTTGTTATTTTAACATAACGTTTTTATTGGATAAACATGTATTTGTGGCTTCTCAGTAATCTGTTTAATATTTTATGAAATATTATATACAGAATGAAATATATAAATTTTTATTATTTTTTTTTTTAATGAAAAAGATTTTACAATGCTTATGACGAACGGTATGTTATATTTTTTAAATATTCTGGTTTGAAAAATTACAGATTACTTCCTGATAAACAAATTAAACAATTTCAATTTTAAGATAAACATTACATATATTAATTATAAATAATTTATATTTTGAAAACACGTAAACCATTAAATCAAACTGACATTTAAATTTAATGAAAACGTTGATCCTATACTAATTTATTCAGTGAAATTGTTTTTAATTTATTATAATACATAATAATAAACTTAAATAGTGATTTAAGCAAAATACACGTAGTCTGTAATTTGACAATAATATAAGTTAATTCATTTACACAAGTAGAATTATTTAGAAGATTTTTCAAAATTACTATTATTCTATAGAATTACAGTTGTAATTATAAAAGTAAAAATTATATAATAATAACTTCTTTATTTAGAAGTGGCAAAAGCATATTTTATACATATTCTTTCCGCAATTAAACCATATCTTGGTATGTATAATAAATGGACAACATATTACAAATTCAATTTAAATGTATTTTTAATGTAAAATACGTAACATGAATATAATGTTCATATGTCATCAAGTACATTATACTATAATATGCATATTTCTATGTATGTTAATGGATAACTTATTATTTTTGCAAACCATTCAATTTATTTAGAGTCATTTCCAAATTGATTCATTAATAGTTACTATATTACTATATAAATAGGCTATGGTTATTTTGTAGAAATTAAATTTAAAACATAAATATTTTCAATTTGTAAATATAATAATTAGTCTCCTTCAAATGTAAATGTCTCAGACACAATTATCATCGATTCCTTTTTTTTAGTTCACACAAAAGCATTAGGACCAGAACAGTTTTGTAATAGTAATAATTCACCACTAGAAAATACAATTGCCGAAGTTCGAAAAGTTCCCGTCACCTACACTCAAGTTTCTACCGAACAAAACGAACAAGGTTTAACAAAATTCAATTTAAATGTATTTTTAATGTAAAATACGTAACATGAATATAATGTTCATATGTCATCAAGTACATTATACTATAATATGCATATTTCTATGTATGTTAATGGATAACTTATTATTTTTGCAAACCATTCAATTTATTTAGAGTCATTTCCAAGTTGATTCATTAATGGTTACTATATTACTATATAAATAGGCTATGGTTATTTTGTAGAAATTAAATTTAAAACATAAATATTTTCAATTTGTAAATATAATAATTAGTCTCCTTCAAATGTAAATGTCTCAGACACAATTATCATCGATTCCTTTTTTTTAGTTCACACAAAAGCATTAGGACCAGAACAGTTTTGTAATAGTAACAATTCACCACTAGAAAATACAATTGCCGAAGTTCGAAAAGTTCCCGTCACCTACACTCAAGTTTCTACCGAACAAAACAAACAAGGTTTATTAATAAAACAATGAATTCTACTTTTTTTTCTACTTTCTCAGAATTACAATACTTATTTAAACTTTCATTCAATAAATTTATTTAATATTTATATAGTTTATAGCAGAAACCACCTAAAATAATAATTTATATTAGCCACTACTATTAACTATATATATATATATATATAACTATAGATTATATAGTATATACGTAACTATACTATAGTTATATACTATATTAACTATATAGATTCGACTAATATCAGCTAATATGAATTATGTATATGTATTTATTGAAATATATTGAACACAAAATCCAAATTATTCGACATATCTATTATGTTCAATTTAAAACCATTATATAGGTAATTAAATTGAATAAGTATAATGTTCATTATTTTTGTATTTTTCGATTTTTCTAAAGTACCAGAATCACGACTGATTTGGAATTTCATGCCACCATCGGCAGTTACACCTACTGATCAAGTCAATACTGTTACTAAAAACCAGTTTGCCTTTAACCAAAGTCCTCAACCAGGTAATGACGAAATATAAGATATCTAATTTACAATTTCAGTATCAATAACATGGTTACACTCGTTATTTAATGTTTCATAAAATTTTATATTTGAAGTACATTTAATTTAATTGAATAATGTTAGATGCAAGGAAAGTTAGTAAATAATGGATACAAATCAAGCAACATAAAAAAATACAAATTGAAAGTATATTTAATTCATTCTAAATCATGAATATTTGAACAGTTGCCCAGTTAAATGAATAAAATATAAAGTAAAAAAGAAAAAGTAAATTATTTTATATCACTTTATAGTTTTATGAATACCACACCGTGTTTTAAATCTAACTGACAGTTGTTACGAAATTATTACCTGAGTGTAATTAGAATCACACAGTGATAATTAAAATTAGTAATACATTTTTATGAATAGTAATAGATAAAAGATAAGTTTTAAAATCGATTTATTAGTATTAAATTTGAAATTCCAAAATTGTATATTATGAAAGAAGTTTCATTTTATTCGCGCGTACTTTATAACCTGTAATTATTTATTCCTTAAAACAATATATAGAATATTATCAAATATTTACTATTATCCAACTTCAAATTAATGTATCCAGTTTCAAACTATTTTGCTTTATCTTTATTTAAATATAAATAGGCATGTTAAAATTTAATGTTTATATTTTTTTCTTTAGATCATTTGAATGAAGTAGGACCGAGTAATAATCAAGGTAATTTAATACCTGTATTAATAATAAAAATAATAATAATACTGAATAATAAATTTGCTGAAAGTATTTTTGTCGCCCACAGCCCATTCAACATTGAACATCATTAACTAATTAATAATTAACAAAACTATGTTAAATAATATTAATTAATATTAATGTTTATACAAATTGTATTGTTGTTTTTGCGCTTAAGGTCAAAAGCAATATTGGAATTTCTTCACGACATTGGAATCTACAAATGATGCGGATCAAATTCTTCCAAAAACCACAGACCATCCTGACTTTGACCTAAACTATCCACGTATTGACGAATAATACAATAAAAACATATTTTTCTTTTTTAGGATTACGCATATGATATTCACTCTATGACAATTATCAAATATAAATTTTTAAAAAAGACCAGGGGTTTAAATTTTCTTTATATCTATTGTATCTATTTATATTTTACTTTATCTATTGTAGTATTACAATATTTCAACAAAAAAACACCCGATGTAGGAAATGTAATGAAATAATAATTTTAAATTTTCAAATTATTCTTTAAAGTAGTTATATATATTTATATAATTCAATAAAAAAAATTCAAAAAATGTATATATTCAAATTTCAAATTATTCTTTAAAGTAGTTATATATATATATATATAGTAGTTTAAATAAAAATATTAATAATAAAAAAGACAATTTTAATAGTTAAAATTCACATTCATTCCATTTCACTAGATTTCACTTATCTTATTTTATCTGATTCTATTTGACTTCAATAATTTATTATGAACTACTGTAATGGAGTACAACAACCTACCATTAAATCAGTTTAGTATAAACGTTTAAAATAAATTATAATCAAAACATTATCTATATCGACGTCTACATTACACATGAGCTATAAGAAGTCATGATGATAAAAATCACCAGAACAGAAATGAGACAGAGAAGGCGAGTATGTGTGAGACAAAATGGTCGTCATTTTGAGCTACTTTTAAACTAAAAGAGTGTTAATTTGCAAATTTATTCTTGAAAATAGTTTATTTTCTTTAATTTGAAAAACAATGATTTTTACTTGATTTAAAATTTTTTTTTACTTAAATTAAAAACATAAAATATAGAAGAATGTTTCGTTATAATTTCTTTGCTTCATCTTCCCCTGCTATCTAGGCTACGTTTATTTACATTTGAAATGTGAATTCTTCTACCCGAAACGAAATTTTTATAAAAATGAGTTGGAATATTTTTTTAAAAAAGGAAGTTTATGTGAAATATGCTCACCTGTGAGGAACAAAAAATATTCCTCAGAACGAAGTCCAACTTTTTAATATTTAGGATTGTGTCTGTGTTTACGAAAATTAAATGGGACTCTTGCTAAGAACGTTTTTTTCAATAAAATTGTATAAGCTTTTCAAAGGGTTTCTAAATTTGATGTAGGATTAATTAGTTCAAAAGATACTGTTTGTTTTAGGCAAAAAAAACATGTTTTCCCGAGCAAAACACAAAACCTATATTTCTCCTTTGTACTTAAGAATCGATCCATGGTCAAAAGGAACGTTTTTATTACATTTAAGGTGTGTAATCACCATCCAGCGTTTGTACACTTCATCACCTATGACTCTGTATATATACGAGTATATTGTTATTGACAAAAACTATAAAATAATTAATATCAATCAATTTAATAATATAGGAAAGATAACATATAATATTGAATTTAATTTAATTTGTCCGTCACTTTTTGAATTTGAATTTGAATTCTGATTACGAATTATTGATATCTGATATAGTTCATGCTGGAATAGAATTAATTTACGGGTCAGATATATTATAAAATTTACTTTAAAAAAATATTTCGAACATTTTTCGTTAAAAATCAAAACGATTTTTTCTACTATTATAGTTGTTTGTTACCTTTTATAGCAGTTTGAATGCATCAGTCGTTATAAACTGTTCGGTCCAGTGGTTTTTATTTATTTTCGTTTCCTTCGCCGTATAAAAACATTATTAGTACATTTAATTTTCCTTTTTATCGCTTGATTGCATTCAATGACATATTATTCTAGTCCATGTTTTTCTCTGATATTTTATAAATAGTAAAATGTGTATAGGTGTGTATATGTGTGTAGGTAATATGTAGTATATTATATATGGTATAATTATTAATGTCTTATTTTATTATGTAATATGTTGTGTTCATTTTTCTGATTTTTTAATTCCCGTCAATTATATAATAACGATAAATCAATTACAAATTTGAGAAACAAATTAATTTTGCAAGATTAAAACACACAATAAAACCACTGAATTCCTTTGAAAACCCAGACTAAAATCTGCATGTGTATTATTATTATTCATATCCAAATACCCCGTAGCGAATCCTAGTACCAAAACATATTGTGTTAAAAACAATATAAAGGAGTTCCTGCACTAAAAATATGTTTTTATGGATACATATGCGCCACAAAATAAAAACTATAGTAGTTAACTATTGTTAACAAATGTCCTTGTCCATTTGTGGAATCGTCTGTAATCCAAAAACGATTACGTAACAAACACAGACGCGTGAAGGTAGTCGTATAGTTGTTTCGTAGTTAACTGAAAAATCAATATCAGGCATATAACAGTTCAGTCTGGAAATGTTATTAGTAAATCCATAACATACTTCACACTAATTAGGTACAAAGCAGTATCGTAACATAATCCGTCGTGGGAGTTTAGGCCGGAAAATAAACGTGCCGAACGTCCGAAATATTATATAATCAAAGAATACAGTCCGCGAATAGTAAATTAATTAGTGAGTATCACCACTGGTGTCCCAATGTTTTGATGAAGATTATCACATTCTTTTCTCCTAATGACAGATAACACCAGTATGCAAATGAAAATGTTTTGAGCGATGATTTCATCATATTAGGTGTTTTTGAATGGATTTTTAGTGCTTATTCTGAATATGACTTCAGTTTTTTTTTACCACGTCAGGATTTTTCACAAATTGAACTCAATATAACAGCGAATTTTATTACCGTAATCAACGTGAACCCATAATTTAAGTTAATTAATTAAGAGTTGAAACACTTAAAAATCTTCATATTACTATGTAAGTATACTAAATACATTTTTACAATTATGTATAAAGTAACCAAGTACAATTTTAAGTTAGTTTTTGAATTTTCTTTTCTTGGTTTTCCATGTTGACCCATCATCCTTGCAGTCTCGCTTCAGCATCCAACAGTAGTCTGCCATCATGCTCAAATTCCTTTTTCCCTGGTATCTTCTTTCCATTTCTCTTACATCCTGGTGAAATCTTTCATCGTGCTCCTCGCTTAAGTCACCAAGATTTTCGGGGAAATAGTCTACAAGTGAGTGTAAAAAGTGGACTATCATGCTCTTATTGCATACTAGTTCTTGAAAGCTCTTCAGCATATTGCTTACCATATTTTTTAAATTTAGGATGTTTAAAATTGCCCAAAAAGTTTTCAACGACTGTTTTAAATCCATTCCATACGAGTTTTTCTTTCATTGACATAATTTTTAAAAATTCTTCATCCCGAAAGAGTTCATTAATTTGAGGGGCAATGAAAATGCCTGCTTTTATTTTTTTGGGTGTGATCGCAGGAAATTTTGTTGCCAGGTATTTAAAGCACCCACTCTCTTGAGGTAAGGCTGTTACAAACTGTTTCATCAGTCTCAGTTTTATGTGTAATGGAGGTAGGATTTTTTTTTGAGGGTCCACAAGGGGGTTATGTTTGATGTTTTTCACGCCTGGAACAAATTTCGATCTTTGAGGCCACTTCTTTGTTTTCCCACAGTATACTGTCCACAAATATAACAAAAGACATTTAGATTATTCAAACACTTTCAAGAAGACATTGTAAAAAGTTCGTGCTTTTAAAATTAAAGAAAATGCAACAGGATACGGATTTCACTTTTAAATGCAATTTAGTACTACTAATAACCTCAATAAAACGTTTAATCTTCAGTTTGCTATAAAAATGTACATCGCAGTCATCACAAGTCACGTTTCACAGATGAAAATTAGTGCAATTAACGTATCTTCTCTAATGAACGAAATATCCCTGTGTGAAATGAGACACTACCTGTAAACGATCATTGTGGGAGAACTCAGCGTTATTTGTGAGAAATTTGTACGTCCTATCAAAAAACTGAGTTCATTTCTGAAATCAGCGTGTAAAATAAATAAGAAAAAACATCCTTCTTCCTAGTCATAGAAAATCATGCATACCTGTGTAATATGTCTATATAATAACATTACGCTATCATTATACCGTTCACGTAAATTAATGCGATATATATGATTTCTGTATCGAAATCTTTTCCGCAATAAAAATCGTTTATAGAATTGACGAAACTAATGGAACACATAAATAACCTACACTCAATTAAAAAACTTGTCTAACTAGCATTTACTTAGTGTAGGGCTGGCCTCGGGTAAGGTGTATTAAAAACCCCATCAGTAATATCCCATAGTATTTAATGATACTCAAAAATGTTCAACAACATTGATGTAATTTAGTGTTAAGAGTAAAAATAATCAATGTCTTAAATTATTTTATTATACATATATTTTTTATTTTAAACTAATATTTAAAAGTACCACGTACATATTGCTTTTGCTGTTTATACATATAATAGATCCTTTTTAGGAAATTTATATAAATTAAAACAGTATTTAATATAAAATCTTTATTATAACTAACAATTACTTAAATAATTTAGAATTTTAAATTATTTAAACTAATATATATAATTGAAAAACCATTGAATATCATAAGGTACATAAAAAGTTGTTTTTTTTTTTAAAAAGGTAATCGAACAAAACCAACAATTTTTTTAAATACATTAACATTTTCTTATACTATATAACCAATAGCTTATTTAGTACACAAATGAAGTTGTGGCCATTGTACCTAAATTTTGTTCTGTGGCACAATTTGCAATTATTACTGTAACGATAATTTTTTTAAAACTTTTTTTTTTAAATGTCAGTAGCTATATTTATCTATATTTCAGTGGAATCTATTGTATAGTAAATAATTCAAGTAGGCATAAAAAGATATATACGATATAAGCTTTTTTCTTAATATATTCAAAAATAATTTAAATTTATTCCATAATTTTAAGATTTATTAAAATTTACACCATATGCCTATATACGTTATACGTATTTTCAAACATGTGTTGTTGGTTTCTTATTTAAACACGCCATAATGGAAAAAAAACATAAATTAAAAACCATACACAAAAATAGAAAAGTTGATAAAACAGTATTTATATTTGGAAATAATGACTTGTTCAAAACATTTTCATTTTTAACTAAAAACATGAAATATGGAATTCTGTTTTTTACACAGTTTCCAATTTCAGGTAGGTAACAATATTTTTACTTATATTTAATAATTGTCTTTATTCCTTGTTATTTTTTTTTATTAAGAAATTAAAATTTATGATAAACGAAATTAATAAGCTTTCTAATTATTTTTAAAATTAATAATATTATTAATTTTTAATGCTCTAAAAACATTTTTCCTAAAATGTTAGTATACTCGTGCTGTGTAATACACGTATAATTTTAATTAAATAAAAACAAATGAGGTTTTTTATATAAGTTTTGTCCCCTTACATTAAACTCATATATTCGTCACTGTATTTAATGTAATACAATTATATTCATGTGAATATTCCTAACAGGAATAATGAATAAATAATAATCTTTTAACACTTTATTAATAAAATTACTAATTAATTATGTATTTGATCTTATGAAAGTGTTTCGTCGTAGTAGTATGGAAAATATGTACTGATACTTATTAAATACATTTTAAATGAAAGGGTGGTTGAGAGTTTAAAAACGAAACACGATTGGTGATAATCTAACCACATTTTGCATTTTGAAGTATTTTCCACAGTTTAGTTCTAAAACATACACGATGTACGTTTATGTAAAAGTTGTATATATCTTATATACACAAAAATAAGTAAGATATTTTCGGTCGAAAAGCATAAAAAACAAATTTAAACATTTGGCTAACAAACATACAGTATATTAAAATTTAATTGTAAAATAAAATGTATATGTATATATGTAAAATTAAAAATTAAAATTAAAGCGACAGCCGCACCGTCTATGTAGGGGCTTTAATATGATTACTGAGTGTTATCATACTGTCAAATTTCAGTCACTAAAAATAAACTTTTGTTTTACATAATAGGAAGATTTTTAATATAATATTACTATAAATTATAATTTAATGTATAATAGTTTTAATACATTTGTTCACCATTGCCGTTTTTTATGAAATAGTTAACGGCAATGATTCGTACCTTTATCGAATCGATCAATTACAGTTAGTGTATAGCAGCGGTTATTAAACTGTGATCCACAGCCCCCTGGGGGACCGTGATACTCATGTCGAGAGTCCGCGGCGGCTCTATCGGTGGTTCCGACCTGAACACATAACGTACATGACACGTGTGTATTTACGCAATTGTTGGTTAAATTTGAAAGTGTTTTTTTTTTTTTTCGTATAGCTTATTTTATATTTATTGCATTGGCAATGAGACATAATGAAACTCAATAAATATACAATTGGATATCTAAGGCTAATCATTTCATTATTAGTATTTATTTGTCAATTTGTCTTCTTCATACGAATTGTACAGCAGTCGGTAATCGTATATTTACTACCACTAAGTACAGTTGATCAATTGTACTCAATTATTTGAATACCTACGTACTATATAATTATTACGTGATTTTTATTCAAATCGTTTTAAAAAAATTGAGTTATAATGGACCGTTAGCTAAATTTAAAAAGGAAGAATTTTGACATAGACGATAAAAAAACACCGTGTGAAAAGCCATCTCTGCCCTTGTTTATATTAAGGATAAGATTTAAGACTGAATACAAAACATAAAGTCCAAATTACGATTAAAGTTGTCTAGTACTGAGCTCAATTTTCAAAGACTGATGTCTGAAATTCAACACCATACTTCGCATGAAATTTAAAAAAATTAAATTTTAAAAGAATTGAAAATAAAATAATAAATTTTTGTGAAAATCAAATGTAATACAAATAATTATAAATGTATATGTTTTTATGTACCTACTAATGTGATTTATAATATATATAAATATATGTAATATTTAAATAAGGATTAAAATATTGATTATGATAATATGAGATACTTTTTTTTATAAAAAAATGAGATGTTCAAAAAAAAATTGGTGAGGGAGGTCAGCGATTTCTAAAAGTCATCCATCAAGGGTCCATGTTCTACAAAAGTTTAGGAAACGCTGGTGTATAGAATAATAATAAAATTTAGGGGTATATAGTATATATTATATATATATTAAATATAAAGGCACTTAAACACAAAAAATCAACATATAAATTAAAATTACTTCACGATAGATGGAAGAAATTAAGCGCAATGATTCCACGACGAGTACTCCGTAATCCCAGCTGGACAATGACCAATAGCACTAACGTGGCAGACCGGAACCTTCACCGACTAGACTTCAGAATTAGACAGCCAGACGTTCGGGATGCTCCCACTGGTGTGGATCTTGTTTACATAAGAGCTATCACGACGAATACTCTGAAGACTCCAACCAAAGTACACAATGAGCCCTTCCCAGTCTCCGATGTAATATTCAGCTGTACGAATTCCACAGACTAGATCTTCTTGCATGGGACGCATCCGTGATAACAGACAAAAAAGAAAACATACAAAAAATGCATTCGTTGACTTGCAAATGTGTACTAAACGCGTCGGACCGTGAACGTATCTTCGCGTGCGTGTTTCTCACGGCGTGGTAGGGATAGCATATCAGCTCAAAATATAATTGGAACTGGTGCGAACAACAATGAAAAAAATTATTATTTGACAATAAATGAAAAAAATAATTGAATATGGAATTAAACATGAAAAAAAAGATATTTGATCGGTACTAGTTTTAAAAACCGAAGTAATATAAAAACGATAAGCTCAATAGGAACCAAAAAATTGTAAATATGACTTCAACCCTACAAATTTTTATTCGCGTTTTCGTTTAGTCATATAATATGTTCTTGCATTAATTGCACAAAATATTGATTTTATATTCGAATGAATTCGGAAAGAAATTTAATAATAAAAATAATACTCCCCATTGTTTTCAATCGAGCGTAAAATGTATTATTCAATCATTAATAATCCATCGCGAACACAATAAAATAGGAATTCATTGCAGCAATAGTAATGTGATTTCGTGACATTATTTTTCTGTACATATATATAAAAATAATAGAATATTTAATATTGAAAAACTCCCATTTTTTTTTTTTTTTTTTTTAAATTCCATAGCAATATTTATATTTTTCGGTTCGCGCGTTTGATTATGATTATCGCGAAAAATGAAAATAATTCTTTATATCCGCAGAAGCAAAATGATAAAAATTAATTTCAACGATAACAATGATTAATATTTTTAAATTTTATATTTTACTTACTTTTAAGTTATACAAATCACACTACCGGACAAACCAAAATTATTTATTAACGTTTGAAAATTTAATACAGAATAATCGGTAGGATGATAAGAATGATGCCCGCATTTTCATTGACTTTTTTTATATGTACAATTATTTTTAAATCTTTATGTACTATTTCAATTTCTATGACTTTTTTGTTTTTATGGAAATAACTATTAATATATAAATACCATGTGTGGAGTTATTTGTTTTCATTAATAAACACTTAAATTATTTTATGTGTCAAATCATTTTTGGTTTATATGCATTATCCGAATTATCCGCAATAACTAAAACTTTAAATTATAAACAATTTTCCAAATATTCAATCAAAAAAAAAAAAAAAAATACTAAACAAAATGATTATTTTTGTAAAAATGTAGTATTGTATAGCTACTTTAAATAACATTTACAAAATTTCATTTGAAGAAATATGTTGTTCCACGACCTACGTCTTATATATGTAATGTAAAAATTTGGAAAATATAACGGAGAAGGAATAAAATGTTTGTTTAATAAAAAATAAATCAATAACATTAAAATGACCATTAAATTGACGACAATTTAATTGTTAGTAAACAGACCCGCCATTATAATGGGAGAACGTTGGAGTCCTAATTATTTCAACTTTCATTATATTTTTCTAGAATACAATGAGGATAAAGTACAAAGAATAAAAAATCTATAGTTTCTTTTCTTTCAAAATAACCCTTAGTTTTTTAACTTATTCTGAAACGTCACAATAGTCGGTTTGCTTAATACGCTTCCTTATTGTATTCAAAGAACGCTTTTTCTCATCTTTAAAAATGTAGTTAAATATCATGTACGTATCACGATAGGCCACAACAAATCTTATCAGTTTAATGAATATATTATTATTTATAATATTTACAGTTTAACTAATATACAATTTCATGAGTCAATAATAGTCAACCGTCCCTCTTCCCGCAGCGACTATCACAAACAAAAATACGTTCTGTCGAAAATATTTTGTGTGCGTAATAAAGTACCACCAGCCGCTGATGACCAAATGAAATATTCATATTTATATGAAGTGATTGCGAATGCGTGATTAGGCATTCCTCATTAATATATCGTCCGCGATTACATAATCGTTGATACAAATATAATATTTGGAAACACGATATAATATAAATATTTTATATTTTTTAAATACGATTTATCTACGAACGACCGACTGGACCAATTATATCAAATCAATATAATTGTCAGTTTGTTCATAACCAAATCCGAGGTGTTCTTTTGAAATTCCTTTCGAAAATCAAACTCACAATTGGAAATATTCGAGCAAAACTAATCACAAAATAGTTCGGTTCAAATTTCGAACCAATCAAAAATTAAATTTGTACTGAGTTTATTGAAAAACAATATAAACAAATAATAAACAATAATAAACAAATCAATTCCTCCTAAATAATAATCATTTTTTATTATTTACAAAAATTAAAAGTATTACCTATTAGTCTGACTAGTTTTCGGTTTTGGAAACAGCCTACAAGGAAAATATTACACATTATTCATACACATATATATATTGTATATATATATATATATTTGAATCCAAAAATATATTATTTTGCTTTTATAGATAATATCTTATTACTTGGTAAATTAGTTACAAAACACCATAGTTTGTTATCGCAACTGTGGTCAGACTGATTGCTACAGAAGTAATATTCAATGAATATTCAATGTTTTTTCGTGTTATTTTACGGTTACCAAAAGTTATTCATAGTACATATTCACGTATCTCAGATAAGAGATTAAAATATGATGTAAGTATTCATTTACATTGTATTTATCGTAATCTTTTGATCCATATTAGCACAAATGACTCTATAATATAAAAATATAATTGAAATACATAAAAATTCGTTTTCTGCTGTTAGCAAATATGTACAAATGTATATCTGATAATAACATTATCTTCCGGTATAAATCATGCCGCCCACACCTGTTTAACGGTCTCACCTCTTTGTCCCGGTTTCTCGGCGTCGTCACCGGGCGAATACATGTAATCGTCCGGCACCATGTTCGCAGCCTCCTCCACGGACACGTTCTTCAACACATTGCCGACGCTGTCCCACGTCCACTGGCAATGCGGATCCAACGTGCACGTGTCGTCCACATACGACTTAATGCGTTGCATGGTCAACAGGCTCATGTCACCCGAAACCGTTGACGACGTGCAAGTTAATGCGGGACCGTATGTCGCCATGTACAAAGCGAACGCGCCGACCAGCGCGGCCGTCATGCGACGGGCGTGCTGGTCCACGCGGTGATGTGCCTCGAACATCATTACCGCCGCCGCGGAACTGTCGGACATCCGGTACGTCATCTCTACGCACTAGATGGTTGTCGTCCGACTGCAACGAATTCCTGTAAACGTATCGTAATCATTAGTATTCAAAATGCATTTGGTTTTTTGATACTGTTTGTAAAAAAAGAAAACCTTAAGATTCCTTGATCGAAAAAATCCCTTGAGGCGAAAATTTTTTTTCAAATTAAAATACACCCTATTGATATACCACTGATAACTAACGAGTGAAAAGAAATAACGCTTTAATAGATTGTACTCATATTTTACATCTGTAGTCTTGAAAACCCGGTTTATCTATTTCAATACGTGAACACAGCGCCCGATAATTCGTCGGGACTCACTACCGTACCATTTTCATATTAAATTATACGAAGTCCCTTTTCGTCCATCGTGTATACATCTATCCCAATTACTTGGGGTCGAACACCTGTGTTTTAAATGTGTCATCATGTATGATAATACCCAACACAATACACTCAAACGTGGTCGGTTTTATACTGCACATGCGCTGCCAGCCATTGCAAGAATCGATTTGGCAGACAGATTATATCACGATAAAATAGTATTTTAAATTTTACTTTTCGTGGATCCCGTAGAAACTATACAAGGATTGTGAATTCAATATTTGTCTATATATCTCTCACATAGCATTCTGAGATTCATCTAACGTTATTGTAAACATACCATATATGTTACAGTACCATATATTTATATGGTAACACGAACCATATACAATTTTGAAAACGTAACGTACAAGTACACATGTGAATATATGTGGTCTATGTCGTTCAATTACTGACAGAAACCATCGTTACTATGTTACAATATACGGTCGTAGATTAATTCTTCTGACCTGTAGCCGAATTCATTTATAATATGCAGAACGTTAGGCACGTGGTGTTTCGATTCATCAGACTTGAAAATAGCACGCGCGAAATTTAATATTACATTATTATACTTAACGCAAACTTTAGGTGGGCATATTACGATTCCAAAAATGCAAAGGGGGAAGGCATAATAACAATGTCTATAGACGAAAAAATTGGGAATATTCAAATCTATGCAATAATGAGTTAAATGTTAAAATGAATTTAAAATGTATTTTTTTCTAACTTAAAAAGTTAGAGTTTTTAGACGAATAAATTATTTATTTGAATCTGAATCGAGCTTAATAAGCAACAATATAGGTAATGACAAATACATATAATAATATAGTATTGTTTATAGTTGTGTTCGATAAAATAAAACATAATCGTAATGGAAATTATATTTAAATTAATTTTTGCCAGACATTGATGTGTGAAAAAAACAGGTAAAAAAAATTAGGTTCTGAATTGTGAAAATATCAAATATTATCGCCACATTTCCGTCAACTAATACAGAAATAAAAATAGCCTTTTACTAAAAACTAA
The DNA here is from genome assembly GCA_019022885.1 of Schlechtendalia chinensis. Lineage (NCBI taxonomy): Eukaryota > Metazoa > Arthropoda > Insecta > Hemiptera > Aphididae > Schlechtendalia > Schlechtendalia chinensis. The sequence goes on along the minus strand of CM032345.1, from coordinate 12,610,565 downwards.
TAAAATATTTGTTACTATAATCTACAATAACGGTAAATTCATAATTTATATTTATTCCTTGTAGATGTAATAGAGACTTAGTACAAATTTCAAATAATTAAATTTTCCACATGGTCGTACAACCATCGACAATGGTTAAGAGTATATATCTATTTTTTTTCCTAATTTAAAATACTAAATAAAAACTAAATACGACCATTTTATTATTTAAAATAAAATTAATCAAAAATCGATAATCGAAATCGTATTCAACGCTGAAATAATTGAAAACCGATAACTGAAATCGACAGAAACTAAAGTGTTTTTATAATTAGGTTTTAAGCTCTAGCTTTAATCAACACAAGTATTTGTCTAAATAAAACATTGTGGATGAATATTACTATTTTAGTCCGGTATAGCAGTATTTATTTATTTTATCGTATTTGAGAAATAGTAGCATTATATTGATCCGGCGTTGCACGGGAATTTGTACGTTTTATATATATCGATGGAATTTTTATATATTAGCTTAACAACTAAATTCAATAATCTTTTTTTTAATGTCACAATCCATTTGTGTTGATATCCTTACTCCACACATTTCGGCCAATTTTATAGGCTACATCTTTTTCTATCCAAGCTGTACATATATTTAATCTTTGCCCTCGGCTCCTGGTAATATGTAACTTGGTAATTATAAGCTAAAACACATATTTAGAAAATAAAAAAAGAAAAATGATCATATAAATGTTCGATTAAAATAAATATCATCTTATTAATTTATGGATAGACAGACTTTATTTTTAATAATTTCTATTTTTATTCCACAGTGTCAATATTTTTTGTTTATGTAATGAAAATAAAACTTGAAAATAATTCATACATGCGTAGTTTAAATTTCTGTGAAAAATAAATCAATTAACTTGAAAAATAAAATTATTCAAATTCTTATGTTAATGATAATTGTCATTGATGAACACATGAACGTTGGAGACATTGCGTGGATTCAGAAGAAAACTATATTTAAGAAGAATAAGTTTAAATAATTGTTTTTATTAAAGAAATAAATTTTCTTTTAACAGCCTCATATATTTTGATTGGACATCATATTAACAAATTTGTTATTTTGTATTTATATATATTATATATATTATATATATATATTTATCTTTACATAATATTTAAACACAATAATCAACAGAATCTAGTTATTCTCGTAGGTATATTTTAGTGAATTACGAATAAAAAAAATATATAGTAACCCAGTAAAGTAAAAAATTATATTTACTCATTTCAAAAATAAAAAATTGGCTCCTATAGTTGTCAAAATACGTATACGCAGTTATTGTGTATAATTTTTGTGATTTCAGGTTTTAAAAATTTTTGTAGAAAATAATCACAAGTTCTCTTATAGGTTTATTGGAGTTTTGCTATTTAAAAGGATTTCGACATTTTTTGAAACTAAAAGCTTTCACACCGTTGAGTATTAATACGTATACGTCATGATGGCAGATAGTGATGATAAATCAATTTTTTTCTTGAAAATGTAATTTCTAGCTTATGTTAAATTAACTTAATTATCAAAAATTTTAATTTTTGTATAAAATTGTTAAATTGTTATGTTTAGTATAATCAAAATAATTTCTATAAATATAAATAAATTATTCACTGACTAAACACGAAATCTTCAAAACTACTTGACGAATTAAGGTAGGTCTAATGTGTTTACGCCTAAGATATCGCGAAATAAATTGGCAATTATATTAATATAATTAATATAATTTTTATATTATCTGTTTTAGTAATTTAGTAATTTATTAATTTTATTTTATTTTATTTATTTAAAACTTATTTTACATATATAATATATTTATATTTATATCAGTTTTACATCATCTTATTCCCCAAACACTAATATGATCAGAGATTGCACGCTTCATATATTATGGGAGTCGAAGATGGTGCTTGGACAAGCCAATGATGGACGAGACGGGTAATTTTGGTCGGCTTACACCAGATACCTGACGCCACCAACATGAAAAATCTTATTGGATACCTTGGGTATCGAACCACAGACCTCGTACGCCGGAACGTATGTATCTACGAATTCGACCACAGCCGATCCTGTATATGTATATTTGTTTTCTTTTTTCTTTTTTTTTTTATATTTTTTTTAATATTTTTTTTTTACTTATTTACCTTTTTTTTTTATTGTTGTTTTTACACCGGACGCGTGTAGCAATGCTTTTATGCTCCTGGCCCACACAAAAGGATACATACGCAATATACGACTGCCCGCAATGCGGCCAGCCGTCCGGTTAACCACGGTATATGGTTGGTTTAGAGAGTTACCGCAATGCGGCCAGCCATCTAGCTGACCGCAATATACGTTCGAATCTGTGGATATAAAATTATACGGGTATTCAAATATAAAATAATAATAAAGTAGATGTGTGATATAATAAATTGCGATGTTTTATGTAATAACGTAATAACGTTGTATTTAATTACCGCACGATAACAAGACATAATAACACAACATTTTTCCTGCTTTAGTTATTTTTGAAATATTTATGTATTATTTAATATGAAATTTCATTTTCCTTACGATATTTTACCAGTTGTGAGATAATTTAATCGTTGCAACTATTCTCACTAGACCAGCAGTCGGACCACTGGCGCACATTCCGCGTATTCCGATGATACCGATGGACTTACGTATATCTTTTAAACGTTTGCAGTTTTCGGTGAAAGTTTCATTTGCCATCATAATAAATAAGTCTCAGGGACAATCACTCTAGCTGGTGGGTATTAACTTGAGAAAGGAGTGCTTTTCAAATGGACAATTATATGTTGGCTTATCTCGAGTGGGTTCTCTGATAACCAATATAATTTGCTACGGGATATAGACATTGAGAACATCCAACAAACCTATAATTAAAATTTAAATCTGTTAGTATGCTTACTTACATGCTTAATTAAAACATTTTTTTTATACTCATTTAATTAAAAATGTCAAGAAATTAATTAACACATTTTGGATATTAAATACAAAATTAAAATACTATTAAAAATAATCAAATAATTTTTGTTTTAAATTGTTTTCATTTTATATTTTTGTGTTTAAAATATAAATATATAATGTGATTGAAAAAAAGAATACGATCTTTTTTCTAGACTTTTTCATTTTAAAAATCAATTTTATAAAATAAACAACAAATATATATTTAATTACATGTTGCATATGATTTGAGCTAGGATTATTGATATTACCATCTTGTAGAAAAAAATGTTTATTTTAAGAAAATATTATAAAAATACGGCATAATCATATTAGTTACCTAAAAAACTCATCAAATTAAAACATTTAAAAAATGGTGTTCTGGAATTCAAAAAAAAAAATGGGTTTTACAATGATTTTAATATAATTTTTACGATACATGTATAGTAATAATTTTTACAAGAATTTAAAATCAATACATGTAATAATTAAAGAAAACATCATACTTAAATAGATGTTTTAGAGTCTGATATTATTTAAGATCTTAGTTATGCATTGTACATCATTGCGAAACTATCAGCTCGCATTGTATCATAAAATAATATGATATATATTTATATAAACAACTAGTGTATCATATACGAACAACGGACTAGAAAGTAATTAGTCGAAATTCACTGTTCTCGCTTACAATTTTCTCGAATATTACTAATGAAAATTTCCCAAAAATAAAAAACGTTTATTTAAATGTACTATAGGTGTTCGGATTACTATCATTAAAGAAAAACTTCTGTATAATGTTCTATGAAACATTCAAATCGCTTTTTTTTGTCTTTTCGTATATACTTAATATGAAAATTATTGGTAAAAAATTATAAAAATTGTATAGTATTAATAATCTATTACATAATCACACAAAATATATTTTGGCATATGTCTGGCCCTCGTATCAATATTAATGTCCAATAACCGCGGTAACGAATATTGTACATACGGACGCAACGAGTGAATACAGTATAGAAAACTTAAAATTTGCATAATGTTAATATAATATGATCACAGACGAAATAAAATGTGATTCAGCTAATAATTAGTCTGTGTACTCGGAGTGTAAAATCTACTGTCCAGTCAATACAAATAATAAAATTTTATTTACTGTCGAGGACATTTTTATAATTATATCTGTTAATCATAAAAGTATAACCTATATTTGAACTTAACTCGTCGACCAAATAAATAACGCATTAAACTATATACATATGTATACAAGTGAATACACACATTTCGGAAATTACCGTTTTACACATAATATAAAGCTTATAATATAATTAATAAATATTTAATAACAATAATAATAATAATAATAATAATAATAATAATAATAATATAATATAGCATTCGTCAAATGAAAATATTTTTCGTCCACTCCATTCAAATTCGACATTATATATCGACAGTCTTTTGCGGAGTTGACCGTCGACAATAATATGTCGATACTATTTATATGTACGAGAGTGTGAAAAAATCGAACGGAAGGACAAAATAAGATGTATGGAAGAAAACATAAAACGTTCTGTAATCAATATTGCCGCAGCAATCGCGCGACGGGTCTTATAAATCAATTGTCTATATTATATTGAAATCAGTCAAATCGTACCTGGTGTCGAATATCGCGTTCTGCAGACGTGTACGTGTTGTCGATAAAGTCGTGTGCTCGTTGACGAATGTCGTACGTCATCAGTTGCATAATGTTTTTTTCTCGCACTTTTCACTCGAAAGTCCGACGTGATGATAAAAATAATAACGGGAAGAAAAGGAAGACAATGATGTTCCCGATCGCACGGTTATCGGGAAAGCGTTTCTCGACCGTAACCCATTCCCCCGGTACCCGTAATCGGTGCTTGTTCGTTTTCAACGCGTTTGGCGTAAAGGAATAAAAAAAAGTTTATACTACGGGAAACGGTAGTCGCGGTCGGGCGTTACGTCGTCACCGGGCGCGTTTGGCTACTGGAGCACTGATCTTCGCCGCCTCCCGTCTCCTGTGGCATTTCTCTCGTCTCTTGCTCGCCCTCTCCGTCGGTATCCCTCGCCGTACGCGTTGCGCTCATGCGCACCATTTCACGCGCTCAATGTTTTTTGGCAGGAGTGAAAAAAAAAAAAAGAAGAAAAACCGCGAACGTATATTTAATACACATGTACGTGTTTATTTATAAATACACTCGCACGCACACGCACACGCACACATTAGTATTCTGTAATACGCATCGAGTAGACGTACATTTGTACGTCGATTCATATATCATATTTTACACGTACATTGAGAGTAGGATTTTTTAGACACATTTATAAAATGTAAAGTTCCTTCGAAAACGTTTCGCATATTTCGCATATATTTAATTGGAAATACACGTATCGCGAAAGTCAATATTAAACGATATTCTAGTACATAATTTGTGTTATTATCGCATTACTTGTATTGATGTAAAACTTATTAATATGCCTGCAGTATATTTAATCTATTAAAACGGTATTTGGGAGAATGGAATTTTCCACCAAAAGGTTTTCAAATTATTAATTTGCCCTCCAACCCCCTCACGATTCACGGGAAAACTGAAGTTCCTTAGAGTTTAAAATATGAAAGGGTACCTAAGAAAAATGGTTGACTTATAAACACATAAATAATTTATGTTACATAATATATTGAAAGATTTAATAACGTTGCTATAATGAGAGGTCGTCGTTTGCCAATTATATTGCTATCTTAACGTAATGTAAAATGCTTAGAATTACTACACTACACTGTAGTTGCGATAGTCAGACCTGCACTGCATACTCCGATGATGGAACCGTTATAGTTTCGAAACGTCAGGAAAATAAAAACTACAACATGAATATTTCCGAAAATCACACAGATAATCATATATGTAGTTTGAATTCTTGAGTTGAAAAATTACTAGACGTTGATGAAATAAATAATTATTTAATACTGATATTAATTAAAATATACAATTCTATATTTTCACAGAAATACTATTCTAGATATATTTTATTCAAATACATGTAGTTTTCAAGGCATATATTATATCGTAATTTTTTTCTGTAATTATATTAATTGTGATATACTAAAAACTGTTTGCTTCCAATTTATGTGCATACATACACTACAACTCAACCTTAACTTAATTTCAATCATGTATTTATTATAATAATTTAATATTTAATTTAAAGATACATTCATCAATAGTTATGTAAGATAAACTGATTATTTCAAAAGTATCAATAATTAATGTATTTTTATTGATTAAAGCGATGATAATAATTACTATAGTCATATAAATCATTATCATTTGGTACAGACGTCAATGAAAGTAGTGAGAAGTTGTCATTATTAGTATTAGATATATTCTCCGGAATTTTTATATCTAAAAAAAAAAAAAAACAAAATCAATTATGTAGTATAATAATGCTAATAAAACATAAAGTATGAATAAATTAATATAGCTTTGTAATATGCTAACACAAATCAAAACATAATTATTTAACTGAATAAAGTAAATATGATGTTTGATTAAAGTCAATATTGTATGCTTGGATACACGATACATAAAATAACGTAATGTAGATTATACACTAAAATAATCATTACTTGGTGGACAATGGTTGATGGAAGCTCTGGAAATACCTTCAACAGACATTTTTTCTTGATTCAAATACTGATTATAATTAGGATTATAATACGGATTTTGTCCATGTTCACTCAAAAAATCTAGAAAAAAAGTTTGACAGAATCGATTATTTATGATAAAATATTAAGAAAGTTTGACCTTAACTAAATATTGTAAATAAGCTAGTGGATTAAAGTCTATATTATGTAGAGCCTTAATAATAACTTTCATACTTATGAATTCATTCCAAACAATAATAATGCTTTTATACTAAGTCTCAGTTATCCACAAAATAAAATAATTTTAACGTAGTAAGTATAAACAGGAATTATAATATTTATTGTTTCTAAATTTGTTCATTTCTTTTATTCGTTTTCATAAATATCCCATCAGAAATACTAACTTGTAAAATATGTCAAAATAATCCTGTATCAAAATTTCTGAATTCTAATTAACCCTCTAAGATTACAATGCACATTTGTCGTTTTGATGCATACGTTATTTAATTGAAGTATTATATAATTAATGGGAACTTTTAGCCAGCGAATCATTGAAAAATATTTTTCAATTATTTAAAAAAAATGCATTTTTTTATTAAGATTTCGAAAATATAAATCAGAACTCCATGAACTTTAAAGTATATAATTAATAAGAACTTAATTACATAAAATAATTTTGTACGATTAATTTGGAAAACTCAAATTAATAAATATAAAAAAAATTATTACAATATTGATTTACTAAATTGATATAATTTGTACTTTTAATTAATATGTAATAGAATACAGTTCTACATTTTTTGATTACTATAATATACAATTAAAATACACTTTGGTAAATTGTACCATGCCTATGGTAAATTGTAAAATTCTTTTATAGTTTATCTGTTAACTATCTTACCACTTATATATATATATATAGTATAACATTTATCTAGTTAACAATTCTCAAGATTTTCTTCTTATATTTTTAAGCTGAAAGTCTGTCAAGTAGTCAATGTTATATTAATCTTTATCTGTTTGGTTGTAGTCAAAATTGTGCAGACTTGATGTGTTAGAATTAATAAGACCTGAATCATATGTAAATTTTGAAATTTATGGAAATCACAAATATTTTCCAGAATTAACCCATCGAAATCATATAAAATAAAACAATTTACATTATTATTTGCCAAAAAAATTACAAATGATTGTTTTTTAATAGATTATGCACTAATTGGGATACAGTAAATAGGATGTAGGATTATAATTAATATGAAATACTATATTTACGGTAAAAAACAATATCGTACTGTGGTTTACACATTTTTTGTTTATTACCTGGTTCATAAGTGTTAACATATTGGCTATGGTTGTCAACGCTAAATGTATTTTCCTGTAGTAAGTTATAATCCTCAATTGGATTATCATACAGATTTTTTTCTAACGCATTCAAATTATCTAAAAAAAAACATTTAATATTGCCAGAATCGGTTATTTATGATTACAAATAAAGTGAGTATGTCCTTATTTGAATAAAATAAAAATGAAGTTGATTACAAGTGAATTTAGTATAGAATCTTTTTTACTTTTTTACATCTATGGTATAGTAATTATCTTTTATATTAAACTAAAAATATTTAATTAATATGGCAAACTTAGTATAGTGAATTTAAACATTCATTTTTCTATAATATTTGATTTTTATTCAGTGTTTTGAATTAGTAATAAGACATATTTATTTATATAATAATGAAATAATATTATTTAAAAATATTATTATTGCAATACATGTTTGTCGTGTAGATACATAAGTGGTTTATTTAATTTATATGGTATGAAGGGGAATTTTCATTAGCAAAATATTAAATATTGTCTGGTTATTGAACAAGAAGTGCACATTATAATTGTGATCTTAAAATACTGACTAAAACTTCACCTATTCTCGAGAACTTAAACAAAAATAATGTAATTATATAAAATAATGTTGTTTAATTAGTTTCGAAAACTTAAAGTAGTGAGTATAAACAGTTTTAGTACAAAATTATTTTTACTACATTGAAATAATTTGTTCTATATTTCACCAATTTTAATTAATGTAAAATGTTATTAAAATGTACTAGTTTATGAAACAATTTTAGATTATTTGTATTTTATGTTTATTAGATTCTTCATTAATTATAATAAGGATTTCATTTTAACATTGGGTATGCTGGATGCCTGTCTTGTAATTCTCAAAGTAAAATATATATTTACCCATTTGGCTGTAATCAACACCATACATAGTTAATGTAGAAGGATTAACAAAACTTGAATCAGATGTTAATTCTAAGGACGTTTGGAAATTCCAAAAATCTTTCATAACTGGTTGACCGAAATAATCTAAAATAAATACAATTAACATTTGACTTTACCATAAAAAAAAAACTTACGATTAGAAAGTAATTGATTATTTTCTTAACTGGATATAGTAAATTTGATGTTGGATAATAACCAACATCAAATATTATTTATTTACAATAAAAACATTGTCGTACTTTGTCTTACACACTTTACTTCTATTACCTAGTTCAGAATGTTTGTTGGAATTGCTGGTGTTAATTTCAGTAGAAGTATTTTCCTTTTGAATGTAGTGACTTCCATTTGGATTATTATGCAGATCTTTTACTAACGCGTTCAAATCGTCTAAAAATAAGAAAACATTTCATTTTTATAGAATAAATTATTTATAATTGTGAACTAAACAAATAAATTCATTTTTGAATATTGTATATTTTTATATTTGGATACAAATTGATATAATATAAAGTCTTATTCAATGTTTTTCTGAATTGTAGCATATTTTGATATAGTAATAACTTTTTATAATATACCAACGCAACGTAATGGAAACCAACAGAATTAATCAAATTAAATTTATTATATTATTTTCATTTTTAGTTGGTTTTATAAATTAGCAATAAGATATATGTATTTAATGAATATTTCAAAATTATATCGTAATAAATATTTAGAATTTTGGTTAAATGAAAATAACAATATTATTATAGTACATAATTGTCGTGTAAATACGTAAATAGTTTAATTATTTGCTATTGAAGGAGATATTTTGCAAATAAAATATTAAAAAATGATTTCATTACATTTTTAATGCATGAAAAATACTATTCAAATATACTTATTTACGAATTAATTTCAAATTATTTGTGTTATGTTCAAATAATTAGTTAAAAATGAATTGTAATTTCTTAGTTTTTCTTAGTCCGGACCTAGTAGTTTTCAATATTATATGCATGTCTACCTGCTTTGTATTGTTCAGGATCATATAGCGTTGTTGGTGTGGGATTAGTAGAACCCGAAGTTGATGCGAATTCCAATGATGTGTTTAAATCGCAATTTTCTTCCGGGAATTCATTACTCAAATTATCTAAATAACAAAAAGTTATATCAATCAATGAATATTATATATTACCAGATTCAACGACCAATGATTTGAATTCAATTTAGTTTACCCTTAATTTAAAATAATGTGAAATCACAGGCATCTACATAGGAAGGATATCAGGGGAAACACACATTTATCGAATTTATCTATAAATATTGAAAGTTTATTTATAATATTACTAATAAGTATTCTTTTTTATTTATAGTAAAATAAGAATAATTTTATTTTTAATATATTATACTAAAAAAATTAGATATTGAGAAGACTCTAATGCTGACATAGCTCACATGAAAATATGAATAAGTAAATATGATACGACTCTCCGGAACCAGTTCCGGGCAAAAACATCAGCAGTAGGAAACGACATGAATCAAAGTTAGAAAATTACATTGAAATTTTTGAACGTATAATATATTAGTTCCCAAACTTTTTCATCTATAGCGCCTTTTTTAAGCAGTAGTTTCTCATTGAGCCCCAAGAAATATTTAATGTTAAGTTTTATCTGCCTGTATTATTTTATGAAGCATATTACACACGACTTGTATTCAAGAGTAAGAATAATAAAATATTTATTAATAAAGGAAATACTAGTATTATACAATAGTATAATAAATGCAGTGGAGAAAATATTATTTATTATTTAAATTTACAAAATTAGAATAAATCTAGTTAAGATTATTGAAAAATAATACAACATTCATGTGCACGTCTTAAAGTGTGAATTTAACGTGAGAAATTTGTCTACTTTTTGAGACTAAATTTGTTAACATCCAGTGTTACAAAAATCAATTGAAGATGCATATCTTCTTCTGTTTTCAAACGTAGATCCAACGATAATATATGTTATAATTATATATGGGTACCTAATAAACCCAGGTAATGCCTGAAACCTGAATGTGTATTATCTAAAATTCGAAAATTAGTAAATTATATTTTAAATATTTTTTTATATACGTATTGGTGAATTGTCACATTCAAGGTGACGGAGTCTTGCTAAAATATATACATTTTTTGGTTTAAATTACGAGCAATTATCAAATGATTAAATTTTTATGATGAAACGAACGGAGCCTTTGAAAAACAATTGCTGACCCCTTAGGGCTCTGCATAGCACAGTTTGGGAACCGCTAGTATAATATATAAACCAATATACTATTGTGTTATATTTTATAGGACATAATTTTTTTTGAAAGTATATCATAATGAATTTGATGTCTATATAAATGAGAAATAATATAAAACAAAGTTTTTAAATTTATATTTATCGAAAATTATAGTCTGGGGTATAACAAAAGTATATTTGTGACTCAAGAGAAGTATAAAATATGATTTTTAATAAACAGTACAAATTGTGATAGAGACTCAAAAAAAAAGGACCAAATGCCATAATTTTACTATTTATTATTACCTATTTGTGGTTTGTTTTTGGATAATTTTGTGTATGTGGGATTTTTGTTTATTTGATTGGCAGTTTTATATTTCAATGTTGAGTTGAGATTATCACAATAGGTTTTTGGACCTATTCCACTGGAATTATCTAATGAAAAACATGAATATTATGCTATTTTATTAATACCAGTGTTAATTTTCTTTATGAAGAGGACACTTTTTGTTCTTATATTCCATTGTATAATAAATTATTAATAATTATTAAAAGTTACTGATACAATTAAAAATAATGTATTTATGTAGTTCATAGTTATATTATTAAATTTAAAAATATTCAAAGATAAATTCAACGGTCTTGTAAGTTATTGATAGACAATTTATTTATATATTCACAATATATATTGATGAGACGTATATTTATTATAAACCGCTAGTGTATACTCGCCAGATAATATAAAAATAGTACGTAAATTTATTTGCTCTCTTCATTCAGTTAGTCAAAATTCATATACATACATGCACATACATGATAAATATTTATTTGTCCATTATATTATTATTATTAATTTGTGACAACAAGTGACATAATGAATGAAAATTGTATAGTACGTACTACTATATACTATCGGTGTGCGGATACGCTATTAGTAAAATATTGCCAGCGTCCCAACATATTTTATTATTATTATTATATATTTATAATTTATTATATTTATACTAAAAATCAATAGTTTTCAAATTTAAATATTGTAATGTGTGTATTTAATTGTAAATACATACCGAGAAATACTGAAAAAAAATCTATCATATAGATATAATACTGTCTAAAATATTCTATAAAACAAAATAAAAATAATAATATTAAAATGATTTTTTGTGACATGAATATCATACAATACTAAACATTATGCACATTTTCTTGCTATAAATGAATAACACGCACATAAACACACGCACGCACACATATATATATATATATATAAATATTTATATACATATTTGTTAAAGATTTAACTATGTGTTACTACAAAAGTCACTTATAATATTCTAGTATTCAATATTATGAAAAATCCATACAAAATTGGTAAACATATTTCATATTTGACTTAGTTACATTAATATCTCTATTTGTTTTAATAATTTACCTTAAAAAAAATATTGTGAAATATTTTTTTTTGCTTACGATAAAATTAATTTATAAAATATTAATTTGTAAAAACATTCAAATCCAGAATTTCAATTTTTCGTAATATTAAAATGAATGAAACATACCATTTAATTTCATCCTGTTTGCTTTTATATTTAAAAAAATTAACAATTATAAATAAATAACTATTTGAATGTGTACTATTTTCCATTAGTTATGCCACAGATAATATAAAACCACTAAGTATATTCTGAAATAGACTGAAAATGTAAGCAAAATAAAACCTACCACAAATCAGTAAGGACACTGACATGAAAAATAACTTTTTCTATGGTAAAAATTTATAACCCTGAACAAATTTGATGTGATGTCGGCATTCAACCGTCAGGGGACACTCAATTTTACTTTGTAATTTTTAACTTATGATTGATGAATAGCGATTTTTACGAATTAAAATTTTCGGTATTTACATTTTTTATATTTCACAATGTATAAGTGTAAATGTTTATTTGACCATAAATGTGCAGTCAAGTACTATAAAAGCGAAAAAAAACAACGATTAGAATTTCTGGCGGATCTAGTTATTTTATATTGGCGAAGAATGTAAAAATCTAAGGTTCATTGATATACATTATATATATACTAACTTCATAAATATTTTATAGTGTTTTATTTTTAAACAATAATTTAACTTCTTATTTGTAACTTGAACATTTTGTTGTCTACCTCAAAAAAAACTAATTTAATCTAACTATCAAACAAACAAATTTCATTTTTTATTTATTCTCTTAAAATTTTAAGCCAATTTTCAAGCCAACTTTACATATTTTGTACTTTAATAATTACGATAATCGGTAATTTAGAACATGATTTTAAACGTGAAGTATGGATTAAGAAAACATTGTGAAGTGTGGATTTATATACTTGAATTGGCGGACAAAAACATTGTTGTAAAAGACATACTGATATATAAGAATCATTTTGATAAAAAATTTTAATTATTGTAATTGAACAAATTCAATGTTATTTAAATGTATTGTAGTGATTATTAATTATTTGTAAATTATAATAATTTATTAATTAATTTATATTTAAGGCTACACATGATTTAGAAAAAATATGAAAAGAATGTGGATGAGAACAAAAGCAACTTGAATATTTTAGTGCCATTGTCATTCTGTAGTCGAATTCCTAGTTAATCGAATATATTGTTAAAATTACTAGTTTTAAAATTTAGTTATTTTTATTCATAGGTTTATCTTTATGTACGTCCGATTTTACATTCTAAACTTCATTATATCTACCAAACATATAGGATATAAGGAACATAACATAAGAAAATGTTGGGTTGAGTTAAGAACTCCATCAAGTATACGAATACATATGGGTATTAGAATACAGATTATTAAATTGTCATTTTTTATTCAACTTATTTAAAATAAATAAATTTAGCCAAACAAATTATCGCAAAACTTATGAATACGCGAAGTATGCACTTGTGTATTGTTGCTTTTAAGTATAAACGTTAATGAGAAACATTTAATAGGATATTTTTTAGTTTATCATTCATGTAACAATAGGACATTATTTTTTCTAAGAATAATTATTAAAATTCAAAGTCTTTAACACGAGAATCATATGTTTTAATAATTTAATCATATGAATTTATTAAAGCTTTCATGGATTGAGAATTTATTAACTATGTGGTTTTCGGAAATATCCATGTGATTAATGTTATTGTTCTGACGTTTCGGAACCGTTACAGGTTCCATCCTCGGAGTTTTGTAGTACACGTCTGACTGTCGCGACTTCACTCAGTGTAGATTTATAAAATAAAGTCTTAATGATTTGTAGTAAGTTTTTAATTATTTATATTTCACATTAATAACTTGTTTTCTTCGAATGCATCATCTAGTTTTACCAGTGGTCATACAATGGTATTATCGAAAAGTTAATTGAGTCACTTTCAAATGCTTATAATATAACTTTTATTATTCACAATATAATTTTCATGACAATAGGCAAAATTTTTCGCATAAGAAAACAAAAAGTAAACAACATATTTAGTGTCACCAAAATCTATATTTGTATGAATTTTATTAATATCTTTGAGTTATGTATTGTCCAATTTACAATATATAGGTTATAATAATAAAACACTATATATTCTAAAATGAAAAATGATAATAATAAACATGAAATAAGTTAGAGATTTCATTTTGAGTTATAAATCATCTATGCTCACTAATTTTCACTAGTGCCAATATTTCGCGTGTACATTATAACAATTTTTTTTTTTGTTATGTTTTTCAATGAAAAATTATTTTACATTTTTCGTCATGTCTTGGTCTCAAGGCCGCCCGCATGGAGGGAGGGTGGATCAAAGGAGGGCCATATCTCCCTCGCTATTTTATTTGGTATTTGTTTAAATTAGCGATATAATTCCATTTAAATGCCAAATAGTTTTCAGTGATTTTCTTACGTATAATCAAATAATCGATTATTATTTCTACAAATTCCGCTCGTAACAGTCACGACTATGGATAACCATCCATATAACAATCCATGGAAAGAACTTTATAGAACAGCTGTTGTAAAATGTGATAATTTGTACTCCCGACTCCGTGATCTGTGATTTATAATTTTTAGTTTTTATACTGAGAGTATATTAAAAAAAATTTGGGTGTACATTTTTTGATGGCACTCCCCCCTCTCTGAAATATTTGTCTGCTGGCGGCCTTGCTTGGTTTGCTTAAAATGCTTGATAATAACTATTTATTAAAAATTTGTTTATGAATCGTAAAGTAAATTATAATATAACTAGGTGAATAATCGAATGTTATATACTTACTAATATTAAAATATGAATATATTAGTGCATCCTCAGCATCATTAATATCTGTAAAAAAACCACATACATTATCAAATATTATATTTTTCGATATATCTTTGAATTAAAAACTACAGGGTTGATTTCAAAGAAGTGACTTACTGAGAAATTCTTTTTTTATTATATCTATAAAATAGTGATTGTTAAAATAATATTATATAGAATATTGTACGTTTTTAATTTGTTCATTTGTACTAATTATGTAAAATAATACATTTTTAAAGATACATTCAACGTATCTCAAATTGTGTAATAAGGTTAATCGGTTTTTTAAGTTGTTTTATAGATAAAACATAATAAATGCACAATATTTATTACTGATCACATATAAATATGAATCAAATAAATCAGTATGAGAGTAATTATAAATATACATATTATTGTCCAAAAATAAAATCCTTTTATATTATATAATTTTATATATGCTATTGAGATATGTATATAGTTACTAGCACACGCCAATTCAATTTGGAATTCTAATATATTTTTGTTGAACCCTAGGATGAGAAATATTAGTATTATATTTAATTATCATTATAAATACTCATGTTCTTACAATTTTAAGAAAAATAATTTAAAAATAATTTACAGTCACAATAGGCAATATTTTAATATAAAAATTATGTGCACTACATATGATGAACGCATTTATACTGAATTTTATTCATTTGTTTGTTCAGTCGTTTTGAATAATCCATATTTAGTAAAAGTTTTTTTAATTGTTTATTGATTACACGTATATAAAAGTAAAATTTTATTATTTGTTTTATTATTGATTCCAAACAATATTTTAACGATTGTAAATTTCTTAGCAAATAAATATTTGACTAAAGCCCTGATTTTATAATTGAGATAATGCAATGTTATAATATATAAATATATAATTTATTATATTTATGTAATTATAATATATATAAAATTTAATGCCAACTTGATAAGTTTTCCAAACACCATTCCATTGGATTTTGAAGCATCCCTTTTTTATAAACTAAACAATGGTTAAATGGATATTAAAATATTTATCTCCTAATCTCAATGTAGTATTTTTTTAATAAATTTCTAGTAACATAACGTACTCGGTATGACTGAATCAAAAAGATCACTGATATATTGGCGTAATATTACTGAAAAATTTCATTTTTTCCCCAATAACACAGTTATTTATCGTCCTCAAACACATGGTAGTATTCGATATTGTTATTTATAAATTATCAAATATGAGAATTTTGAATTCCTACTTATGATTTAAATATTATTTTGTAGTCATAATATCGATATAATATGGGTTATGTTGTATTGATGAGAAATACCTTTTTTTATGCCTTTTGTATTTCTCTGATTATCTATAAAAATGAAAAACTTAATTTTATTTTTTAATATTGTAAACATATTTTACATTTAAATAAATTAACATAATTGTTTTAGTTCTTTTAGTATTGTAAATACTAATTGTTATTGTTGTGTAAGTACATATAGTTTCATTGATTCATACATTAAGATGGTTGAATATGTAAAAATGCGACTAAAAACGGTAATTGTCAAAATAACACTAATCACAAA
The DNA here is from genome assembly GCA_019022885.1 of Schlechtendalia chinensis. NCBI lineage: Eukaryota > Metazoa > Arthropoda > Insecta > Hemiptera > Aphididae > Schlechtendalia > Schlechtendalia chinensis. Next base: position 12,593,511 of record CM032345.1, on the reverse strand, counting down.
ATAGGCTAGCTACATTATTGATCCTTAATAATTTTTAAAATGGCAGTAGTTTAGCCTTTCCATGCGAATGTTTATATTACCAATAATAACATAAACATGAACATTTTAATTAGTTAACACTATTTTTAGTTGTAAATTGATTTTTAATAAAATTTTTATTTATATTGAATAATTACCTACAGTTAAAATTGAATACATTTAGTGAGATCTCAACCTAGAGCGTTTCCCTTTTGTAGTTCCACTTAAACCCTTATAGTTCGATCTCTAGCTTCGGCCGAGATAATTGCAGATTGGGTCTAGGCAACGCGCAAACGGTGAAATAGATTGTGTTACCAGGTCGTAGATAGCTGCATGTTTTGTAGGGACAATTATGTATATTAACAATAATCACATAATGGCAAATTATTCTTGCTAACCATTTCTTGTTCCATTGTCTGGGGAAATGTTTGCATAGGAAGTTATACATTATACGAAATATAAATTGAAATTTTCTACGAATAGCTGTAAGCTAAATGCTTCAGACGTTCAGTTTACAGTTCAATGACCAAATCCAACTGGCTGGCAGGTTTTCCAGCCGGTATGACAGTCGCTGATTGTTTTAGATTTAGTAGACTTAGACGCTAGTAATAATTCACTCAAGGTATTGGGGTGGTATATGCGTCCACGCAACTGAAGCTGATCTTTGAAAATATAAAGGCGCAATATCCTCGGAGTATGACATACTTGTATATGATTCTGATCATATGACATACATGTTCCCTTACATTAAAATGTCTTTGTTTATTAATGCCAATTTAAAGCATGAAATTAGCATGGATTTGCAAAATAAATTTGCAAATTGTATTAATTTGGCTTAGAAGTTATATCAAAAAATCAGTGGGGAAACTGGAAAAATATGTTATTACACTTCCCCTTCCTCTCACGGGTATAATAATAATTTATATAAAAACATTTATTTAACATTTTTTAGTATGTAATTAGCATGTAATATAATAATTATTTCCAGAAATTTATAATCAATTCCCCACTTCCTTCAAAAAAACATTTTTTTAATTTGTACATGTTCACATCATTTAAAAATGACATTCATTTTCATGATTATATTTCTATTAGTAAATAAAATTCCAAATTTATAATATGAAATTATACTATGCAAATCGCATTATTTAATTCACTTAGTTTATTAATAAGGAGATAGTGAATTTGTCAAGATACAGCTTATTGAATAATAGCCAAAATCATATTAAATTACTTACAATTAAGATATACGTATTGGAATGCTTGTTTACCATTGGCATGTACTACGTGGTGAAAATAATACGACAGTTTATAATATAATACATTATTTCGTTTATCACAGCGATTCTCAACATTTTCATACCCCAATACTACCTATAAATGTTGAAAATTTTTAAATACCACTTAAAAGAATGTTCTCTTAAAACGAAATTAGGTTTAAAAAAATAATTTTAAATAGGAAATAAATAATTATGAATTTATAATATCGGTCCAAGTGAGTGTCCCAAGCATGATTATGAAATAAACACATATTTGTAGTATTATGAATAATTTTAATATTTTTCCACCAAGCTATTTCTTATGAATGCCATTTATGGTCAAACGGTGCTAATAAAACTGGTTGAGAACCAATGGCGAATCATTTTTCAAATTATTAAATCAAAAATATACGTATTTGGAAATATATAATGTTTATGGCTAGATATCATTGATGTTCATTATAATTGTTAATAAAAATTTGATTTACAAATATAAAATTTTGAACATTATATGATAATGAAACACTGTATAATAACACTCACTATTTATCCCATTATTTTCTATGATTTGATCTAGATGATGATATTAAATTTATAAAAAATAATTGTGTGTATGTATACATATAGAATAACAATCAAACTATAAATACATGTAATATTATAAATATTGTTTCCAGAGTTGTATATTTAAATATGCCGAGTACGTCTATTTATTGTCATATAAAAACATGTTTTCGAGAATTAAATAACTCTTAGAAAACTTATTAAAAACGAAAAAAAAAATTGCTCTTTTTATTCAACTGTATTTAAAGTAATGTCATTATGAAATAAAAATGAATTATTTACTTTTAAATTTTTTGAGTTTAATTCAAATGTAACTCACTATTTATTAAATCAATAGTATCAAATATAAATTATGTTAATAAGGTAAGGTGATGCAAATTAAATATAAACAGATTGCGTAGATTAACATAACTTTTAACCTAAGAGACACTTATTAGATCATTAATATCCAGCATTAATTTTTTTAAATCTACATGCATTATATATTTATATATTTATATTTAATTACAAATGCCAAATAAATCAGGTGAACAATTGTCGTATTTTTATTTTGTTTCTTTATCGATAAACTAAAGAAATGTTTATAGATATTAACTATTTCAACATTAATCTACGAGTGACTAGCTATAAGCGAGTATCGCAGTATAAAATGTTTAATAATATTTAAGTAAGAATAATATAATTTTCAGATTGTTCGGTCAGTAGAATTGGAGATTAATTCGTAAAAAATTAAAAATACGTAACTACACTGATTTTTTTTTTAATGAAGTTTTATTTATTGATTATTAAACATGTGTTTAAATATAAAGTTAGGTTAGGTATATATCATAGAAATATGTTTAATAATTATAATATGCTACAGTAATTTTATGTCTCTTTCTCCGTATAAAAGTTAATATAATCATAACTACTTTCTTTATTTTATTTTAAATTCCAATTTTAAAAAATTATATCCTATTTTATTTATACTGGTTTCTCAAATAACTATATGTTTGCTGGTGAATTTTATTTTAAATTCCAGTAAATATTTACTGGATATTAAACATATTTAAACCTAACCTATCCATGCCCTCAATACTTGTACGCGATTGTGGTCGTGCCTAGATCACTTTAATTATCGCGGTTACGGCTTCAAAACAATAACCTAAAAAACATCACTTGCCAACCATGCGTGTATTAACTTTGTTATAATTTTAATCATTTTTAATAAATGAAAATATAAGATACATCAATAGATTTGTATTAAAACCAGTGTTGTAATATTTTCGTATCATCTGACCTTAACCAAGATCGACGAAATTGTAATGCTTTAAACAATTCTACTAACCTCTGATTGAAATTTTATGCGATCTTAATTTTATAACATTCTCATTGCTATTACTATGGACGATTATAACAATTATAATATTTCTTAGCAATCATCTATTTCAAATTAAACTTTCTTAAGATAATTTTTTTTTTAAATTTCAATCTACATGATTAATAACTACATGAATTGCGTATACAAATAAAAGAAATATTTGATTAATCCTTTTATTTTTAATTATAAAGTATTATCTGAACTCATGTTATCAAAATTAATGCATGGTTCAAATTAATAATTTAAATCTTCTTTTCGAATCTAAGTTAATATAAATATTAAAATCAGTTAATATATCATTAAATAAATATGGTTAGTTAGATTGAATTATACATTTATCTAATTTAATTATTTAAAATTTCTGAAAAACATTAAGTATAGCGTTCAAAATAATTTTAAAATTTACTATCAGTGTATTTTTTAAATATAAATGATAATACATTTTCAATAACATATAGGGATATTGAATAATATTTGATTTGATTTAATTACGAATAGCTTGTTTACTATTTTAATGTGTTTTTCGGATATATCTATGTTGTCAATTTTATTCTGGTGTTTGAAAACCGTTGCTGGTTTCATCTTCAGAGACCGTAGTACTCGTTTAACTATCGTTACTACACTTTACCTTCACGGTTTTGAAACGTCAGAATAAAATTGACAACATGGATATATCCGAAAAACATGTTAATAATAATACTCTAATCCATGACAGTTTTAATGAATTCATAGCTTGTTTACATTAAAATTAAACACAAATAATACGATTATTTGTACTTGAGTAACTCTTTATATTAATGATTGTTCAACAAGCAGATGAATTTTGGTGAACAGAAATAAACTCTAATGTACTTATAATATGATACATATGATTTATTGATAAATATTGAAATTGATTTGTGTTTACTACAAAATATTAAAATAATCAAACTAAAAATATTTTGTTCTATTACTCTAAAAGAAAATTTGTATAGAATGGATAACTTATGTTTGCAGAGGATAAAAAAAATAAGGTGAGAAAAATGTATACTTTCGAAAAGATGAGAAATAGAAAAAAAAATGTGATTAAGAAGAATATATAAATATATTTTATCCACAGTAGGCATTTTTACATTAATATGGATAACATTAATTTTAAAATACGTTTATAAATGTAACATATAAAATAGCTAATAGAGTTATATTTGAATCATCTTATTTGTGTTCCCCATTTAAACTTTGTATATGTTGTTATAAATGCTTAAATATTTATATTGTATGGTAATATTTACAAATATAGGTAATTAATATTCTTACCTATACATTCTAAAAATAAATTGAAAAAATATATTATTAGTAATTATTATTTTTATAGTGGTTGCATACATGTATATTCAATTTTAATTGATACCTGTATTAGTTGCACAATATTCTATTGGTCCTAATGCATTGGTACGGCCTAAAAGTAAAAAAAAACTAATATTAATATAATTTCCAAAGTGCTAATTTGAAAGTTTTTATTGAATATAAATATAATAATATATGGGTGTAATGTGACTTGATTTTTGACTGGATATTTTAAATATAAGGTTAATATATAATAATCTATTTTAGCAATTAAATGTATGTATTAGTAAAATATATTTTAATGCTATGAAATAATCATAACTTTCGAAATTAATATTAATTTAAATATACAAATATAATTTTGGTTTAAAACCATTACAATACATCAAATATATATATTAAGTTATTATTATATTTGTAATACGTATTATGTATAACCAAAATATTTGTTTTTTTTTTTTTTGTAATTCAATTGTAAGATTAATATCTACAATATAATCTATAATACATACCAACAAATGGTAAAAACTTATTTAAACAGTGCTCATAATATGTCCTTGATATTTCTAGAGAAATATGTAAAATACAGTATTTTAATTCCTTTATTGTTAGAAACATTATAATATTATATACTAATAATTTTTTTTATATGGTTTTATTATAAAAATAATATAAATATATATATATATAAACAATACTACTTTTCAAGAAAGTTTTAGTGATTGAAGGAAAATATCATGTCAAGTGTATATCGATGTGGTTTAGTATTATCATTTCTAAATATAATTAGTCGGTTAAAAAAAAATATGTATTAAAATAATACAAATAAAGTTTAATTTTATATTATTCAATATCATTTAGTCTACTATATCATTATTTTTATAAAATATTAATTATCAAAATTGCTACCGTTAACACGAGTTATTTAATTTGAAATATTTTACATAACAAAACTGCGCACGGGCGAAGCTTGGTAGTACAGCATTATTTTATATTGAATGTTTACCAACTATTTATTTACTTATGATATCTAGCAATAGTAGAGTATTTCCGGATCATAATATTATAATACAGGGTGGGGCAGGGAATCATCCCTACTTTTGAGATAACCTTGTGATGGGAGGGGACGTGTTGGAGGAGTGGTGATAAGCTCTAATGACGCAGTTCTACAGGAAATTCTCGGTAGTGCCATCATTAGTCGTAGACATGGCTTGGTCGAATGAGTAACGCGCTTTTGCTGTCGAGACGTATTTTTCCCAAAACAAGTCTAACGTTGGGGTGCAGCGCACGCTGCGTACTCGTTATCAAATTCCCCCCCCCCCCCGAAATGCTGTTCCTGACCGAAAATCTATTTTGTTATGGGTGGAGAACTTCCATGCATGTGGTAGTGTTGTGAAAAAAAGAATTGGGGCTCAGAATACCATTCGAACTCCAGAAATCATTGAGCGTGTAAGAACATCGATTTTCCAGTCCCCTAAGCGTACTGCTCGAAAGCATGCATCAGCCTTAGCGCTTTCTAATTGTACTGCGCGTCGAATTCTCTACGAAGACCTTCACTTCCATCCATACAAGATGGTCATCGCTTAAGAACTCTCACAACGGACTGGCAAAATCAATTACAGGCATGCGAAACTTTGATTCAAAACTTGCCTCAATATGCATGTGTTTTGTTTAGTGACGAGGCGCACTTCCACATTTTTGGAAGTGTTAACAAGCGAAATATGCGTTATTGGAGTGCTGAAAACTCTAACGTAATTTATGAGAGGCCTCTACATAGTGATAAAGTGACAGTTTGGTGTGCAATCGGCAGTAAAATCATCATTGGGTCTTTTTTTTTTTTGAAGAGAACAACTATAGTTACCATAAATTCTGAGCGGTATGTAAACATAATTCAACAATTTCTTAAACCACAAAACTTCAACAGATTAATTTGGGACTTGTGTGGTTTCAGCAGGATGGTGCCATGGCCCATACTGCTAAAAATTTGATGGCTATTTTGAGAGAAATCTTTCCCGGGCACTTGATCTCTCGGTACGGTGACATTCCGTGGCCCGGGCGCTCGCCAGATTTAACGCCGTGTGATTACTTTTTATGGGGCTACCTCAAGAGTGAGGTATTTAAACATCGACCCAAGACCTTAGAAGCCTTGAAACATGCAATATGTGTCAAAGTTGCGCGCATTCCGCAAGAGATGCTTCGCAGAGTTATACAGAATTTCAAAAAACGACTACAGCAATGCATTGATAATGAAGGACATCACTTGAATGATATGTTGTTTAGAACCACATAAAATAAACTTCCAATTGTACTCTTCTGATACCAAAATAAAGTATCGTTCTAACATTTTTTGGTTTTTTTAGATTTACTTTCAAAATTAGGGATATTTCCCTGCCCCACCTTGTATATATGTAAAAATGACCGTCTGTTTCAAAATTATCCATTAAGATGTAACATAATAAACAGTACTTCACATTAAACTAAAATGCTGGTATACATAAAAAATTATCTATCTATCTATCTATTTAAATATATATTAATATATATATATATATATTTAAATATATATAAATTAATGTCTGTTTGTATATCCAATACACTGTTATGCAAACAGCGTGTGTTTTCAAACAAAAATTTAAATTTTTAATGTATGTCATTTTAAACCAAATAACCTTTAAAAGTACACGTTGTTGTATGTACTCTGTTCAATGGCAAAAAAGAGGATTACCACATTCCTACATTCCTACATTTTTATTTCGTTGATTGAAAAAATTAACTAAATTGATCAAGACATCTCAGCAGAAATACCAGATGCCTAACAGAATGTTTGTTGAAATGTTGATGTTGATAAGCATATCTGATGAAAAATGTGTGAAACGATATCCGAATTTAACTTGCCAAGACATTTATTGGAAATTATCCAAATGAAAATATTCACTATATCGCAGACTATCAAGAAATCAGGTAGGAAAACTATTACTTAAAAAGTAAGAAATAAATTTGTGGTTAACGTCGATAATTGTTTGATATTATTCTAATCACCGTTATTATCGAAAACGTACAAGACACATATTGATATCTAGTATTACAACTTTGTGAAATCGATTAAATACTTGTATATATATTTTAACAAAGAAAGCGATATGGAAGTTCTTGAAGATTCCAATAATAAGTTGGATTAGCTAGTAAATAATATAAAATATAACTCCTTGAGGTCTTCACGTGCGTTGAATGGAATAACTATTTTTATTTATTTATTTATCTAATTGATAACTATTCATAGATGATACATGAAATATATTTTGAACGAACCTACTTAAAACGAGCATACGATTTATGTTTCATCAAACTTAAAAATAAATTTTTTTTTAACATCTTTCTAAAAAATGTATAATATTCTATATATGATTTTGGTCTTATTAAAAAAAAAATGTTAGTCAGAATATAGTTTATTATAACATTCAGTAAAAGAATAATATTTTTTTAATTCAAGAAATTTAAAATATGGTTAACATACCATTCATGTTCCTTGAGTTGACTTTTTTATATTATAAAAAAAAACCAACATAATTTTTTATATAAATAAATGTAAAATTCTGCAATTAGTTATTAAATGACATTTATAGGAAGTGCACCTTATGAGTTACCTATGACATATTAATGAAATGTCATTGACTACTTAAAACTTCTTTCAACGAAAAGTAGAACAAATTAAATACATGTGAAGATAAAAAATATGACATAAATAATGATTTGGATTACATTTAAAAATTTTAAAAATTACAATAAAATCAACTTTTCCCTATAAGAAATGATTACAATACTTCCACACAGATATAGGAGATAATTAAAAATTAATATATTCAGGTAAAACCAGTACAAGCAATAGTATAGAAGTACAAATGGACAAAACCGTGAAAATTAAAATAGTAGACATAGTGAGGAAAAGTTATAATAATAGCAATAATAACAATAATAAAAATAATAATAATAATAATAATAATAACAATAATAATGTAAAGTAATAATCGTAAAATTAATTTTTGATGAAAAAGTGTTCAAAGTAGTCAGTGTTTATATTCCACAAGTAGAATACGAAAAAAAGACAAGAAAAAGTTTTTGGTGAGAGTGATGAGATGATGCAAGGGATACCAGGTAATGAAGATGCGGTGATGGGTTTGGATATGAATGAATATGTCAGTAGTGATAGGAGAGTATACATAGAGGATATGATTTGGGGGAGGGGGGAGTTGATGAGGATGGAGAAAAAGTTCTAGATTTATCACAACCATATGATCTTGCAGTAGCCCATACCTATTTTAGAAAAAGTGAAGAGCATTATATAATCTATAAAATAAGGCGTAGTAGATCGCAGATTGATTATTTTATATGAAGGAGAGAGTGTAAAGCAAGTAAAGGATTGTAAATTAATCTCTGGTGAAGATGTCGTAACACAACTTAGATTTATGGCAATGGATTTGCAGTTTAGGGGAAAAAGGGTGTATAAAAAAAGATCACAGGTAGGGAGTCGATGATTCGATGATGGAAATAAATAAAGGACAAAAAAGTCTTTTGAGAAGATAAAGGAAGGGTGGTGTGAAATGTTGAGTGGAATAGGATTGATACTTGTGTAAAAAATATCTCAAAGGATATTGTTAGCGAGAATAGGAGTAGTGTGCCACAAAACTAAGAAATAAAGATGTGGGATAAGGAATTTCAGAGAATTATAGTGAGTATGAAAAAATAATTTATAGTATGACAGAGTAACAGAAAGAGAAAACATTGGGTAGAATACAAAAACTTGTATGAGAAAGCAAAAGGGGCAGTAAGCAAAAATAAGTTTGAGAAGTATGATGAGTTGTATGATAAGTTGGGAACAATGTAAGATGAAAAAAAAATTATAGATTTGCAAAAGTTAGAAAAAAATGATCCAAGGACTTTTAAATATTATTTGTGTAAAAAATGATAATATGAGATTGTTATCAAATGATGAGTATGTAGAAAAGTAAGAAAGCGTATTTTTAAAAAAAAAACTGAATGAAAAGTATTCAAGAGAGGCTGTAAAGGATATTTCATGGAACAGTCTAATAGATTTAATTAGTGAAAAGGAGGTATGGTTCTGTGAGGGTGATGAAAAAAAAAGTGGTAGGACCAGACAAGGTCCCAGTAGAAGTGTGGAGATGTTACGGGATGTAAGCATAAGGTGGGGGAAAGATCTTTTTAATAACGTGCTAGTAAATGGTTAAATACCATAATAGTAGATAATGAGTGTTGTGATACCTATATATAAAGGCAAGGTGATATACAAGTATATGGAAATTATAGAGGTATATCAATGTGGTAGATGATATGTACTCGTGTCAACTACTAGTGTGTGAGAACAAAATGGATTTAAGTTATGGGTAGGTGTGCACCAAGGATCTTCTTTAAGTCCTTACCTGGTTTCTTTAGTAATTAATGAAATTACAAAAGATATACAAGTTTAGATACCATGGTATACAATGTTTGCTGATGATATAGTTTTAACATACCTGAACTTGGTTCACTCATGACAAAGTACCAAGTTCAAACCAATACCAATTTTCGCACGTAATTTGCAATAATTAGCAAGTCACCCAGAAATAATTAAAAAATTCATAAAAATAAACTTAAAACATTATTTTTTGAATAGTCTCTTATGAAATGAAGATCAAGGTATAATAATAGTAAAATTAAGGATAATTTTTTAGATAATTTGCTATTTAAAGAATGTGAAAATAATTTAGTTAGAAATTGTACTGACTTAGTATTTTCTAACAATAAAAAATACTCTAAAATCAGCATTAAGAATGAGTTTCACATCTACCGAAATTACAATTGAAGATTTTATCATAGGCATAGAAATAAGGGTTAGCCATAAAGATTTTCAAAATCAAAATATACCTAGGAAATAGTGCTTACAATTTATCCTAAAAATTTAAACTAAAAAAAGTTAAAGCAAAACAATTTCAATAAAAATGGAAAAAAATAATAAAGATTGCTTATATCTAAAAACAGATAATCGGAATTCTATAGTATATATGTGGAAACAAGACTAAATCAATAGGGTATATAAAATGATAAATGATGGACCATATAAAGAAATAAAAAAAAATTCTTGGTTTAAAATGATTAGAGGATCAGCTAAAATAATAAATAATTCAAAATTAATAATTGAAGAAAAAGTAAATTTTTTATTAAAAAATCAAATCCTCAAATGCCTAAAATGTATGCAATAACGATATTCGTACACCAGGAGAAAAAATGAGACTAGTTTCGTTTAATATAGGTGCTCCAATTTATGGTTTGGAAAAATATTAATTAGGATAACCTTTCGCTAAAAAACTACATTGAACTCATCAATAAATAATCAATTTTCGATCCTAAAAATAACATGAAATTAATCTCTTTTGACGTGGTAAACTTGTTTTCAATTATTATAACTGATATCACTTTAAATTTTTTTAAAAATTGGTTAGAATTATCAAAAATAGAAACAAAGAAAATTAATGAATTTTTAAACTTAACAAAATTATGCATGAGCTTAAATGTTTCCCAATTCCAATTATTCCAATTATTTTGCATTTATATTGTTTTTAACAAAAATATTTTCATATTTTCTCGTCAAAATTCTAAGTCGTAATTAGTGGTTAAGAAAAATATATTTTCGATTTAAATAAAAATAAATTATAATTAGGAAAACACACTTATGTATAATTTATATACTTATGTTAAAATATCCATGTTTCAGGGCTGTCTTTGCATTTCCATCCCCTAAGAAATAAAAATGACTAATAATTATATTTGTTCAATGATACTAATTGATTGCAGATTATTTTATAGCTATAATAAACAACATACTCGTATATTATTTTAAATCTACAAGTGAACTTTTCAATTTACATATACAAATGATTATATGCAACAGAATGTCTTACTGATAAAACCTCCTCGTTTCAAAAAGTCTAGAAAATAATGTGGTAAAAATAAAGATATTTAAAATATAATATGTACATGTTATTAACATATGTAAAAATTATTTATGATAGGTATTGTATTAATTTAGTGAATATATAATACATATTTACTAAATTAAGTCAATACATATTATATACTATATAATGCATACATTTATTTTGCATAAATATATGTGGTAATAGGTAATATTAATAGAATCAAATCGTTATATTATGGATAGAATGAAGTCAATGTTTATTTTATACCGATCAAATATAATTCACATACATTAGCAATAATACATGCGTAATACAAGAATAATACATACATTAAGAATAATAATAATTAATATACCTTTTATCATACAAAGTTTGAGGTCTTACACACGTATTATAAAATATGAATATATTACTATACGTATTATTTATGTACACAAAAATGAATAGGGATTTTCCTCGAGCACGCCATAACTTGAGTACGTCTTTACCGATTATCTTGATTTTTTTTTTTTAATGAAAGAGTACATCATGAAAAAGACTTTAAGCTTATCATTATCATGTATCACACAGGTTCGGGCTCTTCGTCTCATCTCCGTTCGCGTGACACGTATCGACATTGTTTGACGTAGTTGAGGCACACATTGCTCCATTCTACGGACCAACTCTTCGCGTGTTCGCACTTCAGTTTGGTAAATGAGTCTTAAAAAATCACTACACGAAAAAATCATGTGGTGAAAGGTGTGGTGACCGTGCTGGTCATGGGACAGAACCTCCTCTGCCTATCCACACCGGGTAATTGAGATCAAGATACTGCCGGACAGTCAAAGAAAAGTGTGGTGGTGCTCCGTCATGTTGGAAAATCATGTTTGCACGTATAATGTAATGTTACATCTTCCAATAGAATAGGTAATTTATTTTCCAAAAAACAAAGGTAGGACTCACCAGATGGGTTCTGTGGCAGTCCGAAATAGGCCCAATTATTTGATCTCTAATGACCCCGAACCACACATTGAACATGAAGCAATATTGGAACTGCTGCTGACGTACCAACCGAGGATTTTTATATGCATAAAAATGTCTATTATGGATATTAAATATTCCCTTTCTTGTAAATGTAGATTGTTGGTCCATAGTATTCGACGAAGAAAATCGGGGTCATCAATATCGTTGTGGAGAAACCAACACGAGAAGTGCACTAGAGATTGGTAGTCCCGCTCCACTAGCCCCTGAGCTCTCGTATAATGGTATGGATGTAGCTTTTCCTGTTCGATTGTTCTACAATCCAATGTGACACTTTCACGCGTGCACTGATTTCCCTTTGGATGATTTCTGGTTACGTTGAACCAAATTCAGTATATCATCTCAACGTTCTTCAACACAACTGCCACCTTCTCTTAATGCACGCTGGAATGTACCTCTTTTTCGGAGATTTCTGTGAATAGCTGCGACCGTTGGATGACTGGAAGCTTAACGGATTGGGTAACGTTGAATATATTCTCTTCTAGCTGCTAAAGAGATTCCGTCACACAAACCGTACACAAAATTCATGTCTGTGAGTTCTCAAAGAGAAAGGCATTATGAACGCGCTCAAGTAGGTACGACGGTGCGCAAACAACTAATTAAATAAATTGAATACTAACTGATTTGGATATGAAAAGACGGAGAGGATAAGGGATAGCCAGACAGTTTTCCAGGAATCACTCGCCTCAAATATTGAGAGTAGTGTTTCCTGGAATTTTCTACCGAATAACAGTATCAAATCATTCTCAGCAAATGCTGATAAATTAGAAGGGACAATTTTCATAATGAACGTACACATCACTGGCACATTACAAATTACAAATAGGTACTAGCCTACCTGTTTTTTGAAAAATCATTCTAAACATTTTCACAAATTATGTACCACCTAACGTTTTTTAACACGTTTTTCGAAATTTCTCATCAAAATGCCTATGTAACTGCTTATGTAAGTACATTATTTTGAAGGTAATAGGAAGACAAAGTTTTTGTCAAATTCGCACATTTTTTTACAGAAAAAATTTTTATTTTTCTTACAGATGAATTTTTTTTAAACATTTGAATTTCAAATTTGTAATGTTTAATTATTAAGTTTTTGGTAATAAAAATAAATTTTCTTGAGTAAAAGGAATCTCCATTATAGAAAATTTAAAGCTCTTTCCAATGGTGCTTTCAAAATTATCATGAAATTAATAGTTCACGAAATAAAAGTCAATTTATGAGTAAAAGTAATGTTTTTTGAATAAAACGAAAAACGCGATATAACTCCAAGTCAGTTGAGATTTGAGCCATGGTTCATTGAACTTTTTTTGTTGCTTTTGAGATTTACAACGACTCCTATTATTTTTTAAATGTTATACCCAATCACCCTATATAAAGAATTATCGAATGTGAAATCAGAATAGTTGTAATTATGCACACCGTACAACGCCATCCGCCGTGTTATCTAACCAAATTTTATGTGTCAATAGATATAAATAATAAGCTAACGGATCATAAATCGTTAAATAATAATATCACCGTTCTATTGTTTGCCCATAATTAACCGATGCAGAAATTGACGGAAGACCTGACTAACCTAACCTGAATGCTTACTCAGTATGTTTTAATTGCAGGTATGCTTTACGATTAAAACATTCAAGTTGATTTGTGAGTTTTAGTGAACCAACCAGGTCTAAAACCATGTTTATGTTTAAAAGGCTGTTACGGAATAGGTTTAAGTAATTTTTCAAAATTTGAGGCAAGAAATTTTTTTTAGATAAGCCTGTATTTGTAGCGTTTTTCAAGATGTTGAATGTAAATAAGAAAAGTTTAGTTCCTAAATAGATTTAAATTTTCCAGTTATATAAGGTCAATCATAAATTTTTGTAAATAAAGAATGATAAAGCAAATATTCAAAATTTGGGAAGAATTTCGAGAATTCCATCTAGTCCAGGATTAATATTAGAATGCAAATTTCCTAATTCGCAGAAATATATCTAAGAAAAAGAATTGAAGGTTAAGTAAATCAACCATATCAATTTAAAGGAGTGTTAATATTATATAAATTAAGAGTATCATTCGCGTATACCGAGCAAAAACAATCTTTAAATTATTCTGATATTTAATGACTACTTCATTTAGAATTATTAATAAATTTTGTAACTGATGGAATATAATTGTTATATTTTAGATTTTTGATGTAGTTCCAAAATGACTTTGGATTTAAAAATAATTTTAGTATATAATATTGAGTTTCTGTATAATTACCAGCACACATGAATTTCTTTTCATGGTCTAATAAATTTTTTCCAAGCTCTAAAGTAATAAAAATTGGCATTGTAGTTTGTTTTCATTATAAATGTTCATAATTTACTTCAAAATATATGATAATAACTTTTTTAATTATTTTAGCCACAATATGTAATAAATATATACTAGACATTTTGTTTATTAGTTTTGATTGACAAATTTATTTTAGATAATAATTTAGTATTATTTTATAAAATAAGAGTAGTATAAATTTCATTTATAAAAAAAAAAATTTAAATTCTTATAGACGTATAAATTATGTTTATCTAATAATTTACTACACGCTTAAACAGATTTAATATAATTATTTATATTTTTCTTGGTTTCAAATAATATTTTTAATAATTCTACATTATTTGAACAATGATAATTAGACATTTTATAATAATAATAGTACACTGTATATAATATAATTCAGTACATTAAAATATTTACATGAGAAATTAATGCGAACCTGTTATGTAAACCAAACACCATTCCATTGGTGTTTGAATCATATTATCTGTGTAAACTAAAAATTGGAAAATTATTTCTAAATATAATTGTCCCATACCTTTAAAATAATTGTTTTTTTATGAGTTGACACAAATGCTGCATACTTGAAATAGCTTCATAAAAGAGATCTTTTATATATTGACGTATGATATCTAATTAATTTAATTATTTCTATTACAGATGTTCATTATCAAATGTGAAAAACATAAAATTGCTCTAATTTATCAAATATCATCTAGTATAAAATTATCACCTTTGTGTGGGCCTTGTATATATCGCGAATTTACTAGAAAAATGAATTTGTTTTTTTATTATGGATACATGTTTATGACCTAAATAATATGATATCATTTAATACAATTTAAAGAATCATAAAACTGTTTCATAAAATTCGCCAAATAATACATTAAACTCTTAAGATAAAACAAAGATAGAACTAAATACACATTATTAATTTAGATAAATATTCTTTATGTACTTCACGCGCAAGTTTATTAACTATATTTTATAATTTAAGTGTATTGGACAACTGGTTTGAACGTTAATGTTCTTTAAAATAAAATCTAACTATAAAAATGCAATAATTTCACCGTCATGCAAAGAAGTTTTTTACAATTTTACAGTTGAGATTATAACGATCCTATTTCAAGCTCTTATCTATTCCTAAATTTTCCTAATTATTCATAATTCGTCTTCCTACGTTGCCTGATAATTTATTAAAAATACTACCAAGATAAATGTAAATTTTACATTCGACAACTATTGATTTGAAACACGAAAATTGCAAATGTATGAATAAAACATCATGACATAGAATTTTAACTATCATGGCAAGCAATACAATTTTCCGAGACGACATTTTTTGTTATTATGTTTTTAACATAAATAAGTTTATTGGAAATGTCTAGTTATTTTCAACGCGTAATTTCCGAATAAAATCTAGACACAGAAAAATGACAATAATGATTTTGTAGTGATTACAATTTCATATATATATATCAACAAACTAGGACAATCGTATTATTGTAATTAGTAGACGCATTCAAAAAAAAAAAATTCAGTATATGAAATTACCTATATCATTTGGTAAAAAATATGAATTTTTTAACTTATGAATATATTGATGCTTTCATGGATTGATAATTTCTTGACATTGTTTTTAGATATATCCATGTTTATTAACCATTTACTAACTTACTATTTAAATTCAAATATATATGTTTAAATGCATCTGTACTGCTAAAATTTCCTAGACAGAGTGAATAATAAAATAGTGTGAACTATATAATATTATATTGTGTTTTATATAATTTAAAGAAAATCCATAATATAGGTAATTATGTTTACGAAATTATATCACAGATGTCTATTGAATAATTAATTACATAATAATTTTATTTGTTAGTATGAATTGCAAAGGTATTATATACCTATAATACCATAAACAAGTATGTTATCTACGTACGATAAATGTAAACAAATTACTACAAAATAATATTAACTTTTTAATCCTCCAATATTTATGAGTTGATCTAGATATCCATTTAACATTTATTAATAATTATTAATAAATTTATAATAAATATTTAATTAGAACTACATTACTTTGTGATTTAAGTTTATAATATTAAATAATATAATTTGTATGATTATTATCATTAACAATTTTTAGTTATAAATGTATTTCGGAATTAAACGTTTGATTATTACTTTTTATTTTCTAACTTAATAATGAAATCTTATATGTGAAATATAAATACAATTAAAACATTCACAAACTATATGATCCCATTTTACCCATTCATAAAATATCACCTGACATAATTCGGTTGAATTTAAAGAAATATTTATCAAGATTATACATTTTGTAATCTATGTATTTATCGAAATTAGAATTTATAGCTAGCGTATAAAAATAATATTGATGACTAATTGAGTTATTCAATAGTGTAAAACAATTAAATTAAATATCTATAAATCAACTAGTTTATTTATCAAAATTACAGCAGAATATATCTTCAATATTTGTTATTATTTAATATAATTATCTTATGAATTAAAAAAATAATTTATACGTTATTATATTAGTTTAGAAAATATGTTAAAGTTGAATAACACAATTTTATTTAATGACGAAATATCATTCACATTCAAATTAAACACAAATAATACGCATGTTGGTATTTGATTAATTTTATTTCTGTTAATAATTGATCATGTGTAGATTATTTTTAGTGAATAGGAATACTATGTGATGTAGGTAAAAGTATATATATATATATTTAATTTGATACATGGCCATTTATTGGTATATATATAACTTTTTATGGTATCTGCAAAGTATGATATTTCTTAAATTTAAATTATTTTTAAGTTTCAAAGAAATATTTTAATAAAATAAAATAAAAGTATATGAGATTAGTGAACTTAGGTGAAAACTAAACGAATAATGAATAACTAAGAATGTAGCA
Organism: Schlechtendalia chinensis; assembly: GCA_019022885.1. Taxonomy (NCBI): domain Eukaryota; kingdom Metazoa; phylum Arthropoda; class Insecta; order Hemiptera; family Aphididae; genus Schlechtendalia; species Schlechtendalia chinensis. The sequence goes on along the minus strand of CM032345.1, from coordinate 12,575,738 downwards.
AAAATGAAATTAAAATAAAATAATGATTAATGTTAAATTATATTTAATAAAATAAATATAATTTAAATTATATTTATGTTTATAGTATAATATATTGTAATATTTAAAAAAACTAGGTAACCAATATCTTACGCAAACAATCTAAAATTAAATAAAAAATAATGCAGCTTTAACAATTAGTATTTTTATTTTAAATTCACATATATATATATATATATATATATTATTTCAAAATGATATCATGTAAAAATAATAATAACTATTATTATTCGAATGATATTTAGGCGTGTTAGAGTTAGTAATTCAAGAATAAATGTGAAATGAAGTTAGAAAAATGTAAAATAAATGTCAGATTGGCTGGATGGGTGACTGCTCATAGTAGAAATTCAAAAAATACTATGTTAAAGTTCTGTAATACGGAATTTGTTAAAGGTACAGAAATGAGAATAAGGAGTTGGGTGGTTACCACATTCAAAGACAAAATACACATAAAAAATTGTACAAATTATAGAGAAATAACATTTTCCAGCCATAGTTTGAAGATATGGGCAAACATATTAGAAAATCTAATAAAAAATGATTTAATTAGAATAGGATATCGGTTTAGATTTATGCTAGGAAATTAAAAAATGGAGCAGCTGTTTTTTAAATGGTAGTAATATGTACAAAATAAATTAATACAAAGATAAGAAAATGTAGTAATGTATGACTATAAACTATAAACCCAGAGTTACAAAACTAATTACACTTTAACTGCATATACGTATTTCGAAAATTACGTTGTCATCCTCAGCGCGAACCAACTACAACTTAGTAGTAGTAGTAGGAAGAGTATCTAATTCACGTTAACGATGACAACGTAATTGTCGAAATATATATATGCAGTTAAAGTGTATTTTTATTTTGGCGACTTTGAGTTTATAGTGTATAGTATAAAAAAGTCACAAGTTCTCAAACATATTTTAGTAATTGGTGTATTGTTTCCATATATTAAAAAAAGGCTGATAGCAGATTTTCCATAGAGATTAATTAATGGTGGACATTTATGACAAAAAAATTTACCAAAGATGTATATAGTTGTATTAATGTATCTAAAAGTATATGTATGAAGCAACGAGTACAAAAGTAATGAGTTTTTGTGGTAAAACAGAGAGTTTCAAAGTAAGAATTCGTCAAATATCTACTTTGAATCTATATTTATTTTTCTTGATAATTGATGAAACTAAAAGAGTTATTAAAAAAAAATGTCATGTGTATGCAGTATGTAAAATTCATTGTGCTGCATGGTAAGTGTCTGGAGGAAATTAATAATCGGTTTGAAATTGGAGACCAACATTTGAAGGTAAGACATATAAGAATTAAATAATTAAAGGACTAGGAATAAAATTTAACATATAAAATATGATTTTCATTTAAAGAAGCAATGAGTCAAAAATGATAGGCAAGTTATTTGGGTATGTGGTAAGAATGTTGAAGTGATGAAGTTGAAAGGTTCAAGTATCTTACTTATAAGAGAAAAATATATACTTATTACGAGAAAATATAGTAATGGATAATTATAATGAAGATGAGAATGTCAAGGTGGCCTAACGGAGTGAATAAAAATGATAGAAGAGTCGAGCGATGTGGGTAAATTCATATAGTTGGGTGAGAGGGGATAAATAAAATTAGAATATTAAATATTAATTTAATTCTTGTTTATTATAACGTGGGCAGTAGCGGCGCTAGAGGGGGCAAGGTAGGGCAAGCGCTCTACCCAAATTTGAATTTGCTCCACCCTTTTTCCGTTTGTTGAAGAACAAACGAAAATATAAATTTCAAGTATTTATGTATTTGCTGTGTTTCATATGTTTCGCTGTGTAACTCGTCGTTTTTTTTTTTTTATGTGCATTTGTTTAGATAATACACCACAGAATACACAACCATTTAATTTGATTTCAAAATTGATTATATTTGATCAGAAAACGCTAATACTACAGTATTTTTCATGTATTTCAATAATTTATATTACACCCATGTAGACGGGTTTTCACTAAATTCCATGATCAATTCGCCATGATCTTGCCCCCCCTAGAAAAAATGTCTGGTGCCGCCACTGAACGTGAGGTTAATTATGTAATTATAATTCTTCTTAATTTAATTAATAATATTTAGATCAATATTATTGAAAAGATGTATTCATTATTTACAATATGGAAACATTTTTTTGGAGAAAATTGTTTAAGATCATTTGACTTATTCAATGCCTATTAGAACGCTGAAAAAATATTTTACATCAAAAAAAGTTATCCAACTAATATGTTTAACTTAACACTCCACAAGAGTTACACTTTTATAAATTAATAGTTTATACAAACGTATTTAATTTATCAATACATACTATTGTGTTAAATATAATACATATTTTATGTGTATTTATTTAATAGAGAAAAACAAATTTATTTCCATGTGGATAGAAAAAACTATGTAAGTTAAGAGAATTTTTTTTTAGTAGGCGTAATATCTTTCGAGGAGAACTATTAACAATAATTATTTTTATATTTATATCTAGTTATTAAAAAACAATTATTAAACTGAAAATAAAAAGGGTATATGTTACAATATCAAAATACGTATATGTTAAATTTTATCGAACGATATTGATAAATATGTTTTTAAAACAAAAAATAATTATTGGAATGTAACTTATTTTCTTTCTATTAACATATCTAATTACAGTAAGAACATTGTTTGAGAAATCATTGAAGGAGATGGAAAATGAAGAATGTAGTAACAAAAAATGGCATCTAACTTTCATGAGTTATCATATTATTTTGGAGAATTTATTATACTTATACTTATTATTAACTGTTTTAAAAATTGGAAAACATTTTAGATATAAAGGAAAAATATTAACAAATTGTATACCGGGTACGTCAATAATTGAGATAAATTATAATATTTTAATATTCTGCTGGAATTAGATTTACGATTTTAGGAATAATATTAAGGCTTGGTACGTATCCGCAGTTAATTTTAAATTTCTTAATGACACTTTAAAATGTTACATGGTTCAAATATGACAATATAATTGTTTAAGACCTTTTTTATGAAAACGAGCAACAGATTTAATTAAAATATGACTGTATATTTCGAACGGTAGTTCAGTTTATATAATGCTACTCGGATGTTCCTAGTGGTATTTCGAGTAATGTTTGTAGAATTAAGTTAAATAGATAAAAGTCATAACTCAAAGTTTAAACAAATACGCGGTCCCATGTAAAATTTACGATAAAAATCATTATGCAATTTGAAGATTAGGCCCAAAGTACAGTTTTTATTACACATTACTCAATACATTTCACGACTAAATATTTAACATTAATACATAAAGCATATTATATCAAAATATGTAAAACATAGTTTCTTTATAAAATTACGGTTGCGTTCTATATATATGTAATCAAGAATTTTTTAATATATTTTGTTAACTATTCATTTGTTAAATACAAATAAACTCAGTCAGCAGGACCAGTATTAGAACAAATTTAATGATGTTTTTACGTTATTAATATATTCATTTATGTCGTTCACATACAAATAAATAATACCATAATAACATATTAAATAACTGTTACCATAATACTTCAGTTTTAAAACTAAATATATGACTAGGGTAATTAAATGTGTATATCATACTTACAGTTGGCTTTAGAATTTTTGACAGTCATAATTATAACAATTATAACAAGAGCGAAAACGTACAATTTTTTTGTCGAACCCATGTTCAATGTATTTTGGTTATGGTTCAACTATAGTTAAATTATAACAAAATTACTGCAATTGACTTGAATATACGAGTGTCGAGAAATTGTGGTATCAAGTAAACAATTGGTAAAATGTACATTACTATTTACGTAGCTGAATACTTATCGTTAATATATTAAACATAAAGTGTACATATTGTAAAATTAAAAAAAAAAAAAAATTATTGGTGTGTTATTTAGACGAATTTTATATTTCAATATCCTTACATGATCAAATTCCCTATCTGTATGAAGAATTCAAGATCATAACTTTGTTTGTACTATTGAATAATGATCTATGTCCTTACAAATTGATTTTGTAGTTATTTAAATACCAATGAAAATTATGTGGACTTCAATCATTTCTTTCTTTTAATAATTAACAACGTAATGATAACAATATACGTAGTATCACAAAAATCTTAAATTATAGTAAATTTTATATTTATTTTGATTAAATAAATGCACATATTAATTATAATTAATTATAATTATAATTATAACTAGTTATTTCTTAAAGTCGTAATCTATTACTTCTTAATCACGTACTAGTTATTAATTATTATTTAATAAAAAAAATCATAGCTCATTATTAGAATTATGATGTGTTCTAATAGTATTTTATTATAACGTTTCAAGATGATACAAAATTTTTTATACACAGCAATTCGGTTAAACATCGTATTGGAAACATATAAATAATCTTGATATTTACGTTAAATTTGTTGCTAGTAAAAATACGAAATATGTGTTTGTACCAAGAGTTTATTTATTGTATATTTTATACATTGTATACAAATTTACTTATATATGTAATTGATTCGTAACATGAGAACGTTCCAATTCAAGTCCAAACATACACATATTAAATTATTGAGTTCTTTATAAATTGTTATAATTGAAAATATAATACTTAAATTACAGGAAATATAATTAAATAGATATTAAAGTCTTATGGAAAGAGTAAAAATAATCATTGATTATTTAGATATATGGATTATTGAAAAAACCATGAAAAATCTTATTCTTGGTTTTAATTCCTCAATAAAAACCACAAATTTACCTGAAATATGACAGTACTGAGAGGTGGAGAAATGTATAGGTAATATACTACTTCAAACATTGCGTTAAAAAAAAATAAAACAATGGTCATTGCATTTTCCAGAACTCTATTTTCTATGAAAAATATATATTTAACATAATTATTGATAACAGCCAATAGAGAAAAGTTTTTACATTATTCGCATTGTATTGGTTTCCATTAACACTATAAAATTAAGCACAGAATAATTTGGAACGGGTGTAGTTTATATACACACAAAAAATTAAGAACTCCAATTAAGTTTATAAGTAAAAATACGTATTGTAATATATGAGTAAATACATTATATATTTATGCATTTAAAAATCGTACTGAATTTCGTAACATTTTTCTAATAAAATCTGTAAGTATATGTATTATACCTAAACATTTAAGTTCACCTATTAAATTAATAATTTTTCTTTAGGCGTATTTTAGAAAGTAGTGAACATTTTCAAAAGTAGTCATAATATCGATTTCTAATTTTTTAATTTCATAAATTTGTATCCGTTGAATCCCATTTTTTATAGATATCGTCTTGAACATACAATATGCAATTTGTACATAACTATCCACTGATTACTTACTCTTAAACATATTTTATAGAAATCTGGTTCAACTGAGACAATTAAAGATTTACTTAAATCTATTTACTATATACTATCATTGTCATATCATCGACTATAACATATAATTTGTTTGTAAATTTAAAAAAAAAAGAATCTGTAAATTATTCAGAAAAAAATATTTCATTTTAATAACATGAGATAAATTAATCATATTAGAGCTTTTTAAGGTCTATTATTTTGTAGCCTGTTCTAAACTAGTAAATAAATATTAAGTCCAAGACCAGATCGGGCCGATATAATAATTTTATTAGGATTAAACCAAAATCAGGCAATTTCTTTATGTATATATATATATATATATAGAGAGAGAGAGAGAGAGAGATAAAAGAATTGGTCTCTGTATGTTATCGATGCCTGGCCAAACCGCTGCATAGAATTTGATAGGGTTTTTTCCTATGTACTCAGCGTAGACCTGGGATAGTTTTTGTCTCTTAAAAGTTTTCAAAATACAACTCCTTAAAGGTTTCAAAACCCGACACCAGTAAACCGGTGGTTCTTCACAACTACGAGTTGTTACCTTTCACCGTAACTAAGTGTGACGTCAGATAGTTACCAAGGGCAACTGTCATATGTCTTTTATAAAGATTCTCGCATGGTTTTTTATTAGTTTGTCATTAGAAAATACAATTTCTCAGTTTTCTTGTGTAATTAGTAATGTTGCGCCTTGCAATTGTGTAGGTAGTTTGCGTGTAGTAGCAATGGTAATGTAGCCTTTATCGACTTTTATCGTCAACGTTTTAGCGTCGTACGTGAAAATTAAATGCACATTTTCAAAATCCAACGGCAAATTTATCATCGTGCTTCTACCTCTGTCAGATTTTGATTACAAATTTTTTCACTATATAATCGACAGTTATGCCCCCCCCCCCCAATGGAAATCGATTGACCGATCTACATCTGCAGCACGAACGATAAAGGCCTTTCGAACTTCCGAAACAACCGAGCAACAAGCATCACGACTGAAAACCATGCGAGAATGAGCTGCTCAAGCCCGATCGACTTATACCATTGACCAACGAAGAACAAGTCGGACGTTAAGAAGAGAACACTATGATCGATCCAGAGGGACGCTGCACGTTGAATTGGATCTTGCTGTGTTCCATTACGATGCGGAATATGACTACAGTTGCCAACGAAGAGTCGTCATTGGAAAAATGAACAAATTATGCGAATCTTGCCGTGCATTGAAATTTAAAAGGAAACACCAGGAATGTGCTGTGCAGATGGAAAATTGAAATTGCTAGAATTGTCATACTTCCGGCTACATTTGGAAAAAGCTCACGACATATTTATGAATACGCACAAGATGCAATGACGTACACTCGTGCATGTGACTGTCCGGATTTTTTCATAACATTCACGTGCAATCCTACGTCGGATGAAACTAGAGAACTTCTGTTGCCTAGAAAATCATTTTCGGATCGCCATGACATTATTGCACGTGTGTTCAAACAAAAATTGAAATCTTTTATGGATTTCATTCACAAGTATCGTGTTTTCGGTGAGACACGTTGTTGGATGTATTTCATTAAATATCAATCTACGCTTATTCGAAGTCATAACCAAAAACATGATTTATGGCCCACGTTGAGCGATCAACACCAAATCTCTATGCATGAAAATGGGAAATGCAGGAAACGCTATCCAAAAGCCTTACACGCCGCAACCATCACTGGCAATGATGGATTCATGGATAACTCTCTAAGACGTTCAAAGTACACGTAAAAGTCGAGTATAGCAATTCAATAAAATCCATCAAATACATATGCAAATATATTAACAAAGGATTCGATATGGTAGGTTTTAGAGTGGGAAATGCATCTGCTCCAATCGATGAAATTGAAAGATATCAATTAGGACGCTACATTAGTAGCAATAAAGCTGTTTGGCGTATTTTCTCATTTTCTATTCATGAATTTTGTCCATCAGTTGTTTATTTGGCTGTGCATATTGAAAATGGATAGCGCGTATATTTTACAACGGAAAATGTACATGCATGAGCATTTTTGCCAACGCAAACACGTTGTTTAACTGCGTTTTTCTCTTTGTGTACGGATGATTTGTTCGCAAGAAAGCTTCTTAACTCAGAAGTGCTAAAGTACTACACATGGAATACATCAGCCAAAATTATCAACGTCGTATACAGGGCAAACCAGTTGAAAGATATCCGAATTTATATACGTTCGAAGTTTTAGGCCGTCTCTACACGGTTCATCCAAAAAATCAAGAATGTTTTGACTTGCGATTACTTTAAGTTAATGTACGTGGACCGAAATCCTTCCAAGAACTGAAAACAGTTAATGGCGAAGTATATGCGACCTATCGAGAAGCTTGCCAGAAATTAAATTTTCTTGAGAACGATGCCCACAGGGACACAGGACTCGCTGTTGCATTAAATACTGCTCAACCACAGAAAATACGTGCATTATTTGCGATATTATTGACAGCGTGTTTCCCATCCAATCTAAAAGATCTTTAAGAAAAATATAAAGATGACATGGGTGAAGACATCCTACGTCGTTTGCGATCAACGAATATCAACATGCAATTCACACCAAACGTGTATAATGAGGCGTTGCTTTTGATCGAGGTTGTATGTTTGGCAATCGCTAACAAAGAATTGGTGCATTTAGGTATGCGTGCACCGATATGATCTACTAATACCGCATATGATCGTGATTTGCAACGTGAAATACAATTTGATATCGATGACTTGGGTACATTTGTTAAAAATAATCTTCCAAAATTGGTTTCAGAACAGCACATTGTTAATGATATCCAATCATGGAGGCAAAAAACAATCATAGCGGTGGATTGTACTTCATAGATGCGCCCGGAGGTACAGGAATAACGTTTCTCATTTCTATGATGTTAGCAAATATACAATCACAGAAAAAAAAAGCACTGGGAATTGCGGTAACACTATTGAACGGTGGTCGAACAGCACTGAAATTGCCGTTGAACATGCAAACCACTGAGATGCCAACATGCAATTTAAAAAAAAATTCTGGTATCGGCAATGTTCTCCAAACATGTGAACTTATCATATGGGACGAATGCACAATGGCTCACAAAAAAGCTTTAGAAGCGCTTCATCGTACACTGCAAGATTTGAGGGGTAATAGACAGCCTTTTAGTGGAGCACTCATTCTATCGTCATAGAATTTTCGACAAATTCTGTCAGTTATACCATGTTAACACCCGCTACTTCATGAACTTCATGCATGTCTCAAATCCTCAGTTTTATGATAAATTGACTTTGAAAACCAATTTGCGTGTTCAACTACAAAATGATGCATTCGCCGAACGTTTCGCAAAACAATTGCTGAATATTGGGAATGGGAAGTTACAATTGACTATTCTACACAATGTTTCCCATTGCCAACAAACTTTTGTAAGATGATATCTACCGAACACGAATTAATTCAAAACGTTTTCCCAAATATTGAGCGGAATTATAAAAATCATCAGTAGCTTAGTTAACGTGCTATATTAGTAGCTACGAACAACGATGTCAATGCCATCAATTTCAGAATTCAAGACGGAATAACAGGCGATGCGACAGCGTACATGTCTATCAATACTGTGATGAATCAAGACGAAGTTGTCAGTTTCCCCACGGAATTCTTGAATTCACTCGATTTGCCAGGTATGCCACCGCACCTTCCAATATTGAAAAGTGGCATGCCTATTATTTTTCTCCGAAACATCAATCCACCACGACTTTGCAATGGTATAAGACTTTTGGTGAAAAAGATTATGAACAATCTCATGGAAGCTAATATTTTAAATGTGAAATTTAAGGGAGAAAATGTACTGTTGCAACGTATTCCAATTATCCCAACTGGTATGCCATTTGAATTCAAACGTTTGCAGTTTTCCTGCCAAGCCCAGGGACAAACGCTGCAAATGTGTGGGCTGGATTTTGGGATTTCGTGCTTCTCACATGGATAACTCTTTGTGGCCTGCTCATGCGTCGGAAAACCTAATTTATTCGTGTACGCACCAGACCGAAAAACAAAAAATATCATATATCCAAAAGCATTCAAATAGCACTTTGAATATTGTTCCTCATAATGGTTGACTATTGGAATATGGTGCATATCTTATGGTGCATCACGAAATATTCTACATTTGCCCCTTGCAACGCACTAGTATTTATCTAGTATTCATCTATTTATATATATATATATATATATATATATATATATATATAATTATATATAAATGTTATTATATTAGTATCTCTTATATATAAATAAATATTGATATTATTATTATTATTATTATTATTATTATTATTATTATTATTATTATTATTATTAAATTAGCAGTAAAAACCAAACATTCTTTTTTTTCGCTCAGTTTCACAGATGACTTCTTGGAAATTGATTCAGCATTACTTTCAAGGACCCGTCGTACTTTATTCAAAATAAATTCTAATTAAATAATAAAAGAACAATGTACACAATAATTTTGAAATACCATATTATTTTTAAATTTGATTTTAACAAATTGATATTTAATTCTAAATAGTTACAAAATAGTAAACAGACAAAAAAAAAACTGTAAAAATGTGGTGGTCGATATTCATAAAAATTCAACGTAGATATTTATAGATGATTATATTTTATAATAGTTTTCAAAAAATTGTTAAGAATAATAATGATGTATGTCATATATATATATATATGACATACATCATTATGAGCTGTCTAGTTCAAACTAGTTATGTGATCATATGTTGATGGATAATCCACCTGAAATGATTCTCTCAATTTTTATTTGTTTAGTTTATTATTTTAAAACGAGAAAACTTATTTTAATTTACATAGGTAAATTTATACACTTAGGCTTCATGTTGTATAAAATCTGAGGAGAAAAAATTATTTGAGTGTTTTGTCTATTGAGTTTCGAGTATTTTCTATTAAGTACGATGTGTTCACATTTCTCATATGAACTTGAAACAAAGAACAAAAAAAGGCATTTATGTATAGTATAATAAAGCGATTTATTCTATTTCAAAAATCTTGTGTAAAAACGTATTTTATGCAATTATTGTATAATGAAAATGTATGCCGTACTACAACATAAAACGTTGTAAGCATTTAAATTTGGTAATGCTATATTATATTTGGAATTAACAGTGTGGCCTCCAACATCGTTCGTTTTCATCCAACGTCATTCGGTCGTTTTCTAAACCCTTCTACCATGTGTATGTGTTATGTAGATTCAGCTTCATCACTGAATGAGTCATAAAACACGTTTCTACGGAACGTATTTTGAAGTAGAATCCACAATGTTTTAAACTTCTTTGTACTATGTCATAAACTTGTACATGTTAGTATGAACACACTTTACTTGGACATTTACCAAACATAAAAAATAGAATACACATAAACTTTGAACATTGTTCTACATGAAGCTCATGTTTTATCAGAGATAACGCTATTAAATTGTATTTTATATAAATATATATATATTATAACTAATTAAATTAACTACAGAAGTATAGATCAAAAACACTTCATATAACTGTGTATGTTTTGTTGAACAACATACTGTGTATGTTATAGTTGAAGTTCCCTATATTACTTTAAGACCATGAAACTTATTTTGTGGCGATGTTTATTCAGTAATTTTGTTAATTATTTATTAAAAAAATAAAATTTCTTCACTCAAAAGTTTAATCGGTTCTCTATAGAAATCAAATGTTAAATTATTTTTCGTATTTAAAGTAACATAAAATAACTGTTTATAGTATTTTACATGGAGGAATCAATGGATAAATGTTTTGTGTCATATGTGTTCACAATAATTATATGTACAATACAATTTTGAATATAGGAAAACTCTTAGGTCAAATAAACGGACAATGGTTCATAGATTATGTAATTTTCATTTATGTATATATCATCGTAACTATTATTTATAATTATTATAACATTGTAATACTATTTAATATATTTTTAACAATATTAATGACGACCAAATGCGTTGACCAATTAACGAATGAATTCAACAAACATATAGCGGCGCTGTAGTTCAGATTCTTTATTCATCAGAACAATTTTCGTATAACCAGTTCACCATTATTACATTAATATGTATACATTTCAAATTAAATCACTCATGATGATATATAATTTATAACTAAAAACCCATATTAATCTCTACAGCTATTACTTTTATCATGAATATGTATTCTATTTAATTATATCCTAAAAGTTGTATTACAACATCAATAAAATATCAATGATTAAGCCTTATATGTAAGTAAGGTTGCATAAATTATAAACTTGTCCAACTCCTTGTCAATTACAAATAGATTTTTAGCTTAAATATACAATGAGTTATTCTGCGATGTTATCATACATGATAAAATAAATATTGTAATAATGTTTATGAAAATGTAAATCAACACACAGGTATAAAATATATTGATTAAACCTTAACTGAATTATTAACATGATCAGTAACTATCATTAAATATTTAGTGTAAAGATTCATTTTCAAAAATAAAAAAAGATAATAATGTTATAAGATTTTCTGATCACACCGAAAATGCCTAAAAAATCTATCTTCATTGATTAAAGCGATGATAATAATTATTATAGTTATTTAAATCATATTGATGTTGTGCAGGCGTTGATGATGTTGATTGTATAGGGTGATTACCAACATTGGGTAAATTATCCGGCATTTGTGCATCTAAAAGAAAACAAAATTTGTTCTATGATAAGATTTATAAAACGAAAAATTTGAATAAATTATGCTGTTTGTATACAGGCGATATTTCACTGAATATATTCTAACGCTATTGACGAATCGAAAATAAATTAAAAAATGGAGATTTCTGAAACTTTAAAATCTCCTCTCCGCCTTCCAAAACATTGATTACATATATCAGTTAATTTGATAAATAGTACAATTCAACATTTTGACTCTAAAATGCTTAATACAAATTATCTTTATATTCACCATTAATAAATAATTGATAATTTTGAAAAGAATTATGGTTGCTATTAGCAAATGTATTCTTCTATAAATATTTTATAAGGATTATTTAATGTTTATATAATTTGTATTATTTTTTATACAATAAAAATATTTTTGTAATAAACTAAAACTATCTAATTAATATTTTTAACGTGACGTATTGAGAATAGACTGGGTTTATCACATTCATTATTCTTTATTCTTATTTATTTAATATGCATATTTTACCTGATTGGTTTAGGTCAAGACTATTTGAGGTGGTTGTAGCGAAATTATTATTATCGGTATCGGAAGTATATTCTGATAATGGTGCTAAATTCCAGTATTTTTCCCGAGCTCGACTATTCAAATTATCTAAAAGGTAAAATTTTAAAATCGGTAAGCATACGTTATCGCTGAGTTAATTATGAATGACGAGAATAAAATTGAGTTTGTCCTCAATAGCATATTATAAATAATAAATATTATGTTCATACTATGTTATACGATAAATAATTAACATTATGTAGGGTGTATATTAAGCATTTATAACATGGTTGATAAGGGTTGATGGAATCGTTACAAATAATTTCGACAATCATATTTTCTTGAATTATATACTTATACATAACATATTCTTCTTGTAGTGTCTATTTGTAGGAATATTCTACGTATGTTGTTTTAATGCACTCAAATAATTTTGTCAGAGTCGATTAAATATGATTACAAACTAAACAAGTTACTTTTTAAATGAGTATACGAAATTATGTATATTATGATTTAAATCAATTGATTACATTTATAATACTATTGACGATTTTTAAAATATATATGTTTATTTATATTAAGACATATTAAATATCCAATTAATATCGATAACACAACGAAGAGAAAATTAGTTTGAATTATGAAATTGATTGTTTCAATTAACTTCCAATATTCAACCGTCTTCGTCATTTTCCAATCGAATGTACTTATTCTTATAACATGTTACGATAATTTGGAATTCAATAATTAAAATCTTTCATAAGTGAACATTAGATTGCACCTTTTTGGTATTGTTACGTCTTCTTCTCATCCTTCCTCACCTCTATCCCAGGTATTTGTAATTGGCCATCTGTGTCCTAAACATCTACTTGACAAGATTTCTCACAACATCTATGAATACACCAGCAGTCCTCATACCACACCCAATCATATCCAACCACTTCTTCGACAATCCTCTTTTTTTTTAAACTTCAAAGTTCATATCCATAACAGATTCCGAATTCGTCCTCCTCATAACATGACATAAAGCATCCAGGTCTATTCTTTCAGATTTTATTCAGAATTGACGCTAATCTTATGATTGATATTACTCTTACATATTCATTCCTTGTCCTATCTTATCTTGACATTCCACACGTACTTTAAATCATTTTCATCTATGCTACACTCATTTCCTCGTCTATTTCTTGTCAACCTTTAACACTCTGAACCATATACTATAATGAAACATACAACTAGATGCTTCTCTTCAATTGATCAAACCGATTTTAATCCTATGTTTCACATCCTCGACAAAACTGCCATTCTGCCGTACAAAGAAGAGGGCTATAATACATATAATTTTCAACCTCATTTACCTTATAACCGCATATTGTTATTTCACTTCTCATTTCATCGACATGTTCTTTTTCAGTAAATGCATATTTTATATACTCTGTCTAAATTCTACTTATCAAAAAAAAAAATGTATATTTATATATAAATGTGTATATATATATATATATATATATAAGTATATTTAAATATACAAAAACTTAATGATTATAACGTTGATTTTTTTCATTTTTTCTACTTGTTATCTCCTATTAGCGGATAATAACACGAAATGCGTCTCGTGATAATTCGCTCTAGTTAATTGGCTGCACAGATCCGTTAGGAGTATCTTTGTCTCAAATACCTTTTCTTGTCATGGATAACGAAATGTACCGGCGGTCGGTTACGGAAGAAGAAACTTACTCCCCTACTAATGGATAATATTTAAACTGTTTTTTTTTTGTATCTTGTGTAGGATGTTATTTAATCATGATTACTATTTTCATTTGACAATTTTCAAACTTAGAAGACTATCACTTAGACATCAAATTGATATTCAGATTTACCTGTTTGGTTGTAATTTATATGGTAAAAGTCTGATGGGGCAGGATTAATTAAATCTGAATTATGTGTGAATTCTGAAGATGTTTGGGCATTCCCATAATTTTCTAAATTTGGCAGAAGAAATTCCGTTTTAGAAATATTACATATTTATAAAGAAATTAAATACGATAAATTTAAAAATATCTTAAATATATAAAACGCATTTTAAAAATAACATTCTATAACAATTTATATTTTATAATATTAATAATGACACCTTTATTGCTTTCATTATGTAAAAAATTTCTTCACTTTTTGATATTTTTTCATTATACAAAATATATTTTTATTATTGTCTAAGTCCATTTATTTTATTTTAATATTCATAATAGTCTGTATATAATTCCTGTAGTATTTTTCTATGCAATTTTTCTAATTAATTTTAACCTTAATTTATTCGTCAGTTAATGTATTCTTTTTGTGTTGATCTGATGATGACAATATTTTCGAAACCGGTAGTAATAAATACTCATATACAACATTTATATTTTCATTTTTCTTTAATCAAAATAAGATTCGTTGGTTTATTGTATATTTCAGTATACACAATATTTATATTTAAATATTTGTATACATATATATATATATATATATATATATATATATATATATTATATATATATATATATTTATTTATTTTAATATACATATTTTTATAAAATAAAAGTTTAACTTCACCGGAATTAATTATTTATGATTGTAAATTTTTATTACAGAAAAATTGAATTTTTGATACAGACTTGTGCAACATATTTATAAATTGTAAACTCTTTTAAAATAGTAATACTCCTATCAATTTAAAACACAATCATTTAGTTAAAAGAATCAACTAAACGCCGTGAGTAATGCCATGATTTATTATTTTCAATTCCTTGAAATAATATAATTTGTATTCAGTTTTGTAAATTAACAAACGGATATGTTTATTGATAAATAATATAAATGCGCAAATAGTGTTTCAGATTTGTGGGGGGGGGGGTCTACATATCATTTAATCTCATGAGATTTCTATATCAAATCAAAATTCAAAAAATATATAATACATAGCAATATTGACTGACAAGTGATAGTCATCACATTTTAGAGGGTCTATACAAAATGTAAAAGGGATTAGACCCCCGGCCACCCTTATTTGCGCATATAATTAGATATTAATTACTTTGAAATATGTAATTGTATTTCAGGTAAGTTGAATGAAATAATAATAATAATAATTATTATTATTATTATCATTATAATTCACATTTGTCATGTGATTACGTTGGTGGTTCGTAGAAATTATTTGGTATAAAAAGAAATTTTTATCAGCAAAACATTGATTATTGGTTTTCAGTAACTGTAATCATATGCATATTTAAAATCTGACCCTGATAATATGGATTAAATTTATGTATTTCTGAAGCAAATATTCATCTAGTACTTATTTTCATGACATTACATATAGTTAATATTGATCAATCTATATTGTGGATATATAAACCGTTCTAAGAAAAAAAAATTCTTTTACAGTGATATAATTTGTTCTATAATTTACCAATTTTTAATAATTATAAAACACTCTTCAAATATAATGGTTTTTGAGAAAATCTAGATATATTTGTATTTTTGTTAAGACTATAAGTTGTTGATTAATATAATTCTATTTTCACCAGTACTCAAAGAAAAATGCAATTTATAACATTCAGCATTACCTGTTCGATTATGGTCAAGACTATTTGTAGTTGACTGGGTAGATTTAAAAGAAGTAGAAGCAGGTCTCAATTCTAATGATAGGTTCAAATGTTCACCCTCTTCTAAGTATTCATTAGTGGATTCATCTAAAATAAAAATTATAATAATAAATAATAAATATTTAGCTTTCCCATAGGCAATAGGCTATGGCCAAACTTAACTTAAGTTTATCTAAATTCGATATATTGAATCGTGTTAGATAATACATAGTTGTCTATTTTCATATACCATTTATATAATAATTTACGATAAATATTAACACAAAATATTTATTATTATTACAATATTAAATAATAAAAACTCTATATAGATTAACTATATTAATAGATTAACTATGTGTGATGAATGTAATGCCTAAATAAAGCACAGTCTTACACACTTATTGATTGAATAGACATTTAAAAAATGATAATTTTTCAATACTTATATTTTATTATTTAATAATTTGTAAAAAGACGGTTGTTGCCAAACTCGAAAACATCAAAAATTAAATTCTTAACCAGCGAAAATGCTATACAATATGCGAAATTATTTGGTTTTTTGATATACACTTTATTATGATATTTAAATAAAATGTAATTTTGATTTTTGAATAAATCAGTAAATTTATAGAATAAATATAGGATAACTTATATGTAAAGAAATGTTATAAATTAATCAATACTGAATCATTATTTAATATTTTTGATTTTACGGATTAAGCATGATATTTCTTAGATAGTAAAATAAATTGTTGAGTTTAGAAATGCAAAATTTCTCGATAATTAGGATTCGTGTACCGGATAATTTATTATTTGTTGTGTGACATAAATATGAATCATTCTCTACGGACGTATTCATTGGCCGCTTTAGTTATTGATAGAGTGTGGGGGTATGTCGGTATGAAATATTTCTCTTGTTGAATTTAAATCGACGCGACATTTCATACCTACACGTCACTACACACGCTTTATGCAAATCCGACCATAGTATTCATATACAAGTATAAACCATTAAATTATTCACTTATTTAAAAATAATTTGTATTATCTTTTAAAATTAAACAGAAGTTCGTGATTGAACTTTGTGTTAACTTCGAGCCACTAAAGGTCGTTTCACTTATTATTAATGATCGGTAAAGTTTCTATTTCTGGAAATCACTAAAAATATTTTTATCTCATTTTTATCAATCAGTATTAATCATTATTGAGACACTGAAAATATCAGCAAATGTCAAAATTATATTTTAAATTATCACCTGGAAGTTGTTTATCACCAGATATTTGAGTGGATAAGAGGTGATCCCTTAAATCATTGGCTGATATGTAATTCAATGATGAATTGAGACTATTGCAATACTCTTGTGGTCCTTGTATACCGGAATCATCTAAAACATATATCAATGCATATTATGCTTTATTAGATTCAATCACATATGTTATATTAAATCTAATGTACAACTTTTAAAAAAGAAAAATTGGAATTCCATTTCCTACTTTTCTATTTACTATAAGTAATCTCGAAGAAGAAAATAAATAAAGTTTCGTTTAATGAAAAAGCATAGTTATTGTCGGAAATCAATCAGCGCTACTTTTTGATACCGATCATCGGTTGTCTAATTCTATTATGAATGTGTTAATTGCATTTATAATTGTGCGTGCCGAAGAATTTAGTGCTTATTAAATACTTCGTATGGAAATATACTTTCCGAAATACGTTATACAATACGGTTTTGCGACAACTGTATTTCACACCTAACCTAACTGCTATTATCCTTTCATCGATAAATTATTTGATTGTGGCAATGGGACTCTACCCCCCAACTTTCTGTTTTTTTATCTTGCATAAATCATACGCAGTGTATACTCTTCGGACGGGACGTCGATGAAATATTCTCCCGCGCTCTTGTCCGTTGTCGATTTGTCATCAACGTATTTACAGCTGTTCGAAAAACGGTCATCCTTTCATGTATATTTTTTGTTTTTTTTTTGTCATTTGTGCTAATATTGTAATTATGCAACATAAATTTGTGTTATTTTATACGCCATATATTAAATATAATTCATATAATAAAATGTACTCTCGTTAATATCTAGTGCTTGATGTTTTGCAACAGATATGCGTTTTTTGGATTGACTTTTTTTGTGGATTTGACGTCGGGATATAATTTTCAATCGTCATCATTCAGATAAGCGTGTTTACGTATAATATTGTATAACATTGAAGATATATTTCGTGTATATTTGCATTTTAAGTTAATTGTAATAAAAATTTTAAAACAATTAATACAATCCGCATAATTACATATATCTAACATATTATATTATATTTACGTTAGTAATTTTTTTTTTTTTTGGCGTAATATTTTAATGTATCTGTTCACGATTGGACATTGTGTTCAACCAGTCACAATATTGACTGGCAAATAGTTTTTTCATACGTGTTTGCTGAAATAAAACAAACTATTTTGTATAATCTGATCTTCTATACTCTAATTGTATACGTTTGCTATTTGGCATATCACTAGTCGGTTGGATAGCCAGAACAGTGGAAGGAGATTTAACCCCGGGTTGACCTACCAACGTCAATTTAAATCATAGTTGGTACCATGGAAGCGGAGGAGCCCTAATGTCACTCCAGACCGGCAGTGCTCCCTCAAGGTTAAGGTGCCTGCTTCGGATGAAATGTACTAGTTCAACATACCGGCACTAGTTATTAACAAACCGCACGACCCAGTAGGAGTGAACACGGACCCACGCGACTCGGGAAACCGAGTTGTGTCTTCTCCTTCATAAGGTGCGGGCTTGGGCTCGGTGGTGGTAGTACTTAGATGGCACGGGATCTGACGTTATTGGTTTAGTCCTGATTTACCGCTTCTCTTCCGCACCCCTTAAGTAGCGCCTAGCGATAAAAGAAGGTGTGCGTACAGTTGTTCTCGGCTAGTTAAACCCGGAAAGTGTTGTGCTCGTTTGCTAATTACTTAATTAATCAGCATATATATAGAAAACCCATCAATATACATTAAAATTTGTGTATAATTTAAATATAATAAATGTATATTAAAAATCAATTTTCTTGTTATTATGATGGTATATTCCTGTACATACCACTTATACGTTGTAATATTTCTTGTAGCATATGGGTAAAATATCCTCTGGTTATATCTAATAGCATCATATAAAAAACAATAGTTAAGTTATTTTAACGATAGAAGATGGTAATACAATACATAATATTCTTTTGATAAATTTCTAACTAAATAAATACTTACCATTTAATTTCATCGAAGATCCTTTTTCATTTTTTTGGAAAAAAAAGAAAGCATTAAGTGTTTATATAATTTGTGGGCATATAATTTTGCGGTTGATATGGAATATGATTACTGAGGAATGATTATTACTACAATTAAATGTTTGTAAAATTGATTTTGATCATTCACAAAATTAATCTCATAACATATAGAATGAATTTTTTTGTATGAGTAAAAAACGAATACAATTTCTCATACAAGCAATGGTATTGCGTTAATGCTGGCAGTACCAACAAAATTCACAAACCTTCACTCCATAACCAAAATCGACCACTACATTATTGTTATCGAATCAAATCGGCAACACACCAACTTCCCTGAGAAACTGATAAGAAATTCTTGGGGCAGTGGGTGGCCATCGTTTATTCATTTAAACAAAATACAAACGAGATAACAATTATAGGTTAGGGAATGGAAAACCGCTCGACGTCTAATAAGACGGCTGCTATTTTTCGCCGTTTGTTTCTTTTAATGGTTATGTCGTCAATTACCTTAGTAAGTTGAAGTGTTGTGCTGTGCTAGAGTCTTAATCCGTATTGTTCTGGTCGGATTGAGGGAAAGATATATATATTTAATCAATTGAGCAATAGTCTATCCAGGATCTTGAACATGGTATTTAGAAATGATATTGAACGGAAGATTTTAGTGATGTCGGTTTTTTTCCTGGTTGAGGGAGCATTATGGGGGTCGCTTGCTTCCAATTGTTTGGGAAGTATTCCTGCCGAGCGCATCCGTTTAGTATGGGTCAGAATTAAATTAGCGCCTTTTTAATGCAATTTTTCAATACGCAGTTGTTTTGGTTCGATGGGCTCGTCTGTTTGGAAGTTTGTGAACGACGCTGAATATTTCACCCGGCAAAAAAAGAAAGTTTTTGGTGTTTAATGGTATTTTTTTGGTTGTATATAGTTTCGTAGATAAAGATGTTATTGATATTGAATGTGTCTGGTGCTTTGAAGTGGTTTTCTAGAGTGTCAACAAAGAGATTGATTTTTTTTATCAGCTTCATATAGAAAAACCCCATAGTTGTTTTTGAACAGGTGTTCGTCGGAGTGTTTTAGTAGACGTTTTCTGTTTCATTTGTAGATTTTTACCATTCCTCAGCGTCGCACTCTATGGATCCGAGAAAACTTGACCAAGAGTTTAATCAGTGCTAGAATAAGAGATTTTTGACCGAGATTTGGTAGTTGAGAAATATCTTGATTGCTGGCTCTTTTGTTCTTTGCCAGAATTATATTCTATACGTTCATGCCATAGAGCTGTTTGTATGTTTATGGGGAGATCTTGTTTGGCATCTGATGGAGTGTTGGTGAGTGTGTTTTTAGCAAGATTGGCTGTTATGATGCTTGTTAATTTTGATGGCCTGATCGATATGTACTGTTGTTGAGACATTTTATGGCTGTATTTTTGTAGTTTTCAAGTCTGCTTCAAAGTTTTTCCAGTTGATAGAATGTGCTGGTTTAGAAGGAGAATTAGAGGTTGGACTGTGGAAGATGTCCAGAATGATGGGGGAGTGGTTAGATGGTAGTTTTGATTCGAGGTTTGTTATTTGATATGCTAGTTGCCAAGTTTTCATGAGTTTAATTTAAAAGGATGACGTTTACTTTTTTGTACTGGCCTAATTGAAGTAGTTCTAGGCGTCGTTGTTTAATGCCTTGACAGTTCCAAAAGAGAATTTCGGTGTTAGCCATGGTGATTGAGTAGTAGTAGATGTATGAATAATATTTTGATGATGTTTTTTTTTGAGGTTCATATTGCCAGACGATATAATGCCCTTGAGAATAGTGCCTTTGCATTAGGTCTCTAAGTTGATGGATTATGGTAGTTGATGATAGTGTGTTATTTGAAACTGACGAATCGTAAGTTAGCGGTACCGAAGAATTGGGTGAGATTTGCTGATGTGTGATATTTTCTGGATTTAAAAGGGCTGGGATAGATTTTATTGCGTTTGGTCTGATTGGTCTTTTGTTAGTTTTGATTTTGATGAATGTGGGGCATTTTTTATAGTTGGCGGTGTGTGTGCCTTGTAATTTGGTACAAGTTGGGTCTGCTTCTATTTTCTTGATGCATACAAAATGCAATGGAAAATTGTCATTAGTATTTCTAACATTGATTTCAAATTTCATATTAATGAACGTTTTTGCTAAAAAAGGTGTTTGTTCAAAAAATTTGATTTGGAATTAGACAACATTTTGGATTATACATATTTTTGATGAATTTAATAATTCATTAATCTTGTTTGTCTCTATTTTTGATTCTACTAACCAATCTTTAAAGTAACTTATTGTGATATCAATTAGAATGCTTGGAAATAAGTAAACCACGCCAAAAGAGATTAATTAATTTTTATTTTTAAGTTCAAAATTTGGTTATTTATTAACAAATTCAATGTTATTTTTTACAGAAAGACTTTCGAACTTTTAAATTGTTGGAAAAATTCTAACTAAATACTTGGCCAAATCATAAGTCGGAGACTCTATATTAGATACAATTGGTCTATTACTGTCTCCCGGTTTATAAATAGTGATGGGCCTTACAAAGTAATAAATAAGAATTCTTTAAAATAAATGATTCGGGAATCCACCAAAATAATAAATAATTTATAATTAATAACCAAATAAAAAATTTAATTTTTCATTAAAATATCTAATCCGCAAGTACCCAAAATATATGCATTACTATATATATGCCCTAATCATTTTATTTAAAGGATTCTTTTTTATTTCATAATAAGGCCAATCACTATGCATAAATCGGGAGACAGTATAAGACCAATTGTGTCTAATATAGAGACTACAACTTATAGTTTAACTAAGTATTTAATGGGTACGAAAAAGATTAATTTTAAAAATAGTAAGGTAACATAAATGTTCAAAAGAACTTAAGACGATCATTCTTAATAATGGATTAAAAAGCAAAATAATAAGATCAGCAATAGTACTTAATCCCTAAACTTCATATAGTTTAACAAATATTTTCAAAAATTATGGGGTAAACAATGTGACAAATAATAATTTTAATTTAAAAACATTATTAGAAATTACTAAGGACAAAATAGAAGATGTGGGGAAGTCGAGTATTTATAAAATTAAATGTGAAAATTGCAATAAATGCTATGAAGACCTAACAAAAAGGAATATAAATATTAAGTTTAAAGAAAATTTACCAAGCATTAAATATCAAGAAAACGAAAAATCTCCTGTCACGGAACATTTTTTGAATACTAACCATAATATTTAAATCAGTAAAACTTTAAAAAAATATAAATTATTATATAGAATTAAACATTAAAGAAGCAATAGAAATGTCAGCAAATAAAAATAATTTCTTAAATTGAGACTCAAGTCCATTAAAAAAATTATTATTAAAAATTAATTTCATTTAAAAGACGGCAACACGTTTTTCCGATTGACGTGATTGGTTGACTAATGAGCAATCGGCGAGAGTTTGTATTGACGTCTTTTGAGATAAAAACTGTATAAATACGGATGTATTTAACTTCTATGGTTTAGTAGTTCACGCTGATGATAACAACGTAGTTGTTGAAATATGTATACGTGGTTAAAATGATTAATATTTTTTAATTTTGTGTTTAGATATTTGAGTATAAAACATTCTAAAGTGCTCTATTATATTTTATTAATGTCCATAAATGTATAGATTCTATTTTTTTTAACTTGTGTTTAAATAAGATAAATAAATAATAATTTATTTTAGTCTTTTGGTTATTTTGGTCGAAAATACATTATAAGATTTATTAATAAAAGAATATATAAATTATAGAAAGTGTATTGTAAAAGTAATTTAATGCTATATGCTTACTTATATTAAAATATGCATTTGTAAATATTTGCAAGCCATTATCTGCATCTAAAAAAAAACAAAACAAAACGTTCGAAATTCACCATATAGTTTACAACATTTAAAATTATTTTTAAATATTAAAAATTCATACGCCCCTTCAATTATTAATATTTCAAAGTTATAATTCACAACAAAATTGCTCACATAGAAATTTCCTTGATTGCAATAATTCTATAAAATATTTTTTTTGTTAAAAACAATATTTAATAAATAGTAGAAAAATGACAATTTAAGTTGTCTTGTATTTCATTGGACATTCCTTAATATTCTAAAATGAATTATACGAATAAAATTACGAGTTTATTTCGGCGTAGAAAGTTATATTTTGTGTAGCAAGAAATCAATGAAACAATGTTTGATTTATTCCGATCATTTATTTATAAAGATATGTCAAGTTATAGATGCTGTTTAATTATAATATTATTTTATTATTTATAGAACAAATACATTAATTAATTTTATAATTTTTAAAATTAAAATATAAGAAATTTGATTTATTTAAAATTTACCTTTACACATTCTATTTTTGTGATCTTTATTAATTACTTTTTTAAAGGCTATGGTAATAAACATAAGTAATTTAGTTTATTTTATAGTATTAAAATCATGTACATATAATAAATATACTTTAATTGTTTAATTGTGATTATTTTATGTTTATGATACAATAAGTATTATGTACTATAATTCAATCAAGTCTAATGATTCGAACTCAAAACAGCACTCTTCAGGACATTTGAACAAGGAAATTAACTAGTTATCTACTGTTGCACCTCTACAATATTTACGCGTTACCCGCTTTACCAGCTCTATCTGTCTCTGAGATCAATAAGTTCCTGAGCCGACTTGACGTGAGTGTGGTGGATTATCAAAGCTGAAAAGCGGATTATATTATCGCCACTTTGGGTATGAGGAAATCGTCTCATTGACCATTGGGGTGAATGTATCTGCGCGTTTGCTAACTCCCTTAGCCTAAATATGGTCAACGGTGGACAAGAGCCAATTTTCTTCAAGTGAAGGAAAGGTTAAGTGGTCAACCTTAACCGAAACTCTAAGACCTCCTTATGAATGTTTCGAGACTGAATTGTACGCTCTGACGTTTCGAAGTTCAGTAACCACTATCATTTATGTTTCAGCATGGGCGTAAATCTGCGACCACTTCAGGTAATGTGTGGACGTTCAGTGTGTCATCATTGTATGTATTGGAAACTAGCTCAGATGGACGATGATCTGCACGCAGCCGTCCCGTTGGCGTCTGAATGAACGAAGACAGCTCCGCTATTGACGCTCTTTATTTTCACGATGACTTCGATTATCAGGCCAAAAGCCTAGAGTTTTACATGTCCGGAAAGTGAGCAGTCTATTGGTGGAATGGCAAAATAGATTAAACGCTTATCGAGTGGGCTCGTCTGAGGAGGGTAGTCAACAAACTACGCAGTCAAAGTGACGCTAGCACTAGGAACTAGGATGATGCTGAATTCAGTTCAGCTCGATATGATTTGTGGTGTGCTAAAATTCGAACGCAATTCGAACACGAATTGCTGGACAGTGTTAGTCCGGAGAGTGGACGACGACTTGAAGGTGAGCCCTATAAAGTCGTCATCAGGTAGTTTTGCGGTCCTCCCGAGACAAAAGCGTTCGAACAAAAGACTGTTCAAGATACCGCCTCCATTATGTTCCCTAAACGATTTACGATAACGGACTGACACAACAGGATACCCGTTATTGCAGGTTTCTGGATAGGCAGTATTCGTGTCCTCCTATGCTTAGAAAACAGCGGCCATGACCCGCTTTAAGTCCAAAGAAAAGGCTCTAGAAAATCGGAAGGTGTTTGGTCGATGAGTGGATTGCTGTGCCTTTTGGATAAAATTACTATTATTATTGAGTTTCTTCTCGTAAGTCGGATAGCGTTTCACATATTCGTGTCAGGCGTCGAAAAAGAGTACGGTTTTCGCAAATGCCGGTTAACCAACAACGTGCTGTGTGTCGTGTACGAGCATCTCGTGGACGCATATAGCGCATTCGGCGAATGACATAAGCCGTGAGTTTTGACATCCTTAACGCCTTTAACATGGTGACATAAGATATGGATTAAGCAGTGCTGGAGCTTATGAATTATTCGCCATACCTCCGACGGATTACCCATTCGTATCTGGAGAATCGAGTTCTACACCTTTGCAACGACGACCAAGGAGAGACGGTAAATATAGACGTCATCGGCGAAGTCCCTTAGAGCTCCGTATTAGACCCTGACCTTTAGAGCGTCATGTAAGACGCTGTGTTTCATTTTCCGCTTCTTAGGGGAGCGACCAGTATCGGCTACGTAAATGATGCAATGGTTGTGGCGGAAGGTGACATAGTTGAAATTGTGCTGAATCGCGCGAAAACCACTCTCATTATGATCGTGGGTCAAATTTATAAACTGGGTCTAAAGCTCGCTGTTCTCAAGAGAAAGTTGTAGTTTGTCACGCGCCACCATTGTTTAGGTAAATCGCATATATGTCTGAAAGGTCAGATCGTTTGACTAAAATCGATCCTAAATTATTTGGGTATTTTGTTCGAGGAAATTAAGACGGTATTCCGTACACACTTACGCGCTACGTCCGAAAAGGCATAGAGGGTGATTATCGCTCTGAAAGTCCTGATTCTGAACGTCGGTGACCTTCATGTGAAAAAGAGAGTTGTACAGTGTTCTGACATGGGTACTCTCCTTGGCCTACGACCGTCCCTGCTTTGGAAATGATGCAGCGATAATTTGCTATCCGAAACATGAGTGCGTAACGCATGGTTTTCAACGATAACGAGGGGTTCATTAATCAACTAGATGCCTTTTAGACGCCCCAATGCATTCGAGGATAGCAGGGGCGTTTATCGGCAGTAACCAATAATAGATATATGAAGACTGTGGGAATGTTCCAACGGCCGGTGCCTGATCGTTCCTTACCAAGAAAGATGACGCAGGTCAAATGAGGAAGATATTGTGTTAGGTATACTGGTAAACAGCAGGCGCGAAACTGGAGTCGGAAACTGATCATTCCGGATCTATTGGGCAGATGGACGACCGAGTTACACAGTGAACAGACGTTCTGAGTAGTTCAGAATATGATGAGATATCACTGCTTAATAGGTTATTTTTATTGAATCGATCATTAATCATCTCCCGGATATTCCAATTGCGGAACTCCTCGGTCATACATCGAGAGAAAAGATGACGCGTTTCACACGGTTTTTTGTTGTAAAGCATTCAAGCGTGATAGTGACGTCCTTATTCAAACGTTAAAAAATTTCAAAGCAGGTGATCAAAATCAATAAAGCAGGTATTTTAAAATCTCCAGATGCTTGGTTTGCGGTGGTTCGTTTCGCGTAGTCCGTTCCGACGGTTAAAAAGTTCGCCGATCGCAACAGACAGACCTAGTAAATGGTGTAGCTCCTTCGCGCGGTGGTAATAGTTGAAATTGGGAGGAGGCCATTGCTCATAGGCTATTTTGTTTTTTGTTATTATTACTTTATTTATTATTGGAAACAGTAGTGTAAAGGATATATCTATCTTTATGACTCAATAATTTATGATGGTAATATAATGCTTTACTTATTGACAATTCAAAAAAAAAAATAATAATAAGCACTAACTTACATATCTACCAAATGAATATTGAATGTAATAGTAAATCTGAATGAGATTACATTTCTCACATTCTTAAGAAGTGAAATATCTTTATATTTATCATACAAGTAATCCATACATTAGATAAATCTCAGCTTAGTACAAGAGTCAAGATACAAGGGTACTTATCAATTGGAGCTACATATCAACACTATTATGGGACAGCAACTTACGCTTGGTAAATTTAGATATAGCTAAGCTCATATAACCATATCAACCTTGAATTCAAATTTATTTTACATCTATAAAATATTCAGTGTTGGATCACTCATAATTATTTACGTTTGTTTGTTGCCATGTACCATAATGTCTATGTACTAGAAAACATCACTCAACAAAATAGTAACTGTGTGAACTGGAAGTATGTAGCTAATAATACATAGGTGAATGATGTTTGTAGAATAGATAATCAAATTAATTGTTGTTGGAATAATAATCGCCTCAGGGGAACACATTGTGTTACGGGCCTAGCAACCCCGAGGACCCCGAGCTCTTACTGGCGGAAAGCTCCAAGCGAGCGATTCCAGTAAGTATAGCCCCTATAGGGATTAAGCACTAGATGGTGGGCAGCAGTATCCATCTGTACTGAAGTGAGGTGGAAGAAGAATCTTCTGGTACGGCTCGTTATCATATTATTCTAGGCGAAACGTGAAACAAGTTTTACGGTTAGAATACTGCGATGAGGAAAGCAAAGGGAAACTACCTCATTATACTCCCATGCTAAAGTGATGAAAATAGATAAGAAGAGGAAAAATACAGGCGATGGAAATTGGAACCCGGAGTCCGGCAGGGGAAGGAGGAGCAGGGCTTCCCAGGTCGTCATTCAGCGAAAACCATGCCACGTAGTTAATAAAAAAGATCCTACTAAAAAAGGTACTTGGAACGTAAGAACTCTTTTGAGTCCTGGAAGACTAAAAGAGTTGAAACAACAGATGAGAGAGAAACAGAGGTTTTAGGAGTATGCGAAACAAGATGGGGCGACAATGATGATTTCTGGAGCGATGACTTTAGAATAATACATAGCGGAGGAAAACAAGGAAAAAACGGAGTGGCATTGTTGTTGAGCAAAAATTACGGAACATGTGTTGAAAACAGTTATCACGTAAATGATAGAATACTTATAATTAGAATTAAAACAAGCCCAGTAAATTTGACCATCATACAGGTATTCTTCCCAACGTCAAATAGTGACGAAGAAGAAATAGAACAAATGTATAACATTCTAGAAGAGCTCATGGAATGCATACATCATAAAGAAAACCTAATTATAATGTGGGATTTTAATGCTGTAGTCGGGAATGTAGCTGATAATTATGCGGTAGGAAAATATGGGCTAGGAACAAGGAACGAGAGAGGAAACAGACTAGTTAACTTCTGTCAACAAAATAACTTTATAATCACAAATACATTTTTTGAAGTACCACTAAGAAGACGTTACACGTGGACAGCTTCAGAAGACACCGCACGCTATCAACTAGACTATATACTAGTGAAATCCCACTATAAAAATCAAGTAAAATATAGCCATAGCTTTCCCGGAGCAGAGATTGACAGTGATCATAAACTAGTCATGATGAACTGTCGGGTTACACTCAAGAAGTCTAAGAACCGGACCAAATACAAGGCATGGGATCTTAATAAACTCAAAATGGAAGAAATAAGAACAAGTTACGCATGCGAATCAGATAGAATAGCAAAAGAAATGGACACTCCCGGCACGTGAGAAGATATGAAAGAAAATATCATGAAGACTGCAAAAAAATCGATTGGATATCTAAAACTTACTCCGAGGAAACCATGGATGACAAATGAAATTATGGAGTTAATGAAACAAAGAAATAATTTCAGGAAAAATGACGAAATGATGTACAGAATAACAAAAAATATAATAACTCAAAAGTGTAGAAAAGCAAAAGAGAAATGGATGGATGGTATATACCAAGACAGTCAGTATAACTTATCCACATGTAATATAGGAAGAGCATACAACATCATTAAAAAACTTTCAAAAACCCAAAAACAAAAAGCACAGTGGTTAAAAATAAAGATGGAAACATTTTAATAGATGAAGAAGAAATAACAATGAGGTGGAAAGAATATTTAGAAGATTTATATGAAGGAAATAGTGAAACAACTGAAAATAATATCGAAATAGAAGAGATGTACTGTGTTGGGGAAGATGAACAGGACCTAGTATAATGATAAGCGATTTCATCAAAGCAATCCATGACTTAAAATCAAATAAAGCATCAGGTATAGATGAAATACCAGCTGAATTGTGGAAGCATTCAGGAGAAGAAACGATAGATATTTTATTTAAAATGGTAGAAAACACTTACAGAGAAGGTATAGTATCAAAAGATTTTACACAAAGTAGAACTATACTTATTCCCAAAAAAGGAAATCCTACTGAATGCAACAACTATAGAACTATCAGCCTCCTTACACACGCTTCAAAAATACTTCTGAACATTATAAAAAATAGAATATGGAAAAAAACTGAAATAAATTTGGAAGAAGACCAGTTCGGATTTAGGCAAGGAATGGGTACAAGAGAAGCTATCTTAGCTTTGAAAACGATTGCAGAAAGAAGACTGAATATGAACAGAAATACATAAATAGGGTTTATCGATTTAGAAAAAGCATTCGACACCGTAAATTGGAACTTGTTGATGATCCTAACCTTTGAAAATAAGAAAAGCTAAGCTACTTGGACACACACTTCAGCATAACAATCTACTAGGTAGGATAATAGAAGGATATATAGAAGAGAAGAATAGTCGAAGAAGGCCACCACTCGAATACATAGGCCAAGTAGTAAGGGATATAGGGTGTGGATTATACTACGAACTAAAGCATAAAGCGGAAAAGCGTGAAGAATGGAGGAATGCTGCCAACCAGCCTTTGGGCTGTTAACAAAAAAAAAAAAAAACTGTCGATCACACACATAGTATATTCGAGCACTAGTACAAAACTTGAAGAGGGGCTAGAACAATTGCACGAGGGTAGTTCAGCTTTAGTGAAATGGCTTGAAAAACTTTCTGTGTGTTTGTGATATTATATGTTGTATTGATACCAACTTTATATAGGTTTATCTATCTTAGTTTACGATTCTAATGTTTTAAATACTTCTAATTATGTCACCTTATAAAAAGTCGATTTGTCATATGCATAAATAGGGAAAATTTTTATAAATAACAAATTCGAATACATTGTGTTGTATATATATTAATAATTAATGCGAACTTGATATGTTAGCCAAACACCATTTCATTGGATGTAGAAATATGCCTTCGGAATAAACTAAAAATTCGTAGATTGATAATGAATATGATTTTTTATTTCCAAAATATTTATTAGATTTTTAATTTAATTAAAGTTACATACCCGAAATCGTCTCATCATATAGATATTTGACATATTGACGTAATATTACTGAAACGTATTATGGTTTTAAATAAAACCTATTTTTTTCATCGAGCATATAGGGGTTTTTAAAGGTTTACATTAAATATGTATCAAAGATACCAGATATAAAAATTCATGGACATTATTTAATTATAATTTTTTTCATAAATTTGTATTCTATCTAAGTTTCAAATTAACTTTAAATTATTTAATTTCAAATTAATTTTTTTGGTGATTTTTGTGGCTATTTTTTAATTAAAATTGTAATGTATTATCAGTAGGCATAACTAAAACGTTATAGTTTTGTACTTTTCTCTTGATACGCTGATATTTTCATATGTGGATATACATATTTTGTCATGAATATGTACATCATAGTACCAAAGTCTGTAACCATTTGACATTATTTGGGTCTAAAATGCCTGCTCCATGCATACCAAGTTTACGTTTGTATAATATTATGTTTATACACTATGAGTTTTGACCTAATGAAATAACAATACCTTTGTCAGCACCTTTCGTAGTATATGAAAAACCTAGAAAAATGAAATATTTTAATTTTGTTTTTAATGTGTATACTTTTAACATTTTATATTTTAAATACCTTTTTATTTAAAATTATTAACCAAATATCATCATATTATATATTAGGAATTTTGAATATGCAGAAGATTTGTTAAAAATAGTGAATTATCTAAATTCCACTAATCAGAAAACTAAAAAACAATCCCGTATACCCTTTATAAATTTTATATTTTCATATAATGACATTTGGAGATGAAGGATTAATTGAAAGAATTCTAACGAACTTATACTGGAAAAGTTACTTTTAGTAATGATGATAGTTAAGCTTTTATGTACAAATCTTCGCATAACCAAAGTTGATATCCACATCATTGAATTTAAAAAAATTAATACAATTTCAATTTTATTATTTCCAATTTAAATAATATGGTTATTTGAATTTTATGATTGTTCAGTAATTAAATTTAATGTAATGCAAATTATAATAGACATACAAAAACATTCTATATCAGTAACATAGTATTAATTTGTTATATCGTCAAAATGAGCTTTGAATTAGTAAAAACAACTGTAATATAATGGTAAATTAATTTGTACTAAATCACTTACAATTTTCGTATACAAATTGGAATGCTTGTTTACCACTGAATTGTACTAAATGGTGAAAATATTACAAACATTTATGATGTAAAATGTCATATCGTTTATCATAAAGGTTCTCAATTTCCCTATATCACTAAAATCTCTACACATGTTGAAGGTATTTATTTATCTCATAAGATATACTTCTTTAATAATTGTTATGAGTGAATGAAAAACTTTTATTAGGAAGAAAATAGTAATGCGTTTATATATTGGATCCACGAAAGTGAAGTATTTTTTGACAATCCATACATTTAGTTTACTATTAATCATAATTTTAATATTTTTTATCAAAAAAGTTTTTTCGTGTTCCCCTACTTCCGTACTTTAAATTTTAGTTGACGATCGCTTGAATATCATTTTGTAGATTACTGAATCGACAATATATAAGGAAATATACAATGTAGGTGAATATAAATTTTTCTGGTGTTATAACAATGATTCCATTAATTATTCAATTACATTATAAATGTAAGTAAAAATATATTTATTTGCAAATCTGCGGTATTTTACATTAAGTGTTATATAAACTATAAAAGAAGGACTATAAGATAATACTCACTTTTTATTCCAGAATTTCCTGTTATTTGTTCTAGATAACGAAACCACATTTATATAAAAGTACTACTATATATATGTATAGAAGTATAATTTAAAAATAGATAAATGAGTTATATATACATCTTGTAATTGTATCCAGATCCTATTTATTAAATAAATTATATAGGCCTATTTGTTTCCATATAAACATGTTCACGAGAATTTAATAATTTAACAAAAACTTATGGATTACGAAAAATATCTAGATTTGATTTTTATAATAGTATTGACAATATGTCACTGTGAAATAAAAAAAAAAGTTGTCATTTGTACGTATACACTTTTTTTAATAATGCATTTAATTTACTATTATTTTTATAAAAATAATTATTATAACATTATTATTATTTATTAAATATTTATTTTTTTTTTACTGCCTAGAGGTCGGAACTGAAGTTAATTAAACAATTGTGATAAATAAAACTTTACAAATATAGATTATTCATAACTGCCGATTTCAAAGTTGTGTACAATCTCTTATGACAACCTAAATTCATAGATGTTATATTTCTTCACCAATGGAGTTAGAATTATATAGATTTATTCAAATTTGTGATTCATACATTACATTGATTGTTATAAATAGTTTAATACTTATATAGTATTGTTTACTTAAATTGGTAAATATTATGCTAACCTATACAATCTAACACCCACACAAAAAAAAAAATTAATTAATATTATAATCAAGAATGCTGCACACATGTATTAATAAATGGTAATTTGATACCTGTATTTGTTGCACAATACTCTATTGGCCCTACTGCTTTGGAATGTTCTAAACAGAAACAAAAATATTACTAATATACATAACAAAACGCATATATATAATTTATTTATGAATAGTAAAGTATATAAATATGTGCATGTACTGCGACACCGTTTTTAAATGGATATATTAAATATAAAAGCTTTTTTAATTATTGATTTTTAGAGTTACAAGTATGTTGGAATAAAATACACCATTGAAACAAATAAAACTATCAAATTTTTACTTTATTGATTATCATTGTTTTGTTCAAAATTAAATCACATATAGTTTGTAACTATTAGATTTGATTTAATTTACAAGCACAAAAGGAATCTATCTACCTGTATGATTGGACATAATAAGTACAGGAAATATCAATGAAAATACGATATACCCAAAAAACACCATACCGTAAATCTTAGATAAAATATGGTATATTTATCAAAAATTATTAACGATAATGAATAAATAGGTACAAGAGAAAACATAAACATTTCTACATACAAAATAGTTCTTAAATATGTAAAAATAAATTCAGTTTCTCATGTACGATAAAAATAGAATCCTAATTATAGGCCAAAATCATAAATTACATAATATGCTGTAGAAATTAGTCTTTATCGTGATTAGTAATCATTATATAAAATCTATTTTTAAATCGATATTTATCATATCTATATTAATTATTTTAAATTATTATACATACTAATGAATGTTGAAAATTTATTGAATATGTATTCATAATATGCTCTCGATACTTCTATAAAAACATGTGATGAATAATTTTTATTTTTTAAATTGTTGAAAATCATGGATTTTATTTTCTAAATATATAAACATAAAAGAATTAGTTTTAATTGTTTCGAGTTAATGAAAAACAATTGAATATATTTTTTGTTTTTGAGATTAGCCCCAAATAAAGTATGAAAGTTAATATATTTTCAACTTTATCTAACTTATAATAAAGAAAGAGAATAAAAATAGAACGAAATCCTCCCTAAATTTAGCGATTTGCACATCCGATTTAATCCAAGATTAAAACTCTAGAATTCAATTTGACTCATTAATATGCATTGTTCAATAAAAAATCTGAAAATCTACATGGTAATTGTATAAGATGTGTTTAATTTATACGAGTTTTTGTACATTGTTTTCAATATTTGCGTTAAAGTGGAGGAAGCACAATGACGTTTACGAGTATTGTATATTTACATTAATATTATACTCAAAGTTTTGATTGGGGAGATTTTTCATTCGCTTTTATCATTACGATTTAATAATTAATTATTGAGGCAAATATTGAAATTTTTTTGCGTATTAAAAATTTAATTTTTATAAAACTACAAACTTTAGAACAATAACAAATTAATAGATTATAATAGTGTGTTAATTAAATAATTATAATTTTTGGGATGCCAAATAATTCAGTTGGTGACTAATAAAAAAAAACCAAATATTTATACAAATGAATTATTCATATCATGATGATTACTACTTTAAATAATATAATTTCTATCAAATTGAGTTTAATATCCTATTTGGGGATTTTAATTCTTAATATGTAAATCAGTTTGAAATTAAAAATCATGAATTGATTATTGTGTTTAATTAGGATTAAAAATTGTTTCTTTTATAAATATACAATATACATCATGTGCGTAGACCATGATCAGACAACGCCTGAAAAATTTCCTACGAGTATTATTGACGTAAATATATGTTGATTTCTTTGTCTTAAAATTTATAAATATTAATGTTCATTTTAACATAATTTTAAAAAATATATCATAATATATAAATAGTTTTGTTCCCAAACTTAAATTTCTTCATGAATGTCATATATTTATAAGACAAAAGTAATTTTTATTATAATTCACTACAAGTACTCTATTGCTTACAATGTATGTTATTTTAAAAATATGCAATACATATGTGACATACCATGCATACTCCTTCTTTGAGCTTTTTTATTTTAAAATAAATTAAAAATAATACATTTTACAAGATAAAAAATAACACATATATATGTATTTAGTAATAGTAAAAAAATTGGAAATTGACGGTATAAAAACTTAATTATATAAATTGAAAAACTGAATTTTTGCCATGAATTTTTCGAGTTAAAAAAATACACTATCCCTATGTTATATTATATTAAATACTAACAATATCTATATTTCAAATAATATAAATTTTAAAACCTTTTTTTGAAATCATTAAACTTTTATACTCATATTATTAAAAAAAATATTTTCTTATATTTCTCCAAAAACAATGGAAATATTTTATTGTTTAATTAAATACATTATTGTCTTATTAAAAAATATAATATAATTATTAAAATAATAAAATTTAATATATCCTATTTTTCTTTTAAAACTTTGAAGCTCGTAGTATCTTTTACAGCTTTTCCATTCTACGGAGTATTCAAATCTTTTGAATTCACCAACCACATTCGTGTCTTATTTTACATTATCCACCCATTGCTGTCGAGGCATTCCACGTGGTCGTTTTGCTGTTAGGTTCAACATTAATTTTTTTTTATAAGCTTTTTGGTCAGATTGTCATATGTACCCAGATCATTCAGGACTTTTGATATATTTTAAACATATTTTTATATTAGGTTTATTAAATATTTTTTTTGGGTATAGGTTGTTTTTCTTTTCAAAATCATCCCATCATGTAATTACTTTTTGGTACATAAATTTACATTAATACTTCCCTTACATAAAATAATAATTTGTTTTTCTCACTTAGTAATTGATCGTATTTTACAGGCATACATGATAATTAATCATATTTAGCAAGTGTATTTTTTTTTCCACGATTACATTTTGGAGCCAAGCATTTTATTCTTTGCAAAGTATGCCTAGTTGGCCGTATATTCTCAGTTGTATATTGATGTGCATATTATACCTAAGGTTGATATTTACAGTAAATACTTAAAATTTATTTGCTCAAATACAAAATGCTCAACCTTTAAGTGTGTTTTATGTTTGAGATTTGTAAACAAACATGTTATTCGATTTGCTTTCATTATTATTCATTCTCATTTGTTTGCTGGATTGTATTCGATTTTCAATGTTTTTTATAATCACCAGTTGAGTGTTACCTAGTACTACCATATCATCAACATACGTGAATATGCTCAAATTTCCATTAAGTTCCAATTCATGTCTTTTTGTCACGTCTCTCATTACTTTCATGAAAACTATGTTAAATAAAACAGCCGACATAGTATTTTATTGTTTTAGCCCAAATTTTACTTTGAATTCTAGTGTAATTCTCCTTGGAATTGTAACACACAGAAGTTGTTTTAATTGCTTATTTCTGTTAAATTTATCAATTTTTTAGGGGTCCCAAAATTTTCCAATGTAATCCACAGCTGATTTATAATTAAATTATCATAGAGCTGCTTATAATCACCAAAAAACAAGTGGAGGTATTTGTAATATTTTTTGTATTTTCCCATTATATGCGCTAATTTTAAAATTTGGTAATTTATCGATTTTTTATTTATAAAACCAGATTGGTAATCTCAAATCCATATTTCTAAAGTCTGTTCAGAATTTTTAGGAATTGTACCTTGTACATGACATCTTGGATAAGGAAAATATCTCAATAGATTTTAAATCTGATTAGGTTTCCTTTTTTAAAAATTGGACATAGGGTAGACATGTTCCTATATCTTGTTACCTACTCATTTGTCCGAAATTTTTTATTGTTTGATGAATTTGCATAATTTGCTGATTACCTGCTATGTTTATAAGTTCTGAATTTATTTTATTTTTGTCCGGGCTTTGTTATTTTTTATTGATTATACAATATTTTTCATATCATCAGTATATGTTTTATTTTAATTCAGCTTTTATCTGTGTTACTGGTGTCACAATCTGCTACTTTAATACTTCATCCATTAGTTATACAGGATTTATATATTTAGCTAACTATATTATGATCTATTTAACTCTTCATTCTAAACCTTAGTTATATCCACTTATGATTGTGGATATCTTTACTGGGAGAATGAGTACTGTTTACAGTCAGATTTTTAGACGCTGCCAATATAATATTCCGATTTCCATTGTCATTTGGAAATAGGTGGAGATTATTTTAGCTAGTTAATGACGTACTCGTATATTGGATCTCTCATCGTATATTCACTTGAAGATCGCTTATTATTTTATTAACAATATTTCTTGAGAGTGAATCATAAATCAGTTGTAAATCATAAAAAATCCATATTTTTCTTCATCATCCCTTTCTACTTTTGGAGCATAACCGCATATCACTATATCTCATACTCACATAAGTATTGCCATGTTTCATAAGCAATCATTGATTGGGATAGCTATTTAAATGATTGGTGACAATTTTTCACTTATTGAGGAATCCTCTTCAGTGTTCATGTTTGTTACATCTTCATCTAATGTAGAATAATGTTGAGTTTTCAGATTTTATACAATCACTTTCGGGCCATCTAATTTTTACAATGCTAAAACTGGTAGACTATAATTAGTTACTCCATCTGTGGTATTTTTGGGGATTTTTCTTTAACAAAGTTCTAACATACTATTTGTTGATCCTTAATATCTTGTTTTTCTTCCTTCATTTTCCGTTCTGTTTTCCAAAAATCTGTGCCGTGGCTTAATTAAAAATTTCATAACATTATTAGTTTTATGAAAACGGGTCATTAATCCGTCGCTAAATCTCGATGAGAGGGATAGTTAATATTGACAAGTTAAGTTTAGGATATCTGTCTATTGTAGCATTAAAAATGTGCTGGGCTATGGGGGAGACTACTTTCCAATCACTAAAAAATAGCTGCCGCAAAATTGTCACACATATACTAGTTAAGGTTCCTCTGCAGATAAATTTTAATATACTCACTTAATTTATAATATGAATGTATCAGTGATTTTCTAGGAATATCGCTGGCTAAATAATTTAAAATACAAAAGCATAATCAAAGCTTGTATATTGTTATCAACCTAATAGTGTCTTATCAGTATATCTTTATTAATATTAAATATAATGTATTATTGAATTACATACTTTCAAATCCACAATCATTCATTTTTTCTGAAAAATAATGTTAATTGTTTTAAAATTACCTTTAGAAAATTATCTTTCAAACTTATTAACAATTGTAAAATCATATTTTCTTTAAAATTTTGTGTTTTATTGCAAATATAATATTCATATATATTTAATGTATAAATATAAAATAAATTTTTTGATCGATTGATATAACTTTTTGAGTCATTGTTTGTATGAAACCATTATTCAGTTATGAATGTATTGAAGTCTTTATGGATTTCTAATTTCCTAAAATTTTTTTCAGATATATCCATGTGTGTAGTTTTGAGCTGACGTTTCGGACTCCTTTCAGAGTCCATCTTCAGAGCGTAGTTACTTGGTCGAGCGTTTTAACTATACTCTCAGCTTGGCTCGTGTCTTACTTTATTTTATATTGAAAAAAACGATTAAATTATCATTGACTAGTTGTTTTTGTTTGTTGTTCCCGATAACAGCTGGTTGTCCTTGGCATTATTTGCATTTTGTTCTTCTTTTTCTACAACGGCAATTATTGGTAATGCGAGGGCGATTATCGGTGACCTAATAACTGACTGCTGCTTTAGTTTGTGATTCCCTATAATAGCTGGTTGTCCTTGACATTCTTTGCATTTTGTTCTTCTCTTTCCACACCGGCAATTACCATTTGTGGCGATTGTGGCTGCCTCGGTTTTTATTGTGGCTTCTCTGATCAGTTGTTTTCTTTTTTCTTGGTATATAATAAGTAACCACGATTTGTTAAGTTTCCATCTGTCTTCTCTGTTATAGATTTCTGGAACGCATTACCAATAACTGCCGTTGTAGAAAAGGAAGAACAAAATGCAAAAAATGCCAAGGACAACC
The DNA here is from genome assembly GCA_019022885.1 of Schlechtendalia chinensis. Classification (NCBI taxonomy): domain Eukaryota; kingdom Metazoa; phylum Arthropoda; class Insecta; order Hemiptera; family Aphididae; genus Schlechtendalia; species Schlechtendalia chinensis. The sequence continues at coordinate 12,536,691 of CM032345.1, read as the reverse complement.
AGCTCTAATCGGGAATAACAAGCAACAAGCAACAACAACCAGTCAACCATGATTTCATCGATAATCACTTTATTGGTATAAAGGGAAGTAAGACACGACCTAAGCTGGGAGTATAGTTACAATACTCTACCAAGTAACTACGCTCTGAAGGTGGACTCTGAAAGGAGTACGAAACATCAACTCAAAACTACAAACATGGATATATCTGAAAACAATGTCGGGACATTATCCAATTATTTCATATTTATCCATATTATACCGTTTAATTTCTACATTTTACAATTTTACGTTTATTTTATTTAATTATCTTTATAATTACTTAAACACGTCGGTTCAATTTGGAGTTTATTTATTGATACTTCAATTCCTAAAATGATAAACATTAGTTTTCTATATTCTTTTTATTATATATATATATTAATAACTTAAAAATAAATAGCAATATTTTTTAAAATTATTGATTCACACAATAGGAAATCATTTGTTATAAATATTGCTATTTACATATACGATTAAACGATTAATCTTGAATTTTATCTGTCTATTCGTTAATTCCGATTAATCTACATTTTTTTAAAATATAATAAACTAAATTAATTGACTATAAAATTTAAAATTGAAATTTTCCCCTAATCTCTTTCCAACCTACGTAAACATCATCGAGTCGATCGAGTAAAAAATTCGAAACAAATTGTATATTACGGTTTCGCGCGTTATTTGTAGAGCACCAACTGTGTCGGGCGCGAATCCGTGCTGGGTGCCGTGCGCCCGTCGAGTTTTCGTTGTCCGGGCGGGTGTGCGATGGACGTAAAAATGATTAACGCATACGAGTCCGTGTTATAAGTAAGACATTTTATGTCTTATGTGTTAAATTTTTTTTTTCAAATTCAAATTTAAATTTTTTCAAAACCGAAACAATAGTTGCCATGGAAACAAACCATAAGGGAGATTTAGGTTTTTTTTTCTGTAACGCTTTTTCGTGACAGTCCCCAGTGGGTATCTTAATTTAGGTAACGCTTTTCGTGGACACTTTTTCGGGACGGTTTTTTATTTTAATGTGCCAAAGTAAAGACATAAAATGTCAAAAGTTTAGATTTAGGTTCTAAACTAAGTAACTAAATATTTCATTTAATCATTTTAACAAAATGAATTTACCTAAAAAATTAAACGAAGTTGCTGAATTCGTTCATCTGACATATCCAGAATTGAAATTTGTTGAAGTTACCTCGACACACGAATGTGTGCATGGTATATGTAAATTTGTTTTCAATAAAATTAATAAGAATTTAAGGGAAAAACATACACACACACACCTACACACACACACAAGGTAACGCTTTTCGTGGACACTTTTTGGTGGACACTTTTTCGTGACGGTTTTTATTTTAATGTGCCAAAGTATGTCTTTACTTTTCTTTGACATTTTATGTCTTTAAAATGTCAAAAAAAAAAAAATGTTTTAATTTTAAAAACTGGCATATGATGTATTTCTGATAAACAATTACATGTGTATACAGACGTAATATTTTTATTGTTTTCATGTATATGTTATTGGGCTGAATACAACTTTTTTTTTCGCGACTGGTTTGGTTTAACTGGTTTTGCGTAACCGAATTTACGTTGTGCAATACCCTGTAGCAACCATACTATACCATACCATCCTATACCTTTCCTTGATATGCCATGTCATTCAATACAATGGTATATAATGCCATGCTTTACCATACTATCATTCCCTTTTTTTTTTTTCGTATAAATCGGCCATACACCCACTGCCTTAAAAGCCTGTTCAGCAATACTTAAGCAATGGGTCGCTATCGTTCATTTAACTAAAATTACAATTTTCCGCTGGGGTGGGTGACCGGACAATCCGCTGCCACGCCACCCTACAAAAAAGTAAATTCAAATTTTTTTTTTTAAAAGTCAGGGAGGAGCGACAGAACGAATGCTTACCACTCCTCCTCTTACATTTCCGTTTTACGGGCAACCTGTCTCCGCTCTTCTTCTGCTCCAACCACACGATGGGGCTATCCCCTGCAGGGACTGCTTCTCCTGCACCGCTTCCTCATTTAAACCCATTACGGTCAACACTAACTGAGCAACCGCATCATTTGGCAGGGGACTCCAGCATTTGGGCGACGAGATCACGTGGCCGGAAACGACCTATAACGCGTATGAGGTCGCTTCTAGCTCACTCGAACGCCTCGTTGCGAACGAGCGTGTAAAACGCGTCGTCATCCTCCTCGCTGTAAGAGTCAGGAAGTCCGCAATGGGAACATCCGCTCTCCGGAGCACGGCTGATCCGGATTAGAAACTAGTTAAAACAACCGTGCCCCGTTAACAGCTGGGAGAGATATAACGTCATCCCAACATGCGATTTCCTCACCCACCGGTCGAGTAGTGCGGGGGGAATCAGCGTCTGAGTCCACTCCCAGCCGCAGCCGGCGGAAGCGTCCCATCTCGCCACCTTCCGTGCCCACTCGTCCGTCGACGCGGTTCTCGGGTCACACAATGTCGCCGGAGTTTCCGAGGGCCATCCTACCGATGCCAGTGGTGTCGCCCTCCTCGCGTCGTACGCCGAAGCGCGTTCGACCGCAAGGAGGTCGAGAGGGGGTAACAATGCGACGTACCTGCATGGCGTCACAGGAGACTGTGCGATGACTCCTGATGGCCGCCCGACGCTGGACCTTCGCCAAAGTCTCTACGCCTCGCGGATAATAAGCCAGCAATATACTTTTGCGTCAGTACTTAATATTGCGCAGTGCGCGCGTACCGGGAGAAGCAGCAGATTTGAAGACTGGCCATTACCACCATTCCCCTTCCTCCATCGAAGCGATGGAGCTACCCCATGAAGCGACTGCCTCTCACACTCGGCTTCCTACTTTGCTCTCATCATAACCGATGCTAACCGGGTCAGTGCTTCCCATTTTGTCGAGAACTCCAGCATGTGACCGACGAGATCGCGCGGCCGGAAACTAGCTATAACACGCATAAAGTTATCCTGGCCTACTTGAGCGCCTCGCATCAAACGAGCATATGAAGCGCATCATCATCCTTCTCGCTGTAAGAGTCGGACGGTCTGCAATGGTAACACATGCTTCCCGGGGCACGACCGATCCGGTGAACGAACTGATTGAAATATCTGGATTCCGTTAGAAACTGAGAGAAATGAAATATCATCTCACTGTGAAACTTCCACGCTCATCGGTCAAGAAGCAATAGGTGTATCAGGGTCTGGGTTCATCCCCGACCTCTCCTAGTAAGATTGTCTTATTTCACTACCCTTCTTGCACATTCGTCAATAGTCATAGCCCAGGTGACCTGAAGTAACCGGAATTTCTGAAGGTCGTCCATTCGTAGCTGGTAACATCGCTATTCTGGTGTCGTACGCGGTAACGCGCTCGAATGTCAGAAGGTCGATCAGGAGGTCCAACCACGGCGTTATAGGAAACTGTGCTATTCACACAAGCGTTCATGATTGCCTTCCGAAGCTGGATTCTGGCCAATGTCTTATCGCCCCACTGGTTGAAAGCCAAGTGCAGAGCGTCGTACAACAATATCGATTACACGGCGCTCACGTTTAGATACCTACGGTCCTCCTGCGGGCCGCTAACGTTCCGCATGAGCACGATCACAGTGGATATCGCCCGCTTGGTTTTCTCCAAAGCAGCACTCAAATGTGCGCCAAACATTGTCATTTTTTTCTCTACGATTACTCATATATACTTAGTGGAATCATACCATGCTATACTATACAAAAAATAAAATATAATTATAAGAATTTCAAATTTTATTTTATATTTTCCTTCCAAAAACGGAAAAAGAATATTGATCGTCGTCGTTGCGTTCGTTTACTATTCAGGTTTTACTAGGTAAGCACCCCCAAAAACATATAAATGATTCGTTGTATTACCGTGCAGCGTAGAAAATATCAAGTAGTTTAATATATTTCTTTGTATTGGTTTAAATCAAAATTAATAATGATTGTAAATTGCTTAAATTATACATTTTACATGTATAGCAAGAGTTATTTACTTTAAATTAAACAATTTAATTCATTGATAAACAAATATATAAGAAAAATTCGAACTTGATATGTTGGCTTTACACCATTCCAACGGCCCTTGAATAACGTTATCTGGACAAGCTAAATATTAGAAAATTGATTATGAATATATCATTAATGTAATTTATAATTTGATTATAAATTGACTATAATGCTACGTACACAATAATGCAGCATTCAAGAGATCATCGATATATCGACGTAAAATATCTAAATTATACCAACATTATAATTACGATATTAACCTTAGAAATGAAAAAATAAAATACCTAGTCATTATTTAAAAAATAAATAAATAGCAGTAATCAATAAAATAAATATTATCTAATGTTTTCTTCTTACCTCTGTATGGACCTAGTATTTCACGTGCACTGGCTAGAATGATAAATAAAAATTAATTTTCTATTATACTTTGTATTCGAGTACAGGAGAATCTCGTTAATCCGAAAGGAATTGGGGAAAATGGTCGTTCAGATTATCGATTTGTTCGTATTACTCATGACCCTTTTAAAACCAATTTTCTTGCAATTTAACCTTAAAAATTAATTCTAAAATTCATTATTATAATTAAAAATTAAAAATAAATTATTATAACACATAAAATGAATACAATTATTAAAGTTGTTTTCATTATCATATTAAATTACATACCCATTTAAAATACTTAGTAATTTTTTTTTTTTTAATACTGGTTTCTATTTGTTGGTCATATGTATTGCCTTACAAACGTCTCAACATTATTTCTTCGCAATTTTCAATGTAATTGTTTGTTTATTTATTATTATTATCATTATTGTTATATTATTTTGTCGGAAGATCTTGCGTTAAGTCAATTTGTTCAATACTTTTTTATAGACACCTTGTATCGGTACCTCTCGCCGAGGGCCGAAGGTCAACTGTCGATTTAATTTTTTGGACACAGCTATTGCAAAATTTCGTTCGTTGCCGTCGCCTGTCATTCCAAACCGAAGGTTAATACATACAGTTTCATTCTCTCTGTCTTTTACAAAAGTGATCTCGGCGGTGCGAAACCCGCCGTCTTCGTTGATACCAATGGGACTCGACTCGGTCTTTATTTTGCTGCGGTCTAGTCAATCTCGGAGGTGTGGTTCGTCCGGGACTTGGCGAAAGCAACAGGAAGCAAGTATGATACAGGAACGCGTATGATTCATTTAATTTGTGATTTGTTTGCAATTTCGTATGGATGTTGTTATATGTATAAATATTGTATTAACGAGCATTGTTTGAGAAACACATTTTATGGTGGAAATTGGCTATTTGTTCGTTATACATATTTATATTATTTATCATGTCTTCCCGTTATGGTTGTGTATGTGATGGAGCACAGCGTTTGTCAGTCCACTGGACCAGTACCAAATGTGATTGAGTACAATTTGTTATCACGGCAAATGTGCGATACCGTTTCGTAATCTTTTGGTGAAACATACGTAGATATCGTGACAAAGTTGTTGGTGATATTATTTCTGGGAATCGTGGAATAAGTTTTCTAAAAAAATTGCTTAATCCAAAGAAATATCGTGTCTGTATAATTGTTTTGGTTATACAAAAATGTTTAATTGCTGCAAATCCTTCAGAGTTTGGATTGGTTTTAAGCATGTTACGGTGCTTTATATTAATAACCAATAAGGGCACCTCCCTGAATTTTAAATTTGCATTTAAATTTTTTAAGAATTAATGTTGGGTTATAATAGCATTTTTAGTTTTGTATGTCGTATGAAATTTAAAAATTGATCATTCCCGATTATTATAATAATATAAAATAAGAATTGATCGACAAACTGTAATATCCGTATAATTTTATAATTAGTAATTATACATATTTTCACACATAAAAAAAATACCACTGAATCACTCACTGTCAATTTTATGATAAATATAGTCGAAAGCTTCTGTACTATTGAAATTTACTACATCAAAAAAAATATAAAATATTTTTTACTCGAATATACTTTATATAAGAAAATATAAGATGTAATAAAATATTATGTTTATGAACACAGATATCCGTTAAGTTAATAATTATATTTTAATTGTGTATGACAAATTAAATTTAAAATGTTTGGCGTCCTATATACAATAGATATAATCAGATGATTACACAATTATACTTACTATCTAAGCCCCCAATATTAATGAGTTGATCTAAATATTCAATTGACATTTATTTAATAAATATAAATAGACAAAAAACATATTTATCATAGGAACTACATATTTTTATTATGTTTGTTTGCAATATTAATTAACTAAATCTTTTATATGTTATTATTTTAGATGATTTTCAGTTATTAATGTATTTCGGTATTAAAAATTTGACGATAAAGTTTTATTTTTGGTAAAAAACATTTTCTTTTTAAAAGTATTTAAGTGAACGCCCATAAGGTTTAGTACAGCTTAAATATAGTATACTTTATAAATAAAATATGATGCTAAAAATATGCATGACTTAGTGTATAAAATTTTTATTTAACAAATTTTTACTGAGGTATTAAATTATTAATAATAATTCATTATTGTAGTAACTCAGGATATAGCATGAATTCATTTACAAGTTTTGACATAAAACACATATCAGTAATACTGCGTCTGGAGGTATATGATTCAATACGAACACTGCCTAGAATATTTGTTAAGGATTATAAGTTTGTTATATGGATATCGTATCAAAACATTATTACCAACAAACATATGATTAATATGATATATCCCTAATTTTATGATTTTTTCTGAAAAATTGGATCAATTTTTAAGCAATATGTATCATTATTGTGAATTTTATTTCTGAGCATGATGTATCAATTAATATTCTAATGTCGTTAAAATAAACGAAATATATAAATAAAATTATTCTAATATTGAATAAAATTTATTCAAATATCTGTAAAACACAATAGTCATTTTGAACAAATATAATTATTTTATTTGTCATGAATTTCATGTATGTATAATTAAATTATAATATTTTGTAATATTTACACAAACGGGTAAGTCGAGAACTTACGCAAACAATCTACAATTACATAAATAAAATACTTTACAAAAATAAATTATCTAAATTTATACGCATGTAACTATATATTTTTATTTACACATAGTAGGTCAGAAAATACAATTCATATTTTATTATGTATTATATGTATTTAACTTTTAAATTATATATGACAAATGTATGGTGTAAGGTTTTGAATAAGACATAGTAATAAGTCGAAAGAAATGTAATCATATTTGATTTAGCAATATATGTATTGAGAGCAAATAAATATTTTTATTAAAAAATGAAAAGATGATTGGATTATTAGAAGTTCAAAAACTTCTAATAATAAGATATCCTATATATATACTTTAGAGAGATAATCAAAAATTATTTCTCTAGTAAACCATTTAGCACTCAAATTTATAGTAGGAAGTAATGGATTTCAGCATATGGAAGATGAGTAAATTTGAAATGAACAGACAGAATCAAGGATGATTAAAAATACTTTTGAAATAACAATAAAAGAAAGCAAGAATAGAGACAGATATGAAAATGTAATGGAGGCAGTCAAAAGTTTTGGGCACCGTAAAACCTTGAAATAAAGAAAAATATAAGAAAACATTTTGTTTTAAAATAGAGACAATAATACAGAAGTTGATAAGAATCATATATAATTGAAAACTCTCACTATATTAAAATACTTTAAATATTAAAGTAAACCTAATTTCAATAATTCAATGTATAGCTTAGTACTTTAGTGTGTATATTATATACGTACAGTTGGCATTAGTGTTTTCGACAGTCAGTACAATTATAACAAGTACGAAAACTTGTAAATTTTTCGTCGACCCCATGTTCATAGTTCTTCTTTATACTGAAACTGACAGACAATTATCATATTGGATTTCGATTGAGTATACGAATATCGAGAAAATATGTTCTCGAAAAGGAATAGAATTTAATACTAGCATTTGTTTTACCACATTTTAAAATGACTAATTCTTGAGAATAAAGTAGGTGCACTGCACATGACTACTCAAAGATTGTTTACTCACGACCATAATTCGTAGAATTTTTGTTAAACTGAATCGAATGCTGGTGTAAATTAATTTCGATTCTTACATACTAAATGTGATAAAGTCGAAAAACAATAATTTATCGGTACCAATATGATAAATAACATACAAAATTCTAAAAAACATAAAAAAATATAATTCGTAACATGTAAAATATCTATGAAATTTAAATTATACCTGACAATAACATTATTTTGGCTTTTAAATATAATAATTTAATTCACAAAATAATTTTCCGTATGATACATGAATGTTAATAAAATATCTCATATCACTTCCGTGTAGAAAATAATACTAATTATGACACTGAATATTTCATGCACATATATTATAAAATTAACATCAGTTCTTTTACTATTTGACTACTATTGCCTATTTTTATGTATAAATTTATTACTAAATTCTCCGGAATGACGTAAATATCAACTTTACGAGAAATTTTAGATCATTTAAACACACCACCATTGCTGATGGCTATATCATTCAATATAGAATAGACTAGCAAATAAATATTAAACCCAAGACCAAATCAAACGCATATAACGAGTAGAATTTTTTGGGAATTAAAACGAAAATAGGCAATATTTTATACGCAAAATATTTATAATATGAATAAAATAGGTTTATTACCGGATCGGACCAGAGCAGATAAAATTAAACATTCAAAGCAGTCCAGAACGTATAATATGTATAAAACTAGGCTGAAAATGAAACAGTCAAATAATAATAATAATAAATAATTAGGACCAGAATAGAATAGAAACCTATATAGGTTTTCAGGTCTCGCAGTATTTTTATTGTTAACTGCAGATTTAACTACAAATAGATTAAAGCCATTGTAACGTTATCCAAAAGTAACATGTTTTTTAAAATCTACTATATAACAAAGTGATAAATATGATTTATATTTCATTAATTTACATTTAATAATTTACTTTATGAAATATTTATTCATAGTTACCATAAAAGAGCTATTGATTTTACTATGAAAAAATGTCCTAATATATGTTTTGTTTGTATTTTCATAAGCTAAGAAATTTCATTTCAGTTGATAGAAATAATTTTACACAAAAAAATATGAATAATACATAATCAATGTCTATTGTAAGTTGTATAAGTAATGTGTTAAACATTTTGCGTTAGCAAGTCTAATAGATCTTTTTCATTAAAGAATTAATAACTATTAAACTAACTAGACACAAAAGAAAATGTCAGTACTATATGCATGATAATAACTGTTTGTAACCAAAATAAATAAAGACGAAATGTTTATTACTGATAATAAAAAAGATGATCATATCACTCTCATTTGATTATGTCATACCTTCTCACGAATACGAAAAATGTTTAATGCCATTATCAATATACGAGTAAGTTCATATATACATAGAAATCGTTATATTTATTAGTGGTGAAGTGATATTGAAATACGGAATGTGCTTTCTAAGAAAAACAAATGTACGTAAAAAAACGTACGTAAAATGTACGTAAAATGTACGCAATTTTGAATTACATATATATATATATATATATATCAAATTGAAAAACCATTGTATAAGTAAGTAAATTCCCATGCATTTATACACAAAATATCTGAAAAGTTCTCGAACTAAATTTCAGTGGTTTATAGTAACAGCACAGTCTAAACTTGTACGACGAAAGCTTCGTGTTATATAAAATCTGAGGAGAATACAATTTTTGAGTGTTTCGTCATTTGAGACTTGAGTATATTCAGCTAAGTATGATGTGTTCATGTTTCTCATATGAGCTTGAAACAAAGAACAAAGAAATACATACATATATATATATATATAATATAATATAATAAAGCGATTTATTCTATTTCAAAAATCTTGTGTAAAAACGTAATTTATGCAAGCATTGTATAAATAAAGTGCATGCCGTATTACAACATACCACGTTGTAAGCATTTTAATGACATTTGGTAATGCTATATTCTATTTGGAATTAATGATGTAGCCTCCCACATCATTTTCATCCAACGTCCCTCGGTCGTCTTCTAAACACTTATACCATGTGTATGTGTTATATAGATTCAGTTTCAGAACTGCATGAGTCATAAAACACGTTTCTACAAAATGTATTTTGAAGTAGTATACACAATTTTTTAAGCTTTATTGTAAGATGTCGTAAAATTGTATATGGCAGTATGAACACACAGAACACACCCATCTATAACTAGAAACTGAATTTAGCAAACATGAAAAAATGGTATACACATACACTTTGAATTTTCTTCTACATAAAGCTCTAGTTGTATCAGAGATAACGCTATTAAATTGTATTTTATGTAAACACATATATATTATAACTAATTAAATTAACTACAGAAGTATAGATCAAAAACACTTCATATAACTATGTATGTTTTGTATAGTTGAAGTTCCCTATATTAGTTTAAGACCATGAAACTTATTTTGTGGCGATGTTTATTCAGTAATTTTTTTAATTATTTATTAAAAAATAAAATTTTTTCACTCAAAAGTTTAATCGGTTCTCTATAGAAATCAAATGTTAAATTATTTTTCGTATTTAAAGTAACATAAAATAACTGTTTATAGTATTTTACATGGAGGAATCAATTGATAAATGTTTTGTGTCATATGTGTTCACAATAATTATATGTACAATACAATTTTGAATATAGGAAAACTCATAGGTAAAATAAACGGACAATGGTTCATAGATTATGTAATTTTCATTTATGTATATATCATCGTAACTATTATTTATAATTATTATAACATTGTAATACTATTTAATATATTTTTAACAATACTAATGATGACCAAATACGTTGACCAATTAACGAATGAATTCAACAAACATATAGCGGCGCTGTAGTTCAGATTCTTTATTCATCAGAACAATTTTCGTATAACCAGTTCACCATTATTACATTAATATGTATACATTTCAAATTAAATCACTCATGATGATATATAATTTATAACTAAAAACCCATATTAATCTCTACAGCTATTACTTTTATCATGAATATGTATTCTATTTAATTATATCCTAAAAGTTGTATTACAACATCAATAAAATATCAATGATTAAGCCTTATATGTAAGTAAGGTTGCATAAATTATAAACTTGTCCAACTCCTTGTCAATTACAAATAGATTTTCAGCTTAAATATACAATGAGTTATTCTGCGATGTTATCATATATGATAAAATAAATATTGTAATTGTGTTTATGAAAATGTAAATTCAACACACATTTATAAAATATATTGATTAAACCTTAACTGAATTATTAACATGATCAGTAACTATCATTAAATATTTAGTGTAAACATTCATTTTCAAAAATAAAAAAAGATAATAATGTTATAAGATTTTCTGATCACACCGAAAATGCCTAAAAAATCTATCTTCATTGATTAAAGCGATGATAATAATTATTATAGTTATTAAAATCATATTGATGTTGTGCAGGCGTTGATGATGGTCATTGTATAGGGTGATTACCAACATTGGGTAAATTATCCGGCATTTGTGCATCTAAAAGAAAACAAAATTTGTTCTATGATAAGATTTATAAAACGAAAAATTTGAATAAATTATGTTGTTTGTATACAGGCGATATTTCACTGAATATATTCTAACGCTATTGACGAGTCGAAAATAAATTAAAAAATGGAGATTTCTGAAACTTTAAAATCTCCTCTCCGCCTTCCAAAACATTGATTACATATATCAATTAATTTGATAAATAGTACAATTCAACATTTTGACTCTAAAATGCTTAATACAAATTATCTTTATATTCACCATTAATAAATAATTGATAATTTTGAAAAGAATTATGGTTGCTATTAGCAAATGTATTCTTCTATAAATATTTTATAAGGTTTATTTAATGTTTATATAATTTGTATTATTTTTTATACAATAAAAATATTTTTATAATAAACTAAAACTATCTAATTAATATTTTAAACGTGACGTATTGAGAATAGACTGGGTTTATCACATTCATTATTCTTTATTCTTATTTATTTAATATGCATATTTTACCTGATTGGTTTTGGTCAAGACTATTTGAGGTGGTTGTAGCGAAATTATTATTACCGGTATCGGAAGTATATTCTGATAATGGTGCCAAATTCCAGTATTTTTCCTGAGCTCGACTATTCAAATTATCTAAAAGGTAAAATTTTAAAATCGGTAAGCATACGTTATCGCTGAGTTAATTATGAATGACGAGAATAAAATTGAGTTTAATTAATTATTAATTAATTAATTAATTAATTTAATTAATTATTGCTATCCTTAATAGCATTTTATAAATAATAAATATTATGTTCATACTATGTTATACGATAAATAATTAACATTATTTAGGGTGTATATCAAGCAATTATAACATGGTTGATAAGGGTTGATGGAATCGTTTCAAATAATTTCGACAATCATATTTTCTTGAATTATATACTTATACAAGACATATTTTTCTTGTAGTGTCTATTTGTAGGAATACTCTACGTATGTTTTTCTAGTGCACTCAAATAAATTTGTCAGAGTCGATTTAATATGATTTCAAACTAAACAAGTTACTTTTTAAATGAGTATACGAAATTATGTATATTATGATTTAAATCAATTCATTACGTTTATAATACTATTAACGATTTTTAAAATATATATATTTAATTATATTTAGACCTATTAAATGTCCAATTATCATCGTTAACACTGCTTGAAGTGTAGATCGTCTAATCGCTTTTTGTTTAGAAAGCATGATTGCACAGCTGTTTGATAAAGAATACGCGCCAATATAAAATAATAGTTTTAGAAGATTTTTTCTTAACCTCATTTGTAATTTATATAGTTACCATGATCGCTGTTTAACGCCTACAATTCCAAATGTCCTGTATATGTTACCTATATCCCCTCGATGGTCATATTTCAAATTTTATATCATAAAAACATCCTCGAGATTATGAATAAATACCTATCAATGTTTTATTAAAATTGGATTAGTAACTTAAGAACACATACGCGGCAGACAGACAGTTATTAATTTATATATATATATAAATTTTTTTTTATACATTCTTCCATTTAGTTTAATTTAATGTACTGCTTAATGCTAGTTGTTGATGGAAAATATTTAAACTGTTTTTTTTTATATCGAGTTTAGGATATTAGTTAATAATAATTAGTATTTTCATTTGATGTAACTTATACTTTGACGACTATCATTTAGACATCAAATTGACATTTACCTGTTTGGTTGTAGTTTATACTGTAAAAATCTGAAGTGTCAGGATTAATTAAATCGGAATTATGTGTGAATTCTGAAGATATTAGGGGATTCCCATAATTTTCTAAATTTGGTAGAAGAAAATAATCTAAAATTAAAAACAATTATTAGAACCATTTATCATTAGCATTGGCCGTAAAAAAAATTATAATATAATTACAATAATTTCGTTTTCTCTAACCGGATATTATAAATACAATGATGGATAATAATCAATATTTAAAACTATTATAGAGACAATAATAATATTATCATATTATGGTGTATTATGTATATTACCTTGTACATAATCGTTGATGGAAGCGCGGGCTTTAGTTTCAGGAGATGAGTTTTCTGTTTGGATGAAGTGATCTTTATTTGGATTATTTTTTTGAACTTCTTTTAATGCATTCGATTAATCCAAAAGAAAATAATATATATATTGAAATAAACATGAGCTTAATAGTATCTATGACATCGCAATTAAAAAGAAATATAACTTAAATATAACAAATAGAGTATATAACAAAATTAAAAAGAACATTAAAAAGCCTAAACAAATAAAAAATGTAATTAATTATTGTATTATGTAATACCAAAATAAGGTATAAGAAAAATTTGCAAAAATGTTTATTATTAATGTAAATAGTATTGAAATTACATTTACTACTAATAATAATTTAATTAAATAAATAAATTATAAAATAAAACAATTTCCAAAAAATAATTTTAAAAGATTTAATTTTCCAGATGTTTACATTCCCAAATGTAGTCGTAAAAATTCGATAAATAGAATAAAAATTTTAATACAAGATATAAAGAAAACATCTCTGAAATAAGATTAAATAAATCTAATCCAAAATCAATTATTGCAAAACATGTTTTAAAAATATTTTTCTTATTACTTTTAATATATATAATGACTTAGCAATTTTAAATATCGACATAGTATTTATATAAATTCCGTTTTGGAAGAATTACATATTTATAAAGAATTAAACACAATAAAATAACATTCTATATCAATTTATATATTATAATAATAATAATGACACCTTAGTTGCTTTCATTATACAAAAAAATGCCTTCGCTTTTTGATATATTTTCATCACATAATTATATATTTTTATTTTTGTCTAAGTCCATTTATTTTATTTTTATATTCATAATATTCTCTATACAATTCCTGTAGTATTTTTCTATGCAATTTTTTGTAATTAATTTTACTCTTAATTTATTTGGCAGTTGATGTTTATTTTTGTGTTAACCTGATGATGACATTTTTTTCGAAACCGGTAGTAATAAATACTCATATACAACAACATTTATTATTCATTTTTCTTTAATCTACATAATACTCATTGGCTTTTTGTATATTTCAGTATACACATATATTTATATTTAAATATTTGTATACATATATATATATATTTATTTTAATATACATATTTTTATAAAATAAAAGTTTAACTTCACCGGAATTAATTATTTATGATTGTAAATTTTTATTACAGAAAAATTGAATTTTTGATACAGACTTGTGCAACATATTTATAAATTGTAAACTCTTTTAAAATAGTAATACTCCTATCAATTTAAAACACAATCATTTAGTTAAAAGAATCAACTAAACGCCGTGAGTAATGCCATGATTTATTATTTTCAATTCCTTGAAATAATATAATTTGTATTCAGTTTTGTAAATTAACAAACAGATATGTTTATTGATAAATAATATAAATGCGCAAATAGTGTTTCAGATTTGTGGGGGGGGGGGTCTGTAGTCTAAATACATATCATTTAATCTCATGAGATTTCTATATCAAATCAAAACTCAAAAAATATATAATACATAGCAATATTGACTGACAAGTGATAGTCATCACATTTCAGAGGGTCTATACAAAATGTAAAAGGGATTAGACCCCCGGCCACCCTTATTTGCGCATATAATTAGATATTAATTACTTTGAAATATGTAATTGTATTTCAGGTAAGTTGAATGAAATAATAATAATAATAATAATTATTATTATTATCATTATAATTCACATTTGTCATGTGATTACGTTGGTGGTTCATAGAAATTATTTGGTATAAAAAGAAATTTTTATCAGCAAAACATTGATTATTGGTTTTCAATAATTGTAATCATATGCATATTTAAAATCTGACCCTGATAATATAGACTAAATTTCTGTATTTCTGAAGCTAATATTCATCTAGTACTTATTTTCATGACATTACATATAGTTAATATTGATCAATCTATATTGTGGATATATAAATCGTTCTAAGAAAAAAAAATTCTTTTACAGTGATATAATTTGTTCTATAATTTACCAATTTTTAATAATTATAAAACACTCTTCAAATATAATGGTTTTTGAGAAAATCTAGATATATTTGTATTTTTGTTAAGACTATAAGTTGTTGATTAATATAATTCTATTTTCACCAGTACTCAAAGAAAAATGCAATTTATAACATTCAGCATTACCTGTTCGATTATGGTCAAGACTATTTGTAGTTGACTGGGTAGATTTAAAAGAAGTAGAAGCAGGTCTCAATTCTAATGATAGGTTCAAATGTTCACCCTCTTCTAAGTATTCATTAGTGGATTCATCTAAAATAAAAATTATAATAATAAATAATAAATATTTAGCTTTCCCATAGGCAATAGGCTATGGCCAAACTTAACTTAAGTTTATCTAAATTCGATATATTGAATCGTGTTAGATAATACATAGTTGTCTATTTTCATATACCATTTATATAATAATTTACGATAAATATTAACACAAAATATTTATTATTATTACAATATTAAAAAATAAAAACTCTATATAGATTAACTATATTAATAGATTAACTAGGTGTGATGAATATAATGCCTAAATAAAGCACAGTCTTACACACTTATTGATTGAATAGACATTTAAAAAATGATAATTTTTCAATACTTATATTTTATTATTTAATAATTTGTAAAAAGACGGTTGTTGCCAAACTCGAAAACATCAAAAATTAAATTCTTAACCAGCGAAAATGCTATACAATATGCGAAATTATTTGGTTTTTTGATATACACTTTATTGTGATATTTAAATAAAATGTAATTTTGATTTTTGAATAAATCAGTAAATTTATAGAATAAATATAGGATAACTTATATGTAAGCATCTTTATTCGCCCGGTGGTGGTGAGATTAGTTAGCGACATGTCCAGATCTGGATTTAATCGCTATGCAGGGGACGCCGCGTGCAGGCTCTCACCATGTCCCCTAACTTATATGTAAAGAAATGTTATAAATTAATCAATACTGAATCATTATTTGATATTTTTGATTTTACGGATTAAGCATGATATTTCTTAGATAGTAAAATAAATTGTTGAGTTTAGAAATGCAAAATTTCTCGATAATTAGGATTCGTGTACCGGATAATTTATTATTTGTTGTGTGACATAAATATGAATCATTCTCTACGGACGTATTCATTGGCCGCTTTAGTTATTGATAGAGTGTGGGGGTATGTCGGTATGAAATATTTCTCTTGTTGAATTTAAATCGACGCGACATTTCATACCTACACGTCACTACACACGCTTTATGCAAATCCGACCATAGTATTCATATACAAGTATAAACCATTAAATTATTCACTTATTTAAAAATAATTTGTATTGTCTTTTAAAATTAAACAGAAGTTCGTGATTGACCTTTGTGTTAACCTCGAGCCACTAAAGGTCGTTTCACTTATTATTAATGATCGGTAAAGTTTCTATTTCTGGAAATCAATAAAAATATTTTTATCTCATTTTTATCAATCAGTATTAATCATTATTGAGACACTGAAAATATCAGCAAATGTCAAAATTATATTTTAAATTATCACCTGGAAGTTGTTTATCACCAGATATTTGAGTGGATAAGAGGTGATCCCTTAAATCATTGGCTGATATGTAATTCAATGATGAATTGAGACTATTGCAATACTCTTGTGGTCCTTGTATACCGGAATCATCTAAAACATATATCAATGCATATTATGCTTTATTAGATTCAATCACATATGTTATATTAAATCTAATGTACAACTTTTAAAAAAGAAAAATTGGAATTCCATTTCCTACTTTTCTATTTACTATAAGTAATCTCGAAGAAGAAAATAAATAAAGTTTCGTTTAATGAAAAAGCATAGTTATTGTCGGAAATCAATCAGCGCTACTTTTTGATACCGATCATCGGTTGTCTAAGTCTATTATGAATGTGTTATTTGCATTTATAATTGTGCTTGCCGAAGAATTTAGTGCTTATTAAATATTTCGTATGGAAATATACTTTCCGAAATACGTTATACAATACGGTTTTGCGACAGCTGTATTCCACACTGCTATTATCCTTTCATCGATAAATTATTCGATTGTGGCAATGGGACTCTACCCCCCACCTTTCTTTTATTTGATCTTGCACTCTAGTCCGTTGTCGATTTGTCATCAAGATATTTACAGCTGTTCGAAAAACGGTCATCTTTCATGTATATTTTCTTGTTTTTTTAATCATTTATGCTAATATTGTAATTATGCAACATAAATTTGTGTTATTTTATACGCCATATATTAAATATGCTTCATATAATAAATTGTACTCTCGTTAATATCTAGTGCTTGATGTTTTGCAACAGACATGCGTTTTTTGGATTAACATTAATCGTGGTTTTGCCGTCGGGATATAATTTTCAATCGTCATCATTCAGATAAGCGTGTTTACGTATAATATTGTATAACATTGAAGATATATTTCGTGTATATTTGCATTTTAAGTTAATTGTAATAAAAATTTTAAAACAATTAATACAATCCGCATAGTTACATATATCTTACATATTATATTATATTTACGTTAGTAATTTTTTTTTTTTTTTGGCGTAATTTTTTAATGTATCTGTTCACGATTGGACATTGTGTTCAACCAGTCACAATATTGACTGGCAAATAGTTTTTTCATACGTGTTTGCTGAAATAAAACAAACTATTTTGTATAATTTGAGCTTCTATACTCTAATTGTATACGTTTGCTATTTGGCCTATCACTAGCCGATTGGAGAGACAGAACAGTGGAAAGAGTTTTAACCCCGGGTTGACCTACCAACGTCAATTTAAATCATAGTTGGTACCATGGAAGCGGAGGAGCCCTAATGTCACTCCAGACCGGCAGTGCTCCCTCAAGGTTAAGGTGCCTGCTTCGGATGAAATGTGCTAGTTCAACATACCGGCACTAGTTATTAACAAACCGCACGACCCAGTAGGAGTGAACACGGACCCACACGACTCGGGAAACCGAGTTGTGTCTTCTCCTTCATAAGATGCGGGCTTGGGCTCGGTGGTGGTAGTACTTAGATGGCACGGGATCTGACGTTATTGGTTTAGTCCTGATTTACCGCTTCTCTTCCGCACCCCTTAAGTAGCGCCTAGCGATAAATAAAGGTGTGCGTACAGTTGGTCTCGGCTAGTTAAACCCGGAACATGTTGTGATCGTTTGCTAATTACTTCATTAATCAGCATATATATAGAAAACCCATCAATATACATTAAAATTTGTGTATAATTTAAATATAATAAATGTATATTAAAAATCAATTTTCTTGTTATTATGATGGTATATTCCTGTACATACCACTTATACGTGGTAATATTTCTTGAAGCATATAGGTAAAATATCCTCTGATTATATCTAAAAGCAATATGTTAAAAACAATAGTAAATTTATTATAACGATAAAAGATTGTACTACAATACATAATATTCTTTTGCATATTTTTCAACTTAATAATTACTTACCATTTAATTTCATCGAAGATTCTTTTTAATTTTTTTTGGAAAAAAAGAAAGCATTAAGTGTTTATATAATTTGTGGGCATATAATTTTGCGGTAAATTTGCAATATGATTACTGAGGGATGATTGTAACTACAATTAAATGTTTGTAAAATTGATTTTGATTATTCACAAAGTTAATCTCATAACATATAGAATGCATTTTTTGTATGAGTAAAAAATGAATACGATTTCTCCTATGAGCAATTGTATATAAGCATTAATGCTGGCAGTACCAATCCAAAACTTTACAAATATAATTCATCACACTATCAACAAAATTCACAAAACTTCACTCCATAACCCAAATCGACCACTACATTTTTTTATCGAATTAAATCGGCAACACACCCAACTTAACTGAGAAACTGTTAAGCAATTCTTCGGGCAGTGTGTGGCCATCGTT
The DNA here is from genome assembly GCA_019022885.1 of Schlechtendalia chinensis. Lineage (NCBI taxonomy): Eukaryota > Metazoa > Arthropoda > Insecta > Hemiptera > Aphididae > Schlechtendalia > Schlechtendalia chinensis. The sequence continues at coordinate 12,516,995 of CM032345.1, read as the reverse complement.
TATTCATTTAAACAAAATACAAACGAGATAACATTTATACACTGAAGTGGAAAACCGAATAGTCTCCAGACACACCACTCTTTAGTAAAACACGTCACATTATGAAATAAAACCTAAAATGATCCTCATTGATCATGCAATTTATAAGTGTGCGAACTTAACTATCTACGATTAAAAAAAAATCTTCTAAAAACTTATAGCTGCTCATTCGTCAAACACAACTATTGACATTACAGTCACCGCCGTTGTTATATTTTACACAAACGTATCCATAGTACTCTCATCTTATACTCTTAATCGTATCGCATATATGTTAAAATATTGAATCTTATTCTATTTTATTATAATAATTTGAAAGACTATATATTTCACTTTGAAAAATTTAAGATTTGTAGAAACTGTTAATGGAAAATTATTGATTCGTATATAATATTTGATGTTAGTAGGTTACATATCTATTATATTATTATAATTTAATTCAAATGTTTCAGTACTTATATACAATATCCTATTTCATGAATATGGTTTTTATAAAAAATATTCTGGACGAGATTATAACTGGATATGCTTCACTATTTATCTTGTATATTCTTTCCAATCAGACCCTCGTAATATTAATAATATATATGAAGAATAATTAATTTAATTAAATTTGTTAAATTGAGACTCAAGTCCATTACAAAAATTATTATTAAAATTAATTTCATTTAATAGACGGCAACACGGTTTTCCGATTAACGTGATTGATTGACTCACGAGTAATCGGCGAGGGTTTGTATTAACGTCTTTGGAGATGAAAACTGTATAAATATGGGTGTATTTAGCTTCTATGGTTTAGTAGTTCACGCTGATGATAACAACGTAGTTGTTGAAATATGTATACGTGGTTAAAATGATTAATATTTTATAATTTTGTGTTTAGATATTTGAGTATAAAACAGTCTAAAGTGCTCTATTATATTTTGTTAATGTCTATAAATGTATAGATTCTATTTTTTTTAACTTGTGTTTAAATAAGACATTTTTTATTTTAGTCTTTTGGTTATTTTGGTCGAAAATACATTATAAGATTTATTAATAAAAGAATATAGAAAGTATAGAAAGTGTATTGTAAATGCAATTCAATGCTATATGCTCACTTATATTAAAATATGCATTTGTAAATATGTGCAAGCCATTATCTGCATCTAAAAAAAAAACAAAACAAAACGTTTGAAATTCACCATATAGTTTACAACATTTAAAATTATTTTTAAATATTAAAAATTCATACGCCCCTTCAAATATTAATATTTCTAAGTTGTAATTAACAATAAAATTGCTCACATAAAAATTTCTTTGATTGCAATAACTCTATAAAAAGTTTTATGTTTTAACAATGATATGTGAAAACTTTTAATTCAGTTTTATTTCTATTATAAAAATGACAATTGATTTTATATATTTTATCTTTTTTTGGACATTCATAAATATTTTAAAATAAATTATACGAATAAAATTGCGAGTGGTTTTTGGCTTGGAAAGTTTTACTATGTGTAGGACGAAATCAGTTAAACAATGTTTGAATTTTCCTGATTATTTATTTATAAATATATATAATGTTTTGAATGTTAATTAATTATAATATTATGTAATAATATAATAATATATAATATTATATATAATAGAGAAGTACATTTTTTAAAACTTAAATATATGATGTTCAAATTTTTTCATAATTACCAATACACTTCCTGGTTTTGTGATCTTTATCGATTAATTTTTTAAAATCTATAGTAATATTAGTTAATTTAATTTTAATTAATATTAATTAAAAAATTTCTAATAAAATTAATAAAAAATCTAATCATTCGAACTCAAAACTGCCTTGTTCAGAACCATTGGATAAGGAATCTTGCTATTAAGCTCTACTGTTGCACCTCTATAATATTTACGTTTTACTTAATTTACTCGCTTTACCAATTCTACCTGTCACTTAGTTAGATAAGTTCCTGAGTTAATTTGACGTAAGCGTGGTGGCCTATCGTGACGCAGAGATCCTTTTGGAATTTCTACCTCTGTTGCGAGGGCTACAAGTAACGTAACTATAATTAGCTTGGCGGAGCTATTTAAGGGCTGCCCCAGGAAGACGTTCCCAGCGTTAAGAGGAACACCAACCGACAAAGCGCCTATCAAGACCGAGAGCTCCGAATCCTCGTACCATATTTGCACGTCGATGCGCACCCGCGAGCGCGGTTTGTCAACAGGCTATACGACCTTTGCGAAACCCAGCCCGTACGAATCCAACCCAGAACGAACCAGGTTTGATCTGTGTCGCTACGGTCACGGGGTGGTCCCCGTGACAGGGTTTTAGCGACACCCGTACTCTTATTTGAGCTCTTGTCAGCAATAGGACATGCACCGAGCAGACCTTCGCCTCAGCTACTCTACCGTCTCTGACGTAATATGTGACACCAGACATCAGGCGCTCCGACTACTTTCAACGAGGGGCGTCCCTGGGCTGAGAGGTCAGATGTCTTAATTCTGAGACTCTGTGTCCCATCTCCGAGGAAGTGTCCCGTAGTACTCTCACCCACCCGAGCCAGTACGGTCAATCTGACCCGGGCACCACCCGCGGTTTTCGACCAGCCAAGCGCAACGCCTCGCTGGACCGGCCGTGCCCAGCCAGTTAAGACTATGCTCCCCGCGGGCAAGGATTTTATCGCATAACCTGGACATGCTCTCCCCCCTAGCCAGCGAGTGTCCTCGTCCCGCTTCGACAACCCGTCCGACGGCTGAGATCGTACCCTAAGCCGCCGAAACGAGAGACCAATGGTTGGCGGTCACTTATTTCAATATATTTAGAGGCTATCCCCACGACAAGGACTTTCAGTTATCGGCCAGCTACTGACGCCATCTCGTGGCTTGGCTCCGTGCCTCGACCCGGACCCGTGAAGGCGAGGGGGCAGGATCCTCACGGGCCCGGCTCGGAAACCACTGTGAAGCCCGGTGAATCAAGCCTGCTTCAATTCATTTTTTTCGAGAGATTTCGTGACGCAGAGTCAGAGTTTATTATAGCTAGATATTTCAACATCACTCTAAGTTATGTGGGAACCGCCTCACCGACAGTCAGAGTGAATGTATCTCCATGTTCCTTGACTCCCTTAGTCTGAATCTGGTAAACGGAGGAAGAAAACCGATTTCCTCCGAGTAAAGAAAAAATTCAGTGGTTGAACTTAACCGAAACACCAAGAAATCCTTATGGTGGTTTCAAAGCTATACTGTATGCTTTGACGTTTAAAAAATCAACTGATCACTATCTTTGTGTTTCTCATGTCAGCCAGGGCGTGTATCCGTGTCCGCCTTAGGTAATGTGTTGGTGGTCGTTCGATTGGTCATCTTCGTCCTTGCTGGAAAACATCTCGGATGAACGCTAATCTGTATGCGGAGCCATTTTAATGTCTGAGTGAACGGAGACTGCTTTGCTATCGCACGCTCTTTATTCCCACGTTGACTTCGATTCTTATGCTGAGATCTTAGAGTGTCACATGTCCGAATGGTGAGCAGCCTTTTTGTGGAAATGCGAAATAGCTGATACGCGTATCAAGTACACTAATGTGAGGAGGGAAGTCAACAAACTACGCAATCATGGTGACGCTGTAGCTTTGACCTAGGCTGATGCTGAATCCCGATCGGCACATTAAGATTTGTGGACCACCGCAATTTCAGGCGTAATTCAAGTGCTGGATGGTGTTAGTCAGTAGAGTGGACGACGACTTGAGGGGCAAGCCCTTTAAGGTCATCTTCAGGTAGTTTCGCGGTTCTCCCAAGACAAAAGCATTTGAACCGAAGACTGTTCAGGATACTTTCTCCATTTTTTTCCCTAAACAATCCCTAAAAATAAAGATGGAAACATTTTGATAGATGAAGAAGAAATAACAATGAGGTGGAAAGAATATTTAGAAGATTTATATGAAGGAAATAGTGAAACAACAGAAAATAATATCGAAATAGAAGAGATGTACTGTGTTGGGGAAGATGAAATAGGACCCAGTATAGTGAAAAGCGAGTTCATCAAAGCAATCCATGACTTAAAATAAAATAAAGCAGCAGGTATAGATGAAATACCAGCTAATTTGTGGAAGCAGTCAGAGGAAGGAACGAGAAATATTTTATTTAAAATGGTAGAAAAAATTTACAGAGAAGGTGTAGTACCAAAAGATTTTACACAAAGTAGAACTATACTTATTCCTAAAAAAGGAAATCCTACTGAATGCAATAACTGTAGAACTATCAGCCTCCTTACACACGCTTCAAAAATACTCTTGAACATTATAAAAAATAGAATATGGAAAAAAACGGAAATAAATTTAGGAGAAGACCAGTTCGGATTTAGACAAGGAATAGGTACCAGAGAAGCTATCTTAGCTTTGAGAATGATTGCAGAAAGAAGACTGAATATGAACATAAATACATATATAGGGTTTATCGATTTAGAAAAAGCATTCGACACCGTAAATTGGAACTTGTTGATGACTACCTTGAAAAGAACCGACCTGGATTGGAGAGACAGGAAAATTATTATGAAACTATATAAAGATCAAGAAACAATAATTAAAATAGGAGATTGCCTATCCACAATTATTTGCAGCATTTGCAGAGGGGTAAGACAAGGCTGCTCTCTGTCACTCTATTTATTCAATATATTTATAGAAGTTGTCCAGGAATTCAAAATCATAGCTAAAGGTATAAAAATAAATGGAAAGGTTATTCATTGTATCAGATTTGCTGATGATATTGCTATGGTAACAGAATCAGCGAAGGATATGCAACAATCACTGGCTACATTTAATGAAATATTAAAAAGATACCTTATGAAGATCAATATAAGAAAAACAAAAGTCATGGTTGTAAGTAAGGAGAACAAAGTCCCCATCGTCAAAATACAATTGGATAAAAAAATAATTGATCAGGTACAACAATATACATATTTAGGAAGTATATTAACGAGTGACAGTAGATGTTCGGTAGAAATAAGACATCGAATAGCCATAGCAAAGAGAGCCTTCACACAAAAAACAACTACTTACAAACAAGAATCTTAGTCTTAAAATCAAAAAAAACTTTGCCAAAAACTACGTATGGAGTGTTTTGTTGTATGGCAGCGAAACCTGGACTTTAACATCACAAGATAAAAAAAGAATCGAAGCAATGGAAATGTGTACCTGTTGAAGAGTACTTCGTATTAGTTGGACTGAAAAGAAGAGCAACGAAGAAATTCTCCAAATAGTAGAAGAAAAGAGAGTTGTACTATCCATTATTAGATCAAGAAGCGGAAAACTTATAGGACACTTATTGAGACATAACACTTTCATATCCAACATTATGGAAGGAAGAATCAATGGACGAAAAGGAAGAGGAAGACCGAGGAAGACATTCATAGGAGAGATGGTTGGACTGGCTGGATGTAGTGGGTATTCACAAATGAAGACAATGGCATCGGAGAGAGAGGAATGGAGATCTATTTTCTAACTATGACAAGGCTAAGCATTTAGGAAGAAAGAAGTAACAATCCGCGATGGCAAACGGACACAGCGGGATGCCCAACTGCAGATTCCTGGGTAAGCAGTAGTTGTGTCTGATTCCTCCTTTGCTGAGGAAAAGCGACTATGATCCACATTAAGTCTTCAAAAAGGCTCCATGCCTGGACAGTATATTAAGCCGGGTTTGAGACGTAGTTCTCGCAACAAGATCGATTATGTAGATGGGCGTTTTCAATGCTTATTTAAGGGACGTAATGTTTTTGGTACATTAGAAGCCAGCCCGTCTCTCGCTACTCACTAAACCTAGATAGTCGGAGGGAATTCGATTATTGTGTAGTCCGTTATGCCTTTTGGCCAATGTTACAATGATTTTTGAGCTGCTTTTCGTATGTAGAATGGAGTTTTACATTTTCGTGTCGGTCATAGGACTGTCCAAAGAGAGTTTAGTTTTTCCAAAGGTCGGTCAACCAACAACGTGCTGTGTGTAGTTTACGAGCTTCTTGTGAACGTATATAATGTTTTCGGCGAATGACATTGACCATGAGTCTTCACATCTATTACGTCTTTAATATGGTGAAATGAGATAGGGTTTGAGCGGTGCTGGAGCTTATGAAAAATTCGCTATACCTTCGACGGATTATCCTTTCGTATCTAAGAGAATCGAGAAACCTTTGCAACGATGATCAAGGAGAGACGGTAAATATGGACGTCACCTGCGGAGTCCCCTAGAGCTCCGTATTAGACCCTGACCATTAGGGCCTCATGTAAGATGCCATGCTTCGTTTTCCGCTTCTTAGAGGAGCGGCCAGTGTCGGCTACGCAAATTATGCAATGGTTGCGGCGGAAGGTGACATAGTTGAAATAGTGCTGAATTGCGTGGAAACCGTTCTCGCTATGGTCGTGAGTAAAATCTATAACCTGGGTCTGCAGCTCGCTGTTCTCAAGAGAAAGTTGTAGTTTGTCAAGTGCCACCATTGTTTAGGTAAATCGAAAATATTTCTGAAAGATCAGATCGTTTGACTAGAATCGTTCCTTAATTATTTGGGTACCTTGTTTGAGGAAAGTAGATGGTATTCTGTACACACTTACGTGCTACGTCTGAAAAGGCATAGAGGGTGATTGCGGCTCTGAAGGTCCTGATTCTGAACGTCGGTGAACTGCACTTAAAAAATATAGCTGTACAGTGTTCTGACATGGGCACCCTCCTTGGCCTACGACCGTTACCGCTTTGAAAATGATGCAGCGATAAGCTGCCATTGAAGCGTGAGTGAGTGACGCATGGTTTTCAACGATACCGAGGGGTTCGTTAATCAACCAAATGCCCTTTAGACGCTCCAATGCTTTCGTGGATAGCAGGGGTGTTAACCGGCAGTAACCAATAATAGACATCTGGAGACTGTGGAAACATTTCAAAGGCCGGTACCTGATCGCTCCTTACCGAGAGAGATGACGCTGGTCAAATGAGGAGGATATTGCGTTAGGTACGCTGGCGGACAGCAGACGCGAGTGGAGCCAGACACTGATCATTCCAGATCTATTGGGCAGATGGACGACCGGGTTACACAGTGAACAGACGTTCCGAGTCACTCGGAATATAATGAGATATCACTGCTTTAATAGATTTTTCTATTGATTCGATCATGATCTATCTTCCGTATATTCCAATTGCGGAGCTCCTCGGTCATACATTGAGTGAAAAAATGACGCGTTTCACACGCTTTTTAAATCCTGTCAAGGGAAATGCACACTCGATTGACATATTTGTGTGAAACTTAATAATATACAATGTTTATAAACCTTCACCAGACAGGTGGTCAAACTTAGTGTTACAATTTTTACAATCCCTTACAATTTATATAGGTGATTTCATCTCACATATTACAGAATTCTATTACTCAAGTGAGAACGAAGAATAGAATATACTCACTAATTGTGGTGCGCTCAATCGCTTAATCATATCTATGATGCTTAACAGGTTGTACATTTGAATGTTGTCGGTGGGGCACAACTACTTCACTCGACTTATGCTATGTATAGCATAGTGCAAAATACAAGGACAAACAATCTCTAAGAGTTTTATACATATTTCTACCTGAATTCCCAAAAAACTAACACAAGCCTGTAATTATAGATGTAGGCGTCATCTTTTATAGGACTAATGAACCCAAAATACCCAAATGAAACTTAGGAAAGACAAGGTGGGTAGATTACATTAATTACATGGATCACATCATTAATAGCATTCACTTCTCCCAGAATACTATCTCCAGTTTATAAAACTTATCAAAAAAGCAAATTCACTAATGATACCAAAAGGAAACAGACCGAATTTTATACCATGTTGTAGCAAGGAGTGTGAATTTTTATTACGCGAATACAGGCAAACTGAAAATGGGAAAACCGCTAACCGTTTGTAATTATTGGAATTATGAAAGAAGGAAGATCTGGGTGGTTGTAATGGAAAAAATGGACTACACATAATCAAACAGGAAAACTTGTCAATTCTATGATTGCTTGGCACTGCGCAGCCATCAAGGAGAGTTGAGTGCATTTCAGCCAATAATATCGCTAACATCCTTTTTAAGTAAACGAATATCAAACACTCAAAAAATTGAAAAACCAAAGTAAGAAGAAAACTTATAAAAGAGTTAAGGTAATGTGAAGAAAAGTCGGCACTTTTGTAAGATTTCACTGCTGAAAGGGTCTATAATTCACTAAAATCCATGGAGAACGAAAAAACAGCTTGTGCAGACAAATTTCTACCAAAGATTCTTAATAATCTTGGACCTCGAATTCTAGTTGAATAAAACATACTCTAGCTAATAAACATACATTTTAACCTAAAGCTCTGGAGTAAAACAGAAGTGATATCTATTCAGAAACCAAATAAAAAAGCTACTATCTTTGAAATCTTTCGACCAATTTCGCTCTGGTCAATAATGTACAAACTTTTTGAAAAGCTTATTATAGGGCGCTTGCAGCTAATAGTAGAACTTCTGCCAGTAGAATAACCTAGATCAAGAAAAAAAGAAACTGGTGCGATAAAACGCTTGCAATTACAACGCATATAGAAAATGATTTTCAACCGCGGAAAAATTTTGGCACAGTTTTCCTTGATCTCACATCAAAGAACAAAGTAAGGAAGGAGAAACTACCTACTTAACTAGTGTATGAATTACCACTTTGCAAATATAGTGGAATATAATCGATCATACTTAGTAGAGTCGTGCTTTAGTACAAAGTTGTAAAAGGGATTGCACAATTGCATGAAGTTGGTTCAGCTTCAGTGAAACGGCTTGAATAACTTGTTGCACGTTTATAATATTATTTGTTGTATTGTTATTAACTTTACATACAATTATCTATCATAGCTTAATATTTTGATGTTTTAAATACTTGTAATTAAATCTCCATATAAAAAGTCTTATTGTCATATACATAAGTAGGAAACACTTTGATAAATAACAAATTTTAATATATTGTATTATATATATATATATATATAACTAATTAATACGAACTTGATTTGTTAGCCAAACACCATTTCATTGGATGTTGAAATATGCCATCAGAATAAACTAAAAATACGTAAATTGATAATTTATTAATTGAAAGAATATTTAAAAAAATATAACGTGGACATTGTATCATCAAAAAACAACAATTTAAAAATCGTTATTGGTAGTATAAAAGATAAATTACAAGAAAATCAGAAATCGGGTATTTACAGTATTTGATGTATGGATTGTAATAAATGTTATATAGGGCAAACTAGAAGAAATATAGGTATCAGATTTAAAGAATATTATTAAAAGGAATATTAAAAATCAAGAAGACGAAAAATCTCCTCTAGCAGAACATGTATTAGGAACAAATCACAACATAAACCCAATAAAATTATTAAAACAAGTAAATAACAGTCAAGAATTAAATTAAAGAGAAGCTATAGAAATGACAAAAAATAAAAATAATTTATTAAACTGGGATTTAAATCTATTACAAAATGATTTGTTAATGTTTTTTAAAATATAAAATAATATTGTAAACGATATCGCGAAACGAATTCGTATGATGATTCATCGATCGATGACTCATCGTTCGTTGGCGGGAAGCGATAGGCGGTAACCGGATTATTTAATATATAGGACGGTCGGCTGCCATTAGACGGTCAGTCGTTTTTATGTACTGAAAATGGTAATCGTTATCGAAATACGTATTTACAAATAAAAAGTGAATATTTTTGTGGAATTGAGTTTTTACTTTCTATTAAAGTAATCCACAAATACTCAAATCATAAACATGATAATTTATTCATATGAATATGATATTAGATAGATATTATATTAGATTTTTTATTTAATTTAAGTTGCATACCAGAAATCACCTCATCAAATAGATATTTAACATATTGACGTAATATTACTAAAAAGTATTAAGGTTTTCGATAAAACTATTTTTTTTTCATCAGACATAAGATAATATTAAATTTTATATAATGTTTAACATAATTATATATCAGGGATGCAAGTCATAATATACTCATTATTTAATTATAATATTTATCATGAATTTTTATTATATCTTAGTTTTTATTAATCATTTAGAACAAATTTTGTGGTAGATTTGTGACTATTTTTTACTTAAAACTTTAATATACTATCAGTAAGCATAGCTAAAACGTTGTAGTTTTTTATTTGTCTCGTGATACACTGATATATTTACATGTACATATATATTTTTTGTCATGTACATGTACACTATAATTTCAAAATCTGTAGCCATTTAAAATTTTTAGACTCTAAAATGTCTGCTTCATGCATATCTACCTTATGTTTTGATACACTATGAGTTTTTACTTAATGAATTAAAAATACCTCTTTTAGCGCCATGTGTGTTATTCGAATTAACTAGAAAAATGAAATAATATATTATATAATTTTATCTTTTCATATAATGGAATTTGGAGATGATAGATTTATGGAAAATTAGGTAGCTTAAAATGCATAAATTATTTTGAATAATAGTTAATGATAATTTAGCAATTAATTGAAAATCTTCGAATAAGCAAACTGACTTCTACATCATTGTAATTATAGATAATTACGACAATTTTTATCATATTACTAACAATTTATATAATATTATTTATTTAAATTTAGTAATTGATCACTATTTAAACATTATAATAAAAAAAATATAATATTGAGATTAAACCACAAACATTCTCAGTCAAGCTATTTTATTTAGCCGAATTATTAATGAAGATTGAATTTGTAAAAACAACTTTTATTCAAAGATGTCATTTTAATAAAATACTTACTATTTTCATATGCACATTGGAATGCTTGTTTACCACTGAATTGTACTACATGTTGAAAATAATACGAAATTTGAAGATATAAAATGTCATATCGTTTATTATGTAGGTTCTCAATTTTCATATACCAGTGAAACCTCTACACATGTTGAAAGTATTCAAGTATCACATAAAATAAACTTCTTTAAAAAAATGAGTAAATGAAAAGCTTTTACTAGGAAAAAAATAATAATGCGTTTATACAATGTGTCCCATGGTGAATTGACCAGCCAGCGTCATACGAAATTATACATAAATTTATCGAGAAAAAACCTTTAAAGAGGTGGTCTAACTTTTTTAGTTTTTTTTTTTTTATGCGCAATTAAATTTTTTTTAAATTAAAATAAATCTACATTTTTGTTTTTGATGTATCTTCAAAAATATTCAACTTTTTAATGTATTTTTTTTATTTTCAAGCTATTTTATTGCGATATCAAATAATATACATAATTGAACCGAAAATTTATAAAAAAAAATTTACCGTTTAATAAAGTTAATTTTTTTTTAAAAAATTACCGTTTTTTAAAAGTAAATCTCGTTTAATTTTTAAAAACGTCCAAATAACTACCTCTATTTTTTTTACCCTACAGAAAAAGACCTACAATACTATAAAGTTGTATTTTTGTATCTTTCATACTTTTCAAGAAATACGCTGTTAAACCTAAATTACTTAATTGTATTTTCTTAGAAAATTTCATAATCGTTTATTCTAAGAATATCTTTTAATACTAAAACACTCGGTACCTCTTAATTTTATTATATAGTAATTGTACAATTTTTGAGATGTATGTTTATTAGATTTTAACTGCTCATACCTATTAACTGTCTAGTCTCTTGCTCTAACTTAGTAATAAGTTACTAGGTGTGTAAGTACTAAATAGTCTCAAAATGTTAAAGTTATTTGATTTGCCATTCGCTCATATCGCAGATATGCATTTTGTATATGGATTTTGTAACGGAAATCCTCGAGCTGCAGTGAAAGAGTATAGACGCCGATATTCAGGTAGGCATGTTCTTGGGTACAGATCATTTATTTTAATTTACCGGCATCTGCGAGATTTTGGTTTAGCATCGCGTCGTAATGAGCATGGCGTAATTTTGGATGCCGAACTTGAAGAAGAAATTATAAACATATTTTCAAATAATCCAACTACAAGTATCCGGCGAGTATCAATACGACCGGACATACCAAAAACTTCTGTATGGAGATTGTTGAAAAAAAAGAGTTTCCATCCATATAATTACCGTCGATTTCATAACTTAATTGTCGGAGATAAGGTAGCAAGGTCTATTTTTTGTATGTGGTTTCTTCGTCGAAGCAGAAGATTTAGTGATTTTTTGAATCGTATGCTTTGGACAGATGAAGCAATATTTACTAGAACAGGTATTACAAATCACCGTAACGCATATGTTTTGGCTGTTGAAAATATGTGACCAACTACATTCAACATCAATTTTCAATTAATGTTTGGGCTGGAATAATAAATAATTTAATTATTGGAACATATTTATTATACTTTTTTTGAACTTTTTACAAGAGATACTTCCGTTATTTTTGGAAGATGTGCCACTTGCAACATGACAAGACATGTAGTTGCAACTTAATGGTGCTCTTGCATACTTTTCTCGTTCAGTAAGACAATTTTTAAATACTCATTATTCACAATGGATTAGACGTGGTGGTAGAATAGCTTGGCCACCACGACCGCCCGATTTAACACCATTAAATTTTTATTTTTGGGGATACATGAATCAGAAAGTTTATGCTGTTTTCATTGAGATCCATACACAATTGTTGCAACGAATTAACGTTGCAACCGAAGAAATACGGCAAAATCATTCCGAGGGTTTAGAACCACTCAACACATGACATTCAGAGCTCAAGCTTGTCTGCATTCAGGTGGTGAACACTTTGAATATTTAATTAATTAAGTACAAAACATAGTTCTTAATACAAAATATTAGTTAATTATCATTATGCCGTTTTTTAATTTAAAGTTTAATTTATCAAGTTTAGTAATTTGTTAAGTTATTTTTTGTATTTGATTTAGTATAAAAATAAACTTATAAACGTATCACTTAAATTTTATTTTTCGTGGTTCTCATTGACCATTGGCAATAAGTAATAATAACACTAAGAAATGGGTTATGTTTAACAACGTATTTCTCGAAAATTATGAAAGATACAAAAATACAACTTTTATGGTATTGTAGGTCTTTTCTGTAGAGTAATAAAAAAGGGGTAGTTATTTTGACGTTTTTAAAAATTAAACAAGATTTATTTATAAAAAACCGTAATTTTTTAAACAAATTTACTTTTTTATTCAGTAAAATTCTTTTTATAAATTTTCGGTTTAATTATGTATATTATTTGATAGTGCAATAAAATAGCTTGAAAATAAAAAAAATTACATTTTAAAGTTGAATTTTTTTAAAGATACATCAAAAAATGTAATGTAGATTCATTTTTATTAAAAAAAAATTAATTACGCATAAAAAAAAACTAAAAGAGTTAGACCTCCCTATAAAGGTTTTTTCTCGATAAATTTAGTTATAATTTCATATGACGCTGGCTGATCACTACACAATGGGACACAATGTATATTGGATCCACGGGAGTGAAATATTTTGTTTTAACTCATAAATTTTATTTACTATTAATCATAATTTTAATATTTTTTCTCAGACAAGTTTTTTCGTATACCACTACTTCTGTACTTTAAATTTTAATTGACGATCGCGTGAATATCTTTTTTTAGATTACTGAATCGACAATATATAAGGAAATATACAATGTATGTTAATATAATTATTTCTGGTGTTATAACACAGATGTCCATTAATTATTCAATTATATTATAAATGTAAGTAAGAATATATTTATTCGCAAATCTGCAATGTTTAACATTAAGTGTTATATAAAATATAAAATAAGAACTGTATGATAATACTCACTATTTATCACAGAATTGCCTGTGATTTGTTCTAGATAATGAAACAACATTTATATAAAAATACTACTATATATATATATATATACTACTATGTATATATATACTATATATATATATGTGTGTATAGAAATATAATTTAACAATAGATAAATGAGTTAAATATACATTTTGTAATTGTATCCAGAGCGTAATTATTAAATAAGATGAATAGACCTATTTCTTTCCATATAAATATGTCTTCGAGGATTTAATGGTTTTACGATAACTTATGAATAAAGACAAAAACAAGTCGTTTATAATTTTTTAGTAATATTGATGATATATTCACTGTGATTTATAATTATTTTATATTTTTACGTCTATTTTTTTAATTTAATTTTTTCTTTTTCTTTCATTTTTTTTATTATTTATTTAATGCACTTTTTAAATATTATTTTTATAAGACTATTTCTTATAATCTTCATCATCATCAGCAGTTTTATATCCTCTTATTCCTCAAACACACATTTTCTCAGATATTGCACCTTTCACAAATTATGGGGGTCAGAGATTGTTTGTGGCCTAGCCAAAGATGGGTGAGATGGTAATTTTGGTCGGCTTGCACCCGAGACCTGACGTGGCCAACATAAAAAGTCTCGGCTCAGTAACGTCTCAATTTAAGGTTTATTATATTTGACTAGTTAATATTATGGATGATTTTCAGAAATTATTTGTCCCATTATTCATTTGATGATTTTCGAAAATGTTTAATCCATATTAGTAAATCGTATATGAAGTATGAAATAAAAGTAAAATTCTTGTAATATTATTATTAATATTCTTATTGATAAAAAATTGTATGACCTAATACTAAAACTATATTCAACAACATCAATTATTTAATTTCCTATTTTTTTCTGCATAAAGGTCGGAACTAAGTGTAATAAAACAAAGGTGACAAAGAAAACTGTACAAATTTATTTTATCCACAACTGTCAATGTTAAAGTTATGAATGAACTCTCATTATATTCTAAATTGTTTAAATGTTTTAATTAAATCACAAGTGGTATAAGAACTAAATCACCTTATTCAAATTAGTGATTCTTACATTACACTGATTATTATAAATATTTTAATATTTATAAAGTAAGATTTACTCAAACTGGTAAATATTATGTTTACCTATACACTCTAAGAATAAAGAAATAAATATATTATTACTGTGTATTATTCTTATGAATGCAGCACACACGAATTAATAAATGGTGATTTTATACCTGTATTCGTTGCACAATACTCCATTGGTCCTACTGCATTGGAATGTTCTAAACCAAAAAAAAAAAATTACTAATATGCTTCATAAAGTGCATATTTGAAATTTATGTAAGAATATTAACATATAATAATATTTGCAAGTTATGAGGTTACACAGTTCTTGAATAGATATATTAAATATGAAAGTTTTTAAAAAAATTCACTAATTATTGCTTTTTTAAGTTTCAAATATTTTGTTATAAAAATGAATATTGCAATCAAATATAATAATAAAAATATCATATATTCATTTAATTGTTTTTTATTAGTTTGTCCGCAAATAAGTTTATTTATTTCACATGCACAAAAAGAATATAACTACCAGCATGATTGGTCATAACAAATATTGGATATAACAATGAAAATACGATATGACCGAAAAATACGATACCGTTAATCTTAGATAAAATATGGTACATTTCTCAAAAATTATTAATGAAAATAGCTTCAATGAATAAATAGATACAAGTGACAACGTAAATATTTCTACATACTAAATAGTTCTTAAACATTTAAAAATAAAATCAGTTTCTCATATATGATAAAAATAAAATCTTAATTATACGCCGAAATCATAAAGTACATAATATAGTGTAAAAATTAGTCTTTATCGTGACTAATAATCATTATATAAAATCTATTTTTAAATCGATATTTATCATATCTATATTAATTATTTTAAATTATTATACATACTAATGAATGTTGAAAATTTATTAAATATGTATTCATAATATGCTCTCGATACTTCTATAAAAACATGTAATGAATAATTTTTATTTTTTAAATTGTTAAAAATCATGGATTATATTTTCTAAATATATAAACATAAAAGAATTAGTTTTAATTGTTTCGAGTTAATGAAAAACAATTGAATATATTTTTTGTTTTTGAGATTAGCCCCAAATAAAGTATGAAAGTTAATATATTTTCAACTTTATCTAACTTATAATAAAGGAAGAGAATAAAAATAGAACGAAATCCTCCCTAAATTTAGCGATTTGCACATCCGATTTAATCCAAGATTAAAACTCTAGAATTCAATTTGACTCATTGATATGCGTTGTTCAATAAAAAATCTGAAAATCTACATGGTAATTGTATAAGATGTGCTTAATTTATACGAGTTTTTGTACATTGTTTTCAATATTTGCGTTATAGTGGAGGAAGCACAATGACGTTTACGAGTATTGTATATTTACATTAATATTATACTCAAAGTTTTGATTGGGGAGATTTTTCATTCGCTTTTATCATTACGATTTAATAATTAATTATTGAGGCGAATATTGAAATTTTTTTTGCGTATTAAAAATTTAATTTTTATGAAACTACATACTTTAGAACAATAACAATTTAATAAATTATAATAGTGTGTAAATTAAATAATTATAATTTTTGGGATGCCAAATAATTCAGTTGGTGACCAATAAAAAAAAACCAAATATTTATACAAATGAATTATTTATATCATGATGATCATTATTTTAGTTAACATCATTTCTATCAAATTGATTTTAATATCCCATTTAGAGATTTTAATTCTAAATATCTAAATCAGTTCCAAATTAAAAATCATGAATTGATTATTGTATTTAATAAAGATTAAAATTTTTTTATTTTATAAATATACAATGTAAATCATGCGCTTAGATCATGATCATTCAATATGTGTTGCCTCATTATTTTTCGACGAACGAATGTAAATTTTTTTTTGTCGTTAAATGTATAAATATTAATGTTTATTTTAACATCATTTTAAAAAATATATCATAATATATAAATAGCTTTGTTTCCAAACTTAAATTTCTTCATGAATGTCATATATTTATAAAACACAAGTAATTTTTAATATAATTCACTACAAGTATTCTATTGTTTACAATGTATGTTATGTTAAAAATATGAAATATATATGTGACATACCATGCATATTCCTTCTTTGAGCTTTTTTATTTTAAAATAAATAAAAAATAATACATTTTACAAGATAAAAAATAACACATATATATGTATTTAGTAATAGTAGAAAATTGAAAAATGACGGTATAATAACTTTATTATATAAATTGAAGTTATGAATTTTGCCATGAATTTTTCCAGTTAAAAAAATACACTATTCACATGTTATATTATATTAAATACTAAAAATATATATATTTCAAATAATATAAATTTTAAAACCTTTTTTTGAATTCATTTAACTTTTATACTCGTATTATTAAAAAAATATATTTTCTTATATCTCTCCAAAAACCATGGAAATATTTTATTGTTTAATTAAATACATTATTGTCTTACTTAAAAATATAATATAATTATTAAAATAATAAAATATCATATATCTTATTTTGCTTTTAAACATTTGAAGCTCGTAATATTTTTTACAGTTTTTCCATTCTACGGAGTATTCTAATCTTTGGAATTCACCAAACACATTTGTGTCTTATTTTACACTATCCGCCCATTGCTGTCGAAGCATTCCACGTGGTCGTTTTGCTGTTAGGTTCAAGGTCAATTTTTTTATAAGCTTTTTGGTCAGCTTGCCATATGTACCCAGATCATTCAGGACTTTTGGCATATTTTAAACTTATTTTTATATTCGGTTTATTAAATATTTTTTTTGGGTATAGGTTGTTTTTCTTTCCATAATCATCCCATCCTGTAATTTCATGTTGGTACATAAATTAATATTAATACTTCCCTTACATAAAATAATAATTTGTTATCTTCACTTAGTAATTGATCATATTTTACAGGCATACGTGATAATTAATCATATTTAGCAAGTGTATTTTTTTTTCCAAGATAACATTTTGGAGCCAAGCATTTTATTCTTTGCAAAGTATGCCTGGTTGGCCGTATATTCTCAGTTGTATATTGCTGTGCATATTATACATAAGTTTGATATTTACAGTAAATACTTAAAATTTATTTGCTCAAATACAAAATTCTCAACCTTTAAGTGTGTTTTATGTTTGAGATTTGTAAACAAACATGTTATTCGATTTGCTTTCATTATTATTCATTCTCATTTGTTTGCTGGATTGTATTCGATTTTCAATGTTTTTTATACTCACCAGTTGAGTGTTACCTAGTATTACGATATCATCAGCAAACATGAATATGCTCAAATTTCCATTAAGTTCCAATTTATGTCTTTTTGTCACGTCTCTCATTACTTTCTTGAGAGCTAAGTTAAATAAAACAGCCGACATAGTATTTTATTGTTTTAGCCCAAATTTTACTTTGAATTCTAGTGTAATTCTCCTTGGAATTGTAACACACAGAAGTTGTTTTAATTGCTTATTTCTGTTAATTTTATCAATATTTTAGGGGTCCCAAAATTTTCCAATGTAATCCACAGCTGATTTATAATTAAATTATCATAGAGCTGCTTATAATCACCAAAAAACAAGTGGAGGTATTTGTAATATTTTTTGTATTTTCCCATTATATGCGCTAATTTTAAAATTTGGTAATTTATCGATTTTTTATTTATAAAACCAGATTGGTAATCTCAAATCCATATTTCTAAAATCTGTTCAGAATTTTTAGGAATTGTACCTTGTACATAGCATCTTGGATAAGGAAAATGTCTCAATAGATTTTAAATCTGATTAGGTTTCCTTTTTTAAAAATTGGACATAGGGTAGACATGTTCCTATATCTTGTTACCTACTCATTTGTCCAGAATTTTAACAATGCTAAATTTGGTAGATTATACTTATTCATTTCATCTGTAGTATTTTTTTAGAGATTTTTTCTTAACCAAAATTCTAACATCCCATTTATCAATGCTTAATATTTTGTTATTCTCCTTTCAATTTCCATTTTGTTTTCCAAAAATCTAAGCCGTGGCTAAATTAAAAATTTCATACCAATGTTAGTTTTATGATTACGGATCGTTAATCCGTCACTAAACCTCAATGAGAGAGATAGATCATCTTGTCAAATTAAGTTTAGGATATCTGTCTACTGCAGCACCAAAAATGTGCTGGGCGATAGGGAAAACTACTTTCCCTACATCGAAAACTATGTGCTGCGAAATTGTAACACATATTCTAGTTAAGGTTCCCATGTAGATACATTTTAATATACTCACTTAAATTAAAATATGAGTGTACCAGTGATTTAATAGGAAGAGTTCTGACTAAATAATTTAAATAATTTAAACATAATTAAAACTCGTATATCGTTATCAACCTACAATTATCTTTTCAGCGTACATTTTATTATATAATTGTTAATGTATAATTAAATTATATACCACTATATCCATCATCTGTCATTTTTTCTATAAAATAATGTTTATTATTTTAAAATTATATTTATAATTATGTAATTTAATTATCTATATAATTACTAGAACATATCGGACCAGCTATGGATTTGCTTATTGGTCCTTCAATTCCTAGAGTGATGAATATTAGTATTCTAATTTCCGTTTATTACATAAATTATCAACTTAAATTTATTCAACGATAATTTTCTTAAAATTATTAATAGATATAATAGGAATTTATTTTGCCTTATAAACTTCTATTTATATATACTGTTATATATTTTATCTTGAATTATGTCTGTATATTCTTTCATTTCGCATAAGCCTTATTTAATTTGTTTTTATAAGCCAAATGCAATTTTACATCCAGTTTTAAAAAAATGTTTATTTCTTAAAAACTGATATATTATATATTCTTGATAATTAATATGCTTAATAATATGATTAATATTATGCTTGATAATATATGTTTATACAGTCCTACATTTATTTATGAGTTTTTTTTATTGATTTAAATTTATATTATTAATGATTTAAAATTTCGTAAACAATAAATTTGATATGTAGAGCGCGAGTTATTTATTTCACATTATATAATTTATATTACTGAAACACAAATATATAAGAGAAATGCGAACTTGATATGTTGTCTTTACACCATTCCAATGGTCCTTGAATCAAGTTATCTGTATCAGCTAAATATTAGAAGATTAGTTATGAATGTAATATTATCATATTCTTCAAGTATTTATTAATTTTTCTGTAGATTAATGATAAATGATGCGACGTACTCGACATGATTGATTCAAAGAGATTACTTATGTATTGATGTAAAATATCTAAATTTTCCAGAAATTTGTATTACGATTGTTAATGTTTAAAATGAAAAAATACCTACTTAATATTTAAGAGAAAATTAAATAACAATAATCAATAATAAATAAATGAAATATATCTTAAAAATATTTATACCTTTGTTTGGACCTTTTATTTCACGTGCTAGAAATATAAATATAAATTGATTTTCTATTTTACTTTGTATACAAAAAAAGTAGAGTCTCGTTAATCTGAATGATATGCGGGAAAAGATGTTGCTCGTATTGCCGATTTGTTCGGGTAACTCATGAATTTATTGAACCAATTTCCTTGCAATTTAAACTTATAAATTAATTTTAAAATTAATAGTTTGCTCCTAATATATCGCGAAAGTAATTGATAATTATAATAAACTATATTATTTTAATATTATTTAATTTTATTATATAATAAGGCAACGCCTAATGTTGTCGTAGAATCACCATCGCGTCGCGTATGTTTGTTTTAAATTGTGCGAAAAATATTGACTTCATCGCTTAATATTTTGCGAATAATTAAAAATATTTTATTCAAATATTTTTAGCTTTAATAGCTAATCCTTTTTTATTTTGGCTCTCTAATAGCAGATAATAGTTTGAAATTGTTTTATTATATTAAATTAAATTTGTTAGTTTGTACTTTTCACTCTATATATATAGGCTGTGGCAGGCCATCTGTACTAAAAGACTAAAATCAAGAAAACCGGTATGGGAATCTCTTGATATTGAATTAAACATGGAGTTGTTAAAGCAATGGATGAAAGCCAAAGTTAACAACTCTGTACTCATCAGGTATCCAACTAACAACGTTCCTGGTTTTGAACTTCCACGAATGATTTGGACAGCAAATAACAGAATCAGGACTGAGCAGGATAGGTTCAACTACATGCTTCTTAAGTGTGAGAGAGCTGAGTCTTATTTTTGTAACTGCGGAGAAACTCAAACCATAAGACACATCGTAGAATCTCGCCCATTAAAAAAATACGCTGGAGAGGTGATGGAAATTCACGAAGGTTGAAGTGACGCAAATGAATAGTTAAACAATTTTAATGTCCGATTATAAGTTATCATTATCATATTTATCGTTATTTTTTTGTAATTACCATAAACGTTTCTATATTTACTTATTTAAATATTTGTTTATTTTTCTAATATGTTTATTTATTTATTTGTTTTGTTTATTTTTTTATTCAATAACTTCAACTCTGTTACGATGATGTCATATTCTAATATATTATATATATTATGATAATTCTCAACAAAGAAAAAGATGAGGAAAAAGAAGAGAAGAAGAAATTAAATTTTATAAATTCACACTACATCAGACATTTTTCTCGTTGAATATATTTGAGGCAAATATTTGAAAGTTGCTAGCTGAGAGCTGACAAGTTTACATATTTGTTAAAGTAACCATACATTTAATATTTTCGTTTATTGGAAAGTTTTCGTGTCTTTTAGAAGGATCGAAATAAAGGTAACTTTTTTATCATAATTTTACTTTTTTTTTGCTATGAATAGACAATTAGAATTTTACTGTTAAAACTAAAAATAAAAAATGAAATATTTTCATAGTTCCATGTGGGGATTTTCGCGATATATTATATACTATAATATAACAGTACTCAAATCGGATAAAATTAGAATAGAGCAGCAAAAGGGTCAAACCAATATTCGTTTTTTACGACATAAATTTCTTACTGACTTTTTGGGTGCTATCGCATTTTTAACCTCCCACTAATAAATAGTGGAAGGAGTGCGTGATATCCATATTAGTTACCTTTTCAGATACTTATTTAACCACTCAACACAAATTTAAATTGAATTCAATATCGAAATTGCTTTAACTCTCCAAGCCGATTTCTAACATTTCTTTCCATTATCTCGTCTAATGATTAATGGAATGCAGTATATAAAATATATAAAAAATAAGAGTATTCGGTGTTTTATATTTATAGCTGATGAGAACAGCTCTTTGGATTTTAAATTTACATCTAATTTTTTTTTTAGAACTTATGTTGAGTATTAATCACATTTTTAGTATAGTATGACGTATGAGATTTCAAAAAGGATCACTCTCGTTTCGTATAATAATATAGAATAAAAATTGATCGACAAGCTATATCATTCGTCTGATTATAATTGGTAAATATAATTAATAAATTATAATTATAATAATTTTAAAACATTAAAAAAATACTATTTAATCACTCACTGTCAATGTTATGATAAATATAGTCAAAAGCTTTTATACTATTGAAGTTTACTAAATCAAAAAAAAACTATTTTTGACTCGAATATACTTTATATAAGAAAAATACTTTATATAATTAAAATATAATGTTTATGATCATAAATATATGTTAAGTAATAAATTATTTATTAATTGTGTATGACAAATGAATTTAAAATATTTAACATCCTATATACAATAAATATAATCAGATGACTACACAATTATACTTACTACTTAACCCTCCAATATTAATGAGTTGATCTAAATATCCAATTGACATTTATTTGATAAATATAAATAAACAAAAATCACATTTATTGCAGGAACTACATTTTTTTATTATGTTTGTTCGTGATATTAATTAACTAAAGCTTTATATCTTATTATTTTAAACGATTTTCAGTTATTAATATATTTCGGTATTAAGAATTTGACTATAAAATTTTATTTTTGGTAGAAAATATTTCCTTTTTAAAAGTATTTAAGTGAACGCTTATGAGATTCAAGTTTAAACATTTAAACATTATACACTTAATAAAAATAATATACTGCTAAAAATTAAAGAAGCATGACCTAATGTATAACATTCATATAAATACAATAACTTATTATAACTGAGGTACTGAAATTAACTATTTTAGTAACTCAAAACATATCGATCCATATCATCGAATATTGTCGATATATTCGAATTGATAGAATTCATTTACGTTTTGACATAATACATAAATTAGTATTTAAAAAGCTGCATTTGGGCGTAATACGAACATTACCTAGAATATTTATTAGGGGATTATATTTATATTCTATGAATACCATATCGAAATATTATCACCAACAATTATATGATTAATACAATATATCCCTAATTTTAAGATTTTGCCTGACAAATTCGGTCAAATTTAAAGCAATACGTATTAATATTGTGAACTTTATTATTGAATACGATGAATCAGTTAACATTAGATTGTATAATCAGTAATTCTTTTAATATTTAATTTAATTTCTTTAAATATCTGTAAAACATTAAAAATAACAGTCGAATGAATATCATCGTAGGTTAATCGGATTTGTTATTGATCATAAAAAAACTGATGATTTAAAAATAAAAAAATATATGCATTGAATAAAATTTGTTGATTTGGATGATTAAATTGTATGTTATTTAATAACGAAAAAATTATCCACATTCGAATGAAATACTCATATTTATATTAGAGTATATTTTTTTGAATAATGGTTGGTTCACGGGCAAATTAATGTTAGTTATAGAAATAATAAATAATGTATAACAACCAATAAACATGGAATAATATTATAATATATATAAATTTTACAATGTTTAAAATATGATAATTTTTTATCAGAAGATTAAATAAATAAATTTTATTTTCTAAACGTCCGAACAATATACCATTAATGCTAAACATATGAAATGGTAGAAAAAACGAGGTTTAACAACATACGAGAAAAACAATTTCTATAGAAACAACGGAAATTACAGTTATATTGTTATTTATAAAATGAAATATACGACCAATATTTATATGCAACAGATAATATTTTATTCTGAAAATTTTCATTTTAATATTTCCTTTTAATTAAACTTTTAAAATGTAGATATAATATAGACATTATTAACAAATGGTATTGTCATGTTTGTCATGACTTTTACGTATTTATATTAAAAATATAATATTTTGTATAATTTACAAAATTAGGCGAACCAAAAACATACGCAAACAATCTAAAATTAAAAAAATAAAATAATTCATTACAAAAAATTATTTGTATGTTTATGCACATAATTATTTATTTTTATTTTATATGGAAGGTTATATTAAAAAATATATATTTTATATCGTATATCATATTAATTTAATTTATAATATTTGAAAATAATGTGATATAAAATATAGAATAAACATATGAATAAATCAAATGGACTTGAGGCATATTATAGTTAATTATACAAATTTTGAATATAATTAAAATGATAATTAAAAAAAACAAAGGAACTGGTTGGACTATTAGATTTTTAAAAACAATAAAGAGATCAAACATAGGATATAAACTTTTGAGGGATGGAATAGGCAAAACATATTACTTGAGCTCCTGTATGGTATTTCAGAAGCAGACATTATGTTTTTTGGGGCTCTGAATTCGGTAATAGCAAATATTTTTCTCTATCACGTACAGGTTTCTTACAAAAATGGTGATTAATTTTGTGAAAATGTTTACGACTTATTAATACTACGTTTTATTAATAAAAGGAAAATATATATATTTTCAATTTGACGAGTATAGTTAAATTTATACATTCAATTACTCATAATAAAATAAGAAAATTATAAATTATGGTTTTAAACCTACTAATAAAATGGACGTATTATATTCTAAATATAAATATTTTAACAGTTACATTTTTTCTAGACTTCTTTAAAAAAGATTTAAAAGGTCTGTTATTATATTTTACATTAATACTATTACATGTGATTGAAACAATAATTTAAGTTTAATGATAATTTATGATATTTTGTAAAGCCTTAGTATTACCTACAATGAGTTAGCGTCAATGAATTAATAGAAAATGTTGTCATAATTATTTATTAAACGAAGAGAATGCAAAGAACGTACTGAAATACGGATATTATTGTAGAAGCGGACTTCTATGTGAGTAAATTAAAATGTATTATTTTTCTAATTCAGATGTTTTATAAATATTTGATTGCCTGTTATACCACGAAATATCAAATGAAGAACTTTTTTTCTATTGAAATAAATCAATTTTTTTCGTCTTTTCTCTATGAAAATGTGAGTTAAGGCCTCTCGAAAGGGCCATTCAAATTGTGCCAAATGAACACTTTTAACTTGACTATTCCACAAGTAAAGAAAACAGAGATATTTTGTGAAGCCTAAATTCTGATCCAATAACATTGTTAGGATTTCGAAATCTCCACAAATCATTCAGTGATGTTCTTTATATTTTTTTTATAAAGCATCTGGCCCAAGTTGTTATATTTTTTTTCAAAAATTTACTCAATATTTTACAAGAACTTATGAAAAAACATTCCCATTATAAAGCAAGACTGCTTTGAGGCTTGTTTTCGATGAATCTATTAATAGTCGTCACTGAGATGGATCATGATTAATATTAAAGTGTTTCATGATCACGTATGTGTATGTGTATATGTGTATATGTCAATAACGTAGCTTTCCTTCGTAACTTCTGTACACCTTATGAGGAGCCCAGGCCTTATCTTGATCTCCAAATTTCAGCTTAAAGTACGAAAAATACATTTTTTCCACAAAGTCACTTATTTTTCTCTGCTACTTGTTAATACTGTTTTTTCCACAAATGAAACAAAACATGCCAGAAGATATATCACAACCTTTTGGAGTCACGTTGGAAATATTTTTACAGATTTAAACAAAAAAATCACAATGTAACGATAGAAAACAAAAAGTAAAATGAGTATAACACCTATAACTAAAATAGCATGTCGAATAATGATCAATCTTAACAGTAATCAGGCTTATTTTCCTTATCTTAATTTTCTAGACTTAATAAAACAATTTGAGACATGATTAATGTGACCAGCAAGACCACGAACATGAAAAGCGCGCAGCCTGTTGAAAAATGTTAAACTTGATTTTATAGGCTTGCTCACATTTGATATGAGGTGTCCTCCCTCTCCTTCCTTACATTTCACATACATTTTTTTTTTCCTTACACTATGCTTGGCTTTTCCCTGGAAACAAGTACTCTTGGAAAACATTTTAAAATAAGAATTTCGTGATCAGAAGTAGCTCACCAGTTGTTTAATATAATGAAAAATATGACTTCCCGTGACATCGAAAAATCCAATTTGTAAGAGAACCTGATAGAATATAATTTTTTGGATATTTTTCCCGGTTTTAGCATGCAGAAATCTACAAGAAACGGCCAAAACATTCTATGCAGGTTTTTGGATCCAAACTTGTGTAATCAAAGAATTCATTTCTAGCGGGTCAATTGATAACGGGTATATTTAATTTTAATATAATGCCATAATTGAAAATTTAATAAATAATTTAATAAATTAAATGTGTTGATTATACACTTACAGTTAACTTTGTAGTTTTCGACAGTTGATATACGAGTACGAAAACATTTAAACATTTTTCGAATCTACATTTATTGTTTTTTGTTATAGTTAACCTGATACTTATTTTTTTTCTATTTAAAAAATTTATTTTTACTCTTTCATTAATATATACAATGAGTAAATCGGTTGAAAATTACGTTTACTAGACTGGGTGACTGGAAAGAAGAAGTGTCTAGTGACACTACTTCAAGAATTGAAAGTTATAATTATGGGTTATAATAATTATTATAAGTTATATAATGAATTATATGAAATTATATATATATATATATATTATATATATATATATATATATATATATATATATATGTATATATGTATATATATTAATATTAGTGTTAAAGTAGATCTCTTGGCCGATCACACTTCAGGTGATGGGGGAGATTGCTAGGGAGGATAATGGACAAGGGTTTCGATATGAGTAGGTTTATGTGACTGTGGGTATAACTGTGGCATTTTTATGCATGTGTGAGGCTAGGGCAGGTGTTGTTTGGATTTTTATGTTATGATATATTGAAATACTATGAAGCAATTAGTGATGAGACGAATACTTAGATTGGAAAGACTATAGGATTTTGACATTAGTCATAATTAGGTGAAATAGTTATTTGTAGATGAGAAGATTAGTTTTGAGATGTAGGTTTTTTGATTTTAGAAGCTGCCTTGGCTGATCGAGTCTGAGGTTAGGTATTTTTTATTTTTTGTTTTATATAGTTGGCTCAATTAAGTTTCTTGTTCAAGTTTATACTATGATATCTGATGAAATTTTCGTGGGGTATTATGTTGTTGGTCATATCTATTAAAATATTAGTATCGAGACGGAGCGTTAAAGTATTGTGTGCAGACTTGTATGTATTTTTTTTTTTATTGTTCTCCATAGTAATCCTATAATTGAGCAGAATAAAAGATGATTTTATCAATCACTCTAAAGAAAAAAGAATAGAAAATGACGTGGATAGAAAAAGATATGCCAAATTGGAGATCGTAAAACTTAGAGGAAGTAGAAGAATGTATTTTTTTTTATTTTAAAGGAGAGAAAATAACTAAGTAACTGATAACAGACATATATTATTCAAACATTATTTCATAATAAACTACAATAAAAATTACATTATACTTCACTTGTTAAATGTAACATATATATATATATAGTAGTAGATTTAAGTGTTTATTAGTTACTTACAGTTAGCTGTAGAGTTTTCAACAATTATTATTATAATAATTATAACGTGCGCGAAAACTGTTAAACTTTTCGTTGAATCCATGTTCATTGTTCTTCTTTAAAGTTATAATGATACTTAATTATTACATTTAACTTCAATCGAGTATACGAATCTTGGAAAAACATAGTCTTGAGTAAACAATAGGCAAATTGTAGATTATTGTTTGTTTAGATGAATAAATATTTATAATATACTCAACGTTAGTTTCTAATAGTTACTTGAAGAAACCGAATTTTGATTTTTGCACATATATTTGTATGACCTATACAATTTTTATTGTTTTTTTTTTTTTTGTGAAATCTAGCAAAGTTGAATATTGGAAAAAAAACTTACACAACAACTCGTACAAAGGAAAATTTATAAAATTAAAATTCAGAAAAATAATAATTATAAATTAATAGAAGGAAAATCATAGCAATGCACCCACTTTTCTAAAAGCATGTTAAATAATGCTTGGGGCAGTGGGTAGCCATTGATTGTAAAGTAATAACACAAAAAATAAACAATAATACATTGGAGTGGGTGACCGGACAATCCCCGGATACACCACTACTTACAAATTAAATATATACAATCGGCGTATATGTGCGTGTTCGAGGAGGAGCGGTCCCCGTTCCACTTCTTACAATAAAAAAATTACTAAAATTTACAGAGGAGTCCTTATCGCTCTCCCTCTCTTCCAGTAACGCGATGGAGCTACAGTGATTGTATCTCACTTTCAGCTTTCTTCTTTGCACTCATCACGGTCGATGCAATTTGGGCTTTCACTTCGCACTTGACAGGGAACTACAGCACGTAGGTGATGAGATCGTGCGGCCAAAAACGACCAATAACGCACATAAGGTCGTCTCTATCCCAATCGAACGCCTTGCAGCGAACGAGCTTGTGAAATGCGTAGTCATCCTTCTCCCTGTAAGTCGCGCTGTCCGCAATGGGAACACCCGCTCTTCAGGGCACGACCAATCCGGTGTAGGAACCACTTGAAACAGCTGTGTCCCATTAACAGCTGGGAGAGATGAAACGTCATCCCACCATGCGACCTTTTCACCTACCGGTCGAGGAGCAAGGGCAGAATTAGCGTCCGGGTCCACTCCCGAATGTTTGGTGATCCCAAAGAAACACAAATGGTAATAGACTAATGAACAACAAACACATTGCTAGTAGATGGATATAAAATTTTGAAGTTCTGTATCGGGGCGAAAAAAAACATGCCTAAATAATGAAAGTAACCCAGATGTGCAAGTTACAATAATCCTAAAGAAAGCTTTTAAGAAGATGAAACCTAGAAAAACCACAGGTGTAGACGATATAACATTAGAATTGATTCAAAATGCAGGCACAAAAATTCATGACAAATTATTTAAATTGGTTGGAAAGACATTTATATAACTGGAGAAATATCGGAAAACTTTAAGAAAAATATTATAATTACTCTCCCCAAGAAAGCAACGGATGAAAAGTAAAAATGAATAAAAAACCTTGAGTTTGATGGTGCACTCAGCTGAAATCCTTGTAAAAATAGGATACCGAATAAAGCGTAAAATCGAAAAGCAGTTATTTATCGATCAATTTGGATTTAGAAGAAACAATGGAACAAGAGAAGTGATCTTGAGCTTAATAACATCAATCGAAAAGCAAATAAAATTTAATAAGAATACATTTATCGTATTTATAGACTTAGAAAAAGCATTTGACACTGTTCTCTGGAACAAACTCTTTAAAACATTATAAGAAAAAGGCGTTGTTTACCGAGATAGATAAATAATAAACAACATATAAAAAGAACTATCAGCTACAAGTGACAGACGAATTCACAACAGCTAAAATTAGAAAAGTGCTTAAGAAGAATGTTGTGAGTGAGCTGGACAGAAACAGAAATTGTACTAAATGAAATAAATGAAACCAGGAAGATATTTAACACTATTAAAGAAAGAAGAAGAAGTATGATTGGTCATGTCCTGTGACATGAAGAAGAGCTTCTATATATTATAATATAAGAATAGAGAAACAACAAAAGAGAAAGAGGACGACCAAGAACTTCTTAAATCAAAAGGACGATAATCGATACAGGTTTAACAAATTACAGAGAATTGAGGGGACTAGCCAGTAACAGAAATGAGTGGAGAAACTATATAACCAACTTCAGGGTTAACTAAAAAGAAATAAAACCATAAATCCAATGAAAAAAATAATTTTTAAAATGATATTATATTTTGCAAAATAAATCCATTATATTAATATATTTTTAATCATTATGTATTTATTAGCATTTATTCTGAACGAAGCGAAATATTAATGTAAAAACGTACAAAGAATATTCCGTAAACATTTTGAATCAAAAATCAAATTAGGGTTTTGTCTTTAGATATATAAATAATTGCATATTTTTCAAATGTTAAACATTATATGAATTGTTAATTCTTTAATCTTATGATAATTGTATCATATAGGGAACAAAATAGTAGATATACTAGCATCTGTTTTTGTTTAACCACATTTTTAAAAGACTAAGCATTAATAATTAATAGATAAGGTACATCGTATTTGACGATTGTTTACTCATGTTCATATTTTGTAGAAATATGGTTCAATTTAAACAAATGATGATGCACCTTTAATTCAATTTTAATATACTGAACGTGCTAAAGTCAAAAAACAATAGTTCATTGGTAACAATATTAAGTGTAAGATATATATAAACAAACAAAAATCCTAATTAACTTAGAAAAGTGTAATTCGTAAAATATAAAATAACCATAAAATTTAAATTATAACTGACAATAACATCCTCAAGGCTTTTAAATATAAAAATATAATTCACATAATTATTTCTCCCATGATATGTTAATATTAATAAATTATTTTGTATCAAACAATATGGAAAAAAATCATAGTTACTTCATTAGATATTTAAAACGAATATATTATGAATTTCACAATAGTTTTTTTTTTCTATTTGATAACTGTTAACTAATTAAATATGTAACTTCATTACCATATTATCCAGAATGAAATTGATATCGACCTATCGAGAAATTCTCGTCGGTTATTTAATTAGAAGATTACTTTAATTAATTTGATAGTTCATGATATAATACACCTAACTATCAAACCAATGACACTTAAAATCATGAAAAACGACTATAGCATACAAATTAGTCAAGATTAGCATAATATATTCATCAGGATCAGATCAGACGCATATTACGAGTATAATATATTTTCGAAATAAAAACGAATATAGGTATGCGAAATAGGCAAAATATATATAATAAAGAATTATATACCAGACTAGACAAATATAAACTTTTGGAATAGACTATACCATATTATTTGTGCTAAACTAGACTATATCGAAGATATTCAGGTCCAGAATGAAGCCAGTGCGAGTTTCAGTTCCCAGATTATCTTTATTTTTACATGCAGTTTTAATTATGAATTTATTAAAATTATTCTAATAATATCCAAAGCAAACATATTTTAAATAATTTGATGTTATGTATATTAATATATATATACATATATAT
The DNA here is from genome assembly GCA_019022885.1 of Schlechtendalia chinensis. NCBI lineage: Eukaryota > Metazoa > Arthropoda > Insecta > Hemiptera > Aphididae > Schlechtendalia > Schlechtendalia chinensis. The sequence continues at coordinate 12,485,599 of CM032345.1, read as the reverse complement.
ATGTACATGTATATATGTGTGTGTGTGTGTGTGTGTGTGTGTGTTGTGTGTACTTAAATATACAAATGCGCCAAGGAGTATTACGTTAATTAACAATTTTTTTTTTATATATTTAAGTATAATATAATATAGTATAATATATATATATATATTTTAATATAAATTTTTTTATTTTATTTATAAGTATTACTCATAATTTGTAATTCAATTTTATTCGTTAGTTTTTTTTTATATACATATCCTTTTTACAGTTTATTTATTTCTCTTATGTTTTCACTAATTTATTAATTTAATTTTTGTAATTATAATTTTTATTTCATTAATTTACATTTAATTATTTATTTAGTTGTAGTATTTATATTAGTATTATTGTTTTAACTAAAGAAAAATAAAATGCCTTCATTTATGATTATTTAGGTACACAATCTAATAAAAAAAGAATAACGCTGTTTTAAAGGTTAAAATAATAAAATACGATAAACATATAAAATATATTTAATAAATACCCATTACCAGATTAATATGTAAGTTGTTGAATATTACGCATTGGCAAAATAAATAAATTCCATTCATTAGCAAATGAATTACTATTAAATTAAGTAGATACAAAATAAAATTTTAATATATTCTGCATGATAAGGAATTTCTTTGTTATCAAAAATATTATCATGTAAAACATAAAACTAATAACAATAAACTGATTATAAATCTGTCGTTTGTTTATTTCATATCGTCCTTATGATTACGATAATTGTTTAATACAATTAATTATATTCTATTATGCACAAACACACACACACACATATGTATATATTGAAATCCTTTCATTCAATTGTTGTAAAGTATTATTGGAATTCGCAATGTGTTTTCTAAGAAAGGAATAAATTAAACACTGGTCAAAAATAAATTCAAAATAGAAAAATAATTTGTTTATAGCATGAAACTTATATTATAATTATTATAATTGTATTTAATTTACTTATTTTATTGTTTATTCAATTTGTGATTTTTATCATCTAACACATTTCGTATTATCCTACCTTAAAGTTTATGATCTCCTTAGTAATTAACAAAAGGTATCTGTCTTTTGCACGACAACGCCCGTCCACATGTTGCAAAAAAAATTCTGGAGCTTACCGCCAAATTCGGATGGGACATTCTGAATCATCCTTCGTATAGCCCCGACGTTGCGCTAAGTGACTATCTTTTTTTCCCGGCCCTTAAAAAACATTTAGGAGGGAAGCACTTCGCGAACGACGAGGAAGTCACGGCAGTGGTAAACAAGTTTCTTCGGGAGATGGCGGGAGAGTGGTACGACGAAGGAATAAATTAGCTCGTGTCACGACTCCAAAAATGCATCGAACGAAACGGTGACTACGTCGAAAAATAAAGGAATGTTCAGGCTTTCTGAATGAGTAATTTGTTTTATAGATAAATGTAATTTACTATAAAAAAAATAATAGGAGACCTTATTTTACGGACAACCCTAGTTGTTTGTTCCAACTGGACAGTTAATCCACCCATCCTGAACTCCCGAAGTGTAATAGAAACAAGAGGACACTGATCTAAACTAATATACGAGTAAAATTGTTTATATGGTTCACTCAAATTAATAATTTGTAATTCGACGAAGATGGTTTTTGATGTACCATAATTTTGTTACCCATCTACAATGTACAATACTATTATTACTCGTATATATTTTTAAAATGTAGGAATGACGCACTTTTCATATTCCTATAGAACAAATGTTTATTTTATATCATTTAGGTATATTATTTATACATGAAGACTTTGGTTACATGACCAAGAGTGTCTAGGTACTGACATGAGTTCCTGAGATAATGTTTTTTAATATTTGAATAATATTAACAATATAATTAGTGGATTATAGGAATGGTTGAAATAATAGAGTATTAATATTTCAAATTAATTTATAGTTATGCTTTATTAAATACTACATCAAAGTTACATAAAAAATATACAAATTATATTTTACTATAGTAAAGTACGTTTGACAATAAGAAGTTACTGTATCGGAGTTCTAACCATCATCGAACTGAAAAAGGACTTAAAAAGATACTGAAATATATGCTGAAATTATCTACAAAATAATTCAGGTATATAAGCATAATATAGGTGGTATTAATATAATGTATAATATATAAAATATAATCTGTAGAGGAAAACACCAATAATATTTGAATATTTAATATCTAATAATTTTTTTAACTCAACATATTGAATATAACAGCGATTTCCCATACTTATAATTCAATAATAATGCATGCTCTCTTTTAAATTGAAATATATTTGACTCATAAAAATTTTAAATTTAAATTGAAATGTAAATTGAAAGCCATGAATCAGATAAGGTTTTAGACAATAATTTGTGGGAAGCATTAAAATCTAGAAACTCAGATCTTGGTTCATAGTTCTTGGTTCATAACTGTTAGTATGAAAGATAAATACAAGATAAAAGCAAGGGATGGTTCCAAGTGTACTGTCAAAGAAGCAATTAAATTTGTTAAAAAAAAACATTTAACGTTTTATAATATGAATTTGATATTAAAAAATTATCATATTTTTTTAATATTACGATACAATTTTAGAAAAAAAATTAAATAATAATATAAAATATTATGGTGATACAAACATTAAAATTGTTACCGTATTCCCATAAATTTAAACTAAATAAGTCATCTAAAATTTTAATGTGAAAATAGGTCATTATTAATATTGGAATTATGCTCCGGAATTTATATATCTGAAAAGATAAAACAAGATTTTTTCAGTGATTAGGCTAATAAAACATTAAAAAAATGAATAAATTATATAAGTTATAAAAAACAATACAAAGATGTAATAAGACAATATTTTATATTTATAACTATTATTGTTATAAAAACTACATATATCACTGCATGTAGTCTAACACTGTTTACAAATCAAAATCTAATTATATAAAAGGACAAACTATGGAAATTCGCAATAACTTTTTATAATTTAGGAAACATTAGAGTATTGTATTAGATAATTTAGCAAATAGTGTAAGTCAATTTGTCAACCCTGAAAACCAAAATTAAATGTCTCCAATTCATTATTACCTGGATGATATGATTCAATGCCCAAGTGGTCTGATGTATTAGGATTTAATGTACCAGCAGAAGATGTAGGCTCCAAATTTGTATTGTAATTCCAAGACGGTACTGAACCTTGTCCAGTGAAATAAGAAAAGACAATACAGATAAAGAGTCTTTATTTTATTATTCATTATTACCTGGTTGATATTGGTTAAAAGAGGCGCTAGTGTTACCATCAGGATATATATTCCCGTGTATTGGGTAGTTGCCTATATTAAAATTATTATAATGATCTTGCCCTCGTGTACTCGAATAATCTAAAAGAAAACATTTCACCTTGAAATATATTCAGAATATTTGTATTTAATGTTTATATTTTTGATTAAAAATATCAGAATTTTCTGTCAATATTTTTAAGACTGGACGTATGCTCTTTTTATTATTATTGTAACAATTCACATTTGACGAGTAGATACGTAATTAGTCTAAATAAATTACATGGTTTTGAAAGATAATTTTCCCCAAAAAAACATTCAATAATTTTTTCTAGCTTTTGATAAAAGTACATATCATAATTGTGACTTGAAAATATAACATAGAATCCTAGGTATTCTTGAGCTATTTAGCAATAGTAACATAATTATATAAAATAGGTTTGCAAAATTAGTTTGGATAACCCGAATTAGTGGATACAACATGTTTTATTAAAAACATTAATTTATCAAATTTATATTATTTGTTGTACATACTACCATTTTTAATTTGACGTATAATGCTATTAATATATACTTTTATGAATTATTTTTTAGATATCAAGTTAATAATAATCAAGATTTTCCTTTACATTTTTTTTAAATTTGATGTCTGCAATCTAGTCTTATCAATGTTATACTCATCTTTACCTGTTTGGTTGTGGTGAACACGGAACATGCTTGACGTTACAGGATTAATAAAACCTGAAATTAATTGATTTGGTTCATTACAAGATATAGGAAATATAATATTAGATAAAAATAATGTGGAATACTCGAAATAAAATTTACGATAAAAACAATATCATAATGTAGTGTAAACACTAATGCTTCTTATTTGGTTCATAATAATCAATAGAAGGTTTTATTTACATTTTTATTTTTGTTACATAATTTATTCAATAACTATGATTTTAAAATAAATAAAAAAGTCAAATTCATATCTTAAACGCGACGTAACGAATATAAACAGGATTTATCACAATCATTTTACTATAAAATTCCATTTTTCAATCATTTTTGTAAATTAATAATGAAACATATCTATTTTTAAAATATTTTAAAATTATTCGTCATTAAATATTTAATTTTGGTGGAATGGAAAGCATTATATTTTTATTATAATGTTCATTTTTCGTGTAAATACGTAAGTGGTTCAATCGATCTATTATCATTTCTTCAATGTAATATGCATTTTTATCAATTTTGAAGGGGCCAAGACCATACAAATTTGATGTGGAAGGATTAATAAAACCCGAAACATGTTTAAATTTTGTTCATTTTTAGAATTTGTTCAAGATCTGACTCGCGTTATATTATACTCGTAAAATAAAAACAATTAACTATAGATGTTACCATAAGTAATTAGATAGGCTTCGAATTTTACTGATTATATTTTTTACTGGTAAAGTAAATATAATGATGGATAATAATCGATATTTAATTCTCAAATTTATGATAAGTACAATATCGCACTGTGACATACACACTTTATGTGTATTACCTGGTTCATAATGATTGACGGAAGTGATGTCATAATTCACGTTAGGTGTATTTTCCTGTTGATTATAGTGTTCTTGGTTCGGGTTATTAAGCAAATCTTGTTCTAATGCATTTAAATAATCTAACAAAAATTTCAAAAAAAGGTTTACTTAACTAGGATTAGATTCATATAACGCAAGTGTGTAAACCCTAATTTAATTATAGTAATTATGATATTGAATGCAATATATAATATTGACTCTATACTATTAATTTTTATTTACTTTTGTTATTAATTATTACATGTTTGTACAGTCAAACAATTTATTTTAATCTTAATTACTTTATTAGTACCACAAACATGACTTTGTGAATTTAAACATAATTTAGCTCATAAATTTTTCATATAATTTAAATTTTATATTCAATTTTGTAAATAAATAATCTGATATAATTATTTATATAATATATTAAAATTATTTTGAAATAGATGTTTATAATTTTGGCAGAATTAAATATAATTATTATTATTGTCACAAAATACATTTATCGTGTAAATACGTGTTTCTATGAAACTTTTTTCTATTTAAGAGTTATAATTATCAGCAAAATATTGATAATAGTTATCAATTATTGACATATAATGCATATTATTATTGTGACCTTGAAAATATAGAGTAAAATTCCGTCTATTCTAACGCACTTAACTAAATGAAACTTATCTACATAATAGAATAATGTATACATAGTTTGGAAAATTCGAAGTTTTAAATATAAACAGTTTTAGTACAAAACTCTTTTTACAACAATGCTATAATTTGTTCTTTATTCTACAAGGGTTAATTAATATAAAATACTATCCAAATATACTTGCATTTGGAAAATTGTCTGGATATTTGTATTTTATGGTTAGATTATATGCAAATATAAATTAGAATTTTCTGTTAACATTGACTAGGATCATGGAAGACTGCAATGTAATATTTAGCATTACCTATTTGATTTTGGTTAAGATTATTAATGAATGATTGTGTGGGACTAAATGAACTTGAAGCAAGTGTAAATTCCAATGATCGGTTTAAATCCCGATTCTGTTGTAGAAATTCATCATCGAAATCATCTAAAACCAACAAAAAAAATAACCAATAATTATCATTACATTTTGCCAGAAATAATTAATTATTAGAAAGCTTTACTATTGTTATTCTAAACCTGATGAGTCAAATATGATAAAGGATAATGATCTATAATCACATATAATTTATTTTCTAATTTTTGATAAATATATAATTATTAAAATAAAGTAATTTAGTATTATAATAAATTATTTAATAATAAAGTCTTATTTTAATTTATAATAATAAAACACGAAAAATTAATCATGCATGGCAGTATTTGATAAATTTAATACCAAATCTAAGTACAGGTATTCCCTAATTGATTGAATACACGTTTTATAAACGTTAATTATTCAATACTAAGTACATTTGAATAGATTGTTAAACTATGGACATAATATAGAGAATATATCCAAATCGATATTGTTATACTCGTAGATATTTCCTTAAAAACAGTTAAAATGTATATTTGTAGTATGATTATAAACTATAATATTATAATATAAAAAATGTAATTTAAACATAAAATTAAAATTAAAAACATTCATTTTTAATATGCTAAAGTATTATTTTAAAATAAAATATAATTTATTTTATACAGATAAATTTAACATTTGGTGCCTGGGTAATCCGATGAGGTGGGCTAGAACCAACAAACCACTTAATAATCACAAATGAAATTCCTCAACAGCAATAATGCTAAACAAAATTGCCAACTTATTGTGTTTCTAGATAAATATTTTGTTATGAAATTTGAGTTGATAATTTATTAACATCTAGTGTGTAACGTAAATCCAATGGCGTCTCAAAAAGTAGAAAATATCCTACTTTTGGAGGAAAACTCTTTTCTTGGGAGCTCCAGAATTATTTTACCTGATTAATAATAATAAATAAAAATCATATTTTAGATACTGATGTTATGAACGAAAGTCTTAATTTTAGATTAAGTTATTACCTGATTGTTGTTGATTGCTGCTTATTTGAGTTGAGACGAGATATGTGTTTAAATCAATGGCAGACATATAATTTAATGATGAGTTGAGACTACTACAATATTCTTTTGGTCCTAGTATATCAGCATCGTCTAAAAAAATTATCATTTAATATTATGCTTTATCCATGCCAATTCTATATGGAACATGACAATTTTATGAATAGACTAAAAAAGGGGATTGGAATTTTATTATCTCATTTTTTCACTGTAGTTTTTAAGAGTAAAATTAATACAGAAAGTAAACAATTTTTAGTTTAATAGAAAAGTATTATATTATTCGGAATTAATCATCGATCGCTTCCCTCCATATGCCGATCATTGAATTATGATTTCAGTCATGAAAGTGTTATCCGATTTAATAAGTGTACACGCAAAAAAAATCGTGATTGTTAAATACTACAAATTAGAACATCATTTTCAAAATACTTATTTTTTGAAATAAAACCAACTGTTTGTAAAATTTAGTTCGTTGTATTTTATTTAAATAAATCTACAAGTTATTTAATTTACCAATATAGTAATATAAGAAACATAAACATACAAAACTATTTGTAAATTATAATATGTGAAGTGACAGTTCCTGGCTTGGATGATAAGATGACACTTACTTAAAATTAAAGGAAAGAGATAATTACAATTCTATTGTTTACTCTTTTTTGTTTTTAATTCGAAGAGAAAATACTAGCCACTACTGATTGAATATACATAACTATAATGTTAAAATCAATATTTATCATATTTGTAACGTGTATTTTTTTGTATACATACTAAGAACTTGTAAAAACGTGTTAATTAAATACTTATAATATCCTTTTACTACATCTATAATAAAATATGTTTATAATAATCATAAACTTCTTACTGTTAAAAAATTATTTTAACATAAATATTATTTTTATAAACACCTTCTTTAAATGAATTACCAAATATATATATATTTGTGAAATTATGTTACATATTTCTTGAAATGATCAAAAATGACATTTATAATATAAACATTTTAAGCGAGTTAACTATTCAGAATATTTTATTATATGATCAACTTTTTCATTAAATCTAAATATCAGTTAATTTTGAAACACCCAATCACAATAATTCATATTTTATCAAAGAGTTATAACCACAAGATTTTATGAAATAAACAGTTTTCAACAACAACGCCCCAACACATAATAAAGTAAAATATTCAGTAAAAGTATTTGTCCTTCAAGTTATTCGATGTATTTGATGGAAAAATAAAATTGTTTATTAAATGCTATAAACAATTTTGATCTCAGAAAGTTCATATATAAATTAGTAATATGTAAAAAATTTCAAATCCAAGTTCCGATTCATATCAAAAAAAAAAATGTGTGACTTACCATTTCCTTTCGTCTTAGTGGCTTTTTAATTTTAAAGAAAAAAACATTAAAAATGTATATTATTTGAATAAGTATGTAAATATATTCAAACTATATATCAAGTAATATTCTGGCAATTACGCAATAGGATTACAGAAAAATGAATAAAGTTACTAATAAATGTTTGTGAAATGACTTTTATGGATTACAAAATTATTTTCATAACATTAGAACAAATTATTTTCTATAAGAAAAATAAATGAAAAATAAAATTAAGTTTCAGTACGTTCCTGGTTTGATGCGTATTAACATACGTTATATTAGCGCGAGACGCAACTCAAGAGGTGAGGTAGACCTCAACCCAATCAGTTAAGGCCAGATCCCGTGTCGTCTATGGATCAGCAGCACTGAGCCGAGGCTCGTACCATTCCGCGAAGAAGGCACGATTTATTTAAGTGCCTTGTGGGTTCCTATATTCTCCTACGGAGTCATGTGGTTTTTACTATCTTTGCGCCAGTTCCACAGCCACCACGTTGCAGCCGAGGTAGGTACTTCAAACTTGCGGGGCATTACGTCAGAACGAGAACCCGTAATTATTCGGATACTAATATTTCAGACCGTATAACTCCGGAATAAAAGTGTAATTGTATGGACCGTAGAAACACGGAAAAAACAAATTATCGGACCATGTCACGGACTATATTTGTACGAAATCTACAAATACACAGAACGTACCTATACGGACCATAATGATACGAACCGTATAGTCGCGGACCGTATTTGTACGGAAAATCAATATAAACGGATTGTAATGTCTCAGACCGTATAATTACTAAATTTTAATAGGTAAAGAAGAGCAATCCTAGAGTCGAAAAACTAAGTTAGGTAAATTGTACCTAAGACAGATCCATCTATATCTAAACACTATCCCACTGGATTTTTATCATTTCCAACCAGTACTTCATAATTTTGATAGTTTTTCTTTTTTTAAATTGTATAGATTTCATAGATATATTATATAGAGTTAGGTTAGGTTAGGTTTAGTTTGGTTCCCCCTCTTGGAACTCACCTTGTCGTGGTGAGGGGGCTTGAGCGGTCGTTCAATGAGGTTTAGTGCTATGCCAACGGTAGTGTATTCTACCAGCAGGGCCTCCCATGTTGGACAGGACTAAACCGAGAATGACCCGACTAAGAGTTCCACCAGGAGTGTTTACACCCCTGGCTTGCACCGACCTGGCTCTGGGCTTAGTTGACTGGGGCCAGGAGGCCTGAGCATGCCTTTCGCTGACGAAAAACCGGCTCTCCTAACCCCCAACTCGTCAAGGGGGTCACTTGGCACGAGGATAGTTACGTGTCCACGAGGACCCTGTGTGGCTTTGGCGCACCACACAGTATCCAGCCTTACCGCATCATTCGGGGCTCTGACGCGATGGACCCACATTCCCTTGACACTCGTGGGAATAAAATGGAAAAAAAACTTGAAAAAAGCAAACTGGATAAGAAGAACGGGAACACTGACGGAAACATGGACACGGCCAATCAGACAAAGAAGGATTTGGATTTGGATGCAGGAACGTCAGGTGTAGCAGCGGCTGCAACTGGCAATCCGGGAGGCCGCCTCAAGGAGAAGCTGTTTTACAGCTTTTCCCAACCGGTGGTCTCGATGAGCTCCTTGGAGGCGAGGGAGGAGAATTCCTTCACCCGCGTCAAGGAGCACATCCGGGCCGCTGCCGCGATCGTCGCGGAAGAAAGGTGGAAAGGGTGTCTATAAGGGCATCCAGGAAGCCATCCGCGGCATTGAGCGGGAGCTAGCAGTCCTTCGGGATTTAAGTATTAAAATATAATTTAATCAACATAATAATTTAATGCTGTAAACTCACTTATATTAAAATATGCATAAGTAAATAGGCTCTTTTTATTATTCAGCTCTTGAAAAACAAAACAATTTTAAATTTATAATATTGTTGATTGATCGTAGATAGCTTCTATGAATATATTAACATACAATAAACATATAAGTTTTTCGTAAAAAAATTTATTAAATTGTTAATAAAAAACAAAATAACTTACTAAATACAATTTTGTTTCTTAATAACTCTATAAAAATAGGGTTTTTAAAATAGTTTATGTAGATTATTGTACACTTCTTTTATTAACAGAATAAACTTATAATTTTGATATTGTATTTATTTGTACAATTATAAATATTTTAAAACACATTATACGATTACAATTTTGATGTAATATCAATCGGATGGAAATATATTATGGGTAGAACGAAATCCATGACACAATGTTTGTTTCATACTGATCAAATATAATACACATCATTCAATTATAGATGCTAATAAGTCATTACTTATTATGATATAATATCATTGATAATATATCAAATGATTAATGTGTATTATATATGATCAGTATAAAACAAACACTGTGTCATGAATTTCATTCTACCCATAATATGCTTCCACCCGATTAATATTACATGAATATTTTATTCGTATAATATTTTTTAAAATATGTATAATTTTACATATACGTATATACATATAAATATATATATATAATGAACAATTTTATTTGATATTAGCATTATTTATTATTTATTTTCTGCTTATTTTTATTCATAATGGTACATGTTATTACGCACAATTTAAGTCCCTACAACTTTTAAAATTTTAAATGTATGATTGTTGCGTGCAAGGATAGAGAATACATTGTCTTTACACACACTATATTATATTATAAAATAATCAAACGCGTCAACAAATGGACTGTATTGTTTATTTTCTTTTAGTTTCAGTTTAAGTATCGCTTATTCGTCGACTATCTCTCTAGACGGCCAGACACTGAATCGATGGGCCTACCGGCAAGACGAGACAACACTCGATATTATCTGAATTACAAAACCATAATATGACAGACATCACCAAACACATAAAACAACTAATACAAACATATAATAACATGGGACGCAACAATGATACTGAAAATTATTATGAGAATAATTACCAGCACATTTCGATTCCCTCTTACTTTGTATTATTTTTTTCTTAAATTCTAGAACAATTAATATAAGTACAATAATTAAATTTTTATTATTTAAGTTATGTAAGTAATGAATAATAACTTTTTACTAGAAATTTCATATCTAAATTATGATTTACATACTTATCTACTAATTGACTTCACTTTAATACAGTTATATTTTTTTTCGTGAATTAATTGCATTCAAAATATACTTTAAAACTATTAATTTTAACTCATTGTTGATATCTTCAAAAATATCGGAACCTTAAAATTAAATATTTTAGGTAAAGATGAAAATATAAAACAACAATCGATAAAATAAATGGGGTGGGGGTTTATTTTACAGAATATTAATCTTAAAATAACATACATAGAAAATGTTTCTACTAACAGCATATATCGATTCATATATAAAAGTATCTTTGAATTAAATTATCCCTTAAACTTTAAAATAAAAATGAAATATACGATTGATGTTTAAGAAATTTGGCATGTTTGCGAAATCTTTTTGCGTTAATATTAATTAACTTATCTCTACTATATTTAACTATTAATTGAACAAGTATATCTTTTAAAACCCCAATCTAATTATAAATTAGAGTTGAATTTTAATGAAATAATTTTCATTAAATTTTAATTCTGATTAATAAATAATACCCAATATTAATAGAAAAAACCATAAAAAAGTTTTTATAGTTTTCAATTACACAAATTTGAGAGATGGACAGGTTTCTCGATTACAAATATCAATAAAAGGAAACGTAGCCGATTTTAACAGGTGAACAAGAAAAACGAGAAAACTTATTCCCAATCATTCCTCAAATTTAACTCTCATGTAAACCAAATTTTGTATATAGAAAATAATATTATATGTATATAATATAATAATAATTATTTAATATGAATTTTAATTTTTAAAATGTAATTTGTCTCGGCATATCTATGATATTTTCAAAAGTTCCATTAACTTATGATATATTCTTTGCGAAACACTGTTCTAGGTAACAACATATAATATATTAAATTATATTTATTAAAAACTAATGCTAACTTGATATATTGTCCAAACACCATTTCATTGGACTTTGAAATACGTCATCCGTATATACTACAAATTAGACGATTAATAATAAATATGATAATTTCACTCTGAAGTAGAAATTCGATTTTTTAATTAATTAAGGTTACGTACTTTGAATGGCTTCATCAAAGAGATATTTAATATATTGGCGTAATATTACTAAAAAGTATTGAATTTTTCAATTAAACCTTTATTAATATTCATTAAGCCTATGGTAGTATTGAATGTAGTGATAAAATAAAAATACCTTTTTTAGCACCTTTTGTAGTATACGAATTCACTAAAAAAGTTAAATAATTTATATTTGTTGTTAAAATGTATTTTCATTTTTACTTTTATGTTAATTTATAAAATATCACTCTATGTATTGAAATGCTTTAATCTGTACAAGATGTGACGAAAAAACAAAGATTTATTTAAATTTCACTAATCATATAACTGGCAAGTACTACCATTTACCCTTTATTACTTCTTTGTTTTTATATTATGAAATTTGGAGATGATGGGTTTTCTCACCACACGAAGACTATATGAGATACAAACACGAGTTTATACCGAAAAAACTATTGTGATAATTTAGCACTTACGTGCAATTTTTGCATTGCCAAAACTGAAGTCCACATTATGATTATTGTTAGTAATTTATATGATTTTAAATTTGTATTGACTTTTTATAAAATTAGGTTATTTTATTTTAAAATAGTTTAATAATTATTGTTCATTAATTATATTAAATTTAGAAATAATTATAGTACTGAAATATAACATTGTAACACTCAATGTCAGTTACGTTATATTAATCGGTCAAATTGACAACAAAGAGCTTTGTATTTCTAAAGAAAACAATTATTGAATTTTGGCGTACATATTATTAAATAACTTACTATCTTCATATGCATATTGAAATGCTTGTTTACCACTAAATTGTACTATACCATGAAAATAAAAATATTTAAAAATATATAACAATATATCTTGCACAACAAAAGTTCTCAACGTTCAAATACCACAGTAACATCTATAAATTTTGTACGTTTTCACGTAACACTTAATAGAAAGTTCCCTTAAAATGAGTTATGAGTAAAATAATAGATTCAGTTCGGAAGTAAATAATTATGAATCTAAATAATCGACCATTTAATAAATGGTTTATTCAATTAAATTGTGTTAAATTTAAAAATTCAATTAAATAATGTACAATTAATTTTAATAAAAAATCTAATATTTTTTCTCAGACCATTTTCTTCGTGTACAATTTATAAAATTGTATATATAAGGAAATATATAATATTGGTAAATTTAATGCGTGTAGTATAATATCACAGATGTCCATTATAATAATAATAATCCATAATAAACCATAATAATAAATTATTCAATAACATTAAAAAATTTGATGAAAATTTTAATTACATAAATATAATTTTAAACATAAAATGTACTATATACTTCAAATGAAAGGTTGTATTATAAATACTCACTATCTATTCCATTATCTTCTGTAATTTGATCTAAATGATCATATTAGATTTAGATATTTTATTTAATTATACATATACGAGTATATAGGATGACTATAATAATTAAATAATCATTAAATGTAATAATTAAAGTTTATTCAATCTCTCTCCCTTTTTTATATACGAGTATAACATTAGAATCACTAAACAGATCGATACAAATTTATGACTTGTTATGTTGTATTTTTAATTAATTAAATATAATTCATTCAAACATCTTGAAATCAATAATTATATCTTTAACAAAGTTTTTAATATACATTTTGAGAATTTCTCAATAAAATGTAGTGATATTGAATAGTATTTTATTTTATTCAACAATAAATATTGTTTCGTATTTAAGTTAAACATGAACATTGGAAATATTGGTATTTGCGAAACTATTTCTATTTATAGTTAGTCAACGAACAAATCACTTTTGGTAATAGAAATAATGGAAATAAGAAGTGATTTATTTATAACATGATTTATAATAATTTATTGATAAATACTAAAATTAACTTTATGCTCACTACCAATTATCAAAAAAAATGCATTTTATAACTTTAAAAGGTAATGTGTATATTAGGAAAAACTTAACTATGCTGAAGCTCAAAATAACGACGAGAAAATGTGTTCTTTCTCAACGAAGAAAACAAAAATTGATTAATAATACTGTGCCAATATATTTTATTCACAGAAGTAAATTTTACAATTACACGGAAAAGTCTCATTAGAATATACTTTTACAAACATAATGTAAAAAGTGACTGATTCAAATATATCTAAACAAACTTATCCAAGTTTACCTTTCATTTTACATGAATTATTATATGGAAATATATATGCATAAATATTTAAATTATATTATAATATTAATAAATATAAATAACGAATATTCATACCAATACAATCTAAAAATATATAGATTAAAATGTTATTATTAAATAGCATTTATTTTGTTTATATATACATAATATTCAATTATGAGTTGACACCTGTATTATTTTCACAATACTCTTTTGGTCCTAATGCATTGGAACGATCTTAAAAAAAACAATTAATTATATACTTTGCAAAGTGATAATTTGATGATTATCATATATATAATAAATATAAAATGAATATATTTATATATGGATATGAATTGACTTAGTCGTAACTAAGAACTTTAAATATAAGTTCATTATATAATAATTCATTTTTTGAACTGAAAATATTTTGTTATATATACACAATTACAATCAAATTAAATCTCATTTATTTATTATTGGTTTATGTGTGTTTGTGGACTGTAAATTAGACTGTGAATGAAATCACTTGCAATTATTAGTTTCTCGATTTTATTTATTTATTTTGTAAGTATGAGGGGTATTGATCTATCAACATGACTGGTCATAATAAATAGAAGAAAGATCAATGATATACCCGAAATCTACCATACTGTGAGTCATGGATAATATTTGATATAACTTTGGTGATATATTAACAAACATGGCACCAATCTTTAGAGGTAGATGTAAATCATCAGAATAAATTATTCCTTTATATGCAAAAAGTTAGAATATATCCGAAAATAAATTCAGCTCCTCTTGGAGAATGATAATAAAACCTTAACCATATATAAATAATTATACATATAAAACTACATTATAAAATTATATTGTAATTCAATAATATATTAAGTATTCATTATGTTTTTTAATCTTCATATGTCCATATTACTAATTATGCTTTTAATATCAATAAATATTTATAATAATATATATAATAATAATAATAATTTATATTAATATTTATAATATTTTTATTATAATTACCAATGAATTTTGAAAATGTCTTTACTATATATTCATAATATTTTCTCGACATTTCTATAAAAAAAGAAATGTAAAGCATGAGGTTTAATTCCTTACATTATTACAAATATTTTATTATATTGTAAAATATCGAATATTCCTTGTATATTTATATATAAAACAAGCATTTTAGAAGCTCCAAGATGATGGTGAAAATATTGTATATTTTAAAAAAAATTATTAGCAAATATGATCCAAATACTTTTCAAAATATAACAATAATACATAAAAATAAAATAGTAATTATGGCTGCAATTTTCAATTTTGTGTCGACATAAAATAATAAAAAATAATTACAATAGTAAAGAAACTTCTTCCCATTTTTAGTGCTATCAATGAGCGTGTTTAATCAAGATTAAACTGTAGAATTTGATCTAACTCGTTTATGCGTGTTGTCCCGGAAAAATACATAGAATGTTTATATGATATGTGTAATGTGTTCGACGGGTGCTTGTACATTGTTTGCTATATTCACGTTACAGCGAGTGAACTAGATGACGTTAACGATTACCGTATATGTATATTAATATTATACTACAATGTTTGTCCGATGAAATTCAGTATTCGCTTTTGTTAGTAAAATAATTGTAATTAATAATAAATAAAAAATACAATAATTTCAATATTTTTTTTATTAATTATTAATAAAAAAAAAAACAATAATTAGTCAATATAATATAATTTTATTAAAAATGTATACTTAATACAAAATATGTTATTTATAAGTAATACTACTTAAGATCTTTTTATGAGTACAATAATATTATTTAGAACAAATCTTTAAATATATCCAGTTGTGCCGATTTCATTACCCAACTAGGAAAATTTCCACAGAAGTTTATTTGGTCAGGAGGTACAAGATAGATATGTATATAAAGCTGATCAGAAATGCTTGGTCAATGAATATTGAATACGCAGTTTTCGAAATAATGATGGACACGTATTACCACTATATAAGAATTAACTTATTATTATTTTAAATGTGCTGTAGTCATAGATATCTTGATACTCATACACTGCTGTTAATTAGCATGTAGCTTATGCAAATGCCAATAATTAAAAAGTATTAATAATTATTATTTCACATTACATGATGATTAATACCGGACTACAAGTGAGTTGACTAGTGGCTCACTGATGACAAACTAAATAAATTTTATACGAGTATATAATACACACACACACACACACACACACATATATATATATATATTCATCGAATTTCAATATATAAATTTTTTTTTTCATTGATTTCTAAATGATGTGTGTGCTACTCTATAAATGATTTTGATTTTAAGCTAAAATTCCATCATCAGGGAGGAATTTTTTACAAAATTCAGTAAAAGAATTATAATTTTAAGGTAAAAATATTTTTAAAAATATGTAACATACCATTCATGCGCCGTGTAGGAACTATTTTATTTTTAATATGAAAAAAAAAACCATAGAATATTTATGTATTTCACTAAGAAATAATATTGTTTGTTAATTTGTTAATGGAATTACAAGAAATAAACATTATATGTTTATTGAATCACTTCATCTACTCACAATATCTTTTTCGTCTTAAGCCGGCCATACACGTTGCGGTTTAACTGCAGGTGTACCTGCGCAGGTACAAAGAATCGAATTTCGATCAGATGAGTTTCACCTGTACAGGTCGTTAATCCGGACGAGACCTGTACAGGTTTGATGGCATATACGCTATGGTTTGCCTGTACATGTATACCTGCGCAGGTACACCTGCAGGTAAATCGCAACGTGTATGGCCGGCTTATACAGAAAAAATTTAATGCATTCGATGATAAACAAATAATGAATAACAATTAAATTATCATAATTGGGAAATAAATGTATATTGACTTATTTTTAAAATTGGAAATTCTAGTTTTAGTTATGATTATTTAATGTAAATGCATTTTCCAAATTCTTTTTCTCAATGAAAAGAACCTATACTACCATTATCAATATCTTCAATAATTTGAGTTTTAAAACCAATTGTATATGCATTTAATATTTTTAATGCTATTCAGACAACCATAATTTCATTATATCTCAACAAAATTTAGGGGAAAAATTAATTGTTAGGAAAGTACAATTTTAATTTACATTAAAATATAATATAGTTAGTGGAAAAAAATGTAATATACTGACTTAAATTCAAATATCCGTGTCTCAGTGATGTCATTGCATCATATCTAACTGAAAACAAAAATATTGAAAAATTCTAATAAATATGATATAAATTAATTATAGGTAGTTATTTAACTGTAATAAAACTCATAAACTATTATTAACCTACAATTATATTTTTAATTTACATTTTCTAATTTTAATGAATAATAAAATAAACAATACAATAAATAACAAGACATACTATCAAAACCGTCTTGTTTCATCATTTCTAAAAACAATGGTTTTGGTAAAATACTCAAATTTAAAATAATGTCCTTTCATTACATTTAAAGATGTAAAACCATAATTTCTGTTATATATTGATATTGTATTGTAAATATAATGTGACAATTTAGTTTTCTATAGATATGAAACAATTAATAGTAATTCTGGCAGGGTCGCCATCTGAGAAGTTTCACTACTTCCGGATCGCTCGGTGGCGAATACCTTTTAATATAGGGTCGCCAACCGGTGGAGAGGTCTTTGGACAAAAACTTTACTAATTTCTTTACTTAAATAAATACTATATCGAAAAACATACACATATACAAATAAATAAAAGACGATGTATAATTTAAAATATATCATTTATTGACGTTATTAGAGAGAAAAGCTCAGGCTGGCGTAAAAACTCCGCATGAAAAGAAATCACAAGAAATACCAGAAAATAGAAAAGTGAAAAATAGAAAAATAGAAAAATAGAACTCATTAGTTTTTTTTATTTATTTATTTTTTCTGGTAATTTAATTCTAAACTGTTTGTGAGGTTGTTAAATTTTGAAATTATGGAATGACTTAATTCGTATATTCTCAGATGATGTTATAGTATTCAGTGCACATTGATCATTGAATAGACTAATAAGTGACAATGTACAACGAAATTGGTCTGACAACAGCCCGTGGATCGTGCACCAATGAATATGTACAGCGCAATTAGGCAGCCATCAGAAAAGCTAAAGATCAAACATTTAAAACAGAAAAAGAATTGGCGAAAATAGATTCGGCAGTTAATCGCCAGCCCAATCAAGAATTATTAGATCATGATCGTAAACGAAAGGTCGAGTTGTAATGCATAGAACTTGGGCAAGGTCAAAGATTCACAAGATGAAATTACTAAAAAAATTAATACTTTTAGAATTACATAATTGAGCAAACAAAAATCAGGAACTGAATATGATGAATTTGGTAGACCAATTTTAAAGGATACTCATCAATTTGTTGATGAACAGTTAAAAAAAATAAGAAAGCTTAAAAACGCTTTTGGTAAGATTCTAGCTTAAATCCAGAAAAAAAACTAAAGAGGCAGCACTGGCCCAGTTAAAAGTTTAACAGGTGGTTCAAGCACTTGTGCATACACATATGAATGACGACACCTCAACAAATAACGATAGCAGTATA
Source organism: Schlechtendalia chinensis (assembly GCA_019022885.1). Lineage (NCBI taxonomy): Eukaryota > Metazoa > Arthropoda > Insecta > Hemiptera > Aphididae > Schlechtendalia > Schlechtendalia chinensis. The sequence goes on along the minus strand of CM032345.1, from coordinate 12,466,287 downwards.
ACAAATGAACTAGAGTTTATAAGTCCTAAACACAAAAATCGAAAGAAGAAAAATCAAAATCACATAAAACCGACAAAGAAAAAGAAAGTGAGAAAAAAAAACAAAAAAGCATAAAAAAACGCAGTTCATCATCATCTGAAGATAGTTCCAGTATTTATGAAGTTAAGTTCAATAAAAATGATCAAGTAAAATCCAAGTGTGATGATGACAAATTCAATAAAATAATTATTGAAACTAAAAAAAAATAATCAAGAGATAATGATAAAACGTATAAAAATGATAAAAAAGAAGTAGAAAATAAATATGAAACTGATTGAGAGGATTACCGCAAAAAAAATTCAAAATCGGATACTTTGAGAAGAGATAAAATTAATGAAAAATTTCTCAAATCAAAATTCAAGGATATTAGTCATGAATAAAAAAAAAAGATAATTCACCTAGACGTATAAAATCAATAAAAAAAAACGTGATAGGGATAAAGGAAGATATCACGATACATATTTATTAAAACAAAGAGATGAAAGTAAATCTAATAAAGAAAAAAATGATAAAAAAAATATTATGGAGCAGACACAAAATACAGTTCAAAGAAAAGGAATGAAAGTCCTTTTAAAGAATTGAAGTAACAAGTTTTTAAACCTGATAAATTAACTTGTATTTCTGCTGATAATGATAGCGATAAATCATGTTTACTCTGATACCTAAGGTTATGAATACTAAGTATGCAAAACTAGGTCAATCAATAATAAATAAAAATAATATTGTTAAGAATACTAAATATACATGTTCATAGCGTGAGGAGAGTGAAGATCAATTACAAATGGCCAAGGCAAATGGATGTGCGGATGACTTAAAACTTCATCACAAAATAATAGTGATATTCAATACAAAAAGTGTAATTTTTAAAAGATCAATTATTTTTAGATTCTAAAGACAAGTGAAGGTGATTTAGAAAAATAAATTGATTGAAATATAATTAAAGAAATTACTATTAAGAAAATCAAAAAAGTATTTGAGTTGCGTAAAAAGCAAAAGCAAGCATTGCTTCATTTAAAAAAATAATAATTAATAGAGAAAAAACGTAAAGTAAGAAGTTCTTTCAGTTCAAGTGAAAGTTGAGTTGAAGAACATGTTAAAAAGGAAAATGTTAAAATAAGACATGTTAGGGATTCTTCATCTAGTATCAGCGAAGTGAATACAAGAAAAAAATCAAAGCGTTCAAAATCTAGTAGCAGTAGCAGTAGTGCAAGTGATACAAGTGTTGATCATCATGTCACCAAAACGACGTTCTAAAGACAAATATTCTAAGAAAAAGTTATTCTTATCACGTCGTCATACTAAAGATATTACATCTCGATCTCGATCTGGATCTGTGTCCATTAGTTCGAAAGAGCGTTCACGTAAAAAACGAGCTTTCTCAAGTGAGATATCAAGTCCTAGGCGTAAACACAAGTCTGCCAAACACAAACAAAATAATTAAAATAGGATTAGTATGTTGAATTATAGGAAGATCAAAATTAATAATCAATTGTGTGCTTCATATGTATATTATTATGTAATTAGGACAAATTAGTTTAGAAATGCTATTAAATCATAATATATATGAACTAGTTCTATAAAACTACCATATTTTATAACTTTATAGTTAGGTTACTGAAATTTCTATATAGTTACTAGCACAAATTCGTTCAATCTGGAGTTTCAATAAGTTTCGGTCAAAACCTAGGTTAATAAATTTTAGTATTGTAATTAATTATCATTATCAATATTCATAATATACTAATAATTATACGATAATAAATTTGATAATTATTATCAGGGAAAATAGGCAAATATTATATAAATATAAAAATTAAAATAATATAAATTTTTCAAATATTCTAAGTATATTTTCTCAATATATATATGTATATATATATATATGTAAAATGTATACCAATTTTATGATTAATACTATTATTTCAAAATAAATTTTATTTTATTTTTATAAGAGTATTACAGTTTTTAAATTTTTTAATTTTAAATTTATTTTTAAATATATAACACACATTTTATCTACCATTTATGTATAACACAATTTTACTGAACTACATTCATTTGTATAATTAGTTATTCTGAATAATCCTTTATTAAGTAAAATTTCGTGAAAAAACTGAAGTTTAAATTTCACTGTGACAAAATATGTTTAGTTTATTTACATAGGGAAATTCTGATTATCTGATAATTGATTAAACATCAATGCGTAAATTTATTATTTGTATGCTTAAAATTTGGTTAAAACAATATTTTTAATAATTTTGAGTTTTTTGAGCAATTTATATGACGTATAGAGTAATAATTATATACTATATATCATATAATTTAATTCATTGAAATACAAATATAAAAAAAAATGCGAACCTGATAGATAGTCGTTACACCATACCATTGGTCTTTGAAGCATGTTATCATTGTAAACTAAATATTAAAAGATTGGTTTTGAACGTTATTATCTTATATCCTTAAAGTAGTCTTTTATTTTTTTACAAGTTAACGTTAATGCTACGTACTCGAAATGGCTGCACTAAAAAGATCATGGATATATTGACGTAAAATATCTAAATAATATCGTACTTTTAATTATGACTGTTAATTTTAAAAATTGATATAAGAAAATAACTACTAATTATTTAAATACAAATTATTAGTGCCGATAACCGATGAAATATATAAAAAATTATAATACAAAATTGTATTACTTCTATATGGGCCTTGAATAACACGCGTACTGACTATAATCATTTTATAAAATAAATAATTTCCTTTATCAATATGTATATGCGTATAAAATAATATTAAATAATGTAACATCATTGTTTTATATTACTAAGAAAACATCATATTTATTAATTAACAGCATTTAATGTAATTAATTACGCCTAACCAACTGACAAGGTTGTTAACCATTTATTTGATATGTTCATGTTTTAACATTTACATATTTCAAAATATTGATCAAGTCCTTTATAATGTTTTTACTCTAAAAGCTAAAAAATTTGGGGTTAATTTGAAAGCTACGTGTAGGGAGTTTTTGTACCATACAATATATTCTAATATACCAATGGCCGAATTGGATAAAAATTAGGAGGATTTAAAAGGATAAAAAAAATGTGCATTGTTGAATACTTAAATGTCTTATTGACTAAAGGGGGATAGGGAGCATAGACGCAAATATGAGGGGAGGGGATAGGGGGATTTAACCACCCTAAATTTTGCATAGTCTCTCTGAAAATTGATAACTGTCACTTGTCAGTCAATATTGCTATGTGTTATAATATTTTTAAAGGCTTTGAATTGGTATAAAAATCTCATAAGTGTGATTAGAATGGATTTAGACTTCAGCCCCCCAAATTTCAAGCACTATTTGCGCCTATGGGTTAGGTCAAAATAATAAAATAAAAAGGTAAAGGTAACTCGTCTCCCTGTATCACCTTTTTCAAAACTAATTTAAGCTTACTATTGTCATAGTCCCAATGCTCTCCCTAGCTCTGTTATTTTTTTTTAAGAATTGCTCTCTAGTAAAATATAATTTGCAAGACTTACGTTAAATATTAAACTTTTATTAAAAATGTATCATGTTATTCCTTTGTCAATTTTTACATCATTTTGTTCAAGTGACTAAATAATAAAAATCCTATTCGGAGTTTAATGTTAAATGGCCAAATGAGAGTGATTCTCTGGATTTAAAATTTGCATCTGATTAATTTTTAAGAACTAACTTTGAGTATAAATTTAATTTTTAATCTATAAAATTGTATAAAATTTTAAAAAGATTAAAACCTTAATATAATAACAAAAAATAAAAAATAAAAGTAGATCGACAGACTATGGATATCGAATAATTATAGTTAGTAAATTATTCACCAATCTTGTTTATTTAGCAAATATACTTATATTTACGGTGGAAAATATTATTGAATTACTCACTGTCAAATTCATGATATATATATTCGAAAGCTTCTGTACTATTGAAGTTTACTACATAGAAACAATTTTCAATTTATTTTACCTTTATAATATTAGAAATGTGTAATATTTTAAATTATTAAATGGATTTTATATAAAAAGATTATATAATTATAATAAAGTAAATTATAATGATTATAATTATGTATATCCATTAGGTAATCAATTAAATTAAAATTTTAATACTAAGCGGAATTTAGAAATTATAGCTTTTATATATTATAAATATATACGATTGAAATATTTAGAAAAATACTAACTATTTAACCCTCCAATATTTATGAGTTGATCTAGATATCCGATTAACATTTATTTAATAATAATTAAGATACAAAAAAACAAATATTCGACAAAAAATAAATTATTTTATTATGGTTGTTCGTAATATTAAGTTATATAATCATTGAGATAGTACTATTATAAAAATTTTTTAGTTATTTATGAATTTTTGTGTAAACTTTCGGTTTATATTGTTTTGTTTTTCAAATATATTATCCTTATTTCAACCATCAATCTTAAATTAAAAAACTTATAGGAATTATATCACCAAAACTTATATGGTTCTATTATTCCTATTCACAAGATATTTTTTGAAAAAGTGGGTCAAATTGAAAGCAATTATATAGGTTGTGAATATTCTTGGTGAATTCTTGGGAGACTTGATGGCTAAACAAATTATGACGAACAAAACATTTTCCATAGAAACAAAGCAAATTACAATAAAATGGTATTTTACAAATATAACTTTCTTTAGTTGTTTATTTCATCAACAACAGATTCATTTCAACAGATAACATTTTAGTCAGCAAATTGTTGTTCTAATTACTTTTGTTCAATATAACGCTTAAAATATGTCTACATGCTAGATGTAATTTGTTAAAAATGTAAATTTGACAATTATATTATTCTTCAATTTTACAATTTTCTATTTACAGTATAAGAATTTTTAGTATTTACAAAATTAAGTAACTAATAATCTTACGTAAACAATCTAGAATAAAAAAAAAATATATCATTAAATTTTTTTAGTATTCTAAAATTATATGAGCATGATCAATTATTTATATTGTACATAGTAGAACGTATTCAATTAAAGATATATTACATTTTATCATCTACCTATCTCAGTGGCAACGATGTATCAAAAAGGTTATATTGCCAACTAGACACAATCAATTAAACACCCATCCCCCAATATAATTACATGTTAACATTTAAAGTGCAAGGGCAAATTATAGTCGTGCAACATCTCTACTACCACTTTCGGAAGCAAATTACAAATTTCTAAAGATATATTTCCTAAAAACATTGATAACTGAATTGATTTAAGTTGCCAATTTAATAGGAGCATTTAAACGAGAGATTGCCGCTGCATTACAAAATTTATTTGATCAACACAATAAGTTAATTTGACTTTTCAGAATTGCTTTAGAACCAATTCCAACAAATGACTATAATATAGTCTAACTATAGTTAGAGCTGACAAAACACCTATCGGCAAACATGTAAAATAATATAATACACCGATAATTGGTAGAGTGGCAATCATTTTAGTTGGTGAAAATATGTATGCAAAAATTCGTTTTTTATAAAAAATGTATACAACTCACCTTTCAGTCTCATTGAAATTATTTTATCGCATAAAACAGCAGACTTTTTTTTACTTGATTCACCTAAATCTAAACCTATGTTTCACATCCTCGTCAAAACTGCTGTTCTTTTGTACAAAGGACACTTATATACTTAAGAATTTCAATCGATAACTCGTTCCCGTTTATTGTCAATACACTTTTCATTTTATCGATATATTCTCTTTTATCAAACTCATTCTCTATATACTTTGCCATACTTTACTAATCCTTAATCCTATTCTTTAAAAAACTAATCTCCACACACTAAGTCTTTGGTTAACTTCTTCCCTATTTTGTCCTATCAAAACTATATAATCAACAAACATCATGCACCATGGTACCTCCCCTTGTATATTTATTGTTATTTCATCAATTACTACAGAAAACAGATAAGGGCTTAAAGCAGATCCTTGATGCATAACTATTCTTACCTTGAATTCCTATGTTTCTTCACACATACTTTTGAAACTGGTACATGATCCTTCATACGTATCTTCTATCACATTAGTATATGTTTTTGGGATTCCTTTCCTCATAAACGCCTATTTTAAAACTTCTCTTGGCACTCTTTCATGCACTTTCTCTAAAATTATAAACACCATACAAAGCTATTCCTTCTTTTCCCTATAATTCTTTACAAGTTGACTCACACAAAAATATGTGTAATATGTATGTATCAATATATTGATAAAAAAAAGGACTATAGAAGCTTAAGGAGAAGAATAAAAGAGAATGTTTTTAAAATAGGGTGACACAAAATATTTAATCATACGCACTTTTTTTATAATTAACCAACATAATACAAAAACAAAACAGGAATTTCATTAAATATTATTTCACAAATTCAATATATTTTATATATATTAAATTTGTATAACATACTTACAGTTGGCTTTAGAATTTTCAACAATAATAATTGAAAAAAAAATAACAAAAACGAATTCGTTTAAACTTTTGGATGAACCCATGTTGTTTTTCGTTATAGGTAAAATAGTACTTCATTACAATACAATATCTTCGAGCTTAAAGTATGTGTATGCGAGAAATTGTGTTCTCGAGTAAACAATAGATATATCGTATATTAATATTTGCATTGATGAATAAATGTCGTTAATATATTAAAGGCATATATCGACACGTGTATAATATAATTTATAATTTATATATTATTATATATTATCTATACATAATTTGGAGTTCAATTCAAATGATTTCATTTAATTAATAAACACATTTTGATATCACTAAATTTATAGTACATTCGTTGATTACAACGTAACTCCTCTATTTATGTGCTATGATGACTCAATTTAAAATCATAAGTCACCAACCATACGCCGGAGCCAGGATACGGCCCAAGTCACTTGGATATTCATTTGTCTTGATTGATAAATAAGTACATTTATTAATTTTTGTGATAACTTTAAAAGCTATGTGTAAGAAATACAAACATGTCTAATTCAGGCTAGAAAAAAGAAATTCTATAATTAAGAAAAACAATTAATTGTATTTTAATAGGCAAAAACTTATTTTTTCAAAATACACCCATTGTCCTGAAAGTTTGTTAAGCAATGCTTGGGACAGTAGGTCATCATCGTTAATTTATTCGAAATAAACAATTATATACTGGGGTTGGTGACCGGACAATCCCCGAACATACTAGTCCTTACAAATAATATACGCAAACATACTGCGCTGTTGCGCATGTTCGAGGAGAAGCAGCAGAGCGATGCCCCCCGCTTCTTGTTTTATTAAAAATAAACTACTAAAATTAACGGTCGAACCCTTATTACCCTTCCTCGCCACCAGCTTGGTAGAAACCTGTATTTCATTTATTTCATATACCTATTTTATTTTAAATCATTAAAACCACACAAAATAAAAACAATTACGAAAGAAAGAACAGAGAAAAAATTTTAATGATACTGAATGGCAAAACGCCTTAATATATATATATACACATAAGCATATATAAACTGATCGGAATATGTTAATCATATCTGCACTAGCAGCGTAAAAAACTAAGATGCATTATTCGAAATCGATGAGCAACACGTTGTATAGAAAAACAATATTAATATTAAAATTTACACTTTTTCAATTGATACATAATTATTTTATCTAATATACTGTAAAATATAAGTCATTATTAACCACCAATGTGGAGTTGAATTATTCAACAAGTAAACACATAAACTGAGAGTCATGATATCCATGTATTTTCTACGATTCTATAAATACCATTTATAAAACCAATGGATAAGTAAACACGTGTACGATTTATATGCATGAATAGAAATTGAGAAATTCTAAAAAAAAATTAATTCTCAGGAGAGATTTCATTTTTCAATATAAATTTACTGTATGTATACATTTACTATGCTTATTGTAATTATTAACCGTCACTCTTAATAATTTCTTTCCGTATAAATAATGTTCCTTACATTTTTTTATCACCTATTATATTAGTATTTTGCCTTGTGACATAAAAATTATGACATTATCAAATTTTGAACCCAAAATTAATTTTAAAATGTATTAATTTCATGATAATTGTGTCGTACATTATATAGGAAACGAATTTATAGGTAAAATAGCATTTTTTTCTGTTGAACCACATTTTTAAATGACTTAGCTATGAATATACAGTACATTACTATTTGCAATTTTTACTCTCAACCATATTTTGTAGAAATGTGTTCAACTGAGACTAATGCTGGTGCAATTAAAATTCGATTCCAACGTACTAAACTTGCTGAAGTCTTTTGACTTATTTTTATAAATTTTTTTAAATTTGCGATTATAATGATCTAATATATAATCATATATTTTTCATCACTCTTTTTTACAGTTTATGAAATAAGTTCATCTATTAATATATTTTATAACTTGACTGAGATAAATGCTAGTGTACCATAAATTTGTTACCTATATTACCATACGCTATAATCATTAAATAATTTTTAACAATTAAAATTAGAAATTGACGTTATGACTAAAATATGAAAACGATCCACTATGTATATGTCAATATACAACATGTCGATTTGAAGAGTGATTTGGGTTTTAAATCTATTTTTGCGCGAACGTTTCTGTAATGTGTCCGAGAATTTTTAGGATACCAATGAAATATTCAAGAAAGAACTTTAATCTATTGAATTATAATTACCGTAAATTAGAGGATTTTATGAATAATAGAAATATTAGATGTTTATTATTTTCAATCATTTAGTATCAATGATTAATAAGTATAAAAACAAATAAACTTGAAATATGAATAAAGTAGAGTTTACTAATTCGAAAATAAATTATGGATGATTCATAGTATCCAAAAAGATCCAAGAGTTCCACATAATGTCACTGATTGGTATTCGCCAAATACTTGATGAATAAAGAATGTAATAAAATGATATATAGTTTTTGGTTTGAAGAAAAAAATATCACTTATCAGCAGTATATTTATAATAACGCGCATACATAATCGTATGCTGATACATACATGTACAAAGATGGCTGTATGAATTCATTTTGAAAGAGGAACCATAAAATAACACAATTTTCTTATTTTTTTAACTAATTTTTTGAGATCCACAAAAGTTCAGGAAAGTTCAAATATACTGGAACCTATTCCCCACTAAAAATAAAAAAGGACGTTAAAAAGTACTAAAATATATGCCAAATTTATCTACAAAATTATTCATGTATATAAGTATAATAAGAGTAGTATTAATAATGTAGCTTGCATAGAAAAAACCAAAAATATTTGAATATTAATTATTTAATTAATATATAAAACATAACGTATTTAGTATAAGCCCAATTTATCACTTTTATTCTTTTATATTAATTAATATTTTCCTTTATATTGAGATAAATTTATGACTCATGAATTTTACAAAATTGAAATTGAAATGTAAATTAAAAGCCATGAATCAGATGAAATTTTAGACACAAATTCTTGGGAAGTATTAACATCTAAAATTTCAGGTCATGCAAAAAATAAAACCTATTGGTACATTACCATTAGTATTGAAGATAAATACAAGATGAATGCAAGGGATAGTTCTAAGTTTGTTGCTAAAGAAGCAATAAAATTTGTTAAAAAAAAACATTTAATGTTTTACAATATGAATTTGATGATTGTAGATTATAATTATTTTTTTAATATTACGATACAATTTTAGAGGAAACAATTAAACAATAATGTATGATATTAAGGTGAAACAAACATGAACACTATTTTTGTATTCTCATAAATTAACACTGTTATAAGAGTCATGTAAAAATTGTTGAAGGTCTTCAGATGATGATAAAGATTGTGAAAATGGGTCATTATAAATATTGATATTATGCTCCGGAATTTGTCTATCTGAAATGATCAAACAAGATTTTTCAACATGAATAGACTAATAAAACATAAAAAAATAGAATTAATTAAGTAAAAGATAAAAATACAAAGATGTAAAACATTTTATATTTTTATAATTATTATTGTCGTTAAAACCACATATATCACTACATGTAGTCTAACGCTATTTAAAAAACAAAACTTAATTACATAAAAGGACAAACTATGGAATTTCACAATAACACATTCTAATTTATGAAACATTAGAGTATTGTATTAGATAATTCAGCAGATAGTGTAAGTCAATTTGTCAACCCTGAAAACCAAAATTAAATGTCTCAAATTCATTATTACCTGGATGATATGATTCAATGCCCAAGTGGTCTGATGTATTAGGATTTAATGTACCAGCAGAAGATGTAGACTCCAAATTTGTATTGTAATTCCAAGACGGTACTGAACCTTGTCCAGTGAAATAAGAAAAGACAATACAGATATAGAGTCTTTATTTTATTATTCATTATTACCTGGTTGATATTGGTTAAAAGAGGCGTCAGTGTTACCATCAGGATATATATTCCCGTGTATTGGGTAGTTGCCTATATTAGAATTATTATAATGATCTTGCCCTCGTGTACTCGAATAATCTAAAAGAAAACATTTCACTTTGAAATATATTCAGAATATTTGTATTTAATGATTATATTTTTTATTAAGAATATTAGAATTTTCTGTCAATAGTTTTATGACTGGACGTATGCTATTTGTATTATTATTGTAATCATTCACATTTGTCGAGTAGATACGTAATTGGTCTAAATAAATTACATGTTTGTAAAAAATAATTTTCACCAAAAAAAAACATTGAATAATAGATTTTAGCTATTGGCAAAAAGTGTATATCGCAACTGTGACCTGAAAATATGACATAAAATTCTACCTATTCTTAATCTATTATAAAGCATTATAAAGTAGGTAAAATTAGTTTGGATAACTCGAATTAGTGGAAAGAATATGTTTTATTACGACATTAATTTATCAAATGTTATAAATTTGTTATAAATTCAACCATTTTCAATTTGACTTAAAATATTATTAAAATATACTTATTTATGAATTATTATTAAATTAATTATATATTTGTTTTATAAATAATTAGTAAGCAATTTTCATTATTTTCTTTAATATTTCTTAAATTAGACGTTTGTTATTGAGTCTTCAATGTAATATTCATCTCTACCTGTTTGATTGTGGTGAAAACCGTACGGATTTGGTTTGTCAGGGTTAATGTATTCTGAATTAAGTGTGAATTCGGACAGTGGTTGAAAATTCCAAAATTCTTCCAAAAGTTGTTCACCTAAATTAATGTACTCTATATAAATAAAATTAAATTGCCCAATATATGAGACGTCATCACTAGAGTACGGCTCGGCTGATTTGGCTGATTTTTTTTTATGTATCTTATTGCCAAGACAAGGTTATATAAATGAATACTTTTAAAAAATTTCCTGGAAAATTTGAAATTTTGCTACAATTTTGTTACGTGTGGTAGCACATTTGTTAAACAATAACTTAAAATAAATAGTTTTGAGTAATATTGAATAAAAGTTTATTTATTTATATATGTATTTATGTAATTCGTATTTAGAGATAGCATTTAAATGCCCGGGACTGTAATTGTCATTAGTCATTATTCACGGTTCATCACAGAAACATATCTAAAATCGTAAAATTCATTAATTTGTTGTGTGACAAACATTTTGGTTTGTGATTTATTTCTCTGCGAAAAATACCACCAGAGCACAATGGGCCAGGAACCCAAAAAACAGGTCAAAAATTAATAATACCAAAATTTTGAATAAAATTTCCTAAATTTCCTAAATATGTTATAATATTTAACCTAACCTTATGTGTAATGCCATGAATGTAGATGGAAATGCAAAAAATGTCGGTCAACTTATAATTTTGCCAATGACGTATGCTTGAAACTAGATGCACATGCACAAACATTTGAAAGATATAATGAACTACGTGGGCCAATACAATCGACCAGACATATTCATCACTTTCAATCGCAACCCAAATTGGATCAAAATCACGCAGCTGTTACTATCCGGTCAATCATACAGCAATCACTACGAAAAAACAGCACAAGTATTTGAACAGAAACTCAAGGTGATCATGGATATTATTGTGAATTATCATGTTTTGAGAAACGTGGGATTTTGGATGTACTCTGTGGAGTGGAAAAAAAATGGATTGCCTCATGCTCATATTATCATGTTGATAATCAAAAAATAAGACCAGATAAAATTGACGCCATCATTGTGCAGACATTTTTGATCCCTAAACTAATCAAGAGTTATATGAAGTAGTGACGTATATTAAGATTCATGGGCCGTGTCATGATCACAACCGGAAATCATCGTATATAATCAAAAAGAAATACTTCAAACGTTATCCACGTACTTTGTTGGCTTACACAATCATAGGAAATGACAATTATTCCCTATCGTCGTCAATCTGCAAAGGAAAAGAGCGAAATGATAACGTTGAAAATAAAAAATAATAACGTTGTAGTTGACAATAGCTGGATTATTCCCTATTCGCCATTACTATCTAAAACACAATAAAATAATAATAAACATAACATAATATAATTTTGAGTGCAGCAATTCTATTAAGTCCATAAATTCCGTTTGTATTTTCATCATGAAAGGAATAGGTTTGAAGAATTTTTTCATTCTCCAAATACGAACGTCATGTTACTGTGGTCCTTTTAGTTGTGCACCTGGAGAATGGACAATAAGTTTATTTTACAGCAGTAAACGCAACGCAGGGAGTTGAACGATCACAAGCAACAATGCTGACCAGTTTCTTCGTGATATGCATTAGTGATTTATTTGCAAGAACTTTTTTATTCAGAGATGCTGAGATATTTCACATAGAACGCCTTATCACAAAAATTCCAACGTCGGAAACACGGAAAACTTGTTCCTCGATACATGAATGTACATCCAACCTATGCATTAAAGCGCATATACACTGTTCATCAGAGCAATGATAAATATATTACTTGCATTTGTTATTGGTTAATATTCGTGAACCGACTCCATTTGAATTTTTACGAACTTTCAATGATGAATTGTGTGCAATATATCCAGAAGCCTGTCAGTCTTCATGTTTGACCAAACTGACATTAATTGAGATTACACACTCGCTGATACTGTTTTTTCGTTTACTGCGCAACAAATTCAAACATAATTTGCCATAATCATTTCAACATGTTTTCCGTTGAACCCACTTCATTTGTGAAACAAATAAAACGACAATATGGCTGAAGATAGTTTTCATCAAATACACACATCAACAGCGAATCTAAAAACTGAATTAACGCTAAGAACCACAAAGAGGTTTTAAATTCTATAGACGTTTTGTTGCTTGTAGATGTCCGGCATGATGTTGCATGAATTAGGAATGCCAACGCCGACTTGCCCCATGCACGATGCTTTCAATCGCGAATTTGAACGAGAAAAGTAATACGATCGAGATGTTATGAATCAATTGACTCAATGTTGACTTATTAGTACGGACAAAGGTCACACTTTTGAATCAGCATTATAAAACCGCGTACGACACATTGATGATAGCAGTCAATGACGGCTATGGAGGAATCTCCTCCCCCAATTCACCTGGCGAAAACGGCAAAACGTCACGAAATCAAATAGCGCTGGCCGAAGCATTATCTGGAATCGCTTAAAAGAAAGAAGACGGAGAACTGATATTCTGCGCTCAAACTGACACTGAATTTGCAAACGTTAAATGAACTGACACGCAACATCATCAAAACTCAGCAATAGCAAAAGTACTACCGAATTACAAAATAATCATTTGGGATGAGTTTAGAATGGCGCACAAACAAATAAAAGAATCACTCAATCAAGTGCAGAAAGATTTGTGCAATAATTAGGACCTATTTGGAGGTACGATGAATCTGTTGGCCAGCGATGTTCGCCAAATGCTGCCAGATATTCCAAGATCAAATGTTTCTAATCAACACTTGCTTGATATCTTCGAAATTTAAGGGATATGTGAAAGCTATTATGTCTTTAATGAGTATGCGAGTGGTATTACATAATAACGAATCAACGGAAGTGTTTTTCAAGCAAATATTAGATAATGGCAATGGAAAAATCCGGTTAAACCTTTCACTGACCTCACTTTATCTTCATCTAATTTTGGGCAATTCACAATGTTGAAAAAAAAATTAATGCTCAAAGTGTTCTTAAGTATTGGTGTAAATTACAAAAACTATGTTTGGTTGAGTAAACGAGCCATTTTGGTAGCATAAAATAACGATATAGACGATTTGAACATAAATATTCAATATAAAATCACTGGCCAATACCGTTCATTTAAGTTGATCGATTCCATTACCAATCCAGATGAAGTGGACAATTATTTCAGTTGAATTTCTATATTCATTGGATTTGCCAGGAATGCCGTCACACAATTTGCAACTCAAGGTCAACTCGGTAATAATCATGTTACGCAATCTGAATCAACTGAAACTATGCAATAGAACATGAAGCGCTCTTAAGAATCTGATGAACAACGTGATTGCAACAACGCTTAACATAGGAAAGTTTACAGGTGGCAATGTTATGATTCCATGTATACCACTGATTTCAACCAATTAACATTTTCAATTTAAGCGTGCCCAATTTCTGGTTCACCTTACATTCGTAATCACGATTAATAAAATGCAAGGATAATATTTAGAAATATGTTGATTAAACCTTAACTAACCTAAACGTTTTTTTCCCCCGTAGACATTTGTTTGTGACGTGTTCAATAGTTGGTAAACCATTGGAGCTTTTCGCTTTCTTTTCGGACGAGAAGACTTAAAATATCGTTCATTATCAAGCGTTACGATAAACACATTAAAAACACCTACAAATGATTGTCATAACAATTAATTCCTAGTTATTTCACTATATATATAATATATATATATATGTATATATAAGTGCAGATTCATATATTTCACGAAATAGTTCACCAAAAAAAAAAAAAAACACTATTAATTCCTAAAGATATGAATAATTCTACCTGTAATGTTGTCTGGCAAAACATTGTTTGTTATTGACGAAAAAATTAACGGCGGATATATGGATATAGTTTATACTTAGGTTTTAGAATAATCATTTCTAAATAAGGTTAGTCGCTTAAGAAAAAATGTTTTTTAAGAATAAAATTCTAATTCTATATTATTCAAAATTATTTAGTTTTTTACATCATTATTTTTATAAACCTTATTTTACAAATGTGCTACTATTCACATGAGTATTTCAATTTGAAATATTTTATGTAACAATACTGAACACGGGCGAAACTAGTTTATACAGCTATATTATACATTAACTGTTTATGAAATATTTATTTATTTATGATATCTAGTAATATAAAGCATTGCTGAGTCAGCTAGTATATAATATAAACAGTGTTTATACTTCAATTAAATATTAAACATTAAAATTAATATGAAATACCCAAATGTATGATGAAAACCATATTTTTCTGTGACTTATACACTTTATACACTTTATGTTATTTACTTGATTCATAAGTATCGATGAAAGTGCCAACGTTACCACTGGTACATATATTTTCCTGTGGGATTATGTGACCTTTATTAGGATCATGCTCTAATGTATTAAAATCATCTAAAAAAACAAAAACAAAACATTTCACATTGCCAGAATGGAGTATCTATTATTGAAATTTAAGCGAGTAAGTCCTTACAGAATATATTAAATATGAAGTTTGATGAAAGTTCATATGGTACAGAGTACTATTTATTCTTTTTATAATCGTAAAATTTTTACGCAATAATTATATTTTTATATTAAGCCTCAAAAATCGAATTAATATCCTTAGCGTGACGTAGTAAATGTAAACTTGAATAACCACACTAATTTTCCTATATAATTTTCCTTTTTTACATAGTTTTTATTTAAATTAATACTCAAATATATCAATTTTTATAAAATGTTTAAATTATCTTATATTAAATATTTAAATTTCGGTTTCATGAAAATACTATTATTTTTATTATAACGAATGATTTTTGTGTAGATATGCAAGTGATTCAGTCGATTTAATGTTGTATAATTTTTAATAAAATAATATGCATCTTTACCAGCTTGGCTGTAAAACAAAATCATACAGGCTTGATGTGACGTAATTAATAAAACATGAATCTAGTTTAAATCATGACGATGGTTAAAAATGCCAACACTTTTAAAATCTTGTTTAACTTATAGTATAAATAAAAAACTACTCATTTTAGAAGTTTACATAA
Source organism: Schlechtendalia chinensis (assembly GCA_019022885.1). Taxonomy (NCBI): domain Eukaryota; kingdom Metazoa; phylum Arthropoda; class Insecta; order Hemiptera; family Aphididae; genus Schlechtendalia; species Schlechtendalia chinensis. The sequence goes on along the minus strand of CM032345.1, from coordinate 12,449,939 downwards.
ATAATTGGATAGAATTAGAATTTAATTGATTAAGTCCTTTACTGGATTTAGCAATTATGATGTTAGATATAATATCTATTATGAAATCTTTATTTAATACGATATTATACTGTGGCTAACACACTTTATGTATTTTACATTATCCATAATTATAGATGGAAGTGCCAGCATTAACTTCGAAAGATGTATTTTCGTATTGAAAGTTATGACGTTTATTTGGATCGTTAAGCAGATTAAATAACGCATTTGCATAATAAAAATAATAAAAAAAAACATTTAACTTTGGCAGAACCGTATTCTTATGATTGTAAATTGAGTGAGAATGTATTTGGTTAGGTAACATTTTTAATCAATATAATATAATAAAATATAATAGAAAACTTGTGACTGTTTTATACTTAAATTTACAAACTCAATAGATTTGTAAATTTAAGTCAAATATAATATACTATAAAAATATAATTATTTGTTGATAATTTTCAATGTATTCTTATTTTATGTTTCCATTAATAGTTTATGATTATTAAAACTATTTTTTTAACTTTCTTAGACCGGACTTCTGTTTGTAGTATTTAATGTTATTTTTGCAATACCTGTTTGATTTTCGTCAAGAGTATTTATGATTGACGGGGTGAGATTAATCGAACTTGAAGCAGCTGGAAATTTTGACGATGGGCTCAAATTATAATTCTCTTGCTGATAGTTTTCACCAACTTCATCTAAAAATAAAAACCTTATATTAAATAATGAACATTAAATTTTGTTTGAGGAAAAACCTATGACAAATATTTAATTAAAAATATCAATATTAATAAATGTTAAATTTTATGTGATATTATAGTCATCATTACATTTTAAGAATATACGATAAATATAATACTGTAGTATGGCTTATATAGTAAATCAATGCGTTATTTAAGAAGTAAATTATTCAATAAAGAATATATTTAAAAAATTTGTAAAACTAAAGGATATCTTTATCGATATTTTCTTTGAAACCAAGAAAATACAAATCGTAATTGAAACCCTCACAATATGTAAAAAAGTTTTTATTTGATTTAAATTATTACCTGATTCTTGTTGATCGTCGCTTATATAAATTGAGGCAATGTGTGTGTTTAAATCATCAGCAGATATATATTTCAATGATGAGTTGAGACTATTACAATACTCTGTGGGTCCTAATACAACGGTTTCGTCTAAAAATATAACAATTGACATTATGCTTTACCATCATATATGTTACATAACAATTTTTTAAACAGACTACAAAAAAAAAATTTAAAAAAATGATTGGAATTTAATTATTTTCTTTCCTCGCTGTAGTTTTTAAGTGTTAAATTGAAACAGAAATAAACGATTTCAAGTTAATAATAGAACTATTGTGGTTATCAGCATTGATCATCGATTGCTATTTCTTATACACCGTTCATCGGTTAGTGTATGACTCATGTTATTAATTATTATGTCACAATATTTTGATTATACGCTTTTATAAGTGTATGTGATGAAAAATTCGGTGGTTGTTAAGTACTGAAAATGGCAACATTATTTCCACAATATGTATTTGTTAAAATAAAATAAAATGTAAAAATTTGAAGTTAATATTTCAATTTAGATAACTATACAATTAACTTAATACGCTAATATAATAATAGAAAAACAATTAACATACACAATAATTTATGTATTTTAATATATATACGAATATATGATCATTTTATGAGAATCTATAATATTCATATTTTACTCAGTAATAAAAACCGTAAAAGTCAGTAGTTTTGTACATACCAATCAGGTTTAAAATGGTTTCAATCAAATACATATAATACCCTTCGGCTATTTCTAAAACATAATAAGTAAACTATAATAATCAATTAATTTTATTTTTAAAATTAAGTTATAAGATAAATGAAATTTTAATTTTAAATAATAAATTACCACATATTTTATTAAACTTATAAATTGTCTATTTGTTGCAATGATCACAAAATTCATTTTATAATTTAACATTAATCGAGTCTAAATTTATATAATCTATAAAATAAATTATAAATAGATATAAAGATGTAAATTTAAGAAGATATAATTTATCGAGACTAAGAAACTCAATTACAATAATTTATATTTAACCTACAAATCATAGACAACGTGATTATATGATGTTGAACACAACTCAATATCAATGATCCAACATAAAATACAGCCTATGTCACTAAATATATTTTATTAATAGTATTTTTATCCATCAAGTAATTCAATAGTATTCGATAAAAAAATTCAAATCTGAAATTGTAAATTTTCTGATCTCGATATTAAAAAATGATCAATTACTTACCACTTAAGTTCGACTTAATTTCTTTTTCATTGTTAAAGAAAAAGAGTATTAAAAATGTATATAATTTTTATACGTATATTATAATATTCCAGTAGTATGGACTGAACTACTACTAAATGTATGCAAAATGAATTATACTATTCACAAAATTATTCTCAAATAACCTATCGATCAAATTATTTGTATAAAAAAAAAACAAAAATTAATTTTCAGTGAGTCCGGGTTTTCTTCCCGACCAAAATGGTCAGGATACATACATATCTAGAACTTTTTTTAACACGATATGTTATTCAAGAGTGAAGGCAGATGACGCCTCGACCGGGACTAAGTCCCTGACCGAGACGCTAGTCGATATAGCGTCGACAAGACCGGGGTCTCCGAGATCCACTATCGCATTTACACGTCAATGCGCACCCACGGGCGCGGTTCTCAAGATAGCTTAACCATCTTGAATGAAACCCAACCCGTACCAATCCAACCCAGGTTAGCTTGGCAAAATCCGTGTCGCTACGGTCACAAAGGGTTTCTCGTGATGAGACTTTAGCAACACCCATACTATTTTTCCTCGCGTTTACATGCCTTGAACGACTTTCGCCTCAGCCGCTCTACCGTCTTAAGGCAGTTTTTGGTGATACCAGACACCAGTTGCTTAGTCTCTTAAACTCCAGCAGTGCCTGCGAGAAAATAAGGTTAGAGAAAAATATCTGAGACTCTGGGGTCCTGCCTGGGTGTCGAGACCTGTGGTTCTCTCACCCATCAAGCCAGTAGAGTGGATCTACTATTGGCACCTCCCAGGAGTTTCGACCGGATAGCATGTGATACCACATATAGCTGATCGTGTGTAGCACAACCCAATGCTACGCTCCCCTTTCCCAATTAAAGAATTTAGCATTTGAGATCCCTCATCCCCCAGCAAGGAGATAGAATAACCCCCGACAGCTCGTCCGGCAAGTTGGAGTCATACTTTAAGCTGCCCGACGGGAGACCCGTGATCGGTGACCACTTATTTGAATATTCGTGGCTAATCTCGTCAAAGGGCCTTTATGTTATCTGCCAGTTACGGGCACCCTAGGACTGTTTGAACCCGAGTATGTTCCCAACTTACCCAGGCCGGGAATATACCGCCCGGACAAGCCATAGCTTTTCTTGGAGCGGCCAATTCCTCATATCCAGACGTGCCCAAATACTACGTCTAAAAAACGCACAGGAACATTGGCTAAGTATTCCAAAAAATACCTTTGAGTTTGACATGTCAGCGAATAAATTCCCAACACTATCAACATTTTCCACTTCTCTATCATCAATGTCGCTGATGTCGCCTCAGCATCCGTAACTACACTGCTCCACGACCACAGACTACGCCGTTATTAAATTCCATCGCTTGTAGCTGCATCTATATTAATGACACAATCCCCCGGATTGCTAATAATTCCTCCACCGTCATTATTCAAACCTATTGTCATTCTTATTCATCACGTTATCTATTTGTATATAATAACCGTTTTTATTATTTGCTACCAAAATATATAACCTATGTAAAATGCTTATAATTCTTATTATTGAACATTACCACTCATTTATTACACACAACTGCCATTGTCGGTGACTTGATATAGTTGATTAAAATTATTTGAAGAACTAAATGAAATGTCAATTAGGATCGTTGCGTATGCGTAGAAATGATTAATGAGCGATCATCATTTCATAGATTTTAAAATATTTAATGTATGTACAATCTGTGGGCGTTACAGCCTCATATAAACAGTTGACTCTCGATAATTCTAAGTTTGTGGGAAGGAAAAGTGTTTCAAAATATAGAGAGGGTAAAAAAAGTCGAATTGTTGAGAGTTATGAAAAATGTAAAAATAAAATATGTATGCATTTATGTATTATATATAATTATATAATAATATATTATTATTAAAATTATAATATTATTATAATCATAATAATAATGAGACACACTAATAACTAAAGAACTTTCCATAGCAACCAACAAAACGAGTGTAGTCACGACAGTCAGACATGCACTACATACTCTGATGATGAAACCTGTTACGGTTTCGAAACGTCAGAAAAATAAAAACTACAACATGGATATTTCCGAAAATCACACAGATAATATGTTTCAATTTGTTTAAAAATTCTCAATAATAATTATTTATTTGGTAATATATACTTATAAATTATTTAAAAATATAATTTAATAAGTAAAAAAATCAAATGTTATTAACTCACTTGTATGAAAAAATACATGTGTAAATATGGGCTTAGCTTTATTTAGCTCTAAAAAGACAAATCAAAAAAATTGAAATTTACGATATTGCCAAATTACTATACTATACATAGCTCCTATAAACATTTTAGAAAAATATTATTCACACATATATTTTTCTCAATTAAAAAAATATTAATGTTTATTTATGATACAATTCTTTACTTAAAATTTTTCTTCTCATGATATCTAAAAAAAATTAATTTCATTGTTAAAATTTTATAAAGAATATTGCACTTTTATTAACAGAAAAAAATTATTATTTATGTATTATATTACTTAGTAAAACAATTTTTTTTTTTTTAAATAAACAATATGACTAAAATTGTGAGACATTATCAATCGGATGTGAAAGTTATACTATAGGCAGATCGAAATAAGTGATACAATAATTTGTTTCATTTTGATTATACATAATAAATATAAATCAGTTTACAGATATTATTAAATAATAATATATGTATGTATATATTAGCTTGATCTTTATTCTTGAACTTTCGAATTCTTATCTAGGGCCCTCTATTTTTTTCATTATACAATTAAAGTAATTTGCGCTAAATTTGATCACCTTGTCTTATCTTTTTCCCATGCCACATAAGGGTGGAAAAATTGCTGAAGTAGCTAGTTTTGTGGTTTTTCGAATTAATTTTAAAAACTATAGTATATCTATAGCATAATATTTTATGTAGAACTATAATTGTAGAATCCGATCTTGTTTATAAAAAATGTGTTTAAAATATTTATTGTAAATCTATTATTTTCTAAGAAATATAATTACATGTTATATATTTCATTTAGTGGGCAAAATTGATATTTTACGATAATTTAAATGTATTTCATGAACAGTCATAGTTAGGATAAAATATTTTGTATAATATTACAAAAATGTAATGTCCTAAAAAATTGCAGCTTTATCTTCAACTGATTTAAAGATCTTAGTGAAGGGTTAAAATAGAAACAAAAAAGGGAAAGTTTGTAATTTGGCGAAGAGTAATATTTTGAAAACCCTGTATTTTGTTTAAATTCCTTTTTTTAGCTGATCTGAACTTTACCCAGAGTTGTAAACCATAATTCATATTAGCTTCAAAATCGTTTTGTAAATTAATAGTTTAATGTTTAGGCTAGTAAATTTGTTTTTAATTAACATAGTTTTTGGTGTCCGAGAGAGAGTACTAAGAATCGATATTTTTGATTTAATGTGTTTGTTCCACATTGATCTCTTATCAAGGATTAAACCTAAATATCGTATCAGTTTTAAAATTTTAAATATATAATATTGGGATTCTGAATATTTACCTGAACAATACCATTGCCTTTTGTATTTCTTTATTTTATTTTTATTATCTAAAATAATACATTTAAATCTTAATTTAATTTTCATTATAAAAGTTATGAACTTACAACTCTACCGGAGTATATTTTAAAATTAAGGACAATTACAATATGCAATAAGTTTTTACTAGGAATATTATATTTTATTTAATATTTACAAATGTATACTGAATTTTATTTATAATTGTGATCAACCTTTGAATACATTATATTTCGTATAATTTAATAAAACCGCAAAAATATATAATTAACTAAAAGAAAAACAATATTTTTAATTCTTATAGAAAACTAAATTTCTTTTATGTGCTAATTTGATTGTACCTATATATAGTTGTAGTTTTCTTTTTTTTTAAATACTATAAATTTTTTTGCAAATTGACATCGATGCCTCCCCTAGCTTTTAAATTGATATTGTGCAATGTGGTATTAATAATGACGTATCTTTAGGAAGTTGATTCGAAAGTAAAATATTTGTTCAATACATTGCATTACACCCCAAAAAACTTTTGATACCGAATATGATTCCTGATGAACTTGAAATACAGTCCTATTTTAATGGTGAAACTGTTAAATAACAATTAATCAAAATTTTGGTAGAAGACCACACCTCAGACTTAATTACAGATTCAGCAAACCATAATAATATGCAAACCATTCGAACTTTGCTGTTATTCGTAAACATTTAGGTAATTTTAATTTAATAGTTAAACGTAATGATGATAATACATATATTACAATAATCGATATTTTGGTTGCGTTTTATTTTTTCAGAAAATTATTTCTTATATAACATACAAAACATAGAAAATAATCAAATTATTAGCAGATATCGATACATATACAGAAATATCATTGAACTTAATTAAAAATCTTTTCAAAATTAAGAAAAATGAAAAAATATTATAATTTCTGTTCTGAAGTCATATGAAATATAGTAGTGGTTATGTAGTTATTTTGAAATAACTTCAATTGCTACATCTCATCTATATTTAATTAATATCTTTATAAATACAACTTTTAAAACTTCCATCTGATCATTCATTATAGTGGAATTAAAATAAACTAATTTTTTTTCAATTAAAATTTAAAATAAAACAGAATTCCCAATAACAATATAAAAATCAATAAATATATTATTGCTTTTTTCAACTACATCACACTGTGAACTAAACACTTTTTCACATCAAAATATCAATAATTAAGAATTTGGATGATTTTATCAAATTAACAAAAATATGAAAACAATTTTTTGACAGTATTTATCTGACTGAAATATTTTGAAAACCAAAATTTGTTTATAAGGTGTATTGTATTAATTATTAATAATTCTAATTATTCAAAACATTTAAAAATTGAATATGTTGCGGCATATCAGTGACAATTTGACATGTTCCAGTGTACCATACTTTTTGTAGAACACTTTTAAATAACAAAATTTAATATATTGAATTAAATTTATTTTAAATAAATCCGAACTTGATATTTGTTGCAAACACCATTCAAAAGGATTTTGAAACAAGTCATCTGTGTAAACTAATAAGTAGATAGTTAATAATGGATATGATAATTTCGTATCCAAAAGTAATCTTTTTAAATAATTAAAATTATATACCCGAAATTGCCACATCAAAAAGATATTTAACATATTGACGTAATATTACTAAAAAGTATCAAATTGTTTAATTAAACCGGTACTTATTTGCGATGATCATATGATAGTTTTCAGTGCATACATTTATAAAAAAATAAGAAAAATACAAGTTTCTCATCATTATTTAAATAAGTTTTTTTTAATCCTGGTGTCAATAAAATATGAGTTATAAAGTAATGAAATAAAAATACTTTTTTTAGGGCCTTTTGTACTAAACGAATTCACTAGAAAAACGAAGTAAATTATTTCTGTTTTTTATATGTATACTTGTTTTATTTTATATAAAGTAACATAAATTTTTGGTACCTTAATGTTCATGATAATCTATTAAACGGCATTTATTTAAGCACATAAATGGTTGAGTATGTAGAAAATATGACTAAATACAGGAATCGTCAAAATGCCTTGAAATAGATAGAATATTTACGACCCCTTATACATTTGATTATTTTATTTTATGCAGTTTGGATATCTTAGATAATAGGACCTGAAACTATCGAGCTTTTACTGAAAAAACATTTGTATAAATCGTTGTAGTTTGCAGCTATTTGTAAAGGTTTTTATCGCCAAAACTGACGGTCACATAAAAATTATAACGAATGAAGAAGATTTTAATTAATAATTGAATTGTCATAAAATGAGGTTATTTTTATTTAATGATTATTCACTAATTTTATTTAATGAAAAATATAATTTTGATACTGTAAGGTAGTAAATAAAGTGTCGAATATATTATTATATCATAACACACTATGCTAATAACGTTATTTTAATCGGTCGATTCGTCAACAAGCAGCTGTATGTATACGTATTTACAAAAGGTGTAAATACCCTTATTGAATGGTACAATAAGTCTTATTAAAGTACTTACTATGGACATATACATATTTGATTGCTTTTTTACCACTGAATTGTACTACACGGTGCAAATAATACAACTTTTTTAAAATTTATAGTTTCATATTGTGTATTAACATGGTTTTTAATTTTGTTGTATTCCAGTACAGCTATTTATTATTAAAATTTGCATGTACTACTTAGAAGATAGTTAATTTAAATGCAGTTATGAGTAATTAAAAATATTCAATTCGTAAGTAAACAATTGTGAATTGATATAACTAGCCAAGTATTTGTCACAAGTACTTATTTTAGTATCTTATCTTTTTATCTAGATGACCAAAAATTTCTATGTCATCTTTATCTTAGATAATCCTTCCTTCATTATCTTTCTCTTTTATCTAGATAACAAAATTGGTTATCTGTCCCATCACTGTAATTAAGTAACGCTATCCAAATTCACGGCTGATAATAATAATGCATCTCTCATATATTAGAATCAATATATTACTATAAATACATGGAAGTTATTAAAATGGGTAACTAAATGTACATGTGTTTTTCAACAAACTATGCTGGACACTTATATATTTCGTTATCAACTAACATCAATTTTAGAAAAACTCTACTATTTCTATATTTTTGATTCTGCTTGGCCTAGACCAAACCAGGCTGAAATTATGTTGGACTCTCTCATGAAGTGGTCAGTGTGTTTTAAGTTCAAAGAATCAACGATATTATTGTTGGAAATTCCATTCCATTGCATTTCGCTAAATTATGATTTTTTGGTTCTTCTCTACTCAAAAAACCATCATATTCAAAGTATTATTTGATGGTCAGCATAGTATTCGATCTCTGATTCAATGCAATAAATTTTTAAGGTTAAGACATACAGACAAATTTTGTCTTGGAAAATCTACGTTGTCGTCTTATCTTGTGAAGTTCTAGAAACTTTTTATTCCATTAGTGTCAAATGCATACACTGAAATTTAGTAATTAATCCCACATGCAACGAATAGGTTGTCTTAAAAAAAATAAGGAAGAGTTCACAATATACATTTTTAATCTCCTGATATTTAAATATCTCGTGGAATTTTGATTACAAAAAGAATGAACGAAAACGCCCAACCCCCATTTTAATTTCTTTATGATGTTGCTTATAATTCCTTTATTCTTACCTCACAGTTTTCACTAACATTTTTTTCCTTGAGAAAACATTTTTGTGAGCATCGATATTTAACTCCGCAATCAATAAGCACTCTGTTTTACTGACATATATATTCATATAGTTTACAAAATTATTCTACGCTTAAACAGAAAGTTTGGTCTGCCTCAAATCAGTAGATTATTTTGATTTTATTTCAATCACAAAATATTACTACTAGATCGTAATTCCATTACACTTCTTGGTTTTTTATTGAAAAATGTGTAATAATCCATTGTTTTTCACTTAATATATTTATGGTTATTTTTTACTATTAATTTATTTTTTGTTCAATAATGGATGACCCCTTAAATTCCAGGGCAACACCTTCCTCAGTTTGAATGTGTGTCCGTGTTATGAATGTAGAAGATTTTGATCACTCTGACCAGTTAAATTTGTGGAGTCTTTTAGAGACAAAAAATCTGACATCTTAACCAAACCTAGTTTTGATATGCATATTTTCTTTAATTGTTAAACTTCAATATATATTAGTAGATAAGCGTTTGAAAATAAAATGAAAATTTAAAATGTCAATTTAATTTTTAAATATATGATATTCTACATATTATAAATTATAGACCAAACGATAATACTCACTAATTGTTTCATTATGTTTTGTGATTTGATCTAAATGACGTAAATGTTTATAGAAAAAGAATAGTTATTATATATATATTTATATATATATAAATAATATATACATAATATATATTATATTATATATGCATATAATAATATATACATAATAACAAATCATATATTTACAAAACATGAAAATAAAACATTAAATTGTTGTGATACATTTTTCGAAAACCTCAGGAATTTCATAAAAATATAAATTATTTAAATAATAATCTACAAGTTGCTAGCAATATACAGATTATCTGGTGAACTAGGTTTAATTTAATTTTGATGAAAATTATATAATTTCTAGTTTTTTCAGTCAATAGATTAGGTGAGTAATCCCAGAAAAAATTTATCATATAAAATACAAGGAAATATCGATAGATATTAAAATTAACTTATCGCTGTCTAATTAGTATCTAAAACTTTGAATTAATTTAACTTTCCTTATTGTAAAAACTGAAATTAAAAAATGCTATATTAAGGTTAATTCAGATGTGTCGAATACTGAAGAAATGACGAAGAAAATGTGTACCATTATAACGAAGAAAGTTTTCGAAGAAATGATTGATTTTTATTCAGTTATATTACATCTTTTATTATAACAAACTGTTATAAATGTAATGTAGAAAATGGCCAATGTATTTATATTTAAATAGTTATATACCAGTCCGTAATTTACATTGTATATAGATTATAATTAAAAGTTAGTTATTTATATCACATAATAATATTGACAAATTTAAATAACTAATAATCTTACCTATACAATCTAAAGATATATAGGAAAAACATATTATTTGTAATTAGCATTCATATTGTTTTTGTATATATGTTTTATTCAATTATGAGTTGATACCTGTATTATTTGCACAATATTCCTTTGGTCCTAATGCACCGGAGCGATCTTTAAAAAAAAAACAATTAACAAAATACTTTACAAAATGCACATTTGATAATTATCTATAAATATTAATAAATTTATACATGGATATGGCGAGACAGTCCTTAACTAAGAATTATAAATATAAGCTCAATTTATAATAATTTACTTTTTGAATTAAAAATATTTTGTTATATTATGCATTAATGCAATTAAATAACAATATATAATTTATATATTGTTAGTTTTTTAGTTTGTAGACAGTAAGCTGGTCTACAAATGAAATCACTTGCGATTATTAATTATTCGGTTTGATTTATTTATTTCACAATTACGAGCGGTATCACTAACCCGGACATAGAATATTGATACAAATGCGCTGTTACCGACTATAGACGAAAATATAATGTGAACGAAGACGAGTGACATTTGATTTATAATTTAACGCATACATAACATTACGTACGTATGTGAAAAATGACTTGAATCGTATAATATAATAAATATGCAATAAATAGCACAGATAATAATTTTAGGGTCGCGCTGCGTAATAAAAGTGAATAATTAATAACTATTACATCAAAAGATAATGAATATAAATATAAATATGTATATGCATAAAAAGACATATATCCATATTAACATCTCGTGATAAAAAATATATGAACGATACCGAAACTTTTGGCGATGTCAACGAGTAAAGTTACGTTAAATTACACGATTGTTACGTTTGGGCACCAAAACACCGCCGAAGACGGATATAAATAAACACGTGAACGGCGCACGCTTGCAGACCGCACGCGTGTAACGGACCAACGTGGCCAAAGCCGTCGCGATACAAATTACGGATATGCCACAAATAATCTCCACACGGTTAATCTGATGACATTTACGATGGTCACGCACTCGATTCGTTCGACGCGTAAAACTGACACAGACGCGAAAACGAGTAACAAAAGAAAAATGGTGGTGCTCAATCGCGACGCGTACGTACTCGTAACGGAAAATTGTCACGTGCGCGCCAACACCCAACAACCCGATTTTCGGTTCTTGGAACGAACAAGACTGCGAACAACACCTTAAACGAAGCACACCGTCGATCACTGTGATAATCGGGTACGCGAACGTTCGCGTCCGCCACGGAGAAAAGGGTACACACACGGTGTATCCGCAGAAAGAAGACACCATTATCCGTTCGCACTCTGTTTGGTGCACGCGTCGTGCACGGACGGTTGCGATCGGAAGATCAAAACTGCACTCATGCACACGCGCAGTACGCGATGCGACGCAAAGGCGATTAGAAAAAGGCTCCGAACCGGAACGCGTGTGTATACCGATAAAAGTCCGACAACGGTCCGAGACTGAAGAGAATAGAGACTACCCCGCGGAAACGTCATATTTACACGAATGATACCACATTTTCTTGATGAATGGCGCAAAAATACGCAATACCCGAAAAATATCATTCGGCCATCATTATATTAATATTATATTATAAATTATATTTAGTATATCTACGAAAAATTATTAACGAAAATAGCACCAATTATTTGAGGTAAAACTCATCATAACTAAAATCCCTTTATACAGAGTGTTTCCGAAATGATATCACTCGTTAGTGGATTATATTCTGTAGGACGAGAAAATGGAAATAATTTTTTCAGTTTTTCTTGATCTCCAATATTTTGGACTTAACCTATGTACTCGTTAAATAATATTTTAAACTAAAATAGTTCATACTACGTGTTTTCTTGCAAAATTCTACACTAAAATGACGTGATCCATAATCATTATTATCCAAAATATAAGATATATAGAAAAACGGAAAGAAGTTCCACATTTTCTCGCCCTACAGAATATAACCAACAAACAAGTGAAACTCATTTCAGATAAATTCTGTATATAAGCAACAACTTTAAACATATCTGAAAATAAATTTAGATTTTTTTGAAAAACAAAAATAAATCTTTAAAAATATACTTATATATATATATATATATATATATATGTATATATTATATTATATTATAACAATTTATATAATACGATGCAACAATAAGTATTTATCTTGATTTGTTGTTATTAATTATTACAATTAAAAAATCTATACTTTTGGGGTTTGAATTATTCGTTTTCAATTATTAAACATACCAAAATATTGTGAAAACATCTTTAATACGTATAAATAATAATTTCTTGATACTTCTAAAAAAATATGTAAAATATATTTTATTTCTTTTTTTTTTTCTAATATTGTAGTATATACTTTACATTTTGGTTTAATAAACATAAAATTTTAATAAATATATTTAAAATTAATGTATTTAAAATATTAAATAAAGAAGAAAATTATGAATTAAACAAAACAGATCTCTGAATATTCCAGCTACATCGATCTCGGTAACCAACCAGACAAAATTCCATCGAATTTTTAGATTGGGAGTGGTTACATGTTATCGTAGTTGGAAAATGAAATGATTATCATTATAAACATAATAAACGTTATAATAAATAAAAATAATTTATTATAAATAAATTATTACTAATAAAAACATATCGTAGTTGTAGTTATCTTGCTACCAGTATGCAATTAATGAGCATGCGACTCTTGCACATGTAAACAACTCGAAAGTACTTCATAATTTTTTATCCCCATTACACGATGATTGATGATTAATACAGTTATATAGAAATTAAACCACATATAATAAATAAAAATTTTAATCTTTCAGTAAATTGAACTCGTTAGTTTTGTTTTTAGAGTATTTCGAACGCAGAATTTTTATTAGTTAAAATGTTTATATATTTATTTATTTTCTAGTACTTTTAGTAAAATTATATATATTTAGTAAAAATTAATTTTTGTTTTTATTGATGTACAATTTTACTCTATTGCAAATACCATACAAACTTCAAGTGTATTAACTTGTGGTTCACTGACACACTAAATAAGTTTTCTACATGCATAACTATAATTTATATATATTATCATTAATAATAATTATTATTTTTCTTTTAGTTTTAACGTATTTTTAAAAAAATTATAATAGTTTATACATAATTTTATTTTTAGATAGAAATTCCTTTATTAGGGAATAATTAAAAATATAATTTGTAAAAATAACTATAATTCTTAAAATTAACATATTATACTAAATATAGAACTAATACATACCATTTATGTTCATTGAAAGAGCTTTTTCAATTTTCAAAAAGAAAAAACCAATACTAAAGTAAATGATTGTATAAAAAAAGTCCTACTTTCTAGTGAAATATTACCGATACATCAAATAATATAAATGTTACAACTATCTTTTGATGAATTTCAAATTTCCCAATTGCAATTCAAAAAACTATTAAATAATTTCGTTGTATCTTAACAACATTTTTAGAAATATATTTTCTTGTTTTAGAAAATATTTTTTTAATATTATTTAACATAAAAATAATCTATTAAATCTATTATAATGTATTAAACTAATAAAATTTACTTTACTCACTTAAATTATAATATCCATGTAACAGTGAAGATTTGGGACTAATTTTCACTAAAAAAGGAAAAACTAATAAAAATTCTTTGGATACAATGATACAAATTAATTGTAGGTTAAATAATTATTATATATTGTTTTTAAATTGGAATTATCGTTTTCATTTGTAATTATGGCTTTTAATGTACATTAAAATTACTTACGATAACAACTTTCTTCCAATAGTTCTAGAAAATAATGTCATTAATAAAATAACTATATATTTAGAATATTATAAATAGTATAATTATTTCTATTTTATTAAGAAATATAACCATCATGTCTGTTATGTATTGATGTTGTATATTAAATATAATGTGAATATTCAATTAATATATAAATATGAAATAATTCATAAAATCAATAGATTTAGTTTGTTTTATTACGGGTGGAAAAAAATCAATAACCAATTATTTATTTCATATTTATCATATAACGTAATATTATTATATTATTAATATCATATCAGAATATTAGACAAATCAGTTTATTTCCTATTAAATCATAATAATATAAAGACACTAGTATATATAAACCGTTCAACTACTGCATTTAAAAAAATTATAATTATGTAATTCAGTACGTGTTCGAATGCTAACCGTTAAACACGTGTGTTTCCGCTATCACAAACTTTTCTAACCACACTCAAATCACAACACATAATACGAACTATTCAAATAACCATTATCTACCTTATCATCACCAAAAACAAACGTACCCTCAAAAAAAAAAATTAACAATAATTATGATCGATCATAATAATAATATAAAAAAACGAAGATTGGATCAGCAATCAGATCAAATGGCAAAATTTATGACGATACCATACAAGCAGAAGAGACATTCTCTATCAATTTTCCCATCTCACTTTTCAAGTTCAAATACATATTGGAAAATTACATAAATTTATACCTTAAGTAATGATATACTCAGCTACGCACTATCAAAACCTTTCTCACAAAATTAGCCAATCTACTTTTCCAAAAAGTCGTTTTTATGTACTGAAGATGGTAACATCGTTATCGAAATACGTATTTACAAATAAAAAGTGAATATTTTTGTGGAATTGAGTTTTTTCTTTCTATTAAAGTAATCCATAAGTACTCAAATCATAAACATACTTTTCCAAACATTTCTACCAGAAGAAACCTAAACTATCTAAAACAACAATAAATAAAATCAATCCTCTAAATCACTTATTTTATAGTCTTCCAACAATATCCAGCATAAGATTTAAAACTCCCATAATACAATAAATGAAAACAAAGACAATACTATGGAACGTAAAGTGGTTCTACAATAAATTTGACCAACTCCAACATTTAATTAAAGAATAACCTACAAACTGTATGCACTCAAGAAACCAACTTCGACGAATAAATAATTTTTGTCTCTCACTTTTCGATATTTATAAACGTATCCAACTAACATACTTCATTAACTACCTTTGAATAGACCACACGAATATCACTCATCAACACTTAATGAAAAATAGAGACAACTATATGCACCTGCTGTGGGAGCCATTCATCGTCAAACACATCCATACGGAATACTGGATGTACAAAATGGCTAGAGTTAAGCGTTTTCAGTCATATCTCAAAGACCCTCGTCCCAGACACGATTAACATCCGCAGGACCGTGAATATATTAATTAAGAGAAACCTCCTAAGTAAAATTAATGTACATTCCAATGTAAATATGTATAAATATTTGTAAAAGTACAATTTTGTAAACATTAATCTTTATGAACATATTTAAATATTAGAAATGTAGTGATCAATGGCCACAGAAGCTGTGGAATCATTTAATTTAAAAAAAAAAATGTAATTGAGCTATCTATATAGTTACTAGTACACCTCGGTTCAATATCGTGTTCAAATATATTTGTTTCAATATCTAAAATAATAAATATTAGTATAAGCAAAAATAATTAACTAAAAAATTAATTCAATAAAAAATAATCAATAAAAAATATAAATAAAAATCAATTGCCCCATGTATCAGACATTATCTCTTGAGAACTGCTCAAAAGATTTTTCTGGTTATGTTGTTATTGTGTTCGTAATTGTCAAGACAGGATTTTTATGAAAGAAAATGTTTGGAAAATTCATCGGAAAAGTTGGTAATTTGTTATAGTTTTGTTATGTGTGGTAGCAATTTTGTTAAATAATTGCTTAAAGGAAATAGTTTTGAATAATATTGAATTAGAGTTTATTTTTTTATTATTCGCGAAATGTGTTTTGTATTTAGAGATCGTACGTGAATGCTCGCGACCGACAGCTACAACAGTTATTGATCATAAGACATTCCCGATCATGGGAACATAACTAAAACCGTAAAATTCATCAATTTGGTGTGTGAAAAATATTTTGGTTTGTGATTTATTTCTTTGGAAAAAAATGCCACCAATGAGGCATCGAAATATCGGTCAGTGTACGCACAACGCAAGCCAACATGATCGTCGAGTCAATAATACTGAAGAAGAGCATAAACAGTGTTTGGAAGTAAATCGAATAAGAATTTATCAAGCATCATACATTAATAATAATCATAATTCATTAATTCATCATTAATCATAATTAAGTAATAATTTACTTCAGAACATCGGATACAATCGAATTCGAATCGCTTAGTTGGAGCTTATGCTTAACATAATTTAGAACGTCAGCAAAACGGAACAATTAGAAATGAACATTTCGGATTTAAATACGATCCCACAGTTGATTACGCCGCTTACGTCGATTAAGGCGATTACATCGATTATGTATCGGTCAACTTCGGAACAATTGGAAAATTGGTATTAAACACTGGTTGATGCTATTATTTCGTACACTGTGCATCAAATTCGATTACTTTTTGATATTAACATTTCAACGTGTTTTTCATCGAAATCACTTCATATGTAAAACAAATACAAAGACAATATGGCTGGAGACATTTTACATCGAATGCATACAACAGCGAATCCTGAACTTGAAATTAACGTGAAGATCCACAACGAGGTGTTGATTACTATAGAAGATTTGCGCTTGATGATGTCCAGCAAGATGTTGCACGAATTAGGAATACCAGCGTCAAATTGCCACATACACGATGCATTCAATCGAAAATTTGAACAAAAACGGCAATACAACCGAGATGTTTTGAGCCAATCAGTACGAACACAAGTCCCCCTTTTGAATCAGCAGCAGAAAACCGCGTACAACACATTGATGATACCCACTGTACAATACATTTTATCATTAACGATCTTAACGTCATTAACGGATTAACAGTCATTGCCCGATAGAGCGTTCTCGTGTCGTCGTTTTATGCTTTTCTTGATTTTTTTTTTATATATCATTATCATTATTATTATTATTATTTTTGTTTTTTTTTTATAAGCATTTTTTTCTTTGTGATATTTATCTATAGTCGGGTATAGCTAATAACTAATATTTATTATAAACATCATGTATTAGATATTTATTATAATTTATTTAATTAATATATTAATTATAAGCCATTTTATTTAAAATTACTGACGGATAAAATAGGCAACCATTTTATTATATTTATTGTAATTAGCATTTATGATTATCATATTTATCTTGAATTTTTTCTGTTTGTATAGTTAGTCGTCCTAAATAAGATATATTTTTTAACATTTTATAAAATAGCAGAATTGTAATTGAAATTTACGGAAAAAAACAATAAGTAATATTTCGATAGTCATTTAAATTATTTTTTATCTACTTATTGATTAAACGAATATCTAGGTTTTTTTGTCATTACTATTTTACAATTATATTTTTGACTATTTTGAATTTCCGACCAATGAACATTTGACATATAGAGTAATAATAATACACTCTATTTATTATAATCTTATACATCACATCACATTTAGGTGGCCGACTCCAAATAGTTGCGATAGAGGCGAGGGAAAAGATGAAGACATATTTATTACAATACATACGTTAACAATTTATACGAACTTGATATGTGCATCGAACACCATTCCATTGGTTTTTGAAACATGTTATCTCTGTATGCTAAAAATTGGAAGAACTAAATGTAATTATCTCATCCTTAAAGTAGTTATTAATTTTTTATAAATTAACATTAATTCTACGTACTTAACATAGCTGCATCAAAGAGATAATTGATATATCTACGTAAAATATCTAAATAATACCACAATTTCTATTACGACTTTTATATGAAGTGTGAAAAACAGAAAATACCTACTTAATATCTGAATGGAATATTTTAATGTCAAAAATAGATAAACTATGTATTATTTATCAAAAATAAATTTACTTTTGTATGGTCCTTGTAATTCGTTTCCCTTGACTAAAAAAATTTAAAAAAAAATCTTCTTAAGAATATATAAATGTTTTTACTTTAAAGGAATTGATGATATTGATTTATATTTCTAAGAGTAAATAAAATTTCATAAAACGACATTAATTAGGACATAAATCTCGTGAAATGTAACTCAAGTATGACTTTGTTAGTTAATTCTTCAACAATGTTGTTGATTTAGCGAATTTATCTGTATTATTGGTAGAAAATATTATTAAATCACTCACTCTCAAAATTAAGATATACATATTCAAATGCTTGTGTATTATTGAAGTTTACTATATGGAAAAAATAAAAAATACTTTTAAATCTATTATAATATTATCAAATATATTTTATAATTTAAATCAAATGTTTAAAGTTTTAAAAATTTTAATTTTAATTATAAAAAACAATTTATAGTTGAATATAATAATTATGATCACAAATGACCGTTAAATAAGAAATAAAACTTATATTTTATATGCTTAATTAAATTACAATTTTACAGCATTTTATAGACTATAATTATAAACAAATTACTACAAAATGATACTAACTATCTAACCCTCCAATATTTGTGAGTTGATCTAAATATTCAATTGATATTTAGTTAATAACTATTATTATACAGAAAGCAAATATTTGATATGAACTAAATTATGTCATTATGTTTCTTAGCAATATTAAATAACATAATCTTTCAGATGTTTTTGTGAAATATTTTTGTTTGTTAAAGGGCATTGGTTTTAAATATTCACTTTATTTTCAAACTTATCATCCTTAATTAATCTATCAACCTTATACTTAAAATCATATAGAAATTGTATCACCAAAATATATATAATAAAGTAGTGAAAATAAAAGAAAAAATAAATAAAGAAGAAAAAGGATATGCAAAAAAAACAAATTTTAATTAAAAAATAAAGAAGTATAAAAGAAGATAAATTAACGAATAGAAATAAAATAAAAATTATAAGTTTATACTCATAAATAAAAAAAAATACTAATATTTTATAGTAAATAAATTTATATATATATATATATATATATATATATATATATATGTATAATTAAATATACGAAAATCCAATAAGTATTGCGTTAATTAAAGAAAAAAAAAAGAAATTATAAAACTTGTATATGTGTGTTTATTACTACCGGTTTTGACAAAATCTTATCATTAGGTTAATACAAATAGAGTATAACAAAAAATATATGTTCATATTATTCCAGTTTACAAATTATTGTCAAACAAAGAGAGTCAAATTCAAAGTAATATAAATTAAGGTTGCAAATATTATTTGTGTACTCAATGTATCAATCAAAATTAAAATTCATAGTCAGTCTCATAAACTCCCCTCTGGAAGACGATCAGAATACTTCCACGGCCTCTTTAGCCAGTCGTAAGAGGTGATTAATGAGGTTGTGGCAGGTGGACAACCAGTGTAAAATGTTATCAAATAGTATGAGAAGTCATAAAAAAAACGTAGACGGATTGTCCCATTTCAGATGTGCGTGGCAACATCAGGTAATAAGAAATAAGGTAGTTAGATGGGGAGAAGGCCTGAAGAATATAGCCTGTGATACCAGACAAACAGTTTGTGCGGTTGCTGTTTCACCAGTTATGTGTACAGGTCTACCCAACACTTGTAGTGTTAAACAGTATAGGGATATCATATCTGAACTCTAGGAGGAACTTGCGTATAGGTGCGAAATATAGGTTTAAATTCAGAATAGATACGTGGAATGTTGAAACGTTAACTAGTAAAAGTAGATAAATATTAGAAGTATTGAATGGGAGGATAATCAATATTTCTTGTATGCAGGAAATTAAGTAGAAAGGGAAGAAAGCAAAAGAAAGAGAAAGAGAGAAAGAGATGGTTATAAAATAAAATATTCAGGTAAGACTAAAACAAGGAATGGTGTAAAAGTACTAATGGGTGCGGAGGTAAAATGTAAAGTAGTAGACGAAGTACGGAAAAGTGATAGTACAATTAATTTTTGGAGAAGAATCTTGAATATAGTAAGCGCTTATGCTTCACAAGTAGGTTATCTTTCACAAGAAAAAAACAAATAATTGTTTTGGCATGAAATGAATGAGGTGATGCAAGGAATAACAAGTAATGAGGATGCAGTAATTAAAGAGGATATTAATGAACATGTCAGTAGTGAGAGGAGAAAATATTAGAGTTTATATGGAGGTTATGGTTTTGTAGAGGGAAATAAGGTTGGAGATAGAGTAATATATTTTACATTATCATATGATCTTTCAGTAATCAATACCTATTTTAGGAAGACACAAGAGTATTATATAACTTATAAGAGTGGGGTACAAGATTACAGATTAATTACCTTATATGGAAGAGAAAGTGTAAATCAAGTAAAGGATTGTATAAAAATCGCTAGCGATGATGTAATAACGCAACATAAATTGATATTAGTTGAGTTGTAGTATAATGAGAAGAATGTTTACAAAAAAAAATAACCCAGGAAGAGAGACTAAGATTCAATGGTGGAAAATTGACAGAGGACAAAGAAAAGGAGTTTTCAAGTAGGTGAAAGAAAGGGTGGTGTGAAAATTGAGAGTAATATAAATTATGTGTGGAAAAGGATTGCTTTTCCATACATAATTTTGACCCTTATATTTTTGATGAATCATACATATTGATATATGTATTATAATATGTTATAATATTTACAAAAATGGGTGGCTAAAAATCTTACGCAAACAATCTAAAATTAGAAAATTTAATATTTCATTAGACATTAGTTTTTAAATGTATATGCACATGATTATATATTTATAACTTACATGATTGGTTATATTCAAGTTTCTTACGATCAGTGTTAACCTTTTTTTTTATGTTATCAGCAATACACCCACTGCCCTGGAAGCCTATCAAGCAGTACTTGGGGCAGACGATTAGTGTTATCCTACGTGTGTGGATTCTGTTCAACTAATAAATGATAAGAAGAAAATATGTTGTGTTTTGTAAAGAGAGTACTTGGAGTGATTTATATAGACCAAATTTATAAAAAGAATGTTATATCAAAATATCAATTAGAATGATCTACATGCATGTAAATAAATACCAAAAAACAGGGTTCAAAAACAAACATTGCTTTGAAAGTTTGAATTGAAAAAATTACAAAAATGGGCAGGCAACTGTTCCTTTGAAAGAAAACACTTATAGTAATATTGAACTGAAAGAACTAGTGGTCATCTTAGATAGTTTTGGGCTGACAGAATCAAGGATGATTTAATTAAATACACTCAGTAAATAACAATAAAAGATAACGTGGTTAGAGACACATAGAGGAATTTAGTAAAGGGTACAAATGTCTTTTAAGGACCGTTAAACCTGGAGAAGATTTTTAAATCTTAATTTAAATTTAATTTATAAATAAAAATAAGACTTTTAATTAAACGTATTAATTTATCATGTGCATATATAATTTAATCATAAGTTAATAACACAATACAAGTTACAACATGAATTACATTATATATCACTTCAAAACTTCAATATATTTTTAAGTAGATCAAATGTGTATATCATACTTACAATTGGCTTTACAGTTTTTGAACGTTATAATTATAATAATTATAAAAAAAGCAAAATCTCTTATACTTTTTTCAGAGCCCATATTCACTGTCATGTTTGTATTGTTAAAATGATACTTTATTACAACACAACTACTTTTGTCTTAGAATATATGAATCATGAAAAAATGTGGTCTCTAGTAAACAATAAGGAACTTGGACATAACTGTTTGCGTAGGTGAATAAATATCGTAAATATACGAAAATTTATGATTTACATTTTTTCAAAATGAAAATAAAGTTTGAGTAAATAATAAATAAATATTATGTTACAGTAATTTTAAACGAGCTTATTCTATAATAATGTGTCAGAAGCATTCAATTTCTGAACTAAGTTTATATTATTGTATGATATTATAATATATGTATTTAGAAGTTAACCTTTTAGGTATATCAATATTATTATTCTTAATGTAGGCTGCCTTCAAAATGAATTTTTTTTAATCATTTTGTACATAATAAATACTAATAAAAATGTATTTACTATCACGAAAATCATGATTTACACTACATTTTTTAATTATTCTATATAAAATTTAATAAATTAATTAATAAATATATATTAAAGTGGTGCTTATTTTTTGAGTTTTGGATATTGATCAGGACACCCTTAAATATTATTTCAATACATATAATAGTAATGTATATAATATTTAGTTAACATCAATTATGTTTGAGACATGCCACAAAAAAGTTTAAATTTTGCTTGTAAGGGTAGTTTTTGAGGTTTTTACAGTTTTCAAACGAAATAAAGCAGATATAATAAAAATAAATAAAATATAAATTATAGATTTTTTAAAACTCTTGAATATTTGTAATATATAAATTTTTCCTAAAACGTAAACTTTCGAAATGAAATAGAAACTTTGAAATTATTTAAGTATTACTAATATTTTATTTTAATTCATTATTTACAATATATCTCATTTGAAATTAGAATTAACAAAATATGATATTATAGAAGGTAGAGTTCAATAAAGTTATAAAAGAAGTTTGTTAGATATATTTTTTAAGTACGAAAAGTACTTTAAGTAGAAAAATGTATTTAAACATTACACAATTTAATGTAATAATAAACTGAATAGGATTTGTACTTTGTTTTATATTTTGTGATAATACGAGTTTATGTAATACATTTATTTTGGATTTAATATATATTTGTGTAAAATAATCTATAAATATCTAAATTTTGTCTAAATTGGCGAAATTATTCACGATGAATGTTGTGCTGATGTCTCAAGTTTTGTCAAATAAACCAAAATATCGATAGCTTATGAAGTAAATTATTATCATTATTTATTTAGTTCAGTATGAACATTCGTGTGAACGATACGTTTTACAGTTATTAATAAACAATTTATCAGTTTTAATATTGTAGCTTTTAAATATTTAGATATTTAAATTATTTATAATTGTCAAGCTTTTGCGTTTTTAAAATAGTTTAAAAAAATAATTTGCGTGATTCAAAGCACATATTTTTAATTGGATTTCTTTCGAACCAAATAATTGGAAGTAAATTGCCATCAAGAAACCAAGTTTTATCTATACTTTATTTTAATATGCGGGAAATTTGATTAAATATGCATGAAAGTGCTACATTAGTTATACAAGAAACACTAATATTTTGGTGTTTAGCACGTATCCCAACGAGTAAAAAATAGTATTGTGTTAAAAAATTAGAAGACATATCATGAATAGAGATGTTTACAAAAACTGGAAAAGAGGAAAACTAATACGCAATTGGAAAAAAATTCAAATTTTGTTGCAAATTTAAATGATTTATTTGACATAGCACATTTGAATGCTTTAAATTTAATGAAAATTGAAGAAGACAAAGATTTTTTAAATACTCAGAGACAAAAAGGTTGACCTGGATGTATGGTGTCGACAAAAAGTTATTCACACAAGAAAAGAATTTAAAAAAAATGTATAAATACAGAAAATGAAAGAAAAAAACGAGCTATTTACGAATCAAATACTACATGTAAGTATTTAATCGATTAATAATTTTTTATATTATATTTTACAAAGTTTAGTATATAATTAAATTATATACATTTTAGATGGAAAAAATTAAATATTATACTCGGCCAATAGTACTGACAATTCGGAAGTTGAGGAAGATTTAATTAAAAATTTCCAGAGCCTATTTAACAAATATTTCGAGACATGCAGAGGAAATGAAGACCTAATTACAGAAAGACTTGCTGTTATGCTTGATAAATGCAAAATTAATGACCGAGATGCTGTTCATCTCTTATTTGCTACTGCGGATTCATTGGAAACGATACTAATATGATAATCATAAATAGGTCATCAATTCTGCGCTTTCGATTATGACTTAGAAAGCAGCGTGCTGAAAAAAATCGTAGAGATTATAATTTAACTAAAGATGAAATAGTTGTTATACATTGGGATGGAAAGCTCCTTCCCGCATTAACGGGTAAGACAAAAGTAAATAGGTTTCCTGTAGTTGCTTCTTTTAACGGGCGTAAACAACCATTAGGTGTACAAACATTAAATACTTCGACTGGAGACCACCAAGCTAAGGCAGTATACCAAACACTCGATGATTGGTGTATAATAGAACAAGTATAAGCATGATGTTGCGATACTACATCATCAAACACAGGTAGTCTAAAAGGAGCGTGTGTTTTATTAGAGAGATTATTAGAACGCGATATTTTATACTTACCACGTCATCATATTTATGAATTAATATTAAGGTGTGTTTTTGATGAAAAATTTGGAATAACGTTGGGTCCAGGTGTATAAATCTTTAAGGAAATTCAAACTGTCTAGACTAATATAATTTCCAATAATTTTGAACCGGGTATAAAAAATAAATATGTAATGGAATGGTTAAAAGACGTCCAAAATGATATTCTTTTGTTTTCTCATAATTGTCTTAAAGAAAACCACTTTAGAGAAAACTATAGAGAGTTATTGGAATTGACAGTTATTTTTCTAGGAGAGGTTCTTTCTCGTGTAATTTCTTTTAGATTACCTGGAGCCAATCATAATGCTAGATGGATGACTAAAGCCATTTATAGTTTAAAAATATATTTATTTCGTAATCCATACCATTTAACCCAGCATGAAGAAATAGCTATAAAAAGTATTTGTATTTTTATAGTTCGTTTTTACATCCAAGTTTGGTTTGACGCACCCTTATCTTTTTAAAGCACCATTTCAAGATTTAAATTTCCTTAAAAATCTTTTGAAGTGCAATTTAATTGACAATAAAATATCAAAAATTGCAATTAAAAATATGTGGAATCACTTATGGTACTAATCATGTAAATCCTTCACTTTATCTTTTTTTAACAAAAATATAAGCGTTGACACAAAAAGAGAAATTCTAAAAACATTAAAAAATGAATATATTTTATTTGAAAATATCAAACGTTATATAAAATTACCAAAATATGCTAATGAAATTTCAAATAAAGGGATTGAAAATTTTATGTGTGAAAGTTAAAACTAATTATTCAAACGATTTTCTATTTATACCGACTTTTTAAATATAGATTCATCTAATTAGGAATGTATTGAATATTTTATATAAGCTTTAACATTGATAAAAAAAATACCAGTTACTAACAATGTCGCCGAGAAAGGGGTAAAGTTAATGGAAGACTACAATGAAAAAATTACAAAAGATGAACACCTAAATTAATATTTATTGCAAGTCGTCTATGATTATCTTAAACAATTTCCAGATCATAAAAAAGAAACATTAAAACAAAATATGAATTGAAAAATAAATAAAATAACAATGTATTATAATATTAAATTGTGGATATGTATATTATATGACATGTATAGAAAATTTCCTAGTTAAATAAACATTTTCGTTTACGTTTTAGGAAAAATTTACATATTACAATTACATTAGAATTTTAAAATATCTATAATTTATATTTTATATTTTTTTATTGTAATTACATTATTTCGTCTGAAGACGGTGAAAAATTCAAAAATACCTTTATAAGCAAAATTTAAACCCTTTTGTGGTACGTCTTTAACTTAATTAATGCTAACCAAATTTTGTATACATTACTATTGTATATATTGAAAAAATATCTGATTGTATCTCAATGATAATTCTAAAAAAAAACCAATTTCTATACTTAAGAACCATCCTAATATATATATATATACACACACACACATAAATATATAAATATATATTGTTGTATAATTGAATAGCATTTTAGACTTTAAGTGATAAATAAATTGCGTTGTATAAATATCCAATGATTATTGAAACCTATGAAATCACTAAAGATAATTTTTGATCATTTACTATAACTTTGTCTGAAGTAAATAAATTATATTTGAAAAAGAAATTAATTGAATATTATACCACTTCAAACTAAAAAAAATGTTGTTTGCAATTTGCCAGATTAATTTTGAATAGAGACTATGCTTGTAAACTAAAGAGGAGATTTTTAATCCGGCATTTGATAATAATCAATTCAGAATAAAATTTATTGTAGATACGTTGATTACAATGTAACTTACCTAATACTATGCTATAACAACTTAATTTAAAATCATTAATCACCAAACATTCGCCGAACTGTGAAACGGCTTGAGTCGCTAGGGTTTTCCTTTGTTTTGTTTGATACACAACTACAATATTTTTTTTTTTTTTTGTGACAATGTGGAAAGTATATTTTTGAAATAAAAATATATTCGTATATAGGCCAAAAAAAAAGTCAATTTTAAATTTTTAAAACAATTGTTTATATTTTAACAGGCAGTATATACGCAAAGCATTGAAACCACACAAAAGAAGAAAAAAAATTAGAAATACGGGGCATAAAAAATGTATAAATAATATTGAACGGCAAGATGCCTACATATATACTTTTATGTATAAATAATACCTGAACCTGCCACGAGAAAAAAACGAAGTTCTACTTGATATTTACACCTATAATATATAACAAATAATAATATATTTATAATCATAAAAAAATTCTCGTTTTTTCTTTAATTTAACATCTGGTATAAGACGATGACAAAAAAAAAAATAACGTCGGTAAGCCTGACGAAAAATAACGCGTTCCGTTGGTGCATACACGGGTACAAACGAACAGTATTCTAAATAAATAAAATAAAATAATTCACAATAATAGTGTAAATCATATATCTATAAGTCAATTGTGAATCTGAGTATTCAGCTAGTTAATTTATAAATGGAGAATCCAATTATGTTTGATATTCCATGGTTCGAAAAATACCATTATAGGTACTACTACAAATCAATTATATTTATACATTTAGTAAATTTTATTGTATTTATTAGCAGTCAATCTATATGAAGTTTTAACGTTTAAGTATAAAATGGTATATTATATATTATGGTATATAATACCATAAACAATTAGGATCAAATTACTATTTTGCCTTAAAATATATAAATAATGATATTTTTTGAAAATTTGGATCTGTTTAATTTAAATTTTAAATTTTAAAATTTCTTAATTATTTTATCGTATAGCTGCTATACTATAGCATAAAGGAAACGAATTTGAAGGTATATTAGCAACTTGTTTGTTGAACCAGATGTTTAAATAATTTAGGCTTTATCATACAATAGATTAGTCATACAAATTACTATTTGTTAATTGTTAACTCTTAACCATATTTTGTAGAAACGTGGTTCAATTGAGACAAACGCTGATATTAATTTCGATTTTAACATATCGAACGAGCCGATGTCAAAAAATATTTCACCAGTACGGACAATTAAGTGGAATGTATAAATAAATTTAAAAAATATTAATAAAATTAAAAAAATATGTTTTGCAAAACCTATAACAACTATGAAATTTAAGTTATGAATATAATAACGTCCTTCCTGGCGTTATAAATACAAAAATATAATTTATAAAATAAATGCCACACGATGAATTAATATTAATAAAATATTTTGTATCACTGCCTGTGAGAAAAAATCTAAAATTTGTCACTGAGTATTTATAACAAATATATTATATAATAAACAAAGATTTTTTTATACTACTTTTACCTTTTTTTTTTTTTCTGTTTGAACCGAGAACCGAGAGGGTCCTGCTTATCACAATACTACCACTCGGCCCCCATCGTTTATTAATCAATTAATATACAAATACAATTTTTAGATTAGCCCCGGTCAACCGAAGTTCTTTAACATAATGCCATAATCCGAAATAATCAAAAATAATTTTAATAGCACCAATCTGATATTCATTCTTGATTTCAGCTGTTCTTGGCGGCCCGGTCTTCTTCAACGCCCGCCAGCCTGGAATCTCGTGCGAATTCTTTCTTCCTCGCTTCATTCATCTCTCTCCTTCTCGGACAGGATACTTTCCACCATGTTAATTAGACTTATTCTTGCGCTCTTGACAGCATTTCTTATCTGAGGGACACGTTCTGCCCAGCCGACAGGTCCGCTACTCTTACCTATATATATATATACAAACTACAAAAAAAGCAATTGCTATTCCATTATATTCATTTCTTTCTGTTGTTTTCAAGTGTAAAATTGAACTAGAAAGTAAACAATTTCTAGTTAAATAGTAGAATTGTTGTAACAGTCAACAAAATTGCTGTCACCTGTATACCTATCAACGATTATAAGTATGACTCATGCTATCAATCATTATGTCATAATGTTTATATTGTCCGCTGTAAAAAGTGTACACGTGAATTCAGTGATTGGTAAATACTGAAAATAGAGACATAATTTCTGCAATACGTCTCGCAATACGCAATATGTTTATTGAAATAAAACCAATTGTATGTAGAATTTAGATTTATTATTTTATTTTAATTAATATACAAGTTTCTTAATTCGCCAATATATTAATAGAATAACCATTAAAATAAACAATAATTCATATATTTCACGAAATTTTTCTCATAAATATTTAATAATCAATATTGTCCTTATTTGTAAAATAGTATTTGTGTACATACCAATAACGTTTAAAACTTTTACAATCAAGTACATACAATACTCTTTGATCAAATCTATAATGCCATAAGTAAGTAATAATAATTAATTTCTTTTGTTGTTAGATAAATATAATTTTTATAGCACCACCATTTAATTAATTATCTTGTATATTTTTAAAATTATAAATTACATATTTCTTGCTATGATCACAAATGGCATTATTGCATTCAACATCATAATTAATCCAATAAAATTTAGCAGAAATTTTATTATATATGGTCTGATTTTTCATCAAATTTAATTAAATTAAATAATTTACTTCTACAAAAAATATATATAACCTAGAGTCCTTGAATTATCATAATTTATAGTTTACCAAAAAACCATAAACCACAAGATTATTTGACATAAACAGTGTTCAACTCCAATGTTCCAACACAAATTATAGCAACATGTTCAGTAAAAGTATGTTTAATCTTCAATTAACTCAATAGTATTCGATAAAAAATATTATACGCTATACTTAATTTAAAACAATTTATTCATTAACTTATATTATGTAAATAAATTCAAATTCTAAATTGAAATTTCAGATCATGGTATTTAAAATAATACATAACCTAATTTTGGTGTTCATGTTAATGATTTCTTCATTGTTAAAGAAAAACAAAAGCATTAATAATGTTTACAATTTATATGGGTCAAATTTTCGGTAGAAATGCAATGGGATTTTTGAAAAATGTATTAAGCTACCACTTAGTGTTTTTCACATAGCTTATTATATTTACAAAATGAATATCATAACACAGAAAAAATTATGTGTGTAAGTATGAGTAATTTTTTTTTGAAAGATTTGAGGTTCTGCACTAATATTCAAATGCCGATCCTGACACTACCGCTTTACCACTCCACAAACGAAATCCACCATTCCAAAAATCCACCACCAGAAATATCGATGCCATCATAACATCCACCAATTCACTGCTTCACGGTCACAGACTCCGACGTTATTTCACTCTACTTTAACTATACATATACATATATATATATATTCATAATAAAATCGTTATAAAGTAATTTGATGAAATTAGTTATATCGTCTTAAGACAACAGTTAATCTGGGTATGCACGTGCTTTTAAGTATAATGATATTTGTTTAAATTATTCAACAACCAATGGGATGGTAATCTTAGATTTTTCAATAAAGCCTTCTATATACTTCGCTTCAAATGTTAAATATTCTCACTTCATTGAGGTTAAATTATATGCGGCACTCGCCATAGATTATTGATTTTATAACTAAAAGACCTACACCACGATAGTTATATAATTAAAACTATTATTTTAAACGTATTAAAAAATATTTGTTTTTCATATTCTTGAGCTCTCCACATAAATACAATTATTCAAAATGAATAAACATTTACATTTTAAAATAATCAAATTAAATGTGCTGGATTTTGATAATGGAATTATGGAGTGGTGAGTTTTGGTTTTGGAAAAGTTGAGTGATTGTGCTACAATCCACATTTATATACTAAGCTTAAGCAATATTACTATTAATCGTATCAATAAGTATGTGTTACTCAATTAACTGTTATAATATCCTTTTAAAAATGATATAATTACAAAATTCAAAATTTTGTTTTCAGTTATTGTAATCTCTCAGTATTAGTATTTAAAAATGTATTTTTTTTTTTTTTTTTGATATTGCATTTCAATGGGAAATTACGAGATATTTTTCGACCATTTCTTTAAAAATGCTTTATAATAATTATTTATTTAAAAATAAATATTTTAATCTAATATTAAAATATAATTCAATTATAAAAACACTTTTATGATATTAACTCACTTATATAAATGTATGTATGTTTGAATATGTGTATTCTATTATTTAGCTCTAAAAAGACAAATCAACAAATTTGAAATTGACAATATTGAAAATGTACTATAAGTAGTTCTAATAAATATCTTAAAATATTATTTACGTGCATGTTTAAAGAAACCTATTATTTAAAAAAATATAATTGTTAGTTCATGAAAAACTTCCTTACTTAAAAATATTTTTTTCTAAAATTCTAAAAAAAATAGTTTTATTATTAAAATGATATAATGCAGAATATTTTACGACCATTGGTATTAACAGAAGAACTTTTGTAATTTATATCTTATATTACTTAGTAAAGAATTAATTATTTTTTTAAATTTATCACATGAAAACAATTGTAGTATAATATCAATCGGAAAGGAAATATGGGATTTTATGGGTAGAACGAAATTAATGACATAATTTTTGTCTCATACTTATCATCAGGGCTCGGAAGTTGTAGCACTAAAAATGTTACTTTTTAGCTCTTAAATATGCACATAAAAACTCCAAAATATGCGCTATAAATAGTACGAAAAATCAAAAAAATATGCAATTAACTTGAAAAAATTATAGTTATAATTATAATTTTTGTAATTTTATAATTTTATAAAAAAATTTAAATGTAATTTTACAATTTTATAAATTTGTTGGGCTCATAGATGTCTGGAACTGTCTGGACTGGTTGAATTATTAACAGTTAACAAAAATGTTAAATTATTTAAATGTTTGTATAAGTGTACTTATAGTTAAATTATTTCATATAATTAGCTTGGAATTACACTGGATTATTAATTGTTTTCTTACATTTTCGAACTTAAAAAATCTGTGATTATCTGATAGTAAAGTTTTGTAAGTAGAAAATGACCTCTCAACGTCAACGGACGTTATTAGTAAGTTCTTAAAAAAATACCAAGTCGTTACTATTTAAATCTTCAGGCAGCCCGTCTAGATTTCTTGATGTTTCTTCGCCCGTTAAAATATTAGATATTTTTATTAATGCTGACAAACCACCATTTTTTTCAAGAACTTGGTGTAACTTTTTGTTCACAGCTTTTCCATTCTGATCACTCAAAGTTTTGAAGTTTTTTTTAATATCTTGAACTACTTCAACTGACTTCGACAATGATAAATTTTGCTGTTGTAAATTATAAATAGCTGTAGTCAATTTAACAAAGTTTGATATAATATACATAAGATTCTTTTCTAAACCAGGTTTTACAATATAGTGTTGTGCATCTCTAATACTAATTGCTTCGTTTTTATCTAACATGGAAACAATATGTTGTGTAATCCTGAAATTCTCACAATAATAAACTACGGCATATATCCAACTTTCCAACGGGTGAAAATTGGCTCTGGGATAATCTCATGTTTGGTGCTTCTGATTTAAATAGTAGTAAACAACTAAGTGTTTTTCTGAATATTTTTTTTCAGACTCACACTCATTTTCACATTCAAAATGATTTTTTCGACAGTATTATATTGAGCTCTTACTCCTTCCGCAACCCTGTGAAGTCCATGAACGGCACATGTTACAAGAATCATTTTTGTGTGAATTGATTTCAGAACTTCACCTGCTTTTACCATGTAAGGTGCGGGGTCGGATAAAAATAAAAGCACGTTTCATGGTGATTACCACCTGGCCATAGTATATTCATTGATTTATCCAAAAATTTTCAGATGATAAAATGGTTAGCTTTATCCAATTCATCAGAATTAAGTAAAAAAATGTCACCTGCACAATATTCTTTAAGAATACCAACAATTACATTTGCAATGAAACGATCCTCTGCATTAGTCGTCTCATAAATATTGACCCAAATTTTTTTGTCAAAAATATTTTCTCTGATTGCATTTATGGTCTCCGTGTAAATATCATCTACAAATTTTCCGTGTAATGTGGCCTCGCATGAAATTTCATTTTTTGTATATATTTCTAAAAAATTTTTAAATTTTGGATTTGATAATTTGTTTAATGGAATGTTTGAGGAAATAAGAGCTTCACACAAATCTTTATTAAATAATGATTTTTCAGAGATGTTGACTGTCATTAATTGTTGTTTTCTTTGTGGTTGTGCTTTACATCGATTAACGCCCTTTAGATGTTTGTCAGTTTTTAAATGTTGAGACATATTGAATTTTTTATCGGAATTTACATTAGTTTCACTAATTTTACAAAATCAAATACTCGAATTGATTGTAAAAATATGAGAACCGAATTCATCAACATAACTACGAAGGTGATTTAATAATGGTTTTTTTTCTTTAGGTATTTTAAGTGATTTTGAAACATAGGAATACTCAGTCAGTATAGTTACAATACTCGACCAGTAACTACGCTCTGAGGATGGACTCTGAAATGAGTCCGATACGTCAGCCCAAAACTACATACATTGATATATCTGAAAACATTGTCAGACATAAAATATCAATTAAATAACAATTAGGTATAATACATTTACTTGTAAATTTATAGCGTTCTTTAATCTCTAGATATTAACGAAAGACTACACAATAATATTTACTACCTATGCCTCCAATATTTATGAGTTGATCTAGATATCCAATGGAAATTAGTTAAATTATAATTAAATTGTTATTAAATATCATATATATATTTATAATTAAAAAATTGTAATACTTATATAAAAATAAAATAATATATATTATACATAGCATATCTATTTTACAAGTAGCATATCTATAAAATAAAAGGTATAAGTATGTAGAATGATGAAAATTTCATCCTAGATGAGATGAAAATTACAGAAATCATTCTAAAAAAAATTATTACTATAAAAATAATGATAATTACAATAAAATTGTAACAGTTGAATATGAAAATCAATGGGCCTAACTCCAACGTGCAAAATTTTGAAAAACGGGTTTTGATGGCAAATATTTTGCAGAAATGCAAATTAATCAATTTAGATGAATATACTACAACGCATAAAAAGTTTTGACGAGCAATAGATCGAATGATCTAATTATAAATTAGATATTATTTATAATTATAAATTAATAAATATTTCATAATCTATGAAATAATCAAAACCGATTTGGTGGTACTATGATTTTGTTAGCAGATGGTTTTTGCCAAACAATGACAGTGATTCCATGGTCAACGCTAGCAAATAAACTAAATGCATGTTTAAGTTAATCTGTAACTATGAAAACACGTCAACACAATCAAATTAAGTATGGAGCATGTCCATATTGACATGCTCTATTTAGTATTGAGTTGCAGAAAAACCAATGTGGAGAAATGTTTTCAAAATTATTTCTAGGTATTGGCAATGAAAAATCCCCATTGACAGTTTGACTGGCTGCATTAAATTCCCCTTAGATTTTTGACAGTTCACTGAATTAACGACCAAATCTATTCAAATACTTTTTCCAAATATTTTTTAAAACAACAGAAATTGTATTTTATTAATTGCAAAAAATGTTGATGTTGACAGATTTAAGGATTCAAAGTGAAATGGCTAGTGAATTAATGACGTACAAATCAGTGGATTCGGTTCCTAGCTAAAATCATGTTATCATTTATACAACTGAAATTTTAAATTCACTGGAATTTACCAGGATGCCACCTTACAATTTAAAATTGAATGTTGGATCAAAAATCTTAATAATTTGTACTTCCGACTGCAAAATCTGTGATTTATAATTTTTAGTTTTTATACTCTCAGTATATTAAATAAAATTAGGGTGTACCTTTTTTTTAAGGTCTTTATGAAATATTTGTTTGTGGGCGGCCCTGATTTCGACCGACATACCATTCGACTTTAAACGCTTGCAATTTTCGTTGCGGCTTGCATTCGCAAAGATAATAGACAAATTACATGGGTAGTCATTGAGTGTTTGCGACATTAATAATGAAAAATTAATGTTTTTCGTATGGTCAATTGTATGTCGCCTGTTTTTGTGTCGGAAAACCATCAGCTTTGTTTGTTTACGCGCCAGACAACAAAACAATAAATGTTGTGTAACATAAAGCATTGCGATGAACTAAATGGTGATGTCATAGCAAACCTATCAAAACAATGTATTTCATTGTTTTGATTGTTAATTTTAACTTCGAAAATGAAATGTGAATAAAATGTCTTGATATTCATTGAGATTTAAAATTTAAATCACATTTCTATTAGTTTTTCACAAAACAATAAAAAAATGTATTGAAATTTGGACAAGACAACGTCTGTCGGACTATATATATATATAATAAATATATGTAAAATATTTATAAAAGTACAGCATAAACAAACATTTTTTTGATTTAAATTAGAAATTAACATATTATTTGATAACGTACATATAAAATATAAACATAAGTACATAGAATATTGCACTATAATAAAAATTACATTATAATTCACTTTCATAATTCAGTATATTTTAAGAAAGATTAAATGTGTACATTTTACTTACAATTGGCTTTAGAATTTTCATGTTTTAGAATTAAAATATTATTGTAAATGTAAAAACGTTTATAATTTTTGTGGGACTTATTTTCTCTGTCTTTTTAGTAATGTTAATACGATACTTTATTACAATAATACAACAACTTTTGGCTTAGAATATGTGAATCACGAGAAAATAAGGTTTTGCATAAACAAAAGCAAATCATACATTACTATTTACGTAGATGAATAAATAGTTTGAATATAATAAATGTATAGTGTATATTTTCTATAATATTAAAAAAATTAACTATTAAGGAATTATATCGAAAATATTATTTTTTATAGCCCATTGGTCATATTAACGTATTTACGTATTTATATAGTTAATTTTATACGTTTGAAGAATGTGCTACGAATTAGTGTTTTTAATTCTAATCGATTTGTCTGATAGTAACTTGTGAAAATGAATGCTATTAAATTAAAATATTTAAGACTAAATAATTATTATAAAAATGAAAAATTAATTTTTATCAATAAAGAAGTATGAATAAAAGAAAAAAAGTAAAAAGTAAAAACAATATGCAATAAAAAAAAATTAAAAAATTAAAAATTTAAGAAATAAAGAAATAAAGAAGAAGAGAAACAAAAGAATTAACGAATAAAAATAAAATAAAAAATATAAGTTAATATTCGTAAATAAAATAAAAATATATATAAATGTATATTAAAATATAGAAAAAAGCAAATGAGTATTACGTTGATTAAAAAAAAAGAAAGTGTAAAAGTTGTTGTATATGTGCGTTTATTTAAATTGCATAAATAAATAAGACATTTTTAGTAGATATATTAATAAAGATATTGTCTTATATCTCTATGCATTTTTTTTTAATTAATTTTAACTTTTAATTTATTCCTCAGTTGTTTTATTTTATTTCTATTACCCTGATGATGACATTTTATTGAAACCGGTAGTAGTAAACATACATTTACAACAACTTTTATATTTTCTTTTTTCTTTAATCAACATAATACTCATTTGCTTTTTTTGAATGTTTAAGTATACATATAATCACATTCATTCATTTGTTTAAATATATATATTTTTTAATTATTATTGTTAATTGTTAATTGTTGAGTATTTTGTTTTTTTTGTTTTGCTCCCCCCTGCTGTTTCAAAATCCTGGCTACGCCACTACTTATATAAATTACACAACTGCACATAAATAAAAATTCATGTAGATAACTATTTTTCGTTGCGCCGATCGTATATGTAATCGTTGTGAACATTGTTGTTCGTACACCCGTATTAATAATAGTTCACAAATCGCACAACCACAAAAAATACATGTTTTAATCCGCCTTTTGTAATTATTCTCAGTGTGTTACATGTAACTCGAGTTCAAGTGTTTTAAGTAAAATATTATTGCACGTTAATCGCAATCATATAGTTAACAGAAAATCATATTAAAATCAAAAGTTATTTATGTTTTTTCACTTTGTATAGTTAAATTTTTAACACTTTTTTGTCACAATGATTTGTTGTTTGGTTTTTTTACTTTCGTGTATTTAATTTCAGCTGCTACAATTGCGAGTACTAAATTATTATTATTGTAATTAAAATTTTTTTTTTATAGTTTGTCAAACCAGGGACTGTAACCGAATACAAAAGAAACTGTTCTCAAACTGATTCCTGAGAGTATTTAAGTAAACGCAACCGATATCGGATCTTATATTTTTTATTTATTTATTTATATTTATTTAATTATTTATCTATTATAACTTGTACCGGAACCAGAACAGTATAAAGTTATAAATTAACATTTTCGGTTCTTTTGGGTTCCTAACAGTTCTCAAATTTAAAATTACCTAGATTTTTTGAAGATTAATTTCTATATATTGGTTCAACTCGATATTTTAAAACTGTAACTGATATTTTGACATAAAACAAAAATTTAAAAACCCATTGTAAAATTTATACATTCCTCACTAATCTCAGAATCCAAAATATTCAAAATCAAATTATCATTAATTTTATTAGAAGATTATTAGAGAAATATTCTCACAAGTGATTGTGTAAAAGTCTTATACATTTCTCAAAAAAGTATGAAAATGTATAAAACTTTAATAATCAATCAGACTAAGTAATAATTGGTACTATTACTTGTAAGCTGAAGATGACTAAGCAAATTATTATACCTTTAGTAATTACTCCACAGTAGAATTGATAAATTATCACTTTTTAAACCTAATTTCTACAATTTTAAGATCTGGTTAATACCGGTATTCACCGGAACCGACATTTTTTTTTAAGAATCGAACCAATCCCAGAACCGATAAAATCATTAAGGTTCCCTGGTTCCTTGTTCAAACTATTCTAATCATTACGGGAAACCTTATGAAAGATCTCACCACTTTCTCGTCATCACCCTCTCGTCATCGTCGATGGAATATGGTAGTGACTCGCACAATCGAAACCAGTACGCCCGCGAGTTCGGCCGGATAAATGTGTCCGCATTATGTGAGGCACACACTATTATGCAATATTTTTCAATTTTGTTTTATTTTCAGGCAAATTTTTGTTACGTGCGCGTCAACCGACCGAGTATCATTGTCTCAAATAAAGAGTGGTTTGTAATACATGATTATTGTTGTACTACCAATTGTTCTTTGTCGACTGAATTCATGTATCCCGATTTCCCTTACAACATGAATCGCAACCAAAAACCGCCAAAATTGTAGGATTTATTGCGACGCAAACAATATAATTGCTATTACCTAATTTGTATTCAACTGTACCATACCATTTTCTTTTGTGTTAAACTAGCTACTTATTTGTATTATTATTATTAAATACCTTTAATTAATTGTAAAATGCCGATCTATTAATAGTGTCACCTGCAATAAAATATTGTTATTTTTATTTATAACTTCAAATGTTATTACTATAATTATTATTCTCATACATTTTAATACTCTTGAGCTCACACAAGTCAAATCCTCACGACGTTAGCAGGTGAATAATTTACAGGATAAAACGAAATATTATTTTTCGTGCCCGGTTCGTTCAATGGTTTTGTAAAATGGTAGTTAGGTAATGCATTTATAATACACCAGAAATTTTTTCAGTCAAACTAAAACCTATAGTTCTGAGTAAATAATAAAAAAAAATCATTTATTCAATTTGTTTAGTTGAATGAATATCGTATCCAAAAAACAAATATTGTTTATGATGAAAATGACGTTTATGAATATTTTAGATCGTTGATATCACCAAATTCATAAACTAATAATTCGATTATATTTAATAATAAAATATGAAAATTATCAAGCAACGTAATAATTATACATATAAATATATATATATATATATCAAATTCTATAAAATACATATTTGAAATTTTTAGTTTATTATTATTCGTTGCTAAATTTATACATTTCTTTAAAAACACTAACAACATTTGAACACAAATTAACATAAAGATTTCAATGTATATGCATATCAACTGGTCTTTGTAAATATACATGACACTAAAAAATATACTTTTTTATTGAAACATAGACAAACGACAGTGTTATGATCAGTTGTTTGTTATGAGTATTATACTTTTCATGATTAGTTCTATAAGAACAACAATCACAGATTTATTAAGCAGGAAGAATTTAAATTTTGTTTTCCGTGTGCTCAATTAAATATTTAATTTTTTTAATGTTATATATATATTAAATATAAATTAATTGACTACTTTCAACCATAGTATAGTTGACAATGTTACTAGTTACTAGTTTCTAATTTTTTTTAAAAAAATTAATTTTAAAGTGACACATTTATTCATTATTTATATATGTATATTAGTGCTTTCGATTTGGTACGTGTATTGATTACTTATATGCCTTACATGTCATACTTACATGAACTTAATGGTCCTTTCATTTTTGTCAACAAAATCATATTTTTAAAAAATCAAGTACATATATAAACATTTTTTTTAAAGAAATAAATAATTTTTTTCTATACTATGTTTAAATTCCTTTCACATTATATTGTTATAGTTATAAACTATATATATTACGCTTTTTAAAACAAAGAAAAAAAGTACAAATGAATGATGACACTAATGTTAAATTTATATATTTTTTTAAATTTATATCTAAGATAAAAATATAAATTGTATGCATATAAAATTGATTACTATCTTCAAATGATTTTTTTTTTAAATTTCCAATTATTTTTATAAAATTGCAATAAATTATTGTACACACTAAGGTATATTATTCTATAAATATAAAAATATAAAATATATACAACGGGCGAATTTGGATATAATAAAACATGTACTATAAAACATTTATAATAAAAACATGTACTCTTTAAACATTTTATTGACAAATGTATATTGTAACAAGAATCATCCGATGTAAATTTTAGATAACATAAATAACATATGTATGAATATTTCACAAATTAAACATGTTTATAAGTTAACATTAAGTTTTAATTTCCTTTGTTGCTCTAATATATATATTTTTTACTCATCTTTCTATGGAGTTCCCAATTAAATTATTTTTTATTACAAATATACTGTTTAAGAAATAAGGAAAATCTTTAATTTGAATAAATAAATAAATAAATGAATAATTAAATACGTCGATAATACTAACTTACCTGGCAATTTTCAGATTCTGAACACGAATGATGTATAGAGATAAATATGAATATTAAGAATCTTGATAGAAATTTCTTTAAATATGTAATATTTCGAAAAATTATATCTTGTGAAAAGAAATTTTAGGATCACACTTTTCGTTTTTATATATTTTTTGGTTGGCACATGAGATTAATTAATTTAGTTTTAAAAATAAAAATGTTTACAAGCGAACATCTAATATTGAAAAAAAATTATACATGAAAATCAATCATAATTAAATCTTATTGTAAATTATATACTTGATGTTTTATGAAAAAAAAAATATTAAATTAATGTTGTTTTATTTAAATAAGCTTTAAATATATATATACGTATTGATGATTATTTAATAAATATTTAATCAACGTCTAGATCAAGTCACGAAAATTGGAAAGATAAATAATTAGTATCTTTTGTATTTATAGTACTTAGAATATAATATTTTCGTACTTATATTTTTCTTCTTATATACAACTATAGTAATATTGCTTTTGTTAATGTATATCAATAATATCATATCATAAACATAAAGCATAACTTTATTCATTAACTTAAACTCACATATGATCAATTTAATGTCTTGAAATATAATGAAAATATAATATTATAGAGTTAATTATAATTTATTATTTTCTACGTGCAACAAATTTTAATGGTGTACAAACATTTGAATATATTTATCATAATATCAACAATAAGTGATTAATTTTATTATTTCACACCATTAAATATAAGTAATTTTGACCAAATGAACACATTAATTAATGAACTTACTGAATGTATTCAATTAATTGTCATAGTTAGTCGATATGTATTGTTAAACATATACCGTTTTAACCACTAAAAATTCTTTGAAAGCCTTTTTTCAATGGCTGTACTTGCTTATACATAATCAGTCAATGTTTATTAGAAATTTATAATACACGGGTAACAATCAATATTAATATAGCATAACATACAATTGACTTTTGAAAAGTCTTATTACTTTCAATGGTTTTTAAAAGTCAATATAAATCTATTTTATGTTTAAGCAAATTACATTTTACAGATATTGTCATTTTTATAATATATACATAGACGATATAGAAAATTGGTATTTTTGTGATTTAAAAAACATTTAAATGTTTTGATTCAATGATTTAAACATTATTAAGCATAACAAATTATAAAATATTAAATACTTTTTCTAATTAATGTAAATCCATCACCTAAAGGGTCTTAGTAAGCAACGGGGCCTGTAGAGCCACATGAAACACTAATCAATATGAATATAAACAAAAATATGAGTTCTCGTCAATTTTTGTCCGATCTGTTAATTAATATATATAATATATAAAAATTGCTCATTTTCGATTTTTTCAAAAAAAAAAAAAAATATGTCATCGGTCCGATCAGGTCTTGAATTTAATATTTATTTTCAAATCCAGTACAAGTTACAAAATAACAAGTTATGTATATTACATAATATATTGCTCTCATTTGCTGTGGTTGAAGTGACTCAAAATAAGTGGAGGTATTTTTTTATTACCTAACTAAACCTATATTTTCATTCTAAAATCATAATATTATTTGTTCTTTTGTTCGATTTAGTTAATTAATTTAATAAAGGGATGTTTACTAATACTGTAACTTTAAGTCTGTAAAATTGTATAAATAGCAAATAATTAAAAATATTATACACGATACACTAAATATTGGTAATATCCTTGTAAATAAATCACTGATTTGATCAATAATCACTACCTGTTTAATGTCTTGGTAAATTAAATAATTATAAAAGTAAGAAAATGTATTAATAAACGTACTAAAAATAATGAAAGAAAAAATACATTATCAGAATTATTCATAAATCATAAGTGACAACGTTATAAATTGTACTTTTATTGTTTTGGTATGACTCATGATATAGCTTATCATCACTGAACATTTATAAACAAGTCGATAAATATCTCAATCACCAGAAATATTGTATTTGTATTTACATTTTAATATTACATTTTTAATAAACATCCTGTATTTTCGTAAAACTAATTCAAAAGTCATCGTAAAAAAATTAAATGTTTACGAAAAACACCAATATAAATTAGTACAAAATTAGTTATAAATATTATGAAAACATACAAAATTATATAATTTTATATTTTTGTGATAATAAAATATTGTAATCACAACATTTTTAATAATTGAACGAAATTAATTTGAACAAAGCCCATAATTTGTTCGTTTACATTAAAATCCTTACAAAACTAAATTGAGTACATAGATCATAATTCAATAGTAATGGATATCGATCAGAAATTTAATTCTTCATATAGGTACAGAATTAGTTCAGACTGAAAATATAATCATTTTTTTTTGTAACTCACTGATAATAAATTTTTTGAATTTTGCAAAATAATACACCATATGTTTAAAATATTAATGATATGTATTCACCTGCACAAATAATAGTGTACGATTCGATTATTATCTATGTGATATCATATTTTCTCGTGATTCGCTAACTGTGTCAGAAATTGTTGTTGTGCTGTAAAAAAGTATCATTTTTAACAATATAGAAATAACAATGACTATGAGCTCTACAAAATGTATAAATGTTTTCATTCTTGTGATGGTTATTTTAATAAATATTGTCGAAAACTCTAAAGCTAATTGTAAGTATGATATACACATTTTTTTCATAACAGTATATTGAATCCTTAAAACAAATTATTATATAATAATTATTATATTTTATTATGCTCTGATATAATGATTAATTTCTGTGTGAACTTCATAAATTAATGTGTATACATATTATTTATATATGAGTTGAATAATTATTTTGAATGAAATATATTTTTCCAACGTTTCAACACAATTATAATAAACATAATGTTATTATATGTTATCCAAAAAATGTAGAGGTATATTTGGCAAAAACGTCATTTCTC
Source organism: Schlechtendalia chinensis (assembly GCA_019022885.1). NCBI lineage: Eukaryota > Metazoa > Arthropoda > Insecta > Hemiptera > Aphididae > Schlechtendalia > Schlechtendalia chinensis. The sequence continues at coordinate 12,406,480 of CM032345.1, read as the reverse complement.
TAAACGACATTAATTTGGTAAAATATTACGTATTTTGAGATATATACGCCAGAACAAGAATAATAAGTAAAGGGTGTGTATGAATATCTGTACATACGGTCACGTGTAAATATCCCGAAAAATAGCGTGGAACTCGACCTGTTAATAAAGTCGACTCTCGGTAAATTGAACCTTGATAATTCGAAATTCTTGATATTTCGAATAAATAAAATTCCCATTCAAATAACAATGAAATTTAATATTTCTTGATATCTCGAAATTTTTATTCCCTCCGTAAACTTTGAGTTACCGAAAGTCGATTATAAATAGTAAATTGTGATTATATTGTTTGCATTTTATTGCATGTATCAGTTTAATGTATCCACATGTGCATATATGAGCGCATGGTATGTCGAGTGAAGCGACTTTTCATCCCTACAGATGACAACACATGTTTTATGCGTATTATTTGGTCTTGGTCGAAGGCTCATTGCTTTCGGACTCGAAAGAATTAATGCGAAGTAAAAAAAAATAAATTAAAATCATATTATTTTACTTGATCCGCCATTAATAAAATTTGAATAAATAATTAAATAATTCATACATTTAAAAATACAAATATAATTTCTCTTTCCTATAAATTTTACGTATGAGTTTAAATCGTCCTATCATCCAAGTACACCATTGAGTATACGATTTATATATAAATATATATAAGTTAAATAATGATTCTATATATACGTTTTCTATAGTTTCAACACAATTATAATAAGTAAAACGATATAGGTACAGTTTTCTTTCCGAATTTATGACCCGTAATTGTAATATATAAAAACATTTTTTTTAAATATCGAGCCTAATATCATTAATCAAGTTGTGAAAAATTATACTGAGGAAGTTGTATACTAGAATAAGAGAATTTAAATATTTTTTTTATATAGGCTTTGAATATACAATAAAGCTTCAAAAATGTATTTAAATAGTTATGTATCATTATTTCCTTTCCATCCCCTGCCATCCCAATTATATTGGGATGGTTCATTTATAATTACCCATCATTTTATCTGATATGTTTTAATCTTATCATTAAATTTGATGTGCTCTTTATAAATACATGTGTTAATTCTATAATTGAAAAATAATTTATTTTAAGCTATAATGTACATACAAAATTAAAATACAATATATAGAATTGAGATAGGTAGTATATACATTTGATATAATAAGTTTAATGATCATTTTGAGTACAAACTAGTTTTCAAACATTCTTTAAATAAGATGAATAGCATAAAATATTTTTAGTCGTAATTATAACTCGTAATTATAATATTCAAATAAATAATTTTAATTATTTGAATTTAAATATCATCAATCGATTTATAAAAAATTACGAAAATTGTTTCATATAAGATTTTATTCCATTGTTGTCTAGAGTCAAAATTTAATTCTTGTTGAAAAATGTATCAATAATTATCTTATAGTATTTAACTCTACTCACTCCAACTGTTATCCTATTTCTACTAAATCCCAATTCAATCCAACCACTTACCATTTATTATTGATTATAATAACGGCACAACACAATTTTCATTTTAGTAACTCTCCTATTCCCATATGTTTTGAACATAAAATAATTATTATTATAACGTATATTTGGGCATTTACCTCCAATTCTTTTGTCACTCTCACTGTTTTTGATCTTTAATTTGCACTTTATATTATGAATTCATACCTCTTACTGTGTTTCATATACTTTTGAAAGATTTGAAAGATATTATCCTTCTATAATACGAACTCTCAATACTTGAATTTTTTCACTTCACCCACATCATCACCAAGCATTATCAACACTTATTTCTACTGGCTCTTCTCTCTTTTACACCAAAATCATATACTATTTATTCTGTTTTACTCCCAATTACCCAAAACTATTTATTTTTAAACGCTATTCTCCAATTTTTAAAACTTTTAATTTCTTCCTGAATTACCTACTAGCACAATATCAAACACAAAAACATACACTATTGCACTTTATCATGTATTACTTTTGTCATTTGTGAATCCAAAATTTATCTTACAATAACATTAAAAATGACTATTATTCCACACAGAACCTGTACTTATATACTAGCTCTTTATACATACGTTCAATTACATTGACATATGTTTTTTGTAAATATTTTTTAATTCGCGTCCTTTATTTCATCAATATCTCTTTAAAATCTGCTGTCTATTTTTTTAAATTATAATAATTACTTTTAATCAAGTTCAACTATTTTCTTCTTTCAATTTTTCTAACATTTTTTAAACTATTGACATTATTATGCCCAAATTCTATTTAACACAAAATAGTTAAAATTATAATCTTAATTCATTAGCTTTTTGAAATATGTAAATAATTTTAATGACATGATATAAGTTTTAAATATATTTTCTTTTTAATAAACTATTATTTAAAATATAATTATATAATAATGTACATATACCTTTTTTTATTTAATAAAATATATTTAAAATCTATGTTTTTATGCATAATAAGAAAATTTGATAACATTATACATGTATGCAAGCAACATGATACATGTGAGGAAAGAGATAATCCAGTGATAGAACCTAGCGTTAATTATTTATTTCACATTTTATTTTTTTTCTATCTAATTATAATTAACTGTAATTGGATGGTTTACAGTTCCAGCAGATCCCGACACCATTTTCTTTGGAGTCGACAAGGGGAATTCCAGGAAGTGAATTGGATGCAAGTTCGGCGATTAAAGGGTTTAAATGAGATTTTAATTTGGAGTGAATTTTTTATAGTGTTTTGCGGTTAATTGGTTTACTGATTCTATTTTTAAATCATTTTGAAGTGTACAGTTAGATATATAATATGGTGCAGAAGAGATACCACGTAGGGTAATGAATTGGTATTCTTGTAACGTACGAACTTGGGATAGCCTAGTACATGCTCAAATTTGAATTGTATAGGCCCAAATAGGTCTTAGTAGGGATTTGTATATTGTGATTTTTGTGTGAGAAGCTAGTTTTGATTTAAGTATTGGACGAAGTAAATGAAGTATTTTATTGATACGTTTTCTTTTAGATTTGATGTGAAGACCCCAAATCAATCTTTTGTCAAATAAGACACCTAGATATTTGACTTTGAAAGATACCAAAATCGGTATTCCTTGAAATTAGAGTGGAGGAGATTCGGATTCTTTTAGCGTGAATGAAACGCATACGAATTTATTTAGATTTATTTAAATTTTCCATTTGGTTGACCAGTCATCAACTAATTGCAGATAATTTGAAGTTTCAAATGTAGAAATTCCATGTGCAAGTATTGTGGTGTTGTCAACATAAGTGGCGATAACATAATTTGGGGTTTTAGGAATGTCAGCCGTATAAACATTTAACAAATCAGGAGACAAGTCGTTACATACATATAATATTAAAATACTAATTTCTATTTTTTTTTTTTACATTTTAGATTGTCTGTGTAAGATTTTAGTTACCTATTTTTGTAAATTATAAAATATAATAAACTATATTATTAACTTTTTTTTGATGTGGAAAAAAAATTGTAAAAATTTGACGATTTGAATATGTTTATATCACGTAAATCATAAACTTATTTTATCTCCTTTGTTGCTAAAATATATACTTTTCTCAGTCATTTCTTCTAAGTTTCTCCAAATTAATATATTGTTTACTAAAATATATCGTTTGAGAAATTAGAGATTCATTTAATTTAATAAAGATGATGTTTTGTAAACTATAAAAAAGAAATTCAAAATTGTTGTCATTGATTATTGCTATTTATAACAACTAATCTTTTCTTGGGCCAAAAATTAACTAATTGGGGAAAAAATTACTTAAATACAAATATATGCATTATTTGTATTCAATTATAATTTGTATATAATTTTTCTATTAAAGAAAATAAAATTTAAATTTAACACGTTAGTAAATAATTAGTTTTTTTTTTTATCATTAGGTAATTATGATTTATGAAAAAAAAATCTATATATATATATATATATATCAATAACTTATATTTATTGCAAACAGAATACTTAATGTTTTTCAAATATTTAACTAAATTATAATAAATAAACTAATAATTCAACTAGTTGGCAGTATTTTATTGTCAAGAATATTTGCAATATTAATATAAATTTCTTTAAATTAATTATAATTCTGAATTATAAGATCACACATTTTTTTTTGTTTTGTAATATCTTTATGTTTGGCATATAGGAATAATTAATTTTGTTTTCAAAATAAAAATGTTTACAAATGAAGTTAAATATTGAAATACATTTGCAATAATTGAAAATCTATCACAATTATAATATCTTCTAAATTGTAAACTTAGAATATTACCAAAAAAATGTATTTAGTTATTAAATAAAAATTATATCAATGTCTAGTTCAAATCACAAAAATTGGAAAGATTGATAGTTAGTATAATCAATAAATGATTCTTTTATTTTCATTGTATATACAATATAATAATTTTTAATTTAATTTGTAATACATAATTATACACAATTACATTCTTTGTAGCTATCAGTGGTATCACTTCATATACACAAAATTTACCAATATTATATATTTAATTATATACTCGTATAAACTATTTCATAATTTAAGATATCAAATGTGACATAATAATATGGAATTTAAAATATTTAATTATTTTCTACATGCAGTGAATTTCAATAGTGTGCAAGCATTCGAATATATTTATAATAACATTTCATGTAAGTTATTTAGTAAATTATTTTCCACTATTAAATATATATAATATTAATAAACGAACACAATGTTTAACGAATCCAAAAATTGTTATAGTTTGTAGATGTATATTGTTTTATACATTTGGAATTTTAATCACTACAAATTAATTACTGCCTTTTTTAATAACTGTTTGCATATAAATGGTGTGGCAAAAATAACTTTAAATATACGAGCAACAATCAATATTAAAAACAGTATAACAAATAATTTTGTATCAGAAAGTAGAAAAACATAGAATAAAATTTAAAAATCAATTTCAAACTATTTTATATTTCTCCGAATCATAGCATAAAGATATTGTCTTTCATTTTACTGCACCATTTCTTTCTATAGTGGCAACAGTACATTCATGGAGTTCAAATATATGTATGGATTATTACGAGAGCCGTTTTTGTTTTTTTAAATTATTAAATAATTTGAGGGGAAATAATTTTGAAAACCTGGTAAAAATTTACATCGAGTTCATGGCAATTTAAATTATATTGTTGATACACCCTCCTCAGTTAGATGATCAAAGTATCTCCATATTTACATTGAATTTATTCAATAAGTAATGTAAAGACCAAATATCAAAAATATCTAAATTGCAATATATGACTATATAAAAAATACCAGTAGAAAACTTATCAGCTCACATCGACTAGTTAAGTACATCGGGGGTTTTCTTATATATTAATGGATTTTTTTGATATATCTTAGTATATATAAGTCCACTGTCTAAATTAGCGACGTTTAATAAAATATCATATATTTTATAACATAAATCAATCATGTCACACTATTATCAACTAATAAATATATATATATATATTAGTATAATTATTTAAAAATTTATATATTTATATATAAAATAACTCTAGTGAGTGAAAAGGAAATGAACAGCCCATATCTAGGTAATAATTTGGCATCATAATATAACGCATATTTTTTTTTTCAGTCATTAGCATTAAATAAAAATATTCAATTAAATTAAAAACATTTCATAAAGATTTTCTCATTTTCACTATGATATGATGACACTTGATTTTGAACAGACATATAATAATTTATGAACTTCTTTAGATATTCTACATCAATATATCATTGATCTATTTAATAGTGTGATTTTGAGTATGTAATTTTTCTGGCAATTTATAAAAAATTCTAGAACTACTAAGAATATGAGATATTTATATTCATAACCAATCTCCTAATTTACAGATTATAAAGATGACATGATTCAAAATCCAATGGAATGGTGCAAGGAAAATATATCATGTTCGCATCAATTTTTATTAAATATATTTTAGAGTATTAATTTCTACTATATTAGTATAATTTAAACAGTTTTCGCGGAATAAAGAAAATAAATTTTTTTTTTTTTAATTATAATATGTCGGAAGTTTGTCAAATTTAAATTATATAATAAGAATGAGACATAAGAAAATATGTTTGAAAAAACTAATTAAGGGTATATTTCTATTATCCTTGTATTACATAATCTCAAATTTAATGTTAAAACATGAGTCAAATGTTCATTGGTTCAGAAATATATAATCGTTAAAAATAAAATTCAAAACATATAATTAAAAAAATAATAAAAATAATTTCTTTTCTTTCAAAATATAAAGACATTGAGAATTTTTTATAATTTTTATGTAGACATTAGTTATTTTATAAATTTACATTAATTAAAGTTTATTTAGAACGGTTTATTGTACAAATAAATGTAATTTAGTATAAACATATTAATCATAACTGGCTGATAAAAAATCTGTACGAAAATTATTGTCATTTGTATTTGTCAATATTGTTATATAATTTTAAATACATAATTCTTAGAATGAAAATTAATTACAATTCTAATATTTATTCCTCTAGGGATTGAAATAAATATATTAGAAAAAAATAAGGATCAGACATGTGCTGGTAACATTAAAGACAACTCTATATCACATATTTAAAACTTTAAAATGTATAAAATATTTGCTTTGCATAATATTACATATACTTGTATTAATTAAAAGCATTCCTAAACTAATTTTTGAAATTTATATATGATCAGTATGAAAAAAATATTGATTCTGATCTATCTATGAATTACAATTCAACCTATTTATCTTGCTTATTATCTTGTACTTTCATATAAATTAAACAAATACATTAAATTAAATATACTAAAACCATATTTATCAAATTATGGCTTTACATCTATAAATAAAATTTACGTATGATATTCTAAATATAATTATTTTAACAATTACGTTATTTTTTAGATTTAATCGTGAATGGAGGATTTTCCGGTATGTTATAAATATATAGATTATCACTTGCACATGTAAATTGAAACAATAATCGAAATGTATAAATAATTAATGATTTTATATTAAATTTTAGAATAGCATACAGTCAATTAGCGTTATCGAATTATTAGACATTTTAGTTAATATTATTTTTAGCCGATGATGATGCAAAATCAGCACTGACTCGTGGATATTATATTACAAGTGTCAATTGGTGTGAGTAAATTAAATTTTACCATTTTCCTAATTATATTTTTATTTAACATAACTAAAAACGTATTTTTCTAAACATTGAATTAATACTAAGAATTTTAATATGATATAAAAAAATATATGCTTTTAAATGATACAGTAAATGACACGCAATTAAAATAAGTTTTTATAATTATCCTCTTCAAGATTTTAATAATAGTGGTATTGCCTAAAAATAGAATTTGGAAAATGTGTTCTTTAACGTAAAATAATTGTTGCTTAAAGCAGGATAACCAACTTATTTTATACATCGATTTTATAATTACTTACAATTTTTAGAATTATTGTTTTTTAACATATATATATTTTTGGTCTGAATATACATTTTTTTTTTGTGACCAATTTCACGGAGCTGATTTTGTGTTATACCAAATCCACACCTACACCTACACTTACACCTACACTTTAACCCACACTACACCCTTTATGTCACACCCACTAATACCACCGCTGGCGCATTACAATCACTACCACAAGCATTAACAGTTCATTACTGATCAGAATACAACGTCGAGTATTTTGTATTTAATATTTTGTTTACTCTTCATACCATTAACAGTTGAACACCCCCAAAATTATACATATGATTCAGTATTTCTTCGGGCATCAGAGAAATTTTCGTTAATTTACTAACGGTTTTGACCAAAAGTAATGGTCGGATATAATTTTGTTGTAACCTTTTTTAATCTCTACTTGTTTCACTTCATTTACATTAATTTTTGTCTTCATAAAACGAAAAAAATATTGCAAGCAGAAGAACTCATTTTACATTTTTATACATATATACATATATATATATATATATATATATATATATATATATATATATTATATATATATATATGTTGACTTTCTATTATTCCATGTAATAATTACAGAAGAATTGTACTTTTATTGAAATCTTTACATTTTTATTTGTTTTTTTTTTTAAATAAAAAAAGTTTTTAGAAACGACATTAATGGTATGTTATATTACTTTTCAATACTCAAGTTACGTGGAATCGTTTTCGCGTATACATAAACAATACTATTTTTTAATAATATTATTAAAAACACCAACGCAATCAGGACTAGAAATTTATGTTTTTATTCAATTTCGAAAAATATATATAACAAAATTTAAATAGAAATTCCTGAATTTCATAAATACGTCACAACGGTCTTAATAAACATACCAAAAATGTTTGCTCATTAAATATGTAATATTTACCTTATGACCTTATTGCGTTAGAACTATAAAAGCTGAGAGGTAATTAAGTTGTTGATACGGTGGTTTGTGTAGTTTCACTCAAATCACAGTAACAACCTATAAAAGATTCTGTTAAGAACTTTTTTTTAATTTTCATATTAATTTCTCTAAAAAGATGTATTCTAACTCTGAGCACTAAAGAATTAATTAATACATAATTCCCAACAATACAGTCTAAAAAAATACATGAATTTACAGACAATTTTGAGTTAACTGTAACATAATATTATCAAAAACAATTTGAAAATATATTTTCGTTAGTTTAGTGTATGAATAACTCTATTTACTGTATGAATAAAAATTGATTTATCTAACTAATTAAGTTATCATCAATAAAATTTATATTTGATCCAAAAATAATTATATTAATAAAATATTTATATTTACTTATTTACCTACCTTAAAGATAAATATGGTTTACAATTAGGAAAATTTGGATGGTGTTAAATTTTACATTTTAAATATTTTTTCTAATAAACAAAATGTTGAAAATTAAATTAATCGAAAATCTACTACTACATTAACATAAGTAGAAAACTGATGTGTTGTGTCAGAATTAGGTTAAAAATAAATTCAAATTCTACAAGTTTAATCTTAAATAAATACTTTCGTGATAGAACTATAAAAGGAATGTTTTCTTACCACACTTTAAAAAAAAAAAAACTAAAAATAAAAGAGAAAATATTTATTAGTTCCGCCACAGACTTTAAAACGCTTTTTTCCTTATACATTTATAAATAAGAATTAATTAAAATTATAAGTATTTAATACACTGTTTTTAAAAATAACAGGAATATGGCATTAATAGTTACATATTTTTCTTAGATGTATCTAGATTATATTATGAGTACTGTTTATATGCATTTTTAATAACTATTGGTATGTATCACAATTTAACACTAATACTACATACAGTAGTCTCGCTAATCCGGACTAGATGGGACCGGACTCTATCCGGATTATCGAAAATTTAGATTAAACGGAATGAGGTTTTTTTTTAACTTACTAATAAATATAAACAAAAAACACCTTATGTATTTATACAAATTCAAAATTTATCGATTTACAATTTTCCATTACACATTATTATTGTTATTATTATGATATATATATATTAAATGTGTACGTATATCAATACAAATTTAAAGAAAATTAAAGAAAATAAGACTAAACTCACTTGAAAACTTTGTGATATTTTTTTGTTTTAATGAAAATTGACGTTATTTCGCTGTGCGATGTCTTAGACGCCTTAAGGTCAGTAGCTCAGCAGAAAATATTTCCCTTTATTTCTCGAAGTAAATCATTGCATCAGCATTTCAGTTGCTTCATCATGTGTTGGGCCTGTTGATTGATCTGTACCATCATTTTCATCTTCTGAACTGTCAATTTCTGTTTCTGTGTTTTCAATGCATGCATTTGCAATTTCATCTTCACTAAGAACCTGATGATCAACATCGGTGTCACTGTTTATCCATTCAGAAATATCATTTTCTTCCACGTCAGCACATCTTTCCAACTCTTGAAAAACTTGAATGAAATCAGTGTCCTCATTTGAAGTTATTTTATCTCGTTCATAGTTTTCTTGAGGAATATTAGGCCACAATTTTTTCCAACTTTTTTGAAGTGTTTCTTGCTTAATTTCTTTCCACGCTTCTGCGGCTAAATAAAGAACAGTTTTATTGTTACTTTTTTTAAAAGATCCATATAGTTGACTAACGGGTTCGCTTTTTGCTGTTCTAAAAGAAACATAATCAACTTTTTTCTGTAAAGCCGTTTTGTCGTTTCAATCACACTTTGATCCATTGGTTGTATCAATGCCGTCGCGTTAAGCCGCAAAAATTTCACAAAAATTTTACCATCTCGTAATTCATTTTCACTAGGGTGACACAGAGCGTTATCTATAAACAATACAACTTTTTCTGGAAGTTTTTTCTGTTTCAAAAATATCATTATTGTTGGCACAAATTTCTCAAAAAACCAATTTTTGAAAATGTTTCCGTTTATCCAAGCAGATTTTTGTGAAGTGTATAAAGCTGGAAGTGTACTCACATTAACGTTTTTGAAAGCTTAGCTTAGGCTTAGCTGATTTTCCGATCACCAAAAGTGGAAATTTTAAATCACCAGAAGCGTTACTGCAAGGAAATAAAATTACTCGTTCTTTTTTCACTTTATGTCCTTTGGCTGCATAATCTAGTATTGAGGCTAATATTTTTTTTTGGAAGCATTTTGTAGTTCAACCCAGTTTCGTCAGCATTAAATATTTGACAAGGCATTAAGTCTTCATCGCTAACAAACTTTTCAAATTTCGTTTTAAAGTCTTCACTTGCAACATTGTCACCTGATAAAATTTCATCACTTACACCAAGTTCACGAATGCCATGCCGATTTTTCCACCGAGACAACCATCGTACACTAGCAATAAAATTAGTATCTTCTTTTAATTTTTCATTACATTTTATCGCGATAGCTTGTAACGTTACACCCGACAACGGAGCGCCCTGTTTACGTTGTTGACAAAACCAAATATACAAAGCCTCTTCTAAAGATTCGTTTGGTTTTCTTAACGTGTGCCTGTCACCTAAGCTGTCCACGCTCACCATTTTCGCACAAAAATTTTCAATTTCTATTTGATTTTTTTTCCAATCAGAAACGGTTTGTTTACTCTCTTCTAACCCTTGCGCGATTTTTGATAATGATTCACCAGCATCAATACGAAATAGCGTTTGGAGTTTTTATTCCATTGCTACAGTAATTTTCTTACGTTTAACCGAAGTTGTCATTTTACGTTGTTTTTATAATAAGCGGAGGAAAAACTAAATGTAACGGTCTACACGAGTACATAATCATCATAAACACATAAACGAAGCAATATCACAATATGTAATCGAAACGATATCTTAATCAAGGTATTCCCGAATATTGGGAAACAATATCACAATACATATGTAATCGAAACGATAATATCTAAATCATGGGTATTCCCCAATATATACATTATACATGAGTACTAATGTACTAAATATAGATTGTCCGGATTATCCGGATTATCTGGATGTCCGGATTAGCGATGACCGGATTAGCGAGACTCTACTGTATATATAAAACAACGATTATTAAAGCGTGATATACAATTCGAATATTACAAGTTAAATGACAACCCATTGTGACATCATATTATATAATATATTAAAATGTGTATAAATAACATATATTTGTAAATTGTATTTAACAAATAATATATATTTGTATATTAGTGTAAGAGTTTTACCATAACTCTATCAAGAAACAACGAATTTATTCTTGGATATTTTCTAACCTGCTGTGTGTAGCTATTTTTTATGTTAATCATTTTTGGGCTGTACCTGTAATATATACTGGCATTATCATAAAAGATCATACATAATATTATCGATGATATATAATACGAGATTTAACGATTATAGTATATTTGCATGGATTTGTCAACATTGTGGATTTATTATGGATTACATGGATAACACTCGTACTTATAAAATAAATATTTATTATCGGAAACCCAAAATCAGCGACTAATTTATTTTACAGTTAATTTTAATTCTACAGACCAATCAATTTATTATATTACATAAATAAATTATTATTATTTAATTGCACTAAATTTAAAATAACAAATAATTAGAATTAATAAATACATTAATAAGTGCATTAACAACATTATTCTATGTTGACTTCCTATTTATTACATTCAGTTAAAGACTTATTCGCATAATATCCATGTTATTATTCATAGTTAACTTTCAAATTAGTATTTCGCATAGTATATCATTATTTTTTTTTTTTTTTTAGATTATTTCAGTGCACTAGGACCAAAAGAATATTGTAAAACTAATAGAGGTACCAACTCATAGTTGGTGAATACGTATATATAACAAAATAACAATACTAATTACTAACATTATATTTTTAGATTGTATAAGTAAGAATGTGAATTACCTACGTTTAGTTATATTACTATAAGATAAAAATATTTTAACATTTCTAATAAAAATATATAAAACGTGAAATACAAACTTTAGAAAGACGTCTTACAAATTTTCGTAAATAAACTAAATCAAATATCATTCAATTTCATTAAATTTTACTGAAATATTATTATAGATTTGTTTGAAACGTCAAGAATTTTTCTGTCTTTTCCTTAGCATCATAATTCTCCTATAAGTTTTAACGACCACAAGCAAAGCAATTTTTGATTCATCTCGAATTCATCCTTTTTCAATTCACTGTATCTATTTTTTCTAGATCTTATGTAACCTCGCCCATTTATCATATTATTGGTCATCTGGTATTATTGTGAATGATACATTTTTAGTTTTCCAGATATTAGAAATAACTTTATTAAATATATGAATTATTCAGCTTAACCAGCTCTATTTATATGTCGATCTGATTACTGTTTTTAATGTCCACCTTTTTATAAGATAAAGAAAGATACTCAATAATTTATATTGATTTAAATTTAACCAAATTAGATCAGATATATTATGCATACAAAAAAAAATAGAATTAGAAAAATATTCCATTTGTTTTATATGTTATTAATGTAGAATTTATTTTCATATTCGAAATAGTATTCAGGCATTGAAAAATATTCAATTCAATAGCAGAATATCGTTAAACTAATTTATTTCTATGAGTAATTCTCAAGTTCACCAAAATATAATACAACGATTTAATACGATATTTATTACGAAATAGTAGTTAATGATATTGGATTTGTAGAAAATATATATATATAGTATGTGTATATTAAAAAAATTACAAATATAAAAATACTCACCATTTTTAGATATTGCTTTTAAATACAATTATATCATTTATAATACACTCGTGCATTTGTAGTAATATCGTTAAATATATATATGTGTGTGTGTGTATGTGTGTCAGTATCGCACGCGCCACTGGTGTGTGTGTGTATGTGTGTGTGTGTGTGTGTTTTTTCACATAAATATCATATTATGATTTAGATCAAATCACACAAAAAGATGGAATAGATGGTGAGTATTATCATACAGTTCTCCAATTTTAGTATGTATAATATATTTAAAATATATGTATATTTTATTTATTATTTACGAGTATTAACTTATTATTTTTATTTTTATTTATATTATTTATTTTTGCATATCCTTATATCTTTTTTATTCTTTATTTATTTTCTGTTTTATTTTCACTACTTTATTATATAATATATTTGTAAATCACATTATCATAAACAATAATAATGTAAGTGAATAACGTATAGAAATCATAATAGTTGTCTTATCGATTCACAAATATTATACTTACCTATATTACATATTTTCTGTTATATTGTTGACTTTATAGTTTAAAAATAATACAAAAGCGGTTCTTAAACGCTGGAGGGCACACTACAGGTTGTGCTCAAAAATGGGCTTGGAAAAAAATAGAATAATTATTAATATTAAACATATGCCATATGTTTATAAACCTACTTAAATAAACTCAACTAAGTAAAACACACTTGGACTAGTTATACAAATTAATAATAATTTACTTCCTAATTAAAGCTTTTGCGTTACTCATACGTTTTAAAAGAACTTTCTACTAAGCGGAATCATATTACGTATTTTAAATTATTATATAATTTTCACGATGTAGGAAAATTTAGTGGTCAACAAGCATTCCAATATGCATATGTTAATTGTAAGTAATTGAATAAGATTTGTCACCATAAAATGAAGAATATTTTGATCAAAATATATCTCTTTTTTATAAATATATTAAAAGATTAAAATAATGTGACTTATATAGTGTGTTATTAAGTAAAATGTAACTTAAATCTTTGACGAATCAATTAAAAATTTAAAACCATACTACTTATTTACAATTTTCACAATTTAGCTACTAGTTTTGGTGATGTAAACATTTGCACATAAATGCGAAACTATTTCCATTTAGGCAAAATAGCATTTACAGCTAAAATTCATTAATAACCGGTTCACTGATTTGAAATATCCAAACTGCATAAAACTAAAATAGAAAATGTTTAAAGGTTTATTGATAGCCCATTTACTTCATTTATCATATTCCAATAATTTCCATTCTCAATCAAACTTTATATATATTCTCTCATAATGTATAAACTAAAGACAATTGATAGATAATCATGATTCATGAAATTTAAGAAATACATTGAATTATGTTACAATAATCAAAATAAATAATTTATACATTTTAAAAACAAAAAAAAAAATCATTTTTCTAGTTAATTCGTATAACACAAAAGACGCAAAAAAAGGTATTTTTATTTTTATACAACAAAGTTTAAAGTGTATCAAAACTAAGATTATAAATACATAAAATCTACACTTGGAATTCATCAATCATTTTATATTATTAAAATGTCTTTTGGTAGTGGGCTCGACTACTATGGAGTACACTTTCGTGGTATCAAGTGTTAAAATACATTTGAATATATTTGTAATTTTTTTTTTATAAAAATGTAAAAAACCTGATAAATCTGTCTTGGATGTTTAATTGATTCCCAGCCAAACGTCATGTGCAAATCAAAAATATTATTAATATATTGAGTGGAAATTTGTAATTTCAAATGTATTTCAATAATGATATTTTATAAACACAAACATTTTCTACAATAATTTGTTTAATGAAAATAAATAACAGTTTTATTAAACATTATAACACTTTTAGTAATATTACGTCAATATGTCAAATATCTCTTTGATGCGGCCATTACGGGTATACATAATTAATTAATTAATGTATAAACTAATTACTTTCGGATTTGATTTTGATTTCATATTCCTTATCAATTGTCCAATTTTAGTTTACGAAAATGGTATGTTTCAAAATCCAATGGAATGGTGTTTGGAAAATGTATCAAGTTCGCATTATTTTTTAATATTTATATTTCACTGAGTTAGATATTACTATTTAGAATAATAACTCTCAAAAGTGTGTCGCACAATAGTGCCTGTAATAATGACAATTGTGTATAGTGAACATTTGACCTTACAAAAAATTTAAATTATTAACAAAAATAAAATATTGTTTTTAAACAAAACATTGTTTACATAATTTTTCAATCTGACCTATGATTGACAATAAATATGTTCGTATTACATTAAATTTATCACCTGAAGTTAGTGAAAAAGGATTGCATTCCAAATCATACTTGGCGATAGGCAAAGATGGAAAATAACATTTCATTTTTCCGTTTAAAATAAGAAAATGATTTACGAGTATAATTTAATCGTAGGCTATTCCTTTATTTCAATCGTGATCTTCTGTAATATGGAATCATTTTGTTATAATACAAAAAATAAATTAATAAAAATATTAATGTTTTTGGTGAGAATAGTGTAAATTGTTTAATTATAAATGGTAAATACAATATTTATGATAAAATTATTGCCTGTTGTCTATGTCAAAAATGTTAAAAATTTTTGTCATATAATTTGGAAAATAAGATGTTATATATATAAATATATTAAAATATTTTTTTTATTACCCCTTGCATTAAAGAAATATTGACAGAAAATGAGAAGATTATAGTATGTAATGGTAAATATAAAAATATTACATTATCATAAATTTAAAACCGTAAAATGTATAAAAATTTTAACTGTGCTTAATAGTATAGATTATTATTCAAATCATCTTTAAACAGATTTATGTGTATTATATAACATCAGTTATGAACAAAGCATTGTATCATTGAATTCGTTCTACGCATAATATTTAGAACACGTTACAGTTTTCGAAATCAATATCTCAATATTTTTTATGTAATAATAGAATGTCATTTTATAGATAATCTGCAGAAAAAATTATAGTTAAATTCCATTAAAAACAATGTTATTTATTGATTTTTAAAAATATTTGCGATTTCCTTCTGGACGCTGTATAACGTACCAACTCCATTGATTTTACTTCACAATTTTATGCGTGAAATACATTTAAAAATATTTATAACTCTACAAAGTAATAAAATACAGAATTGGCGGTTTTTACTTCTGTTTATGCAATAGTCTTAAGATATTCTAAATAATATAATTTTACCAATGAAACTAATTGTATTATTAGGTCTTTGGAAAAAAAAAAAAAATATTATAAGTGAGTTGTTATAAAGTTTATTTTATTTAAAAATATTTATATAAGTTTATAACTATTTATGATGTTTAGATGCTTAAAAAAATTATGAATATTAAATTATTAACATTCTGTACTTCAAATTTATTGTTTTTTATATTAGATTCGAATAATGCTAAAATCGTATTTACATATGTATATTTTAATATAAGTAAGTAAATAATATTTAATTGGTTAATTAAATTAAATTCCGTTTATAAATTAATTTTAACAATACATTCCTAAATAAATAATAATAATGAAGTATTTTGAACAAAACATGACATGATAAAAAATATCAAGATTTATCTTAATAAAAAACTGGGACAAAAAAAATGAAATTCCTAAATAATGAAATACTGGCAGTAGTTTTTTAAATTAAATTAAATCAAATTAATATAAATTTAAAGGACTAAAATTAGAATCTATAACTTATTTTATATAGCGATTGTACTGTAAAAATTTTATAAATGTGAACTAAATAACATACACATAACTATAAAACTAATATAATTGTAGATAAATCTGACACTCAAATTATTATTTATTATTGTTTCCTTGAACCAGCGACTCCCAAACTGGGCTCTGCAATTATTTTTCCGTTCGTTTCACCATAAAAATTTATTAATTTAATAATTGTTCGTTATTTAAAACAACGAACACATATATTTTAACAAGACAACAACAACTTGAATGTGATAATTCACTCATACGTGTTTAAAAATATAATTAAAATCCCAATAAAAAAATATAATTATCTAATTTTAGATTTTAGAAAAAATGCATTCAGATTTCAGGACATTACCCAACCCGTAGTATATTAAATACCTATATAAATATATTATAAATTATCATTGAATCTACGTTTGGATTCAGAAGAAGATTTGCGTCTTCAATTGACTTCTGTGACACGGGACGTTTATTAATTTAGTCGCAAAATGTAGGCACATTGCTCACATTATAACTCACACTTCAATACCTGTACATTAACGTTGTATTATTATTCAATGATCTTACTAGTTTTATTCTAATTTTGTAGATTTAAATAATAATTAATATTTTCTCCAGTTCTTTTAATACTAACGTTTCTTTTATTAATAAATATCTTATTATTCTTACTATCGTATACATTTTTTGTATGTAATATGTTTTATAGCATAACACAAGGCATAGACAACTTAACATTAATTATTTCTTAGGCTCCATGAGAAACTACTGCTTTAAAAAAGCGTCCGTGTCTGAAAAAGTTTGAGAACCGTTGTCTTAAGCTAAAAAAATTGTTTTATATGTCATTAATAGGGTCTAAGATATGCAAAAAATATGGAAAAAAATTGTAATCAGTACCTATACAATTTATGGTAGAAATATAAGAAATAACACAACCTAAATAATTGCATAAAAATATTTATTAATCAAATTACATTACTTTTGTGACGTTGTGTTTGAAAAGTAGATTAAATATAATTTTTTTTTTAAATGAAAAAGTTTATGTATTATTAATGTTAAATTATCATGTAACAAGTACTAACATGAGGTAATAAAAATTGATGTCAAGTTTTCGAATTGAAAACTCTTACGATTATATCAAAGCATACTCTTATATTTGGAAAAACTTCTTTCGAAGTCACATAAGACAACAGGTGCATGTTTAAAATGTTATATATCTTCAACTGACAGTTCATCACCTTTGTCAAATTCATTTCTCTTACCATTTATTATGCTATCTGTATGGTAACCACTGATAGTGTTAGTGATTATAACGCACTTGTCATTAACCGACAGCCGCCTTCCCTAATTAGACGTATATACATTCAACGACTTTTAACCGTATTTAAAATAACACTGCAACCGTTTTTCTTATTTATGCCATATAGTACCGATTGTTTTTTTTTTATGTTTTTTTTACCGATTGTTTGATAGTTAAAATACTTGGACCTTTTTAAAATCGCCTTATTTTCCAAATACGGTGTTTCGATTCGTCTTCACCACCATTGTGCCAACATTAAATTGAAACGCCAATACCATCATCCGGAAAGTCTTAGTTCCGTATAATTGACCTTTTGAGTTGTTATGTGTATATGTGAATATTTCGTCAATTTATAAGTTACAAAAATGTTATTAAAAATTCTGGCCAGGTAATCAGTTATTCATATAAAAATTTTCAATAGCGAAGTAGTTTTTTCAAGCATATGAATCTCAGCTGTGTTAATTCTTTTCGACCCATTTTAAGATAAAAATACAGTCCATTACGACGCAATAACACTATTGGTTTCTATCAATTTAAAATATTCATGATTTTTTGATAGTACACTCGTAAGTTTAGATCTAGCAAAATTTACATTGATCATCCTACTTTTAGGTTATTTTTAATACTTTGAATAAACAATAGACTTTCATTACAACAATAGACAACAATATTGTATTTCTCTAGTTTTGTTATAGTTTCTATTAATACTAATAGGGTGCTATATTAACAGCCGGTTCATTTGCAATTCTTTATAGTGGAAATAGTTATATGCGTTTTCAATATAATTCGCTTTGTTTTAGTTAAAAGTATTAATAGCACCATTTACCTCATCGAAATGTTTCCCTAAATAAATTGCTGCTTTCAGCCATTTACGAGTTAATATTAGTACTGCAGGTAAACTCAAATCGGGGCTTTAGAATATTTTTTATTTAATTTATAATTAAACACGTCCATATATAATTTTATGACTTGAAAGTTCAATGGTTACTAAAATACATTATAATGGGTTTATATTTAATACGATAAGCCGTAGGTATTTTAAAGATGAAGACATGACTATTTTAACGAATATTGTAGAATGAACAACATTTATGCAACTATCCAGAAATAAAATTTACATTTTTACTAAAATATACAAAAATATGCAAAAAAAAGTTAACCCTATAATCTACATATTACGAAACGTCGACAGTTTTGATTAAAATTATTCTAGGTGAATTGCAGAAGAATATGCATTTGCATATAAATTCGGGTCCTAGTCATGACTTATGAGTTAAATTCTGTAAATAGTAAAAATCACTTTTAGTTATTTTATCATAAATTTAGTGATAGCTAATGTACTGTATAGTAATCCCATTGCACGATTAATATAACATGTTATGCATTCAAATATCTAAACATTTTTTATGTTTTTCTTTTTTTATGAAAAAGGAACTATTACGAGAGTAAATAGTATGTTATATATATACATATATATTTTTTATTGTTATTATTTAAACAATTTAGAATTTTGGAATCGAATGTTTTAAAATATTATTAATTAATTGATGACTATTCATATAAAACTATATGTATTATACAATATCCTTGTTACAATAAAATCAATTAATTATTAATATTTACATATTTTATCTTGTATTAGTCAGAGAATATTATAATTATTTAATTGAACAATATTCAAAAGTTCTTGGTATGTACATAAATAATATAATTTACTAATATATATATTTAATTAAAGTAAAAAAACTAATTTCTACAAATTCGAAAGTAGTTGGTTTTATTTCAGCAAATAATTATTACGGAAATTATATTAATTTTTAGTATTTAACAAATACTTAATTCATTGGCACGTACATTTATAATAACAGATAAAATAAACATGCATGATTCATATCAGTAACTGATAATCAGAATATGGACGACAGCAATTGAAATTTATATCGACTATTAAAATGTTTTATTATTTAACTAGCAATTGTTTATTTTCTATTCCAAATTAATTCATAAAATTTTCTGATAGGAAAGAAGGTTAAAGTAGCATTTTTGTCAAATAGTGATTTATAAAATTAATGATTTAAAAGACTAAATAATTTTGAATAATATTGAACTAGAGTATAATTTCCTTTTTTAAATTCATATGTCTTCTTATCTGGCCAGTAATATTTAAAAATTATTTTTCTAAACCCTCAGTATAAATCACATCGGATTATTATTTAATCCTAACCTAACCCGGCATTAATTTTTTCTGCAATCACTTACAATTTCTTGAAAAACAACATTTCGGGTAGTATTTCTTAAATCAGGAATTAATATTGTTTGTTCTTTTGGTGAACCATTTCGTAAAATCTATGAATCTATACAAATAGGTATAATGAAATGAATCGAAGTTTATTGTTTCGACAATCATTTGTTGGTGTTTTTAATGTGTTTATTGCAACTTTTGGTAATAAACGAGATGTTTGTCTTTCCGTCTGAAGAGAATGGTTTACCGACTCGCAAGCATGCCACATACAACTACCCATGAGTAAAACACGGCAATTTAAGGTTTATTCTACACACTTCCAACAATTAACCTTGTGATATGTAACCTTATTAATGGTCATTTTGAATGCAAGATGAACCGGAAACTGGATACGCTAAAATTGGAACGGCAAGTCGATTAAAATTAGTGGTATTCTTGGAATCAGAACATCTTAACCTTTGAACTTTCCTATGATTATCGTTGTTTGAATCACATTTTTCATTACTTTCTTACCAGCGAGACTTATTCTATTGCATAGTTTCGGTTGACTCGGATTAGATAACATGATTATCAACGAGCCAACCTTGAGCTGCAAATTGTGCAATGGCATTTTCAGCAAATCCAATGAATTCAGGAATTCAACTGGATAATCAACGATTTCATCTGGATCGGTAATGGAATCGATCGACTTAAAATAATGCAATTGGCCATCGTTTTTTACATTAAATTTTTATGTTCAAATCGTCTACGTCTTTACTTTTCGCTGCCAAAATGGCTCGTTCGCTCAACCAAACATGGTTTTTTCCAACCCATATTCGAGAAAATTTTGGTAATCAATTTTTCTTTCGACGTTGTGAATTAATAAAAATTATGTGGAAACAAAATAAGGCCAGTGGAAGCGTCAACCGGAAATTTTCCATTGCTAATGTCTAATAATTTCTTGGACATTTTGTAACGCCACTTTCACAATTAGTGTTTAATGAAGCCCATTTTATAAGTCTCTGTGAAAAGGTGTGAATCGTTTATATTGGTTTGTGTGATGTGTTTTTAATCTATTAAATTTATCTTCATCATCATAGTTTTATATCCTTTTATTCCCTAAACACTAATATGCTCTGAGATTGCATTCTTCACATATGATGGGATCGAAGATGGTTCTTGAACAAGCCAAAGATGTGCGGAAAGGTTAATTGTGGCCACCTTGCACTAGAGACCTGACGCCACCAACGCGAAAAATCTCGTTGGCTACCCTGGGGATCAAACCGCTGATCTCTTGCACTGAAAAGTGTGTTTTTATCCACTCGAACACAGCCGATCCTTATTTTATCAAAATGTAATGAATTTTTATTTTTATTTAATTTTTATTTATTTTTAGATGTTTATTATTGAAGTTATTTGTCTTGGTATCTTTGTATTATTATATACGTGAAAAGCGATAAATAATGTACTTATTTAGCTTAACTTCATAGAATCTTCTAGAAACTTCATTAAAAATTCTAGAAATATAATATAAATATAATAAGAAATTGTACGTACTTTCACAAAGTTGTATGAAAAATATAAAATGCATATTATTAAAAAATAAAAATTCTTTTCAAAAATTAAAATGAGAGATTTGTCTTTTATAGACAAAAAGTACATAACATTTTATAAAGCATTTTTTTTTTTTTTTTGCTTACATTAATATTTTTATTTTTATTTATATTAAAAATTGGGTTGAAACCATGTTCTTCGATAATATTCACCCCTTCATCATTTGGAAAGAACTTTTGTGTATTCTTCAAAAAATGTCTCGATCGAGGATCTTGGCCAGAAAGCAATGATCTCAGTGACTCTGGTGACGATGTTAATTGTGGTAATTTAACCTTTTCGCTCGCACAACAGATCTTGGTGATTCATGTCAAAAACTCAAAGACAAATAGTGCTCATTGTCCTGATGTCAACTGATACATCCGTAGCGTAATCGACTGTTGGATAGTATTTTAACGCCAAACATTCATTTCGAATTGTCACGTTTGACCGTTTGTTTTGCTGATGTTCCAAATTATGTTCTGCATATGTTTCAACTGAGCTAGTCGAAATCGAGCGTATCCATTTTTCCAGAGTTATAATGGATCGTGCTTCAGAAATTCTTAATCGATTTGCATCCAAACGCGGTCTACGCCTTTCGTCAGTTTCATTGATTTGACGATCGTATAGTTGGCTTACTTTACGCGTACGCCGGTCGGTTTTTCGAACCCTCACTGATGACTTTTTTTTCAAAAAAATAAACTACGAATTAATAATGTTTGTAATACACCAAATTAATAAATTTTACTGATTTAAATCATGTTCCCATGATTAACCGTGACTAATGACTAATGACTATTGTAGTGCCGGTCGCGGGCATTCACGTGCAATCTCTAATTTTGAAATACATAAATAAATAAACTTTAATTCAATATTGTTCAAAACTATTTCTTTTAAGCCATTATCTAACGAAAGTGCTACCACACGTAACAAAACTGTAACAAATTTCCGACTTTTCTGGTGGATGTTCCGAAATTTTCTTTCATACAAACCTTGTCCTGATAATAACGAAAAAAAAATTCGTGCATGTTACTAGTATGCGCGGATGAAGTGAAACTTCTTTTAGAGTCAATCAATAGAATATTAGGTTTATATTGAAATGTAAAATATAATTAATTGTTTTTCTATACAGTGGAAAATATATCATGTAGTGCAATATGTAAATTAAGTAATAAAATTACAGATTTGGCCCCTGGCCTGTTTTTGGTGCTGTCACTTCAATGATCGAATTGTTGGCTACAATCGTTTTGCAATAAGATTTTTCATTTTTTTAATGACTATCGTAAAGCGTAATTTTCATTGATATATATTTAGATAATACCAGCATACTAGGACCACAAGAATATTGCAATAGTCTCGACTTATCATTGAATTATATATCTGCCGAGGATTTGGACAAACATCTGGCCTCAACCCGAATATGCACAGATCAACAACAACCTGGTAATAATTTAAAATAAAATTAATATACATATATATGTGTGTGTGTGTGTGTGTGTACAATATAATCATACAATAAATTTAGTTTAAATTGCGATATTAACTGATTGTTAAAAAACAAAATCAATTAAATTAGTTCTACTAATAATATTATAGAACGAGAAAATGTCATGTTTATATTAAAATAATAACATTTCAGACACCCATTTTATAGCAACATAAAATATCATAACATAGCAATATCAATTTTTAAATCTGTATCCTCAGAATTCCCTTAGTTTTACAAACTTTTCAAATATATTCTTCATTGAAAATATACTATTTTAAAATGTGTATACAATCTTTTATTGTGTATCTCAAGTTACGATATTATATTGGTCGTAGTTTCTAGTATTAAATATTATTATACAACATCAAATTAAATATATCAAGCTAAGCATATCACTAATTAATTTCTTACCATAAGTAATTGTCATTGTTTTTTTTTTTTAACTTTTATTTTTTAGAGAATTTCAGTAAAGAATATACGCAAGACAATTATGATTTATCCATACCATCGGAAGTTACACCTGCATCAAGTTCTATTTACCCACCTGCATCAAGTTCTATTTACCCACCTGCATCAATCATTAATAATAATCTTAACCAGAATAAAAATGGTAATACCAAAAATAACATTAAAAAATATACAAACTTTTTTTATTCCATTGCACAAGTTAGAGTAATGTTTTGAACATTTAATACAAATTTGGAATCTACATATTTTGCTGGTCAAATCAATCTTGATACTTCAGACAACGTTAGCATTATGCCATACCCACTAGATTATAATGCATTAAAGAAATTTTATTTAGTTTATTAGGTTCATAGATATATTATGAACATTTTTTTTTAAAACATCCATAATTCCTATATGATTTCTAACGTAGGAAGGGGATATTTTTAAATTGCATAAGACCTACCTTTATGTAATTAAATTTTGATTCTTAAAAAATGTTGGAATACACGTAATGTAATATGTAATTTTTAAAATTATTATATTTATAAATTATTAAATTATTAAATCATTTTAAATGTTTGTATTGTTTTTTAAGAATATATTTAATCAATTTTTCATAAATGTTATTTTATTTTTTCAGAAGAGCAGATTCCGGAACATGTGTTCAATACTAATAATGACCTCTTGTCACAACAATTTTCAACGTCTGAAGAACTTCAACATTTTTTATATGATTATTATAATCATCTTAATTAATAAGAATATGTGAATATAAAATTGTTTCAGTCACCACATTATCTTACATTATTATTCAATTTTTTTTTAAACCAATCATTTTGATGAAAATACAATTTTAATTTATAATTAAATACGTTTTAAATTAAGTTAAAATTAGGTTAAAATATTTTTTTGAATTTGAGTGGAAATTCATACATTATTAAACATACAATTACTCAATTATTACAATTGAAATTATTATAGAATTTTTAACATATATGCATTCAAAAAATAATAAATCTAAAATTACTACATGGTTGAAAATTTATATTTTTGCAAAATATAATATTTTATTACTTATTTTTCGCAAAAATAGGGATACCATACTGTTCACGATGAACAGAATATAATGCGCGAATAGCGACTTCGGGCATTTTGCCGCCCAACGACGATGTCGCTGCCGCCGCTGCCGTTTACGTCTCGCACGCACCGGTGTGTTGCAGTATCCGTCGTCGTGCGTCGATATACCCGTCGCGGTCGCAGCGTTCATTGATATATCTTCGGTTTTCGCTCATGACACATAAATTTTTTAATATTCGCGAGTGCGCATTATTTGTCGTCACAATACATATATATATATATATCATATTCGCGAATGCGCTCCTTCGTCGTCTTTGCATCGTCACTGATCAAGGAGAAATGTATTCTAAAGCCACTCTACGTCCATAAGAGGACAGGTTATCTAATAAAATAAAATATGTGTTTAATGGGAATTATATACCCGATGTTGGGATTTGTTTGTCGTTATCTGACGATTTAATTGTCTCCCCTCCAATCCCTCTAAATTTAAGAAATTATGTAAAATAGATTTTAAGTTTTCGTCAAATTATATAGTCCACTTTTATACTCCTTCAAACCCGTCTACCGATTAATAATTTCATTACCGGCCTTACACGAGTGCTCTGGGCAACCATCTCGCAGCAATATATAAATCACCGAGATTTGTCTGGCGCGAACACATACCTAAATCTGAGTTTTTTATCCGAGTTTTAGATTTTTTACGCTCCAAATATAACTGTCTGAAATTTGTGTTCGCTTTATGTAAATAAAATAACGAATTACTATTTTTGTAAGTTTTTTCCATACCAATTAGCCCAAATTATCAATTCTATTTACACCGTGTGCCAGCATTTTACAATGTAGTGGTAAATATAAGGATACCAAGTTCCCTCTTTAGGTACTTAAAACTTTTAAGGATTCGTTCATTGAATCAAGCAATGAGATATAAGACTTAATGAGATTTAAGTCATGGCTGGAAATAGCAAAGCATCACGAGTTACGATGTACATATATATTATACACTCGTAATTTAATTCGTGGTAATAATGCTTAATATTCATAAATTATATAATATATGGTTACATAATGATTAAGTGGTATCAGGTCTATTTAAAAGACCGTTAATATAATCAAATGTGTATGTTGTCATATCTTTTTTTTTTAGTTTTAATGTTTTTTCACAAAAATATTATATGATGTAACTTAAATTTGATTATAATATTGAATATATTATTCTATAACTTAATATAATTTATACTTAAATACATGAGTGAACCAAAAAGAAATAAAACAAATAAATCGAATATAAAAAATTCAGTTAGATTGGTTGTGACGTTATATTTGGTTGTTTTATAGTGAGCTAAAAGTGACTTCTGTAACATTTGTACGCTTGTGCTCCAACAAGTGGTAGTAAATGATGTCAGGTTTTACGTTATTTCAACATGGGTTATAATATATATGTATATATTATTTATAATCATTGAGTTTGTTTTCTTTCTGTGCTATATTTTAGCAGGTCTCAACTTTTTTATAACCTATTACCACATACAGGTATTGCACATTTACTTGTACCTTTTGGAAGAAAATAACTTTAAACCAAAGTTATAAGTAAAACAAAATCTTTAATTAAATAATAAATAAATAATAAAATTGTCTTTGCGTACCATTTATAAACTTTTTATGTACTATCATTGCTGTAACCTGTAGTAGTTGAACGAACTTATGCAAATTATCATATTACAAAAATATTACAATAAGTAGCTTAATTTATTTTTAATTTACTTTCAGAAATAAAAAATTATAATTAAATAACATTAAGGTTCGGTTAATTTTACGTTAACTAAATTTTAAACTAATTATAAAATATCACCTATTATTAACCTAGTAGAAATAACACTCCATCAAACTTCTATATCGAAAAATTATAAAATTCGTGTCCCATCTCTTTCTACTTACGGACCTGATTCAATCTGCAAAAAACCTGATATACTTGATATCTATATTATAAAAATACCAGATGATCTACATTGTACCAAAACAAACATACACGAACCTTTCTCCGACAATTCACCTATTCTTGTTATTGTTGATGCTACACCCTCTTCCAAATTAACCCCACCAACTCTTTCACTAGACCACATAGAGAAGGAAAAATTCCGATCCTATCTTAATCCCAATATTATGATGCATTATAATTTTTATTTTATTAACTATATAAGTATAGTGAAATCTATCAAATATTTAATGTTTTAAACTGTTATAGTGATAAGAGTATAATTTTATAATACTCATATTAATGCTTAATAATTTAATTTCGTATCTTCTTCAATGTAATTTCTTTAAACAAATAACCCGTGAAAATTAATCGTTGACTTTCACAAATTTATTATAATAAAAAAACACAGTACATAAAATAATTCTGAAAATAGTGAATGAACACATAAATATTAATCTAATATAATTTTTACCAGAAAACAATTGTTTTGGTATACAATTCTAATTTAAATATTGAATTTAATCCACATTAACCACTAATCCATACGAATAAAAAAAAAGAATTAATTATTTAACATTATAGTAATATCATGTTACTTTGGTAATTCATGGGACATATTCAAAAGTTTGTATATATAATAATTTCTTGTTATACGAGTATATTTTAGTCATTCAATTTGGAAAATAATTCAATATGAAAATCCATAATAAATATTACATGTATTGAATAATATTTAGATCTTATTTTTCCGTTTTAATCAAAGTTTAAAAGACCTATGATCATTGTAGATGTAAAATTTGAAATAATAATTAGTCATATTTTTTAGACTACATTAATATATTAATCTGTACACTATAATTTATTTCTTATAAAAACAATTATATATGTTTTCTAAATAATTTTCTGATACTGACTTTTTTTATTTTATGAAAAAAATGTGTGATGTAGTTGTTTGCCGTAATCGTTTGTTTACGCATAGTTCCATTACACCAGCATTTGTCTCAGCTAAACCATATTTCAACAAAATATGCTTATGAGTAAAAAATTGGCAAATAGGAACGTTTGATTTACATATTTTATTCTCAAGACTACATAATTTAAACATATTATTCAACAAAAACAAATACTTGATATACACCTTTAAATTCGTTAACTTTATACTATACGATACAATTATTATGAAATTAAAAAAAAAAATGGAATTAACATTAGGTTTAAGATTTGTGAATATTCATCTCTTTATATGCCTGTAGGAAAAATTATAATTTAATAGGTGATCCTAAATGATTAAGTCATATTATATATACATTAAGCCATTATAAGTAGTGACTGCTAATAAATTAATTACAATTTATAAATAAATCATACCTATTTTTGATAATTCGCTGATTTATACTACATAATTTATAGAATAAAATACAATAAGCATTGTTAAATTACTATAATCAATTCTCACGTTCATTAAACTTCGTTTAAATAACTCACATGATTCCTATGCACATAATAAAATTCTGGCAAAATATAATGAACATTTCTATATATTTTTCTAGTGCTTAATAGGCACTTAACCTGGCTTATACAAACTTTACAATTTATTGATATTTCTATCATCATCCCATTGTGCACTTTTCTTGCATCTTGTATATATTGTGTAGCACTAGGTAATATATGCGTTTTGTATCGTTGGCAGTTATTTATAGCATCTTAACAAGTGTTAGATCAATGATTTCTATATTTTTTATCACTTTCCTGTAAAGTATTTGTAGCTTTTGTCAATGTAATTTTATCTTTGCTCAGGTATACTTCTGAGTAACATATTTTCAATTATTTTTTTTTTAAATTATAGGCAATTTTTGTCATTCTTTTAGATCCTCTACTCTTTTTTCGTTGAACTGTAATGCTTTTTTTTGACATGTCATATTTGACTATGTCTTTACTTTGGCACATTAAAATAAAAAACCGCCACGAAAAAGTGTCCACGAAACTAAGAGCTAACAGACCATAAATTTAAAAGTAAATTTATAATAGTAGTTATATGGTCTAATAAAAATATAAAATATATTTATAATTATTTATTTTTTTGTTAGTGAAAATAATATTATCACTACGTTAATAATAATTGAACAAAATCAGTATGAACAAAGTCTATAGCTTCTTAATTTATATTGTAGTAGCCAAAAAATAAAATTATACCGACATTGGTCATTTTTAAATTGTGTGAAAACACTTTAAAACTTGAATCCTATACACTGAAAATGATTATTAAATAGTACTGTCATATAATATTTGTTTTCGTAGTTCAACGATAATTAAATTTTTTTAATTTTAATAAGTATTTAATTTACGTTTAATAGTTTAACGATATTTATTCACCTACGCAAATAGTAACGTTGGTTTTTCTCATTTTTGAGCGATACCAAATTTTCTCGTGATTCACGTTCTTTAAACCATAAGTTATTGTTGTATTAAATAAGTATCACTATAACAATATCCAAAAAACAATTGACATGAATTCTATAACAAGTACAAAAGTTTTCATTCTGGTAATAATTGTTACAATTATTATTGTCGAAAATTCTAATGCCAATTGTAAGTAAAATATAAACATTTAATATATTTAACAATATATTGAATCACAAAAAAGTAATATTATAAAACACTTATTAGAATTTAATATGTTATTACTCTAATCGTATTCATTACATTTAATGTGCGCGTATAAAATAGTAAATTATTTGACACTATAGTGTTTATGAAAGAGTATAATGAGGACTGTTACACATAATATAACTAAAATTTAAATTATTTACATAATTTATAAAAGTGTAATTATTGTGATAGATAGTGATATGTTATTGACATATTAGGCAAATGAATTAAATAATAGTTCTCTAACGTACCAACAGATTTCAAATAAGCTTATTGCCTCTAATATCAATAATCCAGTTGTGATAAATTATATTATGGATATTGTATTCTCATTATTTATCTTAAGAATTTAAGTATTTATGTTTCATTCTTGTTCACTCCATCTCCTGCAGTCTGAAATAAATGGAATTGGCTTCTCTATATTTAACTTCTATTTAATTTAGTTACCCGCATTTTCTTCAAATACATCAGCTGCTTTCATATCAGTCATATATCCCTCTGAATCTCATCACACGCTATTTTTTTGGCATTTTCATGATTCTCATTCACCATATTACCAGCTCATACTTATTTATATGTTTCATATAATTTGAAAAATAGCATCCTTCTATAATTCACCTTAAATACTTAAATCCTTCCACTACACCCACATGTTCACCACCATTTCTCATCACATGTTTATTACTATTGATTACTTATTAACTTACACCGTATTCATATTCTAAAAATTCTGTTTTATTTTTACTATTAATTAATTCTTTACTTTCATGTACTGATATCCAATTTCAAGCTTATTGTTTACTTCTTACAAACATATCTTCTAGCACATTATAATTCGAAAACAGGATTAATCATTGAACTTGATCCTGTATTGCATTTGTTATTTCATCCATTACCAAGAAAAATAAATATGGTTTCAAAATTGATACCTCGTATATCCCTAAATTAACACAAAAACACTCTGTTTTCCACACAAATTTTTTAATTGTGTACTTGCTTCTTATTAAATATCTTCAATTAAATTTCCATATATCTTGGTAAATATTTTTTAATTAGTATCTAAAATTTCATTTATCTTTTTATGAAATCTCATATCTGTTCTTTATAAATCAATAAAAACATTATAAAACTTTCTCATATTTTCTTTGTATTTTCTTCTTAAGTGTCTCATATAAAATTGTGACTCCATTGTTGGTACGAATACAGATTTTTTTGTTGAACATTATACTTGTGCGTATTTTATAGCAGTTATTCCATCCTATAAATTTCACACATCTACTAGTTTCCCATCCATCCAACGTTTATCCTTTTTAAACGATTCTAATAGCATAACACAATTTTTTAGTAGATAATTCTACTATGCCTAAATTTTACTCAACAAAAATAGTCGTAACTATAACTTTAATATATATTCATTAGCACAGTTTTACATCTTCTTATTCCCCAAAAACTTATAATATATGCTAGAAATAGCCCCCTTCACATATTATGGGGGTTGAAGAGGCTTCTTGGACAAGCCAAATATAGATGGGGACAGATAGTTTAGCCGGCTTGCACCAGAGACCTGACGCTTCAACGCGTAAAATCTTGTTGGTTCCTGAGCATCGAACCGCAGACCTCGTGTGCTGAAACGTATGTTTCTACCCACTGGACCACAACCGATCCTTAACGTTATTATATATTATGTTTAAATATTTAATGATTACAATTTCTTTAGACAATATGAAGTTATATAAGAGCGCTATAACTCGTACAACTAAGACTTCATGTAGTACAAAGTTTGATAATAAATTAGAGTCATGTTTTCAATTGAGTCTCTTTTTTTCTGTTGTGTACGGAGTGTTTACGCATCTTATACGAATTTGCAACATGGAACAAAGAAGCGCAATAAAATTGTGTGTTTGATATAAAACATATTTTGTAGAGATTTATTATATAATGCAGCAAATTTACGGTGAATCCCCCTGAGTACCACTATCCGTGCATTTGTGCGCCCTTGCATTACAATACGCCAGCGTACACAACAACATTTTCGTTGTGAACAAATATTGATGGTCTCCCACATCGTTCGTCGCCATTCAATGAATCTTTGAAACCACTTCCAGCATGCATACGTTGTAAATACGAGATATAGCTTCATCAATGAATGCATGCTGTATCATATAATAAGTTTCTACAGTATATTTTTAAGTTGAACACAAAAATGTTTGTGATTGCTTGTTCTACGTTGCAAGCTGGTGCCGTAAAAATAACGTGAACACGACGTACGCGACCGATTGTAATCCGAGACTCGAGTGCTTAAATTATGTGCACATAATTATGTACACATATATATTAGGTATTATACAACATGAATCCTTAATTGTATGAACGAGCGATAGTGCTATTTATATTGACTATAGAAATTTAATTCGAGTACTCTTCAGACATACTATGAACATTAGGCTTTTAAAATAAAACAAAAAATAATTATGATCTAAATGTTAAACATTTATTCTGTTATATAAACTACCATGTAAAATAAATATATATAATCGTATACATATAAATATATTTTATTTTAATTTCAGATTGTTTATGTAAGATTTTAGTTACTTATATTTATAATTCAAATATATTTTACTATAAATTAAAATGAATATAATAAATACTAAATATAAAGAGTGAACTTGGGTATTACGACTTTCATGTAAATTTTAAGCATTTGATTAAAAAAAGTACGTTTAAAAAGATTTTTTCAGATAAACTTTTATCTAATGTAAATAAAATAGGATAAAATTAGAACATATTTTTAAATCACAAAATAGTACCAAATTTCCTTTGTTTCTATGACATATTTTTCACACATTAGTATTTTGTTTTCATCAATATATTGTTTAAAAGCTTATAATAATCTTTAATGTAACAAATACAATGTTTTTTAGACACTATAAAAATAATTTTGAAATCTACATAAATATATATATATATATATATATATTAGTAGAGTCATGTGGTTATTAAAAAGATGTATTTAGTGATATTTTTTCTATCAATTAACTGACTTACGACATGAAAATTATCTTTAATTGTTTCGTTAAGTTTTTCAATGTTTTTTTTATAAAATTCAATAAGACAATTTTCAATTCTAAAATTACTAAATTTCTTAAAATTAATAAAGTAATTAAACATTCAGTATGAGAACGATTTGTTTCATGACGATGTCTTAAATTATAATAATAATTTAAATCATCAGAAACAAATTTTGACCAAATGTTTGATTTGCGTGAAAATAAAAAAGATAGCCACCAGTAGAGTTTTTGATTTTTTTCACAACCAGTTAACTATTTATTTGAATCGTAAAAGGATGAATTGAAATATCGAAAAGTTGTTTTGCTTTTAGATTTTAAATTTTGAAGTTTGAGAGAAGGTCTTCTTTTATTTATAATATTTAGTTTTAAAGAAAATAATTTAGATACAATTGATGTTTATAACAATTGTTCAATAATACATTTCAATAGTGGTTACTATTGAAAAAGAAACCTGAAGTACGTTTCAACGAATACATATTTTAAATTTAAAAGACCCCCTCAATGAAAATTGGAATATTCGAAAACGACGGTTGCACGTCATAAATTTCAGATTATGTACACGATGCACTTAGTACAATATGCCGATAACACAAAAAATCAAATATAGAAGGTCACTCGATCGAAAAAAATGGTAGGTAGGTAATAGGTGGATAGCGTAGTGACACCAAAAGGATAATTATAACCATTATGATTTCAAATATTTAAGAAATAAAAATATAATTTTGAAAATTATTTAAAATCTTGATCAGTTATTTCCTTTTATTTAAAGTGTAAGCAGTGCTTACGTACATATTTGCATACCATATATATATCATCGGTTTAGATAATATACATCGGTTTAGTTTAATATACATCGGTTTAGCATAAGTAATTGTTAATTACCGAAACTACTATGTTCTTGAACTAACAACTTATATAAAAAAAATTACTTATATACGAAAATGCGTATTATGTCTACTTAATTATAAAGTAAATATAATCCTTGTTATTAAATTTAATTAAACAGAATCCAGATTTGATACAGTTCATTGAAAAATTTGTTCATTTTATTATAATGGTGTGATAATTACGAAACATAATAATTTATGATTTATGATAAATAACAACACATTTCACAAGCCTATACTTATTATAAGCCGAATACTTAATTTTTTTCAGATATTTGAAAAAATTTAAATGTTTAAATGAAAATTCATTAAATCAATAGCATTTTTTCGACTGTCAATTTTTAGATTTTAATTTCAAATGATACATAGCGTAAAATAAGATAATTATAAATCTTGATAACAATCTATTTAAAATTAATAAAATTACGACAAAATATATCATCGAAGAGGAATTTTAAGATCATAATTTTGTTGTTTTATAATTTCCCTGTTTGGCATATAGGATAAATTAATTTAGTTTTGATAATAAAATATTATTAAGCGAATGCTTAGTATTTAAATTAATTAAAAACTGAAAATAAAACATAATAATACAATTTTGCAAACTACAAAATTTATGTTACGAAGAAAAATGAATAAACTTATGTAATTGTATTTAAATAGGCTTACGAGTATTTTAATTATAAAATGATAAAATAAACATTATATCAATCTCTAGATCAAATCACAAAAATTGGAAAGATAGATAGTTAGTATTATCAATAAATTATATTTGTACACTTTTATATTTATAGTATATAAACATAATATATTTATAATATATGGTGTAATATATGATTATAATATAATATGTTATTTTAGGGAAATCATACCATAAACATTAAATTTACCTATAATAATTAGACATAATAAAATTTTTCTTTTACAAAATCTTTCATAAAATATATTTACTTTTATATTTATAAATATAATAGTTACACAATATAACACTATAGTTTGACATTTTTATTAATTTCAATGTGCAGTAAATTTCAATAGCGCCCAAGCATTCGAATATGTTTATAATAATTTTGAATGTAAGTAATTTGATAAATTATTTTCTACTATAAAAATAATGTGATTTCACGAAATGAACTTTTTGATTAATAAATCTACAAAATATACTATAATATACTAATATTTGTTGATGTGTATTATTATAAAATATTAGAATTTAATTCACTAATATTCATTCTTACTCTTTTATCTATAGCTGTATTTGCATATATGGTGTGGAAAAAATAACAAGAAATGTCTAGTATACGAATAGTTATCAATATTCAAAACAAAAAAACAAAATTGCGTTTCGAAAAGTCGTGCGAGGATATTTAAAAATCAATATCAGTTTTTTTTTATATTTATTGAAATTACACCTTATAAATTTTGTCTTCCTTCTTGCTACAACACTGTATCCTACAGTGGCAACAATACGTTCACGGAGGTCAAATCTATCGTGGGATATATACATATGTTATGTGTATCATATACGGTATGATATCTGATATTTTTTTGAATTATCAGACGAGGTGATGGGAACAATATCGATGATCTACTGAAAATTTAGATCGTTTTCATAACAACTTAAATTATATTGCTGATAGAAAATTTTTAGCATAACTATAAAATTATTAACAAATCTACATATAATAAATTTAGTTAATGTACTTAGTAATAAGTACTAAGTGAAACCCCTCGTATACATAGTCACATATTGGTTATATTCAACAAGTTTCATGCCTAAATTAGTGACATTTTGTGAAATATCATGTACTCTAAGAGCTATAAAAAATGATGTCACATTATTTATTACAAACTCATGTATATAAATTCAACGTTTCTAGGGAATAAGAACGAGTTAAAAGGCATAAACACGGGTAATAATTCTGCATCATAACATATCACATATGTTATGATGTAATAATATAAAGGAAGAAAGAAAACATTGGGAAGTAGCTAATAAAATAATTATTTGAATTACTAACACGAGATCTGGGTTCGAGAATTGTTTAGGCAAAAAAAGTCATAGAAACGTAAAATACATCAAAAATCAAATAAATTAACGAAGCTAAATATGTTTCCAAATTTATGTTTGCTACTACCCGTTCTTGAATTTTTTATTATGTCTGAGACTTTAACTGACTAGGCGAAAAGGATAAAATTAAAATAAATCGGTTGAGTCGGTGCCTTTACCTCGAAGTTGAATTCACCATTAAAATAAGCCAAATATGCCAATGCTCTTACATACGTTAATGCTCAAAATTAAACTTGTTCTGCGAAAACCCAATTTCAATTGGAATACTGACACGTTGCTGGACACTGACAAAGAGACGATATCATCGAAGAGCCCAAGAAGTAGTTTTTTCGTGTTTTACAATTCCTTTGGTATGTCCATTTCTGGTGGTGGTGTAGCTGGCCAACAGTCGAACCCAAATTCAAAAACATTAACTATTATAGTACGCAGCTAGTTGGCATTATGATTATTAATTTCGGTCATTTCTCATGCATGTATGCTTATGTATCTTATTTTATATTTCTATTAGTTTAGCTAACTAATCCTTGATCGAATAATCCCTTTATTTTGTATTCTGCTGCATTGTGGTATTCTAGAAAGTCGTATGAAATTCGTTGTTTATTTTTAATTTATGATTCCACGATTAAAATTTGCTGATTTTTCGTCACATTATTTTGTATTCACATTTTCGTAAATTAATGGTTAGCATTTGAAGCATGGTTAGGGTTCAAATATATATTTTCTTATTATTTCAATATATATGATTATATAATCGGTGTTTCGAAGAATTCAAATATTAGCATGGTTTTATTTAAATACAAAATAACTACGTATGGTATTGTAAATAAATATTTTAAATACTTATGTCAACTGTGATTACGATAATTATATGTATACATAACATTACAATGAGTTATCAATATTAAAAACAGTATTCGAATAAATTTAAAATATTGTGTAAATATAATATGCTTTTCATTTTTGATATTGAACAGTAATTAGAATTTATGAAATTATTTAGATATTTTACGTCAATATATCAAAAATCTCTTTGATTCTGTTATCTCGGGTATGTAGTTTTAATGACAATTCATAAAAATATTTAATTACTTTAAAGATATGAGATAATTAAATTCTCAACCAGTTTTTATTTTGTAGTTTTTAGGGATGACATGTTTCAAAAACCAATGGAATGGTGTAAAGCAAATATATTAAGTTCGTATTTATTTTATATATATATTTCAATTTATTAGATTTAAAAATTTAAATTTTATTATTATTACTCTTATGTTGAAATTTTTACATTAAAGTTGATTTTTTATCAATGTATAATTATGTATAAATACATAACGTTTGTTTTTCCGAGACAAGCAAAATATATTTTTTTTTTTTTTTTTGATAAGTACAAAATGTTAAAATAAATTAAATAATAAAAATTAGGTATAAGAAAAATATGTTTGAAATCAACTGATTAAGAATTTATTACTAACACCTCTGCAATACCCAATCTAAAATTTAGTGTTAGAGCATATGTCAAATATCCATAGGTTACGAAAATTTACAATTGTCAAAAATATAACTTAAACCCGAAAAATATACTAGTTATAAAATAAACCAGCGTATGCGTGTAATCAATTAGTGGATAAAAATAATTTCTTCGAATGTAAGAATATAAACACATGGGTTTTTTTAAATTTAAATGTAGACTTCAGCTATTTAATCCAATTATACTAAATAAAGTTTAAAATAAGGACCGTTTTTCAAATTAATATAATTTTGTATTAATTACAGTACAATTTCCTATGTCTTGTGTATTCGCCAATATTTTAAAAGATTATTTGTATAAAACTGTTAGTACATGATTTTTACAATAAAATTAATTACAATACTAATATTAATCACCCTAGGATTTCAACCAAATTTATTTGAGGAAAACAAAGATTGGACATGTTCTGGTAACTATATAGATAACTCAATATCATATACATAAAATTGTAAAACGTTTGAAGTATTAGCTTTGCATAATACCACGGGGTCCGTCAGAATAAATATATGTTTTTAAAAATATTAATACTTTAACTGAGGAAATCCGATCGGCCTAGGAGATGGCTCATTGAAAAACTGATAAGGTACAATTTTAGTTGGTCACATGGTGTGGAGTTTCCAACAACTCGTGTTTACAGTACAATAGTACTTCAAAAATGGTGAATCTATCGTTCAAATGCAGCGATACATTCGAACTCACATCGACATTCAGCGTTATGGAACGATTCCTGACTGTAATACCATTTTGAAATGGGCCACAGTATTTAATAAAACAGGTACGCTGGTTATGAAAAGAATTAATAGGTGAAATCAGACAATTAGAACATCCAAAAACGTGGGCAGAGAATACATTACAAAGCCCTAAGTGTTCCTCCCGTTCGCGCACTGTTTCTCATAGAATTAACGAATCAACGGTACGTTGGATCTTAAAATTAGATTTCATTCATAAAAAAATCTAAATTTCCCAATAACTATTGGCAGGAAATTACCAATAGCATGTTAATTATGCACAGCTCGTGATTGAATTAATGGACAACAATGACAACATGATTTTGTTTATGAATGTCGAAGCTCATTTTTACTTGAATGGTTATGTTAATAAGAAATAGTGTCATTACTAGTCGCCAGTAAACCTGCAACAGTTGCGTAAGGAACCCATGCATATACCAAAAGTCACGGTTTGGTGTGTAATTGGGCCAACACAATTTATTAGTTATCATTTTCCCGAGGACAACTAGTATACGACCACTGTGAATTTAAAGCGTTTCACCAAAATGCTGTCCCAATTTTTTTTCTTGAGCTTTGACGTCGACGTATCTGCAACATAAAAATTTGGTTTAAACAAAATGGTGCAACGTAACACATGACTCATGCCTTAATGGAAGTTCTTCGCAAAAAATTCCTGGACGTTTCATATTGCGCTTTAGGGAAATTCCGTGTCGTTCGCTCCATTGACCTGGCAACATGTGATTTTTTCTTGTGGGATCACTTGAAATAAAAAGACTATCAACACAAATCACGAATTCTTGAATTGAAGGACAAGATCACACGAGTGGTGAGGGACGTTCCTGGACAGATGTTGACCAACGTGATGAATTTCTTTCATGAACGTCTGGATTTCTGCTCTGTGATTCACGGATACCATATGACTGACATTATTACAAAACCTAAATTTTGTTACGCATAAAACCTGCATATGATCCTACATTTTTTTGGTATAATAATTGGTTTTTTTACTGCAATTACTTTGGCGTAGTATTTTTTTGAAATACATGCATTTATTCTGACAGACTCTGCATATACATATATATATATTAGGGTGGGTTGAAAAAAACGATTTTTTTTATTTCGGCAATGCAATAGTGTGAAAAAGTTACAGTTTAGTATCCTAAATAAAGAAAAAATAATTTAAAAATTCTATGTTTATATCTTCAGTTCGCGCATTGGACTTAAAATTTAAAAAAATGGTCAAAAACTAAAATTTTTGACTTCAGAAAAAATTTTAAAATTAATATTTTAAACATTTTACGGTTATTAAATAACATTATACTGCTAAGTATATACTCAAAATAAATGTATTTTTTGTTTATACATGAGCATAAAAGTTGGCCAATGTGCGTCGTGTTGGCGCTTGCGCGTTATTTTGGCGAAAATATTATTTCATGTCACAACAGGCATAAAATTAATCACTTGTTTTAAAGTCATGCCACACGTGCATTGTGTATCACGTAATCAGTTGCCGCTATTATTTATTAAAATTAGTATCGTTCTATTCGGCATTGAATCTGATGTGGTATAAAGTGTCTTATTATGCTTGATTTTTTGAAATTATTATAAGAGTGTTTATTCATTAATAGTTTCTACTCGAAAATGAAAACTCACAGAAACACCAAAAGATTAAGTGTTTGTTCCATTTTTGGTGCACCAAAAGTGTTAAGTAAAAGTATTTTACTTACATACGAAGCTGTATTATTGGCTTGTTTCAAATAAACATCAAAATTTGCGAAAAACGTTGCTTTTTCCCAGATTTCACATTATGTTGCTATTCAGATAGAGAAAGTTTACTACAAGGCTTCTATACCAACAATGAGTCATGAACGTATTGTAAAAATGATTAAGGATTACCATGATAATTATTACAATTTAAGAAAATCGTTTAATCGCGATAAAGATAAAATAAATTATAGGAAAAAGCCTGAAAACTTTGTTAGTAAAGCAAAAACTAAACTTTTTTATGTAGCATTTTGCAAATATGTAATGAAATTTACATGCATATGTCGAAGAAAACCCTATCTCTTGTGATTGTAAGGTAATTATGGAATGTACCTGTGAAAAAGAAAGAAAGATCCCCAAAATTGAGAGAGAGTTCATGTACGACCAGCGAACTAACCAGTTGAAATGTTTAGGTGGTTTGAATGTGACCGAAACTAAAAGGATAAGGAATATAAATCAAAGGAAACAAATATAAGAGAAGAATCAGATTATTTTACCATATATGAACGCCAGTAATATTCCAATAAATATTGTTCAAGAAAAGCGAATCAAGAACAGTGAATTGTACCAATTTACAGTAAGCATCACAATTGCGCATAAAACTTTCTGCTACTGCCTTAATAAGCGATATATATGGATTATCAGATAGAGCCACAGCAGCTGTTGCCTCTTGTGTTTTACAAGATCTCGGCATGGTAAATAAAGAAGATCATTTAATAGTGATAGACAAGAGCAAGATCAGAAGAGAAAAAAGTAAAATTCGTGACAATTTACAAACATAAATTGCAAGTACAAAGATATTGGCAGTATATTGTGATGGGCGAAAAGACAACACAATTTATCAAGAAAAAAATGGAAACAAAATGTTTCGAAAATTAAAGAAAAAATAACATATCAGTTTGGTTCAAAAGCCTGGTGGACAGTTCATGGGACATTTGTCGCCAAAAAGTGGAACTGGAAGCGAAATAGCTATAAATATTTTGTACTATTTAGAAAGTAAAAATTTCGACTTTGAAAACCTTGTTGCAATTGGTTGTGATGGGACAGCGACAAACACTGGATGGAAAAACGGCGTTATCCGTAATATTGAAAACATAGTGGGCCATCCTATGCAATGGTTTATATGCTTACTTCATTTTAATGAACTTCCATATAGACATTTATTTCAAAATTTAGATGGTGAAACAACAGGACCATCAAATTTCTCCGGGAAAATTGGGAAGCAATTGTCTTACTGTGAAAAGCTCCCAGTTACTAATTTTGAAACAATTGATGGTGAAGATATTAATGTAACGAAAACCGATCTGAGCAAGGACCAACAGTACTTCCTTGATATTTACAAAGCTATAAAGATAGGAGAGTGTACGCCTAACCTCGCAATGAAAGATCCAGGTCTTCTAAATCATTCTAGATGGTTGACATGTGTGAATAGGTTATTAAGACTACATTTCCAAAATAAATCCTTCTTATGAACTTAGAATAATGACCAGCTACATTATGAAGACGTAAGCTCCAGTATGGTTTAATATTAAGAGAAATCACTCGGTGAAGTATGGACCAATTCATATACATAAAGTTATTCAGACGACACGACAGTTTCCTGACAATTTACGGCAAATAATTGATACTGTAATTCAAAGGAATGCATTTTTTTGTCACCCCGAAAATATGTTACTAGCAATGACAGTAGATAATATAATCCATGTAAGAGAACTAGCTTTTCAGAGAATACTAAAAGCTAGACAGCAAAAACCTAAAGGAAAATCAGTGAAAAATTTTCTACCACCAAATATTAACTTTGAAGTTCAGACTACACTGAACTCATTGATTTGGAAAATAACAAACACTCATCTCCTCCAGTGATGGAAAATATTTCTACAGAAAACTTAAAATAGCTTCTAAATACAAAAATTATATCAGAGTTCGAGTTTATCATTTTTCTATGTCACACTCAAAGTGTAGAAAGAATCGTAAAGCTGGTAATGAAGTCTTCTACAAAAGTATGCGGAGAAACAAACAGAGATGGTTTTATAAGAACAGCGTTGGTCTCAGAATTAGCAATGCCGTCATTCGATTGCAAAAAAGAATTTAAAACCATGCCAAAACTTTTTAAGGATGCTTAAAAAATAATTATCTTAGTTATTTTAAGTTATATACTGTTATTTAATGATCAATAAATTTAAAAAATATTAAAAATATAATTTTTCTGAAGTAATTAAACATTTTAGTTTTTAGCTATTTTTCAAAATTTAAGCTAGATGCACGAATTGAAGATAAACACTTAGAATTTATTAATTATTTTTCCCTTATTTAGGATTCCAAACTGCAACTTTCCTGCACTATTGCATTGCTGAAATAAAAAAATCGTTTTTTTTCGACCCATCCTAATATATATATATGTATTTATTTAATTATATATATATAAATAAATTTATTTATTTACATATATATCATATATATATGAATGAATAGCACTCCTAAAAGTTAAACATCCGACTGATCTTATATGACACCTTGTACCTTTACGTAAAATAAATTTTTACTGTATATTTACTATACACAAAAAGTACAATCAGAAACTATGCTATTACATCTATTAGTGAAATGTACATAGAATATTTTAAACATAATTATTTTTTTAATAATTACATTATTTTCTAGAATTATTGATAAAGGGAGGTATTAAACTTAAACGTAAGTAACTTTATTGTACATAAAAACTTTTAGATCTGAATTCAAACGATTATCTAAGTTCAATCATAATTTTTGTTACTTATTAAGTTCTTAAATTGTCATTCAATCAATTATCGTATTTAATTAAAAAGCATTTTAGTAATTATCGTTTTTAGGGGGAAATATTGATGTGAAGGAAATATTAATACAAGGATACTACCGTATAAGCAAAAATCTATGTAAGTGAATTAAATTTTATAATTTACATAATTATGTCATTTTTTAAACATTAACTGTAGATTTTTTGTTATCCCATGGAATAAATAATGAAAAATTATACTTTCTATGAATTATTTATATTTTTATTCAATTTTTCATTTTGTTAACCAAAAAGTGACTATATTGAAAACAAATGGTAAGTTACATATTTTTTTTGTATATTAATCGTAAAAATTATATTCCTTGTATTGAATTTAAAAAAAAATTCCCAATGGACGAATTGCTGCCTAAAATCAAATATATTTTTAGAATATTATAATTTGCTTAAAATGAAGTTAGAAACAAGAAAAATATGATATTGAAAATTGATGAAAATACACACGATTAATAGTCGGATATGTTCGTGGAAAAAAAATTCATTATATTGATAATGAACACATGGTGTTTAACTATGTGGTAAAATTATTCAAAAATAATGTGTACGTGGAATTGTTTATATATATATATATATATATAATATATATATATATACAAATATTACTTAAAGTACAATGTAATTAGTACTAGAAATTGCCTAAAACAATATTTATATAGTATTAATTATGTCATAATAATTAAGAACCATTAGGTAAATAATATATTGACACTTCTGTGATTTGGAAATCGATGTAGTTTAACTCCAAAAACCGCTAAAACTATAAAAGAGTGTGATAAAAATGATTTCCTTAATTGTTACCGGAACAACTATTATTCATTTCATTTTCAAAAATAAAAGCACAGGCATTAAGAAGAATTTTCATACTTGACAGTCTACAATAAATAACTTTGCAGACGAAGCAACATTAGTAGCACTAGAAAATTATCGTTAATAGTTTGTGGGCATTTCTTCGTTTGGATTTTAGAAAGGAAAAACTCTAGTTTACCTCCTCGCCTAGTGTTTGTTAACAACATTTATACTTGGGACAAAAAGAATACTAAATATAATCTACAGTAAAATATAAGTAACTTATCGTCAATAAACAAGTCAACCACGTTATGGTCATATCATCTATGCCAATGGTTCTCAATCTTTTTAAAACCATGACCCGAATTCTGCCCCGAAAATCTATCGCGACTACCACGTTATTACATTTTCAGGATAAAAAAAGTTTAAAAAACATAAATCTATTAGAATCTATATAATTAAAAAACTTCTCTGGACCCACCGAAAATTGACTCGGGGACTCACAGTTTGAGAAACGCTAATCTATGCAATAGAGTTATATTAAAATGCGAGATACATTTTTTTATTATTATTTATTATGAAACTTAAAATATATTATGTTTAACTCGAAC
Source organism: Schlechtendalia chinensis (assembly GCA_019022885.1). Classification (NCBI taxonomy): domain Eukaryota; kingdom Metazoa; phylum Arthropoda; class Insecta; order Hemiptera; family Aphididae; genus Schlechtendalia; species Schlechtendalia chinensis. Next base: position 12,362,299 of record CM032345.1, on the reverse strand, counting down.
TCGATTTACCATATATGCTATATAAATCTTAATATAATTAAGTATTTCATTACAAAAATAAATTATTTCTAAATTGACAAATTTGTGTAATATAGATAATTCATTTACAGCTAGTATTAATGTATAGGAAACCAATAAAATTAGTCATATTCGTTCAAACTAACGATTATCCCATTTGTAGAATTATTTTACTTATTTTGATTATTAATTTATTTATTTTGTATTGATATATTTGTATTTGCTTGATATTTGATATAGCCGAACTAAAATTTTTATTCTGCAGATGAATTCTACAAAATTATCAATATTTATATTTAAACATTTGCCAAACTAAAAGAAAATATAATTTATAGTTAATGGTATCAAGAAGAATGATTTTACATTTTACATTACTATATATTTGTTACAGTAAACTAAAAGTAAAAAATAAAACTAATTATAAATCACAATAACATTTAACAAAGACTAATGCGTTATGCCAAAATTAAGTTTTATTCGATATGAATGGTTAATTTTATTTATTAATTGATTTCTTGTCAATTGCGTAAAAATCGTCATGGCATGTGAAAAGAAATTTAGAAAACATTTCCAATTTATTATCATGTGCATGCTTATATATGTAATATAGATGTATCCCTGATATCTTCATAATCATTTTAATTTTCTTCTTACACAATGATAACATTGTACCCAAATACATTTTTAAAAATTTGCAATTAAATAACATAAAAAAATTTTATTTCCGATCCCCTTAATCTCCGTAACTACCTCCTATTTAGCAAAAACACTTCTTGGGAATCGTCTACAGTTTATTACCGAGATCAGCACAATTAGAAATATAAACGATTTTTTTCTATTTAAATTGTATCGATTGAAATTATAATAATTGCAGGACATTTAAAACAGTTGTTTTGTATTTATTTTTATTAATTATTAAAAATTATATGTATATATTACAATGTTTGAATACTATAACAGGAATAAAAAATACAAATTTATATATTTTTTTAGAAGTAACAAAAGCATATTATCAGTACTGTTTAAATGTATTGTTATCAGCTATTGGTATGCATCATGATTTAAAACGAATATTACAAAAATGTAAACTAATGATTTTTAAAGTTTTATACATGTAGATATTTCAATTTTTAATAGTTTTTCAAATTAAATACCCATTGTGATATCTTCTTCTTTTTCTTTTTCTTCTTCTTCTACTTTTTATTCTTATTCTTATTCTCCCTCGCTTTTATCCCAGTCATTTGAGGTCGGCAATCTTTATCCTAAACTTCTACTTCACACGATCTCCCACATCATCCACACACACACATACACCAGTAGTCCCCATATTACACTCAATTGTATTCAATCACTTTTTATTCGGCCTTTCTTTTCCTCTTCCTCCTCCAACGTTCATTTCCATAACCGTTCTTACCACTATCGCATTTTCTCTCTTCATAACATGGCCAAACCATCTAAGTCTATTCTCTCTCATCTTATCCACGATCAATGCTACTCCTATATTTTCTCATATATATTCATTCTTAATCCTATCTTTTCTTGTCACTCTACTCATTTATCTAAACACTCTCATCTCTGCTACACTCATTCTCTGATCTATTTTCATGTTAACCATCCAACAATCTTAACCATACAACATAGTTGATCTCACTACACTCTAATAGAACTTACCTATCAGCCTCATTGGAATTTTCTTATCACACAAAACACCAGAAGCTTCTTTCCACTTGATTCGCTTGCACTTAATTCTATGTTTCATATCCCCATCAAAACAGCCATTCTTTTGTACAATGAACCCTAAATACTTAATAACTTTCCACCTCAATTACCTCGTCTCCACTTAGTGTCAATACACTACTTGTTCTAAAGCCACAAAGGTGGATCGATTTACTAATGAATGTGCAAATGCGATTATTTTTCGTGCTTAGGTCTGTCTGTCACGCGCGTCGATCCGTTCGGTTCGTTTTTCTGGGCTGTTTTTAAAAGACAAATTTTTGTGTGTAAAATCGTTATAGTTTTTACGATGAGTTTTTTCCGTCAACATATTTTTGGTGTTATATAAATATAACATTGCGATTAATATAACCTGTGTTATAATTCGTTACATCGAATGTACAATCATCATTGTCTCCGCCGCATCATCACCGTCAACAGATTAACCTTTCAAGGATTTTAAATGGTTATTTTGGTTCACGCTACTTCAATCCAGGAGATGGTCATTTTTTTTTTATATATGTATGTGTGATTTATTGTCATAATTTCGTACGAATTTTGTCGTGAATATTCAGTGGAAAATTGTACTTATTCATAATAAGTACAAATATATATTCCAATCCTTTAAGTATTTAAGTGAATTATTGTCCATTAATTATATATTTTCATTATTTAATACAGGTCACTTTTAATTTATTTCCTTTTTACCAATTGTTTTATTTTTGTCTATTTCATATATTTACAATCTTAACAAATTTTCAACGGTCGATTCCCTGTAAAGGTATATACCAGGTATGAGGGTATAAAGGTATATACCACATCAAGCCTTTAGTTAACTTCTTCCATATTTTCCCCTGCCAAAACTATATCATCAGCAAACACCATGCACCATATTACCCCCCCTTGTATCTCTTTTGTAAACGTACCCATTACTACCGAAAACAAGTAATGGCTTAAAGCAAATCCTTGGGACTTAACTACTCATGTTCTAAAATCCTCTGTTTTTTCCCACATACTTTTAACATTGGTACATGATCCTTCAAACATATCTTCTATTACATAAAAATACGTTTTGGGACTACGTTTCTCATTAATGCTCCCTTTAAATCTTCTCTCGGAGCTCTATCATACGCTTTATCTAAATCTATAAACACAATACAAAGCATTTTTTTCTTCTCCATGTACTTCTTTGCAAACTGTCTCACACGAAATAACATTTTCATCTTCCATTTTTTAGGCATAAAACAAAACTGATTTCCCCATCTACTAGCACTTTATTAAAAATATCTTACAACTACCTTATGCTTACATCCCCTAACCTCTTCCACACATCCATTGGCATTGCATCTGGTCCTACCGCTTTTTTATTTTTCATTGCTCTCACGGCCTTCCATACCTCCTTCTCACTAATTAAACCTATTAGACCTTCATTCCACGAAATTACCTCTACAGCCACTTTTGGATTCTCTTCATTCAGTAATTTCTCAAAATACTCTTTCCATCTCTTTTTCACATACTCATCATTCATTAGGATCCTCTTATTACCTATGGTGATATGGTTTATAATATATTCAAATGTATATATACACACATACTTTGGTTTTACTATAACTCAATAACAACCAATGAATTTTATTTCGAATATTTTAAAATCTGATGCATATAGAAATGATTTGTGTTTATAAGTTCATGGTTGTATCTGTAAAATCAACGGCTGTTGCTATTAGTGATTAAACACCATATTATCGATAATAAATGGTTCGGGATTTTCATCTTATTTGCATGGATATTTCTCACATTAATAAAGAACAGTCACGGTTATACAGCAATACCACTCGTACTTGAAAAAAAATTGAAAAACTAAAAATAGCGAATTAAATTCTATTTCCGACTAATTTAACTTCCACAAACTAACACAATTTAGTCATATTATATAAATCAGTAATTATTATTTCATAGCTGTAAATATATCATAACAAATATTTAGAAAATATAAAAGCAATGATTTTTAGTGCACTTTTCTGTATTAACTTCATAATTAATATATCCAGTTAAGGATTTAGTCACGTAATATCCATATTCCATTATATTGTTATTCATACGTAACATTCAAATTAGCAGTTTGCAAGCTATATTATAAATTGTATTTTTTTTTTTTAGATAATTCTTATAAAGTAGGACCAAAGGAGTATTGCAAAGCTGATACAGGTACCAACTGACTATTGGCAAATACATTTATGCATCAACAATAAGAATCGTACTTATTAAGAATATTACTTATAATATACTTTCAGCATGTATAGGTAAGTAGAACAATTAAATGTATTAGTAGTAAATATCATTAAAAAATATATTTCAATGTTTATAATCATGATATTTAAAATATAAAAATGAACTTTGATAAAACATCTTCCAAATTTTTGGTATTAAATCAAATTAAATATCATTTAATATCACTACATTTCACTGAAATGTTATTATCGTTTATGTTAAAATGTCAAAGTTATTTCGTTCTTCCTCTCTGGCATCATAACTCTTCATACATTTCAGCATCACAGACAAAACAGTTTTCCGCTCTTCATGATCTTGTACTCTCTTTGCCAATTCACTACACCTATCATCCAAGGTCTTGTTTCATTGTATTCATTCATCTCCTCCTTGGTCATATAATATAAAAGCGAATAATACATTCAATATTTTGCAGATATTTTAAATAGTTAAATTAAATTAATAAATATTTCAGATTAACAAGCTATAATTTCTACCAATCTATTTACTGATCATAATGTCCATATTTATGTAAAATAAAAAGAGATATGTAATAATTTATATTGCATTGAATTTGACCAAACAAAATAACATACAATTTTACGAATAGAAGAATAAAATAACACAAAATTCGTCTTTATTCGAATATGTTACTCATTTAAGATTTATTTACATGGAATGAAAATAAAAAAATATCAAATAAAAATTTTTTACTAAAATCTAAAATTTCTAAAAATTGTTTATAATAATATTAATTTGATCATTATATATTGAATATCTTTTATTGGTATAAACAAATGTAGTTTCTATAAAATTATTCGCGCTATAGGCATTAGAAATTTGTGAGCTTTCATCGTATCTGTGAAGACGAAAATAAATTTAATACCTGCCTAAATGAAAATTTATAATGATATCTAATATTTTTTTTAAAAAATAATAATAAGTATAAATAATAACAATTAAAAAGTCGCAAAATTGTAATATGATGTCTTTTGGGATATCACTTTTAGTGCATCAGATGTTGATAACGCAATAAAAAAATCTACTCCGAGCACACTCGTAAAAGCATAAATGTAAAGAAAACTATTATTAACGCTAAAAAAAGGCAAGCCACTAGCAGATATTACATTTGTTTAAATTCCGTCGAATATTTGAAGTAATTTAAAATCATATCGTAACCTGTGAAACCAACCTAATTGAAATATGATTAAATTTTTAATAATTGGAAATAATAATAAACTTAAGAAAGTAGTTTCGAAGACAATTAAATTAACTCTTACATGGGAATGGGAACATATGGAACTCTTTTGGGTTATATACAATAAATATTTTTTGAGAGATTTTTTTTTTTAAATATTTCAAAACATTTCAAAATTAAATAATAATTAGTACATTTTAATAAATAAAATTCAATTTATACAATATAGTATATCTACATATATTTAATTTTTCTATGGAATTAATCTCAATTTCCCAATACAACCAAATGAGAAATAAAATTAATCTCATCAAATTAATTTTAAACGTAATATATGCGAATACATGAATACGGCTAATCGTTCGAAAATAATTTATAAAATAATTAATACCGATAAAAATCTTCCGGGTTTGTCATAAAAAGAGATTTAATTTTTAGATTCGTAATAAAATATAATTGTTCGTATAAATATGAAATCAAATCAAAGATATATGTATATACGAGTATATGTTATTAAATTTTAATGATGAAAATAATATCATTATCTAGATCAAATCACAAAAAATAATGGAATCCCTAGTAAGTTTTTATTTTACAGCTACTTGTTTATATTGGCCGTTAGCCGCTTCATTTCGCGGAATGAGGTCCCCATTCAGGACGGTATACCGAGCTGGGTCTGAGGCGTTATACACGCGACTAGACCGGCGATGCTGTTGGGAACGTTCAACGCGTGTCTGAGGAGCAGAACCTTTCCCAGACGCTGAAAGCGAGCTCGTCTCTTGCTTCTCAGCAAACCGGGAAAGCTTTAGGGGATTCCATTTTCATACTGACCGTTTTGACTTCTTAACGAAGTGGGAAAGATCCTGAATTGCTGCTAGTGAGCTAGATAGAGACGCATATGTTCAGAACGGGTATCGTACTGTCCAACAGGCAGTTTGGTTTGCGCAAAGAACGGTCAAACGTCAAAAGACAAACGTCGTCGTTTTTCGTCTTTCCCTGCCCAGGGTAACGATGACGGTAGGCTACGTAGACAACACATTGATCGTGGCGGAAGGTGAGATGGAACACTCCTGCTGGAAGCGGCTGGGAGTAAACCTGAACGCTGTTACCCCTCTTGCTCCTCGACCAGTAGGTTAGGAAGTCACACAGTGAGATGACGTTTCATCTCCTTCAGCTGCTATTTGGCTCGGCTATTTAACTAACTAATAAGTTTCTACTCCAGATAGGTCGTGCCCCGGAGAGTGGGTGTTCCCATTTCGGACCACCCGACTCTTACAACGAGAAGGATGACCACACGTTTCACACGCTTGTTCGCTGCGAGGCGTTCGAATGGGCCACAGACAATCTTATGCGCATTTTAGGTTGTTTCCGGCCGCGCAATCTCGTCGACCACAATCTGGAGTTCCCGGCCAATTGGAAAGTGGTGGCCCAATTTATATTAACTATGATGGGTTCAAATAAAAAAGCTGAGCGCGACAGGCAGTTTTTGCAGGGGTAGCTCCATCAAATCACTAGAGGAAGGGAGGGCGATAAGTGCTCGATCGTAATTAAGATAAGATTTTTTGTAAAGAGAAGAGTGGAAGGCATTGTACTGCCACTCCTCCTCGAACACGCACATATGCGCTCTATGCACATACTTTATTTATAAGGGTTGGTGTGTCCGGGGATTGTGTAGTCGCCCATCCCAGTGTATAATAATTTATTTATTTTGAATAAATAAACGATGGTGACTCACTGCCTCAAGTATTGCTTAACAGGATTTCAGGGCAGTGGGTGTTTTCAGATAAAAAAAATAGCCATTCATTTATATTTATTATATGTAGAGAATTATGCATTTGGAGTTTAAGTTATCAGATTTTCTACAATTATAGTTTAAATTAATTTATGAAAAATATCAGTAATATCGTATCATAGATTTAATATTTATTTATATGATATGTTTAATTATTTATAATCGTTGAAATAATTTTATATATCATATATGATATAATGAAATCATTTTAAACTCTTGTAAATTTTTCACCATATAGTAGACTTTACCGGTAAAAAAGCATTCAAATATGCCTATTTTCATTGTAAGTATTTAATAAAATTGTTCACACCATTCAATAAAGGTTAAAATGTTTTATTAATTTTAGTATTATAACGCAGATTTGTAGTTAACAAATTAATTTATTATAAGTTTATCTTAAGACAAGGTACAAGACTTAATATGTGAGAGGCAACATATCACTTATTATGGAAAATCGCTATCATATACATATAAAACCATTAATTAATGCTTAGAATGTAACAAGTAATATTTTAATAAATGTATACCTCTTTACTGATACTGACAGTTAAATATAAGGCGACTGGCATACCATATTACTCTATTATTTGGAAATATTATTGAAATCGTAAATTACATTACTTATTTTTATACTCAATTTAAGTAGTGAGCAATAGAAATAACAACATTTTAAGACAAGTCAATTATAAATTGAATATCAAATCATTTAACTACATTTATAATAATATAGCTGTCAGTTTTGGGATATAAATATTTACACATAACTGTGAACTGAACTAAAATTTCCAAACTGCATGTACAAAAATATTAATCATATAAAGAGTCATTTATAGCCCATTAAGTGGAATTTCAACAATTCCTATTTTAACCATATTTTCTTCATATTCAACCATAGTAATGCGTATGTAAATGACATTTGATGAATTATTATGAATATTAAAGTACATAAAGAATTATGTTAACTTATTTAAAATTAATAATGCACACATCTCAAAAAAAGAATAAAATTATTTATTTTTTCTAGTAAATATGCATAATACAAAAGGCATAAAAAAAGGTATTTTCATTTCATCATAACATAACCCATATTGTATCGATATAAGGATTAAAAAAAATTATTTCAACAATGTGTAGGAATATTTATCTTTCATATCTGATATTTTATACATGTAAACATTGAATACTATAATATGCCCAATAAAAATAAATAATGCATTTTTTTTTAATGTTGACATTTTTTAGTAATTTTACGTCAATATATCAAATATCTATTTGATACGGTCATATTGAGTATGTAGTTGTAGTTTTAACATTTATAAAAAGTTTTATGACTACTTTATTTATATGAGATTGTAATACTGAAAACCAAAGAAATAATCTTTAATTGAAATCTTTCAAATTCCAGCTTACACGGATAATATGATTCAACAACCAATACCATGGTGTTTTGAATACATAGATAGTTTGCATTAATTTTTAATACTTAATTGTATATATAAATTTTAATGTTCTAAATTTTATAATTTAACTTGTATACTATATTATTGTGCTTATTCATATTAAAAGTTAGTACATAAGTCAAATGTCAATGGTCAAGAAATTAACAGTCATTAAAAATATTTTTAAAAACGAATATAAACATATGAAATAATTCAAATATATTCGTAAATGTTTGTAATCAATAAGTAAATAGAAGTAATTTGCTTTTCTATAAAAATTAAATTTTGTTTTTCCTATAAGTTAATTATACAACTCAGATATTTCATACAACTACACTAAATAAATTTTAATATAAACAAATAATTATACACATAGACACACTTTATGTTATGTATATTTGTTTATCATTGATAATTAAAAATATATCTACAATATAATTTTTTTTTGTCAAAAACGTTTAAATTTTAATATGATAAATATCGTAAATACATGAAGGTTTTAAATGAAAATTAATTACAATTCTAATATTTATAACTTAAGGTTTTGACAGTAATGTATCAGAACGCGTAAAAGAAGCTTTGTGTATTGGTAATTATAAATAGAACACAATTATCATATAATTATAACTGTAAAATTGTATAATTTTTGTAGTATTATTTTAAACCATCCCTAAACTAATTGATGTGAATTATACATGATCAATATAAAATAAACATCGTGTAATCGATTTCGTTATGTCTATAATATTAACCGATTAATTTTGTTTCACAATTCGATATGTAAAATACATTAAAAACAATTTTAATTTTGTAATATTCTAATATTTTGCAAAAGCAATACATGACTAAACTAATGGTTTATTTCTTATAATAAAATGGACGAACAATATTTGCAACAATATAATATGAACAATACAAATGTGTTATAAAATTAACAGAAAACCTATACACTTTTATAAGTGAGTAATTTTACTGTAAAATATAACTCTAATATATAAATCTCAATGATGTATAATAATTAGTAATAATTAAGTAATAATTAAATAAGTTATAATTCATTATGTATTTATGAAGGAAATTTGTATTATTTTATATGTCGAAATTTTAATTTTTTTTTAGAAACAAACAATGCATTGAAAGCACTAACATATGCATATTATCACTTAAGTGAGTAAGGTTCATTCAATTATTTTTCTAGTTCAATTAAATGTATTTAATTTTGTATAAAATGTATATAATTTTAATAAATTTCTAAATAAAATATGATTATTATAAATTTTGAATAAACACGAAATGACAAAAAAATAACTAATCATTCATAATTGAAAAGCGCAGTCAAAGAAATAATTTGAAAATTCATTCTACAAGAAATATAAACATAATGGAATTCAATCAACTTAAAATTTTATGATTCAAATTGGAATACATAAATTTTAACGTCTTGTCCTATTCTAAAAAATTAAAACATTTAATCTTTACATGTGTCGTTTGAGTATAAAATCAATAACTCATGCATAACAATACAACAAATACAAATTTAGATTAAGCTAGTATTAAACTATTTTTTAAACTTTTTTTTCTCTTACGATAAAATGTTCTTAAATAGCATGAGATAATTTAGTGTATAGTAAATGTTATTTCATAAAAAATTCAGTGGTAGCTTATTCGCTTCTCAGTAATCTCATTGCATGACTAACTGAACTCTGTACATATTTAAATGCATTTGTTCTTCAATATATATTTACAATTTTTAATAAATTATACAAGGAGTAAAAAGGTTGATATTACATTAACTAGACTAGATGACATGATTGAAAGAAGTGTCCAGTGACACTACTTCAAGTAAATTAAAATAATTATAATGTATAATGTGTTTTTTTTTATAAAAATAAGGAATTAAGGGAAATTTAAAAGGTATGTAATATATATATATATATATATATTATTAATGGTCTGATAAAGTTGTAATTATCACAGGGTCTAACTATTATTTAAAATTATTTATTCATGTATTTATTAATGAAATTATTTCGATTTATTATAATGTTGAGTACCAATTTTAATTCCTTCAGTTATCAATAAATGGAATACATAATTTATAAATTAAAAATGTACATGATAAATTATTTATAGTAGGCTATTATGCAAAATAATAAATATTGTATAACATTCTTGTTACAATAAAAGCAATTAAATATTATTTATTAGGATACCTCAAAAGCTATTACAATTACATGCTTAATACAGCTTTATCAGTTTTTGGTATGTATCACTATAATTATGATAAATATGTTTTTTTTTTAATATACATATCAGGGACTAAAACCGAACACAAAAAAATCGGTTCTCAAACCAGTTCCTGAGGGTATTTTAAGAATTGGAACCTATATCTCATATTCCATAGAACCTGTATCGGAACCAGAACCGTAATAAATTATAAATAAAATTCTTATTTTTTTTTTTTTGGTTTCTAACGGTTCTCCAGTTTGAAATTACCTGGATACTTTTAAGATTAATTTTTATTTGTAGGTTCAACTCAAAAATTTTGAAACTATTTTAAAATTGTAAGATTTCATTTCGTGGATGTCATAAATTATAGTAATAATAAAATTATATCCCTGGAATATTTATATGGGAGTAAGTTGTAGGCATGTTTATATATATATATTACTGTTGGTTGGTACGAGTTACTTGCTTAAGTTGTAATTGTATATAAATATGATCGTGAACTAATTGAATGGACTAATTAAGAGCAACAGGAAACAACTATAATCATGTAGGAAAGTCTGATAAACACGTATGTTAATTTGAGTCTAAAACACATAAGCTTATTTATACTCGCACAGAATAGGAAAAACAGACTATATTAGTATAATGTCTTAAGGGGAAACTCGATGTTTTTGACCATGTTATCTAAATATTAGACCATAATATGGACCATGGAGTATTGAAAAAATAAAAATAATAAAAAATAAATATTTATCATTTGTGATATCGTTTGTAATATAATTTCGAAATACGAGTGTGAATGTATTATGGTATACGACTGTCGTGTTTTGTATTTTCGTGTTTTGCGCTGAGTAAAATGTGCAGTTAAAACGTAGCGTATGTGTACAATTTAAATACTGGTCGTACATCTAAATCTAAAGTATATGCTTATTTGAATTATGACAAAAATAACTAAAGTTTCAATATGCAAATTTCTTTTGATAAAACAACTTTGAGTGGAACTCTTTGTAATTTAATTTAATATTATTAAAAAATCAACAATTTAATTCTTATCTAGAATGAATTTTTCATCATTATCCCTAAATGATTCAAGCGATCTTTTAAATAAAATGTTTGGTATAGACAAAAAAAATTAAAATAACACATTTTAAAGTTTAAATATTCCTCGCTATTATCAAAATCTAAAATATTCAAAATCAAATTATTAACATTTATGGACGATAAGAAGAATATTATAAAAATAATCTCACAAATTATTATGTAAAAGTCTTATAAATTGTTCAAATAAGTATGAAAATGTATAAAACATTAATGATAAATCTGGCTAAGTAATAATTGGTATTATTAGTTGTTAGCTGAAGATAGCTAAACAAATTGTTAAACCTTTAATCATTACACCACACTATAATTGATAAATTATTACTTTTTAATCTGAATTTCTATAATTTTAAGAACCGGTAAGTATCGGTATTAACCGGAACAAAAATTCACAGTATTCATGAACTGGAACTAAAACTGGAACCGATAAAATCATTAAGGTTTCAGCCCCTAATACATAGTATCATATTATATAAATAATTAATAATATACATATTGTATTGTATGTTAATGTTGTTTCTATTAATATTTTGGTGAATTAAATAAAATATACATTTATTTAAATGAAATATGAAAAACACAAATTCTATTATATAGATACTAATATATTTTGGTAACGAGATTTCCTTTTCTGCGCTTATCATCGACAACTGAATTGTTCACCGCGTACACTCATACAAGTGACACAGTCATAGAAAGTCACACAGGATTATGGATGACAACTGTTGACGAACCATTATAATGTACTGTTATTTAGTTATATTTAAAATTCAACAATTTTTTTCTTCAATATTTTTATTGATTTCCTAATATTAAATTACTGATAATTCTGAGTTTAGTTTAATAATTTTTTTTCTTCATATTATGTTTTCTTTCTAATACGTGGTTTATTTTATTGTTATTTTTTAATATTTCTATTGTGTTTTGTTTTAATTTATTTCTAGTTTACCCTATGTCCCATTTTCACAATTTTCGCATCGATTTCTTAAATTTCTGAACTTTCTGATAAATTTCGTCTTAGGCATAGCCTATAACTTTCATTAAATTATTATTTCTAAATGATACAGTATGAATATCATTTTTTTAAAAATTTCAAAATTGTATTTAAAATTAAGGATATGAATATTATAATTACACGTTTCTTACTTTTTGTTATGTTTTATATAATAATCCTAATACATAAGTCGTTTGGCTATTCCTATTTCTATATTAGATTAAAAAATTTTTTTTAATCTAATCTCATTAAAAATGCAATATCTTGATTGTTTTTCACTATCAAAGTTTATTTTATTCTTTCGTATAATTATTAGTCTGTTCATTACCTAATTCTAGACTGTTATTTTGAGTTATCAAGAATGATTTGAAATACTTTTAGTACATGGGCAAATTTGTGTTTTCTTTTAAATAAATTAAAAATTTTAATTTTCATAATATCTATAAAAGATACAAAGACCAATATACCCAAAATATAGTCATCTTTCTTCAATTTTTTTTCCACTTAAGAATTTCATAGAATATGAAAGTTTAAGTTTTAAAAGAAACCTTTCTTCTTAAAATTATTATCTAAAATTACAACAATATAATCATATATCTCAGATCTAATGTTAAATAGCTATATTTTAATTCCTGTTTTAGGAATTCTATAGATAGGAAAAGAGTTTTGTATCTACCATCTCTGTTTCTCTAGTATGTTCATAAAACATTTACGTTCAATTGAAATACATTCTGACTCAAACATATTTAGCTTTAATTTATTTATTCTTTAATTTTATTTTGTTCTATTTTTAACTTTAGAAAACATGTTTTAAGGAAAAATCTTGTAATTTCTAATATAAAATAACTGGAAAAAACTTATACTTCAAATTATATTCACCTTTGATTCCTTTTGAAATTGACACTTAATAATTTTTCAATTAGATTGATATAAATCTTAACTGACATACAATTTGATGTCTGGACGGATAAAAATACTTTTACTTGATATTTTTCTAACGTTTGTATTAGAAAATGAGGTTTTACCCTATTTTTAATATTAACTGTTGGTTCCATAAATTCGTATATTTTGGTAACGAAGGATTCTGAATTCTGATTATATATCTAGTATTTTCTTCAATTATTATAATGGAATAATTCAATATATTCATTATACTTCTAATAAATTAATATAGAGAATTATTTTTTAATTATTTTTATGGACCTATATTTATTTGAAATAATATTCTAACTAAATAATAGTTTTCCTATAAAATTATAATATTTTTCTGTTTTTGAATAAATAAAATTAGACTGTATTTAAACCTAATATATACAGATAGAATAAATAATACTATATCAACTATAAAACATATTTACACTTCACCAGAACAATAAAATTGTCTTGCTTAATATTAGTCTATAAGTAATCAATTTTATAGAGCATAAAATTCATTGATATATTCTTTAGATTTTTCCAGTGTAGTAAGACCAGATGAGTATTGTAATAATCTCAACTCAACATTGAATTACATATCTATCAATGATTTAAATGAAAACTTATTATCAACCAATTTATCCAATATCGAAAACCAAGGTAATAATTTATATTAAAATAATAACTGGGAACATATCTTCATTAACTCAGTAAAAAGTCTAACTGATATATATATAAATATATATATATATATATATATGTTGTAATTCAGATGTGAAAATACCAAATTATAAACTTGTGATAAGAGATGTCCATTTCACAATTTCACGAGTTACATATGAAAAAGAAGAGGATATACTAATTTCTTGAAATTGCAAAAAATATAGTCAGAGGAGGACTTTCCTCTTAGGAAACCAATTTGATAGTCACCATTTATATCTTTAGAGTATACTTCTATACTTTGTAATATAGCCAATTTTGTAATAGGAGTCTAAAAGTGTAATTGCTTGTACCCATAGGATCGCCTTTCTTGAGTATGGGACAATATATAGCTATTTTCTAGTCTCTAATTATTCTGTTGGTGTCCCATATTTTTTTTAGTAACCTTATAATAATAATAACAATTATAATAATAATAATAATAGCCTTTTATTATTTTGGTCACAATTTTTGAGTACCTATCATTATTGGCTGAGAATTAATGTTATCTTTACCGGAGACTTTTTTATTTACTAAAGTTCCAATTATATCCTCTACCTCCTCGCGATTTTTCTCCTGGATATAATAAAAAAGTTTTTAAAATTCGTTTGAAAATTTTGGATGATGCCCTCTTTCTTTATAATTAAGTTTCCATCGTAGTCCTTAATTAAATGGGTTAAGGCCTTAAATCCTTCCTTTATCGATCCTTGCATTTTTTGAACAATAACCTAGGGTTAAACCTGTGTACTTCTATTTTTTGAATTAGTTCTTTTTCCGATGCTCTTTTCTCCTGTCTCAATATTTTGCTTGCTAATTTTTTGTTTTTAATAAATTCTTCTATATTATCAGGAGATGGATCTCGTATCATTATTAATCTTGCTTCTGTACATCTCTCTAAGCTTTCCCTGCACCGACCATTAAACCATTTTTTTGTCGTTTGAAATATTAAATGTTTTGATTTAAATTAAATTTTGTTTATTAAATTTTGATTTTGTAAATTTTTATAAATTATTCAATTAAATTTTGCCAAATTCAAACACGGTCTTAGAGTAAATTTTATATTTGGTAAAATAAATCATACTGCAAAATCTAATTTTCTTGGTTTATTTAGATATTATTAATGAACATATTAACCCTCAAACCTACTTCCATTCATATAATAATGCACTACAACATATCTAATATAAGATAATTTACTTGTTTAATACATGTGTTAAAACCATTAAATATATAAGCTCAATTACATAATAATATTAATAGTTTATTTTTATATATAATATTGACTATAATCCAACATTATAATCTGTACAGTCAATAAGGGATAGCCTCAATTAAAGGTTTATTACAAATAATTATCTCTGCTGAAATATGATAATATGTTGAAACTTATTTTTCGGTTTAAAGCTTATGAATGAGTATTTGAATTTTACACCATTATCGATATTTATATTTGCTTCATATTCTGTCAATTCTGCTACATCACTATTATGTATGGTCCTAAGTAAAACCAAATAGGTGAAACATTTAATATAATGAAATCTCGAAACATACGTCCAATTTAAAAATTTAAAAAAAAATAAAATTATGAAACATATTTACTTTTAAATCAGAGAGAATTAAGAAAAACAAAATAATTTCAAAGTTTTCCAATGTGAAACTTATATTTTTAAGATTCTTCAAATGCATAATAACAGTATTATAATACAGTTCACTTTGCAAACAATGGATATTTATATGCTAATAGTAATACCGTTAACCTCTTTGGTCAATTTCAAACAGATATCCATCACACAATAACGAATTTATGCCTGTATTGTTTTTTATTTCATTTCACAATAGTACCGTCTTGAATTTCAATACAACATTAGCATATATATCTTCTGCTCGTATATTCAACCTTAAAACTTAAGACAACATTGGAATTCAAGCAAATCAATAAGATTAAGATGAATAAAGGAAATATTTATTAGCTTTATAGGGTCACAGATCTGATTAAAACTCATTATCGAGTTATCTGATAAAATACTAAAATATTTCATAACGTAAATAGGGGTTTTTCTTAAAATGACTTTAAACATTCTATTATATAATTAACTTTTGATTGGTAAAAAAAGCGTTAGGATACGTGTTAATCAAAACATAATTTGTATATGTATCATAATTAGAAAACTAAAAAACCTGTGATCAAGGATAATAAATTCAACAGAAATAAAATAATTTTTTATTTAGACAATTCAAATGCACAAGGACAAAATCCTAATACAGATTACTATGCACAACAAAGAAATTTATATGCTGATAATAATACCGTGGCACCCTTTTATCAATATCAACCAGGTAATAATGAATCATACAATTAAGACTTTATTTCTGTATTATATCTATTATTTCATTTTACAAGACACAGCACCGTCTAGGAATTTCAATACGATATTGGCATCTACATCTTCTGCTGGTGTATTCAATCTTGATACTTCAGACCACTTTGGCATTCAACTAAACCAACAAGGTTATGATTTATAGAAGACATGTTATTTAGCTCGTATAGGTCACAGAAGTGATTGAAACAATTTGTCTAATTGTCTGATGAAATAGGCAAATGCTTCTTACGTAAAAAGAAAGTATTTTAAACTGTCTCAAAATATCCTTTTATATAATTAAATTTTAATTTGTAAAAAATCGTTTGAAAACGTGTAGTTTAAAACATAATTTTTATATCTATAATAATTAGAAAACAAAAAAAATATGTTCTATTTCATGCATGTCTCAATTTGCAATCAAGAATAATATATTCTACAAAAATAAAATACTATTTTATTTAGATTATTCAAATCCACAAGGACAAACTCTTAATACAAATTACTATGCAAAACAAAGAAATTTATATGCTGATAATAAAACCATGGCCCCCTTTTATCAAGTTCAACCAGGTAATAATGAGTCATAATAAAGACTTTATTTCTGTATTATATCTTTTATTTCATTTCACAAGGCCCAGCACCGTCTAGGAATTTCAATACAATATTATCATCTACATCTTCTACTGGTGAATTCAATCTTGATACTTCATACCACTTTGGCATTCAACTAAACCAACAAGGTTATGTTTTATAGAAGACATGTTATTAAGCTCGTATAGGTCACAGAACTGACAGAAACAATTTGTCTAATTATCTGATGAAATAGGCAAATGCTTCTAACGTAAAGAGAAACTATTTTAAACTGTCTCAAAATATTCTTTTATATAATTAAATTTCAATTTGTAATAAATCGTTTGAATACATGTAGTTTAAAACATAATTTTTATATCTATGATAATTAGAAAACAAAATAAATATATTCTATTTCATGCATGTACTCAATCTGCAATCAAGAATAATATATTCTACAAAAATAAAATACTATTTTATTCAGATTATTCAAATGCGCAAGGACAAACTTCTAATACAAATTACTATGCAGAACAAAGAAATTTATATGCTGATAATAATACCATGGCCCCCTTTTATCAAGCTCAACCAGGTAATAATGAGTCATACAATAAAGACTTTATTTCTGTATTATATCTTTTATTTCATTTCACAAGGCCCAGCACCGTCTAGGAATTTCAATACAATATTAGCATCTACATCTTCTGCTGGTGAATTCAATCTTGATACTTCATACCACTTTGGCATTCAACTAAACCGACAAGGTTATGATTTATAGAAGACATGTTACTTAGCTCGTATAGGTCACAGAAGTGATAGAAACAATTTGTCTAATTATCTGATGAAATAGGCAAATGCTTCTAACGTAAAGAGAAAATATTTTAAACTGTCTCAAAATATTCTTTTATATAATTAAATTTCAATTTGTAAAAAATCGTGTGAATACATGTAGTTTAAAACATAATTTTTATATCTATGATAATTAGAAAACAAAAAATATATGTTCTATTTCATGCATGTCTCACTTTGCAATCAAGAATAATATATTCTACAAAAATAAAATACTATTTTGTTTAGATTATTCAAATCCACAAGGACAAACTCCTAATACAAATTACTATGCACAACAAAGAAATTTATATGCTGATAATAATACCATGGCCCCCTTTTATCAAGTTCAACCAGGTAATAATGAATCATATAATAAATACTTTATTTCTGTATTATATCTTTTATTTCATTTTACAAGGCCCAGCACCGTCTAGGAATTTCAATACAATATTGGCATCTACATCTTCTGCTGGTGAATTCAATCTTGATACTTCAGACCACTTTGGCATTCAACTAAACCAACAAGGTTATTATTTATAGAAGACATGTTACTTAGCTCGTATAAGTCACAGAACTTATAGAAACAATTTGTCTAATTATCTGATGAAATAGGCAAATGCTTTTAACGTAAAGAGAGAGTATTTTAAACTGTCTCAAAATATTCCTTTATATCATTAAATTTTAATCTGTAAAAAATCGTTTGAATACGTGTAGTTTAAAACATAATTTTTATACCTATGATAATTAGAAAAAAGAAGTATGTCCTATTTTATGTTCGTCTCAATCTGCAATCAAAAATATATTATTCTTCTAAAATTATTTTTTTTTTTAGTATATTCGAATGCACAAGAACGAGATCCTAATACAGGTTAATATGCGCAACAAATAAATTTATATACTTATAATAATAATACCGTCGAACTCTTTGATCAATTTCAACCACGTAATAATGAATCATACAATCAAAACTTTATTTGTGTATTTTTTTTTTTATAACATAAGGCCCGTCTTTAAATTAATTTACATAAAATTGGGTTCGTATATAATATAAGAATACACGCAATGAAATACTTAATTTTCACAATTATTATAATTATCAACAATTATTAAATATTGTTCAATTTAATGTTTGTGATGTTTTATTAAACTTCTGTAATTAATTCATACTTAATGCTATATCGTATGAATAGATACATAATGAAAACCTTTTTTTTTCTTTTAGATGTAGAAATTCAGAAACAAATTCAATTCTGACGACCCCATTTCACAACCTTAACCAACATTTGAAGGACTTGAATATTTTTTAGATGACAATTATAATTGTTTTAGTCATTGATAAAATGGTGACATATGATATTTTTAGTCACTATTATATTTGACATTAAAATTATTTTTTCTTTCGTAAAATATTCTATTATATCGCAAATAAAGTAAATTTATAATTTATACTTATATGTTTAAAATTAAGTAATATTAAGATATAATGTATTTATGGATTTACATGTAAGTGCAAATGCAAAACTTGCTAATCAATAAAACGATTTTTATTTAATCACAATTAAATTTATTTCAAATTGATTAGCGTATATGTATTAAAATAACCATATGCATTTAATATGTTAATACATTTATTTTTAAAATAATAAGAATATGAAGTCTATATTTGAAATCTTTGTACCAAATGTATATTCATTAAAGTTCTCATATTAATTTTAATGAGCAACACAGAATATAAAAATATTCTGAAAATAAATGATTAATTAAATATAAATGAAAAAGTTGTTTATTTTGACAATTAGTTTATACCTTCCATCAAAAAATAATTTTAAACAAACCATCATACAAATTTAAAACGTTTTGTTGTCACTAATATTTAAATTATAATAAAATTATTATAAAAATCATTTTTCACTAATAAATATTTCTACATCAAAATTATGTAAAATATAAAATAAAAACGCATAGAAGTTAATTATTATAAGACTATCTGATTCACAACTTACGGTACACATGTCAGAATTCCCAATTTCAGTCGAAATACCACAATTATAACAATTTTTCATAGAGTAATATCCCATATTCACACGACCAAACCACACACCAATCCACATAAATAATACATAATTATTACACGTTGTAATTTAACATAATGTAGTGTTAATATATTATGCAGGAAGTCATAACCTCCTTTAACATAAATGAAATATGGAGGCGAACTTTGCAATATATTTCCACAATAATACTAAAGTATTAGTAAGTTGATCATATGGAGAAAATGTTTTCATATTTTTTAAATGCAATAAAGATTTGGAATACATCTCCAATTTTGATTTTGAATTGCCTCACATTAATCAATAATCTATATGAATATAAAGAAAAAAGGAACTAATTAATTGTTACTACAATATCATAATCTAATCTAAATTTTTTCTGGGAAAATTATAAAAAATATGATATTAAATAATTTAAAATACCTATAATGTATTCATTTGTAATCTCTTGGCTATTATTAATAAAAATATAAACAGCTAATCACAATAATTAATCAAATCGATAATATAAACTATTTTAAATAAAACTTATTCTTTTCAAAAATTTATATTTAATAATTACAATAATATCTTCTAATTATTTATATCCAAAGCAATCGGTTAAAAAATTAAATATTTATAATTACTTTATTTAAAACTATGAAATAAACCATGGAGAGTAGATAAAAAAGATCAATTTTGTTATTCAGACATCCTTTTTTATACATTTCATAATAAATAAACAAATTTATTTATTATTTTTATATTATAAAAGGGGGTAATTTTTAATTTGTCAATATAATGATTATGGATATGTAGGGCAAAAAAACACAGTTACATTCTTTAATGGTAAAAAATAAATTTTTCAATGTATTTAGTGTTATACAAGAATAAAATATTATAAAATTAACCAATAAAAATATCTTGAATAAAATATTTCATTTTTTCTACTTTACATTATCGCTATAGTATTTATGCTATTTATAAAAAAAACTTCTTAATAATGTTGATTATGTAGCCAAAATGACTCAATATGTCATAAACGAAAAAATTAAAAGTAAATTAATTAAATAAAAATAATACCTGTAGTTATGAAACATTTACCTATAAAAAGGTTATATATTAGTATATACATATTAAATAATGTCTTCTTAGATAATTTCAATATATTCCTAATTAATGCTACAAGTAACAATAAAAAAAGGAACACTTCAAAAATGAATATCCCACTTCATATTGGCTCTGATTATTACTCAATCCAGACCAGTTTGATACATAAAATACATATAAGAGTCTTTTTCGTTTTTCTTACAAAAAAATGTGTAATATCGAACAAACTTGGACCTAACCTAATATCATTAATATTTACTATTCTATTCTAAACAACAACAAAACAGATCATAAAAAGCTCTAAAATGACTATGTATGTATTTCGTATAAAAAATGAAATATATCTTTTAAAAAAAAATGTCTGATTATTTTATCTTATATAAAATAACTTGTCATATAGAGCCGTATTCTATTTTAGTATGTGATTACACAGTATAATGTGTTAAAAAATTACGTGCATTATAATTTCAAATACCAAAAACTATTACATATGTACGAGATATTATTATCAATTATAATTTAAATTTCATAGTTTTTATAAATGTTTGCAAAATATATTTTTCTTTAAATTTCATAAGTATTATTTGGTATTATTTATATTATGTATACCGTCCACTTAAACGTAATTTAATTATATTTAATTAATTTAATACATTCAATACGTATTAATTTAAAACGTAATTAATTAAACGTAATTGAAACATTATTTTTTGAGTTTAGCACATTCAGTAAGTAGTAAATGTTTTCAACAT
This sequence comes from Schlechtendalia chinensis, assembly GCA_019022885.1. Lineage (NCBI taxonomy): Eukaryota > Metazoa > Arthropoda > Insecta > Hemiptera > Aphididae > Schlechtendalia > Schlechtendalia chinensis. The sequence continues at coordinate 12,340,283 of CM032345.1, read as the reverse complement.
ACGGCAGTATTTCTATTGAATCACGTTTCCAAAAATTATGATCAGTAAGCAATCGGCAAATAGTAATATTTACGCAATTTACCTCACGGTCGTATCATTTATAAATGTGGTTATTTGAACCACATTATACATGTGGTTCAAAAGAAATTTGTATAGATTTAACATTATTAACTATATTATATATTATATACGAGTACAATACGATACAATTATTTTGAAATTAAAGAAATAAGGATATGAAATTAGATTTAAAATTTGATAATATTTTTCTGTTCGATATGTATGAAGGCAAAATGTTAATTTGATAGGTAATCTTAAATTTCCAAATAATAATTTTTATAAGTAAGACATTCCTAAAGTGGGACTGCTATTAAGTACAATGTAATTTACTCAATATATAAATATAAAACATGTAACATAAAAATAATTAAAAAACTACTGTGTAGTTTAGAACACATTTCATATTTCCCGTCTCTTTTTTTATTTAGTATTTTTGTGACAGTAAAATATTGTTATCACAACATTTCTAATAATTTAACAAAATCAGTTAGAACAAAGTCCATTCTACAAATCCTTCAAATTATTAGTACATAGATCATATTTCAATACTATGAATACCAAACAAAAATGTAATTAGTTTGAACAAAGTCCTTAATTTGTTCGTTTACATTAAAATCCCTACAATATTAAATTATGAGTACATAGATCATATTTCAATAGTATGGTTACCGATTACAAATTTAATTCTTCATATAGGCGCAGAATTCGTTGGGACTGGGAATATAATATTTTTCTTCATATTTCATCGATAATTAGTTTTTTTGATTTTTGCAAAATATACACCATATGTTTAATAGAATAATGAAATGTATCCACCTATGCAAATAATAGTATACAATTTGATTATTGCCTATGCGATATCACATTTTTTCGTGCTTCGCAAACTATAAACCAGAAATTGTCGTTATACTATAATAAACTACCATTTTAACAATACCGAAATAACAATGAACATGGGCTCTATAATATATATAAACGTTTTCACTCTTGTGATAATTTTTATAATGATTACTGTCAAAAACTCTAAAGCCAATTGTAAGTGTGATATAGACATTTAATATCATCATAACAATATATTAAATGTTTAAAACAAAATATAATATAACACAATATATTTTAATATGTTCTTATCTAATAATTAAATTATGTGTGCTTGGTAAATTAATTGTATACCTATTAAATACATACGATTTAAATAAATATTTAAATTAAAAATAGTTTTATTACATTCCAATAGACTCTCAAATAAGTAGAATGACATAAAGTGTATTTTACCGAATTTATGATTCGTAATTTTAATATATGAAGGCATTTTTTTATAAATATTGGTTCAAATAGCATTTGTTTAGTTATAAAAAACTATACTTGGAAATATTTATTAATTCGAAGATATGAAAATTTAAATAGTTATGTATCATTCATTTCCTCTCAATCCTGTGATGTTCCAATTATATAAGGTTGTCTTCCTTGTAACTACTCTCCACTTTATTTGATCACTCGCATCTTCAACACAAACAATAGCTTTTCAGATCAGTAATTTTTATATAAGTCATTTGTTAATTTGATTCAAATGATTTGAATTCCATCATTCCACTTCTTTTTCCCAAATTCAACTGCTTCTATCATTCACATCTAATTTTTGGTTTTATTATTAATGGCTTAGCCATTTTTTTCATTGAACATGCAGTAACCACATCAATTTATTATTTTATTTTCCTCCAAGTTATTTATACATATTTCTGTTTCATATTCATTTGAGTCAACATTATCTATAACTTTAATTAATTTAACTCGAGTTGAATAATACAACACTCACTATTGCTAAAGAATATTCTTCCTTCCACTCAAACATAATATCAATAATTTAAAATTCTTGGAATATTATTACATATTTAAAAACACAATTTTAATGTCAACCGATAGTTTTTGGGATGTTACTTGAATAATCCGCGTGATGTTACTATATATGCTTTTATAATTCTCAGAAACTTAAAAGATTTAGGTTTATAAGAACCAACATATTGGCCATCCTCTTCTGAAAAATTCTTGGTATCTAAGATGTCTTTGCTACCAATATTTCCAACAATTTTTCGTATACTATTAAGAATATTCTTCATCTTAATTCTGCTCACTTCACTATATAATAACTATTAATACTATTTCAACCAATAAAGAATTTTCCCAAGTATAGTTTAAATGTAAACGAATAACTAAAGTTCAGCGATCACGTAAATGTAGAATTCTAATTAAGCATTAAATGGAAAAGGTCCGATGACCTTTTCATAAGATTTAAATAATATAATATTAATTATAACAAATTAGAATGTTGCATTAGTGAGTAGCTTTATTCATCAAAAATGTTAATTTTATTATGTCATATTTGTTACATCATTCCAATATTCTTGTTGTGTCAAATAATACAATCTGTATGTTATATTTCCTTTTCTCCTTCTTCTTTTTTCTCGCCTCTATCCTAGATATTTGGGGTCAGCCACCTATGTCCTAAATCTCGACTTGACCCGATCTCCCACATCATCTACGCATACACCAGCAGTCCTCATATCATACCTAATCGTACCCAGCCACTTCTTCTTCGGTCTTCTTCTTTTTTCAACATTTATTTCCATTACCGTTCTTACCGCTTCCGAATTTTCTCTCCTCATAACATGGTCAAACTATCTAAGTCTATTTTCTTTCATCTTATCCACGATAAAATCTACTCCTATTCTTCCCCTTATATATTCATTTCTTTCCTATGTTCTCTAGTCACTCCACTCATTATCTATGTATTATTATATCTGCTCATTCTTTGCTATATTTTCTTATCAATCACCTAACACTCTGAATCATGCAACATGATTGATCTTATTACATTCTTATAGAGCTTATCTTTCAGCCTCATTTGAATTTCCTTATCACACAAATCACCAAAAGCACCTCTCCACTTGATCCGCTCGCACTTAATCCTTTGTTTCACATACTCATTAAAACCGCCGTTCTTCTTTAAAAATGACTCTAAATACTTAAAACTTTCAACCTCATTTACCCCAAACTGTATATTACATTTAAAAACTAAAAATAAGATAAATCAAAATTTTATTTCGGACGAAACTATCCATCAATAATGAACATCATTCATATTTGAATCTCTCTACTTAACCCAAATCCTCAACAAACATCCTCATCTCCTGCCTATTTCTATTATTTCCCTCATCTCTTACAACAAAATCATATCTTACATAAGCATCATATATATGTTTCACTCCTGCTAATCCTAATTTCTTTACCTTTAAGAGCTGCTTTCTAATTCCCAAATATACTTTTAACTTTAACGTTAATCACTTGACCGATGATTCTTATCGAGTCGTGAACAAAACGCAGTCTATGGATTTGCATGAACAGAGTCCTAGGCGAATCAAGACGTTCAGTTACGATGTCAAGCGGTGGTAAATGCTACAGGTACACAGGATAAACAACATTTTTTGATTTCGAAAGAAAAAAGATCTTTTCATCGAGAGCTCTTTGTAACAAGTTTGACATACTTGAAATCCAGCGACGACTTCGTCTGAAAACTTTTTTTAATAAAGATACCCTCTTTCCGGGTATGTAGTCTATATATCGTTCGAACTACAAACGATCGCTCATCAAAAATACTACACCGAATCGATTCTCGAAGAAACGTGTTGAGAACTCGTTGTTGCCTGCTATATGGTTGGATTCGAAATATTTAGGTGGTGGTTCAACAATAGAATTTTCGGGTTGCGAAATTAGCGACGCGAAATCAGTCAGAAAAAAAGTTGAATCCAGCCCAAACACATATAGAAGCTAAAAATATTATTCTCAAATTGATCACCTACAAATCAATATTTGAGAATAAAAATTTCTGTCTAACCAGAATTAAATCATCACTTGTATACTTGCCTTTTCATAAATATCTTCAACAACATTTAAATCTCTTTCGAAAATATGTTTTTACTGACATCCAAAATGTCAGTGACCTTTTTAAAAAATATGTAATCTGTACACACACACATATATATATATATATATATATTTATTTATATATACCTGCTCGCTCTAAAATTGTTCGCGCTTCTACTAGCTTCTCATCCGGTTCAGCAGTTTAATTCATTTTCAATTATCTACCGCTAATAAAAAAATTGTATTTACTAAATCTACTATGACTAAATTCCAATGAACATATAGTTGTTATATTTATAATCCTAATACTTTATGATTTTGAAATATAAGAAATGAAATACCAGTACAGTTTTAAATATATTTTCTTGTATACAAGTAATAGCTACTTTGTTAAATATAAGTATATAAACATATGCATATGAAAACAGAAAAATTTTTTTTAATAAATTTTCTTTATAATTTTAGATTGTTTGTGTAAGACTTAAGTAACCTATATTTTTAATATTAAAATGAATTACAACATAACGAGAAATAAATATGATAATAAATATAAACGACGTATGTTGGTATAACGTCTAATTAATATATTGTACATATTAAACATTAAATTTACATATTTACAAGTAAACATTTAATATTGAAACATATCAATAAGAAAAAAATCGATCATTATAACAACATCTTGCAAATAATTTGTTTTATATCACGAAAATAACATATTAAATTAATGTAAACTAATGTTTTTATTAAATAGAATTTAGTTGTATGATAATAATTATTATATAAAATTTATGTCAACGTCTAGATCAAATCACAAAAATTGGAAATATTGATAGTTAGTATAATTATTTAATTATGTTTTTATATTTATTGTATGTAACATAAAATATAATCTATAATTTGAGTCAATTATTTTTCACTGTCATTTGTAACACATCATGTACATCAAACTTACATGTATAATATATTAACTAGTTTATAATCGATGTAATATTTTTAAATGTAAACTACATTTAATATTAGTTTTTTATTTTCTGCGTACAGTAAATTTCAATGGTGCACAAGCATTTGAATATGTTTATAATACAATTGACTGTAAGTGATTAATAAGTTATTTTACACCATTAAGTAAATGTAATTTCGTTAAATGAACACATTAGTTAAAAAATTTACTGATAATTATAGTTTTTCAATGTTTATTACTATATTTTTTAAATTTAAATCACAACAAATTTACTGTTGCCGTTTTTCAATTAATGTATATACATAAACATGACGCTGGGAAAATGAATTTAAATTTCTAATAGATGAGTAACAATCAATACTAAAATCATAATAACAAACAATTTATTTCAGTAATTAGTATTACTTACAATGGCATTTAAAAATTAATATCATAAATTACATCAAACGAATGTTTTCTTTCATTTAACTATGATAATACATCCATCAATGATAGCAGTGCATTCATAGAGTTAATATATAATTCGTGATTATTATAAAATATAACTTTTTTTTATTATTATTATCAAATAATTTAATGGAAGTAGATTTCGGTAATGTTATATGAGATTGAATTGGGATTGTTCCCACTTAGTTAATATTGTTTCTAGAATTTTCTTAGTGACTTCTAAATTATCGCCAGACTAATATATAATTTAGTCAGTAAGTGTATGAGATAAAAATTATAAACTCCAAATTATCGGAATATCAAATTAAAATGGAAAAAGTATAGACAAATAACCTGCCAGCCAATATCAACTTGATTAGTGTTTAGTAATATTTCGGCATATTTAGTTGCATCATGATAAAATCTTGAAAAAGTCTATTTGTAAATTAGTAACATTTAATGGAAAGTCATGTACTCTAAGAAATATAAATGAATCTTGCCATTTTACAACCATGTATACATATTGAAAATTTCTAGCGCATATGTCGATTATAAAAGGCTTATACTCAGGTAATATTTTGCATATAATTTATCATATCATATTCAAATAAATAATAAATATTGTATAAAAATATTGTATGTTTCATTTTTGTTATTGAGCGGTCGTAATACAATTTATGAAATTATTTAGATATTTTACGTCAATATATCACAAATCTGTTTGAAACTGCGATTTTGGGTATGCTTTGACAACAATTCATAAAAATATTTAATTACTTTTAAGATATTATATAATTATATTTTTAAACACTCTTCTAATTTATAGTTTATAGAGATGATTTGTTTCAAAATCCACGGGATTGGTGTTTGTCAAATATATCAAGTTCGTACTAATTTTTAATATATATATTTCAATATAATAGATTCAATTACCTTAACTATAGTACTATTACTCAAACGTTTTAATTTTTAAGTTGAGATCGATTTCTTTTTTAACATGAATGATATATTATTTTTATTTATTCAGGGGGAAATCAAATATATATATATATATATATATGTATATATTATTTGTTGAAATTATAAAAATTAAATAACATGAATGAGACTTAAAGAAAATAGGTTTATAGTCAACTGATTGATGGAGTATTATTATTACTCTCGCAATACACAATCTCAGTCTGAAAGTTAGAACACAATTCAAATATTTATTGGGCACGGAATTTTACTATAATTAAAAACCAATAAATATACAAATAATACTAAAAAACCTGTGTATGTCATTAATTATTTAGCAGATAAAAATAATTTGTCATAATATAAAGATATTGTATTTTAATAAATTAATTAAATATCCACTTTATATATTTTACGAAATTACAATATATAATATTTAAACATTATTATTTATTTATTATGCAAATAAATAAGTTTTATTACAAATTTATCAATCACAAATGGCCAATTTTTGAAAAAATTATTTTTTTATAATTGTTAGTATATTTTTTTCATAATGATAATTAATTACGATATTCATATTTACTACCCAAGCATTTCAATCAAATGTGCCACAAGATATGAAGGTTTGGATATGTTATGGTAACTATATAGATAACAACATAAATTAAATTTATACATTCAATTACTTATAATAAAATAATAAAATTATAAATTATGGTTTTAAACCTATTAATAAAATGGTCGTATTATATTCTAAATTCAAATATTTTAACAATTACATTTTTCTAGACTTCTTGAAAAAAGGTTTAAAAAGTCTGTTTTTGTATTCTACATTAGTACTATTACATATGATTGAAACAATAATTTAAGTTTAATGATAATTGATGATATTTTGTAAAGAATAATTATTACCTACAATGAGTTAGCGTCAATGAATTAATAGAAAATGTTGTCATAATATTTTTTTTAACGAAGAGAATGCAAAGAACGTACTGGAATACGGATATTATCATACAAGTGAACATCAATGTGAGTAAATTAAAATGTATTATTTTTCTAATTCAGATGTTTTATAAATGTTTGATGTTAATATCCTGTTATTTCACGAAACATCAAATGAAAAAATTTTATTCTATTGAAATAAATCATTTTTTTTTCGTTTTTCTTTATGAAAATGAAAAAGTCTTTATAACTAACACAAATGGTATGTTATATATTTTTTAAATATATTGATCGTAAAAATTAGTATTCCTTTGTTGAATTTCATTATAAATTATTCCTGATGAACGAATTTCTACATGAAATCAAAAATATTTATGAAATGTTATATATATATATATATATATATATCTACGTCATTAAAAAATAAAATAAATATATATTACAATATTATTATTGTAATATATATTTATTTTATTTTTTAATGACGTAGAAAAAAAATGTAATATTGAAATTTGATAAAAAAGTAAATAATGAATCAAAATCTAATATGCTTGAAGAAAACTAACAAATTATAACTTCAATGAATAACTAGCTAACATATTTGATGGCTTCAAATGCATTGCAAAAGAGTTATATTTAATATCAATATTTATATATTTTTTTAACTGTACATTATAAAAAATATTTTTTCCATTCAACTAATATGAACACCCGTTTATAATTGATAAAACTATTCAAAACTATGAAACAGAGTTCTTAAAGGGGTTTACCTCATAAATAATATAGTCAGTTGGGTTTGGTTGAAATATAATCTTGGTGCATTTTACAAGGTGATTAACAATAAAAAAATAATATACTAATTAATACTTACAAAATTTACCTGGGTAGGGTGGGAGATTTATATCCTACTTGTCTCCTGCCCGAGAGAGGCGCTCCCTACAACAAAACACTCAGGTCAATTACCCAGCCTATATTCGTGGGTCTGGGATGAAGGGCGCAGCATAACCATCAAAGGACCAATATGGTTAGAGAGAGGGTGGGGCACAACTATCAAGTGAGCGGAATGAGAGAGAAGAAGAGGTTTCCGATCTTCTGGGTTGAGGGGTTTGAACAGCGATTGCCGAGGTGACGATGATCCAATGGTCCATTGGTTCTAGATGATGTTAATGGTGATTGATTTCTGGGCTTGGTACTGCCGTTGGTTGTTTGGTTGTTCTCGGAGTGATCGTTGATCGGGCTCGTCAGTTGCTCGGTAATTCGATTGGTTTGATTGCCGTGTGTAGGTCTCCAATATAAAACATATATTTTAAGAAAACGTGTGATTTTAATATTGAGGGATCGGCTGTGGTCGAGTGAGTAGAAATATACGTTCCAGTGCACGAGGTCTGCTGTTCAATCCCGAGGGTAGCCAACGAGATTTTTTGCGTTTGTGGTGTCAGGTCTCTGGTAGAATTAGTCCATAATTACCTGTCCCTGTCTATCTTTGACTTGTCCAAGAACCATCTTTAACTCCCCTAATATGTGAAAAGGGTGCAATCTCCGAACGTATTAGTGCTTGGAAAATATGAGGATATAAAACTGTTGATGATGATATGTTTTTAATATTGGAAAGGACGGTTCTGGTTAGGTTTTAGGAAGTCTTCGGCTTCGTTTGTATTTGTGTAAAAATATACTACCGTTTCCTCTGTTATTTGTCCGAAAGAGTGATCGGTTTTTTTATCTCCGTTTGCCGTTGTTTCCGTGTTTTTCGGTCCTCTCAGTACATTGATGTTTCTCCTTGATATATTCCCGATTTGATTCCTTATTGTTATTTATATAATAGATCTTTATTGCTATTTGTTTTGGCGTCTTTTTATATTCATCCGTCACGCTTTGTGATTACACGCCATCTAACCTTTTATTGTTACGTTTGGTGTCATATGCATGGTGCATTTGTAGAACCGGTGTTTTTGTTGTTTTAATAGATGTCCCCCCTTTGTATCATTCGAACGGATAAATATCTTGCAGTCGTATCGCTATATTTTACCCGTACTGTTACAAATAATATGCACATGAAAAAGAGGGATGAAATTATTATTTGAGGATTTCTGTATGTTCTTTTACATTCAATTCATGCGTTAATCGTCATTGCTCTCAATGAGATTCACCAGTTATCAACTAATAGGATTCAGTTAATTGGACTCAAGTATGAAAACTACAAATAATTTTCCAAATAATATATTAATACTGTAAAATAAGAATTCCAAAATTCCATTGACATGCAATCAAGGTTTTTTACAATAAAAAGCGAAAACTCTACCTCTTTATTATTTATCTAATAATAAGCGTGTCACAATGATTAACAGCTTACAAGTTATTGAGACATTATTGATACGTTTGGAAGTTAACGGTCGATGTAGCTTTACTCACAATACAGCAAAGATATATAAAATGTGTATTGCACATTTCTCAAATTTTCCTAATTATTTCCTTAAAGCCAGTGATATATTCTAAGTACGAAAAAATAAAAGCATAAACAATTGTGAGGAATTTAAAACGATACAATCTACATTAGATAATTTTACAAACGAGCAAAACAATTTTCTAAATTTTTCAATATTTATATTCACGTATTAACAAAGAAATTATCAAAGAAAAATATGGCTTATGTTTAAGAAAATCAAGAACAATATTTATAAATATTACATTTTAAAATATGAGTATGTGTTCTAATAAATTAAAGTGCAAAAATAAACTAATCAAAAATATATTCTTGTGATATTAAAGTAAGAAAACTGGTTGTGCTGAAATTAAATTGTATTCATTATAAAAGTGTTCATAAATAACGCAGTTTTTAAATTGCGTATTAACAGTTTTTAGCATACAAGTTAGCGGCGCTATATTTATTAATTTTGTAATCTATTATTCTTAAGATTACTAGCAACTGATCTCTTATTTTATATTTTGTGTATTTGTGGTCATGGACCGGTATCAAATCGAACAACATGTTTTGTTTCTTACAACCTATTAAAACATGATTAAAGTAGTGCTGGAACTGTTAGAAAACTACGTACAGTTCTCGAACAGTGTGAAGTATAAACTGCAATAAAAGTAACAAGGATGGTTAGGAAATTCGTAAATAAACAGCAATAACTGTAGACATTAAAATTCCTGAGTGCAAACGACCTCAAATTTCAAATCAAAACATTGTTTTTGTGAAAAGACTTTGGAAATGTGAATACGAAGAAATCAACTCGTAGTCATTCTTAATAATTGGCATTTGAGGTAATATCCTCCAATTTGATTGATTGAATTTTAGTGAACTTTAAACATTTAATACTGTTGTTTATTTATGTATTTATATAAACATAGGAATTACTCAAAATTATAAGCATATAAAATAATATTTTTAACAATAATAGAAATAAAACATTAATTTATACTTATTAACTTTAGAATTGACGAGAAAATATTACGAGTATAGTTTACAAACATTTTTAAAAATTTTCGGTATGTACCATAATTTAACAAGAACATCAAAATAATGTAAAATAGTAATTTTTAAAATGTAATGTCTTTTTCTTCTCCCTCGCCTTAATCCCAGTTATTAGGGGTTGGACATATATGTCTTAAACCACCACTTAACACGATCTCCCACATCTTTTATACACACAACCACAGTCCTCATATCATACCCAATCGTATCCAGCCACTTCTTCGGTCTTCTTCTTTTTTCAACATTTATTTACATTACCGTTCTTACCGCTTCTGAATTATCTCTCCTCATAACAATGTCAAACCATCTAAAGTCTATTCTCTTTCGTTTTATCCACGATCAACGCTACTTCTATTATTCCCCTTACATATTCATTTCTTTCATATGTTCTCTAGTCACCCCACTAATCCATCTAAGCATTCTCATAATTGCTACGCTCATTCTCTGCTCTATTTTCTTGTCAACGGCCTAACACTTTGAATCATACAGCATAGTTGGTCTCACTACACTTTTATAGAACTTATCTTTCAGCTTCATTAGAATTAGCACAAAACAAAAAGCTCTTATCGCACAAAACACCAAACGCTTCTCCCTTTGGTCAAAACGCATTATTCCTATGTTTCACATCTTCATCAAAACCGCCGTTCTTTTGTACAAATGACTTGTTCTCTCTTATTAAACTCATACTATTTATACTCTGTCTTACTTCTACTAATCCATAATCACTTTCCCTCAAGAGTTAATCTCCACACATCAAGCCTTTGGTTAACTTCTTCCTATTTTCTCCTACCAAAGCTATATTATTAGCAAGCATCATGCACCATGGTACCATCCCTTGTATTTCTTTTGAAACTTTATCCATTACTACAGAAAACAAATAAAAGTTTAATGCAGATTCATAAATGCACTTCTATTCTTACTTTAAGATCCTCTGTTTCATCACACATACTCTTAAGACTTAACTATAATTTAAACTGTAATATGTAATTCAAATAATACGAGTTGTTCCAATAAATTGCCCATTGTGATGTATTATATAATATATAAAAATGTGAACATATATTTTAGTGTGTGCTGATGGTTTTTCATAACACCATCAAAAAACATTTATTTTTTTTCGAGTATCTTCATACCTGTTGCTTATAAAACTGAGTTATGTTAAAGAGTTCTGAATTGTACATCTTATTAATGATCAGATACGTTATTATCGATAATGCACTACCGTTATTTTTTAGTTATAGCTTATTTGCATGGACATTTCCTATATTATACAAAAACCGTCATAATGATACACCGATAACACTCGTACTTTTAAAAACAATAAAATAAAATCGAAATACTGGAAACAGCGAATAAATTATTTTACAAACTAATTTAGATTCCAAAAAAACAACAAAATTAAAACATTTAACATGAATAAGTTAGACTAGGTAGGGTAGGTTAGTAATTATCTAATAGCTGTAAATATATTATTAAAAATATTTAAAATTCATATAATCAATAACGAGTGCTATAATATTAATTAAAACTAGGAATACTATATTTAATTTATCCAGTTAAGGACTAAGTCACCTAATATCCATGCATTAATATATTATTATATATATATTATTCATAGGTAACTTTCAAGTTAGCACTTTGCAAAATATATTGTTAATGGTATTTTGCTTTATTGTATTTTAGATAACTCCAGTTCAGTCGGGCCAAAAGAGTATTGTGAGACTAATACAGGTATCAACTCATTATTGTAAAATATGTGTATGCAACAACATTTACAATAATAATTATAAATAATACATTTTTAGATTGTATAGGTAAGAATATTAATTACCTATATTTGTAAATATTACAATATAATACAAATATTTAAGCATTTTTAATAAATGATGTATATAATATAAAAAACAGACTTGGATATTAAATCTTAGAAATTTGTGTTCGTAAATCAAATCAAATAAAATTTTATTTAACTAAATTTTATTGAAAAATTACTATCGATTTTATTTATAACGTCAAGATTATTTCTTTTTTGTTCCCTAGCATTATGACATTTTAAATGTTTTAGCCGTCACCAGTACTACATTCCACTCATTGTGGAATGATCTTGTCAATTCACATCACCTAATTCCTATAGGACGTGTTCCATCAAGGCCCTATTCATTCATCGCTTCTTTGGTCATCTGATATTATTGTGAATGATACATCCAATGTTTTCCATATACTTGAAACAATTTTATTTAATAAGTAATATTAGAAGAATATACTTTATATTTCCTCTTACTTCAAATTTGACAAAGGAATGGCAGAAAATATTTTATGAATAGAAATAATGGGGTTACATAAATTTTGCCTTTTTATGTTCATATTATTTATGTAGGAATTATATATATATATATATATAAGTTTAAAATAAAAGATATTTATATTAGATGTAATATTCAATACTAAAATATTTCATTTCTAAAATTCGTCCACAATAATAGAAATTCAAATATTATAAATTGATTATCTTATATAGATATAATAAAAAGTAGGTTCAATTAAAACTTTTGCTATAACCATAAGGAATTTGTGACCCTTTATCAAGATCAATAAATACGAAAATAAATACTTTTAAATAACAAATATATACATTAATTATATTAATTATATCATTATCTAGATCAAATCACAAAAGATAATGGAATAAATAGTAAGTATTTTTATACAAATATTTGTTTATATTTTTTTATTGTATAAAATAATATAATTGTATATAATTATAACTTAAATAAGTTTATAAAGAATGTTAGTAATATGGTGTCGTAAATATTATATTTTATTATTTTTTTATGCTTACATATGTATCAACTATTTCAATTATCTAAAATATCATACACAATATAATATTATCTTTTTAACTTTTATAATTTATTCATAATTCAGTTAGCTTCACCAGTAAACAAGCATTCAAACATGCCTACCTTTATAGTAAGTGTTTAATAATAATGCGATAGATTGTCAATTAAATCCTGTATTTTCTATATTTTCTTTTATATTCTCAAATTGTAATCGTTGAAATACGTCGTGGCAATACGAAATTTATATAAATAAAGATAAAAAAGTATTTAATACGATTTTGGACACCATTCAATAAGTATTAGTATATTTTATTAATGAAAATAATTTAACACAGATACGTATAATATTAATTCATATGTAATACGTTTAACGTGAGACGAAGTAGAAAACTAAATAAATGTGCCGCTATAGCACATCACGTATGATTGATAATCACTACCATATATAATAGTACAAAATAATATTATGCTGGACACGCAAGATGTGAAATTTTGACAAATGCATGCTTCTATATTGATATTGACTTTTAAAAGTAATGCGATTGCCATATTATTTTATATTTAGAAAAATCATTAATATTTTACAGTATTTTAATTATTATTGTTTTAAAAATAAATAGTCAGCAATTAATAAATAGGAATAACTAAATGTTTGAACAAGTTAATTATACATTTAAAATCTTAATAAATTATTATAATGTGAAGCTGTCAATTTTTATTATATAAATATCTGCAGGTAACTTCTAAACTATACTATGTATATTGACAATAGCTTTTACAGTGTAAACTCATTAATAACTGGTTCAATAATCTAAGATATCTAAAATACATAATATAAAAATATAAAATATTTAAATAGTCACTGATAGCCTAATTAGTGGCATTTCGAATGTTCTCACTTTTACGAGAAATCATACTTTGTAAATAGGCTATTTAACCTTCATGATGCGTTAAGTAAATAAAATTTGATAGATTATCATCAACGTTAGAGTACATAAGAATAATGTTAAATTATATTAAATTTAAAATTTAAAAATAATTATTTTCCTTCTTCTAGTGAATCAATATAATACAAAAGGCATAAAAAAAGGTATTTTAATGTCATCACGACATATTGTTTCGATATAAGGATTAAAAATATTAATTTAAAAAATGAGTAGGAATATAAGTTTTTTATTTGTGATATTTTATAAATGTAATTATTAAATACTACTATATTCTCAATGAAAATAAATCGCGTTTTTATTAAAAATTATGACATATTTTTAGTAATATTACGTCAATATATCAAATATCTCTTTGATGCAGCCATATCGAGTATGTAGTTTTAGTAACATTTATAAAAAAAATTAAATATTACTTTATAGATATATGATAGTAATACTTAAAACCAAAAATCTTTAAATTCATTATTTAAAATTTTAGTTTACAGAGATAATTTGATTGAAGAACCAATAAAATGGTGTATGCATAACATACCAAGTTCGCATTAATTTTTAATATGTAACTCGTATATATATATTTTTCAATGTATTATATTATTAATATAAATTATATACTCGTACTTTATCTTAGTACTTTCTCATATTAAAAGTTGATAGATACGTCAAATGTCCCTTGGACAAAAAATTTAAAATCATTAAATATATTGTTGAAATCAATTTAAATTATAAAACAATAAAAATATATATTGAAGTAGTGAAAATAAAAAATAAAATAAAAAACAGTAAAAAGGATATGTAAAAAATAAAATAAAATAGAAAAGAAAAAGAAGAATGAGCGAATAGAAATAAAATAAAAATTATAAGTTAATACTGGTCAATTAAAAAATATATATATTTAAATGAATAAATAAGTAATACTCATTAGCTTTTTTGTATATTTAAGTATATATATATAATACAAAAATACTAAACAAGCATATAATCAAATAGTTAATATAGGAAATTTTCTTTTCTTTAAAAACTCAATATTGGCTTTTCTATGAATTAATAATACATTTTAGTTATTTTGCAAAATTACACCAAATAATTTTTAATCAGAACGACTAACTACATAAGAATAAGTGTAATTCATTATATTTTTATTCATTATAAATCAATGGTACAATTTATATTCATTAACCATTATTTTTTTTATGTCAATAATTTTTAAAATTATTGTGGTATAATTGTCAACACACGATGGTTAAAATTAAAATTAATTAAAATAATAATATTTGTTAACTTATGTTTTTACAACAACAATATTAAAACAGACCTTGTTTGGTACACCAATGCATGTTATATATGATTTCGCTTGACATCATTATCGGTATTCGTTGATGACTAGATGTCGTATAATTACCGTGGTTATGTCCATGCGCAAGATAAGTAGTAGTGTACGATATATATTCGCATTTAGTGTGCCGGCGTGCGCTCATCTTTCATCACGTTTCGAGTCCGAACACCTCAATATTTAGCTATGTATTTATATTAAAATAAAACCATAATTAATCGAGAAAAGACGTAAAATAATTCCTTCTTGTTTTATTGGCACGAACAGTCCTTTTGCAAAACGAATGTATTGGTAATTATAAAGACAACTAAATTATCATATATTTAAAATTATAAAATATATAATTTGTGTTGGATTTTTAAGTATCATCCCTAAACTGGTTTATGTGAAATATACAAAATCAGTATGAAACAAACATTGTGTCATAGATTTCGTTCTATACATAATATAAAAGGACTAATCTTACCTCACAATTTGAAATACTAAATACATTTAAAATATTTATTATTTCATAAAAGCAATACGAGTCTAAACTAATCGTTTTAATTTTGTTAATTAAATTGACGTACAATATTTTCTATAATATTATATGAACAATAAAACTTATTTATACAATTAATAGACAAGGTGTATTTTAATATACGTGAGTAATTACATTGTAAATTAATACTATAATAAATTAATCTCGAAGATATAAATATACAAATAAATTATATTTTATGATGTTTATGAAGAAAATTTGTAATATTATAAATTTGGAATTATACATTTTTTTTAGAGACAAACAATGCTTTGAAAGCAATGACATATATATATTATAACATGAGTTAGTAAATTACATTTAAATATTTTCGTACTTCAACCCCATCTATTTTATTATTGGTTTAATCACATATTTTCCAATAAAATATTATTATTATGGATTTTAAATAAACGAGATATAATGAAGGACAAATATTCTTTTATTATTTAAGAACATAGTCAAAAAAAAATTTTATACTCATTCTACATTCATATTTACGTAGTAGAATTCATTTACCGTAAATGTCTATAATTTGAAGTGTTATCTCACATTTATTTCATAGGTTTCTGATATTTTCTTGATAAAAAAAAATTAAAAAATATTTTTATCAACTTTAAACGTTAGTTAACTCAACTCAAAAATTACTTTAAAACGGCACTAAGTAACTCAAACATACCTATAAAACTAATACAGATTTAGATTAAGCTGATACCAATTTTTTAATTTTTTTCTTTTGTAAAAAACCTTTTATTTATATCATAAGGATAATTTTGTGAATAGTTGAAAAAATTTCATAAATATTAAGTTGTAGTTCAATTAATTTTTCAGTAATCCCATCGCATAACTAATTAAACATTTTACACATTAATATATTTATACATTTAAAATTGGATATTTTTCTTAAAAATGAAAAGCAACTAAGGCGAAATGCAATGGTATGTTACATATATATAAATTTTGTCTTATCTGAAAAATTACATAACTCAGTCTGATGACCTTTCCAAATTATTTTTTGATGAATAAACTCCATTCTGAGATAATAATTATGTATAGAATATTAAATGTTATAATTTTTTAACAAATGAATGATACATTTAAAACAAATTTAAATGAATTAACTACAAAGATAATTGTAATGAAAACATAAAGATTATATGTAATGAAAATATAAAGCATAAATTAAATTAGTCTGAAAATTTCGATTCAACTTATTATAATGTTTATTATCCATTAGATTTCCTTTTCTAAATTGCAATTTGATAGAAAAATGGTTATTGTAAAAAATACGTAATTTATAATTCGAAAATTGTGGGCAATATCTTACATATAGCAGACGATTATACAAAATGAGAAATATCAATTTATTATGACAATGAAAACAATTAAACATTATTATTAAAATATTCCTTTTTAGAATTTCTCAGAGAATATTATAATTACATACTTTATAAATATTTATCAGTTTACGGTACGTATCTTTAGAATTTTTCAAATATTTTATTTTACTTATTAAAAATACTATATTAAAAATATGGATTTTAAATATAGCATCGGCAGTTCACGATTATTTTGGTTTAGGGAGAGAGGTGTTGCGAATTTAAATAAGAAATAGTAATCATTCTTTGCATTAAAAGAAAACGACAAAATAACTAATAATTTAGCAGCAATCACCTGATCATTCTATCGCATGGCAACAAATAATGCTCTACGTGTTAATGAATCTCTACAGGTCAGGGATAAATTGGTCTAATAATAATTTATTATGATTTTATTGTTTGGACAACGCTTTGTCCAGACGCTTGCATAATATTGCTGTTTAAATGTATTCGCACTCGCACGAAGAATTATAACTTAGTGTGTGTTTTGATAACGGTATACATTACTAAATACGCATATTCAGCACTGGAATACACAAGAAATAATACTATATATCATCAAAAAAATATTTATGTCATTGTTATTAAATTATATAATGTGATTCAATTTTAGTTATATTTGAATAATCAATTTAAATACTAATATATAGAAAATAAAATTATAATTTTCCCTTTCCCTTTCCTTTAATCTTTGGGGTGAGGAAGGGTGCGATCTTCCCGTCATCTAAATAAAGAGACACTGATCATATTACATATATTATAATGCACATAATGTATGTTGATGGATTTTTAGTAATATTTTTGTAGATTGAGTAATACTAAGTAAAACTATTAAGTAAAACTAATAGTTCTATTAAAATAAAATTACGAGTGACAACTAACGATAAATCATACCAAATATTTTTTATTTTTTTTTTTCATTCAACAATTTCTTCCTTGGCCCCGGATATGATTATCTGTCCCTAACTTTTATTTCAATTGTGAAATGGAATTTAAATTTTTTATTTTAAAATTAAATTTTAATTTTAATGGATAACTTCAAGATTAAAATCGTTATTTGCTATTCCAACAATCAATAGTGTATTTATGGTGGGGAGGAGGGTTTAGGAAATAAATATCCCCTGAACTATTTATTTTGTATATACTCGTACTATTGTATTTAGGTATATAGAGAGTAAATAATATTTTAGAATATTAATCGATGAAAAAACATTATTCACTGTCCTATCGAATACTATCGAATATTTGAAAGAATAAAATACCTATTCAGAAAACACTAGGTTAATGAATCATTGGTAAATCATATATTTTGATAATTAAGGGTTTTAAATTCTGACAATTAATCTATGTTTTTTCTAAAATTATTATTTTGGTATAATTTAAGATGGTCATTATTTTTCCAACGTATTTTTTTAAAGAAATATTTTTTAATTTTTTTATCAAGTTGTGTTTATTACAGATGACATTCAAATTATATAATAGTGTTCTTATAAAATAACAATTAATATTTTCTTTTCAAATTATACGAGTAAATAAAATCAATCTGCTTTGAAACCTAATAAACACAGATAAAATAAATAATTGTGTAATTAATGATAAAAATATTTTCAATTTATACACAAACATGTAGACATTTTTTTTAAAATCATTACTAATATCATATGTAAAATATTTAATTAAGATTGACTTGCTTAATTTCCTTCTATAAGTTATCAACTGTAAAAAAACATGATATTCATTAATATATTCTTTAGATTCTTCCGGTGCATTAGGACCAACAGAATACTGTAATAATTTGAACTCTACATTGAACTATTTATCTGCTGAAGAATTACACAATAACCTCGTTTCAACACAATTACCCAAGAAACGACAAGAAAGTAATATTATTAAATAAAATAGCGATAGGGTCAATATTTTCAGTGTCTCAATAAAACGATTTTTTACTGGTTCCTAAAAATAAAAAAATACATTTTTTCTTTAGTTTCAAATGAGAAAATTCTACATAATACTTTATACTTCTACTGAAATACTAATTTATCTATGTTGTATCCCAATCATGATAATACTAAATTTAGAACATTTGTTAATTAATAGCCATTTTATATTTTGTAAGATACCTATGAAAAAATTAATTAATTTCATTGGGATGAAAATTCACTATTTGATAATTCTTAATTCAAAGACAATTTTTATGATGTTATAATTTTTAAATTATTATAATTAATTAGTATTTAATTTAGAAAAATCCTTATTTAATAAAGTAGTAATAATGCATTTGTTTTAATATACTTCTCAAACACATATAATAATATTAATTAGAACCGGACTTTAATTTTCATAAAAAAATAGAATCTACGTCTCCTACTGGTGCATTGAGTTGTGGAATTTCACACGATGATAGCATTGAACTATACCAAACAAGTAAAAACGGATATGTGTTGTTTTGTTTAATTTTCATGGTCACTAAATTAATCGAAAATCTGATACAATATTCTAATACTTCCTAAAGTAGTGAGGAGTATTATATAATTCCATCAAATGTCTTTTTATGTAATTCTGTTTTGATTAAAAAATAGCGTTAGAATACGTGCAGTGAATTACGTTGTTTTCAAAATGATTAAAAATAATAAAATAAAATATTTTCCTATTCCATGTTTTTATTGTATTTTTAAATCTTTATAATTTATTTATTTATCATGTTATATTTATTAGCTTTACCATAGTGTAAAAATATTTGATTTTTATTTTAGAATTACAGATCCCAGAGGATATGTCCAATACTAATAATGACGACTTCTCAGAAGATTTTTTAACATCTGAAGAACTTCAAAATTATTTACATGAATATTATAATAATTTTGATTTTCATTAAAATTTGGCCACCAAAATATTTTATATTATAATTCAATATTTATTGTCTATAAGCATATCATTATATTAAAAATGAAATTATAATTAATAAATGCATATTTAAAATAAAGTTAAGTATATGTTAAAATATATTTTTGAATGTTAATGAAAATATAGACATTATTAATCAAAAATGCATTAAATTTTTACAATTGAAATGATTATAGAATATTTAAATATATATTATATTAATAATATATATTAAACTTTTATGTATTAAAAAGCTACATATCATATGACCTGGTTGTAAATTAGCTTTCTTGCCAAAAAGAATAGTATATTATTTATGTTTTACAAAAATAAGAATAACATACCTAAACCTTAGATTTTTTACCCAAATTTAAAATTTCTTTTTAGTAAACATTTAGGTAAACATATTGGCCCTAGGTGAGGGATCAATAAAGGGTAGTCGTGAAAAATACTTTTAGTTGTTAATTTACCCGTGCCTTGAGTCTATAAGATTCCGCGGTATAGACGGTCCTCAGCTCGTCCTATCTTCTATTACCGGTTTGGCGCTTCGCTGATCATGTCTAAGATGTGGATTATCGTGGGGCAGGTTTTCCAGTAAAATCATATACCCAGATAATCTTACCGAGGGGTTAGTTTTACCCCCAGTAATATTTTCTTATGATTATTTTTTCCCTTAGTCAAACAAACTTTTCATAAAATGATTTAACTCCAATAAGACTTTTCATGATTATTTTTTGGTCGAGATGTTATAATAAAACAAAATAATTATATTTTGTCAAAAGGCAAATCTATTTGCTTATATAATGTTAATTTACCTATTATATAATATTTTAAGTTGTTTTGTGTTTATCTGTGTACATATAAAATTGCTTTTTTAATGAATTTAAAAAAATATATATTTGAGTGAATCCTTAAATTTACTACAGTTATTTTATTAATAATATACCTAATTTATTAATAGTTAATTTAAAAACTTTTTAAATTATAATCTATTTAGGTATGATTATTATCAATGTAACATTGTAACAATGTATCAATGTAACTTTAACTTAAAGTTTTACTTTAGTGGGAGCAAAATAAAATGAAGAAAATATTACTGATTTTAAAATTAACCTTGTCAAATTTACCGAAGGAATAGTTTTATTATCTTGTTATTTTAGTTATCTTGGGAAAATTTTAACCTTCTATGGGAGTA
Source organism: Schlechtendalia chinensis (assembly GCA_019022885.1). Classification (NCBI taxonomy): domain Eukaryota; kingdom Metazoa; phylum Arthropoda; class Insecta; order Hemiptera; family Aphididae; genus Schlechtendalia; species Schlechtendalia chinensis. The sequence continues at coordinate 12,318,441 of CM032345.1, read as the reverse complement.
AGATAATCCTAGAAAATTGTCCTATAAAATTATCCTAGGAAAATCTTACCCCCCTCCCAGTAAGATTATTCGGGAAGTAAAATTATTCTGTTACATCAACAGCTCGTAACCATCGCTCGGTTGGTCCGATAGTTCATCAGGGTGGTGCTCAGCTGGATCCCTTTGATAATTCTATAGTCCTTGACTTGGTGCCGATGGTGAATTTATAGTCTTTCCGTCATTCAATTTATCTGTAACTCAGTCGGTAACGTTGAAAAACTGAAGGCATGTTCAGCCCAATTGAACTCGACCGGTATAACAGGCATTTGTCGCACTCGACTAGTAAACATTCACGTGTTTCCACTGTGGCTGGTTACTACGACTTTTCTGGATTTTCTTGCCACTGACGAAGACTATCAGAACGAAACTGGTGTCAATCTATGGATCTATATCTCTATCAGTAGCATCATTTGGCGGGGGTCACGACTTATGCATTTATTCTAGACTAGTGTTTAGATCAATCCGAAGTCGGTGCTCTTGAAAAATATTAATTGCCAATACGTAATTTGTTATTAATATAAGTTGGCACACCACGAAATATTTTCCACAGTCTAGAAAAAAAAAATAACGCCAATAACTCCCATTATTCATTTACGCCACGTACGTCTAGTCCAACACCATTGCTAGTCCTTAAAAAAAAAATCAAAACATTTATTGAATTCTATTTTTGAACTTTTTGAAATAACTTTTTCTAAACCTTATCAATTAACGTATATTTAGTTTAAATACTAAAAAAAAGTTATTTGAATTGAGTAAACATTTATCACGTCAGAGCAGGTAAGGTTATTTATTTTTGATACGTAAATAAAAAAAAATATTTCACTTCTCAAAGTTATCATATTTTCAAAATAATTCATTTGCTTAAATTATAATAATTGAATTGTCGGATATTAAATATTGTACTTTTAAGTACAAATATTTTGATGGATTATCATGAAAAATTTCAAATTATAAATTAATTTGATATAGACAATCGGATGTGTAAGAATTTTACTAATGTAATGACTATTAAAAAACTAACCCACTCTAATTCAAAACGACACGTCTTTTTGTTCTTTGGTATTGGTCCTCATGATTATTAATAAATAAATAAATAACTAGGTGTGTGCCATATGTTTATGTACAAAAGAAAAATATTATGCAAGAATTTTTTTATCTATATAAATACATTTTAAAAGATTCTATTTCAACTGTGGTCAGTTGAGTTATCGGTACTATGTAAAAACAAGAAAGATTATTGAGAATGGTAAAAAAAATTTAAAAATTCCTAGATCCACCCCTGATTACTACAAGAAGCTTAGACAAAGTAATACAATTATAAATAATGATTGCTATTTTAAAAATATAAAAATATATATTTTATACAAATAAAAATAATAATTTTTGATTAAAAATGTGATTTTAATAATAATATGCCAACAAACCCTAAAATACAAAAGTAAAATTTATTTTATAAATTGAATTATATATTTTAAATACATAGTTTTCATTATTTATTTTGTTTACTCATTTACCCAACTCTGAATTTCATCAATATTGATGTATGCTATATTAGAGTTTGTATAAAAATGTCTTTGTTATTTGATTTATTGTACTCGTATTATTGTGTGTAACATGTACATATACATATTTATAACAAAAATATATGGTAATGAGAACCTGAAATTCAGTCTCATACGCATAATGTCGAAGTCGTAAATCTCTCCCCCCTCCCATATAAGAGGTTTACCATAATTTCTCCTATGTGCTCTGCACTGGTGAATTCGTATAAGGTTAGACGACCAAAATACAAAGTACACAAACACGTTATAACAAACAGGCGTAAAATAAGCCACACAGTCATATTTGAAACACAATCAACTCGTCTCTACCGTAAGCCTAATTTCATTTTACTATCTGTACAGTGAAGGAAAAAACTGAAAACAGTCACACAAGATTTGTGTGAGTGACGAGAAAAAAAAGATCACGCGCCGAATATTGCTTTTAACCGGCAATGAATGACGTCATGTAAAATACTGTAAACTCATAGGTAAAATTATAATGCATTACGCTATATGAAATGGAAGATAAATGCCCCGATGAATCAAACGTACTCACGTAAAATTTGTTATCCACATTTTTGTGTTATTATTTAAATTATAATTATGATTAAGCGGTAATATTAATATTTAATCAACAATAAATAATTGCTAAATAAATATGAATTGATACGGGAATAAATAATTATTAAATAAAATCAATAATACCTGAATAATACCCTGAACTTTTTTATACATCTCTAGACATAGGTTGTACTGTCAGAATTTAATATTTTTATCACAATTATGTTCTCCGCATTATTAATACTCCTGTTTTATTTTTCAAGACGAACGTACATTTTTGGGAAACATAGAAGCTATATACTAAAGAAGCCATTTTGCGATTTCACAGTGGTTAAATTATTTAATTATAGAAGACTGAAGTTTCCATAGTTATCGAAAACTGTATTAACAGTTCAATTTTACACACGATCAATCACTACAAAATATGCATATACTAGTCACAAAGCTTGAGTTCTGAGTAACGATAAACAAATTAAAAATAGTTAATTAAATAAATCAATACAACATGTAGAAATACGTTTAGTTTTAGTAATTACATAGCTTTTAATATTTTTGCTGTAACTTGAATCTATTTTCCAATTCGTGGCTTTTAATTCTAATCGATTTCCAAACGACCAGTTAAGGATTTCTACTTTTAAAACATTACCAATTATATCTAAACACTCAAAATGTTAAACACGAAAATACAAAATAAAATTGTATACATAGAAAACAAAGCTAACGAGTATTACTAAATAAATTAATAAACATAGAACTGTTGAATGAAATGTATTTGTTAATAATCGGTTTCGACTAAAAGTCATCGTCATGTAGAAAGTGAAAAATAAAACCGCCTTTATTGTTAACATTTTTTTTTTTAATATTTTTATTAATTACGAGTATTTATTTATAGTATTTTATTTTCATTGATTTCGTGATTTCATTACATAAACACAATGAAGTTCACGTGCCAACGTGGAGAAGCGTACAATGTACAACCGATAAAGAACACAGTCCATAGTTTTGTAATCGTCGGTCAATTGAAATCTAAACATTATAAAACTACACTATATAAGACAATATAAGACGACAGTACATCCACAATTTTACACCATTCGCCTTATCGATAACAAGAGACGCGTTTAGTATACGATCGCGTACAGGCAATAGCCAATCTATAAATATATATTACAAGATAATAACATTTGTGAGATGCGTCTCTTTGGAACGGTTGCACGAGAACACACACACACATACTCCACTACCATCACAACCACCATGGCCGCCGACCCGACAAACCCCTATTATCTCCGACGCCCTTCGCGCCACGCGCTTAAGCTACGCGACACCGTCAGCGTTGTCTCGGCTGGCAGTATCCTTGTTTGTTTATGCGTAAAATTTATTGTCAAGTAACAATCAAAATACAATACTCGATTATGAAATATAAAATACGCAATCAATTTAATTAAACTGTTTATTAAAAAATCAAAAATTTGATAAGTAATCAAAAAATACTGGGTAGACAGTGTCTCTTTTTATCGTAGCTGCGCCACCGCGATGTTTAAAAAAATATTAAGATAATCAGCTGTTATGTAAATCGTGATTTTATTTTTCGAAACGAATTAAAAAGAGAAAAAATCATTTTTTATCTAAAATCCAGCACTTATGTCGTAAAATTTCGATAATTGTTTTTCACCCAAATGATAAATGCTATACATGTTAAAGTACATACAGAAATCAAAAAAAATCCTGTTTATTCTATAAAAGATTATCTAGCATTGTCTGATGAAAATAAAGTAAAAGAGGAAATCGATATTTAAAAATCAATCACGCCACCGAAGATAATTGGAAACTGATCCAGTAGATTATTTCAATACCATGTATACTCATTGTTTTTATGGACATCGTGCGAAAAACCAAGTTTTTAACAAATGTAATTCAAACACGTTTATTTTAATTATTGTTATTTAATCAAAATTGTATGTAGATATTTGTAGACGGTTTTTAATATAATGTTCATATTTATTTACATTTAATAGATAGGATATTTTTAAAATGTGATTGATATAGTTGTATTTAATTTTTTTTTTTGCTTTTTTTTTGGTTGCTACACATGGTAAACACACACGCGCGCACGCGCCACACATACACACAAACACACACACACACACGTCGTTTTATATTTTACCATATACATTTGTTTATTACTTAGAAACGTTTCTCTAATCATAACGTTACACGTTGTGAGCTCGGTCTTGTCGTTGTTGGGTGAAGAGGGGCATTGTAAAGGGTCTTCTCTAAAACGATCATACGACAATAATACACACACTCGCATTCACCGGCTAGGATTTATCACGACAAGTTTAAAAATAAGCAGTATTAATGAGCGTGGACGTGTCGTGAACCACGAAACATTGTGGAAAGTGGTTTCTGTTTAATACGAGACTGAGGATTGCTTACAGCGGTGGTAAATGGGACGAGCATGCATATTTTTATAATTTAAGTTACACACGTTCGTATAGTAGCATACAAATTATAATATGTATCACGTAATAGAATAAGTAGAAACGACTCGAATCGATATCACTTACAGGCTCTTTATTGTCTGTGTAATCTCTTACTACCCACCACGTTTCTAATATACCAACGATAAACTTTTATCTTGTTATAAACATATTTTTCGATGGTATTTCCGAAATCGATTGTGAATGGTAAAATGGTTTTGATTATTTTAAATAATTGTAAGTGTCCAAAGCTTGAATTTAACTGTTATATATTACATCTTAATTTAAAACGTCATACCATATAATCAAACGATTGGTATCTAATTTTGTTTTTCGTAGTATAATCAAGACCAGGACCGGATTCAGAAAGCATGATGGAAATACTCGTGCAAACACTTAACAGATAAATTTCTATTATTAAATACTATATCAAAGTTATCTATCTTAAGATTGATGTTTATAAAACTTTAAATTAACTACTTAATGCGTTGAAAATGCGTTTAAAAATAAAATTTGAACTTAATAAGTTACTGTTTTTTTAACTTGTAATTACTTCAAGATAGTGTTTGAAAAAATAAAATAAACTTTTTTATATTTTTATATTCATAGCTTTATATGATGTCGAGAGGTTTTATCTTATTTTCACGCTATTTGTTTATGTTTAATATACATTTTTATCTTTTAACTAAATTCAGTCAATTTTTTAGTTCAAAAAAATATATAAAAATAACTTTTAACAAAACTTATATTTTTTCATATTAGCTGAATTCAACAAGTTAAAAAAAATTAGTGAACTTGTCCAAAGTTAACTAATGACGTCAAAAAACCGACCAAGTTACCATAAAAAGACAGTTAACGTTCAATAATTATTGCACGTTGTAGAACCAAAAAATGTTTCAATGTACTCGGAATCCAATATCCGGTGTAGATAGTTTGGCAACTTAATGAATAGTAATTCACAATTAAAAAAGCATAATTAAAAAAACTAGCTTCATTGATTATAATATATATATATATATATATATTTTATAGTATCATGATTCTGAATTAGATTGTCAAAATAATTAATGTCAAAATACACGACACGATTTAAATTTATGCAAATATATTTACAATTGCACTGATCGTTGATTTCTAATTTTACTAGAAAAAATATGACCTTTATAAATTATAATAATAATGTAATGTCTTAGAATTATTGGTATACCATTGTGGCCAAACATGTTTTGTTTTTCTCCTCTGTTCACCATTCTATAAAGTGTATATACATATTTAATTAACATAAAAAAATTACCATTTTTTTTTGTATTGCTCACCGTATATCAATGTTCACATTAAACTGTTCAAACCCCAATGGCAGCTCCGTGACCTTTCCCGTGTGGGTCACTGTACATTTGCCACAAAAATAAGACAATACTAGTCTGTATAGGGCCAGTAAATTTTTCTGTAATAATTACTAGAATATTATATAAAAGCCACTCATAACACTCGTAGATATTGTGAAAATATATACTAGTCCGCGATATTCTATATTTTTTAATAAGATTTATCTTCTACGTCATTCAATAAATTAAATTTTATAGTAGGTAAAACACAAATGTATAACAAACTAAACGGATGGGATAATACTCGTTTAGTTCAAAATTGTTAGCACGTGACGTCTCGCGGTATTTTTGTTTTTCATTAAACATATGACCAAATTTTTTGAAAACTGACGAGATGGGCATTTATTAATTTTAACAATAAAGTCCAAACTTATTTTTATCTTACTTATGTCAATACAACAAGCATTTACGTTCTAAAAACTGCGAGAAATAAAAAATATATCGAATATCAGTAACAAAATGAAAACTGAATTAATGATTTTAAAAATTTAATTATGTCCTTAATGAATTTGTCAAACAAACTGTTATAATAACATAAAATTAAATAATTTGTTATAATATTTAATAATGATATTGTGTAATATTAATTCATGTATAAATATTTCATTTTATTTAGTTTCGACATTTAATTTTATTCATATTATGTTAACAGTATAGTAATTAGTATATATAATACGATTCATTTAAATATTTCCAAATAATATCTAAAATTAAATCCCATCTCAGTTAAGTTTAATTAAAATAATAACTGGTCGATTAAGAGCTTTACACGGTATCATAGGCTCTAATCTTATTTTGACCGAAAAAGGTTCGGCCGTACGATATCATCTTACACATAAATTAAGATAAATATTTAAATAATTTTAAGATATTCGAGTATAAATAATAATGTATAATGTAAAATAAATGATAACATCATAAAAATAAAATAACTGTCAAAAAAAAAAAATTATCGTCCTTGTTAGTTACGTTAACCCATGCAGGTGTGTATGTATTTATATTTTTTTCGTCGTCTAAAATATTTATGTTAATTATGTTGACATATTTTATTCAGAACCTGCATATGCGTGCAGCGTACGATGATGTTAATAATAACTCGGACGATGCGTCGTCATCATCGAAATCATATAATAAAAACTAAAATATTATTAAATACATATAAAATAATTTGCTCGTCGAACAAGGGATTACATTTTGAATTTTAAGTCGTCCTTCGTGTTCCGTAAGCACAGGTTATCACTTGACCAAAACATAGATAATATACACAACTATTCTATTCTAGCGTCTAGTCATTCCTCTTAGGAGAATTAAATATTAGTAATATTATTTTTTATAATATTAGTAATTATATTTAATATTTTATTAATATATTTTTAAAAATAATGTATCATATGCATAATCTAAAACAAATATCATCATAATATTTTATTGATATAACTAATACATACATATAGTAATATATATTTAAACAAATAGTAAAAATTATGAAATATGCAAATTAAATGTATGATTCATTGATTAATTAATAATTTGTGTCAAGGTATTAGGTGCGTTGGATATGATATATTTTTTAAATAAAATGTCAGGTATATTTCGAGTTCTATTCAAAATATGAAATTCCGTGGTTTAGATAATAAACGGTTCGAGTAATCAATATATGTTAAATATACTACGTTGGAAACACACTAAATATTACAATATTATAAACGTAATATTATTAACGTTTTTACAAACTAATTTATTATATATTAATCAAATGTGGGAAATCCGGGATTTAGCATGAACCCAGTGAGCTCATTTTTTTTGCACGCCATTAGGAATAAATTAACAAATGTACAATGGCTAAACCGTTTAATTTCGGAGTAAAAACTGCAGGTTTGGACCACAAATGAAATAAACACAATTGATTAATCAACAACAATAATTGTTGGTTAAATGGTAAAGCAAAGAACCGCGTCCCGCTTATAAAATAACAATATAATTAGCTACTAATCATAATTTTTGAAAACTATGGTCCCCAAAAATTTGACCAGAACAGCGTTTCAATATAATATCGATAAACATCGATATTATCGATGTTCTTTATGACGGAGGTACCCTATTAAACACCGGTCTTTATCGGTTTACCTTTATCCCAACCGAACGCAAAAAAAAATATTTTTATAGCATGCAACGTTGTCAATTCTCCCTATTGGTTATTCTTTGTACCAGTAGCTGGTCGCGAGAAAACTGAGAAGCGTTTTATTCCGGTTCAAACTAATTTGATTTATTATATTTTCAACAATTTTTTTTTTTAAATATAATACATTTTTTTTACACAGAACCGATATTTTATATTATAAGTACGCTCATTTAATTTGCTATTGTTTATATATTCTTTTTTAAATTTTTAAATAATATATGTATTTATGAGTAAATGTCAATTTGTAACATAATTGCATACGATTATAATGTATAAGACACTTTCTGGGCAAACATTTAAAAAAAAAAAAAAAAAACCGCGTTCAATTGATTAACAAGAACACGAGTTCAACGTTTGTCACATTAGAAATACGGCTAATAAACGTTTTATGGGTTTACGATTTGTGCGCGAACGCTACAATATGTCAACGTGGCCGTTCGTGACGTTCGCGGTGATGATTTCGTGGCGCGGCATACAGCAACAAACTATTTGCACATTCCGCGACGGCGGCGATGGAAACACAACAACGGCACAACGATCGTTTTCGTCTCTTGGACGCCGACGGCCGAACGGAACGCAGAATTGCCGTTCTCGATGTGCATCGTACCGGCGCAATCGTTCACGATTTCTCCGCCGACGAAATGCGTACACAACACGCCACGCCCGGTAGAGCGTCGTGCGCGGCCCGTGCACGGTGCGGCGGTGGACAATCTGAACGAAACGTCACCTCGGAAATAAACACACCCGAGATCAGTGGCGTTCTCAGGAATTTTCAATGGTGGTGGAGGGGAAGGGGTTTTCGATAATTTCTAAAAAAAAAGTATGCGGTAGTGCTCTGGGCCCACGGCCCCCTGGCTATGAAATTTAATACTATTTTTAATAATTACAATATAAAAATAATAATATAATATTTTATATTATTTGTAATTTTTTTAATACGAAATTTAACTTTCTTGGCTTTTTTGCCAGATCATATCTATCACTTCCTCGACCGTTAGTGGAACCTCTCCGTGAATCGCTAATATAGTAAGTCCATTAAACCGGGTCTAAAACAAATAAACAGATACACTTTACTAATAAATTTAACTATAGTTTCTGTTTGTAAACCAGGTACCTCTGTCATTGTACTACGCAAATAACTTTTGAGTCTTTTAAGACCTAAACATAATAATAATTGATAAACGTTGACCAGTAACCGCATAGATAACAAAAAGAAATCAACGAGTTACCACTATATATAATTAGTAAATTATAATTTATCAATAGTGTTTTGGTACGAAAAAAAAGGTAAATTACACGACGAGACAATGAATGTTCACGTTCTTTACATTTCGAATACGAATTGGTCGTGATTTTTTTCTTTCAATACGGTTTAAACCCCGTGAGTACGCCCGTGCCCGAGAGGCGACGAACACGTCTCGAGATACGGTTGCGCGACCGAAACAAAAACAAAAACAGAGAGGACACACGAGAACATTCTCGGCCGCGACGACGACACTAACACGGCGGCGTCCCGTACCCCACCACGCCGCACGAACCCGAAACCCGGTATAAAACGAGTGTCGTCGTCGTCGTCGTCGCACACACGCGCAACAATCGGCGGTTAACATTCTTTTCGAACGTCGTCCCCCACCACGTACGTCACGGTCACACGGTCCGCTCTTTGTCCGCGTTTTACGGTCGCCCCGCAGATCGCGCACCCTCCTGCGACAGCCGCCCGGGCGGTGTTTTTCTTTTTTTTTCCCCACGTCTACCACGTCGCGGCGTCGAAAAATAAAAACGCTCGTTTCGCCACGTTTCGCGGCAACGCTTATCAACAAATACGAGCGTTCGGCGTTACTCCGACCCTCGGGCGCCGATCGCCAAAACCGTCGCGGTGCACGTTTTTTAACGTGTACGTACCAATCACTGTGTGTTTATCCGTGTATAAATATGTTCCGTCCGGTCGATGAAAATTGGTACGTAATTAAAAAGAAAAAATAGACCTCCCGTGGATCTTACGCGATCGTTCACAGATCACGAACAACATAATACATATATATATATGTGTGTGTGTGTGTGTGTGTGTTGAGAACGGATAACTAAAAAAAATACTTTTTTTCATTAGCTATACAGATTTTTCTTGTTTTTTTAACTCGTAATCTCAATCACGTGGAATACATAATTAAATGCATAAAAAAAAGTCATGAATGCACGTTTGAAATGTCGATTCCTTGTTTTGTTCGTTGCACCGGTGTTCTAAAAATAAGATTTATCTCCCCGACCATCTGCCCTTCGTTTTTCAACTCGTCCGTTCGACCGAGCAACGCGTGCGTGCGTGCGCATGACTAGTGCGCGCGGGTGCGCGTGCGTGCGTGTGCGTGCGTGCGTGCGTGCGTGCGCGTGTGTGTCGCGCGCTTGTGCGTGTTGCCGACCGTGGGGTGCGCGTGTGTGCGCGCGCGTATATAAAATTATACGTAGATAAAATCGTCCGCCTCGACGAACGCGCGCACGACGCATTTTAAGGATCGGTTTTAACTCGCGGCGTTTCGGACACTCGCCCTGCCCGTCACCGCCGCCGCCGCAGCCGCGCCACCGACGCCATCATCGCCGCCGCCGCCGCCATCATCGCCGCCGCCGCCGCCACCAGAGTCGACAGCGGCGCAGTCGTCGCGTTCGGTCCGTAACGTTCACTCGTCGCACGTCCGGCCGACCGTCGTTCCCGGCCGCTAACGTTCGTTAGCCCGTCGACGCTCGTGCGAACTACGGTTTTATATAACAACAACAACAACAACAACAACAATAACCACAACAACCCGCAGAACACGTATCGCGTCTGTTTCACGGCTCGCCGCGACCGTCGCTCGTGACAACACCGCGCGCGTCACTCCGCACGTCGGCTCCGCGATGAGCGAACAAAGACATGACGCCGTCGCCGTCGTCGTCGACGCCGCCGCCGCCGCCGTCGTCGAAGAAGAACAAGAACAAGAACAAGAAGACGAAGGTACGTAACGGTGAAACGATATTCCCGTCGACCGATCGCGCGCCCGTGCGCGCAGCTAACGCATTGATCCGACGTCGTGTTCTGTGGGGTGACGGGGTGGCGGTGGGTGGATGGGTGGGCGGGTGGGTGGGTATGGTGGGGTGATGGGACAAAGACCGACGAAGACACCCGGGCCTGCGCACGACCGGTTTTCGGTGTCGGTCGAAAACGTTTCGTGACCGAAAATATCATTGTGTCACAGCATTATCGTTCGGACGGGATAACGCCATTTACGAATCGTTTCTGTTATGGAACCCGTAGTGTATATACGTTGTACTCTAGAATAACATCCGTTTAACGTTTTTACATGTTCGTGGCGTTGGCCGGACGTGTGTCGGTATTTGTTTTTACCGAGTTACGATTACGTAAAAAAAAAAACCACCCGCGGTTTTCATTTCAAAACGTCGACACGCCCTACTGTGTTATTATACAAAAACATTAATTAGGTGAAATACGCGATTCCATCACGCTTTGGAGAGTTATGTATATTTACATTCGATATTATCGTACTGTATTACGTCTCTACAGTCGTTTATAATAAACTTATTTATTGTAAATCTTTGTGCTGCGGTCTCGGATATCAGATCGAATTCTGAAACGGATGTTCCGTTGTTATAGATCACCGATTTAGAGACGGTCTATAGGAGTAGACTGGTTCGGGATGTTTTCGTGGCTCGCTTATATAAATATACATCATTTACAAATATTTAGGATATAATCATGAATTTATCTGATCATTATTTATTATTATTTGTAAAAAAGTAAAATCACAATGGGGTGCAAACTTAAGATGTATGTTTAGTGAGGTTTTCTAAGAACAATTTCACGAATTCCGAACGCAGCCTTAACTATTAAATTTAACAAGAACATAACCTATCCTACCCCCCCCCTCCCCAAACGCCCTCCCCATCCTATTGAAACGGTGCGAAAATGTAAACAAAACCACCTTTATTATTTGTTTCCAGCGCGCGTGCTGCCCGTTATCGTCTCGTCCCCCGAAAACGCCATATACAGGGAAAGGCACATTGACGGGTTCAAAGAGGACTTGAAGATCGTGGAGAACGACGTCAACGACATCTACACGGCCGTGAAGGATATCATGGAGCAGTTCGTCATTGTGTACATATCGCCGACGGAATTGCGGAACCGATTGATCCGCACGATTCGCTACTCGATGTGGTGCGTGAACGGCTCGATAACCAGAGTGATCCGGAACCTCAAGGAGATCGAGAACTACGTGGCGATAGGCCTGGCGGACGCGGACGACTTGGACGAGGATGACCCGTTGCTGAGAACGCGCAAGGTGGATCATCTGTGCGTAGCGATGCGTATGGCCTGCGTGATCGTGACGTACGGGAACGCGATCGTGCAGCACTCGGACTGGCACGACGGCACGCAGACGCTGGCGGACCTGAGCCGCAAGTACGTCAAGCTGACGCTCATCGTGGCGCACTACCGGCGGTTCGGCGGCAGCGGCTACAACCGCGGTGCCGGCGACACGGGATCGTTGGACGAGGAACACCGTCCGCAGCTGACGGACGCTCTGAACGCGGTGGCTGTGGCGGACGAAGATTGCCATCGGATGATCATCGACGAGTGTCTGACGGAAATGGCGGAATTGACGTCACTGCACGTGTTCGTCTACAGACGAAACCGGCTGTTGAGGAAGTGGAAGTCGCGCGCCGTCTCCGTCGGCAGGTACATGATGAACATGATGCGCGATCTGTAATCCGTCGCGCCGCCATCTCCCGTCGCTATTATTATATTGTTCCCCGTGATTCATTGTCGTTTCTATGCTTTGGACGTTTGTAACATGTCGATAACAATAATAAAACGAAAAGAATTCCTTTCGAACAACCCGTCGTTATATTTTTTCTGTTTCCTATGGGAATCCCGGTAATGTCCGCCATACGGCGATTTCGATTTCAACCGTGTCGCGAGCTTTCGAGAACGCACGTACTCATGGAAATCGATGTGTTCGTATATTTTGAAAATACGACGAATATATTGGATACTCTCGGAGACGAGTTATTAGACATTTTTACCATAAAATAAAAAATTACATCTAATGACAAAACAACAATATAATTCGTTTATTATAAAATATTTCACATCAACATCGTTTTTTTTTTTTTAACGATGTTGGATATTTTTATCTTCGATTTATAACATGCAGCCCGACGTTTGATTCCATTGTTGTTTTTAAACTATTTCGTGAGATAATACGTACCGTAAACATACAAATGCACTCTAATGTATGTTATGTTTAACGAGTTGTCCGTGTTTTACGTATTTTATCGTGTCTACACGAAATTCGAATGGAAAATTAAAACTAACACCGCAAATAAAAACATTTTCAATATACATATTACGTGTAAATGTACAATAAAAACTCAAAATCATATATTACAATTTTGGGATGATTTTCTATATTGTAAAATAATAGTCATAAAACAAGCTGAGGAAATTGGTTTAAAGTACCAAACCATTAAAAAAATATAGTAAAATCAATTCGTTTTTAAATTTTATTATTTAGCATCTGACGAATAATAATCGATGAGTTACAGACAAAGCAAAATATTATAAAAAAAAAATTTTAAACACACCGGTTTTAATGAACTGAAAGTGTTTAATATTGTAAAGGAAATATTTATTTTTTTTACATAACAGTCATAAAAAAATCTCACCCAAATGGCATATATTCATATTGGTATGTGTTTATATGTGAGGATCGCCTAAATGATTTAAAACTTTTAAGTGTTGAAAAAAAAAATTAAAGTATTACCGTGCAGGATCATATAGTACAATCTGGTAACGTTAAAGCATTACGCGCCGCGGAAATGTGTATATTTTAGGATTCTCATATTTTTATGCAGAATCGTGTTGACGCCCGAAATTCAATCGTACCTATCCGCCGGATAGGATGACTTGGTAGCTGTTGGTTGCTGGTACCGAATTTCAAAATTAATGTTTTTCGCGTATATCTTATATGTGAAATATTATATAAGAATTCGCTCAATTACTCGTTTATTAAAAAAAAAGTATTTCAATTGTAAGTACAAATACGTATGAAATATTTTTCGAATATTTTACATGATTAGATATGTATCGGCGGCCAAAAGATGGCTCCTTAAAAAATTATCATACATTTACAATAAACGTGAAATTTATATATTCATTGAATTATATATATAAATATAAATATATTTATTTCATACTTTGCAAAATCGTCTACAATAATTATCGTTATGATTGAGTAACGTCTCGTCTACTCGATTAAATACCGGTGAGACGGAATTTTTCGCTTCCAGTATATTAGGCCAAACTATTATAAATACATTATCGAGGGGAAGGAGAAAACATTACAATTTTTACTTCGTTCTCGTGTTAAAGACTATTTAATCCCAGTACGTTAGTCACATGAAATTGAAATCTGTATCGTTTCGAATTGACTACTGTGAATGTTTCAAATTAAATCGAATCATTTTTTCAATGATATCAAGTTTCAATAACTTTAATGATCACCAACAGTATTTTATCGCATTACAAACATCATTGAGACGGTTTTTTTTTCGATTTCTGTTTCAAATATAGTTAAACATTATTGAAAACAACTCTCAACAATGAACACGTTCAAACTACAAACCGATATTTCATTTATAATTTCATCCTAGTTGTGAGTTATAATCGTTCAGACAAACGTCTTTTTACAGCTGCTGTTAATTCCATAATAAGTGATTTTAGAAACTTCCTCTAATCACTAAATCACGGTATGTACTTTATCTATAAAAAGAATTACATAAATAAAACAGGCAACTTTCGCCAGTTCATATTTTCCAATCAACTAAATAATTAGTGTACATTTTACGTTTCAATGAAAATGAGGTGGCTAATTTACGGTTTTTTTTTTTAGATCAATTAAATTATAAAAAATTAATTTTTTTCGCTATTTCGTTAATACAATTTTGACAATCGTCTATTAAATGAACGGTTCTATGATTTATTATTATTATTATTATTATTATTATCATTATTGTTCAGTAGTTACTATTGTACAAATAAAAAACTAAATAATATAAAATATCTACGGGATACCAGAAACAAGCGTTTAGCGTGTACTGTGAAAAACATCGCTACGTTATGATTATTTTCCTTGTATCGCATTGATATGAACGTTGACAACATAAAGCGCTCGTTTCATGACAAATAGCTAAGAACTATTCACCAGGTAATTATCTTCATTTCGACACGATCAAACAAACTGTTGTCACGGTGAATGTCTACTTCGTCCCGCCGTGCTTCGTTCGCAAATCACTGCGCGGGGTCTCGTTAAGGAATGCGCTAAGCTAACCAGTTCAGCTAAGCCCAGCTTCAAGTTCCGCCGACTTTTGCCACGCGACCGGTCACGTCCATGGGTGGCGGATAACGGATCGTTGTCTGTCACGCAGACAATCACGAACATCCAGACAAGTGACGCGTGGTCCGAAGACCGGGCTGCCCGAAGGATCGCCCGCGGCACGGGTTCTCTCGCCACTTAGCCGGTTAGCGGACGGGAGTGGTGGTAGGTGGACCCAAGGCCGTATTCAAAGGCGGCCTCCAAATATTTCAGTAAAATTAGTTTATCGATTTTACACGAATAAAACAAATGTTATTATTTAATATTTCTTATGATTTCTTTATCGGAAAACGTCATAGACCAATTATGTTTTGCGGCTATAATGTTATCGATCGACGTAATATTAATGAAAATTGTCTCAGAAGATAACGAAATTCGTAGAGCATCCGTTTTTAATAATTTTACTCATTAAATGAAAACCGTGTTGATTGGTTTTCGTTTAATATTAAATTCTATATACGGCTGTGGAACGGACCGAACACAATATGAACTCCAGCCGGGCGCAACATCCGCCAGAAAAGTGACGGGCGATCGGCGGAAGCGAATGTCCCTCCGCCATCGGCCTGACAAACGACCAGGGGAGGGGGGGCGGACGGATGGAACTTCGGATCCGTCACTTGGGCGTGTTGCCAGCGTCTCTGACCGAATGACAGACAAAATTCGGCCGCGGGTAATAGCCGTTTTAGAGGGAAGACATGCCCAAAGTCCTAAAAAAAAAAAAGGGTATTGTAGCTATAACAATTTGCAAGTTTTTGTTACTACAATAATTTCGTATACGATGTACGAAAATTGAACATTGTAGTCATGTTTTTAAGCAATACGTTGTTATTTAAAGACTGTTGCGAATTTCGGGATCTCCTATTCGACTAATCGTACCTAACGCTTGCAGCCATACACATCTATTTGCCATTTATCACCATTACGGCGGCGTTATTGCGTGAACGAACGCGGACATTGAACAACTCTGTCAAGAACGATATGCATTATATTCTGCTCAAGTAATTTGATTCAAATGTTTGTTTTCTTAGGTCTTACAATTATGACAATGAAGTTTTCTGTTTTTGTCTACGGCACTGTGATTTTGAAGCCTCTTAATATTACAGATATAACATATAAAACTATTTGCGTATTTTCATTTTTGTTCTGACGCGAAGAAAATTTTTAAAATTTTTTAATTATCAGACCACAGTAATCTTACGAAGTACTTAATTACGATAATTGTGAAACCTAGTAAAACAAACATTTGAATCAAATAAAAAGAAATAATACATACCATTTTTATTGTAATCATCCAACGTCCGCGTTTGCTCGCTCAATAACACCACCGTAGTGAAATTACACGTATATCTACGAACGTTGGCGTGACAACGTGGTTAGTCATGATGATAGGAAATCGACCGAATTATAATTATAAATAGACAATCCTAAAAGTCGCAGTGGTCTTTAAAGAACAACGTACTGCTTACAAATATAACAATAACGATCAATTTGACATATCGTATTCATGCGAATTACTATAGTAACAAACACTTGTTCATAGTTTTATATATTGTTATAGGTAAAGTACCCTTTTTTAGGTATTTGGGGAGGGGTGTATGAGGCTCTGAGCTCTTTCCCTATTATAATATGCACACATATCATTATTGAGATCACATTTAATACAAACATTTTATGTTTCGATTTCTTTATGTACAATACTATGCTTAGCTATTTTATATTTTCTTTAAAAAAAAAACCTTTACCATTACTTGATCCTTTTGAAACACCGATTATATTTTTAAATTGTACAATAATAAATATTTAAGCCATAATGCACACGTTGAATACATTATTCGCGTACACTCCGGATACAGAACGAAGTAACAAATAACTAGCACATACGAGGGCTGCTGATCATCGAGGTCAAAATCATAAACTAACCATAAACATAAATAACATATTAATGAAAATAAAATAAATAACAAATAAAGAGTAAAAAGAATATGCAAAAAAAAATTTTAAAAATTAAAAAATAAGGAAATAAAAAAGAAAAGAAATAAAATAAAAATTATAAGTTAATACTCGTAAATAAAAAAAAAATATATATAAATATATTTATTTATACTTAAATATATAAAAAGCCAATGAGTATTACAATGATTAAAGAAAAAAGAAAGAAAATATAAAAGTTATTGTATATGTGTGTTTATTACTATCAGTTTCGATAAAATTTCATCATCAGGTTAATGCAAATAAAATATTTATTTTAAGTATTTTATTTGTATTAACCTGATGATGACATTTTGTCGAAACAGATAGTAATAAACACACATATACAAAAACTTTTATTTTCTTTCTTTTTCTTTAATCATTGTAATACTCATTGGCTTTTTATATATTTAAGTATAAATAAATAAATAAATAAATATATGTATATATATTTATTTATTTAAATATATATATTTTTTTTTCATAAACATAACAAATTTCATACGACTTTCTAAAATAACTTAACGCAACAGAATACAAAATATAGTGATTATTCAGTCAAGAAATACTCGGTTAAGTTAAAAAATATATAAAATAATGAAATAAATAAGAAACACTTTACAAGTACGGGCAGTAAGGTAAGTAAAAACATAAATTTGATATCATATTTTGTTTTTTAATTTATTCGATGTTTGCTATATTTTTACTTTTATATTACTTTTCTTACCTAAACAATCCCCGTCTTAAAATTGTTATTTTATTTATTCTTTCCTTTCCACCCCCATTTTTTTGTTGGTATTATTACACCCCTAAGGCCACCACTTGGTAGAATTGCAATGATCCGGCTGACCCGATCTAACAGTTGGATTCGTGCGGGGTGGGGGAAGGGGAGTTCAAGTCTTTGTCGAGCACGTCCTTGCCCTTCGACGTGCAAATGCAGTACGAATGCACCGAGATTCGCTACTCTCCTCCGAGAGTGTTCCGTCCTGGTCACGACGCCAAATCAACAAATTCGTCGGCCAGTTTAAACACACGGTGTGGCTGTGTGAGTAAACGGTACACACATAGAAGCGGTCGTTCAATCCGCCCGGTCACGTTAAATCGGTTCTCGACGTGCGCCGTAAAACTATTGGGAATACCGCTGTACAGTATACAATCACGTAAGATTAGTTGCGAGAAATGTTGTCCGCTTTCAACTACAGTTTACACGTAAGTATACACCACCTGTGCAATATCTTTTGTTGGTTTCCATTTCGTGTTGTGCATAGGTTAGGACAGAATTATACTCTACGAGTTATTACACATTATAATAACACGATGACAATATTATTTACCAACACTAAATTAAATTAAACGGTAACGAGATATGAGGATAGATAAATATCAAACGATATTGGCAGTAGGTAATATTGTAAAATAATCAATCTGTATATCTATTTGTTCAATATTTCGTTTTCATCGCAATACCGCAATAATGAATATGTTCATGTGTGTTGTTAATATACAAATAAAACATTAAACGTTCCTGTTCTCGGTCTATGTAATACTAATATAATTCAACGTATGCATGGACTAATTTAAATTAATCATTTAAAAAGCCGAGTTGGTTATCAATGTCCTCGATAAGACTATAAAGTCGTTTATTCAAGTCTGACAATTGAGTTACGTTACGTTAAACGTTGAAACAAATTTTAAAATATAATTTTTTATCGTAATTTGTATACGTTTAAAAACTATCATAAAAATTACATGATTAGTTATAGATTATATAACATAACCGAGTTGTGTTGAGAGGATTTACTTCCAAGTGTATTTTTAAGGAGAATAAAAGAGAACTCTCTGTAACTTACAGCTTTTTCAAAAAGGTTTAGGTAAACCTATCAGTTTTATTAGATTTTTTCATTAATTTTTTTATAGTGGTGATTATTTAAATTACGTAATAAAAAAACTCAACTGACGGATCTAAAACAGAATTCTGAGTAAATCGAAATAAATCTTTGGTAATTTACAATAATGTTAAAACAATAATCAAGTTTCCAGATTTTTGGTCAATTTATACAACAAAAGTTTACATAATATTCCATGCTCTTAAATATATTAAACAAAACCAAATATTGAAATCTATCTTTATAATTTACTCCCTTAGTAACATAATCAGTATTCTCAACATTAATCAACCGAACACCATATCCAAAAATATTCAAAACCAGATTTCTACACTTGAGTGTAATAATGAAAAGGTTTTGTTGATATGGAGTTTCTAGCCACGTCGGAATTTTCGCAAATGAATAAGATACATATATGCCAAAAAAGCCATTAGCTCTCCCGAAATTACCTTAGCTCAAATTTGTTCTCTAAACGACATTAAGGGAACTATATGGAAATAGACATTAAGCAAGTGGCAACAACGTTTAGCAACCCAGCATACAAAACTTTAAAAATCCTTGCCAACATTATTTACAAAAAGATGCTACGATGTAATAACTAACAGACTAAGAAAAAGACATACGTGTCTAACAAATGGATATTTTATGAGAAAGAAAGATCCAGTTCCACGTCAAACTCGTGAGAAATCTCTCTCCATCAAACATATTTCAATACTTTGTCGTAACCATGCAAAAACAAGAAGAAATCATACATAAAAAACTGAGATATGGTCAAAAAACAATAGAAAAAAAAGTAAAATACTTAAAACTCACTAAACTGTATAATTTAATCTATTTTTTTCTTTTCTGTACATACATCATAACTTATATGAAATTCTGATTGTAAATTGATCAAATTGTAAAGAAACTAATCATTAATTGTAAATTTCGTGAACATTTTAAACTTTTGTATCTAATAATCTTTAAAAATGAGGCTCAATTAATTAAAAAAAAAAAAATTTTAATTATATAGTGAGAAAGTACATTAAAAAAGGTTGGTGTAAATATTTTAAAGGTATTTCAACAAGTTCGATCTTCTGGTTTATGCTAATTTACAATGTAAAATTATGGATGACACACACACACACGTGAGAAATATACAATGAACATTAAAGGATTAAAATATTTTAGCACAATATTTATTACAAAAATAATAAGCGCACCACATAATAAATCTTAGAAACGCATGGCATGCAAATCAAAAGTCAATTCCAACCGAAAATATTACCACGACAAAAAAAATACATAAAATGGATAAAAATAAGTCATATTTTTTATAAATTTAAAAATGTATAAAATAAAATGTTAGTATATAAAAAGATTATTAATAATACTATCAATTAATTTAAAACTAAATATTACAAATATTACAATGGGTCAATTAACATTTGAGTACAATAATTAAGTAAGCTTTAATAGGAATTAACCATACAATATTCTGAATATATATATATATATATATATATAAGCATAATCAATTTTTTTTTAGATAACCATTATTTAGTTTTAAAATAGCTGCAATAACAATAATATTAATTATTAAATTGTATATTTTTTCACACAACATTAGACACGTAAAAAAAGGCCATTATTTAAAAAACAAAAATGACAAATTTTGAAGATTAAAAATCAATGTAGAACTATTATATAATAATATTAGATCAGTTATTTTCTTATTTTTATTTTCAAAAAAAAAATGTAGTTATAATAATTAACATTGTTAAAATATATTTGTACTTATGATAAATAAATATATATGTGATTTCCAGAAGGAAGACCCTGTTAATTAATATACAAAAACAGGTCAGTTATTCAATGATTTCTTAAATAAATAAAACATTATAGTTTAGGAAGCACCAACAAACACAGACCTCAAAACAATATGATATATTATTATATATGAGGTTGTGCACGAAAAAATCTTAAAAATGTAATTTTGAACATAGTGACATTTCAAAACCATTTTGATTTGACAAAAGCTGCTTTAAAGTAGTAGCTATGTATATATAATTAATTAAAAATATTTTATGTGAATATAATAAAATAAATGCCGTATGTCTAATGTATATAAATATATATTTTTAAATAAGTAATAACCCATAAAAAAAATATTCAAGGTCATTCAAAATCTAAGAATACAATGTTTTTTCAACCCATTCTTCCATCGTAAATGACGCGACGTTCTTGTTGTCATGATCGCGTTCTTTGAACATGTCTACAAACAAAGATTACAATTTTCTATTTAAATAATTAAAGAATATTTTTATTTTATCAAAAGTGAATGATTGTGTCATAAATCATGACGTCGAATGGTATAAATCATCCCAGAACCCGTTAGTAAAATAAATAAAGAGTCGTTAATATTCTTTAGGTGCATAACATTATAGAAGCAACACAGAAAGACAGTAACAAAATACTGTGTTTATTGGTAAAAATCATCTGCATTAACTTATTATGACATTGTTTTTAAATTTTTTCAATTGATTTTATTGATATTTATATTTATATTCTGAATTAAATATATATATACACTATAAATTTATATTCAAAACATTTAATTAAGTTTTATTAATATAATATTTGTGTAATATTGGGATGACAAATTGCTATAGTATCTATTATTTAAAATATTTATTTATCGTATGGCAATAATATCTATATAGTATATTAAAACAATAAATTGTTCGTCAACTTCTTGTAATATGTGTGTATTACTTAAACAACATAATGCAATTATGTTGAATCAAAATACTAAAGTGGAATCTTTAAAAAAAAAAACGTCTGATTCCTCAGCTTGCATACATAATTTACAATGTTCTTTGAAAATTTAAAAATAATAATTTCTAATCAACAAACAATAGTACAGTATTATAATACTGTTGAGTCATGCAGTTATAAATCAGTATCATTTTAAACTAAATCAAAACATATTGGTGGATTGTTTCCAAGTATTGTTTAAAATATTTTTCCTTTCAAATGTCTATTATAAAATTTACTTTGTTCTTATCTAACCAAATATAACTCATTTTGTACTGACCTATCATAGTTTTTAGCCTGACAGCGCACATGATAAAGTCATCAAACATTACATTTCCATCTTTAGTAGCATACCGATGACACATAATGTTTAAAATATGTGTATTAAGGTGATAACCAGCGGAATTTAACGCTTGCCTTAATTCAAATCCATTAATGTAACCCTTGCTCTCTTTATCGTACATTTTAAACACAGTCTGAAACAGAAAATAAGTAAACATAACATTATTATAAAAAAACAATTTTAATTTATGTATTATACAATTGTATAATATTTGTTTTAACAAAGAAAATAAAAAACGTATATGTATTATTATCTATTACCTTCCAATGTCTTATATCAATCCAAAGACTCTTAAATTCTTCAAAACCAAGTTTACCCGATCTATCCCAATCCATCATGGCAATCATACTACGGCACACATCTTTTGAAAATCCTGCTTTCTCCATTTCTGAAAATATTTCAGTTCAATTATAAAAATAAAATATTTATATTGATATTTGTATAAATTACACTTATTATTATACAATTGATGTTATTTTATTTTTGTTTTTGACTTACGGAATGTCGATGCTAAAGGCGATCCCGCACAGAAAGCCTCGCAGAATGTTTGTAGTAAATTAAGAAGGATATTATCTCCAGAGGTTGTATTACTTGCAACATCTACAAATGGTACAATCAAACAGGCAAACATGTTAGTTAAGGTTCAAACTCAAACACAAAATCGATAACTTTATAATTTAGAAGTATATTGTGCACTTGCAATTTGATTAAAATGTTAGTTCACACTAATTTGTTTTGTCCAGGATTTTAAATAGATGTGATTAATACAATTTATATTTCAACAATAATCTATTTGTTATAATTTTCCCATTATATGCATATTTAATATTTATAAAAAATAAAATAAAAGTTCAATCTTATGAGTAACATTTAGAAAACTCAATTTTATGATTTATTTTAGAATGTGTCAATATTTTAAAAATTGCATATTAAAATTTATATCACATATTACAACCATAGCTACACAGTTTCTATTATGTTTTAAGTGTGCTAACAAATATGAAATGTTATATACTATTGGTATCGTTGTTAATTATAATCATTTTTATTATTAGATCATAATGTCAATGAATTTTTGAGATCTATTATACAAAGTTTGAATATTTTAAGCTATAGCTATTATAACACCGTTGATCACACACAAAAAAATTCTATTATACCTTCATTATACATTATGCATAATTTGTTAAATATCACCGTTTTAATGCATTTAATCGAATATAAGTACTTAAAATAAAACATTAATGATGAAGTATAAGATTCAATTATAAAACATAACATTATTCATAAGACATTATTTGTACAAATGATTTGTTTAGCAAATAACAGTTCAAACACATTTTATCACTTAAAAAGATTTAAAACAAAACATTAATTATATAGTATACGATTCAATCTTAAAACTTAATGTTATACACGAAAATTTTTTAAATTATTGATTATATATATTTAAGTCTCCATGAAAATCATAATATACATTTACTCCAGTATCAGATGCATTACATGTCTGTCAAATATTTTTATTTATTGTATAAAAATAATATATTTTATATAGTCAAAAACTACTAGTTTGTTAAAATATTGAGCTATAACATACCATTTCTCATAGCGTAATCCAATATATCCTTAAGTTCCATCCAGTCGACCTCTTGATCACTCCCAGCAAGTTTGAGAAAGAATTCTCTAATTTTTTCGTTAGCTTTATCAATTTTATCTGGTTCAGGCTCTTGCTCTTTAATCTAAAACAATTTTTCAATATTCATTAATCATAAATTCGTTGTTTGTATATTAAGTATATATTACCTTTATATCAATTTCACCCATTCCTACTTCGTCATCAAGTTCCCTATTAAAAATATTGAGCATTAAAATAATTGTGAACCATAATAAATGTTAATTATAAGACTTACGCCATGTTGTTTTCATGTTCAGAGAATACCCTGAGTAAAAATTCACCTTGCTCGTTAGGGTCGAACGTAGAAGGCACAATACAATATGTACCAGGAGGTAGACTAAATCTGCTACTGATTTCTCTTAAATTAATAAAAGTAGGACTTCTTGCCGTAGAAGCATTGTACTTAAAAAAATTTGTGTCTAGTGGTTTCGGCAAAGTGTCTGGATTAATAAGCTAAATATTAAATATATAACGTGATTAAATTTTATATTTATAGCTTTACAGGGAAAATGCAATTTCATAATATTATTAAATATAAATTAAATTGTATGATTTAAAAGTCATTTTGTATGGTGTTTTCAAGAAATTAGTTTATCAAATTTTTATTTTTATTTCACTGTTTGTAGTATCTACCTGATATACAGCAAATCCGATCGTTAAACATTCAGCTCCTATCTTCCGCTGTGCACGCCGATTCTTCTGCATTAAAGCCACAATTACAGTGCACTTTCGCTCGTCGTCTTCATCGTCAGGATCTTCCAGTGTAATACGATACTGCGGGTTACTTGCAAACGTATCTTAATAACATTAAATAAGTATAAGTATATTGTGTCAAGAATTTAGTAATATAAAACTATACCTAGAAAATTACGGCATCCCCCAGCGGTTGCACCTCGCACCCATTCACCTTCAAACACACTCATTTCCCATCTTTTATTAGAGTCTTCGCCAAGTTGTTCCTTGGTTAAAAGATCAGGATTCAAATTGCAAATTTCCAAACGCGAAAAGTATTTGACAAAGTCTTTGTATGACATCCAGAACTCGCCATCAGCGTCAAACGTTAAACCTAATGACTGCTGATCTGACGAAGATATAAATCTCCACTCGGGTGATCTATAAAATAAATATAATTTAATATGGAAAAAATAATTGTTTATGATTCGTACTTATCGCTCCATGGTCCGTTCCATTCGGCTTCATTGCCCCACGGATTTCTAAGTCTAAGCAGGGGTATTTTACCAGTTGTATTTGGAGTTGTTATATCGACATACGTTACTCTTGTAATACTATACGCATGGCCTTTGACTAATCCTTGTGGTGTTTCCATTTCTGTGATAGATGGGTCAGCCTTTAAACATAACATTTTTAATCGTGTATAATTATTATCTTAAATGGTACAGAACCATTATACAAATTTTAATTTTTAAGACTGTCCAATTAAAAATGCAAACTAACTCATTTCACACCAAACGTAATAAAAAAAAATTATAAGACTGTAATATAATATGGAATTCACAACAAATAATAATAAAAAAAAGATAACGACTCGCATCTGATGTGAATGTTCTTTCAAATAGGTAACTTGGACATTATTAGGTGTTAGACTTATACTATTAATCTCATTTTTTTTTTTAATTTGAATGCAAATAATTGCTTTCAGGAAAAAAATTTGAGAAAACCTCTGTTTATTATTCTTTGTTTTTTTTTCAGGAATTCAAACTTCAGACACTTAATATAAAATGAAAAAAAAAACAAATTTTCTATTTTTTTTTTTTTAATATAGTTAATAATTAAATATAATACTCGTATATATATGATTATAATAAATTTTCAGATCTTAAATATTAAAATTTTACGTGCCCAAAACGGAAATGTTGACAATGTCACCAGTTTTTTTTTTTTTTTGTAACTTTTCCACACATTTAAGAAAACTATTGGAAATGGAAAATTACCATACATAAAAATAACCAATATATTGTACCAACTAGATAACTAGATATAATTTGCTACTTAAACATAAAGGCTTGGAAAGATCAATGAAGCACTCCTAAACAAAAATGTGTTTATAAACAAAATAAAAAAAACATAATTTTAAAACCAATAAACTGTTTGTTATGTTATGAATCTAAAATAAAGGAAATAAAAACCTGAGTATAATATTAAGTAATTTTATTTAATATTTAATAATATTTTTAAACAAATAAGTAAATAAGATTTCTTTTTATTGAAAATTTACCTCAATCGAGCAACCCATTAATGATAGTCGTTGAAAAGCTTTCAGCATGATAGTAAATAAATTCGCTGGTGGTTCGGCCAACTCGTACATTTCTGATACACCGCCAGTGAAGTCTTCCATAGCCTCGCATGTGCTTCCTCCTTTCAATGCTTCGTATGATCCATGGATTCTAATATATTACATGTTTTAATTGAAAAAACATGATTGAATCATAAACTTAGTACTGTGATTATAGTGATGGCTAATTGTTTATGTCAATCGAAATGATATCAACATGTAATATGTGTAAATAATTTTTTTTCAATTAAATTTCCGTGTTGCCACATTGAAGTAAAAAATTATAAACATTTACTTGGCGTAAGCTTTTTCCAAAAGAGCGCTCCAAAATTCGTTTTCGTTTGACGAATGAAGAAATATCAATTTTCCATGATAAGTAGGTAGACGATCATCCACAACAACGTCGACCCACCTACCATACTGCCAAAATCTATATGCAACAGTGTAATCAGTATTAATTTTTACGGTTACATAAATTAGGAAGAATTTGCTTACCTGAAGTGAAATATTCCGGCGTATTTATCATCGAATCCTTGGTCGTTTGGCACCACTTGATGAAAGAGTTTTTCATTAAGAGTCAAATTGGCTACGGCAGCTAATAACCAACAGTCTCCTGCACAGACCAATTAATTGATTATGACACGCGAAATACAATAGCAATATATATGTTACAATACTTGATAAGTAAATGAAATGTCTACATAAAAATTATTAATTTGTTCTCGTTTTTCATAATATTCATAGGTCACGACGAGCTGTTGACTGTTCGAAGTGCTAGTTGTTCAGATACTTTTTAAAAATATTTAAAATTCCAAACAAATACTTCTTTAGTAAATATATAGATATAAATATTGTCAGTGTTTTGCTTTATTTTTCTTAATAATTTTATTCTTCTAAAGTATTGGATAAAGTACATAATTAAGATATACATATATGTATATATATAATTTTTTGATATTGAATTCAAGAGTAGCAGGTATTTGAAAAATTGAAAAATTGATACTTATAATGTAAGTGCTGAAGGAATACATAAAATATACAAAATAAATTCAAAAAACTTGGCAATACTTTTTATTAAGTATAATATACAATACATTTTATCTAATGAGCTTAATTAATAAGAAATATAATTATACATTAACATGTGAATTAAATTTGCATGTTTTTCTTTTTATAAATCAAGTCATTTTTTGTGTTTCATTCATAAGTATTATAGTTAGCCATAATAATGATAACTGTAATCATAAGTCATTATATTACATATAATTATAAAATAATCTTTTTAATTAGGTTTACTTTATTAGTTAACACTAATTGCATAAGTATGTTACAAAATATAAACAACAAACTATGTTTATAATTTTTAGAAGTTTAAATGTTTATTCCATATGTTATAGGTGAAATATTTAAAAATTATAGTTTTAATTATTCAGGGTAGATATCAACAAATAACAATAATTCGGACGTGGTAATTTCTTAATATAATATAAAATGTTTATTTCATATTTAACATTAATTCATTTTGATTTCTAGTGTATGATCTAGTGTATTTCTAGTGTATTATGTATCATATACATAAATTTACTATTGATTACTAAAAAATATCGACACTGAGAGAGCTGGTAAAAAATATAACTGATTCATTAAACCATACTGGTTACTCCTTACGTAGCTTTAACAGAAATTAAAGGTAAAATATTATTCGCTCTAATCAAACAGATGACAATTCCGATTTACGATTAACATTAGCTTTCACAAATTCTACATTTTGTATAAAAAAAATAATTTTTAATTTAATATATGAAAGTGTTATTGAAATTGAAATTAATCTTAGAATTATTTTAATCTCACTCAAATTCTTTTCTCAGAATATTATTTTAAATATTTTTGAAATAGTTATTTACAACATTATCGACACTCAAATAGTTTTAAAAATTATTACTGTGTATAACAAATATTTTATTTGTCTAATCAAAATTATCGTGGAATTTTTGTTAGCTATGGAATAAATAAATAACATATTTAAAGAAGAGAATATTTGAAATATTCTACGTTTAGACTACATTGTATATTTATATATGAACACTGAAAAGTACCTAACTAATATGTGATTTGAGAGTTATTTTATTATAATATAACTTTAAAGTAAATAAAGTAATAAAGAATTGAATAAATGTTAACTTAAGAAAAAGAAAATTGTAATATTTTGATTAATTTTCCGAAAACAGCACAACAACAAAATTGTTCGCTAAAACAAAAAAAATGTAATTGCTCAACATCATAAAGACTGATTTATATAGTTTTAGAAGAAATCGAATCAGAGTGTAAGATGTACGTTTCATATTATAGAAAATTAATAAAAACAAATATTACCCAATTCTCCTTGTTGTACGTCGAATCTCGTAGCTCCTTCGATGAATAATTGCGGATTGCTCGCGATTTCCTATGATGCACAAAGAAAACGTTCTTCACGATTTATAAATTTGAAAAACAAAATGAAAAATCGAAAAAACTCACGTTTGGTCTCAGCCATTCGAAATGTTTGTCCGGCGATTTGCTGTAAAACAACGACGAATCAACCGGGCCGAAATCCGGATCTTCGAAAAGTGCCCCGCGCTGTAAATACTGGTCTCGGAGTACTTCGAAGTCCTGAACATCTCCGGATTTCGGTCGGAAACCAGAACCGCGTTCACCAATCTTAAACATTTAAAATGACGAACGCGAATGAACGAAACTCACAAAAACGAAAATACACAAATCTAAATAATTATATTGTTGTTCGGAGCACGAACAATTGACAATTAACATGTCGACCAACACTGTTGGCGACATAAACAAAAACCATTATTATCGTTATTATTATTATTACTATTATTATTATTGCAATTTTATAATTCATTTTTACTATCATAAAGGTTAATTCATTCCCAGTGGGATAATAATATCGTTATATTTTAATATCTATTTAACACGTTAAATGTTATAACTCATTAATTATTGCAATACATTTAGGTGGATATTAAAACTATACGACATTCATATGTTTACCTAATTATACTATATATATATAACAATAAATTATGTAATAAATTTATATTAATAATTAAAAAATTAAAAATTTAAATTCTACCGCAAAAGAACTATTTAAATTTATATATTCATTTGAATATTGTAGAACTATTTTAAAAATAAACTTGTTCTTCTTATTTACGCCGTACTGATAATTATTAACCGTCGTATATATTGCTCTCAAAGATGACTTTGATTGATTTGTAATTGTCATTTTAAAAATCTATTAGCGATAATTGAAATAAATAATAACTACTTGTATATCATTTTATATTTACAATTCATTTTTTTTTTCAACAAGTAGTAAACAATATAATTATATATACTCTTCTGCCGCTCCACAAAAAAAAAAAAAAAAAAAATTAGACATGGAATTTACTATTGTATATATTGGTGTGGCCGCTAATTTTATATATTCGTTATTTTAATATACAAAATTACATGTCTACTCTATAAATACAAATAGCAATATCGCGGACGAATGAATTTACACTCTGGGATTTACTTTTTTTGTTGAATTAAACAATATCTTTGGTCGAAGAATGTAGTTTGTACTGTCAATTATGAATTACGATATTGTTTTGTCCTTCGCCGAATCAAAATACTTAAAAAAATAATTAACGACCGCCGGAACAAACGCATTTACCATACGCGAATTCGGTTTAATTCGTTTTAAACATATGTAAACGTACGCTATCGTTTTACAGCAGCACCGTTTCGAGTATCTACGGGTTGAAAGAAAACAGCGACCTGTTGCTACGACTTATTATTATTATTGTTGTTGTTCACTATGTTAATGCTATGTTATTCTCACGTGATAAACCAACGTCCGTCCGCGTCTGTAAGGCATTTGCGACGATCGGGTCCGCCGCGGCACTAGGCGCGTGTATTACACGCGAAAAACGTGTATTATCTTATCGGTCGATGGCGGAAGCGCCCGGCGTTCGCGGATCGTTCGACGAGGAGACGGGAGTTCGAACGAAAATCACGCACACGAATAACAGAACAAAAAAATGAAAAGAGAGAGGAGGAAAAGATCAAAAAAAAAAAGGGCGTGCTGCACGCTGTTTTCGTTTGGTTATCGATCGTGTTTTTAACGCGGTCGACGACGCCGACGACGACTACGACGACTACGACGACTACGACGACTACGCCGCCGCCGCCGCCGCCGCCGCGGACAGGGATACTCAACGTACGGGACCGCGTTCCGTTCCGACGAAACCAGCGCCCACCAAACCCACGCGGACGGTCGCCGTTATCCGGAGTATCGACGACGGGTTTCCGCGATCGTTTTTTTCCCCAACACGAATCCCGCGCGCGTTACGCAGACGACGTGCCCGGACATTCGGCGCCCATTTCGGTTAGCACCTTCTTCTCCGTCAAAATATGCCTCGCTATTTTTCTGTTGACCCGATCGATTCATTGTAATTGCCAGTTATAATTCAAGGTTAATTTTCAACAGTGAACGGTCTGTCGGTTATTAAAAACAAGTAGCAACGACGATAGTACGACGGTTTGATCATACTGACGTATTAATAAACAAATACTATAATAATATAATCGAATATTAAATTATCTTGGGTTTTCTCTTGTTGCTTTTTATCGTCGCTTGTCATTGAAACGTATATTCGTCGTCACCGTCACTCGAAGACCGAATCCATAAAAATACGATTTGCGATACTTCCTATTTCTATATTTAATCATAGAGTCATCTGATATCTGAAAGAATTCGGACGACAAAACACACTGCTGTTCGCAATGTAATTAGTGACTATATAGTAGCATACAACACGGTCTACAACTGACGCTGAACTATAACTCAATTACCAATGTATATTATTATTTTTTTTTTCTATAATTTCTTCGAAAATCTATCATAGGCGCATACATTTTTCATTCGTTTAATCGATTTTGAGCCACACACTTGTCTTCCTCTCGAGATCCTGCACTGCGTGTAAGTGACATGTTCCGACGACGTATACAATAATCAATTAATACAATTAATAGTATACAAAGATTATATTTGTGTCGATCGAAATTCGAACGGCACACAACGGATACACAAATGCACGGTATAAAAAAAGCGTTTCAGAGACTTTAAACGCGTACGTTGATTTATGTTCTCTAATTTCATACCACGGTCGTTTCAAAGAAAATTATTGTTACCCGAAATATACAAATATATCATAAAAAAAAATGAACCGTCCGTTTCGATTGCGTAGTAGGAGATTTTTCGTAGAAAGCGTGTATGTATGCACGAAGTCGTCATTTCCTTGAATTGATTTCAATAATCGCGCCGAAATAAAGACGATCTCGTCTTATCAGTGAAGTGATTGAAGTCCCACACCGGTACATACCACCGCGGTGGTCACGTGAATGTACTCGTACATTTTACAAAACTACACGAGAAAAAAAATGCAGACTGAATTTTTTCAAAGGTTTTTCACTTATAACTTTTTTTTTTTTTAATTTTATCATCGACCAAATGTGATCAGAATACCGTATGAGCAATATTATATTTTTGCTACTCGAACGAATAAGAATTTATTTTTCGGCCGGAAAAGTATAACTTGTTTTCATTTTATCATACGGTTGACGTTTTTTTTTCTTTTTATTTTAATGGTTAACTCTGTCGAATTCTGTTCTATTTTGTAAAACGACTAAAACGCTATTATCCTCATTCACTAGAGTGTTTGTGGCGTAATGGTTGCGTCTGTTTCGCGACACGGCGTCATCGCAGCTGGACATTCATTATTATTATTATAGCGCTGTATGACGTGTTTCTAGTAAATCCGTGTTGGCGTCTGTTAAAAATCGATAAAAGTCTAGTAAAAATGACCATATTAAATTTTTAGACCTTCCATACAAATTAAACGTAATCCGGTATTGTTCGAAACGACTTTCTTACATTGTCCACACACAGATTTCATAAGAATCATATATTACATAAATAACGATTTTAAAGAGTTTTGTACAGGCAATTTTAACGGACTTGATGTGAGTTTCTATGTTTCCGATATCGTTCAACTTCAGTTTAAAATTAGTCTATACAATCACAAATTAAGTATCGATTAGAAGATGTAATATTAGTATTACGTTAAAAATATTTTAAATATTGAAAAGAAAAAAAATCACAATAAGAAAAAAATCACGAATCAACATTTTATTGATGTTTTAAAACATCATCAATAAATAACATGTTTACATTTAATATTAAAATTTTTATTTGAACGTGACAATTTTATTCAATGGCAATACAATATCGAAACTTTTTAAAGAACAATTACGAGAAACAAAAATAATGTGTGATATGTTGATTGAAATGGGCCAGATAAAAATTTAAAATGTGTACACTTAACCGAGAGATATAAAAAATCATAATGAGAGGGTGGGAAATATAACACATAATATTTATAATAATGTTATAATATAACATTATATACCATTGAATACGGCTTTATCGACAATATAGAAATTAAACATGACGATTGTCTTAATAAAAATTAATATTCTCCCACATTGTATATTATAATATCTTTATCTTAAATTAAATTGTTCAAGAAAAATGTACCATCTTCTAAGTTTCTTTGAATCGTATTTCACGCACTTTGTCATAAATTTTTAGTGAAAGTAAAGAATTTTCATATGTTATTTACAATAACGCATCTTTTTATTTTGTCTATGAACACTTTAACGCATAGCACATTTGCTCCAATTATTACATGTACTCACATTCTTTATTACTTTATAATAATGAATTATATCTAGTTAGTATTTTATTTTACACGTTTTTAGATTTTCCCAATAGTTTACTTAATCACAAGGAAAAACGACTGTAAAATTGTTCACACAACCGATTTTCATAAGATAAAATTTCGTTTTTTTTTCATTATACACATTTTTGAAAATAATTATGCAAATTTTTTTTAAAATAATTATTTTTTGAAATAATTTGATCAATTTTGTGCGATAATATCAATAATTTTCTGATTTTTCTATGATTAAAAATTAATAAAATTTTCAACTTATGAATCCAATGCCTAAAATATATATACAAAGCGTTTATAATTTTTTTTATTTTTTTTTTGGGAGAGGGAATCAAGTAATTGAGTAAAAGTGTCTCTCAACTGTGTCCAATAATTAATTTAAATAAAATAGACTTTTGGTGAAATTTAAATTTACAACTAGTCCAAAACAATGTACACATTAGATTTTTAAATAAATATTTGCATATATTTAGAATATATATTTGTACATTTCAAAAGGATGAGTTGAATCGCTTAAGTTTTCAGATTAAATCAAATTGAGCGGAAGCCTTAAATTAATATTCCTGACATTTTTTAACGTACCGGATAAACGAGTCGGATTGCATTCAGAAAAAAACATACCATCTTATAATAATTGAATATTAATCACGTAACAATGGACAATATAATAAAAGTAGACTTACATATTGCTATGTACCCGTTAAAATTGCAAATCGGTCTCTCGGTCTATCGGTATATATATATTTTAGGTATAAAAGTATGAAGATAAAATAATTATATTTCGTTTTTATAAAAAATCAAATTAAAAAACGAACGGTCGCCTTAAAATATGAACGCAAATTGTTGATAAAAAATATACGATATTCTGAAAAAAATAAAACTTGGCCGGAAAATAAACTTTTTGCTAATTCCGCCATTTCTTTTTTTTAGTAATTTTCACGTTGTTTCACAAACTATTGGAAATTTTTAATGATGATGGTTTTTGAAATACCATTCAAGTTACATTATTTTATCTTGAAAAATTCACATCGTAAATATTAAAACAGTATAAATAGTTTAATTTTGTTTGTTTGGAAACAGTAAATGAAAACTGCAATACTTTCTACGGCTTATTCATATTCTACAACTACTAAAAATTACACTACAAATTAAGCACCTTTCAAACAATAAAAAAAAATTGCGTATACTCAAGTAAATATTTACCGATACACGATTCAGGTAATATCTATTAATAATCACAAGTTTCTGAGTCACATTGTTCATTAAAAAAAAAAAATGAATTTATATTTACTACAACCACATTAATATCCGATGATTCATATGAGTGACACGGGTGTTCAAAGAATAACTCCGTATTCTGTACGTTAAATACAAATTACAATAATAATTACGTCACCGGCAAAATTGATCGTTAATGTTATTAATCTGTATTTTTTTCTTTATATCTTACGTTAAGCGTGTTAAAATATTTTATCTATGTGAATGGTGGTTAGAAGTCACGGGTTTAATGAATATATTACGTCATAACGTCGTCTATATATAATATGTCAACTGGTGTAATCATAATAATAACAATATCAATAATTTTGAGTCTGTTTCAGATACTTCACTAACTAGGTAAAATGG
Organism: Schlechtendalia chinensis; assembly: GCA_019022885.1. Taxonomy (NCBI): domain Eukaryota; kingdom Metazoa; phylum Arthropoda; class Insecta; order Hemiptera; family Aphididae; genus Schlechtendalia; species Schlechtendalia chinensis. Next base: position 12,283,409 of record CM032345.1, on the reverse strand, counting down.
AAGAAAAGTTTCGCTGAGCCCAACTCATATCATTTTTTTTTTTTTGATACTCACACGTTTCATTTTTTTGACATGACGTTTTAAATTGTTTTTCAACGCTGGATATTTCGATTTTTGACGGATCTCGAATAAACACATTTGTTTCGTTATAAATATGACATGATATGGAATATTGCATTTGGAATTTTCATTATATACACCCATCGATAACTGAGCTATAAAAAAATTAAATAAATACGAAACTAAAACCATTACGAGATAAGACTCGTAAGTCGTTACTATTGTTAATTTTTCTGCGCAAAATAAATGTGTGTTAATACGACGTTCCTAGATTATATTGTTATGTATAAAAATATCAATAAAACCCGTTTACCTATATAGTAATAATTCATTTCAACATAAATAACTATGATATACATATAATATTTCAATTATAATAATAACAATATGTCAATACGATAAATCAAACTGCATCACACTTTCTATATCTATGCGTGCAATTAAAAACAGTAATATTGTTCGTATATATTATATTAGGTTAGGTATTATATTATGTTTGGAAAAAACACGCGTTGCATAACAACTCTACAAATAGTAAAACACGTATTTGTAAAATTATTATTATAACAAAACACTATTTCGTGATTTAATAAGTGAATATTAAAATACGTATTTATTTATTTTGTTTTATATTTTTTTATTTTTCATACTATTGTAAACGTTACATAAAATATCTACAACTATAAGTTATAAGTCCGTCACACATTTTACTGTAGAATATTGTGTAGCGAGTGGCCACATGCATTAGCTGTACTGTTAAATGAAATTAGTACGGGGTTTAAAAATTATTCTCGATTTTCATGTAAAAATGTGGAATGATGATCGTTTGAACAAATTATGTCCATTTCATGAAATAGATTAAGATGAATGCTGCACGATCAATGAATTAATTATATTTGGATAACAAGGTAACCGTGTATACAGAGTGATTCATTAAAGTCAAGTAAACACGCATAGCACTCTACATAAACGTACTATTGCACTCTGTATACATTTTAGTTTTTACACACTTTACACGCCATTAAGTTATCAGTTCACGTTTATAAAAATTACGACTGTAGACACAGATAAAATCATCAATAATAAATGTGTTCGAAAAGTGTGGGAACCAAGAGCGTCATTACGGAGGGTCGGGGATCGATATAGGGATAGATATCTTTATTTTTAAAAAACCAAGAAAATTGGATGTTAAATCATTATTCTATTGTCTTAAAAATCAATTAATTTAATTTACAATAATAAATAAATTAAAAAATAAATATCAAAATATTAAATCACAACCCATAACGAATTTCTAATTATGTCACTGTTGGAAATAACACTATCAGTATTCAGTATACTGTGCAGCGTGCACATTAGGAAATGTCAGACGTTACGATTTAGTATATCTAAACGCTAATTTTATTGTGTTAAATTGTATAACTTATATTTTTTTTGAGTAAATACGTTAAAATGAATTTCGATTAATACATATTAATAATTGTTATTACATATTGCTTTGAATCCAACGCTAATTAATTAAAATAATTGAAAATAATGATAAAAGTGAAATATTGTTTTTACATTTATAAAAGATAAAATTTATTTTTGGCCACTTGGTGAATTTTTAATTAATATTTTTGCTCATTTCATGCAATAGTCGAGTGATTTGCATAATTCATAGTGTACAGCTATACCATGATATTGAATAAAAAAAAATGTTTTATCTGTTCAGTTTATTTCTTTGTAGTTTTTCGAATGCTATACACTATTTAAACACTTGAATTATGACTTACGGTTTTAGAAATATTGTAAGAGTATAATATGTTTAAACTTGTATTCAATTTTTAGCTCTTAAGTACACAAAATAAATATGAATAAAATAAACGGCGTAGGCTCAGCTCTTTTCAGTTCATAGCCGTGCAAACAATATGGTTTGAACGAATAATAGAAATTGTTTCCGCCTATTATCTACGTATAATGTAAAAGAGTCACAAACCGCTACGTGAACTTCATTTTCGTAGAAAGAGAAAGCTGACCTGAATAGTTCGTTTGTAGACTCTAATAACAGACGGTACAAACCGACGAATTCAGTACATTGTAATAAAGACTGACTCTTGAAAATTTAGGTTCAATGGCCGTACCACCGTATTTGATTATTGAAGTAATATTATGCTTATTCGCGCTAGAATTAAAGAAATTAAAATAAATAATTGTCAATGACTGTACGTAGAAAATATCTTTAAGTAATTGTATTTTATGTATTCGAAATCTAATGTAAAAATTAAAGATACATACGATAAAAAAAAATGTATTAGAAAATACGTTTGAACGGATTCAAATTTTAAGTGTGCCGGTGAATTTTACTCTAAACGACCAGGTAATAAATTTTGCTGTGAAATTTTACATTTATTTTAGGTGAAATTTGAATACATGTAAAAATAGGTATTTTTTTAATTCGCATTTTACCTTATTTATTCGCATTTTAAAAATAAGTTGTTCGTAGTCTGCATACGTATAATATGACGCATGTATACAGTTTAAATTCTTCCTAATTGAAAATATGAAATTTAATTATACACGTATAATTAATTATAATTACGAACATATAAATATATATATATATATATACATACATACATTTATTGATTCAGGTTTTTATCTAAAATATTGAAAACTTATTATTATTATCGAGTTGCAATAATTAAATTTATTGAAAATGTTACATATTACATTATGCATAAATGATTAATGATTTTTTTTATGTATTAAAATTTTACTAAAATTAAAACCCAGGTAAATTTGTTATATTGATAATCGAGCATTTTGTTATGTTATTAAATTGAAATAAGTTTTAATTATTTTTGGCTCATAATCAACACAAAGCTAACCTGACTTTAAAATGTTTGAAACGGCATTTATAATCGACAGAGATTAAAATAGTTTCGTTATAAATCAAATTTTTTGATATTTTTATTATGTTCCATAATGAAGTTCGTCGAAATCAAACAATTAATTAATTACAGTAACAAAAACGATTTCGAAAAACATTTCCATATCAACAGTTATATATCGATCATATACTAGACGAGATATATTATGTTAGATGATCGATTTATAAACAAATGCTTTTTTTTTAAGATTACGTGTACAACATTGAAGATTGAAATATTATTTTTTCTTTCGTCTAAACGCTATACATCTCGTTATTAAAGCGGAACTCGTAACGTGTATTTTCAGCATTAAGTGCAAGTGCTCTTCCCAATTCCGTTTTGTGAAAAAATAATTACTATTTTTACAATGACTATAATAATATCTTTAAACCCTTTTGGTTTCTAATAATAAAATCAGATATACGTAGGGGAGATTTGAACCTGCGTTAGTTGCACGAATGTAAGTCGTAACATATTTTATATCTTAGATCACAAACGACACATCACAAATATACATATTTATATCCCACTATTTAAACATAACAAGACAATAACTAATTTTACATAGTCAATGCTCAAGACTTATAGGATATGCATTTTTTCCTTGAAATGATGTACAAATTAAATATGATATGGAATAAGTAACTCAAATAATAAAATATGTATTTTTTTTTGTGCACGATTTTACACATTTTATGCTTTAGGAATATTTTTAAATCTATTCAGCTCTTATATTGACGGTATTTTATTGTGTTTAATTCATAAAATAAAATTTTTCATTCGTATTTTCTTAAAAATTCAAACATTGTTTTTGATGAGACATGAAACTCAAATAATTTACTTAATTTACTATGTATTGGTAAAAGCGAATGTTACGAATACAACTATGTCTAAAATGCAAAAATGATCGTTTCAAAATTATTAATTATAACAAGTTGACTGCCTTGTGCATTTTATTTAACTCTCACCTTACCTTGCCTCTTTTTTTAGTAATAAATTCAAAAACTCTCCGCATTGACTTTGTAAGTTAAACTTAATACACATCATAATGCTTGTTACTATGTATGACCATTGAATTTTACTCTCACACGTTTTATTATTTTATTTATTGAGAATTAAATTTAAGTCTTATTTAATTATGCCACCGGAAAGAGGAGCAAAAACTAAATATTAAAATACAAAAAGCGGGAGCAAATTTTCATTATTTTGTATGTTGCGATTTATTTAAAATGCTCCCAAAAATTATTTATTCTACTCAAATTAAATACCAATTTACTACCAAATTAATTTATTGTATGGGTAGGAGCATAAGTAAAATAATACAATTATCGATTTAACATAAAATATATTAATTTTGTTTATTAAGTACCTTTTATAGACTTACAGTATGAATACACTTTTTTTTGTAATAGATAATACATTTTTGGTAGTCATAGTACAACATTATACGAGTATAGTGATATCTAATATTATTAAAATGAAAAACTTTTATTATAAACGTATAATGTATAAATATGAAAAATTGTAACTTCATCGTCAATTGTGTCATCGCACTCAGAAACTTGGTCTGATAAATATGTGTCACCTGACATATTTTGGAAAAGCGATTTCAATATCGAATTCATCCATTATAGTAAATGTATTGAATTAATTTATGTGAAATACACAAGTAATAATACTAAAATGGTCATCATGATAGACGTGCTCATAAACTACGTACATATAGTGTTATAATAATATTTTATTTACCGATTTATCAGTTCTATGATGCACATGGTTAAATAACATCTTATCGCAACAAAATATTAGGAATCATCAACTAAAATAGTTCACCATACTCATATTCACTTTTAGTATTAGATTTCGATACATAAAATATAGTGGAAATGCACTATTGGCCATGAGCATCAAATTTAATGCTAATACAATTAGGTGAGTATTAAATTTGATTTACGAAACTACTGAAGAGGTATTCTGTAAACATTAAAAGACAGTTAACTTAATATACATAATACAACAATTTTATAATATATGGTAAACATTAACATAATTTACAATACATTATTATAAACTACATTCGACCATTGTTGTAAACGCAACAAACCCTCAATATCACACTAAATGATATTTATCACTATTAGAGTGTTTTATTTATTTGCCATAATCATTTTTATTTCTCACAATAATGTTAATATAATCGGATGAGCAGAAAAGTTCTTCAGAATTATATCGCACAAGTAGCAAATGAATAGTAGAATGTGTGTACACAGAACTATGTAGTTCGTATGTAATTAGCGATTACTAATTACTTAGCTATACCGCAGCCTATACGATAATAAAGCAGTTTTTACCAAGTTATATATTATTTTTGGCTACATATTTAAACATTTAAAATTATACAGGCATTTTTAAATGATTATTTTCGTTTGTAAAACAATTAATTTGCTTGTATTAAAACTATACACGTCTTTACGAATAAAAAAAATTTACCATTAAAAAAAATGTATATGTGTATACCCGTATACATATATAAAAATATAATAAAACTAAAATGTTCAAACAAGCACGTCATAAACCAGATATTCAAAATCCTTCCCTAATTCTTTGAAGACTTGGTGTCATTGCTGTTTGATCAACTCTTATTACTAATTTAATAATTCAAATATTAATCCTTACAACAAAATCTTTTCTATATATATAAAAATTTTGGTTGATCGATATTCAGGTAAGTATAATATAAATATGCTTTTTTTTTTAAAAAAATTATCATTTTTATTTGATAGGATTTTTAGTTTAAAATATGTATTATTAAGTGTCATTAACTAGTTTCAAAAATACATTTTCAACAAAATGGTCGAAATAGTCTAAAACATTATCTTGTAGCATATACGAATTATACACACCATCTGAGTATAACTTTCCAAAAGCCATACCTCCCACCACGTTGAAATTGTAAACACGTAACTGATCTCATATCGTATTAGGACATGAGTTGTATAGCTTAAATGTATCGAATTTCACATCTCGACCATCGTTGACAATATTCAAGTACCGGTTTTTTCAATTTTTAGCCATTACGAAATATATAACGATATTGGTATGTGTATTGTATGACACCGCGTACCCGCAACTGCAACCTGTCCTAAACGGAGCCATGACGATCCAACGTGAGAAATATTTGTCTTATTTTTTTCGTTTTCTTTCATATTGATGACGAAATTATTTAGAAATACAATATACACACGTTGCAACGCATACACGTGTTATAGCAACGTATGCATGCGATATGAATACTCAGGGTCGTATACCGTCGAAACCGCTCGTGAGATTATAAACGTACATATTATTCATTAAATAATAACAGAAAACAGTAGAAACATAAAAATCACATTAAAACATATATCTATTTTTTCACGTAAATAACGTATAATTATTTAAATGACGACACATCAGTTCATCATTTGTTGTCTATTGCGTACACGTTTTCGTGTGTAGAAATATTACATAAAACTGTTTATCGCGTCATTTCCACATTTTGTTGTATATATAGCAAATAGTAAAAAAATCTAGTAAAAACATATAAAAAAAAAACATCAAATTTATGATATATATATATACCCAAACGCATAAGTCATATATAGTTAGATCAGAATTGTATCACGTATGCATTCAAACGGTGCAAGAGGGCACTAATCATTTGGTCAAGTAGTCATTCCTAATTTTAACTACCAAACTATAAAATGAGAATACAGACGTCCTAAATAATATAAAATATGTATCTAAGGAGTTTAATTGGAATAGAAATGTTTAAGTATCACTCCACTGAATTTGTAATAAACGTATTTCCGTTAATTAGATTACATTATATTTTATATTGAAAAGAGTTAATTTTTTATTATTTGATGAACAAAACTATTCATTTAAAAAATCTCAAGGAAAGTTAGATATACAGTATACTAAATAGTTTGAATTTTTAATATTAAATTTTAACAATTTTTAGAGGTCTGTAGACACCGACTGCAGGGTATAAAATATTTCATATTGACATCCTTTCATATCTAATTATCTATTGTCAATGAAAAATAATACTTTGATAAATACTTTATTAAATGTAATTAAAATTAAAATGTACTTTAATCAAATTAAAAACGCAGTGTTTCAAACATTTTTATGAAATGTTATACACATACCTACACACATACACACACACACACACACACACACACACACACACACACACACACACACACACACACATTTATATGCAAATGAGCGGACGATGTTTAAAATCACTGGTAACGCGTAGACTGTGAACTTGCGTTTTCGAACTGAGACGTTTCGATTTTAGCAATATGATACATAGGAAAAAAGTAAAAGGTATAGAAGATATGTTTTTTCATACTTTATGCACAGTATGCAGATATCGATTACAAATGAAGTTTTTCAATATTATTTATTTAATATATGATTATGCTACAAAAAAAAAAATATATTTTTATATTAAACTAAAACACCGAGTAAAAAAAAAAGAATAATGATTCAGCGGATTAAAAGATACATAAATGTATATTAAACTAAGAATTAAATTATTACGTTGAAGATTTTTACTTTTTAGTACATAACTGACATTTTTCCCATCCGTACAAAATACAATTTTAATAATTATTTTACAACGGGTAAATATCATGTCGTGTATATTTTACTGAAAATGTATAAATAACAACTACGTAAATAATACCTACTCGAGTTAAAAACTCGTGTTCATTTACATACTATAATCGACCTCTACGAGAAAGTATTTAATGACAAACCAATATAAATACGAATACGGCCTACATACTTCACACTAAAATACATATTTCAAAACACTTGCTTTATCCAAACAACTTTGACAAAGCCATTTCCAGTGTCTGTAATAATATCGATACAATAACGTATTATTAATATGGACAACATCGATGACGTCGCACATAATAAGAAACAGGGATATTATTATAAAGAAATAAAGCACGTTGAGTTTACTTACGGATTTAAAAAGAATTCGATAATACGCAAAAGTGGCAAAGTATAAGTATACCTGTAATCGAATCATCATTTGTTTTATTCTCCAAGCGCGCTTTGAAAAGACAAAAACGAAAAACGTAAGACAAAATAAACTGAGACAAGAATGTAGATTTTTTTTACGATTTTCGGTTACCGATCGGTCTTTAAAATTTACATAAGATATTCATCATGCAGCGAGTACAAAATAACGTATATTCAATACGCACGGACAACAATGGAGTACAAATGGCCTATGTGCACTAATCTCAATAATTATTATTCATTTGAACCGCACATGAATATTTATCGTATTGCGAAACACATTATAGTATGACACGTATTCATAATAACAGACATTTCCCCCAGTCCGATGAATCAATACGTTTATTTTTATCACATTTTTTATCATTCGTTCGTGTTTATAGCATGTACCAGTATTCACCTCACGCCTGTATAATGATACGCATTGTATACTACGTGCATGAATTTTTTTTTACCAATTACTTGATTAGAAAAAATCTCTGATTTGCGCAATAAGGTAATTAGTTTCTATAATCCACTAGACCCCATATCGGCTATCGGATCTTATGATTATACGCTGCGGGTAAATCGGCAAGCGTGTGTCATTCTAAGAACATTAAATATACAAATAAATATTCTGAAAATTCGACCGTATTGTGTCGTTTCAATTATTTTTAGATTTTCGACTATAAAACGAATACCGAATATAGTAGAGTAAAATCGAAGGAATTTACCAAATTGAAAACATCAATACGCACTTAAATATCGTTGAAAGCAACATGACTGGTTTAACCTACAGTTGAATTTCTTTACAGTCGCTATAATATAATAAATGAACAAAACCTACACACGGTTTGGTCTATTCGGTGGGTTTTACAATAATTCGAAAAAGATATGCGGCTATTATGGGTAGGGCATTCGTACGTTTATATAGAGGTATATATACATATAAGTTACTACTCCCGAAAAACTCGGTAATTTACGTGTAATCAAAATATGTGTACAAAATGACACGTACTCTTCATACACGCTTTGAACGCATTTGTTTTATATAAGAGACACGTATATATAATGTAGTTGTATGTTTTTTTTATAAAAATATCCAATATAGATACTTACATGATTATTATAAAGCATACATTTATATGCCGATACTCGACATCGATATGATTTATCGGGTTTAAATAAAAAACAATTTTTCTCACGTCAGTAAAAACATTCTCTTCCAGCAATAATCACATTTTGGTAAATTTCTTTTCGTAGATAATTCAGTACGTCATATTTATTACTTGTTTTTAGTAATTGGTACGATTATAAATCGCGAGTGATTTTGTAAAGGTTGGTTGATTTATTTTGCACCGTCAGAAATTAAACGTGTGAAACATAATAAAATTTTAATGATATGAATATCCTCGCACGCCCTCCCATTACATTGGAAAAAGTTGAACAGCACGGCATTGCTATAAATGCACACGAAAAATAAGGCCTGAGATGTGCAAAATAAATATATATCCTATACGATTTATAGTCGTTAAATATATGATCATTTCACATATCTAATATAATTATGTTATTAATGAGATTATTCGTTATCGGCCGATTATTTTTATTTTTATACGATTACACAGTGCATGTCCGAATGGCAAGTGTTTTTTGCTTTTATTTCCTCATAAAATGTGTAAAATACATTTGTCGATAATCACGATTGCTTCATACTATTATTTAATTATAATGGGCTCTGACGACAATCGTTTAAATAATTAAATCAACATTATTGTCGAAATTGAATTAATAATACTACTTCTTAGCTTTAATGCAATAATGTATAATAAGAGTAATACTGGACATCCGACAAATTGACGATGGTCTTGTCTTGTGTCGTGAGCTGCATTTAAATATTATGAGGAATTAACTTCACTGAGCGGATAAATCAAAATAAACCTTAAATATGCAAATGAATAACGATCAATATATTGTAACATACTGTCTTTTTATAGCATTTTTAAATAATTTTTTATTTAGTGATTTGAAATTATAAAAGTATACTTCTTTGTAGAGATATATCGCACTCGTTAACATTTCTTAAGAAATCATGGTTAAAGAACAAACGAAAATACTTGGGATAATTCACAGGGTCGCGCTTATATCCATATCTATTGAAAATGAAAATGAGCAAAACCACGGTGCTGTCGGCGTTTTTCGTTTCTTGTTTTACATTCGTATTTCATACTAAATTGAAAAATGTGTGAACTTTTCTTAAAAATATAATACAATATTATCATTGAACTAAATAAAATTGAACGGGGAACACGTAAAATATACGAATAACCGTATATAAATACGTGCAAAACGAATATAATTCAGTCCATCACAATTACATAAACTAATACAGTAGCTTGTCGAGTTATCAAGCACGCGTGAACAACCACAACAACGACACCAAGGAAAGTTTATGGAACGTTAACGTTGATGTTTCGTCTTAAGTCTACTTTCTACGCTGTGAATCGTTCCAAGTATACGATTTACGTAAAAATTTGCGTTGGTAAATTGGAAATCGTATACAATAATTTTGAGAGAAAACCGTTTATATTACAAAATGTATTATTTTCAAATACATTACTTTAAAAGTATACTACTTGACAATAAAAACAAAGGTCTTATCTGTTCACGTTTGAGTCCACAATAATGTGTTTGCTTGTATATTACCTAGGTGTATGAAAAATAATAATCTTCCCCGAGTTTCGAGAATAATTTAAGAATTAAATATGGAGTTTTCCAACATTTTCATTCACAGAGTGTAATATTGATATATATACTAATGTGAATATAATATTCATAAATGTTCGTCACATTGTTTTTTCAATAATTTTTATTCTCTCTATCCACCAAAACAGTTTTGGAGCGAATTCATCAGTCGAATTAAATTATAGAATTTTTTAAACAATTAGAAAAGAAATTGCCATTTACACCTATGCAAATTGTACACCACGCTTTTTGATTTTACACGCTTTACTTGACTAGAGCACACAATTTTCTGTTATGGATTACGGCGGTATCTAAACAAAACTGGAAAATTGGAAATGAATTCATTAAACATGCCTTCGTATTGAATAATCACCGAAATATGGTAAACAAAGTTTCAAAAGTCATAAAACACAAAAGTATTGCGTTACATTAACAACGTTATCACGAAACTAATTTTTCTAATTTGAATAAGAAACAATTTGGAATTTTTAATTTTATGTATACAAATGTCAAATATACTATTTTAATTGGTGCCATTTGATTTCAAACGGGTACCTATCGGATACTTTAAAGTATCCACACAAAATTATAATGGCTTTCCGTTAATACTTGGTAATTTAATGTCGATTCGTGATTTTCAGTAATTTAAATCAACGCAATAATAAATCGACCATAATATCGGTAACGAATAATGAATAATAATGATTATTTCGTTTCGAGTATACGAGTAATAAATATTTAAATTGTAATTAACGAAAATATGAAGTTTAATTTGTTTTTCTACGATATTGTTTCAGTACGGAAATATTCATTATAGAAAGTGCTCACTGTTTAGTACACATGCCTGAATGAAAAGTATAATTAGTTACTTTTTAAAAGTAATTTTTAAAAAAGAAAAAATAATAACGAGGCGGACCATAACGTTATTGGACAAAAAATAACTAAGTTACTGCGTTACATAGGTATAGCATCGTTACCGTTATTTATTATCCAACACTGTTTTTATGTTATAATAAAAATATAACACGTCAGAACGAGTGGCGACTACATGCTATAAACATTTATATATTAGTATTATAAGTAAATCCAAAGCGAAATCGATGAGTGGACTCGGTACACGGGCGAATTAGAGAGAGCGTCACCAGTGGCGGTGTGTCTAGCGGGGAAGACGTAAAAAATGTCAAATAATACGTATTTGATAAAATTTGATAAATGACGTGCCGTCTCCCCGTTCCGATAAAAAAAAAATTATCGCGGCTACGCTAAAAATATGAAAAAAAAAATATATATATTAAAAGAGCTCAGTGCCACTATCCCCGCGTTGTCTCCCAGTTCAAGCACAGAAATGCTTGTGCTCGCTCAAAATCCACGCCACACAATTGAATATCTGTAGTCTATTGGTTTATTATCTTTGAAGTATTGCCTACCTACAGGTAAACGTTAAGTTAAAAAGACGAGTATAAAGACGGCGGGAAACAAAAATAGGTACAATTGTACTTTGACGTAAGTTTACGGTCTTCCCTCCCTCCCCCTAACCACGTGCAACTACGACGAAGAGAAAGTCATCCGGTAAGTCGAATATACGCCATAGGCCTGACGTGTACGTAGCGGATCCAGTGGGGAGTGGGCAAAATGATCATCAGTAGCCCGTAATGATAATCGTGTGACAATATCATTACCGACGTTGTTCAATCGTTGAAACGCGTGAGAGGGTCCATTACGAGCGCACTCGTGGCTCGTGCGAACACGCGACCGATGAGATCGTCGGCGACCCGGTGCCGAAACGAAACGAGGTCCCACCATATGAACACAACCGCCGTCGTCGGTTAAGACCGCTCGACGGCCATCCGTTTCGCTATACTCACCACTTTCAAATGTTTCATGGACGGCAGCACGGGCTGCAGGTCGCTGATGGCCTGTGTGATCTTGTCGCCGGTCAGCGCTTCGGAGCCGTTCAACAGGTTCATCGCCTGGTCCTTGAGTCCGTCCATGTGGCGGCGTGGCGTTCGACGAACAAACAGAAAATGCCCGAGATCGCGGACGCGCTAGAGTGACGCGCTCGCGTGCGACGTGCGATCGGCCGATCGGTCTTCCGCGACTGCGTGCCGGCGGCGCCCGGCCGGCAGCTCGGTGTGAACGGCCGCCACGGCCGTCCCCGCGCTCTCCATCGCGCACTCGCGCGCACGCCCGTCGACCGTACGCCGCGAAACCGGTTGACGGACGCTCGCCGCCGCCGCGTTCGTGTTTTCGTGTTTTTCGACAGTCGCCCCGCGCGTTGTGCGTCGTTGCGTCCGCCGCCGAGGTCGGCCCGCGAACACGTTCGGTCTTCAAACTCGTCTCCGTTGTCCGTCGACGGCGACTCGCGTACGGTATGGCGGTGCACCGACCCCGCGGGCACACGCATTTGCCTGGGCCGGATTATTATTGTTTAACAACTGTTGTTTGGCTTTTGCGCGACCGCAACAGCCCAAAAGCGTGTGAGGATTATTATTATTATTGACGAAATTCGTACGTAGTTCTCGAAATGCTCCACACGTGAACCGTGCGACCATAGCGGTTTTTCGAATGTTCTGATTGTTCGCGTTCGGCAGTGTCGTAAAAAAAAATATACATACATTTACCACCCGACCAATTTCACGTCGTGATATCGGCGAAATTCGAATTTTTATAATTAACGTGACGATGTTTGTGTATATCGGTCGACAGTCAGTTTATGTAAGCACATACCGTGATTGGATTCGGCGGGGAGGGAGCAGGGAGCCCGGGCCTCCACAGAACGGAGGTTTCCGCATTGTAAGATTTCTTTTTTACATCCCAATTCAAAACACATTACAAAAAAAAAAAATCATCATTTTTAATACGGATTAAAATCACAATATTCGAATCAAAATATCACAAAACTATCAAAAAATGTATACTGACAAAATCTAGAAGAGTACCAATATAATTATAATAATTTACATTATTTAAGTACAATGTGTATATTTTCGTTGTAGTTTAAAAAAAAATTCAATGTTGTTTAATATAATTGGTGTATAATTAATTATATTTTTAGTTTATTTTAGTTTTTATTTTAACGTAAATATAAATATAAATATAAATAATATTTTAACGTATGACTAATAAACAATACACAATATCGCTGACAAGTAATACTGGTGTTTTAACTTTTCAAACAAACGGACGCAACAAGTGGACGCGAAATATTGCACGAATATAATATAACCGCACTGTGTATCTGTTTGGGAAATATTGACCATTAAATTACACATGACGAGATAAAAATAGTTTGATGTGACAAAATACGATCCATGACCAGCAATCACAAACAACTCACAAGTAACCTAACTTTGTTTCACGTAATTTTATTTGTTACAAATATGAGGCCTTTCAGTCAATTTACGTTCTACACGAAATATAACGCATAAATTAAAAAACTACGACATTTCTCAAATACCGTCTTCAGTTGTGATCGAAAATATTTTCTTCTCCTGAATTTTTGGAATACAAAATAATTAAAAATCCATGTGGTAGTCAGCGGCGTGTTTGGTGCAGTAACCAAATATTATTGTTGCAAATATGTCAGTTTGCCACACCGAAAATATTCCAGAGAAAAATTAATGTCTTAGTTAAAAAGCATATTTATCTTCTAAGGACTATACGAAATATTATGACTAAACATTGTGCTATATCACGAAATAAAAAAGGATTATTATAAAATAACAGTTCGATAAATAACAAATAATAATATAATAAAAAAATTATAAATTTTCCAAAAAAACTCATGTTTTTGTGACAATTAAAAATTTGAAATTTCATTTTCGTTCGACTTATTTTTCGACAATAGATTTTTGCACGTAACTTTCTTTCGCATTTAAATATGGCAATTAGTTTTCAATCAATGTATTTTTTGATGTGAAAATAATCAAACTTCTTTTCAATCGTCGTTTCATGGAAGATTTTTGTCGGTAATAAAGGAAAAGATAATACGTATGTATATATATATATAGAAAATAAATGTGTGCGAGTATTAATACAGAAAAATGTTGTTACTTTATTTGTTATTTAAAGAAATAAAAAACGCAGATTTGGGTTACAGACCTAAGTATGGAATTCATATGTAGGACATTTAAATTTTAACGAGTGTCTGCAAGTCAATTAACATTTGTAACTGATATTTCATGACTCTGGTAGGGAGAAAACAAAACGCGATCATTAAGTCATCGTTTTAAATAGAATTTTAACGGAAATAATGTGTCATTAAAAAAAACATAAAATTTTTATACCTATTGTTGTAGATTTTAGAACTACAAATTATTTGTAATATAATACATATTGAATTTTTATTTGTTTTTCCTGTAGTACTTATAAATATTTAACTTTTTAAAAATTTAATTTGATTCATACGCCATACGTATGAAAGTTAAATTTTGAATATTGTTAAATTTGTTTTAAAAATTTGGAAATGCGGTTTTTGACATTCAGGTATACACGATATACTTTAACTATTTGAAAAAATATTAGTTCAATTTCAATGTATAGAACATGCAATATAAATAATATTTTTAATGTAGATTAACTTTTTTGTAATAAAGATTAAAAGACATATAGCGACATATGAATAAACAGTGTTCTATACTTTAGTTTTCACTTTTCAAAATAATTTAATAATGTTTTCGGCTTTTAAATGCGCGATATTTCAGTAGCATTATTGACAGGTTTTTATCGCATAATAAGTTTGAATACAGTTAAAACTCGGAATGTGTTACTTTCGAACGCGTTTTGACTTTTATAAATATCTTTCTAGAAAAAAAAACTATTTTGATGTTTTTGTTTTTTGGACGCAATACATCGGTCATATAATATATAATACGTATTGTGATATATGTGTTCCTACTACTACATTCATTAACGTGTTTACGAAAAACCGCCAACTGGCTCGCGAGCATTATAAGTATACCCACGTATAAACCTCTCCACATATCATAGTATCTACTGTGATCGTAACCACGTTAGACGTAAATATAACATTGACGGTTATCGGTAATACGGTTATCGGTTCGACCACCGGGTATATATGGTTCTTTTATTCAAACCTAACACGATTATCAAGTGAATTTTTCCGTGTTACTACTATAGTTGTTTAAAAAATAATTACCATCAAACAAATTAGTATTTAATGTATATTTTTGAAAAATGTACACCAAAGCATTTAATATTATTCGACGGAATTCTTTTCATTTGTCACGAATGTATTTTTGAACTGCGAAAATTCCGTAAAAATATGTCTATTATACCTAAACGGTGTGAAATAATTGATTCCGAGTAATTTTACGTACAACATTTTTCGTAAAGTAATAAACATTTTACATTTATTTCATCATTGCAATATAGATAAATAAATCCATTTACATACACGTTTTTAATGAAATTTTATTTTATCCACGCATATAATACCTCCGAAAAATATTTTCAAACTCAACATTATGTTGACCATCTTATAGTATTTTAGAAAACTTTGTAATAACTACTAATGTGGAGAGTGACGTAAAACAACAATATCCGATCTCGCAGTAGATCCGGTCGGTTTTGTTTTTAATATCAAAACATTTAATTAAATATGTGTACTTATAGTAGACGGAAATACGTGGCTTATGTCCAAGCTAATCTTATACATCATTTTTATTACAAAAACTAGGAGAAATAATAAATATTTTACTACCCATAAGTATTTTACGATCAAAACAGTATGTTTAAACAATTAAATATACAATGAATTTCAAACTTACTCGAGTAGAAACTTGTAAGCTCCGATTTATAAAAATGATGTAATTATACAAGTTGTATATAATAAATAGTGTCATACGATTAATATGAATATTATAATATACAAAACAAATAGAAGCTAAAAAATAGAACTATTCAAAAGATTTTAGAAATTGTCACATTTTGTCTTTATGAAAATAATAATACGCGTTGTAAGACATTCCAACCTAAATAAAAATGTTGAGTTTTATCAGTATTTTAATATTCTGAATCGTTAGTATACGTAAGAATATAATTTTACCAAGCATGAAATAAATTAATCGATAGCATTATATTAGCTAGCTGTAGGTTACAAATAGTAACATACATTCATTATTTTATCGGTTCTTATTTCAAAACACTCACTTTGTTTAATGTTATTCTTAAATTTTAAATATGTTTCAATAATTTATACTAAAATATGTTTTTATTCGTTACGTATTAAAAAATTAATTATAATTTTGTGAACATATTTTAATATTTTCAATTCGTTATACATAATTAAATGTTTACCTTGAAGATAGAAGAACTCGGATGGTATCTGGGTACAATGTTTGTGATTTCTTCATATCGCATCAATCTGTCCGCGGGTTTGTACAGTCCGTACGGTTTCATGACATCGAGTGGATTTGGAAAAGAACTAAAATAATATATATTAAACGAAAATTACTGTATCGTTCAAAATTCAATTTTTAAACATTGATTTTTATCAGCCAGTAACATATTTCTATCACGGTAATTTTTATTGCTAGATTTACGTTCATACATTAGATATTTAATGTTAATTTAAAAATTAAAAACCACATTAGATATATCAACAATATAAGATATATGTAATATACTCATAGGTATCATTAGAAATTGTTTCAAAAATGTAGGTAGTCAGTATCGGTTCGAAACACTTAATAATACCTTATTGAATATCAATAATACAGTCGTATGATAAATAAATAAATATTAATACATTATAACAATTTACATACATAATATAACCATTGTTTTTTTGTCATTACAAATTTGGGAGCCGTCAAAATATTGTGAAGACAAAAAGGAGACATGGGATGAAAAAGTTTGAATACCTCTGCCTTATTCTATTAGAAAAACAAAATTAAACTATCAAAGTTTTCGAATTATTTCAAATAAATTTAGATAGAAAAATTCAATCGAAAAGACAGATACGCAAACATCCAAAGTTGTCTATTAAAATTTAGAACTGTTGAAAAAGCAAAAGAAATCCTAAAAAAAAAAAAAATAAATAATGTGGTGAAGGCATCACAATGGATTTGCTTTAATTTTAAATACAACTTATCCAAATATATGGCATTTTATTAGAATGAAAAAACAACAACAAGAACAAAAACAATTATATTATTTAATTTTAAATTACACAAATTTCAGCTAAATTGAAATTTAAACAAATTATAAAAACAGATTATAAAGAATATTTATAATTGCGTTACAAGGTATAAAATGTATATAATGTATAGTTTGTGAATTATTTATTATTATATATCATCCGTGACATCAGGACTGAAAGAGTAATATGTCACGATGGGGGATAAAAAAAATGCACTATCTCCAAGTGTACGTGACGTATTTTAAGAATAAGCGTACCTTATAAACTATTCTTTAAAATAGCACTTAAAGACAATGAAAATATTATTGTTGTAGAAATTATGAACGATAAAAAAAAAATCATGATATTATTATTGTAAGTAAAAATATCAAACTGTCAATAATTGCATTAATTTTAATAAGCACATTTTAGCAAAAGAGATATCAGTGAATAATTTGTTCTTGTCGAAATCTACATTATTTAAAAAAAAAATTTAATTAAAAAGGATTACACTGAAGACTTGACATAATTGTTAGTTAAATAAAACACATATATTATAAACAGAATCTAGTAGTTGAGGTGATATGGGTTTAATTCGAGTTGAAAGTAATATTAGTATAAATTGACCGTGAAAAAATAAAATAGTTCTTGACAAGATTTTTTCAGAAATACCAATATAAACTTTAATTGGAAAATTTGGCTCGTGTGTTCTTAAGAACACATATATTTTAAAATATATCATCAAAAATATAATGCGAGTATACAGATATGAATGAAATGAAGGCTCTATTTTTCGAACGTATATGATCCCCTCAAGGTACAAAGCTATTAGCATATATGGTACGGTGCCAAAATTCGCTCGGCAAATGTTTTCAATTTTTTTTGTTACTAAACAGAACGAATCCTTCGCGATTATGTTTATTTCATAATGTATTCACGCAATTAATAGTTCAACAGTCACATTAAACGATTTGTTTTAACATTGAATGGATTCATGTCCTTTTATTTTAGGGCCAAAAAAACCCCGGTAAAAAAAGTAGATAACATTACACGATACAATATGCCTTGTTGGAGTTGTATGCTCCGATTTATAAACAAATTCGTTCGTAAAATCGAGCATATATTTGCATTTAACGAATAGATGCCCAAGACTCGAGTAAATAGCATTTAACCAAATGTGTGCATCGCGTGCTGTATAAATTCCAATAAGACAAGTTGTAATTTCACATAAAGCGGAACCTATAGAACAGGGGTATGTTATAACATAAATACGTTCGCGATAAACACAATGATATCAAGAGCCAAAAAAAATTTCAATCTTTATTATAGATCAGATCATTATTAGTACGTTTTTGTTTTCGTAAATAAGACGCGAGTCTCGAGTTGGCCACACCTGTTGTATAATATTAGACCAATTCGAAAAACATATAATCGAAATTATAATAAATTGTTTCACGTTTATCGTGGAATACAGTTAATATTATACTCGTCTATTACGTTATAAGTATAAGTATTTTAACATTTGAAAAATCTCTCGTTTCACATGTTCAACGGGTCTTGTTTTCGTGTAATTCATTATAAAAACTAACGAAAAAGGACGGCGGCCGTAAACCAATGAATGTTATATTGTTTAGAACGTTTTTTTTTAATAAATCTTTTAAAATAAAATAAAATTTCCCAGCAGAAACTAAATCTATAAATATTAAAATATACTGGACATCGAAAAGTCTTAAAAATACTTCAACCGTCCGACTGCCAAATAAATCACTGACTATGATGATCCTTAATAATCATCTACATATCCAACTTCATAAATATATAAAATGGTTATGACATTGGTGTATACATATTTATTTAAATTTTTTAAATTAAAATTGTTCGTGTTACAGATTAAAACAATTTATACATACTATATTTAAAGTAGTTTTTATGTATAACAAATTTAATCGAATTTATTTCAAAATTAAAATTGGCTTTATATATATATATATTAAATTTTTTAATGAAAAATTAAATCTCATTCTAAAATATTCAAGAATTGACGTGATAGCGGTGACGATATTTATTTCATCATTTCTCCGTCGTGACTACTGTACAGAAATGATTACGGACAAACCCCCCCCCCCCC
Organism: Schlechtendalia chinensis; assembly: GCA_019022885.1. Taxonomy (NCBI): domain Eukaryota; kingdom Metazoa; phylum Arthropoda; class Insecta; order Hemiptera; family Aphididae; genus Schlechtendalia; species Schlechtendalia chinensis. The sequence continues at coordinate 12,263,359 of CM032345.1, read as the reverse complement.
ACCCAGTAAAGTTTACACTCGCTACGTATCGAGTACTATTTTAGATCGTGAAAATAGTTATAGACTTGTTCACTGTGGGGTACATGTTCGTGGTCGAAAATGTATTTACATAGTTAAATATATCGGCATAACCAAACACAAGTGTGAGTTATATACATACGATGTAACCATTCCGATTGATGTAGTCATCGAGTGTTACGACAAAAAAGGCATCATCCGATTTTTCGACAGACTTCCAACCAAAAGACGCGTTTGAATGATAACGGATCAACGTATATTTTATGATGAAATAACAACATTATAGATAAATCCGGTAGTAAAATACGACTTATTGAAAATTTTCGATGATAAACATAGAGCCAATATTATTATATATTATACTAAACCAGTGTTTCTCAACCCTTTTACCTCTACGGACCACTTAGAGAACTTTTGATAGGTCGCGGACCAGCTCAATTTAAGAAAACTAGGAAGACGTTTTATTTATTTTTTTTTTTTTTTGCTCACAAACAAGAATATATAAAATACATAAAAACAATTTTAAAAAAATTAAAAAATCATTAGGACCGTAGACCACATATGACAAGCCCACGGACCACCGGTTGGCAAACACTATACTAAACACTGATAGTGTACCTATCATTCATGATTATTTTCTACATACGATAGGTTCGAGAAAATTCCAAACAATCTAAATAATATGCATAAATATGTGTGTGAATTACGTACTGGCCGGAAGGAGAAAAAAACGGAAGGTAATTGTTGTAGAATCCAGCATTGTCTTGTTTCTTGGTTTTCACGATGGGCACGTGTACCGCGGGATAACTATTATACTGTCTAGACATAATATTATTGTCTACGATATGACGATAACGCGCTTGTTGATATCGATGCTTGTTAACAAATAAAAACAATATAAATATTAGTACGATTTCGTATGAAAAATAAAGAAAAAAAACATAAGAACGTCTTGACGATCGCAATATACTACGTCAACGTGTGTACGCGACGAACTGAGATATTATTTTTGTGTGTCGAAAAAGGGATCGTGTGTGTACGAATCGTCGAGCGTCCTAAAATAACTGCGACGCGTAAACCGCTATATAACACTACAGCCATCAGCCGAAACTAGGAAAGAACGCTTTTGTGTTTTTCTTTTTTTTTCTATATACGAAAATATGCACATGTTTCAACCCGAACTAGGCGGTCTGTTGAACAGTCTAAAAAATTATTGCAGTTCGTAATGTTTCTGCAGAAGTTATTGTTTCATAAAAATATTATTTCTGTATGACAGATTCAATTTTTTATGATAATAAATGATCGAAAACATTTTTATATGAATAAAAATAAACGCAATTGTTTAATGAAAAAACATCTTCTACTCATTCGGATTCATTATTTGTGATTAAAAACAAACAAATATTATTACCTTCGATATTTAATTTTCAATAATGTACAATTTTATTTGTATTTTGTGTATAGTGTTTCTAGAATATTATTGAAAAATGAACTCATTGATCAAAACGAAAACAATTTAAAAAATATAATTACAAAAATAATTAAATATAAACAATATAGTAGTGAAAATAAAATAAAAAACAAATTAAGAAATAAAAAAGAAGAGAAATAAAATAAAAATATTATATTATTATATTATATTATAAATTAAATTATATATTATAAATTAATACTCGTAAATAAAAAAATATATATTATAATATACATATCTAAATAAACATATACACACACATATATATATACTTAAATATACAAAAAGCCAATGAGTGTACATTGATTAAAGAAAGAAGAAAGAAAATATAAAAGTTTAAAATATTTAAAGTATATTTAAAATATAAACACTTAAAATAAATATTTTATTTGTATTAAACTGATGATGACATTTTGTCGAAACCGGTAGTAATAAATACACATATACAACAACTTTTATATTTTTTTCTTTTTCTTTAATCAACGTAATCCTCATTGGTTTTTTGTATATTTAAGTATACATATATATATATATATATATTATATATATTTAAATATATATAAATATATGTTTATTTAGATATATATATATTTTTTTTTTTAAATATAAACATTTAGATTTGTTTTTCTATTTTATCGTTACCGTGATTGAGTTATTATACTATTCATTATAAGTATTTTGTTAACTATTGATTATCAGTTATAACAAGTTACTGTATTTGCATATCAATAGTTTAAAATTTGAGACCACTTTGTTTGCTTTTGTTTTAACAAAATTAATTTTTTGATTATTAACCAACATCATATCTCATATATCCCTTTTAATCTTTTAATCGTGATTGCGGACTTGTTTTTACATAAGAGTCGAATGAATGACGACTATACAACTACGACAACAACGTTATATTTGCATTGACTGTCCGTCTTTTGTAGGTCATTATTTAAAGATATCGCGACTCGATATTATTGCATAATTAATTGGCCATTTTTCTCTCCAACAAAGATTATATAAGTGAATAGTTATTAAATTAAAAGTTATACGGTTAAAAGCTTTATCGAATTTTTCTGTAACATGTTTATTATTCAAGTAAAGATATATTTTCTTTCATATCAATTTCGGTTAACAGAAAATGTTTTTAATACGTTGCTTAATATTAATTTCTCACATTCACATTTAATATTTGTAACAATACACATCATTTAACACCATCAATACCAACGATCTTAAGATTAATATATAGATTAATTAAGATATAGATTAATGGGCATTGTCCTATTAGCAAGAATATTCGAATCTCTCGGTTGGCGTTTCGATACTCCATATATAGTATATTTTCGATACATTCATCAAACAATATTTGCTGTAATTGAAAATGAAAAATTTAATAGTCATAGTGTTTACGCCCGTAATAAAGGTTAATTAAAACCGAACCTAATTAAGCTATAATCGTTATTCTGTAAATAATCTTTGTTATTGTATATTTTATTTTTATATTGACCCCATGTTCTAGCCCATATATGGGCATAAACTTATTTTACCATGTAAAACTAGCTAGTCACGACCATATATAAGGGGAGTCGAAACATAAATATTTTGACAGTTTTCAACCTTCTCTCGTTGTGCTTCGACGCTGTTCCAAGACCCACCCAGGGCAGACTTGGTCAGCTTTCAACACAACGAGGAACCATTTTTATAATCGTTTCGCTAGTAATAAATGTCATATATTTTTTGCGTACACATTGTTTATTTTTTTCTCTTTTGATATTTCTTGTACATCTCGTTTCGTAGTGATTGTTGATATTACGTCTTTCCACAAAAGGACTTGATCGTTCTCATCAGGCAAAATTATCCTGAAATACCTGTCAGAACCTACGTCCATTGAGCACGTAGGGAAATCTAATAGTAGGATATTCTTCTGGTGAAGGTCGTCAATGGGGAGTGTGGTATCAACATTGCTGGGAAACTAGATATTTGTTTAACTTCCCAAGGTTTAATAGTTAACGTTCATGTCATCCGGATAGTAAATTCAATTTTTCTATCAATCATTTATGGTCCTTCGGTCGTCTGGTAGTAATTTACTTATTATCAGATAATAAGTCTATAAGGTAACCCCTTTATCAAGAAAATCAAATTAGTTTTTGACATTTGACCCTTGTTAAAAGAATTGTAAATTATTTTTTTTCTGTGTATAGTTATTCTTGAACATTAAGAAACCGAAATTCAAAGTTGCAAAGGTAAAAACCAAAATCAATAGAAAAAAATTAACAAAAATATTATTTTCGTATTTACGTATGATACCTACTGCTCTTGAGAAAGTTAATGAATAAAATCATCAATACTACTATTATATTTAATTTCAGTATTATAATCGTATTCAAAAAATTATGTATTATTTGTACATTCTTCAATGTTTTCATTTTGTCTATTTTTTCTGTTCAATAGGTAAAGGTGATCTCTTAAAATGTAATTTAAAATTTAATTTGGAAAGTCAAAGTAAGAGTAAGGCTTAATATCTAGAAAGAATTTATGGATAAAATGATAATTTTGATTTGAACATCCTAGTTCACAGGTAAAAAATTATTTTGTATTGTATACGAGTGAAATATAATATATTTGTTTAATAATTAATTAATTAATTTTTTTTAAATTTCAAGTGTCTTAGTCGGTTTTATTGAAAATATTACATTGAATTTATTGACAATGTTAATTTACCATCAGCAAATAGTAATATACCATTTGTATTTTATTTACTCGTGACCATATTTTTTTGGGATTCGTAAAATATGAACTCAGTATTGCTATTAGATTATGATAAAATATCAGTTTCACAAAAAAATAAAGACAATGATCATGGATTTCACTAAAAGCATTATTTTTTCCACTCTTGGAATAATTGCTATAATAAATGTTGTAGAAAACTACAATATCAGTGGTAAGTGGAATTTAAAAACTTAATGTGATTTAGAATATATCAAATTTTAAAATTTATTATAATATAGTATTTTTGGTTGTTTAATAATTTGTTACTTTTTTCAAGCTAAATCAATAACAAATATCCGATAATAAAATCATTTTTGAATACTAGCAATCAACAATAATTTCTTTTGAATTTTATTTTAGGTTGCTGGTGTAAGATTAAAAATTAAAAATGTCTATATATTTTTATTTAAAATACATAATTAATTATAATATATTTAATGCGTAATGTACATAAGTTATGGATGTGTTTGACGATTAAAAACGTAATAAATTTCTAATATGTAAAAACAAATGTCAGTAGAAGCAAATGCTCTCCGTACACATATTTTTCTGCAGTGAATTAAATGTATATGTAACTGACGAAAACTTCACATTTAATCTATTAAATGATATCTATATCATTTATTTTTTTTCAATCACTTCTATAATACAAAATATTCACATCATTAGTTTAGTACTAACTCTATTTTATTTTAAGTGCATTCTATCATCTCACATTAAAAATTGTCGGTTTTATATTAAATATTATTTCGATTTGTTCAAGTCATTTAACTATCACTAAACTTACTATATTGTATATAATTTATTTGAAATGACACTGAGTGAAATTTTCTTTGTGCAGTTTTTCTATACCTTATTTATCATGTCTATTGATTGTTATATAATTTGTCGTTTTTTATACTGTAAGTACATAGTCAGATACATGTTCATGCTATACAAACTTATGAGAGCATTAAACCAATTATTAATTTTATTTGCATATATATTGAGCATTGGGACATTTGTTTATTTAATTTACATATATATTGGCTTTAAAAAAATGTGTTTAAATTTTGTTTAAATGCAAAAGTCCTCTCCGTTTTACATACCACAAACCAGGTTAATTATTAATTTATAGTTATTCAATATTTTGTGTTACGTAAATAAATTCATTACTATCGCTATTATATTTTTGTATACAGTCCATTAAAGAAAGTCCATAAATCATTTTTGCAAATCACCCTTTTACTGAATCATTATAATTTAAGTAATGTACTATATTACATTTATGTAACTGTGCATTGATCTTCAAATATTGCATATAATAATTATCAATAAATACCAGTAGTTCGACACTAATCTGTTTTAAAATTCTGATATCATTGTTATAAAAACTGAAGAATACAATTTAAAATTATTATTATTATTACTTTAAATATAACATTAGAACAAGCGATTATTTATAAATAGGAATATTAGGATTTTAAGTATATCTGTTAGCATTTTTTTTTATACATTTACCATTCAAGATCAATTCATAGTTTGTTAATATGATAAGATTTTAAATGAACTACATAAATATCTTATTTCATATTTTATGAATTATTAACTGAATATCAGATACAGATTAAGTGTATTCATGTTGGTCTGTTTGTTTGTTGTCCTACGATTAACATTTATTATTTCTACGTAAACCAATTTTTAGTACAAATTAACAAGAATGATATAGTAAATGGTTAGTATTAACGTAATGCAATTTGTTTTTTTTTTGTACGATGTAGAATAAAATACTTATGTTATTGAAGTTGACAAAAACCACACGAGTATAATTTTATTGTATTTTTAATATATATATATATGTAACATCTTTTCGAACATACCAATATAGATATTTAAAAAAATAGTATATTTTTTAATTAAAAACAAACAATAAAAATATTTTCAAAAAATAATGAAAATAAATTAGAAAATTGAGGAAAACCTGAGAAAACAATAAATATGTACTCATAATTAATAAAAACAATATATCTATAAATAGCAAAATAAAACAATGAATTTTTATAAAATAAAATGAAAAGATATTGAACTCTTATAAAAAATTTGCTTATTTACTACTGGTTCGACTAAAAAAACTAACACGATTTATTATTATTTAATATTCCCCGTTTAGCACAATCAACGGGAACTGAGGCGTTTCGTAATGCATTTCTCTACAGTGAGTAATTGAATACTTTAATTCACTTTTAAAAATAGTCACTTTCAGTAAACGAATTCCTTGTTTTATATTAAATAATTAATTAAATAACGCAATTGTCAAAACGTGTTGTAATATAATTATAAATTTGGAAATTAAATAATAAATAGCAAACACATATATATTAAAATAATACAGTATGCAATATTTAAGCAAAAATAATATAATTTAATGTAAATTCAACTACTATATAAAAATCTATAGATAATTACAATATCATTAACCTAATTATTGGTTTTGTATACATTTACATGAAATATATCTTAATTAGAAAACTTAATTATTATTGAACTATTCTACACTTAAGGGTTTCAATTTAGAAATTGTGTGGGTAAAAATAAGAATATCAAGGCCTGTTTTAATTTACTTCATTCTGATCCATTATGTATGATTTAAAATAATTGTAAATAGGTGTACATAATTATGTTAAATCTGTATAAATTAAATTTTCCTTATTGTACAAGTTTTTCTTTAAGTATAAGTTTAGATATTATCAACAATTGAATATCGTCCTTTTCATTATTCTGGTAAACATAAATATTAAAGATCAAAATCAGTTTAATAGGTTCAAATCTCAAATGGAGTTTTTCAATTTTTCTCACGTCAGGGATGATGATTTTTTTTTTTGTAAAAAGTCACGTAATTAAATGTATAGAAAACACATTACTAATACTTTTTTTACTCATTTTATTTTAGCATCCTATAAGATATCATGGGCATTAGATAAGGGTAACTTCTTTTCATTACATTATAACCCGTGATTTAAAAAAAATTTAAGGACAACATTTTAAAAATAATGAATAAAAGTTTCATGTTTCTTCACTTTTCATATTTAAAAATTGAATATTACAGAAATATTATTATCATATTGTTAAATTTATATAGAAATATTAATATTGACCCTTATGAAAAATTAATTTCTTTTTAGAAATTTCACGTATATATCTTGAATATATCTATAATCAATTCGCTATAAGTACGTACAGTTATTATCATTTAATAATTCATTTGAGTAATTAATTTATGGTTAAGAGATAATCAAATTCATCATATAAAAAATATCAATTAATTCATTGCTTTAAAATTACTTATTTCAATTTCTAGATTTTACGGACGACATGTGTCTGAGACCAATGGATTGGTGTATGAATGTAGACATATCAGGTTTGATTTAATTTTTATTACATATGCTCCACTATTTTATAATATAACAATCTTGAAAAATGATAGAGTTGAAAATATATTTTTATCCAATAAATTTAATTTCTTAAATTATAACTATTTCACATTCGGTTCTTGTTAATTTCTAGACTCATTGTCGCATAATAACATTGAACATAATTTTAATTTTGGAAATTGATAACGATATAAATACTAACTCTTCTAGAACTAATACATAAACCTGTCAGAGATAATGACGATCACAAAAAAAAATGTGAAGGTAACTATGGATAATACAAAATATCACACTATAGTTGTAAATATTGTAACTAAATAATAATATATAAATTAAATACACATACTTAAAATATAATTATGAGTTATTTATAATCAGAATAAAATAAATATGTTACCATTGATTTGTTGTTATAACTCTTAGGTCGGTGATTTTCAAACACTTTACCCAAAATACTCCTAATTCTAAAGTTATTGCAACAAACCTCAAAAAAAAAAAATATAAACTTCAGCTATACTAAATTTTACCATAAATTTATGGCTTATTTTAAGTAATATTTAAGCATTGTTATATCAACAAATTACTTTTGACGTTTTTTATAATCTTTTTTCAATTTGACCTAATTTATTCATTACCATAGTTCATATTGTTGTGGTTGTTTGCGCAACTGTATAGTTAATACACTTCTCATGAAGATAAAACATCATCAAGTTTTTAATATTCACATGTATGCGATTACATTAGGAGCCATACAAAAAACCCTCTTCCAGATTTATTTCGGTCGACACGATGTTATTAGAAAACTATGTCCTAACGTTCATATATACGCTATAAATTGTCAATAATATGAATATGAGTCTTATAGGAGTTATGTGTCGGACCACAACATTATTTGCGTTTGTGGTATAAAATCCGATGTATTTATGTTGCGATGTGAAAAATCGATAATTAAAACCAAGCAGTCGCCCTGTCACGATCCGCCAATTACATATTTGCATGTATTAATAGAAAACAGCATCTGTGGTGGCTCTTGCCTTGTTCCATATTTAAGAAAACACTCTACTAACATTATTTCATTTTATAAAACTTTTTTATAGTATATTTAACAAAAGCAGGTTTTCGCAGTATGTAATTTGATTAAACATTTAATTTCTGAAATTTGATATATTACAACAATAGAAAGTTACTATAAATTATTAAGGCACTTATTCAGGCTACATATTAACATACAGCATATTAGCAACATAGAACAAACCTAGTCTTAATTATTTTTTATATATTAGGTGATTGTAATGCTCGATCAGCTCTGCGATATGCATATTTTGGATTAAGTGAGTAAATAAAATTTAAATATTTTTTATATTAATTAAATTTATAAATTGTACAAAATATATATTTAAAAAAATAATTAGTCAGTTGCATTATTAGCATAATAGAATGTAATGATAATGTATTAGAAACAAATGTATTCAATTGTTTATTTAACTTAATCTGCTAAACAAATTGAAATAATTGCATATACATTCATATTAATAGAAATAATATAGATTGTGTTATTTTATAGTATACAATATATGAAAAATATATGATCAAATTTATATTACTAAAACATCTAACTTATTTTTTATTTATTAATATCGTCATATCAGAATTAATAATAATTTTTGATTATACGGATTTAATTTTTGTCTTATACCAAAATGAAAAATAAAACACAATACATTAAAACAAAAATCCTACTAATGTTGACTAAAAGATGTATCTAGAACATTTACGAACAATTTTTCTTTTGGAATCTGTTAACATGTTTGTATTATTAACGATATGTGATAAGAATGATATTGTGGATAAAAATATCAATTCTCCATACATGTACTAATTGATCAATGCACTTAATATTTATTACTTTATTGACGGAATATTAAATGTATATTTATATTAATATAATTATATTCGTTGTATTTCCATATTATATATGAAGATGCAAGTAGAACTAATGGTATGTCATAATTAATTTTAAATTATTGTTAAAATATTATAAATTATCTTAATTTAAATAAATTATTTCCCACATATGACCTTATTATTTCATAAATATTGACTTTTTTTTAAAAGAAAGTTTAATATTGAATCGCTTAATCATGAGAACTATTTCCATTCATCAACAGTTAACGTGCTATGTAACGAAAAGTACATGTTTTACCATTTTACAAGAGTATTAATGTACTTTTTTACATTATATTTAGTATTATCGTGAACTATGTATATTTCATAGACCGTGCCACACAAATATATGACAAATGCAATATTTTCGATTACAAAATACTTAAATTTTCGAATTTTTTAATAATTGTTAAAATCTTGCGATGTAATAAATATATATCAATTTTTAATTTACTATAAGAAAATTAAAAGAAAAATGAATTATTGTATAATTTCTTTTTTAACTGTTAACATCTTTGCGAACGGTAGGAATAATATTATACAAACGAAAATGTAATATGTTATGGAAGCTTGGACTGTACATTTAAATAATACGAAAAAAATATCTACCCATTGGCCATCTATGTAATACAATTCTTAAAATTATGTTGGTATTGTTGTGAGCTGGGTCAATACCCTTTAGTTGTTGTAACCTATCAAATTGAGCAGGGTGTTTTGTTTTAACCAAACCGCTGGAACTATTAAGCCGTTCGGATGAATGAATTGGTAGTGTAAGAGTTTTAAGGAAACATAAGTATTTAATTCCGAAGTGTGAATATACATATTGGTTTATTGAGTCGATAAATGTAACTTAACAATTAACTGTCTTAATGTTGCTGTATGAACTAACAAATTGTGCGTTCGCACATCGACACTAGACTGACCACGAGGAGTCCAAGTCGGTCGTGTGACGGCATTCCCAGAATGATTAGTTGGCATTAGAATATTTTGGAATGACAGTGATTCTTAACAGTGATTATGAACAGATATTATTAATGTTGAACTAACAACAGTTAATGCATAAGTCATATCTCAGTGAGATTTTTTATATAATATTTGTAATTAGTAATGAAATAAAACTTAATAATTTACACTTTCTTTTAGAAATAGCAAGCTCTTACATGACATATATGATAGATCAAATTTTACCACATGTTGGTATGCATCATAATTGAAAATTAATTTAAATGAAATTTTAGTATAGAATTTAAATATAAAAATTATTAAATTACGTCTTACATTAGATTAACTATTATTGACTTATGTGAATCTGCACTTCCACTGTGTATGAGACCCTACACATAAATGATCTCATTTCTGTTGCCCATGCAGTGTTTAATTTTTTTTTATCTTTTTCAGAGAAATTAAGTATAGCAGATCCACAAAAGTATTGTGAGGATATCTATAATGAATCTGAATTAAACCAACGTTACATTAACCATTATGGTATGATGAATAATATAAATAATATTCAAGCATTGAAAGATACTGTTTCTTTTTTAGCATTACAATAAAAACTTTCATAGTCTGTTTTTAATCAATTTTATTTAATTGGGGCCCAGGGAGTGGAAGTCAACACTAATGTATCACACACATATTGATCTACTAACATAACTATACGAATATTTTCCAATGAAATACGAGACATTCATTTTTTGAATCATTTAGTCATACAATTTTATATCATTTGAATGGATTTATTTTTATAATATAATCGATTAATAATTTACAATAATTCGTATTATCTCCAAGCGTTAGTTTTCGTAAGATACTCATAAATAATTATATATTATATTTTTTTCATATTTCTATAATGTTAAAAAAATAAAAGATGTTTTATGTAGTTATCATCAATTATTTGTTAACAATTGACGGAACAAAAGTCGATAGCGAAACTTAAAATTCGATCATACAGGGAACAATAATTACATCGACAATTATATATATAAACGACCAGCTAACTTTAAAAGTTTAAAATATCAAGCTATATACTAATCGAAGTTTATGAATAGAATTCATAGACATTTGAAACTGTACTGTCATGCATATTTTTCAAATTAAGTTAAAATCTTAAATCAAGTCCCCCAAAATCCTATCATACTAATATTGATCATTTAAAAAAAAAATTTAGAGGACAATTATATAAGACGAGTACAGTATTGTAATGCAGGTCTGTACTAATAATTATATAATAGAATATAATAGAAAAATATAATTTATAGAAAAATTAATAACTAATAATTAATTGTTATGATTTTGTTTTAGATTGTATAAGTAAGAATATGAATTACTATATCATTTTTTAAAATGCTGTAGTCAAATATACATACATTGAGAATAGTAATCTATATGAAATTTGAAAACCAAACATAAAAAGTACGACTAATGTATAATTACATTTTAAATGTTTACACTAGCATTTGAATTAGTATTAGATAGTTGAAATTTATCCGTAATGAATTTATTTATAAAGAAAATTTATTTAAAAAATTAACGAAAATATCACGTTTATTAATCATCATAACATTTTATTCTAATCGATTGCTGTGGTACACATTTATTTTAGCGTAGCACTAGAATCCAAATAAGCTATGTTTGATATAGAATAAGGTAACTGTGCGTTATTATGACCTGCACGCTATCATGGCACGGTGCAGGCTTCATCGATTATAACAAATGTTATAATATCGATGTGTAAATTTAAATTATCTTTTATTTGGACGTCACAATATTCAAAAATGTTTCAAGTGACATAAGACAAGGGAATGATTATGTGGCCGATGCTCAATTTTAAGAGTGAAAGAAAAAATACTAAGATATTTACGCTGAACTCTTTCAAGTTGTGTTAAGTCTTATGTAGTGTATGAGTTTCACAGAATTGATTTATATTCAACAATAAACCTAAATAGTTAGCAATAATGTACTTTAAAAAAAAAATGACTATTTAAAATTCAATGATTTTCAATAATAAAACCTTATAATATTACAAAACATAAGTAAGTAAAATAAAATAATATTATAATGGGGCTTTAAAAGGAAAGTGAATAAGGGGGTCTTTCACGGGGTGGTGAATTCGAGAAGCGTTTAAGTATATTCTACGTAAAGATATAAAAAAAATTATAAAAAGGATGAAAATAAAAACGTATAGGCAATACACTGAAATAAATTGTCAAACAATTAAATCTCTTACCTTATGCTCGTGCCCGATGTCTAACTGGTATCCGCAGAGACGAACGATCACATAAAGTATTTAAAACAATAAAAAAAATGAGAAAATTGTTGGGTCGGTGACTTTACTTCCAAAGCGAATTCACCGGCAAAATAAAATAAACCAATACTCAAATTAAGTTTTCTCGCGAAACTAACTATGTCGCGGGACACAGAATTGGTCCTGAGTACTGGTTCGTAGTTGGGTATGCGCACACACTGACGAGGAGACGAGATCATCAGGTAGTCTAGGGTGTACATTTTGTATATTATAATGTCTTTAGTATGCTGATTACGTAACAGACCAATCGATTGATATTGACAACGGATGTTTTTGTCGTCTCTATATGCGTATAGTTGGCGTTACGACCTTTCATTTTGGGTAAATTATCGTGTATGTATGTTTTTGTTTAATACAACCGTATGTGGGTTTCTTCTCTTTTTTTATACGCGTAAAATGCGTTTCTATAAGTTGTTTCTTTTATATTTCTGATTTGAATCAACTGACTATTCGTTGATCGAACAGACCTTTTGTTTGTTACTCTTCTGCGTCGTAGTTACGTTTTACAAGTTCATGTGGAATTTATATGTTTAAGATTTATTTATAATTTCAATTCTGATGATCAGCATCTCTCGCCTTTCTCGATTATTTGTTTAGGTTCAAACATATAAATTATATTTTTTTGTTATTATTTAAAAATACAATCTGTGAAGGCCAAGCGTTAGTATATTTTATTTAAAGAAAATGTCATATAGATATATGTTATTTTACATAAAGAAATCAACACATTAATAACATTTGTGTTAGCTGTAAATACAATGATAATATATGTGCATATCATTACAGCCTAAAGCTTTTAGAGTCTAAAGCTAATATGTTGAATGTGAGGATGGAAATCGAAATTGGAGGGAAAATAAATACAAAATAACTTATAAATGAATAGATTTTAATTTAATCAAACTTTTTACGTTATAAACATATTTATTCGTTTCAAAGTTCCTTAACTAGAAGGAGACTCTTAACTCTTTCATGTACGCCTTGTGAATAACTAATACAACTATCACTTATTTTTCAAATTTAATGAAATAGATTGTGGAATTGTAAAATAATAAATTTAAAAAATATATAAATATGTATACGTACATAAACAAGGCCTATATGGGACTGTAGCTCCCTTAGCCCCCCCCCTCTTTGATAAGCTATTGCAGATAATGATGACCGTTGTATTATTTCGCAGACCTGTAAAGTCAGTGTCTGATCGTCTAGCACGAGAGTTGACTAAAATAATCGCGATATTCAACTTGCAATTGAAAAAAAATAAACCATGCAGTCCACATAGCAACGTATTTTATTATTTAAAAATATAATACGGTAAAAGTCGAAAAATTGTAACCTTTATCTTTGCTTAACCTAACAATAAGATAATGTCATATGAACAAAATATTAGGATTACATAATTTGTTGGAACCATATTTATAAATATTTCATGTAAGGAATCAATAATAAAAATTTTATTTTATAAAAAAATAGTATAAAATTGTATTATTAATATTGTGATACAAAATTACTAACATGTTTATGTTTCATAATTTTAATAATACAAAAATTTAAAACATCCTATTAACATAAACAAGTATTTTATAATAAGTGATTTTATCTTGTAGTTCTAATAAGAAAAAATATTCTATTTACATAAGTTATTGTAATATAAATCTAAAATTTTAATCTAGATGAATTCACAATGACAAATTTATTAACTAGTAAGTCATATCTTACAGTCATTCGTTTATTTATTATATTTTTAGTATGCAGAAAGTAAAACAAATTTGATTAAAAAAAATTCAAATATAATGTAATTGCATAATTATTCCCATACATATTTATCACACATATTCTTTGATATAAGTATAATTATTATTTATTCCTGATATACAAAATAATATTAAATACATTAAACTGTTGTATTATTTACATTATGTAGTAGATATGAGTAGTCAACAGATATATCAATATGCATATCAAAATCGTGAGTGCTTCTATATTATTTTTGTCACTATTAATATACATGTTCGTCTATACTATATGTATTTAATATGTTAGCAATAATTTTAATGTTATCCTGATGTACTTCATATTTGATACAAGTTTGGTAAATCTTTATATATTGTGGATGTAAAAAGTAAATGTATAAAATATTTTAACAAAAATTTTATATCATACCGATATACTACATAATTTATTATTTATGAGTAAAAATTCATGATAGAGAGTAAGGGACTCTTAAGTAAAATTGTCAAAATTATTTTGATAATCGAAATAGTTTATTGTTTAATAAATAACCATATAGTTTTTAAAAAAACGAAACCGCAGTTGACACTGGAAAAAAATCATGATAACCAAAAATATAGTGTTGTTCACATTACCTGAAAATAGCTGTCAAACAATCGAAAATCTCTTAATTACATTATGCAATTAAATTTCATTAACGATCTGTTCATTAATTCCAAATCAAACATATATTAACTGCAATAAATACAATTAAAAAAAATACATAAATGGTTAATATTCTAACCATCAAGTGATGGTGATATTAATTAATCATACAATTCGGGAACCATTTAATGAAATAGGAAAATAATAATAAATAAAAAATATAGATTTTTTTATTGTAAACCTATATATTAAAAAATAAATTTGTTTTCAAATTTTTAGTTTGCTATATAAATATCAAAGGCAGAAACTGCGGTAATTCTATTTTATTGCAAATATATTGTATTGAAAATATGATTATTGACGATAAAATTATATTTAAATAGTGCTAATATTGTACCCAAAAAAAGATTGACAGTCTCAATGAAAATAAATGACATTTTTAGATATTTTAATTCAATATTTTAACGATCTTTCTGCTGTGGTTTCTTCGTGTATGTAACATTAATGCCTTTTTACTATTAAATGTAATAATTTATTTTATGAATATAAAATTGTAATTTATAAAACCAATGGCTATTAAATGAAATCGTGCAATTTTTAGATTATGAGGTGCTTGATAAACTAATGGATTGGTGTTCAAAGCACAGACAAAGTTCGCATTTATTTTTATAACATATATAGTTAAAAACTCTATTTTTACTTTAAGAGTGCAGTATTTTTCTAGCATTGTATATTCTTACATTTAAATTTAGAGTATGCGTCATATTAGCATTTTCCAAGAAAAATTTAATCATTTAAAAGCAAAAGAACATTTAAACACATGATTTTATTTATGTTTGTGCCAGAATAGTGATTACAAATATGACAGTCTCGCATACTTAGACAGACTCGCTTTGTGTGTATGATTATTTCGTCGGGTCACCTCTAAAATTTGACTAACTATGACTTATTGGCGTGTGTTGAAATGATAAACATACAATAATATTATTTTATACAATAAATGTATTTATTACGAAGTTCTAACAACACAGATGCGATGTTAAAAGTGTGTAGACGCATTACGTAACGCCGCGAGCCGGTAAGAATCGGACGAAGTCCCACAAATTTTTGACACGATTATCGCCATCTTCCGGACAGGTTCTAATGTGATCATGCATCGAAGAATTTGGTAACTTTAAATAGTGTATACAGCCTGAACATTATAACTCAAATGTACAGATTAGTTTTTTCACATGATTTACTCAAAAGATGATATATACAATGCGCCAAATCTTACAATAACATAAAGCCCATATAAATATGGTATCACTAAATGGTAGATAAATTATCTAAAATCATATTTTTGTGTATTTAGTATATGTATATTTTGAAAATTCTTGTCGTTAAATTAATCATAGGCACATAATATTCATTATGAAAATTCTTAATAAAATGTTTATGCTACTTTAATTATTTAATATGATTTTAGCTCATTTTCCTAATGCATTGCCAGGCAATTTCATGAACATATGTCAAAGTAAATATATCAATAGAATAATTATAAAAATAACAATATTTGAGACTTCACATTACTGTGCATAGTATATGTAGTATGGTAATATTTAAATGCGTCAATATACTGAAGTTATTTAAATAATTTATTATCAGAATGAAAAAATTATTTTTACTAAAATTGATGTATCATTTAAATTGTACAAATTTATAAATAAATACATTAAAGTAATTCTACATCATTTCATTATTATTTGTACATTATATTTTTTACATATAATTGTAATATTTTAGGTAATGTGGGGCAAGCATCCTTTCACAGTACGTAAAATTGTTTTACATAAACATTGGCTAATGTAAAATTAAAACAGTGCTTATTAATTTTACAATTACTTTTTACTAAACCTTAAAACCAACAATTAATTAGCAATAAAATTTAATGAGATTTAAGAGAAATTTTTGATTTTTAGCGAGAAATGAAAGAAAAAAAAACTTGAAACGTGCTTTCTTTACAAAGAGTAAATAATTTACTTTAAAATATATACTGAAATAGATAATAAAGTAATATAAAATAAAAACATAAATATCTGAAAAATAATTTATTTCTAAGGGCATGTATTTGACAATACATAACGTGTATATATAAAAAGATTTAGTACAGCGTAATCAAATTTAAAACCCAGTGTACCTCATTAAAGTCCGAATATATATACACTAAAACACTTTAAATAATATACATTTATGCATCAAAAAACCTTAGAAAATACACCAAAATACCCTCTTTAACTTTATAATTCATCATCATTTTGTTTATGAAAATTAATTTTTGTAATAAGAGTTAAAATTATATATTTTTCCATTTATTCAGGTGTCATATTTTGCACTTCTATCACTTAATCTATTTTTATAAAAATTAAATGATCTTTCGACATCCACTGAGAATAGCTGTGCATATTACATATTAGCCACAGTAGAAGTGTTGAAGTTTTATGAATTTTTTTTCATTTACTTTTATCTTACAACTGATATATTTAATATTGTACAGCAAGCCACCTTGTATATTTGATAGTCCTGAAATTGTTTTTTTCATAATCTCTATTGATTATAGTAAAGTCCATTTAGTATCTTCTAAATTTATAAGCGTCAGAAAAATTAATTTTTATATATGCTGAATCATTATGAAATATTAAATTTTTTATTACAGTTTTAATATTATCATAATTATAAGCCTTAAATAAAACTGCTTTTGTTCATGTGTTCTATCATGTAATAACTGGCTCAGGTGGCAATGACAAACCGGGTAGTTTTACTTTATACAGTTGAATATGAGCAGATTACTTTAAAACGATTTCTTTACGTCGTTAATCAATTTGATTAAATCAAAGAATAATTCTCTCATTTTTTCTGCAGTTCTGTTTAATATATGAGCTACATTTGTTTCATATGTTTCATTTAAAAAATTTCCAGTTTTTACCATATAAGATGCTGCATCTGATACATATGCATACTCTTAATTATAGCGGAATAGTTTACTATTATATTAAACGAATTTGTCGAAAGTTTTATCTATGATTCAATGTGATAAATGATATAATATGTGATCTAATAGTTACGGAGAAGATTTGAATATATATATAGAGAGCAAAATATTGGATATGTTCTATCACAAAAATATGCATTTATCTGCACTATAAACATTTTCCTTCCGTATTTATTGTTAAAAACACCGTCGACATTTCTTACCCGTTCTGAACTGCATACACTCATTAAAAATATGAAAATGCATACAAAACGGACTTTAAACATAATATTAAGTATGATATAGCAGTTAGGTTAGGTGTGTATTATGCTAGTGTATTCACTTAAAAAAAATATCTATAATAATGTTTAACTTACATAGATTTTTTTGGCTGTATTTGGTCTTTCCAACATTATTCATCAATCTATAATCATCTTCATTTAACAATTTTGAATATAAATTTCTGTTCAACACATATAATGTTTTTATTTTCACGTGAATTAAATTTGTTCTTCGGTTTATACGTAAAACTGTAATTTAGATATCATTAACATTTAATAGTAGCTTAACACCTTTCTCAAATATCCCACTGAATAACTAACTAGTTTAACTTTTAAAAAATGAGTTACATTATATATATATAAACATTTTTCTATTTGTATATTTTTTTGCTTTTAAAGCTGTAAACTCGTTTAACCGAGAAAATAATCGTATGTATGCTTTGAAAAATTACAATTCTTCTTTTAAATATAATTTTAAAGTATTTAATATAAAGTATATATATAATTTATCAATTAGATTTTCATATTTCGGTTTTTTTTAAATGTAATTTAGAATATTAGACTTTTATAAATTTTATGAAATTTGAAATATGTAATTTTAAAAAAATATGTGTTTATTTCATATTTAATGGTTTGAATTATAGAAATTTGCAAATTATTTTATTAAATGCTTGAATTTTAGAATAAATATACAATAATAAATAATATTTATATTAGAAATAGCAAAAGCATACTATGAGTATATGTTGGATAGAATTTTACCTTTTGTCGGTAAGAATCATAATTTAACACGAATATTCAAAGTAAGACAAATACGGATTTTGAAATTGGAATACATTGTATGAAAATAATTATGACAACTACAAATAAATAAGTATTGTCATAAAATTATATAATATGGAGGTTAGATATATAAAAGTAAATGCCCTACGGTTAATATGTATTTTATATATTAACTTCAGGGTATATACCTTTAATCTCAAACGAACCATATATTTTGTTTTATATTTTTAAAATTAATAGTGTAAATATATTTTTATATACATATTAATATATCATAGTTACAGAATTATAAATAATATATGTTTTCAATTAATAATTGTTGTAATTATAATAATATTCAAAATTGATTAAATAACTACATAATTAGTATTATACCCAGTGATGAAAAAATCCCTTAATTTCAATGCGTAAATTATGGAAGTTTACAAGGTGTAATATTTATTATTTTCATCTTTAGATCGTTCCGGCGCATTAGGACCACAACAGTATTGTGCTCAATACTCACTTGAAAATACATCTGGCACTGGTCAACGTAATATTACCGTCAACTCCCCATTCACCATCGACTTAAACCAACCGGGTAACGATTAACTATAAAAAGTGTACTGTCTATATTATCCGAGTAACGTAAACGATGTATACTATTTGTTAACAATAAGAAACAATTGGTCAATTGTTCTCCGGAAATTGAAATTTTTAATATTTTTATTTTTTTTTACAAGAACCAAAAATTCGAGTGTAAAATTAGCTTTTCCGTAGACATATTTGTTAAAGACAAATTTAAAAAAAATCATTATTGCTCTATCTACGTTGAAATCTAAAAATTAACTTGAATATATTCGAAAAATAATGATATTAGGATGTTATACAATACTAATTAAAATTTTAAATGTTTTAAAATTAGTAATTTTGTACAAAGAAAAAAATATTTTCAATATACAACTAACATGATGAGTTAGCTGTGCATTATAAATTTTTTTCAGACGTAAATTTAGATTTTTAAAAGGATCAGAAATAAATTAAAAGCTTTTCAATTGAAATGAAAATAATTCTTATGTATTCCAAAAATCAAATATTAAAATTTAACAAATCACAATTAATTAAATTACTAAATCCTCTGCTAGAACAAATGATGTTCTGCTTGGCCGTATACTCATTTTGAACTCTCAATAATCGTCACCAAAAGACTTTTAGAGCTAACACCATCTGTAGGAACCGCTAACTCGGCGGATTCCTGCTCGAATAATCGGTCCTGTGGTCGCGTACACCACTTGTTTACAATATGCTTACTTAATGCATTTACAACAATTATTCTATACTAATAATGCTATGCTAAAATAAAACAAACATTGATTGTATTATTACAATTAATTAAGTATTCGTTTGAATTTTATAGACAATATCGTAGCTCTTATAATATTATCATATAAACGAACTTTAAATGTTATTAGGTTTTGCCTATATTATACTTATACACCGCTAAGTACCCTATATAAGATTATCATACTACATTAAGATTACAATTTACCACGCTGCAATAATTACAAATCTATAGAAATTAATGCACATTATTGTTTCATTCTATGTCATGCATTAATAAAACTGTCTACAATCCATTCGAAAAATATTATTCTAGTTTTGCAAATCGTGAATGATTTCCTCGAGAACCCGTGTCCCTATATCCACGCTTACTTGATGGTGACTAGGATTTTCGACTAATACATGTATACATCGACTAAACAAATAAAAATTAAACAATGTTATAAATTGCAAACGATTCTAAATAAATTGTTTTTATTATTATTATTATTTGATAAAAGCCTAATCTGCATAGGTTATTAGCTTACAAATATGATAAAACAGTAATACAAATTTAAATATTTACAAAATATTTACAACCAATGTTCGTTTTTGTATAGCTCCCTTAATGGCGGTTAGAGAACAGATTTGAGCTTGGGTAGAATCGGAATGTTTATGGCTCTCTTGACAAGAATATCAGCTGTCTCGTTGCCATGGACTCCGATACGTCTAGGAACGCATATCAACAGAATATTTAATTGTTACATTTGAGAGAAAAAATCCGGTTTTAGATTATTCTAGAGATTGTGTTTGGTATTGGTTAATGTTAAGAATAATTTTTAAAGTACAGAGGAAGTCGCTTAGTATGATGGTCTTTACTATTCTATTTTATTTGAAAATTACGAGTGCATGGTATATTTCGAAGGCTTCCGTGGTATAAATTGAGCAGAAGCAGGGAAGCTTAATCATTATCTTGTTATTATTGTGGAATACCGATGCCCCTACTTTGCTTCGGTTTTTGAACCGTCGGTTAAAATCCTAATATAATTTTTATAGTCTTCAAGTAATGATTTAACTACATAATTATAAATGTTATAAGAGATTTCGCATTTTTGTGTATTGATATATTGCATGTTCTTATCTTTGCCATGACGTTAGCTAAGTTTATTTTGTAGGTGAGTCACCAGTCAAATTCAATTCTTATGTAGTTAAGGATTGGGTTATAATTCACATAATATCCACTGAAATTGATTATTTATATGTAATTACCTAGTTTGTTATTAAGATGAGACGAGGACAATTTCGTTTTGTTAGAATTAGGCATTACTTTAAATTATGAATAAGATTTTGGAGGTCGGTGTTTAGTATTTGTTTGCAATAGTTGAATTTCGTTTCTTGGTACGTTTTACAAATGACGTATAAAATTTTTCTGGAAACTGTGTCCATGACATGAGTCTTCAAATTGAAAAGTAGGGATGCCAAAGTAGAACCCTGAGGTAGTCTATTGTTGAGAATGCGTTTGCTGCTTTTAAATTCATTATTATGGACTACAAATAACCGACTACTTAACATGTTGATTCTCTCAGAAACCACTGGATTTAAATACAATCAATATAATACCAAAATATTTTTCTACAAATAAACTAAATTTACTTTAAAGCCATATCACATATCTCACTTACTTTTTCATATTTATAAAGACACCGTTAAAACTTTATTTGCTTGTGAATATCACCAAAATTGCATACTGAATCTTGCTAAGACTAATTATCATTATCATTGTTCATATGTTATTCATAATAACAATAATAATCTTAGTCAGAGTTTTATCTAATTTTAATTGTCGTCATTAATTTGTTTTTTTACATTATTTATATGCAACAGGAGATAGTGATCATCTGGATAGTGATCCATATGCAACATACGATTATAACAATCAATTTTCAAATACATATGAGGTTGGCCAAAGCAGTACCTCAGGCCACAACTTACCATATATCGACTTCTTCCAACCAGGTTATGATTAATTATACAACAGTGAATTTAATTACATATTCAGGGTCAGCTTTTAAATTTATAATGTTTTTCAATAATCGGAAAACATTTGTTTTATATAATATTTATTAGACAAGTGTAACCTAAGATTATATGGTTATTTTTATTATGAATAGATTTTTAATTTAATAAAAAAAGTGTTAAGAAATTTATTAAATATTTATTATTTTCCAACATCATATTTAATACATCCCGTTTTAAATTAACTTGTTTAACTCTATTTGTACGTAATTTGCTGTAATAAAAAGTAAAATTTATTTATTTTTTCATAGGTTCTTCCAGTACTCAAGATCCTTATCAGGATACTAATGTCAATCCACTACCAGGATCATCTGCTGGAGGAAATTTTGTATTTAATACACCAAATTCTGACCCCATTATTTTATCCTCTGATGAAGAATCATAGGTTATGGAATTTATTTGAAATCATCGTACCGTTTTATATTGATAATTAATTAAATATTTTTGAAATACTGTCAATGAATTATAAATAATATTATGATTAATAAAAGTTCTCTGATTTATCAATTATTATTTTATGTACATTTGACCATATGATTATTATAATTTGTCTAATACTTATGCAAAGCGATAATAATTGTTACTTTCCAGACAAATTTGTATTAAATTTATTTATTTGGGATACTATTAGCAATTTGTCCTGTATATATTTATTCCGATTTAACAGTGCAATAAATGATTTAGATCGTTCTAGTATCCCTAAAATGTTTGTTAATAAATATAACTAAATCTATCCAACTTGCTCCTCTTGATTAATTACTTCCTTCATTTTTAATTTCGGTTTCACATAAAACGATTACGAATATGTCTCCTCTTATTATATAAATTGTGGATTTTATGATTGCGACAATATTGCAATTAGTCTTTCATCAGTTAATAGAATAACATTTAATCTTTATTTTGATGCTAACACATTGACTGTCAATAAAAAAAACTAATTGTGATGCCAGCTACTTAAATAAATACATATATTTTTTTTGAAGTCACCTAACTCTTCTATATTATAGTATCAAAATTCTAATCAATAAACGCTTAGATAATATCCAACACCATTTTTTGTATTTTATACCAACAAAATTAAAAATCGATCGTTTAATATTTAAAAATTCTCGTGATCCGAGAATGCTCCCGGCCGTTCGCGTCGAAAAAAAAATTGTACAATCACGTTCTTACGCACCAAGCGACGTGACCGAGTTGACGCCGCACGTGATCAACCGCTCGCGGTCAACGTTTTGTCGCCGAAAATCCGTGCGACGAGCCCGCGACGACCGCCGAACCCACGTAGAATTCTGTGCACTATGGTCATTGGAACTCGGTAGCAGGACTCGCGACCCTTTCATCGTCGTCCAAAAACGTTACAAGACTGATGTATGGAGAATACAAAAAAAATTATCATACAATATATAAGTTACGACAAATATTTAGACAATTACAATATATTCAGCAAGTAAAAGCAATTATCATTTACTTGATTGTCTTAAATTGTAAATTATGAACAGATATAGTAGAATATTATTACTAACTACAATGTCCATACCAATTTATTAATACTATTTCAAAAAAAAAACAAATTTTACACTAGTACAATATGTTATGGTAATCCTGAAAATGTACATAGTCAATGCAAATTCAATGATTGCATAAACATAAAAATATACAATCTTAATGAGAGTGATCATTATTGGAGTCAAAATCATAATCAGATTGTGGTGTAGAAATAAACATAGATGGTGAGAAGGGAACTTCAAGAGATTTTGAAGAATGCTCCTGATTTGTTGCAGCTAAAAAACAAACAAAATTTATCTTCTTTTTTGTGATTTGTAAAAGATAAATAAAACAATTTCAGTATATTAATCATTATTACGTAAATTGCTTTGACTAGAGCTAAACTCGTTGGCAAAATCAGGATTGTGAACTCCAGCAGATGTAGAACCCAGTGATGAGTATGAATATAAATTCTGTTCCAGATGTTGTGCACCGGAATATTCTAAAAAAAAAAAAAAAAAAAATACAATGAATATCACAACAATTTACCAGGGTCAATAAAATTATGTATGGAGATAAACCCATAACTGCATACAGTAATTGTAATGAAAAAAAATATAATTTTACGATGAGATTTAAAAATTGATACATTTTTAAAAATTATAACTCATTCAAAACAATAATAAGCTTTTACAAAATCACAGTTATTTATTTGTTATTTCAAACGTGACAGTGTGCATATAAAAAAATGTTATCGAACATATTTTATATTGATATCTATAGTTCTCAATATTTATTTTTTATATTTATCGGAAAAATTAAACATCATCGATGTATTATTTATCACTAAATATTTGTGATTGATCATTGGAGAATTGGGTAAATAAAGCATTGTTACCTTGACCATCGACAGATGTTCTTTCCGGTAATGAGATTTGTTTACAATACTGAACTGGGCCTAGCACACCGGACATATCTAACAAAAAACCAATGAACACTATTATTTTCCAGAGTAAATTATTAACTAAGAATTATGAGGTTAAAAGAGTCAGTCCAAAACTCAATATGGTACAAATTAAGTTTAATAATAGTCAATAATATACAATATGTATATAATTATATTTTTAACATGATATCTAAATTTAAATTATTATGGTACATACCAACATAAGGTAGAAACGTTTCAATCATGTAATTATAATATGCGCTCGACAAGTCTAAATAAATATATAAATAAAAATATTTTATTTCTTTTGTAGTCACAAAAATATTATACGTACCATTTATGCTCCTTTTAGCAACTTTATTGTTTTCAAGAAAAAACAAAATTATATATTTTAAAGTGCAGAATGTTCTATTAGTTTGGTATACAATGGGATTACTGAAAAGAACTATCACTAAATATTTATGAATTAACTTCTTCTATTCTCAGAATCATTTTTATGATAAAAGGCAGAAATGCAATAAGTGTGCAAACAAAAACAAAAATTTTTTGAGCGTCATTATAATCTACATATGTATTTTGTTGATTGACATGTATTTGATTCATTTCATTCTTAAATAACACAAATGAAAATTTTTAAATTGGAAAACGGCAAAATTATTAGACATGTAAAATAAAGTGGGGATTCTATTTTAGACAAAAATATAGTGTGTTTAGGAAAATAATTAAATTAAATTTACTCACTTAAATTAAAATATGCATGTGTCAGTGCTTTCTTGGCATTACCTTCACCTGAAAAACACAAATGATTAAAAATTCAATTAATACAATATTTACAACTGAATGAAAATAACTATATAGGTTTTTAAATTATAAAATATTATAAATCTATTAAAACAAATGTTTTAATTAACATAGTACAGTGTTAATGTACAATAAAATTACTTACAGTCAAAACCTGGTATTTTCATGAAATCTATAAAATGATATCAAAATAAGTTTATATGGAACATTGTAAGTTCGTTTTATTGCTTTAGTAAGGCTATAATTCATGATACATCTTTATTTCATATAAAAATTATTGTTAACATTTATTATGTATCAAATTTTTAGTTGAGATTATTTCAGTCGGATGAAATTCTTATTTCTTATGTTATGGGTAGAACCTAACCAACGACAAAATGTTCGTTCCATACTGATCATACCTAATTCACAGATATCAGATTGGGATGTAATTTATTCTTTTCTATTACATCTTCTCCCGACTATTTGGGATTAACCTAATGCTCGATCTTCCATATTCTCATAACTTACTTCAGCCCTCATCATATCACTGTCATTCACATCTAACCATCTCTTTTACAGTCCTCCTCACCCTCTTACTATTTCTACATATATTTCTTTAACGTATTTCACAGTTCCTGCCTCTTCTCTCCTTAAAACATGATTGAACTATCCTTATCTATTCTCTAGCATATTGTCTACTTTTAAGGCTATTCCTATACTTACGCTTAAATACTAATTTCTTAAATATTAGTATATATAATTGTACAAAGTTAATATCCCTCAATTTTTCAATACGTAAATTGTATTCCGTTATCCGTTTAATTACCATTACACATCTTTTCTTTGTCGACACATTTTTTATTATTAATATGACCTAAAAAAGTAAATATATACATTATAATTAATGTTCACTAAACAAATCATAAACTTAAAATTATACGACAGTAGTTTTCATATTATACACGGACATAATATAGGCCAACAAAGACAAAAAGTAAAATTTTAGAAATTTAATCTACCGTTTCTGATTTACAAAGTAGTTATGAATTTTATCTATTCGTAAAATTGATCGTTCAGATTAAAACATTATTTATATTTATACATTGTTTAATAAATTAATATATATAATTATATAAACAATGTTTATATTTAACTTAAGGAAAAATAACACCTATTTATATATTATTATAAGAAAACAAATTATTTTTTCTGTTAATTGAGTACACAAATATATATAGGCGTATTGTTAATATTTTTTTATTATTCATAAATTTAAATGTTTCAAAATATATTTTCAACGATTTATGTTGTTTTGACCAATAACTGTTTTAAATTTTCTCTGACGTTTAACATATATATATATATTAAATAAAGCCAATAAGTAATAAAAAATCCTTTCATTCGAGATTTTATAACGTTAAAAAAAATTATTGCATTCATATATGTATATATTATTATAAAATTAATGCTAACTTTCTATGTTTTCAATACACCATTCTATAGGTTTGACAATCATTTTGTCCATATAAACTAAAATAGAACAAATTCATTTAGAGATCATAAGTTATAAATCTAATTATCTTATATTTTTAAAGTTGTTATTAATTGGGTTTATAAAATGTAATTTACGCTACATACTTGAAATAACAGTATCATATAGATATTCGAAATATTTTAGTACAAAAGCTGAAAAATAACATACTTTTTAATTAGACCGTTATTTAAAAATATAAAATTATTCAATGCTTTTAATTAATAAAATGTCAAAAATTAAAATAAACTGAATACCCATCATTATTTGTATATTATTTTACAAAAACAATAATAGTAATATTACTTAATATATTACTTTTCTTTAAGCCTTTTGTATTATATAAACTGACTAGAAAAAAGAAAAAAATCCTTTCATTAATATATATATATATATATATATACATGATTTTTTTAAAAGTAAGATCGTATTATTACTTGTTCATTAAAGTACACGATAATCCATAGAACCTCACTAATTTAAGCTTCAACTTTGAATTAAAGATTAAGCTTTTCAAACCCCGTGTCATCTATGGACCGCCAGCACCGAGCCTTCGGCCCGTACCCTTTCAATGAGAAGACACAACACGGTTTCCCGAGTCATGTGGGTTCCTGTCTCTTCCCACTGGGTTAAGTGTTAGTTTGGTTAGGGTTTGTTACTATCTAGATCCTGTCCCACAACCACCACGTTGCAGTCGAGGTAGGTACCTCAACCTTACGGAGGCATTGCGTTCGGAATGGCAAACCGGTCTGGCGTTGCAGGGAACTCCCCCGCTTCTGTGGTACCAACTAAGATTTATGTTGACGTTGGCGGGACAACCTGAGGTTAAAACCCCTCTCACTATTCCAAATCCCCAGCCGTCTAGTGAAGGGTCCAAGGAAGAAATGAACAGTCTGAAGTTAAAAACAGTATCTGTTTTGATTGGGATCGTTAAATCAATTCGTTATAAATGCTTCTGGAACTATATTAGTAACTAACTCAATCACATTGCTTAATCATTAAATTCACTATCAATTAAATGTTTATTTGTCAAATTTATAGTAAAATATAATTATTATATCACTCACAATTAAAATAAGCAAATTTGAAAGCATCTCTACCATTCATGTTCACTACATGAAGAAAATAATAAAAAAGTTAAAAATAAATAGTGAGATATTCAATTAGACTTACATCGTACAATAACGATTGTTTATATGTAAATTATAATACAAGATTATTTGATGGTGACATTGCACTAATAATCTCCAATAAAAATGCATTTACATACATAATAAAAATACAGTGTTTATCAAAATATGAATTAAACATGAATAAACAAACAATGTTTCATATAAAATAAATATAAAAAATTATACTTACTATTCATCTCTCCGATATTTTTCAAATCATCTAGATAAAAATTTGAAATTTATAAAACAAAACTAAGTATTATATATATATACTTGAGTTTGTAACGAAAAGTTAATAGAAATTTTACTTTACACAAGAATTATGTTGGTATTTCCATTATTATAATCCTTTTATGTTATTATTATTATTATTATTATTAATGAAAATAAAATTATGGTTCATAAACGTGATATATAAATCTAGAGTTAAAATACATTTTATAAGCAACCACGGAATAATGTCATTACATTAAACTTAGGTAATAAAAAATATGAAATAACGTATGGATATATATTTGAATTGTCTTAACCAATTTTAACAATTATAATTTATATAATAAATTATAAATACCTAAGAATTTAAACAATTAGTAAACAATAGTCTTACCTATGCAACTATTAACTATAGAGGAAAATGTTAATAAAAGTAATAATTATTCGTATTTATGTTTCGCAAATGTATAAGCTAACGATAAAGCTATAAATGATAAAGTGAGACCTAAATAATTTTGACAATACAGTTTTGGCCCTTCTGTATTGGAACAAGCTAAAAAAAAAAAAACAGTGCGTTAATTAATATTTTCTCCACTACACGGAAGACCAATGAATCCATTTATGTTTTTGGAAGTTGCTGTTAGTTGTAGTCTATTATGAGTAGTAATTAGTAATAATTGTATAGTAATTAATAGTAATTCTAGTGATCGTGGTCTTATGCCAAATCAACGACGCGAAATCAGTTAGAAAAAAAAATTTTATCCAGGCCACAAATATATCTACTCCTATGTTAGAGAACATTGACTTGATATAATTAATATGAAAAGAGATAATTATTATTAGAGGATAAATTTGTAACTATTGCCTTTTTGATATGAAAATATTTTTGTTATACGTTGTATTGCCTTAAAATAATAGCGTCTTATATCCAATTAGACTTGAAAGATCCAAAAACAAGTCAACAGTTTGAAAAAGAGAAATGGTAAAACAATTATAATCAATCATAATAGATTATATAATATAATACAGCGATGGGTATTTATGTATATTATATATATTTTATTTATATATATTTTTTTAATCATTATATTTGTATTACATATTACACTATACAAATCAATTTTTTTATATTTGTATTATTCGTGTTCAATCATGATACGTACCAACAATTGGTAAAAATGAATCAAATAGGTAAACATAATATTTTTTAGATTCATCTAAAAAATATATAAATTTAATTATTTTTATAGTTACAATGGTTTTTGAATTTTTAATCTGTTTGCATATACTCTTATATATAATTAAATATATAAAAGTACATCCTATAAATTTTATTTTTGAACTTAGTGTAAACACAAATCTTTTAAATTAATGATAGATATTGATTTATCAAATTACTTATTTATATGTATCATCAAATATATTAATTATATTTGTGGAACTCCATATGCATACTATACTATATAAGTTGATCTTTTCTAGCTTACAAATGTATAATTGTCTTAGAAATACATTTAATTTCAAGTTTAAATTGGTTTTCATCAAACATCCGTTGTAACATTCAGAACCGATTGTTATGTTTTAGATAATAATATTTAAATAATTATAAATACCACTTATGTTTTCTGAATTCATAAATGTATAAGCTAAAAATACATTTATAATATGAATACATTTTTCCGAATGTTATGTAATGTGATTAATGGATATAGACACCTCTAATTCTGTATGGGATGACATCAATTTACAATATTATTTTCATGATAAATACAAATGTAATTCTTTGTTTAAAAATAATCTTTTTAAAATTATGTTAAAACATGTAAACTTAAAAAAAAAATTCAAATTTAATTTACTAACATATTTTATAATATCCATGAATCAGTGCTGTCAACGCTTCACCTTTACCTAACAAAAGAGGTTAAAACAAAAAATTAATTTATACAATGTTGCCATTTGACTAGATGAAAATAAGTAGATTTAAAAATCATTATAAGTTATAAAAGTAATAATATCTTTTCCATTAGTATTTTATGATGTTAACTCACAATAACGTACTTACTATTAAAACCGGTATTATCAAACCATCCTAGAAATATTTAATATTTTATCAAATTGTACGTCTCTTTGAATAACAAATGAAAAACTATAATTTCTATCTTGGATGATGTACAAATTGTATACAATTAATTATCATAAAACCTAATATATACATTGCCATATCATTTTATGAATTTTCATATTTTTATATCAAGTAATACAGTTAATTAATAATACGGTCATTATTTCTGATCCCTTCGATGATCGACCGTTAAATAGAATAAATAGAAGTTTCACTGTTTATATATATATATATATATATATATATATATATATATATATGTTATAAAAAAAAATTAAAGTATTCTAATAAATTGTAAAATTTTAAATACGATTTATCTATATATTCACTATCACAAATCGATTTCATCTTGTCGTCCAATGTGTTTGAATCAAATGATGTTGTACCTAGCATAATTTATTTTCTTTAAAAAACTATGTTTTAAAATAATACAACATAAATTTATTATTTACACACATACTCAATAAAAATAATAGTTAATACTTTAGACATTTAATCTATTTTTTTATTATTAACACATATTCAATTGTATAATCGATCTCCATATTTAAAAAATATATATGTAGAATAAATTAAAGGAAATAACTGAAGTGATTTTATTTGATAAATTCTTCAAAGCAAAATCTTAATTTTTACTAATTTTTTACACGCAAATAACGTTGTTTATTTAATAGTTTTTTAAATTTATATATTCATTAGTTTTAAAATATATTTTTAACTCTTCGTTTTTCCCTCACCAACGTATATTTGAAGTATGTCTCAAATATTTAACATTCAAAAAATTAAAAAATATATATTTTGTTTAGTCAATATTTGGTAGTCGAGCTAAATCTTTTTTTTCTACTAAATTATTGCATCCAAAAAAAATTGATTATTTAAATTTCCATTTAATGCGAGTATTCTATAATTATTGGCTTTAGACTAAATCATTAACTATTATTTTCTTCCCCACCAATAAACATTTGATGTAACTCTTAAATTAGAACTTGTGATAATGCAATGTGGCCATAATAACAGTGAACCTTAAACAGTAAAATCGAAACATTGATTTGTATAAATTTGAAATGAATATTAACTCAATATATATTTTATGCACCAATCCATTGGCTTTAGAATTTCATCCCATGTATGCTTTGTATAGACTATAAATCGAACGAATAAATTTAAAAATTATGGATTATTACATATATTATATATGTATAATAGTTATTCAATTTATGTGAAAAACGTCATTAACACTACATACCCTGAATAGCTGCCTCAAAGAGATAAATGATATACTGATGTAGAATATCTAAAAATTCGGGGTTTCATGTACAATATTAACCTAATTTGATCACAATATTTGTACCAAAATAATATCAAATTGGAATATTGTAAAATATCTGTTCATTACTTAATTTTATTATCTAAGTTCAATAATTCTATTGTCAATATAATATGGGTTATAGTATGATAACTAAAAATTACTTAATTTTAAGTAGAATACTTTTTCTTCAGTAACTAGAAAATTGAATGGAAATTTGTTTGAAAAAAGGTTACATGATTTTTTACGTTCCTAAAATACATTATATTTCGTATAAGACTACAAATTTAGACTTTATAGGCTTCTTAAACATGAAAAAGAGCGACTATGAACAAGATATGTTACTTAGTGTCTAACAAGGTAGCAAATTTGTTGTTTATGAATCATGTATATTCATATTTTACAATTAAGACTATTTTCTCCTTAGAACTATGAATAAAAACAGCGATATTATGACAGACTCGTGCAAGATGTTCATGGACAACGAAGATTTTGATCTCCAGTAGGTGTTAAGCAATAATGTACATTTGATTTACCTAATAATAAGCAATGTTTTTAAATGTACTAGTTTTATTCTTCATAACTGATATCAGTTATGGTATTATATCTGATATATATAATAATATATGATAATATATCTACACACATGGAATTGTCTAAATAATTTTATTGATTCATCAATTAACGTGAGGATTATTTGTAGAAATAACCTACAGTAAATGGTGAAAAAAATCTGTATTAAATTACTCACGATTAAAATATATATAATTGAATGCTTCTGTGTTATTGAAGTTTACTACATAGTGAAAATTGTAGAAGAGTTGAAAAAAATTTTGATTTTATTTACTCAGTAAATTGTATTACTATAACAAATATATAAAAGTAAATTTATAGTGGAGGATTATTTGTTTTTGATTTAATACCACTAATCATCAATAAAAATTAAATTTTATACGTTAAATGTTATAGAAAAACACGTATTACAAATTTAATATATTTTACATACTAGAAATGTAATTGATTATACTAACTATTTATCCCTCCAGAAACTGTGATTTGATCTAAAGGTAGATTTGATAATTATATATCAATAACTAATATATTCCAATATATATTGAATATTTATTTGACTAGAACTACATGAATTGCATATATTTGAATTTGTCACGAAAAGTTAACCAAAATATGAATTAAACACAAATTACATTGTTATATCCGTAATTATATAAGATTTATGTATAGTAAATAAGTAAATAAATAATAGTAAATAGGAATAATTCGTAATCTATTCAAAATATTATAGAAACATAAGCACCATTTATTAGAAATTTTTCTATGAACTTTTCAAAATATATTACTATATATTTATTATTATAATATTTATTACTCGAAACATTATAAGGCTTAGCTGAATTTCTCGGCTTCGCTAGTGAACAGTTAAAATTGTATTGCTTTGCTTCCAACAAAAATCGAATATCAAGAGAATTTATTATATTATTGGAGTACTTTAGGATAAACAATATTTTTTGTTTTTCTTTCAGGTACGTAAGTGAACAAATTTAAAGGTTTATTGACGCGCGAGCATGCTACATAGAGCTGTCCATACAAGAAGCATATATTTTTAAAATTTTGTTCACAAACTTGTAACAAATAGCCCTTAAGCTTTGTTAATGGTCATTGTAAAGACGAGCCGCAATGGGAACTGCAAGTGTTTGAAGTCGAAAGGCAGATTTGTTGGAACTATTGGAATTCTTAGTAGCAGTACATCTTTTTCTTTAGAATTTCCATTTAAAATTTCTTCGATAAAGTTGCCTCGACGATATTATTTATCATCTTTTTCACTGTGAGCCTGGTTCCATTGCAAAATTATAGTGGATTGATATTTTGGAAACGAATGATACGCACTCCAATTTTCAATTCAATGTACGGTAGCATTCATGGAAAATCAAGCGAATTCAAGAATGAATACAAATGTATACAATTCGTCGACATAAAATTGTGTTTCTGGTCATAAATCACGATTAAAAAGATTGTTTGTAGAACGATTTAGTGCAGTCATTGTCAATTGTGTTATTGTTTTATTAGCGATTGCCAAGCAAATGTCCTCAATACAAATCAGTGCTTCATTATACACTTTAGTGTGAACTGAACATCTAGATTTTAATTTATTAAACGCAAACGTTGAAATACATCTTCATTTATGTAGTCTTTGTATTTTTTACAAAGATCTTAAGGATTGGATAAGAAACACGTAGTCAATATTATTGAAAATAAAGTGCGTATTTACTTTGATCAGGCAGTGTTTGATGCATCAGCGATTGAGGTGTCCCAATGTAAATCGTTTTCAAGAAGATTTAATTTTTAGCAAGCCTCACGACATGTAGCACATATCTGCCCATTAACTGTTTATAATTTTTTGAAGCATATTGATCCACATACGTTAATTAAATGTAAACACAAGCAAAACATTCTGAATTGTTTGGGTGAACAGTGTACAGACAACCTAACGCGTCGGTTATATATATATTTAGATATCCACCAATTGCTTTATCTTGTTTACGACATTGAAATTATTTCGCTGATGCTTTACATGTGAAATATGTTAGCACTTCAGATTAAAGTAATGTCTTTGTAAACATATCCATGCACAGTGTGAAAAATGCAATTGACGTTGTTTGTGATGGCAAAAATGCTTTTACACCTACATTTTCTGTCGTAAAATTAGCGCCCTGTCCGTTGTCAAGATGCACGGGCAAATTAACAACAGTAAGATGTCGTTTGTGAATTGGAAATAACAAAATGCGCCAAACTGCTTCGTTACTACTAATGTAGCGTCCCAGTTGATATTGGTTAATTTCGTCGTAAGATGACGACTCACTGCCCCAAGTATTGCTTGACAGGCTTTCAGGGCAGTGGGTATATTGCCGATATTACATAAAAAAAAAAAGATTAGTTACTTTTGAAACACACAGTTATTATTCATGATTGAGAAGTCACATTATACACCTCTATAATAACGGTAAATAACCCATAATTTCTTATCACACAAATTACAAGTATTAAACGCTACTGATAGATATCGCTAATGTTACTTAGAATAAAATTCCGGACTTCTACGGTCCGATGTTATACGTTTTGAGCATTTATGAATTCCGTAATTATACGGTGTATGACAATACGGTTTAACCAATATTTTCCGCAATAATACGGTCCAGGATTTTATAGCCAGCGTATTTTTTTTTCCGGCAAAATACGGTCCAAGAATATATGGTCCGTACTTTTACGTTCCGTAATAATACGGTCCGAATATTTACATTCCGAAACCCTATGGTCTGTGCGATTATTTTCCGAGATTTTCCATGCGTCCGTACAACCCAAGGATTATCGACGTCCACAAAGTTTTTCCATACTTTTAAAGTAATAGTTATCCCACCATCATCACTTGATCTTCGACGATAGAGTGGATAATTGTCATTTACAATGATAGTTTCTTATTGATTATGAATAGTCTCTTTGATCAATTTGGTTATCAGTGTTTCCCAGGAAATAAATCTGCATACATTTGTGATCTGCATCCAAAAGTAGTAGAACCTATATAGAATTTAGGTGAGCTAAAGTTATAGATAAAATAATAAAAAAATGTACCATAGCAATCAATGAAAATTAAAAAAATGATGATTCATAAACACAATATATTATGTCTAACCTAACCTAACTTAGTGTTCAAATGCATTTTATATACAACTGACATTTATGGGGAAAACTCATTACAAAAAACTTTGTAAACTAAAGTATGAAATAATTTACTGATTTATATTTAAGTCTTCTTAGCCAAGCTTAATATTCATACTTTATATAATAAATTATAAAAACTTAAAACTTAAAAGAAAATAGAAATTAATAGTCTTACTTATGCATATTTGAGCTACGTAAAGGAAAAATATATTAAAAGTAATTATTATT
This sequence comes from Schlechtendalia chinensis, assembly GCA_019022885.1. Taxonomy (NCBI): domain Eukaryota; kingdom Metazoa; phylum Arthropoda; class Insecta; order Hemiptera; family Aphididae; genus Schlechtendalia; species Schlechtendalia chinensis. The sequence continues at coordinate 12,227,106 of CM032345.1, read as the reverse complement.
TTTATTTTTGTCTCATAAATGTATTAGCTAAAGATAAGATGGGACCTGTATAATTTTGACAATAAAGTCTTGGTCCATCTGCATTAGAATAAGCTAAAAAAAAAAAATTTACTAGATGTAATCAATATAAAATTTGATAATTCTCATTATAAGAAAGACTTCTAACAATTGTCTTTTCGAATTAAACATATTTTTGTTACACGTTGTATTGCCTTAAAATAATAACGTATTTGAATCCGATAAAACTTGAAAGATTCAAAATAAAGTTAGCAGTTTGAGATAGAGAAATGGTAAAACAATTATCATCAACCATAATATATAATATAATATAATACAACAATGGGTATTTTATAATCATTATATTTGTATTACATATGACTCTATGAAAATCAATTTTTTCATATTTGTAATATTAGTATTCAATTATGATACATACCAACAATCGGTAAAAATACTTCAAGTAGGAAAACATAATATTTTTTAGATTCATCTAAAAAGACATAAATTTAATTATTTTTATAGTTACAATGATTATTGAATTTTTAATCTGTTTGCAATTACTATATATGTATCATCAAATATGTTAATTGTATTGAAATCCATATGCATAGCATATTATATAAGTTGATATTTTCTACTTTACGAATGTATAACTGTCTTAGAAACACATTTAGTTTTAAGTTTAAATTGGATATTAGCAAACATTTTTTTTTTTTCAATTTTCTTTTTTCTTCATTTTTTCTGAACATTCTGAATCAGAATGTTATGTTTTAGATGATAATATTAAAAAATAAATATAAATACCACTTATGGATTTTGAATTCATGAATGTATAATCTAAAAAAATATATAATTGAATTACATATATTATGTACAGTATTATTATTAAATACATTTTCATATTTTTACTAAAAATTCACACTCATTTCTTTTTTTATTTATAAGTTTATATTTATTTTTCTCAAGTAAAATTCTACATCAAATGATTTATTTTGGAATGTGTTAAATATATTGTCGGTACATATGGATATATTACTAAATATTAGTGCTAAAATACCAAATTCAAAAGCTTTTAAATTTTTAAATAATCTATAGCACCACAAATAGATTCAAACTATGATTTTGGATCATTGCTAATAAAATCAAAAACATTTATAAACCCAGACCACTCATTAACTATTTAATAAAATTGTTGACTCTGAGAATCATTTAGTTTGAACAAATTTAGAAATTCGTTTCCCTACAATATTATCTACAAAATTAGTACGTGAGATGGAATTGTGAAAATAAGCAGCGATATCAGTTAGATTAGCAACAATTATACGGTATTTAGCATTTATACTATAACCATGTTGCAATACCAAATTTAATCTTTGAGCTAGGCAGTGTGTAAATAAAGCATTAGGTGCAAGTTCTTTAACTCTAGCCTGTAAACCTGTTAAATACCCAGACATTACATATGTCCCATCATAACATTGGCCAACTAATTTATTTTCTATATCAAACTCATATAAAACAGAATAAATCAAATTTAATAAATTTTGAGCAGTACGATCTTAACTAACATTATGAAAACTCAAGAAACGTTCAACTAATTCAGATTTATCTGTTATATATCTAACTACAATTGAATATTGTGTTTTTTTTACTAATATCTGTAGTATCATCAATTTGAATAGAATAAAATTTACATTGCCTAATTCCATTTTTATTTGGTTTATTAAAAACTCAGGTTAGATTAGGTTAGGTTAGATATTAAAAACTCAGAAATACACGAAATTAAATCATTTTTTATGGACTTGGACAAACCTAAAAATGTATTTTTTATACTCTTATAATGATTTTGTGTCTCGAAGGGACGTCGGGAAAAAAGGTGACCGAAAATTCTAACTTTCACAATCATAATTCATTCATATATTACATAAACATACTTGAATTTTAATAATGTTATAATAGATTATATGAACACTCTTACACTAATAATAATAATAATGATAAGTTCATAACATCCATAACATCCATAACATCAAACACTAAAATATTGCACTAATGCACATCCGCGTTTCGGTTGATAACACACAAGACACTGAAAACCTAAGAGACGCCACAGGAACCGGCACACTGGTGATTGAAAGGTCCTCTACTGCAGGCGAACGAAATCAAAAGCCGGAAAACGACGTCGACAGACAGCAACAGGAGGCACGCAACTACACTCCAGGACACTCGGGTCCTCCTACGAGTCCGCTGTTTTCCGTGCGTATGGGAATTGGTCTACGGGATGGATTTGCAACGAATAATTGTCCGTTGACCGTCAACTGCGTCAACCGCATAATATCGCATGAACCACAACAAACCAACACAGGTCCAGTAGCTCGGCAGTCCAAAAGCGACGCAGAGACGCTCACGTCTCAACGACTACGCGAGAAAAAAAACGAAGGAAGAAGAAGAATGGTGCTGTGGTAAACGAGTGTCGATGATGTGCTATGTGCATGCGGAGGGTAGTGGTAAACTCCGAGAAAGTTTGACGCGCGAGGTGACTCCGGCGGACCAGTTTCGTCATTTATGCGCCAAAAGTTGATATAATTCAAACAATGATTTTGTATTTCTTGAGAACACCTAATAATATGCATATCAAACAACTCTCTAAAATTCCCTGTATTTAATGAATAACGAATAATTGTAAATAAACGATTCCATCTCACGTTTTTATTATAATTTTTTTAAACAAATTACCATGCACATTAACAATATTTACTATAGTAAAACTATTTTTTTTTAGTTTTTTTAATCATAAATAATTATGAATATGTTCTTTTGATAATTGATGTATTTGTATACTCCTAGGCAATTTTTTTAAACCATAATACCCAACAGTATTCCAAACAGACTTATTTTAACCTATTACCAAACACAACCAACAAAATAATTTTTGTAAATAATGACTACCATATACCCAAGAGTGATGTTGATATAAATTTGGATTAAATGACCTACAGAATACCTTATTTAGCTTTTCGTCAAGAGCCAAAACTGACAAAATCGGAATAGGCCTACCTACTTTTAGTAAATCATTTTTACAACCGGACTTCCAACGTCGATACAGCGTTTCTAACAACGTGACAACCACGTCTGTCACTGGATTCATGATTCTGATTTCTTACAAATAAAATCTATCAGTAACCAGTGTAAATATTGAATATAAAGCATCGCAGTACACTCAAACAAATTTAAAAGAACCAACAAAATATAAATTAATATTACAACGGTTTCCATTTGAATCAATTCCATCACTCTGCAACCTTAGTACCGATATCATTCGTTAGGCGCTGTGACAATAACAACTGATTATGTGTTTTGTCTTTGAATGCAACTGCAAGCTGATCATAATACCACGTCTATTTTTAGTACACAGAGGTGAAGAAAAAACGAGCATCACGATGATCATTGCACATGCGCAATTCTACTTATTTAACGGTCACGTGCATTGGCGTACATACGCGTATATGTGTAATTTATGTACACGAGAACGAACTCAGAGGCGACGTTTAACGGTGCCTCTCTGACCACGTCATCGGAACATTGCTGTCGGTTGAAATACCAGCGTATGTTTACGTAATAATTATTTCGTGCATTTATTATCGGTTTATCACTGTTTTTGGTAATAAACACGAAGTAATATACAATACAATAAATGATAATTCATATTATTAAACTTCGTATAGAACAATTTTTTCTCAAATAAAATCATATATACTTTAAAAAATTATTAGTGAAATATGTGCTATCGATGAGCCTAGAAGTATACTTTTTGAGTATTATTTACTACAAAATTTTAGGTGAGGCTCCGCCTCACTTGCTTCAACATCAGAGCCACCATTGGTGATAAGCCACCTCTAATTCTGTATGGAATGACATCTATTCAAAATATATTTTTCATGACAAATACAAGGTTTTTGTTTACAGTTCTTTGTTTAAGAATATTCATTTTTTAATTATGTTAAAATACGTATATTTAAAAAAAAAACTCCAATGTAATTTAATAACCTATATTATAATATCCATAATGCAGTACTGTCAACGCTTCACCTCTACCTATTAAAACAAATTTAAAAAAAAAATAATTTCTACAATATTGCCATTTGACTAAGTGAAAATAAGTAGATTTGAAAATCATTAAAAATTATAAAAATAATAATATCTTTTCGATTAGTATATTATAATGTTAATTTACAATAACATACTTACTATTAAAACCGGTATTAACAAACACTCCTAGAAATATTTAACATTTTGTTATATTTTACGTCTCTTTCAATAACAAATGAAAAACTATAATTTCTATCTTGGATGATGTACAAATTGTATACAATTAATTATCATAAAACCTAATATATACATTGCCATATCATTTTATGAATTTTCATATTTTTATACCAAGTAATACAGTTAATTAATAATACGGTTATTATTTCTGGTCTCTTCGATGATCGACCGTTAAATAGAATAAATAGAAGTTTCACTGTTTATATATATATATTATATATATATTATATATATATATATATATGTGATAAAAAAAATTAAAGTATTCTAATAAATTGTAAAATTTTAAATACGATTTATCTATATATTCACTATCACAAATCGATTTCATCTTGTCGTCCAATGTGTTTGAATCAAATGATGTTGTACCTAGCATAATTTATTTTCTTTAAAAAACTATGTTTTAAAATAATACAACATAAATTTATTATTTACACGCATACTCAGTGGCATGCCTAAGAATTTTCAATGGGGGGGATGTTATAAGTAAATAGTAATAATACATTTTAATGAATTGTCATGGTAATACCAAAAACTCAAACGTTTATGTTTCAAGCTGTCCATAATCGTTTCTAGCTCATAATTGTGTACATTTGTATATTGTTCTATAATCGAAATGAATTTAAATTATAACACACTAATACCAAGTTGTTCAATTAACATAACACCATTAAATTGAAAAAAATGTATTGTATGTTTAAAAATAAAATCAAAATAAAATAAAATACATGGAAAGTAGATTGCTTATTCCAAACGGAATTTCAACCGCCTAGCTTTTGTACTTTTTTGCCATTAACTAATAAAAAGTATTAAGTAATGACTCTAAAACAGCTCTTATAACTAATAAGTTGTTTTCTGTAGATCAGCGAAATAGACAATGGAGGGGGGGATATAACCCCTAACCACCCCACCTCCTGAGCACGCCACTGCGCATACTCAATAAAAATATTAGTTGATACTTTAGACATTTAATCTACTTTTTATAATTAACACATATCCAATTGTATAATCAATCTCCATATTTAAAAAATATATATGTAGAATAAATTAAAGGAAATAACTGAAGTGATTTTGTTTGATAAATTCTTATAATCAAGCAAAATCTTTATTTTTACTAATTTTTTACACGCAAATAACGTTGTTTATTTAATAATTGTTTATAATTTATATATTCATTAGTTTTAAAATATATTTTTAACTCTTCCATTTTCCCTCACCAACGTATATTTGAAGTATGTCTCAAATATTTAACATTCAAAAACTTAAAAAATATATATTTTGCTTAGTCAATATTTGGTAGTTGAGCTAAATCTTTTTTTTCTACTAAATTATTGCATCCATAAAAAATTGATTATTTAAATTTCCATTTAATGCGAGTATTCTATAATTATTGGCTTTAGACTAAATTATTAACTATTATTTTCTTCCCCACCAATAAACATTTGATGTAACTCTTAAATTAGAACTTGAGATAATGCAATGTGATTATAACAACAGTGAACCTTAAACAGTAAAATCGAAATATTGATTTGTATAAATTTGAAATGAATATTAACTCAATATATATTTCATGCACCAATCCATTGGCTTTAGAATTTCATCCCATGTATGCTCTGTATAGACTATAAATCGAACGAATAAATTTAAAGATTATGGATTATAACATACATTATATATGTATAATAGTTATTCAATTTATGTGAAAAACGTCATTAACACTACATACGCTGAATAACTGCCTCGAAGAGATAATTGATATATCGACGTAGAATAACTGAAAATTTGGTTTTTCATTTAGACTATTAATCTTTTTATTAATATTATAATATTTGTATTAACAAAATATCAAATTTGAAAATTGTAAAATACTTTTTTATTCCCTTATATAATTTTTTTGAAGTCAATAATTATAATATCAATTAATATGGAGTATAGATAAAATCTATTTATAATAGATAAAATATTTACTTAATTTTGCACCTTGAATATTTTTAATAATGCCTGAAAAATGATTTTTTTTAATATCTTTACATTTTTGTGTATCAATTAAGGTATTATCATAATTTTATGTTCCTTATGTACTTAATATTTTGTATTAGACAGCAAATTTTGATTTTAGAATCTCGTTGAAAATGTATATAAAACCACTGAAATCTGAAAATGTCACTTAGTATCTAACAAGGTGGCAAGTTTACTATTTATGTATTAAGTGTTTGTGTTTTCATATTTTTCAATTTAGATAGTTTTTCTATAACTGGCAATATTTTGACAGACATATGTAAGAAGTTTGAGGAATCATGAAGAATTTGAACTCCAGTGGATGTAAAGCATATAAATACAACTGATTTACCTAATGAAGAACAATTTTTGTAAATGTAATAACACCTAAACTAATGTCAACAATATTATAATTTTTTTTTTTACCATTGGTATTTATTAATAGCTTTTAATTAAATAGTTTACTAATTATTACGTATTTAAATAATGTCATTTCTACATAATGAATATACGAGTATAAGTTTTTAATCTTATACAAAAAACTGTAATACAAAATGTGATACTATTAATATTCCAAAAACATAACAATATATTTAAATATTTGTAATTTTTTTAAGCATTCAAGTCATGGGGTTTATTTTTCAAAATTACTTACAGAAATTGGTGAAAAAAATATTATTAAATAACTCACTGTTGAGATATATATATTGGAATGCTTCTCTACCATTGAAGTTAACTACATGGCAAAAATAATAAAACCGTTGAAAATAAATAATATTGTTTTTAATATGTTGGATATTTGATATTACTGTATAACGATTATAAACAAGAAAATTTATGGTATAGAATTACTTTTTCGTGATTTAATAACATTGATGTCAAAATTAAATTACATACATTATAATTATATATGAGAACACAAATAAACAAATTTACTATAAATAAAATTGTTTATAACTATTAACTAACTATTCATTTTTCCAATATTTGTGAGTTGATCTAGATAATATAAATAATTAAATTAATATTCATTTTACATTTAAATAATAATTATTTATATACAAAGAATACCTATTCGAATAGAACTACATTGTAATATTAAAATGTATATGATATTAAGTTTATAATATATTCAAACTGTTAATTGTCATACTATACTATTTTTATCAGACTAAATTGTTATCCGTAAAAATTATACCAAAAAATGCATGTATTATTTTGAATTTACTATTTTATTGTATTATCTTATTGATTTATCAATTCGTTATTTAAAATATTTAGTAAGTTTAGAGTTTACTGTCCACAATAATATCAGCAATGACTATCAATATTTAATAATATAAATAGTAATTTACACAACGACTGGAGAATAATAATAAAGATTATTTTTATTGAAATTGTAACATTAAGTTGTATATCTCTAAAATAATAAGATAATAATTATATTTATAATAAACAATAAGTTTTTAATGAATTAAAAAAAAACGTAAATTAACAATTAAAAGTTTGGTCGCATTATAATTCAAAAAAAATTAAACATATTTGTACGTCAGTATTTTTTTTTTTTATGTTCTGTTCGCGAGCAGATGAATTTCATTAAATATGAATAATCCATAAAGAAATTATAATTTATACATGATCATAAAATATTAATAGATATTGAAAACATATTTATAGTATCTACAAAGAATTATATTCAAGAAACTTTTTATGTCTTCCAACAACTGAGGTTTTAATATACATCTATAAGTATAAAAGTTTTAAAAAATTGTATAGCCACGAGTGATATGAATATGAGTTCTATTAATTTACTTCGACAAAGACTTATTATAGTTTATAGAGTTTATAAAGTTTTATTATAATTTTGAATTTGAAATTAATGATAAGTTATTATACTTCAATAACGATTCTAAGCAATGTTAATAGTGTATCATTAATAATGAATATGATAAATGTTGCATAAATATTATATATAACGAGCAGGTTTCACATTCTCAGCTCTTAAAAAATGAAAAATCTGCCCATGTTCAAAACCTAATTTTACTGGTTTTTTGAAATTATTGTGTTCTATAAACTTACGCTTTTTGAAATTATTGACGACATTGAAAAACGTATCAAATAAAATAATAACTAGATACAGTTAACTAAAGGAATGTAACTTATGTAAAGATCATTCGAGCATAATTTTTGATTGAAGAAAAGTGTTCTAAAAGTATGATTTCAAACCAATACATTAATTGCTTTACTCAGAATCCAACGCATGATTTTAAAACTTATATAGTCTACACTTCACTCAAAATCCAGTACGTAATAATTACATGTTAATTGTTATAATCAAGTTTTTTGCTTTTAGATTATTTATACTATTAAATAAAAAAATAGGTAACCAATAATCTTACGTAGACAATCTAAAAATAAATTAAAATTTAAAAATTATTTATGATTAAAAATTAGGATAATTATTTATACTTAACATGGTTCGTATTTTAAAAAACAAAAACAAAAAAATAAATAAATTTCGGTATTTAAGATACTGTTATATATCATAAGTATTTTATAAATTTCCAATTAATCCAAACAGTAATATATACTCGTATAGTGTATAATAATATCAATTAAAATTATTATAGAAGACATTGAAAATATAATTTAACAGTTAAACTGTTATGTGTACCACTTTTGGTACATGTTTTATTTGTAGACTGTAGTAACGTTAATTATACCAATTAATTAATGTGTGTAATCTATGTGAACGTTTTTTTCTGTTTAGAATGCTTTTCCACAGTTCATAATTTAAAAGTAAAATAGTGCAACCGAAAGTGAAAAATCAGCTCAATAGTTTTTTCTTTTACTCAATAGTTCATAATTTAAAGAGAAAGTGTATTATTATATATTATTACAATTTATTTAAATAATATTTCAACAAGAATAATAATTTCTTTTATTATTTAAAAATAAAATTGCTTTTCTAAGTTTCTAATAACTGTTAGAAAATGTATTTGACCTGTGAGCTACGAAATAGTTTTCTGTGTTAAAATCGTATTTACTTGTACCTTCTCGGGTACATTTTAGAATTTTTGGTAAAAGCTCTAGTGTACCATAAATGGTACACCGAAACTTATTGGTAAAACAGCAGTGCGCCAAAAATGGTATATATAGTCTCCCAGGCAAGACACTAAAAAATTGCTTAGCGGTTAACCGGTTAACTTATATAATAAATTATCATTTAATTAATGAGTTTTAAGTTGATTTTAATTGAAAATATCTCGTATCATTCAGATTATATGAAGTCTATTGAAGTAGGGCTAGAAAATAATTTTACATATTGTCATAGTGTCAAATCAGACTCATTAAGCTATAAGTAGATACCTGTTAACAATCGGCCTAGGTAATATTACTATTATTAATTAAAACGTACTATTACGAGTCCAATTGTGGTTGGTGGTAAACACGGTAGTAAATATCGTTTCATTGCCGTTAAATTATTTTCATTTTTTTTTCTTCTCTGTTTATTATTTTATAATTTTTTTTTTTTAATATATATCCATGAACATCATAGAAAGAGTACCCTTTCCATCCCCGCAGTGAATCTGTAGACGGGTAAGAGGTGGACGCACATTGATACAATGGCATCAATGCTGGTAAATATATGTATATATATATACATATATACTAACTAATCTGGCAGACGTTATCTGCCTGTAGTTGCGCGATAATATTAGTCAATAATTTACAAAATAAGTTTACTAAAAATATATCTATTTAATATTATAAACTTTTTATTTTAATACGAAATTTTGATTATATATATGCATTAACAAATAGAAATGTTGATAAATGTTTTTTTAATCATCTTAGTTCTAGATCATGAAAAATATTTCTTATTAGTCAATCAGGTGCATAAAGATAAAAGGTTTGATAGTTTTCCAACACGCAAGCACGCAACATATAATTGTCTATGTGGAAAACATTGTTCAAGAATCAATATGCATATGACCGTTGTTTGTCCTTGCGACTTATTTACAGGTATAGTCATCGAGAACGAATGGAAATTGTAAGCGTTTTGAACTGAATTGGTGCATCGGTGGATATCATTGGAATGCATAGCAATAAAGCGTTGTCTCCTCTGAACTACTGTTGAAAATCACCTGATAATAAAATTAGAATACCACTAAAATGTCTGCCATTACGATTCAAATTCTTTAGAGTTCGATTTAATGCTTCCAGCGAATGTTTATAGGCTATTGTACATTTATCCCAGATAATGATGTGTTTTTGCAGCTTTTTAGCTATTCATGAGTGTTCCTTAATTTACATACGGCAATTTCGTTAGTTTGTATAATTAGTAGTAGCTTTAGATCCAAATGTGCTGTTGCTCCACCATCCAACAATGTTGCATTGAATTTAGTGAAATTGTAGTGAACACAATTTTTTTTTTGCCGCGAAGTCATAACGCGATGCACGTAAAACTTGGTCATATACTCTCAAATAAAGATGCACCAAAACCATAATTTATTAATAACTTTAGTATGGTGTTACATAACAGGTCTGGACAAAGCTAAAAACCATCGTCTTAACTATATAAATATGTTGTATAAATATGACTTCAATCTATTAAACCGTTCAAAAGAATTTCACGAACACTAACAGAATAAATTCAAGAATATATTATATATATATATATATATTATATATATATATATATATATATTTAGCCCATGCTAAACATTTTTCTTTTTCTTTTCATTAATGTATTAAAGATCCCATTAAATATATTGATTTAATAATATTCTGTTTTTATTTTATTTTTATACGTAACGCCGTGAAAAAAAACTAAAATACTCGTTACTCGAGACATCACCTACCAATTTTTTATGGTCGGCCTCATGACGTTCGTCAGGTATCCATAATTGACGATCCGTCACACACTCAAAATAATAATTCAACTTGTTTATTGTACCACATGTATATATGATAGTGATCTAAAGTATTACCAATGTATAAACATACTCTTATATAAATAACTAGTTACTAAATTATTCAATTTTAAATACTTATTATGCTTGATATTGTGTCATGTAAAGTGCATAGTATTTATAAAATATAGAATTCAGTAAAGTATTCATCATCAAAAAATAAAATATAAGATACTCATTGATAGCGCACATATCAAATGTAAGCATAAAATAATAATTATATCTAAAACTAAAAAAAAAATTGTGCACTATTGAACTTCTTAAGTTTAATAAAATATTTTAACTGATAATAAATTCATTAATCATACATACCGTTGGCATCAGAGTGGTCAAAAATAATTATAAAACTTATTATAAAAGTTAAAACGTTAGCTATTTTAGTGAATTCCATGTTCATTGATTTTTTTATTACACTCAAAGTAGTAAATTATTACAGTCGAATTACAACTTTTTAAATTACGAAACTCGAGAAAATATGGTCTCGAGCAAAATTAACAGATTTATCAAATACTACGGTATTTGATCAGGTGAGTACATTTCGTCAATATATCAAATGAATAATATAACAATTAAAAAAGAATAAAACACAAACGTTAGTTACGAATTTCCTTTTAACAAAAGTAAACACAACAATTACCAACGTAATAATGTATCTTATAGCAAATGTTAATGATGTATAATTACACAGAATAAAAATCATTGCCTGTAGATGGATTTAAGTGCGTCTTGTTGTCAGTTATATATATATTTATTTATTTATTTATATAAATTTTATAGCTCTATTGGTGTACACGCTATTTTTGATATTTATTTAGTAAAAAATTTTATAAAACATTATGCAATTATGTTAATGGCGCAACCAGGATTTTTTCATGAGAGGGGGGTATCCAACAAAATAAAACACCTACATCTTAATTGTTGCGAATATTAATAGTATTAATTGTAGCGAATCAAGCACTACAAATTTTTTGGTGGGTGTGGGTAAGAATATGTTGTATCTTAATCATGTTTCTACGTGTCTTAAAATATTATCCTGATCAATGTTAACGAATATTATACTACAGTATAAAATTGTATTAAACAGTGTGTTATATATACTATGTGGAATTATGTTATACCGAAAGTATAGAAAAAATAAAAATTAATTGATGACATTGATTGAATTTATTTACAGATTTAATTTAACTAGACTCGGATGAAAAACATATTTTTAATATTTCTTTAAAAATAAATATGCAGCCTTTGTCTTTCAATAATCTATTATTCTATTCAAGTTAAATTACTCTATTATTTTATCTAACAGACAATATTTGAAATATAATAGGCACCTAAACTTTAAATTACCTAGTTTAGTTCAAAACCTTTGTTCAAAATTCAGTTTATATGATTACCAAAATACTAATAAAATTAAAATTAAATACCATAATTCTCTCCCATATCTGCTTCGGTCTTCCAATCAGTCTCATACCCTGAGGGGTCCAGTTTAATACATCGTTAGTTATTGATTTAACTCTTAATACGTAACCAAACTAGTTCAGTCTATTGTGTCGTATTTCAGCTATTATATTCGGGTTTCCGAAGAATTCTTGTATTTCATCATTAGACCTAATTTCGTATGTTTGAGTTTCTTCATTTTTATTTTTTTTTTTTTTTTTGGTCCATAAATTCTTCTAAAGAATTTTCTCTCTATGACAGCTAGTTTTTTTCATCTTCCTTAAGTTGTGGGCCATTTCTCACATACGAACTTTATTACTGGTCTTGCTAATACTATGTATAGTCGTTCTTTTGATTTCTTCCATAGCCACTTCGACCCTATTACCTTCGAAAGAGCATAAAAGCATTTGTTCCTCAGTGTAATGCGTTTTTTAATTTCCTCGTGGTTATCATGTATCCTACTTAAGTTATTACCTAGATATTTAAAGTTATTTATTTCTACAAAATTATATTCGCTGACTTGTAGTCTAGTTTCCTGTTTTATCTGATGCCCATTCAGAAAAAACCACGGTACGAAGAGCGCACAACACAAACTGTCAACTTATTGAAAATAAACATATTCACGGACTGTCTACGGGAGTACAGGTCATAGGCCATAGTCCATAGAATGTTATTTTGGTATCATTATCGGTAATCACTTGTGTGGGATACAATACGAGTGATTGGCGAAGAAAACACAAACACTAATTTTATATAATAAAACCAACGAACTAATGTCTCAGGTCAATGAAATCTATTTTAAATTATTTATTTTTTATAAAATATTTATAAAACTTACACTTTTATATCAATAATTGTCAAATATGTACTTATAAATGAAAAATGATCAAATATGCAAAATATGCAACTATAAATTTAAAATACAAACTCGTATTGCTATAAAACAAATTTCAATATTACTTAGCTATGTTTTAAATGATTATTGAAAAACATGCAAATTCCTAGAAGTCCCTAGCCTAAGCTATAAATAAAATAATGTTAATTGAATAATTATTTTTCATAACTGTATAACTGTAAATTAACAAATAAGTAATCGAATATTATAATTTGATTGTTCGAGTAAAAAATATTAAACATAATAAATATTTAAATAAATTAAAAATTTTAATTTTTAACATTATATGTATATATATACTGTAACTAACATATCATTAATAATATTATTATACTATTAATTAAACCGTAGAGGCAATTGATTCTAACACAAATACATTAAAATTAAAATTATGTATTAGTATTAAAATTATTAATTATGATTTTAAATTTAAAAAAAGTTGGCACAAGTAAGACTTCAAATTTAATTTCACAAAAAAAAATGTTAAATTTTTATTTATGTTGTAATTTTTTTGAGATTTTTTCAGCAAATTTGAGAAAAATTAAAAAAATTAAACTAAATTGCAACCAGTGCCTTATTTCTATTAATATAAAATACTGCATGGTTTTATACGGTAAAATACTTGTATAACACCTGTATAATACACACAAAAATTGAAATACTGTAAATTAACAATTCTACCCATGGTTCATACTCATTTAAATTTAGAACTAGTAAGTTTAATACTACAACATAATATTATATTTATATACTATTTTTAAATCAACACAAATAATCAAATTAAAATTTAATGGACTGGCATTTATATGACGGGAGGTGTAGAACGAAGTGGCTTGCAAATATGTCTACTTTATCAGTGTACATGGGGATTCTGTGGTTTCAGCGTAACTGGTGATTTAATATAATACCTTATTCTTTGATAATACATCGACATATTATTTTAACTCCCTTCAATTTACAAATTTAAAATCAAAAAAGTCATAATCACCGAATCAAATGAAGTGTTTCATACAAAAAGGGTCCTTATCATTTCAATTTCATTTTGAGAAAATTAAAAAAACTCTCTAAGTCTGTGAATTTAATATTTTTTAATATTTTTTTTTCTGAGTGTTCACATTAAATGTGTGTATCAAAAACGAAATTACTTTTGGTTCTAGATTTTACAGCTTAAGCAATAAAAACTAAAAATACATTGGAATAAGATTCCTTTTTGCATGAATGTACAGAGATGGAATAAAAAAGACTCATATTCTTATCAAAATGATGTAATTTGCATGAAAAATGTAACTAAAATATTCATTCTATACTTTCATCTTCTTTGTCAGCAATAGATTGATATCAGCCAATTGTCGAGAGACATAAAAAAAGGCATATTTTTTCCGGAATGTAGGGTTATAGCTTAACGACGTTACCTATCTTGCTTTTCTTCAGAGGGACTTTCTCAGTGGGGTAGGCTTTTTGAATTGGAAATTCCAACACAGTATTCTTTGTCATGCTTTATCATTTCAAATTAATCCATCGATGAAAGGGTAGGCCTTTAATACTCCAGAAGACGTACTGGTATAGCTGAAATAATAACAAGATGCAGGGTCAAGATCGTCTTTACTGTTTACATTAGGCAAGCCACTTTTCCTTCCTTGCTCGGTAACATAACATTTCCACAGAGATGGATCACTTTTCAGTGTTTTCGGCTGATTATTCATAATCATATATTAAATATATAATTATACATAATCAATTATAATATCGAAACCATAAGAAATTGAAATCGATATTCGACTGAAACGTAACAAATAAATATAAATATTGATATTTAAAATGATAACCTCTATCGTAATAAATACATACTGATAAGTGATATTGAACTAGAGATTTTAATTACCGAAAGCCGACATTTGAAATCGTGAACTCTTAAAATAAATGGGAAAAAAGGCAAATTTTACCACTTCATGGAAAAACATTAAATATATGTATATATTGTTGTATTTACTTGAAATTTATAGTAGAAATACTATTATAATATCTATAGCCACAGTAAACATACATACATAATTATAATAATAATTATACTTATACGAACACTCGTGAACGACAGAATACAAATTCGTAGTCATAAATCTTTACAAGTGTGAACACAAAATAATAACTCCACAGGTTCCGAAAACTTATTCCAGTATAGGACTGACGTACTTCTGTACTTCTGTACGTCTAGTGCGTGAACCAATCGTATAGTAGTTAAATTTATAAACCCAAAAATCACAAAAAATTATACACTTAAACCGCGTATACGTATTTCAACAACTACGTTGTCATATTATCGTTATCATTCTTATGGTATCGATATTGGTTTGGTTATTGATATCAAATTTTAACCCGTTTTAATTGTATTTAAAATCGATTTAGAAATTTGTGTTTTCAACACAAAATTTGTGAAGTTCTCGTCCACCCAAAAGCTTGGCACCCGAAACCCACAATGGCCAACTCTCTACAAAAATTAAAAAAAAGGTCGCCAACTTGTGACCGAGGTTTAAAAAACCGGAGTACACGGGATTTATTTATAATTATGTGAGATATAAAATCTAGGTATAAATTTATATAGTTATGACATGCAAAAAATAAAGACAAAATATTTATTTATAAAATTTAAATTAAATATGTGTTACCGGCCAAGGTTAATGATTTTACACACATGTTGTCCATCATTGATCCTCCTCCATCACCCGATCACGGGTAGTAGATTACAATGTTCTACTCCATTGTTTATTTTTTATAAAGTGTAAAAATAAAAATAATTTTTGTGAAACCGACACACATTAAGTTCTCACAAGATGGACGGAAAAGAAAAAGAGTGACCAAAAGATATTAATTAATAAATATCGCCCAACCGCAATTACCATTATCAAATATACAATCATATATACGAAACGAATGATGACCCTCTCTCTGGTTAGGTTAGGTTAGATCGTTACATAAATCGATTCAAGCCCAGTGATATTTTTAAATTTAATAAATAATAATGACTAATAAATATGGATATGGATAATTTATCAGTTCATGGTATGATCAGGAATCCTAACATTTCAAAAAATATCATAGTAAATATCAAATGTAACGTGTACACCAATAGAGCTATTGACCTACAAAAGAAAAGAAATATATACATAACCGATTTAAATTTGACAAAAAATGTACTTTAATTCATTTATATATTAATATTTTTTAACAAATTTGATTTGTATTTCGAGCAATTATACATCATTAAAATGTTCTATAAAATATATTAGTATGTTGGTAATTGTTGTTTTTGAAAAACGTTTATGTTTTAGTTAAATTTCATTATTAAATTATTTATTTCATAAATTGATGATATTTATTCATTTGATAAAATACTACGACAGACCGGTTATTTAATCAAAACCACATTTTCTCTAGTTTCGTGTAGTCTAAAAGACTGTAGTTCGATTGTAATTGAGTATCACATTAAATATAACAAGATACAATAATCATGGGTATCACTAAAAGTGTTAACGTTTTAACTCTTATAATAAGCTTTATTATAATTACTTACCATAATTCTAATGCCAACGGTGTGTATGATTTATGAATTTATTATCGGTTAGAATATTATATCAAATTTTAGAAATTCATTAAAATATAATACCTACTTTAGTTTAAATTATTATTATTATTATTATTATTACTTTAAGTTTAAATTTAAAAATGCGTTATTAATATATCTATATATATATATATATATATATAAAATATATATATATAATATATATATATAAAATTATAATATAATAATTATTATTAATATATATTTATAATTATATATTATATATTTTCTCGATTTTGATAATAAATTCTTTATTGTATTTTATATTTTATAAATAATTATTATTTTTATTTTCATATAGATTGTCTACGTAAGATTATTAGTTACCTATTTTTTTATTTAATAATATATATAACCCTAAAGTAATATTATGTAGGGAAAACTTGAGTATAACGACTAACATGTAATTATTACGTACTGGATTCTAAATGAAGTATAGATTATATTGGTTTTATAAATATACATTAGATTCTGAATGAAGCAATTGATTTAATATGATTTGTTTTTTTACTTTGTAATCACTTTTTCATGCAGAAATTGTACTGGAATAACCTTTACGTGAATTACATTCCTTTAATAAATTGTATCTAGTTGGTACTTTATTTGACAAGGTTTTTTAATGTTCCCAGAAGTTTCCTGATGCGTAATTTAAAACAATGCAAAATCTAGTTCATTTATCTTCATATTCGTTTTAGACATAGAGAGCTCATTATTTTTTAACAATTGAGAATATAAAACATGCTTAGTTATATGTGATATTTAAATTATACTTATCATATTCATTTAATTATAATTAACTATCAATGTCGCTCAATAGCGTTATTTTAAATATAATAATTTACCATTTATTTCAAAATTCAAAATCATAATAAAACATTAAAGTCTTCGTCAAAATAAATGACTTAAGTTGGTATTTATATCACTGGTGTCTAGATAAATTTTTTTAAAATTTTTATACTTATAAAGGTATATTATAACTACAGTTATTCAAAAAGGAAAAATGTTTTTTCTAGAATTAAAATAAAACGATTAAATAATTATCGAACTCACAGCCCAAGTTTGTTAATTACCATTTTTTTTTAAACTTTAATTTCTTGTAATAGTACAAATTCTTTTTATCATTATTTTAGTTTTTCATCTCACCTAAGTTTATTCTACCTTATATGTTTCTTTTACAATAATACTAATTGGGAAATTAAATCAATATGATACTTTGTAGATACCATAGATATACTATCAATATCTACCGATTTATCATAATTTTCTAACATATTATTAGTTCATCACAAATTATTTCTGTTCGACAGAACTAATCTGTTCGTGAAGACATCATAAATAAATTTAAAAATACTAAAATACCGAAATACAAATATATGCATAATTTGTGTTGAATTAAATGTGATTAAATGTGATCAAATTCTGGTCGTCAAATTAGTTTAAGTATTATTTAAAATCACCACATACCTTTATAGTAATTTGAAACTAAAATGTATATTATCTTTTGTTCTCCAATCATTAAGTTCATAACAATTTATAACATCCAATATCGATAGCCTATGCTGATATTATTGTAAACAGTAAACTGAATTTTAAATAATAAATTGAAATGAATTAATAATTCAATAAGTCAACAGTATTTATTGTCAGACTGTTTATGGACTCCAATTTAGTCTGATACAAAATATATAGTAAGACGATTTAGAGCTTGCATATGTTGTAAATATATCATATAAAATTACAATAATTTATATATAAAATCAATCTCTAGATCAAGTCACAATTCTTGGAGAGATAAATAGTTAGTATAATCGTTTATATTTATAGCATGTAGATATAGTAAATTTGTAATTTGTTGTACACATATGTAATTATAATGTATGCAATTAAATTTGTATTGTCCATCAGTGTTATTGTATCACAAACAAATAATTCCATACTATACATTTTCTTAAATATAATCGTTATAGTAATATGAAGTATCAAACGCAATAAAACAGTATTTATTTTGAACACTTATATTATGTTATTATAGTAAACTCCAATAGTATAGAAGCATTCAGATATATATATTTTAACCGTGAGTAATTTTATATAGGTTTTTTCCATCATTTAATGTAAGTTATTTCAACAAATGATCCTCACGTAAATTGATGAATGAAATGATTTAGACAATCCCATGTGTGTAGATATATTATTATTATATATGTTTTGATTTATTCAATTGAAATCATATATATATATATATACTATTATGACGTTTGTAGTCATAAATATATTTATAAATTATAATTGTACTTATATATACCCGTGAACGTCCATATATTTCGAATATTTTTAAATTCATCATACATATGGATACCTAATCGGACACCGAATCGATATATACATATATATATATATGTACCCGACAAAAAATACACTTGAATCTAACTACATTCCAGGCACTGATTTTGATTATACGTCATTAGAATTTTCTATAAAATATACCAATAATTATTGTTTAGACTTTTTTAAGAAGATATGTGTTTTAGTCGATTTTTATTATTACATTATGAGTTTTAGCTATTAACGATATTTATTCACCAGTTCAAATACTACGATAAGTTTATTGTTTACTCGAGTTTCATATAATCTGAAAGGCTGTAATAAAATATTAATTGCAATAAAACAAAAAGACAATGAACACGGATCGCACTAAAACGATTTTTGATGATCAAAATACGAGGTTTAACTTCATATAATAAGAAGTTTTATAATTATTATTATTGTTTATACCTGTATTAAAATATGAGAAAAACCTAGTAATTGTGACAAATATATTTCACGTTATTGATGAATTGAATGATTAAGATAATCCCAAATATATAAATAATTAAATGTTTGGAATATTAATTTTTTCATAATATGTAGTACGGTTTTTTTGTATTAAATTTAATTCGTATATATTAATTAAATAGATATCACATTATTTAATTACTATTGAACTACTATTAAATTACAATAATTAATAAATACCAATGATGTTAAATTACAATTTTAATGTAACTGATATCAGTTATGATGAATTATATAAAATTTAAATTTGTAGTCTTATACGAAATATCGTGTACTTAAGAAACATAAAAATCATGTTGCCTTATTTAAAACAAAAATATGTACACATATTAGAAAACCAAATTATTTTTATTCATTTTTGTAGAAAATACGAAAAAAACAAATGGCGCAAAAAAAAGTAAATTAGTTATAACAAATGACCCTATATTATATTGATATTATGATAATTGACCTGAAATTATAATATTAAGGATCAAATATATATTTTATATTTTCAACTTTTGATATTTTATTGGTAAAAAATCTGTGTTTAATCTGTTTTAATTAATTAAAATTAATAGCCTACTTGAAAACCTGATTGTTTTTAGGTATTTTACGTAAATATATCTCTTATCTCTTCCAAACAGCCATTGCAAGTATGTATTGTTATTTACATTCTACACATTAACCGAATAACTATTATAATAACAAATGATAGTTACGAGTACATTAAAAGTCAATTATCAATTATAAATCAATTCGTCCGATTTTCAGTTTATAAAGAGAACAAGATTCTAAGCCCAAAAGATTGGTGTATACGTTATTTACCAAGTTAGCATTTCAAATTAAAATTAATTTCGTTTTCAATATACGAATATATAATTTACTATTTAGATGTTACTATTTAGAGCATGTTATTATGATTATAACATTGCATATTCTCAAATTATAATTTGGGGTATACTTCAAATGGACATTGGTGAGGGAAAAATGAACAGTTAAAAATATATTTTAAAAATAATGAAAATACTAATTTTCAATCAATAATATTATTTGCATGTAATAAATTAACATAAATAAATAATTTGCATTGTTATCAAAATTTACCAAAACAATATATTTTCTGTTTCCCGTGAAAAACATGTCAAATATTTTCTCTAATAAGGTTTCACACATGGTAGATTAAATATCTAAATAATGATGTTACCAACTTTTCGATTTTTAAAACGAACTGAACCAAACCTATAAACTCATTAAATAGTTATATTCAAGAATATATAAATATTCGTATTAAAATAAACACAATATAGTTCGATTCGAATATCTAACCAATGAAAAATTAAATTCATACTAAGTTTATGCTGCAGTGCCAATTTTTTTTTTTTTTTTATAACTCAAAGAAATTGGTTTAATAAACTTAATGTAATATTAAGCAATATTTTTTATTTTATGAAATAATCACAAAATACTTAGGTTGCCTGATTTTTAAATTACACGAATGCTTAAATATTTTGAATTAATTGCAATCCTATGAACTTTTTATGAAGTTTGAATTCGGATTCGGAACTAAAATTGAATAATTCGGTTCGCTTTGGATTCCATTTGAACACAAAAATTTAGGATCGTAACAACCCTATACTTAAAGTATTAACTTGGTTAAAATTGCTTGTAATATTAAAATTGCTTATATTGAGCATATATATGAACAATAACTTGTTATTGTATTATTTTTGAATATGATGTTAATAATGATAAATAATTACACTAGGTACTAATTTATTTAATGAAACTGAATTAGATGATCCGATGAATACATTTTGTGATAGTAAATATACTAAATAACTAGCCATTTCATATTTAAAATTGTATAAATTATAAGTACCTAATTTATCATTATAATATCTATATATTATTAAGAAATAAAATACTGAAACTGGTTTAAACTATATAATAATTTATAAATACATTTGAATTTATAAAAAAAAAACAAATATATTACTTTCATTTCATTTAGCCCATAATATTACAATCCTTATTAATTGAAATTATAAAATTGTATGAAATATTATATATATAATAGGTTTTAAGACAATTTTTTTATACTAATTTAATACAAAATAAAAAACTATAATTTTACTTATTATAAAATACATAAAATGTG
This sequence comes from Schlechtendalia chinensis, assembly GCA_019022885.1. Taxonomy (NCBI): domain Eukaryota; kingdom Metazoa; phylum Arthropoda; class Insecta; order Hemiptera; family Aphididae; genus Schlechtendalia; species Schlechtendalia chinensis. Next base: position 12,204,886 of record CM032345.1, on the reverse strand, counting down.
ATAACATATTAAATATTTCCAGAATGGTTTGATAACACCGGATTTAATAGTAAGTAATTTAATTGTAAATTAACACAGTCATGTGTAAGTCAAAAAGATATAATTATGATTATATATTTAAATTATCATAGAAGTTAATTATTTTTATTTTGTCAAATTAAAACATTGACTAAATTTAATTTAATTTAAATTTGTTTGATAGGTAGAGGTGATGTCGTGGAAGCACTGACTTATGCATACTTTGAATTAGGTTAATAAATTATATTTGAATGTTTTCTTTGAAATATATATATATATTTTAATATAATTTGAAAATGAATATTCAGAAACAAAGAATTAAACTTGTATATATAGTCATGAAAATAATATTGTAAATAGATGTCATTACATACAAAATTAGAGGTGGCTTATACCACTTAATCACATTACATAACTGTCGAAAAGATGTATTTATATAATAAATATTTTTTAGATATCAAATTTATGAGTTCAGAATTCATAAGTGGTATTTAAAATATTTGAGTATTATCATCTAGCACATAATAATCGAGTTCAGAATTTTTACAAAAAATGTTTGCTAAAACTCGACTTAAACTTGAAATTAAAAGTATTTTTTTGAAAAACATACATTTGTAAAGTAAAAAATGTTAAACTGATTTAATACACTAAGCATATGAATATCAATTCAACTAACATATTTCATTATATGAATAAGTTATTTAATAAATCAATATGAATAGTTAATCAACAAGAATAGTTTTATATAGTTAATATCTCAAGAATATATGCACGTATAATACAGAATAAAAATAAATAAATATACATATCTATTTAGATGAATCGAGAATATATTATAATTACCTGTTTGACACATTTTTACCATTTGTTGGTATGTATCATAATTGAACACCAATATTAAGAATATGAATAATTGATTTTTATAGTGTAATATGTAATAAAAAAATAATAATTACAAAATCAGATAAATACCAATCGTTGACTGGTATTATATTATATATTGTGGTTGATAGTAATAGTTTTATCATTTATTATTCTAAAGACACTTAATTTATTTTTGGATCTCTCAAGTCTAATCAGATATAAATATGCTATTATTTTAGAGCAATAAAATGTATAACGAAAATATTTTCAATTCACATAGACAATAATTAGAATATCTGATATATTGAGAGTCATCAAATTTCATATTAATTATATCAAGTCAATATTCATTTTGTTATAGTTCATTCCAATGCAGAAAAGCCAATACTTTATTGTCAAAATTACACAGGTCTCAACTTCACATTAACTAATACATTTATAAAACAAAAATAATAATGTTTTTGAAAAAGTATTTATTATTATAAAAAAATATATTTTCTTTTATAGTTAAAAATTGCTTAGGTAAATTTATTGCCTACTAACTTCTTTAATTTTTAAGTATTTATAATTTATTATAAAAATATATTATTCAAACTGAGATATGAACACTTAAATATAAATCTATGAATTATTTCATATTTTTATTTATCAAGAATGTTGTTATAAAAGGTTTCCGCATAAATGTCAGTTGCATATAAAATGTATTTCAGCACTAGACGAATAAATCATGTTTATGAATACCATTTTTTTTTCATTAATTGCTGTAGTTCACACATTCTATACCATTTTTTTTAGTATTATCGTTTCGGAGATAACCAAGTTCTTTAATACAATGAATATTTTATTTTAAAAAGAAACATTAGAAAAATTTTAATTTATGTTGTTTTTGTATTTATCATATTTTAAGTATATCACGAAATATTTCTATTTACCATAATTAATTTACTTATAGACCATACATAAATGGACAATATTTAAAGAAATACTATAATGATTCTTGTACAATTTAAATTTCTACTAACTTTATTTTACAAACTTAAATGTATAGAATTAATGTAGTTCCAGTAAAATAGGTATTCTTATTGTATTAATAGCTGGTATATAATTATCAAATCACTATCTAGATCAAATCACATATTATGGAGAGATAAATAGTTAGTATGAACTTTTATATGTATAGTATGTAAAACATAGTACAATTGTAATTCGTGTACTTATATATAATTATATTGTATTTAATTGAATTTTCATTGAAGATCAATGGTATTATATTAAAAACAAATAACCATATACTTTAAATTTTCTTAAATACAATCGTTATAGTAATATGAAATATACAGCACATTAAATACAATGCTATTTATTTTAAACTATTCTATTATTTTCGCCATGTAGTTAACTTCAATGGTAGAGAAGTATTCCAACATGCTTATCTCAATAGTAAGTTAAATAATAATAATTTTTTCGCCAATCACTGTAGGTTATTTTAAAAAGTTAACTCCAAATTATTGATGACTTGAATAATAAAAACAAATGTGTAGATATATTGTTATGTTTTAGAATTATAAATAGTATCACATTCTGTATTATAGTTTTCTTGTATTAAATTTAATCCGTATATGTTAATTAAGTAGAAATTATATTATTTATATGTTAGTTAACTACATATTTACAAGCTATTAACAAATACCAGTTATGTAAAATTACGATTATAATATTGTTGACATTAGTTTTGGTGCCTTAAACATCTACATTAATTTCTCTTCATATGGTAAATCAAATGTATTTAAATTATTATCGACGTTATGCATATTGGAATTTATACAAAGTGCACAAAAAATAACTAGGATTTTACAAAATAAACAATCATTAGTAAAATCAAACAATATTTTGTCAAAAATTTTATTAAATGTAATGGCATTTAGGAATCAGTATCAAACTATTTCACTTTTCAATAAAATATACCCAACAGGTGCTATTCCATAATTCTGTTTTTAGGTTTCAATACATCCTATTCCAGAAGCATTACCACATTATTAAAACCTTCAAGATTTTTCAAACTTCTTGCACATATCTGACAAAATATCGCCGTTATAAATGTTAAATTATCTAAATTGTAAAATAAGTTTACACTTTATGCATTGACGAAAAACTTGACACCCTGCAAGATACCCAGTAACATATTTTAATTTTAGTCGTTCATTTTTCATTTACAACAAGCCCATAATGTTATTGTCTAAGTTTTTAGTATTATACAAAATATAATTTACATAAAGAACATAAACAATTCACGTCACCTTATTTGAAATTAAATATGTACACGTTAATAAACAAAATTATTTTCATTCATTTATGTAGTCAATATAAAAGCAGCACACTATAAAAAATTAAGTAACGTTTTTTCATCATACGATAACCTATATTATATTGATATTATGATTATTGACTCAAAGTAATGATATTTAAAAATAAATATGTATTCAAATATGTTTACATTTTGTATTTTATTAATGCAAATATTGTGCTTAAATAAGATTAATAGCCTATTTGAAAACCTGAAAATTTTCAGTTTTTTTACATCAATATATGACCGATCTCTTCAACACAGCTATTCAGAGTATGTAGTGTTAATGATGGTCTTCACATAAATTAAATGATTACTATAAAGATAATTGATATTTATATTGAAAATCAATGATCTGTAACTAAATTTTTCCAATTTTTAGTCTATACAAAGAACGAAATTCTAAAGCCAATGGATTGGTGTATGAATTATATATCAAGTTAGCATTCATTCTAAGTATATATAAATCAATTTTTAGATTTTTTTTAAGGTTTACTGTTATTATTGTATCGTTGCATAATCTCAAGTTCTAATTTAAGGCATACTTCAATATACATTGGTGAAGGAAAAATGAAGACTTAAAAATAAATTTTAAAACTAACGAATATACAAATTACAATATAATTTTTAATAAACCACGTAATTTGCGTATCATAAATTAGTATAGATAAAAATATTGCCTGATTGTCAGAATTTTTCGAACAAAATCATTTTTAATTTTTCTGTTGTGTATACATTTCAATTATTTCCTCTCATTTACGCTAAGTATATTTGAAATAGAAAGTCTGGTTATATAAATATATTTAATTTATTGTAAATATGTTAATCATAAATGGTGTATTAAATATCTAAATTAGTATCCATTGCTTGTATTGAAGTCATATAAATAAAAAATTATCGTTGATTTTTTTTTTAAATATTATGTTTATATTGAAAATTTATTATATTAGGCAAACGATTATTTGATATAAACCAATCACAAGACATGATGGAATTGATATGCGATAGTAAATATACAAAAACTAGCCATCTCATATTTAAAATTGTAAAACATATGAGTACCTTAATTTATCATTATAATATATATATATTATTAATAAATAAAATACTTATACTGATTTAAATGAATCATTAATAATAAAAGAAAACAAAAATTTTGCCATTAATTCTTTCAACCCGTAATATTAAAATCCTTCCCAATTGTAATTATAAAATTATATATATAAATATATATATATATATATATATAATATATATATATATATATATATATAACTTTAATATTAACTTTAAATATACCTTTATTTTATAAATATGGTTTGTATAGGTTTTAAGATAATTTTTTTTATATGAACCTAATACAGGGAAAAAACGTAACTTTACTTCTGTAGTCATAAAAGACATACAATATGGTAATATATAGAATATTTCCAGGTTGGTTTGATAATACCGGTTTTAAAAGTAAGTAATTTTATTGTAAATAAACACAGTCATATGTTAATCAAAATGATATAATTATATTTGTAATCTTTTAAGATTTTCAAAGCTACTTATTTATACTTAGTCAAATGGCAACATTGCATAAATTATTTTTTTTTTTTTTTGATAGGTAGAGGTGATGCCATGAAAGCACTAACTTACGCATACTATGAATTAGGTTAAAAAAATATATTTAAATGTTTTCTTTGAAATATATATATTTTAATATAATTTGAAAATTAATATTCAGAAACAAAGAATTAAACTGGTAGTTATCATGAAAATAATATTATGAATAGATGTCATTATATACAGAATTAGAGTTAGCTTACACCCCTTAATCACATTGCATAACTGTTGAAAAAATGTATTTATATTATATTTTTTAGATATCAAATTTATAAGTTCAGAATTCATAAGTGGTATTTAAAATTATTTAAGTATTATCATCTAAAACATAATAATCGAGTTCAGAATTTTTACAAAAAAATGTTTGCTAAAACTCGACTTAAACTTGAAATAAAAAGTATTTTTTTGAAAAACATACATTTGTAAAGTAAAAAATGTCAAACTGATTTAATACACTAAGCATATGAATATCAATTCAACTAACATATTTCATTATATGAATAAGTCATTTGATAAATCAATATGAATAGTTAATCAACAAGAATAATTTTATATAGTTAATATCTCAAGAATATATGCACGTATAATACAGAATAAAAATAAATAAATATACATATCTATTTAGATGAATCGAGAATATATTATAATTACCTGCTTGACACATTTTTACCATTTGTTGGTATGTATCATAATTGAACACCAATATTACGAATATGAAAAACTGATTTTTACATTGTAATATGTAATATAAAAAAAATAATTACATAATCAGATAAATACCAATCGTTGACTTGTATTATATTTTATATTGTGGTTGATAGTAATAGTTTTATCATTTATTTTTCTAAAGACACTTAATTTATTTTTGAATCTCTCAAGTCTAATCGGATATAAATATGCTATTATTTTAAAGCAATACAATGTATAACAAAAATATTTTCAACTCACATAGATAATAGTATAAGGAAAGAACAATTAAATTATTTTATACTTTTATTTTTAATTGCTTACACATAATGTCTACACATAACGGAACGACCTACGAAAATTGGCGTCCGGAAAGCAAATAAGTTACAATTACATTAGTACCAACTACTGGCAAATGGAAATACTTATGATTTTAACATTTACATTAGAACCTTACAATAGTTAGAATATCTGCTATAGTGAGAACTATCTAATTTCATATTAATTATATTAAGTCAATGTTCTTTTTGTTATAGCTCATTCCAATACAGAAGGACCAAAACTTTATTGTCAAAATTATACAGGTCTAAACTTCACACTAATTAATATATTTATAAAACAAAAATAATAATAATAATTGATATTAATATATTTTCTTCTATAGCTAAACGTTGCATAAGTATGATTATTGACTACTAATTTTTTTAATTTTTTAGAATTTTTTTTTTATTATAGAAAATATGAAAGTCAAACTTGGTTATAAAAAATTAAATATAAATCCATAAATTATTTAATATTTTTTGTTTACAAGGTATGTTTTATTGAGAATTTTCAATGAATATTAGCTATATACAAAATGTATTTTCTATTTTTTATGAAACATTTTAATATATGTTGTTTTTATAGTTATCATATTTTAAGTACATCACGAATTATTTCTATTTATCGAAATTAATTTGTTTATGAACCATACATAAATCAATAATATTTATGAAAAACTAAAATGATTCGTCTATAATTTAAATTCCTACTAACTTTTCGTTACAAACTAAAATGTACAGAATTGATATAATTCTGGTCAAATAGGTATCCTTTATGTATTATGATACTTTTTTTTTTTAATCGGCCATACACCCACTGCCTTGAAAGTCTGTTAAGCAATACTTGAGACAGTGGGTCACTATCGTTTATTCAATAAAACAAACAATATTACACTGAGGTGGGTGACTAGACAATCCCTGGCCACTCCACCCCTTACAAAAGTATATATACAATTTTGCGTAATGCGCGCGTACGGGAGAGAACGTATGATCAGTGCCCCCCGCTCCTCCCCTTTCAAAGAACCTTATCTTAAGTAAGGACGGACCCTTATCGCTCCCCCTCTCCTATAGCGCCGCCATGAAACTATCCCCTGCAGAGACTACCTCTCGCGCTCGGCTTCCTCTTTTGCACCCATCACGGTCGATGCAAATTGGGCTACCACTTGTATTATGGTATCTAACCTAACCTAATCTATAATTGGTACATTAATATCAAATCACTCCTTAGATCAAATCACATGTGATGGATGGATGAATAGTTAGTAGAAACGTTTATAATCATAGTACATTTGTAATTTGTGTACTTATATATAACTATAATATATGTAATTGAATTTTTATTTGAGATAAACCTAACCTAGTGTCATGTCACAGTGTTATATCAAAAGCAATAAATTAAATACTTAAAATATTATTTTATCAATTAAATATAAACTAAATAAAAAACTATAAAAAAAATAAAACTATTGTTTTATGATTTACATTTGAATAATCGTTATTATGAGTTCAACAGAATAAATTACTATTTATTTTAAACTGTTCTATTATCTTTACCATGTAGAACGCTTCAATGGTAGAGAAGCATTCCATTTTGCGTATCTTAGACGTGAGTAATATAATAATGATATTTAACTATCATTTGACAAATAAATCAATAAATTGACAGTGAATTTATTGATTGAACCAATGTGATTTAGTTGGTTACTAATATAGCCACAGAAGCATTTTTTAACAAATTGATTTCCTAACACACGTATTGGAACATAATTGATTGATTTTAATTGATCAAATGATACGGTCACATACGATCCTAATCAGAGCAGAGACTGTTTTTAATTTCAGACTGTTCACTCCTTCCTCTGTTCCTACTTATTCGACACCACAAATATCAGTGCATTTTCTAATTGGTGAGTCTATGTGTTTGTTACCCGATCCATATGTATCCGACGTATCGGACAATACTTCAAAATATTGGCAACGAGTTAACTAACTAATCCTAATTTTTTGGAAACGTTGGAACTATTATTATTAGCTCAACTTTAGACCCGGAAATGTGACTCTAATAAAAGTCTTGCGTAAAGGTTGAGAATGAGATTTTAGTCAAAGGGGTCGGTTTTTCGCACAATGTCTTGGTTCATGAATCGAGTATTAAAAGGCCAGGCTGGTGACTATGATACCACTCGAGTAGGAACCATAATAATACGGAGGAAGAATTATTTTGCATAGTTCGTAAGCTAATTTACTTTGAGAGTTATGGTATATTTTCAAATCTTGAACATATTATCATAAAACGAGTTTGAATCTTAAATGAATGAGGTTTATGTGTTATCGTGTACTTTAAGGTACAAAACAATAATGTCATCTTACTTAAAACAAAATCATTTATATATATATATATATTAAAGAAAGAATTTTTTTTTTTATTTTCCTAGTCAGTTTGTATAATACAAAAGGCTTTAAAAAAAGTAATATATTTTCATCACAACAAACCCTTTATTGTATTGACATAACGATTATTGTTCTTGTAAAATAATATACAACTATTAAGAGGTATTCAATAGATTTTAATTTCTAACATTTTATTAATTAAAAACATTAAATACTAATATATGTGTAAATAATTGTCTAATTAAAAAGTATATAATTTTTCAGCTTTTTTACTAAAATATTTCGAGTATTTATATAATACTGTTGTTCAAGTATGTAGCGTAAATGACATTTAGAAACCAATTTAATAACTACTTCAAGAATATAAGATAATCAGTTTTATTACTTATGATCTCCTAATAAATTTGTCCTATTTTTAGTTTATATGAATCTAACCATATTTGCCAGTCCGTTGGAATGGTGTTTGAAACACCTTTATGGTTTGCATCAATTTTTAATATATATAATATTGAATAATATTAAATGCAATAAAAAAAATTTTGACACTACACAATCTCAAATTAAAATATTTTTTTAAATTTTTATACTCATTAGTTTTATTTAATTTATAAACAAAATTTCAGAGTAAAAATTAGAGCGTATGTCAAATGTTTATTCGTCATGGCAATTAGAATCGCTGAAAATATAGTTTGAAATCTATAAATATAAAAATAATAATTTAAAAAAATAATACTCCAATATATACGTGTAATAAATAAGCAGAAAAAATTATTTACTTATAATAATATATAAAGATCATATTATATTATTTTTTCTTCAAGTTAAATATACCCTTCAACTATTTCACTTGATTTACACTAAATAAAATTTAATGTGAACGACCGATTTTTCGAATATATCGAATTCACAACTACTTTGTAAACCATAAATGGTAGAATAAATTTCTACAATTTTAATTATTGCCTAAATTATGTCCGAGTGTGACACTTGAACTACAGTCATATTATTTTAGGTTCATCATTTGTATAATAAAAATTAATTTCATTATTAATAATTATTTTTCTAGATTATTTTGATATCAATGTACAAACAGATAAGATAAAAACTTGTGATGGTAATTATACAGATAACATAATACAATATACATATTTAACAACTCTAAAATGTTTAACTGTGTACAATAATATATACATATATAATATTTGAGAGAGAGGGTAACAGTTAAGAATAAATAGCCAAAACTAATTTCCTAAAACTAATAATGATCAGAATATGACGAACATTTTGTCATTGGTTAGGTTCAACCCATAACATAAGAAATAAAGATCCAACCCAAATGAAATAATCTCATACCCAAATGCAGTGGCGTATCCAGGGGAGTTAAGGAGTTGTAACCCCTCCCCCACACAAAAAAAAATTGTTGCTAAATAGTCAAATAATATTATTAATAACGAATATGTGCAAATAAAATAAAATAAATATTACAAATTTACAAGTTATAATTAGTAATATTAAATATGTATTATTGACTATTATAATTATCCAATAAAATCATTTTCAGATAATAAAAGTTGTTTTTCATTACCCGTTTAGATTAAATTTAAAATCGGTCGCGCGGCGCCCGGCGATAAACATAATACGTTAAAAATAGAACTATTATCTCCTAATGTATTTTTAGTACATTTTTGAACTTCGATGGCATTTTTCATAACAGTGTTGAAATATCAATAATATCAGTCTGCAGTGATTACATGGAACGCAGAATTTTTTTATTTATTATAATTTATTTAACTCTCCCCCCTCTCCCACCATCACAAAACAAAAAAATGGATACGTCACTGTCCAAATGTGATAAATTATAAACATTAACAACAATTATTATACGACATCAATACGTGACATAAATTATAGTTTTCTAAAGCAATAAAATTAATTTACAATATTCTATATAAACTTATTTTATCAATAATATTATTTCATAGATTTCTTCAAAACAGCAGGTTTTAACAGTAAGGTCTTTTATTGTAAATGAATACTGTACTATGATAATTGAAAAGATAATGATAAATGTATGATATTTTTTTGATTTTAAAATCTACATATCTATTTTCATTCTAAATTTATATTTAATGGAAATATTGTATAAACATTGTATAAATTTTTAATTATTAATTTTATTCAGTTATCGATGATGCCAAGACAGCACTGACATATGCATATTATAATATAAGTAAGTAAATTTAATTTAATTATTTTCATAAACACTATATTTTTTTTTTTTTTTTTTTAATATTTATTCCTTAATAAATTATTATTATAAAACAGTTTGAAAAAAAAAACAATACATGACTATTTGAGATATAAATAGTAGTGGCATTCAGTAAACGTAAATTTTTTTAACTGAAATTAAAATCTCCGTCTTATTTTACATGTCATATAATAATATCACCGTTTCCCAATTTAGAAATTAAAATTTGTCGTTTAAGAATGAAATGAATCAAACATATATCAATGAAACTAATATAAATGTAGATTAGAGTGATATTCAAATAATTCTTTTTTTTGTTTAATCATATATAAAATTGAGCGTTTTATTATGAAACTAATACTAAGAATAAAAGAAGTCATAAATATTTAGTGATAGTTTTTTTCAGTAACCTCATTGTATACCAAACTAACAGAACATTATACACATTCAAATATATAATTTTATTTTTTCTTCATAACAATGAAGTTGCTACAAAGTGCATTAATGGTACGTATATTTTTTAAATATTTTCGTCTGAAAAACAATAATTCTGATCCCGAATGTTACAACAAATTACTTTTTGACAAATGAATTTCAGGTTGAAAGTATTTTATTAAATTTTTTTTACATATATTTTACATTATTGTTAATGGAGTAAATAAGTAAAACACTGATAATAATAACAATAATAATAATAAATAAAAATTTAATAATAATAATAAAAATTAAGTTTTTAAATTTTTTTAAAAATATTTTACATTATTTAGTATGAAGTAAATAAGTAAAAGACTGATAAAAATAAAAATAATAACCAACTGATCCTTAAATTTGATAAGAACGTAAATCATATATGGATTAAGTATATTTATTTTGATTTGACGTACAACATAAGCTAATTGAATTTCGAAAAATGACATATTTCATTACAAGAAATATGCTAATCTAATTTGACAAATGTAGAGTAATATTATGGATAAATTATCTGAAATATGTAGTTTTAAGTAGGTACAGTTATATTAATATATATAATACCGTGCAATTATATAATAAATATTTGTTTACGCTCGTAATCAATTTAATTGTAAAAATAAAACCGAAAATAATTAAGTTATCGTTATTCTGTAAATAATCTCTGTATCATTGTTATTGTATATTTTATTATCTATTTTACACATATTTGTTGACCATATATGTGCATAAACTTATTTAACTTGTAAAAATAACTAGGTCCCGACCATATATAAGGAGAGTCGGGATACTAACATTTTGATAGTCTTCAACATTCTCTCGTTGTGCTTGGACGCTGTTCCAAGACCCACACAGGGCAGACTTAGTCAGGTTTCAACACACCGAGGAACCATATTTATAATCATTACAGTATTAATATATGTCACATATTTTATCGTACACGGTGTTTTTATTTCTTTTCTTTTTTTTTCGTAAAATCTCTTTTTTCTTAGTGATCGTTGACATTACGTTTTTTCACACAAGGACTTGATCGCTCCCATTAGGCAGAATCATCCATGAATACTTGTGATTACCTACATTCATTACGCACGTAAGGAAAGCAAATAGTCGGATATTCTCCTAGTGAAGATCGTCAGTGGGGACGTGGTGTCAACATCGTTGTGAAACTAGAATCTTAGTTTGATTTCTCACGTTTTAATATTTAACATTATTGTCGTTCGGGTAGTAATTCACTTTTGATATCATAAATTTTATGAGTCTTTGGTCGTCTTGTAGTAACTCGCTAATTATCAGACATATATACTAATAATTATATTATACAATGTTTATGACGACAAAAGGAATAAAACATTTTTATTCGCATATTTATTTAGACTTGTCGAGTGGATATTATAGTTACATGATTAATAAATTTCTACTACACGTTGGTATGTACCATTATAATTTTGATTTAGATATCATGTTAAAAATACAATTACATACGTTTTGTATATTATTGACTATTATCAAACATCATTTATACCATATCGAGTTTAAGACTGGCTCTTTTAACCTCATAATTCATAGTTAATAATTTACTTTGATAAATAATAGTGTTCATTGGGTTTTTGTTAGATTTGTCCAATGTGCTAGGTCCAGATCAGTATTGTAAACAGTTCTCCTTATTACCGGAAATTACATCTGCCGATGGTCAAAGTAACAATGCTTTATTTACCCAATTCTCCAATGACCAATCACAAATATTTAATGATAAATAATACATCGAAGATGTTTCATTTTTCCAATAAACATATAGTATAAATATTAAGAACTATGTATATCAATATAAAATAATATGTTCGATAAAATATTTTTATATACACAACGTCACGTTTGATTTAACAAATAAATAACTGTGATTTTGTAAAAAAAATTTACTATTGTTTTGAAAGAAAGTTGTAATATTACACTACACATTTTGCTACGTACATTAATGGATTTTCTGTTACTCCCTCACAAATCACTGTATTCATTTTTAAACTTCATCACAAAATTTCATTTTTACACAAAATTATTATTTCATAGCAATGTTAAAAAATAATATCAAAAACATTTTTCTACTCAGAACGGCCACAATTAGACCATTATTCAATATTGACTATTACCCGACATCATAATTACTGTATGCAGTTATGGATTTTTCTCCCTACATAAGTCTATTATAATCGATCTATACTCTGGTAAATTGTAGTGATATTAATTGATTTTTTTTTTTTAGAATATTCCAGTGCACAATATCCGGAACAATATTTGTATTCCAACCGATCATCGGGTTTTACATCTGCTGAAGTTCATAATCTCGAAATCGACAACCAGATTGGCGTCTAATACCTCCGGCACCAATAATGACCCAAACTACAAGCCCAATGTTTAAGATCGTATACTTTCATATTTATAATCAATGCATTTTAGTCGGCTATGTACATTTTCACGCTCATCATATTTTGTACCAGTATTAAATTTGTTTTTTCTGAAACAGTATTATTAAATGCTTAATAACATCATAATTGATAATAATGATAATCTAATATATCTATTTAAAATGCACGATTTAAGACAATATAGTATTTAAGGTTTAATTTTTCGGATGATAATTGCTCTTACTTGGTGAATATAATTCGCTTGATATTTATTGTCGCTTGTGAATGTGATAATTTTTTTTTTATTATTATTCTCCGTACAAATGAGGTTTCGGAATGACGACCTTCCGAATCACGTTTGGCCAACTCGCATAAGGACGGGTCGCAACCCGCGACCGAATTCCGAGGACCACGGTGCACAGGATTTTATGTTTGCTCGAGATCACGATGTGCATACTCGATTGAATCGTCCGATAACACTCGATTTGGTCGTACGTAGATACAATACATCTTTTGAAATTAATGAGATAAATAACACCTATTTCACACGCACTCGGAACGACGGACCGGCAGTAATATAATTATTATGACAATAATATTTGGTATACAACCAGTGGCGGCTGGTGGGTGTTGTGAACAGTGAGGCAAACCTTTTATATGTGTTAAGAAGATGAAACAAATTTCGTTATTGCATCGGATAAATAAATATGAAGCAACCTACCTAATAGCAACATTAATATGGTATTTCTTACTAAATATTGTACACAATTATATAATTAAAAGTCATTGATAGGCGCCTATAATACAATATTTGAAAAAATCGTACAAAATATAAAAAATAATAATAGGAATAATAATTATAAAATACATATAATAATTATTATGTTGCGGATATCATATAAGTGAATTACTTAATTAAAGATTTTAGAGTTTTGTTATTACTATAAATTTGAAAACAACGATGAATCATTGCACATGATAAAATGAATAGAACAAAAAATGTGTGTAATTTACAAGAAATAAAAACAATGTTTATCATAGGTAGTTTAAAACTTTAATATAATATGTAATTAGGAAAACACATCATATGCTAATATTGGTAATGATTGAATAATAATATGTTGTATTATTAACAAATCTTAAAAAATGTAAAACGTAATGCAAGTGGCATAATAGGAATAACAATATAATATAACACATATAACAACTTTTGTTTTATTAATTTTAAACATTGAAAAAAAAGAATTCTATATTAATTAATTGTGTAATAATATAATACTATATAATTCATTATACTGAATTGGTTTACTTTTTATAAATTAAATCTATCCTTCTGTCTTTTAGTAATGAAAATGTATTATTTTGTCATAAAATTGCTGTTTATCATTTAATATATGAAAGTTAATTCCTTTTCGGTCGACCATCATAACACTGGGCTACTAACTTTTACCAAAAGTCATATGGTTCTAATATTGCAGTTAACAAATTAAAAAGAAATTCTGCTGTTTTAGTACTACTTACATAAAGCCTATTAGCTATTTAGCCTAAAAAAAGTTTTTTCTTCAATTCCCCTGTTTTTTACATATCGTAAGGTAATTGCACATTGTGACTTTTCAACTACCATCATCAGATAAAACAGCAATAAAAAATAATACATATAATTTATATCTGATTTAATTTCATCTAATATATATTTATATATACAATGAATGACTTCATTTTGAATCGTGTTTGAATGTCCAGTGAAAACATTATTCACATTATTATAATGTGAAAATAATTCTTCGTTGTGTTGAATAACTAAATTAAAAACTTCACGAAAATTACTTTTATTTATTGAAGTTGAACTCTCATCATGTATCCTAAAAGCCTATCTCTTGTTCCCCTAAGAGTAATACCACATCGATTATTTTCGACAGCTCCAATCTATTTTTCCTTACATTCTCATTGTAAACAGTTTTACACAAACGAGCACCATCATTTAAAGCATCAACAATAGTATCTTTATTTATTTCTAAACAAACTAATTCTAAACAGTTATTTATATGATCTTTTAATGCTTCATGCATTTTCACACTTCTAGAAAGATTTTTTAAAATCAAAATATCCATCACTTACCCAAACATTTTTAATTTTACCCAAAAGAATACAAGGCCGACAAAACAGTCGCTGTTTATAAAAACTACCAAACAATCACTTATGAGAGTCATACCACGAAACTTTAAACGAACGAAAACTAACTTTAAAATCTTTATTTTTATTTCCACTAGTTAAATTTAATATTATTGTAGGACGTCCATCACACAAAATTTTTTAATTTCACTTGAAAATGGTGTTTGTAATAACGACGTAATAATATCATGTTACATATTTAAATAATTATAATAAAACATAAATGAAAACGTGAAAATTAATTTTTTTTCAAATTATTTTAGTACTTATAGTAGTTTTAAATTTTATCAAATTGTTAAGAAGTTCGATTTTTCAACACGGATATATATAATAATAATAATATATATAATACGGGCACCCATACAGCCTCATGTATGTTCACAAACGTGGATTATGATAAAAGATTAAATAACAACATGTTTAGCGACGAGCATTCTAATCAATTTCTTTTCTCGTCCAACATACATTTTTCGTACTGACGACGTTCTCGACGTATTGTTTGTCGCACACACGATTTCCGGACAAGTGACCCCCACTCCGATAACATTATCCGAGTTCGATTTCCCGCGTTTCTCGTTGTGATAAAGGACGTTTGCAACATATGCACGTATCAGATCGCGTCGACGCGACAGTGACACAAAAAATGCGGAATTGAACGCTTTCGTGAGGAAATCGATCGCCCGAGGTTTACTCGGCGGCGACAACCGCGTAAGAAACGACTTCGACGGACGCGCGCCAGATTCGAATGATAACGGACGACAATCGCTAATCGCCGCCGCCGCCGACCGCGTCGTTTCTTGTTTAGATATCAGTCGCGGTGTTTTCTTTATTTTTCGGTAAACTTCCGACAGTGAATCGACTACAGCCAACACTCACGTGCGCCGTCCGAACGACTGTATCAGTGAGTATAACGTTTCGGCACAACGAACATAAAACGTAGAACGTTGACAAACGACAATCTTGGTATACCGTTCCCTCACAGACTGGTATTCGAGTAATTGTTCGTTCGCGCGTCTCCGGTACGCCGTTATTCGGTAGACGCGTACGGACCACTCGAAGCCAAAACCGTCGCTTCGGCTCATCGTAAAACGCGTATTGCAAATCGTTAGTCGAATACGAGTTATTGCTACGGATTTTATTGTTTTGGTCTCGTCCGTGTGATGTAAAGAATTTTCTTTTTTTTCACGCTCAAATATCTATCACCTATAGATGTTTAATGACTATATAAAACACTTGTAATCTTGAACGGCACAATGGATGTTTTTATTTAATTTCGGATCTTGTATGCGCATGCATATTGAAATTGTATTATTTTGTTTTTAATCATTTGATTTCAGCACAACATGTCGGACGTTGAAAATTTCAATGACATTATAATAGAAGAAAAACTTGAATCACCATCAAGTTTTTATTCCCATTCACTCCTTATGGGATTCAACATGATTTCATGACTACACTTTATTCTGCTTTGGAGAACAAGAAATTAGGAATTTTCGAAAGCCCTACCGGAACTGTAAGTCACAATTAGAGTCACAAGTTGACAATTATGCTAAATTGTCTAGTAGTTATACATAATAAAACACTCGTGCAATAGTAAATATGTAAAAACCAGATTTACATGCTCTTTTAATGCTTTGTATATAATATAATGTTTGAATAAAATAACAATTTAACAATTTAATAATTAAATACACAAATAATTAGCAAAAGTTTTATCTTAAACAGAAATATTTCTTTTTTTAGTATTATAAATATTTCTCTACTAAAATAATAATGAAAATAGTTATAAATTCACAGTCATTTTATACATTAAATAATTAAATTGTATGCCTTTTATAAACAATTAATATTTTTGGGTCTTTTAAAAATGTGTAAAATAAATAAAAAATAATTTTTTTATATTTTAATATTTCATAATGTATTAATTGTGTAGGTATTTTTTTAATGATTTTAATATTATTTTTCATTAGGGTAAGACATTAAGTATTATATGTGGAGCTGTATGTTGGTTACTCGATCATGAAAAAAGAGAGTTAAACCAATTAAAAACAACAATAGAATCACTTACTAATAAAAATGAAGGATTTGAAGACAATGATGACTGGATTGTCGAACAGGCCAAATTAGCGGAAAAACAACGCAAAGTACATGAATTAAATCTAATGATTAAATCGATTGAAAATTTTAATAATAATATTGAACAAATAAAAAAGGTATTAAATATTAAAATTAAAATGTATTAATGTGTTTTCCTTGTATATTACTATTTATAATCTACTATATTATATTTTTATTTATTATAATCATAATAATAATATTATTATTTTCAGAAAAATGAGCTTAAAAATGTGAATGCCACTTCGTCAGTAAATGTTTTGCTTCAAAAAAATATAACTGACATAGACAAATTAGCCGAACAAAGTTTCTTTAATGAAGATACAGAATTTTTACTAGAAGAATATGACAATAAATTATCACCTGAAGATGATTTTAAAGAAACATCAGATGAAACATTGCAATTTGAAGGTGTTAAAGTATGAAATTTTGTATATCTATTTTAAAATAAACATTAAACATGTATTATATGTAAATAATAAATACTGATATATAAAATAGATCTTAATGCAAATCTGTATACATATTACACACCATATACATTTAAAAATTATAATATAGTTTTTTTTTACATTTTATAGATTTTTTTTTGTAGTCGCACACATTCTCAATTAACACAATTTGTATCTGAAATGAAAAAGAGTCCGTATTCAAAAACTCGTGTTGTTTCATTAGCTTCACGTCAAAACTATTGCATAAATAAAACAGTACAAAATTTAAAAAGTATTACATTAATGAATGAAAGGTAGTTTTTTAAAAATGTTATTTAATATTTCTAACATAGAATAATTTACTATATATTTCTTTAATCCTTATTTTAACACTATAATTTATAAACAGTTTAATGTTTTAATATATATTATTAAGATTTTTATGACTTTGCACACAGATGTTTAGAAATGGGAAAATTAAAACCTAATCAGAAACCTACCAAAGTGTGTTCAACTGGTTCAGTGGTCAAGAAAAAAAAATCCGACTCTGTATCAAAATGTGTATATAATGATAAAGATAAAATTCAATCACTGGCTGATGAAGTAATCACAGAAATAAGAGATGTAGAACAATTAAGGAATAGAGGCGACCAATTATCTACTTGTCCATATTATGCCAGTAGAGAATCAGTAAAACATTCTCAGGTGATGTGATAACTAATAAGTATTTTATGATATTGTTAATTTAATATATATTTGCTTATTTTGTTTGTTGTATTTGTAGATTGTAGTTTTACCATATAATACATTATTACATAAAAGTACTAGAGAAGCAAGCGGTATTCATCTTGAGGGTAATATATTCATTATTGATGAAGCTCATAATTTATTGGATACTATTGGTCACATACACAGCTGTCAGATAAATGGTCAACAGGTATATCAATAATATGTAATAATTAACATTAAATGGTTTATTAAAACACATTTTCTTTCTCTTTTTAATTATTGTATTTCTGAACAATTTATAAAAGAATATTAATGCATTATTGATAAGATCATTTATAGTACTATAATTATATATATATTTATTTATTTAAATATATATATGTACTTGAATATACAAAAAACCAATGAGTATTACGTTGGTTAAAGAAAAAAGAAAATATAAAAGTTGTTATTAATGTGTGTTTATTACTACTGGTTTTGACAAAATTTCATCATCAGGTTAATATAAATGAAATACAACCAATAATTAGTAATATAATAATAATTAATTGACAGTTATAAATTATTATTAATATTTAGTTTTAAATTTAATGTTGTGTATTTAATTTTTGGAAATATATATTGTATTATATAATTATTAATTTCAGTTGACCCATAGTTATAGCCAGTTGATTCAGTACAAGAGCAAGTTTGAGTTAAGATTCAGTGCTAGTAATCTGCTACACTTAAATCAATTAATTTTTGTTATTGGGAAGCTTATTATTATGCTGGGTAATGCTTTATTTAACAAATTATACAATTTTAGCTTAACACTTTTGATATTAATGTGTTATAGGCGGCACTCCTGGTGTTAGTCATGCAGAAGCTAGTAGAATTGATTCAAAAATTTATACTCTTGAAGATTTTGTACATCAAGCTGAAATTGATCATTTAAATATGTTCAAACTTCGTTGACTTTTTCAAAAAAAGCAAAATCGGTCAAAAAGTAAATATATATATTATTTAATACATTAAAAAACATTAAAATTAGTATTATTTTTGTTTGTTTTTTAGATTCAAGGTTATTCAGAAAAATATATGCCTTCAATAACATTACAGTCAAATAAACCAAAACTAAGCAATTTACAAACGTTTCTTAAAAGTATTGAAACTAAAAACAAAAAAGTTAAAACACCTAAAGAAGGTTGGCATTAATGCAATATATTAGCATGCTAAAATAATAAAATATTTAATTTGTAGATTTTTTTATAAAAAAAAAAAAAAAAAATGACTTTAGATGAAAATGAATCAACTGTACCACAAACTACAGATACAATTAGTAACAACCCTCTTTCACCGGTGATGGCATTTATTGATTCTCTAACAAATCACTGTGAAGATGGACGTATTGTTTGTAGTAAACAATTGTTAGTTGGCAAAGGTGTATTAAAATTTTTACTTCTCAATCCTGCAGTCCATTTCAAAGAGATTGTTGATAAAGCCCGGTGAGTCATGGGGAAAAAAACATTTTTTTTTTTCGTTTTATATTTTATAATTACATGTTTACATTTATTTTTCTGTGCTTTTGTTAGTAATTTTTAACTATAACGATTTAAAAATCATTGATATATTAGATCAGTAATTGTATCAGGCGGTACGATGGAACCCATATCTGAATTTAAAGACCAACTCTTCAATGCCAGTGACAACAACTCCAATAGAATTGTGCATTTTAGTTGTGGTCATGTTGTACCATCTGATAATATATTGCCATTGATCATGTGCTCTGGACCGACTGGAAAACAATTGGAATTTTCTTACCAAGAGAGATCCACAACTAAAATGGTAGAGTTATTCGGTTTAATGTGCACATAAAATTAATTGTTTAACCACTATATACAAATAAAATGTGGTTACAGCTCAACGAAATCGGTTCATTGCTGGAAAATGTATGCCGCATTGTACCTGCTGGGATCGTATGTTTTTTCCCTTCTTACGATTACGAACAGCTTGTCTACCAGCATTTGGAGAAGAATAAAGTTATTAACCGATTGTCGGAAAGAAAGAAGGTAAATGTAAATAATAAAATGTAGCACTGTTTTATACCTTTTATATACATCATTTTACACAATTAGCATGCATTAAATTAAATGTCATTGAGGTGAAAACCAAATTAAATATTTTACATGTTATCAATTAAGATTTTCAGAGAACCAAAATCTACTAATCAAGTGGACGAAGTGTTGAAAAACTACTCTAAAACCATAACAGTGTCATCGTCCTCAGATTCTAAAGTAACTGGAGCGTTATTATTCAGTGTTATTGGTAATATTTATTTTTGTACAAATAAAATAGTACGTTTTACTATCTAAAATATTATTAATTGTAGGTGGTAAATTAAGCGAAGGTCTGAATTTCAGTGATGACTTGGGACGTTGTGTTATTGTCATTGGTCTACCGTATCCGAATATAAAGTCACCTGAATTAAAAGAGAAAATGAACTACCTAAACAATCACATGGTATGAATTAGATTTGAATTTGAAATCTTGGAGTAAAGAGGCTTAATTAAAAATTCATGATTTAGGGTCAAGGTGCGGGTCAAAAACATTATGAAAACCTATGCATGAAAGCCATAAACCAATCGATTGGTAGGTCTGTACGTCATCAACAAGACTATGCGTCGGTATTACTTGTAGATCATCGTTACCAAAGAGATAATGTCCGCAATGCTCTACCTAAATGGTTGCAAACTTCTTTACAAGTACACAGCAAGTTTGGATCAGCATTTTCTCAATTAAATAAGGTATACTTTTGTGTAAACATATGAATGAATTATTATACAAATACTTATTATGACATGTATATTTTGGTTTTTATTATCACTTAACTTATTAAATTAGATTTCCAACAGATCTTTCTTAAAGAAAATCAAATTAAAATAAATTTTAAAAAGTGTAAACATTTTCAACTTTTATCAATAAATTTATTCCATTATTCTTTTAGTTGTCATTTACAAAATTATATCATTTATCAAAATTATGTCATACTGTTAAATTAATATATTATATATAATTGCTAATTGATATTTTTATTTTATTTTTAGTTTTTTGCTTCAAAAAAGAAACTGAAACATTGATTTTATTAAGAAATATATTTTTCAGTAAAAAATACTACAATATCTATTTAAATAATATTTCTTTTTTAATATATTATATTTTTAGGTATTTTTTTTTTTTTATTTACTTTTATTATATTTTGTACTATAAAATTACTATATTTTTTTTAGATAAATGAAAGAAAAACAATTGACCTTCATTTAATTATGTGTTTTCTTGATTGTGAACAAATTAAAATCAATTGCTTTTCAAAGGAATGATGAAATTTTTTTTTATTCATATTTATATGTAATGTATTACAATAATTTTTTTAGACATCAACTTTTAAAAGATAAAAATTGTACCTTGTCAATAATTTTAAAGTGTACAAATTATTTCTGTATTTTTACCAATTTAAATAAATATACAGAAGTTGAAAATATTGTAAATGGTCAATGGCTCATTTTGTAAACACATGATTTTATTTAATGTAAACATTTCATGTTGTATTATAAAATATTTTTATGGACATTTATTATACACATTATGTTTACTATAATAAACATATATTTTTTATATATAAATAATATTATGTAAAACTAATTACAGCTTTAATCAACATTCTAAAACATACACAAGAAGTTATCAGTAAAACATTTTTTTTAATTGCTCATCAATTATTTAAATAACTACCAACAAAATGTAAATAAAATACTGATTTTATGATCATTTCTTAATTTGTAAAAATAGTGTAGTAATATTTCTTTTACTATTATCAGATTTTTTTAAAAATTGTATTTAATGATTTTTCATATTTATGCATTTAAATTGAATATAATACAATATAAACATACTTATCTAAATAATGAACCCCATCTATATAAATTTTATCTTTAATCTTTTTGGTTATATAATATTAAAATTTATTATATAAATGTTGAACTTACCTATATAAAGAAATATTACATTTATTATACATACTTAAATCATATAAAGTATTATTACCATAATTATCCATATAATATAATTGTATCATAAAAAAATATACACAAATTATTAATAGAAGCCTGGACTGAATTGTGGTCTTGGTTTTTTTTGGCTTATCATCTTTGTTTCTACATTTTATGGCAAATTTCAGCAGGGACACATAATTTTGAATACTTAATGTCATTTTTTGTAAATTATTATTTAAATACTATACATTGACAAACAAGGCACCACTTGAATTAAAATACTTTATGAACATACACAAATTATTTAATTAACATCAAAAAACAAGCTAATACACTTAATTTTTTAATGGTCATCCCCATAAACAATCTATTGTTTCAGGTTCATGTAATGATTTAAGAATAAACTTTTCAGTTTAAAATTTTCAATGTAGCCTCAGTTAACACAAGCTTTAGGTATATGATGTCCCAAAAAAGGAAAATGCAAGTAACCTTTAGTGAACTTTTAACACAAAATAAATGAACAACTTACACACACATATATAATATAATATACTTGTATTTTAATAATTTATTATTCATGTTTAGTATTATTTTGCCAAGTGTACAACAAAAAATTTTTATTTTCAATATCACTATATACTATATATAAACATTTAAAAAAAAATGTTAGTTGTCAGTAAACATAATAATTATTTATATAGTAATATCCATTATATATTTATAAACAATTAAAAATCAAATAAAAATATATAGGTTTATCAATACCTAATTATACAAATTATTTATATACTAGTATTAGGCTGATATATGTTTCGAATTTCTGTTTTTAACTTAATATGATTTAATTGTTATTTTAAGCTTCTATGTAAATTTTAATAGTTAACTAATAAAATAATAATTAAATAATGTTAATAGTATAATTAATAAATTTCTATTAATTAAAATATATATATTTAATTGAAAATGTTATGAAATATTTAAAAATTTAAACATATTTGGTCAAGTATATAATAATTTATTAAACGAAACATGAAATGATTAGTATGCATGGTTGTTTTTTGTATGCTAGATAAATTATTTATATTAATTTCATATGAACTTCTATCAAACTTATATATTGTAAGATTTAGTACCCTTTCATCATAGTTTACTTGACACCGAAATCATAAGACTTAAGTAATCCATAAAAAAGACATTTACTCACAAAAAGGTCACTATTTATAAAGTATGTACAGTAGATGCTGCTTATTGGACTCACAGTTAATCGATCTATTCCCCTATTGGACTCAAACAGTCCCAATTAGTCTCAAACTGATCCCAATTAACACATATATCACACATACCTAAGGAATCCTCAGTGACAAAAAAAAACACATATTAACACAAGGCAAAAAAATTGTCTATCAGACTAACTGCACTGGTCAATGGAGTCAATTACATTGTACATAATTGGATAAATAATAAAAATACAAAAAATGTACAGTAGCTTTGTGGGATGACAGCTTATTTTTACTTTGGGCGTAGTGATTAGCATTGTGCTGCATCAATGTATTTTAATTTTATTAGTGAAAATGGTTTTTGTGTCATGAGGAGGATTTGAGTTTAGAAGAAAAATTAGACTTACTTAAAAAATATAACGACCTGCCTCAAATGAACTAGTAAGAAGCAGCTTGTAGGTTGAACATATCTTAAAGTTTACTCGGTAGGATGCTGAAAAGTCAACAAGAAATCGAAAATGCATCACTGGTAAATGAGAGTTCAAGGAATTGTATAAGAAAAAGGTTAGAATTACAGATATATGTACACATATATGAAATATATATTTTGTATTTTAGGTCCTTTGCCTAAATTGACTCATTCAGTTAATACACTCAAATGCTCAGGTTCCTAAGTGGGTTCAATAAGCTATTGTAGTTTGTTTCTATTTGTTAACATATATCTACTACCTAGTTTAACACATCTGATCAGATACACTGTAAGAGTACAAAGTCATTGATTATTTATATGAGTAGTAATCTAATATGAACATAAATTGATAAATAAAATTAATAGTAATCAAATTACAACGTTGATAAACCAGTCGTGTATTCGGATTATATATGTGAAAGCCAAGTGTTATGGAATGACTGAAGACGGTATCTTGATATTATTTGCTTATGCGTATCGTCATATCTCATGCTCACCTAAGTACAAACTTCAGTAACAAGAAATCGGACGACATACCCGAACATGAATAACCGTGAGTAAGGGTTTCAATTAACTATTTTAATAATACGAAAAAACGAAAATCTATTAAATTGTTAAACCCAACTGTTTTGTTTACATGTAACTAAATATATATATGTATATTTATACATTATTACATATATTTCGCGTCGATTTATATTCGATTTATAAAGGCAAACGATTGAAATGCGAGAACAAAATAAAAATTAACTAAAAACCACGAAAATACCAAACAAAACAAACGAGAATCTTTATCAGCAACTTTGATTATAGACATCTTAGATAGAGCGATAACAGAATAAGAGATTAAAAAAAAAGAGAGATTTTTTGTTTGTTTGTAACGTCTTTGGCCGGTACCGGTTTACTCTCTCTCTCAGTCCGTAACACACGGTTGTGTCTCTATCGCACGTCATAAACGATAACGGTGGTTGGACGCGATTTTCGCGCCAAAAACACATCGTATCTACATTTACGTACGTAATCTCAATCTCGTCGTTACGCGTTCAGTACACGCCGTTTGCTTCTCGCGCGGGCCCGTCTCGTCTGCGACGTATAGCCCGTACCGTTGTACACTAGCCGCCGAATTTCCCGCCGGTTCCGTTTATTTTTGGATTCGTTTACGTCGGGATACTTTAAGTTACGGCACACGTTCGGCCGACCATTTCCGTTTTACGCCGCGTCTCGCCCGCGATTCCGTCGGTTTTACCGTTCTCGGGCTTTCCGCGACAACCGTGTGCGTTCACAGAACCGGCCGTTTGTATCGCTTGGATTTGTTCGTTAAACAATGGCCGTGAAAATAACGAGTCCGTCCAAGAACGGACCGAGGATGTCCGAGTACGAACGTTCCGTGTTGGAGAACATCAGGAACATACGATTAGAGGTCTGTTCATTAATTTATCCGCGGGTATTCACTGTCCGTACATCGGAGTCGCTGAACGTTACGTTACTCCTCGAGAATTAATCCCCGGAATTTTACTACCCGAGATTCACCAGACGTTTTACATTCGCATGCAATTTTGTTAACCGATACATTTGTCTGTTTTATTTCGTCAGTTTCGTTGTATATTAATTTGTTTACATCAATAGACAATATTCATGAGAGGCATAGGCATTATAATTCAATCGTTCGTTTTTCTAGTGGATTTGGACGAAGAACTGTGAAAACACCCAACGTTTTGTACGTCTTGCTTATTAGAGAATATCACTGTTAATAAAATATATTCGAGGAGATAAAAACATCTTTGATTAATCAATTCGAATAATCATTTGTGTCTGAGTACGCATACGATACTCTGGCACCTAGGTAGGACTTATTAAAACAAAATATTGAGAAGATAAAATATTTTTAAAATTATTTAGCATACTTGACAGTTTAAAATATTCACAATATATGAATATGAAGTTTTAGATTATTTTTAAAGTACACATACATACCTGATACTTATTGGAAAGATACCTACTAATTTACACCTCATATTTTTGTCTAATATATTGAGATATAATGTGTACAATGCATCGGGAGTGACAATTATTTGCCAGCAATTCAGCAATAAAAAGTAAATTTTTAACGTTGGAACAATTTATCCATTTTTCTAAATTCAGTGTAAATTTTTTATTTTATATTTTCAATTTGTAATACTTTTTATTTTTTACCTATGTACTATGTTAAAGTATTAAGTTTTTATTGTAACAACTGGCAATTATTTTAAATATAATGATATATGTTATAAATCATAATTAATAATAATATAATAAACGTATATACCATTAAATAATTATAATAATTAATATTTAAATATGTCCAAGGATTAGAAGTCTTTGAAAATAAAATTCTGGTGATCATCTCTTGTAAAATCCATACCTACATTTTTCATTTTCAAGTAGTTGTTTTAAAATTATACTCATTGTCTGTTTACCAAGTACTCCGAGATATTTGAAAGTGTAAAAAATTCTGCTGATGAGTTAGCAAAGTCCACTAAGAGTTCTACAGTGGGCAGTAGCAGATCTAATGAAAAGGATGGTCTACAAAATTCCCAACATTCGAAACAAGTGAAAAATCGACCGTCTCCTGGCATTAAATATGTAAGACGTTCAGCTCGGCTCAGAGTAGAAACAAAGTAAGAACAATATGTGTATTAAGTTATCATAGTTATCATGTGTTACATATCAGATGTAATAATTTCAACTGAAATATACACTGGAAAAAATATAAATAATTTAAAAATAAATATAAAATCATAACATTTAAAAATGTATACAAATAAATAGTATTATATTTAACTTGCATCAATTTTATTAAAAAACTATTTACATTCAGTAATAATTAATTATTTAATTCATTTTTAAACATGATTGTCTATAAGCACTGTCTAAATTGATACATAGATATAATATTAAATTATATAGTTTAGTATTTACAGGTATCATGTTCTATTTGCCATTTTAATCTTTGTTAAATATTTCTATATTTTTATATTTCAATTTATGCTGTAAGTTTGAAATATAAAATTTATCAAACTATCAATAATTAGGTAATTTAAAATTGTAACTAGGTATATCTTTATAAAAATATTAGTAAAAATTTGGTACAAAAGAGTTGTATTCAGAGTTTAATTTTTAATTAATTTAGATTATAAAATATATATTATATTGTTATCAAATGATTTTTGTAATGAACATGTATTAGAAATTGTAGCTCTAAAAATAACATAATTAATATTAATTATGTACTTAATAAATATCAAATTATTGCCACTTTTTTTATTATTTTAATGATGAATTTATAAAATTATTTGAAAAAAGTATATAAATATGATATAATAAATTTGTTATATTTACCTATTTAATCTGAGATCAATCATTTATCAACCAATTAAAACTTTTGAAGACATTATATATATATCAATTTTTTGTTGGTAAATTTAATTTAATATTAATAAAATGATTAGTTTTCTTTTTTTTTAGAAGTGTATAAATGCATTAAAACTGTCAATAAAAATGTAGATCAAATAACAATTTAAAATTTAGGTTCTTCTATTAAGACAATGGTGATGATACATTTAGAAAAAATATCTAAATAATAGAAAATCCTAAGTTCCTAAGTATAATCATTGTTCTTAATTTTAATATTATAATTATTAATTATAATAATATTATCAGTCATATTTCAAATTTGTTTTCAAGAGAAGTACTTATTTATGGTATTTAAAAGTATTTCTTTAATTAGACTTGCTCATTTATGTGTAAAAGATATTTATACATATATATATAAATTACTAGTGTTTAGATTTTTATGCACTTACATGTTCTTTCTGGTTAGTTGTGTACTCATATTGTATATTAGGTAAACCTATTCAATGTATATTTTTCAATATTTCATTGTATTTTACTTATATTTTGTGATTCTAGTCATATTTGAACATTTTATGTGCATAAATGCATATAAATCTGAACTCTTACTTATACTTAATTAATTATATATAATTACTTATTATTAAATACAAAATGTCATATATCAATTTATCTCTAGGCTCTAAGATGTTAAAATTAGACGTTGGTTTAATGGAATAAACATGCATTCTAAATGTAATAGTTATTCATTTATATATCCATTCAAATAGTTTGAAATTTAACAGTAATTATGTGTTTTATTATTTAATATTTTTTAGAAAAACTAGTCATTTCTAATATGATTAATCACCTATACATATTCATATTATAATATTATTTTTTTAATATAATATATTATAAAATTAATTTTTTTTATTAAATCTTATAATGTTATTTAATGTTTTATTATGTAGGAAATCAACTAACTATAATGAACAAAGTGACAGTGATGAAGATAATGAAAATAAAAACAATAAGCGTTCAAAATCACTATTTGTAAAATTTCGGTGGTTTAAAAATACTGACTATCAAAAACGTGACGAGGAATATTATATTTTGCATGGTGATAGTGATTTTATAGATAGTGATGATGATGATGATCTGAAATATAGTAAAAGTATTGAACCAGTATGTATTAGTCAATCATACAAATTTACTGACTGTAAAGAATATTAATAATTAATTATATTATGATTAATTTTCAGCGTCCAAAAAAAAGACGTTTAGGGCCTACATCTAGAATGACTGTTTCTCAAGTAACACAACAAATGTTGGAGAACATTGTATACAAATCATCAGGAAAACAGCACAGTCCTAATGGAACAACATGTCATCAATGCAGGTAAACATTAATATATTATTAAAATAGCAAAAGTATTTTCAGCTTGCATACAAATGAATAGTGTTTTATTGCATAAATATATAAAAAATAAAATTCTAATTTGTATTTTTTTTTTTTTTTTAGACAAAAAACATTAGACCAGAAATCATATTGTCGATACAAGGAATGTAGAGGTATACGTGGCATGTTTTGCGGTTTCTGTCTTGGAAAAAGATATGGTGAAGACGTTGCAGAAGTACTATTAAATCCAGTAATTGAATATTTTTTTGAATTATATTTAATTGAAAAGTTATCTTAAAAAATTTTATTTTTAATTTTAATTTTTTTTTCATATATACATATCTAAAGAAATGGGCATGTCCACCCTGTCGTGGCTACTGTAACTGTAGCATATGCAGACGTAAACAAGGCAGACATCCAACTGGTCAATTGGCTTCACAAGCTGCAGCTAGTGGATATAAGTCTGTTAGACATTTGTTGAACAGCATAGAAGGTGAAGATCCTGAGGAAACTGAAAACAAATCTGAAGAGGATAATGATGGAGATTTTATTAAGGATGAACAAGAAACCAATAACGATGAACAAGAGACCAAGAAAGATGAGGAAAAAAATGTAATTTCTAAGGGTATCAATAACAATGAACTGAATGACAATGAGGGTTTACTTAACAATGATGTCCTTAATGCTGAACCATCAAAGACTGGTAATTTAAACAATGAGGCTGACAATGGTGAAACTAAAATCAAAGTTTCTAATGAACAGTTGGAATCTAACAAAATTGTGTCAAATGATGTTGATTGCAATGACAGTGATGAATATAATTCTGACAACGGAATGGAAGATGATCCAGATAATATCTAATTATCTATGTTTTCTTGCTTGTATTAAAGACAAAGTAGAATTGAAATTAAAAACAAGTTGTATTAAGAGTTAAGTATATTAATATTTGTCTTAATTTAGAAATATACATTAGTTATTTTGTAATTATAAATTCCAATAGATTTTCAATTTCTTTAAAGTAATTTTCATAACAAAGAATTAATTTTATTTTCATTATTTAAGAAATCATGCCAAGAATGGTTTGTTCAGTTAATTTGGAATAATTGCAAATGGCAATTAATTCATTTTTTTTTTTTTACTTTTATGTAACTAAAATTATTTATGAAGTAATATTGAGAACTAGTTGTTCGTTTTTTTTTTTTAATTTTTTTATTGTTATTATTTATGTATTTAAATTGTAAGTTATATGAGATATTAATATATTTAAGTAAAAAAGAGTACAAAGTTTAACAATTAATTACTAAAAGTTGAGAAAATTATTATTATGACTATCAAACAATTTTTTTTTGAAATAAATACATTTCCTATTAAATATTAATGTATACAATTGATATATTTTATGTACAAATATTAGTACATACAGATCTGTTATTACATACGGTTAATTCATCATTTCTGTTGATTTTGCATATGCGAGTAGGTATAGGTTCATAAGAAACCACAAAAGTACCGTTTTGAAATCGGTGCTGAGAAACCAATGCAAAAAAAAAAAATCAATAGTCCAGCTGTACGCTGTTTACGGGTCGGTCAACAATATCGTGTGTCGTGTAGGTTTAAGAAGAACGTCCGGCATGGTTTCAGGTAAGATCGGATATTTTATTCAAACACAAAGAGATAAAGAAAATAATGGAATATTTCAAAACGCTTGTACTCGACTCGATCGGATTCCTTTGGAAATGTTTGTTGCGTCCGTATCACGACGGAACGGACTGGTAACAAACGTCGAACGATCCCGGAACGATAACGATTAAAGAACGCGAGTCCGGTGTGCGAGTGTGTCGACGATTTTACAGGGATTCTCGCGTGCGTGCTGTGCGGTTCCGAGCGCTCGCGGTAAACTATCGAGGACCGGCTCGACGAACGTGCCCCGCACAAAGTACCGACCGACTGTATGTCAGGCTGGTGCCCAATACTCGAGAACGTGAAAACCGGATCGCCGAGGGAGAAAAAAAGACGAAAAACCACACGAACGGACCATCTCGTCCGGTCCGCGACAACCGTACGGCCGGAACACGACGTTGATAAGCATTCGGGACGGCGGCGGCGCCGCGACGACCGGAACGCCGAGTCGAGTCGACGACGACAGATAAGCGTGATAAGAAACACGAGACGACGACGTATACACGGTTCCGGTGCGCGCTTACTTGGTCCTCGTCGTGCGTCGTGTTTTCGCGTTCGTGTCCCCGTCCACGCGTTTCACGCGGTCCGCTTACCGGTCGCAAGACGGCCGCCACGATTCGCGCGCCCAAAACGTCCGCCGGCCAGACGACAGTGCCGTGAACGGGACGCGCGCCCGCCATTTCTCAGCAGCTGCCGTCGCGATGGGTAAGAATCACCGTATGCGTTTTGTGTACTGTACCGTCGTCGCCCGCCAGACGGACACCGCTTCTCGTCCCGCTCCTCTGCCCCGGCCGTCACCGATACCGTATCGTACGGCGAACGTCGTAACAAGCTTTACCGACTCGGGCGTACCCCGCTTGGTTTGCGCGTTTTACATTCCGTTGACACGCTTTGCCGTACGCGCTTGTCGACGACGCTTGTCGTTGCTTGACGCGCGCCTTGTCTACCCGGTCTACTTTGTCTACTTTGTCTATCAAATATATGCGATGCGAAACGATAACCGTCTATAGCTATTGTATCGTCTCCGGTGAGCAGCCGAACAGATGAATTGTTTTTTTTTTTTTTTGTATATTATTAATTATCTGATGTGATTGACACATGTAAAAACAAAATATATTGTTTTGTCCAGATCAAATCGTTGTGGTGTGTACGCGCATTGTACTTGGTGTTAGATTTTTTTAAGAATGATAACCTTTAAAATATTATAAAACGCATGGAAATAAAACAATGACCTAAACGACCGAAAACAGAAACATTCATAATATAAGTTATAAAATTTTAAGGTTTAAAGGTTATTATTACTGAAAAATATCTCTTGGTAGAATTTGTAATATGTTACTGATTAAATTAACAATTAAATATCTAGTTAAATACACATTTCATTTAATGAAAATATATTTATTTAATTGAAGAATGACAGTTAAACAAAACAAAAGACCATTAGATATCTATGTTTACATATTAAATGGGGAAAAAAGTAAAAACACTTTACAAATTGTTGTAAAACAACAACAAGAAACATTTTAAATTATTCTCCATTCGCTTAAATATGTTGGTAGTGGAAATCTTGAAAATATATATGCGTGTCTGTTATGTAAACTTTGTACGTTGAAATTTCACAGGCGGATTTTACAGCTACTTCAAGAGTCTGTTTGGTGACAAAGAACTTAGGATTTTAATCTTGGGCTTGGATGGTGCAGGAAAAACTACCATACTGTACAGATTACAAGTCGGCGAAGTGGTTACCACCATCCCAACAATAGGTTTCAATGTGGAGCAAGTTATTTATAAAAATATTAAATTTCAAGTTTGGGATCTTGGAGGCCAGACATCTATCAGGTAACGTTTTGATTTTATGAAATACCTTTTTCAACAAATATATTTATCAATGTGTTTTAAATTTCATGTCAAAGTGGATAGTAGGTAGTGGTGAAATTTTTATATTATATTAAACTGTACTGAACAAGTTTGTAAGGATCTAAGTGCTGAACGCGTAACTTAATCGATTCGATAAATTATGGTACTGGATATGATAAATATGATATGAAAAAGTAGTTTATGTTGATGTACCTAATGTAAGATGAAAATATCTAGATAGGTTTGTAATGACCAAACAAACAAATAAATTAATTTAAAAAAATATTTATATATTAAATTTAATTAGTAATAAGTAACTATTGTGTTTATTGTATTTAATTTCAATACAAATAATTAGGTTTTATTAATTTGACTAGATTTAATAAAGTTTTCTTGTTCGATCTTGTATACCGAGTCAATATCAGATTAACAGGTTTTCAAATTGTTAAGAGAAAAAACTTTTTAAAAATATATTGTTCATGGCCAACATCATATTTACTTATATTTACTGTTTAAAATTTTACTAACATTGTTAGAAACTAACTTTTTTTAGAAAGTCTGATTATGATTTATTATATATATCTAACAGAGTTGTAAAGTATTTGAATATTGGTATTGAATACTAATTTATTTTAAATACTTTTATACTTGTGTTATATTGTTTAATTAAAAATCAAAATGTTACATCTCGCAAATTGTACAAAATTGATAGATAATGAAATCAGTCAATATTTATGGACTTCACCAACAAAAATAACTTTGATTATTTGCAATCATATCCTATACTTAAAAAAAAATGTAAATTAAATGTAATTAAAATTATTTCAAATACTTTTATGAGTAATTACTCAAATACGTTGGATAAATAATTATTTGAGAGTATTACTCTAGATACTTTTTTCAACAATATTTTTTTTATTTTTATTTACTCAGATATTTTTTAAAAGTATTCTTTACAGCTCTGATAGCTGTCTATCTTGTCATATAGGCTCTAACTCAAAATAATGACAAAAAAAAAAATACAAGAAAAAATTGAAAACGATAGTGATATTTAAAATTCTAATTTTTGTACTATGAGTAGTAGTCATAGTATACGTGGAGGGTCGTTTTGTTATTTTTAACAAATGTATGTACGGCTGCGTGCCCGCAACCGGTCGGTAAAACGTGCATATTTGTTAAAATGTTTGCACGTTTGAATTAAAATGTCCGTGTTTTTCAGGCCGTATTGGAGATGTTACTATTCCAATACAGACGCCGTGGTGTACGTAATCGATTCGGTCGACCGCGAGAGAATGGGCATTGCCAAGGACGAATTGATGTACATGCTGAAAGTAAGCGTTCTTCCGCGCGTTTCATGCGTTGCCTAAGGTAACCGTCGGTTCCGTTCACAGGAGGAAGAGCTGAACGGCGCTATATTGACGATACTGGCCAACAAACAAGACGTCGAGGGCTGTATGAACGTCACCGAGATACATCAAGCCCTCGGATTAGATACACTGAAAAACCGAACGTTCCAAATATTTAAAACGTCGGCGAAAAAAGGCATTGGGCTGGACGAGGCGATGGATTGGCTTTGTAACACCCTTCAAAACCATAAATAACTTGAAGCTTTATAAGGCGTATTAAATTTCTACTGTAATTAGAAAATTGTACAAAATTTAAATATCTTATTGTATGATTGTGTCCTCTTTATTTCGTGAGAATGCCAATTTAACTTACATAAAGTTGGCTACCAAATTCAATGGTGGTATATATATATATGTAATAGTTCAAGGACCGCATTAATCACATAATATGGGCATATAATATATATTTTTATGATTTAATAAGAATCGCTATTTTTAATTATGTTCTTTATTTTACATTAAGTCGTTTTCATATTTTGTATTATTATTATATGACTTTATATTAAATATGTCTTTGTGATTTTCTTTATGTCAGTTAATGTTTATTTGGGTTAATTTTCTAATGATAAGTGTCACATGGTCTGGGAAATAGAGTGATCCTTTTGCATGTAAACACATTTATTACCTATACAAATAACAAAGAAACCATTTTTTTTATATATATATATATAATGAAAGATTAAGAAATTTTATTTGAGTTTCTTTTTTGATAGATTTTTTAATTTTTTATTATTTGCACTATACTCACGTCATTGTACACCATTTTTAATTTGGATTTTCTTGCGTTTTAAAGAAACAAAATAAACTTATTAAATTTTGTCTTGTTAAGATCATAAAATCAAGAATCGAATTTCATTAAGTTTTTACTAACAACAATTTTGAGCTACGTTCTAATGAAAATCTAATTCTAATATCATGTTTCACCATTTTATTAATCCACCAATTTATTACGTTAACACTTGGATCGATTAAAAATGAATTAAATTGTTACAAAGTTGGATGCAGTATACCCAATTCTAAAAAAATCATTTATGTGCGGTTCAGTGTGATTTTTTTTTTTATTTTATTTTTTGTCCGATCATCACATTTTAATGTAATTCAACGATATTTATTTATTTTATAAAAATGTTTGCATCTTATGTTATTAATTAAGCTCAAAATATTTGTGTACATCAAATGATATCATAATAAATGTATTATTTTTATCATGCGTTTCTATAGACTTTGACTTATGACTAAGACCACACGTTTACCTCCTTTTATTTCCTTTTTATTGCACTGTGGTTGATTGCAACAATCAAATTCCATAACTATTTTATATAAAAGTTTTTTCTAAAATTTAATAGTTAAAAACCAATCGGAATGATCGATACATTTCCATCGCAATATCTATTATTAAAATAATTTAAATTATTGACTCAACGAATTAGTCCCTTTATTTTTGTAGTGACTTCAGAAAGTTACCTATTTCAATAGGCGTCTGTAATTGGGCTCAGCGACTAAAATTGAATATATTGCACACCCTTGGTGTTAGGCCATTACCTATTAAAATAGACGCATGATTTTTATTATTGGTGTTTTACACGGTATTTGGCGTAGAGACAATAATTTTCAATTGGATGTTGTCGATTATTATGAAAATGAAACTACAAGTCATATACTACTGATGTAGTTTTATTGACAGACGTGGGTTTGTTTGAAATTATTCGAACAGATTTTAGGTCGTCTATTTAAAAATACCAGATCAAAATGTTTCTCAACGTGAAACGTGTTTGTAGACTCGCCGTAACGAAACGACTGCGACACGGAAACGATCAGTTGTCGCGACCATACCGATCGATCGACCGATATTGATTCGAATTGTATATTGGATTCGAACACGTATTGAATAATGCAAACGGATCCAAGGGGTCTACGGAATACAGGAAAAATTAGCAAGTGGTCCGCGGGGGAAAAAAAAGTTTGGGAACCTCCTGATGTAACGCGTGTATTTGTGACGTCTTGGAGACTTTGGTCGAGGAAAATCAAACGTCGGAATACATTTGTAGGCAGTAATAATAGTCATCGTTGAACGCAAATATTTAGGCACACGGTATATTTACTCAAACACCAAACGATTATTTTACAGTCGTAGTCAGAACACGTCTGTTTGATATCGGTACGGATAATTTAATTTGTATATATTTGTTATTAATATGGATATTCATAATTTAACGATACATTTTCAAATAGATTACAAGTATAAATTAGTTCAACATTCGTAATATGTTTGTCGGTAAAATCATAATTATTAATATTTCATAAATGGCAACAAAAAAAAAAATATGTATATATATATTTATATATAAGAAGTGAGTTGTATTGATTGCTACAAACTATGAAAAAGAAAACCACTAGACCAGCGGTCGCCAACCAGTGGTCCGCGGACCACTGGTGGTCCACGGTAAAAATTTGGTGGTCCACAGAAAAATTTGAACATTATTTGTAATGTTGTGAGTTTATAATCGTAATTTACAAAAGTAGTAATAATGTCGCTGTATGTAGATTCAGTTTACAACAAATAAGAATAAACGCCTAATAATATTGTCATTATAATTGTATGTTATAAAATAAATAGACCTAATATCCAACGATGGTGGATTATTGTTGTCATTGAAGGTACGCGCGTCGTTATGTAAATAATATTTAAACGTCTAAATATAAACCTCAAATAAATAGGTATTCCTTGAATACTTTCTAATCACTAATGATTCGAATCCAGTCAACATTTTAACTTTTATTTTTATTGAAATATTTAGTCGTCCGCTGATCTACGATATCGTCGTAATATCGTGTTGTTAATGTGCGCCGTTCTTTAAGTGTATTTTATTGTTTTTATTTTATATACTGTAATTTTTAGAATATTTAATTTAAGTATTTTTAATTTATATTTTATATTACTTTTTTTATATTTCATTATTTTTCATAATGAGTGAAAAAAGGCAAAGTAATATTTATAATTATTTTAATACAAATAATAATAAATCTGATGGTACTCATAATAGTAAAGTTAATTTCTTTTTAACTTGGTATTTAAGACATGAGTATAAGTGGTCCGTAGAATTTAGAGTTATGGATTTAGTGGTCCGTAAGGTCCAAAAGGTTGGCGACCGCTGCACTAGACCGACGGCGGACTAAAAATACAGTTGTGTGTACAAAGCTCGGCATTTCAACGTGATAATTCTGTAATCATGCGTCCATACCACAGGTATGATAAATGATTATACTCTCGGCACTCGGGCGCACGGATAAAACGAGTGATTAAAACGTGTTATTATTATTATCAGGCAAACTATTGCGATTTCATCGAATGCGTTATTTTCAATACGAATTAAAAACATACGCGTGTTGATTAATATACACATTAATAGATATATATATATTTTTTTTTGTCGTTGCTTAGGTAGTTCAGGTAGTATTGTTACACCGGAAGTAAGCGCGACGTTGTGTTTTGTGATCTATTTCTACGCTTATAAGCTATACGATAAATTAGTTTCGACTTGATACGTTAATGTCGGGCAAGCGTGTATTCATATAAGTTATATTCGTTTACTATTTAAAAGAAAAGAAAACGTTCATTTATTCTCTCGCTGAACGAGCCAATGGAATACAGTAATCCGACGAAACAAAACACAAATCAGAGAATGGTAATAAAATTATCGTCACGTTACTCAAAACGATTCTTTGGAAATAACATTGCTCTTGGATTTCAAAAGTAGGGCGTGACAATCGGTGCCGAATTTTTGGGATTCGGACAATCGTTTCGGTGTCATCAAATAATTTGTCCACTTCCGGTCGTCCTGCAAGCCCTATCGGTTTGCCTCCAGACATTATGTAAACCGTGGAAATAAAACGGATACAACTGGACATGAACGCGCGACGAACAAAACAAACAAAAATATTCCGCCCTCTATCGGAAGCTTGAACGCGTTGTTTCAATAAAATCGCCACGGAAAATTAATATTTAAGCCGGTCGCAATAATATGTAAATTTAATTATAATCGCGTTACTCGATAAACAATTTGCACAGTTCACGTGACGTTATTTCCAAAGACTTAAAATATAAACGTTGTTGTTCAAATGATTTCGATCGCGAGGATGGTCTATGATGATTATGACGGTTTTAAATAAATGCGTAGCATGAGAAGTCGAACGGCGAGCCGACCGTTCAAAAAACGTCTAGGGGTACAGTAAACCTATACATTCGTCATTGAAATCGATAACGAGTTAAAAACAAAATAACATGTGGTTATCTAATTGAGTAACATTATATACGATATTATTAATACTGTTGGATAAATATTTAGTAAATAAAATTGAATATTAGTCGTAGTGTTTTAAAGTAAAAGTTAAAAGATAGGTGTTAATAATTTGGATGTGATATTCGAAAAAAATTATTACATTTTTTTTTTTAGATATTCATCGAAAGCGAATAATAACAATATGCCGTAGAGTGTACGATCCGATTATTCTATTTGATCTGTGCCTTCAATCAACGGAGTGAGACTGGTTTCGTGTTGTGCAAGACGAAAAATGCGTGGCTTTGGATTTCTCGGTTCTCCGTTCTTCTCGTTTTCGTCGCCCGTCTTATTCTCTACAAATCAGTCAATATCGTAAATATTTTCAACGGAACTCAAACGAACCGTATGGAATAGTCCTCGTCCCAAATGAAACGAATAAGTCCGTGGGACTATATTGAACATCGAAAATATAAACCGCCTACCAGCTATCAGTGTATTCTTGTTGTTACCTGTACTGTCTTCGGACGAGTTCGTCGTGGATTCAGACGGGCATATAGCCTTTTTCGATGCGGCTGGAACCATGCCCTGCCCCTGGACTAGATCCATTCGCGAGTCCAAAGAAAACTGTTTTCCCGACATCAGAATCCCTCGAATTCGTCTCCTCATCGCTTTGGAAGTCCAATTAGAAACCGATCGAGACCGCACAGACGATTATTTTGATTTCCATTTGGAATATTGTACATGGCTACTTACAAGAGCTGTCTTTCATCTCGCTTCTCAATAGTTTCCGCGACCAATCATCTCCGTTATCAAACAATGCGGCGAAACTCCCGTTGACGACTTTCGGCGACATTGGCGAATTAGCTAATAATAAACTTGCGCCGAAATTGTTATTCCAATTGCGTGTCTCTGCGACGAAAACATTTTAAGAAAAAACAAAACATCAAAAACCAACACTTCAATACGATTTTTTTTTTACTTTTGGCGTGTGAAACTTAAAACTAATTCAAAGTCTTCAGTTGATTGTCAATGTTCAAATGCCTTTGTTTTTATTCCTGTCTAATCAGGCGTGAACCAGAGGAAAAGAACATACGTACACGGACAATGGATATTCTGTTGCATCACCTTAATGTGTTCGATTTTTTCACGAAGCTTCATGAAGTTTTATGAATGGACAAAGTTAATGAAGAAATCGACAACGTAGAGTTAATTAATTACAGTTGAATGTCAATTAACCGACGACTAACTAGTTTTAAAGTTCTTAAATTTCTACTGCAACTTTTTACTGCAGACTTACCGGCTAGCGACACTTTTGTTTTATTGCAAGTAGTGTCGGCATTATCATCGTTTATAATTTCCGTTGCCGTTGATTTAATTTCAGCCCAGTCTTTTGTGATGTCCGAGATCGTAGTATACTGTGACGTAACTGTAAAACGTATAACATACTTTCCTA
This sequence comes from Schlechtendalia chinensis, assembly GCA_019022885.1. Lineage (NCBI taxonomy): Eukaryota > Metazoa > Arthropoda > Insecta > Hemiptera > Aphididae > Schlechtendalia > Schlechtendalia chinensis. The sequence continues at coordinate 12,164,934 of CM032345.1, read as the reverse complement.
TAACGAAAAAACATAATTAATCGAATCAGTATTATTTTATTTTATTTTATTTTTTTTAACAATAAAGCAGTTAGATAACAAAATGAACCGTATACAACCAACGTACGAACGACAAAATGTCGATAGATTATATTAGTGTTTTACTATATTTTATGTATATATAATAACAAATGTATACTCTAATGTTTAGAACAATTCACCTTTAAGAGAAGCCGGTACACAATGAATTCTTCCTCTTGAGTTCAAACGTTTTAACAGTCTTTCGGTCAAATGGTTTTCTCCGCGCAGACGAAACACTACTAAACCTAAATGCCTAGCTGCGGGTATTTCGAATCGTTTATCGCTCGACACGAGAATCTCGAATTTTTTTGCCAACTGTACGCCCTGTGAAATATTAAATAAATAAATGCATTTATTTAACACCCACAAGTGTAATGTATATGCATATATGTGTGTGTATATATATATATATTTTTTTTTTTATTATATACACATAATTTTTTTATTAAACACTTACTTCGCGGATGTGTTTTTGTAGACCTTTTATTCCAAAACATCGAATCACAAACCACAGTTTCAACGCTCTAAATCGTTTGCTCAATGGTATTTGCCAATGCTTCAAATAAAATTGTCGTCGTGTTAGTACATTTTATAAATAATATTAATTTATAATTGAAGTTCTTACCATATAATCAATAGCGAGTCCTAAAAAAAAAAACCGTGTTCTAAAAAACATATTTTTATAAAATTAAAAATACTACTTAATACTTCATACTTAAAACACTTCACAAACATTAAAAAAATATTTCAAACATTACAAAAAAGTAGAGTTTTATTATAAAGTTGACTTTCTCCCAATCAACCATTACTGTAATAGCACGTTTTCCATTAGTTTTTGTACTTGTATTTTGAAAAGACTATATTTGAAATAACTTAAATAATTTTAAAATTGTTTGCGATAATAATGCGATGATACAAACAATTAAAAACAACAAATATATTTTAATAAGTATTATATAGATATATATTATCGGTGCGTTGAAATCGAAAAAACACCAAATCACAAAAAACCACCCTTTGAAAAAAACACGGCATTTCAATAGTTCAAGTCTCAGTCTTAATTTTTATAATCATGTATCCAAATCGAGTCTCGGCTTTTGTAATGACATATGTTAGTTTTATTAAGTATGGACAAGTCAATTAATCTTTTAACTAGTCAAATTATGTTCATATAAAAATATATATCATGTGAAGTTAATGATTACTTATACATTTGATTTTAGCTTCAAAGTAGACATTAAAACATTATTTTAATTTAGTTAAAAGTTTAAAAGGTCTAACTAATACAATTGCGTGAAAATTAAGACCTCTTTTCAACGTCTAATGTAGTCTTCAATACTTATGTTTATGTTATCAAACACCGTCTAAACATAACTATAGTGTTTTACGTTACGTGCATATATCGTCGTTAATTTAACTGAATATAGTTTTGCAAAAATAAATAACTGTAAGTAAAGACGTTAAAAAAACAGTAACTTAATAAATTGAAAATGAATAAGTAAAATAACTAAATTTTTTAACTTTTAACTCGTTAATAAAACAGCATATTTTATGGTTTTATAGTTAAGAATAAATGATAAAAAACCCGCTGATTTAAAATTATGTAAATTTTTTAATGTATATTTTAAACTGTTGTAATCAGTTAAATTCCAAAGGATTCGCCAATAATTTTTTTTTTCGTGCTGGAGGGACGGAAGGGCTCGATACGCATACAGCAATATATATGTATACACATAAATATGTTCAAGTTCATAATATCATAAAACGACGAAATTACTCAAAACGAACGTGTTTCATTTGTTACGCACCTGAATTTTCATGTTGTAAATACAAAGGATCGACGTTGAAAGTCCGATGAAGACATTCGCTGTTTTTCACCCTAATAGACAAACGTGTGCAAATTAGAGACACCGTGACGTGTGGCAATTACACAATGTTGTACACCGTCGACGTGTGTTTGTCGACATCTATTACCACATGGCAGTGCAATCGAAATGCACCATCATCCATTTACTCGGATTGAACGCTATGGAGTCTGCGTACGCGACGCCGGCGAGCCAGTGCCGGAATTCGGGACATATGAACGCTGTTCCCGCGTACGCAGCGTCCACGTGAAACCACATGTCTTCTGCGTGGCCTGAAAAACATCATGTCTCGGGGATAACAAAAACCGAAACGATTGTCAAGTCTACGCGTCATTTACATATTGGTCCGAGTTCCTCGAGTTTGTCGAACGCACATGCGCCTGTCGTACCCAACGTCGCACACAGCTGTATCCAAATATATGTACATCGATATATAATAATAGTAATAATAATAATAATAATAATAATAATAATAATAATAGTAAAAGACGAGGGAGTCCGTGGGCGCACTGTAGACGTCGGTTCGAATGATATTTTATTTAATTTTCGAAAAACGATCCTAAACGGAACTCTGTATGTAGTTTTTGAAATTCAAATTTCACGCCTTTCAAAAACAGCTTATGTATTGATATTTTTTGGCAATTTTTGTACAATAACGATTTATTCTCGATTCGACAGTGAAACCAAAATTGTTTAGATATTGTAAACCTTTCCAATTTGTCGACGGTAAATATATCGAAACGATAATCTTCGCCGGCCGATAAATCGTCATAGTTTATACAGGTACGTTTCATGATCTCGTTCATCAGATTTTTGAAAAATGTTTCTACCAAAGATTATGTTTATTAAGATTATTTATGTTAAGTGATAATTTATATTTTAAAATGTTTTTAAATTTGTAAACATAAGAATAATTTTTGTATTCAAAACTGTTCATTATCGTTATGATTATCATATCCTAGGTTTAATTTATTTAATTGGTATTTAAATAATTATTAATGAACTCGTGATAATAAATATAACTTGATATATATGTATATGTTTATGTTATTGTTATAAATTATATATCATTTGTATATCACGTATTTTTATTTATTTATTTATTTTTTACTCATTTGTGATATTTTGATTGGCTGTTTTTCTATATTATATGATTGTGAATCTCAGCTGTCGAAACCACTATTAATAACATAGTTATTTCTGAAATAGAATATTTTTTATATTATTTCTTTCGTTTATGCATCGAACGATGTATAACATTTGTTCAAAAATAATGTATCGCATGCAATCGGAATTGGCCGAGCATTAATCAAAATACGATATTTTATCCTAATATTATCTGAACATTAAACCAGTTCAATGAGGATAACTATTCATTACATATAAGAAATTAATGTGTTCGTACGTAGGCTTGGTCGGCTAGTGAGCCCATTTGTTATTACGAAAATACTATACGTAGTAAAAATATCAAATTTTAAACACGAAAAATACATATGTTCAATACGGACAGTATTATCGGGGTTTTGGCGATTTTTGAAAACTTTCAACAATTTTTTCTCCCGCTTAAGGAAACTGCCGAGAAAATGAAAAAACGTTTCGTATAATGTATCAACTAGGCACGATTTTCCACTGAAAAATACATATGTCAAAATCAACGGATCACTGCACGAACAAATGTTCACACACAAAATAAAAAGTAGAAAACACATCGTTATAAAACGAATACGTTCTTCGCTCCATTCGGAGTAGAGAAGTAGTCACTGTCAGATAATTATTATTTTTAATTTCAAAGCATTGCATTTGGAATAATGATTCTGAATGAACATTGGTTTTCCAAAATATGGTCGGATTTGTGGGTTCATTAAAAAAAATTTCTTTTTTTGTTGCAAAACCACGATTGAATTAAAAAATGTACAATCTTTAGATAGGTTTACATGAAACGTTGAACGTCTTTTTATTTTCTCGAAAAATGTTTGACGATCAAAAAATTTATATCATCGTAAAATAAATAGCTTCTTCGCTTCGTTTAGATGCTGAAAAAATAAGTACGGTATTATTTACTCAATTATTATATTATGACGTAGATACTATTAATCCCCAGGAGGACATATCCTAAATATTTTCGACTTTTCTCGTTCAGGACTGACTTTATTCACGTCAATCTTCAAATTGTTTAGTTTATAATGGGTATGATTATTTTTGATAATATCATTCGATTTGTTTCCTACATAATATTATATCGCGAATTTATATATATATATACTCACAAAAAACGGTATCAAATTTTGTTTTTTATCAATAGCAATAGTTTCCATCAACTGAGCTCCCCTTAATGATAATGAATCGTCACTTTCGATAAAACGCATTTTTACGAGCCCAATGAGACCAGCTTTTTCGACGGAAGAATGAGCCTGCAAACGATAAACAATCTGTTAAGTTCGTCTTACAATGATTTTATTGATGTTACACATATAAATTTTGATAGAGGTTTTAAATCAATTTTTAAATCCCTAAATCAATAATAAGCACTTCGTTTTCCGACTGCAGACAATCATCAGAATGCGTTCGAAAAAAACGCCAGTGTGACGTTTCTTAACGTACCTGATCAGAACAGTAAGCCACAAGCCTGCTATTTATTTCTACGTCTTCCAGTTCTGGATTCGTTTCCTGTATCCGGCGGATCGCCTGTGTCCTGGCGGCCAACAAACAGACAAATGTCGCTTCGCTCGACGTGGTCTGAAAATCAAATCGAAAAAAGGAAAATATCGTAAAATCGTGTCGACAGCGGGCGTGGCGAGCGGGCAAACAGCGGTTGTGATGCGGAGTCGTACAGTCGAGGTAGACATACAAGCTCAAAACGAAAAACTTGTCTCGTCCACACCGCAGAGTGGTTATAATTCCGATAATCTTTTGTTATCCGAAAGAAAAAAAAACATTTACCGGTTATCGAATCGAAATTTCTAAGATCCGTATAACAAACGTATGAAAAACGGTATCTTTCCGGTATTATTTTCGAATCGAAAACCGAAGTCACGCGTGACGTATAAAAAGTCGAAAGAATAGGGAAACGATCGGATGCCGACCGTCGCGCGAGTTTTTCCCGCAGAGCCTTTTTTTACCTCTCGCCGGAACGCCTAAACTTTACGATTTCAAAAAAAAAACAAAGTCACGGTGTCCGACACCCTCGACGACGTATATAATAATACCTGGATAACTCCGCCTCCTTTGCTCTCGTTGCGCGTGTGCAAGAACGTCTCGGGCAGTCCGATCATTTTGCCCAACCAGTTCATCACCACGATCTCCAGTTCCGTACAGGCGGGGCTGCTGGCCTGAAACGCGTGAACAATTATTGTCTCCGACGGTTCATTTCACTTTGTCTCGACGCGGGCCGTGCCCCGCGATCCGCGATCGCACAATAACGTCCGCGTTACCCATGTGAATCCTAAACAGTTGATGGCGTCCGCCAGCATGTCGCCCAGCAACGACGGGAACGAGTTCAGCGCGGGGAAATAGGCGTGCATCTGCGGCGATTGCCAGTGCGTGATCTGAAAAACGAAAACCGCGAATCACGACGAGTTTACCCCGCGCGGTCGGTCACACCGCCGCCGCCACAGCCACCACACCCCGTCAATCGTCTTACCCCGGGCATGATAATGTTCTCCACGTCGTCCATTATGTGGTCCCAGGATTCCGGTTCGACGGGGGCGCAGTCGGGCGTCAGATTCCTCAGGTATCCGGGGTGCACGTTCGGGTACACGCGCCTTTCCCGTATGGTTTCCAAATAGTCCGCTATGTAGTCAATCATTATCTTCCCTGAAACACGGACGTCATTATCCGCGCGATGGAAACATGCCACGCGGGTCTGATGGAACTATCGTCCGGTGGATTTAAAACCCGGGTTTAAACCTAACCAAACGATGTGGACATTACGCGTTCGTACGGAACAATAACGATGATAATTCACGATGTTAAAGATGAAACTGTTAAAAAAAATCTATAATTCGTGTATATACTTGTATAATACGGTGCCCGTTAAAAATGTCCAATAGTTAAATAGACCAAGTGGGTATGTGAGTTTTATAATAATTTTTATCTAGAAGGCTTAAGAACGATTAAGTAAAGTCGAATAACACCACGACATTCTTCTATATCTTCACAATTTCTGTTATTTTTATCGAAATTCCACGTAGATTTTAATACGTTATTCTCTCTCTCTTATTGTTTTTTTTTTTTTTGTAATTAAGGTAAACATGTTTGGCCTAGAAAACCCTATTAGTCATTTTTAACCGTGGTCGCTATTGTATTAGACATTTTTACCCAGATTCGTGTTGTATTGATACTTAAATTGTATTGATTTTGCTTACCTCTTATTCTATATTCATCGAAATCCATTAGTGTAAGCAGCGGTTTCTAATCGAAATCGAAATTAAATATCCTATAGAAATAAATCGTATACAATAATTAGTTATAACGATATAAGTAAAATAGAAACATATCGCATGTAATCGTTGGGTAATATTCGAATGTTTTAATTTATTTTTAATCCGTTATAATCTAGTTATAATTATAATTCGGAGTCATAAATTTGATATTATTAAAAGTGTAACGAGAGAACTTGTTTTGATCCGTGTGATTAGGTTGATTTCTTAAGATGTGTTATTTAAAGACGTATCAAAACCAATTTTTTTTTTGTCAAATTATTGTTATACTTCTGCGCTGTAATAAATATACTTTTAAATTATAAAACTATCAAAATAATGAAAAATTTTTATTTTAAATTTTAATTAAGTTTTGTAAATATAATTTTTAGAAACATTTTGATGTATAAACCTTTAAATTAGAATACGCTATTAATTTTTAAACAACTTTCAAATAAATTGATATTATTCGGTAGAGGCCGTCTATCACTAGTGAAAAAAAATTGACATTCTTATAAATTTCACAAACTTGTGGAAAACTAATAACTCAAATCTTCAGTAAAAATATATCTAATTAAATTTGTTCGTCAAAAATAGCTTCATAAAACGTCTGTTTTGAATTTTGCAAAAAATTAAAAATAACAATTATTTTATTTTGAGTCGTAAAGGGTATCGAAAAAAATCTAATATACAACAACAATAACACAAGTTTCAGAGACTTAATTATTAAAGTAATTGTTACAAAAAAAAAATCGACTTCAAAATATTGAACAGAACAAAAGCTATTCGCATTTGTCAGATCCCCGTGGAACACATTGTACGAGTATACTATGTATTTTATGTTTGTAAACATAATCTAATAGGTAATTAAATACCTACGAATAGAAGTTTGACACGTCCAAAGAATATATTTCCACGTGTCAATGGACGTACGATGAAGTTTTTTCACTTGTATTAATTGCAATCAGTTTGATGTCGTAACTATATTATTTTTAACTACCCGTGCAATAATGTCGCCAAAATGTGTACGGCGATAAAGTCGCGTTATATTTTAAGTAACGAACGATGTTTGATGAAAAACACTTATAAGATTAGTTTAAGATAACTAGGTGTAATTTGTTAAGTGCCGACTTCACCTGGTACCTGGATCGATAAATCCTAAATTTGATACACATAAAATGCTGTATGTTGACAAATAACACCCAATTACTCTTTATGATCGTTATTTATCGGACGTCGATTTAATGCAATCTGCGTATAAAGATTTTTTTAACTTGAAATCGTCAGTGAAAACGGTATCTAATAACTTTAACACCGCCGAACAAACGGCAGCAACATAACACAAAGAGTAGGCATCGCATTGCACAACGAGACGGATTATATTTTTAAAGAATAAATTTGTCTGGGGATTTATTCGTTATGCGTTCAATGATTCCTTTCAAATAAACTAATTTTAGCTGCTGAACAGCCGACAGAACGTAAAATAGTTTAAACACTTTGGAATACCAACGAGAGATTTGTATAAATACGTATATACAAATTTTAAATTTTATAATTTTTTTTTTTTTACTTCTAACAAGAAAAGTCGGTAATTATTTTCGTATTAAGGAAAAACAGACCGACACAAAGTATTGCACATATGATATTTAACTATTTACTTATATACAAATTCTAAACTGTTTTTTGTACGGCATACGTTCAGAAAAAAATGTCAATCTAGTTATTTTAAAACGTTTATTTAATGATTGAAATTACCCGATATATGTGTTTTATGATTTTTTTTTTCATCAATCATAAAATGTTTTTATTTGTATCCCAAGTTGTTTAATGAATGACAAACATGAGGTTTCAATGAAAATTAGTAGGGTGGTCCAAGTCGAGTTGCTTCCCAAGTACGACTTGGAACAAAAAAAAAAAAAAATACTTGAGTAAAAAATAAAAATCCAAAAATATGATGCCAATAATTTTCAGATCAATGGTAAACCATCAACACTGATATCATTTCTGTAACTACAACGGTCAAAAAGTTGTACAAGTTTTATGTTGAAAATGGTCTCGAGTTATTTGACGGTACTATTGCGCTTGAATTGAAAACGTTGACACGCGTTTTTCGTACACATACGCGCGTGGACAGTAAAAAGGAAAGAAAAAAATGTTATTTATAAGCGTGCGGGAAAAATACATTAAAAATACGGATAAGCCGTCCAAATAGACCATTTGAATAAAATAAAATTACATTGGAAAAATGTTAATTTTTAAACAATGGCATTCGAACACTCAGTTTATTATTTTATTTTTATTTGCTAATTACCTTGGTGGTCGAACAGATAGCAAAAGCAGTTACACGACTCGTATAACTTTGTACGGTAACGATAGAGAATTTTCCCGTTTCGTTCGCGTGTTCAGTAATTTCGCGGTTTATTAGTTCATATCTAAACGCAGGACGACCACCGTCGACTACCGTATTTCCCCCCCTTCCTCCCCTAGATCCGGTCTTGGTTTCATTGATAATCAATTAAACTTATTTTGTCAGCGATTATTGAAAACCGATAATCGGGATTTTTTTCCATTCGGTTTCAAACTTGAGTGGGGGGACAGGAACAATGCGTGATTATTGTTAATGAATATGTACGACGACCGTAATGAACGTCACGCGTAGAGAACGACGTATCGAGAGTGTCAAACGGTATACGTTTCCCGGACTTGTTACCGAGATAACGTTGTGTCACGGAGTCCAATTAAATTCTTTAATTTTAATCTTGGACGAAAACACTTTTTTTTATGTCCAAAAAAAAAAAAGATAAAAAATAATAATACACGCCTCCCCATTCACTTCTCTGGCCGAAAAAAGAATAAAAACGATATAAGACGTAGTGGGGAAAGTATTCGCAACAATTTTTGCGGGAAAAGATCGAAAAAATATTCAATTGTTTTGCCGTGAGCTCGTAAGCGTCTAAAACGCCTTGTGCATATGGATCGATCTGTTCGAATCGTTATTATTATTTTAACGTCGATACAATGATCGAACGTCGTGGGTTTTCAATTTTGATAACAACATTCCTTTGGCGTATACGTCGTAATTGCAGAAGCCGAATTCACTCGGCATTAATATGCCGACGACGACGCGGGATTCCGTTTTTACTTATAAGCATTTGAAAAACCGTTGATCCGGTCACGACATTACTTGCTATTTATTAACGTAAGCCAATAAGTATTGACTTACTATGTCGTGTATATTATTATTATTATTATTATTATTTATTTTTTTTTTTTTTTACTGTCTAGTAAATCAACGATTGGATTTAGATAAAAGTAATCGTGTAAAATAATAAAATCAAACATATTTCGAAACATTTATCGAGGACGGCTGTAAACGGACGGTCGCAGGGACGACAATTTTAACACCGAGTAAGCATGGCATCACGATATCTAGAATGATTGTACTGGAAGGAAAAAATCATCGGAAAAAAATACACGACACTATAAAAACCGCGACAATTTTATACATCATTTCTAACAAGTAGGACGTAATTCCAATGCCAAGTGTACATACCATACACGAATATACATCGATTGAATGTCACGTGAGTTCGGGATACACATATGAATTTATTCGTAAATCGGTCGAGTTATATGACCAACTAGTCTACGACGCAGGGACGTTGACGAGTTAAAAGTTGAAATTAAGCTGATTTAAATTTAAAAAAGTTACTGCTTTTTTTTTTAAACTTAACGTTTTAACTTCCATTTGTACAAACGTATCTAAACCGAGTTAAAGTAGCAACGACATATGCAACATCAAATACTATAATACAGTTTACAGTGGTATTTGATAACATAAATATAATAGTATTGAAGACCACAGACGCTGGGAAGTTTTGTACTATTTCTACACAGTTTTCTTTTTTTTAATGCTAATTAAAAAATGTCAACCAAGTTACGTTACCTTTTTAAACTTTTTTACTTTTTAGAGTAAAAACGAAAAATACAAGTTACTTTTAATCTTTATATGTTTACTATACTTATTACCATACTAAAATATTTTTTATATTAACTAAATTTAACGATTTAACCAAATTAGTAACTTGCTTTGCTAATTTACATGATCTGACGACTGCAATGAGTCACCTACTTTTCATGAAGTTAATTTCATATTATATCTAATCTAATGTATCGATAACGCACAAATGTGTCATCCTCTTGATTAATACTTAGTTGTCTTGCCACCGATCCAAAAACATAAATACAAATGTAAATTTACGTGACATTTAATTAAGATATATAATTTCAATAACACAGCATTGAAATGATATCAAAAATTTTAAAACTTTTTTACTTGGCGGTTTTTTCACACCGAGTTTGCAAAGTATTTTTAATTGGAGATCGTTTATTTTTTTATTTTTACATTTTACAATATCACGTACAAAGATGAGTTTTACAATTATAATAATTTTTCGGTGTCCTATTATTAATTTTATTTGATATCGTATTGTACGAATATACAGTAAAACAAATTACATTACCGGGTGAAAATCAATAAATTATTTTTAATTTTTCGTATGTAAGTAAATTTTCGAGGGGTCACTTCCAGGGATTTTTTGTGGGGTAAATATTTTGTGGCTTTTTTCGTGTATAAAAATTATGATAATCGTTATTATAAATTTTTTATCTGTACCCGAACAAAATCATATTGTAAGTTAATAATATTGTATTTAATGTTATTATTTGTTGAAATCGATGTTCATTAGGTTTTTTTTAAAAAATTACGTTTTAATTGCGTTTCAAAATGCTATAAATATTTTTCAACTCTTAAGTATACAAACGTACTTTAATCGTAAAACATCTCCAAAATGAATTGCACGTGACTTAAACATCAAGTCGAATAAATTTTAGTTTGTAATGAATAAATAATATAATTGAAATACGAATGGAATATAAAAATAAATTATATTTTACAAGACCAGTAAATACTTATACTATTATTGTTAAGACGAATATTTTCAGTTCGACTTAAACTGAACGAAACCTGATGTGCAAATTAAAACATAAAAGCGTATTCAAACAACTCAACTTTGAAACCATAAAAAGTAATGTGTAATATGATATACAAAATCAATAGTAATACATTCGTAAATATGTACCCATTTATATAAAACGAAATTGTTGAAAACAACATAATTACTTTACGTTTTCGTAGTTTTAATAAGAAAAAATGATAATAAACAATTAATTTATGAGTACATCACACGGTAAATATGTATGACATTTATATAAAACGTATGCTGCGAAATCACTATGAAAATATTTGATTAATGTATAATTGTTTTGTTGTTCAATAAAATAAAATGCGAACGACCAAGTTAAAAAATTCAAATGGCTAATTTACTGTATTATGTAACCGTAAAATAGTTTTTTCGGCAGATTTTTGAAACTCGGATTCTTATATATTATTTTGCATAGGTTGGAAAGAAAATTAACATCGTAGTTTAGATCTATGATTTACTAGTCATCGTTTGCGCCGATTTCTGTTAATTAATTATTGAGAAAATGCCATTAAATAATTTGGATTTCGGTTTCAATATTCTATTTAAAATAATAATAATATTTGATCGTATTTTTTCGACGTCAATACTCGAAAATTACAATTATTTACGTCGATACATTGTTGTTTGTATTCGTTGAAAATGTGACATTTAGCCTATTCTTATGGCCATACAAGAAGATATTTATTCGCATAATTTAGGCTATGAGATCACAAAACAAAAACTATAAAAATATAAATATATATATTCAGTTATCCTCGAACAAACCAATAAATATCAAATATAATCAGTTATCTTCGAACAAACCAATAAATATCAATAATTTATAAGTTAATTACTTTTGTTTTCAACTTAACACGAGACAATATAGAATTGAAAAACATGTAAAACAAACATATTATTGTAAAAATAATAATATTAAACGATATTCGATACAATACAAGTTTTATGTGATGTAATGTGAAACTATACGGTCTTCAGTTTTTTCTTCGAATTTTTTTTTTTGTTGGGGCCAAATGTAAAAAATCGTTATATAAGTAAATAGTAATATATTATGTATCAATTGGCGTTCAAAACCAGTATTGCTTAAGAATGTGAATATAATATAGATATTGTATCTTTGATTCTGTACAAATGATAAGTAAAATGCGATGTTTATAAAATTTACTATTTTTAATATTATGTAGACGTATAAGCTATATAATGATTTGTCATTTGTTTAAACTAGAAAATAAATGAAAAAGTAAGAGAAGATATTATATACATTTAAAAGTAAACAATTTTTTTAGAATGTCTAAATCAAGTCTAATAATAATAATAATAATAATAATAATAATTTATTAAAAAAAAAAGCAAAATAATTACATTAAATAAATTACATAATTGTCAAGTTTTTTTGTCCTCGTTCCATTTCAGATTTGTAATTAAAGTTAATTTTTATATATGATAATATGAAAAAATATAGAAAAAAAATTAATAATCACAACTGTTTATATGTATTACGGATAGAATTTCGCGTTTCTGAATTTTAATTTCTAACGATAAAAGTGAGATTTGTTGAACGAGGTTGATTTGAAATCAATCAAGAAACCTAATTAAAATGAAATAACAATAATAACGTCTATTAGAAATGCGATTACGTAAGTGAATCGCCGAACGTCAAAAGGGCACTTCTGCATTTATTTTTAAAATAATAATTTTTTTGCATATTTTTCTAGTCGATAGTTTATGGGGGGGCCATTGTTTGATGTTGAAAAGAGACTTTTGCAGATAACGTCAATGATTTATGGTAACCTGGACGAATCTTTCCGGGTAAAATTTGAAAACCGTCGGAAGTGCCCTTTTAAACGTTTGGCGTTATTCGAGTGTTGAACGGTTTCGATTGTTTTGAAATCCGCGATTGCATATCGTGTAACATATCAACGAGATAATAAACGTGTGACATAAATACCTTTCGGACGTCGCGAAATTATTTCGACCGGACTTGTTCGGAACGCACGGGAAAGCGGAATGTTCAAGACAACAGGATCGACTCGCGACGCGCGCCGTTGTTCGAAGTTCGGCGCATGCTTTCTCATTAGCGCTCACGTTCGCGTAACGCGCGCACAGCTGTCCCGTTACGACGTCCGTGCACACCGTATACCGGGTTTTAAACGTGATCCCCTACGCGTCTTCATCTTCGACGATTCGATAAGCAGCCGTTGTCGGGTTTCCGTGGATATTTTTCTTCGTCTAATTATCGCCGATGTCCCGCGGGTGTTTTTATTTTCGTATGGATTTTATTTAACTATTGTTTTTTCGTAAAACATTATTTTCGTTTTTTTTTCGCACGTCGAAATGTACGACTTCGCAAAACATACAAACCGTCTAAATCGTTTTTCGACGACCGGACGAGATTGTTCTGTTTCCCCTGAAACACGCCGGCTTGAAACCGATTCCCCCGGATCATATTATTCGTCCGACCTACTCAGAGTGTCGCATAACGAGTAAAAATATTCTGAATATATATATACATTTTTTTTTTCTCTATTTTTGTTCTCGTCGCAGTAGTTGGTTTGACAATATATTTCGTTTTTCATTATGTACACATATTCTATATATATATACAACGTGTACGATGTTTATTTAATCGTAATCGGTAATGTTGATTTTGTTTTTGAAACATAACGGATTTTCTCACCGCTTACGAAAAAATACGATACGTTCGATTATTCGAATCGCTGCTCGCAATGTGCCGTGCTCGTGTGGGTAGGCGGTGGGCGGGTGTGTGGTGGAGGGCGGGAAACGAATCTTAACGCAGTATAAAACACAAATGTTAAAATGTATTTTATATCTATTGATTTTTTTTTTTAAACGTTCATTCGCGAGAGCTTAGAACACGCCGGATTAACTGCACTACGCGTTTCGTCGTGTACCACGCATACGTTAAACGCGGCGCGTGTGTTCCGTTGTCGACGTCTCGCGCCGGACAGCCAACGAATTTAATAAAAACAAATTCAAACCTACGACGCGCCGATGAAATCGGAGGCGATAAAATATCGCGCGTGATCGAATAATAAAACGTCCGTTCGCGTACCCCGTTAAAAAGCCCGTCGGATGGTACCGATCAATACCGCGCGTATCTTTTTAGTCTCTCTCTCTCTCTCTATCGCGTTTCAATCGTTTTCGTCGGTTTGATGTGCCGGCGGTGCGAGCGGCGAATCGTCACCATTCGAAATTTGTACAAAAAAAATTATGCGAATATTTAGCAAGACCGATTTGGGAATTTGCGCGCCACTCCTTCGCCCGCAATTTCAATTCCAAGAGTGGTGGGGGGGGGGCTGGCCTAACGTCTTGCCAGCCTCCCACCCTTGAAATTGAAATTGCGGGCGACGGAGTGGCGGGCAAATTCCCAAATTGGTCTTGCAAATTCATGCGAATTACGTGCTAAATATAAGCATAATTTTTTTTTTACAAATTTCGAATGGTGGTGATTGCGGTGCAGCGGCGGTGGTATCAGTGGGTGTGGGTTTGTGGTGTGGGCAGAGGCGGAACTAGGATTTTTGACGGCCGGGGAAAATGTTAAAAATTACGCTAAATCTCCTAAAATATTTTTATATTATAATAGGCTTTCAAACATTTTACGCCACCAAATTTTTTACGGCCGGGGATCAATCCCCGTCTTCCGCCCACCCCCCCCCCCCCCCACCCCCTTGGTTTTGCCACTGGGTGTGGGTGTAGGTATAACGCGAAATCGGTTACGCGAAATTCGTCACGAAAACGATGAGTTATATCCAGCCCAAAAAACATATATATGTTTAAATATAGTCGAAACAATAATAAAACTGATATTTACGAAAGAACGTGGTTTTTTTTCAAAATAAATTCAAAAAACAATTAGTTTTATCGAGAAAATCAAAAACTGTTGTTGCCAAAAATATACTAAATGAACGGTTCTCATTATTCTAAACGTATTTGTTTCCATTTTATAAACTGCATTTATAATTATAAATCTTTGTTGAAATACATCAAATCAAAACATGAATTGAGTTTTATTACAAATTAATTGGACCGAATAAAAAAAAAAAAAGTAGTAGTTGAAGTTGATACGTTTATCGATATAGTCGGGAAATAGAATACGTCATGTAGCGGATACTCGTGTGTATCACATTATTATTGTAAACTCTTATTAACAACGAATTATATACTACGTACGTACATGAAATAATAAAAAAAAAAAAACACGAAAAACGTTTCTTTTAAAATTAAGACTATGTAAGAATCATTAAAATAAATGACGATGGAAATATTTGACGTTTATCTATAATCAATAATGATAACAATGATTATCAATATACGAGTCTATATTTAATGCGGAGCCTTAATTTCCTAAGTCCTGAGCTTTTTTTTAAAAAAAAAAAAATGAAATCTCATTTTAGTGATTTTCAGAAAACAAAAGACCATATCATAACAATGTCGATGTCAAGAAAAAAAAACACTATTTTAATAGAAAACCATTTATTTTCAAATCGAGCCATTGTGGTTGTATGTAATTTTTTTCGCAGTGTGATGGTGGCCATCCACTTTGTGTAATATGATAAATCAATACACGAATTTACCGAAAAACAATAACAATATAACAAAATTGAATAAGCTCTTACATTTTACAATTTACCATACCATATATTTTACTACGAAATCTTAGGTGTGGACTTGGGTCGCAATCGATACTAATCGTCTGTCATTTCGATGCGTATCGACGATTATCGTTACCGGTTACAGCACGTAAATACTAATTTCATTCTTTTTCATAAATTGTCTGTTGGCTATTTGAGAAGTGGAATACTTGCCTAGTTATAATGTAGATTTCATAATATCCCTGATCATTTCTGATACTCTATAGAATGCATATACATTTTCACTTATCCGAATACGAAAACAAATTTAGGATAAACAATAGCGAAGAAGAAGTAATATTTAGTGATGTATTTTCTCGGTATAATTTTTCGATAAAATTGATTTCGAAAGATTAAACGTCACTTTTTGTTTAAAATTCGTCTTCGACTCAAAATAGTTTGTTTTGTTTTTTTGAGAGAGGAGAAAGGGCAGTACACGATTAAGTCATTTCCATTACAGTTGTATATACACGAGTATATGTTTAAACGATACTCTCAACATATTTGAATAAGTGTTGTAGATAATTCGATAATTATACAAGGTCGCACATGTTTAGTTTTTTATAGTTTTGTTGTTGTTACGGAGTTCGTAACTATACGGATCTCGTTAGTGTTATTTTACTTTTCCGAGTATCCGCCGAAAACACACACTGTAAAACCAATAGGAAGATTATCGTATTCAGAAACTCTTGGTTTATAGACGTTACCTTTTTTTGTTTACGCTGGGCCTATAAAAATACAATTTTTAATTATCTGTATACAAGCGCAGATGCGTAATTAATAAACGAATATTCATTTATTTATAAAAATATAATTTTAAAAAAAATCTGTGTTTCATACAAATCTCATAATCTCATAATCTCATAATCCAGAAGAAACGAGTTCTTTGGGTTTCGATTTTGCACCGTACTACTCTTCAGTGTTGTCGCTAGACACGATAGACACGAAGTCTCCGCTGTTAAATTCCATATCATTGATCAATTCGTTTAGTCTATTTAGTTTGATTCGTATTTGGTCTTTATCACGATTAAGCGCGACAATCTCTTCCTTAACGACGGCTAATTCAATTCTTAAGGCGTCTAACTCCGCTTGCGCTACAATATCTTTAGTCATATACGTACATATGAATCTGGAAGAAAAAAAAATCATTTATTAATTATAATAAAGTTTATTTTACACACCACTATGAATTATTAAATAACATGATGGCACATTTAAATGCGTATACAACTATTTTCAAAACAATATTTGATTTAAAAATAATAAAATATTTACGATTTAAAGAATAAGTATTAATATCATAGTTTTAATTAAAAAATTCTTTACTTTTTTAGTTCATTTTTTAATTTTCACGAAAAAGTAATATTCTTTTTTTTGGAGAAAATATTGTAAAAGATGTTTAAAGAACGGTAACAATAATTTGTAATTCTTTAAAATTATAAACACAAGAAATCACGATCATTGTTATGGCTCGTTGTTTAATTGATCGAGATTCAGACTTCATGAGGGGCGTGCTCGAGGGTGTCATATCCGCCTACCCTCTCCCCCTACCCGTGACGATTTTAAAATATTTCTCGGTACAGAGACGGATATTTGTATTTTCTCTAAGAGTACACAAATTAGAATTATGCAAATCCTCTTATGTACGTCATTACTCATTAGTAATAAACGTGATTATAAATTTCGAGTGACTTTGTAAAGGGTGGTTAACGCGTTCGATTTGTTTTTCACCTTCGAAAACTAAACCTATGAAACATGATAAAATGTCATTTTTATGCATCCCTCACCCCACCACATGATTATGAAAAGCTGAACACGTCACTACTAAGTTTTGAGTGCAGCTTATCGCCATAATACATAAGGTGTTATCAATGTTCATAATATGTATGGTAGTTGGCACAGATAGATACGAAAATCGTCTTTGAAAAAAAAAGTTGAAACGCTTTTAGGTTTAAAGTCGTTTATAATTATTATTAATATCTATAAACGTTTTTAGTCGGTAACACAAAAATATCATATAATAACAGACCGTTATTTAAGAATTTTGAAGGAGGTTGTAATGTAATTTGTTAATAGCCAACCATAATTATAGCAGCTTGCTTTGCTTGCAAAGTACGATCCTATTGTTTTCACTCGTAAATATTTACACAGTTTAACAACATTTTCATACCGTTAATCTGTTAATCATCCCGTTTTTTTATTATAAACTTCAAATGCAATTACTTGACATTTTTACTAATTATATTTTCATAAAATGTCTTGAAGTTATTATTATTATTGTTATTGTTGTTATATTATTATTGTTATTATTATTATTATAAAACTTATTTGAATAGCTATTTTGTATTAAGAGCTTTAAAATTTATAAATATTTTAAAATTAAATTTTAATATTTCCATGTAATATTTGCTAGGTAAACACTGAAATTCTAAACTGAAAATTTTTAAAAATCGTATTAAATATCAATTAAACTATTTTATCGCTTTGAAATTCTTAAATAAGTAAAAACGTATTTTTAATTTGTGATTTGTATTATATAGAGTAAATTATAATTTCTGAGTTGATACTATAAATAGAATTCATACGTAGACATGCGCAAGGAATATGCAACGTATGCGGCTGTACACTCTGTAACATTAGTAAGGAGTCCAATATTTATCCTATTTGGAGATGACTATTTTTCTGAAAGAACCCAATATTGACAAATTTAAAATGTTGCTTTTAGTTTTACTATCACAATTTTTTAAAAATTTCCATTCGATCCTAAGCTAGTCTGGAACTATGAGCTCGGTATACGGCAATAAGTAATCATCTATTACCGCGGTGTAATATTTGTATTATTAGTGATTTGGTAGAAAACGACAATATTTTCAAATTTGTATAAAGAATTATTAAAGTGTACGAAGATTCTCGTGGCAAATTGCTCGTATTATCAGGCTTTTTCTAAATAAACGGTTGTGAAATCTAAACTGAAAAGCCCGATAGCACAAGAAAGTTTAAATTCATTTATGCGTTCATTTTTTTTAAGAGTTAGTTTTGGAAATTAACATCGATAAAATATTAAGAATTCAAAGGCCTCATGCTAGTAGATGAGCGACAAAAATCTGTGCAACAATATTATGATTCTATTTAAATTAAATAATAATAAAGTGTTTTATATATATATATATGTGTGCTTTTTGTAAAAGAAGCATGATAATTAAAGGAGCCTATTTTTAAATATTGTGTAACCTGCCGATGAACTGTTGACTTTTATTAATATATATATATATATATATATATATTATCATCTGTCTCGGTAATACATAAAGTGTTTAGATATATTATATATTTTTTTCTTTAATATGCGTTTGATTAATGAAGTAGATTTATAAATACTGAAGAGGGTCGACTGGTCTTTCATCCATTTGGTATAACATCTTTAATACAGCCTTAATGATCCTTGTAACGCCGTTATTTTCTAAATAGTTTTCGAATTCTTCAGTCGCGACATCCAGTAACACATATCTTGAATTAGACTATAATATTTTAGAAGTTAAATTATTTTTTGAAATGTGTGAATTCCGATGAAGTCAACTTGAAGTCAACACGTTGAGTTTCAAAAATAATTCAATAAGTTCAAGAGACCAACCAACTAGTTGGTTTTCAAACCGTAGAATATAATATATTGATATAAAATCAAACATTATTCGTTGAAACATAAATCAATAACAATTGCGATTATCACTTTTGTGCAGTTTCTTTAAACACGAATATTATATATTCGATTTTATTATAAACAATTTTATTTATTTCTAATTCTAATATGCGACGTGGCGAACTTAGAAATTCTCAGAGGAAACCGTTATAACACCCACTAACACCGTTGAACTCAGAATCGTAAAATATAAAATAAATGTTTTGTTAACAGTCGAATTTCATACTATGTGATCGTGCACGAAACAACACTAAAATTGTTCACGTGATCGCCTCCTAAGTATCCACCCACCATCCCTTAAAATCTCAAAAAGTGGTCTCGCCTTTCAAATGCCACCTTCGCCTCGCCACTGAACATATTACGATTCGTTATTCGTATAATTCGTAATAACGACCAATACATTTAAACCGTCATTTCATTCGTATAAATTATAAATAAAATGCATTTAAAATTATTTTTTTCATCTCAGAAACAATATAACACACTCGGATACTTACTTCCTGGATGTTCGGATCGGACTCGGCCATGACTATAAAACTATGAATGTGTGTGTGTTTGTTCAACTGTGTGTTCTGTATATGTTCCTATCGATAAGTGACAATATTTAACTACAATTTTTCATCGTCATATATTATATACACAATTATAGGTCAACGTTATTATTATTATTATTTAATTCGCGATTTCCATGGTTATCGTTATCGTTAAATACATATTGTAATCAATTAGATTGACGCATACAACTACGTTGAAAAAAAACCACCTGAAATAATAACACTTCAGCTTTTCGGTCCATTTAGAGGCTAAACGTGTGAAAAATATGAGGCCGACCCAGTAAAAAGAAGTTTTGTTAACAATTTGCAATTTAGATACGATATGACACGCGATAAAACGTTTAATGCGCTACTATTTGAATGTCTTGAAAAAATGTCTCTTAACACAGATCAAGAAAGTATCATTAGATACAGTGTTCCTCAACATAGTATATTGATAGACAATTGTCCTTCGGTCATTCTTGTTACAGTAATACAACGTAATAACTATACGACCACTATAATATATAAGAAACGACGGTTTTGGTTTTACAAGTTATTTTATTTTCGTTACAACGTATAATCAATATATATTCGAAAGTCGAATGTGTCATATCGCGCCAACATAAAAAATATTATTTCGACATAACTTGTTGAACAAATACAAAGCATCCAAATACTTTTTACAATGTTCGAAAAAATATCCTAAATACTAGGATGCAGAACACCTAAATATGTGTTCTGAATACTTAACAAGTGTATTCTCTACAAGACCGCGTGCACAGCATTCGTCCAAAAACGAAAATAGGATTCTAAAAGTAAGTATACTACAGTCAGTAATAAATTATTTTCTTTTAATAATACTATATATATATATATATATATAGGTTACACGTTTCTTGAGACGAGTGTTTCATTTTACGATTTCACTCTTGAACAGGTTCGGAAGGTGCTTGCGAAGGTTTCGAATTGTATTGGATTATAACGATCAGATACGTTGTGGCTAAACGTATGAGCTGCAGGAATATGCATTTTTACGTTATGGAAAATTGCGATTGTTAATAATCAAATCATATTTTATTGTGTACAAATTAATTAATTAATTATATACTTACCGCGTGAAAGAATGATAAATTTACAGAGAAGAAACCGCACGCCGAGACTTTCAATTCTCTGTTCATGATTTGGTATGTAAACGAATTTATCTGAAAAGCACAAAATGAAACCGTTTAACGGGTCGAACAAGTCGTCTGAGTACAGTTCAAATGCATTCATCACGAACACGTTATATATGACTCAATGAATATTACGTGCGCACATTTTTCGAAAAGAAAATTTAACACCGGCTACAGCCAACCTGTCGCGACGTTAACTATTTGATGGAAATTAAAATTGAAATTTATTTCATTTGACGATACGTACCAACATGACGGTGGAAATATCTAAATTGTTGTTTTTCAGTAAATTTCTCAGAGATATTAAAACTAGATTCTCGCCCTGCAATATAAACAAAAAAAAAAAAATTAATAATAATTCCTTATACACATATTAATTCGGTGACTAAACGGGGTTACTTTATTTTTGTAGTAACTTGTCCGTGTCACTAAACGAGGGTACTAGGTAACTATGAGTTTGACGGCGAGCAAATGCCGAGACACATTACAATGAGCGTGCGAACGTTGACGTTGTTTCGGTTTGACACGTACGCGACCGACGACGATATCGATACGCGAGAATATACCCAATGCGCGAGGAAACGAAACGATTAACAAAACAAAAATTACGTGAAAAAACGTGCATCGGGACCCCGCCGACAGATCGTAATGCGATTATGCGCGCGGACGTCAATGTCCCGTCCGACCGGTGGCGCGGCGAAGGGGTAATTTCGGGGCCGTAGTCGAAATCGGGCGGGCGGGCGGGCGGACGAATCGCCAATAAATCATTATTGCCCGACTTATTTTTGGTGGAAAACCTTGGTTAGAATTCGGAATGCCATAACGCGGAAGAGAGTATTTAAAAAACGATTTTTTTTTAAATTTCGTTTCAAAGGTTCGCCGCGCCACCGCGTTCGATTACGTTCGATCGAACACGCGTTTCACGTTTTCCGTACCACTCGTTTGATCTTCTCGGCCCGGTACGACATGAACACGGTGCGGAACGACACGCACGCCAGCTGACACGCCAGCGCCGCGTTCCAGCAGAACGCGGCGGCGGCGGCGGCGCCGCCGCCGGCGAACGACGCGCACGCCGACATGATGGTCGCGTACGCGTACACGACGAAGAACAGCATGTTGGCGGCCAGGTCGACGGCCAGGTCGAGCCCGTAGCACCCGGACAGACGGCCGACCAGCCGGCAACAGCGCCGGTAGTCGCGCCACGCCGCGTGCAGCGGCCGGCGCAGGTCGGCCCGGCGGTTCAGCGACCGCGCGGCCAGCCGGTCCAGCCGGTCGACGACGTCGCGGCACGCGTCCTCCGCGGCCGAGCACACGCACACGAACGCGCACTCGACGGCCACCGGCACCGCGGCCACCGGCGCGCACACCAGCAGCACGTCGACGGCCGCGAACCGGTCCGGCCGGGCCGCCGCGAGCGCCGTCCACCTGACCGACGCGATCGCCGTCACCGTGGCCGCGTACGCGACCGCCACGTTCACGTGCGACCGTCTTCCGCCGCCGCCGCCGCCGCCGCCGCGGGCGGTCAGCACGTCGTACGCGCCGTTCAGCAGGCCGGCCGTGCTCGACTGCCGGTGCAAGGTGGCCACCGCGACGCACGCCATGGCCTGCGCCGCGCCCGCCGCGGTCATCATCCACTCGACGGCCGACGGACAGTCGACCGCGCGGCCGCAAGGCCAACCGGCCACCAGCGTCACGCACCTGCGCAACGCCGCGTACAACCACAGCGTTACCAACGCGTTGTAAGCCAGGAACCGCCTGTCCGGCGAAAACACGCCGCTGCCGCCGCCTAACAACACAAACAAACACACATTAGGTTCGAATCGACAACCGTCCCCACCGACGATGAAGTAAACGGGATTCGTGGTGTGCACGCGGATATGCGACCGTGTAAAGATACGCAAAATTTTCTCTTAAAATCGTCTCGTATGAGACACACAATATGACACCTAATTAATAATGTTCGTACTTTTTTTTTTTGCACTTTTCGCAAATAAATAACTCACAGTCGTCCTACTCGACTTTCCAAGTTGGCCACCGCGCCAAAGAGTATTTTCATCTTTAACGCTATCGAATAGGTGACCGTAGTCCGAATAAATTATTAAATTGTACCGACGAAATTGCAAACACCTCCGTACATTTAGTCGCCGAACACAAAATATGAAAACATATAAAACGTATCTACATTTCAAAACGTGGAATAAAAAAACAAACACAAACGTATACAACAGATACTATAGAATATGGATACGATTTTAATGAATTCGAATTTAAATTTTAAACGAATTTAACACGATTACACTCCTCTCCACTATCGCGTTGGTAGAGATGAAAATAATTCCTGTACACGCTGCAATGCGTTGGTAAACACGTACGATTTGTTGGCTCTTGTAACTGGCGCCTACTTACTCTCACACAATTTTAAAAAACGAAAATTCCAGAAATAAATCTGGTCGTGTCTTGTTAAAAGTGTATCATTCTGTTTTAGCTTTGTGTCCGGACGTCTGTAAAAAATAATTGCGACAATTCGTCTCGTACGCGATTAAAACCTAAATAAAAAAGAAAACCACGAGCATGAATATATATATATATGTTGTTTCGTACGGCGATCAATCCGTATTCAAAAGTTATTTCTGTCGATGCGTTTAATATTAATAACAATTCAATAGTCGTCGTGATCGTAAAATGCAGAAACATTCAAACACGCATATAATGTATGGGCAATGTATATTTGAGGAAAAAACGGTGTATGTTTTATACATTTTTTATTTAAATATTCATTAAATATTACAAAAATATAAATATAAAATATTTAATAAATCAAATTTTGTTTTATAAAATATATGTTTTTTGGCAAATAGAATGTTTCTAGAGAATAGGTCATTAGATAATACCCTGTAGACATTGTTATAATCATATTCAACGCGTAATAAATTTACAAATATATTTTCAAACAAGTTTCTAACATTAATTATTAGCTTTTTTTTTAATTATTTAACTCTTTTCAGTATATATATATATCAATGCTTGGTAAGTTCATTTAAAAAAGGAATTAGTTCAAGTTGTCGTAAAGAAAAAGAAATTTATTTCCGTTCTCGTTTCACGCTTGAAGAAATGAATGCTTTTAATTTCCTTCCCTCGTTCCCATAAAAAAAACAATTTTTTAAGCAAAATTTATTTTTAATTTTTTTAAAGTTAAATAATAACCAAAGCATTTCGAAAAAAAAAAATTATCAGTAAAGCTCAGAAACCTACGTTTGTTTTCATTTGTTCGCTGCTTTTCTTTATGAGTTTTTAAAATTTAAACTCAAACTTTATCACATACATTAAAGCGATAAATAGTAAAACAATGGGGGAAAAAGACATTTCATTTGTTTTTGTTTTTATACAATTCCTAAATCGGAAATCCCGATTTCATCGTCCAGTCACGTGTTATCGAACGCGTCGTAAACGCGATTGAAACACAGAATAAACAAAACGTGAACAGTCAAACGTTTTAAAAAACACGAGTTTTGAACTTAAAATACTGTTAGAATACCATATTATGATTAGATGACGTCGCGTTAAATTTTCCGCATTAATTCTTAACATTTCACATGGCAATTAAATCACACAAAAGCAAGCAAACCCGGAAACGATTGACATTTTCAAAATTTAGCCCAAAGTCGATTGAAACGTTTCGGAATGTTTTGTGCGCGTACGTACGATTGACAGAATGCTCGAGCCATCGCATTGTAATTTTTCACCGAACCCGGTACGATTAAAATATTGTCGATAAACATTTTTATTTTACTGTAGCTGTTTCGATTATGGTCGGATGTCGACAAATTATTTCGCATCCCATTCAAAACACGCTTCCGTATTTATCAAACAAACACATACTGAGTGTTCTTTTCTCGCTTGTTGTCGTGTCTAATATTTTCCTGTTATGTTTTCGATTTTTTAATTTTTTTTTTTTTTTCGTACGACAAATTCCCGTAATAAACGTCGACGGCACGTTGTAAAATCTGTTCCCCGAGGTATGTCCGCAACACGCTCTCCGCGGTATCGTGTAAACGACCGAATATTACGAAATCTAATCGCGTTACAATGCACACGATTTGTTCTCGTAGACGGCGGCGTTTTCGCTGAATTTCCCTCCCGTCCTCCCACCCCCCAAAAAAAAAACCTAAAAACTAAAAAATAAAGGATTACCGAAAATACTGAAACGTGTGCCGAGATACGAGCACGGAGAATAAACGTAGAGCAGGCGGACACTCGACCAGATGGTTTGTACGATCGTGGAAAAACCGTCGCGAATTTTAAAATGATAAAGCGCAAAGAACTCACCTTTTTCGGAACAACGGACTTTGTTATCGACTTCCCGGACCAACAGCAAGCCGAACATTTGACTTATTACGTAGAATGGACCTAATGTCTGATATCCGAACGATTTTCTCATCAACGCCATAATGGCGAAGCCGAAGTCTCGTATTAACGGTCTGTGCGGCGTAGACGAAAAAACGTGAGTTAGTCAATTATTTTATTTTATTTTATTTATTTATTTTTGACAACTTTGTGCTTAAGTGAAATGCATACTTGGACACGCCTGTGAACTACACACTACGCTTTTATACGTTCACGACGGTATCACAACGTTTCATAATGCGTATTGGACGGTTGAAAACACATCATTTTAATGATCGGATATGAACTGCTAATTTGACGTAAGCAAACAGACAAATGCGCAACGTCGGACGTCGGATATAAATGTGTATATTTATGCGGATTGAGAAAATAAACGCCTTAGTGCAATCAAATTGTCGAACAACAAACGTTGTATATTATTACGGCGGTCGTCGGATAATAAATGTAAAAACCCATGACTGTGTGCGGTTGTGAATTATTTATAAGTAATATAATAAATCGACAAACAAATGATACGTAATATCGTTGAAATGTTTTTACGAATGTTAAAACCCCGACGCGACACATAATATTTAGAAATGCGGGAAAATAATAACATTATTTTGACGCGAAAACGAAGTTTGAATTCGAAAAACTATAAACAAAACGTTAACGTATCCGATTGTATCGGCATCAAATTTTGTTGTTTTTTTTTTTTTTTTGTAATTCCAAATACACTTTTTACCAGTTTCGGGCTAAACATTTAATGATTTTGATTCATAGTGATTAAAAAAAAAAAAAAAAATGAAATTTAAATATTCTATTCAAATTAATATCTAATTATGTTTTATTTATTTTTTCTGGTTTTTTCAACATTTTCCGGGCATTTTTAGTCATTTCGGTCGATTTCGGTAGATTATATCCATTTGCTTGATGGAAAAATAACGAGTTCATTATTATTTATTATTGTCAAATTTTGTATTTAAAAATAAACCTAATCGTTTCCTGTCGACCGATCCATTGTGGTCGATGGGCGTTTCATACGACAATAACTTAATGCAAACGAAAAACTCGAATCAAATCCGATTTCACGTGGACCGATTGCAATAGTTTTAGTCGTCGTGTTTTTATCAATTATTTTGCTGTGGATAGTGAATACGTGCGTTTTATTGTTTTTTCGTGAAATTTTCGAAATGACGAGATATAAAACGTCGGTCGGTGCTCGTCTGCGCACATTCGCGCGTCGGACCTCTCCCCCACCCACCACCACAACAACGAAAATGTTTGCTAAATAATCAAATAATATTATTGACATCGAATATGTACAAATAAAATGAAATAAATATTAAAAGTTTACAAGCAATAACCGAATTAGTATGTATCGTTGACTATTAGGCAAGCAAGTTATCTTGAATTTTGAAAATGTAAAGAGAGAACATTTTTATTTCCATTGTTTTAAAAAGTATAGAATCACGAGATAAATACCGTTACCGTTACCGTATACCTAGAGGGTTATCATACGTTCGGATTTCAAACATCTGTCTGGATTTTACAATGGTAAACGTTTAACATGACCATATCGATACAAAAAGTTATGTCAGGTGATGTATGTGCAATTTCTATTTTTGTTCATATTTTTTCCCCGGAACGTCACGATAAACGACGGCCAAAATATTATCGTTGTCGCCATAAAATAAAAGATGAACGTGTTATCGAACGTAGGCCTACCAAATTATTATTTTTATTCGTGTGTTAATTTGTTCACATGCAATGTGCACTGGAAAACGACTCGTATAAATGTATAATTCACTCGACGGTTTTTTTGCTGTTTTATGTTTTACCATTTGTTTTTATTGTGCTTGAAATATTAGTATTATAGTTTTGTTAATTTACGGTACCACGTCTTCACAAAATGCCTAAACGTATTTAACCTAATAACTCTTATGTAGACAATTTATTGTTCGTAGATCTAAGTAAAATTGTATTAATCAAATAACAATATTGTTTATCTTCAAGTTTACCCCTCTCCCCCGATATTTTACTTGATATTTGTTTGAATTGGCGATATGATTCGTTTTAAACGTCAAATAATTTTCAGCGTATTTTTTTTTTTTTACGTGTGACAAAATAATCGAATATTATTTCTACTAATCCCGCCCGAAACAGTCACGGAGAAATAGTTAACCACATCCGTGGAAACAACTTTATTGAACAGCTGTTGTAACATGTGTGATGATTTGTACTCCCGACCGCGTGATCTGTGATTTATAATTTTTAGTTTTTATACTGAGAGTGTATTAAAACAAATTAGGGTGTACATTTTTTGATGCTTCTTCCCGAAATATTTTTTTGCGGGCGAACTTGCCCTGCCCCCTCTGAAATGGAAGTTTAATGTCCGGATCTGGCCTAAAAACATTATGGTAAACCTACGTATACCCATTCATATACCGTATATAAACGTGTGCCTAACTCGATGATGTCTCGTCCACGGATGTCGATTTTCTTTACTTCTATGAACCACTTGCGTACATTACATAAAAGAGTACATTTTCCGGCCCTTTGACCGAACAGATGTTTGGTATTTTTTTTTATAATTAATAATTAACGACTAAAGTTACGACCAATGTAGATACAAATCATGATGAATTTATGTATGCTAAACTTGACTGAAAACCAATTTGTTGTGCAAAAGGGGCAGATTTTAGGGGGGGTGGGGTGACATGGCAGTCGTTCCCCCCATGGTTTTTTTTTTTAATGTCTTTAAATATATTAAAATCACATAATTTTATAATGGTATATAATTAGGAATTTTCTATATTTAGGAATTACTTTTTTTTCCCTCTTAGTACCAAATTGCAATTTATTATCAATATTCGCCCCACCTCTTAATCGGGGGGGGGGGGGGGGCGAACTTAATCGCATAAAAGTCACAAGACGGAGGAAAACAAATTCTAGTGTTATTCTAGTGCCTCCTTATAAGAACCACATACTGTAGAGTTGCATGATGTTGACGTAGTAGTATTTTTCTTTTTGTTCAAGTATTGTGTTTTGTTACATATGATTATTTTCCTCGGTAAATCGTTATCGGATATTATTCTTGATATTATTAAATTAAAATATAGAATTGGTGCAAAATATGTATATGCGATTACTGATTAATAGATTACTCTACAATCTATTCTATTGATTCTAACAAATTACAAGTAAATTTTTTTTATCAATGATGGATTTGATTTAGTAAAAACTTTACAAATATTCACTCTAAACTTGCAATATAGGATAATTGAAAGAATAAAAATAAAATATATTGATTACAATGACAACAAATGATTTATTTGAACATTTTAAGTACATACTAAAATATTAGTCATTGATATATTAATAATTGTTGTGGACCCAAGTCCGGATAATTGAGATTGTCATCCGTTCATTTGGCCCATGTCAACTGATAACTGAAATTTCATAAAAAAATTAATCAAAATATAATTTATACTTTTCGCCGATGAATAACATGTTGATAATTGAAAGCAATGTATAGGTTAAATAAATTGATTATTTGTATGGCACTGCCCGCAACTTCAAACATAATCCACAAACGAAGCGTATAATCGTTTAATATAAATTCGGACAGTCAAACCGGGCGTGACAAAATGCTGGACAAATTATTAGAAACAGTATAACGAAATTTACCAAAACAAAACCTACACAATTAGTATTTACAATCCTATACACACGCACGCACGACAGCGTCAGAACGTGGATCAGGAGGTCGTCGACTGTACAGAATTCGTGACCCCGAACGAGTGGAGTGAATAAGACCCGAACGCGCACGCGTGAAAACGTGCTGGTCGCCCGCGCCGGTTTTTTTCGAGCGTCCGACCGGACAACACGTTTACGAAAACACGACGACGTCCGGGGACCGGTCTGGTTTGGCCCGTCCGCGCCGCCTGTACTCACGTTTCGTCGCACCATATGACTGGTGTACGTCGGACCGTCGTCGGCCCGTAGAAACAGCGTGCTCAGCGAGCGTTTCTTCGGGACGAACAGGAACTCGTCCATGTTCAGAATTAACAGATAACAACAGAACATTAAGATTCTGTGCACCCACTGGCATATCTCGTCGATGAAACTCATTTTCGAACGGACGCGGCGCGCTCACGACTAACAGAACAACAAGCGCGTACCGGCGACGGTCGCAAAAAGGTACGGCACGACGACGCCACGCGAATGACGCGAAACGAATCCGGTCCGTATCGGGTCCGCGCCGTTATCACCGACGCGGGACGCGTCGTCGCCGTTATCGCACGGCCGTTGGCGGTAGGCCGATGCACCTTTGCCCCCGGGTACCGGATGCCAATGGAATTTGTTCGCGGTTCGACGCCGGCACGCTTGGGCACCGTATTTGTTTTGCTGTAAACCGCGGGCGTCCACAGACGGCGTGTGCACGATGACCTTGGGCGGAATCGAACGTTTCAAAGGTCCATTCGCGCGCACGCGCACACGCACACGCGCGCACACACGTCGGCGACGAGACGGTTCGGTTCCGAGCGTTCGCGTCGGTCGAAAACGTTCATTCGCGGCAAATTCAGACCGCGTCATCCACGCCCGTCAGCATTCGGGCGGCTGGAAAACTGGCCGTAGCAGTTACTAGTACCCGGCAGACGGCGTTAGTCAAATAGTACCGATGTGAACGACGGAACGAGTCGTTTGGAATCGTTTCCGGGTCCACGGAACGGAAGCAACGAAAAATCAAACCATCGCCGGTCGACAACTGAGGAACGACTAACGTGGTATACGTAGTGTGCGTAGTACCCGTTTTGCACGACGCTTGGGTTCGTCGTGATCGTCTCGATTCCTTCCCTGCTCCGTTTGTTAAAATATTAATTTCCTTTTTTATATATATATATAGTTCTGGGTTTTTAATTTAGTTCATTAGTTGTAAGCGGTATATTTCATTTTTAACTGTCGCGCCTTAATTATACTTGTACGTAAGCATTTAAAAACAAAAACAAACGAGTGGTGGTCTCTTTTGTGTTTACTCTGTCTTCACGTAACAACAATAACTAAACACGTCATTAAATAACTAACGTGTGCGGTACGAAGCAATTGTTGCTGGTGGAAACTCGCGGGTGCCTTGTTTGTGGGTGATCTACGCTCGTGACCGTGCGCGGGCCCCACGCACGAGTTACGACCGAAATTGAATTTGACCGCCAACACAGTGTGCCGGAAAGCCAAGTGCACCGAATACGATTGGTATTGATTGGTCTGTTAATACGTGTCATATGAGATGATAACGATAAACGCACGCGTTCGGCCGTGGCCCGCGCAATCGAATTCGGGGACGCATGCGCGCATCTGTTATCATCCGCACGCGTACGAACGTCGGACGTACCGCGATCGTA
Source organism: Schlechtendalia chinensis (assembly GCA_019022885.1). Lineage (NCBI taxonomy): Eukaryota > Metazoa > Arthropoda > Insecta > Hemiptera > Aphididae > Schlechtendalia > Schlechtendalia chinensis. The sequence goes on along the minus strand of CM032345.1, from coordinate 12,133,704 downwards.
TCGTGTCGCGTGTACCGTAGTTTTCCGAAGGGATTTTCGTCGTCGTCGTCGTCGTCATGACGTCGGAAATCGAACGTGTCGTCAACCAGGCTCGAACGACATTTTCCGGGCCACGTACGTCGAACGACGTGCGACGTGGTCTGGCCGAACTGATACGGAACGCCGGCGAGCTGGACGCACGGTCGGTCGGCATGGACGCGAGACTGTTGCGGCGGGACGCCAGCGAACTGTCCGACCGTCCGTGCGCGTTCGTCCGGCGCGCGTTCCGCCGGCGCGTGCCCGTCACGTACGTCCGCGTGTTCGAGGACCGACACGTGTCGGTCGGCGTGTTCGTGCTGAGGGACGGCGCCGAGATACCGTTGCACGATCATCCGCGCATGCACGGCGTGCTGAAGGTCGTGCACGGCACAGTCGAGATCCAGAGCTACACGCCGCTGCGGCGAGACCGCGACGACGCCGAATCGCGGTGAGTGACGCGGTTTCCTTTTTTATTCGCGTTCGTCGTGCCTGACCGTTTTGAACCGTCCGCAGCCCCGGCCGCGTCGTCGACGCGATGAGAATGGCACCGGTGGTCGTCGGCGTCACGGACGACGCGTGCGTCTTGTATCCGGAACGCGGGAACATTCATCGGGTGGCCGCCAGTGACGGCCCGGCGGCTTTCGTCGACATACTGGCTCCGCCTTACGGCGCCGCGGACGAAACGTGCCGTTGCAGGTACTTCAAAGAGGCGAACGACTCGAAAGGCACGAGGCTGACAACGGTGCCGGCGCCCGGTAGTTATAGGACCGATACGGCCCCGTACGCTGGGCCTCGGTTCAGTACCTTCAGTACGGTTCAGAGTTCTTTGTAGTTTTACGTTGGCCGAACATAATTATAATTTTGATTGTCCGTAACATGACTCGTTTTTCCGGAATAAACGTTTATGTTTTGTCTTATTTATACAAATATACGTTTGATAATTTAGTTAGCATCGTATTTACATGTACGTTTTTGTTTTTTTTTTTTACAATTAACAATTATCGTTTTCATAATATTGTTTTTAAAATTTAAATTAAAACCAACATTTATGAAGTCTGATAAAACACTAATAACTAATGTTTTCCAAACTATGTAAAAACCGTGACTTATAATCATATCAGTCCTTTTATTGTACAATGAAAAAAGAAGATCGCATGAGAAAAAAAGATTTATAATTTTAATTGTGTATTTTATTTGTTTTCATATTGGTTTTGATAAATAATTTGTAACTCTACACATTAGTGTATTTATTTTTAAACTATTGCGAACACAGATTTACAAATATCTATTATATTATTTTACACATGTTTTATAAATATATATTTTTATTTTCAATAAGAAACCAATTATATTATGAAAAATATTCATAAAATTATCTTTCAAGTGTAAATATCTCAGCTTCCTATTCAAAAACATAGGTAAATGTAATGTAAGTAATGTTTAAACGTATGTATTAAACAAAATGTATATTAAAAATTTTTTTTAATACGTGTGCGATTTAAATTTGACGCTACTACCGAATATTTAAGAAGGGAAACCATATATTTTATTTTGTTCTGTTCCGATATAGTATACTATAGCGATACATTTGTGAAAAATTAACACAGGTTTATGCTTGCATGGTTTAGGTAAGTTTTTACTATATCGTCAAGTGAATAAAGAGTTTTGATATCATAAAGGACATATAGTAACATACATTTTTATTGTTAACAATTTTCAATTTTTCAATATACAACATCAAATTATTAATTATTAAACTCATATATATATATATATACACACACATATATGTGTGTGTGTAGTAGTAGTTTTTAAGAAAAATCAAATAGGTTGGACACTTATCAACATCATAACATGGTATTTACATACTTAAAAAGTGAACAACAAAAATGCACAATGGAGAAAGTAAAAATTGTTTATTTTATTAATTATTCATGATTATAAGTATTATAATAAAAAAAATATATATGTATAAAAGATTATCATAATACATTGGTTAAAATAATATTTTGATTAAATTCATAAACACCTTTGTAATATATATATGTATGTATAATATATATCATCATAACAATGTAATATTTAATTATAATTATTATTATAATTAAAAGAACATTTGGATATCTTCGATTTTGATTGTAATCGAATTTGATATACGAAATAAACATGTATGATTACAATATTTTGAGTACCTTAAGCTACAATAAAATATAAATAAATGAATATAAAATAAAATATACGTTAGATATAAATTGGGATTATAATATTATAAAGTATAAATTAAAATTTTTTGCAATTTTAAATGAAAAGGTAATATTATTATGCATGAAATTAAAAACATACAAATTAAAGATACTATATATATATATATATTTTTTTGATTAACTGAATTAATTCAAATTTAGTTTAAACTATAACTAGTTAGTTCATCAGTTAAAATTCACTTTTAATTTTTATTTAGTTAAACCGTTCTTATTAATATGATTGCATTTGTTGATTTTTATCAACTTTACTCATACTTTTTTTTTATGTTAACAACCTGATTATATTATGACAAAGAGAGCAAGATGTTTTTTTTTAACTTATTAAAATTAGATTAATACATTTAACAATTAGAGTAAATGTATGAGTACATTATTTAATTCAAATTACCCTGTTGAATTTTTTTATAAAAAATATATAGTTTTTTCCTGATATAAAAAAAAATTAATTTCTTTTTATAATGAATTTCAGTCCAATATTTATTGATTAAATAAATATGACTTCTATTTACTATTGATTTTAATTTTAATTTACTTGTTGACGGCAGATCATAGAAAGAAATTGATTTTATAATTGCTTATGAAAGTCATAGATTTAAGAATTAAATTTCAGTCTGCAAACTCATGTCAATACCCCAGTATTTTTATTTTTATAAAATTATTTGCAAATTATATGTAAGCACAAGTATACTAAAATGTATAAGAATTACAGAAGAATCAATTTTAATAATGTAAGTAATTCAAAAAATAATTTGAATGTTATAACATTTTCAAATGTTTTTAGACTTATAGTATCGTTAACCATATATTTTAAATTCTTAATATAAAAAAAAATTAATTAATTAACTTATAAGTTAAAATAATAGTTTAAAAATGTAATTATTTTAAAAGTATCAGAATTATAATTGTTTCCAAGTTTTAAGTTAATAAAATGTAAGTTTTAAGTTATATTCATTGTTTTCAAATATTGCAAACGTTTTTTTTCTCTTTAGTATACAATTTTTGAGTTTATATTTTTCCAGAAAAAAGTGATTGATTATATTTAAATAATTAAATAAATAATTTTTAAGAAACAATAATCTGCAGCTTCAAAAACAAAACGTTTTAAAATCAAATGATTTACAAAATTGTCATGCCTATTAAATTCATTTACTATATAATGAATATTACTTCAATATGAATTTAATGATTGACTTTTAAAGAGAGAAATGTTTAAAAAAAATGTATCTTTATAAATTAATAATAAACGACTATTAAAAATGTGTTAGCTATTCAAAAATTATTTAGAGTGATCGATCCATTTTTCATTGTTAACAGGTGTACTGCAGATGTAGTACTGTTGTAGATTATTGTTTGTGATGTGTATAGCATGGCCGTCCCACAACGTTGTTGTCAGCGGTGTTGAAACAGTGTTCTGAATGAAAAAAAAAATGTTATATACATATATATATTAAAAGTAAAATTTAATTATTTAAATAGCCTTTAATAATTTATTACTGTTATTGATAGAACAAATAATGGGTGTTTGAATATAAAAAGGACTTGGGGATTCATTCGTTCGCATGACCGTATGAAAAACGGGTATTTGATAATTTGAAATCATCTCATTCCTAATAAATATACGTTAAATATAGAATATCGATAATAAATACAATATCACATTCACATCTATATTTAATAAAATACAAAATGTATGTGTCTAAATTTAAAAACGAAACTGGGAAATTCGATTCTGAGAAAACTTCATAACAAAAAAAAAAAAAACGACCGGTATCCAATCTGCCGAGTGCATCATACTCGTCGGTATCTTTTGTTTATTCCAATGATTTTGAGTGCGAAAAATTAACGAATCCTGAACGGTAGGTATAGCACGTTATCAATATCAATTGGACGTTACGGCACAAAACCGTGCGGCGGCTCACTCATTCGTCTTTTATTTCGTCCAAAACAACGATTGCATCGCCGGGCGGAAGTGGTTTACGAGCCGGTTCTTCGTTGCCATTTCCTTTGAACGTAATCCGCTGTCCGTCCACCATGCCTTTGGCGACGTTCACGCACAGTCCTTTTTGCGAGCGAACGACCTAAACAACAATACACGTGACGCCGACCGAAACACGCACCGCGTGCAGAACAATCAATCATCCTCACCCTCCTGCCGGAACACGCCCAACACAAGTCTTGCTGACGCTTACCCATGCCAAAACAATCGTCGCAACTCTGGCATCCGTTGAACTTGATCGGGTTGCCCACCTCCCATTTCACACAAAGGCCTTTGCCGCTACACGTCGTACAGTCGATCAGCGCCGACTCCGGCGTGCCGCCGCTGCCGTTGCACTTTCCGCATATGACGCTTCTCTCGATGCGTATCGATTTTACGCAGCCGTCGCGCAACTCCTCGGTAGAAACGCTTAGCCGGTGTACCGTGTCCTTGGGGTTCGTGCGGGCATAGCGTTCGGGATCGCTCAACACGGTCACGACACGGCGTTTTGGCGCTTGTTCGTCGCCGTGGTCGACGGTCAGTATGCGGCGGCTTCCTGACGGGTTGTAAATCAGTTTCAACTGCGGTCCGTCGATAAAAAGAAAAACAATAGCGATTTAGTTCGGTGTTAGTTTGTACGTAATAAAAAACGGTTGAAATCGAAACCAATCGAATCGATAACGATTAATCTGAAATCTGCAGTTACCTTCAAATCGTTTTTAGGGCCGGGATTGTTCATTTTCCAAACGGTCCACAGATGTCTGATCTGTTCGAAAACAATTCTGAAACGATATTCAACGACAATTTTTCAAACAATAATTATCCAACTTTAGTATATAGTGTTCAATGTTTAAGGGAACATTTTATGTCTTTGTCTTGCACACACGAGACATAGTACATTTAGTTGTTTTCTACTTTCGACGTACCGATCCGGTCTAGTGGCATGACGTGAAGTCTGAAAACAGACTTGGATTTGCAGTTTACAAAATTTAAAAATGACGTCGGTCAATACTCAATTTTCGAAGTTTTTAAAGATAAAAGACGAAAACAAAAACAAAGCGCGCTCTACTTGACATTTTCTCCGCTGTGCGGAAAAACAATAAATCATATATATATGTTTTTGGGAGTTGCCGTTTAGGTGTGGCCCGTTTGAATGATTCAATAAACAATTGTTTTGATTATTCACAAATAAAAACAAAGTTTTTAATTTTCTACGTGTTCAAAAGTACAATGGTACAACGACGCGGTGGGCCGGCGGGTCTCACGCGAAATCTGCGATGTGAAATCGGCCAGGAAAAAAAGTCGTGCTCGGCACCAAAAACATATACGTGGTAAAAATAAAAAAAAATGTGAGAAAGCAGTATTTCTAATGTTATTTGTAAATAATACGTCCGTCGCCACAGTAGTTCCGAACGCGTTTTCATGATGGTGGTCGCAATATTGGGCTGCGGGTATTTTATGTCTTTGTCTTGCACACACTAGACATAGTCAAATAGACGTTTCGAACTTCCAGCGTACCGAACGATCGGAGTAGTGCGATAAGAAATTTAAAAAACGCATTTGAATTCGTCGTGCACTTCACTGTAGGATCGACTTTCCCACGTTTTTTCATTTTTTTTTTTTTTTTTAAAAATTCGTTCAGTCAGTTCTCTAGGGGATTTATGGGGTAAAAATTAAAAATGCGGCAGAGCCGGATTTCGGCATTAAGATTACGCGCGCGCCGAATGTTAGCAATGTTATTAAATTGTAAATTTCGTTCGAGAACCGATCCCGTAGTAGTAGTAGTGGACTCGGCGACGCGGCGGTTTCGTTTCCGAAATATCTTACGCGAGACGGATAATAATCCAATGCCAATGTCGACGCAACGATCTCACGCGGGCCACTCTCATCGAATCCCTCCTCCGCCCGACCGAGAGACGCTTACACGAGCGCGTCGAGGTATTCGCGGCTTTACGACGGCGGTCGGCGAGCGTTAATTTCCGAAAAATACAACACGTTGTGTCCGATGATCGCGTACACTTTGTCGGACGTTCGCTAGTCCCGAATAATAATATAAAAAATATTTACCTCCGGAGAAGAGAACGGGAAGAGACGGAGAGACTCGTCGTCGTCGTCCGGCCTAAACGAGAAGCGCAGCGCGATTGAAAACGAAACACGGGCGTACGCTTCGCACGGCGGCGGTTGACGGGACGGGGAACAAAAACGAAATTCCTCGCCGCGCGGCGCGACGGTCGCACAGGGGTTGCGCGTTAGGCGCGTGCGCGTGGGGGAACGGATCGACGACGCGTCGCGCGGCCGAGAGTGAGCGAGTTCTCGAAACGGCCACCGCGCCCCTGCCCGTCTGTTTTCGGCGCGTGCGCGCGTGCGTGTGATCGCGTGCGCGCGGCCGCCGGATCCGGTGACATTTTTTTCTCGTCGACAATACGGACAGGCGTTCCCGTTCTCGTCGATATTTTCCGTCACGCCGACGTTGCCCACGTAGGAGGTCGCACGCCGGAACGCAGCTGTGGTGGGGGGTGAGGAGGGGCTCGTGCTAAAACCTCGTAATTCGTGTGGATTCGGTAAGGCGGATCGGTTTGCCGCCTGGACGCGCGGACAGGGGACCGCCAGGATTTCGGATAATTCGGAGGATTCGGGGCGGACCGGCTCCATACTCAACAATACTCGTACACGGAGACGATATACTGACGGAGTAACAGAATGCTGGGCAACGGACAAACGGTTTCTTTTGTTTGATGATTTTCGATATCAAATATATATATATATATATATGTATTATAACTTTTGATGATGAAAAGTAAACGATTATCTTTGTCGTATAAATCGGCTGACCTACTGCCGCTGCCGTAATTTAAGTCGGCGAAAATAATATTCATGAAACAAATTTGTTCCGTGTTAGGAACATAACCGTACAAAACAAATTTCCAAAACAAAAAACGTTCACCGGCCCGATAAAACCGACGGCGAAATACGTCCTGGTGCCGGACGCGGCTTCATGTCGTAATCGTTCCATCGTTCGTTCGATCGGTCGTGCATTCCGTGTCCGTAACCGACGCGGTCGTCGTACCCCCGCCACACTTTCCTCGGTCACGGACCGCGTCCGCGTTACGTAACAACAGCCGGTCGAGGTCACGGCCGCGTTCCGTCGTCCCACTCTTCGCATCAGGTGCGAACGCCGGCCGAAGCGAAGTGGAGTTTTTCGACTAACCGCCCGACGTCGTGATGCGTACACGTGCCGACGTGCCGGCGCGTTCGTTCAACCCGTCGAAACGAACTCGACGTTCACGGGTGCCGTAGCCGCGGGCGGGTGCCCCCCAGATATCAATGTATTTACACGTTTATACGGTCTGTTTTTTTTTTTTTACGTAACACAAATGTCGCAGAGAACGACGAGACAGTAAAGGTCTACTACTCCATGACGTTTAATCATTACAATTTCGTCCCGTACGATCACGGAACGTGTCCAGTTTGAAAATGAAGTAAAAACCAATAAACAAGCAGGGGCGTCGTTTGCGGGTTGCAAGGGTGTGTGCATTTGCATCCCGTGGATTTGTGATTTCCTAATTTACCTAATTAAAAAAAAAAAAAAAACGTTTTAGATGTTTTGTTTGTACGACGAATCAAACAATAAATTACTATATCATATCTTATCGGTTATCACCGTTGGGTAACAAAATTTGTAACCTGACCTCGGCATCGTGCAATTAAATGTTTAGCGACAACGGGTACGTCCAGCGCGTGACGGTAATTGTTAGGTTGGGTTTCGTCGTAACAAAAACGCCTCAACGCGTGATCAACGTGGAAGTAACATGACAAATTTAACCTAACCTAATCAAAGCGATACTCGACGTATTCCACACACGCATGATGTTCGCTTAATATGACGATCCACAAAAAAAAAAGAAGAAGTTTTTTCCACGCGGTTTGAAAGTGGTAGTGAATTGAAAGTCTTCAGTTGAAAGTGTTCAACTTCTGTACAACCGTTTACATGAACGTTTTTACTCATTTTCACTACAGGAAATAGTAGTGACTTTTTTGTACATTGCGTATTGTAATTTGATAAAAACCTATCGGTTATATAATACGTATCGGATTATTGTAAAAAGTTAACCACATTAATATATACAAATGACATTATTACGTGAAATGCAGGTCTTCTGCAATTTTATTCTTGTTGAAATGCGAAGGGTAACAATAGTGGTGGCTCGTGTGTAGGCCCGATCTTTTAAAATGTTCATAAATCACGTATAAGTGTTTTCATGAATTACTTACATCGATTTTCATAACGTATGGAACGAACTTCAAAACGGACATTCTCGTATGGTATTATACAGTCGGACGCACGCGTGCAATTATTGTGTGCTTTTATAATGTCGCTTTACGCAGGACGACATACTAACAATAAATGCGGTTACGCCATTTTTCTCACCTGTAATAACGAGCGGTCCCGGCGTTTCTATTTATTTTGTTATAATTTTATTATAATTTTCATTTACGTTTTATCATACGATACCATGTTTTATCGTACTATGTTTAGGCTCTTTACACGTACGGTTTTGACCGTACGGCGAAAATCCGAATGAGCGAAGTTGTTCACACTATGCGGTTTGTTTATTTATACTATACGATTTTACCTAACCTTTTTGTCAGTCCCAAGCTTAATATGCGTTTAGTTTTACAAGAACACTCAAGTCGTGCGTTAGCTATAAATTATAATGAACCGTGAACAAATTATAGCACTATGGTTATATTATCGTCACCGAAAAAGACTACAGAACAATCGTATTTTTTGGGTACATCCTGTCAATGCTAGGTGAGAGGAAGTAGGTCCATTTAATACATTAAATAAACATTAAATACTGATCTACTAAATTATGAAACTAAGTTTTTAATTGTTTCCGTATGTCAAGTGACTCCTTCGATGGATCCTCGCACGAGCGAAATTAAAAATGATACATCGAATTCTGACATTATTTAAATAAGCAAAGTCTATCGTGCCTCGATAGTGACTTGGTCAAACAAACGAATAAAATGCGAGAACATTTGTCCGGTCACGTACGCCACTGGGTTTATTTGGGCTGTTGATCGTAATCGAAGTGGACGGCTGCTACATGGCACGGCGACGGCATTTTCCCGTGACTGCGTAGCGTGCAGGAGTCTATGCTCTTCCTCACGCCACTAAAATAATATCGCCGTACGGTCAAAACCGTCTAGTGCGAAACAGGCCTTACGCGCTTCTGTCGTCGTGTGCACCGTGTACATTATGGACTTTCCAGTCGAATTATGGAATGCGGTTGTCGACGTGGCCCGTATTCGTAATCGAAGCCAGTAGATTTCTGGCGCGCAGTGGAAAATATATTTCGTACGTGTAGTACAGGTGGTTCGTCCGGGATGGCAGCTTACGGCGATATGAAATATTGTTTTGTTGACCCGTACCGCCGGAATGTACGCCTACCGTCGAACATCTCTAACATAAAAAATAATGTACACATGGTATATCTTTCGGGCGACGTTGTTTGTTTTTTTCTTTTCTCTTTTTTTTTTTTTTTTTTTAGAACGAATAAATTTAATTCGTTCCATCCGGTTCAAAGAACTCTCCTGTTAAATATAACATATAACGTATACACGCATTTACGTATACGATTATTGACTTCTGCGTGGAACACCAGTGCGTGATTATACGTAAAACTCAAAAATATAAATAATTCATTTTAAAGTCAGAATGAAACGCAATGACGATAATATTACAATACGCTTTGTTAATTCGTTTCGTAGCGACCAAATTCAATTTTTCGTTTCGATTTTGTCGTCGACGACGTTACCGGGGGCAATCCCGTGTACGACGTTTTAAAATTGAAATTCGTTTCCATACACATTAAAAAGTGTATTAAATTAAATTAATATTGCACACGTTAAACACATTTTAGGTTTTTAATGCCTCACAAATCCGTTCCCAACATATTACAAACACGAAATATCCGCGAGGATGTTTTTCGAAAATTCAAAACGCGTGGCGTACGGTAAAGTCAGACACCGACCGACGCGGAAGGCACACCAGTGGAAACAACGTTTGCTCGTTTCGCGGGATATTTCGCCCCGTAAATAATATGTTCTCGGCGTCGGATTATCACGAGAAGGAAAAGTAATTTGTAGTGCCCGTCGGCCCCTCAGCCCTTTCAATAAAATGTTTTAATAGGTTAAACGAGAATCAAGCCGGTTTGGTCAACGTCGCGTTACGAAAAGCTTTGTGAATGTACGACATAAAATACAAATGATTATTTTCAAGTGTACGGCGTAAGCGATGGTTTCGAAGGTTTTTTTATCAAACGACGGCCTCGAAAGGTATTGGACACGTTTTACTGGAAAAACACTTGTTCGGAACGATTGGATTTCGATGAATTCTCGTTGCTGTTGCTATTGCTGTTGCATTTGGAAGGCGCATCGGACTCAACAAAATTCTGTTGCGTAACGTTACAATTCTAGTTTCGAATACGATCAGTTTTCGACTCGTTCGCCGAGTTCCTCAAGGAAAGACAATATTTGTCGATCCGTGCGTGAAAAAACGTTCGTTCGAGATCGCCGTAAACGCGTCTCCCAGAGGTATGGAAAACCGCGTTTTTCTCTGTTCAATGACGCATCGACGACGGACGACGTCAGACGACGACGACGACAAAAACGCCGTTCCGGTGGCCATTTTGTCGTCTCACGCATAATCTGGTTCGCACGGCCGATGCATATACCTAACACGTGGTTTCGGGTCAGGTTACGCCTTGGGTCAGGTCGACATTGGCCGTACAACTTTATATTATTATATAAGTAATAAAGTACAATATTATAAAATTTTTTAGAATTTATCAAATCTATTCCTAATACTCAGGGCCATTATCCACCCATCATCCCTTTGATGAGGTAGGGCAGTTACCCTACCTAGGTGTAGGGTTAGGCGCCATTGTTTTAGTAATAAGGAAAAAACACTAGAAATTGATCAAGAAACAATATACATTTATAATACTACAAGTTTACAATACAATGTAATTTTCAACTAAAAAAAAAGAAATTGATAAAATAAAAGAATTATGACGAAATTGCTTGCATTATAATATATAATGTACGGTTGTAACCTTTACGTACGATATAAAACGTTGAATAAACAATGAAATTAATTCATTGGTGATTTAACGCGTATTCAGCAATTGTTATCGTCAAAAATACTGCAGGCACACACAATTTTTTCAGATAAATCGCTTATCTTAAAACGTAGTTTTGTGGAAAATTTAACACCCTAAATATTATGGAAACAAGGTTAAATAATATTTTATCCACTAGTGATCTGTATTGTGGATTGAGTCATTAAAACCCAAATGTGTGAAAAAATAAATAATCTAGAATTAAAATATTATTATGTTTGAACAAGAAGAAATGTAAGAAAGTTATAGTAATTAAAATATTATATATACGATGTCTTTTACGCCATACACGATAAAAAAATATAACAAAATTGGACTTTTCTGTTGATCTACATATTAAAAAAATAGCTAATTTTGGTTTTAGATGTAATTCAATTATAGGTTTTGTTCAAAAAGCATTCCAATTCTGGGTGAATTTATGTTCCAATATATGCGAATTTAGGAGAGTGGATGCATTTTTTAGAAATACCGAAATAGTAATGTATAAAATTTATTGAGTTATATTAAAATTAATACGATATAGGAGGTATTTAATACTTATAACCGAGCATTAGTTTTTTCTTTGAAGTTATTTTAATTTTAATTTTATAGAAATAATTCGAGGGTTTAAACTTAGAATATTGACTGTTAAAATAAAGTAAAGAATAAGTGTAGCAGAGATGAGAATGTTTGGATGGAAGAGTGGAGTGACAAGTGAAGATAGAATATAGAATAAAAATGTAGGAGGAAGCATAGGAGTAACGTCGATCTTAGATAAGAAGTGATAGAATAGACATAGATGGTTTGGTCATGTTATGAGGAGAGAGAATTCGAAAACTGTAAGAAAGGTTATGGAAATGAACGTTGAAGGAAGAAGAGGATTACGATTGGGTGTGATATGAGAACTGCTGGTGTGTGGGTAGATGATGAGAGAAAACGTGTCAGGTGGAAGTTTAGGACACATGAGGCTAACCATAAATAGCCGGAATAGAGACCAGGGAGAGAAAGAAGATGAAGATTGTATACGAATATCATATAATATTTTTGTGAAATATTTTATTAATTGGTTTCTACTTAAATGTCAAGTGTTTTAGTATATTTTATTGAGTATTATTCATTTAATATATTGAAAAAATTTATTTACCATCAGCAAACAGTAATTTGCGATTTGTCTTTTATTTATTTACGACCATATTTTTTAAAGATTTGTAAATTCTGAGCTCAATGTTGTTATTGAATTGTAATAAAATATCAGTCTCAGCTTAAAAAAAAAGACAATTAACATGGAGTTCACTACAATTACTAAAGTTTTCACTCTTGTAACAATTGTTGTAATCAATATTGTTGAAAACTCTAATGCTATGAGTAAGTTTGATTTATAAATTTGATGTAAGAATATAGAAAATTCTAAAATTAAGTTTAATATAATAATAATTATTGCTTTTATTTTTTAATTATTTAATAGTTAGATTTTATGTTTGCTTTAGGTCTATTAGGTATTAGAATAAACCTTTTATATTCTCTACCTGATAAAAATATTTCATTTTACTCATTATTTGATAGAATATGAATATTGGAAAATAAATTCATTGAATAACCATTTATTATTTTTAATACAAAATTATTTTTTATCATTCAAACTAACATAATTTTAAAAAGACTAAACATTTTTAAAGATGTCTAACATACAATGTTCTAAGAATAAGAAGTTAATTAAATGGCTATTATGTAAAATATAAATATGCATATGCATATTGAAATTTTGTATTGAATCACAAAATAAATTAAAATTCAATAACTGTAGTGCAGGGTTTAAGTGATTATTACATAAAAACAAAGTCATAGTATTGTACAAAATAAAAATTATTATATTCGCTCAGAACTTCGTGGGACATTTTGTACGTGAATAACTCATTTTAAAATCGATTTTCTAAATATGGTTGAAGTTTTTTTAAATACATATATTTATATATATATAATTTATTTATTATTCAAAAAAATTTAAACAAGAATTTCAATATCTATTGTTATTGCTTTCATATAATTTAATTTCTAAATGGTTTACATAAAATACATAGAATTCATAATATTCATTTAGTCATATTTTTTATATAACAAACCACCATAAAAAAATATTAATCAAAAATATATACGATTTGAATTATAATTTTGAATAAAATTATAATTCAAATTAAAATTTTATTTCAGGTTGCTTGAGTAAGACTAATAATTAAAAATTTCTGAATATTTTAATATACAATACATACTAAATTACAAAATATTTTATGCAAAAAATATGTTAATCAAACTTGTGTGTGACGAATTTAATGTATTTACATTTTATAATGTAAATACAAATGTATGTTGAAACAAATACATTCCGTACACATTTTCTACTGTACGGAATAAAATTTATATGTAAATTTTAATGTGTAGCTCACGAAAACATCATTTAAAAAATTATCATATTTTATGTATTTCAGTGGGTACTGTAATACAAATTATTCTCATCATTGCTTTAGTCTTTATTTCATCCAAGTGCCTCCTTTTCATCAACCATTATTTTTTAAAGTAATACTGTGTGGGAAACTTAATAATTCTTAACTTTTATAAATATGATTGTTTGTAGATACCATAGAAATAATTTCAATATCCTCTAATACAGGATCATGTATTATATTTTTATCACGATTTATTAAAAATATTTACTTGTGAACACAAAAAAAAATTTGTAAATAATTATCAAAATTTAATAATCCGCAATATTTGTTTTGAATTAAAATATAAATCAATTTTTTGTCACTATTCAAAAAAAAAAAAATATGTAGCCTTCAAATTTTAAAATTAATTTAATTAATGAGGCCCCGTTATTTTTGTAATTTCATTAATCATATTTATTATGAACAAACATCCAGTGCATTTTTACATTGAACGCGAACATGCATTGCGAAATGTTCTATGTGAACGCGTCGAGCACGGTAAATGCGGTGTGCTGCGAGCGATTATTATGGTCCGAATAGTTTGTGGTACATGGGTTTTCAATGATTGCGCCACCCGGCGCGCGACGGTCACCGGTCTGTTTTCGTGACGCCGTTTAGAGTACATACATATATACCATATACATCGATTGTCTATGCTGATATTGAAAGTGGTATACTCAATGTGTTCCGTATATATGTTTTTATTCTACATTATTTGTAATATTTTAATTTTCCGCGGTTTATTGCTTATATTGTAACAGCCAAATAATATTATGTGTTAAATAATAAATAATAAATACAAATGTGTTGTTTTTTTATCGCAGTTCCTTTTAAAAACTATTGGTTTTTTGTAGCTTTTGTATTAAATATATTGTTTTATTGCTCAAAGCATTTATCTCCGTGCACCAAATATGCTATATCATAAGTATTTTACTTGCAATGACACTGAGTGAAATAGATTGAAGCATGGGTATTAAAAATTTCTTTTGTTCCGTCTTCTTACATCTTCACTGACCGTGTAGTCTGTTGGCTTTATTTGATTTTCCGTCATTTGTACTGTAAGTACCTAGTGGGACAATTGTTTATTTTATACACACATGTTTGAGCTTTAAATCAATTGTTCATTAAATATACATATATATTGGTACTTTAAGCCAATTGTTTATTTTATTATTTAAATTATTCAAATATTATTTTATCCAGTTAGTTTCCTACCACCTTTACAGTTTTCCATAATGACTTAAATATGTTTTAAATAATTATCTTAAGTGAATGAAGATTTAAAAAAAAGAAATACTTCTTTGTCAGTTTATATACAGATTTTCATATCGATTATCACAAAGAGTAAAGGAAAACCATTTAAGATCCTCATACATATTGTTTTCAAAATGACCTTTAGATCAAACAATATTCCATAATTAGAAATAACAGGATTCAATATTATTTGGCAATATTATTCGGCCATTCTGTTTATTAATTCTCTTTTCAGTTCTCATATTAAATAAAGGAAAACAACTAATAATCATTATTCATATTGTTTTAAATATGAACATTAAGTCAAACGATATCTCATAAATAAGAATACTAAGATTTTGTAATTTTTAGAAATTATTTCTAAAATTTTGCATTTAAAAATTATTATTTTGTTTAAAAAACAAAAAAAAACAAAAACAAAAAAATATGAAAACTTTATATTGTAATACAATATTACATGTTTATAACGGCTTGAATATTTTACACTTAATATCATATACGGACTTAAAAATTCATGTTGGTCTAATAAAATAGTCATTTTATGATAAATATTTATTATTATTACAACAAACTATCATCTAGATCAAATGAAAAACAGTGGAATAGTAAAATGTTAGTGTCATCATACAGTAAATAGTTTTTTTTTCAATATATACGTATAACAAAGTTTTATATTTTTGAAATTCAAAAACGTTATTATATTATAATTGCTTTAGTAATAAATATATGAGAAATAATATCGAAAACATATCTATATTATATATAAGTTTATATATTAGAAGATTTAATATTTTATAATAAGAATATAAAAATAATAATTGGAAAATAAAATTGGAAAAACTAAGAAAAAACAATAAATAATTCGTTTTTTTTTTATAATACATGTACTAAAAAATTTTTATATTTTTGAAATTCAAAAACGTTATTATATTATAATTGTTTTAGTAATAAATATATGAGATGTAATATCGAATATAAAAAGAATTGGAAAAAGAATTGGAAAAACTAAGAAAAAAAAAGTTTATATTCGTTATTAATAAAAACAAAATATCTATGTATACAAAATTAAAACAAATTAGTACAATAAAATAAAAGTTAAAAATAAAGAATTTAATTATAAAATGTGCTTATTAATTATTGGTATCAAACTAAAAAAAAAACCAAAATGACATAATATTAATTTTTTTTTGCGTTTAGTAAATACATCTGGAAGAGAAGCATTCAGAAAAGCATTTCTCGAAGGTGAGTGATTTAATATGATATATCTACTACAAAATATAGGATAATTTGGTTAATGAGTGCCTCGTTTTAGATTAATAAACTGACCGAATGATGCAATTAGCATTACGTGATATTATATTATTATAAAATAAGAATATAAATCATATATTACAATCTTATATAATATATATAACTAATATATAATATATGATAACTCTAATCGGCTATTAGTTGATTAACAATTACGTAAATTAATGTCAGGTCAACTATCATTTAAGAATGGTTAGATAATTATATTATTATTAACCTTAGTATTGGCCTCGTATTCATATATAAGGAATTTTAAATATTTCAAAATTACTATACACGTTTGGGTTTTTGCATTTATAAACGATGTTACAAAAATTATATTAGAATATGATTTGAGTAGATTAACCCAAGTATAAACAATCAAATGTTAAAACTTAATAAGAAAAATTATCATGTTAGAATTTAGTACTATATACAATGAAATTGTTGTTTCAATAATACACTTCAAAACCTGTCCTTATTTATTTATAACTGATCCAATCTATATGAATTACAATATATAAAAATTTGTTTTGATTTTAGGAGGCTGACACTAACCATTTGGAAAATTCTTATATTTTGATAAATCACACCTTGTCAATTTAGAACGAAATTATATGAGCATAATGTTTTCAATTCAATATCGTCCAATTCACTAATCTGGTAAACATAAACATTAAAGATCGACATCATTTGTGCATTTATTATACATTCTGTAGAACATATATCGTAACGTTTTTCACTCACTAATTTTTTTTTTCCAAAATTGACCAGATTTTATAAAATTTCAAATGGTAATTTAATATTTCGAGCACTCATTTTTTCGTTATTGTAGTTACCGTTTGTTTATATCTTGTTAAATTTTTTAGACTTCGTTTATCTTAATTTCTTTCAGACAGATTAAGTAGTCAAAATTATTGGTACACACATGATAAATTCTATAAATTCTTTTATTATAAAAAGATAATATTATTTTATAACTTTGTTATTTAATCAGGAGATTTTCTATTATTTTCATATTTCATATGTGAGACATACGCTCACACGTGTGGCATTTATCAGCGCCATTGAATATATATATATAAAACATTAGGTGAATAATATTTTATTTTTTATTTTTGTTTTAGCATACTATCCAAATACATGGATAGAGAATAGAGGTAATTCTTTTTTATTTCAATCTAACCCTGATTTTATTAAACTTTAATTCATCAATCTTTAGAAATAACATTTATAATTTTTATATTTTTGTGTATTTTATATTTTATGAATAAAATTTACAGAATTTTTTATTAGTTAATATATAATATTAATATATTAAAATTAATATCGTTTCTAATGAAAATATGATTTTTTTTTTAGAAATCTTACGTCTATATCTCGAATATGTCTATAATAAATTCGCCATGGGTATGTGGTATTATTACGGGTTTATTAAAAAACTGTGTATTTTCTTAAAATTTCAGATAATTATATCCACTATATAAGATAGCCATTGGCCCTAAAAATAATAACTCAATTTTTTAGTTTTTTCGGATAATATGTGTGAAAGCCCAATGAATTGGTGTATGAATAAAAACTTATTAGGTTCGTAATAATATTTAATATATATTAATATTTATTTTACTACTGCATAACACTATTTACGTAAAATTGCATGGCCAGATAGTATAATCTAAAACTGAGAACATACGTTAATTGTACATTGACGATGAAATATTATAACTTGGAAAATATGGTTACACACCAATAAAATACATTTCTTATATTATATCTATTGCTCATTGTGTATATATTTAGAACTATTGTAACATTATAATATGAAAATGACATTGACTAATATTCATTTTAATTATGAAAATTGTTAATGATATCAATATTTGCTATACTAGAATTAAGACATATCCCTATCAATGATTATGACGAAATCAAGGCAAAATGTGAAGGTAACTACGGATAATCTAATATCATATACTCAATGAATTTAATAATATATTGGTCATTTAGACAATGTATTTGTGTGAATTATTTATAATCAATTCGAAATCATTTACTTTATTTATATTGACACATTTTGTCGCCTTCGATTTTTTTTTTTTACTATTTGGGTCACTGATCTCTAACATTTTTCTCTCTTAACATCCTCTAAAATGAATTCTTGTTGCAGCCATCATTTATAAAATAATCGTAAATTAGAATATGATATATTTGTTTAATTATGTACAGTTTATTTTAAGTAGTACTTAGACAACGCCATACTAATATAAAGGGTTAGATTTTCTTCATCGTCTTTTTTAATTCAATCTAATTTATCTATTACCATGGATCGTATAATTGTTGTTGTTTGCGCAATTGTTTGTTAATATATTTTTCAAAAAGATACTCTCATATTATTACTGTTCAACTGTATGCGATTACGCTAAGAGATATTACTTTCTTTCTGCATTACATCGGTCGATTCGCTATTATTAAACAAAATATATTCCACAATTCGTATAATACGACATAAAAGATCTCTGATATTAATACGTGTCGAGTAGATGTAATGTATGGAACCACTTCGTTGAATGGGTTGGCAGAATCCAATCCGATATTAATTATGTTGCGATCTCAAAAGCCGATATTAAAAACAAAGCAGTATCTCGTAACGACTCGTCAATAAATATGTTGCGTAAATTATTATAAAAAAAAGCTTAAATGGTATTAATGATTCACCAGAACTCACTAAAACACTTTATGATTTTATTTTTTATAAACATCTGTATTCTAGTTAATTTAAAAGAAGCAGGTTTTGACCGTATGTAATATAATTGTATATTTACACAGTTAAATGTTATATAAAAACAGTTATAAACTAATCTCAATGTATGACATTTATTAAGCTACAAATTTACTTACAGCTAATTGCAAAAATTAACCAAATCAAATCTTAATTCATTTACATTTTTTAGATGATTGTAATGTCAGAACAGCTCTACGATATGCATATTTTGAATTAAGTGTGTAAATCACATTTGAATATTTTCCTAAAAAGATTATGACATATCTATATTTTTTTGTAATCGTTATGTTACTGTTTTTCATTATTCCTCGATATGCAATGAAAATAATATTCTGAATAGAAACATTTGTTCTACAAACATGTATTTAATCAACACAATTTTTAGTAATTATTATACAAATAAATTGATTAACGTATATAAAATATATATATTTTTAATCGTCGTTTTTTATCTTGTACATGAAGATGCAAATCATACTAATGGTAAGTTATATTTTATTTAATATTCTGGTCTGACAGGGAATAATTCTAGTCGAGAATCATATTTTAAACTAACTCTTGATGTAAAAAATTAAGATTAATATCAATCTTTTTTAAACACAATATTTATTTTGCTAAATTACATAAATATTTATCAACTAATTGATATTTAAATTCGTTAAAATATTGATCATATTTCAACTAAGTTTCTTAAATTTTGATCCGCTTAATCATATAAAATATTTTCAATCTAAACAATTAACGTATTTTGTTATGAAAAATACAAGTTTTTCATTTGATAAAAGCATTTGTGTAATTCTCTTATAATAAGTATTAGATAGATTATCCTTAATTAAATATATTTCGTACAGCATGTCGCATTGAGATTTGGCGATTATACTTGTTTCTTGTATACAATAACTAATGTTCAATTATGTACAGTTATTTAATTTCTTTTGTGGTAAAATAATATATGTAAATTACTGACCAATCATACACATTAAATGTACATTATAATTAAGTGCGATTTGATAAGTTTTCATAATTTTCTAGGAATGCCTAAATTAACGGATAACAATAATCAGCTTTTTTTACAAAAGCACATAGAATGTGCACGTACACCTAAATTTCACTAAACAAATATTAAATATATCACGTATTTCGAAGTCGATTTTATATTACTTCTTTTATACTCTTCATTTCTGCCTACCTTCCTAGTCTAGAACCATCCCTGTTCTGATTCTATAGAGCTAACTCAAAACGTCTCGATTACTGAGAAAACATGATCTATTTATTTTGTTATGATAACTTTGAAATACAATTCATAGAAAATATTGATACACATAACATTCATTTATATAACATTTTTAATCATAAAACGATTTTTAATGTTTGAATAAATTCTAATATTATTTAAATAAATGAATGTCATTAACACCTCCATCTCAAAATAATATTACGTTCTCATACATTTCAAAAAATTTCTGAAAATCAACGAATTATAATTAATTGAAATTTCTAAAATCAATATCATTGTTTATAAAATATGTTCATAAAAGAAAAATTTGAAGTAGTAAAATATAGATTATTCTATATTTATTTGTAAAAATATAAAAAATAATTAAAAAATTTAATTAATCAAATATTACTGTATAAGCCATTTGTCCGTGGGACACTATATAACATGTTTGTAGCAATTAATGATTTAAAATCTTAAATTTACATTCTTATTTAGATGTAGTGAAAGCTTACTTACATTATATGGTTGATGCTATTTTATCACATATTGGTATGTGTCATTATTTATCATGAATTTAAAAATAACATTAGTATGTGATTTAATTCTAAAAGTTTATGTGAGAGATTTTACATAACACGGAGATGATAACTTCAGCTAAATGAATTTACCTATCCTTTCTCTCAAACCAACAAATTTCGTTCTGATATTTTCAAATCTAATTTTATAATATATGTTTGTATTAACTTGAACGCTAAATTCCGTAATAAAAATATACACAACAGAAAATATTTCAATTCACAAAAAAATTATCTGAAAACAAATTAATATTGACATTGATACAACATTTCATTAAATATACTTCGTTTAGTATTATAATATATAATCTCTTTTAATTGACTCAGACAAAGTTAAATTTGATTCGTTATATTTAGTTGAAATCGATGTAGAAGAACCAAAATGGTATTGTAAAAATATTTATCCAAATCTGGGCAACCTCAAATATTATTTCGATCACTACCAAGGTAATGATGATAAATATTAGTTTCATATTTAAATATGTAATGGACACAATAATAATGTTCATGTATTATAGGGTATTGAAGTCAATTTTTTAATAAGCTCACGGAGCGACTGCACTCAATAATTTTCTATACACTATTAAACTAGTAATTTGACTGAAAGAATAATATCTAATGAAATTCGAGATACATAATTTTCATTTTTCCAATCGTTTAATTATACATTTTTTAATAAATAAAATTTATTATATATGAGCAGTTTTGTATCATCTTATTCGTTAAACACTTATATGCTCAGAAATTGTACCCTTCATATATTATGGGGGTCGAAGATAGTTCTTTGACAAGCCAAAGATGGATAGAATACATATTTCATAAGATATAATCAATTATTTATTTACAATTACTCGTATTATCTCCATGCCTTGACTTTCGTTAACTATATAGTTATATTTTATAATATAACGTTGTAAAAATAATTGAGGTAGAATATAGTAAATTTCAGTACTTTTTGATGTAATAAGATTCAATTGAGAAACTCATGCAGGAAAGCCTACTTACATTGTTAATGTCTTATATATATTAAAACAACCACCTAATTTCTGATGGTAAAATATCATGCTGTATAAGTAGATCACTGAGCAGTCGCAGTTCAAGATAAGGGTTTTGAGATATTTGAAACTACAATGACATTCTCATTTACCATTATAGTTAATTAAGCTAACATTTTAAAATAAATTCCAATCATAATCGTATCATACTTATACAAAATCGTGTGTGTTTATCCTCGAATACATGAAAGTTAATTGAAAACTCTTTGTTACGCGGAAAAGCATATAACTTTTAATATATTTAAAGCATAACTATTCGACAACTCACATCCCAAAAACCTATGTGTGATACTAGACACGTTCATAATATATAGAACATACTGTACACGGATAACGATGAGAATTAAAGAGATACTGTCAAGGACGCTGAATGCCTAAAATATATAACACAACCAACACGAGAATGCCTAAATAATCTAACTATGATTGATGGTGCAAAGCTAATCTAAGAATTTTGAGTTTGTAGAAAGGATCTGCACTTAACCTACAAAAGTAAATTAAACCGATATAGTCACAGCTCAGAAAATGATCAAATATCATATAATAATTTAGAAATCAAGACTTAAAATATCACTTCAAACGTAGAAGTGACCAATTATTATTATAATTATTTGTACACCAATTATTGAGTGTTACACCATTATTTATTAAAAATACATTAATTTATTTTATTTCATTTTACTTTTATTCAATCATAAAAATAGAATGAAATATTTCCTGACTTATGTTGTTTCTATTTCAAGATAGTCTATATGTTCACAACCATCGTAGTCTAACACGATAATAACATTAATCTCCAACAATCCATGGGCAATTTACTACAGCATTGTTAATTTTAATTTATTATTAATTAAATTTTAGGAGGTGTTGGTGTAAGACGACTGCAGTATTGTTATGCAGGTCTGAACTAAGCACTATTAAAAGAATACATGCTATATGCAACGTAATATAGAATATTAATAACTATTAATTTATGATATTTTATTTTGTTTAAGATTGCATGAGTAAGAATATTAATTGCTATTATTTTTGTAAATAAAACAGTATATTATAAATATTAAGGTTTAATTGAAAATCCATATGAATTTTGAGTCAATTTTAGGAAAGATAATTAAAACAATATTACATTTTATACGTTTACAGTAGTATGTGTAATTAGATTTTTCCGTATAAATATTATAAAAAAATATGTTTGAATCATTTTCGATGAGATCATGTTTATTATTCAATCATGTTTACTCTCATTGTTTAGTGTAGCACACATTATTTTTATCATACCAGTTGACTTCAAATCACCTAATTTTCCTCTTCATTGAATATTATTTTTTAATGCAATATTGGGAAATTATTAAATTATTTTACTTAATAAACATATTATTTAATATATTTAAAGATCATAAAAATTTGTTAATAGTTGCCATAATTTATGTGTTCAAAACTCAAATAAAAGTAATCAATCATGATAAAATATCACAGAAATATAAAAATGCTATCCATTTGTTATTAAATCAAATTTAATAATTTTCCCAATTAAAACATATTAATGGGAACTATTGATTATTTTTATTTCATTCGTTAATTTTATGAAATTTTGGAATTTAAATATTTAGCGACAGATTGTGCTATTATTTTTGGGAATGATATACTAAATGTTTTCGATACCTTTGAAATAGTTCTAGCAAATGAATGAGTACTTAAAGATAGATTGTATGGTGCATGAATTATCGGTGGATGAGCTGATTAACACGAAATAACGATTCACACGTAGCGGGATGCGGGGTGTTATCGAATGTTCTAAAAATCACCTTTCCTCTCCGTACCGTGACGGCAACGACGATTACTTTTTGGCAATCATATACTCAGTTTTTGACGCACGTACCTGTTAGTTGTGCGTGTCGGTTTGTTATTGGTATTAATGGTTTTATTATTTTATTAATTTATTATTTCCGCCATTATTTTTATGCTCGGCGTAATAAGGTTTTCGTAGTACCATTGGTCCGACGTAAACGTACCTGTGTATGTAGTTGTAGTCGATCAAGACGCCAAAATCTCGCGATAAGAATAACGTTGTAAACGTCATTTTACTATACGTGATCATGTAGTTCGTATAACGTATTTCCCGTCGTTGGCTGTCGTTTAAAAACGTCGAATCCCAACGTACACGTGCATCGTCGTGTCTTTTCTCTCAATGGACGTGACAACTTTGTACTTCATCGGCGTATGCGGTATCACTCAGGTCGGCGTATTAACAATAATCATAACAATGTTATTGTGATATTCCGTGCTAATATTTTCATCATAAATTGTGCTGTATTTATTTATTTGAGCGTGTTAACACATATTAATTGTATATTTATTTTCATTATTTATAATTCACGGTTTTCTCTCATCTGTTAGTTCCATTGTGATTGTTAGGTAGCTACTAACATAGTGTGTGAGGTTCGTTATACATTTAATTTTACGCAGAATTATTAAAACAATCAATGTTATTTACTCAAAATACCGTCCACTTTAATAATTCGGTTACTATTATATTCTTAAGACTCGTGATACGTATAAACCTGGAAATTAGACCTTCGGGAATAAGTTTCACAAAAAAAAAAAATTTTCCAGTTATTTGAAATAATTATAGCAAATAAATAGATATTGAAAAAACAGAAATATTTCATTGCTAGTCTGTGTAGACATTTTAATTTTGACTTATTTATTAAATACAGTTGGATACTTTTGATCAATTTTGATCTATGTTGTTGTATTTAAGATACCGTTAGATCAGATAATATCATGTCAATAGATATAGTAGAATCACATAAATTCTGTGGTTCATTTCTATATAATTTTTATGTAAAGATAATTTATAATTCAATAAAATAAAAAAAAAATATCAATATTGATAATTTAACTGTTAATACTGAAATAGAATATGTCTAAAATTATTATCAATAATAATATTAATAATTCAAAAATGTTAAATTTCATATTTACATAAACAAATAATTATATAACAAATGATGAACTCGTTCATTTCTAGTCAAAAAGTATTACTATTTGTATTAATTATTGTTGTATAAATCATCATCTAGACGAAATCGCAATATCTAGAGGGATGAATGGTAAGTCTTATTGTGCAGTTATTCGTTTGTAATTTATATTTGTAGTATGTAGACGCAATTCATTTTAGTTTAAAAAAATTTCTATTGTCATATAGTTGCATTGGTATTCCACACAAGTTTATAGTATTCCAAAACACATATTGCTTTATTAAAGATTAATTATTATCAGTGCCGGATTAAGCTTTTGGAGGCCCCTAGGCAATTCAAATCTTGGGGTCCCTACAAATATTCTCCTAATTTTTTATATTTTTTATCAAATATGTAATTTTATCAACCAATAATTTAAATACAGTATTTTGACAAAAATTAGTATACGTTTTATTAAATTTACATAAAACAAGAACATTTAAAATTTTCAGATATACAAAATACAATTTTTATTTTTCAATATTTACCCTTCTTATTTTTTCGTGGAAAACTCTTAAAGTATCTTGAAAATTTATGTTTTGTAAAACGTCGTATTCGACGGTCATTGTGGCAAGTGAGTTCAATCGTTCTTGTGTCATTGAATATCAATGTCAATTTTTCAAATGCTTTAATTTTGAAAATGTTCGTTCACTAGTAGAGTTTGAAGAGTTAAATTTAACTTTATAGGAAATTTCACTATAGAGAGTATTTTTCGAAATGGGAATCCAAAAATACTTCTGAAATGTAAACGTTTCACAATAACTGTATAAAAAATCTGAGACAGTGCTTCGATAATTATTTATCAGCATATAATTTTTAATATTTTGATCCATTATTACGGGGCCCCCAAAAGAAGCGGGGACCATAGGCGATCGCCTAGTCCGCCTATTGGGTTAATCCACTACTATATAATCCTTATACCCAGGCCCCCACATGCAATTTTCAACTACGGTACTGTAAATAAATTTGAGCCCTCATTGTATATAAGTATTTAAAATATTTTAATATAAATTCTAAAATTTAATGTATTATTTTTACAAAAGGTACCTAAAATATTGGGTACACAGATTTTTTTGCTGTAATACGCCTCTATAATACTCGTACATCAGTTATTTTAGTTACCTTAAAACAAGTTTGAAACACAAGTATACAAATTTACTGCAGTTTAATATAAAATTCAACATTTTTCAAAAAGTATTTATGAATAATAATATTAAAAAAAACACTATTATTATTTTCAAACTTCTGCACCCGCCTACTGACGTCAAGTGGCTCGATCTTATGAAATAAAAATAATATACACATAGATTGTTACATAAAATCATGTAGTAAGAAATTAAAATATTTTCATATCAATATTATATAAAGATACGGTGACTGGGGTAGCAGGAATCATTTTATTTTTCTAATAATATGTGTATAAAACTAATACTATGTATAAATTATATTTTTTTTTCTCCAGAAAGTCTGGGCTCTGAGACCTTAGTACTCACTGACCCCCCTCCCCTTGGTGGAGGCCTTGCTTATACCCAAAATAATATAATAGTATATCCTTTAAACTTTTTTATTATTTTCACAATGTAGTCAACACCAGTGGTAAAGACACATTCATATATGCATATTTTAACCGTGAGTGATTCAATACTAATTTTTTCAATTATTATTTTATAGGTTATTTTGCGAAATTGCTCATTATTAATAAATTGACCTTTTAAAATTATGCGATGGTTATAGACTGATGTTAGGTTATTCTACTTTTGAAATTTCAACCACTATATACTAAGTATTGCTTTGTAGTACAGATAGTTTTAAATTGTATTGGTTTGCAGTAATTAATGAAAAATATCATAAATTAATGAATAAACTACATTTAAATAATCCCGTTAATAAATTATAATAATCATTATGTTAATGTTAGGCTTGATGAGGTAAATATTATTAAAGTGTGCTCAATCAAGTTTGATTGAGTAAAATCCTAATATGTTAAATAATTTGTGCATATTGCGCATATCTTCTTCTATTGAGCATTCGAAAAAAATGTTTAAAAACAGTCTAACAAATATATTTAAGTAAAATAGTTTACTACAAAAAGTGCTATTTACATGAATAATTAATTCTCATGCGTATGTGACTCCTATAATTAAATGCGAAATTTATTTTGATAATTGAATTTGTGTACTTCAAATTATATGCTCATGTAATTTGAACAAATTTATTTACCGCGGAGGACAATGAAATAAGATTGTGACGACCAAAGATATAATGACGTTCAGATTCACTACAAATGACTGTCAAACTATTGACAATAATAATTAGATTATACTGTCAAAATACGTTAACGATCTGTTCTTTAATCCAAGAAATCTGTCAATTGCAAAAATGAAAATAAAAAATGCATAAGTGTTTAGTCTAGCCAGCCGGTGGTGTACGTCATTACTCAAAAAAATTTGAATATAAAAAAATATATATTAAGCAATAAATGTAGAACTTTTTTCATTTTTGTCTACATATTTTTATTTAATTAATTTTATCCATATATCTAGTCTCATCAAGTAATACTCGAGCCCGAATCGATGGTAACTAATTTTTATCACAACATATCTCATATTGTATTGACATTATAATTGTAAAAATTGAAGAACCAATATTTTTATAATGAAAATATTCTGCTCAATGATAGACTTATAGGAAAAAATATTATATTTTTTAGGTATATTACGTGAATATTATAATGATCTCTTTGCTGAAGCTTCGTTGTGTATGTAACGTTATTGCCGTTATTTGTTTAATTTTTAAATGTAACAAAAATTTTATGAATGTGAAATAATTACTCGTATTTATAAAATGAATAGCTCTTTAATAAAATTGTCAAATTTGTAGATCATAAGATGCTTCGAACTCCACTTAATTGGTGTATGGATAGCATATCAAGTTCGCATATATTTTTATTTATTTCATATATATATATATATATTTATTTATTTGCTTATGTTTTGGTTTTACTATTTATAGGGCATTCCTTCTCTAGCATTGTACAATTATAAATATATATTTAGTGTACACGTCCAATTTACATTAGCCAAGAAAATTTTATAAATATAAAAAAAAATTGATTTAGTCATATGGTTTTTCTCATAAGTTCACAATGGGACAAGTCCTACTGATATGACGATTGCTTGCTTAGACAAACTCGCTTTGTATGTATGGCATTTTACTCAGGTGACATCCACAATTTCATTAACCACGAACTATTGGCATATATCATCATGATGAACATACAATTGTATTATTCGTAAAACAAACGAATAATATAACGTAAGATGCACCGCGTTGATAATAATTGAATTTATAACAATATACTTATATAAGAAAACAAAACTAATCCTATCGATAACTGGACACGTGACGAAGGTCCCGAATTGGCAGATTTACATTAGCACACCGACATACCGTTGGAGACACACATCGCACAAAGAGTGTCAGCACATAAATTGTGATGTTGGCGATAATCGTACACATGAACGTAAACGTCGCGAAAACGTAGACCACACAACACAGGTGCGATATTAAATGTGTATTAGCGAATAACGTAACGCGAGAAGCTGGCAAAAATCGGACGAATCTTTTCGACTTTCGACATGATTATGCATGATCTTCCGTACCGGTTACAACGATTGTGTACTGAAAAGGCGGCAAACTAAAATAGTTTGTATCGCCCGATCATTATAATGTAAATTTACACATGAGTTACATCACCTGATTTAAACTTAATATGATGTAACCAATTCGTCTGATAATACAATAACATACAATTCATATATATACAGTGGCGTAGATACGGTGGGGGGGGGGGGTGATGCAAGGGGTATACATCCCCCCTAACAATCTAAAAAGGCTTGTTCTTTTCCTTTAAAATTTTGAATTATCATTTCATTGATTTTGTGCACACGAAGCTAAAATTTAATATTCATAAATACATTTATTGTAAATATGAATTATTATTATAAAATATTTACTATTTATTTATTAGAAATTTCATTTATTCAATAATATTGTAATTTTTAAAAGTTCCTATGAAACCCCCACCCCCCCTAGAAAAAAATCGTATCTACGCCACTGTATATATATATATATATATATATGATAATTTAATTGCTAGATAATATAATTACAATCATATTTATCATATATTATTTTTGGAAATTATGGTCGTACATTTAATTTATTTAAAAAAATATTTTTTATGAAAACAATAAATGAAACTAATATTTATGATTCTAGAAATTTTACCAAATATCGAGCCTACGAGACAAGAGAAGAAATGTCGTGGTGAATATACGCATAAACAAATATCATAATAGTAACAAAAGTGAAAATTTAATTTCATTGAGCATATTGCGATAATTGAAATATTATTTAATGGAACTCTACATTGAACTATGTCCATTATTTATGATTAGATGTTTTAACACACATATTTTCATGAAAGTCGCTCTATCACTTAAAGTGAACAATAATTTTAATTCAATTATGTATGTAAAGAAATTATATTTGTACTTATGTTAATAAAATAAATATACAATATTCTATACATTTATTAAATTTTAGATGCGTTTAAGCGAGCGGGCTTTAATAGTAAGGAATTTGATTTAGTTTGACACTGTTTAATGTTAATTGAAACGATAATTATTAGTTTAAAATAATGACCGTTTATTACAGCTCATAACTTACATTTAATTAGCAATATAATATAATGAGGATTTATAATAAGTTAAACATGTTAATATATATATAGGTATATATATATTAAAATAAATAGATAAATATATATATATATATATATATATATATATATATAATATATATATATATTATATATGTATACTTAAATACACAACAAATCAATGAGTATTACGTTGATTAAAGAAAAAAGAAAGAAAATATAAAAGTTGTTGTATATGTGTGTTTATTACTACCGGTTTCGATAAAATGTCATCATCAGGTTCATACAAATGAAATACAACTGTAGAATAAATTAAACGTAAAGTTAATAACGAAAAATTGCATAGAGTAATAAGACAGAAATTACATACAGAATATTATGAATATTACAATCAAAAAACTTATAGTTAGGTGAAAAGAAATAAAAATTATTATATAATAAAAATATATCAAAAAGTAAAGAAGAAAGAATCCTTATTTTTTTTGCATGTCTTGTTAAAGTAAATATTCATATTTGTATTTATAAATTTTAAAGTTAAAAATTCGTACCTATTAAACAAAAGAACACCAGCTTGGCTAGCTATAATAAATAATATAGTAGTGAAAATAAAATAAAAACAAATAAAGAGTAAAAAGGATTGTTCCGAACTACATCAACATTCACAACAAGAACAATTCAATAGCAGTGAAGGTTACGAAGCAATCATCATAGAAATTGTGGTTAAATTTTGAAATTAAATTTTTATATAATAAGAAACAAGCAGTATATAATGAATTCAAACAATTAGAAAATCAATACTTAGTAAATCACTCTTATAATCAATATTGTTTTTTAAAAACCCATATACTACAAAAATTACATGAAAAATGGAACAGGGTTAATGAAAAAATTAATGTTTTGGTTAGGAAAACACATAATTTAAATAATATACAGCATAATCATAATTTTTCAACCACGTAATATAAAAATTTAACATCAATATTTATCAAGAAAGCTGAAAAAATTTATTACATAAAGGATTTAAGTATAATACGTTTCAATTTACAAATTAAAATTCATTAAAACAACAATTAATACAGTGTGAATCTGTTTTAAACTATATCCAACACCGTAATGAAATAAAAACTAGATTTAACTTGATAGAAAACTGCAATAAAATTTATAAAAATAAATTGCATAATATAATGAAACAAAATAAAATAATTGTGAAACAAAATAATATTACTAAAAATATAGAATATAAACTGAAACAAAATAAAATAATTGTGAAACAAAATAATATTACTAAAAATATAGAATATAAACTGAAACAAAATAAATCTGAAATAATTCCTGTAAACAAATCAAATTCTATTGTTGTTGCATATACTAATGATATTCAAAACAAAACTTTATATTTTATAAATAAAAATAATATCAATATGTTAACATCTGACTCTTCTACAATTTATTTAAAACAAATTAATAATTTAATTAATAAAGCAACCGTAATTATACCTAAAAACCAGAAAATATTTTTATTAAATAATAGAAACATTACAGCTCCACTATTACACCATTTTATAAAATTACATAAAGACAACCATCCAATCAGACCATTAATTAAATTTAGAACTGCTCCTTCATATAATTTAGCTAAAGTTTTAGATCAACTAATAAAACAAAAAATTAAAATTTACTAATGAAACATCAATACGAAATTCTTATGATTTTATTGAAAAAATAAATAATATTAATATTATACCTAGCTACAGAATGATTTCCCTTGATGTAAAAAATTTATATACATCGATTCCTAAATTCGATGCATTAAATATATTCAGAAATGAGCTTATTCTTAATAGTGATTTTAATCCAAATGAAGTTCATGAAATTATACAATCAATTAACATTATTATTAACCAAAACTATTTCCAATAGAATAATATATTATATACGCAAAAAGAAGGTCTAGTAATGGGTGGTCCTTTAAGTACACTTTTATCGGAATTATCCTTGATAGATTATGAAACAAATAATATACTTTCCAACAAATTATATAGCCCATTTATAAAAGCTTATTTCAGATATGTAGATGATTCATTCATTTTATTCAGAGGTACAAATGACAAGCAAAAATAATGGTTAGTAGTTTAAATAAAATTAATGAACATATTCAATTTACCTTAGAAACACAATTAAACAATAACATTAATTTCTTAGATCTTACGGTTTAGTTTAGTTAATTATAAATTTGAATTTAATATTTACAAGAAACCTACACAAACTGATTCTATTATTCCTTATGATTCCAATTACCCTTTTCCACAAAAAATTGCATCTTTTAAATCAATTTTTTATAGACTTGAGCGCTTACCTTTAAATGATTATAATTATAAACATGAACCTAATATTATATATGATATCGCACTTAAAAATAAATCCCATTTAAACAAAATCAATAGAATACATAAAAAAATTAAAGAAAACATAAAAAAACTTAAACAAATAAATAATGTAATTAATAATTGTAGTATAAAATATCAAAATTTATTATCAGAAGAATTCGCAAAAATTTTATATAATAATGTAAATAATATTAAAATCGCATTCAATACTGATAATAATTTAATCAAACAAAAAATTATAAAATAATACAATTTCCAAATAATAATTTTAATAAATTTAATTTTTCCTGGTATTTACAAAGTTAAATGTAGTTGTAATACTTTTTATGTCGGTAAAATGAATAGAAATTTTAATACAAGATATAAAAACACATTTCTGAAATAAGATTAAAAGATCTAATCCAAATTTAAATTTTGCGAAACATGTTTTTGAAAATAATCATCTTATTACTTTTAATATACATAATGATTTAAAACTTTTAAATATACAACATAATATTTATATTAATTCCGTTTTGGAAGAATTACATATTTATAAAGAAATTAAACATAATAAATTTTAAAATATCTTAAATATACAAACAGATTATAAAAATAACATTCTATATAAATATATATTAGATAATATTAATATCAATCCATATTTCCTTTCATTATATACACAATTTCTTTGCTTTTAGATATATTTTTATTGTATAATTTTATTTTATTTTCATCTAACTCAATGTTTTTTTGTTGTAATATTCATAATATTCTCTATGTAATTTCTGTCTTATTACCCTATGCAATTTTTTCCTATTAACCTTACTTTTAATTTATTCTTCAGTTGTTGTATTTTATTTGTATTAACCTGATGATGACATTTTGTCGAAACCGGTAGTAATAAACACACAAATACAACAACTATATTTTCTTTCTTTTTTCATTAATCGACGTAATACTCAATGGTTTTTTGAATATTTAAGTACTATACATATACATATTATATATATTTATTTATTTCTTCGTTTATTTATTTAAATATATTTATATATATTTTTTTTTATTTGCGAGTATTAACTTACAATTTTTATTTTATTTCTATTTGCTAATTCTTTTATTTCACATTTTTTTTATTTCTTTATATTTTAATTTTTAATTTTTTTGTTTTTTTTCTTTTATTTTCAAAACTATATTATTTATACATGTTAGTTCATAAGAATTCCACAGAAGCTCTGAAAATTGGTTTCTTCCACCTGAGTAAGTAATTAACATATAATTATTTTCCAAAATACATAATAAGGTAATAAAAAAATAAAATATTTATAAGAGTATTGAACAGGTACTATGTGTACAGATCTCCCCAATACTTGTAGTAATCAACGTTGTTCATATACATCACCACTGAACCCTAAGAGTATTAACAAAACATAACGAAAAGAAATGTTTTATTCAGAATAATCACATTTAAAGGCAAACGAAATTAATTATATGTGAAATTTTGATAGTAGTGTATTATCTAAAGATAGAATTTGGAATAATTTTTTAACAAACTTGTGACTAAATTTACGAATGAATTTGGTATCTCTAAAATAATTCATAAAACTATAAATATTTTAATTTTCTAATTTAAAAAATGTTTTTCAAATTAATACGTTTAATTTAAAATAATAACGTGTCTCGTATTTTATTATTTCTCTTTACGTGTATTAAATTTGTTCTCTACAGGAATAAGTGAAATTGGTATTTTAAATGTTATTTACATTTAGAAGTAGCTCCATTTACTTATCAGTTTGGGATAACTGTATAATGCACAAGTTTCATTGTACAAATAATGATGTATCTAAATTTTTAATTATTGTTGTTTTCTTTTGAAGCTTCAGAAGATGGAGGATTGGTTAATAATAGTATGTATAATTTGAAATATTAATATTCTGCCACTAATAATAAATTTAACGTACTCTATGAAGAAAATATTTCTAATGTAGATCAAAATAATGGATAGCATTACAAACATATATTAAATAAATATATAAATAAATATAAATAATGTGATAATTCGAAGAATACATATTTTATTTATCAATTAGATCCACCGTTTTTGGTTCAATTTACTTTAATCTAGAATATAAAAATTCTATCATTCACCTTTAAAATAAATTTGTAATTTGTAATTTGATAAAAGGATGTGTGTATTTCATTTATAGTAGTTTTAAATATATAGATTACACAAAATTATATGCATCTTACAAAATGCTTGCAATAATAGAAATAAAAAAATAGCTAAAAAAAAGGGAAATAAAAGGGAATAAAAAGGGGTAATGGGAGGGGATAATTATCAGGGAAAATTTGTTGAAAAAGGGTGAGCGGGATTGGGTGCTATTAATGTGAATGAGAACACGATAAGAATCGCGAGGTGTGAGTTCGAGCATTGTTTAGGTTTATCTTATGTAAAGATAAAAAAAAATCATGAAAAGAATAAAATAAAAATGCAAGGCAAAACACTGAAATAAATTGTAAAATATTAAAATTTTTTACCTTATGCTCGTGCTCGAAGGCTTACTGGTATCCGCAGAGACGAACGATCGCATAAAGAGATTAAAACCATAAAAAAGTAAGGAAAATGTTAGATTGATGACTTCAATTCTAAAGCGAATTCACCGAAAAAATCAAGTAAACCAGTACTAAAATTAAATTATCTCGCAAAACTAACTACGTCCCGCAATACACAGAATTGGTCTGGAGTACTGGTTCGTAGTTGGAGTGTGCGCACACACTGACGAGGAGACGATATCATCGGGTAGTCTAGGGTATACATTTTTTATATTATAATATCTTTAATATGCTGACTACGTAACAGTCGAATCGATTGATAGTGACAATAGATGTTTTGTCGACTCTATATGTGTATTAGTCGGCGTTACCACCTTTCATTTTGGATAAGTTTTCGTGTATGTATGTTTTTATTTATCAAAACCTTATGTGGGTGTCCTCTCTTTTTTATATGCGTAAAATGCGTTCCAATAAGTTATTTTTTTTTGTATTTCTAATTCGTATCAACTGACTATTCTTTGATTCGACAGACCCTTTATTTGTTACTCCTCTGCGTCGTAGATTATTTGGAAAATAATATAACGATATTTTTCTTTTTTTGTTTAAATAATTATATCTTGTTTATATTATTTTAACGCGTATTACTTAATAAAATATTTTTTTTATTATTATTTATTTTCTTGTTGTTGCGTAGTTTTGTTTTATAAATTCTTGTGGAATTTATATGTTTATGATTGATTTATAATTTCAATTCCGATGATCAGCATCTCTCGCCCGTGTTGGTTATTTGTTTAGGTTCAAACATATGCGTTATATTTTTTTGTTATATTATTTGAAAATAAAATCTGTGTTCAGAGAAGGTCAAGCGTTAGTATGTTTTAATTAAAGAAAATATCACATAGCTATAATATGGTATTTTACATGAAGAAATCGATACATTAATAACATTTGTGATAATTGGGAATACAATGATGATATGTGTGCATATCATTATAATTTTATAAATAAGTAATTGATATTTCCATTTCTTTTTAGAACTAGCAACAACATATTACAATTACATAAGTTCATCAATATTGGTAATGCTAGGTAAGTATCATAATTTAACATGCATATTACAAATAAGAAAAATACGGATTTTTATAATGGAAATATTTATAGCAATTTAAAAAAAACCGTAGTATGGTATTATGATATCATATACATTCAAATACCCTATAGCCTTCTTCACATAAATTTCCTATAAACCATAGGTATTATTTTATATTTTTGAACTTAATCCTATAAATATAATTAGTAGTATAAAATGGCTGATCCTAACATAATGAAGTGCTATACTTTTAACATGCACCTCATAATTTATGAGGTGCTACATAATAACACGACTGTCTAAATCTACCGATGCGATGCTATACTACAACACAGCCGTTGTAATTTATTTTTATCAATATTTATTGATTATGTAGTATATCTAATTACATATCTTATCACTATCAAATACCACTATCATAATCTATTTTAATCTCTCGTTATCAGTGATTATTCTACTTATCGACCTTTACCACCACCATCATACCCTTCCTATACCACTATACTTAAACTATACCTACCTTTCTTATATTATTTACACTTGTATATTAAAATATTACATGCCACCGTTATAAATCATAATACCTTTCTACTATATTACCTATCTATTTTAACCTTATCTTCACGACCACCGGTAACCTATACGTACACCAACTATATCATTTTATGTTATTTTTATATTAAATTATTACTATTTTAAAATTTTTTTTCTATATGAATATAATTTAATTATTTTTAATAATATTATGTGTAATACCAATATTTTGAGTGAGAATCAAACTGGATATACTTTTATCGCATTTATTTTTCTAATCGGACTTTCACTCCATTGATAATATATATTAAATATAATGTATATAATACCGAAAAATATTTAAAATAAATATAATAACACATGCATATTATATGTAATGATCGCTGGTTATTAAAGTCAATATACATCAAAATATATACTCGGAATACATTTATAAAATAATTTTCTACCAAACATAATTACAATACTATAATCGTATATTGAATCTAAAATTATTAAGGAAATGCTTAACCAGTGTACACTGTATACGAAATATATTTAACGTTATACGTTAAAGACGTGAAATCGATTTGTGGAAAAATAATTGTTCATTATTACAGTAATATATATTTTCACCGCCACCATTCGGTTGGCATTTAGTCTAGTATATTACATTGCCTACGTTGTTGAATAAGCCCATTACCAAGTTTGATTCAATATATATACAGTTTATTTTGGGCATATTCACCAATGACTCTGATTGATGTAGCACGTTGATTATATATTTTTTATCTATTCTAAAGCCCAACATTGTATCTATACTATTATCCATGGAAAAATCAATAATTTTGAAACTTTTCGTTTCACATTTTAAAGTGTTGTTGTTTGTTTTCAACTCAAACATAATTTCAGTACGTGATAATATCTGAGTGATAACCACTTCCAATTCATTAAACTCATACGCAGGTTCGGTATTGTATACACATACAATACAATATTACTAATAATTCATAGTAATAGAATGAATGAAAGATTGTATTCTAAATTTAAAAATCCAACAATTAGTACTCAATATCAATGGTATTCTACAGATATTATTATCTTACATTATGTTCATAATATCTAGTAACGATTTATGCGCTAATTTTCATTCATAGGTGATTGCTTTGGCAAGATATGATATATGATTTTATTTTTAGATCCTCCCGGTGCATTAGGACCGCATCAGTATTGTTACGAGAAATCAATTAGAAATACATCTACCATTGGTCAAAGTAGTACCATCGTTCTCCCCGAATTCAACATCGATTTAAACCAACCAGGTAACGAGCAATAATAAAATTAGTACCTGTCTATATTTTCAGAGTACCATAATGGATTTTTTTTGTGTGTCAATCTCAATATTGGTAGTAAATTTGTTGTATCGCACGTCAGATGGTTTTAAATTTTTGAACAGGAATTGATGGTGAAAAAAATGGTTTCAAAAAAATATTATTGCTAAATGTACATTTATATCTAACGACTTACGTAGATATTTCCGAGAAATGAATGATGATAATAAAATATTATATACTATTAAATACAAATTTACTTATTTAAATGTATTAATGTGGACAAAGTAAAAAATGTTTTCATATACAACTGAAATTTAAAATTATATTACAATTAATTTTATATTCGTGTTAATTTGTTTGACTATATCGTTGCTCTTACTTTATTGACCTATAAATAACCTAAGGAATTTATTAGTTATGATCTATATAATTAATTACTTACCGACATATTACCACATAGAATCGTATCATACTACATTGATTGAATATTTGCCATGCTGCAGACTCTAAATAGTGATGGAAAATTCTGCATATTTTTTCCATTTTTCTATATGATGTGCTAAAGAAACATCTTACACTACATTTCAAAAAATAATAAACTAGTATTGCACATCGTGAATGATTGCCGCAACATACTTGAATTTTTATTTTTCCCATTAACTCGCATTGCTCCTATGATTTACGAATAATATATGTATACATTGATTAAAAAAATGAAAAATAATCAAGGTTATCCATTGCAAAAAAATTATCATGTATATTAATATTATTACAATTACCATTTTCACAACTACTATTAATATTTACATTATTAATATTATTATTATTATGAATATTTATTTATTCTAATGATTTCTTACACATTATTTCAAATAGAAAGTCGTATACAGCAAAAGTATCAATTACATAATTGGTATATACAAGTAGAAATTATAAAATAAGCCATTTAAAAACTTCGGAATTGACCTGATATATAAAAGCATTAATAAACTAATCTTCATAAATATGTAGACATTTCTGTTAGTTAAATATCTTTCTATTAGACTGTTATTAAATAAAATATATAATTTTCTGAAATCTGTTTAAAACATTTTTGTAAGACACTAGTGAATGTTAAATTTCTGGAACTTTCTCTAAAATGAAAAAGTTAAAATCTTGATGAAAAGATATCATTGTTAAATTATATTTGAACAAGATGGCGAATACATAGGTATGTATGTTTTGTGTATACCTATGTAGCCCGCATAAGTAATATTTTAAACAATCAATAAAATATGAAATTCAGTGGGACCAAGTGAAATATGGTAGAACTATTATATCGTTGGGAATGAGATTCGAAAACATGATATAATGAAAATATGCTATTGATATAGGCACTGCATTCGAAATAATGACCGCTAAAAAACTATAAATTATAAAACAATATTATATGTTGAGCAGTAAAAATTCACTTCTTAGTAATTAGTATTGCACTAATATAATTTTTAGTTTTATATAAAAATAGTAATATTAAAATTAATTTATTAGAAAAATGAATTAATATAACGAAAATATAGAAGTGTATATGAATTTTATGTGGTATATAATATTTATCATAAGCTATTAAAAATTAACTCATAATATCTAGTTGTAGGTAAAGGCTATAGCCTTTGTTTATAAACTTTGGTTATAACCAATGGTACATTTATTTTCTTTTTTATTGTTCTTCGTTCATTCATTTTAACATTATTTATATGCAACAGGAGATAATCTGAATAATGATCCTCATGCAACGAATAATACTCAATTTTCACATACTTATGTTGGTAGCCAAACCAGTGCCACTGGTCCAACACACCTTTTTACAATTTCTTCCAAACAGGTACTGAATAATGATATTTTAACAATGACTTGAATTGCATATTTTGCAGGGTCACCTTATCAATTAATAATGTTTGTCAATATAATATTTACTATATCCCGTTAAATAATAACTCGTTTAATCTCTAGTTGTAGATAATTGGTTTTAATAAAGAATACTATTCATTTATTCCTTCATAGGTTCTTCTAATACTCAAATACCTCATCAAGATATTTATGTCGACCCACCACCGTCATTATCTGCTGGAGAAAATATAGGTATTGATGAACATTGAATACAAAATTTGATTTGCTCTCGATTTAATTTACTGATGCAGTGTTTTAATTATTTTATGGGGTGAGGTAGAAAATCTAATGACGTTAAAATACATCGATGAAAACAATTACCATAAGGATTATAATTAAATAGCTTTAGAATATTATATTACTTTTTCTAACGTATAGCTTTTAAGAACCTTTTAATTTATTCATAATTTTTGTTCTATATGTTTTCATACAGTGCATATAAAAATTTACTTTTCTTTATAGCTTTACAGACTCCAGCCATGTCTTCCAGTACTAATGACACCAACTTTACTCCATCTATGTTCTTTGCTACACCGGATCAAGATGGTTATTATGGCCCCATGGATGAAGAAAATTCATATCCCGTCGATATATCCTATGATGAAAATTTATAGACTATGTACTTTATTCGCAGTCACCACAATGTTTTGCATTGGTACTAAATTATATATTTCTGAAGAGCATCATTAAATTTTAAATAGTAATATGTTTAACAATAGTTTTTAGGTATATACATTTTTAATTTATGTACAATAAACCATATAGTGTATATATTTTTGCCTAATCATTTGGGAAATACTATAATTATTGTTACTTTTTAAATGCATTTGTATTAAATGTGTTTGATTCTAATGTAACTAACAATTTGTTATTTTTTAATATTAGTTTAGTTTAACCGAATATTATACTATTATAATTTTATTATTCATTAAGGTTCTTTTAGTATCCTTAAAATCGTTATCAATAAATTAATCTTCTAACTAGTTTCTTGTGAATAATTGCTTCCTTTATTGTTAATTTCAGTCTCACCTAAGACGATTACAAATATTTCTCCTATTTTACTTTATATCATATATAATTTTTATGATTGCGATAATATTGCAATTGGTCTTTCAACAGATAATAGGTCGATTTTTTATGATGGTTTCGATATTTGCACGTTAACTGCGAATATATGAAACCAATTGGAATGCCAACTGTCTAAATATTTATATTTTTATGCATAAAAATTGCCATATTTTAACACACTTTTCGCACGTATTACATTAATTTTATTGTTTGAAATGTTATCCAATCCATAATGCAGTGTAGTTTTATTATAAAGTCTTCCTATTATGATATATGAATGCTTAGATGTTACCTAATATTTTTTCTTGCTTATTATATTTAAAAAATTATACTTCAAACGTTTAACCATAACTTTATATTCTCCTCTGCTTTCAATTACTGTTACAGGAATCTTAAATTCTATATGAATAAAACACGATATAATTTTTCTTCAATGTATTTTATTAATATCTCTTTAACTTATTGTCCATATATGGGGATATTGACAAAATGTAATAAACCAGATGTTGGTTAATATATTTACAATAATTTTTGTTGTGATATGACATATAAATTACGATAATATAACCCCCTCCACCTAAAAACCCGGTAAAAATATCCTAGTATATGATTACCGGGGTAAAAAAAACCTAGGATATTTTTACCGCCTAAAGGGGGTAATAATATACTTGGCTAACTTTACTGCCCGGTAAAAGTAATTCGTTTAATTCGTACGGGAGGTAAAAATAACCCGAGTTCTTAATACTTATACAGTAAAACGAATCCAATGGGAGGTAATTAATTCATACGGGAGGTAAAAATATCCCGAGTTCTTAATACTTATACAGTAAAACGAATCCAATGGGGGGTAATAATATACTTGGCTAACTTTACTGCCCGGTAAAAGTAATTCGTTTAATTCGTACGGGAGGTAAAAACATTCTGATTTATTAATACTAATGTGGTAAAACAAATCCAAATAAAGCACATTTACCGCACATATCTGATAGCGGTGATAAAAATATATTTATTGTTAGAATGTTAAAATGTCATGTTGGTAATATACAAATCATTTTATCGAAAAACTGAATTAGGCCCACTTTATACGATGGTAAAAATATATTGATTAATTATTTAATAAGATAAATACTTAAATATATATCATAGTTCACTAAAACTGATCAAATATTCTAAAAAAATCATCAAAAATAAAATTTATATTTGCAAATTCTAAAAAACTAACTTGCATTTATTTGCAATTAATTTGCTGAATATTAGCGTTAGTTTGGCATCAATCAGAAAAAGTTTCTGATTTAAAAAGAATTTGATTTTTAAAA
The DNA here is from genome assembly GCA_019022885.1 of Schlechtendalia chinensis. Taxonomy (NCBI): domain Eukaryota; kingdom Metazoa; phylum Arthropoda; class Insecta; order Hemiptera; family Aphididae; genus Schlechtendalia; species Schlechtendalia chinensis. The sequence continues at coordinate 12,091,717 of CM032345.1, read as the reverse complement.
AAAACAATAATTATATTACCAGTCATATGTAACACATAATATTTTTGTGCTTTTGATGATGTAATAATACAAAAAAAAAATAAGTAAATTAAAAAAGGTCGCTTAAAAAGGAAAGGTGAAAAGGGGGGGTATTATTATTCGAAGTGGTGGATTCGAGAACTGTTTAGGTATATTTTATGTAAAGATATATAATAAAAATTATAAAAAGAATGAAATAAAAAGGTGTAAAACAATACACTGAAACAAATTGTTAAATAATAAAATCTCTTACCTTATTCTCGTGCTCGATGTCTAATTGGTATCCGCAGAAACGAACGATCGCATAAAGAAATTAAAACGATAAAAAGAAAGAGAAAAAAAAAGGTTGGGTCGGTGACTTTGCTTCCACAGCGAATTCACCGACAAAATAAAATAAACCAATACTCAAATAAAGTTTCCTCGCAAAATTAATTATGACCCGCGGAACACAGAATTGGTCCTGAGTACTGGTTCGTAGTTGGGTGTGCGCACACACATTGACGAGGAGACGAGATCATCGGGTAGTCTAGGGTGTACATTTTGTATATTATAATATCTTTAGTAAGTTGATTACGTAACAATTGAATCGATTGATATTGACAACGGATGTTTTGTCATCTCTATATGTGTATAGTCGGCGTTACGACCTTTCATTATGGGTAAATTATCGTGTATGTATGTTTTTGTTTATTACAACCGTATGTGGGTTTCTTCTCTTTTTTTATATGCGTAAAATGCGTTTCTATAAGTTGTTTCTTTTATATTTCTGATTTGAATCAACTGACTATTCGTTGATCGAACAGACCTTTTATTTGTTACTCTTCTGCGTCGTAGTTACGTTTTACAAGTTCATGTGGAATTTATATGATTAAGATTTATTTATAATTTCAATTCCGATGATCAGCATCTCTCACCCGAGTCAGTTATTTGATTAGGTTCAAACATATGCGTTATATTTTTTTATTATTATTTGAAAATACAATCTGTGTTCCGTGAAGGCCAAGCGTTAGTATATTTTATTTAAAGAAAATGTCACATGGATATATAATATTTTACACAAATAAATCAATACATTAATAACATTTGTGTTAGCTGTGGATACAATAATGGTATGTGTGCATATCATTACAATGAAGAATAATTTAAGTCCATTTCCAACAACATTTTTATCTTGAATTTTTTCCTTATTCAATAGGTAAAATAGATTTCTTTAGTTTTTTAAGTGGATTCAAAACAATACGTGTTAACATGAATTTCAGAAAAAATATTTCAAGATCTTTGCATTCTGGGAGAATTCTCCATTATTAGGAGCGCACATTTGTATTTGATAACCGCGTATGTATTTAATCATCGTGTTCCCAGAACGTAAATTTATAGTTATTAAGACGTGTAAAACTAAGAAAATATTAAAAACTTTGATTTTTTTAATTATAAAAAATATGCTATTAAGTCAGTTAGATCTAAGTCGACAATATATATATATATATACAAATAATAAAAAAACCACTAAGACTAAATTCTATGGATTTTGAAAAAATTCAGTGGAGTTACAAGTGAAGATAGAATATAGTATGAATATGTAAAAGGAAGCATGAGAGTAACGTCGATCTTAGATAAGAAGTGATAGAACAGACATCGATGGTTTGGTCAAGTTATGAGGAGAGAGGATTCGGAAACTGTAAGAAAGGTTATGGAAATGAACGTTGAAGGAAGAAGAGGATTACGATTGGGTGTGATATGAAAACTGCTGGTGTGTGGGTAGATGATGAGAGAAATCGTGTCAGGTGGAAGTTTAGGACACATGAGGCTAACCATAAATAGCTGGAATAGAGACCAGGGAGAGAAAGAAGATGAAGATTGTATACGAATATCATATAATATTTTTGTGAAATATTTTATTAATTGATTTCTACTTAAATGTCAAGTGTTTTAGTATATTTTATTGAGTATTATTCATTTAATATATTGAAAAAATTTATTTACCATCAGTAAACAGTAATTTGCGATTTGTCTTTTATTTATTTACGACCATATTTTTTAAAGATTTGTAAATTATGAGCTCGATGTTCTTATTGATTTGTAATAAAATATCAGTCTCACCTAAAGAAATAGACAACGAACATGGAGTTCACTAAAATTATTAAGGTTTTCACTTTTGTAATAATTGTTATAATCAATATTGTTGAAAACTCTAATGCCATTAGTAAGTCTGATTTATAATTATAATGTTAGAATATATAAAACTCTAAAACTATAAAACTTAAATTAAGTTTAATATAATAATAATTATTGCTTTTATTTTTTAAGTATTTGGAAGTTAGATTTTATGTTTGCTTTAGGTCTATTAGGTATTAGAAAAAACCTTTTATATTCTCTACCTGATAAAAATATTTCTTTTTACTCATTATTTGATAGATATATATACACTTTATTTGATAGAATATGAATTTTGGAAAATAAATTAATTGAATAACCGTTTATTATTTTTAATACAAAATTATTTTTTATCATTCAAATTAACATAATATTAAAAAGACTAAACATTTTTAAAGATGTCTAATATACAATGTTTTAAGAATAAGAAGTTAATTAAATGGTTATTAAGTAAAATATATGCATATTGAAATTTTGTGTTGAATCACAAAATAAATTAAAATTCAATAACTGTAGTGCAGGGTTTAGTGATTATTATATAAAAACAAAGTCATAGTATTGTACAAAATAAAAATTATTATAATCGCCCAGAACTTCGTGGGACATTTTGTAGGTGAATAACTCATTTTAAAATCGATTTTCTAAATATGGTTAAAGTTTTTTTAAATACATATATTTAAGTTATTTATTATTCAAAAAAATTTAAACAAGAATTTCAATATCTATTGTTATTGCTTTCATATAATTTAATTTCTAAATGGTTTACATAAAATATATAGAATTTATAATATTCATTTAGTCATAATTTTTATATAACAAACCATCATAAAAAAATATTAATATCAAAATTATATACAATTTGAATTATAATTTTGAATAAAATTATAATTCAAATTAAAATTTTATTTCAGGTTGCTTGAGTAAGACTAATAATTATAAATTTCTGAATATTTTAATATACAATACATACAATAATACAAAATATTTTTTGCAAAAAATATGTATATCAAACTTGTGTGTGACGAATATTACGTATTTACATTTTACAATGTAAATAAAAATGCATATTGAAACAAATACATTCCGTACGCATTTTCTACTGTACGGAATAAAATTTATATGTAAATGTTAATGTGTAGCTCACGAAAACATCACTTTAACAAATAATCATATTTTATGTATTTCAATAGTTACTGTAATACAAATTATTCTCATCGTTGCTTTAGTCTTTATTTCATCCAAGTGCCTCCTTTTCATCAACAATTATTTTTTAAAGTAATACTGTGTGGGAAACTTAATAATTCTTAACTTTTATAAATGTGGTTGTTTGTAGATACCATAGAAATAATTTCAATATCATCTAATACAGGATCATGTATTTTATATTTATCACGATTTATTAAAAATATTTACTTGTGAACGCAAAAAAAATATGTAAATATTTATCACAATTTAATAATCCGCAATATTTGTTTTAAATTAAAATATAAATCAATTTTTCGTCACTATTCAAAAAAAAAAAAAATATATAGTCTTCAAATTTTAAAATTAATTTAATTAATGGGGCCCCGTTATTTTTGTAATTTCATTTATCATACTTATTATGAACAAACATCCATTACATGTTTACGTTGAACGCGAACATGCATTGCGAAATGTTCTATGTGAACGAGTCGAGCGCGGTAAATGCGGTGTGCTGCGAGCGATTATTATGGTCCGAATAGTTTGTGGTACACTGGTTTTCAATAATTACGCCACCCGGCGCGTGACAGTCACCGGCCTGTTTTCGTGACACCGTTTTGAGTACATACATATATACCATATACATCGATTGACTATGCTGATAATATTGCAAGTGGTATACTCAATGTGTTCCATATATATGTTTTTATTTAAAAAAGCAATACTTCTTTGTCAGTTCATATACAGATTTTCAGTTCGATTGTCACAGAGACTAAAGGAAATTGTCCAAAGGAAAACCATTTAAAATCTGAATTCATATTGTTTTCAAAATGACCATTGGATCAAAAAATATTCCATAAATAGGAATACCAGCATCTTATAATATTTAGCAATATTTCTCGGCCATTCTGTTTATTAATTCTCATTTCAGTTCTCATATTAATTAAAGGAAAACAACTAATGATCATAATTCATATTGTTTTAAATATAAAAATTAAGTCAAACGATATCTCATAAATAAGAATAATAAGATCTTGTAATTTTTAGAAATTATTTCTAAAATTTTGCATTTAAAAATTATTATTTAGTTTAAAAAACAAAAAACTTATGAAAACATTACATTGTAATACAACATTACATGTTTATAATTGCTTGAATATTTTAAACTTAATATCATATACGGATTTTAAAAAACTCATGTTGGTCTAATAAAATTGTAATTTTATGATTAATATTTATTATGATTACAACAAACTATCATCTAGAACAATTGAGGGACAGTGGAATAGTACAATGTTAGTGTCATCATACAGTAAATCGTTTTTTTTTTCAATATATACGTATAACAAAGTTTTATATTTTTGAAATTCAAAACGTTATTATATTATAATTGCTTTAGTAATACATATATGAGAAATAATATCGAAAACATATCTATATTATATATAAGTTTATATATTAGAAGATTTAATATTTTATAATAAGAATATAAAAATAATAATTGGAAAAAAAAAATTGGAAAAACTAAGAAAAAACAATAAATTTATACTCGTTATTAATAAAATAATAATATATATGTATACAAAATTAAAACAAATTAGTACAATAAAATAAAAGTAAAAAATAAAGAATTATATTATAGAATGTGCTTATTAATTACTGGTATCAAACTAAAAAAAAAACCAAAATTATATATTATTAATTTTTTTTTGCATTTAGTAAATACAACTGGAAGAGAAGCATTCAGAAAAGCATTTCTCGAAGGTGAGTGATTTAATATGATATATCTACTACAAAATATAGGATAATTTGGTTAATGTGTGCCTCGTTTAGATTAATAAACTGACCGAATGATGCAATTAACATTACATGATATTATACTATTATAAAATAGGAATATAAACCATATATTACAATCTTATATAATATATATAACTAATTTATAACATATGATTACTCTAATCGGCTATTGGTTGATTAACAATTACGTAAATTAATGTCAGGTCAACTATGATTTAAGAATGGTTAGATAATTATAATATTATTGACCTTATTATTGGCCTCGTAGACATTTATAAGGGAATTTAAATATTTCAAAATAACTATACACGTATGGGTTTTTTGCATTTATAAACGATGTGGCAAGAGTTATAGTAGAATATGATTTGAATAGATTAATCCAAGCATAAACAATCAAATGTTAAAACTTTATAAGAAAAATTTTCATGTCAGAATTTTTTACTATATACAATGAAATTATTTTATTAATAATGTACTTCAGAACCTGTCCCTATTTATTTAAAACTGATCCAATCTATATGAATTACAATATATGAAAATTTGTTTTGTTTTAAGAGGGCTTACACTAACCATTTGGAAATTTCTAATATTTTGATAAATCAGACCTTGTATATTTTGAACGAAATTATATGAGCATGTATATATATGTTTACAATTCAATATCGTCTATTTCATTATTCTGGTAAACATAACCATTAATGATCGACATCATTTGTGCACTTATTATATATTCTTTAGAACCTATTTCGTAACTTTTTTCACTCACTAATTTATTTTTTCCAAAACTGACCAGATTTAATTAAACTTATAATGGAAATTTTATATTTCAAGCGCTCATTCATTCGTTATTGTAGTTACCGTTTGTATATTTCTTGTTACATTTTTTAGACTTCGTTTATCTTAATCTTTTTGAGACAGAGTTTTAGCGGTAAAAATTGTTGGTAGACATATGATAAATTCTATAAATTCTTTTATTATAATAAGATAATATTATTTTATAACCTTGTTATTTAATTAGAAGACACAAACGCTAATACGTTTGGCGAAAATCAGCATCATTAAACATATAGATTTTTATCTATATCAATAGGTAATAAAACTTTATTTTTTATTTTTATTTTAGTATACTATCCAAATGCATGGACATACAGTGGAGGTAAGTTTCTTCATTTCAATGTAAACCCTGATTTTATTAAGTTTTAATTCACCAATCATAAGAAATAACATGTATAATTTTTATATTTTTCACATTTTATATTTTATGAATAAAAGTTACAGAAATTTGTATTAATAAATATATTGAATTTAATATCGTTCTAAATGAAAATATAATTCTTTTTTAGACATCTTACGTCTATATCTCGAATATGTCTATAATCAATTCGCCATGGGTATGTGGTATTATAACAGGTTTATTAAGAAACTGTGTATTTTCTTAAAAGATTTCAAATAATTATATCCATTGTAAAAGATAGCTATTAACCCTAAAAATAATAACTCAAATTTTTAGTTTTTTCGGATAATATGTGTGAAAGCCCAATGAATTGGTGCAAAAATAAAAACTTATTGGGTTCGTAATAATATTTAATATATATTAATATTTATTTTACTACTGCATGACACTATTTACGTAATAATTTAACGTAAAATTGCATGACCAGATAGTATAAACTAAAACTGAAAACATACATTAATTGTACATTGACGATGAAATATTATAACTTGGAAAATATGGTTACACACCAATAAAATACATTTTTTATATTATATCTATTGCTCATTGTGTTTATATTTAGAACCATTGTCACATTATAAAATGAAAATGACATTGACTAATATTCATTTTAATTATGAAAGTTGTTAAAGATGTCAATATTTGCTATACTAGAATTAACACATACACCTATCGATAATTATGACGATAACACAGCAAAATGTGAAGGTAACTACGGATAACCTAATATCATATATTCAGTGAATGTAATAATATATTGGTCACATAGACATATCCACAATGTATTTATATGATTTATTTAAAATTAATGCGAAATCATTTATTTTAATTATTTTGACATATTTTGTCGCCTTCGATTTTTTTTCTACTATTTGGGTCATCATGCATAAAATAATAGTAAATTAGAATTATAACATATTTATTTGTTAAGGTACTGTTCATTTTAAGCAGTTCTTAGACAATTCTACACCAATATAAAGAGTTAGATTTTCTTCATCTTCGTTTTTAATTCGATTTAATTTATCCATTACCACGGATTATATAATTGTTGTTGTTCACGCAATTGTTTGGTAATATATTTTTAAAGAAGATACTCTCACATTATTACTGTTTAACTGTAGGCGATTACGCTAAGATATATAACTTTCTTTTTGCTTTACATCGGTCGATACGATACTATTAAACAAAATATATTCCACCATTGATATAATACGACGTAAAAGATCACTGATATGAATACGTGTTGAATAAAAGTAATGTATGGAGCCGCTTCGTTGAATGTGTTGGCAGAATCCAATCCGATATTAATTATCTTACGATCTCAAAAACCGATATTAAAAACAAAGCAGTATCTCGTAACGGTTCGTCACTAAATATGTTGCGTATATTATTATAACTAAAAGATCAAATGGTACTTATGTTTTACTAGAATTCACTAGACCAACCTATGATTATTTTTTCTTATATACATCTGTTTTCTAGATTATTTAGAAGAAGCAGGTTTTAGCCGTATGTAATATTATTGTATATTTACACTGTTAAATGTTATATAAAAGCAGTAATAAACTAATATTAATGTTTGACATTTATTAAGGCTATAAATTTACTTACAGCTGATTGCAAAATTAACCAAATCAAATCTTAATTTATTTATATTTTTTAGATTATTGTAATGCCCGAACAGCTCTACGATATGCATATTTTGAATTAAGTGTGTAAATCACATTTGATTATTTTCCTAAAAATATTATGACATATCTATATTTTTTTGTAATCGTTATGATACTGTTTTTCATTATTCCTCAATATGCAATGAATATAATATTGGGAACAAATATGTTATTAATCGACACAATTTTTAGTCATTCTTATACTAATAAATTAATTAACGTATATAGAATGTTTATATTTTTAATCGTCGTTTTTTATCTTGTACATGAAGATGTAAATTATGTTAATGGTAAGTTATATTTTATTTAATATTCTGGTCTGAAATGGAATAGTTCTAGTCCAGAATCATATTTTAAACTAACACTTGATGTAAAAAATTAAGATTAATATCAATCTTTTTTGAACATAATATTTATTTTGCTAAATTACATAAATATTTATTAACCAATTGTTATTTAAAATCGATAAAATATTGATCATATTTCAACTAAGTTTCTTAAATTTTGATCCGCTTAATCATATAAAATATTTTCAATCTAAACAATTAACGTATTTCGTTATGAAAAATACAAGTTATTCATTTGATAAAAACATTTGTGTAATTCTCTTATAATAAGTATTAGATAGATTATTCATAATTAAATATATTTGGTACAGCATGTCACACGGAGATTTGACGATTATACTCGTTTCTTATATACAATAACTAATGTCCAATTATGTACAGTTATTTAATTTCTTTTCAAGTAAAATAATATATGTAAATAACTGATTGGTCAGATACAAATTAAAAGTACATTATAATTAAGTACGATTTGATATGTTTTCATGATTTTCTAGAAATACCTAAATTAACGGATAACAATAAACAGCTTTTTTTACAAAAGCACATAGAATGTGCACGAACACCTAAATTTCACTAAAAAAATATTAACTATATCATGTATTTCGGAGTCGATTTTATATTACTTCTTTTATACCCGTCCATTTCTGCCTGTCTTCCTGGTCTAGAACGATCCCTGTTCTGATTCTATAGAGCTAACACAAAACGTCTCGATTACTGAGAAAACATAATATATTTATTTTATTATGATAATTTTGAAATACAATTCATAGAAAAATATTGGTACACGTAACATTCACTTAGATAAGATCTTTAATCATAAAACGATTTTTAATGTTTGAATAAATTCTAATATTATTTAAATAAATGAATGTCATTAACACCTCCATCTCAAAATAATATTACGTTCCCATACATTTCAAAAGATTTCTGAAAATCAACGAATTATAATTAATTGAAATTTCTAAAACCAATATCATTGTTTATAAAATATGTTCATAAAAAGAAACATTTGAAGTAGTAAAATATAGATTATTCTATATTTATTTGTAAAAATATAAAAAATAATTAAAAAATTTAATTAATCGAATATTACTGTATAAGCCACTTGTCCGTGGGACATTATATAACATGTTTGTAATAATTAATGATTTAAAACCTTAAATTTACATTCTTATTTAGATGTAGCGAAAGCTTACTTACATTATATGGTTGATGCTATTTTATCACATATTGGTATGTGTCATTATTTATCATGAATTTAAAAATAACATTAGTATGTGATTTAATTCTAAAAGTTTATGTGAGAGATTTTACATAACACGGAGATGATAACTTCAGCTAAATGAATTTACCTATCCTTTCTCTCAAACCAACAAATTTCGTTCTGATATTTTCAAATCTAATTTTATAATATATTTTTGTATGAACTTGAACACTAAATTCCGTAATAAAAAAATATACAACAGAAAATATTTCAATTCACAAAAAAATTATCAGAAAACAAATTAATATTGACATTGATACAACATTGCATTAAATATACTTCGTTTAGTATTATAATATATAATCTCTTTTAATTGACTCAGACAAAGTTAAATTTGATTCGTTATATTTAGTTGAAATCGATGTAGAAGAACCAAAATGGTATTGTAAAAATATTTATCCAAATGTGGGCCGCGCTAAATATTACTCCGACTACTACGATGGTAATGATTATAAATAACTATTTCATATCTAATTATTTAAAGGACATAGTATTAATACTCATAGGTTATAGAGAATTGTAATCAATTTTTTAATAGGCTCACAGAGCGACTGCACTCAATTATTTTCTACACACTATTAAACTAGTAATTCAATTGAAAGAATGAAATTCGAAATACACACTTTTCATTTTTCCAATCGTTTAATTATACAATTTTTAATAAATAAAATACATTAACATATCAGCACTTTTATATTATCTTATTCGTTAAACACTTATATGCTCAGAAATTCCACCCTCCATATATTATGGGGGTCGAAGATAGTCCTTTGACAAGCCATAAATGAATAGAATACATATTTCATAAAACATAATCAATAATTTATTTACAATAGCTCGTGTTATCTCCATGCACTGACTTTCATTAACTATATAATTATATATTACTATAACATTGTAAATGTAATTGAGGTTTAATATAGTAAAATTTAGTCCTTCTACATCACTTGACCGAACAAGATTCAATGAATTCGGACAAACTTAAAAAATGGATTCACACAGGAAAGCCTACTTACATTGTTAATGTCCTATATATATTAAAACAAAGCTAATCTATGAATTTTGAGTATGTAGAAAAGATCTGCACTTAACCTACAAAAGTAAACTAAACCGATATAGTCGCAGCTCGGTAAATGATCATATATCATATAATAATTTAGAAATGGAGACTTGAAATATCACTTCAAACGTAGAAGTGACCAATTATTATTGTAATTATTTGTACACCAATTATTATGTGTCACACCATTATTAATTAAAAATACATTAATTTATTTTATTTTATTTTACTTTTATTCAATCGTAAAATTGGAATGTAATATTTCCTAACGTATGTTATTTCTATTATGATAATAGCATTTATCTCCAACAATCCATGGACAATTAACTACTACATCGGTAATTTTAATAATTATTTATTCATTTTTAGGTATATCTAAAGTAAGGCGAATGAAGTATTGTTATAAAGGTCAGAACTAAGCATTATTAAAAAAATATATGCTATATGCAATGATATATATAATTTTAATAACTATTAATTGATGATATTTTATTTTGTTTAAGATTGCATGAGTAAGAATATTTATTGCTATTCTTTATGTAAATATTACAGTATATTATAAATATTAAGCTTTAATTATAAATCCATATGAAATTCGAGAGTCAAATTTAAGAAAGATGAATAAAATATTATTACATTTTATACTTTAGAGTTGTATGTGCAATTAGATTTTTCCATATGAATATTATAAAAAAAAATTGTTTGAATAATTTACGATGGCATCACCTTTATTATTCAATAACTCTTTTTGGTTGCGGTCATGGGCAGAGTGGCTCTAAATTTTTTTTCGGGCAAATAACATTTATCCATGCCACTTTTTATATTCGAAGCCATTTATATTTAACTGAATAGATACTGAATGAATAATAATACTAAATAATAATACTAAATGTTTATACATAATATATACAAAATAATATTTTACTTGCCTTATGTTCAATTAGATAGTATAATACTTAACAAAAATTATTATAAATATTTAATTCTTAATGTAATACCTATGATATCATGTCCTTTAGTAATCAAATATATCATAATTGTATTATAGTGCACTGCTAAAATGCTATCAGCAAAAAAATTTATTTGAATTGAGTTTCACCATGAAATATTAATATAACTTATTAAGTTATAACATATTGATACTGAATGATTAATGTTTAATATTAGTTATTTAGTCAGTGAACATTTTTTTTATTTATACGGAATAAAACAAAATATAAATAATAGTTTATATTAGTAAAATCAATGATTTTATTATAAATCATGTGGCTAAATTGTTAGTCGACTATAATTATAGTTGACTTGAAAATTTGCTTTTAGTAGGCAGCTCATCAGTAATAATATCAGTATCTCCAAGTCTATGTTTTTTCAATAGACATAAGCATAAATTCTTCCAAATGATAGCTGATAAGCTATTGCTCCTAAAACATTGAATTGAATTATTATTTCCAAATAAATAATTCATACATTTTATAAATCATTCAGAATGCTTAAAATCATGATGTTATTTATATCATGCTTAAAAGAAAAAATATGTATTTTAGAATTTCGCCATCATACGAAAATAATATCATTTTTAACAATTGGCTATTTGTTATCACGTCCACAGTATTCTATGTCTAAACATAAATGGACTAGCTTATCACGTACCAATTATATTGATATGTTTTCCAGTGGTTTTAAATAGTTATATTCCGTATTCTAATAATAATGTTAAAAATAATAGATTTTGATGACTACTCGAGTCTCGGATCAAATATATTTAAAATTTCATCTGGCATCAAATCAATCAGGCCATTTTACTATTTAAGAGGCTTGGCCACCGGGAATTGTACCGCTTGACGGGTGGGCCATTCTTCCTCTGGTTGCTGTAGTAAACATTATTTTTATCATACCACTAGATTTCAAATCACCTAATTTTCCTCTTCATTATATATTATTTTTTAACGCAATACTGGGAAATTATTAAATTATTTTACAAAATAAACATAATATTCTAATATATTTAAAAACCATAACAATTTGTTAATATTCACCATAATTTATCTGTTCAAAATTCTAAAATAAGGCACATGAGGCACAAAAATATAAGAATTTTATCGATTTGTTATTATATGAAATACAATAATTTTCCCAATAACCATAAATTTAATGGGAAATTATGATTATTTTTATTTCATTCGTTAATTTTATGAAATTTTGGTACTTACATATTTTGAGACTAGTATTTTTGGGAACGATATACTAAATTTTTTCGATATATTTGAAATAGTTTTAGTAAATAAATGAGTACTTAAAGAAAGATTGTATTGTCATGTAATAACGGGAATTATCGGCGGATGAGCTGTTTAACACTGAATAACGATTCACACGGAACGTGAAGCGGGGTGCTTTCGAATGTTCTAAAAATCAACTCTTCTCCCAGTACCATGACGACAACAATTATTTTTCGGGCAATCTTACATGTTGGTTTTAACGCACATACATGTTGGTTGTCGTGAGCGCGTCGGTTTGTTTTTGGCATTCGTGGTAATATTACTTTATTTATTTTATTAATTTGTTATTTATTAATTTATCATTGCCTCCGTTATTTTGTGTTCGGTATATTGACGTAACCGTAGCGTACATCGGTCCGATCTAAACGTATCTATGTATGTAGTTGTAGTCGATTAAGACCAAAGGCAACCTCCATGGTCTCCCCTGCAAAGTGTAAAATTTTAGTTTTTACATATTACAACTAACTATATACCTAATATTCAGTATTACTTGATATCTGTGACATTTTTCTCATAGTATTACAAAATTGGCATCTGTAACTTTTTATATAAATATGTGAACATATAAAATTTACAAAAACTATAAAAAAATATCAAGTTAAATAAAATGCTAATAGATAAATCAAATCATTTATGTTATTTGAAGTTGAAACTCACTAACTATCGAATGTGAATGAAATACGATTATTATTATTAAAAACTGTTTTTAACTGAAAAAAATTAATAACGTACAGGTTTAAAAAAAACAAATAATAAAATCAAGTCATTAAAAAGTTATTTTTAAAATTCCATGCGCGTATTTACTGGTTTTATTATTTAAAATGATTCAATTAAATCATCAATATTATTATTGTTGGCAAATTCCTCTTCATTACTTATTGCTAACAATGCCACCAAACGGTTTTGCTGCATTGTTCTTCTGAGTTTTATTTTTATGAGACGGTTTTCTCGCATGTCTTGGTTTCATTGTGTAGCTACTAACTTAGTGTGTGAGGTTCGTTATACGTTTCATTAAACACAGAACTATTAAAACAATCAACGTTATTTATTCAAAATACAGTCCACTTTAATAATTCAGTTACCATTAAATTCTTCAGACTCGTGATACTTATAAACCTGTAATTTAGACCTTCAGGAATAAGCTTCACAAAAGATGATTTTCCCATGTTATTTGAAATAATTTTAGCAAATAAATAAATATTAAAAAAATAGAAAATATTTAATTACTTGCTTGTTTAGATATTTTAATTTGGACTTATTTGTTAAATACAATTAGACAATTTTGATCAAAATGTGTTGAAGCTTTCATGGATTGTTAATTTTCTGCCAATGTTTTCAGATTTATCCACGTGTATACACGTATAAATCTGAAAACATTGGCAGAAAATTTTGATCAATTTTGATCTATGTTGTTGTATATAAGAAACCGTTAGATCAGATAATATCATATCAATAGAAATTGAAATAGTAGAATCACATGAATTCTTTGGTTCATAACTATATATTTTTCTTGTAAGGATAATTTATAATTCATTTATATATAAAATAAAGTATAAAATTGAACTGTTAATACTGAAATAGAATATGTCTAAAATTATTATCAATTATAATATTAATCATTCAAAAATTTTAAATTGCAAATTGCTATAAACAAATAATTATATAACAAATTATAAACTTGTGCATTTCTTGTCAAAAGGGATTACTATTTGTATTAATTAGTGTTGTATAAAATTATCATCTAGACGAAATTGCAATATCTAGAGGGATGAATGGTAAGTCTTATTGTGCAGTTATAATTTATATTTGTAGTATGTATAGAACACAATTCATTTTAGATTGAAAACAATATATTTATTGTTTTAAAATTGCACTGTAATTCCACCAAATTTATATAGTACTCCAAAACACATACAGCTTTTTTATATAATAATTACTATATATTCATTATACCCAACATAATATAATTGTATAACTTTAGACTGTTGTTTTATTTTCACAATGTAGTCAACAGCAGTGCTAAAGAGGCATTCATATATGCATATAATAATCGTGAGTGATTCAATAATAATTTTTTCAATTGTATTGGTTTTAAATTATAATTTAAGAAAAATAACATAAATTGACGAGTAAACTACATTTAAATAATCCCGTTAGTTAATTATAATAATCATAATATTAACGTTAGGCTTGATGAGGTAAATATTATTAAAATGCGCTCAATCAGGTAATTCTAATTTGCTAAATACTTTTTACATGTGGCGCATTACTCCTATTGAGAATTTGAAAAAAAAATGTTTAAAAACCGTCTAACAAATATGTAATGTTTAATATCTAATATATGTAATATAGTTTACTACAAAAGGTGATATTTATTTGAATAACTGATTCTCACGAGTATAAGACTCCTATAATTAAAAGTGAAATTTATTTTAATAATCGAATTTGTGTACTTCAAATTATAAGCTCATGTAATTTGAACAAATTTATTTACCGCGGTGGACAATGAAATAAGATCGTAACGATCAAATATTTAATGATGTTCAGATTTTTATAAATGATAGTCAAACTATTGACAATAATAATTAGATTATGCTGTCAAAATACGTTAACGATCTGTTCTTTAATCCAAGAATCTGTCAATTGCAAAAATTAAAATAAAAAATGCATACATTTTTAGTTTAGCCAGCCGATGGTGTGCGTCATTACTCAAAAAAATTCGAATATAATAAAATATATATCAAGCAGTAAATGTTGAACTTTTTTCATTTTTGTCTACATATTTTTTTTTTAATTAATCTTGTTCATATATCTAGTCTCATCAAGTAATACCCGAGCCCGAATCGATGGTAACTAATTTTCATTATAACATATCTCATATTGTATTGACATTACAATTGTAAAAATTGAAGAACCGATATTTTTATAATAAAAATATTCTGCTCAAAGAAGATTGATAGACTTATGGGAAAAAATATTATATTCTTTAGGTATATTACGTGAATATTATAATGATCTCTTTGCTGAAGTTTCGTTGTGTATGTAACGTTATTGCTGTTATTTATTTAACTTCTAAATGTAATAACTAGTTTAGGAATGTTAAATAATAACTCGTATTTACAAAACGAATGGCCTTTCAATGAGATCGTAAAATTTTTAGGTCATGAGGTGCTTCGAAAACCATTCAACTGGTGTATGGAGAACATACCAAGTTCGCATTTATTATTTTTTTCTTATATAAATATATATATTTTTATGTTTTGCTTTCACTATTTATAAAGCATTCCTTGTCTAGTATTCTACAATTATAAATATATATTTAGTGTATACGTTCAATTTACATTAGTCAAGAAAATTTTATAAATCTAAAAAGAAAAGTAGATTTAATCATATGGGTTTTTCATAATTTCGCACTAGGACAAATCCTACCAATATGACGTTTGCCTGCTTAGACAGACTCGCTTTGTGTGTATGGTATTATAGTAAAATATTACTCAGGTGACATCCACAACTTGACTAACCACGAATTATTGGCATATGTCATCATGATGAATATACAATTGTATTTTTTGTAAAACAAACGAATAATATAACATAGGGAGCACCGCGTTGATAATAATTGAATTTATAACAATATACTTATATAATAAAACAAAACTAATGCTATCTATGACTGGACACGTGATGAAGGTCCCGAATTGGCAGATTTACATCAGCACACAGACATACCGTTGGAGACACACATCGCACAAAGAGTGTCAGCACATAAATTGTGATGTTGGCGATAATCGTACACATGGACGTAAACGTCGCGAAAACGTAGACCACGCAACACAGGTGCGATATTAAATGTGTGTTGGCGCATAACGTAACGCGAGAAGCTGGCAAAAAACAGATGAATCTTTCTGACTTTTCGACACGATTATGCACGTCCATCTTCCGTACCGGTACAACGATCGCGTATCTAAAAGACTGCAAATTTAAATAGTTTATATCGCCCGATCATTATAATGTAAATGTACACATCAGTTACTTCACCTAATTTACACTAAATATGATGTAATCAATACGTCAGATAACACAATAACATACAATTCGTATAAATATGATAACTTAATTGCTAGATAATATATTTACAATCATATTTATCATATATTGTCTTTGGAAATTATGGTCGTACATTTAATCGCAGGTACTTGATATTTTTTATGAAAACAATAAATGAAATTTATATTTATGATTCTAGCAATTTTACCAAATATCGAGCCTACAAGACATGAGGAGGAATGTCGTGGTGAATATATGCATAAAAAATATCATAGTAGTATCAAAAGTGAAAATTTAATTTCATCGAGCATAATGCGATAATTGAAATAATGTTTAATTTGGACCCTACATTGAACTGTCATTTATTTATAATTAGATGTTTTAACACACATATTTTTATTAAAGTCACGCCATTACTTTAAGTGAACAACAATTTTAATTCAATACATAGGAGAAATTATTTTTTTACATCTGTAATTAAAATAAATATACAATATTCTAAATATATTTATAACATTACATTTTAGCTGCATTCAGGCAAGTGGATTTTAATAGTAAGTAATTTGATTTAGTTTGACATTGCTTAATGTAAATTGAAACGATAATTATTAATTTGAAATAATGTTTATTACAGCTCATACCTTACATTTAATTAGCAATTTAATATAATAAGAATTTATAATAAGTTTTACATGTTAGTTGACAAAGATGCCAAATTTATTCTGAAAAAATGTTTCTTTCAACTGAGTAAGTAATTAAGATATAATTATTTTGTAACATACCCAATAAATTAATAAAAAAATAAAATATTTATAAGAGTATTGAAATGTGTAAAGGTCTACCCAATGGTTGTAGTGTCAACGATTTAGGGACATCACCATTGAACTCTAAGAGTATTAACAAAACATAACGAAAAGGAATATTTTATTCAGCGTAATCACATTTAGAGGCAAGCGACATTAATAATAAGTGCAATTTTAGTAGTGATGTATTCACTAAAAATAGAATTTGAAATTACTTGTTAACAAATTTGTGGCTAAGTTTACGACAGCATTTGGTATCTCTAAAATAATTCATAAACAAATAAATAATGTAATTTCCAAATTTAAAAAATATTTTTTAAATTAATACGTTTAATATAGAATAATAACGCGTTTTGTACATTATTTTTTTCCTTCACGTGTATTAAATTTATCTTCTACTGAAATTATTAAAATAAATAATATTTAAAATTATTATTTTAAATATTATTTACATTTAAAAGTAGTTCCATTCACTTTTCAGTTATCCCAATGTATGCAATTGTTTTATTGTACAAGTAGTGATATATATATATACATAGATTTTTATTTATTATTGTTTTTTTTTTTTTGAAGCTTCAGAAGATGAAAGACTGCTTAATAACAGTATGGATAACTTAAAAAATTAAAAGTCTGCTATTAAGTATAAATTTAACATATTATATGAAAAAAATATTTCTAGTTTAGATCAAAATAATGGATAGTATTATAAATATATATTTAAATAAATAAATAAATTGAAACAAAGTGAAATTTAAGTTCAAAGAATACATATATCATGTATCAATTAGATCCACCATTTTCGGTTCAATTTACCTTAATCTAGAATATAAAAATTCTATCATTGACAATTAAAATATATTTGTAATTTGTAATTTGATAAAATAATGTGTGTATTTCATTTATAGTAGTTTTAAATTTATAGATTATCCAAAATTATATGTATCTTATAAAATGCGTGTAATACTATTGTAAGTAAAAAATTAATAGTTCTATTCCGTTATAGTACTAGCAAAGGCATACTACGAGTATATAATTGAATCAATATCAATCATGATAGGTATGTATTTTAGTTTAAAATGCATATTACAAATATGAAAAAATGGATTTCTATAGAGGAAGTATTTATAGCAACTAAAAATAAATGCATATTTTGATAATAGTTTATCATATATACTAAGAAACCTGTAGTCATTTTGACATAGATTTCCACACAAACCATAGATTTTATCCTATATTTTTAAACTTATTCGTGGAAATATAATTGTATATATATATTTCAAAGCAATACAATGAACGAAAAATTGTATTTTACATCAAAAATGCAATGATTAGTACTCTTTATAGATGGTTTCCTACAGTTTTTATTATTTTACATTATATTTATTATATCTAGTATCAATTAACTCCCTTAATTTCCATTCATAGGTGATTGTTAAGCAAAATGTGTCATTTAATATTTTAATTTTTAGATCCTTCCAGACCATTTAGTCCACATCAGTATTGTTTCGAGAAATCAATTGGAATTACATCTACCATTGGTCAAAGTAGCACCACTGTTCTCCCCGAATTCAACATCGACCTAAACCAAGCGGGTAACGAGCAATAATAAAATTATGTATCTTTCTATATTTTGAGAGTACCATAATGATTTTTTTTTTGTGTCAAACCCAAAATGGGTTGTAAATGTGTTGTACCGCATGTCAGATGGTTTTAAATTTTTGAACAAGAATGTTTGTTGGTTAAAAAAATGGTTTTATGAAAATATTATCGCTAAATGTACATATATGGCTAACGACTTACGTAGATATATCCGAGCAATGAATGATGATAATAAGATGTTATATACTATTAATTACAAATTTACTTATTTAAATGTATTAATGTGGACAAAGTAAAAAATGTTTTCATATACAACTGAAATTTAAAATTATATTACAATTAATTTTATATTCGTGTTAATTTGTTTGACTACATCGTTGCTCTTACTTTATTGACCTATAAATAACCTAATGAATTTATTAGTTATGACCTATATAATTAATTACTTACCAAAATATTACCACATAGAATCGTATCATACTACATTGATTGAATATTTGCCATGCTGCAGACTTTAAATAGTAATGGAAAATTCTGCACATTTTTTTCATTTTTTTATGTAATGTTTTAAAAAAACATCTTACACTAAATTTCAAAAAATATTAAACCAGTATTACACATCGTGAATGATTGTCGCAACACACTTGAATCTTTATTTCTTTCTTTAACTTGCATTGCTGCTATGATTTACAAATAATATATGTATACATTGATTAAAAAAATGAAAAATATAGAAAGTTATCCATTGCAAATAAATTATCATGTATATTAATATTGTTACAATTACCATTTCCACAACCACTACTAATATTATTATTATTATTAATATTATTATTATTATTATGCGCAATTCAGTGGGACCAAGTGAAATATGGTAGAACTACTATATCGTTGGGAGTGAGATTCGAAAACATGATATTATGAAAATATGCTATTGATATAGGCACTGCATTCGAAATAATGACCGCTAAAAAAATATAAATCATAAAACAATATTATATGTTGAGCAGTAAAAATTCACTTCTTAGTAATTAGTACTGCACTAATCATATAATTTTTAGTTTTCTTTAAAAATATTAATATTAAAATTAATTTATTAGAAAAATGAAGTAATATAACGAAAATATAGATGTGTATATGAATTTTATTTGGTATATGATATTTATCATAGGCTATTAAAAATTAACTCATAATATCTAGTTGTAGGTAAAGGCTATAGCCTTTGTTTATAAATTTTGGTTATAACCAAAGGTACATTTATTTTCTTTTTTATTGTTCTTCGTTTATTTATTTTAACATTATTTATATGCAACAGGAGACAATCTGAATAATGATCCTCATGCAATGTATTACACTCAATTTTCAAATACTTATGTTGGTAGCCAAACCAGCGCCATTGGTCCCAACACACCTTTTTACAATTTCTTCCAAACAGGTATTGAATAATGATATTTTAACAATGACTTGAATTGCATATTTTGCAGGGTCACATTATAAATTAATAATGTTTGTCAATATAATATTTACTATATCCCGTTAAATATTAACTCGTTTAAACTCTAGTTGTAGATAATTGGCTTTAATAAAGAATACTATTCATTTATTCCTTCATAGGTTCTTCCAGTACTCAAATACCTCATCAAGATATTTACGTTAACCCACCACCGTCATCATCTGCTGGAGAAAATATAGGTATTGATGAACATTGAATATAAAATTTGATTAGTTTTTGTTATATATATTTACTTACAGTGTATATAAAAATTTGCTTTTTTCTATAGCTTTACAGACTCCAGCCTTGTCTTCCAGTACTAATGACACCAACTTTACACCATCTATGTTCTTTGCTACACCGGATCAAGATGGTTGTTATGGCCCCATGGTTGGAGAAAGTTCATATCCCGTCGATATATCCTCCGATGAAAATTCATAAAATATGTACTTTATTTGGAGTCATCAAATCCAACAAATAATAATTTCCTATTTTTCTTTTTCAGTTGTGTCTCCTTGCTTAAAAATATTTTGTTATTATTATCACAGTTAAAGTTTGAGTGAATGACTTTGAGTCTCTCGTTAAATACAAATTAAATTCGTTTCGATATATGAGATGTGACACGGCTCGCGTATGTACATATATGTGTAAATGTGCACATTTACACATACGCAAGCCGTGTCAGATGAAAAAAAGTGTTTTACATTATCGATAGTTTTCTAGATTTAGTATAAATAATAAAATAAGATATTTTTATGCACACGTTATTTTCTGAGGAATTGTTATTTTTCAAATAATAATTTGATAATTGAATCTTTTCAACTCAATGACTACATTCTTTGTTTGATTAAATATATTTTATGTTATTTTGAGTATGTTTGTTTTGTTTTATTTTTAATAATATTCTATAGCCAGTAACTATAATGAAATTTATTTGTTGTTATTTATCTACATTATGCTCTTAAATGGGAAATCAGTAATGTTTATTCGCTGTTTTCTTGCGTGCGTGGTATATGCGTATAATATCATTAATGCGTTTTCTTACGTAGATTACAATACCAATTCCAATGAATAGAATGTGAGCATCTGGCTTGAATTTGTAATAATACACAAAAGATAGTAATTGGTGTATAATCATACAGTAATAAAAATTTGAAACTGTTTTATTGATTTGAATCAAGTGTGGACAGCTCTCAGTGTGATAATTTCTCATGAGTAAAAATATTGTAGAATTATTAATTTATTTTACTAATTTTTGTGAAATATCCAATAACGAATTTTTAATCGACAAATTTGTTAAACTAAAAACAAAAAACATTAATATTGAAATTCTATTAGAAACGGATTCAACTTGCATGTATGAGAGGATATGCAATGTGTCCGAAATAGTGACTAGAGAGATATTTTGTGAATTACAAGATATACGTCAGCAGACTACCTCGAGGGAATCGTTTATCTTTTTTACCAAGAAGGAATAGTAAATGAATTTTTAAATATTATTTGGTAATATGGGAATTATTATAAGAATTTATCAAGAGGTCACATAATGTATAATACTTTGAGTGTGCAAAACAATATAATATTCAAACGTTTTATGTTCAAAATATAATAAAAAAGAATAACAATAAATATATAGATTTATAATTGAATAGCTATACGCACATTGTGCTAGATGATACAAGATGTTAAAAGAACAATTGAATAAAATCATTGTTTACTTAACGCGAATTTAGATACATTTGTTATTAAAAAACATATTACGTATAGACAAGTGTACTACACAGTTATCCCATTAGCTTTACTGTTGTATTATATAAAATGTATGAGACAATGAAGATAATAAGTTCGAATAATATATTAAAGACTAGCGGTTTGTATAGCATTTTGACATCCATGAATTCAAAAATATTATAACATGAAAAATATAGTTTCCAAATACGATTGTATAATAACATTATAAGCAGAAATGAATGCATTTAAATTTATTATTGCTGTACATATAGGATGTATTTAATGGCATTCATAACAAGAATTTTTAAACAAATTCGGTTTTTTTGTTGACGTAAAAATTCAGACATCGGTCGATTTTAGTTTCAGAATTAATTAACCCAAAGCGTTTTTATATTTAAAAAGTATTCCAATCAAGGCTAAATGTATTTTTAATACGTATTGTGAATTAGAGCACACAATTTAAAAATATATTACAAATATGTTGATAAAACGTGAAATTAAATATAAAAAAAATAAAAAAAAATATGCAAATATAATACATTTTAACTGTGAATTTTGTAGGATGATATTATACCATAAGCAGATATGGCCTATAGTACATAAAAATCGACTGAATACCAAAATAGTTATATATGTTAATAATTGTAACATAAAAACTACCTTATGAAATTGTAATCTCTAAACATATGTATATTCAATATCTTATTCAAGCTTTAATAATATCAAAAAATCACAACTAATAACAGTTGAATATTTTTGCATTGTCATCAAGTTGTTATATACTATCTTAATTGTTCCCTTAATTGAATCTTGCTATCACATTATGAATTAAACAAAGCTTGAAAGTATTAGATTAAGGCCTAAATTAAATATGTGATGCTGGAATATAATATGTATCATAATCCATGATTTTGCTGATAGCTCTAAAACAAAAAAGAAACCATATTTGGAAAATAAGTGTTAATAAAAATACGACAAATCGAATCGAACATTTGGTGGTAGACCGTTATGACCCATTTTGGGCAGTGTCGTTTCTATGTGTTTAATGGTGATATATAGAGCTACATAGAGCCACTACATTTTTTCCCGCGTTTATATCTCATGATAGTCTATGTTATATTTCTACCGGAACCGTAATCAATTCAGATTTACTTTTATCATAATATTCATTAATTATTATTTCATTAATCATTTTGATTTCGTATATAACATATATTACGTATTTTAAAATAAAAACATTGTGCGATATATAACTATGTCCAAAATAATACTATTCCGGCAAAACATAAATTATTTTATTATTATATTTACTGTTGACTGAAAATATAATTTAATATTATATATACAACGCATCGTCTGCACTTCATGTCCGCATAAGATAACAAAATGATGAAACAGGACTTTGACAATTTGGAGAGACCTGAATTAAAATTAACTTGCCATTTTACATTAATATCGCTCACTTTTATATATTATTAATGATGTATTTATTTTGTTTAGATTTTACAATATTTTTACTGATGACCTCCTTATGAGAATTTGTTATCGTTTCTAAGCATAATGATAAATAATTGATATTTAAATAGTCTATAAAATAAGAGAATTACATTAAAAAACGATATTAATGTATTATACTAAAAATGCACAATTCAATGTCATTTTCAAAAGGTTTATGTTCGTTTTTATAATGAAAGTTTGAGTGAATAAAAAGAATTAAGACACAATTTTTTTAACTATATTATATAGCTGTAGCCTATACGTAAGATACAAGAGGTTGAATAAACAATATATTAAAATCATGGTTGTATTCAGCAAAACCTGTTATTGTCAAATATACTGCAGGTACGGATGAATACTGCACACAAATCGCTTATAACCCAACATAATTTTATATAATATTTGACACAATATATTTTGGAGACAAGGGCGAATAATACAGAACAGACGGTTGGAGTATCTTAAACCCAAACGTGTAGAAAAATGATGAAATTAGTTTTAATATATTCTTATGTTAGAATAAAATAAAAGAATGAAAGAAATTATAATAATTATTACTAAATATGTTCGATGTTTTTTTACGTCGCATGCAATAAAGGATGATAAACAAATTTGAACTTGTTTGCTTACTTCACTATTTACAAATTGAATTATTTTGGATTTAGTTGTAAAACGAATTATAGATTTTTTTCGAGAAACATTCCTATCAGGGCTGAATTTATATTCCAATACGTGAGAGTTTGAGAGACTAAATGCATTTTACTACACATACTGTGTGAAATATATTGAATTTTATTTCAAAATATACAATATAATCGTAAAAGAAATTTCAAACTTGTAATAGATAACACTAGTTTTTGCTTTTAAGTTATTTTAATATTAATTAATTGTTGTTCGGCGTTGAGTATGTTGACTGTTATATAATCAGTAAGATTATTATACTACTTGAATAAATATTTTTTCCAATAATAATTTTAAATCTGAAAATACAAATTATGTAAATATATAATAAACCACCCTAACTCAATTAAGTAATAATATCTCTTGCTTGATATGCTGGGATTATACTTTTTGAATGAATTATTTTTCATTGCTTGCAAATTATGTTTAGAATATTCAGAACGACACGCTAAAGATCCGAATAGTTTTGAATCTAATTAACTCATCTAATCTTATTTGATTGATGTTTGACCGTAAAGTCAAAGTTATAAAGTTACATAGGTTAGTAGTTTTTAAATTAAAAGTTATATGGATAAAGGTTATATCTATTTTTTCAAATATGTTTATTATTCAAGTAAAGATGATTTTTTTTTCAAAGTAATTTTATTTAACTGAACATGTTTTTGATTCGATGCTTAGTGTTAATTTCTCACATAAAAATTTAAAATTTATAATAATACATATAATTTTAACGACTCATTGAATACCATCACTACCAATGGCCTTAAGAGCAAATAGATTAAGAGGTATTGTCCAATTAGTAAGGATTCACGAATGTTTCAGTTGGTTCTTTTATATTATATTCTTTGAACAATATTTACTGTAATTAAAAATGAAATATTTAATAGTCACACGTCTATAATAACCTATTTATCAAGAAAATTAAATTAATTTTTACATTTGACCCTTATCAAAATAATTGTTAATTGTTTTTTTTCTGTGTATAGTTACTCTTGAACATTGAATATTCGAAATCCATAAATACAAAGGTAAAAATCAAAACCAAAAGCAAAAAAAATTTTAAAAAGTTTTATTTTCATTTTTCCATTTGATACCTACTGTTGTTAAGAATGTTAATGAACTAATTCATCAATACTGCTATAAAATTTAATTTTAGTATTACAATAGTATTCAAAAAAATGATGTAGTTTTTATATTTTCTTCAATATTTTCATTTTGCCTTTTTTTCTTGTCCAATAGGTAAAAATGATCTCCTAATTATGTATTAATTAAATTAAATTTAAAATTGAATCTGTAAACGTTAAAGTGATAATAAAACTGAATACTAAGACATATGTCGTGGATAAAATGATGATTTTGATAAAAATTGACTTAAATCTTTCTGGCCTACAGGTATAAAATTATTTCGTCTTGTATACGAGTGGAATATAATATATTGTGTAATAATTTTTTAATTTAATTTTTTTAAGTTTCAAGTGCTTTAGTCGGTTTTATTGAAAATATTACATTGAATTTATTGACAATGTTAATTTACCATCAGCAAATAGTAATATAACATTTGTATTTTATTTATTCGTGAACATATTTTCTTGGGATTCGTGAAATATGAATTCAATGTTGCTATTGGATTGTGAGAAAATATCAGTTTCACTATAAGAAAAAGACAATGAACATGGATTTCACTAAGAGTATTATTGCTTTTACTCTTGTAATAATTTTTATAATAAATGTTGTTGAAAACTACTATGTAATGGGTAAGTCGAATTTATAAACTTAAATTTATTTAGAATTTCTCAAATTTTAAAGTTTATTATAATATAATATTTTGGTTGTTTCATAATTTGTTAATATTTTCAAGCTAAGTTTTATTCTTGTTTTACGTCTACTAGGTGTTTAAACTACAACTCTTTTATATTATCTACCGGATAACAATTATTACTTTTTAGTGTTTATTTAATGAATAAATATACACATTTTTTTAATTAATAATAAATAATTCGAAAATAAAATCATTAATAATCATTTATTATTTTATATATAAAGAAATTTTTTTACTACACCAGTATACATCGTTTTAGATTAGAGAGATAAAAATATTTTCTACAAAAATATTATTATAGTTTGAATCCAATATGAGCTTCAAATGTTTGACGAAAAAAAAGAATTACTAAATTGTCTAATAATTATCTAAAATATAATGACGTAACTTATGGTTCAAATGATTATTATAAAAATTTGAAATTAAATGTATAAAATATAGTAAAAGTTATTGTAGTTGACAAAACTTTGTGGGATATTCTATATATTAGTAACTCATTTTAAAAATGATTGATCAAATTTCATGAATACAATTAAAAAAATAAAAATATTCGATAATGTTATTCTCGTTACTTAAACGAGAATTTCAATATTTATTATTACTATCTTCATACAATTTAATCTCTTACTGGTAATTATACAATATTTAAAATATATGATATTAATTTAAAGAATATTAATAGTTGGTTTGTGCTGAGGATGACAACAAAGTGGTCGAAATACGTATACGCAATTAAAGTGTATTATTATTTTTGTAATTTTGGGTTTATAGTGTATAGTATAATTTAAAGAATTTTTTTATAAAACAAATCATATTACAGAAAATATTAAAATCATATACATATAAATTTGAATACTAGCATTAAACAATAATTTCCTCTGAATTTTATTTTAGATTGCAAGAGTAAGATTAATAGTTAACAATTTCTATATATTTTTATTTAAAATACATAATATATTATAATATATTTAATGCATAATATACATAATATACATATATCTTAGTTGTGTTCGACGATTAAAAACATAATCAAATGTTAAAATGAAAAACAAATGTCAGTTGAAGCAATTGCTCTCCGAACACATTTTTTGGCTGTAGTGAATAAAGTGTATATGTAGCTGACAAAAACATCATTTTTAATAATTATTATTTTTTGTCTTTCGGTCGTTACTATTATACTATATATTTACATCATTACTTTAGCCATAGTTTAATCCAAGTACATTCTTTTATCACACATTAAAAATTTTCAGTTTTGTTTTAAATATTATTTCAATTTGTTCAAGTCATATCTCTCATTTCTGTCACCAAACTTGCTATATTAAAAATATTTTACTTAAAATGACACCGAGTGAAGTTTTCATTGTTCTGTTTTCTTATACCTTATTAACCACGTCTATTGATTATTATTTAATTTATCGCCTTTTATACTGTAAGTACATAGTGAGACACTAGTTCATTCTTTACAAACTTATGAAAGTATTAAACCAATTATTCATTTAATATACATATGTATTGAGCGTTAAGCCATTTGTTTATTTATTTTACATATATATTGGCTTTAAAAAAATGTGTTCAAATTTTGTTTAAATGAAAAATTGTCTCAGTTTTACATTCCGCACAACAGGTTAATTATTGATTTATAATTATTCAACTTTTGGTCATACTTAAATGCAATCATTACTCTCATTATAATATTTTAGTATACATTCCATTGAAAGAAGTCTATAAATTATTTATGTTAATCACCCTTTTACTAAATTATTAAAATATAAGTAAGGCAAGCCTTACATTAATGCGATTGTGAAATGATTTTTAAATATTTGATTTAATTGCATTAAATAAATGAATAATTAAAAATAAATACTAATATTCTAATACCAATCTGTTTCTCAGTTCTGGTATAGTTACCACAAATAGTAAAGAAAACCATTTACAATCATTATTAATATTGATTTAATAATGACATTAGGTCAAACATTTATTTATAAATAAGAAAATTAGGATTTTACGTATATCTGTTAGATTTTTATTATACATTTTCCATTCATGACCACCTTTAGTTTGATAATATGATAAGATTTATATTGAAATACATAATTAATGAACCATCTTACTTCATATGACCAACGATTTGAATTTTCTAAACCGAAATCAAATACAGATTATTTAAATTTATTTGTGTGTATTTATTTCTTATCCTATGGTTAATATTTATTATTTTTATGTCAACCAATTTTTTAGTTCGAATTAGCAACGATGATATAGTAAACCGTTAGTATTAATGTAATGAAATTCGTTTCTTTCTATACGATATAAAGTAAAATACTAATGTTATTGAGGTTGAAAAGTACAATACGAGTATAATTTGACTGTATTTTTAATGAATATATGTCATATCATACCGAAGGTAAACCTATATAGATATTCTCATAAAAAGTATATTAGTTAATTAATAAATAACCAATAAAAATATAAAACAAAAATAAGAAAATTAAGGAAAAACTGTTGAAAAACAATAAATATGTACTCATTATTAATAAAAACAATATATCTATATATTCGAATTTACAATAAAGAATTTAAGTATTTTTATAAAATAAAATAAAATGATATAGAATTGTTATATAAAATTTGCTTATTTGCTACGGGTTTGACTAAAATAACTATCACGATATAATATTATGTAATTTTCCGGGTTTAGCTCAATCATCAGGAACAGAGGCATTCAGAAAAGCATTTCTCTACAGTGAGTAAATTAATATTTTATTCCACTATTTGAAATAGACACTTTCAGTAAACAAACGTCTCGTTTTAATTTAAATTAATTAATTAAATAATGCAATTGTTAAAATATGTTATAATAATATTATAAATTAGGAAATTAAATAGTAAATTACAATCTCATTTATATTAAACTGTTATAATAAGTAACATTTAAGTAAAAATTATGTAATTTAATGAAAAGTCATCAACCATATAAAAACATTACTACTACTAAATTAATTAACGTATATAAATCTTTATATAATTTAAATACTACTAACCTAATTTTTGGTTTTGTATACATTTACATGATATACTCTTGATTTGGAAATCTTAATATTTTAAACTTTTTATCCATGTAGGAGTTTTTGCATTTAGGAATTGTGTGTGGACAAAATGAGATTATAAAGGCCTGTTCTAATTTACTTAAAAATGGTCCGTTATGTATGAATTAAAATAATTGTAAATATATTATGTTTAAAGAGGATGACACTAAAATTTCGAAAATCATAATTTTCCTTAAAATCGAATTTTTCTTTAAGTATGAGTTCAATTAAAATTAAATATTATCGAAAATTGAATATCGTTCTTTTCACTATTCTTGTAAACATAAACATAAAAGATCCAAATCCGTCGATAGATTCAAATTTCAAATGAAGTTTTTGAATTTTTCTTCGGAAATGATTTTATTTTTAATAAAAAGTTACGTAATTAAACGTATAGAAAAAATATTAAGTGAATAATAATTTTTTTTTATTAATTTTATTTTAGCATCCTATAAATCATCATGGAAAACTGAAAATCGTAACTTCTTTTTATTACAATATAACCCATAATTTATTAAAATTTCATGGATAAAATTTTAAAAATAACGTGTATAAATTTCATGTTTCTCACATTTCATATTTAAAAAACAAATAATACAGATATATAAAAATATTAGTATTGATCCTTATGAAGCTATGATTTTTTTTTTAGTAATTTCACGTATATACCTTGAATATATCTATAATCGATTCGCTTTGAGTATGTACCGCTATTACTATTTCATATTTCAAATAAGAAATAATAAAGGTTAAGAAATAATTAAATCTGTCATATAAAATAACTCATGGCTTTAAAATTACTAATTTCAATTTTTAGATTTTACGGATGACATGTGTCTAAGACCAATGGATTGGTGTTTGAGTATAAACATATCAGGTTTGTTATAATTTTTAATACGTAAACTCCACTATTTTATAATATAACTATCATGAAAAATGATAATGTTAAAGAAATATTTTTAAGTCAATAAATTAAATTACTTAAATTATGATTATTGCACATTAGACTCTTGTTAATTTTTAGACTCATTGTCGCATAATAACATGAACATGATTTTGATTATGAAAATTGATAATGATATAAATACTTACTATTCTAGAATTAATACATAAACGTGTCAGGGATAATGACCATCACAAAACAAAATGTGATGGTAACTATACATAATACAAACTATAATATATTCAATAGTTGTAAATATTGTAGATACATAATAATATATTAGTCATTTGCTCATAATTAAACTGTAATTATGAGTTGTATATAGTCAAAATGTATTAAATAGGTCGCCATTGATTTGATATTCTACCCCTTTAGTCAGTGATTTTCAAACTTTTTTCTTGCAATACTCCTAAAACTAATTTTATTGCAACAAATCTCCAAAACATAAACGTAAACTTCAATTATAATAAATTTAATTATAAATGTATTTTTATTTTTAAGCAATATTTGAGTATTGATATATCAACATATTTTTTAAATATTTTTCATCGTCTTTTTTCAATTTGACTTAATTTATTCACTACCACAGGTCGTATGGTTATTGTTATTTCCGCAACTGTTTGGTTAATATATGCTTCAATGAGATGAAACACTATTACATTTTTATTATTTAACTATAAGCGATTTCATTAAGAGCAATACAGAAAACCCTCTTCGTGCATTAAATCGGTCGAGGCGAAATAATTAAGAAATATATATCTCACCATTCATGTATACGCTCTGAAATGACAATAATATGAATACGTGTCGTACAGGGGTTATGTGTCAGACCGCAACATTGAATGCATTCGTGGTATCTAATCCGATATTAATTATGTTGTGATGTGAAAAGTCAATAGTAAATACAAAGCAGTCGTCCTGTTAATTAAGGTATAACCCGTCAATTAAGAGTTTGCCTGTATTAATAGAAAACAGCATCTGTGGTGGCTCTTACCTTGTGCCATACTTACAAAACCACCCTACCAACATTATTTCATTTTATAAAACTTTTTTCTAGCTTATTTAACACAAGCAGGTTTTAGGAGTACGTAAATTAATTATACATTAAAATTTTTAAGGTCGAAATATAACGACAATAAGACGCTAATATTAATGTATGGTATTTGTTAAGGCTAAATATTTTCATCTCTGCCGGTGTTCCACAGGGAAGTGACTTGTCGCCAGATTTATTTAATATATATACGTCAGATAAAAACACCTTCTCACTTCAGCTCCAAGGAGTCGAGATTCCGACTCAGGAATATCTAGGTATCTTACTAGACAAAAGATTAACCTTAAAGTCTAAACGTAAAATCATTAATAAACGCCTTCATCTGCTTAGACCAATTTTCAAATCTAAACTTTCAATTCACGCAAAATCTACACTATATAAATCTCTACTCAGACCTATTTGGGCGTACGGTATGCAAATCTGGGGATGCACCAAACTATCCCAAGTCCGCACCATCCAAGCCTCCCAGTCCATCATTCTTCGGCTAATAGCCTCGGCCTGGTACGTATCAAATGAAACTCTACACAAAGACTTAAAAATTGCCACAGTTGATCAACTAGCCAAACTATACTATAACAAATTTCACTCTAAACTGCATCACCATCCCAATCCTTTAGTATCCCACCTATCATCACGTACTCTTCCCGACAACCCTCCACGACGCCTTAAGAGGAACTGGTGCCGCGACCTGTTAAATTAATATGAAAAAAAAAAAAAATTTCCAGAGGGTACCATCGCTGGATGATTTTCCCTCATCATGTGCTTCATGTGTCATTTTTATTACATATGTGTTATGTCAGTCATCTTTTTTACTTATTGTGTTGTATAATACAGATTATAAATTTTCAAAATAAAAAAAAAAAAAAAATATTTTCATACAGCAAATTATTAACACTGAACAAAGCAAATTTTAATTAATTTTTATTATTAGGTGAATGCAATGTCAGATCAGCTCTACGATATGCATATTTTGGAATAAGTGAGCAAATTAAATTTAATCATTTTTATAAATAAATCAAATTTATTTATAGATTGCACATTTATATTTGTGCAAAATAATTATTCAAATGCATTTTTAGCGTAATAAGACATAATGATTTGTTATGAAGACATATTATTATAAGACATAATGAACAAAATGTTTCAGAATTAAATTTTTTTAGTCGTTTATTCAAATTTTCTGCCAAACAAAATGGAAATATTTCATTACATGGACACATTCTTATTGGTAGAAATAATATAGGTTGTGGTATTTCCTAAATCACAATATTTGAAAAATATGTGACCAAAACTATCATAAAAATATCTAACATAATTTTTAAATTATTAATATCATTATATCGGGATTAATAATAATTATTGGTTTTACTAATTTCATTTTACGTCTTGTATTAATATGAAAAATATAATATAATACATTACAACAACATTTATACTAATGTTGACTGAAACAAGTATCTAGAATATTTATTATTAAATAATAATAATATTATTATTATACGAACATTATTTATTTTGGAATTTATTAACATAATGTTTGCTATTTTAACGATATGTATTGAGAATGATACTGTGAATAAAAGTATTAATTTTGCAAACATCAGTGCACTTTTTAGTAATTAATTTACGGACGGAAATATTAGACGTATATTAATATATTTATCTTCGTTGTTTTTTCATATTGTATATGAAGATGCAAGTCAAACTAATGGTATGTCATATTTAATTTTAATAATTTATAAAACAATATAAATTGTCTTAAATTAATTAAACAGTTAAACACAATTGACCTTTAAATTTGATAAAATATTGATTTTCATATAATAATGTTTAATTTTGATCTGCTTAATCATGAGTACTATTTCCATTCATCAATAAATATTATCGTAAAGAAATATTTAACGTATTATGTTACAAACAATTTAGGTTTTACCATTTGACAAGAGTATAGGTGTACTTTTAAAAATAATAGTATTAGATAGATTATCCTGAACTAAATATATTTCATAATCAATATCACACGGATATATGTATATGATAAATGTAATATTTTCGCTTATAATAAATTTGAAGTGTAAGATGTTTTAATGATTGTTACAATTCCGCAATGTAATAAATATATATAATTTTAATTTTATTATAAGGATAAAAAAATGAATAGTTGTATATATTTTTTTTATCTGTAAACATTTTTACGGACGGTAGGAATTATATCGAACATAACGAAGCAATACATATGTAACGAGATCTTGGACTGTAATGTTTAAATATCCAATTACGTATAACTATTTAATTATTTTCGTGATCAAATTGTTGTTGTTAATGACAGACCAATCTTAAATACAAAATATAATTTATATTTGTGGTTAATTTTATGAGTTTTCTTGTATTTTTAGAAATGCCTAAAATAACGAATAAAAATAACGAAAGTTTAATGACTTATAAAAAGTTCACTTACGTTTAAATAA
The DNA here is from genome assembly GCA_019022885.1 of Schlechtendalia chinensis. NCBI lineage: Eukaryota > Metazoa > Arthropoda > Insecta > Hemiptera > Aphididae > Schlechtendalia > Schlechtendalia chinensis. The sequence continues at coordinate 12,057,489 of CM032345.1, read as the reverse complement.
TACGAAAAAATATCAACCTATTAGCTATTTCTGAAATATAATTCTTAGAAATATGTTGGTATATATACGAGTATATAACACAAAAATAATATGTAATAATACAAAAAAAAACAAAACACAGTAAATAAAATAATTAATTGAACACAGGAGTGGATCCAAGAATTATTTAGGCAGATGTTCATATAATACCAAACGAATAGTGAAAGAATCTAATAAAATAAAAAGCAAAATAATAAATCAAAATTATGTTGTGCTATCCTTGCAGCTCGTAATTGAATTTTTTATTATATCCGCAAACACGATTAACCGTACAAAGAGGTTTGACATAAATAGAAAGAGTCGGTGCCTTCACTTCAAAGTTGGACTCATCAACAAACTTGAATAAACCAATACTCATGAAGTTGATGCGCAAATCTAAACTTGTCCAGCAGAAAACCGATTTCGTTTGGAGTAGTGGCTAAGAACTTGAGTGTACGTACACTGACGAGGAGACTTGATCATCGAGGGTCTGTGATGTAGATTTTTTGTGTTTTAAGACTCTTTTGCCACATCAGGCTTTATTGATGATCAGGCTGACCAACGATTTTCAACTATTCAAAAATGACATTTGGTCGTTATAGAACGCGCGATAGTCGGCGTTATGATTGCTTGTTCATGATAATGATTGTTGTACACTCGGGTCAATTTTCACGCATGTGTGCTTTGCTTTGTCCTTGATGCACGTGTTCTATTCAATATAAGAACTTCGCTCCATAACGGTACATTTTCTTCTTCTATAATTAATTATTTTATATTTCTATTAGTTTAACCGACTAGTTCATGATTGTATCTATTTATTATCTCATTTTATTGCATTGGATTAAATTAGAAAGTATTTTGTAATTAAATAATAATGGTATTTTTTTCTTATACATTCCATTATTTTATGTTTTTATCAGCTCAGCTGAATTTTTCTTAACTGAACAATCGCTTTATTTTTTTTTTATGTTGCGTTGTGTTAATGTCGTATGACATTTGTTGTTTATAGTTAGGTTTTGATTTCGACCTGAATGATAAGTGTCCCTTGGGTGTGCTAGTTGTTCGTTAATCCATTTTGTTATTTAAAGAAAATATAATATTATCTGCATATGGTATTGTACATAAAAAAGCAGTACTTAAAATGCTTGTGTTAATTGTGATTACAATAATGATATGTATGCATATTCACTTATGTAATATCATTAATTTAAAAACGATTTTTAATGTTTGTTTATAATCAAATATTGTTCAAATAAATTAATGATATTCAATAGCTAATAGTTACCAATAAAATAAAATTAACATTCCCTAACACTTTTTAATATTATTTTGAAAATTAAAGAGTACTCATAAATCAAAATTTCTAAAATAAATATTTTTATTTATAAAGTAGGTTCATTAAATTTTTTTGTTAGATTTTGAAAATAATTTAATGTAAAATATAAATTACCTTATATGTAGCTGAAAAATATTATAGATTAATATTAATGTTGAACTACCAAAAATAATTGCATAAGCTATATCTTCGTGAGACAATTTTTAGAATATTTGTGACAATTAATGAAATAAAATATAATTCACATCTTTTTTTTAGAAATAGCAAGCGCTTACATGAAATATATGATTGATACAATTTTACCACATGTTGGTATGTATCATAATTTAAACTTAATTTAAAACTGATGTTAATATATAATTTAATGGGTTAAGATTATGTAATGGATAATGCATAACGCGGAAATAAGATTTGAAGATAAAAACTTCAAATAAATGAATCGCTCATAACTTTCTCAAAATCCACCAATTTTTTTTTTTTGATATTTTCTAATGTAATCTAATAAAATATAATTTCATAATAATTTACTAACTATATTCCATGGAAAAATAATTTTTTTTTTTTTAGTTTTAAAAACATCTTTAGAGAACAAATCAATGTTATTTTTATCCAAATTCGTATTTAATATTCCTACTTATAGTTAACCATACATGATCTCTTTTTTTTGACTCGTGTAATGTTTAATTTTCTTCTATCATTTTCAGAAACATTAAATATAGCAGGGCCAGAATTTTATTGTAATAATATATACAATGATTCGGAATTAAATAACTTCTACGCCGACCATTATAAAAGTAATAATGAATTATTTGAATAATATTTAAGTATTAAAAGTTTCTGTTTCTTTTTAAAGAACACAATAATAATTTTCACGGATTGTTAATTATTTTAACCAATTTGATTCATTGAGGACCTAAGGAGGGGATTCCTCTTTAATGTTTCACATACCTATTGATCTACTAATACATTTATACTAATAACTTCCAATGATGTTCATTCTTTGAATCATTTATTCATAATATTTTATATAATTGGATTGGATTGATTTATAAAATGAAATCGATAAATAATTTACAATAACTCGTGTTATATCTATGTATTAAATTTCGTATATAATTATATATTATATTTATTTCATGTTTATATAACGTTAAAAAAAAAATTAATGTTTTATGTAGTAATCATTAATTATTTGAGAATAGTTAACGGAAAAATAATGAATTAAAAAATTTACGCGGTCTCACATAGGGAAGCATACTTACATCGATAATTGTCTATATATATATATATATATATATATATATATATACAAACGAGCAGCCTATTTTTGAGTATAAAAATATCATGAAGTATACATAGATCACTCGGCAGTTGCTATTCAAGACAAGGATTTTGAGATATTTGAACCTATACTGACATATATATTTATCAGAATAAGTTAATATCTTAAAACAAATCCCTTAAATTTCTATCATATTAATATTGATCATTAAAAAAAATTTTAGATGAAAATATAGTAAGACGAATACAGTATTGTTATGCAGGTCTGTACTAAGTACTATAAAATAAATTTATACTATATGCAACAACAATAGGAATATTAATAACTTTTAATTAATTGTTATGATTCTGTTTCAGATTGTATAAGTAAGAATATGAATTACTATTTCTTTCTTTTTTTTGTAAATACTGTAGTAACATATACATACGTTGTAAATAATAATCTATATGATATTCGAAAATTGAACATAGGAAGGACGACTAAAATATAATTTCATTTTATACATTTACACTAGTATGTGAATTAGTATTAGATAATATGAGATTTATCCGTATTGAAATTGGTTATAATGAAGATATATTTTAAGAATTAACAAACACGTCACGTTTATTAATCACCATAACATTTTACATTTATCGGTTGCTGCAGTATACATTTTTTTAGCGTACTACTAGAATCCAAATTAGCTAAATTTTCCTTCCATTGTATATTATTTTTGTTTCTAATACTCTTAGGGAAACTAAAAAAAAAAAATTATAAATATATTATTTTAATAATTTAATAAAAAGTTCTTATATCTACCATAAATAATCTGCTCAAGGGTCAAAAATAAGTAATTAGTAATTAGGCACAGAAATATGAAAATACAAATGATTTGTTTAATTAAAGTATAAGTTAATTCATCTTTATTAAAATAAATATAATATCAAAAATTAAAATATATTAATAAGAATTTTTTTTAGTTCACCCAAAATTTATAAAATTATTATATTCAATTATTTAGTAAGAGATTTAAAATTTTTTAAATTTTTTTGGAAATATTATACACAGTTTTTCTATACATTTGAAATAATTAAGGCAGTTTAATGAGTATTTTTAAAAAAGAAGTATTTATTTGCTGTGTTTAAATATTTTAATTTTGACTTATTTTTATAATACAATAAGACACCAAATTTTTATCTATATTAATGTAGACTAGAAACGGTGAAGTCAGGGTTGAGCCCTATGTTTTATATTCATTATTTGTATTTAGGCAATAATAAATTGCTGATATATTTTTAATGCAGATAACGATTACCATTGCGCTGTCTGGCTGACAACCTTGTCGAGTCAGTGTCCGACTGTCTAGTACGGTAGTCGAATAACATATTCGCGATAATTAACATACAATTGAAAAATAATAAATCATACAATCCACTTAGCAACGTATTTTATTATTTAACAATATAATATATTGAGAGTCAAAAAATTATATTTTCTTTCCTAGCTTGAAACAGTTAAATATTGTCATATGTACAAAAATATTATAATAATACAATTTGTTATACTCATTTCTATGTATATCTCTAGTTAAAATCCTTATTTCATTTAATAATTATAAAGTATTAAGATATATTATTAATACTGTTGTTGCGAACAAGAATAGAGGATACAATCTCTTTACTCACACTAGATTATATTATAAAATAATCAAACGCGTTATCAAGTGGACTGTATTGTTTATTTTCTTTTAGTTTCAATTAAAGATCACGTTTTCGTCGACTATCTCGCTAGACGGTCAGACACTGTTTCGACAGGCCTACCAGTGAGACGAGACAACACTTATCGTTATTTAAATTACAAAGTCATAATACGATATGCATCACCGAACACAAACAAAAAATACAAACACATAATATCATGGAACGCAACAACTATAACACAAAATGTATAAAATGTTTACATTCAATAATATTAAGAGTTTAACAATTTAATATATCCTATTAACATAAACAAATAATTATATAATAAAATATTAATTCGTGTGGTTTCATCCACATAAATTAATGTTATATAAATGTAAAATGATCATCTAGATGAAATTACAACATCTAGAGAATTAAATAGTAAGTCTTATCTTACAGTCATTCGTTTATAATTTATATTTTTAGTATGCAGTAAGTAAAACAATTTTTATTTTAAAGAAATTCAATTATAATATAATTGTATAATTATCCCTACCAAGTGATAATGTATTCCAAATAACAAACTTTTTGATTAAAGAATAATTATTATTTAATCTTTATATACAAAACAATATAATATTATATATTATGGACTGTTGTATTATTTACCCCATATAGTAGACATCAGTAGTCAAGAAGCATTTCAATATGCTTACCAAAACCGTGAGTTTTTCTGTATTATTTTTGTCATTATTATTATTCAGGTTCGTCTATATTAAATTAAATAAATTAGCAATAATAAAAAGAAAATTAAAAATGTTGGCAATTCAACTATCGATATAAAATCGCATTAATTAATTTTAATTATTATAATGTTGACGCTAGGATTAGTGAGGGAAGTATTTAAAAAATTAATTTCGTGGGTTGTCTATACATTAAATCTTACGTATACTGTGGATGTAAAAAGTAAATATATAAAAATATTTTAACAAAAAATGTTATGTTATATCGTTATACAACATAATTTATTATTTATGAACAAATTTTCATTCTAGAGAGTGAGGAACTTTTATGTTAGATCGTGAAATTTATTTTCACTTGTATATTGTTCAATTATGTATTTTTAAAAAACTATACCGCGGTGGACACTGAAATAAGGTCGTGATGACCAAAAATAATGACATTCACGCTACCTGCAAATGGCTGACAAACTATAGAATAACTTTTAATTAGATTATTCTGTTAAATTACGTTAACGATCTGTTCATTGATCTAAGATCTAACATATATTAACTGCAATATATGAAAACAAAAAAAATGTAATTATTGTTTAAATTATAACCACCTTGTGGTGTGGGTCATTACTCATAAAACTCGGGAACTGTTTAATAAAATAGAAAACATTTATAAACAGAAAAATATAACTTTTTTATTGTATGCCTGTACATTTAAAAATACAATTTATTTTTCCATATTTCTAGTTTACTATATGAATGTCAAAGGCAGAAACTACGGTAATTTCATTTACCACTACTATATTGTATTAAAATAATGATAATTAACGTTAAAAAGTTATATTTAAATAATTTTATAATATTGTGCTCAAAGAAGATTGACAGTCTCATTGAAAATAAACGTCATTTTTTAGATATTTTACATCAATATTTTAACGACATCTTTGTTCGAGTTTCTTCAAGTATGTAAAGTGATTGCTATTTTACTATGATCGTGTTGAAGCTTTCATGGATTGTTAATTTCCTGACATTGTTTTTAGATATATCAATGTATGTAGTTTTGGGCTGACGTTTCGGACTCCTTTCAGAGTCCATCTTCAGAGCATAGTTATTTGGTCGAATGTTGTAACTATACTACCAAGTAACTACGCTTTGAAGATGAACTCTGAAAGTTGTCCAAAACGTCAGTCCAAAACTATACACATGCTATTTTACTATTAAATGTAATAACAAAATTATGAATATAAAATTAATGGCTATTAAATAAAATTTTCCAATTTTTAGTTTGTCAACTATGGATTGATGGTCCATTTGATTGGTTTTCGAGAAACCTACAAAGTTCGCAATTATTTTTTATTTCATATTTCTATGTAAATGTTAGTATTACTGTAAGAAAGCAGTACTCATCTAGCATTTTACATTCTTACAATTACATATAGAGTATACGTCATATTTTCATTGGTGAAGACAAATTTTATCATTTATGAAGAAAAGTACATAAAACGTATGTTTTCTTTATATGTTTGCGCCGGAATAATGCCTACAAATATAGCGGTCACTTGCTCAGACAGATTCACTTTGTGTGCGAGATATTTTCGTCGGGTGACTTCCACAATTAGACTAATCACGATTTATTATTGACATATGTCGTAATGACGAATATACAATTATATTATTTATAAAAAAAGAACATTATAAAATAAGGGGCACCTCGTTAATAGTAAAAGCAACAATGAAAGTATACCCAAAATAAAGCCAATGCTATCGACGACTGGACACGTGAAGAAATACCGAATTAGCAGTTGGACATTTTCTCGCCAACACACTAGACAAAATGGCACTACATATGTCAACACTAATGTCGGCAGTTTTCACAAACAGGGACATGCAATGTCGCGAAATAAAAAATCCACACGACACAGGTGTGATATTAAAAGTGTGTTTGCCCATCACTTAACGTCGCATGTCGGTAAAAAGCGAACGTAGCCCCCAAATTTTTGACACTATTAACACCATCTTCCAGACCGGTTCCAACATGATTAAGTATCGAATAAAGTGACAAACTTGCATAATATGTTCGGTCTGAACATTATACCTCAAATGTATAGATCAATTATTTCACCTGATTTATACATAATATGATGTAAACAATGAGCCTAATTTTACAATAAAAAATTATTTTTAATTAATTTATTTTTTAAATAGTTTTTTAATTATTTTGTATATGTATTTTTTGAAAATGATGGTCGTGAAATTAATTTTAGGTGCATAATGTTTATTATAAAAATGTTTAATAAAACCTTTATTTATGAACTTAGCTTCTTCTCAAAATGTACAGAATGCCCATGTCACGAAATTGTTTGCAAGTAAATATATGCATAAAAAATATCTTAAAAATAATAATATTCGAAATTTCACTTAACTGTGTATAATACGTGTAGTATGGTATTCATTTAATTGCGTCCCTATACTAAAATTATGTAAGCTATTTATGATCAGAATGAAACACATATGTTTTTATTAAAAATGGTGTATCATTTAAATTGCTCAAAAATATTAAATTAATACATAACAGAAATTATATATTTATTTAATTCGATAAAAAAGTATAAACAATTTTACATATAGTTATAATATTTTAGATTATTTAAGGAGAGGAACTTTTGTCTGTAAGTAACATTGTTTTACTTAAATACTGGCTAATGTAAATTGAAACAGTAATTATTTGTTTAAACAATGACCGTTTATTAGAGCTCAAAACTTACAATTAATTAACAATATGGTTTAATGACACTTTATAGTAATTTTTGATTTTTAGCGTTTGATGATGCCGAAAAAAGTTTGGATAATGCTTTCTTTCGATTGAGTATATAATTTACATTTAAATATTTCCCGAAATAAATATTTGAGTAATATAAAATAAAATATAAAATATCTAAATAATGATTTCTTACTAAAGGTATTGACAACACATAAAGAAAAATTTTTTATATAACGTAATAATAAATCTATTAATATCTTCATTGATCAACTTTGAATATGTATTTCTAAATACTACGTATAATATGTATAATAATAATTGTTCTTTTCTGTATTTTATTTTTTATTTTTACGCGAATTAAATTTGTTTTGCACATGAATTCGTGAAATGGTTTTTTAGATACCATTTACACTTAATAACAGCTTAGCTAGTTTAATTTTGAATATAATGAGTTATATACATTTTTAATCATTATTTTTTTTGATTTTAAAGCTGTAAACAGTTTTAGTCAGGATATTGACAGTATGTATGTTTTGAAAAATTACAATTTTGAATCTAAATATAATTTTTAATTATTTAAATTATACATGCATATATATATATATATATATATATATATATATATATATATATAATTTATTAATTAGTTCTACCGATTTTGGTTCGATTCATATTAATCTATAACATAAGAGTTTTATAAATATAATAAATTTATAATTAGTAATTTTATATAAATATAAGTGTATTTCATATATAATAGTTTGAATTTTAGAGATTAACCAAAATTATTTATAAAATACTTGCATTATTAGAATAATTATTCATTAATCAATTATATTTATATTAGTGATAGGAGAAAAATACTATGAGTACATGATGGAAAGAATTTTACCTTTTGTCGGTAAGAATCATAATTTAACACGAATATTAAAAGTAATACAAATACGGATTTTGAAACCAAATACTTTGTGTGAAAATACATACAACAACTACAAATAATTATGTATTGTCATAAAATAATATTATATATATGTATCAGCAATGCACCAGGATTTTTTTAAGTGGGGGGGGGGGGTTCTAGAATAATATGAAAATCAAATTTATACAATAAAGATAATTTTTACATTTTATTTTTAAAATTAAAATGTACAGTTAAAAAAAATATATAGTTTTTTGATATTAAAAATCATAAAACAAAAGAAACCACAAAATTAATTACGAAAAATCTAATCGACGTTTATCTGTTGCCAATAATTAAAATTATTTTATACAATTTTTCACTTTAAAAATATTCAAGGGAGGAACTTGACCCGATATCCACCCCTTGGTTTCGTCACATATATATAAATACAATATATATATAATCATCTAAATTAACAATAGTTACCCTTAATTTTCATTAATATATTATTGACTTTGATAAAATTCGATAATTATTATTTTTATTTCTTAGAACATTCCGGCGCATTAGGACCACACCAGTATTGTTATAATAACTCCTTTGAAAATATATCTGCCGCTGGTCAACATAGTACCACCGTTAACCCTTCATTTACCAACAACCTAAACCAACCAGGTAACGATTAAAAATAAAATGAGTACTTGTCTATATTATCCGAGTAACCTTAACGATTTACACTGTTTGCCACCTACAGAAACAATTGGTTAATTGCTCCCAGAATATGAGAATTTTTATTATTTTCTTTTATACAAAACAAATCCGGGTATTTAATTAGCATTACTGCTTTTCCAGTGGGCATACTTTTGCGTAGGCATGTTTCTTGACGAGAAATATTGCTTAAAACATCATTATAACTATATTTACGTTGATGTTTAACTAGCTACGTGAATATATCCGAAAAAATATTGATATTAGAATGTGATATATTGCTAATTAGAAATTTACTTGTTAAAATTAATAATTATGTACAAAGAACAAAATATTTTCAATATACATTTAACTCGATGAGTAAGCTATGTGTTTTAAATTTTTTTCCCGGATATAACTTTAGATTTTCAAAAGAGTTAAAAATAAATCAAAGGCTTTTATATTGAAATGGAAATAACTTTTATTTATTCATAAGATCAAACACTAAAATTAAACAAAATACACTTGATTAAATTACTAGATCCACTGTTAAGAGCTGTTCTGCTTTATCGTATATTCATTCTCGACACCCGTGAGTCGTCACCAAGAGGCTTATCCAAACATTGATTGTATTGAGGGGACGCAGGAGGACTGAGTACCCCTTCTATTTTTTCAAATATTTGAGCGTAACTCTACTACTTTTTTAACGAGGAACGCGAAGGACGGAATTCTCTTTTCTACAGCCGATGAAATATAAAATAATATTGATAGAATAATATATTTAATATTACCGCCGGTCACCATAATACGCCAGCAGATGCCGATTATGGCAAATGGGTTTCCATTTTTTTTTATTTTGTAAGCCCACAAATGCGACTTTCGGCCTATAAATTACCTGTACTTGTATTTTATATTATTCTTTGAATTAAGATAAACGCCACGTTATTTGTTATTCCTTAATTCCTTATTTTCCACGCACTTATTGATAATGAAAATATATTAATCATATAAACTGGGTATGAAATAATAACGATTAAAAAAATGTATTTCAATATACTGTTTTAAAAACCCATTAATATTATCTATATGTCGTGTTAGCAGTACTAAGAAAATCATTTTTTTTTCTTTTAAAAAATATTGTTTCATTAGAGAAATGAAGTAATATAACATACATATTTACGTGAATGGTTTAGGTTTCTTTGTTACTCTCTTATAAACCACTGAATTAATTTTCAAACATTATAATACCACAATGTGTTTCTGCAAATAGACTAAAATAACTTCATAGTAATATCACATATCTCATTTACTTTGACATATTTATAAAGACACCATTAAAACATAATTTGCTTATGAATAAATAATTATTATTATTGTTATTTATAATTGTCCAAATTAATTACTGGATCTAGTTAAGACTAATTCTTTCTCTCGGTTCGTATGTAATTAGTGTATATGAATTTTTTTTAATATTGAATATTCACCATCATCATATTTATCATAGTCCATTAAAAATGAACTCGTAATATCTAGTTGCAGGTAAAAGGCTGTAACCAAGAGTACAATTATTTCCTTTTTTATTGTTCATCGTTCATTTATTTTAACATTATTTATATGCAACAGGAGATAATCTGAATAATGATCCTCATACAACGCATAACACTCAAATTTCAAATACATATGATGCTGGCCAAACCAGCGCTATTAGCCACAATACATCTTTTATCAATTTCTTTCTAGCAGGTAATGAATAGTAATATCATAACAATGACTTGAATTGCATATTTTGCAGGTTCACTTTAGCAATTTATAATGTTTGTCAATATATGGAAAAAATGTGTTAGTTGGCCCTAGGGAAGATATACACATTAAAATTCTAAACATCTGTTGAAACACTATTATCTCTATATGAGCATTGTAATAAGGTCTTATCATTTTAATCCACCAATATCTTAAAAAAAATTATAAAATAATTTAAACATTTTCTTCGAGCAATAATATGTGTAATGTATCTTTACAATAACAAAAATATGACAGAATTTAGAACACAAACGCTCATTAATGAAATTATATTATTCTGAAAAAAGTTTATTCAATACACCTTATATATAGTATTGATTATATAAGTGTGGCTTTGTGTGATATAGTTACTTTTATTATAAATAGATTTTTAGTATAATAAAAAAATTGTTAAGAACTTTATTCAATATTTATTGTTTTCCAACATAATATTTACTATATCCTGTTAAAAATTAACTCGTTTTATCTCTAGTGATAGGTTAGTTGTAATAAAAAATAATATTCATTTATTCTTTCATAGGTTCTTCCAGTACTCAAGATCCTAATCAGTATACTAATGTCAACCCACTACCGGGGTTATCTGCTGGACGAAATTTTTCATTTAATACACCAAATTCTGACCTCATTGTTTTATCATCTGATGAAGAATCATAGGCTATCCACTTTATTTGAAGTCAATTATACAGTTTTGCATTGATATTTAATTAGATATTTCTGAAATACTATCATTAAATTGTAAATAATATTATGATTAATAAGAGTTATCTGCTTTATCAATTTTTAGTTTATGTACAATTGACCACATAGTGATTATGTTTTTTCTAATAGTTATTGAAAGTGATAATAATAGTTACTTTCCCGATAAATTTGTATTCAATGTATTTGATTCGGACACTATTAGTAATTTGTCCTTTATACATTTATTTCAGATTAACTGTGTAATAAACGAATATAGTTCTATCCTTCATTTCGATCGTTCTAGTATCGCTATAATTGTTGTCAATAAATATATCGAAATCTATCTAATCAGTTCCTTTTAATTATGTTCTTCGTTTTTAATTTTTGTCTTTCCAAGATTGATTACAAATATTTCTCCTCTTTTTAATTATATAAATTTTGAGTATTATGATTACGACAATATTGTGTTTTGTCTTTCTTCAGTTAATAGAATAAATTTTAATGATGATTTAGAGATTAACACATTGATCGCTAATATATGAAACTAATCGTGATTAGCGGCGCAAACTATTTTGAAAGTAAGGGGGGAGGGGGCAAAATAATTTTTCATACTCATTCACCCGCCTATTATGTTTATTCACCTATTATTATTTAGTATGTATTTTAGATTAATCAAGTAGCACAAATTTTATCTTTTGAAGGTTCCGTTTTATGTGGAGGCATCTGTCTCCTTTGCCCACTTTGGTTTTGAAACTGGGTGCCGTGGAACACTGGTGTGCTGCAAGTATTCACTAGGTGTACCGCAATCTTTTGAATTTTTTTTCATAAATGATCGATTGCATTGAATTGGGATATAGGAAAATAGATGTGTTCAATGGTTATACATCTGTTATGTTTTTAAATAGTAATAAATCCACAGTTTGTAGGAAGAAAACTATTAAGATAAGTTATATTAGATAACTATTGAACTTTTAGTAATTTCGGATTTACCTTCATCTTATTATTCATCAAATGTTTTTTCATTATTATATTATAAGCTCAAATTATACATATAACATGTATATAGTATAAAATTATTTTGAAATATACGAATTATTTTGAATTAATAATTTCTTATTTTTAATTATTTTTATTCTCATATGTACTGTCTACTGAAAGTATAAGATAATATAATAAGATATGTAAAACGTATTATCTGGAATGAGATAATTTTCCGGAATTATCCTACTAACTGTAATGACACTACATTATTGTTCTCATATGATAACAAAATGATGAAACAGGACTTTGAAAATCAGGACAGACCACAAATAGAATATATTTGGCATTTGGCATTAATATCGACTGCTTATACACGTATATTTTGTAAATGAGGTAAAGAACTTGTTTTTTTTTGTGGGATAGTTACGTCTCCCCATCACGATGATTGTTTATCGTTTCTTCGCATAATAGTATATAAATAATATTTAAGTAGTCCTAAAAATACAGAAATTACTCAAAAAAAAATCGAGAAAACGATATAAATCGATAATACTATACGTGTATAATTCAGACGTTGAATAAACAATGGAATATGGTCAATGTTGATTTAATGCGCTATCAATAACACCTGTTATTGTCAAATATATTGCAGGTACGCAAGATTACTGCACGGAAATTGATTATATTTTAACGTCGTTTTGTTTAAAATTGAACACTAAATATAATACAGGAACTAGGATGAATAATGTATTCCAGACTAGTTGCCTGTATTTTGATTAGAATCACTTAAACCTAAATATGTAGTAAAATGAATAATCTATTTAAAAATATTAGTATGTCAGAACCAAAAGAAGAAATTATAATAATCATAAAATTATATATCGTAAGCTTAAGAAAAAGAAAGAATATATCGTGTACATATATAAACAAGATTTTATTTTTCGTATACATTAAACATTTTTAAACAAATTTGGAATATTTTATCGATTTGACTATTCACAAATTTGCTAATTTTGGATTAAAATTACATCCAAAATAATAATATTTTTTAGAAACATTAATTATTTTTTCTAATATAAACTATTCACTGAAAGTATAAGATGATATATTATGATATATAAAACGCATCATTTGAAGAACGATCTTTATCCAAATTGTGTTATACCACTAAATTGTGGCTGCGTATGATAAAAATATGATGAAACAGGATATTGGCCACCGGAAGTAACCAGAAATGGAATTAACTTGCCAAGTTTCATTATTTTGTATCACTTAATTATTTTTTGAATGAAGTAATTATTTTGATTTTTACTTTTTAATTTTACACGATGGTTATGGCTGATTACCCTCAAGTTTATTATTTATCATTTCCAAACAAAATGGACTGTAAATTACATGTAATTACTAATAGTTTTAGTAATAAGGAAATAACACTAGAAATTGATCAAGAAACAATATAAATTTATAACATTACAAGTGCGCAATATAATATAATTTTCAAATTAAAAAAAAAATTGGTAATTTAAAAGAATTATGACGAAATTCTTACATTATAATATATAGCCGTAGTCTGTACGTACAATACAGGACGTTGAATAAACAATAAATAAATTTATTGTTGATTTAATGCATATTCAGAAACTGTTATCGTCAAAGATACTGCAGGCACGCAAATTTTTTTCAGATAAATCACTTATATTTTAACGTAGTTTTGTAAAACATTTAACATGTATAAAATTATGAAAATATTCAATTCATATTTTTTCCATTAATATTACATTTAAAATCAGTAAAAACAAATTATTTAAATAAATTTAGATCAACCTTAACTCAATTTCGTAATTATATGTTTTACTTGAATTTTTGGGCTTCAAATTTCCGAATGAATACTTTTCATTGTTTGCGTATTCTTTTCAGCTCACTTAGATAAACACGCCAAAGATCCCAATAATAATATAAATTATATAAAATATATGATTTCATAATTTTAATATTATATATGGTTGTAGATCGAGAGTATAAAATTGAAAGTATTGTCATTCATTTACATTTATTTTTAAGTAGAGCAAGAAAAAGATTTTGATTATGAAAAGTATAAAAATACGCGTTATAGTCATTCTTGAACAGTGAATGATCGAAAATCTGAGGTTAAACATTAAAAACTAATACCAAGAGAAGTTGCACAAACAAATGTTCTTTTCGATTTTCCGCTAAATACTTCATGTTGTTGTGATAATAACGCATATAAATATTAATCCTGTTAATAAGTATAATTTCAGTAATACAATATATCAAAGTAAATTATGTAGACTATTGTTTTTTTCACATACATGGGTTATATTTGTAATAATAAAACTTCTTAATAACGTTAAACACCGAACGTCGTTAAGCACCAATCTGTTTATTGTCTAAAAATCCTAAAAAAAAAATTTTTAAATTTTTAAATAAATAAATCTAAAGAAAATTTTTAAAAATAATTCAAAGTTTCAAAATCAAAAAGACCAAATTTTCCATATAAATTTAAGAATTTAATTTAAATTGCACGGAACTGGGATGCGATCGGTCACATTTTTTTTTTTTTATAGTTGCTTTTTTTTTCAGTTTAAATTTTCAGTAGTATGAATATAGTTCAAGATTCAGATCATAGTTTTTTTTATATATCAATAAACATTAATGTAATAGTTATTACTAAATACTCAGACCAGCAAAGATGGGCAAAATGATGATATTAATAAAAATTGATTTCAATCATACTACATAATATATACAAAATATGTCGTATTGTATACGACTGAAATAGTTCTATAAGTGTAATGAAACTAACGACGTTGTATGGTCTAAAATGTTGACAAGAAAATAAATTAAGGAATAAGTGTAGCAGAGATAAGAATATTTGGATGGATGAGTGGAGTTACAAGTGAAGATAGAATATAGTATGAATATGTAAAAGAAAGTATAGGAGTAACATCGATCTTAGATAAAAAGTGATAAAATATACAGAAGGTATGGTCATGATATGAGGAGAGAAAATTCGTAAACTGTAAGAAAGGTTATAGAAATGAACGTTGAAGGAAGAAGGGTGTGATATGAGGACTGGTATGTGGGTAGATGATGAGAGAAATCGTGTCAGGTGGAAGTTTAGGACACAAGTGGCTAACCCTAAATAACTGGAATGGAGACCAGGGAGAGAAAGAAGAAGAAGATTGTATACGAATATCATATAATATTTTTGTGAAATATTTTAATAATTGGTTTCTACTTAAATGTCAAGTGTTTTAGTATATTGTATTGAATATTATTCATTTAATATATTGAAAAAATTTATTTACCACCAGCAAACAGTAATTTGCGGTTTGTCTTTTATTTATTTACGACCATATTTTTTAAAGATTTGTAAATTATGAGTTCGATGCTGTTATTGAATGGTAATAAAATATCAGTCTCATCTTAAAAAATAGACAACGAACATGGAGTTCACTAAAATTATTAAGGTTTTCACTTTTGTAACAATTGTTATAATCAATAATGTTGAAAACTCTAAAGCCATTAGTAAGCATGATTTATAAATATAATGTTAGAATATATAAAACTCTAAAACTAAATTCAATATAATAATATTGAATTTTAATTTTTTTAGTTTTAAGGAGTTAGATTTTATGTTTTTGTCTTAGGTCTATTGGACATTAGAATAAGTCTTTTATATTCTCTACCCAATAAAAAATATTATTTTTGTACTCACTATTTGATAAATATATGTGCACTTTATTTGATGGAATGCGAATATTGGAAAATAAATTCATTGAATAACTGTTAAATTTTTTTAATATAAAATAATTTTTTATCATTCACGTTACTATAATATTGAAAAGACTAAACATTTTTAAAGATGTCTAACATACAATGTTTTAAGAATAAAAGGATTAATTAAATGGTTATTAAGTAAAATATATGCACATTGAAATTTTGTATTGAATCACAAAACAAATTAAAATTCAATA
Organism: Schlechtendalia chinensis; assembly: GCA_019022885.1. Lineage (NCBI taxonomy): Eukaryota > Metazoa > Arthropoda > Insecta > Hemiptera > Aphididae > Schlechtendalia > Schlechtendalia chinensis. The sequence continues at coordinate 12,040,649 of CM032345.1, read as the reverse complement.
ACTGTAGTGCAGGATTTAAGTGATTAATATATAAAAACAAAGTCATAGTATTGTACAAAATTAAAATTAAAAATATTCGCTCAGAACTTCGTAGGATATTTTGTACGTGAATAACTCATTTTAAAATCGATTTTCTAAATATGGTTAAAGTTTTTTTAAATACATATATTTATATATATATTTAATTTATTTATTATTCGAAAAAATTTTACAAGAATTTTAATATCTATTGTTATTGCTTTCATATAATTTAATTTCTAAATGGTTTACATAAAATACATAGAATTTATAATATTCATTTAGTCATAATTTTTATATAACCAACCATCATAAAAAAATATTAATATCAAAAATATATACAATTTGAATTATAATTTTGAATAAAATTATAATTCAAATTAAAATTTTATTTCAGGTTGCTTGAGTAAGACTAATAATTATAAATTTCTGAATATTTTAATTTACAATACATACTATAATACAAAATATTTTTTACAAAAAATATGTATATCAAACTTGGTGTGACGAATATTACGTATTTACATTTTATAATGTTAATACAAATGCATGTTGAAACAAATACATTCCGTACGCATTTTCTACTGTACGGAATAAAATTGATATATAAATGTTAATGTGTAGCTCACGAAAACATCACTTTTAAAAATGATCATGTTTTATGTATTTCAGTAGTTACTGTAATGCAAATTATTCTCATCATTCCTTTAGTTTTTATTTCATCCAAGTGCCTCCTTTCATCAACCATTATCTTTTAAAATAATACTGTGTGGGAAATGTAATAATTTTTAAATTTAATGAATGTGGTTGTTTGTAGATATCATAGAAATGATTTCAATATCCACTAATACTGGATCATGTACCATATATTTATCACGATTTATTAAAAATATTTACTTGTGAACGCAAAAAAATATTATACATAATTATCAATATTTAATAATCCGCAATATTTGTTTTAAATTAAAATATAAATCAATTTTTTGTCACTATTCAAAAAAAATATATAGTCTTCAAATTTTAAAAATAATTTAATTAATGATGCCCTGTTATTTTTGTAATTTCATTTATCATATTTATTATGAACAAACATGCATTTCATTTTTACGTTGAACGCAAACATACGTTGCGTAATGTCCTACGTGAACGAGTCGAGCAAGGTAAATGCGTTGTGCTGCGAGCGATTATTATGGTCCGAATAGTTTGTGGTACACTGGTTTTCAATAATTACGCCACCCGGCGCGCGACAGTCACCGGCCTGTTTTCGTGACGCTTTTTGAGTACATGCATATATACCATATACATCGATTGACTATGCTGATATTATTGAAAATGGTATACTCAATGTGTTCCGTATATATGTTTTTATTCTACATTATTTGTAATATTTTAATTTTCCGCGGTTTATTGCTTATATTGTAATAGCCAAATAATATTGAGTTAAATAATGAATAATAAATACAAATGGGTTGTTTTTTTGTCGCAGTTCCTTTTAAAAATCATTGTTTTTTTGTAGCTTTTGTATTAAATATATTTTTTATTTGCTCAAAGCATTTATCTCCGTGCACCAAATATGCTATATAAAAAGTATTTTACTTGCAATGACACTGAGTGAAATGGGGTAAGGCATGGGGTATTAAAAGTTTCCTTTGTACCGTCTACTTTAACCGTGTAGTCTGTTGGCTTTATTTAATATTCCGTCATTTGTACTGTAAGTACCTAGTAGGACAATTGTTTATTTTATACACATATGTTTGAGCTTTAAATCAATTGTTCATTAAATATACATATGCATTGGACTTTAAGCCAATTGTTTATTTTATTATTCAAATTATTCAAATGTTGTTCAATTAAGTCAGTCCCCTACTACCGTTACAGTTTTACATAATGACTTCAATATGTTTTAAATTATTATTTTAAGTTAATGAAGAATTAAAAAAAGGCAATACTTCATTGTCAGTCCATATACAGATTTTCATTTCGATTGTCACATAGAATAAAGGAAAACCATTTAAAATCTTAATTCATATCGTTTTCAAAATAAACATTAGATCAAACAATAATTCATAAATAGGAATAACAGGATCTTATATTACTTGGCAATATTTGGCCAAGTAATATAAGATATTATAATATAATTATATAAAATAATAATATAATTATTGGCCATTCTGTTTACTAATTCGCATTTAAGTTGTCTTATTAATCTAAGAAAAACAACTAACAGTCATTATTCAAATTGTTTTAAATACGAACATTAAGTCAAATGATGACTCATTAATAAGAATACTAAGATCTTGTATTTTGTAGAAATTATTCCTATAATTTTGCATTTAAAAGTTATTATTTAGTTTAAAAAACAAAAAACTTATGAAAACTTTGTATTGTAATACAATATTACATGTTTATAATTGCTTGAATATTTTAAACTTAATATCATATACGGATTTAAAGAACTCATTTTGTCATAGTAAAATAGTAAATTTATGATTAATATTTATTATGATTACAACAAACTATCATCTAGAACAATTGAGGGACAGTGGAATAGTACAATGTTAGTATCATCTTACAGTAATTCATTTTTTTTTTCATAACATATGCTTAACAAAGTTTTATATCTTTGAAGTTCAAAAATGTTATTATATTATAGTTGCTTTATTAATAAATATATATATGATATAATATCGAAAATATATCTATAATATATATAATAATATAATTGCATTATAAAATGTGTTTATTAATTACTGGTATCAAACTAAAAAAAAAACCAAAATAATATAATACTATTTTTTTTTGCATATAGTAAATACAATTGGAAGAGAGGCATTCCAAAAAGCATTTCTGGAAGGTGAGTGATTTAATATGATATAACCACTACAAAATATAGGATAATTTGGTTAATGAGTGCCTCATTTTAGATTAATAAACTGACTGAATGATGCAATTAACATAATGTGGTTATTATATTATTATAAAATAAGAATTTAAATCATATATTACAATCTTTTTCTTATATAATTACTTTTGTGAGCTATTAATTAATATTTAACATATGATAACTCTAATCAGCTATTAGTTGAATAACAATTATACAAATTAATGTCAGGTCAACTATCATTTAAGAATGGTTAGATAATTATAATATTATTAACCTTAGTATTGGCCTCGTATATATTTATAAGGAATTTTAAATATTTCAAAATTACTATACTCGTATGGGTTATTCGCATTTAAAACGATGTGGTAAGGATTATATTAGAATATGATTTAAATAGATTAATCCAAGTATAAACAATTAAATGATAAAACTTAATAAGGAAAATATTCATGTCAGAATTTTGTACTATATACAATGAAATTGTTGTATCAATAATATATTTCAGAACCTGTCCCTATTTATTTATAACTGATCCAATCTATATGTATATATATATGTACAATGTATGAAAATTTGTTTTGTTTTAAGAGAGCTGATACTAATCATTTGGAAAATTCTAATATTTTGATAAATCACACCTTGTCAATTTTGAACGAAATTATGTGAGCATAATGTTTATAATTCAATATCGTCCATTTCACTATTCTGGTAAACATAACCATTAAAGATCGACATCATTTGTGCATTTATTATACTTTCTACAGAACATATATCAGAACGTTTTTTACTCACTAATATTTTTTTTCCAAAAGTGACTAGACTTTGTCAAACTTCAAATGGAGATTTTATATTTTGAGCGCTTATTCTTTCGTTATTGTGGTTACCATTTATTTATTTCTTGTTACATTTTTTAGACTTCGTTTTTTTTAATCTTTTTGAAACAAAGTTTTAATTATCAAAATTGTTGGTACACACATAATAAATTCTATAAATTATTTTATTATAATAAGATAATATTATTTTAAAACTTTGTTATTTAATCAGGAGACACATACGCTAATACGTCTGGCGAAAATCAAACATTAAGTGATAATACTTTATTTTTTATTTTTATTTTAGTGTATTATCCAAATATATGGACAGAAAGTACAGGTAATTTATTTGTATATCAATCTAACCCTGATTTTGTTAAATTTTAATTCATCAATCTTTAGAAATAACTTGTATAATTTTTATAATTATCACATTTTATATTTTATGAATGAAAGTTTTAGAATTCTTTACTAATTAATATATTAAAATTAATGTCGTTCCTAATGAAAATATGACTTTTTTTTTAGACAGCTTACCACTATACTTGGAATATGTCTATAATCAATTTGCTATGGGTATGTGATATTATTACGGTTTTATTAAAAAACTGTGTATTTTCTTTAAAGATTGCAGTTAATTATATCCATTGTAAAAGATAACCATTGGCCCCAAAAATAATAACTCAAATTTTTAGTTTTTTCGGATAATATGTGTGAAAGCCCAATGAATTGGTGTATGAGTATAAACGTATTGGGTTCGTAATAATATTTAATACATATTAATATTTATTTTACTGTTGTATAACACTATTATTTAACGTAATTTTGCATGACCAGATGGTATAAACTAAAATTGAGAACATACGTTAATTGTACATTGACGGTGAAATATTATAACTTGGAAAATATAATTACACACTAATAAAATACATTTCTTATATTATATCTATAGCTAATTGTAATTATATTTAGATCCATTGTCACATTATATTATGAAAATGACATTGACTAACATTCATTTTAATTATGAAAGTTGTTATTGATATCAATATTTGTTATACTAGAACTAATACATACACCTATCGATAATTATGACGACAACACAACAAAATGTGAAGGTAAATACGGATAATCTTATATCATATATTAAATAAATGTAATAATATATTGGTCATATAGACATATCCAAAATGTAATTATGTGAATTATTTATAATCAATGAGAAATAAATATGTCACCTTCGATTTTTTTCTACTATTTAGTCTTTTTTAATTCAATTTAATTTATCCATTACCACGAGTTGTATAAATGTTGTTATTCGCGCAATTGTTTGTTAATATAGTTTTAAAGAAGATACTCTCACATTATAACTGTTTAGCTGTATGCGATTACCCTAAGAGGTATAAATTTCTTTCTGCCTTACGTCGGTCGATTCGCTATTATTAAACAAAATATATTCCACCATTGATATAATACGACATAAAAGATCACTAATATGAATACGTGTCGAGTAAAAGTAATGTATGGAACCGATTCGTTAAATGTGTTGGCAGAATCCAATCCAATATTAATTTTGTTGCGATCTCAAAAACCGGTATTAAAAACAAAGCAGTAACTTGTAACGACTCATCAATAAATATGTTGCGTATATTATTATAAAAAAAAAGTCAAATGGTACTTATGTTTCACCATAACTCACTAGACCAACCTATGATTATTATTTCTTATATACATTTGTTTTCTAGTTTATTTCAAACAAGCAGGTTTTGACCGTATGTAATATAATTGTATATTTACACAGTTAAATGGCATATAAAAAACAATAATAAACTAATATCAATGTATGACATTTATTAAGTCTATAAATTTAATTACAGCTGATTGCAAAATTAACCAAATCAAATCTTAATTTATTTATATTTTTTAGATTATTGTAATGCCCGAACAGCTCTACGATATGCATATTTTGAATTAAGTGTGTAAACATTTGAATATTTTCATAAATAGATTATGATATATCTATATTTTTTTGTAATCGTTATGATACTGTTTTTCATTATTTCTCGATATGCAATGAATATAATATTGGGAATAGAAAAACTTGTTCAACAAACATGTTATTAATCGACACAATTTTTAGTTATTCTTATACTAATGGATTAATTAACGTATATTAAAATTTATATATTTTTAATCGTTGTTTTTTACCTTGTATATGAAGATGCAAATCATATTAATGGTAAGCTATATATTATTTATAGTTCTGGTCTGAAAGGTAATAATTCTAGTCCTGAATCATATTTTAAACTAGTTCTTGATGTAAAATATTAAGATTAATAATAATCCCTTTTGAAGATAATAATTATTTTGCTAAATTGCATAAATAATTATCAACCAATTTATATTGGAATGCGATAAAATATTGATCATATTTCAATTAAGTTTCTTAAATTTTGATCCGATTAACCATATAAAATATTTCCAATCTAAACAATTAATGTATTTTGTTATGAAAAATACAATTTTTTCATTTGATAAAAGTATTTGTGCACTTCTCTTATAATAAGTATTAGATAGATTATCCTTAATTAAATATATTTCGTACAGCATTTCGCACGGAGATTTGTCGATTATACTCGTTTCTTGTATACAATATTTAATGTTCAATTATGTACAGTTATTTAATTTCTTTTGTGATAAAATAATATATGTAAATTACTGACCAATCATACACATTAAATGTACATTATAATTAAGTACGATTTGATAAGTTTTCATGATTTTCTAGAAATAATTTAATTAACGGATAACAATAAACATCTTTTTTACAAAAATACATAGAATGTGCACGAACACCTAAATTTCACGAAACAAATATTAAATATTTCACGTATTTCGAAGTCGATTTTATATTACTTCTTTTATACCCTCCATTTCTGCCTGTCTTCCTTGTCTAGAACGATCCCTGTTCTGATTCTATAGAGCTAACTCAAAACGTCATGATTACTGAGAAAACATGATTTATTTATTTTATTATGATAACTTCGAATTACAATTCATAGAAAAATATTGGTACACATAACATTTTTAATCATAAAACGATTTTTAACGTTTGAATCAATTTTAATATTATTTAAATAAATGAATGCCATTAACACCTCCATCTCAAAATAATATTACGTTTTCATACATTTCAAAAGATTTCTGATAATCAACAAATTATAATTAATTGAAATTTCTAAAACCAATATTTTTATTTATAAAATATGTTCATAAAATGAAAAGTTTAAAGTAGTAAAATATAAATGATTCTATAAGTATTTGTAAAAACATAAAAATAATTATAAAATTTAATTAATCAAATGTTACTGTACAAGCCACTTGTCCGTGGGACACTATATAACATATTTATAACAATCGATGATTAAAAACCTTAAATTTACATTATTATTTAGATGTAGCGAGAGCTTACTTATATTATATGGTTACTACTATTCTATCACATATTGGTATGTCATTATTTATCATGAATTTAAAAATAACATTAGTATGTGTTTTAATTCTTAAAGATTATGTGGGAGATTCTACGTAACACGGAAATGATAACTTCAGATAAATGAATTTACTTATCCTTTCTCTCAAACCAACAAATTTTGTTCTGATATTTTCAAATCAAATGTTATAATATATTTTTATTAAAATTTGATCGCTAAAATTCCGTAATAAAACAATATAGAACAAAGAATATTTCAATTCACAAAAAAATTATCAAAAAACAAATCAATATTGACATTTATACAACTTTGTATTAAATATACTTCGTTTAATATTATAATACATAATCTCTTTTAATTGACTCAAACAAAATTTAATTTGATCCGTTTTTTTAGTTGAAATCGATGTAGAAGAACCAAAATGGTATTGTAAAAATATTTATCCAAATGTGGGCCGAGCTAAATATTACTCCGACCGCTACCAAGGTAATGATGATAAATATTTATTTCATATTTAAATATGTAATGGACACAATAATAATTTTTATGGGTGTAGGGTATTGAAGTCAATTTTTTAATAGGCTCACGGAGCGACTGCATTCAAAAATTTTATATACACTATTAAACTACTAATACAACTGAATGAATAGTATCCAATAAAATTCGAGATACAAACTTCTCATTATTCCAATCGTTTAATTTTAAAAATTTTAATAAATAGAATATTTTATAGATTCAGTAGTTTTACATTATTAGTTTACACTTATTATTCGTTAAACACTTACATGCTCAGAAATTGCACCTTTCACATATTATAGGGATCGAAAATAGTTCTTTGACAAGCCAAAGATGGATAGAATACATATTTCAAAAATTATAATAAATTATTTATTTACAATAATTCGTGTTACCTTCATGCTTTGACTTTCGTTAACTATATAATTATATATTACTACAACATTGTAAAAGTAATTGAGGTATAATATAGTAATTTTTAGTCCTTCTTCATCTCTTGACAGAACAAGATTCAATGGACAAACTTAAAAAACTTAAAACTTTAAAACTTCCCTCACACAGGGAAGCCTACTTACATTGACAATGTCCTTTAAATATTAAAACAACCACCTAATTTCAAAGGATAAAATATCATGCTGTTACGTAGATCACTCAGTAGTCTCAGTTTAAGATAAGGGTTTTGAGATATTTGAAACTACAATGACTTTCACATTTACCATTATAGTAAATTAAGCTAACAAATCCCAAACATAATCCTACCATACTAATATATAAACGTGTGCGTTCAACCTTGAATATATGGAAGCTAATTTAAAATTCTTTGTTACGCGGAAAAGCATATATTCTAATATATATATATATATGACAACTTACATCCCAAAAACATATGTGTGATACTAGACACGTTCATAATATATAGAACATACTGTACAGAGATAAAAATGAAAATTAATGAGTTACTGCCAAGGAGGCTGAATGTCTAAAATATATAACACAAGAATGCCTAAATAATCTACGAACTATAATGGACGGTGCAAGCTAATCCAAGAAATTTGAGTATGTAGAAAGGATCTGCACTTAACCTACAAAAGTAAATTAAACCGATATAGTCACAGATCAGTAAATGATCAAATATCATACTATAATTTCGAAATGGAGACTTAAAATATCACTTCAAACGTAGAAGTGACCAATTATTATTATAATTATTTGTACACCAATTATTATGTGTCTCACCATTATTTATTAAAAATACATTAATTTATTTTATTCCATTTTACTATTATTCAATCATAAAAATAGAATGAAATATTTCCTGACTTATGTTGTTTCTATTTCAAGTTACAGTCTATATGTTCACAACCTTCGTAGTCTAACACGATAATAGCATTAATCTCCAACAATCCATGGACAATTAATTACATCATTGTTAATTTTAATTAATTATTAATTAAATTTTAGGAGGTGTTGATGTAAGACGACTTCGGTATTGCTATGCAGGTTTGAACTAAGCACTATTAAAAGAATACATGCTATATGCAACGTAATATAGAATATTAATAACTATTAATTGATGATATTTTATTTTGTTTAAGATTGCATAAGTAAGAATATTAATTGCTATTCTTTTTGTAAATATTACAGCATATTATAAATATTAAGGTTTAATTGAAAATCCATATGAATTTTGAAAGTCAAATTTAGGAAAGATAATTAAAATATTATTATATTTCATACGTTTACAGCAGTATATGCAATTAGATTTTTCCGTATAAATATTATAAAAAATATGTTTGAACCATTTATCCATTTGATGACATCACGTTTATTACTCATCATGTCGTTTTTACTCTTTTTGGTTGCGGTCAGGGGCAGAGTGGCTCAAAATATCTTCCTGGGCAAACAAGATTTATCCAAGCCACTTATAATATTCGAGATCATTTATTTCTAACTGAATAGATACTGAATGGATAATAATACTAAATAATAATACTAAATGTTTATACATAATATATACAAAATATTATTATTTTTACCTTATGTTCAATTAGATAGTATAATACTTAACAAAAATTATTATAAATATTTAATCCTTATGTAATACCTATGATATCATGTCCTCTAGTAATCAAATATATCATAATTGTATTATAGTGCACTGCTAAAATGCTATCAACAAAAAAATTATTTGAATTAGGTTTCACCATGAAATACTAATATAACTTATAAAGTTATAACATATTGATACTAAATGATTAATGTTTAAAATCAGTTAGTTAGTCAGTGAAAAATGTTTTTTTTATTTATAAGGAATAAAACAAAATATAAACAATAGTTTATATTAGTAAAAGCAATGATTTTATTATAAATCATGTAGTTAAATTGTTTGTCGACTATAATTATAGTTAACTTGAAAGTTTGCTTTTAGTAGGCAGCACATCAGTAATAATATCATTATCGCCAAGTCCATAAGAATGGTTTTTCAATAGTCATAAGCATAAATTCTTCCAAATGTTAGTTGATAAGCTAATACTTGTAAAACATTGAATTGAATTATTAATTTCCAAATAAATAATTCATAAATTATACAAATCGTTCAGAATGCTTTGAAACATGATGCTATTTATATCATGTTTAAAAGAAAAAATATGTATTTTAGAATTTTGCCACCATACGAAAACAATATCATCTTTAACAATTGGTTATTTGTTATCACGTCCACAGTATTCTATATCTACACATAAAGTAACTAGCTTATCACGTACCAGTTATATTGATATGTTTTTAAATGGTTATAAATAGTTATGTTCCATATTTTAATGGTAAGATTAAAAATAAAAGATTTTGATGGGTCAAATAATTTTTTTATTTCATCTGCTATTAAATCAGTCAGGCTATTTTACTATTAAAGAAGCTTGGTCACCAGGCATTGTCCTGCTTGCCGGATGGGCCACTCTTCCTCTGGTTGCTGTAGTACACATTATTTTTATCATACAACTAGACTTCAAATCACCCAATTTTCCTCTTCATTATATATTATTTTTTAACGCAATACTGAGAAATTATTAAATTATTTTACTTAATAAACATAATATTCTAATATATTTAAAAACCATAACAATTTGTTAATATTCACCATAATTTATCTGTTCAAAACTCTAAAATAAGGCACATGAGGCACAAAAATATAAGTATTCTATCGATTTGTTATTAAATGAAATACAATAATTTTCCCAATAACCATAAATTTAATGGGAAATTATGATTATTTTTATTTCATTTGTTAATTTTATGAAATTTTGGTACTTACATATTTTGCGACTGGTATTTTTGGGAACGATATACTAAATTTTTTGATACATTTGAAATAGTTCTAGTAAATAAATGAGTATTTAAAGAAAGATTGTATTGTCATGTAATAACGGGAATTATCAGCGGATGATCTGTTTAACACTGAATAACGATTCACACGGAACGTGAAGCGGGGTGCTTTCGAATGTTCTAAAAATCAACTCTTCTCCCAGTACCATGACGACAACGATTATTTTTCGGGCAATCTTACATGTTGGTTTTAATGCACATACATGTTGGTTGTCGTGCGCGCGTCGGTTTGTTTTTGGCATTCGTGGTAATATTATTTTATTTATTTTATTAATTTGTTATTTATTAATTTATCATTGCCTCCGTTATTTTGTGTTCGGTATATTAACGTAACCGTAGCGTACATCGGTCCGACCTAAACGTATTTATGTATGTAGTTGTTGTCGATTAAAACCATAGGCAACCTCCATGAACTCCCCGGCAAATTGTAAATTTTTTTTTACATATTACAGCTAACTATATACCTAATATTTAGTATTACTTGATATCTGTGACATTTTTCTCATAGTATTACAAAATTGGCATCTGTAACTTTTTATATAAATATGTGAACATATAAAATTTACAAAAACTATAAAAAAATATCAAGTTAAATAAAAAACTAATTTTAAAGTTTGTATTAACATAAACATTTAATTATATAACAAATGATAAATTCGTTAATTTCTAGTCAAAAAGTATTGTTATTTGTATTAATTATTGTTGTATAAAATCATCATCTAGACGAAATCGCAATATCTAGAGGAATGAATGGTATGCCTTATTGTACAGTTATTCGTTTATAATTTATATTTATAGTATGTAGAACGCAATCCATTTTAAATTTAAAAAAATATATTTATTGTTTTAAAATTGCATTGTCATTCCACCCAATTTTTATAGTACTCCAAAACACATACGGTTTTTTATAGAATAATTACTATATTGCATAACATAATATAATTGTATAACTTTAGACTGTTTTATTATTTTCACAATGAAGTCAATAGCAGTGGTAAAGAGGCATTTGTATATGCATATAATAATCGTGAGTGGTTCAATAATAATTTTTTCAATTATTATCTCATAGGTTATTTTGCGAAATTGCTCATTGTTAATGAATTGACCTTTTAAAATTATGTGATGGTTATTGATTAATATTAAGTTATTCTACTTTTAAAATTTCTTAGTATTACTTTTTAATATAGAGAGTATTAATTTGTATTGGTTTACAATAATTAAAAAAAAAAACATAAGTTGACGAATAAACTACCTTTAAATAATCCGGTTAGTTAATTATAATAATTTTAATGTTAACGTAATATATGATAAAGTAAATATTATTCAAATGCACTTAATCAGGTATTCCTATTGTGCTAAATACTTTATACGTTTTGTGCATATAATCTTCTATTGAGCGTTTGAAAAAGAAATATTTAAAATCAGTATAAAAAATATATTTATGTAATATAGTTTACTACAAAAGGTGCTATTTATATGAATAATTGATTTTTAATTTTTTGTGAATCTTATATTTTATAGTAAGATTCATTTTAAGAATTAAATTTGTGTATTTTAAAGTATAAGCCCATGAAATTTAAAAAAAAAAATTAGTGTGGTGGACAATGAAAGAAAATCATGACGACGAAAAAAAATATAATAACGTTCAAATTGCCTGCAAATGACTGTCAACCTATCACCAATAATAATTAGATTATCCTGTAAAAATACGTTACTGATTTGTTCGTTAATCCAAGCAAACAGTCAATTGCAAAAATGAAAATAAAAAATGCATACATTTTTAGTTTAGCCAGCCGATGGTGTGCGTCATTACTCAAAAAAATTCGAATATAATAAAATATATATCAAGCAGTAAATGTAGAACTTTTATCATTTTTGTCTACATATTTTTTTTAAATTAATTTTGTCCATATATCTAGTCTCATCAAATAATACTCGAGCCCGAATCGATGGTAACTAATTTTTATCACAACATATCTCATACTGTATTGACATTATAACTATAAACGTTGAAGAACCAATATTTTTATAATGAAAATATTTTGCTCAAAGTAGATTGACAGACTTATGGGAAAAAATATTATATTTTTTTAGGTATATTACGTGAATATTATAACGATTTTTATGATGATGTTTCTTCGTGTATGTAACGTTATTGTCATTTAATTTCTAAATATAATAACTATTTAAGGAATGTGAAATAATAACTCGTATTCACAAAACGAATGGCTCTTTAATAAAATTGTTAAATTTGTAGATCATAAGATGCTTCGAACTCCATATAATTGGTGTATGGATGTCATACCAAGTTCGCATTTATTATTATTTATTTCATATATATATATATATATATTTATTTATTTATGATTTGGTTTCTCTACTTATAGGCTATTCTTTCTCTAGCATTGTATAATTATAAATATATATTTAGTGTATACGTCCAATTTACACTAGCCAAGAAAATTTTATAAATCTAAAAAGAAAAATAGATTTAATCATATGGTTTTCTTTATAACTTCACACTGGGACAAGTCCTACTGATATAACGATTGCCTGCTTAGACAAACTCGCTTTGTGTGTATGGTATTTTACTCAGGTGACATCCACAATTCGACTAACCACGAATTATTAGCATATGCCATCATGATGAACATACAATTGTATTATTCGTTAAACAAACGAATAATATAACATAAGGAGCACCGCGTTGATAATAATTGAATTTATGACAATATACTTATATAAGAAAACAAAACTAATACTATCTATGACTGGACACGTGATGAAGGTCCCGAATTGGCAGATTTACATCAGTTCACCGACATACCGTTGGAGACACACATCGCACAAAGAGTGTCAACACATAAGTTATGATGTTGGCGATAATCGTACACATGGACGTAAACGTCGCGAAAACGTAGACCACACGACACAGGTGCGATATTAAATGTGTGTTGGCGCATAATGTAACGCGAGAAGCTGGCAAAAGACGGATGAATCTTTTCGACTTTTCGACACGATTATGCACGCCCATCTTCCGTACCGGTTACAACGATTGTGTATTGAAAAGGCGGCAAACTAAAATAGTTTGTATCGCCCGATCATTATAATGTAAATGTACACATCAGTTACATCACCTGATTTATACTTAATATGATGTAACCAATACGTCAGATAATACAATAACATACAATTAATATATATATACAGTAGCGTAGATACTGGGGGGGGGGGAGTGCAAGGGGTTTACATCCTCCCCAGCACTCTAAAAAAGCTTGTTCTTTTCTTTTAAATTTTGAAATATCATTTCATTGATATTGTGCACACGAAGTTAAAATTTAATATTCATAAATACATTTATTGTAAGTATAAATTATTATTATAAAATATTTACTATTTATTTATTAAAAATTTCATTTATTCAATAATATTCTAATTTTTAAAAATTCTTTTGAAAAACCCCCCAAGAAAAAAATCGTATCTATGCCACTGTATATATATATATATATAATATATATATATAATATATTTATATAAATTCAATTGCTAGATAATATATTTACAATCATAATTATCATATATTGTTTTTGGAAATTATAGTCGTACATTTAATCGCAGGTACTTGATATTTTTTATGAAAATAATAAATGAAACTTATATTTATGATTCTAGGACTTTTACCACTTATCCCAACTACGAAACAACATAAAAAATGTCATGGTGAATATACGCATAAAATAATACCATAATAGTAACAAAAGTGAAAATTTAATTTCATTGAGCATAATGCGATAATTGAAATATTATTTAATTGGAACTCTACATTGTACTATGTCAATTATTTATGATTAGATGTTTTAACACACATATTTTCACGAAAGTCACGCTTTCACTTAAAGTGAACAATAATTTTAATTCAATACATAACAGAAATTATATTTTTACTTCTGTTAATAATATAAATGTACAATATTGTATACATTTATAATATTTCAGATGCATTCCTACGAGCGGGCTTTAATAGTAAGTAATTTGATTTTGTTTGACACTGCTTAATGTTAATTGTAACGATAATTTTTAATTTGAAATAATGACTGTTTATTACAGCTCATACCTTACATTTAATTAGCAATGTAATATAATGATAATTTATAATTATTTATACACGTTAGTTGATGAAAATCCCAAACATTATCTGGAATTATATTTCTTTCATCTGAGTAAGTAATTATGATATAATTATTTACCAAAACACCTAATAATGTAATGAAAAAGTAAAATATTTATAAAAGTATTGAAATGTGTAAATGTCTACCCAACGGTTGTAGTGTCAACGAAGTAGGGACATCACCATTGAACTCTAAGAGTATTGACAAAACATAACGAAAAGAAATATTTTATTCAGCATAATCAAATTTAGAGGCAAACGAAGTTAATAAAATGTGCAATTTTACTAGTATTTTATTCACTAAAAATAGAATTTGAAATAATTTGTTAACAAATTTGTGGCTAAATTTACGACTGCATTTGATATCTCTAAAATAATTCATAAGCCAATAAATATCGTAATTTCTAAATATAAAAAATGGGTTTCAAATTAATATGTTTCATATCAAATTATAACGTGTTTTGTATATTATTTTTTCTCTTCACGTGTATCAAATTTTTCCACTATGGGAATATGTGAAATTATTATTTTTAATATCATTTACATTTAAAATTAGTTTCATTCACTTCTCAGTTATTCTAACGTATCATGTTTATTGTACATGTGTTAATATATATATTTATATATATATATATATATATATATATATATATATATATATATACATTTTTATTTATTATCGTTTTTTTAAAGCTTCAGAAGATGGAAGACTGCTTAATAACAGTATGGATATTTAAAAAAATTAAAAGTCTGCTACTTAGTATAAATTTAACATATCTTATGATGAAAAATATTTCTAATTTAGATCAAAATAATGGATAGTATTATAAACATATAATTAAATAAATAAATAAATATAAACAAAGTTAAATTTAAGTTCAAAGAATACATATATCATGTATCAATTAGATCCACCATTTTCGGTTCAATTTACCTTAATCTAAGATATAACAATTCTATCATTGACCATTAAAATATATTTGTAATTTGTAATTTGATTAAATAATGTGTGTATTTCATTTATAATTGTTTTAAATTTATAGATTATCCAAAATTATATGTATCTTATAAAATGCTTGTAATAATATTATAAATAAAAAATTTATATTTCCATTCCTTTTTAGCACTGGTAAAGGCATACTACGAATATATAATTCAATCAATAGTAATCATGATAGGTATGTATTTTAATTTTAAATGCATATTACAAATTTGAAAAATATGGATTTCTATAAAAAAAGTACTTATAACAACTATGATCAAATACATATTTTGATAGTAGGATATCATATATATTGAAAAACCTGTAGTCATTTTGACATAGATTTCCTCACAAACTATAGATTTTATACTATATTTTTAAACTTATTCGTCAAAATATAATTGTATATAAATATTTCAAAACAATAGAATAAACGACAAATTGTATTTTAAATTCAAAAATGCAATAATTAGTACACTATATAGATGGTATCTTACAGTTTTTATTATTTTACATTATGTTTATTATTATATCTAGTAACAATTAACTCACTTATTTTCCTTTCATAGGTGATTGTTAGGCAAAATGTGATATTTAATATTTTAATTTTTAGATTCTTCCAGACCATTTAGTCCACATCAGTATTGTTACGAGAAATCAATTGGAAATACATTTACCATTGGTCAAAGTAGTACCACCGTTCTCCCCGAATTCAACATCGACTTAAACGAACCGGGTAACGATCGATAATAAAATTAGTACATGTCTATATTTTCAGAGTACCATAATGATTTTTTGTTTGTGTCAAACCCAGTATGAGTAGTAAATTTGTTGTATCGCATGTCAGATAGATTTAAATTTTTGAATAGGAATGTTTGTTCGTGAAAAAAATGGTTTCGAAAAAATATTATCATTATATGTATGTTGATACCTAACCATTTACGTTGAAATACATAAGAAAATAATTACGATTATAAAATGTTATATACTATTAAAATAATTTTACTTTTTTAAATGTATTAATGTGGACAAAGTAAAAAATATTTTCATATACAATTGAAATTTAAAATTATATAACAATTAATTTTATATTCGTGTTAATTTGTTTGACTATATCTTTGCTTTTACTTTATTGACCTATAAACAACCTAATGAATTTATTAGTTATGACCTATATAATTAATTACATACCGACATATTACCACATAGAATCGTATCATACTTCATTCATTGACTATTTGCCATGCTGCAGACTCTAAATAGTAATGGAAAATTCTGCACATTTCTTTCATTTTTTTATGTAATGTGTTAAATAACATCTTACACTAAATTTCAAAAAATATTAAATCAGTATTGCACATCGTGAATGATTACCGCAACATACTTAAATCTTTATTTTTTCTATTAACTCGCATTGTTGCTATGATTTACGAATAATATATGTACACATTGATTAAAAAAATGAAAAATAAACAAAGTTATCCATTGCAAAAAAATTATCATGTATATTAATATTATTACAATTACCATTTCCACAACCACTGTTAATATTATTAATATTATTATTATTATTATTTATTATTATTACTATTACTATTATTTAAATTTATTTATTCGAATATGTTCTTACACATGATTTCAAACAGAAAGTCGCATACAACAAAAGTATCAATTACATGATTGGCATATAGAAATTCTAAAATAAACCATTTCAAAACGTTCAGAGTTGACCTTACATATAAAAGCATCAATAAACTAATCTTCACAAATATGTAGACTTTTCTGTTAGTTAAATCTCTTTCTGTAAGACTGTTATTAAATAAAATATATAATTTTCTGAAATCTGTTTAAAACATTTTTGTAAATCACTAGTGATTGTTCAATTTCTGGTACTTAATCTAAAACGAAAAAAGTTAAAATCTTGATAAAAAGATATCATTATTAAATTATATTTGAACAAGATCGCAAATTATATTTTAGGTATGTTTTGTATATACTTATGCAGCGCGCATAAGTAATATTTTAAACAATCAGTCAATGCGAAATTCAGTGGGACCAAGTGAAATATGGTAGAACTACTATATCGTTGGGAGTGGGATTCGAAAATATGAGATTATGAAAATATGCTATTGACATAAACACTGCATTCGAAATAATGACCATTTAAAAAATATAAATTATAAAACAATATTATATGTTGAGCAGTAACAATTTCACTTTTTAATAATGAAGCAGTATTAATCATATAATTTTTAATTGTATATAAAAATATTAATATTAAAATTAATTTATTAGAAAACTGTAGTAATATAACAATTGTATGGAAGTGTATATGAATTTTATTTAATATTGAATATTTACCAACATCATATTTATCATAGGCCATTAGAATTAACTTGTAATATCTAGTTGTAGGTCAAAGTCTGTAACAAAAAGTACAATTATTTTCGTTTTTTTTCATTATTTATATGCTACAAGATATAATCCGAATAATAATCCTCATGCAACTTAAAATACTCAATTTTCAAATACTTAACAATGTTATCCACTCAAGTTTTAAAGATAAATTTTAAAATAATTTAAACATTTTCATTGAGCAATAATATATGTAAAGTAACTTTACAATAGCAAAAATATGACAGAATCTTGAACACATACACTCATTATTGAAATAATATTATTCTGAAAAATGTCTATTCAATACACATTGTATATAGTATTTATTATATAAATGTGGCTTTGTATGATATAGTTATTTTTATTATAAATAGATTTTTAATATAGTAAAAAAAGTGTTAAGAACTATATTCAATGCTTATTGATTTCTAACATCATATTTACTATTTGCGCTCAATTTAATTTACTGATTCAGTGTCTTAATGATTTCATGGGGTGTGGTGGAAAATCTAATGACGTTAAAATACATCGATGAAACAATTACAATAGGGATTATAATTAAATAGCTATAAAATATTATATTACTTTATCTTACATATAGCTTTAAGAACCTTATCATTAATTCATAATTTTTGTTATATATGTTTTCATACAGTGCATATAAAAATTTGCTTTTCTCTATAGCTTTACAAACTCCAGCCACGTCTTCCAGTACTAATGACGCCAACTTTACACCATCTATGTTCTATGCTACACCGGATCAAGATGGCAATTATGGCCCCATGGATATAGAAAGTTCAGGTCCTATTGATATATCTTCTGATGAAAATCAATAGGCTATGTAATTTATTCGGAGTCACCACAATATTTTGCATTGGTATTGAATTATATATTTTTGAAAAAGTATCATTAATATATAAATAATAATATAATTAATAATAGTTGTCTGGTATATAAGTTTTTAGTTGATGTACAACTAATCATATGATGATTATATTTTCGCTTAATCATTTGGGAAATGCTATAATTATTGTTACTTTCTAGATGTTTCTGTATTAAATGTGTTTGATTCTAATACAAATAACAATTTGTTATTTTTTAATACTACTTTAGTTTAACGAAATATTATACTATCATAATTCTATTATTCATTATGATTCTTCTATTATCCCTAAAATCATTGTCAATAATTTTATCTTCTAACTAGTTTCTTGTGATTAATTGCTTCCTTTATTGTCAATTTCGGTCTCACCTAAGTTGATTACAAATATTTCTCCTCTTTTTCTTTATATCACATATGATTTTTATGATTGCGATAATATTGCAATTGGTCTTTCATCAGTTTATCTTTCTTTATCAATATATTTTATAGATTAAGTAATTTTTCAATTTTAAATTATTTATTAAGTTGTTATTAATATTAAGTTATTATTTATTTTTAAGTTATTTTAAATTATTTATTAGTTTTGTTACCAGCATAATTAGCTGGATTACTAAATTTCTTCTATGTCAAAATTAATAACAATATCTCTTTTACTAATTGTCCATACATGGGGATATTGACGAATTGTAATAAGCCAGATATTGGTTAATATAATTACAATAATTTTTGTTTTTATATTACATATACATTTTATTGTTTTAATTATTAAATTGAATATTTTTCTCATATTACTTATAAATTTTCTTAAATTTGTGTTTATATAATTGCTTATTACCTTTCTTTTCATTGTATTTTAATATTTATTATAGGTTAATTCCGTTATTAAATACATAACATGTTTAAAATATAATTTTTTATATACATATAAATATATATATATAATATTTTTATGGGATACAAGTGTGATACTGAATTCATAATAATTAAATATGTTTATTATTTATTACATATTTTAATTTATTTTTAAAAACATTGTTCTATTGCAATTAAAACTATTATATGAGAATTGTAAAACCTAACTAGTTTAAAACCGTATGTACAAATGTTAAAGACAATATACACAGGTAGAGAATGAAAATACAAACATATATATATATTTTGACTCGTGCTCATACGTACACAGCGTACAGTATACATTTATCTATATTATGTGTTTATGTATGACAAAATTATGGATTAGCCAAGTCATGAAATTGTTAGTTATAAGTTGATTCAATTTGTAATTTTATACGAAGTTGGATTTACCCATATACTTTTATTATAATAAATATTAAGTTTATCATCTAATTTGCAACACAAAATTCATGAACACAGATTGTTAGATTGTTCGTAAGATACGCGTATAAAATTATATATTATATTTATTTCATATTCCTATAACGTTAAAAAAATAATGATGTTTTATGTAGTAAATTCATTGAGAACACTTAACGGAACAATAGTCGACGGGAAAACAAAACGGTCTCATATTGTGATCCACTGCTGGAGGCATTTTTTTATTTAATACTCTAAATCCAGACCCTATTATTTTATCCTCCGATGAAGATTCATAGGCTATGATATTACTATATGAATAAAATGTAAGCATCTGGCTTGAATTTGTGATAATACACGATATATTGTAATTGGTGTATACTTATACAGTAATCGACACTGTTTTATTAATTTGATCCCTATGTTGACAGTTTTTCACGGTGATAATTTCTCACGAGTTAGGTCACAATATTGCAGAATTATAAATTTATTTAACAACTTTTTGAAATGTCCAATGATGAATTTATAATTGATACAATATTCAAACTATGAAAAAAAAAATTAATCTTGAATTCCATTAGAGACAGAATCAACTTGCCTGTATGAGGCACGGTGGTCAATAATAGTGACTAAAGAAATTTTTTGTTATTTGCTAGATATACGTCAGTTGACCTCTTTAAATGATACATTTATCTTTTTTATCCAGATGGGTTAGTAAATGAATAATTAAATAATATTTATTCATATCGGAAATATAATATGGAGTGATCGAGAAAAGATAAAGTGTGTAATATTTCTAGTGTAGAAAACAATATATTTTTCATACGTTTTATGTTCATAATGTAATAAAAAAAAACAATAAATAAATAGATTTATAATAAAATGGCTATATGCACATTGTACCGGATGATACAAGACGTTAACAAAACAATTGAATAAAATCATTGTTTATTTAACGCGAATTCAGATGCATGAGCTATTGAAAAACATAGTGCATGTAGACAAGTGCACTACACAACAATTAGCTTTACTATTGTATTTTATAGAATTTAAGAGGTATGAGGGTAATAAGTTCGAATAGTTGAGACGATCCGCTACCTCCCGGTCGGATCGCTCGATGGCGAATACCGTTTTATTTAAGGGTCGCAAACCAGTAGTGAGGTCATTGGACACACACTTACGCAGGATTTTTTTAATTTAAAGGAGTTTAATATAAAAACTTATCAATATATGATATATAAAAACAAAAACAAATTAATAGACAACGTAACTTTCTAAGGTGTCATTCATTTTAATTATTTCAATTATTAATAGCTTGTACGGGTGTAAAAACTCCGCGAGAATAGAAACGAAAAAGAAAATAAATAAATGAATGAAATATAAATCAATCTTGACAAAACCTCCGGAGGAAGTGTCCCACGCTCGTAGATGGAGAAAACAATATTACATAATTAATATTTATAACGCATTTTTTTCCTTAATTAATGTATCAGTGGCGTATTTATAACTTTTTTTTTTTTTTTTTTTTTTTTTTTGGGGGGGGGGGGTGTAATAATAGTCACATGAACTTACACCAAGTTTCACCACTACAATATGTTATTATTTATATCAATTACAATCAAAATATAATTACAAGATACTGTCCCACACTGGTAACTACTAAATATTTAAAGTAATAATTACAATAAAAATCATAAAACAACGAAATATTTTAGAAATGTTGACATTAAAACTCAAACATTGAAGTTGGGTGTTACAATAATAATTACATTTAAATAGTCCTAAAAATACAGAAATTACTCAAGAAAATAATCGAGAAAACGATATAAATCTATAATCTTTATTATACGTGTATATAATATAATAATACATACGTTGAATAAACAATGGAATAAATTCAATGTTGATTTAATGCGCTATCAATAACACCTGTTGTTGTCAAATATATTGCAGATACGCAAGATTACTGCACGGAAATCGGATTATATTTTAACGTCGTTTTGTATAAAATTGAACACACAA
This sequence comes from Schlechtendalia chinensis, assembly GCA_019022885.1. Taxonomy (NCBI): domain Eukaryota; kingdom Metazoa; phylum Arthropoda; class Insecta; order Hemiptera; family Aphididae; genus Schlechtendalia; species Schlechtendalia chinensis. The sequence goes on along the minus strand of CM032345.1, from coordinate 12,017,778 downwards.
TATAATACAGGAACTAGGATGAATAATGTATTCCAGACTAGTTGCCTGTATTTTGATAAGAATCACTTAAACCTAAATGTGTATGATATTTTTTTAATGATAAAACTAATCAAAAAATTAACGATACGCGAGCGCTGTGGATATCAGTTCAAGTAGATTACTTCATTGGGTGTGGTTTGGTGTCAAATAATTATTTTAAATTCGAAAGCAACGATAGTTATCGAAAAACGATTATGAACCAAACTGTTTATTTTTTGTATTTTTTCAAAATTTGAATTTTATATACTTCAATACTAAAATTGCTAATGCATAAAACGGATATTTCGAAAATTCCCAACAATTATTCATTACGCTTAAAAATCACTAATACTGATAAAATGGAAAAACTTGTAAAATAAAGTACCACTTAGATACAGTTCGCTACCGAATGGTGACGCGTGTAAATATCATCCAAACACTACTTTTACACGAAAAAATATTTTCAGACAAAATAAAAAACTCATCATTTTAAAACCAATATATATATATATATTCGTTTCACTCAGAGTCTAAAATCAAAATTAAACGAATAACCGCAAAAATAAAATATATTGTTCTATTAATTTTAATATATATTAACATCGCTTAAAAAAACGTTAAAAAATATTTTAGCTAGCATGTATTAGTCGCCACCATTGCTCTGTTAAGTATGACCAATGGTAGACTGGCCCGGGATGCTAAAATGCGATCGCACGCCGAGCCACGGCCAAAGAATATTATACAAAAAAAAAAAAAAATTGGAAATCAAAATATATTTAATATCGAATAACGTTGATCGTGACGATGTATGGCCGTTTGTTGTGTATTGTAGGGCAATATTATCTTATCTATCTATCGAACATTAAAGCAATAGCATAATAAATAACATAAAAAGCATTAGTGAAATACTTATAAGTAACAATATACTTATAACCCATTATTAATTGACTCGTGATTTTGTAATATATTTTTTTGTAAATATAGTTTTAATTTAAGCTGATCTTTTAAAAGATTAAATGACCTATGGTTTCAAGTAAAAATATTGTACTTATTAAAATGTTAATCTCAGCTGATTGTTTATGTTATATTTTATCCTTAATAAACAGTTATACAAATTAGGAAGATTCAACAATGGCAATTTGTATAATACTTAGATTGACTTGTAAAACTTTACTCCTAACCTAGTTTAATGACGTACGTGAACTATTCTTCAAAATCAACTTTTATATATATTTTTAAAATTTTAAATAGGTAAGTGAACAAACCAGAAATTTTTTGAATGAGTTATTGCATTGCCACTGATTAGAGTGATTACACATTTATAGAATATATATAAGGACAAGGGCCATCGGCTAAGGCATCTGCACCCCGGGCCTTTTCATCCTAGTCCGCCACTGGATATGAAGGCAGTATATCAGGTTCATGAATCCATGCGTTTTTATAGAATTTAGTTTCATAGCCACAAATCGCACAAGGAGGGATGTCATTATCATCTACAACAAGTCCTTTTTCCTTAAGAAATGATAGTGTAGTTTCCTCCGACAGAATAACCAAACAAAATTCGTGAACTAACATTTCGTTAAAATAAAAATGCACGTACACCGTACGTGGTTCGCAGTAGAAATTCATATTACCTTTTAAATATATCGTATAAGACTTTATTATGTTAAATATACCAATAATACATAAACCTAGAACCCAATTTATCAAATGATGATAATTTTTATTGCTTATATTCGGTCGATTGGGTAGACTTTGTGAAAACGTATGGTAGACCGCATACGACAAGAATACCGAATTGTCAGGATTTATATTTTGGATAGTGCATTGATAAATAAATGTCGTAGCTTAACGAAATCATTCTTTTCGTGGAATATACACTAATGTATTAGTGTAACTAAACAAATATATGTACGTCAAGTAAAAAACATAATAAATAAATTAGTTTTTTTTTTTTTTAGAAATACTTTAAATTAAAGTGAACTTAACTAACATGCTGAATGTTAATATTTTCGATCGTCGTATTGACCGAGTATCTCTCTTTCTATTTCATTATATTCTATTGCGTCCTTACTAAAAAAAAAAAAACACCCTATAACAGACGACTACAGGCAAACCAAAATGTAAAATAATTTTTTCTTCTTAAACTTGTTATTTATTTGTTAAAAGAATTAATTATTGTTTCACATTTCGAGATTAATTTTTCGAAATTCGAATTATTTTCCAAACTTTCCGTACGACTGTCTTCAGACTTTAAATATGAATATTCATCAGTAGAACTCAATTCGTCAAGAACCTTCGTATAACTATGGAAGAATGGACCTGTACCGGCCGGGCTCTTGTTAGAACGTTGACTGTATTCAATCGGCCTATGGCATACGTATTTTAACCTCCTTTCCAAGTTATAAACGTTTTCAGTTTCCACGTTATGCATTTTTTTCGCCTCCGCCAATCGTTTTTCCAGTTCTGCGTTGATTTGATTCATTGAAGTTATTTCGATATTTAATTGTTTTCTCTCGTCGTCGATACTTCCCATTTTCTCAGTTAATAATTTTAGTTTTTCATCGCCGTTTTTAACAATCGTGTCTAATTTGAATTGTAACTCATTAATCTGTGTTTTTAATTGTTCATTTTCGTGTTCTAATAGTGCAAATGTGTTCTTATATTCTTCCAATTTCATTTCTAATTCCTCTTTTTCATTTAATAATATTTAATTTGTCTTTTCTCGATTTGTCGATAGATTCGTTCGCTTGAATCATTTCTTTCGCTATAATCTGTTTCAGTATTTCGTTTTGTTCGTTCGATTTCTCCAACAATTCGGTTTGATGTTGCAATTGACAGTTTCGTTCGCATACGGTTTTATGCAATTCGGCGTTTCGGTATTTTTGTATATCCAATTCTGTATTTACGATGTTGTTATTCTTAATCAGTTGCAGTTTTTCAATGTTATGCTTTTCGACAGCTCGCGATAATTTGTCCTTGTGGATTTCTAACGCCGACGCCACGCTACAGTGTTCCTCCGTTTTCTTATCGAGTTCGTCGTTGGTTTTATTCAGCATTCGCGTGGTATCGGACAGCTCGTCAAACGTTTTCTCCAGACGTCTCTTATGACTTTGATTTTCACTATTCAAACAGGCCGCGTTGCGTTTCTCTTCGAGCAGACTCTCCTCCAAGCGTTTCACACTGTCCTCCCGTTCTTTTAACCGACGTCGGACGGTCTCGTTCGTCTCGTTCAAACCGCGAACGATCCGATCCAAACACTTCAGAGACCGTTCACGCTCGTCCAGCGCAGTTTTGTTCGTCTGGTACTTACGCCACAACGCGTTATGGTTTTCGGTGAACCGCGCGTGTAACGTTCTGTACGTGTCCACCGTGCGTTCGACGAACGACGCACAGTCGGTGGTCACGCGTGCCGACGGATCGCGACCGTCGCTGTTCGCCTGCAATCATGACGCGGCGGATAAGTAACGGACGGCGGTTAGACGTGCGACGTTCGACTCACGCGAGTAGCATCAGACATGTCGCGACCGCGTATCGTCGGACGCCCGAAACGGAAACGCTTGGGCGAGACGAACGCGCGTTTTATTTTGCGATTCGCCGAACAAAACGGGTGTTTGGCCGTCGTCGTTTGACTCGGTTGGCACGGCGATCGCGAGAATATATATGGTCTAGAAGAGCGCGTGAAGAACAACGTGTCGGCCGGCGGTTCGAAACGATCGTCGTGGGGAGGACCGTGTCTCGGACACCACACGTAACGACGGACGTCGTTTTATAAATTTCGAATTACCGTGCGACGGGAACAGCGGAAACAGGCGCGGGTCCAGAACTTAATTACGGGGCGGGGGGGGGGGGGCGTCTTAATCAAAACAACTTTAATCCTCGGTCTTGTCGCGTCGAGTAAGGAAATATTTTCCAAAACACTTTTCTCGCGATAAAACAATAAACTCTGTCTCTTTACGTCTTTATCGAATGTCGAATCGCTCTGGCCGTTGCGGCTGCTATCGGAACAATTTATTGTCCTCTACGGAGATGTTCGAAATATTTAAGAGCCGTATTATTATGTGTAACCCATCAATTTTTAAGGTTCACGTATCGTTCGATAAATGTGCTTTGATAAAAAGAGGTATTTGTCTTCATTCGATTAACAAAAACGTTAAAACCGAAAAACCTCATGGCTACCACTTCGTTTTAAATTGTCTTTCTATCATAGTATCATAGATAGGAGTTAGAATTATAAAACGATACTAATAAAAAATTTAACAAAAGTCCTTGTCCCCTTGGACCCGCGCCTGAGCGGAAACAGGACGTGTCGTCGCGCGTCGTCCCGCAGGTTACAGGCGTTAAGGCACACAATGAATGAATAACAAACGACGTTACACGCAAACGTGGTTTTTATTGGTTTTGCGTAAACCCGGTCGTACAAGTGTAACGGGAAAACACCGCGGTTCGCGAGAATACGGCCGTCGTCACGCGTCGTCGTCGTCGTCGTCGTCGTGGTCGTCGTCGTCGTGGTCGTGGTCGTCGTCGTCGTCGTCGTCGTCGTCGTCGTCGTGGTCGTCGTGGTCGTCGTGGTCGTCGTCGTCGTCGTCGTCGTGGCGGCGACCGCGCGCGACGTACTCGCAATACGACCGGTGACAGGACTGGATCAACACGGCGATCGGGTTGACGTTGTACAGGAACGCGCGCCGGTCGTTCAGCCACACCAGCCTGGCGCGCAGCCGGACCAGCACGTCGACGGTGTCGGCCAGCCGGTCGCCGCAGCCGCGGAAGAAGCCGCGGACGTCGGCGCACGCGGACTTGAGCAGGCGCAGCGAGTACGGCAGGAAGCCGGCGTCGTCGGACACCAGATAGTCCAACAGCACGTCCGCGTCGTACGACACGCACGCGAGGAACTCGGCGAACGCGTCGTACGGGTCGAACCGCGGCCGGACCGCGGGCACGGCGCCGGCCATCTCCAGCGCGCACGTCAGACACTCGACGAGCGCGTCGTCGCGGTCGCACGTCACGCGCACCAGCCACCGCGAACAGCGCACGCCGGACCCGAACAGCCCGGTCGACTTGGCGTACGAGTCCAACGTGTCGATGACGTCCGCGGCGTAGGCGACGGCGGCCGCGCGGCCCAGCGCGCGCAACGACCGCACGGCCAGCAGCACGGTCTCCTGGACGACCGCGGCGCGGTCCGGCCCGTCGTCCGCGTTCGCCGCCGCGCTGTCCATGAAGTACAGCAGCCGGTGCCGCGTCACGCCGACGGCCACGCGCCGGGCCAGTTCCGCGGCCGACGCGGCGTCGTCGTTGTCGTGGTCGTCGCGGTCGTTGTCGTGGTCGTCGCGGTCGTCGCCGCCGCCGCCGCCGACGCCGCGGCCGCGGTCGCGCCGCGAGCACAGGCCGCAGTCCAGCAGCTCCACGGTGTTCAGCCACACGTACGGGTCCGTGTCCGAGCGGTACAGCACGCGCTCCAGCCGCGGCAGCGTCGCGTAGTAGCGGTCGCGCGGCGCGTCCGCCGCCGTCGACGACGCGACGAACACCGACTTCCACAGCCGCAACAGCTCGGCCAGCACCGCGGGCCGGTGGCCGGCCACCGCGGCGTCCACCAGCCGCGGCCAACAGCCGTGCAGCCGGTCCAACAGCGAGCGTTCGACGGCCGGCGGCCGCCGCCGCCGCCGCCGCTGCCGTCCGGCCGGGCACGGGCGCGCCGCGTTCAGCGCGCGCGCCAGCGCGTTCATCGCGGCCGCCCGGCCGCGGTGGCCGTCCAGCGTCGCGGACACGGACATCTCGAACAGCCCGTCCACGAACTGCTGCTGGTGGTCGCCGGCCAGGCACAGCAGCGTCGCCTCGGACGCCACGCACGCGGCCGCGTGGCCCGCGTACGCGGTGGCCGGCACGCGCAACGCGTCCAGCACGTAGCCGCACCACTGGACGTCGGACAGCAGCGCGGAGCACGCGCGCTCCACGGCCCGGCACCGCGGCCGCGGCGGCGCGTCGTCCGCAACGTCGTCCCGTCGCTCGCGGCACGTCCGCAACAGCGCGCGCGCCGACGTCAGGTACGCGGCGGCGTGCACCGCGGCCGGCCGCGAGAACCGGCCGACCGTGTCCATGAACGGGTCGCGGCACGCGCACAGTTGGTCGTCGCACCGTCGTCCGGTCGGCCTGGAAACAACCAAAACGAGAACGATTTTTCCGCCGTTTCTTTTGGCCCGCGCGCGAAACAGGTTAGGGGTTAGGTCACGTTCACTCCCATAACAACCGTCCGGACCGAAGCCGGAAAAGTCAAATGTCGTGGAAACGTGCGCGTTATACCATACGTCGGCGTGACTCGTTCGACTTTTCCGCGCCACGTTTTCGGATAAGCGGACCGGTGGCACACACGAGAGAAGACGGCGGCAGTCGCGTACCACCCATGCGCCCGAACCAATGCTCGGCCGGCAGCGCGTTTTGCCGCAACTTTTTTGTTGTCGTTAAATTGCATTTAAGTCGAGTAGCAGTTGGTTCGCGCCGAGGATTGATACCACGTCGAAATACGTTTGCGCGGTTAAAGTGTTGTTATCGTTGTTGTTGTTGTTGTTGTTGTCACTCTGGGTCTATGGGGTATAGTATAAGACAGTCACGAGTTCTCGAACATATTCTAGCGATGTGTATCTGGTTTGTGATAATCACAGAGCTTATAAAATCAAAAACGTGGCAGGCAGGTGGTTCGTCCGACACGTTTTTGATTTTCACAATCGTTTTTATTAAGCGTTAATTGCAAGAAACTAGTAGAGAACCGTTAACGCGTCCGATTTTTCAGCAAAGTGAAAAACGTATTGTTTTACTGTTTTTATTTTATTTTTTAATTTAATTTTGTCTGTGAACACTTTTTTGTGTAAAAATTCATTATTAACCTGCTCGGATGACATTGACGCTAAACTGTCTCTTGTTAAAACATTGGCTGTATTTAATCCGTCTATGACATACGTTTTTTAATCTCCATTCCGAGTTATAAACGTATACCGTCAAGCATCTAGCGTTTTGTTCCGGCAGCAAACTGTAACTAGTTTATCATTAAATACGTTTTCCGAGTAATTTTTAACAAACGTAATTTAAAACAACCAGAAATTTTTTTTTAAAAAAAAAACCGACAAAATTGTCGATACAATCGTTTTGGATTTTCAAGAGCTCAAAAACATGATACGAGCTTATTATCCACCACGTCAGCATTTGCCGGCTAAACGATTGCATTGCATAGAAAAACAGTCGGCAATTATGAAACAAATACATTTCATGTGTATAAAACTATACATGATTGTGTATATAGTTTGTAAGTTTATTTTTTAAGACTTTTTATATGATTCAAGTAATTGTTGTTTGTTATTTTTCTTCAAACACACCAATCTCGAATCAGATAAAACTGTTTGTTGAATATTAAAAAAGTTGTACACCTCCTTTAAATAGTATGTGAGTAATTTTAGTATTGGATTATTGTCGATTAAATATAATGATAAATAATAATAATATTATTGCACTACTCAATACAGTTAAACAAAAGAAAATTCAACAATTACACAATAATGATGTTGTTTAGTTTGTTAACGGTATGTTACTAGCTAATTATGTTATCGTTTCTAATCATTAATAATATACTCAGTAATTTTTAACCACATTCAATCATCACTGCTATTATATTACATGTTTTCAGTGTATATTGTATATCATATCTTAATTACTATTATGTTTAACTATTTATATAACACTATACATATATATTATTTGTTATATAAAACTCTAATAAAATAACGATAATCCATAGGATATATATATATATATATATATGAGTATTTAAATACTAAAGATGGTTGCGACAAAAAGAAACCATCATTATCAAGTTGCTATTTTATTTTGTTTAAAGTAAAATAAAAACAAACATTTTTTCATCAAAAAATGTATTTATTAATAATAATTTATTGCTTTTATTTCAACCCTGTGAAAATTATTAAATTAAAGTGAAAACTAATTTTATAAAATAAATTTAGAAAAATTTTTTTCTCCAAAATATAGTCTTATTTGTAAGTGTATATAAATACATTATGTTTAGTCTTTAGATCATTCAATCATTTAGAAATTAACTTTAAACTTTAATTTGTTTACAAAAAAATATATATATATGTATATATATATATATGTACTCCTAGGTAATAGTTAAAATAAAATGATTATTGCATAAAAAATGAATAGGTGATGATTAATCACTTCCCTCTTTAGTAGTGCTTAATGGATTTCCTCGTGGAAATATATTTTTTAAATACATCATGTGTCGGATTAATATATATATCTTGAGAAGTTAACTATTAAATCTGTAATTCAAAATAAAATAAATTACCAAACTTTAATTACAGGAATTACCAATAACATTCACATAATCTAAACAATATAAAAATGTCAATTATTTACAAATAAATTTAAAATATATATTTTTAAAAAAAGTGATAAACGTATTAGATGTTTTTTTTTTGTGTAGAGTTCTCGGTTTACTATAGCTCTTTGTTAAACTATATCACAAGTAAATTCTATTGTTATAAATTATAAATAAATGTTATTGTTCTTACCTTATAATTTATTTTGCTTAAATTTCATATACAGTATTATTCACACTAGAGTATGTCAATGAGAAGATATATTTTTATCATTTTACTCTATAGTGATTGTTATTATGTAAGTAAAAATTTATCTAAATTATATTTGAAATAAATCGAATGTTGAAAAAAATCACTTAGTGTATATATAAAGTGGACGCCGCTTATAAGACTCACTTTGGGACCAGCACCAAGTGAGTCTAATAACCGAATGAATCTTATAGGCGACAGTGGGGAAAAAAAAATTTAATCACATACATATTTGTGAATTTTTTTTTACTACATATTTTGCTTTTTTTGAATCTACTTTAATTATACATACATATTACATATTACTTATTAGTGAATAAATGAAAAGATTATGATTCAAAAATTAAAATTATAATATTATAAATATATTAGGTACATATTAATAAAAAATCGTAAATTATATATGATGTACATATTTATTATTTATGAAAACAAATTTGTAATTTTGATTTGTTTCGAATGACTCGAATGCCGACTGATTGGCGAGTGTATTTTGTACAATGATTATACCGTCGACGTTATAAGATTACGATAGCTGTGCCAGGTAATCGGAAGTGTATTTATAACTCGCACTACAATAACAATAATTGCGATAAAATTCGTTGTACAATACACACATTATAAAGCATGAATCGAAACCAGTAATAACCAAAAGAATATGTAATTTTTGAAAACCAATTTATTTCTAAATTTTAACCAAAAATGTTTATTTTCTATCATTTTTTTTTTATGAAATTTGAGTCTTATAAACGAAGTGGTGAGTCTTATAACCGAATTGTTGTAATGTATTTGGATACGACCGGACCGTACCAGACGATTTTGAGTCTAATAAGAAACTGAATCTTATAAGCTACGTCCACTGTATATATATATATATACATTACATGTATACATTAATTTAATATAATAATCTTAATATAATGTTTAATTAAAATAACACTGATAATTTAAACACTTTAAGAGTTGACTATTAATTACATTTTTATTATAACCGATTTTATTACAATTTGTAATAAATTAATATATTACACAAATATTGTATGATTATCTTTGAGAAACGCATAAATTTAAATATTGTCTACAGTCAAACAGTTCTATAAGATGTATGTTAATGTTAATCTAAAATAATCTAACATGTATTTTTATGTTGTTTTTAGTTTTTGAAGTATTGAATAATAAACAAGAACTCAAAAGAGTTGAATTATAAATGATGAAATTTTTAAAACCAAAAACAATATAAAATAAAGTATGTAAAAAATGTTTTAACTTGTATTCATTTATCACAGAGTAAATGAAAAAAATTATAATAATAAAAGTGTCTTTCCAAAAATTTATCTATTAGTTCATTTTTCAGTTTAAAAATTACATTTTCTAAACTTTTTGTAAAAGAACTAAGAAATATAACGTTAATTGTAATCACGACACAAAAGTCGCGAGAACATTTTTGGTTTTTATACGACATGGCCGGTTTCAGTTAAACCAATTAAATTGTATGCATATTAAATCATTTGTTGTAAAAAGTTAAACAAAATATTCGTTACCGATGACCTAGTCTGTAAATACAGAGTCCAAAAAACAAGCATGAAACACTGAACGATATTGAAGATGAAAACGAGCATTATAGGTTCACTGATTCAACGGTGGACCATAAAAATGATTATTTTACATTTTAATCGGTAATGAAAATATTTAATTGTGGTCGGACTTGGTGAATTAAAAAAATGATTAAAGATGAAAACATTATTAATTCATGATTTAATTTGATTGATATCTTAAATTTCAAATGAGACATAAATATTTAAATAAGTACTTCGGGCTCATTTATTAGTTCGATATATGTGAGTGTCAACCATTTTATAGAAGTTTGTTTAGCAATGCCGTCATTTCAGTTTTTCTAGACTGTGTTAAAAATTTCAAGTGCCAACTTACATTTGTGATAAGCAACGGTGACTTGAGATTGATTTAAATTTTTTTTTTTTAAATTTTTACTAATGGAAATTTTGTGTTGCATTCCAACAATTGCAATAAATTAAATATTATTTTTTTTTTTTTAATGACTACAATGCATGCGTTCCCCTCCCCATCAAATGATGCTAGTGGCAGTATAGTTGATTTTTCATTATTAATGAGTTGTGTATAATCATTATATAAGTGGTAAATATTATTAACATGAGTGATATAATCGTATTCCCTCTACAAGGTACATTCGCTAAAACTAGTAACTATTATGAATGTATATCATTTCTGTAAATAAAACTACCAATCCGTTTTACGTAGTGATTTAGTGAAATTCTGAAAACGAATTTGAATTCAATATGCAGTTTGCCTAAAAAACGATCTAGGAACTTTTTCCAATTTAATTTATTGGCTTTTTATGTTAACAATTTTTAAAAAAAAATTAAACATTTAAATCAATTTCACAAGTTTGAAAATAGAATTTCTCATACTATCATCATTATCAAAATCTCATACCAAACTAAAATCTGTTTTGAGATATGTTTTACTACATTGATCACACTATCGGAATATAGGTAGTTTTCAGTTGGTTCTAAATCATCGCTTTAAATTATTGATGAAAAAAATAAAAAATGACTTAACATTTAAGTAGTATATAGAAATTACTATTAGATAGAAACTAACTATTGAATTGGCTTTAATAGACAAAAAATAAAAATATATCATGTGTTCCACAAATGAAAATGTAAATAAACATTTGATGTCATTTTATAAGTGAAACTCTTTCAATTATTTTAAAACTTGAATTTAAGTGTATTTAAAATATAGATATTCCATTTAAAATGAAACTTACTCCTCTTCATCATTTTCATTTTCATTTCCATTTCCATTTCCATTTCCATTATCATTTTCACTTTCATTTCATTTTCATTTTCATTTTCATTTTCATTATCATTATTCATGATTTGTTTTTTTAAAATGGGTTGGTTGTCAAAATTGATATTGTTACATTCATCAGGTATGTCAGGAGTGTCTTTCACTAGTTCTTTGAGAAAATCAAGACGACTATCTGAATAAATACATTGTTTTCTGTAATAATTAAAAAACTTATTAAATACCAACACTGAACGAAAATATTCAAAATTCTTACAAGTGGGTTAGAGTAAGAGTTCTTGCATTTTTCTGTATGGTGATATCGCCAGCTTTGTTTAAAAGTGATGATACAAAGAGTTCCAATGCTCGAGGTAAACATGTCGTTAAGGATTTATATTTGTTCATAATGTATTAAATGTAATAAAATACTAGTGAAAATTTAAAAAAATTATAATTTTTTTTTCAATTTTTGACATAAGTGTTATCAATATGCACGTAAATAGGTGCTCAAAATAATATTCGTAAAATAAATTAAACTGAAGAAATAATTAAATTAACTTAATTTTTGACACTACATACTAAATGTTCCTCACATCTTGAGTAACTATTAGAAGGTGTGCAGTCGGTAGGCCTTGGCCAAAGTCATTACAATACATACTTACTAAATGTTATGGAGATGGTAAACGTGTGTTTAGTGATGTAACACACTTCTAAGTTTGTCACCATTGAGCCATAACATTATAATTAAGCAACTAGATAAAAGCCAATATACTAATCTTGTTATTGATCTTAGATTTATAGTTATAATTTGTTATTCATTATATGTAAATTAGAAGAGTTTACAACAGATTTATTATGAACACCATACAAAAATGTATTATTATTTTTGCTAAATGTCATATTCTAATAATAACCGATTGTTTAATGTAAATGATTTCACAATAGAACATGTAACATATCCATTAAAATATTTAATTGTATTATGATAAATTAGTACTTCAAAAAGGATATAAATCATGACTGGAACTGGTAACGCCACTTTACCAATATCATCATCAATCCTCATAATTCTTTTAATCCTTCCCTAAAAACAAATAAACAAATATTTTATTATAAAAAAATGAAATAAAAAACAAAATTACATGAGCAACAATAAGAAATAAACAATCTGGAGTCTACATTCAATCGAATAACAATAAAGTATTTAATGTTTTTTTTTTTCTACGATAAAGGGCTTGAAAACATGTACTTGACAAGAGAAACAAAAGACGCAGTGTAGGCCGTGTCTGGATACATCCACAAAATTGATATTTTCTTGTAAATCTGAATACGTATCATTACCAAGTGCATTTTACAATATCAGTGATAATAAGAATCCGTTCACGTACAAACGTGATCATTCGATGCGGTTTGAAATTTCACCCGTAAATTGGTGCGTAAAGCAAATCGTGGCGAGCGTGGACGTAAACGTTATTCGTGTAACACACTAAACACACCGTGCGTCCACCACGATTACGAATCGAGGAACGGTCTAAGGCGACCTGATTGCCACACGTCATTGTCGGGCTGATCGTTGTACCGACTCATCCGACGACGCTAACCGACTGTACTTACGGCTGGGAAACGGGCGTTGTACTTTCTCTTTTTGCTGGGCATTTCGTCGGGCGGCGAAATGTTGTCGACGGGCGGTTCCGTTTCTTGCGATCGCCCGTGTCGCGACCAGGTGTCCGTGCGTCCGGCGACGTCTGCAGAAGACGCACAAAAACAAAACGGGACGCAAAGCGTACGAACGCGTACGCGGACGTTCGCGCACGACGGCCGGCGAGGACGGGAAGAACGAACGGCACGCGAACGTTAACCGTCCGCGCAAAAACCAATACGACGCGCACGCGCGGTTACGTCGCACCGCGAAACAATAAACACGGTACGAACCCGCCGCACGTTTATCACGCCCGAGGTCGGGACAACGTTGCGAATCGACGCCGCCGCCGCCGGGCGGTGGCGCCCGTCCTCGTCGAACGTACGTGCCCGCGAAAACGCACGACTGGGCCGCGTTATCACGCGTTATCACGCGTTCTCGCGTGCGGCGTTCCTGATTAGACGCCGACACGGCGACAGAGGTCAATCGCGTCTTCCGAACCCGTTCCGCGGCACGTTAATATTCGTGTACGCCGTGAATTCCGTTCCGCGGTTGTTATCCTACACGTATCTGTTATCTCTTGTAACGTATTCGCCGAGCGAGACCGAACGCCTGATAACGTTACGCGTCCGCCGTGTACGTCGTCTCGCGCACCGCCTGCGACGCTAAATATCGTCCGTCGGCCGTATCCCCGCGGAACGATTGAAGTTGCCTGTGTTGGTGTTCCACCGAAACCGATGATTTTCGTCGACAGCAATCGTGGCACCGGCATGATTCAACGTGCCCGTTTCCACTGCGTTCCTCATATCGAACCGATTGTGGATTGTCGATGAAATCTGTTCGTGTTGTTGATGTGCTGTTCGGTTGTGGTGTCAACAAGTTTCGATACGGACGACGATAGAATAACAACTTATGTCGAACAACACGACCGTTATTCTGGAGGAATGGTTTTTTACATTAGTCTACGAGGAAATTATTTTAACACCGACGTCAAGTAAGAAATGAATTAAAGTTCGGAATTTAATAGTACGTTATAATGTTTAATATGTATATATATATCAATATTGATTTTAATTCTATTAATGTTATGATGTTATCGCACTGTTTACAACACTTTATGGTCGAAAAATATTACATGTTGCTTGGCGTGAAATACTTTTTATATAAAATAATTCTAGTTATTTAGGAGAAACTTGTTATTAGCTTGAAAATCATTTTATGGTTTTTACAAATTTTATTATAGTCCATAGACTGTAACGCTGTAATATTTAAGTTGGTGTTATTCTTAATTTTTTTTTTTTCATTACAATTATAATAATTTTCAATGAAATAAACTTATTATGTATCTCGCATATGGAAGGTACTCATTTATAAAACTTGTGCAAACTTCCAGTATAACTAACCTGCAATAATGCATATAATGAACAAAGTAAATCAAAGAAATAAACCTACGTGCATATAATTATTCTAAAAAAATTACCAATAATATATGAAATTTCCTGTAAAGCCATTTCATTTAATGCATAAGTATGTTTGATTATAGTATTGTAGTACAATGCCCAACAAACGGCTTTGTTTTGATGAAGTATTTTAAAAAATATATAAATTACATCTTTTTATTTTTATATATTAATTTCATACTTTTGACTGTTTTAGCAATCGGGAAGGAGCAAACAATTATTTGTTATCACAATCACAGTTTTGTGTGGGAAGAACGCGTTGTGGTTTTTGTCATTTACTTTCATCAAGTTTTCAAAATTCTGCGGATAATGACTCTGGTGATTCCATCAAGCGTTTACATACTGAAACGAATACATCACAGAACTTGCCTATATGTTAACCTGGTATTATACAAAACTTAATTTATTTTTTGCAATGTTATAATTTATGTTTTTACATTGTGTTTTAAATAGATTGTAAAAAAAAAACATCAAATGAGAATCTGAAAGGAACTGAAGACCCTTTTACAAATGTAAAATTCAAAATAGAGTAATGTATGTATTATTACTTTCAGATTATTCAAATTGCTCACCTGAATTTATATTTCATAAGTTGACTTGTATTGTGACATTCATGAATTTTTTTTTTTAGATTTCTAGTTTGTGTATGAATACAGACCACACGATACCAAGACCACTGGATACCATAATAATTTGTCCAGACACATGTGTAATCCATAGAGACACATTGCATTGGTCCGGCTTAGAAGCGCTGCCTGTCGACTTGCGAAGAATAACATCATTATTTTGTCCTGGCTAAACATTATGCCAGTAAGATTCGCTTTAGTTAAATTTTACGTTAAACCGTATCGTTACCGTGTGATCAAATTTGTAGAATCAATTACATAATTATACGTTTAGACTTCATACAGTATGGATTGCTGTTAATAATAATAAATTCATGATACATACACATACCATACTACTAAATGTGTTTAAAAACTGTTATATTTTAAATTAAATTAATCGTAGTATTTGGGAGAAGAAGGATTTTTGCCGTTTGTTTTTACATTGAATTGTTGAACAAAATTAATTCTATGAGTTTGCAAAATTCAAATTTCCATTCGTCACACAGTACCTAACTGAATTTTCCCAATATATACATATAATTTGTTGATTGTGCTAATTTAATATTATTAATATTCATATTAATTCAATATAATATGTTGATTTTGTTGAAATGAAAGGAAACCGTGTTTCACTTTTTTCATTTCTTTTCATTCGAAAAAGTAACATTATTATTTTTTTTTTATAAATTAATCGATCAATGTTAATAGGTTTTTATTGTTTTAGTATTCAAGAGGCTATCTCGTTACCGTTACAATCAGAAGTGGATCATTGTCAGCCGGTGTTTAAATGCATTAAAAACGGCTTTGATGATTTCTCCAAGTGGTAAACTTTGTGAACCCACGTTCCAGGTAAAACTTTTCCCCGGTCGAATTATTGATAAACTAATCAATCAATCGTACGTCGTGTTATTCTATTTCGTTTTAGATTTTTCTTCCCTCTCCGGCCAAATGACAAAAACTTGCCGGACAATTCAGACGGACAGGATCTCTTGGGCATTGCTTGCAAGACGCCGTCGTCGTTTATTGAAATACATCGAATACAATATACAAAAATACGTTTAACGAACGCTCCCCTTTTCCCGAGCACGTTTCATAACGGATCATTATGTATTAAACTAATTGTGAATTGTGATCAAAATAATAATAACAAAAACCATTGTGTTAAACAATTAAAAAAAAATTAACTTGTTCGTCGAATTCTGGGTTCGGTCTTCCATGGACCCGCTTGCCCGGAATCTCGTGCTGAACGTTACGCATATTGTCTAACGGACATTGTCGAGTCATCAGTAATTGAGAGTCAGTTTTTTTAGGCATTTTTAGGGTCTGTGTGCTTTCGACCAGGTCGATGAACGTACGTTGGACGCCATGACTAATGACTAGGACTCTCTTTAAAAAAAAAAAAAACATTAATAATAATAATAACAATGAGCAACAATGTTACCTTGTGTGTACACCGTTTGTTTTGTGACTTGGTTTCCGCCTCTCCGAGTTATTTGTTACGTTTAAAAACCGAGAACAATCATTGGCTTAGTTGAAAGTGTTAAATTTTTTGACGTTTATGTTTCTTGATTGTACGTCTATTGTAGCGTTGTTACGAGACCAGATTTTTGAACGTCTTACCGAACGGTTCGGTTTAAATGTCGGACCCGAACTACGTGCAGAGTTCAAACGATTTCAATCAATGTATCCGATTATTATATTATAAATTTTTAACCGATCCGTAAATAAACAATTTTATTATTATTATTATTATTGAATTGTAACAGGAAGTCGTCGGGTACCGGTTGGAGACCTAAAGCCTAGGTACCGCGAGCACGACGGTCGGGGGCGAGACGTAGGCAACCCTAGTGACGGGTCCGCGTTGACGGTGTACGATACGTCGCGCCGTTAAATACATGTTATTCTGTTTTTCGACGTGTCGCCGCGTCCCGTCCGAACACGGAAAACCAAAAACAAACGGACCGCGGAGCGGGGCAACAGAGCCAAGAAAAGATCTTTATTCTTTTGCCTGACGCACATTTATTTTCGATTGTTCGATTTGTTCGCCACCACAACAAATCGTGCGGATATTCGGTTGTAGGTTATGATCACGTCGGGACGTTATCGATATAAACTGTCTTATCGACGTTTTCAAACGTCTAGACAGACGACGGCCGATGTTATCCATCTCAATCGTTCAAAATTTTGTATCCATTTTGGTCGAATAACATCAAGTCATTGTCTATTGCTATTGGACTTTTGCATTTCAACGACATTAAGGCCACGGGTTTTACTCGCCGGACAGCAAACGTTACCGTTTTTTTTTTTTTTTTGGGGGGGGGGGGGGGTCCGAGCGAACGATTCGTTTTTGAAGCGCACTTGAGTAAGAATCGACCGGATAGCGAAAACTTACCGCCGATACGATTACCCATATCCATCCATCGCCTTATCTCGTATACGGTTTTGTGTTGTACGTCGATGACATCGTTGTCTGCGAAACGGATACGCGTGCATTTTTTTTTTTCGCGAAAAGTATCTAAAAAGACTTCGGGTAATACGACTTTCGGGACCCGTTTAGGGCCGGAAACGTTGTAAATCGAATTTTTTCGGGACGGGGTCCATAGCCGCAGCTTTTTGCTTCTGTGGACCGTACCGCTTAACAACGTGCCGTCTCCTCTGAGCACGACTCCGGCACGGAGTACGTAGTCACCATAAATGGTGGTCGGATTTCGGATTTTCGGATACAAGTACACGCGTGGGGTTCAGGTGAAAACAAAAAAAATCAAACTTTACGGGTCGACAAAAAAAAAAAAAAATGAATTATTTCGTTGAATTTACAGTAATGCTTTATTATTAAATTAACTGATAAAATGTAAAATCACGTTCAGAAACATTTAATATATACTAATATATATTTATATATATTTTTTTTTTTTGTTTTTTCGTCAAAAGCATTTCTTTAGAGTATATAAAAGTAGAATTTACATTTCGTTAAAACACAAGATCAAAATTTCGACCGAAAACATATTGCAGGCAAACAGCTTTTTTTCTTCTTTTACTAGGCGAAATTTCACTAAATAATATAACGTCGTGAGCTATCGAAAATTTGATTCATGAATATATTGTTAACAATTTATTAATAATATATAATATTTAATAAAACTAAAAATGAAAATTTGTATAAAACTTACAATGTGTTTTTACACGACTAGATTCAGTTTAATAATACACTGGTATCATTCCAAGACTAGAAATGGTTTTTGTTTTAAAAATAATTTTTAGTTTACAATATTTTTTTTTTTATATATATAGATTTCAACAAACTAAAAAAAAAAAATAAAAAAAAAAAACGACTAGATAGGTACATATAAATTAAAATAGGTAACACGTACGTTTTCATAATAATAATAATAATAATAATAATAATAATAATAATAATAATAGTTAATGGGTAATAATAATACTAATCAACTAGAAAAAAAAAAAAAACACCACGTTCAAAGTAACAGTCGAAATGAAATTGCCGAGTATTATTAAAAGAAAAGTAAAGTAAAGTAAAGTAAAGTAAAGTAAAAAAAAAAAAAACACGTGTTCGTATCTAAATAGGTAAATAAATGTATACTTTATAAATATTTGTATGCTCGCACAGGAAATCGCCCGAAAATACGATCGACATAACCTTACAGGACGACCATAGACATAAATATATACATGATATTTTACAACTAGTCGCGTTTGATTGTTCGTACACGCACGCACGCACACACACGCACAGACACACACACACACACACACGGCGCGCGCGCGCGCGCGAGCTATTCGACACCGTATATATCTTTCGATCGTTCGGAGTCCAAAAACAAAAAAAGTGTCCAAAAACAAAAAACGAACCCCCCTCTCCCCCCCCCCCCCAAAAAAAAAAAAAAAATGGAAAAAAAAGCCAGTTCGACAAACGGACACGGCCGGAAGGCGACTCTGCCCGCCGACGGTTTCGTCCCGTTTCTTGCGGTTTTCCCGACGTCACCTAACCTAACCCGGGGAACTCGTGAACAACGTGACGCGCGCGGGTCGACGACGGTCGGCCGGGGGTGCGAGAATCCGACACGACGTTGTCATTGCGACGGATTGGACGGATCGCAGCGCGGAGACGACTATGACTGTGACGACGACTATATGTGACCGGCCGTCACGAGAGGACACCGGCTAAACCCCCCCGGTAAACTTCCGGTCTCTGAGCGACTTTGTCTTATGTTGTTTTTTTTTACTTTCGTCAAACACGATTACGCACGCGTTCCCAAGAGCAAACACGGTCATCGAACGAAAACGCCGTTATCAAATCAAACACAATGTACAGATTGACATATATATATATATGTAACGTATGCGTGTGTGTAAATATTATCTAATCGTGAGGAAGTAAAATTAAATAGTTAACTAAAATAAATCTAAAAAAAAAAAAATTAAATAAATTAAAATCACAAGCTTTCTATCGGATTTGGACGTTAAAGTCGATTGCACTAACTAACTATATATATATATATACGTACATACGTATATAATATAATAGAATATAATTTAATATAATATAAGTTGACTAGATAAAATATGGAATGTTCTGGGGTGTATCACTATAAATATACATTTTCGCGATTCGTTTAATTTCTATTCATCATTGGTAATCATGAAAAAATATTATTATTCGATTAAAAATATTTAAGCTCGTTACGAATTATTCCGTTTTAATAAATCCCGCGTACCATGGATAGGTATTCACGCACCGTACGGGCGTGTGTCGTTTCGAGAGTGTATTTTTTTGTGTGTTTTTTTATTTTTGGATTTGGTTATTTATTAAAAAAAAAAAAAATCGTATAATATATATATGTGTGTGTGTGTGTTTCCGCGACGGTTCGTTACCTTCGGGGTTGAGGATTGAGCGATTGTCGACCTTGGTTTCGTTGTCGATCCGACGGACGGGCGAACGACACCACGTTATCTCGAAATAAAACTCCGAGTCCAAAAAAAAAAAAAAAAACGAAAAACCAATGCGTCCTTGTCGTCGGTGTTTTTTGAAATCGTAACGGAAATCGATTAATTTGTACCTTGGGGTGGATCACCGTTTTGCGCGGGCCACGCGCGTATTAAACAGAAGAAAACAAACCGTACGGCCGAGCCCGGGGATTCGTGAAAAATTCTCCAACGGCATTGTGGCGGTCAGACCCCGTGTCTGGGTGTTTTTAAACGTAAAAAGATGGATAGATAGAGAGAGAGAGAGAGAGAGAGAGAAAACCTATTCCTTTCCTACGCGTATACAATAATAATGTTTTATGTGCACACAAGTAAAAATGACCAGAAAACAAATCACATTTCAATATTGTACTCTCGACGTTTCGGGATAAACGTCTCGTAACGTTTATCCTAATCGATTATCGGTCACAAGACCTCGGACTGGTGGTTGCCCATGTGTGTCCCTGTTTGCATGCTCACCACCATGTCGTCCTGATGGTGGTTCGACGCGGCCATCGCTTTCGGGTCCTCGTCCTTCCACTTGTCCATCGACCGTCGCCTGGCGTTCATGAAGAAGTTGCCGACCGTGGTCGGTTCCAGTCCCAGTTGCCTGGCGATCGTCACCTGCATCTCCTTGGACGGCCTTTTCGTTTCCTACAATGCATTCGCATAGGTGAAACGCGTGTAATCGCTTGCGCGCGCACCTCTCGCGCGCGACTGCACGTCCAGGTCGTGAAATCCAAACGAACGTCACTTCGTGCAATCGAATAATTTCCGTGATTCCGGTAAATCTAGACACCGCGATATCGTGTAATCTATTTCGTAACGTGTCTGGGGGGGAGACATCCATTTTACGAGACAATATACTTCAACGGGTCGATTGAGTATAATCGAACGCGTTCAATAATAATAATAACACTGTGTCGTTCTCGATTATTTTTATTTTTTTGTTTGTTCGTTCCACTGGATTATTTTCGCCGGGGTAAACGTGTGCACGTCTCGTTCGCCATTCGGATTGTGATCCGAACGCAAACGTTCGCATCTGAGAGTACTCACGGCGTTATTTTACGGCAGTTACGCGCATTTTGCGTTCCGTTTGTTCGTGCAAACGACTACGTCGACGGTTTCCCACGGCAGCCCGAAATCGGTCAAACGATCCGGCCGCAGCGGCAAACGTGCCATCGAAAATTAATCGTTCTCGTGAAATGATAGCCGAGATTTCGAGGGGGGGGTGGACATCGTCGTGTTCGTACGAAGCAAAAAAAAAACGTTTTTATCAATCGGACGGGCGCGTGTGTTTGAAAATAACAACAAACCAAGCGTCGTACGATATCCGTTGCCGCGAAGAGAGCTGAAATACGTATAGTCGAGGTATAGTATTAATACGAAACATAAGGCTTCATTCGTCGGATTTCATTTGAAAACTGATGTATTCGACAATGAGCAACGTCTATATTAAGGCGACGTCGTCATAGTTATTCGTGAAAACGATACTATCAAAAACTGTATAAATGAAATAATAAAAATGCGTTCAACTAATCAAACGTATTGAAATAAATCGTCTCGTGAACAAGACCCGCCCTCCATCGAACTCGTGAAACGACAATTCAGGTTAGAAATTAAATTATTTGATTATACATTGAAATGGACAGTGAAATTTTTTCGTTTCGTGAACTGTGGACGTCCAGTTTGACCAAGTTTGATGCGAGTATCAAAATCAACTTTTCTGGTTGTTATGTGAATCGTTTATCTTACGTAACAACGTTTCGGAGGTAAACACAATAATATCGATCGCGACGGTTGTGTTGAAACGTACGGTTTTTACTGAACATAGTCTACAAATATAGTGATCGTTCATACACTATCTCGTAGCAAAACATTCACGTTCTGTTCTGTTGACAAAAACATTTCTGCCTAGCCTTGTAATTCATACGTCATCTTTGTGCATCGTCGGCATGCGACGACGTACCAAACGTTTTTCGATAACCGTTTTGAATGTCGATTGAAAAATTGCACGTACCTTGAAAATAGCTTGTAGCGTGCGACGTTGGAGATCGGTGAAGACTAAACGTGGTTTTTTGGGTGCAGTCGAATGCTCGGAGACGATCGGCAGAACGTCTTCTTTTCGTTTGCATGTCGCTAAAAATTAACAAAATAAACAAAGTAGTCATTATTGAATCGACTTGTTCCGACGTTTTAATTATATATACATATGTATATTATCATCATATGATCGTTAAAACAATAATTTTCAAGCCATTTGGTGATTTTGTTTTGTTTTTGTTTCTTTTACGTTTTTATTCGCAATGATATCAATAAAAGTCGTTACGAAAAGAAAAAAATCAGAATGAAGAAAATTGAATTTCTACGACGTTTTGAAATTTTATACACACATTGTTTTCATAAAACCTAAACTTTATATGCACGCGAACGAGTCTGTATATGCGTTTAGCAGGTAGTTTGTTTTCGAATTAGGGTAATTTTAAAAGATATTATGCATAAACAACGTTTTTTCCGAGTTATTTTTGTTTTTTTTTTGTTTCGGAAATGCGCAACTAAGCCACCATAAAATAAACTCGTAAAATAAAAAACAATACGCTTTTAGACAAGTCACTTTTTTTTTCTCCCTCCGAGTTTCAAACCGAATCAAACGTTTACGCGTGCCGTGGTAGGTTAGCTATCTACACAAAGGGACTTTTTTTTTTTTTATTATTACGAGCCAGCGATTATTTGCCATGATTTTAAACAAACTCGATGGTTTTCATTCAACGTTAAATCGTTTAAGGATTGTGTTTATGGGCCATGCTGTCGTTTCAACTACATTTTCTTTCACGAAAGAAATAACACAAAGAAAACCACCCAGAGTAAGGAAAATTATATCTCGCAAACAGTACCGAGATGTTTTCATTCGGAACACTGAGGAAGAAACTTCGCGGAATGTGATTGACGAATAATCATCGTACACAAATGTGTTTAACTTAATTCTTAGTCTAGCGCGTATAATCAATGACATTACGTTGTTCGTGTTGTTATCGTAAAACGTTAATTTTCGGTAACAGGAATTGCTTTTTGCGTAATTCGACATCCGCGTTTTCATAATACATTTACATTTGATTGATATTACAGACGACGGTTACGAATACCATGATTAGAATGGTCGTTTAGCTACCGGGCTTAAACGTGTCTGATAAGGCGTTTTTAGAGGGTACGTCTTAAAAATCAACACGCGTAAGTTTCCATTAAAATATATTCCTTGAGAATTCATAATTTAAGTCATATTCAAAAATCAAAATCGATTTGGTTATTACAAATAATGGACGGGGCGAAGGATCTATTAAATATATATTAAAATCATAAAAAATATCGAACGTACGAAAAATGTTATTAAAAAAAAAAACCCATAAATAAAAAAAAATATATATATATATATTATACATCGAAAATTATTCATAATTCCCGAGACGATAAAAAAAAAATTCATCCGTACGGTGCGGTGCGGAATTGCTGGAAATCCGTTAATTGAAAACACTAAACGTTGGGGAATTAAATAATAATATTTATTCAGATTTTCTAATTTGCTCGTTAAAAGCTTTGAACGAACAACGACCGTTGTGTTACACCGCGTATTACGTAAAAATAATATTGGATTTTTCCCCTCGTAATTTCATACATCGCGTTCTTCGTTGTACATTTTATTATAATGCTCGCGAGTATCGATTTTCGTATAAAGTTTTCAGATATAATATTTAATGTGTACGATGACACGTACCTGTATTGTAAAGGGACAACTGTCTGCACGCACTAAAATCTGAGTCTGAAGCATTGAATATGTATATTTCCAGTGAAAATTGTATTTGAAGCGTGCCGAAACGGGCCAACGAGCAAAAACGATTTTAAAGGTAAAACTCTCGTGCTATTCGCGTAGTCGTCAGATTTCGATCGTTTCGCTTTTAGTTTGAAAAAAAAGGAGACTTTTTGGACTCTAGATGAAACTTTAAAACGATGTCGGGAAAATATATGTAAAAAAACACAACAATCCGGAATTATTCAGACGTTCGTTACAAATTCTGTAAATTGAATGTTGAAAATCTGAGCGACGCTAGTGGGTTATCGGAATTAATTAATATGACGTAACGTAGGAATCAGGTTTAAGGGCTCGGCTTGATTCTATTACGATATTTCGATGTAATAACATGTGAAATTAATGCGTTTTGTCGTGAACGAAATGTTCGTTGTTAATAACGTTTTATTGATCGATGCGGTTTTGATGAATTTCGACGTTTACCTAACCTAACCTCTAATCTTGTACTCGATGTTCAGTTTGCAAAAACGACAATTTTCTCTGTTAAAAATGTAACGAAAACAAAGACGACGAACAGCGAGTGCTGCGGATCAAAAACAAATAGAGATTATATAATTTAACTCTGATCTAGACTCCGGGGTCCGATAATCCCATTTTTGGATGATCACACCTCGTACATTTATACTATGTAAGTCAGGTGTGTTATGCTGCTGAATGCAGATAGGTTTCATGCAACGCGAACGTCAAATCTTTCACAATCAATAAGGTACGGATAGTGTGTTCCCGATAACCCGGTCATTGCACAAACGGAATTCTAGACATTGGTTTTGGGCAACCGTGTTACGATATAGTGTGAAAAAATAGGTTTACGTGTTATCGGTGTTTCGTTCGAGAAATATCGTTATTTGTGATTAGCTTTTGTTTTTCAGTAGGTATTTGAAACTTTTATGGTTCTAATTATCTTATAGTAATGTATGTACGCGGAAAGGTTTTTTAAAATCTGTTTGTTTGGAATCAAAGAAAACTAACCGAGAATACAAACGCGCGGTCTTTTTATTTTTTTAACGAAAAATATTTGTTGACCCGGCAAAAAGTGTGCGTGTTCATTGGATTTTGTACTGTGTACGGTATATGATTGTCGGAATGTTTTTGCTCGTTATCGTGCGACTGGACTAATGACGGCGTTTATTTAACATTTCAAAAAAAAAAAAAACTAAAAAGGCAACGAAAAAAATGTCAATGGGGTTCCTCAAAGGTTATTAAGGCGGCGAGAACGTTTCACGTCAGTCCGTCCCTAAACACACGCACGCGGTGAAAATGACGTTATTCGTGAAAAACGTTGTTGGCAAAAAGAAAAAAAACCGAAACAATGCGCGCGTACGACCCGAATTCGAGTGTCGCAACAACAATCGTCGTTGTTCCTTCCGGCGGTCCGACGGGAGTTTACGATTTCATTCCTAACGCCACGACGATCGTGTTGAAACGAAACGTCCGGGCTTCGAAACGCGTATCTCGAGCGGTTCCGACCGTGTTATGACGAGGCGCGGCGACCGGAACGTGGTCGGGTGAAGTTCGCGGACGGTTCGGACGGACGCGTCTTCCGCGCGGACCGAGTACGGTTCGCCGGGTTTCGTCCGACTCTGGGGTCCCGTTTCACGTTTCAAACGGAAAACGGGGACTCGCGACGAACCCATCCGCGAACGAACGAACCGGACCGCGTCGTATCACGTGCTCTCTATCACTGGCTCGCTGCCCCCGGCGCCCGCCAGCACAGGTCTTACGGTTATCACAATTCGCTTGTCGACGGGATTCAGAAACGCGCGACGTTGTTCAAACGAAAACGCCAAAAAAAAAACCACCGGTCGTTCGAGCGCGTTCGTGATTCCCGAACACTTTTCCGATTTGAACACGTACCTGTCTGTTGCGGGCTCTGCGTAACAACTGGAATGAAAACAAAAACACAAAACAAATCATACACATGTATTACAAATGGGAGCGGAGTAAATTTTTTTTTTTACACCAATACGGGTTTTTAACTTTTTCGGATGGGGGGAGGTGATTTTTTTCGGTATTTTTTTTTCCGAAACGCTTCTGAGGAAGAAATACCGACCGCGCGTACAGTTTTCAATGGGAAAAGCGTTCGGAGACCACGCTAATAACGACGACGACGTAAAAGACACGTGAAAAGATTCGCTTGGAGTCGGATTATCACGAATTATCACCGTTTGTCACGTCCCGCGACCACTGAACGGGGGAAGGCAACAGGAAAACGACGTGCGAAAATCTGCGACGGCGATCCGTTTTCTCGAGACGGACGTTTTCTGAGACGGACGTTCGGTCAACAATGGGCCCGGGGGGACAATCGATCTCAATCGCGTACGGCAGCGTTTCTTAAAATTTTTTTATCCGTGGAACGCCTACTTTGTTATTTTTTTCGATAGCTTTTTAGCTTTTTTTTAGGATTATTCTGCAATAAAAATTGTAATCGCTTCGTACTGTCGAACACAACGCGCAGTATCGCAAAGTACACCGTCGTATGGAAACTAAACCGTTATAGCATTCTATAGTATCTATTTAGTATCGTCGTCGACGGCATGGAATATTATCACCGTGTGAGCAACTATAAATGCGCGATAGATTACAAAAGCTATACCATTATACACCGTTGTTCGATACGTGGAAACGTGTTTTTTTTCCCACGACGTTTTGAACGAAAATCACTCGATCTTCGCCGGGGGTGGGGGTGGGGGGGGTTAAAAAACGCTGGCGTACGACGACGTAAAAAAAAAAAAATTAAAAAAATTAATGCGCGCGGACCGAAACAAATCGGTCGCGAACGGCATTTTTTCGATGAGCACTGACCCATGTTGTTGATGTAGTTCCCGACGTTGGACGCGGGCCCGTTCTGCAGCCCGTTCTCGGCCATCAGCATACCTGGAACACAACAAGCGCGTCGTTTAAAACGGCGTGCTCGGAGACTTGCACGCAGTCGCCAACAGTTCGAGCCGAGTACGCGCAAGGTAAGTGACTTTGTGGCTTGTAGGTTTTTGTGCGTCGGCCATCCGTAATGTCTACTTTTCGATGGGCCACGGGATGGGCGCCGTCGAATGAAACGGATCCGTAAAAAAACGCGCGTGGTACAATTGCACTTTCCGCGTTCGGATCGACGTTGGACGCGAAACGTGTCATGTGAAACGATAACCTAGAACGACGACGACGACGTGTTTGACGACGTGTTTGACGACGGGGGGGACTTCGCCGGACGGCAGAGACGTTGCCGGTTTTTTTCGAACAGCGGTCAAAGAGACGCGGGTCGACGTCGACGTAGAAAATGTCGTGCGGCGCTTTACGACGGACGGGCAGCTGTTTCGCGGGATTCCGATCAATCGTTTCGATGGACGGGCGCGTTGTCGCGGTCTACGACGTGTGCGGTGAAAAAAATGATTAAAAACCGAACGAATTCGGATAAAAAACGCGATCGTCATCGCGGGCGCGTCGCTGTCGCCGTCGTCGTCATTTGCGTACGCGCGCGTCCATCTGCGAACGTGGTCGTTTAAAAAACGTTATCGGTTTTGAATAGAGCGCGTGTGATGTTGTAATGGTATTTGTCTCGTTACACTCGTTTCCCCGGTCCATTGTCTAGCTAGCCAACTGATCGCGAATCACCCGGTCCGTCCGCTAACCCGGGGAACGTCCTTCAACATCGCCTTCGGGATTTGGGAAACAAGTGACCTGCGTTTAAACAGCCGTCTCGAGCTTTTGCTCGGTCGCGCCCCGCCGGTGCAACTGGCCGCGCTCCGCTTGTCCGTCGGGCGAGGAAAAAATCCCCCTTTTTTCTCTACCGGGCCTTACCCCGGCCGATTTGGACTCCGAGACGACTTCCTTCCGCCGACAAGTCCACTCGGACTTCTTCGTTGACGCCGT
Source organism: Schlechtendalia chinensis (assembly GCA_019022885.1). Lineage (NCBI taxonomy): Eukaryota > Metazoa > Arthropoda > Insecta > Hemiptera > Aphididae > Schlechtendalia > Schlechtendalia chinensis. The sequence continues at coordinate 11,989,879 of CM032345.1, read as the reverse complement.
CTGCCCTCATCGTACCGATGCCTACGGTCCTGTCAGCGCACTCGACCCGACGACCGGGACGACACGACGGGTTATATCACTCGAGTCCCCGGCGGTCAGGGACCTTGCGCGGGCACGTTCGAATCGCGCGCGGACGGCCGGGCGTGACCGCGAGCGGCGCGGCGTGCTTGACTCAACGTCGAACGTTTGACGTAGGTTAGGTTCTTGTTCAATTACCGGGCGGCGCTAATATCGTTTTCGCCCGTTTCCCGACCGCCGCAGTTGCAGTTGTTGTTATCACACACCGTACGCACACGATGCATTCGATCAGTCCGGTGTTTAGGAGGAGGGGAAATCGCGTGTTTTGTTTTCGGGGTGCGGTGGGGGGGCGACAGTTTAAGGGTTTCGTTTGAATAATTGAATTACCGCTTGTTTTTGAAACGTCTGTTAACCGACGTTTTATCTCACGGTTCGGAAAGTAAACATGTTATCGACGTTTCACCGTTGTTTTATGGTTACAAACATTTATTAATACTTTTACACAAAATATCACGTGTACGTATCGGAAAATCGCTCGATCGTCAGATGAGGCGGGGGGGGGGGAGGCAAACGAATAAATGTGTACCCGGGGCGACGCTTTTTAACCGTCGATCGGTTCGATACGGATTTTCCAAACAAACGCGTTTGAAATGCCGCGACCAAATTTGACCACGTGCGATTTACATCGGAAATGCACGCACCAGAAAGTCGTATCGGACTTCGGTACCGCGACAACTGTTGTTGAAGCTTACATCGGACTTACGCTAAAGCGCATTACGCATGCTTCGAATAAAAATCATTTGGCTAATTCTTTCTTTTTTTTTCTTTTTTAATCGTCGCGCGCGTATTTGGTCTTATCGTGTCCGGAAAATATATTCCGTTGATAATTCTAGCGAAAACACACCAAGACAACGGTTTTTCCTCGCCGTCGCGTTATTTGTTCGAAACGTGAAATGTCCATTTTGATTTCGAATGACGTTCCCATGGGAGCGGATGAGGATAATCGCTTCGAAATATCACGAGTCCGCGGACGAATGTTAAAACGTGTTTTAGAAAATAATCATTTCGTCGCTCTTTGTATATAGTTAACGACTTGGAAGTAACGAACGTACGACATAATATCGATATCAATTCTGTTTTGGACGGATTACACGTTTATAAAGAAATCGAACACGACGAATTTGAAAATAACTCAGATGTAAAAAACAGATTTCAAAAATAACATTCCATATCAACATCCATTGGATAATGTTGATATCACACCGTAGTTGCTTTTCGATATATTGTCATTAGCTCCGTGTCATTTTATCGCAATAATCGTAATATCACCTACGTGATCTCTGTCTGATCGCTCTAAACATTGAATTTATCGTAGTTGTGTTTTATTCGTGTGTGCCGAGCCCGACGATGACGTTTCGTCGAAACCGATAACAAATAAACACGCGTGTACAACGACTTTTATGTTTTCTTTAACCGACGCAATGCTCGTCAGCTTTTTTTGCATACACAAGCGTACGGTGTTTTCATTTGAATGTCGAAACGTTCCTGAGCCGCGCGAACGCGATTTCGTTTTTCGAAAATAACAAAATAAATAAATTGAAAAAACTCGGTCCCGGAATCGATCGGACATCGATATCCGTCGTCGAGCGTGCCTAACTTTGCACGTTGGTTACCAAACTGCACGCGCGTCGTCCACACGGAATCGATAGCCGGAATCTAACCTGACCTTCCCTCCCCCCGAGAACTATCCCTACGAGAAGCCGTACCGGGCGAACGTCGCGCCGGCCGATGTTGTTTCCAAACGCGGTTGCCCCGTTACTGCTGTTGTCGTCAGAGGTCTCGTCGTCCACTCGTCGATGGCAATCCCGAACGATCAGTGCGTCATCGAATGTATACGTACGCGGTGAACACGTTAGATCGTCCGAATGTAATTGTCGTGTGTGTGTGTGCGTTGGGGGGGTGCAAAATTTCCAAAGTAAAATCGGTCACGTTAGGTTAGACACGGTCGCCAACCGCCTCCCCATTGGACTTTATTTTTTAAATCGGGACATAATCGTTTAAAGTGCCGAACGGCATAATATCATCAATATTCGCCATCCCGTTAAATGAGCTTCGGGTCCGCCCCCGTCGAGTAGAAACGGTGTTTTTAGATTTTCTACGTAGAACGGGTGTCGGGAAATCGCATGAAAACCCAGTGAAATTGTCGGCACGTACAATTTTCACGACGATCGTAAATCATTTTTTTTTTTTTTTGAAATACCGTTGAAAATGATCCGCTTCGGCACTATACTGTTCGCGAGACCATACGACGTGACGGTAAGAATACAATATAAAATCAATAACCGAACATAAAAAGACGAATCGCATGTGTTTCCGGTTGATTTTTCAATAATTTTTTTAATGGTTTACGACGTTACGAATCCCAATAAGTAGAACGTCCGACGTAAAAAAATACCGTTGTTCGTAATTTTTTTTAATTTTTTTTTTTTGAACTTTCAATTTAAATTGAATTTGAAATCGATTGCCGGATTTCGTATCGTTCGGTTACGACTAACGAAAAACTAATAAAAACTAATGAAAAAATAAACGGCACGCGTCGTAAGCGTATAAATTGTTCGACGTAAAATTACTATCCGCCGCGACACGACGTTTTGCCGGCGCGGTTTTTCGGACCCGTATCACGCCGTGACGTTTAACAAGCAGCCCCGCGTGCTCGTCTATGACCGCAGACGTCCGCGTGCAGGTTACGGTCGTGCGTCACGGGGTTGCGGGGGCCCACATGACCGAGGGTTACCGTATTCGGTCGGGACCTCGTCTGCGAGCTCTAGAAACGGACGGTACCGCCGCAGAAGAAGCACTTGGGACGGCCACGATTTCGACACGGCCGGTTTAATCGGATTTCGATCGCGTGGACGGTCAGATAATGTAACGGCAAGAACGGAAACTCTGAGACGGCGAACGACGACGTCTCTATCACCGCGAAACCCTTATCCCGTTGTCGTGTCGTCGCGATCGACAATCGTCTTCGTGGCAGACGAGCAGACGTCGTGCGAATGGTCCCGTCTCCTACCGTACCGACGGAGCACGGACTCGATGGACTCGGACGGGCGACGAAAAAACCTTCCCCCTCGTGTCCGACCCGTTTGCGACAAGATTCGCGGGGTTCGGGATTCGAGAACGGGACTCGTTTCGACTTCGACTCAACGAACGTTACTCCCGACCGCGTGATGCGCGCGCACACTTATATATGTTTTCGCCCCGAACGAGGGCTCGCCGCCAAACGACACGGTAAATACGCGGACGATTTCGAATGTTCAAAAGAGTATAAATCGATACGGTCGATAACTGACTGGCGCCACATCTCCGTTCGTGTGACCGACTACAAGACCGCAACGACCCCCACGTCCGTAACCTCTCGGCGAACCCCATACGGGACCTGATCCGATTTCTTCCTGGTGCCCATGGTTCCTCTTGTCGCGCTTGTCGTACCGCGCGCGTTACAGGGTACAGGTCGTGTAATTATCGAAAAAAACTACACACACACACACGCGTGTGTGATACGACACGAAAAACTTGTTCGACTGTAGACGGACGACGAAAACACTATGACTATCGACATGCCGTCGTCATGGGGGCCGTCGTGTCGGTCGACACACAAAAACGGCTTCGTTTCCCTCCCGCACACGTCCCGACGACGTTGACGTGTAACGGGTCTATTTATTCTTGTTTATATTTTATAAACACAAGCTGATTATTAGTCTTTACCGTCTGTATCTAACGAAATTTGTTATCTATGTGCGTTTCTAAACGCGAGAAAAAACACCGTCCGAGGGATGGGCGATCGCTCTGCCCTCGAGTCCGCTACTGGGCCGCTGTCTGCGGAGATTTTCCGCCTAACCTAACCGAATCCACTCGGACTGAATTCGACGAGATGTCTGCGTGTGATTGATAATCGATACGTGCACGTTTTTTACGTCCCACGTCGTCGTGTAAACGTCGTGTTGTCTCGACGGAACTGTAAAGACTGTAACGATGACCGACAAAAAAAAACATTCTGGTTTTGTTTTCGATTATTCACGGACAATATGGACGTTAACGGTTTGTTTTTAGAACCGTTCCGAACGAACGTCGTCCGATACATTCGTGTACGGACTTTGGAAATCGTCAACGATTTTCGCACGCATAGACATCGCGGAAAGGGATCGTAAGAAAAACCGTCAGAGCACTCTGCTAACACGCGGGAAAAACAAAAAACGTTAAATACTCGTTTAATGGAGTTTGCCGCGGACCCGTTCCCGGTGAACCATTTTATTCCGTCCGGTCGGATCAAAACGCGTGAATTTTTCGCGAGCGTTTCGATCGTTCACCCGGGGGGAAAAGGAACCTCCTCCTCCCCCCCCCCGCGGTCCGCCACGACGTCGCAAACGCAATTTTTCTGTTTTGTTTTTTAGCGTTTCCATCGCCGACGTCGAAAACCTCATTCCGTTCAAACGCACCACGCCGACAATATAATACGGGATGCGAGGTTTCCTCCGTAGAAAGAATAAAAGAGTGGCGTCTGCGTTCGGTGTTTTTCCGCAGAGTCACCAGTCGTACGAAAACCCCGTTAGCAAGCCGCGCCGGTCGGACTTAAAAAAAAAAAAACCCCCCCCCGCTCACACCGTCTTGACACGGATACGGTATGTATCTACGAGTGCGTATGTGGCCGATCTTTTTTTAGGACCGCGTCTCTAACATTCACGCGAAAACTACTAAAAGTCCGGGACCCGCAGGGTTTGTGTGTCTCCTCCTCCTGGTGGCTCTCCTGGAAATCGATGGCACGGCCGTCCGGGCGGAGTTTCGCGGGCAACGCGTGGAAATCGCGTCGTGACGTCGGCCGGTCATAAGACGACGCGAAACTCGGTATCTCGAAGCCCCGCGAACCACCGACGGACTGCTCTGATCGGACTGACTTCCGGTCTACGTCGTCGCACGCGTTATTTATTCGGCGGAACGCGCGACACGGTCTCGGGACGAAAACACGGATTCGCGTGAACGTTCACGGAGAAAACATTGAAAAATAATCCGAGCGTTTTTTTCCGCATTCGAAAACTATCGTCCGAGAACCGGCACGTCATTTGTACGGAACCAACGGACGCGGAAAACGTTCGCGACGGCTTCGCGTCCCCTATCGCGCACGCGCGCAACGCGTTCCCCTTCGCCGTGGTACAAACGCGCGTCCGGCCGTATTGCCGCGGGGCTCTCCCTTCTAAAAAACCGATGACGTCATTATTATTTTTTTTATTTCGTACAGAGGGTGCGACCGCGCGGTCTCGTAGCTCGGCCGTCTGTGACGTCGCCGAACGGCCACTCGAAAAACGTCGGTCGACTTTCGGTCGCCATTTCTGTCGGCGAACGCGCGGGGCTCGACGAGCGAAAAGACCCGGTGTTCCCGACGGAGGAGACGAAGAAGACGAAGGAGACGAAGGAGACGAGCGACATCGACCGCCGCCGCGCGGCCAAATAGAACCGGTGGCGTTGGACGACGACGTGATAACGCACCGCTGTTTGCCGCTGGCAATCGACACGAATTCCGGCTGCCGAGCGTTTACCAACCTGCGTTGGCTCGAAAACATTGAATGAAACAATAAAAAACATTCGGCGGTTATATGTCGGCCGTGGCGGACGGAAAACATAAACGTGCTGTTAGCCGATTCGGTCGTGACGGCGATCTCTGGGGATCGGAATGGAGTGCGCGCGTCGACCCGTTTTGTGAAACCTTCGAGGGATTCGCGGGAAAACACGACAAATGTCGACTTCGGACGGGATGCCGGGCCCTCGCCTTTTACACTAAACTCGACGAGCGTAAAAGTTTACGAACGGAACGTGACGTGACTAGCCGTGTAGAGAAGTATAATGGTTTTATCGAAAACGCTGTCTGCGCGTATTGCATACATTTGTACGTTCGTTTTCGTTTTGACGGGAAATTTTCCCGAAAATTTTTACGCTCCGCTTCTGAACGGCATGGGTTGGGTTGTTATCGCGTACGCGCTTAGGCGATTCGTCGGATCGTATTTGGCGTTTCTATAGCTACGGACAACAATCACTTAACGCTAATACGGACGTACGCGCGAATAATTCGATTCGATCAAATGACCGCGCACGACCACTACGGGCGAACAAACGTAATGTATTGAAAACGAAAACTTACCTTCTAGGTCTTGACCGAGGTTAGAAGAAGTATCATCTGAAAGTTAAAACTATAAGCTATTTTCTTTTCATTTCAACAAATTATAATGATAATAATGACAATATTATTTATGTTAAAGTAACAATATTTGTGAGTGTGTGAGAGCGAAGCGACAGTGCGAATAAGATTCATACGACCATCAAACGTTTACGCGTGTATTACGAAAGTGATACGATTATTACAATATCAAAGCCAACAACAGTGAACGTACTAAAACACAATACGTGATAAATAATACGTTTATACAAAACATAAAGCACACCAAAAGATAATATATATATATACGTGTACGAATATAGACGGGCGTTTTTCGAAAAAAATAATAAATTGTTTGTCTTTAGAATTAACACGGAGTAAACATTAAATAAAGATCAGAGTGTTAAAATCGATCCAATCCAAACATCGTTTTGATCAACCATGCGTTTAGAATAAAAACTTGCGTTTCGCTTATGATTTAAAACACGTCGGTTTAAAAAAGATTTGAAATGATAATGAAAAGTTAATCGAGAAGGATTCAACACGCGTTTTCGGTTCAAATTAATTGTTTTATCATTGTCACGGTACGTAGGTACTATGCGAGTCTGAAAAATTTGAGTATCTTGTGTTTATTTATTTTATTTTTTTTTTAAACGACCGGGCTTTAAATGAGTTTAATCGTTCCGTTTTCGGACTGCGAAATGGTCGTTTTTTTCCTCCCCTTCGTACCGAGATTCGCGTTCATTACAGTAAAACGTAACGATTTCGGGAAAAAAAAAACCAAAACACTGTAATCGAAAATAATCGTCTAATGATAAAAATAAAAGGCGCTACAACAAAAACAACGTACGAATATGTTTACGGAAACGGACGCGGCTTGAATGATGAGAGAGTATAAACATTAATCAATCGGATCGCGGACTAGGTTCAAATCTCCATGATCCGAGCAAGTTCATAATCAATGAAACGTTGTTGGTACGTAACGTATAACAAACGGACAACGGTCGTATGTGACACGCGTGTGTATCCGGTCAATTATTTTTACAGGCATGCGAACAATAATCACGCGCGTTTCTGTACAACCGTTGTAGCGTCGCGTTGCAAGCCAGTCACCGTCGAACTATGAAAATGTAATTATAAATATATTTATATAAGAGAACAAAAAAAAACCGCCGACCGTCAATAGTTTAGCAAATTATAATAATTTGTAATCTGTTCGCGTACAAACCTCCCGCTACCCGTTTCGAAATCGCGGACACAAATTTTTACAGAATGAGATACTACTACGAACACAGTTAGGCACGCACAAAGTATATAGCTTTCTACGAAGTCGGATAAGGCAGAGTCCAATATTTTACGATCTACGATAATATTAAAAAAAAAAAAAAACCATCCGTTAGAAATTCGTACGTCCCCCTCCCCCCACCATGTCGGAAAGAAGTCGAACACGTCACGAAATCCACACACACACACACACACACGAGTACGTTAAAAAACTCGTGACGACCGTCACTGCGATAACGCGTATCAATCGTGACGAACGTTGTGAAAAACGAAAAAAACCTCGTAAAGCCGCACCGGAACGCACGCAGTATACCGTTTCCAAGTGCGTACGGAGGCCGGACGTTAATTTTACAAGACGATCATATACGTGTGTGCGTGTGTGCGTTCACAACGAAATTCCACGACAATCGTATTCGCCGCGCCGTATCACGATCGGTCCCCCGGACGGGGTTGTTTTGTTTCTCGTTCGTACGGTAGTTTTTCGTAAAACGAACGCACGCCCCGCGTAATATATACATATATATGTATCATATTAAAAAAATGACTAAAAATTAAAAAATATCGCTTACGAGCAACGTGTCGAAACCACCACCCCCGCCCCCCTCGCACCAACGACACGATGATTTCGCACGCGCACCGCGACGCGTGTGTGTCGGCCTCGGACCGCGCACGGTGAACAGCCGAATGTCGCCGCAAAACCTTATGAGTATTTCGATCGGTTTTCGGGCAACACGTCAAAGCGCACTGTACTCGGTCCGCGCGTCGAGGAACCCCGGAGATACGCACCGGATACTCCACGTGAACTACGTTCAGAACGGTCGGAAAGAAAACACGACGTTTCGGTCGACGGAATAACCTTGGATGTTTGAGATCGCCGTGATTTCCCGGCCGGACCGTTCAAGTAGGAACAACTACTAACGGTCAGTTCGTTCCGACAGACGTTTCGGCTCCGAAGTTACCGTTTTCGAATAAAAACGTCAACGGACCGACCCGGCGACTGTAAACCGCGTGCGCGCGCGCACACACGCTTCCGGTTTCGAGAAGACCGACGCACAGTCAAACGCACAAGAACGACGGCACTAGATCAGCTAGATCGTTCGACTCGTCCGTCAGATCGGTTTGCGTTGCTGAGAGTCCGTCGTCAACAGAACACGTCCGTGTTCACGCCCCGCGAAGTCCGAGGACTAGGGTTCGGCCGTTAGGAATTCGATTTTGCGCTCGTCTCGTCGCCAAACCGTTCTGAAAACGGTACTGAAACGCGTCTGATATCCCGGCGTCGTTCGTTCGGCCGGAGGCACGTACCGTCGCGGCGAGGGGCCCCTGAGGTCTTTCCCGAGATTTCCGGTGTTTTGTTGGGACACCCGCGAAATTCAATACGGTCGTCCCGAGAGCAATCGGTCCTGGCGATCACGTCTCGACTGGTTTGGGACGGTCTCCGGCGACGCGAAAGCCCTCCTCAAGACGAAATCTCCGCGAGAACAGATCCGTGGCGCGTACGTTTCTTCGGGATCGCGCCGACGGATGTTGTGCGCACGCTCGCGTGTCGAAACGTCGGGTGGATTGGCGTTTTTGGATTTTCGTTTTGCCGGGCCGTCGGACGACTTGTTTTCGAAACGATTATTAAACACATTTGTTTACTTCGATATGCTTTCCGGATCAATAATTTATGCAAATTTTTCAATTGAAATATGCGGTTAGGTTACTTTCGGGACGTATACCATGTTAGTGATGTGACGAAACTGTATCGATTTCCGGAACCGAACGAATATGAAATTCGTACCGAGTTTGTCCTCCGGTACCCGATTTTTTGTCGAAACTCGAACAAAAATTTTTTGGATTTCTGTATCGACGGAATACACGGGTACGTCGAATTTAATTTAAACCCTCTGAACTTTTCACGAAGTCCGGGTTCGACGTCGAAAATCTGTACACCGCAACAACATCGTCAATATGCGAAATCGTCAAGCACGACAAGAATTACAACCGACCGGCCATCGGTGTGCGACAATCACGTTTTGGCGAAGGGTTCGTCGCGGAAACGGGATATGCTCTGTGGATCGCGTGTTAAACACTGGCCGACGGGTACGCGGGGCGGAGGGATCGAGGGTTTTTACAACGTGTCCCGTCGGAACGGCAAGTCGATCGGTTTTTTTCGACAATTATTGGTGCCGTTCGGCGACCACGACGTGGACTCTGTGTACCGTTTGTTAATTCGTTCGCGTAACAGGTGTTTGACGGGATTTTTCCAGACGCGGAGCTCGAGGTTTTTCGAATTCGACGACTCGGCCCCGGGCCCAGGACGTCCTCGCGGCGTTTACGAGCGGTCGGTGTGCGTCGGCCGTTCTGTTCGCGCGATCGGTAACCGGACGTCCGGTCCGGACCGCGAACGCGGGCGACTTCGCGACTTCGCGACCCGAAAACAGCGATCCGAGAAACGTTGTCGGCGGG